>JAPFRF010000005.1:85328117-90128117 GCA_029282475.1 Phrynocephalus forsythii | reverse complement strand
CACTGCCCTTCTGAAGGCTTTTCTTACACAATAGTATTTCAGCCACTATTTTATTGATCTGCTATGCAAGTAAATTTTAGGGACCATTAATTCCATTAGCAGCACTACCTGTGCTATCACGGCCATGTGGAGTAACCTTACTATACTGTTGCCATGTAAGTCATTTTTTTCTGATTCTGCTTACCACTTGAATGGTATCTTTATAATGGTTTGTCTTCATGGTGCTTCAACTATTATTATGATAAACTAGCATGGTTCAATATGGTACAGGTGCCATGTAGACATCATTTCAAATAACCTCTATGTACTGACTCTAAATTTTAGACAGGGGTGGTCACAGTGTAGTCCTCCAAGATACAGTTTGACTCACCACTATGCTGACAGGGTGTGATGGGAATTGCAGTCCAACTTTGCGTACAGGCCTAAGCAAGGGGTATTACTTTTAAGCACTGTTCATTAATTTATTTGTGAATACTATTTGATACTAGTTATCTGGTTAAGAGTAGAAAACTCATTCTGTAATGAACTGTCTTCACTGGAGTTTAATAAGTTGCCTAACATTGTAAATAGCAAAATAGGCCCACTTTATCAATGAGGATATATTTATTCAATTCCTCCGTAAATTCCACTTATTCAAATAGGCCTTCTTTAATTTAAACTTATGCTAAGCAAAATCCCAATTGATTCTAGTGCAATGTACAATGTTGACCAACAGGATTTTGGCCACTAGAAAAAATGCATCTCTACACATTTAATACACTGGTACTCTGTCACATGAAATGAATCACTGAACGAACAGTCTTAATGTGTTATCTCTTAGTGATGGGATCCCCCCCCAAAAAATCTTATCTAGTAATTTTTCATCTTTTCCTGTAACAGGGACATTTGTTTACTGTTACCTTTTTGTCAAACTTGGAGAGTTGTTTTTAATTACCTCTAAAATTACCATCTCAGTGCTACTCAAATCATAAGCTTGTAGAACTCCAAAATGTAGTGCTAGATTACCAATTCCCTGTCAGATTTTGATATATAAATTGTACATGCTAAAAATTACCCTCCAACATTAAAGACATTAAACAGGACACCACTGAAATTCCACAGCAAAAGGGAGCAAATAGGCCCCATCTGACAAATTTTTCCTTCACTGCAATAGTGCAGATTTCAATCCAACTGGAATTTTTAATACTGTATAATATTCTCAGCTCGAAAAAGTTTCAAAACTATTTTGCTAATTATATAGCCATCACTATTAACATAACTAGACTGCAAAAACTGCAACTCCCATAGACAAGCAGAAAGATAGTTTAACTTTTGGACAGCTTTGAAAGGCAAGTTTAGGGTGTTATTCATGCCAAAATATCATACCTGCAGAAATAATCAACATTATATCCCTCAGTCCAATGTGAAGAGCAAGGCTCAAGTTCCTCTCGTCGTGTTTACACTTAACAAAATTGAGACTCTTTATTAATACAGACACATAGATAACAGAGCACAAGTAAGACAGTTTCTCTCATATTAAATGCAGTTCATTTAAATGTTGTCCCATGCTCGGCTCTAGCCCTTTGAAACCCATGCAATGGCTACTGCAACTGTCTTGCGGTGGGGGGGATGGTTTCAAAGGGCTAGAGCCAATGACAGCTCAGCTCTAGCCCTTTGAAACACACACACTGGCCACCGCGCCCCCTCACTGTGGCGGTGGGGGGTTCAAAGGGCTAGAACCAATGACAGCTCAGCTCTTAGCCCTTTAAAACCCGCACGCTGGCCACCACAACCCCCTAGCGGTGGCGGGTTCAAAGGGTTAGAGCTGAGCTGTCATCAGCTACAGCCCTTTGAAACCTGCCCAATCGCCACTGTGAGAGGTTCCTCTTCCTCCTCTTCACCCGAGTCTCGGCACAGAGACCTGGGCAAAGAGGAGGTGGCTGCCCCTCAATCAAGAGCAGCCAAAGGCTGCTATCTGCAACCCCCCTGGAAAGCTGATTTTGACAGGTCCAACCTGTCAAATTCAGCTGTTTGGTGGGGTTGCAGGAGAGCAGCCTTCAGCTGCCCTTGATTGAGGGGGGCTGGGATAGCCTTCCCATAGGACTGCATTGAAAACCTATTAATCCATTAATTTGTTCCTTTTCTGATCTGTCACCCAGGACTCCAGCGGGAAGAAAAAGGCTGGTTGGCCAGGAAGGTTCTTACATCACCACCCCACCCCTCCGGAGGGCAGTCGGCATGGTAAGTTTTTTTCTTTTCTTTTCCCTCTTCGCTGCTGCAGCACGCCGACTGCCCTCTGGAGGGGTGGGTGGGGATTTAGAGGATCCCCCTGGCCAACCAGCCTTTGTTCTTCCCGCTCAGGTACAGATGGCGGATTGGAAGTGTGAGTGGGAAGTTCAAAACTTCCAGTCACAGCCGGGGACCTGAGCGGGAGGTTCAAAGGCTGGCTGGCCATGTGGGTCCTCTTAGGTCCCCACCCCACCCTTCTGGAGGGTGGCCAGCATGCAGCGAGGAGGGCTTGGCATTGGTACTTTCCCCCCTCCTCGCTGCCACTGCTGCCGGCCCCGCAGGCCAGCTGCTGCGGTAAGGAGGGGGAAAAAGAAAATTTACCGATGCTGACCCCTCCTCCTCGCTGCTGCCTCAGAACCACCACAAAGTCTGGTGGCGAAGAGAGTGACTGGCCAGCTGTGGCAGCGGCGAGGAGGGCATGGCATCGGTAAGTGTTCTAAACCCTCCCACTGCTGTTGCCGCCGCCACCACAGGCCAGCATTTGTGGGGTGTTGGGGGTGAAAGCTTTTGCCCCGGCACCCCACCATACTTACCACCACTATTATCCTCAGATAAGTAGTTTCACTATCCGTGGAGGGGGGAAGAACCAATCCCCCGCGGATACGGCGGTCCTACTGTAGTGGTAACAAACACCTCACTAGAGATGGGGATAAACTGCCAAAATGGTTAAGGTTGGCACTTGTCAAACCAAGAAGCATGAATAAAAAGGTAAAGGTAAAGGTTCCCCCCCACACATATGTGTGCTACCTGTGTCCAACTCTAGGGGCAGTGCTCATCTCCATTTCAAAGCCAAAGAGCCAGTGTTGTGCAAGTCCTTGGCCATCTGGCCGGCATGGCTAAAAGCATTTCTGCACACGGAACACTGTGCACAGAACAAGCATGACTACCCACCAATAAACCAATGAACGGACACACCCAGACCCAGCAAATATGAACGGATGGATATTAAATGAGTCAGTGATATTTGTTGAATACCGTTTCTTTTTTTATTCATCCCCATCTCTAAGACTCATCCAATGCAATTTGCATGCCCTCATCAGAAATTGCCAATCCAAAGTAGCATTGATGCATGTTCATGATCCCTAACTAGAGATGTAAAATTTCTGGGGGGGAAACCATTTCCCCCCAGAAAAACATTAGCACTTCCCACTTTTACAACTTAAAAGTCATTTTGCTACTTTACGAACATATAACATGACTATGGATAATATGACTTGGCATAAAATTATCACAACTAGCATATTAAAATAAAGTGTATCCAAACAGTTGTTACAGAGTTTACTTCTTAAATAATATTTAATTGTAAGTAACAAATGGAGTAACAATCTCCTGAACTCCTGAACCAAAAAAACTCTACAAAAAATATTTAAAAATCCAGAATTAACAATTATTCATGTTTCCTCTCCAAAGTATTAAATAAAAATAAAATAAAGACCTCATTCTCATAAAAAGAAAAGAAGGGGGGAAATTATAGAAGGGAGTGGGACTAAGTTGCAATGAATGAATAAAAATACCAAAAAAGCTTCAGGAAAAAAACAACAGGAAAAAACTATTTTTCTCCAAATTTTTCTGGTTTTTTTCTTGGCCTTCACATCTCTATCCCTGACACAACAAGTATTCCTTCCAAAAGGATGATCACAGCCATACTATGCTGAACACACCTGCTGGTAAGAAAGGCGGTGCTATGTAAGACTAAGGTACCATGTACTCCACCAAATAAATAATTATTTTAGTATTGTTGGAAAACTATATGATGCTCCTAAAACTACTATTTAGTGGGAGAAAGAATATTTTTGTCCTGATCAGAGATAATTCCCAAAACAACACTGTGGTCAAAATTAGACATGGGTGTTTCATTTCTGAAGGGTTCCAGTTCCAAAACAAAACATGGCAAAACAGCTGCCATTCAGTATCAGGACCCACCTTCCAGAATGAAATCAACCAGCCACTTGCCTTGTTTTGGGTTGTGTGGGGCTAGACTCCAATGAGGAAGCAGCCTCTGACACATCATCTTTCACTCTCCCTGGTGCTAGCCAATCAGGAGCTGTCACCTCCCTGTTTGATTGGCCAGTGCCAGAGAGAGTGAAAGATAATCCATCAGAGGCTGCTTCCTCATTGGGAGTTTAGCCCCCACAACCCAAAGCAAGATAAGGTGTTCTGGAAGGTGGATCCTGGTACTGAATGTGTTTTGTTTCAGTACCGGACCCCTTCTGAAACAAAACAACCATCTCTAGTCAGAATCTTGATGATATTTCACAAATGTATAAGTGAAATCACATAAATTGTGGGCAGCAAATTGCCACTCATTAACAAAGCTGTCCCTTGATCTATGTCTGTACTGAGACTGAGAGTGTGATTAAGAATGTATGTTTTTAATTAATAAGGATGGGGTTGTAATATTTTCTGGACTATAAATACCATAATTCAGTATAATAGCTTTGCCCAAGCTTCCTGCTGAGAAAGAAAGCTCACAGTTGATGCTACAGCAGAAATTTGAATGTGAGCAGAGGCAGGCCAGCCTTCTCCCAGATGCATCACATTCAGATATTTTTAAGTTTGTTTGTTTGTTTGTTTGTTTGTTTATTAAATTTATATACCGCTCCATCTAGCTACACGGCTACTCTGGGCGGCTTACAAAACTGAACAGAAATCTAACCCATAAACAGTACAATAAAACAAATAAGCACAGATAAGTAAACACTTTTTTTGATGAATTGATTTGTTTTTGACCTGAAACACTATGATTCCCCCAGCACATAGAATCACAGAGAAGTGTCCCCTGGATCTCCTCTACAAGTCCTGCATGTTTGGTGACATTTGGGTTCTAGATGTCCAAGATATGCACCCTCCAAAAAAGTTCCCTGACTCTTAGAGACACTAAACTTGTAGGCAAGCTTCTCCCATCTCTCTTCTACATTCCTCCAAGTTTAGTGAAGACTGAATTTCAGACATCTGAGTTATACACCCATAAAATGCCCCCCACTAGGTGTGGTCTAGTAGGCAAAATTCTCAGAATGGAGAATTATGCTATCTGTAGTCTAGAAAATCCCATCCCTCTCAATTACCAACAATCTGTCTTTTATGCATGTATAAATCACCAAAATTCTGATCTTTTAATTCAAATCAAGTTCCCAGTCAGTCAATAATTAATTAATTAATTAATTCAATTTTTATACTGCTCTTTTAATTTGCAATATGTTTTGTAATGCTATTTGAACACAGCAAATTAGTAGAGATGAGGAAAATGACACTATACTGCACACAATATCCATTCCAACAGGCTTACATGCAAAGGGTTTCATTTCCTACATTTAATGTACTCTATGTAAGGCAAACGTAATCAGTACATTGTTTACTCAGTTGTTCAAAATAACATCTATTGTATTTAATAACTTTCTTAAGATCCACAAAATTTCAGAACAGTACACATTATATTCAGATTTATATGGGGAATATACTTCAGCCATTCTCAATGGGAAGCCATATGGCCTCCTGAAGAATCTTGGTATATTTGAAGGGGGGCAAAGATTGGAAACAATTCTTCACAAACCACCTTATAAGATTCATTATGTAAATTATACAATCCCAACTCGGCCTATACTTCTTTCATATTGTGTTAAGGCTGTGGCCAAAAAAAAAAATTGAGAATGGCATATTAATTATATCATGATGAAAACAGGCTATATATAAGGATATGCAATTGTTTTTAGAGTTGGGAGGAACATTAACTACAGTAAGAATGCTTCCTAGCTCAGTGTTTTTCAACCACTGTTCCGTGGCACACTAGTGTGCCGCGAGATGTTGCCTAGTGTGCCGTTGGAAAAGCTGAAGAATATCAGCTTTGTGTTCAGCCAAACAGGCCCAGGTTGCGCACTGAATCATATTTATGTTTACTTACTATTTCATAATAAAGTAATTATAAAATACTTTCTTTGTGTTTATTTGATTCCTATTCAAGAGAATTACTTTATATATAGTCAATATAGGCACAGAGTTAATTTTTTTTAACATTTTCTAATGGAGGTGTGCCTCGTGATTTTTTTCATGAAACAAGTGTGCCTTTGCCCAAAAAAGGTTGAAAAACACTGTCCTAGCTGACCTACTGTCGTCAGAAAGATGTTTTCCTGCTGAAAGCCAACAAATGGGCTGGGAACAATATCTTTCAAATATCACTGAGTTCCTTTTTTATTATTGGCAAGCTTCACACAGAACTTGGCAAGGTAAGTAACAAAGCTTGAGAATTACTGACTCAGAATGAAGAAAGGGTTTTCCAAAGGCTACCTTAGGGTATCATGTTTTTAGACCATCTGCAACAATCAGTTTTAAATCTAGAACTCATAGAATATATTGACACCTACCCACACACTTTGTTTTGTTGCAGTTCTAATTTTTAAATTCATACATATTGTCTGCCCACACATTCATGCACCATCATTGATTCAACAAATTTGAATATTACAGTGGTGCCTCAACTTACGAATTTAATTCATTCCAATGCATGCTCTTAAGTCGAACTACTCTTAAGCTGAGGTACCTATCTAAAAATAAGTTTAAAAATTGAAAAAAATTGTAAGTCGAGCAGACCATATCCAAAATTTAAAGTGAAAATGCCAACAGTTTTCCGCTCTTAAGTCAAATTGCTCTTAAGTCAGGGTACCACTGTATTCTCATTTGCTGCTTAGCTCATTCTAAATGTATGGATTCCAAACATCAACACAATGTAATCCATAAGAAAAATACCCTGTACACTATTACTTTAGAAGAGAGAAGATCACTGTGGCAAATGATGGCAATTTTAATCTAGGAATGAAAAGAGGAAGACACCATTTCAGCCACCTCTTCTGGCTTAAATTACTGGGTAAAATGATAATCAAATAAAGTCAAAACTATCCAACCCAGTGTAAAAAAACAGTACAACACATTTTTCATGTACAAGAATGCCTGCTGTAACACTAGCAATGTCACTGGTGTTATGAAAATAACATGTTCTCTCCCCCCCTCAAAGATCCCCATCCAAGCTTAATACATGACTCATCTTTGATCATTTATTAACTTGAGTAAAGGCACTTGTTATTTGATGCTTCTTTCCTATTTTTCAAACCCATGTTCAAAATATATATGCAATATTAACACAAGGTACATGCCAGGATAGACTGCAATCCCAAAGTACTTTTCTTATCCTCTGACAATGGGTCGGAGAATGTCAGCACTATTTGCATTGGGCTTCTGCAACATGACAGTGTCTACTATACTGTTAGGTGATCATTCAGAACACAGTAATACCTTGGTTCAGGAGCATAATCCGTTCCAGAAACGTGCTTGTAAACCAAAAAACTCTTACAGTATAGCAAAGCAAATTTCCTTATAAGAAATAATGGAAACTCAGATGATTTGTTCTGGGGCTGCATAGACAACATACTATACACACAAAGTGCCAAAACTCACAAAAGAAGTTGGCTAGAACTTAGTCCACTTCCATACCGTAGTTTAGATACGTGGCTATGGAATGTGCTCTGCTTGGGACTTACAACTGGATTTTACTCTGTATTTTTAAAGTGACAATAATAAAATGTAATTTGTAGACCTATACACACTTGACTAGCTGCCCCATGACTGGAAATAGTTTAAAAAATAAGAATGTTGAAAACAAATTAAATAAAAATATAAATAAAAATAAAAATAAAACCCTAATCTGCACTTTCCTTTGAAAACACTCCTGCCTGGTGCAAGGAGACTTCCACTTCTCTCTCCTCCTTGTGTTTTGGAGGCTGCCTGAGAAGGAAAGCTCCAGACAATCACCCACAATCCAGCAGGGAGAGGGAGGGAGGGAGAGCCACCACTGGCTCACTTGTGATCATGTGACTTGCTCCAGTGCTTGTATATCAAGACACTGCTTTCTGATCAAGGCAAAATTTAGAAGAAATGTTTGTTTGTTTTGCAAAACATGTAAACCAAGTTACTCTTAAACCAATATATTACTGTATTTTACTGATTTGTAATACTCAGCAATATTCAGCAGAACAAAGAGGTTGTGGTCAAACGTATAAAATGACAAACAGTACAAATTTATACTATATTTTTAAAAAATTATGCATACTACAAAAATCTTCCCTAACTTGATGTCCAACATATGTTCTGGACTATACTACAGTATACCTTGGTTTACAAGTATCTTGGTTTACGAGTGTTTTGCAAGACGAGCAAACATTTCTGATCAATTTTGCCTTGATCAACAAGCAATGTCTTGCCATATGAGTACTGGAGCAGATCACATGATCAGAAGTGAGCTAATGGTGGCTCTCTCTTGCCCTCCGTGCGTGATTTTGGAGGATTATCTGGAATGTTCCCTCTCATGCAAGCCTGCAAAGAGGAGGGACAATAGAGGAATGGAGGTCTCCCTTGCACCAGCCATGAAGGTTTTCAAAGGGGAGTACAGGTTAGGGGTTTATTTTTCCTTATATTTATATTTTTATTTAAATTTTTATTTATTATTTATTTATTCAATTTATATACTGCCCATCTGGGTGGTTTACAACATAAAACAAACTGTTACTGAATATAGATACAGTAAAAGGATATAATAAAAAGCAAAATTACAAATGAAAACATAACTAAAAACTAAAACAATATCATTAATAAAAATCATAAGTAAATAAGATAAGCAACATGCCTTCTTATTTTTCAAACCATTTCTAGTCATAGGGCAGCTAGTCACATGTCTATATGGCTACAAACTGCACTTTATTATTGTCACATTAAAAACACAGAGCAAATTCCAGTTGTTAGTCCCAAGCAGAGCAGATTCCTCACCCAGGTACCTAAACCAATGGTCTTCCTTGCCCCATCTCCCTTCCCAAGTTTTCAGTGTACCTTCCCCAGCAACGCTGGCAATGTGGCCAGGACTTCATATGACATTCTGAGCCAGCACCACATGCTGCTCGCCCATGGTCCCTCGCGAAACCCCGCTTAGGACAGCAGCTGCTCAGCAAAGCCCCGCCAGCGGTGGCCTCCACGGAGGGAGGGAGTGGATGGGAGCTACGGCGCTGGGGAAGGAGGGACAGTGGGTGGATGGGCACGGGGGGCGAGGTGACGCGTTCAGTGGGAGCCTCTGGGCTGCCCAAGGCATAAGGATGGCGGTGTGCGGTGGAGGGAAATCAGCTAGGCACCTTGGTGACAGGTGAAGTGGGGTGAAGCCGTGCGCCACCGGTGCTGCCTCCCCCATCCCCCCTCCTGATTTGCCACCAGTGCGGGGACAGCCGCACACCACCGGCACTGCTTACCCCACCCCCAATTTTATATTGACCCGAGTATAAGCTGAGGACCTTTTTTTCAGCCAAAAATAAGGGCTGAAAAACTTGACTTATGCTTGAGTATATACTTGAAAAACTGACTTTTCTACTGAAAGTACTGATTACACCATTACTCCTCCCAAACTCCATTTAGCATGTCTACCAGAACTCCTCAGGGTATATACAGCCAGTAACTTCATGAACAGTATGACAAATTACTTTTTCCAAATAAACTTCACAGAAACAAAGGCAAGTGATCAACTCTGTTTGCACATTATCTTTGAGGATACTTACTAGCCTTGTAATCCAGGACAGCATTGACAAACTGGTACCCTCCAAATGTTTTAAACCACAAATTCCACAATTCCTTAATTATTGGCCATGTTAGCCAAACCTGGTGAGGTTTCTGTATGAAACTTCAAGAGGATGCCAGGCTAAGGATCAGAGTAGATTTGATTTAAATCACTAGTCAGTAAGGCTCAATTTAAATCATGATTTTCTACATAAAGACTCATTTTGCTGGAGATGTTTTAATCTTAATATTTACAACCAGATGGTTTCATTTTTAGAATAATAACTTTTCAGATTAGTTTTATGCTTATATCTGAAAAATACTGATTTGGTGATTATATACCATTAGATATATAGTACCTAGATGAGGGGTCCTCAAACTTTTTAAACAGGGGGCCGGCCGGTTCACTGTCCCTCAGACACTGTTGGGGGCCGGACTAGATTTTGAAAAAAATATGATGAAATACCTATGCACACTGAACATATTTTATTTGTAGTACACAAAAAACAGGAAAAAGAATACAATATTAATATAATAACAACAATAAATTACAATTAATAATAATAATAATAATAATAATAATAATAATAATAATAATAATAATAATAATAATAATAATAATAATAATAATAATAATAATACAGTGGAAATAACTGAGCCTCCCTCCAGTACCTCAAAACTGTTTGGAAGAACAATTATAAGAATATAAGAACATCCCAAATGAATTTGGTGGGGCCACTGTGAGATACAGGAAGCTGGACTAGATGGGCCTTTGGCCCGATCCAGCAGGGCTCTTCTTAGGTTCTTATGTACTCCCTTAGTTTTTGATATACAATGCATGTATATAGAGCTTCAAGTAGGAAAAAACTCTCACCGCCACCTGTCCTTGCCATGGGAGTTGTAGTCCAAAAGAGAAGGCACCGCTTCTTCTTCCCCATCCAGAATGCAGGAAAGAGGAGGGAGTGGGTGGGGAGGGTGGGGGAAGGAGGAGGAGGAGGAGGAGGAGGAGGAGGACCGTTTTCGCCTCCCCACTATTTCCTGCCTCTCTAGGAATCCGGCCGAGTCCTCCGGCTTTTAACCCTGTCGGAGCCAAGCGCCAGGAGCCTCCCTCTGCCTGCCTCCCTCCCGGAGCTCTTCAGAGCCTCCTTTGCAAGCGGCCACGGACTCCCCCCTCTTTCCATTCCCTGCGGGATTCAGGGGTCTTTGGGGTTGGCGCCTTCATGAAAGGAAGCCAAGCTCTTGCAGGCTCCGAGGAAGCGATATGGGGAGCTCTCAACGCCGGAGGGAAAAGGAAGCAGGGTGTCCGGGTGGGAGGCGGGAGGAGCCCGGGAGAAAACCAGCCCGTGGTTTCCCAGGCGGGTCTCCTCGGGTGTAAGGCACCCGCAGGCCAAGGGGCTGCCTTTGCAGGGAGATGAAGGATGGAGGGCGGGCATTGCCAATTCTTGAGGGAAATGGAAAACACCGGGTGCCCCACCATCATCCGCTTGACTCCTGCCTGATTGGGAGTGTCGGATCTCCAGCTGGAAGATTGGCCAAAGGAGAAGGGGCTGCTGCTGCCGCTGAAGAACTTTCCTCTTTTCCCCCTTCCCTCCCTCCCTCAAGCTGCCGTCTCCCTTTTGCTCAGCCCCCACCCCACCCCTGCCAACTGCCTCTTCCTTCACCTCCTCCTTTTGCTTCAGGCTGCTTCCCCTCACTTGTGCAATAGAAAAAGCAGCACTGCTGGCGGCAAGACCTCACGGGCTACTTCAAAGGCCCCCAAGGGTGGGGGCGGGGGGTATGCTGTTGCTCCCGGGAGCCGGATTCAGGCTCCCTGGGGGCCGTATACGGCCCACGGCCCGTAGGTTGAGGACCCCTGACCTAGATAGATAATTATGAAATTATTGCAAGGTGAAGTATCTCCAGTTTAATAGGTTAATAATCATTCATATTTGGACAACTGCTCGGTTGTATTTTACTGGGAGGAGAAAAATAATCATCACAATTTAATAATAACACATAGTTTTATTTAGCTGAAATAATAACATTACATGTTTTTCTGCTTAAGGGAGAGAGTGAGAATAATATAACCCTCAGGCCGCTGGACACATAAAGATCTCAAGATGTGGAGTACTGTGCTCAAATAGTTTCACTTTCATTTTACTGCTTGCCTCTCCCTCAAACTTTGCTCCATGTGCAGACCTATTTCATTCAAAACAACTTTCTATTCACTGAATGTCTTGAAACATAGCACTTAAGAGGCAAGGGGGTTAATTCTGTGAACTGTACACAGATTTGCAGAGGAACAATGGGATTAAGGTCTTTTTGATGTTTATTTTATAACATTTTTTGCTACGAAGGAGGCATGCTATCATTGTACAGTAGACCCAAATGCACAGTTTTGAAAATAGCAAAACCAAGCATGGTTGGTAATATCTTCTACATAGAAAAATGCCCCAAATAATCAGAAACCTCTGGGAGAGCATGCCATTGTGAATGGATTAATATAGCTTTAGGCTACATAATTAAAAACTAATTTCACGATGACCTTTGGACTATAATGCATCTTAACTAGAACACGATCTTTAGAAAGATTTTTCCTCAAAAAGCATTTTTTAAAAAAATCTGATTTAAATCAAAAAATCAATTTAAGTAAAAAATCCAATTTAAATAAAAAATCCATTTTATTTTATTTTTTTAAATATTGATTTTTATCCACCCTGTTAAGGATAATTGGCTTGCACTATTATAAGCAACAAGTAAAATCTTCCAATTTAGCATGTCAGATTGATCTAGCAATGTGGTCCCCCCCCAAATTATCCAAAACCTCCACTGGTGTTCCAATTTTGGGGAATTAACTTAGGCTAATAGGTGGTCAATGTCCACCAGATATGACATAGATAACCACTATAAGAAGCAGCTTATGACACATCTGGACAGAGCCAGGAAACCCCAGAAATCAGGCTGCAGCAAACTGTACAAGCCATCATAGAATCATCAAGTTGGAAGAGACATCAAGGGTCATCCAGTCCAACCTCCTGCCATGCCGGAACCCCCATCAAAGTACCCCTGACAGATGGCCATCCAGCCTCTGCTTAAAAACCTCCAAAGGAGGCTCCACCACCCTCTGTGACAGCATATTCCACTGCTGAACAGCTCTAACCATCAGGAAGTACTTCCTAATGTTCAAATGGAATCTCTTTTCATGTAACTTGAAATCACTGCTCCCAGTCCTAGTCTTTGAAGCCATGGAAAACAAGCCAGCCCCACTTTGATATGACATCCTTTCAGATATTTAAAAATGGCTATCATATCCCCTCTCAGCCTTCTCTTTGTAAGACTAAACATTCCCAGATCCCTAAGCCACTTCTCGTAAGACATATGTTCCAGACCTTTAATCATCCTGTTCGCCCTTCTCTGGATCCATTCGAGGTTGTCAACATCCTTTTTAAATTAAGGAGTGCAGAACTGTACACAGTACTCCAGGTGGGGTCTGACCAGAGCAGAATAGAGTGGTATCACCTCTGTTGATACAACCAAGAATCACATTGGCTTTCTTGGCTGCCGTGTCACACTGCTGACTCATGTTCAATTTGTGGACCACCAAGATTCTCAGATCCCTTTCACAGATACTAATCTCCAGCCAGGTGTCTCCCATCTTATATCTATGTACAGTACAGTGGTACCTTGTATAAAGGAATTAATTCGTTCCAAATGAAATTATGTTAAACAAATTTTCCTTTATACAAATTCCCATAGGAATGCATTGAAAACAGAGTGATCCCATTTTTATGTTGTACGGATTTTCCCCATAGGTGATTATGTTAAGCAAATTTCCCCTATCTCCGGAATTTTTATGTTGTACAAATTTTATGTTATACAAGCTGTTTGTTATACAAGGGTCCACTGTAATTCATTTTATCTGCCTAGATCAGTCATAGCAAACCTTTTAAAGGCCGAGTGCCCAAACTGTGATTCAAAACCCACTAATTATTCGTAAAGTGTCAATACAGCAATTTAACCTGAATACGGGTGGCTGTGAAGGGGCGGTGTCGGGTGCCCACAGAAAAGGCTCCAAGTGCCACCTTTGGCACCCGTGCCATAGGTTCGCCAACACTGGCCTAGATGCAGGACCCGACAATTCTCTGTTGAAACTCATTCTATTTGCTTTGACCCAGCACTCAAATCTGTCAAGGCCATTTTGGATTTTCATCCTATCCTCTAAAGCGGTGGTCCCCAACCCCCGGTCCGCGGACCGGTGCCGGTCCGTGGACTGGTCGGCACCGGGCCGCCTGGGGAGGCCGGGGAAGCTCCTCCCCTTTTCCTCCGCCACCCCCTCCTCCTCCTCTTCTCTCCCGCGGGCGGCCGGTGGAGGAGGAAGGCTGGAGGAGCGCAGGAGGAGCTGCCGCCGCCGCCTTTGCCTCCCTCCTCTGCCCGCCGCCGGCGGCGGCGCATCCTCCTCCTCCGCCGCCCTCCTCCTCCTCGCCCTCCACCACCACCAGCAGCAGCAGCAGCCATGGCGGCGGCGGCGCGTCCTCCTCCTCCTCCTCCGCCGCCTTCCTCCTCCTCCTCTTCTCTCTGACAGGCCCCGCTGGAGAAGAGGAGAGGAGAGGAGAGGCCGGGGTGGGGGGCCGGGAGCCGGAAC
Source organism: Phrynocephalus forsythii (assembly GCA_029282475.1). Taxonomy (NCBI): domain Eukaryota; kingdom Metazoa; phylum Chordata; class Lepidosauria; order Squamata; family Agamidae; genus Phrynocephalus; species Phrynocephalus forsythii. Next base: position 90,113,647 of record JAPFRF010000005.1, on the reverse strand, counting down.
GCCGCCGCCGCTGCTCCGTGGGGAGAAGGAGAAGGAAGGAAGGAGCGGCCGCTCCCGTCCCCCGCCCCCCCACACACAGAGAGAGGCCGGGGCCCCCGAGCCCCCCCGCAACCGGGTGTGCGTGCGCTGTCCCAGCGCAGACGCCACCCCCACCGGCCTCCCTCCCCTCCCCCTCCCGTTCACCTGCCCGAAGGCTGCAGCCGGAGGCAAGGCGACGCGGCGGCGGCTCCGGCCTGAGGGCGCCATTTGAGGCGCCACCGGGACCGCGAGCCGCACGCGCGGCGCAGAGCGCCCCAAGCCGCGGCCGAACCCGGGCGGCTGCTGTAGGAGGAGGAGGAGGCGGGGGCCCGCCTGCCCAGGAGCCCCGGGCTCCCTCCCCACCCCCCCGTGCGCGCCTTGGGGGAGCGGGACACCCGACGCCCCCAGCCGGGCGCGCCGCTGCCGCCGCCGCTCCCGTGGTCCCCCCGCAAGGCACATCGCCAAGCCCCCGCACCGCCTCCTCCCTCCCCCCCATCCCGGCCCCCCCACACACCCTCCCCTGCCCCCGCCCGACCCCCTGCACCCCCATCTCCCCCTCCCCACCCCCGGGCCATGAAAAATAATCAAACGTTTACCGGTCCGTGGGGACAAAAAGGTTGGGGAGCACTGCTCTAAAGAATTAACCACCCCTCCCAACATGGTATCATCCAACCACTGCCCACATGTTCTATGCTGCATTGCCCACATATTCTAAGGTCAAGGTGTCTGATATAAAAACTGTATCACTAAGGGGAAGGATGTAACATATCCAATTCATTATGCACTAGATTCTAGAAGGTTACTATTTCACACTTTTGAGTTCTATACAGATCTGAGGTCTGGCCAGAGTCCTGCAGAAGTACAGAACTTGGTCACAAGGCATCCTGCGGGACTGAAGCTAATACATTATCAGTGCTTTTGCTTCCAAATAAGTTTAGGATATGGTACTGTACTTCAGTGATTTTGGTTTCTACTCAAGACTTTTCAAGCACTTATACACACACAAAACACCAGATACAGTACAGCCCCCTTATCCACTGGGTCATTAACCACTTATTCACTTATCCGCGTTTTGAGGGGGGAAATGTTAAAACAAAAACAAAAACAATTCAGTAGCCACAAAGCAGGCTACTTTAACAAACAGTAGCTGCAAAGCAGGCTACTGCAGCAAAAAAAGCTGAAAAGGAGATCGTAAAGCTGATAGCCAGTTGTTGCAGCACCTGCAGCATCAGTCTGCAACATCATTGGCTACGGTGGCAGAAGGGCCCAAATGCGCCCGTCCACAACATTGGCGGTGGCAGAAGAGGTGCCCGCGTGACCTGCAGGCACCCCTCTACAAATATCAGTGGTAGAGGTGACGGCAGAAAGATGCTTGGATGGCCTGCAGGGCTGTGCTGGCGCCTCTTCCTCTGTGGCCACTGTGACAACTGAGGAGACACTGCTGACCTGGAGATAAGGGCAGGGGTGGACAGGGGTTTCAGGGCAGTAGGGGGATGGCCCTTGGCTGTTCTTCCCCGCCAGGTGATTTGGATGTCTGAGGCGGAGGCAGCACAACATCACCACTTTTGCCCCTAGCACTCCACCACCACTGCAGCCCCCTCACCGCCACTGCCACCCCGAGATAAGAGTGTTAGCTCTTATCTGCGGATTTTGCTATCTGTGGGGTCCCGGAAGCAATATCCCATGGATATGGCGGTCATACTGTACTGTTATTTTATTTACTCAATTTCTGGTAATTTTTACATCTGTTTGTTTTGATATGCTATATATACATTCCTCCAAATATGGAGTGGGCTATAGATTTTATAAATGAATATACAAGTTGACTTCAATTGAAAGGGTGAAGAGTTTGTCACAACTATGGAAATAAAAGCAGTCTTAAAAATTTAAATACATTATTGGTTGTTTTGAGAGACTTTCTAGATAAACAAAATACTATTATTTCAACTAATAAAATTATGTCAATTATTTTCTTTATGTAATCTTCCTCAATTTAAAATACAAATACATTATTTATTTTATTTATAGCCTTGCAGATTAGTCTTGTCACCTAACCACCACTACCTTATCTTCAAAGTAATAAAGCCCTAATGCAACAAAATACCATTATTAAGAATGGAAAAGTAAACAGCCTATAAGCAGGCTACACACTATGATCCTAACGTATTACCAACTAACTTTCCCAAACTAAATTTACTTTTCCAAAACCTTATTCTGACTATTTTATCTTCCTCTTGAATAATGAATTTGACCCAGTCCTACGGGCCAGAAATGTACAAACCTCTACACACCTTGATTCTTAGCAAGTAAAAAAATGTGTCTCATGATGCCCAAAATATCTGAGGGAAATAAACCAGGGCTCATTACCAACGTCCAGCAAACACAAGTCATCTGAGCCTTTTCAAGCAATGCTTACCACCAGCATATAAAGGACTAGCCTAGTCAAACAATATAAGCTATAAAAGTGGCCAACAAAAGTAATATGCAATTTATGAAACAATTATCACTGTCAAGAATATAATAACCATCCACAAAACTCAAAAAATTATCACCGCTGCCCCTTTTATTCCTGCCAAAGGAGCAAAGGGAAGGAACGATGTTCAAACTCGTGGGCGTGCTATACTGGCAACCACTGCAGGCGCTAATAAAATACTAGCCACTTTCCCAATCCTTGTGATGGCACGATTACCAAAGACTGGGAAAACACACGCGTCAATTCTGCCACACAAAGCCCAACTCCGCTTTATTTAAGATCGAGGCGTCACTGCGACTCGTTCCAAACCAGACGTCTGCGGGGGGGGGGGGGAAAGGCTGCGTGGACACCTGGCGGATGATGCACAGAACCTGAGCGGGTCACGATGAAGGTCATATCATTTGACAGCCCCTGGAAACGCAGCATCCCTTTCAGCGAACAAGAACAAGCGCGCCTGCCCCACTTGGCTTTCTGCCTCTGACGGAGGGGGCCCGGCAGCCTCACTCACGGGCCTCAGGCGAGAAGGAAGGAGGGCGGAAAAGCATGGTGCGCAAAGGAAGCGAGGGCTCCTAATGGCAGCTTTCTCGAAGGGCGGCCGCCGCCTCCGCCTCCGCCTCCGCCACCCCTTCCCTTCTCGACCGGAGGCTCAGAAAGCCGTGGGGCCGCCAGGCAACCTCTCGCCGGGTTTCCGCGGGAGCCACAGGAGCCGGCATAACAGGCCAAGCCCGTTAAAGGAGACCGGGGCGACCGCTGGTTCCGCGGGGCCCCGCCGCCCTTTTCCCAACCGACTGTGTTGGCCAGCTCTCCTCTGAGGTGGATAAAAAAAAGGGCGCCAGACAGGCCCCGGGACTCCCACACGCAGCCCTGGCCGGTCCCCGCCCCTCTCTGCCTTTGTGAGGCCAAGGCGGGAAACAGTTTTGCGCTCCCCGCTAGGCTTCCCTCCCCTCCGCCTGCGTCCTCTAGCTAGCAGCCGAAGACGCGCCATGCCTTACCGGAGGCTTCGTAGGGGAAAAGACGCCAGCAAGGCACGAACCCCTTCACGCCAGCTCCCTTTCCCGACCGGAGCCCAACGCCTCCCCGACTGAGCAGCGCCACAAAATGGCCGCCACGGCTGCGGTGCCGCTAGCCCGCCTGCCTGCCCGCCCGTCCGCCCGCCTTCCCGCCTGCCTGGCGCGAGAGAGAGAGAGAGAGAGGGAGAGGGAGAGGGAGAGGGAGAGGGAGGGAGGGTCTTCGAGTGGGAGGGGCCAACCCGAGTGGGCGTGGCTTTGGGGGGTTTTTTTTAGGCTTTCGCGAGGACCGCGCCGCCTCTCTGGAGCGAGGCACCGAGGGACGGTTGTTCGTTGTGTTGTGTTTTTACTGGGCGGGGGGCGGGCGGTTTTTAGCACCAGCTGGGTCCGTGGTGACTACCGGTAGTAGTGGAACCCACCCACCGCAGGCAGGGTGCTTCATTCACGAGTGCACGGCGTTGTTACGTCCGGTGTGTGCCAAATACAGTGGACCCTTGTATGACAAACAGCTTGTATAACATAAAATTTGTACAACATAGAAATTCCGGAGATAGGGGAAATTTGCTTAACATAATCGCCTATGGGGAGAACCCGTACAACATAAAATGAGATCACTCCGTTTTCAATGCATTCCTATGGGAATTTGTATAAAGAAAATTTGCTTAACAATTTCATTTGGAACGAATTAATTCCTTTATACAAGATACCACTGTGCTGTACTGGGGCGCCATGGACCCTCTTCAGTAAAGTACGTCTCTCTCAAAAGAGAGCTTAGTCGAGCCTCCTTGGTTGCCGGAACGAGGGTATTGTATAATCCAGTCCATAGAACTCAAGTCCTTTGTAGACGGTGCTGAGTTGGGGGTGAGGTACCTGCCTTGAGCAGAAGCTTTTTTGTAATAAGACAAGGGTTGCCCGTTTTCGTTCTGGACTTTTTATTGCCTTGTTACCGTGTGTGTGTTTAAAATGTTCTGCTTCAGAATCGTTTGGGTCGGCTTGGATCATTGTATACTTTGGGAGATGGGGCAGAGTTGCTAGTAGCTACTGTAAAAGTGAGTTTTAAGGTGTCTTCTGAGGCCAGGTTCTGCCCCTCATGCATCCAGCTAGGAAAGGTGTGAACTCTGGAAAACCACTGCCTATCTAAAGAGGACACTGGCTCATATGTAACATGAGCCAAGCACTGTAGTGTCAGTTTCACAGGAGATTGTGCTTGATCCCCTTTAAATTAACTAACAGACAACCCTCCTTTTTTCCTAACTGCCGCTCCATTTGTTGTTGCCTGATTTGAGAGGACTTTCATTGAGTAAGGGACCTGCAGGGTGTCTCGCAGAAAAAGAAATGGGATGCAAAATGTTATATGAAATGCTAATTATAGTCTCTCAGGCCTTCATTTTGTACAACATATGACATTATTTGTTTTTAAAACCTCTCTGAAGGTTGCACCAAAAATTAGGTTAAAAGGATTAATTTGTTCCTTCCTATGACATTTTCTCAACAAATCTCAAAATTTGTGCAGTATAAATAATCTGTAATCTGATTTTAGATTTGGCATGACACCCCATGTGGATGTCTGGTATAGGGAGTGGGATTTAGGACACCTGGGTTCAAATTCCTTCTTCACCATGGAAGCTCATGGACGGATGGTGAAACTTTTGAAACCATTCCTTAAATATGTCACTTATTTTGATAATTTTATTAGGATTGCTAAAATGCCTAGATGCCCTAAGCATTTCCTATCTTGCCTGATTTAGGAAGCTAACCAGGGTCAGCTCTGGTTAGTACTTGGATGGGAGACCACCAGGGAATACCAGGTGCTGTAGGCGCCTGGAGTAGGAACTGGCAAACCACTCCAGTATTCCTGCCAAGAAAACTCCATGGATATGGGGGTCAGGAAGAGTTGGTCACGACTGTAACGACGCAACACACACATTAGGATTGCTAGAAGTCTGTTCCAACTTGATGGGTCATAACTGCCAGATAATATTTATAGGTTTGCTGCTGTTTTTAATTTGGATTTTACTTTCTCCCCATCAGCATATTTTCAATTAAATCTTGACACACATCCCTAATTTCCCATATCCATTTTAGAAAGGTGTTTATTCCTAATTTTGACTGGGATTAGGACAAAAATTCTTTATCCCTCTTCCACAATACTGTACAGGCTTCTAACGAGGTAATTTATAATATAATTGTTTTTTGCATCCTGTTTTTCCTCCCAGGAATTCAAGGGAAGGTACATAGCTTTCTTCTTCCTCACTTTTATCCCCCAAACAACTGCATGAGACCAGGACAAATGGACCAGGGTGAGATTTGCAATCATTGGGGACTGATTTAGCACTCTAACCACTAAATGAAACTGGAGCTGTGGCATTAACTGCCATATAATAATAGGTTATCCAGTCATTAAGAGGACTAGCCCAAAACCTTTTACTGCCTGAGGCAAAGGAGATTTTTTCTTCTTCCTTTCTCTGTACAAGACTGGGCTGACAGTTTAATCTTAAAGACTGTGTGACACACCCAGATGTTTCACTCTCTCCTTGTAGCATCAGTTTAGCAAGGTGGATGCTTTATTTTGTCCGGCCAACCCTTATCACTAAACCTGATCAGAACATTCTCTTAGCCACACACAATCCATTCTGTTTAAAACCACCCTTTTAGAATTGTTTAAACACTATAATTGTATTTATATCAGGTTATTCGAAGCTAATAAGGATAGCTAATTTGTGTTAAATCTTGATTATTAATGAATCTTAACAAACAATATGATCAAGCATGGATTACTAATTTATTTTGAAAAGCATAGGCATCCTGTTGGTCCTTTAAAAGAAAGATACAAAATCTGTATAGAAGTTTATAATTACCCTGAATTAAAACTCAATAACTTCATTCCTATAGTTGGCATAGTTGTAAAGAAAACTGGATGTCACATTTCTGCTCATTTACACAGTCTCTAGGTTTAGACAATTACTGACACAAAACGGGCAATACAACACTGATACAGAGACAGGAATAAAAGTCTGCTACAAACCTAGATGCCTCCTGTGTCTCTACATCTATTCCCCAATAATGTTACTTATGACATAAGATGGTCTGTTTACTTGTTAATTTGCTGATGTGGCCACCCTTTACCACTTTTGCATTGTACACAGTACAAACAAGACAATCTATATTAAACAATATATGGGCACAAAGTTGGCATCAGAAATGGCAACACACAAACCCAGTTTCTAAACACTTCAGTATTCCAAGGTACTCCATTACTGATCTAAAAATGTTGCATGGATGGGGTGGGTGGGTGGGGTAGAATTACTGCCAAGATTGGTCAGAGAGGGAGAGGGCTGGCGTAAGTTGCATACACAAATTTCAAAGTATGTCAAAAGAGTTAAATATAGATTGAGAATACTTAGCTCACTAAATTAACTCTAACAGGTTTCTTCATAATCTTATGTAGTGACAAAGTTATTGACTTTAGTCTCAGATCTACAAGTTGATTTTAAAAGGGGGAAGAAATTAAAACAAAACTCAAGTGGCGTACTGGATGAACATGTTGCTGCTGCTGCTGTTGTTGTTATATCATTACAGTCGTAACTGACTCTTCATGAACCCATGTCCATGGAGTTTTCTCGGCAAGAATACTGGCGTGGCTTGCCAGTTCCTACTCCAGGCGCCTACAGCACCTGGTATTCCCTGGTGGTCGCCCATCCAAGTACTAGTCAGGCCAGACCCTGCTTAGGTTCCGAGATCAGGCGAGATCGGATGTGCTCAGGGCATCTAGGCAGTTTACGGTTAAACATACTTGTACTTTAAAAAAAACAAGCCTACCTGATGGATGGGTAGGAAAGTTTTGTAATTGAAATTTCTATTGCTTATGTTAATAAGCAATTGAAATTTCATCTTTCTGTTAGGGTCAGGAATTTCAAATTCATTTTTCGGGGGAAATGAATACAAATCATGACACCAAAGGTTTGTAATTCTGCTCTCAGAACCACAAGGTTGGGATACAGTAACCCCCTGCCTATCGCGGGGGTTAGGGACCCACCGACCGGCGGTGCCTGAAAATCCGCGATATGCGGAAGCGGTTCAGGGAGCAATCAGATCCCCCTGCCACCGCCGGCGCACACCGGTCCAAGAAGTCTTGGGGTGGCGTGCGCCACCGGCAGCAGGGGGATCTGACCTCCAGCCGCCCCTTGCCACGCCGGCCCGAGACTTTTGTCCAGGGCCGTCTCCATTGAAATGCATTGGCTCAATGCATTTCAATGGAGAAAATTTTCCCCATTGAAAAACATTTGCTCAATGCATTCCAATGGGGAAAATTTCTTCATTGTGTGCATAGTTCATGCCCCAAGACAGTGCACTTGTGTCCTTACATTAAAACAATAAAATAATTTTGAATTCTGGAGAAGTGTCCTCTAGCTCCTGGCCATGGTCTGTGATGTGTACAAAATAAAACTAATTAGGTTTTAAGGTGCCACAAGACTCTGTTCTTTTTGTTGCAGGAAACTGACACAGCTACCCCACCCAACCGCAAGGAAAAGCAGTATGTTTACATAACAGGTTCTAGTGGGGTTCATTTAAAACTTCTGAAACCTCCGACAGGATCAACGACCATCAATCAGCTCCTCCAGAGAGAATACAGCATTGTGAAGCTGACCATTTGCAGTTCATTTCTTTTACTGGCCACAGTGTGGCAGTACTTCACCAAATAGGCCTTTTGTTTTCATCCAAACATCACTACTTTTTTTTAGCAGAAAAGGCCCACTGGGGTTGAAGTCTGGGTGGAATTGCAAACAAGTACAGCACCTGCTCTGAACAGCATTTTAACCAGGTATTTCTAGATGAACATGGATATGAAAGAGAACTATAGGGCTTTGTACACCAGGAAGTATTCTGCCTTTCTGATTAGCTAATTAATCAATCTTCATAATAGGTCTTGCTGGGTTCCACAGCCTTGTTTGTGAAATGAGCATGGGTTCAAAACATTAGAAGTGGTAAACCAGTTTGGGCCTACTGGTGTGAAGAGAAACAACTGGCATGATAAAGGCTAAGTCAGTCTCCATCAAGATGTTGCCTTCCATGTGTTGGAATGCATTGTTGGATTACAGTTGTAATAAAAAAAAAGCTAATTTCCAAAGCTTGACATAATTTGCTTTTATTAAGATATAGAGACAGGATTACCATTCTTAATATTACACCTTCCTTTAAGTACTGAACACTGTGATGGAAACATGAAGCAAACTGAAAATTAAAAGTAATAATCCTGTGTTCTTGTTCGCTACTTTAATCCCTTCTCCTTGTCTCTGGATATCGACCTTGAGAATCTAGTTGTTAGTTTCTAAAGAATATCTGAAATGTTGCTAGAGGTAATTTTGTCTGGGATGTAGAGCCATTCTACAGTTCTGGCCTTTAAATGGAGATGCCTAGGAATAGATTAAACTGTGCTGTCTAAGAGCTGCAATCAGGATCCCTTGAAAAATCAGAAACAAGCCAGTTTGCAACTCTTGGAGCATGTACAGGCATGCCTAATCTGACAGCTGTGCCCTTGTAACTATGGAATGCTTCAGGAGATTCTGGCACTTGTTCCTTGAATGACAACACTGCTTCACAGGCACATCTAAAATATTGTTGCTTTGTATGACCTCTTATGTTATTTGTAATCTTGGGCCAGCTGTGATCAGGAAGGGAAGGTATATTCTACATGCTTGAGAAACCTAGCCTAGTGTGACCAGAAAATATAATCTGAAAAAGTGAAAGACAAATTTTTATAAGACAGTTACATAGAAGTGGTTTGATTTGTATGCTTATAGAGCAGGCCTGTTCAACACGTTGACTGCGGGCAACAAGTAGCCCGCAGGGCCGTCAGAAGTTGCCTGCCAACCTCCTGACTCACTGCCACTGGCGGCATGTTTGGGGGGGGGGGACTTTTCTTTTGTCCACCTGCCTGCCCGGATGTTTGGTCCGGATTTCTATCCTTACCTTACCTTCCGCCACCGGTATGCCACACCCCTTTGCTTGGCTCCTTTGTAGAAGTTCTAATCTGGAACACCGGTGAAGTACGCATGCATGCGTGTGTGCGCGTGTGCGCACTCCTGTAAGTAGACCGCAGGGCCTTTGATAGAGATTAAAGGAGACTGCAGGGCCGTTTGGGAGAGCAAAGTAGACTGCGGGCTGTTCAAAGTTGGACAGCCCTGTTATAGAGCATCAGTACAACAACTGCTTCATTTATGACCCTAAACAACAACTGAGCACACCACTACAAAGAACTTGCAAGTGGTATGCATTTTAGTTTGGGCTCATGAAAGAACACTGAACGGCTGATTGACCACAAGCATGTTTGTATCCAGGCCGTTAGCTTAGACTTGAAATGGAATAAAGCACGCTTATATCAAAAGGTAGAATCTGGCCTGAGTCATGGGCCTACTGGTTTTAGCCAAAGCATAAGTTAGTCTAAAATTACATATAAGTAAACTCAGAGGACAATTATTAACCACAATATGTTTAATTATTCCTTAACAACAGTAAGGGACAGTATGGTTTTCAGATTCACATTTACAAACATGTTGGCAAAAAGAAAATATCCAGTGTAAATTCTAGCCAATTTACAGCCCAGGGAGGAAAGCATTAATACAAAACAGTCTATGTTGTGTGTTACACCTAAATGCTGGTAGTGGTAGTGAATTTTATTAATTATCCATCATTGAGCAGGTTGCATTATTCAAGCCTAGAAAACCTGTGTCTCCATGGGTCATCCTAAAACACATCGAAGAAGACTTGTACTGTATTCTTTTTAGAAGTGAGAGGGAAAAGGACACCCAGTGTATTGCTCAGAATTTCCCATTTTAGAAAGGACTATTTGTGCAACGTGTATTAATTCTATTGCTTAGCTATGAACAAATCTGATCTACTGAAGTTCATAGCCTGCTGCTTTCGATATGAGTTTTGTACGAAATTGTAACAGAAGCAGACCCTTGTTCTACCAAGTCTAAAAATCATCCAGGGCCAGGAGTCATTTTAATTGAAAGTTTTAACACCTAAGATTTATGCATATGTAGCCAGAAGCCATCCCTATTCAATTATACAAGGTTTTCTCCCAAATAAAATGTTTATAGGAGCCCAATTCTAATCATCTGGCACAAAGGGTAAGTTCCAGTTTCAGACTTTATCCATAGTTTGTGGTCGAGCACTTGCCAAAGTCTGGCAGAGGAGCACATTTGAACAGCACCCAACTCCTCAGGAATCTCAGGCTGATCTACTTCATTAAATGCAGCTGTCAATAAAACAGAGAGAGAACAGCACGTTCTCAAGATGTCACAGTAAATGCTGAATTCTGAGCTCAGCACAGGCTCAAACTATGTGTTATGGGCAGATGTGTGGACACAGGCCACATGTCTCCTTAGTAAAATACAGTTGAAAGATTCATGTGATTTAATAATGTTTTAATATATCTGCAGCTGTCCACAAATAGTGAACTGGAGTGGGAAACATGACACACAGGCCATCATGTCAACCCTTCCCATTCAGCCCACCTTAAGACTCATGCTACTGGGGAAGATATGCACGTCCACCTGAGTAGCTTGGATGTCAGAAAAGGGCCTTGTTTGGGCACTAAAAGATTGTATTCACAAACGATCAAGTCCGGATACGTTGCTAATGCCACTGAAAACAAGCTAAATCTCAAAAGACAGCTGGCAAAAGGCACACTATTAAATAAAAATAAAATAGGAACTTTGGCATTACCACACAGATCAAATGAGAGGACTTGACCTTACAGCAGAACTGGTTCAAACAGTAGCAACTTTTGACTTTATATAACGAGATATGATAACTCTTGCTAAAAGTGTCACATTATTTGGAGATCAAAGAGAAATACACATTCCTTTATCCAACACTAACTGTCAAATATTAGTCAATCTCTTAAGATTCATCACATTCTTTCTGGCACAGGGGGTCCCCAAACGCCCACCGCAGAAATGAAAAATTCTGACTCTTGTTTTCAACAGTTACCTCGCTACATGTTATGATCTACCACCACTTTCCAAGGAATTGAAACCTGCTTTTCTGTTTTAGTGAAAGGGCTATACTAACTCTCACAATGACTTGAAAGAATTCTGAAGGCTGTTTCAGGGGTCAAAAACAGAACAGCTTCAGTACATGAGGAGGAAAGAATATTGAGCTTCCTTCTTTTGCTATCATCTCCATTATTTCTCCATACATAGAAGAGAAAACCTCATTTTTGGAGGTTCTCAACATGAGCAGGGATGCAATGCTCGTTCTTCTGACATGCTGAATTTGCTTGATTATAAAATCCTTGAATAAGACTACAGAGGCGTGTCAACACTGTGAGAAGAGAAAAACAGTGTTAGGCAGAAAGCAGGCCTCATCCATGCTTCCATAATGGGGTAGAGACAGCTGTAGCTTTGATAATGCTTGAGGAAGTTAAAATTTTGGACTACTATTCCAGAATCCACCATGCCAGCTAGGGGTTACTGAGACCCAAACCCTCAAAAATGTAACATTTTAAAGATCTATACCCTGACCAAAAACATCCCAACATGCACAAGAAGCATAACATGGGGTTTCAAGATATGCAGTGCTATCCAATTCAACAGCTTTTCCTACTTAGCATATTTCCCCCTTCTATCTTTGGGTTATGACTTACTGTTTCAGAGCAGAAGTACTGTTTGAACTTGAAACTATGAATAAATTTCTCAGTGGAGAGGATTTATACCATGGCACTTGTAACAGGATTGGTTAATTCCTTCTGCCCTAACCCTCCCCTCCCCACACACTTTTTTCCAATTTAAATTGGCTAATTGAAGTTGAATTTAAGTGCAGGGAAGAAAGATATAAGAGGGGTCCTGTTTCCACCACCACCCCCTTTCACAGCTAACAGCATCTTCAGGAGAGCAATTACAGTCACACAATACTGGTACTACATCCCCAGTATAGAAAGAAAGGAAATGTTAATATCTCAAAATTATGGCCATAAATCAAAATAGCCCCTTAGGAGCTTTTTTTTTTAACCCCCAAAGGGAAAAATTAATGAGGTTGATTACATAATTTCCTGATTTATGTTTATTTTGGCCTTCGGTAAGCCTGAGTAAGAAAAAGTACACGAAAGAGAACTTCAGAGGTCAGCAGAAGCAGCTTCACAGCCATCTGATACCTGATTTTAGTCTATGCTGGAGCATAGAAGAAGAAGGCAGTATGAGTTGCAATGATTGCAATTCAGCAAACAGAGCATGTTCCAAAAGCTATTTACATTGCTATGATGTAGTTGTAACTTAGAGGGACCCAAGGATGTTGACAGTTATCTAACCCAAACACAGAAGTAGCTTGAGGTTTAAAGTCTTTTTCCAGTATGCCTAGAGAAGGAAGGGAGAAACAGTTTCACTTCCAAAACACTCTGCTCTCTCCCAAACCCCAGCCCTGACCTGTTTTGTTTAGGACAGTCTTGTTTGCTAAGTTGCTTGACGCAGCCCTCCAACATTGTCTCCCACTTGGTCCTGTGAATCTGAATGGAGTAATAAAACTACTCCACAATGAGAAGAGTCATCCTGGGTGAAAAGCTACAGCCCATCTAGTGCTACAAAATTAAACCTTTGGTAAGCAAATGTCCTTTAAGATTAAAAAACAACAAGCAAGGCAAATGAAAGCTGAAGGATACAGCCAGCAACATGAATGTCAAAGCTATTCTGGGATAGGTTTAATCAAAGGTAGGATATAGGCTACTGCTGTCTGATCAGAAATCGTTTCTCTTGTGGAAGTGAACCTAAGTGAAATACCTGGTCTTCAGCTAATGGAAGCAAAAGCCCAGTGTCAGAGAGCAGTCCATTCCCAATAAAGGATTCCACTTTTAATACACAGTGGATTTCCCAGTGTAGTGCAAAGAAGTCCAATATTCGTGCTGTTTATACAGGGGCTCAGCTTCTGGCAACTTGCCTGTCTAGGAAGGAGCTACAGCAGGTTCCTAGGGGTGCCCCCCCTAGTATGATCTGGAATTTGGCTCCCTGATTCTTCTGCTATCATCACTGACTTCCATTACTATGATACCACCTCAGAGTTATCATCACCACTGCCTGGGCTAGGAAGCAACTGTTAAAGCAACAGAAACAATCCTAGGAGTCTGGAGACTGCAAAGTTCCAAGGCTTAAAGAAGGTAATGTTGGCAAGAATTCCTTGCTCCCATCACACTGTTCTGCCTAAAGCCAAAGAATCACACCACTCCTTTGATAAAGCTGGTGTCCAAGTGTACAATTAGCATGCGTAGAAAGGACATCTCCTTGCGGGTATTTTCAAAGATGATTCTGGGGTCATCAGATTGGCATCGCAGGCAGTTTGGTGCCATCACCATAGCTAAGTTATTTACATCCATCTTGGTTTTGCCCACATTTGTTGGCTGAGCAAAAATCTGCAAAGTAAAGAAAATATAAATGAAATAATGGAACAAAGTACAGAAGACGGCTGATCACACCCTGGCCGATTTAGTTTCCATAGTGTTACAAGGACAGACTCTGTGAGCTGAAGGAACAAATTTTATAATGGAGAGAATGGAATTATCGCCAGTCATCAGATCTTGCAATGAAGACTGCTCCCAGTGTAAACTAAAATGGAACACAGAATCTTGAGACAATTATCTTTATCAAATATGATGAAGCAGACAAAGGCACAGAGCCATCATACAGAATTTCTGTTTTATAATCCCTCTATACTTAACATACCTGCAAGAAATGGATGAGATAACATAAGACCAATTTGTTTAATTCTGGCAGGAGTTCCACTACTGCTACAGCTGCATCAGGGTTCTCATAGTTGCTGATACAATCTTTGTAGAAATGTTGTGGAATGACGGGCTCCTCCAACTCCCGGTACCACAGCTTCAGCAAAGATGCTTTAAGAATGAGAAGGAAAACAGAGGCATTTTTAACAATAAGGGAATAATCATGAAAACAATAAAAAACAATATGATAAGCTTTCTAGTCTTGAGACTCTCTATGACATTTGACAGACATGTGATGTTCATCAGTCCAGAACACATCTTGAGCTCAAGAAGGATACAGTTCTTTCTCCACCTCACACTGAACTAGACAATAAACCTGCTTCTTTCCCACAGGCAAGTCTTCTTTATAGTACTTTGAAGGAAATGATTTAAGATAACAACTGTTCTTGGCTTTGGAAAGAAGTCCTAAAAACTCTGCAGCAGCTGAGATATAAGCAATGCAGCACAGAAACAGAACACTGATCCAGTAGAGAGAGCTCTGTCCAAATTCTCCATCAGAATATCAAAACAGCCTCTGTGAACACAGCTATGTACTTTATACATACCTGGTATATTTGGATCACCAAGGTTATTAGGAATTTTCCACTGATCTACCTGTAGCTTCAGTGCATTGACTTCATCAATGTCACCAGGAATTCTGCAAGGAGACAACATGAACCATCAATACAGTCAGGTTAAAAAAGGACAAAGCACACAGATCCAGAAATTGGAAGCAATGTAAAATCCTGAGAAGAGGAAGTCACAGAATGTGTACGCTGCAATTTCCTATCTTCCATGAAAATGCTTTGAACCTTACAAAGAACACTTGTGAGAGCTCCATAACTAATGCCAAGTGACTGCCAAGAACTACCCTGCCTTAGGAGCACTGTAGTACAGTGGTTAGATTATAGTACTGCAGTGTAGACTCTGCTTACAACCTTTCAGTGCCAATGGGCTCAGGTAGCTGGGTTGAGGTTGACTCAGCCTTTCATTGTTCTGAGGTCAGAAAACTGAATATCTAGCTTGCTGGGGTGAGGTGGGGTGGGGGCAATGTGTAGCCTGTGTAATTAAACTGTAAATTGCCCAAAGAGTGCTTTAAGTACTGTAGGATGATGCATAAGCAGCAAACTTGGGGTTTTTTTGTTTGTTTTTTGGTTTTTTGCTTTATCCAATGGAAATGATATACTGGCAAGAATGATGGGGAAATAACATTTTTTAAAGAGACATCTGCTTTTTTGTAAATCAGAAGAGGATATGTATCCAAACTTTGCTGCTATGTGCCAAATGACTAACATCCTCTTTTTCCTTTAAAACATTCCATTAAGATGGAAATATTGGCCTTACAACTAGAATACCACTGCTGGAGATACAAACTTAATTTGCTTGTCATAGAAAACTGGCTTAGTATTTCCTAACAGCCGAAGTGAGGATGATCACTACTTTATTTGGAGCCATCCAGGAGCAATGGCTGATGCTAAGACTACACCAGAGCTTACAGCTTCTCAGATTTCAGATAATAATCATTATATTGCTGGAAACAATGGGCAGAGTCGACATACATCTATTATTGAATATCAATCTAATTTGGAATACATTCAGAAATCTTAGTATGAGATATATAACCTGTTTAGAAGCAACTGAACAGACATACACCTTCCCATAGACTTCATAGATCTGCTGTGGTGCAGAAGATGTTTTCCATATTGGCCTTGTTTACATAATTAGGCTTGAGAAGACGCTGTTCAGTTTGGGCTTGGTGGGGAAAAAAATCTCATGTGGCCAAATACAGGTTAGTTCCACTGTGTTGATAGCACCAGTAATGAATAATTCCAGTAAGCCAAGCTCACCTGAATATCCCCTCAGTCTGTTCTCCACCAAGTTCTAGAACCTGCTGAGACAGCTGTGTCTGCACCCAAGGTAGCTTGTTATCAGGATACATGTCCTGCTGCCGTAACATTATTTCCTCCAGCGAGCTGCCAAACAACGAAGGGGTCACAATTGCATTCCTGGCATGTATGATCTCCTCAGTTGTAGGCTTCCGGAGACCCTACCAACAGCACAAAAAATCCAGTAAATGGTGGATGCTGAATAAAAAAAAACCAGGTAGTTTCTGAGAGGAGAAAGTAATGGTATCTGGAATACAATAACAGACTTCTCAGGGAAACCATGTTGGAAATTTCAAAAATAAAAACATCTGAGGTTATAGCGAGGGAAGGAATAGTGCAAAAAGCAGGACAGCAACTTCCACAGCAGCGGACATCACCTGTCACCTACTAGAAGATAGAATAACTTCTAAATGGTATCTTCCTGAAATTCTGAACTTGCTGCTAATCGTTAGTTAAAATTCAACGTGTTAAGAAGCAAACACAAATCTAACTTGATACCTTGAGTTCATTTAGCAAGCCTTGAGGTTCATGTGTTGCCCTGCATGTGTCCTTTGGCACGGCCAAGATGAAGAGGAGTTCTAAAGCTAGCAGCTTTGAATGGTGACATTTTGAAGATATTAAAAGGCAAATGGGTTCAAAGAGCACCTTCAAGGGACAGGGCTTGTTAAGACCATAGTGTTTGTGGGAAAGGAAGAGTGTGTTTCTTTCCACCAGCTGAAACCTGCTGATGGACTAGAACAAATATTTACCTTCTTTTTGGAAAAATAATATACAAAATTAAATATCACATATTGTATGCCACACATAGTTTGTCTGAAAAATCAACCCTAACCCTAACCCTAATTTCAAACCAAGCAGAATTTATGTTTATTTTTATATCTTGGTGTCCTTGCAATTTGCTGCCAAAATTCATTGGTGCACTTCGCCACTCTCTTTTTAATATCATAGCAGCAGACTGGAGGATAGCAGTCTGTGGTGAGTTCTGAGTGAAGATACTGACTAAATTTCCCACTCCTGGTCAACACCATACAACTACAGTATAGTGTCCCACTCCCAAACAACAGAGACACTTAAGAGTGTCTCTTAGCTAGAAGGATCTTATTTTTGCCGAAGTCATACTTTTTGAATAGGGCTGAAGCCACAAAACGTGGGAATTAAACAACTACAGTTTCTTTATAAAAAGTGAGAAGAAAAATGGTGTGGCTAAGAATGAACAACAATAAGGCTAACTAACAGGAAAAGGAAAGGATTATTTAAATGAGCTTGATTGTTAGGCTCCAGATGACCAAGAAGGGGCTGTAGTTACAACGGAAATAGAAAGTAATTGTTTGATGGAGGAGTATGCTGCTGGGGCAAGGGTAACAACTTTCTTGGCTCTGGAAAATTCCAAGAATGTCTTCCGAGGACCACAGAATGCTAGGCACATGCTTTTTTCTTAGAAAAAAACATGGTTTCCAGAACTTTTTTCTATATAGACAGATTGTTCACATAAATACAGAGTAAATGTTTTTATGTGAATAGCAGTCACAGGCAAAGACTTGGCTGTGCTGTTCAAGGTTCTATAGGGTTCTTTATGTGAATGTTTTAAAGATGCCCTGGTTAGTACTTGGATGGGCGACCACCAGGGAATACCAAATGCTGTAGGCGCCTTGAGTAGGAACTGGCAAGCCACTCCAGTATTCCTGCCAAGAAAACTCCATGGACATGGGGTCACAAAGGGTCGGTCACGACTGTAACGACGCAACACACACATAGACTGTGGCATAGATCAGGGTGCACGGAAGGCCATAATTTCTGCTGGGCCCAGCAGTTAAAAACAAGGCTGTCACTGGATGGCTTCAAAGGCTGTGACTGGAACACTCAAAAGCCTGATCAGGATGCACCACATCAAAGATTTGCAACTGGTTGGTTGGGTACCAAAACCACTTTGATTTGGATGTTTCCCTTGCATTCCTGATAGATCACTACCAAGAAGTAGTAGATGGAGAAAACGAAAGAGGTGGAAGGCAGGGTAACCCGGCCATATGAGTTCTGAGTAGACATGGGCACGACCTGGCGAAATTGTCGTTTCCGTTTTCGGATATCGTTTCCGTTACGTAACGGTAACGGTAACGACAATTAAGCTGTCAGAACTCGAATTCAAACCGAAAAAAGAAAAATTGGGTCTGATTTGTCGTTGTCGTTCCTGGCATCGCGCGGCGATCGCGCAATGCCAAGCGGCACAGAAAAAAAGTTTTAAAAATAAAAAAACCCCAATTCCCGGCCAAAAAAGCAGGCGAAAATAAGCAGGCCTGAGGGCACCTACCAGAGGGGTGGTTTCTGGGGGGGGGGCTCCCCCCTTCCCCCCCTCCTGTCCTGGGCTGCTGGTACCGGGCTGGGAGGGGGCATCCTCGGCGTCTCCATTTGCCATGCAGTGCGGGGGGATCCAAAATGGTGCCCGCAATATTTTTTTGAAATCGTGGTCCAAAAAACCACCAAAGCACCACAGAAACATGCGAAAATTAGCTATTTTAAATGCTTGAATTTTTACAGTAGCAGCAGTGGGTTTTTTATAGCAGTAAAAGGTCGCACTGATTTTATTTTATTTTTATTTTTATTTTTACCTGCGCAATGATGGGCTGGCCATGGGATGGGACCATGCAAATTTTTGGACCCATTCTACCAATCACATGGCCAGGTTTTGACTGACACTTCTGGATGTGCAAGAGGGCATAAAAATCCGAGGCACTCCCAGAAGAGTCGCAGTCCGGGCTTGGATATGGGTGGGAGAGGGCTGTGTGTAGCTGGCTGCTGTGCTAGACTAGTTTCGATTTCGCGGAGCCTTTAGATTTCAATTAGGCAGGCAGGGAGGGAATTGATTCAATTGAATTTTTAGGAAATAATAATAATTCCTTTCATTCTCTGTCTGCTGTGGGGAATAGCAACATAGTTTATTCTTTTTTATTCTCCTGCAGTTTGTTAGGATTTCTTTTCTGATAGTGCTTCAAAGGGGGGGGGGAGGTTTGAGTGGGAGGGGAGGTGTGGATTTATTTTAAAAAATTCATTTGCTTGGTGGCAAGCCAAGGTCCTTTCATACCCTGCCTGCAGCTCTGCTGTGGGTGCACTGCCCACTTTGTTTGCAATAAAAATTGCAATTGCTTTATTCGATGCAGTCTTGTACAGCAAGTCAGTTTAAAGTGTTTTCCGCCTGCTCTGGGTCATTGCGGGACCCGTGCCCGCCGCCCGCGTGCCCACCCCTCCCCCCTGCCGCTGCCGCCGCCCGCCCACCGCCTAGGGCGCAAAAACACCTAGCGCCGGCGGGACACCACTCGCTGGGACGTCAAATCGCACGAAATCGCGGCGGTGGTAACGACAAACGACAAACGACACGACGAAACAACAAATTTTTAAAAAATTTCACGAAAAACGGAAACGACCCGAAACGGACCCGTCCTGAAAAACGACAACTCGGGAAAAAAAAATTCTGGTCGTGCCCATCTCTAGTTCTGAGTTCCATCCTGATATTTGGTGTGGTATTGCTACACTTTGATGTCATCCTGCCTTTGCTCTCTTTTCTCTGTTCCCCACTGGAGCCTTCCAGTCAAGAGCAAGTGGGATGATATTATGTAAACAGATTACCAGGCCATCTGACTGTCAAGAGCAGCTGTCTACTCATTTGTTACAGGAATATCAAAAGAAGACAAAAAGGCAATTTCACCTAAACATTTCTTCTCCACAGACAATCCTGCATAAAAAAGTGCAATGGTTCTACTACAGACTGGAGTACTTAAGTGAATACCTGCAACTTTTCAAGGCATCATCACTCTTATCACTACTCATATAATGGTAATGCCAGTAAACAGTCCATATATGAAAAGATTAAGGAAAGAGATCACACCATCTATCAAATCTGAATGTCATGACTGACTCACCTTTTTGCCTCCAGTGACTGCAACCTTTTGCAGCTTTCGGTAACAGTATCTGGCATAAGTGCTGATGGGCAAGCCTAGCAAACAGAGATGGAGAAATTAATCCATTTGAGAATGTCACTGGAGAGTTTCAAAGAGGAGAAAATGATTCCATAATACACGTTTCTGCAGATTCATTCAAAATGTGCCTTCTCCTTCTCAGAAAACAACACAGTCAAAACTCCTCAACCTTATTACTGTTTTACTGTGCAGCAAATGAGAACTTGGGGTAGGTCCACCTTTCCCCAAAACAACACTTCTGCAGGATGGTCAGCATAATTTTCTTAGTATTAAAAGCAGTTTTCTTAACCCTTACATTGTTTGTTGTCTGAACCACAAAGACAAAACACAATTGTATTATATTTAGATTCATTAAATATAATTGCTTGAATATACTTCAAATATTTTTTAAAAAATAACTTATTTTTCAATGCTGGAGAATGGAAGTAAAGATTCTGAGCCACATCAGTAAAGCAACCCTCTGCCCCACGAGAATGATCTGTATTTTCTGGAATATTTTCCCACGTAAACTATATATTGTTATTCTTTAGCACAAGTACCTCCCTGCAATCCATTTAAAAGAAGACTGAAGTAAGTTGTAAACAGACTTCTTTTTACATTATATGGGGGCATGTTGCGATATATGTTTCCATCTAGCTTTAATACAAAACCTATTTTCATTATTCTCTAGAAAGCCCCCAGAATGAGCAGATTCTTATCATGGTCTATGGGAACGGAGGTGCAAGAATCTTACAAACCATGCAAGTGTGACTCTGCCACCCTCACCCCTGCTCCCAGCATGGGCAATCACTTATGTTTATAACTCCATTTTTGACCAGAGGTATGTGATCTTTTAGAGGCACAACTCGCAGGAAATGGTGATCTAATTGCCTTGCATTTGTTTTTCATGTGGAGTAAGCTCCAAAGCAATTCACAATTCCCTGTTCCTCTCTACAATGGCCTAGAAGAGCTTTCCAATCCAAATGCCCCTTTATTGCTGACTGAATTCTAGTGCCTAATGAAGTGAGTTTAGTTCACCAATGGCATTAAAAATATGAAACAGTTAAAAGCAAGTGACATTTTTCAACTGCTGACTTTTCTCTGCTGAGATACTTGGCAAAAGGTTATTTGTTTTCTGACAGGGTATAATCCAGATTATAGAATAGTGCCATTCTGGAAAGCTAGAAAAGAGTTATGGGTTTCAGTCTCTCTCAGTAAAACGTACAAGTTCAAGATAGCTATTTCTGACATCATTTACCAAGGAAATCTTTATAATACATTTTAATCCATGTTGGTAACCAAAGTTTGCACCATAGATAACTTATTTGTCCATTCAAATCCCACTTACTTAAATGAAACTTAAGTTAATGCTAATAGACTGCTTTGTGGATGGGACCAGGAAGCAACTGTAAAGTCATGATGCTTGAAAGCACTCCTATATATGAAATAACTTTCTTATTATTGTTTGTTTTTAGACACAGATTAGGCCAGAGTGAAGTGACCTGGATACCATTAAAACCAATTAGTAAGGCAGCCAAGTTTTCTCAGAATGTAGTAAATGTAATCAGGATGATAAAAACATATAGGATTGTATCGAAGTTCAAATGGAGTAATTTAAAACAATCATAGATAGTTTTTTTTTCAAATAATGTAATAGTGGCTGTTATGCTATACATATTTAAATCCTTAAAAAGAATGTGCCTTGTTGGTTACGTGGTCATTTAAAGTACATGTTTTCTTGCTCTGCGGCACATATTTTGTGAAATTCTGTCTGATGAAATTCAAGAGAGCACTGAATATTATCTGATCTGTACCCCTAGAATACTGGACACAATATCCAAGTGTGGCCTACCTAGGGCAATATAGAGTGGTACTACCACTTCCTGCGTTCTTGATGCTAACCCCATCTTGATGCAGCCTAGGCGTGTGTTCACTTTTTTGGCAGCTGAATCACACTGCTGCCTCATCCTTAGGTGGTGGTCCACCAGGACACCTAAGTCCCTTTCACAGGTACAACTGTTGAGTCTGGTGCCACCTATACTGTACCTGTGCATCTGCTTTCTCCTGTCTAAGTGCAGATACTTACATTTCTTTCCACTGAAGTGCATCTTGTTGGACAGGGCCCAATGTTCAAGTGTGTCAAGAACCTTCTGAATATTGAGTCTATCTTTCAAAGTATTGGCAGTACCCCACAACTTTGTGTCATCTGCCTAGCTGATGGGATCTGTTCCTAATATTCCAGAATCCCAGATGTAAACAAAGAGATTGGACAGTCATCTGTCCGGGATGGTATGAGGTCTCCTGCCTTGGGCAAGGGGTTGGAGTAGAAGACCTCCAATGCCAATTCCAACCTATGATGATTCTAGATTAACTTGTTGTTGATGTTGTTGTTGTTGTTTGATGACAACAAGAATCTACACAGTTATATGATGGAAGCAAAAAAACCACACCTTTCAATTAAGGAAAGGATTAGGTAGAGAACATATATGAGGCAATAGAATGAATAAAAGCTAGATATAACAAACAGGTTTGTAGAAAGATGGACATTATTTTTAAAATTTTGTTACAAGATTAATGATACAATTTACTCATATGATTTATTTGCCAAATTATAATTAAACTCAATTCTCTTTTTTCTTTATAATGGGATAAGTAGGAAATTTTTTAAAACTGGCCCAATTTAATAGGATTATGGTGGATTAGGTGGTGGTGGATAGGTACTATGCAGTATAATAATATAAAATTCAAACAATAATTAAACTTTATTATCACATACATTATGATAATGAAGCATTCTGTGAGCTTTTAAAAAGGGCTTTGACAATTAAATAGCAAATGTGGGTGTCAGTGTCCATGATGTGATTCAGCACAATAATTCAATTGCAAACCACCCAGAGAGTGCTTTAAGCACTATGGGGTGGTATATAAGCAGAACACTTTGCTTTGGTTTACCAGGAAATGTATCTTGGGACAGTGATGAAAGGAAAATATTACACCAGAATGTGAGTGCTGTGACATGGATAATTAGAAATCACCAAGAAATCAATTGGAAATAAGAAATACCAATACTCTAACTGCTATACCAATCTTTGGTGAAACCACCAAACTCAGTACATTTCTAAATGTTTCTCCTCAAAAAGGGCGCTGAAGAGATGGAAATAGTGAAGAAAACAACAATCAAAACAATTAGAAAGATGGAGTACTTAACTCTGAGGAAAGCTTGAAATATTTGGGACTTGAGAATTTTAAAAGGTGAGGGGGCAAATGATATGAATTAATAAATTTATGTGCTATGTGGAAAACGAGGGCAGAAGGATACTTGTCTCTGAAGATACTAGAAACCTGGGTCATTTACAAAAACTGGGAGGTAGATTCCAGACAAACAAAAGGAAAGATACCTTTACTCAGTACATTTTTAAATTCTGGAATTTGTCACCAAGGGATGTGCAGCTAATGTAGATGGCTTTAAAAAGGGAAAAGACTAATACATCAAAGATAAAAGTATGATAAAGAAGTTGCAGTTCTAGAAAGCAAAATGAAATCTGCCCTGAAAGAACTGTGAAGAAATAAATCTTCTGATAAACTGTTTCAAGCCACAGAAAATGAATCCTAACAAGAATATGCCAACAAATGTGGAAAACAAAACAATGGTTCACAAACTGAAAATGCTCAATATACATTCCAATTCCCTAAGAAAAGGAATGCCAAAGATTGCAGTAACTACAGGGGCATTGCTTTAATTTCTCATGCAGGGAAAAACGAATTCGTTTGAAATAGAGTCCTGGAGGAGATCTCGCTCCTAGATCAAATTAATCCTAAACTATCTCTGGAGGGGAAAAACAAAACAAAATAACAAAAAGAAAAAACCCTGAGGCTGTCCTACTTCAGGAACATTATGAGAAAACTAGATTCTTTGGAAAAGATAATAATAAAGGTAGAAGACAGCCAGAAAAGAAGAATACAGTACTAAATATAAGATAGATCAATTCCCCTAAAGGAATCCACATCTTGAATTATAAGAGCTGAGCAGGGCTGTTAAGGACAAGACATTTTGAGATCACTAATTCATCCATTTGGCATAAGTCAGAGGAAACTTGATGGCACATAATAACAAGAATAAAGGTTATTTGTCATGATGTTACCTACAGAAGTAAAGGTATTATTCTTCAGAATACCAGTTACTGGGAAACAGACATGTGAATGGGTTATTCTCCTAATTTCCTGTCTGTGGGCTTTCCAAAGGCATCTGGGAGACAGCTGTGGGAAGAGGATTCTGGACTAGATAGGCGTGTGGTCTGATGCAGTCGAGCTCTTGTGTTCTTATGCCAGCAATATAATTTATTATATTTTTAGCCATTACTGAGAGTGTCATGGGACATTTTGTCTCAAATGCATTTTCTAGGGTTAGAGTTTGTACATCTTTTCCAGATGACAACAGAAAAGCAGAAACAGACGCCAGTCAGACTGCAGCGTATGACAACAGCACCTGCTTAGATAGAAAAATATCCCCAAGTACTGTATAGGGAGGCTCCAAGGCCATCTGAAACATGATTAACAGAAAATTTCCATAGATTTGGTGAATTATGGAACATTGCCTAAAGATATGTGATCGCTTTTAAAAGGAAATGAGTGACCCAGTGGGGAAAAAGGAGTTCTCTTAGCACTGGATAGGATGGTTATGGAGCAATGCCTCTCTCATTTAAAAAAAATAAATAGTATCAGCTATCAGACTTAATTCAAAGCTCTCAAGCTGCAGAGGAAGAAAAGAGATATTATCAATCATAATCAGGAGCCACTGATTAAATAATTCCATCTGGCTGCATGACAGATTGCTCTACAAGTGACTGAAGTTCTATGCATGTTTATCTGAAAATACATTACAGTGGTACCCCGACTTAAGAGCAGCTCGACTTAAGAGCAATTCGACTTAAGAGCGGAAAACTGTTGTCATTTTAACTGCCGCCTTGCAAATGTTAGATATGGCCTGCTCCACTTACAAATATTTTTCCATTTTTAAACTTATTTTTTCAATTTTTTAGATAGGTACCCTGACTTAAGAGTAGTTCGACTTAAGAGCATGCATTCGGAACAGATTAAATTCGTAAGTCGAGGTACCACTGTATATCAAAATGACAAGAAACATGACCAAGGTACAAATTAAAGTAATGCTGTGCACTGTATACATTTATTTTTTAATCGAGCAACAATTTTGCATTTCTTTCCCTTTCTGAACTGTCAATGCTCACATAAATCTTGGATTTGATTTTTCTGCAATAAATCATATATAACGATACCTGCAATCAACAGTACACAATTGTGTTTCTCCTTTATGATCTCCCTAAGAATCCAATTTTCTTTACCTTCCTCCTCTGAGTTTTGCTTCCTCTTTTTCCTGGATTTTGAATTCTTTTTGTTTTTCAGATCCAGAAGCTCCTTAATGCGCTGGGTAACTGAAAATCCAAAGCATCATTGACTGAGAGATGGCAAAAACATGTTCACTCCCCTCTTCCACCTTTACTGAGCACACAGAAGAGGGGTGTCTGTTTACTGAGTTCACACATTAAAAATCAGCTCCCTAAATGATTGCTTTATGTTTGCATGGCAATAGCCCTTTTATCTGCAGGAGTTAGATTTAAGCCAGGTGCCATGTAGATTCAGTGAATCACTTGTAACATTTGTAATTTAACACATAGGCCAGTGATTTTTACTTGCCTAAGGAAAACTGTGTAGATCTTGCTATCAAACTGTTGGTCATTATTGAGGTGCTGGTTGCATTTCTGGGCACATGTCCAATCACACAACTGGCCATGTACCCGGAGCACTACCAGCTCCTGCTTCATCATACGTGTTCCAATGGGCTGCCAATGGGCTGGAAAGTGCTCTGGTTCAAGTGTTCAGGTGGTACAGAGGAGTGTGTAGGTGGGGTAGGTTAGGGAGAAAGACTGTTTTCATTGACTTGGACAATGCTAGAATTAAATCCATGGTTCTGTAATAGCAGGTACTGGTATTAAGAGGTTGCTTTCTTAATGAACTAAAGGAAGTATTTCTTTTAAATTACAGTGGTACCTTGTATAACATAATTAATTCATTCCAAATGACATTACGTTATACAAATTTAGAGTAGTAAATCACACTAAAGTAGGGCAATTGAACTAATGGGTATTTAGCAAATCAACTCCTTCATAAATTCCATTGATTCAAATGTGTCTACTCTAACTGTGACTTACTATAGTAAAATAAATTAGTCATAGTACGCTCATTTGAATCCATGGAACTTGTGTAGAAGCTGAATTGCCAAATTCCCACTGATTCAATGGACCTACTTAGTGTGATTTACTACACTAAGCAACAGGTTTTTAGTGAACGTTAACTCAAACTCTCAATTTTATTTCCTGACATAAAGTAGCAGACCTAGCCATTATCTTGTCAGGTGGGATAAAAAAAAATCATATGTATGAGGAAAATTAATTAAATGTATTTAAAAATTGGCTTTGAATCTTTGTAACAGCTTCTAATGAAGTTGTGAGGAAGCTGGGTATATTTCTATCTGTTGTTTAAATTACACAGTTAAATAGTTTAACTAAATTAACTTATGCAAGAGGGTTTTAGCTGCTGAATGACAAACGGAGCCTCTGTAATTATGTCTAATCTGCAGGATAATGTCCCCCAAACACTACAAATTTATCTGATCTCAATTAAAACAAATGACAGAAATCTGTTTTGTCCAAAAGAAGCCAAGTAATTCATAATGTTTGAAACATAGGATTCAGTTTCATTGAGTAATGTTTATCATATCGTACTTTAAGTGGAGGAAATTTTTTATTTCAATCCTGCTAGATGTTTTGGGGCTCCTTACTTTTACTTTAACCTGTCAAAATTACTCTTCATTTGCACATATGCTAATATTTCAAAGTGATAATAAAATATGTCCTGTTTTTATATACATTCTCCTCCAGACAGACATTAAGCAGGCACTGAAGCAGCTCCCATTGCTTCTGAACAGATTACTATTTGATACTATTTGATATTGTACAGCAATACATTTTACCCTTGTTTGATAAGAAACTTACTGTTTTCATCATTGGCCTGGCTGAGATGACGGTAAATGTAACCTTCCAAATATGATTGGAACTTGGGTGATGGAGAAAAAAAGGCAAGACTGATGGCCATGAGTTCCCACCCCCACGCCAAGCTTCGGTAGCACATATTGTCTGTTGTTTGCCTAATCAGTTGTATATACAGCTCATCCCGTAAACTCTGAATGGTCCAGCATTTGGTAACAGCAATCAAAGCCACGCTGTCTCTGTCCATCCGTGCTTGCCGGTCACCCATGTAGATTTGTACCAGTTTAAATATTTCACAAGCTTCCTTTTTGATAGTGTTGTTGCTGGTGATGAGCATTGGCTTTTTGATGGAGCCACCATTCCAGGAGAGCATGTTCGCAATTGAAAGTCTTCGACGGAAGATACCTTGAGTGTGCATGTTTAGGTTTTTGGAAGCCCAGTCCGCCATACTGCTTTGAGAGATGGGCTTCCGTATGGTATGAAAGGGAAACTGATAACCCATATTGCTGTTAGGTCGGTCACTGTTCTGCTGGGATTCAGACCCTATCGTTCCAGACTATAAGAGAGAAGAGACAGGAAATTATGAGAAAATAATCTCAACTCACTTGTTCCAGAGCTAATAACCAGTCCTTTCTCCACAAGGGAAAATGATTAAATTCCTGTATTTACACAGTATAGGAAAGCCAACAGCTTAATTCCTATTTTGTTCATTTAAATAAATTATGTTATGTTTCCACTATCTTCCCATCTTGTCTTGCTCTCTAAGGAATTTAGCTTGAAAATCTTCCCACCTTATTTAAGCCATTTGTTTTATCCATTTTCTGCCCACCAGGGCTTTTAAACCAATGTGCAACAGATATAATAAAATGATTAAAACACGACTGCTTCTTTCTAACAACGCTCAGAAGCTGCTATTCTTCCTTATACATCTGTGCATTGAAGGTTAATAAAGAAATTATACATTCTGGTATAATAGTCATTCTCTCTCTCTCTCTCTCTCTCTCTCTCTCTCTCTCTCCTTTGCTTATAATGATGACCTTTGTGTAGTGGAGGAAATGACTCTACAACACAAATTATTTTAACATATAACATGGTTGTAAAAGTAAGCAATTTGAGAAAGAACTTTCAGACTTGTGTTGGCATCCCATCTTTCTGTTCCAAAAGCAAGACTCAGAGCAACTTGCACCCTTCCAGCACAGATAACTACAACCAACAAAAGCATCAACAGGTCACAAGCTCAGGAAGTAAAGAAACTTTGGAAGCAAGGCTGCTCAAATTTGACTAAACATAAGATAAGGAACCCAGAAACCAGAAGAAGAGGGGGCATGTCAGGCCCTTGTAAATTAAAAGGGGAGACATATATCTTTTTTAGCATGATTACCTTCTATATTTCTGTCCAGTTGTCTAAGAGGTTCAAAGATAATCTAAAAATATCAGATTTTTTTATTACAAATGCAGATAGCACAACCTCTTCCAAAATAATTTTAAGAAGGACACAGTGACCCGACCTGATATTACCTTTATGTACCAGCAATTTCCCCAAAAATACACCAAAAAAAAGTCCCTGGCCCGCCAACTCTCTGATGTCAGAGTAACACAGAGAGTAACTTCCAGAGAATATATTGTCTCCAATATAACAGAACGCCTTACTGCTAGATAATATACATTATTGTCAACAAATACCTGGGTTGAGATCTGTGCTGTGTCTGAGGAAGACAGGTTTATCGGACCAGCTGCATTCTTTTCTAAAGAGTCAATTTTTTCATAGGCTCTCTTCTGTCTCACAGTATCTTGCTGTATCGCTGGATCATTTGAGAGACTCCCCCTGCTGTCCATCCTCGGCCTATATAAGGACCTGTTACTAGAAGTCACATCATCTTTCAAGTTCCTGCTATTACATTTTTTCAAGCGGTCTGATTGAAACTTTATTTTATTACCCTCTGGCACAGTAGCATTTTCCAGCATCTCTGTATCTAAGCTACCTTTACTCCCTCTGTTGACTGCCGATCTATTCACCACAGCCCGCATCTCTGCTATCAGTTTGTCATTCAAAGCACTAAGTTCACTGCTACTGCCGACAGAACCTGGCCTTCCCTGGCCTGGCCCTTGTTGCCTTCCTTTTCTCTTTCTCAGGCTTGGAGAAGGACCTGTGGAGTAGCCGGAGTCTTGCTGACTTACAAAAGTAGGGTATTCTTGAGCTTGGAGACTGTTCTGCCGACAGTGGTGGGCTTCCATATTTTTCAGAACATTTGCTTCTAAGACTTTCCATGACTGTTTGAAGCTGTCTCTGGAACTAAGCTGTCCCAGTTGAGGTTTAGCAATACCATCAAGCACCATTCCAGCAGAGTGAGGATTTTTGGATGATTCATCAATGTTGACCATATGTTTAATATATTCTCTTCCAACAGGGCTGTATTCTGTTGCAGAGGGAATTCTCACATGCTTTTTCCCAACTTGATGCTGCTGCATACTTGGATGTTGTAATAATTTAACTGGCTGGGGCTTCTTATTTAAGCTATTGCTTGGTGTCAACTGTGATGTTGCCCCATTCACATTTCCATTTCCAGTGTCCATATCTACCGGAGGCTCGTCATATATTGGGGAGTCAATTGATGGTTCATCATATATTGGTGCTGAAGAAGCATATCTGGGAGATGATGGCCGAAGCTGTTCTTGTCTGACTCCCTGAAGGAGGCTGAAAAGCCAACCCGTTAGTCAACACCAGACAAAATCCTCCATTCTCTGTTTTCTTAATTTGCATGGACTGTTTTGTCTCTGAAGCTGAAGTTCTCGAACCTGATGAATTTGAGGTTATAGACTGAGGCTGGGCATATACAACTGGTTTTGGGTGGAGGGATTTTTGGCTACTTGTTTCCATACTGCTTTGCATCTGAAGTGAATTGCTTGAGGAAGAATTCACGTGTCTCAGACTGTTGACTTTGACAAGCATGGCTGCTTTTGTTCCTGGTAAAGGCTGCCAGTGGGTAGGGGTGTCTCTAAAGAAAAAAAGCAAAAGGATAATAATACAAAAATGAAAAGCTACCTTCAGATTTAAGAAGCTCCAACCATGAGTTTATTTAGCAATTAAATGTACATAACATAATCACAGAATAATTGAATTGGAAGGGGTTCTATAAGGCCATGAGGTCCAACTCCCTACTCAGTGCAGGAATCCAAGTCAATCCACAAATGGCAGTGCAGTTGGTGAAAATACTAAAAAGATAAAAACAAAAGCTCGAAACATAAATGTACATCTATTAAAAAGACTATAATAATAAAAAATAAGCTGTTGTGAGCTGTTATTGGTTTAATCACGTATTTATAGTTTTTGATGTTTTTAAAATATTTAAAATAAACTGTTTTTACATAGTTTTCATTGCTGTACTCTGCCCTGAGATCATAAGATAAGGGGAAGAATATCAATTTTTTTAAAAATTAAACAAATATTTGTTTTTCAGCAGAAAGACAATTTAGCTGTCCATGGCTGAGAAGTACTGTCAAAGTGTCTGTGTCCCCAATACATATGTATGCCTTCAAAGACAGCAAAATTGTTAGAAGGGCTTTGCCTGACAACCCTATGCCTTTTTACAGGCTTTTATGTGTGTGTGTTGTGTCATTACAGTCGTGACCGACTCTTCGTGACTCGAGAAAGCAATTTTGAGTTTGTGCAAGGCTTTCTAAGGTATAAATAGCATTTTAACCTGTGCTCAGATACAGACTAGCCAATGAACTTGTTCCAACAAAGGAATCACATAAGACAGCCTGGCTCCAGTACTTTGAATCAGCTGACTTTCTCAACACATTTCAAAGGCACACCCTCTTTTATAGTAAGCTAACTGCAGTCCAAACAGGATTTAGGTATGTGTGTCCCTGTGGTCAGATTTGTTATTTCCAAAAGCAAGTAGAGTTGGTACAATAGACGTAGCTGCAACCATCAAAAACACGCATCCATGATCTGTCCTTTGAATGACCAAGTGCATCTTACCAAATGAATGGGGCCAGCCACCTATTTGAACAGACCTATAGTTGTTCTGTGTTGCTACTAGCTCTACATGAAGCTTGATGTCTTACAGATGCCAAGCCAACTTGACCTGAACACTAGCTTTGAGGTTATCACTAGGTCAAGAAAACTGTTGGGTGGCACAGCAGGCAATACAACAGCAGAATCACCCAAGAAGACTCATGAATCTGGAGGGCATTCAGGAGTATACAGTCAGTCCATTTGTAAAAAGGCACATGGGGAACACAGCTTTGTTTGGAAGGTGCCCTTCAACTACCACATTTGGTGGTGGTGGTGGTAGGGGCTGAGTAATGATAAAATAGTGGCTGAGCAATTATGTTGGTTATCCCTATTATACAACTCCTGCCACAGCAGCTGATTCAGAATGGTTCAGGCAGACTTGCATGTTGCAGTATGGTAAGCAAAAGTGAGACCTTCCCACTACGCATCAATCAGATGGCTATGAAACAAGCCACACTGACACACACATCCAAAATTGCAACCTAGTTGTAGCTGTTTTTTCATTACATAATGTGACATTCATCAGCAATGACTTCAGAGTTGAGGACTACAACTATAACTTCAGAGTCTCTGAACTGGAAGTACCCATTGTAGCACTCCCTTTCCCCATAATACAATTTGTATCCTGCACTTTGCCTTTTGGCCTCCAGTATGATAATGATTCCTTCTTTGTTCCCCTTCATCTTCTATCCCCCTTTAAAAATATGTATTAATATAATAGTTATTTGTAAGCAGAAATAATTACAACAAAAATTAATACTTTCTAACTGTTGTAGAAATAGCTCACATTTCAGATCTTGTGCTAATACCACTGCACAGGCATGTTCTATCTGTCAGATCTATTACACTAGTAAATTAAAAATACCGGTATGTCATTGCCACAACAGAAAAATGCTGATCTAACATGTTTAGATTTCTAAACTTCTAATAACCCCACCTAGTTTTGACCATACGAGACATCCAAGCTCTGGGCGTATATGTAGTTTAGACCTATTTTTTCTTCTTGTTGTTGCTGATATGATGGTGATAATCAAGAAAAGATGACTGGATTTTCCCTATCTGTAGGTAACACTTTTGTCATGCGGGGGGGAGAGAACAAGAGTTTGGTTCCCTTCTACATGTTAGCACAATTATCTTGCAGTCTCCTCCCTGCCATATGCTCTTCTAATGAAAAACAAGAAAGCCAGGTGTACAACACCTGGATATTTTCCTACGTACATATTAGCAACAGGTTTTTTTTCTTCATCATCAGTTGCTTAGATAGGAACTACAACAAATGCTGGTGCCTTCAGCTTGTGCAAAGATGAATCATTCTCGAGAAGCATATACGGATGCCTACCATCAATCAAGCTGGACTGCAAAGTGAGAATAACATCTCCTTACACACTCACTAGGTACCATTATTAATTTGGCTTCTCCTACCTGGTGAGTAAACTAAATTTTATCCCACCTTGCTGATGGAGATAGCTATGTTTATGTATGATTTTTCCTTGATACCCCAGGCAAACAGGAAACCTGCATTTCAAAAACAGGCAAAGTGTGTGTGAGGGGAGAGGTTTATGATGATCCATTAGCTGTCCTGTGTCTGAATAGCCAGATGGAAAATTCCAGCCACTTCTTACCAGGAGTGAAATATTAAACCACAAGAGGCTAGTTGTAACCAGCTCCAACCTAACCTTAAGATACCTGGCAGACTTCTATGAATATTTGGGATCCACATGTATAATGTTTCTTCTTGGTTTAAGAGTAACTTGGTTTAAGAGCGTTTTGCAACACAAGCAAACTGTTCTAAAATTTGCCTTGATCAGCAAGCAATGTCTTGATATATAAGCATTGGAGCAGGTCACATGATCACAAGTGAGCCAATGGCTGAGATCATCCGGAGTTTTGGAGTCTGCTGTCATCAGTACGCTGATGACACGCAGCTCTATCTCTCCTTTTCCACCTGTGCAGTGGAGGCCATCCAGACCCTTGATCGTTGCCTAGCTGCAGTTTTGGACTGGACCAGGACCCACAGACTCCGGCTCAACCCTGGAAAGACCGAGGTTATGTTCTTCAGGGGCGGCCCCGATGGGTACTGTGGCCCTCTTCCCAGTCTGGATGGGTCCGCCCTCCAGCTGGCGCAAAGAGTGAGGAATCTGGGCGTCGTCCTGGATCCGGGTCTGACCCTGGAGCTCCAGGTGTCAGCCGTGACCAGGTCGGCCTTTTATCATCTAAGGTTAATCGCCCAGATTCGCCCTTACCTTGACGAAAGCTCCCTGAGGACTGTGGTACAGGCACTGGTCATGTTGAGGCTGGATTATTGCAACACTCTCTACATGGGGCTTCCCTTGAACCTTGTTCGGAGACTGCAGCGGGTCCAGAACGCGGCGGCCAGGCTGGTGGTTGGTGCGCGTCGATTCGACTGCATCACTCCCATCCTGGCTTGCCTCCACTGGTTGCCCGTTGCCTCCCGAATAAGGTTCAAGGTGCTGGTTTTGGCTTACAAAACCCTCCATGGCTTGGCCCCTGTCTATCTGGCAGAGCGGCTTCACCGACAATTAGATCGGGCCCGACCCACCCGTTCATCATTGGCCCTCTCGCTTCAGACGGTCCCCCCGAGGGAGGCCCGCAAAACGAGCACCCGTGGGCGGGCCTTCTCGGTGGTGGTGCCGTCCATCTGGAACAACCTACCTAGCGAGCTGAGGCAGGCTCCGTCGTTGGCGTCCTTTAGGAAAGGCCTTAAGACCCTCCTTTTTAGGGACGCCTTCAAAAATGACTAGAAGTCCCCCTCCCGCCATTGCCACCGTCCTTGCTCCTTTGCTTTTTATGTGAACCGCCCTGAGTTCCCGTTTGGGAAGTAGGAGCGGTATATAAGTGTGAAAAATAAATAAATAAATAAATAAATAAATAAATAAATAAATAAATAAATAAATAAATAAATAAAAATGGTGGCTCTCCCTCCCTCTCTCTGCTGCATTCTGGGTGATAGTCTGGAACATTCCATCTCAAAGCAGAGGGAGGAATGAGGAACAGAGGTCTCCCTTGCACCAGCCAGTAATGTGCAGGTTAGGGTTTTATTTTTCTTTACATTTTTATTTTTATTTAATTTGTTTCCAACATTCTTTCTTATTTTTCAAACCATTTCTAGTCATGGGGCAACTAGTCAAGTGTGTATATGTATAGGGCCACAAATTGCATTTTATTATTGTCACATTAACAATACAGAGTAAAATCCAGTTGTTAGTCCCAAGCAGAGCAGATTCCACAGCCAGGTATGTAAACCATGGTGTGGATGTGGACTTCTAGCCAACTTCTTTTGCGATTTTTGCACTTTGTGTGTACAGTATGTGGTCTATGGAATTCCAAAATGAATCATTTGAGTTTCTTTTGGGGAAATGTGCTTTGATATAAATGTGTTTTGGTTTACAAACATGTTTCTCGAACGGGTTATGCTTGTAAACCAAGGCATCACTGTATGTTAAATAAATGGATGAAATCTTTAAAATGACACATTTTAAAAGATTCATTTCCTCCACCAGTCACACAATTTGATTACAAGCTTGTGAGCCTTCTGGAGGCAGAAGTAAAACTGCAGTACTGCAGTTAAAACCCTGCTCATAAGATGAGTTCAGTCCCAATGGGCTCAGGTAGCCAGGTCAAAGTTGTCTCAGCCTTCCATCCTTCCAAGGTCAGTAAAATGAGAACTCAGCTTGCTGGAGGGATGCCAATTAGTAGCCTGCATAATTAAATTGTAAACTGCCCGAAGAGTATTTCAAAGCTCTATGAGGTACTATATAAGCAGCACACTTAAGTTTTGCTTTGAATATAGTTGCCTGTAATATCTGGAAAAGAAAGTATACTCATGGGGCAAAGGCCAAGTTGACACTTCCAAACATTTTGGAGGGACTGGGTGAAAAGAGAACAAAGTAAACAAAAAGCAATAGCAAAGCTGCTACTCAAATGATATCCTGACAATGTTTATGAAGCTGTACACTTGGCCAGCTCAAATAGTGCCATAACTGAAAACCTGTTGCCAATTAATTACAGCTGTGCGTGTTTGTGTTTAAGCATGGCTATTACCCAGGACTCAAAGTCCTAATCTTGAGTTGCTTTCTTGAATTAGTACATCAGGTTAACTAAACTGTATGAGCACATACTAACAGAAAAATCAGACCCTAATAAACGAATAAAAATACAGTAATTGCAAAATAAAACCTTTTCTTTCAACAACCCTTCTTTCATTTCTTCACTCAATTTTTCTTTCTTTTAATTTCGATAAAGAAAGGAAAAATTCAAATTAAAAGCTAGACCTCTAAACAAAGGGCTTTGTAAAGGGGAAGGGAGTACAGGAGTGAGTGTGTACTGGGAGTAGGAGAAAAAAACAGCATTAAAATGAGGGAAAAAAGATGTAGTGACAGGGTGAAACTAATGAATTTCTAATCTAAGTGAAAGGAGTAATTGATTAAACAATAATATACCTTAATCCAAAAGTGCTCTCTGTCTAACCAAGCAGTAAATCAGAGCAGATACTTAGAAAGTGCATTGCAATTTATGCCAGAGTGAAAGTGGTACAAGGATCTGGCTGATTAGAATTTACAAATTTTTGAATTAAGCAGTAAACCAGAATCAATGTTCTCATACTGCAGTAACACAGGAGAATGGGGAGAGATAGGATATTTTGAGTAATCCAACAAACTATGGGAAACTCCTTGAATCTGCAGTTTTGCACTTTTAAAATAAATTAAATAAAATAAATTAAAAGCAACTGCCCAAACATCAAATGGTTAATTTAATAATTCGTTCCCAAGAAATATTTTTAGCTTGTCTAAATAAGAGGAAATATTTTTTATTTCCCACAAAGAAATGAAGGGAAACATACAGTGCTGCATCCTGCTTGTGATAGGATGCAAGTATGGTTGCAGAACAAACATATCCTTTATGGAAACTAGTGTGGCAAATATGACTAGTTTTGAATTTGGTCAGGAAGAGCCTCTGCAGATAGAAAAGGTAACTTTTCCAATACAAAGTTGTAGTTATTTCATTCCTTAAAATCAGAATTGCCATGTGTCAAAGTAATGGTTGAAACATGCAGTGTTTAGTACAGTCCACTCACAATCCCACTTGATTTGTCACATCCCCTGAAGAGACAAATTAAAAATTATATAATCCAAGTTATGCTCAATAGCAACTCAAACTGTCTCTTACAATTTTGACTCTGTATTAAATCAACTGCTAACCATAGCGACTAAGAAAGACTTCAGTGTTTCCCAGATACGTGCTTATTAGAAAACTGTATGATGAAGACTACAGAACAGTCATTCAGATTGGCTGTATCTCACTGGGATTTCACCCATGTTTTTACTTTACAGAAATAGATTTACTATGCATAATAGTTAAAAGGAAAAGTGTACAGATACAGAAGTGCAACTGTGAAATCAGAAGTCATTCCACTGCTTTTCAAATTCATTGGTCTTAAAAAGTCAAGTAATTTGCTGAGGAGAAAAAATATGCTGGAAAATGCAGGGCCAACTCAGTTACCATTTCCTGGGTGCAAAAAGACACCCTGTTCCAGAATTTTCCCATTAATTTTCCCAACACTTTAAAAGGAACATGAAAGCCATATCAGGACAGAAAGTCTGATGCCTTGAACACTTTTGTAAAAGCGCTATAAAAACCTTTAGGAAGAATCAGAAGCCTGTGTTCATCTTTGCTGGCATTTATACCCATTAGATAGTTAATTCCAGAATGAAACCAGATACAGTGATCCCCCGCTTATTACCGGGGTTAGGGACCCAACCTGACCCGCGATAATTGAAAATCCGTGATATGCGGATGCAGGTCAGGTCGGCCCTGGGGTGTCTAGCTGGGGGCTCCTGTACTTACTGGAGGCCTCAGAAATGATTTTCGGTGATCCGGAAGTCACTTCTGGTTTACCAGAAGTCACTTCTGGTTCGCAGGGAGGCCCTTTTGGGGCCTCCAGAAGACCTGGGAAGGCCCTCGCAAGCCCATTTGGGACAGGGACAGGTTGGGGGTAAGTATGGGAGGCCTGACACAGGCCTTTTCCCCCTTAACCCAGGGGGCCTTTTTTCATATACTGTGGTCCCGCGATATAGCGGGACCGCAGTATATGGACCGTGAAAGGGCGGGGGACCACTGTAATCATTTCCAATCATATAAACACCTATTCAGCATATTCTATTTAGCCTATTCAGACCAGGGTGGTGTGAAACCAAGGTGAACTATAAATTGGAAGCCTCCCACCAACTTTCCTCAAACTGATGAAGCTACTTGGATGAGTAGCAAAACGTTTCAACTTCATAAGAAAAGATGCCCAGTTGCCATGACTCAACTTCTGGATGACTCTATAAGTTGTTTTGTTCTCAATTGTTCTTTTATTTTCTTATTGTTTATTTACTTCATGCTAAAGCATCAGGAATGAAAGAGGATTTTTAACAAGGCAGTATTATTTACACTGACCTTGCCTTCAGACTTAGCTGGAGAGCTGGTTGATTGCCTTATAGTGATTTCTAGTGATTTTTTGTTCAAATCTCATTTTAAAGCAAAAGATACATTTTCAGGGTTGAATTGTTTTTACTGTCTTGCAAATCTCAAACCTTGACAGCCACAGTCACATCTAGTAAGTTTTTCATATTAGAATATGCCTCAGTAAACTAAGTAAGTATCCTAGCAAATGTCCCAGAAGTGACACACTATTCCATGGTAAACATACAGGGGGCTTTCAACTGCAAGTTCAAAAACCACACACAACAAAATTAAGTCAAAACTCTGACAATTCTCTTCAGTGAAACATGATCTGGTTTTAACAAAGTTTCCAGCTGTTCTTCCCCAAGAGAGATGATTGCCACTAGCCATCACAAGAAAGCTGACAAAACTAAAGAGAGCCTCAGGTTTCATGTTGATTATGTCATAATTTTGAATATGGTACGTGTATTATGTTTTTAATAGGAATAAAGTAAGTGAGGTCGTGGGATATTGTTTGTCTGTACACCATCCAGAATAATGTGAACCCCAGACAGAGAGACAGGCAGAATAAGCAAGTACTTTACAATGCACTCTGCTTTCTTGATGCAAAAGACAGTACTTTAAAGAAATCACATGAATATGCAACAGTCAAGACTAAGCTCTAAGAAGTGTGTGGCTGGTGTGAAGCCAGAAATTCCATCTTTCTATTTTAAGCACCACTTTCTTCCTCCTCTATGAAAACCGCTCTTTGCAAGCCTCTTCCACCTGCCATGTTGGTGAAACCCAATAACTCTCCATGTAACAAACTGATAGGCGAGAACAGATGCATCCTATATTACCGGAGGAAGATAAAGCTGCCAACTTGTGCAATTCTGTTAGGTGCTGCCAATTTTCAGTTGGAGAAACAGGTGCACAAGTGCCAGTGCTACACACTGTGAGGAGGATAGCCATGTTAATATGTCACAACAAAAACAACTTTGTGTCAAGTGGCACATTAAAAACTAACCAATCTTACTTGGCAAAAGCTTGCAGTGGCCTTGACTTTGCAAAAACACATGTTTTAATTCTATAAATCCATGTCAAAAATGCAGGAGGATTTGCGTTTTGCCCACTAATTGGACAGGTGCATCATCAGTTTTCTTTGGTTGTCTTTGTTCATATCAGATGACAGCTAAAAAAAATCATAGGCAGCTGTTCATATAGGATTAAGTGAACTTTGCATGTGAGGGCTTTATAATATTTTGTCTGTACTTCTGTCTCATATCTTCTTTAGTGAAATAATACTGTAGGCCATTAATTTTTTGTTTGGCAGTTTGTTTGTTGAGCAGCAGATGCCAGTATTCTCATGCTCAGTGCGGTGATTGGAAATGAAGGAAATGTTAACAGATTTTACTGTAATGCAAAGGATGTTTTTAGCATGACATATATTCAACACACAGTGCTTACCCACCCATCCCATTCTGCAATGCTGCACATGAAACAAAGCAACATTGCTTCAAAAAAAGAGTAAGTACGATGCTCTAAGCAAAGTACTGTACAGATGTCTCCATAAGGCATGAGTTAAACTGGCTAACAGCTGCCTTTTCACTTGCAATTGGGCAATATGGCTAAAAAAAATTAGTTTTCAAAAAACAATACCCTACCCTGTTCTGTCCTATATGGAATAGTGCATTTACACCCATGTCTCAAAGTATCAAGTGATCATTCTTAACCTCCAATATCTAATGTCCATCAATCTTTCTACCAAAGAGCCTGAGTCTCACCAAAATATAAAAAAGCCCAACTTTTCCCAAGACAAGCATTTTAATTTTTACAGGCATACAATATTTATCATTTACAGCAAGTTGGTGAGCAGAGGGACCGGACCTGAGATTTCTCAGTTACTCCTAGGATGCCAAGAGGCCACAGGTGGATAATGTACAACAGTTAGGAATACTATACGTTGCATCGCTATGTGGGGAGGATACACCAGCTCATGGACTTAAACAAGGTGTGCTATCCAAAAGGCCTAACAAAGCGGGAGAGTCAGATTTGATTTCACTGGACCAAGGAATGGAGAAACTGAGAAATAACCAGAGGAGTACTTTTTGAGTGGGAAAAAAAAAAAACACATAAAAGGAGGAATGGAAGGGGGAGGGCAGCAGTTGGGAATAGAGGTGAATAAATCTAGAGATTGCTAGTGGAGCAAGGTGGGTGATCCTAGTGAGGAAGAAGAAACTACTGTACTTGTATGTGTAGCAAAACATTTTGATCCCACAATAAAAAAGTCCAGTTGCTATTACTCAACTCCTAGTGAAGAAGATTGGGTCCCCATTGTGAAAGAGGACCCTTGGATCAGTCAGTGGGTAGGCCTAAATGTACCCAGAGAGATCTGGAAGATGTGTCATGGCCACTGGACTTCTTTTTCTTGAGAGACGGAAATGTTTCGCTGCTCATCCAAACAGCTTCATCAGTCTGAATAAAGCTAGTGCGACTCCTCCATCTTATAGTCCGCTTTGACCTCTTGTCACCCTGGTTTCAAAGAGGTCAAAGTGGACTATAAGATGGAGGACTTGCACTAGCTTTCTTCAGACTGATGAAGCTGTTTGGATGACCAGCGAAACATTTCTATCTCTCAAGAAAAAGAAGTCCAGTTGCCATGACGCAACTTACAGATAAACTCACTTGGATAACTGAAAATCTTCACAGACATACCCAAAGAGATAGTGAAGAAGGAGTGATGGGAAAAGAAAGATCAGAAACCTCCTTACTGGTGACAAACTGAGGATGGAGCCTGACATAAAAGGGAGACAGAGTCTAGAGCCCAAGACGAAAATAAATAAAGCCAACCAGGTATATACTGAGTCCCAGGAGAGATGTCTAGGGAAGAGCCCATTTTGGCTCAAAGTCCAGGAAAAAAACAGGCCAGGAGGTCTGGGAACCCTTTGGAAGTTGGGTGTTCCACACCCACCCACATCCTAGACATATAGAAAGGAACTTCAGACCCTGAGTATTCATTGGTTTATTGATGATAACAGTTCCACACCTGTATTTGTTACTGGAAGTACATTAAAAGTGGTACGGATTTATAATGGGAAGGAGATTCCGAAGGAAGACGTTTCTGTTCACACCAATGCTATTGTTGCTACAGCTTTACGTATAAAAGACTTACCCTTTTTAATGATGAAGAGTCCACTTCTTTACTGAAGAAAATAAAAGAACAGAAGGAGTGTATCCCCCCAGGTCACACCCTCCCTGCATCTTGCTGTTTAGTGTGTACACCAAAGCATATACTTGAAATGTTCACACCTAACTGTAAATGAATTGTATCTTACATGTACATCTATGCTGATTTTGCCGTATAATAAAGTTTGAAATAAC
Source organism: Phrynocephalus forsythii (assembly GCA_029282475.1). Classification (NCBI taxonomy): domain Eukaryota; kingdom Metazoa; phylum Chordata; class Lepidosauria; order Squamata; family Agamidae; genus Phrynocephalus; species Phrynocephalus forsythii. The sequence continues at coordinate 90,072,653 of JAPFRF010000005.1, read as the reverse complement.
TATTATGCTGTTTGCATGTTCTATATTCGAGTTGGAAATTGTGACGGTGGATGAAAGGCAATGTTAAAACATTTCTTTTCTAAAACTGACTTACTTTCTGCAGTCTTTCATAGACAGTAAACTGTTGAGAAACACCAACACCCAGAAACAAGGATCTCATCTTCTACAGAGTTGTCTAATTGCTACACAAGACTTGGGAAGCAGTGGGAAAGCAACAGAGAAGATATAAATTCCACTACTTTTGGACTGACATCTTGGAAAGAGAAAAGAATTCCTAAACCAATGGTAATATTGTTGTATTTTCCTTAGCCAGCTGCTGGCATCTTCAAGCACCATGAATTTCAGAACTGTGGTTTGTGCCTCTCATACAATACCTATCCAGAAGAAAGAGAGCTGACAGCTATAAACTGAAGTTGAAGATTTTGCCGGGAGCCCTGTTTAAAGAAAGGCATCTAATTTTTCACAGTGTTAAAATTAAGTCAATCCAAAAGAACAGGAAACAGAACAAGTTCAAAAGTTTTGTCCTAGATTCAACTGCTAGCCACAATTAGATCAGACAACCAAATCAATGAAACCTATATGTTAACCTATCATTTACAAATTGATTAGATGGGTTAGGACTGGGAATTGGACTTAGGCTATTATGCCTGTAAGCATGAGATGCTACTGACAAAGTGAAATGAACCATATTCTTCATTGAAGGATTCATTCCTGAAAATCAGGAAACCATGTCACCTATAACATCTCATATCTATGATTGTTCCACATGTTTGCAGGATTGCCTCAAGTGGACTTGAGGCAAGCTCTGAAGCTAGCAAAACCTACTGCTGTAGCAGTAGAATACAGGCAAGTTGATGCTGAAGTAATCAGTCATACAGCTTGTCTTGTGGAATGCAGCAATCTGCCACTATAAAAATATGGATTACTTGGAACGATGCTTGGATTGTATTCCAGCTTTTCACATGCTGGAAACTAAACACTAATGTAGTTATTATGTCTGAATCAGTCCTAATCCAATTTATTTACAGTTCAACTAACCCTGTCCACCGAGAAACATGTGCAAGATTCACATTTTAGAGCTTTAAACAACAGCAAAGTCAAGGAGAGTGTGTGCGTGGAGGAGAAATCAAAGAATGTTGAGGCTCTATTTGCATTTACAGAAGCCCTGCAAAGCAAAGAGGGGAGGCGACAAACTAAACATTAAAAAATCATCCGCAATAACACATAACAGCTGTGCCATTATATTAGCTGACCTGGTGATGTTTTCAAAATATTTTATGATAGTTTCTGTATCTGTCCAATGAGTTTCTGAAGAGACTTATTTTTAAAGCAGTGCCTCCAATGCCTATCTCATGGTGGTCAATCAAGATACAGTGGTACCCCGGTTTACAAAATTAATCCGATCTCCGGGACGCTTCGTATTGCAAAAATTTGTAAACAGAAGCACAGTTTCCCTTAGGAACACATTGAAAACCAATTAATCCATTCTGGAGGTTAGGAAAACAAAAAGTCTTTTATCTGTACAAAACTCTTTACAGTAGCCCCCCGCCACATCAAGGGGGCCTTTTCCCGCTTTGGCTTTTTGACACCCACAAGGTGGTAGATGTCAAGAACTCAAAGTGAGAAAAGCTTTTCCCCACTTTGTTGGTGGTGAGTTTTTGCGAGCTAAGTCCAGCTCCTGCAGGGTGCCCAGAGGGGAGGAGGCTTTGGAGCAGGTGCCCCAACACCAGTTTTTGCCCCTGTGGTGCTGGGCACTTTGCGGGAGCTGGACTTCAATCACAAAAACCCTCCGTAACCAAAGCAGGAGAAAGCTTTTTCCTGCTTTGGTGGCAGTGGTTTTTTTGCACCCAAAAGCCAGCGGGGAGAGGCTCCCCAACACCAGCTTTTTCCCCTGTGGTGGTGGGAGCCCTGAAGGACTTGGGCTTGGATTGCAAAAAGCCACCACTGCCAAAGCGGGAAAAGGCTTTCGCAGTGCCTTACAAAAAATACGCAAACTGGAGTTTACCATATAAAAATTTCATAAACTGGGGCACTGTAGTTCCTATTTATTTTCCCTTTCTAAGTAAGGGAAAATAATATGTAAAATATGTAAGCCCAGGCACACGTAAACCAGGATACCACTGTATGCCGCTGGATACCATATATGGAATAGGATTTGGGGCCTTTTCACACAACCCCTAAACTCCGCGGCAAATGGCTCCCAGCTCCAGAGCTTAAAATTATTTCCCCACCAACTCCGGAGTTTACAGATAATTAAGTGCGACCACGCCCACCTAAGTGCGTCCCAGCGCACTTTTCATGTACCTGCTCTCGGAGGGTGAAAATTCCTGATGCGGATATAACAGTAGTGACTGCCGGGCTCTCCTTGCTTCTGTTTGTTCTTTTTTTGCCCCCCGCCCCTTTAAGAGATCTAAATGCAGTGCCGGGAGCAAAGCGAGATGGCAGAACGGAGGTGAGCAGCATTCTTTTCTTCCTTTTTTTCTCCTTCCCCTCACGCAGCCAGCAGCCTGGAGTGCGGAGGGGGTGGGAACGCAGGAACGGCGACAAACCCCTAAGATCTCTGGTCTGAATTTAAGAGGCCAGCGGATCTTAGGGGTCGTGTGAAAAGGCCCTTGGAGACACTGCCTTATACTCACTCCTGGAAGGTGGTGCAGAGGCCTGCTGCTTGATCCCTTGATCACTGACCCATACAGTCTCTCCATGTTTTATCTTGCTTCTTATTAGATTTAACATTTAAATGAAGCGGCTATGAGAGACTGTGTTGAGTTTGGGGTTCCAATGTTACCAGCCTGCTGACAACAGACATCCTTATTTCTCCTTGAGATCTAAATCTAAGCAAACTTCATTTTAGTTTGATCTTTAAAATGCACTGGTCTAGGCAAATAAAATGAAGCCTAATACAGGCCAGACATGGGTGGTTCTGGGTCTGGAAAAAGGCTAACCAGGGAACAGGGATTCAGCCTGTGCTTGCTGGGGTTACATTTTGCCTGGAGATTCAGGTTCAAAATAAGGTGGTACTCATGAATACCATACAGTCCCGAGTCTGGCTGTCTACATTTCTGCCTTCAAATAATACTAAGATACTGAATACCGGGTGGATCAAAGGGCTGCAAGTAGATAATTAACCATAGCTAGCCAGAGGCAGCCCTTGCTACAGCAGTTTTGCTAGCTAATATTCTGCTTTCAAGCACAACTTAAAAGTTTTGGCATACGAAACAGAATCGGGCTGTCTGAAGGACTCTGTTTCTTCCATATGATCATGTCTCAGCTATGCAGAAGGCCCTCTCCCATCACCTGGCATACATAATTGGTGGAAACACAAGAGAGAGACTTCTTAGTGGCTACATCCAGTCTGTAGAACTTCCTTTCAATATAAGCCTGGCTTTGCTTATTCTTTACCTCAGATAGGCAAAGAGATCTTTTCATTCCGGCAGGCTTTCAGTACCTGATTGCTTGCTAAGAAGGATACTTTACTGGACTGGCAACAACAAGTGTGTTGAAATAGATTTTTATGGCAATAGTCTTTTGTTTAAATTTGATTTCAGTATTACAACTTTTTGTATGTTTCAACCAGCTCTTAACTATTTTTATCTGTACCTCTTTTAAGCCACCTTAAGTCCCAGTTCTGGAATAAAAACAGAATTTAGAGAAATAAAGTTACCTTCCCGTCTCTAACCTCTTCTCCACACTGTTGTCCTCTTTACTCTTCTCCATGTCCTGAACAAGAGCCATTTGGATGGGAGTGTTTCGTCCATCACTACTGGTGCTGCCTCTATGTTGGGATGTCCTGAAGTCAGACTGTGAATTGCGTTTCATGCCTTGGAGCTGAGCAAGTGGCACAATGTCACAGCCCTGCGGCCTATGCCACACTGTCTGCTGTGTGATAGCATTATAGTAATAAAAACGGTTGTTGTTTTGGTCAAAAAGCTCCCACCACTGGTTTTCATCAGACTGACGAACTCTGAGGTTGGGTGGCGGGTCCCAGCCACATTCTCCAGTGGTCAAATTGACGTACATTCGCTCCCGAGAACGAGGCTCAATGATCTCCACCCAATCGGAGCTGAAAGTGAAAAGAAATGGCATCGTGAGTTGTGAAAGTGCAAGATAACTGTATCAGGACCATAGAAATGGCTGACTTTTGCATCTGTGGGCTCCTGTGTACATAACATGAAGTGTTTGGTTTTAAAGCCTGTCAACTGAAATACATTACTGACTGTTCAGAGAAGCTAGCAAGGTTTACACACACATATTTCTGTGTGGCAAATGGTTTTTTAAAAGTAGCTAAAATGTAAAAAATGTTAAAATGTAAAATTATTGCAACTAGAAGTTACGGGAGTTAGCTATTTATCATGTTGATCTTCCAGTACATTAAATGCTCCTGTGTATTAATAATTTTCAAGATCAAGTATAAAAAGAGATGCAAATGCATATTTCCTATTGTAGACCCCTCCAAATATAATATTTAAAAGAATAAACTGAATATCTGTTGAGACGACAAGGGATTAAACAGTTTTTAAATTGTACCAGGAACACATGGATAGTGACAGCACTATGGAAACTAATGACTGAGAGCCTTTAAAGCATTGTTCTCATATATGTAAACAACAAAGGTTCCGACTTTGTCTGAGCTAAATACTACTGCTTTGTCAGGAATTTCCTAGTACTCTCTCACATTGCATTTTGTAATAGTCAACATAGGGCAGAAAGGTTCATATCATCACTCATAGAAAGAAGTCTTCTCTTTAACAGGATCACCCTCTAAAGGACCAAGAAGTTGCTCAAAACATTTGAAATAATTAAATGAACACTGAAGGTATTTGTGGGTGACCAGTCACAACTTAGCAGCTTGCTAATTTTAAAAAGATTCCACATATTTTCCCTTAAGTACAAAGTTATAACCTGGCTGGATAGCTCAAGAAGGGCTCATTTATGCGTCAGAATACTTGTGGGTTTGTATCGGGTTTAGCATGCTTGAAATCAACTTTAAAATATCTGCCTACATGATGTACAGCTAAGCACCTTTTTGTTGTTGTTGTTTTTGGAAAGCTAGCTTTTTAAAACAGCCATGAGGTGGTTATTTATTTTAATTCAATTATGAATGTGATTTATTTTGAATTCTGCATACTGTTATTAAAACTGTAAACCACCCAGAGACTACTTGAAGTGGTATGGGGCGGTATATAAGCAGAACACTTTGCTTTGCTTTGAGAGGTTGACAGCAGCAGCAGACTGCCCTCAGCCTCCTCACCTTTTTAATTTTTAATTTTTAAAATCATTTTTGAACTGGCATTGCATCAATGCAATGATAAAATAAAATGGATTTAATAAAAAAAGAAGAATTAAGACTACAGGGTATTATGAAGTCCAAAAACCCTTGTATTCTGCACACACCCACACCCAAAGCCCCACAGACACTATTTACTCCCAGACAAGCATTCAACTTGTGTGGGAGTAAAGTTGATGCTAAAAGAGTTCAAAATAAGCTACCTGCATTTACATGCTTTCAAACTGCTAGGTTGGCAGGAGGTTAACAGCGGGAGCTCACTCTGCTGCAGGGCACCCAGGATTCGAACCGCCGAGCTGCCGACTTTGCAGCCAACAGTTTCAGCACTGTAGCCCACTGAGCCACCACGCCTCTCTATATAAAGCTATACAGTGATACTAAATTTCACTTCTTCTAATCTGCTCTCCATCATTAGGTTCTGTAATACAGTCAGTAAGATATCAGGTCTCACATTTACAGAAGCTTACCTGGCTTCCCGTTTGTTTTTCAAATGCTATTTCTCAAATCCTTCTAATCAATGTATTTAGGTTCTGATACACACTGTATGTCACTGAAACAACAGGGCTTCAATATACCTGTCTTTTGCTGACAGGATAATGTTGGGCTGTACTTAAGACCTGGATCTTATAATGACCACTTGTATTAAAACGCGTCTTATTTTGGGGGAGAGATATCAAATCAATATAGTGTGAGGATGTATGAAATGTAGTGCTGCACACAGATGTCTCCCATCCTCACCACCACAGCCAGTAAAGTATCCATGATACACTGAAACATGAAGGTTTTATTTACGGGGAAAAGAGTATTAACAGCTCAAATTTTCTTTGACAGAATATTTCATTCATGAAAATGGCTTGATCATTCAGCTTGCTCTACAGTCTCTTCAGCGTCATTCTTGTTTATGAAATTACAACACTGATTTTTCTCTGCTGAAGTTAGAATGAATAAATTTCTATTCCTATTCAACATCATTTATATAAAAGGGCAGTCTGCCGGCAAGTAGACAAGGCAATTGTGTAGCTAGTATCTCTTACCCTGTTTGAAGTTCAAACACAATGGAAATAGCTATACAGTAAATCCCCGCCTATCGTGGGGGTTAGGGAACCGACCTACCCCGCAATAATTGAAAATCCGCAATATGCGGATGCTGGATCGGGTCAAGATTGGGGGTGCTCTCTTGGGTCTCTTGTTCTTACCCCAGGCCTGGCGCTGCTCCGAATGGGCCTGCAAGGGGCTTCCTGGGCCCTTGGAGGCCCCCAAAGTGCTTTCTAGTAATCTGGAGGTCACTTCTGGTTTACCAAAAGTCACTTCCGGTTTGCGGGGAAGCCCTTTTGGGGCCTCCGATGGGCCTGGAAAGGCCTTTCCTCCTTACCCCAGGAGGCCTTTTTTCATATAATGCGGACCCGTGATATACCGAGACTGCAGTATATGAACCGTGAAAGGGCGGGGGACAACTGTACAGAGCTTTCTTTGGGGACTAGATGTACTCTCATTCAGCACTTCTGATCTCAAAAATATATCCATTCTGTATGTTTTCAGCTCTCTTTCATTCCTCCTAGTTCTGTACAGCATATGGAGATGACAGCTGTACCTGTATCATTTGTACATGCAGCCTCTTTGAAGTTCCTTTGTCATGACAGTTTGCCTGAACTTTTAGTACGACATTTTAGCACTGGAGAGAAACATCCTCCAGGCATGCACTCTAAGATTTATTTACTTCCAGGACAGAAAGGGACATGTTTCTTTCAAAGGAATGCCGTGACTTGTAAAGTAGCAAACTATTCACACACAAGAGAGTGCTTAAAACACTATGGAGGGGTATATAAGTAGCACACTTATTCAATACAAGCCTCATTAAAAGAAACAGGAATTTAGGAGTTTAATCCAATTATTCACAGATTTAAATATCCAAACATCATTAACCTCAGAGGATATTTGCCACCAATGCATATCTTCCAACAAGCTCCTAAATTATAATGTTTCATGATTTCTAAAGCTGATACTTTGCCATGCATTTTAAACATATATGGTATACACACATGTCTTTCACAACCATGAAGGAATACACAATATAACTTCAGGGCATAGGGTGGATGGAAACTTGAATACATACATGGTTAGTGAAAATGAAGCCACTGAATAATATGTCAAGGTTTTCTAGAATTCTGGATTACTGCTGCATGCTAATAACTCAATACATCACAGTCCAGGCTTTGGCTAGACTTCAAGTACCTAGAGACAACTAAAACCAGATGGATTTCATGCAAAACAAGGAACTTTCAGAAGATGTCAAACATATTGCTGGCACTTGATAACTTCTAGGAGGCAAATAGGCTGCTGTAGACATCACTCAGGTCCACAATTTGAAAACAAACCATTTCCATAGCAATTTCTAGTGCCATACTTTTGTGATTTTGAGTTAAAACTGAAATAGAGTTTGAAATTTGGATGAGAACTGGAAAGACTAACTTAAATTACTCTAATGGAGCTCTGAATGTAAGATTAATAATCATAGCTATGTGCCATCAAGTCAATTCCAATTTACAGAGATATCTGCAAGGGTTTCCTAGGTAAAAAGTACTCAGAAGTGGTTCACCATTCCCTAGTTTGCATAAGGCTACATAATCCAGCTGTTTTTCCAGGAGGCCTAGTAGAGAATCCAACTCCCAATCCCTGGCTTCACAGCCATGTACTACTCACTGAGGTATCCTATCAACTCACTATCTCATTTCACCTTTAAAACAAGCTGCTGTAGAATATGGTCTCTTTGCCCATCTGGGTAAAGATGGTAAAATGTGTCATTATCCTAAACAACTATGCTTTGGTAGCATCTGTTTAGCTCTCTTTGAGTCACAGCAGCCCTACCGCTGCATACCCAGAAATGATCTGTGTGTAATTACAGCATGAAAAGGCCAAATGCAATGGTGCAGGAAACAGAGGCTCAGGACATGATTATATGTATTATAAAACCAGTCCTTAGTTTGAGAGAGAAAATAGTCACCCCATCCACCTATTTACCTCTGTAAATGCCCTCTTCAGCCCCCAATTAACTTCAGAAAGTAATATAGAATTTAAAAGTAGCTAACGAGTAAGTTACTTGAAAATAATTCATTTTGCAGTAATTCAGGCAAATTACGTTATGTCATAATTGTAATATAATTATAATACTTTCCCCCTAAGTGTACTTAAGATCCAATTTTTATCTTCTATCTCCCTTTCAGATCTGGAGATCAGAAGCTTGGAGCCTTTCCACAAGCTTTTTTGTTTCATAAACTTTCAGAGACTCGTTTAACAAGACTTACCCCCTAGTAAGAGCATTTAGGACTGTAGTCTTAACTGTAATTGACTATATTTAGCAAATGCAATCTGATTATTTGAGTGTCTGTGAAGATTCTCAGTTATCCAGGTGAGTTTATCTGGAAATTGAGTCATGGCTACTGGACTTCTTTTTTTCTTGACTCAACTTCCAGATTATCTGAGTGATACTCAAGACCCAAAAGACAGTGTTTGATACTAAACAAAGCAATGTATTAGGAAGCACAAAAATTGCATTTTTTAAAATTAAAAGCATTTTAGGGGAGACTGGAGTTTATCTGTAATAATAAAATATTAATTATGCACTATCAAGAGTTTTCTATTTATAGTGAGTACTGTAGTGGTCTACCATTCTCTTCTGCAGCAATAGCTACTAAAGCAATGTTGTAAAGAGGAAGGGAAACTTGTTTCCTTCTGTGACTTATGTCTGGAGTTTCTGACTTTAGGTTTAAAAGTATATCTGAAAAGGATAACCTTTTAAGCATAAAGCCCAAGGCATGACACAAGAAGGAACAGGTTTCCTTCTTGCTATACTGCCTCAATGTTTATTCCTGCTTGGAAAACACCAAATATCCCAATGTCTAAAAAGAAATGTCCCACTCACAAGGGACAGAAACATGTACTGCTCCTTCATTTCATATGCAGTGGGATGTAGGTTTATTATTTTCCCAGTAATTACAAAACCAGTCGAAGTACAGTATGGCTATCACCACTTTTAAAATAAGCTTAAATTGATTATGTGTGAATTATCTATTGTTATGTTGTCAGGCTGAAGGGCAGCATACAAATATTTCAAGTTATTGTAAGTAAGTTTGATCTGATAGCTGTTGTGAGTTTTTCGGGCTGTTTGGCCATGTCCTGGAAGTTTTTCTTCCTGATGTTTCACCAGACTCTGTGGTCGGCATCTTTATAGGGCAGTGGTGGCGGACCTTTGGCACTCCAGAAGTTATGGATCACAACTCCCACAGTCCTTTGTCATTGACAACACAGGCTTGGAATTATGGGAGTTGTGGTCCAACTCCTAGTTCCCTGAGCTCCTTGTCCTCTGGAGATGCCGGCCACAGAGTCTGGCAAAATGTCAGGAAGAAAAACTTCCAGAACACGGCCAAACAGCCCGAAAAACTCACAAGAGCTACCCAATTCTGCTCTTTGTGTTTGACATTTTGTTTTTATAATTTTTGCTTTACTCTGTTCTATAGTACCCATAGTTGTGTGTTGTTAGATGGGTGGTATAAAAATTAGTTATTTAAAAAGCCAGGAAATACAAATATTAAAAAAATCCTCCAGTTTAGGAATGTGGGATATTTTGCTTCTGCACTCTAGAAAAGCCAGGAAAGGAACAATATTGCTGCACAATAGTGTGCCTTTATTGTCACAGGAAAAAAGATGCCAAGCTTTGCATAGCAAAGTGCGGCCTGAATGTTGACAGCACCAATGGCAGCAATTAAGATGGTCTACAACAGGGGTCCTCAAAGTTTTCAAACAGCGGGCCGGTCCACCATGCCCCAGACACCACTGGAGGCCGGACCACAATTTAAAAAAAAATTAATTTTTTTTAAAAGGCCGACATGGAAAAAAGGAGGAGGGAGGGGCAAGTGGGCAAAGCCCCCACGACTGGCCCATGATCATTGTGTCTTCAGGGCCCCAGCAATGCCTCCTGCTCCAGATCACCACACTGAGGTGCCACCTCTGCTGCGCCTCTTCCTCCTCCTCCAGTGGCAGTGGCTGGAGTGGCTCTCCTTCCTTCCTTCCTTCGTTGCGTCGGGAAGGAGGTGGCAGTCCAGGCAAACCCAGGCCCCTCATCACCTTCTGGGCAGCCACTCAGGATGAGGAGCAGCAGCCACAGCAAGGGCAGCAAGGCTGGTGCCACTGCGTGCAGATCCAGCCGTGTGCCCTGGCCATCACGTCCTCACTGTGCCCTGGAGGGAAAGCTGCCTCCTCTCTTGGCCTGGCTCCTCTCTTGGTGCACTACAAGTGAGGGAGTGAGGGAGGGAGCAAGGGCTGGGAAGGAGGCAGGGGAGGCAGGAAGGCATGCCCAAAGCCACCTGCAACCCACTCACTGGCCGAGTCCAGCAAGGCTGCGGTGCTCTCTTGGCTCGCCAGCCCATCCATCACCAACCGGGGACAAATGCAGCCCCGCTAGCCTCCCAGGAACCAGGCCCTGGCCACTGTTGCCTTCTCTTCCCTTCTCTTCCTTCTCCACCACCTCCTCCTCGCTGGTCTCTAACCCAGTGATGGTGGTGGCAGCTTCAGCCTCTGGCCATCGCTCCACGGAGCTCAGAGGGGGCTGGGTGGGTGGGAAGTAGCTCCATTTCCCCCTCTGGCACAGAAGGCTGGCTGGCGCTGCCTCTGCCTGCCCCCTTCATTCCTCACAACTACAATAACACAGGTGGCAGCCACACAAGGAAGGCAGGTGGGCAGGGTGGAGGAGGAGCAGGGGTGGGGCCTCAGGGCCATGGAGGGAGTGGGAGACCTTGCCGCAGCCCTCCTGTTTTAAATTGCTCTGCTCGGCTGCACCCGGTGCCCCAACCATCTGGGCAGTGGGTGGGGGGAGCGGGGGACCTTGCCGTAGCCCTCCCACTTTGAATGCCCCACTAGCCAGCATGCTGATCATCTGGGCAGTAGTTGGGGGAGTGGGAGAAGCGACATAGCCCATTGCTTTGAACGGCCTCAGCAATAGAAGCAGCTACGGAGGCTTGCTTGCTCACAAAGCAAGGGGTAGGTGGGGGGTTGCAACTGGTCCCAGGGGCCGGATTCAGGACCTTGGGGGGGCGCATCCAGCCCTGGGGCCTTAGGTTGAGGACCCCTGGTCTACAAGATACCCTCTTCTGCTCATTACCATCCACACTTGTGAGAAACAGCCCTGATGATTGTTTTGTGTTTGGGTATTAATTGATTAAAAAATGAGTCAGCTTCCAGGACTTTCCCTTGCATGGTGTCATTCAATGAAAGGTAGTGAACAGAAGAGGACAGACCATCCTAACTACTGCCATTTGTGCTGTCAACATTCAGGCTGCTCTTTGCTATGTGAAGCTTAACATCCTTTTTCCTGCTGGCAACATGGGAATATTGAGCAGCAATATTGGGCCCTTTCCTGGCTTTTGAATCATGAGTACAGAATCCCACATTCATAAACTGGAGAGTTTTTTTAAATTGAAAAATTTGGTTTAAATATAACAGCGCATCACAGGAATTAAGATCAATGGGAGGGAAAAGAAAGTATTCAGGTGATGAAGCCCAGAAGCTAATTATCTGAAGAGATGATGAGTTCTTAAAGAGCAAAGTAGGGTTTTAAAAACACCCCATGTGCATTTGGCATCATACAGCACAAAGAGAAGAGTAAACAAATGTTCCACCTGGAGGAGCCCAGAGTCTGGCAGCTGGACTCTCAACAGGAGTGCTCTCAGTGATCACTCAACCCTCTTGCTTGACTAAGTGGATATGAAAATGTATCTGTGCTACAATAGGATGGGAAGGCAGTACCCTTGCTCCCATGTCCCACCATTGTTTATTTTTATTGCATCATGCATACAAGTTAAATGCCTTGTTCAGGGCAACACTGAGAACAGCTGCACTGCATCACTGGCTTTCTCTTTTTGAGAATAAAATCAACCCTTAATTCTCAAAATCTTTTATTATATGTTTATTTAGTACTAGTAACCATTTCCAAATAAACATATTTCCTTTTGTATACAGACTTCATCTTCCCTTTATATAACCAAGTAAAATGTGTACAAATTTTATAAAAATAATAATACGTACAAATAGACAAGGTGCTAAAGTACTAAGGTTGATTCTGGATGAGAAGTCCTGAGACATTCACAATCGCTGAGGCTTTTATTAGCAACGTGTGCATTTCCTTCAAGAGACATCTGTGGGACAGCCTTGATAGCAAAATAATACATGGACTGAAATTGAGTTGTTAGTTCTGAGTAGAGTCATCCCACGGAAGCAATGAAACTTACATTAAGTATTAAGTTGCTAATTCTCATTGATTCAGTTGGTCTTCCATCACTGATGAAGCAGCAAAATGTTTCTATCTCTCAAGAAAAAGAAACCCGGTTGCCATGACTCAACTTCCAGATCACTGGAGGTAAGAACTAGATTAGACCATGGTATTCTGGTACATAAGCATCAATACTTCCTAAACTCAATTTCAGAGCAAGCTAAGTTGTTCAAGGAATAGTTGTTGTGAGTTTTTCAGGCTGTTTGGCCATGTTCTGGAAGTTTTTCTTCTTGACGTTTTGCCAGACTTTGTGGCCAGCCTCTTCAGAGGGCAAGGAGCTCAGGGAACTCAGAGTTCTATCTTTGTGCTCTGGGCACTCCTAGTTCCCTGAGCTCCTAGTCCTCTGAAGATTCCAGCCAGAGTCTGGCAAAACATCAGGAAGAAAAACTTCCAGAACATGGCCAAACAGCCCGAAAAACTCACAACAGCTATCAGATCCAGCCATGAAAGCCTCCGAGAATACAAGGTTTGATCTCCTAATAGAAGCAATTTGAGTGCTAGGTTTCAAGTTGCTTTTTAAAATTTCAAATGTCATTTTGAATAATTCCTGTTCATTTGGTCTTTATTCTTTTTGTATTAAATGAATCAAGTATACAGTGATACCTTGTATAAAGGAATTAATTTGTTCCAAATGAAATTATGTTAAGCACATTTTCCTTTATACAAATTACCCCTAGGAATGCATTGAAAACGGAGTAATCCCTAATCACGACCATTTTTATGTTGTACGGATTCACCCCATAGGCAATTATGTTAAGCAATTTTCCCTTATCTCCAGAATTTTTATGTTGTACAGATTTTATGTAATACAAACTGTTTGTTATACGAGGGTCCACTGTATTTGGTAAACACCATTAATAACATTTGATGGAATACATACAAACTGGAGAATGAAGAAACGACAGCAAGCAGTTGGCAAAGCACAATAACCTAGATGTACAAGGTGGACATGGGGTGGTCACGAAGGGTTGGTCATGACTGTAATGACGCAACACACACACACAAGGATAACTCAGATGTATTTTAAAGATTCTATAGCTGATCAAAGGGCTATAACTATCCCTATAATTAGCTCTTCTTTCTCTGCAGCAAACAGGATCTCTATAAACAAGAAAGAAAGCAAGTAAACACTCAGCTGAGTATCATGTCAGATAATCACATCATGTAGCACTGACTCTGCTCTCAGAATCTACCTAGTTACAATGTTTGGCCTATAAAGGGTTTACTGATCTTGTGATAGTAAATTAATTCCTGTATTTTAGTCTCCAATTTTCTCACTCATGTTTTTCGCATTCTGGATCATTCTGAAAACAATGACAACTTCCTATGAATTACAAAACTGGAACAGGCTCTGCCTTAGGGCCACATGCCTTTTAACTAAAGCATTCCTAACAAATGTCCAGCCATTTCTTTCTGCAAAGCGCCCTCTGTAAACCATTTTGTTATACGCACTGCCTAATATTTAACTTAATCCAGAACTCCCATTTTGTTTTCTGTTGTTGCTTAGTGAGACCTTAAGTATTTAACTGCACATGTATTTAACTACTCTCTCCAGGGAGCCAGGTCAGTATTTTAATGTGGCAACTTCATACTCAGCAATTCACACTCTTTCCTCCGTTAGATTTATTTAATCTACATGTCATCTCTTTTCCAGGACTGCGATGCAAAATGGTCCACAAGAAAATTAAAAGGGATCAGGAGAAAAACAGCAAATGAAAGAAGTCTTCCATTAAAAATGCAATTAAAATATAATAACAAAATGTGGTTGAATTAAAATGAATTTAAAACACATTCATAAAAATGTATGCCACAGAGCTGTTAGAAATCCTTTCTTGAACAACTAGTTAATCATCAAAATACTAGCTAAATGAAAGGGACTTTGTAAAAATAATAAAATAATATGAGAATCAGCTTTGCCTCCTGTGGAGTGGAAGTCCAGTATTTTCTAGTTTTATTGCGAGGCACTATTTCTGTAATTGAGAGCCAATGTGGCATAACGGATAGAGTGTTGGGTTAGAATTCAGGAAACCTGCATTAAAACCCCTCACTTGGCCACCAAATGGTGGTAGAAAACAATCCTCAAATATCTCTCACATGCCTTGAAAAAAAATCTGTTAGGGTCACCATGTGGCAGAGAAAACTTAATGGCACTTAACAGACGTTAGAACCCTCTAGTTCTTTTGAGAGAGAAACAGAAGCATAACATTTGGTCATTAAAATGTTCCTGTCAGGAAGAGGAACAGCACAAAATAGCAAATTAGGCAACAACTGTTTGCCCTACAAATTGTTTGTGGGCTGACTTCATACAAGGAGAAGCTATTTTGCTTTTGTTTTTACTACAATTCCATCATCTGGTACAAAAGACACATATGTGTAATTAAATAATTCTGACTGAGGGCTTTATTTTCACCAGCATAATTGGATGAACCTCATATTCCACATAAAAATCTACCAGCTACTCAAACTGATCTTCATTATCAACTGAGAGGGAAAGTTGTCATTTTGCCACATTACTGACAAACGATTAGGGTCAGAGAGCCTTGCCATGCTGCTGTACCAAGAACTACCATCAGATACAGATAATCTTCTGCCTATTTCTGCTATAAAGCTGGTGACAAAGGGAAAAATAATGTTAAATGCAAGTCAAGCGAACTACTGGGTGTGGGGGGGATACTAAAGCTTACCATATATTATTGCTGCTTATATATCTGCCACAATTATACCCTGAATTTTCTCTTATGTACTCAAGGCAGTCCATCCCAAAGTCCAACTATATCTCACGAAGGTAGAGGGGTGAACAGTGTGGGTTATTGCTGTTATATATTTGTCACAATTAGACCCTGAATTTCTTCTTATGTGCTCAAGGCATTCTATCCCAAAGTCCAACTACACCTCATGAAGGTAGAGGGGTGAACAGTATGGGTTATACTCATGGTGGCCAACATGGCTCTGACCTGGAGAAAGAACTGGCAACCTACTCTGGTATTTTACACACATTTTACACACATTTTACACACACACACACACACACACACACACACACACACACACACACACACCAACCACTTTACAGGTCAGTTCAAACATGCAACAGACATGGTGCCAAGCAGTGAGACCCACAAGTGAGGAGGCATCAACAAAGCTACTGGGGAAGACCAAAGTTATTATCTTAGTAGCAGCTATGATTCTGTATGGGTAAAGCCAAACAGATCCCACCAGCCAAGGTGGCCCCTTACAAAAAGAGCTCTCTAAGCTGCAGAAAGGTTTTTAAAATTGGGACGTGGGATGTTAATGGATGACACCTAGGAAGGTTGAGCATTGTTAAAGAGGAAATGAATCATCTTAACAACAATTTATTAGGCACCAGTGGAGTTCCCTGGACCAGAAGTGGCTTTTTCGACTATGGTAACTGTACTTTTCTGATATGTATACCTTTCTGGCAATGATGCCATCAGAAGAAGAGGACTGGGTTTCGAACTGCACACAAAATCATTGACAGGACCATAGTAAGTTACTGAACAATTAGTGATAGGATTATGGTGATATGAATCAATGGGAAAACTCAGAATGTCACCATTCTGAAAATCTATGGACCCACTGTGGATTTTACAAGAGAAAACTGATGAATCCTATGCTGACATTGAAGAAGCCCTGAAACAGGAACCAAAGAAAGATATTATTTCTGTCACTGGAGATTTCAATGTGAAAGTGGGAGCAATAGAAGACCTAGAAATTATAGGTAAATTTGGCCTTGGTGACCAAAATGACACAGGAGGATGTCTGAATCAGCTATGTCAAGAACAGGAGTTATACATAATGAATATGTGGTTTGAGCAGCCCGAGTGACAATTATACATGTGGACTTCTCCAAATGGAGCTATTGTAATCAAATTGACTATGTTTTGTGCCAAGAGAAGTGGAGAAGTTCCATCCTTGGTGTGAAAACGTTCCCTAGCACAGATTATCGATCAGACCATGAACTGCTAGTGGACAAGGTGAAGCTAAAGTTCTGCAATAACAAAAGACCACGCATGACCTGAAAATTCCAGGTCAAGAGGAATATGCAGTTCTCCAGCATATGCATTTGAAGTCAGGAACAGATTCACGTTGCTTAATATCACAGAAAGACAGCCAGACAAAGAAAGGAGGAAAGAAAAGCAACTGTCAATGAAGTAGCACATCAACATATTGCTCAGAGAGAAGTGAGGAAAGACAAAGAATACTGGGATGAGTAATGCAGGAAACTGGAGAAAGCAGCCCAGAATGGCCATACAAGAGAGTGTTTTGCATATGTGAAGAGGGTCAGAGCTCCTTTTATGGCAAGAAAGGCAACAGTCAGTGGACATGATGAGCAGGAATTACACAACCAGCAAGCAATCAGATAGAGGTGGTGGGAATATAAAGAGCTAGCTTATTTTTAAAAGGAAAATCAAAACCAAGGCATAGGAGAGGAAGAACTACCAATGCTAGAAGCAGATATCCTGGAGGAGGGAGTTGTACCGGCAATCAATGAGATGCCAAACCACAAAACCCCCAGAGTCGACAGAATACCAGCAGAACTACTGATACCACTGCAAGAAAAGCATTGACAGCACTATGTTAAAGTGTATGGAAGACTGATCTGTGGTCACAGAAAGGTGACATAGGAGACTGTTCAAACTATGGTACCATCACCTTAATCGCACATGAGAAAATTCTTGAAGATCATCCAACAACATATGAGCTCAGCTATCAAAAGAGAGTTGCCAGATGTACAACCTGGATACTGAAAAGAGGAATGCACAAGCACATAGCTAACCTTCAATAGATGATGGAAAAGACAAGTGAATACAAAAAAGACCTCTATGTGTGCTTCATAGACTATACAAAAGCTTTTGACTATGTTGATCATCACAAGCTCTGGAGATGCCTGAAACAAATGGGAAAATTAGAAAAGTAGAATATTGTGCAAATGTTCATTTATTTTATTAAGTTAACTCAAAAGGTGAATAATCACCACAATTATACCAAAGTAAGGCTTGACATACCTCACTTAGCATGTAATGAGTCTATCTCATATATTAATTTCACAATTTGAGTTGACTGATTGAAATAAATAAACATTTGCACGATATTCTAATTTTTCAAGTTTCAACTGTATATCCTGGGAAGATTTAACATCATAAAAAGATTCCAGTCATTCTACAGAATGATTTATTGACAGGAACCACTGTCTGATAAAATGAACATCTTAAATGAAGGCCTCCATTCTTGCATTCAAATTTTGGTACTGTCAAATTTGACTTGGCGTGTGTAGCTGTCCAGAGTGGCCAGAGTATAAATCTAATAAATAAATAAATAAATAAAATAATATACAATCTACATAAAATGTGATGAATCTACCGGATCATCTTATGTTCTTGCTCTAATCACTACCCAATATTTCCGCAGCAAGCCTTTGTTGTTGAATTGCCACTGCCACTGTGCACGTGGAGCATCTTAGAGATTTCAGCCATACTGTCACAAAAATATCTGCAGGTTCATTCTGCGATGCTATACTCTTTCAGATTATGTTTGGCTACTTTTTCCATTGAGTGGACACAGCTGGCTTAAAAGGATTTTACGACTTCTCTTAATTTAAATACCATGCAGTGAAGTGCAGCAGTGTAATCCCCATGCTTGCGTGAACACGGCCCATGAGTCATGCAAAGCAGCAAATAGGAATCTACTCTGTTTGTATAAGGTGCTATTTAAAGGTCCAATAAGAAGCTTAAGTCTCTGATCAGTTCTCTTGCATCACTCAGTGTGAAGCAAGATTCAGACAACTTGAGAAGACAGAGGAAACAATTTGTTACAATCATCAATGTGTAAGCAAAAAACCCTCAAGGCCCTTCAGAGTTGCCAGAAATGAAGAAACCCATTATTGGTATAATAGAAGTTTATTTTATGCTGTTGATTTGATTGATATAATATTTCATATGATCTTGTGATTTTTAAATAAATTATTATTTATGGGCCAAGTGTTTGCAGGTCTCGGTTGCTTGTTTGTGTTGTTGCGTTCAGTGTCTGAAATGTTTTGTAGACCTCTTCAATAAATTGATTGATACAATGAATGTTAGCTTATTTGTAAAGCAGAAAAAAGGATAGTGTCAATGCATATAAATATCCCCTAATCTATCAGGTTCATTTTTTTCTTTACAAAGGCATCAGTCTCAGCATTTTCATCTAGGTCCATAGCCATATATCTTTGTGTCCAGCAATCCTAATCCATGGTCTTATATCTCAATATATATCATGGGAAATATTAGCTTCTTAGTTTAACATTGCAATCTGGTGACTCTTGGGCTACATTAGCCAGATTTTGGTTTGTTATGTTTTACCTTGTATCTGAATCCAACTGCCTAGATGCCCTAAGCACATCCGATCTCACCTGATTTCGGAAGCTAAGCAGGGTCGGCCCTGGTTAGTACTTGGATGGGAGACCACCAGGGAATACCAGGTGCTGTAGGCGCCTGGAGTAGGAAATGGCAAACCACTCCAGTATTCCTGCCAAGAAAACTCCATGGATGTGGGGTCACAAAGAGTCGGTCACGACTGTAATGGCACAACACACACACATCTGAATCCATCCCAATAAACTAATTGGTAGTTAATTAATGCCAAACAATGGAAGACGAGGACCTGGACAAGGACAAGAACAAGAACAAGGACAACGTTGTTACCAAATTCAATGTAACTGAGAAGTCATCTATGAAGTCTATTTTTAAAAAAATAAAAATTATCAGATATTAAGGGCAGCAAGAAAAAGTTGAATGAAAAGTTGGGGGTTCAAATCTCTACAGGATGCTTGGAGGCTATCTGCAACATCAATAATGAGATCTAGGCTAAAACGTGTGTCACAGATTAGAAAATGCACCAACCGAAGGGTGTCAGTTTTGTAAAGGCCAAGAAAACAGGCAAGGCATCTTTTCAAAGGCTGAGATTTGCTCTCAGGAGGACAATTTGAAAAAAACACAGGCATTTCCAGCATGATAGAAATTGAGTATTGGTGGGAAAGTTCTAGCACCAGTTCTACATCAGTTTCTCATATGCAGTGATTTTTTATATGATTACCATCACCATAATAATCACCATCATCATTGGTGGTGGTGGTGGTGGTACAGTAATTTAACAATAAAGAAACATTCATCTGGATGAACTGCCACTTGCTGTCTGACATGATACATCCTAGAAGCTGCCTCTACCCTTTCATCTCATATTTTTGAGAACTAGTCAACTCATTTCCCAAATTGGAGCTATTGTACTATAATGTTTTGTACATGTTCAAAACACTGGAACAGAATGAAAGCTTTATGAGAACTCCCAGTGAATTTAGTTATATCTCACAATGACCTCATCATTTTCCCTCTTCTGACCATCTCCAAGTCTTGCTAGTTGGAAAACAAAGGTTCATAATGTCCAGTACAAGGATAAAGAAGCTGATTAAGTCAGAAAATCAGGACAACAAGAAAACAAAAGACAGATATAAGACTGAGTTTTACAGCAATCCCAATTTTGCAAAGCAGAGTACACTTTAGATTGCTTAATTTCGACTGAGAACTATAAAGAATTGAAGGTGTGGTGGCAAATAGCATAATAACAGTTTGTCTCAGTTTCTCTGAAACAGCAAAGTAAAAGAAAGGGGGGGAAGTGTGCTGCTTGTATATTGCCCCATAGCACTTAAAGCACTCTCTGGGCAGTTTACAAGTAATTATGCAGGCTACACATTGCCTCCTCCCCAGCATGCTGAGTACTCATTTTACCGACCTCAGAAGGATGGAAGGCTGAGTGAACCTTGAGCCAGCTACCTGGAATGGAACCCTGGTTCGAGGGGAATAATTTTAACTGTTTAACTACTGTGCACCAGTAGCTCTACCTTCTATTTTCTTTCTATTTTAGAATATTTCCCAATTCTTTTTAGTTGTCAAATAGTAATAGAGGATCCATGAGGCTTTGTGTGATACATTTTTATCTAGGAAAAACATCTGTATGAAACCACTGGGGGAGATTATCAGGAGTTTTGGGGTGAAATGCCACCAGTACGCTGATGACACCCAACTCTACCTCTTATCGCCTCCGGATTCTAAGGGAGCTACTATTTTGACTTTACATGACTGTTTAGTTGCAGCAATGAACTGGATGAGGATGAACAAATTAAAATTAAACCCAGACAAGACTAGCTAGCTAGCTAACTAACTAAATAATGCATGTATACACACATAGGAGCGAAGATACAAGAAAGAGAATGGCACCACATTAAAAAACAAACAAAAACTGCACCAGAACTGGAATGAAATTAAGTTAAAAAAGCAGCATATGAAATGCTGATAAAAGCTGTATTCCATGATGAACCACGCAGTCCACTTCTATCTTGATTTATTTACCTGTAATCCAACTGTATTCAGCGGACCCGACTCCAAAATAAATGAACAATGTCTGTCCTAACAAGTAACATAACACAAATCACTCTCATCAAAGTAAAAGCAAAGAATTTGCTGGCAAGAATTTGAGAGAATAATAAATATTGAACCCCTAAAGAAATCTACAGACTTTCACATAAAGTGTCTGACCATGAAGTTCAACTTAAGCCCAGAGTCTGTCAAAATACAGTGTGATGTAATATAAATAAAACTGTGAAATTAATATGATCAGTTGCAGGAATGTAACTGGAAAAGAAATTTGAGTGTTTCTTAGGCCAACTCATAAATGAGTGCAGAAAAGAAAGGAAATGAAGTGTAGCTTTGAGTGGGTGAAATCCTTTCAACATAAAAGTTCTCACAAATAATAGTCCTCCAATAGATTATTCCCATGGCTAAAAATCCTTGCAGGAAAATCTCCTGCTAATGTCTTCTTACATGTTCTATTCAGCAAGTAGGTCTGACTCCGATCGTTTAAAGAATTTTCTTTCTTCTGATTGTGAACTGTTCATTCGGGGAAACATAAACATGAACCATGTTTCATGTGATTAGGAACAAATCAAACTAAGCTTCAGGTTCACACTTGATCCTTTAGTTTTTCTCCTCCATGATAAAACAGAGGGTAAAAGCATTTGCTTTAATATCAGACTGCAGTTCTGTGCTGTATGTGAAAGGAGGGTATCTTTGTTTTGTTCTACCAGGATAGTTAACTTCTTAGGCTCTGAAACTATGGCCAGTTCCTAGAATAAATCAAAATGAGTTTGGATATAATACAGAACTGGAGATTCCATCTGCATTCTCCTCCACTGCTTGTAAAGAAAGAAGCAGGAGACAGAATATGTAAACCCAAAGCTTGCTATGGCTCATTCCCAAGCCCATAACCATCTGAACCTAAGAATTAAGGGGCTTCATCCCCAGGAAAAAACAGAAAAGTATGTAGGACCCTCTATATTTTCACAATAGTTTTAAAAACTAGAAGCTTAATGCAGGATAATGCTTTGAGACAACAAAATCCCAAGTCATTTCTCCTTTTTAATATACTGTATGCACAAGTGCAGATATTCTTTGCATGCTGATATGCAATTACAGGTCCACTAGTTTAGAAGAAGAATTTTATTTGGATACATGCAGAAGTAGGTACCATTATACTGGTAATCACAAAGACTATGAAAATACCAAAATACACAGTGTTCTCTGTATATTGAGTTCTTTTTCAGTTCTTAGCCTTAAGACAAAACAAAACGAAACACAAGAACAGTTAAGTAAGACTGATTCTTTGTCCAGACTTGCTATTTTATAAGATGAAATGTCCAATGTTATCTAGTAATTTAGTAACAGATGTCTCTAATAACCACAGCCTTTGCTTATTGATTAATTTGGTTCCAAAACAAAACCTTAGCCACCTGGAACACCCAACTGTCCTTTGCTTTGTCTCTCTCGGGTTATTGTTTCAAAACTCCCAGGCATTTCCTCTGCATTCATAGATATAAAAAAATTCCATCAAGTTAAGCTTATGAAAATAAACCAGAACTCTGAACTATTTGCTACTGTGGAACTTCCTGAGCAAGACGAGAACAAAGCATAGCAAAAAACCTGTAACATTCGGGCATTTGCCCACAGCATACCATTTGCTATGAGCCAATTGATAGAACATGATGGATAGCTGAAGATTTGGTGGTTCAAATGGGAGAATTGTGTGGGCACCTTCTGCAGCTCTGGGAAGCCACCTGATACTTTGTTTGCACTAGCCTTGTAGCAGGAGCATCTAGGTCAGTGATGGTGAACCTATGGCACGGGTGCCAAAGGTGGCACTCGGAGCCCTTTCTGTGGGCACCCGACATCGCCCCTTCACAGTCACCTGTATTCAGGTTAAATTGCTGTATTGGCACTTTGCAAAAAATTTAGTGGGTTTTGAATTGCAGTTTGGGCACTCGGTCTCTAAAAGGTTCGCCATCACTGATCTAGGTCCTCAGGGGAGAGGAAAACAATTGTGGCTAACAGTTTTAAGCAATGAGGGCACAACTTATAGTGTCAAAGTATGATAAAATACCAGATGGACCATAAACAAGCATTTAAAAGAACCTCTAAGCCAGATTCACCAGATTGTCAAGATGCAGAATGTTCCGCAAGTGAGAATTAGTTAAACTTCAAAGCAGATGATTTTTAGTTTAAAGCAAATATCTCTTAACTAATGGTATGAAAATGGGTTTATTTCACATTTTAGTGAGTCAGAAAACCATGTGATCTTTACATTCATCCACTGCCTTCTGGTCAGCTGTGACAGAATCATGCTCTTCACCTGTTTTCCCAAGTTTTTGAATTAATTCATTTTAGAAACCTTAAAGGTGGGTGAATCCAATATATCAGCCTTCCCCAACCTGGTACTCCATAAATGGATTGTACTGAATTATAAACCCTAAAACCCCAGCCAGCATAACCATGCAAAATGAGGATAATGGGAGATGTAGTACAAAAACATCCAAAGGGCCTGGGGCTGCTATATATATTTCTTTTTAAAATATCACTTGTCAGTAATCCTAAAATTAAATTATTAACTAATCCAGTAATTGCTCTTGTTCTAATAAAGGATGATTCCAAACTAGACTTTTCTTGTGCGGCTCTACTTCCTTTCCCACTGAATTTTATATCTATACTACCACTGTAGAAGCTTGATATCATAATGTCAATCTGTCATGATCCCATCCTATTAAATTCTAGAAATATGGTTTGCAAGGGTACTCGTATTCTCTGCTAGGTATTTCAACTGTGGAACTGTAACAGAGAATCTCAAGCACATCAACTATGCACTTCAAACGCCACAAGATACAGCAATGGCTCGCAATCTTATGTCTCCAGATGTTCTTGGACTAGAACTTCCAGATATCCTGGCCAGCACAAATAGTGGTGAAGGCCTCTGGGAGTTTTAGTCCAAAAATATCTGAGGGCCCAAGGTTGGAAACCATTAGGATAGAGTCATGGCCATTCAAGTGGTATCAAACTGCTATACCTCTCAGACAACAGCCCTATTCAGGTATTCTGTGAGCATGTGAATAACACATAACAACGAGGGATACATAACACCCTTAGTTCTCAGCATTTACAAAACACCTGAAAAAGGTACATATTGCCCTCTGACATTTTCCTACTACTTCTTCTGCTTTTTTCCCTAGGAAAAAACTATTACAGAAAAAAAGATGAATAGCCATGTTTACTGATTGTTAGTAGTAGGATCCAACTTGTTTAGAGTCTCATTTCAGTATCTGAACAAATTTCTTTTTATCTTATATTAAAATGCTAACTGCAGCACACAGGAGATCTACACATTCCTCTTTAGTGATCACCATGCCAACAAAGCAATATAGATACTAAGGGCAAAGGTTTGAAGAATAACCATCAGTCCAAACACAGCCTTGACAAAGTAAATATGGAGGCATTGTCACTGAAGCAGGCAGGCAAGCAGACAGTCATTTTATCAGAGGTCATGTTTACCTATTTGTCTTTATGGGCACAGGTAATACTTTAAGCATTAACTACTCTGGTAACAATATGATTTAAAAACCTATAGCATTAGACTGAAGTGGTATCTCCTGACATGTAACTGCACACTACTATCTAATAATGCACTTTATTTTGCCGTGGAGAAATAAAAGAAGAAATTGGGATTCTCAAAGCATGTGCTTTATTCCTATCAAAGTGTGTGCTTTATTTAGCTTAGAGCTACAAACTTCTCTCATTTATGAGAGAAATCAGGATAATTTAAAATGAATTCTGTTACGGGAGGAACTAATGACCTAGCAGTAAAAGTCCCACAAGAGTGTATGCCTCAGAGCTTAAACTGCTGTAGTGTACCTATATCTGTGCTCACAACATGGGGTTCAATTCCAAGTAGTAGTCTCAAGGTTGACTCAGCCTTCCATTCTTCTGAGGTTTGTAAAATGAGTACCCAGTTTGCTGGGGTTGAATGTGTAGCCTGCATAGTTACTTGTCAACTGCCCAGGGTGCTTTAGGCAATTCATAAAAGCTTACATCACAATAAGTGTATTGATTTTTATGGCCACGGCACAACATTTTGTTGGTGCTCTGCAACAAACTAATATTGCTACTCTTCTGAAAATCATAAAATTAGGAATCTCTCCCTTCATCATCATACAGTACATTAGTTGTAGCCTTTTTTGTAGCCCTTTGCACTGTAAGCTTCCAATTGTTGGTAGACTTTGTACAGCTGATTAGTAGGAAAAATCACCATCTTACTACTTATAAACACTATAGGACAGTGATGGTGAACCTTTTAGAGACCGAGTGCCCAAAATGCGATTCAAAACCCACTATTTTTTCACAAAGTGCCAATACAGCAATTTAACCTGAATACAGGTGGCTGTGAAGGGGCGATATTGGGTGCCCACAGAAAGGGCTCCGAGTGCCATAGGTTTGCCAACACTGCTATAGGATCATACCGATAGTACACTAGTTACCGGTATTTGTTACTGTACTCTATTAACTACACTAAAGATGTAGTTTAGATGGTCTGCTTTCTGAAAACATGTCAAAAAGGGACAATTGATAGAGTTTCTCTAATATTTTCCCCAGACCTGCTGGTACTTCTCATTTAAACATTTAAATAATACTGTATCTTGATTCATGGCCTTTAGGTTTATCCTGACCTCCTCTTCTAAGAGTGCAACCATTTGTTCTCTTCTAGGCAGCGAGTGATCTGGAACCTTTTGTTAGAAAAATCTATTGCCCTCTTGCTTTGCCTGACATTTCAGAACTATTTGCCAGCTGCTTTAGAAACAGAATGCAGACAAGACAAACTTTTGGTTTGATTCACCAAGACATTTGTTGCTCTCACTAGAAAGATCAGCAAAATCTTTGGTAGTTTAGCATTTTCCTTTATGTATTTTGTATTTTAATGTGTCCAAACAAAGGTATGATGGGAAAGTCTAGCTTCACTCAATGCATTTTCAAGACTCATTTTTTTAGTTTGAGCACACAGTATAATTTTACAATAGAGAAATGCAGGAATTTTATTTTAGACTATTTTAAAATAGCCACCTTCATACCAGCAGAAATATAACAAGCTATAGTAATCTTCAGTTGTGAAAATCAATACATGCTCTGCAACAGTAGTATAATAGAAAAACATTTCTCACCTAAACACATTTCCCATTTGTTCCTAGACATTTTCTTTATCTGTTATCAACAAGTCAAGTCATCACACTGACTGTATTTTGCATGAATTTGCTGAAGATGTTTCTCTCTTAAGTTTCCCTTACAGCAGGGATGTATGATTTGTAGATCTGCAAACGCTTTGACTGCAACTTCCAAAAGTTGCAATCAGGAGTCAATGAGAGATGATGGGAGCTGCAATCCAACAGCATCTGTAGGTTCTTTCCAGCCCTGTCCTATAAGGCATTATCTATTTCTGTCTTACATAAACCTACAAGAGACAGCTCCCATTAAACATATCTCATCTCATCTTGCTGGGTTATGTAAGTGTTAAAGGGTCAATTTTCTTATCAGTATCAATTTTGTCAGCTGTCCCAAGCCAACTTCTCACTTGACTGGCTTTGTCCACCCATTTACTCTCAGCCCTTCCCCTGAAGCTCCCAAGACAAAACAAACAAACAAACAAACAAACAAACAAACAAAAACCTTACATTTTATAATGCCTTTTTCAATATCTGGAAAGCATCTATGGATTGCCAGTGATGACCTATGTTGTTTTGTATGCCATCTAAAAATATGCCATCAATCAGAAAATCTGCCCTTAAATACTATAAAGAACACTATAAATACTATATAAAGAATATATGAATACTATAAATACTATATAAAGAATATATGAATTGTCTTCATCACATCATTTCAATCAGTCTGCTATACTGCTTCAATTAGATCTGTTTTTGTTAAATGACCTCTGATGTTGAACATGTTGCATTCCATAAAATTTAATTTCAACCACTGAGCCCATGCTCCAAGTTAAAGAGACTAGGAAAACAGGATTGGGCCCAGGCTGGAAGTGATCAGCAAAACTGGCAGACCTTTTTCTCCATCAGAAATTCCTGTAGCTCGGAAGTGCCTTTATCTTACTATCAGGAGACAGTTTACGACACTGGTGGTGCTACCTGGTCTAAGTAACAGAAAATATGCCTTCCCCTAAGTTTTCTCTGAAAGAAATGGGGGTGCCTTTATGTTTGCCACAAGAGCAATCCTAGGTTTAGGAACTTCCACAACAGAATGCAGGTGGCTTAAGATTCAAAAATGGAATCCAAAATTAGGCATTTAAACTGTACCGTCTGTTGAAACTCAAAGAAAAGTAGCTATAATGGAGGAAAAAACAGGAAACAATACAGGAAAAATCATTTAAAATTGGAGAACAGACAAATACAGCCATTGTATATTTGTACATGCTCTACCAAAATATACCAAAACAAATGAAGGCATAAATAATGATTATTTATGTTATAAATAATCAATTTTGTACATGAGTTTAAAATGCACAACCACAACAAACTTCTATGTCAGAGATTACATATATTAGTCTGTTGGAGGATAGAGAATCTTGTAGTAATATAAACTGGCTGAAATCCTGTTGAGGTTTCACAGCACAAGAGGAATTATTGCGTAGTATTATTTAATTCCAAAATTTCCCCCCAGCTGATTATGTCACCATTTTTATGTTGCATAACTTCAAACTGATTTTCAGCCAATGCTTTATTCAGTGATAATACTTCCAAAGAATAAGGTCAGGATTCCAGGAATAGAGTACAGTGGACCGTTGTATAACATACGGTTTGTATAACATAAAATCTGTACAACATAAAAAATTCCAGAGACAGGGGAAATTTGCATAACAGAATCATCTATGGGGCGAATCTGTACAACATAAAATGGTCACGATTTGGGATTATTCTGTTTTCAATGCATTCCTATGGGAAATTCGTATAAAGGAAAATTTGCTTAACATGATTTCATTTGGAACGAATTAATTCCTTTATACAAGGTACCACTGTATTAATATTTCCATGTGGATAAAATGCTACTAAGAATGAATTCTGCATTAACAAAAAGAATCAAATAGACACCAACCCTGCTTTTCATCTTCTACAAAACAGAATTCACAATGACCAGTGTAGGTACATGCGCACTGACATGGACAGTGGTCTGGAAAATTACATGACAGAATCTTATGTCCGCTAAAGTATGCTGAATATGCTGTTGAAGAATGAAACACACAGATAGATACACAATCAGTTTTAGCCTATACCAGTGTTGGTGAACCTATGGCACGGGTTCCAAAGGTGGCACTTGGAGCCCTTTCTGTGGGCACCCGGCATCGCCCCTTCACAGCCACATGTATACAGGTTAAATTGCTGTATTAGCACTTTGCAAAAAATTAGTGAGTTTTGAATCACAGCTTGGGCACTCGGTCTCTAAAAGGTTTGCCATCACTGGCCTATACAGTAGGACCCCCGTATCCACTGATTCAATTATCCACAGTTGGCAAAGGAAAAAAATAAATAAATAACTCAGCAGCTGCAAAGCAAGCTACTGTCATATAAAGCATCTGCAAAGCAAGCTACCATCACAAACAGCAGATGTAAAGCAAGTTACTGTTGCAAAACAGCAGCTGTAAAGCGAGTTACTATCACAAAACAGCAGTTTTGGGGACATTTTGGTTTTTATTATCCACAGGAAGGCTTGGAACCAATCCCCAGTGGATAATGGGGTCCTACTGTAATATGTATCTCCTTTTATTTAGGTTATAGTCTGAGGTGCAATCTAAGAAATGCCTGTTAACAAGCCACTATGTTTTGCTCTGTTTGAATTCATTTTATTGGTCATGCAACTTTACCAGCAGCTGTGACAAGTTTCTAGATGGAATCAACTTCTATTTCTACTACCATGACACCCACTGTCTGGATTTTTTGCCAAACCTGGGAAAAGGTATAATTTAAACTTTAAAAGTAAGCAATTATATATATCTTGCCCATACTTATAATGCACACTGTCAGGAAAATTATAGAGAAACTAGGGTAAATATAACTGCATCCAGCTTCACAAAATGTCTGCTGTCTTTGCAAATAAGTAGCATGAAAATACACAAAGGTCTGTTTAGTAAAACATGTACCTTCCTGCCTTTCAAAAAAAGAGAGAAAAGAATAAATAGCATTCACTGCTTGGAAACTTCCTGCTGCCTCCTGTGGCAAATCCCTTAGCACGCAATTCCTAAGCTCAGTTACCTCTTTCACAATATGTACAATAGCATTTGTCAGACATGAGGTATGCATAGCTGTGCAGAAACCATGAAGGAGACACAAGATCCCATTGCCCACGTGAACACGAGGCAACGAAAATAGAGAATATCCTTTGATGTTACATATCTATTCTCTCTCAAGAGAAAATGAGAACAGACACATAGGAAAACGGTGTCTTTGATATGCAAGATAATCAAATATGTAACATTAATCCTGTGTAATTATATATCTATAAATAATCAGTAGAGGATAGTTCTCCCCATTCTTAAAGGCTGCTTTAAGAACAGCTGAAAGATGTGCACTAAGGAACAATCCACTAGCAAAAAGTGATCCTCATGCTGCACTGAAATTGAAGAGGTTATTTTTTGCTTATTGTATCATAGTACAAAATCTGGAGAAGACCCACTAAAATAAATACAATTTATCTTTACTGTGAATAGCATTTGTTTCCATGGGTCTACCTCATCTGGGAGCAATGAATTCAAATTGCAAGCATTTGGCTAAAGCCAGGTTGCTCAGCGAGATACAATGGCTTTGGCTCCATGTTGCAAAACATCAAAGCAAGGTGTAAGGAAGAAACAACAATAGAGTTGAGACCTAAGAGTCAGCCATCACCTCCCAGAAATAAAGCACAAGGGTTTGGAACAGTTTACATCCTGTTACCCACAATGACTCAGATGAAGGTGTAGGAAGGTGAGAGCAGGAGATTGGTGAGTGGAAAAGGCAGGAAGGCAGTGACCAAAATAAACCAAACTATAGGTTTCCTGGTGACCGAGGCAGAGGAGGTGGACTAGGTGGATATAAAAAGAAAGAAGGAAAAAGAGTCAGGGTAGAAAAAATAAGACATCCCTATTGGGTGGGGATCAAGGATCAAGGATCCATGGTCTCATAAAATATTGTGTATGAAACTTCTACTTTACTGGAGGAGATTGAAAGACACCAGAATTACCAGACAAACCCTAGGCCCAGAAGTGAACTGGGCTAAGAAAGATTATAAATGTCATGAGCTCAAAGACACAGAGGTCCAATTAGAAGGGGCCAAGCCTACAGAATGGATCTGGATGTTTATCCAAAAGAAAGAGGCCCCTGAAAGAGGGAGGTTTGTCCAGAGTCAGTTCCCAGCAGTCCAAAGCCCATTGAAGGGGAATGGACCTGACACCTGGCTCTTTCCTGCTTGATACAAATAAGATTAGTATAGAACCACATGTGCCAGTCAGAGCGAACCTCTCAGAACCCCTGTGGATTGAGATTGAGGAGATATCCACTTTAAAAGTGTCATTCCAAACACTAATGTTATCTAAAGGTTGGACTAAACAGTTCCAGTCTAAGAAAATAGTTGGATCTACTTATGGGAGTTGTACACAGTTCCATGTTGGAAAATAATAAACCTTTGTTACCTGCATCATTGTCTACATCACTGAATAAACTGAAGTTAGAACAGCAACCAGGCGAAGTACTATTTTTAAAATTATACAGATTTTAGATTATCCATTTTAATATTGCTGGATTTCATTTTTATCTGTGTTCATATTTAAACAAAGAAAGAAACAAGGAAAGCTACAGAAAACACAACCAGGTCCAGCAATAGCTAGGCCTTAGTTTAGTTGCATACTATTATGTGTACAAGCTCTGGCAATGCAACCCCAGGGCACAACTATAGGCTGATGTCTTCAAAATGCCTGGGAACTGCTCCAGAGCTGAATTTTTGAAATGCTGTACTCCCACTGAAATCGCTATCCAAAATCCCATATCCTGGCTCTTTCCTGCTCAATACAAACAAGATTAGTATAGAAAATATATAGCACATTTTACAATACCTCTAAGAGATGTTTATTGGAGAAATACTTTTAAGATTGAATCACAAGAAAACTTTACAGAGCAATTCACCACCCCCACCCCAGGGTTAATGTTTCAAAATTCCACTTTTATATTGTTCCCTCAGGTATAGCCAAATACAAAAAAATATTTTCAGCTAGATGGACATTTTTAAAAAAGGTACTAAAAATAATTGTTACATCAAAGGGTTGTCATCAGTGATGTAGGATCAAAATAAATATTGAAATCAATGCAAACGGAATTGAAATGAGCTTGAAGCTGGCAGCAGTATAAGGTAGTAGTTCCATAAAGCAAAATGGATGGTACCACATCAGAATACAGGTCATTTAGTTTTGAACGAAATTAAAAGGAGCATATCACCATACCATAACAAAATACAAATGCAAGAGAAGACAATATCTTTATAGACCACTAAAAAAACCATTTTTTATGTTCTCTCTGCATCAAAACCTCTGAGTGGCAGAAAACTTGTAAAGGAAGGACTGAACTAAGATGTTCTTCCTGATGCATAAAGATTTAGTTTAACAACAACAACCACGTACAGAGGAACATTCCAAAATGGCACCTCTCGCTTGTGGAACAGTACATTCTACTTTTTAAACAAAGGACTGGCTCATTCTGCTTCAAGTGAGACTGAGTTTGACCATGCAGGAGTGTATGACTACTTGTTGAAAATGGATCTGACAGGATTGCATCTTTGCTTCTCCATTAACATAGCCAGTCAATGAAAAGGTGGTGCCTATAACTATTATGGAAGTTGGCTCTTTAACAATGTGAAAATTTTCCAAGTTTTAGCTATTGAAATTCTAACCTAATTTATTCCTCAACTGCTGGAAGTTTCAGTACTCTATAAGGCTAACATCTTGGTCCAGCTTTTCTATCCAAACTATTCTTGACTAAATTATGTGTCATACGCAAGAGGATTTCTACGAAATTGTTTCCATACAGACAGACATGTTAGTCTAAAGTCCCTTGTAGCAAAACCTATGGAATCTTGGGGCACCTTGAAGACTAACAAGTTTTATTTCTCATAAGCTTTTGTGGAATGCAGCTCATTTCTTCAGATACATTTACTCGAGCCAGCTCTATATTATTACTGCTATGATACCATGGCTGTTCCAAATTATCATTCTTGTTTAATCCCTTAAACTGCATTTTGTTTGGGTTACAAGGGAAGGTAAATATTTGGTGAAAGAAACATTAATAAATAATTTAAGATATGCAAGTGACGCCATATTACTGGCAGAAAGCAGCAATACATTGAAATGGCTTTTAATAAGTCACTGCATTTAAAGAAAAAAGCACAAAAGGCATGATTGCCATTTGGCATTGTCATAAACGATTACTATAGACCAATGGTTCTCAACCAGTGGGTCCCCAGATGTTCCTGGACTGCAACTCCCAGAAACCCTTTCCAGCACAGGGAGTGGTGAAGGCTTCTGGGAGTTGCAGTCCAGGACTATCTGGGGACCCACTGGTTGGGAACCACTGATATAGAAGAATTACATAGACTCTTCACAAATCAAAATACAATGGTACCTCGGTTTAAGTTATTAATGCGTTCTCCAGGATGTTTTGTATCCTGAAAAATGTGTAAACTGAAGTGCAGTTTCACATAGGTATGCCTTGAAAACCAATTTATCCATTCAAGAGGTCAGAAAAAAGCAACACCCCCCCCCAATGCAGAATGCACAGAACAGGCAAAGAAGCAATGAAGGATTAACTCCTATCTTTTAGCCACTTGAAAAATGCACCAAAAAAAGTTCATAAAGGCCAAAACTCACTGCAAAAATGTCCAGAATGGCTCCCAAACTCAATGAAAAAAGTAGCTCCAACTCCTCCCACACCTCCACAAATGACGGGAGTGCAATGGATCCTGGGTACACTTTTTTCACAATGCCTAACTGGAAAAAAATATAACCCAGGGGATTCCATTGAAAATTTTCTTAAGCCAAGGCATCCCATTTCCAATAATTTCTTTTGTTACAGGGTAGCACTGTAGTTAAAAGACTTTTTTAATACCTTGGTTCAACTATCAATCCAAATGGAAGTGGAAGCCAAGAAATCAAAAGAAGACTGAGACTTAGAATGGAAGGTAAGGAAGGAATTAGAAAAGATCATAAAGTTTAATGATGTATTACTGGGAACCAAGGCCAAGATAAATCAATAATATGGTAGTCCTGGTTATTATGTATTTATGCGAAAGCAGGACAATAAAAAAGTGACAAGTAAAAACTGACTCAATCAAATGAGATGTCAGAGAAAAGATTTAGGTATACCATGGACCACCAGCAAGACAAATAAGAGGCTGCTATGTCAAAACAATCCTGAATACTCTCTAGACACATAGTCCATTTCATTCTTGAGATGTTTTAGTAAGATAAATATTTGTCACAAATGTTACACTAAACAATTTTTGCATTGAAATCGTTTAAATGGGGGCTTATAACTGGAGCCTTATAACATGAGATGCTTGCTTTGGAAAACCAATATACATTTCTATAAACCAGGAAAGCTTTTTCAGAGAAACAAACATGGTGTTAGACAGGATTAGGCAAAGAATGGAAGCATTATTATACAACTGCAGAATATCTCAGTTTATTTCCCAACATGTCCCACTATCTTCCAACATCTCCCACTATCTCCCCTATTGAAGATAAAGAAAGCAAGCAAAAACTCAACAGAAACCACACAGAGAAGTAACTGAGATGACCCTTGCTACTCCTGATCTTCGTTCAGTCCCTTTTTGCTTGCTGTCTTGAGTACCGTAGATTATTCTCATGGTTTTCTGAAACTTCCAACCACATTTTATCTATTCTCATAGTGTCTCATCCTAAACTTCCCCAATAATTCCAGTCTGTAACCTTATTTTTCTCATCTGGAACCCTGTATTGTATTTTATTTCTTTATTTTATAAACAGCACCATCTCACCAAAGGTCATTCTGGGCGATTTACAAAAATTTAAACTTAAACAAAACAATATACAAAATATAACCAAATAAAAATCAACCAATCAACCATAATTAAACCAAATAGCAAGCAATAATAATAAATCAAAATACTGTACATATAAAAGCAGACAGAGGCGGATCAGAGTATAAGAAGCCAGATTAGTGGGATGAGGATGTTAGTAGATCTGACACCTGATTTAAGAGACATTTATGGATTAAATAGAATCATGGAATCATAGAAGAGGCCTATAAGTTTATCAAGTCCAATTCCCTGCTCAGTGAAGGAATCCAAATAAAATCAGATTTGACAGATGGTTGCTCAATTTTCTCTTCAATGTGTCCAGCACTGGAGTGCTCGCCAGCTCTCAAGCTAATTGGTTCCCTTGTTGTACTGCTCTAAGATAAGATGGTTTTCCAGATATTCAGCCTAAATCTGGCTTTCTGTAGCTTGAGGCCATTATTACGTGTGCTGCACTAGGGCAATGATGGTGAATCTTTTAGGGACCGAGTGCCCAAACTGCGATTCAAAACCCACTAATTGTTTCTCAAAGTGCCAATACAGCAATTTAACCTGAATACAAGTGGCTGTGAAGGGGCGATGTCAGGTGCCCACAGAAAGGGCTCCGAGTGCCACATTTGGCACCTGTGCCACAGGTTCGCCAATACTGCTCTAGGGTAATCTTGAACATATCCTGCCCGTCCTCTATATGTCTACCTTTTAAGTATTTGAAAAGTGCTATCATATCTCTCCTTAGGCTTCTTTTCTCAAGGCTAAAAATGCCCAGTTCTTTCAGTTTTTCCTCATATAAACACCACATTAATCTTTAGAAGAAATAATTTTCCTTGTTTTAGAAGAAATAATTTTCCTTTCCTTTAAGGAATACCATGAGGGTTCTGGCTTTACTGGATCAAATACATTGACAGTAGTATGCTTAGAATTTGCTTTTAAAAGCCTGATCTGAAACAAGTGAGGTTCAGCCTGGGTAACAGTCAACAGAAGTGGATAAAGCTTCACTAGAATTCCTTTCCAAAATAGTGGATGAAGGGCCATGAGAAGACACTGTTCTTCTTCTGCCATTGAACCTCTAGAAGAGTGGTTCTCAACCTGTGGTTCCCCAGATGTTCCTGAACTGCAACTCCCAGAAACCCCTTCTAGCACAGCTAGTGGTGGAGGCTTCTGGGAGTTGCAGTCCAGGAACATCTGGGGACCCACAGGTTAAGAACCACAAAGATAAGCAGATGCAAAATACTACTATCCAAGCATACCAAACAATAAACTTGTTTCAAGGACACGTGCTCAAAATTCCTTAGTAACATCCTCAGATTAAGGAACAGTTCTAAACCAAATCCTGACCATTTGGGTCTTTATAACCTGGAACTGCTTTTAAATAAGTTTCAGTCCTACCAATTGATATTTTCTTTGATGTATTAGTATGAAGGACAAGCTTCATTGATGGTTGTCTTCTTTGGAATTCTAGTCTAGCTAGTATGAAGTTATTTAGGAAAGTCACACAAACACATTTGTTGTAAGATGAAATATGAATGGGATTGTAAGAAACACAACCAAATTTTATAAAGAGGTTTTTTATGCCATACAAGCTGTGTGTGTAGTTAGTTAAACTATCCAAGCCTCAGCACAGCTGCAAACTATTTTGACTGTCAGAGATAATATTTCAATGCAGGGTGGCACTGCACAAGAACAGAGAGAGTAAGCAAAGGACCCAATTGCTATCTCAAACATAAATAAGATCTGGGACATTACAGGGCACAATAGATATTTAAATGGTGGCAGGGAAGTCAGTAAATACCTAAGGTCACAAAAAGATGAAATACTGCACCTCAAAGCTTTCTTTAACTCTGGAGAATCTCCTTCTTGAAAAGATTTAAAGATTCTAATCTTAAAGAGAAGAAAAAGGAAAAACTCTCTTTTAAAATATTAAATTGGTAAAGATAAATCCAGAAAAAAAATCCTGCAATTTTTGAAAAGGCCCCAAAGTAAAAGCCTGAAGTGCTTGAACCCTGAAATATTTCAAAATTCTTCTGAAACTCAGACAGCTGTTACAAACACAAGAATGCAAACTGTACTGTTATATAACCATGATGGAGAGCAAGGAATTAGACATCAGTTTCACTGGAATGCAGGTTTCGATTTTTACAAAATTGTTTGGTGCCATGGCCAAGCGTCAGACTATGAATTAACCAAGAGTGAGAGTTGTAATTCTACAGTGTGAAGTTTCAGTTTGTTTGTTTGTTTTTAATTCTATTCCAACTAGTTAGAAACATTTTTAGAAAAGTCACTCACACAAGCAAGCACATACACCCCAAAAAGCTGAAACACTAGCCAAAGGACACTCAGCTGAGTTTTTCTCTGCCACAACCCTGTTTACCGAACACATCTTCACCAGGAATAGCTACTTTTACAAGCTCACCCATTTTAAAAAAAACGTAGTCCAGTCTTGTAGAAAATACAGTTTCCACACACTACGCACTCTGGTCTGATGGAAGACTCCTCTTTAGGTTCCGGGGGATTGACTTAAGCCGGTTGCAAGAATCCTGATTATTATAAAGTTATA
This sequence comes from Phrynocephalus forsythii, assembly GCA_029282475.1. Classification (NCBI taxonomy): domain Eukaryota; kingdom Metazoa; phylum Chordata; class Lepidosauria; order Squamata; family Agamidae; genus Phrynocephalus; species Phrynocephalus forsythii. The sequence continues at coordinate 90,035,994 of JAPFRF010000005.1, read as the reverse complement.
AAGTTATAAAGTCCCAAAATTATTCAAACCGGTAACTGAGATTCCCAAGCATATGACAGTATTTGATTAATAGCTATCTATCTTTCATTTGCTTTCTTTTACAGAAATATTTTAACACTGAAATCTTTTATGAACCCAAACTCAAGAGTTCATTGAAAATCAACACATATTGACCTAGTCTAGGAAAGACTTGGCTTTTGAGGTAGCAAAGTCCACCAAAAACTAGTCACTGAACATATCAAACTTTCTTGTGTAAATTTTATTCTTGCTGTCCTTGCTCGCATTTGTTTCTTTGTTTTTTTGCAACATTAAGTAACCTCCAGTATAGTAGTTATCTCAGACTGTTATATGTGATTCAAGTAAATCACTTTAACTCTTGGGTATCACAGAAATGTGTAAATGATTAAAAAGAGACAGAGTAAAACTGCTTAGTCCACAATAAGTCTCATGTTTCCTCCAACAATCAATTAATTTGTAAACCCATATACATGGATTAGAACAGTCACATTCTGAATTTTGAAATGGAATATGTAGAAGATGAAGAACCATAGTGTAAATAGTGTAAATTGTAGAGCAAAGAAAGAAATCAAAACCATTAACCAAGTGAAAAAATACAGATCACTTTACAAAAGTACAGCCAATAATTAGACATCATAAATGTTTATTCTATAAATAAAAAGAGATTAATAACCCAACAAATGAAAGGCTCAAGGAACAGGTATGGCAAAACACTTCCAAACCATTAGCTTCTCTAGCATTTTCCATAAACAAACTAGTCTAAACACAGTTGGCAAGAATTTATACTATAGAAGCAAGAGGTCAAATAAAACCACAGACTTAAAAACTCAGGTAGATTTCTTGGAATCTGGTTCTGTATTGAAGTTTTAACTATTTTTGAAGTGATAAACATCTTTATTTTAAATAATAATATATCTGATGCCAGTATTTATTATTAGGAAAAGGAGAATAGAAAAATTATGGGTTGTGGGTGCAAAAGGGTTTTTTTTCAATTCTTTTGTTTTTTAACCTCATTCCAAGCATGCTGTGCACAGCTTCTACTCCCCAGATACCAAATTTAACCTCTGCTGACAGTAACTACCTCAGCAAATTGCACAGAATGCAGCAAAACCTACATCAGACAAGTTCCCCTTGCTACTGAAACAAATTACTTGTACTACCAAGGTACTCTAGTGATTAAGATACTGCAGCCAGAATCTTGCTGAAAATAATATGTACAGAACTAAATTATCCCAAAAAATTATTATCTCTGATGGGGCATCTCCTATATGACCAGACACACACTGGTAGCTAAAACAGTCATGTACTGGTAACATGACAGACATCCTTGCACACTGGTGTACAAACTGTAATTATCAAGGCATGTGTGGCTTCCTTTAAAAATTAAACAAAACCAAGATTCTTGCCAAAGGACATTTAAAGGTGATGGCAATTAGGTCACTGAATAACATTTGGAGTAATCATGTAAAGAACAACATTGATTAATTCCTCTTGAAGATATCTTCAGGCAGAAGGTTTTCTTTGTGCTGTTTTAGCACACCAAACCTTTATGATACAAGTATTGTGCCAAATCTTGTTACACTGATCCCTATTAGTACAAACTGCAGGTCAGGAGATTAAGAGGATGGAAGAGGATGGAATACACCCTCTAGGACCAATTCCCTGCACCCCACACACAGACATCAGTATGCAAGCCCCCACATAACTGTGTACTGCAACCTTCTGGGACCTCTTCCAACCATTCTACTTTAGGGATTAATTGTGCAACTACCAATTAACACGCTGCCTAGATGCCCTGAGCACATCTGATCTCGCCTGGTCTCGGAAGCTAAGGAGGGTCGGGCTTGGCTAGTACTTGGATCTTCGACCACCATGGAATACCAGGTGCTATAGGCGCCTGGAGTAGGAACTGGCAAACCACTCCAGTATTCCTGCCAAAAAAAAAAAAACCCTCCATGGACATGGGGGTCACGAAGAGTTCACGATTGTAATGACACAACAAGAAGAACATCAATTAAAACACAAGTTTTTTACAGCAATCCTAACTTCATATGCATTCATTCCAGTAGGTAACACAGAAGTTCTAAGCCAATGCTAGTTCTTTGCTTTACTTGGTGAATAATACTCTATGAAAATAAAGAAATTATGAAAATCATAACTTCAATTCCTGCAGGACACCAAATTAATATCTCATAATTCAATACCTGACCATCTAGATATAAAACAGTAGTATAGTATGTCTGCAGCATCAGAAGCGCTACAATCTCAGAATGTTGCATAATGAACAGCTCAGCTTTGTCATCCTTGTATAATTGTTAACTGCCTCCAAGCCCTTCCCTGGCAGCGTACATGTTGATGTTACATAACTACTTCTTATTGTAGCAGCTACAACATCTGAATAACTTAATGGACTGGGTCAGTTCATCAGAAGATGATCCATACTAACTCTATAGCTGCACCTTTTATATCAGTGTAGTCTCTGCTGTTCAGTGTTAATTTCTCAGAATCATAGCCAGCCAACTACTGCTGCAGCTGAATACCTGTCTTGGCAACTAACAGCTTAAGACACAGCCAGGAAATTCTAAGTGATACAGCAGAGTTTCTGCATGGACGGCTGACACTTTCTTTCTAAACAGGAGACATTTTAGTTCTTTCTGAAATACACCACAAAAGTCATACTAAAACAACACAAAGGATTGTTTTGGGAAGGGCAAAGGACTGGTTGAAGCTATAGGAAACGTCAGTAAAGGCAACACACACATAGGCAAAGGAAAGCTTTCCTACAAGGAAAGGTTTTGAGGAGAGGATTGAGTGTCTAGTGAAAGAAATCTAGGTTGACAAAGAATCTGATTGCCTTATATCAAGTTTGTCAACTGCAAGGGGGCTGGCTTAATGTTTAGAAACTTGTGCACTGAAATTCAAACTCTGGGATAATTATGCAGGTTTTTAAAAAATCCATATTCAAGAGCTTCCAAAGAGGCAACACTGATTTATTCAAACAGAACGTTGCTCCACATCATTTAATATGTGAAAAATAGGCTGTGGAGGAAGTTAGGGCAGCTCATTAATACTGTATATAACTTTCAAGAGAGTTAAATAACATCTTGTGTGTCATTAATACAAGATTATTCAAAATGCAACACAGTCATTCTAAGCTACATCCAAAGTGTGAAGGCAGAACATACACCCAGAAGCTCACATGGGCAGAGGTGGGAGTGAGCAATCAGGTGCTAATCTTCCAGTGGCATGGGAATAGGCAAAGAGACATATAGTCACTGCAATATCTGTACAAGAACTCCTTCCCAAAGTATACTTGTCAAAGGTTGTCAAAGGAACCTTTGCATGGTTGTAATTATCATGCACATTAGCACATAATATGTAGTACTTATCTTCAGAAAACTGCAAAAACAGAAGCAACACCTGATTCAAAAGACTGTCCCCATGAAAAGTGCTACCACAACCTCATTTTTTAATATTATTTTTGTGAGGTATACCCAACATCTGAACACATTTATTTATTTGTTTGTTTATTTGTTTGTTTTTGCACTTATTAACTGTGCTGACTTTCCCAAAGGGCACTCTGGGCGGTGAACAAACATGTAAATAAGGAAATAAGGAAATAACAGAAATACAAAAAAACTATTAAAAGGACTAAAACCAATTCAATATAAATACAAACAACCATAGATATGTCCAGCAAGGCAAGAGGGTGGGCAAACAACTTGACAAACACACAATTAGAGATCACCGAAATTGTCTTTAGAAAGTCTTTAGAAAGGGCTAGCGATGCTCTGGTGGGACGGGACGAAGTTAACCTTTGGGAGATACGCTCCGCTAGATACTGTACTCAGGTCCCAGGACATGGAGGGTTTTGTAAACCAAAACCAATACCTTGAACCTTATTTGGGAGGCAATGGGCAGCCAATGCAGACAAGCCAGGATAGGGGTGATGTGGTCAAACCTGCCCGCACCAACCACCAGCCTGCCTGCCACATTCTGCACCCGCTGCAGTCCCTGAATAAGGGTCAAGGGAAGACCCTTGGTCCATAAAAGGAGTCTGATGAACATAGGCATAGCAATATAACTATGAATCTACAGATTCCACAGACCATTGACTTTCATCCTATACCAGCCAGTCAACCAAAAGAAAATAATAAAAAAAGAATTATGACTCTAAATCTGAATTATTAGTTGATAGACTAGTCTTTATTTTATGATTTCATTGCTTTCCCCCACCCCCATTCTCTGTTTTTACTGCTTGTAAATGGCCCTGAATAGTGCACAGCACTAATGGGGCAGTATATAAACATACCTACCTAGATACCTCTGAGTCTTAGCGACTTTTAGAAACAAATTGACATCTTACCAAATGTCCTAATGTTCCCTTGATATAGAAACCATACAGTACTGTATCATTTTCTTTTAAGAAAATACAAGATCCTATAATCAATGTAGAATTTTCTCAAAACCATAGCCTCAAATATATTATCTTTGATTAATTTAGAAGAATAGCCACACAACATAGTCTGATGAGCAGGACAAAATAGGTCTTGGTTGGAAGGTTTGTTTTTAGTCTAACAATATGTTCCCAGCAACCATCTCTGCTCTTAATTACACCACCATCTAACCTTGTCAAACTAATGGCTTTAGTTATCTCTTTCTTAGGCGTTCTAATGAATTCATGCAAATATGCCATGTTTTTCTATTCTCCTATTTTAGTTTTACAAATAGAATGTTAAGAATAAATCCAATTTAGAGTAACACACTGCTCAGGTTACTTAGTTAACATACTGAAAATTACTTTCATTTAAAACAAATTGAACAATGCCTTTAATTCCATTCATTTGAGCAGAGCCTGAATTCTCTGAACCAGACAACCAGGAGCACATACTGAAGTCTGTGTGGAATACATTAGCTAAGTGGCTTTACACAAGATTCTTGTGATAGTTTTTTGGCTGCAGGATCAGTCCATCTGTTTTTAAACAAATGGGAACAAGCCCCCAATATAAAGTTTTATTAACAGATGTCTATCATGTCTAGAGTTACCTTTGGTCAGACAGCACGGTATATAAATCAAATAAATAAATTTTAGATTGCACTGTATTAGACTGGTTTACATTTAAAACTGTGTTCTGCTATCATCTTTTCAGTCAAAGAAGCTTATCTTTTTAAATGTTTGTATAATATAATCTAATACACATTTTCATGTTCCAAGGACGACCCCCCTTACTGTCCCTCAAGAGTGATACTCTCTTTAGTTGAGAGATCTTCTTCCAACACATATATGGCTGCCTGGTTGCCTCACGAGATTTCTTGATCCACTAGTTTTGTTGTACCCTGTTTTCTCCTCTGTGTTGTCCTTCCAATCAGTCAGCTTGAGTGAAAACTGCAGTTGTATAGCATTCCTACAACCACTCAAATCATTGATTGATTATCTACTGACTTAGAATTTGCAACTGAGAGTGGGATGGTTTGCCATTTATTTATGCAGGCTACACATACTGTCCCCACCCCCAGCAAGCTGGGCAGATTGGAAGGACAGAAAGCTGAGTCAACCTTTAGTCGGCTAACTGGGATTGAACCCCAGGTCCTGAACACAGTTTTGACAGCAGTACAGTAGTTTAAGTACTACTATACACCATGAGGCCCCTATCAAACTACTGACAGGCTTAAATAATTACTTAAGCATACTTAACATCACAACATTATTTAAACATCACCTAAGCACACTTAATGGTATTCTAGGCCAGTGTTTTTCAACCACTGTTCCGTGGCACACTAGTGTGCCGCGAGATGTTGCCTGGTGTGCCGTGGGAAAAATTGAAAAATTCTAAAGAAATTCAACCTAGGGGCGGCGGGCGGCCCACAGCTGGGAGGCGCTATAAATAGCATCCAAGGGCCAGCTTGGCTCCTTCCCCCTGAGGCCCGCGGTGCTGGCGTCACTTCCTCCCCAGCCAGACCTGGCCCCGCTCATTCTCTTAGTGTTTGCCCTGTGCCTGCCGCCGCCGCCGCAACTCGCTCGCTTCTCTCTCTCCCCCTCCTTTTTTTACCCTGGACCACCACCACCCCTTTCCTGGGAGCTACCAATGGACTGAGCCGCCCGACAGCCCGCCCGCCAACACGAGCCGGCCCGGGAGCCCCAGCCCAGAACAAACCACCAGGTGAGGGGAAGGGGAGGAGGGGCACCCGGCTGCCCCACGAGCACCGCGGCAGGGCTGCGAGGAGGAGGGGATGGAGGAGGCCTCCACCGGGCCTGGGCTCAGGAGGCGGGCAGGCGGGGGGGCTACTGGTACGGCTGAACGGCTGGACGGCCGGCCTTTAGGGTCCGGGAGGGGAAGAGCCGTCTCTGAGGGGCCCCGCGATGGGTTCCTTGAAGTCTTGCCCCTTTCTTTCTGTCTTGGGTCGCCCTCTTCTCTCTCTCTGTCTTTTCTTTCTTTTTTTCCCCACCTCTCTCGTTCCATTCGTACCCTTTCCCCTCTTCATAGAAACGTGCTCATTTCTAGCCTGCATATGTGTATGTCTAGCAGCCTGCCTACTGTAATTAAAACTGTAAACCGCCCAGAGACTCCTTGAAGTGGTATGGGGCGGTATACAAGCAGAACACTTTCTGCCTTCTTTCCTTCCTGCCTTCCTTCATCCTCCTCCCCTCCTGTCGCTGGACTTGCTGAAGGCATCTGCCTTGGCCACAGTGTGGAGAGCAAGATGGGCTTTTGGGTCTTATTTGTGTTCCTGGAGAGTCAGTGCCCCTTCTCAGGTCTCCACTGGACACAGAAGTCCATGCAGGGCAAAATGTCTTTAAAAAAAACAACACAGGTAAGTGGGAACTGGGTGCTAGAGAGCGGGCTGCCTCAATCTGTGGCCCCTCTGTCCTGCTTCTCCCTACACCAGCAATGGTGAACCTTTTAGAGACTGATATAGGCACAGAGTTAAATTTTTTAACATTTTCTAATGGTGGTGTGCCTTGTGATTTTTTTCATGGAACAAGTGTGCCTTTGCCCAAAAAGGTTGAAAAACACTGTTCTAGGCTGTACCACAGATTACAACTAGAACTGTGCAATCAGACAATTGCAAAGAATACAGTAATACCTCATAAGACGAATGCCCCTTAAGATGAAAAACTCGTAAGACGAATGTAATTTCCAGGGATAGGAAAAACTTGTAAGACAATTTTTTCCTTCCCCTTTATATTCATCTTATGAAGTACCACAGATCTTCACTGAGCCTGGGCTGTTTTCAATGGAACAGCCCAGGCCGGTTGAGGATCAATGGATTCCAGCAGGGATTCACTGACCTTCTCCCACCCTGTGCTGCTTGGAAGGGAAGCAGCAGTGGCAATCTGCTGCCGCTACTTGCCTTCCAAGCAGCACGAGCTGGGGGAAGATCCATGGGTCCATGCTATGCCCAAGCAGAGCACAGACCCATGGATCTTTGCCCAGCCCGGGAGGTTTGCAAGGCCAGTGGTGGTGGCACATCGCCAATGATGCTTGCCTTGCAAACCTCCTAAGCTGGGAAGAAAATGCATTTAAAATGTCCCACCATGAGCACTCTGGCTGGGGCTAGAGCACTCACAGTGGGACATTTTAAAATGGATCTTCTCCCTGCCCGGGAGGTTTGCAAGACAACCGGTGGGAGCAGATCGCCACTGCCGCTTGCCTTTCAAGGCCCCTGGTCTGGGTGAAGATCCATTGGTCCCTCTCTGCCCAACACTTTGTTGGGCAGAGCAAGGACTCCTCCTCTTCACCCAAATCTCTGCTCAAAGAAACGGGAAAAGAGGAAGTGGCTGCTTCCTCAACCAAGGGACAGTGGAAGGCTGTTCCCCCCTGCAGCCGAGAGACACCTTATTTTGACAGCTCTGAGCTGTCAAAATCAGCTGTCTGTCAGCTGCAGGGGGGAACAGCTTTCCCCTGTCCCTTGATTGAGGGGGGTTTAGGCAGCCTTCCCATAGGAATGCATTGAAAACCTATTAATCAGTTCCCCCAGATTGGTTTTCATTGGTTTTCAATGCATTCCTATGGGAAACCATGCCTCGTATGACGAATTTTTCATATGACAAATTGACTCATAGAACGAATTAAATTCATCTTATGTGGTATTACTGTATGCCTGGTTACACTAGAAAGGGTTGCCTTAACTGAAGTGAATTCCCTTAACAGGACACTTCAGTTTACTGAAAAATCACTCCAGCCCATGCCCAAAAGGTCCAGCTTGGATATAGATCAGGATCTGGCTGGAGTGCATTTCCCCTTGTGTCCTGTTTCACTATGAAACACATTGCACAGAAGTGCTCTGCAAGAAGTCAAAATTCAGATGTTTTTCCTGTGTGATCTCAAAGCCTAAGGTTAGGGAGGAGAGACCACAACTAGCAACAACATACAACAGAATATATTCTGCTTCATGCTACATGCTACATACTCTTATGAGCTGACAATTATGTTAGTTACTTGTATTGCTCAAAAGCACAGAACTGTATTTTTGCAGACAAAAACAAAGCATGATTTCCTTACAAAGTAGGTACTATGAGCAGAATCACAGAACTTGCCATGTTTTTGCTTATTATATTTCAGTTGCAGAATCTGAATTCTGCAGTCAAAATATATGATGGGCCTTGTTACAACAGAGTCCTAGGACCCCTGGAATTAACAACATAAAATTTTGTTGTTTGAAAATGGAAACTCTTGACTTCACACACTGTTTTTATGAGAAAGCAAGGATGGAAAACAACTCAAGAAAAAGCCAGCCAGTTTCCTTTAGAAGCCCCTATTCCAGTTATTTTCTTTTAAAGAAAATAAGCCCCTCTGAATTGGTTCTTTGAGGAATTTCTTTCAGTTACAACATTAAGTCCCAAGTGACATTCCTTTCCAGACTCGAACTGCTAGTCCAAATGTGAGCACGTCTGAAAGAGACAGAATCTAAAGAGAAAGTTTCTAAAGAGAATGATCTGAAACCTTTCAAGTATTCCAAATACCAAGAAAACAAGGCTCAAAAGACCCATATCTTTAAATGCAGGCCTGCTTTCCTCCAATTACTGTACATAAATGGGGACAGAGCCATGATTAAAGAATAACAGAGAACAGCACAGGATGCTGAACAGTCCTCCACTTTTGTGCTACAGTACCATCTGTGTTTTTCTTACAGGCCAACCAGTACCAGCCATGCAAAAACTGACGTGGTGGAGTAGCATGGCTGGAGAAAGAATTCAGCAGACTTTGTGTACAACCTCCTTTGTATTTTTTGTACCTCCCAGCTCCACACTATGCTTGAATAACATAAACCACATGCAGACATGAATTTGCCACGATCACATTTGTCTTAGTTAACTTTTCTTATACCATACTCTATCAGATGTTTGTGCACCCACAGAAACAGTTTGGATTCTAGCAAGTGAGTACAAAGTATCTGAACTATAAATCCTTATGACACTTTTCTATCATGCAATACAATTAACTTTGTTGCTCGTTTTAAGTTGTAGCTCTTGCATTTTACTAAACATATCAGAATATATCAACAAGCAGAATTCATTTGTATGAATAAAATGAAATGCAACATTTCAAAATGTAACTCTATATTATACTGAACAAAAAACTGAATTTTAATATATAAGGAGCGTTTCTACAAATCAGCTTGATGGTTACAATCCTTAACAACTTCCAGTTGAATAATTTTTAAATAGCCGCCTGTATATTACACTAGATGTTTGTGTTTACTCTAGTTTAATTTCTCCTACAAAGGGTGACACTGCAGGCTGCTCAATTTGCCTGAAGGAATTTTCATATGGAGTACATGTTAGAACAAAAAACTGTTCCAGTGTAATAACCAATGTTTAAGACCCACTAAAGATTTAGACTTGTATGTTATAATCATAGCTAATGATGAGCCAGAAAAAAAGTTAAAATAAAGGGATTACAAAGGGACATATGAAGGAAGAGAGAAGGCTTCAAAGGGATACTTATTAAAATAATGATAACATCTTCAATTAGGTTAGCTTTTCTTCTAAGAAAATCAACTTAGGGATCAACTACACATCATACACTCCTGTTTTTGTGAAGGGTTTCCCATGCTTGAAATCAATTTAAAAATATTTAAATACATGACATACAGCTAAGTGCTTTTTGGGGGGTAGAAAGCAAGCTATTAAAAAACCCACGAGGGCTTTTTATTTTAAATTGATTTTGGTCATGCTATTTTTTTCACTTGTTTTGGCATGTGTGAATGCTTGTGTTGGAATAAAACATCTGTGGGGGTCTGCGGGGTTTGCCAAAATGGGTGCCAAATACAAGGGACACCCTGCAGTCTAAAGTTTTCTTCTCCCTCCCCAACATTTCTATTTTATTGCTACACCTAGATATGCATCAAATGCATCAAGACGGGTGACAGGTGATAATTTTGACACTACCTCAAAATTCTTCCTCTATCAACATCCTCTGGTGGACCAACAAAGAAAGCCCTGAAATTGCCTCCTCTGTTGCTGAGTGCAGGTGGCTTTATGTTTTTTGTTGGCAATCTGTTCTGCTCTGCTCTCTTCCCTGGACTGATGCCACTTCTTGGAAACTCACCCTCACTGGCATATTAGATTGTTCCCTCCCTCTTAGCTCTGAAGAGTTTAATCAAGGCCTTGGCAGACCAGCATCTGCTTGCTACACGGATGATGTTTGTGCTATATTGAGCTGGTCCAAAGCCTAGATCAGTGGTTCTCAACCTGTGGGTCCCCAGATGTTCCTCAACTGTAACTCCCAGAAACCCCTACCAGCACAGCGAGTGGTGGAGGCTTATGGGAGCTGCAGTCCAGGAACATCTGGGGACCCACAGGCTGAGAACCACTGGCCTAGATGCATCAATTTGATGAATCAAGTATGAGAGTTATATAACATGTACATAGAGGAAGCAGTGAGAACCACAGCTCTTTTTATAATGTGATGCAGTGACAGGGGAAACTATACCTGACAAATTATGTCAATGTGAAGCCTGCTTACTGTAATTAAACGAGACTACTTGAAGTGGTATGGGGCAGTATATAAGCAGAACACTTTGCTTTGCTTGGTACCTATGTATTAAAAGCATAAGCAACCAATTTGGTACTGCATCTTTTTCTATCAACATTTTCATTTATGATCTGCAGAAGTCACAATACTCAGTTTGGCACATTGCACATTCCCACACTGGAATGAAGCAGCCTGTACTCATTGTTCTGAGCTAAAAAGCAAACTTAATTTCCAAAAAGACTAGAGGCCCTCATTATCAACATTCAGCTAGACATGACCTGCTTCAAACGTTAAAACAGAAAGTAACTATTATTTTAGTGGAAAGGGTCTCACTTTAATGTCAGTAGTAGATATATCCTAGTCACTAAATATAGGCTAATCAAAATCCTGTTCTGGTATTTTTTTTCAATCTATAAAAGAGTTGAACTTCCTGAATTAATGTACTTGCATGATTAAAAAGCTAGAAGAATTGTACTAGACTGGGAGTATACCTACAGCTACTGCACTTTTTAGGTATACAAAATGTTCTGTTCTTTTGAACAGAAAAATTTCAGGCTACAATAAGAAAGTATAATGAGACAACGGCTATAAAATGCTACTCCCTTGAAAGCCATCATATAAGAACATAAGATCCAAAATGATAGCCATTGATACATACCTTTGTTCTCCATGAACTTGTCGAATCTTTTCTTAAAGCTGTCAAGCTGTCACTACTTCTTCTGGAAGGGAGTTCCACAGACCAGCGATCCTCTGGGTGAAAAAGTACTTTTTCTTATTTGTTTGAGATCTAGCACCCAAAAGTTTCATAGAGTGCCCCCTAGTTCTAGTGTTGTGCGACAGGAAAACAGTTTTTCTTTATCTACTTTGTCCACCTTGTGTATGATTTTATAAACTTCAATCAGACCACCTCTTAGGCACCGTCGTTCAAGAGTGAAGCGCCCCAACCATTGCAGCCTCAGACGGTAAGGAAGGTGTTCCAGTCCCTCAATCATTCTGGTTGCCCTCCTCTGCACTTTTTCCATTTCCATAATATCCTTCTGGAGGTATGGTGACCAGAACTGTACACAATACTCCAGATGAGGCCTCACCATCGATTTATAAAGAGGCAATGATCCCTAGCATTGAGTTTTCTTTCTTCACTGCTGCAGCACACTGGGTTGTCACCTTCATTGAGCTGTCCATCAGGACATAATTTCATAAATAAGGGGGCTTAACCTCTCATAGAATCATCTGGCAATTCAGCAGTGCTAATTCAAACCCAACATTTTCCCAGTTCTTCCAGGTATTCAAACTAATTGTGTAATAATTGACTACATATTCCTTAAGACCAGATATCATGTGTCATTGCTAGCCAAAGGGATGGTGTAGAGGTGAGACATTATACTGTATTAAAATAATAAATAAATAAACAAAGAAAGAAAGAAAAGAGCCAGGCAACTGATTCACTTTGCAAGTGAGTCAAGACAGCAAACCTAAACATGCATGCTTAGAAATAAATCTTACTGAAACATTTTACAACAAACTGTAGATTTTAGGAGCCTCGTGGCGCAGTGGTTAAATGCCTGTACTGCAGCTAAAACTGTGCTCATGACCTATCCTTCCAAGGTCGGTAAAATGAGTACCCAGCTTGCTGGGGGGGATGTGTAGCCTGCATAATTAAATTGTAAACCACCCAGAGAGTGGTTGAAGTGCTATGGGTCGGTATATAAGCAGAACACTGTTACTTAGTTTTAATCTTTATATGCTGTTTTATCAATATTTAGCCACTTTAATTGTGGAGCTTCTTGGACTCAAGCAGCTATATCTACATAATTTGTTCTCTTTTTACATTAAATTAATATTTAAAACATGAATGGGATTTGTTTATAGAATATTAAAAATAAACTTTATCAAATTAAGTGCCCATATTTTCTTTGCACTTAAATTGATAAATTTTATGGGAAATAGTTGAAATAAGCAGAAACAAGTAAATAGGAAGAACCTCTAGTTCAGTTCAAGACCATCTGCTAATCATTTGAAAGATCTGAAATTCAATCTACAACATTTACAGTAAACACAAAACAACAGAGTTAAGAAACAGAGCTCAGCCTGAGCTCTGGAAATCAATTTCTGGTCAGAATAAGCAAGCCTGAGCTAGCTGAACTAACATTCTGAGACAGTGGCTGAAATCCAATAGTACTGCACAACTAGGGTAGACTGATCAGATCAATGGAACTTATGGAGAAATGGACTCACCAAATCTCCACTGATTCAACAAGCCTGCTCTACTTGTGACTAACTACTGGATTTCAGTCAATGTATGACAGTGTTATATCGACTGCCTAGAAGATGAAATCAAGTCTGAATTATCTCTGAAAGCAAACATGTTAACACCAAGGCTGCCCTACTTTTGGCACATCAGGAAGAATCAGGATTCTCTCAAAAAGACATTCATGCTGGGAAAGGGTAGAAGGCAGCAGGGGAAAAGGATGAACAAATAAAAGATGGCCTGTCTCCCTAAAGGAAGCCTGAGTCTACAAGAGCTGAGCAGGGCAGTTAAGGGCAAAACATTTTGGAGAACACTGGGTTGCCGTAAGTCGGAAGCAACTTGACAGCACATAACAACATATCAAGTAAGACAACATGACAGCCAGCTTCTAATATGTAAAAGGCTGTCATGTGGAAGACAGCTCAACATTGTCTTCTATAGCCCCAGAGATTAGGGTGTGTAGTATAGATTTAAACTACAACAAGATTTCATCTAAATGTTAGGAAGAACTTATTGTTCAATACTGAAATGGCTTGTTTGGGAGGATGGTGGACTCTCATTTATTGGAGTCTTTTAAACAGATGTTGGACAGCCACCTGACTTGCCAGGGATGATTTGGCTGTAGATTTTCTTGCTTTGCCAGAACATTGATAAGCCTTGGGATACCTTCCAGCTTAACAATTATACAATTATATGGCCCTATGTCCAATAGGTCTGCACCTGCGTGTACCTAAATTAACTGAAATATACAGCACTTTCAATGTTTAATAATTGAAATCAGAACAATTGGTTCTACAGCCACTTCCTGGGTATAATGAAAAATTCAGCTTCTCCCCAAGTTGAAATCTATTGTCACCTGTTTGATTTTAAAAGTGTCATTTTCTTGTTAAACCAGCAATTAAGAGGCCCTAGATAAACAAAACTTAACCGTTCTGAAAAGAGCTCCCCAAATCCCTAAGAGAGGTCAAGCAGGACTGAAAATGTGGCAAAATTGACCATTTTGGAGCAAAAAAATATTGCTTGGGTGAGAAAGGGCAATGATCCTTCCATGTATTAAATAGTTCAGCTAAGAAAATACAACACGATAACAATCTGGTTTAACACTGGTGTCTGCTTTCAGATGGCAGAGTGGTCAAACTATCTTTCTAGTCAAACTAATCAACTGATTTTAAAATTCGATTATAGTTTTGAGACATTTTAAACATTATCTCACAATAGAGCTAATAAAACAACAGAAGGCATTTGAAAATTCTCAGTCACCCAGGTAAAGTTATCCAATTTTCTGATTGGATATCTTTTCAGCTAAAGTATTTAGTAGCAACATTGGGTGTACAGTACGCTGCTAGTATGATGGCCTCAGGAAGACCTGTTGCGGCAGTGCATATCTGCTTGACTATTTCCTTTTGGCTTTGCTTCCTATATCTAACACAATGAAAGGAATAGTGCCCAAGATTTATATGGTTTTCTTAAGGGAAGAGAGCTCTTACAACATTATGGGAAACAGATCTAGTTTAGGAAATAAGTATCAACACATGGAGGAGTATAGAGATGCACGTCTATCAGAATTTTAAAAAAGTTAATAAATTTACATGGAGGTGGTATTAGACACCGGTTGAACTAAGTAATATGGATTCTAACTACTGTAAAATATGCTGGAAATGTGGACAAGGTGTAGGTACTTATTTTCATATGTGGTGGGAATGTGAAATACAGTAGTATTAAACGTTTAGATGTCAGTATTTAAAGTGAATGTTAAAAGGGTTTGTTAAAAGGTACTATATAAAATTGTTCAAATTAATACAGCATAAGTTTTTAAACTCTGTATTATTGAAAGGTGAAGGCTGTCGACTCAAACAAGAGATAATGCTATTTTGGAAGGGTTGGGGCATCATAACAAAACTTTGGAGGACTGTTATTGATAAAAATCACCAACTAAGATGTACTTAGAGATTCTTCCGAGGTTTGCATATTGACAAGTAGGACAACAAATGTTCCAGATCCACCAGCCTATGCTGGATACAGAATTCATGGAAACTATTCAAATAAACATGGGTCAAATATATGTCATTAACTTTCTGCCAGTTTACACTGTTATTTTCATTTGACCTAAATGCAAATGATAAAGATCGATTTCCCACTAAAACCTCATTGAGTAAACAATAAACTAGATTAAAAGAAGGGTTAACAACTGTGGCAATTAACTCAAACAACTGCTGATAGAAAGAAATCCGTTTGCATTTTTTTACTGCAGACAGCAGGGAAATTTCCTAAAAGCATTGGGATTGATTTTCTAGTCTGCCCAGAACTAACTCCCCCACTAGACATATCTAAATATTTGTAAGTGGGATAGAGCAGAGAAAAAAGCTGAAGTACAAAACATAAAGCTGAAGTATAAGACCACTTAACATTCACGAATCACAATATTAGAACTACTGCCTTTTTTGTTAACAAGTCCTGAAATGCACAAGGTAAATGCACCTTTAAAAACATAATCTCTACTTACATTTCATGATGTTCTGCATGTTTTGCCATATATCTTCATAATATTCTAGTATAAAAATCAGTGGACATAACAAAGTAGTCTCAGTATGGAAATTCCCATGACACAGGAGTAATAAGACCTGTTGTTTTTGAAATAACAAAGACATGGCACTAAAAACAAAGATCAGGTGTTTCATGATTAAAATGACCCTTCACTCAACTCCAAAGATTGTCTTGCACAGATAGGAGTGTCTGATACTGTACACTCAATTAACACAAGTCTGACATAGGCACATCACAGTTTTACCTAATTTGCTGATGTTTGCTAATCTGTCCAGAAATAATTTTCCCTTTTAAAAATGAAAATGTTTGTGAATGAAGTCAAGTAGAGTAAAGCAAGATAAAGATTTATAGTAATAATCGGATACCTATTTTTTACAAGTTTACTAGAAGTAAGAAAAAAGAAGTAAGCCAGGCAAAACATCAGTACAGATCATTCCTGTGTGAACACTTGAGTCTCAATAAAATCTTGTTCTCATGGTATAGTCCAGTGGTGGAAAACCTTTCTGACTCAAGATGTTTTGGACCACAAGTCCCAGAATTTGAAGCCTAGACTGCCAATGACAAAGGACTGTGGGAGTTGTGGTCCAAAACATATGGAATGCCAAGGGTTTGCCACCACTCATATAGTCCATGCTTATCTGATAGTAAAAATCATATTGGTCAACTAATGTGTGAAGTAAAAAATAATGGATAGTATATGCAGCAGCCCAGTTCACACATATATTAAGTCCAAATCAAAAAATTATTGAAAAGCTAGTAATACAGATTTTCACTAGTATTTAGATAACAAATCAATTTTTAAAAAACAAATTTATATTACAGTGAACCCCCCCCCCGCCTATTGCAGGGGTTAGGGACGTAACCCGACCCGCGATAAGTGAAAATCTGCGATATGCGGATACAGGTTGGGTTGGGCCTGGGGTGCCTAGCTGGGGGCTCCTGTACTTACCCCCAGCCTGGTGCTGCCCCAAATAGGACTGCAAGGGCCTTCCTGGGCCTTTGGGGGCCTCCAAAAGGTTGGGGAAGACCCTCGTAGGCCCGTTTGGGGCAGCGCCAGTCCTTGGGTAAGTAAGGGAGGCCTGTTTCAGGCCTTTCCCCCTTACCCCAGGGGGCCTTTTTTTCATATACTGCGGTCCCACAATATAGTGGGACCACAGTATATGAACCACGAATGGGCAGGGGACCACTGAATCAAAAAGCAAGAGCCCTTTTTCCTATTCTGTCCCAATAGCTCTCATATTGTATACAGTAATTATACAAATTACAATTCCTAATCCCTATTTTTTAACATTATACATCATGTGTAATCACATATGCATTTTGCCCTACAAAAAACCCTCAGCTGTTATAACATCTTTTAAGAAAAGAATGCTTTCCCCCATCCTTTTCACTAAAATAAAGTGAATCCTATGATTTATCACAGAGGGGTCCATCCAAACTTCATGTACAACTTTCAAAAGCAGACCATACCTTATCTAAACATGAAACCAGCATCATACAATTTGTACCCAAAGTGCTTTGTAACTTAATAATCATTGTGTCCCATCTGGTCAATCCTGACTTATGGAAACCCATTTCAGGGTTTTCTGGGCATACAACACTCATAAGCTGTTCACCATTCCTTTCTTCTGGCCAGGGCTGTGGAGTCGGCGTCGGAGTCAGAGTCGAGGAGTCAGAGTCGGAGGAAATTTTGGATACCTGGAGTTGGAGTCGGAGTCAGCAAACAATGCACCGACTCCAACTCTGACTCCTAAATTTAGATTGGATTTTTTTAAAAAAGCAAGTTTAAATGTCCCAATTCACAAAAAGTTATAATTAATGACTTATCTACTGTAAGAATAAAGACCAATGCATGCAGTGCCTCACGTAACCGCAAAACGAACACGTTAAGTGACCGTGAAGAAGCATGCTTTTAATATGCTTCACTATATGGCACACAACGCACAATTAGGAGCGGCAATACTTATACTTTCCATAGTGTTGTGTTCTGCTGTTACGCAGCGCCCATGGGTAACCTAGCCTCTCACTGATAAGGGATTAAGTAAATATGTAAATATTTACTTTATGTAAATAAGTAAATAGTAAATAAATTCACATATTAATACAGAGGAGTCGGAGTCGGAGTCGGAAGTACGAAAAAACTTAGGAGTCGGAGTCGGAACATTTATCTACCAACTCCACAGCCCTACTTCTGGCGGCATTCTAGGGCTGTGCAATTTGCCCAAGGCCACACAGGTTGGCTCTTTGGGGATGCAAAGTAGTGAGTAACTTACATCTGCTGAACTTCTATTATGCTTGGCATATACAGAAATAAGGTTATGTTTGTGCAAGTTTGTAGGAATTCATAGCCAGGCATGCCTGACTGCACAATTGAATACACAGTTCACTGAGTGACTAGTCGCAAAATGCACCTGTGGAACTGCTTGTTACTAGCGTAACTTTGAGTTATCCAAGTGCAGATATGCAATAAGATTTCACTGGATGAATCACCTAAAGCACGGAGTGATTGCTTGATTTTCCATATTTATTACATCTTATTTAGAGGTTTCCTTCTATTCTATAGATGAAAATTAAGACCATCCTTTCAAATAGATCTGCCCTTCTCAAGTTGAACACTAGCATCAAATCCGTCTTCAGTAGTCTGCAATATCTGTATTACTATCAAATTTATCTAAACACACAGCCCCAACTAAAATACAACAGTTGTAAGTAAGATAATTTATTGTCTGTTATGATTATATAATAGTCACTGCAATACATGATGAACTTATGAGCTGTAAACACACAATGCTGTTGAATCTTTGCAAAATATTAACCAATCTCCAAGAACAAAAACAGAACTGTGTGTTAAATCATTTAAAGCAAATGCTCTTAATTAATCATTAGCAGCAATAGATGACAAAAACAAAACAAAAACTATTCTCTTTACACAGGCCTTATGCCACACTGCAAGTCACTTCTAATAAATATACTGTTTGTTTGGGGATTATTATTTTTTGCAATAGAATGAGTAGTATCATCACCCAAAAGGAACATGTAACAAACCTTATCAGACATGCACAAACTTTTGGATTTTGGCACAAAAGAGACACCAGATATTTCATTATAAAATTCGTTAATTCATCATTTTGAAAAAGTTGTGTCTGTGTTAATGGAAATACATCAGTAAAAACAATTTGGCGAACTTTAATTTTAATTCTCCCCCCCCCACTCTATTCCGCCATCTTGCTGAGTATTTCATTTCATTTCATTTCATTTCATTCTGTTTATTGGCTTAGAATAGTCAACTCATTTTATATACATCTTTTTTTTCCTAATTATATTGTTGTTGTTGTTTCTTTGATTGCTCCTGATTGTTAACCACCCAGAGTTCCCTTGGAAGATTGGCGGCATATAAATAAATAAATAAATAAATAAATAAATAAATAAATAAATAAATAAATAAATGTTTCATGATCCTTCCCGAATCCAATTATGACACAAAAGGCATAACATGGTATCTTGTTTGCCTACCACCCACTGTTACTAAAAGGATATTCATGCACTCAAGTAAGCCTTAAAAAATCTATACTGTACTGTGTAAAACTAAAAAATCCAGACATTCAAAAATGCAGTTACAGAGCCATAATTTTATGCCATTAGAAAGTACCAAGTTACTTACTTTCTGATACGAGGAACAAGAACAGTCTACAATGCAGAACAGAGCTACAGAAGATCAATCCTTGTAGTGTGTATAACACCTATTTTTGACAGCACAATCAGTACCTATGACAGGACTGATCACAAACATATGCAACAGCTATTATAACCACACAGTACTCTGTTGCAGGTCAGGCCATAGTCTCCTCCCAGAATGGTGGGATAAACTGTTCCCAGCCTGCTCATATTATTAGCTGCCACTGTTATGGTTCAATTGGGCTTGGAATTCAACACATTATACATTCATTCTAAAATATTCACATTACTCAAGTTGGATCCATGAAGAAAAAGCATTGTTCCATTATACACACGTTAAATTAAGTCCTAGTGAGAATAAGGTGCTTGGTGGAAACATGAAATCCCACAGCATGTCTGACTGGCTCTGTAGAAACTTAAGTAAGTGCTTTTTTAAAATGCATACTCTTGATAACAGATCAGCATCTTTGCAGATTGGCAAAAAGGCTGCATGTCTCATAGTACAACCCGGGTGGCAAATTTGTGATGCAAACATATATTCTAACCATAAATAACAGCTCAAAACTGAAGAGTCTCACCCCTCTACTTGGACCATAATAAGCCATCTCTAACATTGATCCACCCTTCAGCGCAGGGCTGCCTCTCCGTGGAATTTTGTGTGAGCTTTACTGCAAGTTCGGCTGGCCCCTCCATACCACGGTCCTTACTTGAAGTCGGCGAGGGTGTAATAATAATCTCAACCCTGGACTACAACTCCGCTCCGCATTCATTCTACCTCCCGTCCAGAAAAACCACCTCGGACGGCATGCAACAGTTGCCCCCTGCCTAAGCGCCTTTGACATGCTAAGGCGCCAGAAAGGAGGCACTCACTCTCCTTTCCAGAGCGAGGACTCCCAACCCGTCTGAGAAAAGCCTGGAGATGGATAGATTGAACTTCGAAGGGCACAACTCCGCTCGTTTAACCACAACACCCCCACCATTACTTAACATCCCACCATCCCTTTCCCCTCCACACAGCCCACCTTCCATCTTTTGTCTTTCCCCGCTAATTTAACGGGGGGGGGGACCCGCTCCTCAGGCTGGAGCGAAAGGGCTAACTGGAGGTCGTGCTTTGTTTTTCCTTCAGACCCCCCTCCCCCCCCGCAAAAAAAAAGAATGACTAAAACTTTCTCGGACTCCCCCCCACCCCACCCCACGCCCGCTCCGTTCCTTCCCGGCGCGCGGCTCGGGAGAAGGAGCGCGGAATGGCGGCGGCGGCGGCGGCGGCGGCGGCAGGAGCAGCAGCGTCGCGCTCCTTGCCCTCTCGTGCGTCTGGGGCCCTGCCCGGGCGCCCCACCCAAGCGCAACAGGTAAAGAGGCGAGCCGGGGCGGCGGGGCGGGAATCCTCAACCCTCCCCCCTTCGCCCTTGCCCCAAAAGTTACTGGGTGGGTCCGACGACGACCGCGCTCACCTCTCCGCCATGTCTCCGGCTCTCGGGCCGCGCCGCCCGCCCGGGCCGCGGTGCCCCTCCAAGCCGAGCGAAGAAGGCTGGAGCTCCCGGAGCGAGACAGGATCAGGATGTGAAACCTGATCCCGCCCGCCGTGGCTGCCCCTCCCGGCTTCGCGCCGAGGAAGCCAGGCGGGACCCCGCTCTCCAAGCCCTCTGGCGGCGGGCAAGGCAAGCCAGCTCGGGACTGCCGGGGAAATCCGAAAAAGGAAAAACAAAGTGGGGGGGCTTGTTGTTGCTGGCGGCTCGGGGTGGGGCTTTCCTGGGCTCTTGTCCCATTCGTAGGCTGGACACAAGAGAAAAACCCCTCTCCTCAATTCTGCGCGTGTAAAATACAATACTTTTCAGCACTGCTGCAGGCTTCGATTGCCCAGTGCATTGGAACAGATGTCACTTACGATGTTTTAACCATTTCTCTGAGAACAAGAGCTGAAGGGTAATAAAAGTATGCTTTTGCTCTTTCTGGTTTATTTGTTTGTGAAGATTTAGAATTACAGGCCATGCCAGTGACTGCAGAGAAGGGGGGAAGTGATCCATAATTTATATCCATGAGCGCAAAAATCTGGATTAATGGCTGCAAAGTCGGCAGCTTGGAGGTTCGAATCCCGGGTGCCACTCAGTGGAGAGAGGTCCCTCTGATAACCCCAGCTCCTGCCAACCTAGCAGTTGGAAAGCATCTAAATGCAAGTAGATAAATAGGTACCGCCATAAAAAGCGGGGAAGGTAAGACAGTGTTTCATTGCAGCCATGCTGGCCACGTGGCCAGTGTTGCACAACACTGGCTCTTCGGCTTGAATACGAAGATGAGCACCACCCCCAGAGTTGGACATGACTAGCACACATGTGGAGGAGGGGGGCTTTACCTTTACCTTTAAGTACCATGGTTAACTATCACCAATCGGTATATGACATGATGGGCTGTCCTAGGAAAACACTGAGGGACAAATCCACTTTCCACACTACATTTATATTATGAGTTTGTGCTCTATGTCATCTTTTCCAAAACATTTTTCCTGTTAGTCTGTTATAGACCTGGGAAGGGTCAAATCCTAGCACTTCAAACATTTATTTATTTATATTCTCTTTTCAATATAAATATTGTAGTTACAGTGCAAATATATTACAGTACTTTCATCTTCATTTCACTGTTGGATTGTGTTTTAAGTTTTATACTGTATTTAAAAACATAAGAACATAAGAAGAGCCCTGCTGGATCAGGCTAAGGGTCCCTCTAGTCCACCTTTTTGTAGCTCAAGTGCCCCCACCAGATGCCTCTGGGAACACATGAGGCAACTAGATACAGTGGTACCTTGTATAAAGAAATTAATGCGTTCCAAATTAAACTATGTTAAGCAAATTTTCCTTTGTACTGTACAAATTTCCCATAGGAATGTATTGAAAACAGTAATCCCTAATCGCGGCCACTTTTATGTTGTACTGATTCGCCCCACAGACGATTCTGTTAAGCAAATTTCCCCTATCTCCAGAATTTTTTATGTTGTACAGATTTTGTTATACAAACCATTTGCTATGCGAGAGACCACTATACCTGTTTTCTGAGTATTATGCACCATTAAGCCAATTCCAATTTATATTTTTCCAGTTTATGTGAGGCATTTAAGGGGTGGTTACCTGGCTGGCTGGCTCAGTGTTTTAGGTGTCTAGTTTAGGGAGTTTGATTCCCCACTGTGCCTCCTGGAGTCTTGGGCAAGCTGCACAGTCCCAAGGTGCCCCGAAGAAAAGGAATTATAAACCACTTCTGACTATTCTTTACCTGGAAAAGGCTGGTATAAGTCAGAACTGAGCCAACAGCACATGATTATTATTTATTATTTACCAGTGCCACATCCAAGTGAGTTTCCATGGCTGATTATAATCCAGGTCAACATTGGCTTGAATCTGGATACCCTACTTATCTGTTAATTATTGGATAGTTTAAAAGTGTAATAAATAATCAACTTCATCTCACATTTTTCACATTTTAAACATATAAAAATAAAATAAATATGACAAAATAAAAATACAGCTATCTGAATTTATACCTCTTTTTCTCTTTCTAAGGAAAAATAGGAACGTGTGCTGCTTATATACCACCCCATAGCACTTACAACACTCTCTGGGTACCTTACAATTTATAGAGGCTACCAGAAAACTGGACATTCGATTTACTGACCTCAGATAGATGGAAAGCTGAGTGAACTGGCTATCTGGGATTAAACCCAAATTGTGAGCAGCGTTTTGGCTGCAGTAACTCAGTCTAACCACAGCACATTTCTATGTCTAAAGCAACAATATGTTATGCCATGAAAGTAATATATGATGTAGCAGTTTGCTTTATAAGTCTTCATGCTTCATGGCATCAATTATAGAGTTTTATAGTATTCTGGTGACAAATATATACAGTGGACCCTCATATAACAGTTTATATAATAAAATCTGTATAACATAAAAATTTCCAGAAATAGGGGAAATTTGCTTAACAGAATTGCCTATAGGGCAAATCTGTACAACATAAAAATGGTCGTGATTAGGGATTGCTCCGTTTTCAATGCATTCCTATGGGAAATTTGTATAAAGGAACATTCACTTAACAAAATAATTCCTTTATACAAGGTACCACTGTATATAACTTATGGGAACCATAGTAAGTAATGTTTATATATACAGGATATATCAACTGCTTCCCTGCATAGTCTGTTAATGACAGGCTTCCAAAATATTACTAATTGCTCAGTAATGTTTAAGCAGAACATCTGACAGATACGGGACTACCATGTTACCATAGCAATAAAGATGGCTGCTAAATGGCAAGCACATAGGGTTACAGAAACAGTATGATTCCTGAAGTAAGAAATTACCCGCATATCAGCTGTCTAAATTATGAGTCATCTAGCAACCCTAGCTGCAACTTTGTCCTACTACATTGAAATATATCTGTAGTATTACTAATAGACATGCTGTTGTGGGAAAGCCCCAAAGGAGCTGTACTGAGACTCACTAGTTCAGTACAGATTAAACCACAGTAATCCAGGCCACTAATGAAGCATAAATGGCCTTGAAAAAGTCAATCAGCAGCCAAGTGTGCCATTACTATGGCCTTAATTTCAAACATAATGCAACTGCAGCCCCCTAGTGGCAATTCACCCCAGTTAAATGAGAAATGTTATCAAGTCTCTCCTAGCATTTCAAAATGTTTTTAGTAGACTGTATGTTCCCTTAGGGTAGCTTTTTACAAAAGAACAGAAAGTCCTGGAACTCTTTTCATGGACTAAAGCCCACTCCATCACATTTGTGTGAGATGAGGTAGGCGTATGATGACAAGCTGGGTTCCACAGCATTCTTTTTTCCTATGTAGGAAGACTGACTAACTTAACATTAGGATCAGAAAGATACAAACAATACTATATTTTAAATACACCATTTATAACATTTCTATTCTATCACAGATTTCCTTCTGGACTAAATATAAAAATGGGAAGAAGTGTGGCCATTACAAAATACAAATGCAAGACTAGGTTATAGGAGATACTTTTATAGGGCACAAATAGAAAATAGAAAATTATTGCAAGTTTTTGTGGACAACTCCACTTCTTCAAGGCAAGTACCAAAGTCCAAACATGGCAAGATGTGGTTTGTCAGGAGGTTAATCTTACATGTAAACTTATTGGCAAGATGATTTTCCACAGACATGTCAGTCTTAGTTGAGGCAGAAGGCATCAGGGCTGTTGTAAAGTTGCATTTAAAGCTGAGGATTGGGTTTCACACCCCAGTCCTTCAAACAAAGGGACATAGGTTATGCACACCCACCCACACCTCCTCTCCATATGGCTCTTGTTCAAAACATATATTGTTTCTGTTTAGCCAATGACGGGTGGGTTTGATGCAGAAAACCATGTCCTCCTTTTTGGGATTGTGTATAATTTAGTAAATTATACTAGATATAGCCACTAGATACAGTATAACCAATTGGGATCAGATTAAACAAAAAAGAATATTATCTAGTGGTTGCTATCCTGCTCTGCTGGTGTTGAGAGTCCATGTTCCTTTTTCATGGTACATTGGTTGGTGTGAGAGCTCTTTCTTGGTATCTTCATAGTTCCATTTAAATAAAAAGGGGAGATGTGAGGCCATTACAAAATATAAATGCAAGACTATGCTACTGGCAATTGGCTCCGGAAAGTATTCAAAATGTGTAAAATTAAATGAGAGCAATTATCAGTTACAGTTCCTATTTTTTGACCTACAGTACCCAAAACAGATTGCTGTGTGGCCCTCAGATATGGCTGGAGTGCAAATCTCGCAACTGCCTATGCTACATTATGAAAGTTGTACGAGAACATCTAAAGGGCCACAGCTTGTCTATCATTTTATAGGTACTGTACAGTCTTTGAAGCCGCATTTTACTTTCCCATTTATCAAAGGTAATTGAACTATTTACTTTATGGTTACTTCTTTAAAAAATCTGAATGCTACAAATGGCTATCCCTGTGGTAAGATGCCTCTGGCCACCATCGATTACAGAATAGAAAACTGTAACACAAAGTACTGTACAGCAGGTCTGTTCAACTTTGAACAGGCCAAGGTCTACTTTATCTGGCCCAAAGTGCCTCAGGGCTACTACACTAAAACCTCTACTTATGAATTTTATTCGTTCTGAGAACATGCTCAAAAGAAAAAACTTTTGTAAGTAGGGCAGCAGTTTCCCATAGGAATGCACTGAAAACCATTTAATCTGTTCTGGAGGGAACAGATTTCAATGCACCATGGCCCTTGAACTGCCCCGCTCGGCTGAGACAGTGGGCTGGCAGACCCAGAACTTTGCTGGGGCAGTGGTGGTCCTTGGGATGGGTGAGGGAGGGGTGGAGAACTTATCCCCTCACTTTTTTTATTGATGGCCAGTGGGCTACTTTTGAACCCTTCGCGGGCTACCACTAGACCGCGGTCTACCTGTTGGGCAGGCCTGCTGTACAGGAAAAAATGGCTTAAACCGTGATGATAATCTTCTTCTATCATTTAGTAAGACAACACACTTGTAACAATTGCAATACCTGTAATTGCAAAAAGTTTCAATTATACCACAAAGCGAATCAGGCTACTGCTGTATTGTGGTTTGTCTTATTTTCATTATTGGGGGAATGAATTAATTACAAGGAATGATTGTTTATCATAGAATAGTGACAGTAGATATCCCTGGAATTTACTTGACTGCTCCACACTTTTGAATTACTGTATATTCTTGTATATACTGTACTTTGAATCCAATTTAAGAGTTCTAAAACTACACATCAAATTCTAGTAACAGCATTACTAGTTTTGAGAGTGCTGACTGTTGTAACAAATACAATCAAGTTATTTAAATACTGTAGATGTATCTCAGATCCAGTGTTAAAGGGTTGGGACAGTTGTACATTCAGCCTGTCCTTTGAGGCACTTACACCCCTTTTCTACCTGAGAACCACTGCACAAACAATTTAAACTGTGAACAGGGAAACCTTCAGTTACATTACATTACTCATATCAACCTGGGCAAACATCCAGTGCTTCCTTTCACACTACCACTTTAATACAGGCTCAGATAAGGGGTAGCTTCACTCTGTCCTTTTAAAAGGAAAAATATTTTTAGTGAAAACTTCCTTTTTCCCCCTTTGGTGGTACTACATAAACCATATGTCATAGCGCTGACAAGTGGTGTTACCATGTGTAATATCTTATGCTGGAGTGAAACTAGACAGACCAATCACCTCAAATATATTCCAATACCCAAGAAAAAAATACATCAAAGTCCAGTCAATACAGGACCTTTGCATTAATTTCCCGTGCAGGCAAAATGATGTTTAAAGTGTTGCAACAAACTTTTGCCATTTAATGAGCAAAAGGCTGGGTTCCTAGGCTGGGTTCCAAAAAGGAAGAGGCACTAGACACCATATTGCAAATGGTCAGTGCACTAAAGAATTTCAGAAGAAGGCTGTGCTTTATAGTCTTCAGCAAAGTGTTTGATTATCTGGGTCACGAGAGACTAAAGCTTATTCCAAAATAAAGGGTTGTGCCTCAACTTGAGATGAAAAATTTCCAAAAAACCTTTTTTGGGGGAAATAAAAGGACCCCACCCCCCATTTTTTCTGTTTTTCTCCAAAACATTTCCCCCCATGGCTTCAAAATTTTTGGAAATTTTACATCTCTAACCTCAACACTTGATTGTCCTGATGTGTGAGTAGTATTGTGGACAAGAAGCTACTGTTTAGGCAGAATAGGAAGAAAGTATAAGGTTTTTATTATTGTTTTAATTATTTATTGTTGTTTGATGTTTTTAACTGTTTTAATTCTTTGATTGGAAGCTGCCCAGAGACCTTTGGGTAGTGGGCGGCATATAAGTTGTAAAAATAAATAAATAAATAAATAAATAAATAAATAAATAAATAAATAAATAAATAAACAGAATGGCTTCCCATAGGAAATGGTTAGACAGGGGTGTGTTTTATCTTCTTATTTGTTTAGTCTGTATACAGAATATATCATATGGAAAGCTGGACTAGATTTAAAAAAAAGAGTAAAAATTTGTGGACAGACCATCAACAATTTAAGATGGACTGATAACGTCTGTGAAGATTCTCAGTCATCCAGGTGAGTTTATCTGGAAGTTGAATCATGGCTACTGGACTTCTTTTTTGAGAGATAGAAACGTTTCGCTGTTCATCCAAACAGCTTCATCAGTCTGAATACAGCTAGTGCAAATCCTCCATCTTATAGGCAGCTTTGACTTCTTGTCACCCTGGCCTGAATTAGGCTCATAAGATGAACAGTGGCCTAAATAGGCTCCTTAGGGAGACAATAGTATCCTTAGCCTTAAGGTGAACAATGGCCAAAGGTGCTGAAACCTATCAAGAATGGGTCGTTAGCTATGGCCTTGGTGGTGAAGGCCTTTTGATTTGCCTGGGGACGTTTGAAAGCACAGCCTGATAAGTAGCAGATAGAGTATGCTGGAGCCCACCACCTCTGTTGAGGGAGGGGTTTTCAATGCTCACATGAATGGCCTCCCTTACTCCTCTTTCAAACCACCTCTCTTCTTTGTCTAATATGTGTACATCCTCATCTTTGAAAGAGTGCCCTTTGTCCTTCAAATGGATGTGTACTGCTGATTCTGGTCCTGACCTGTTGCCCCTCCTATGTTGGGCCATCCTTCTGTTTAATGGCTGTTTAGTTTCTCCAATGTAGAGGTCTGAACACTCCTCACTGCATTGGACCGCATATACTATATTGCTCCTTTTATGGTTTGGTATCAGATCCTTTGGGTGGACAAGTCTCTGCCTTAGTGTGTTTGTGGGTTTGAAGTAAACAGGGATGTGGTGTTTGCCAAAAATCCTTTTAAGCTTCTCCGACACTCCAGCCATGTAAGGAATGACCAGGTTCTTCCGTCGGGTCTGGGTCTCAGACTGATCCCTTGTTCTTCTGGGATGGCCCACTGCTTTGTTGAAGGCCCACTTTGGATATCCACAGGCCTTAAGTGCTGTCTTCAGGTGCCTGTCTTCCTTCTTCTTGGCTTCTGTGGAGGTGGGGATGTTCTCTGCTCTGTGGCTTAGGGTCCTGATGACTCCTAGTTTGTGCTGTAGTGGATGGTGGGAGTCAAACAGTAAGTATTGATCTGTGTGGGTGGGTTTCCTGTAAACTTCTACTCCCAGGCCACGGTCAGGTCTGATGATGACTGTACAATACAGGAAAGCCAGCCTGCTGTCTTGGGTGTCTTCCCTAGTGAACCTAATATTAGGGTCCACCGCATTGATGTGGTCTGTAAAGGCCTGTACTTCCTGAGTCTTGATTTTCACCCAGGTATCATCTACATACCTGAACCAGTGGGATGGTGCTGTCCCTGGGAACGTGTTGAGTGCCTTCTTCTCCACTTCTTCCATGTATAGGTTTGCTACAATTGGTGACACTGGGGAACCCATGGCACAGCCATGCTTCTGTCTGTAGAAGTCCCCTCTGTACATGAAATATGTGGTGTTCAGACACAGGTCCAGGAGCAGGCCAAATCTGGTCTGGGTTGAGGCGGCTTCTGGAGGTGAGGGTGCTGTCTTCTCTTAGTCTTCTCTTTACCATTGTTAGGTCATCAGTGGTGGGGATGCTTGTAAACAGCGATGTACAAAGACATGAAATTACTTCTGATTAAAATGAAAGAAAGCACAAAAGCAGAATTGCAATTGAACATTAAGGTAAAAATAATGACTACAGAGTAAATTAACAATTTTATGCTGACAATTAAGAAAACAAAATTGTTAAATATTTTGTATATCTCAATTCAATCATTAAGCCAAATGGAGATGTAGCCAAGAAATCAGAAGACTGAGACATAGAAGGGAAGTAATAAAGGAACTAGAAAATCTTATCAAGTATAAGTACATGTCACTGGAGACTAAGGCCAAGATAATCCACCTATTGTATTCACAGTGACTGTGTACAATACGAAAGCTGGGCAATGAAGAAAGTAAGCAGGAAAAAAATCAACTTGAAGTATGGTGCTGGAGGAGGTTTTTGTGGATACCTTGGACTGCCAGAAAGAGGAAAAGGTGGATCCTAGATTAAATCAAGCCTGAATTTGCTTTAGAAACAGAAGTGATGAAATTAAGGCTGTTATACTTTGGGTACACCATGAGAATGCAAGATTAGCTGGAAAACACACTAATGCTAGAAAATCTTGTAAGGTGGCAGGAAAAGAGGACAGCCAGTTACAAGATGGATTATGTCATACAATAAGCCATTGCATTGATTTAGCAAGAGCTGACCAAGGCTGTTAATAGGGAATTTTGGAAGTAATACACTTATACTGTAGTTGCCACAAGTTGGAGGTGACCTGGCGGCACATAACAACAGGTTACCCTTAAAATTATGAGGTATAACTAGTGAAGCCGCCATTTTGTAATTGTCATATGTTCAATATTGTAGAAGAGATGCTGGCCCCGTGCTAGATGGATGGTATAAACAAATTGATTGATTGATTGATTGATTGATTGATTGATTGAATTAATTAATTAATTAATTAATTAATTAATTAATTAATTAATTAATTAATTAATTAATTAATAATTTACTGTATCTGCTTAGTGCTGCTTTACTGGAAACCTGTTTGTTCTCCATCATACTTTCAAAGTGAAATGGCAGTGTGAAGTGGATGAGATTCAGTATTTATTTATTTATTTATTTATTTAAATACTTATGATGCTCCATCTTGATGGACACAAGAGGCACTGCAACACAAAAGGCTAAAAGCAAAAAGGCTGTTTTTCAAAATAACCAGGGCAAAAGCACACTTGTTTCAGGACAAGATCACGATGAGGCACACCAAAAAAAGAAAATGTTAACTAAAAATTAACTCTGTGCTATATTGACTAGGAAAAAGTAAGCCCTCTTTTTCAATTTTTCCAGCAGGCGCAGCTCAGGAGGGAGATGGTTCCAGAGCGAGGGCCCGACCACAGAGTAGCAGCAATAAGAGGAATCAAGGGGGAGTAGTGATGCCTCTGGTGATGGACACAAGAGGCACTGCCACTTCTCCTCCCTTAGGTAGCAGGAGAGTTGGAGATGCTACTATTTGGGAATCTAAATGTTGTGAAACTGATGAAGCAAAGGTTATACACACAGATTATCAGGGGATGTGGAAAATTGATTAAGGCAAGACTATAAAGGTAAATGTCCCCCCCCGCACATGCGTGCTAGTCATGTCCGACTCTAGGGGCAACACTCATCTCCGTTTCTAAGAGCCAGTGTGATGCAAGTCCGTGGCCATGTGGCTGGCATGGCCGAATGCATTTCTGCACACAGAACATTGCTTACTTTCCCACTTTTTATGGCAGTACCTATTTATCTACTTGCATTTACATGCTTTTGAACTGCTAGGTTGGCAGGAGCTGGGGTTAACAATGGGAGATCACTCCGCTCACTGGCACCCGGGATTCAAACTGCTGAGCTGCTAAATTTGCAGCTGACAGTTTCAGCCATGAGGAGGAGTTTCTGAACAGAAAGGAAACCAGTGTAGGCACAGTCTCATGTAGACTGTGCAGTAAATGGCTTTAGTGGTAGAGTTCTGTATATAGAAGTGATAAAATGTGACATTAAAAGGCTAAAAAAGATGTTATTGTGATGAAATAAAAAGATAACCTAGGTGTAAATCAGATTTTTAACTGAGGAAAATGGTTATAATTTTGATACCTTTAAAAAGGAGAAACAAAGCAAGTATGAATGTGGATGTGAAACAGACTACAGACACAACTACACAACTACATCTATCTGAGGTGGATGGTAATGGTATTTTAAACTGATATAGAGAGTCCATGCACAAAGGAGAGTTTGAGATAAAGGATTTTAAATTTAGTATTGGATATATATTGAGTTTGAAGTGCAGCTATGAGGCACATAATTGGATAAAAGGGGCAAGTGCCTGGGTAGACTGGTGAAGCTGCACCATCAATTTTAAGTGATACAATGGGATTTTTAAAAAGAATAACAGTGTTTTTTTGGGGGATAGCAGAATGCAAACCAGCTTCCTAAGGTATCCCAATAGAAGAAGGAAGAACCTTTTCAGGCAGAAAAAAATGCTTAGGACAGTGTTGGTGAACCTATGACACGGTGTCAAAGGTGGCATTCGGAGCCCTTTCTGTGGGCACCCGACATCATCCCTTCACAGCCACCTGTATTCAGGTTAAATTGCTGTATTGGCACTTTGTAAAAATATTAGTGGGTTTTAAATTGCAGTTTGGGCATTTGGTCTCTAAAAGGTTTGCCATCACTGGCTTAGGAAAATTGGAGGAAAATCAGCACAGGGGCCTACAACATAAAGGGAGTAACCAAATATAACAACTAACTATATCAAAGATTGTACAAGGTGAAAGAAGATGAGAATAGAGAACTCTGAATTTGGCACTGAGATGGGAAGAGTAGTTTTAGTGATATAGGACTATGTTTTGGAAGACAGGTGGAGAAGAGTTGGAGAAATAAATGAAATTTGCACAATTAAGTCCAGCAATTTGGAAGTATAATTTGGAAGGAATAAACTATGAATATTATAATGAAAACAAAAGGCTCTGATAGGGCATTTCCAGATTCCTCATCATATAAGACACTGTCACTGATTTCAGTTGGTCTACTCTACATACAGCTACATCTGGATACAAACACATATATTCGCTTCATACATTGTGATGATCACACTAATGTTCATAATAATCAGTTACAAGCAAATCTGTCATTGTCAAGCAGTGTCTATACAGATAGCTGTTGTGAATTTTTCAGGCTGTTTGGCCGTGTTCGGAAAGTTTTTTTCTTCCTGATGTTTCACCAGTCTCTGTGACCGGCATCATCCTCAGTTTCCTGAGCTCCTTGCCCTCTGAAGATGCTGGCCACAGAGACCGGTGAAACATCAGGAAGAAAAACCTTCCAGAACACAGCCAAACAGCCTGAAAAAACCCACAACAGCTATCAGATCCCAGCTGTGAAAGCCTTTGAGAATACAGTGGCTGTACAGTATATACAGGATAGGTCCCAGGCACATTTCCCAGAATGTAGGTGTTGTTCGTCTCAACATGAGATAAAAATAGTGTATACTTTTACAGGTTGACTGTATGTCTGGTTTGTATTAGAGGAAAATATGTGCATTTACCAACATGTAACACCTTTATTGGCAGAGTTTCAATCTGTAGATTTAAAAAAAAACATTAAATAGCTTGTTTATAAACCCTGGTAAGGTCCTCAGTAGCCTAGATGCCCTAAGCACATCCGATCTCGCGTTATTTCAGAAGCTAAGCAGGGTCGGCCCTGGTTAGTGCTTGGATGGGCGACCACCAGGGAATACCAGGTGCTGTAGGCACCTGGAGTAGGAACTGGCAAGCCACTCCAGTACTCCTGCCAAGAAAACTCCATGGACATGGAGTCGTGTAGAGTCGGTCACGGCTGTAACGACACAACACACACACACACACATACTCAGTTATGCTTTTAAACTCTTTGCTCTTTGGTAGTACACTTTGTGCCCTGGTAAATTATTTATCAGGACTTAGAGTAGCTGATTGCAAAATTCTTTGCAACCCTTGGGTACTGTCTGTTGTACAATTAGCTGTAAACAGGTCAAGCAACACACATTAGAACTGGTTAATACTTTAAAACTATTTCTGTTCTGTGTGTCAAGTGTTTGCAATTCCTATTTGACTAAACAGAGCAAATAGAACAAAAGTTTGTCTTAAAAAGTGCCAGGCTATAGTTTTCACCAAAGGAAATATCAAAATATATTCTGTAGGACAGCTTTACCAATGTATATCAAGGTTTTTACTGAATACACTTTAACAAAGGCACAAGAGCTCAATACAATAGTTACAGAGTAGAGTAAGGCCAGTTCTAGCGGAAAGAATGTGAACTGTCAAACCCCGACCTTGTCATGCTTTGCCTGTTAACCAAAAACATATTACTGTATTTAATTTTATTTTTATGCTGCCTTTTCCCCCAATAAAAAAATTAGGGATGCCAGACGATCAAGAGAATATATTATCAATGTAAAATGTATACAATGTAACAAAGAACAAAACAGAAGAGATTAATGGATGGTAATTTCTTCAGATAATAATATTTAGATTTAAAACCTGCACTGGAATCAAAATGAGACCTGTTTTCAAAGTGATTTAAATAAATTAATTAAAAGGAATCAATGGGGTAACAAAACTATTTCAAGCTAGACTCAGTCTATCAAAAACCCTAAGAATAGGCCAAGAAACATGGAAAACAAAATAATGATCCACACTATGGAAATATGCAAAATACACTTTGACCCAAATATTTTTTTAAGTAATTATGACCTCCATGTCAACAATCGGCCTGGCCCAAACGGTATCTACCTCAACCCATCCTGCAGTTCACACCTTAGACCTGGTCTTCTGCCCTGATATGGACAGTGGGGACATTGGGGTAAAGGAACTTTCTGTAGTCCCATTGGACACTATGTGGTGTGCTTTAGGCTTGCCATAACTCACAGCCTGGCCAGCGGGGGAAGTCAGACAAAAGTAATACGTCCCAGAAGGTTGATGAATCCAGATGATTTTTTAAGTGCCCTTGGGGAGTTTCCTACCTCTCAGATGGATGATTCTATTGAATCCTTGATTGAACTCTGGAATGGGGAAATGAGCAAAGCCATTGACCGGGTAGCTCCTAAACGTCTCCTTCCTCAAAATAGACCCAAACTGGCTGCTTGGTTTACTGGGGAGTTGGCATAATTGAAATGGGTAGCCTGTAGAGCTGAAAGGCGTTGGCGGAAAACCCAGATTGAAACAGACAAAAGAAACGGTGAAAGGCCTCTGGAAGGCTTATTCCAAGACAGTGGAGGCAGCAAAGAAAGCATTTTTTCTATACCACCATTGATTTGTTACAAAATTGCTCAGGGCTGCTTTTCAGAAAAGTTAAACATCTGCTACATACCGAACCATGGGCTGATAACACAGACCACTCTGTATCTCACTGTGAATAATTTGCACAACACTTTATAGGCAAAATTGAACAGATCCGGGCTATCTTGGATGCAGCTATTGATCCAGAGCCTGTAAATAAAACACTCCACCACCCCCTTGTCCTGTATTAATGGATGACTTTCAACTCCTATAGCCTGATTATGTGGTCAAGACCCTTGGGGAGGTGAAGGCCACCACATGTGTGTTGGATCATTGCCCCTCATGGATCATAAAAGTTTCCAGATAAGGTATGGCAGACTGGTTAGGAAGAGTAGTGAATGGCTCTTTACAACAGAGCAGGATCCTCCTGACTTGTCTTTCTGAAATGGGAATTGGGGTATTGCATTAAAGTGGCTCTGGTCCTTCCTGCATGATAGAACACAGAAAGTGGTGTTAGGTGATTCATGTTCGACACCACAGCCGCTGACCTGTGGAGTTTCTCAGGATTCTGTCCTGCCTCCTATTTTATTTAACATCTATATGAAACCACCGGGGGAGATTATCAGGTCTTTTGGGGTTAGGTGTCACCAGTATGCCGATGATACCCAGCTCTACCTCTCATCAACTCCGGACTCTAAGGGAGCTACTATCTCAACTTTACATGAGTGTTTAGCTGCAGTAACGAACTGGATGAGGATGAACAAAATGAAACTAAACCCAGACAAGACAGATGTGCTCCTGGTCCGTCGAAAGGAAGATCAAGGGATAGGGATACAACCTGTTCTGGATGGGGTCACCGTCCAATTGAAAAATCAGGTACACAGCTTGGGGATGTTCTTGAACTCATCATTCAGCTTGGATGCCTGTGATGTTACCCCTTTCACAGACTGGGTTTTCAAAGGCACAACTGGGTTTATTTCAACATCCCACTGCTGTGCCACCAAATTGCAACGACACCTCCCTTTTACACGTGTAATTGTGATGGAAATGGTAATGCTGCCACCTTTTATTCACTTGGTAATGCTGCCACCTTTTAAAATCGTCGCCTCATGAATTGGGACAGACTCAGATGTATAAAATAAAAATAATGATGAAGTTTATTGACAAAATAATAAACAAACAAACCACTGTAGATTTCAGTCTATCCTTTCAGATTTTCTCTTCCAGGTGTCCTATAATTTGTCAAGCCAGACTCCTTTTCCTTTTGGAGTCCTGGCCTCCAGACACTAACAGGCTCACCAAAGAAAATCAGATAGCACTACAGGGTTTTAAGTCTGAATTCCTCTCTCACACACAGGGCTTCCCAAGAACTGAAATTAGCTTCACCTAATTCTCAGTCCTAACCCCTTTTCAGAGGAACTTCCACAGACTACCAACAACACTTGAGGGCTAACTTTTACTAAAGGCTTCTTCTTTTTAAACTTCCAGTTTCAATTTCTTCACAGGGTAGAGGCTAAATATTTTGAGCTGGTGACTTTTTCCCTCAGGCAAACTGGATATATTCGAAATCCCACCGCTGCCACCAAATTGTAACGTCACCCCTTTCACAGACTGGGTTTTCAAAGGCACAACTGGGTTTATTTCGACATCCCACTGCTGTGCCACCAAATTGTGACGACACCTCCCTTTTACACGTGTAATTGTGATGGAAATGGTAATGCTGCCACCTTTTATTCACTTGGTAATGCTGCCACCTTTTAAAATCGTCGCCTCATGAATTGGGACAGACTCAGATGTATAATATAATGACGAAGTTTATTGACAAAATAATAAATATAACAATGTCTGAGGATGGTATGCGTTGCCTTTAACATAGATTTAATCAACTCTTCCAGCCCCCCTGTCTTTAATAACTAGTAAGCAGTATAGCCCTCACTGCCTGACAGAACTCTCACCGAGCAGTGCTCTCTCCCAGCACTCACTCTCAAAACCTTCAACTGAACTGAACTTAACTGAACTGCCTCAACTGACTAGGCTCCACCCTTTTTATATCATACCATTCCCCGCCCTCCTGCTGGGATTGGCTGATGCTTTGTATATTCATTACTCCTGGTTCCAGGGTTTTGTCAGAATGCCCAGGTCATAGCTGTGGCCAGGAGCGCATTTGCACAATAGGTAGCCCGTAGAGCTTTGCCCCTTTCTTGAGAGACCAGTGTTTCGCCCCTTTCTTGAGAAACCAGTGTTTACAATAAAGATTAATCAGATTGCTTTTATATATGTAGCAAGAACTATCTGATACACAAGCTGAGTTCACAAAACTTACATGCACTAAAAATCACAATTCAAATACAATATACTCTGGCTACTGGTGTATGCAAAAGAATTTCAGGAATCAGTATTTATTCTATAGGATATGTTTTTGATACATTGAAATCTACAGGGACTGTTCTTGATCATCCCTAAGTGCATGACATACAACAGTGGGCTCAAGTTACAGGAAGTTATCATAATTTTGCCCAATTTGTTGTTGTTCAGTCGTTCAGTCGTGTCCGACTCTTCGTGACCCCATGGACCAGAGCTCGCCAGGCCTTCCTGTCTTCCACTGCCTCCCAGAGTTTTGTCAAATCCATGTTGGTTGCATCGATGACACCGTCCAACCATCTCATTCTCTGCCGTCTTTTCCTTTTGCCTTCAATCTTTCCCAACATCAGGGACTTTTCCAAGGAGTCCTCTCTCCTCATGAGGTGGCCAAAGTACTGGAGCCTCAGCTTCAAAATCTGTCCTTCCAGTGAACATTCGGGGTTGATTTCTTTCAGGATGGATAGGTTTGATCTCCTTGCAGTCCAAGGTACTCTCAAGACTCTCCTCCAGCACCACAGCTCAAAAGCTTGACTATCAGGAAAATTATTATTATTATTATTATTATTATTATTATTATTATTATTATTATTATTATTATTATTATTATTATTATTATTATTATTATTATTATTATTATTACTTGTCCATTTTTTCTTTTCTCAGTTTGTTCACTGCCCAGAGTTCCTTTAGGAAAACTGGGTGGTATATAAATGGAAATGAATAAATAAATAAATAAATAATACTTCCTGTTAGACCAGTATTGTATAATATGGGGAGCGCATGGGCTGAAGGCATTCTAGAGAAATGTAGACAACCACCTGTAAGGTATCTTTTGATTTGTATTCCTGCAGTGACCTGGGGGATGGACCTGATGGCCTTACAGACCCCTTCCAACTTCATTGTTCTATGTGTCTATGAAATAATATACTGTGTGGATCATGAAAAGCTGTGGACTTGTTCTAAAACAATTGGTGTGCCAAGATATTTGATTGTCCTAATGTGCAACCTCTACTCTGGACAAAAATGTACTGTTACAACGGAATATGGAGAGGCAGAATGGTTTCCATTTGGCAAAGATATTGAACAAGGGTTTTTATTATATTTCTTTATCTATTCAATGTATGTGGATAACATGGAAAGATAAATTAGAGTCAAAAGGAGAAGAGAAAATTGATGGAAGAATTATAAATAATATAAGATATGCATCATACTGCTGACAGAAAATAGGAACAACTTGAAATGACTATCAATGGAGATTACAGAAAGTACAAAAGCAGATTACACTTGAAATTTAAGACAAAAATGAAAACTATTGAAAACTCATGTAACTTTGGACATCAAAGAAAGCAAAATTGTTAAAAGACCTATAGCATTAATCAATGGAGACTGCAGCCAATGAATCAGAAGACTAGTAAGAATAGCTATGGAGTGACTACAAAATATCTTCAAGAGTAGTATTTTTTTTGCTAGAGATCAAAGCCCAAATTATTGATACTATGGTGTTCCCCATTGCTATGTATGGATGTGAAAGCTGTGTATTGTGAAGAAAGCTGACAGGGGATATATTGGATGATGTAAAATATGGTATTGGATGAGAATGTTATAGATGTCATAGCCTTCCAGAAAAGTCAGCACTTGCATTCTAGATCAAATCAAGGCTGAGGTCTCACAAGAAGCTAAAGTAACTAAGCAGGTTAGGACAAAACGTGCAAAAACAATATGTCTGTGAGTATTCTCAGTCATCCAGGTGAGTTTATCTGGAAATTGAGTCACAGCAACTGGACTTCTTTTCTTGAAAGATTGAAATGTTTTGCTGCTCATCCAAACAGCTTCATCAGTCTGACGATCTCTCAAGAAAGGAAATTGCCATGACTCAACTTCCAGCTATGCAAAAACAGGACACACTATAAAAGGTAATACTGTAGTGCTAGGAAAACTTGAAGGTAGCAGGAAACGAATAAGACTCAACATGAGATGTGTTGACTTAATAAGGGTAGCCACACCCTTTAATCTGCATGATATAAGCAAACTAATTATTATGTGCTCACTATTTGGGGTTCAGTCCCAAGTAGCTGGCTCAGGGTTGACTCAGCTTTCTGTCCTTCCAAAGTTGATAAAATGAGTACCCAGCTTGCTGTTGGGTGGGGGACAATGAGTAGCCTGTATAATTAAATTAAAAATTGCCAGGAGAGTGCTTTAAGTTCTATGGGGAGGTATACAAGCAGCACAGTTTTGCTTGCTTTGCTTAGAGATGAATCCCTATGAAATCTCAATGAACATAACTGAAAGTTTCCTTAAACAACTGGGCCATTAGCAATCACTTAATAGTGTACAAGAATGGGCCTTGATGCACCTCCAGAGGAAGCCTATTCCATAAGGGGCCACAGCTGAAAAGGCTGATTCCTGGCAGAAGCTTTTCTAGCCTCTCCATGAGTGGCCGCCCACAACGAGGCTTGGGAATACTGGTTGGGTAAGTAGTTCTTAAATGGAGGTGTTCTGATATGTAAAGAGGCCCCATGGGCTTTGTACATTAGAACCCATATTTTTAATCTATCTTGGAGAGACACTGGGAGCCAATGTAGATGGGCAGGAACTGGAGAAATGTGATAAAACTTTTTAGTGACAGTATCTAGCTGTTTTATTCTGCACCTGGTGCCGCTTCTAAGTCAAGCCCAATAGAAGCCCTCCCCCACCCCTGTGAGTGTCACAGTAGTCAATCCTGGAGACATCAGAGCATGAACAAATATCCTAAGAGACCCCTTGACCAAGTAGAGCCATAGCTGGGCAATCAGCCTGAGTTGGTTGAAAGTCAACATGGACACTGCAGGAATGTCATTCCAAAGAAATGGGCAAGTCCAGGGTCACCCACAACTTCTGATCTTGATCACAAAGAGGGAGAGTGAATCCATCCAAATCAGGCAAACATCCCACACTCCACTGGTTGGGTCTCCCTAACCAGAGAAACAGGATCTCTATTTTGTCTGGTTTAGTTTCAACCTGTTTTTCCCGGTGCAGTTCAAAACAGACCAGACAGTGCTCAAAGTGCCAGGCAATATCCACTGCAGAAGATGTAACAGAGAGATAAGAGTTGTGTATCTTTTTAATTACTGTACTTTGTTTACAATAACAATGTTGAAGAAGTAATTATTTGATCTTGTTTCAGCTTAGTGCCAGTGATGTTAGGAATATGTCTTGAGTATTGTTTTTTAGCTGAAAGGTGAGACTAAACAGTCAACATAATTTATTAATAAATAATTATTCAATGATCATCAAACATCTGCAGTCCTCACTAGGCTATTTGAGATCCCCCTCTCCTTGAGAAAATCTCCCCTGTCTGTTTTTACATCTACATATCTGATATTATTTTCCTCTTGTTTTCTACCACCTTTTCAAAACTTCCCTTTCTAGTTACAAATCTGCTGTCCAGAGCCATTTTGGCTATATAAGAATCCACAGCTGCATGACTGATCAAAGTATAATCCTATACAGATATATTCATTTGTTAGAATTTTTCAGTGAATAATGCAATGTTGAAAATCAAGGACTGTATTATGTGCCATCAAGTTGTGCTGGACCTACTGCAACCCCATGAATGAGTGACATTTAAAATGTCCTCAGCTCTTGCAAACTCTAGCCTTTAACTTTCTAGGTAAATATTTGGTCTTCTTTTTTCCTACTGTCTTCAACTTTTCCCAGCATTATTATATTCAGCCAGGGGCCTATCCAACTAAATGTCATTTCATGAGTTGTCATGAAAGCTGGCGGGTGTAGCTGAAACATTCTAACGGAAAATCAGATAAAACTGTTTCCTTCAATTAAACTAGAATTTCAGTAAAACTAAGAATTTGTTGCATCAATTAAGACAAGAGGCCAAGAAAGAACTGAACAGTGATGACAAAATAAAAAATGTAAATTATTACAGCTGGTCATTCAATGTAAAATAAATGGGAAAAGAGCAGGAAGCAGAACTCTGCTGTCTTATGGGAAGGCAAAGACCTTCCTTTTCAGGCAAGCTTTCTCTGAATGAGCGACTACCTACAGAACTTCAGGCAAGCTTTCCCTGAATGAGGGACTACCTACAGAACTGAATGAGGGACTACCTACAGGACTTTTATATGGATTACCATGCATGATTGTATTGCCTGATTTCATAGGAACACCAGTGTTTTCCATGTTAGTTTCCACGCCTCATAACGGGTGTTTTTCTTTTTATTTTTGCGTGATCTTTGTAGCTTTATTACCTTTTAATGTTCTAAAAAGCCTCTTCTAATTCCCTGTTCTTTACTTGAATATGGCTTAAATGTTCTGGGCTGTATATTGTTCCTCATTACTGTAAGCCACTTTGGGTCCTTTTCCAAGGAGAAAGGTGGGGTAAAATATTCAAAATAAATAAATAAAATAAACTTATTGGCTGCAGAATCTAGATGGAATAGTTTAGAGACGTACTAAATTCAAAAGTCATTCTAGCCATGATGACGTCCAACGCCCGTTCGGCCCAAGAAGAAACAGCAAAACCAGGAATTGTGATCTATTGCTCTAATTGGACCTCAGGCTTTGACTTCCTTATTAAGACGCTTGACGGCCCAAGGCTTCCCTCGAGCTTCTCAGGCGTTCAGGGATGGCACATCATTTGGCTGAGGCAACACAAACACCGCGTTGTTCTCGCGAGATGCCGGGCGAGTTTCTCGCCTGAGGTCCTTCCTCGCGAGAAGTGCAACGCGGCTCCCTCGTCTCTTCGGCGACATTTGGAAGGCTGCTCCGGAAATCTCGCGAGAGCCCGTGCACAAAGCCGTGAGCCTCCCCGTGCCGAGTGCACAGCCCCTCCTCCGAGCCTCAGGACGCGGCGGGCGCCATTTCAGGGAGCAGTCGGTTTTGCTAGAGTCGAGACGAAACCTCCTTGTGTGTTTTTGTGTGTGTGGCTTTTTTTCTTTTTGGAACTTTATCGGCTTCAGCCTTTCCCGGTCAATTTTTTTCCGCGGCCGAAACCTTCCCTGGCGCTTCTTCCCGTCGCTGTCGTTGACGGAACCATTTTGTTGAACCATTTTGCCGTTTTTTAAGGGGCCCAGCCGCCTCCACAAGACCTCTGGAGCCCCTGCGAGCGAACAACAGCCGCCCGCCTCAGCGACAGACACCTGAGCTCGAAGCAAGACCCCCTGGCAGCGCAGGTAACGGCCGGCCGCCTGTTTTACGAGGCCCCTTTTCTGGTAGGGAAGTGACTCGGGCTGGGGGTGGGGGCGGAAATGGCCTCGTGGGTCCTGCAAAGCTTTGAAGGCGCCCCTCTTCTTGCGCCAGGCCTTCCTTCTGGCTGGCTGTTGGGCCTTCTCTCTCCTCTCTCCTTTTTGACAATCTCTTCCTCGGGGCTGCCGCCAGATTGTGAGGGCAGCGTAGGCCTCTTTGTTGTGCTAGGCGGGGGCGGGAAGAAAATCGGAAGTCAGGAGGGATCGTCGGTTGTGAGTTGCGTACGTATCCTTGCGTACACGTGAAGTTTTTGCGGACCATTCTGCTTGCTTAATGGCGAGTGAGAGATTGCCCGCCACAAAGTATCGTACCCTAGCTTCGTTACTGTACCTGTGGTCCTGGGAAAGCCCTTAAAATATGGCATGTTAACGAAAGGCTGCTGACCCATAGCATAGGTTCGGTCCCTTGATTAAATAACTCGTCTTAAAATATATTTGGCTCAACGCGATGCGTGTATGAACTTTGCCCTGCAGCTTGAGAAGTGAAATCTGTACAAGTTGGCTTTGTTTTACAGCAAAACCGCGTGTGAGTGGGTGCGTCCTTTTGTTGTTGTTGTTCAAGTAGTGCGTTTAGGTATTTTATCAAAAGACACAGATTTTAAATAGGTTATTTATACTTGCTCTTTTGTATCCTGAGGATGGGAGGATGTATTCTCCAACTTGAAAGCCTTATGATCGTTTATGGTATTAAAAGTATTCAGAAGCTAAACTCGTGAATTGTTAAGGTCTTTTCAGTCTGTGGACTGGGATTGGTCTTCCCTTTTTAGAATGCCCCAAGAAAGCAGAAAAGTATTTATTGTTGTTATATTATTTAGCTTTAATAGTGACCGTGTCAGTTTGGAGTTTGATAGAATTGTTAGCCTATTTAGAAGAAGAATATAAACTCTAATCGTGAAGCTTCCTGTCCCACTATTGAAGTGTTCAGAATCAGACCATGGTGACTCTGAAGAGTGTTCAGAAATTCTACTTACTGGTTCAAAATGTTGCAGCCAGATTGGTGCTGGTTATTGGGAGCCTGTAACTTCCTTATTAAGAGAGCTTCACTGGCTGCCAGCCTGTTTGCAGCCCTAATTCAAAGTACTGGTGGTTTTGCTTGTATAAAGGCCTATACACTTTGAATCTAGCTATTTGAATCACTGTATCACCCCATATGAAACTTCTTAGCTATCAAGATACAGTATTCTGGGAAGATCCTTGTCTTGGTTCCACCAATTTTGCAAGCTCATTTGGTGAGAA
The DNA here is from genome assembly GCA_029282475.1 of Phrynocephalus forsythii. Classification (NCBI taxonomy): domain Eukaryota; kingdom Metazoa; phylum Chordata; class Lepidosauria; order Squamata; family Agamidae; genus Phrynocephalus; species Phrynocephalus forsythii. Next base: position 89,992,854 of record JAPFRF010000005.1, on the reverse strand, counting down.
CACAAAAGAGGGCCTTCTCAGTGGTTTCTCCCAAGCTTTGGAATACATTGCAACAGGAAGCCATGTTGCCCCCCTTCTTTTAGTCCTTTAGTGTCCAGGCAGTCCTTCCTCTTCAGACAGGTCTTTAAGCAGTAAATTATTTCAGGAACACAGATTTTTAACTTACCGACTTTAAACGTTTTTTTAATGTTTTTGTATTTGTTTTTTAATGTATGTTTTTTAAAATGTGATAGTTTTATAGTATTTTTAAAAGTTACTGTTTTATTTGTTGGGAGCTGCTTTTGTTCCCTATGGTGAGAAAGTCAGTATATAAATAATTTAAATAAATATATATGTGGAAGAAGACTGCTCAGTGAACATTTTTTTAAGGCTTTAGAATGGGTCTTACAACATACATTTCAAAACCTGCTTCTGAAATCACTACACATGGGCTGCTGTCAAGTACAGTATTACTATTCTGACAATAAATCCTTTTAAATTGCATGGGATTTCAAGGTGTACATGAATATAACTGTACTGTAAGTAGCTTTTGTATGCTTAGCTACATACAGGTTTTTTTTTTTTTTGCAAAGTGAATTTGTAGTTAAAGCAAAGCAAAGTGTTCTGCTTATATATCACCCTGTAGCACTTAAAGCACTTTCTGGGCGGTTTACAATCCAATTACAGTATACGGGTCATTTTTCTCCATTATATGGAAAATAAATATGTGTTCTTTGGTTGATAATTGCACACACTTGTTTTGCAGAACTGCAGTGCTTGATCTATTGTGACATTTATAAAGTTTGACATCAAAAGTCATAGTTTAGCTTTTACAGAGAAAGTTTAGCTTTTGACTGAGTATCATTATCAGGGATTCACTTTAAAGGGAATAGGACTAAATTTCAGTTTTCATTAATCTTCCTTTATTGTAAAGTCCTTTTTGGCTTATGAAGAACTTAGTGGTTTTTTAAAGCATATGATGTAGTCAAGAAGTGGTCTACCATTGCTACTCTGTTCAAATGGAGATTTTGAACCCAGGCCTTCCTGTTGGACTTCAAAGTCTTAAGCAGGTTTATGTCTTTCTAGCTACTACATTTCCCAAACTTCCATTAGTGTTAATATCTCATTTTAGCTGCTGAAACAACTACCATTGCATCTTTATGATATTATCTCTCCCCCTCTTTTTGTCATACTCATATAACGTAAAGGTAAATTGAATAGGGTGTGGTTGTCAAAACTTCCAGTGCCTTCTTGGCTCCATGCAGGTTTGCTATACATATCTTACTTCAGATTTTCAACAATTCGGATTCATCATTCTGAGAATTTCATTCATAATATGTGTTTGTCAAATCAAACCAACCTATAAGTTAGTTCCTTGTTAACTACTGATTTTTCTTCAATTTCAGATAAATTGGAATAGAATATAAGTCTTTTGCAGATGGTTTGGGATGAAGTATGTGTAAGCATCTCTGTTAACTTCATTATGTAGAAGTACTTCAGTGCGGGTGATACTCCTGTAGATTTTCCCTTTAATGTGTGTTTTCTCACCAGAGAAGAACTCTTACTTTCCTTATCAAATATTGTTTCTTTCTTCAACATACTTGGCTTTTTTCTTGATATGAACTTATTGTTTCAGTTACTTTGATAGTGATACAATTCTGCCACACCTGTTCAGTTTGACATCAGAAATATTTTTAAAAAGTGTACCTGCTTTTGAGTATCTCCAGTTGGCTTGCACTTAAGATCATAGTTTGCTATTTGTACATATAATGGTTGCAATCCAGACAGAGTAGATTCATTGAAATAAATGGTGGTTAAGCTAGTTATGGCTAACTTAAGTGCATTTATTTTGAATACTACTTAAGTATTTATCCAATCCATCTTTTAAAAAGAAAACTAAACTGGAGCTATATTTTTCTGTTTGCCTTTTAAAATGTGTTTTTGGGTTTTTTTTTGCATTCAGATACCAAATTAGATCAAGTTTAAAAACAGATTATTTTCTAACCTTTTATTGGGTTTTCTGCTACTACATTTCCCACAGATTTTTGGCCACTATTTGGATACTTAAGGTTGGGTGTTAATTTTCACTTTCATTATATATATTCTGCCAGTCATTTATGCAATGACAGAAATTGGCATAATGACCACAACACCGTTTTCTATATTGTGCTTTGATATGTTAATAAGAAGAATTACAGTGGTACCTCAAGATACGATTGCCTCGAGTTACGAAAAACTCAAGTTGCAAAAAGAAATTTCCGGGAATGGGGATGTATTACTTTAAGAATTTTGTCAGTGGAATGCCCTGGTTTACAGCTTTTGGGAGCAAAAAGCCAGTGCTGCCTGAAAGCCAGCTGGCTGTCAGAAAGCTTCCTGAAAGCCAAAGACACCACAGCGGTGGGAAGCTTGTCCCTGCTGTGTTGCCTTTGACTCTGTGCTACTTGCCTCCTGCTCAGGAGTGGGTAAGTGCAAGTGCCCAGGGGGTGGAAAATTTCGTATCCCGAAATGTGGTTTCCTGTAGCAATGCATTGAAAACCAATTAATCTGTTTGCTGACCTCCGGAACAGATTAATTGGTTTTCAGTGCACTCCTACGCAAAATTGAACTTCGTGATACAAAATATTTGCAATACAGAGTGTCCCGAAGAACAAATTAATTTTGTATCTTGAGGGACCAAGCTTCCCTCTAAATAAAGCAAGTATGTGAGTATATTTGCGTCCCCTCCACAAAGAGGTCCTTCTCTCCTGCACATCCAGCAGGGTGAGAATTATAGGGGATGTTGCGTGGAACAGTCTTCATTTAATGAGTTTATTTTAATTTTAATCAGAATGTTTAGAACAACATTAAGCACTAGAAAGTTTTTTTTTTTTAAAAACTTGCATATGTTGTAACTCTTCAGAGTCTCTCTCTGTCTCTGTGTGTGTGTTTATATGTCTTATCTGTCTATAGATAGATATGGATATAGATACAGTATCTGGCTACAAGGCCACTCTGGGCGATTCACAAGAAGTAAACCAATGGTAACAACATTTGCTAATAACGATGTAGTCATCACAACAATAACAAAACAAGTAATAAACATACTAATTATTAGAAATTAGAAATAGACTTACATACATACAGTGGATATAAAAAGTTTACACACCCCTGTTAAAATGTCAAGTGTCAGCTTTTTTATTTTAGCTTTTTATTTTTCCTCTCTCCACCTAAAAGATTTCAGTTTGTGGTTCAACTGAGTTATACAGTTCATAGGTCTCATTAAAGGTAGAAAAGGTTCTGAAATTATTTGTCTTTGTCTCATTTATATACATCACAGACGCTTGACATTTTAACAGGGTTGTGTAAACTTTTTATATCCACCATGCATAATGCAAAAACATTTAATGTTTCCATTGCATGTAGCACTAGTAGAGTAGAAAAGTTGGGTGACTTTTAAATTTTTGTTTTAATTTGGTATCAGAAGGCAGTTGTGCCTGATGAATTAGGAACTGTTTGCTACTGAACAGATCTAAAAACAACCCAGTAGCTATTACGACAGTGAATTAAGGAGGGTCTATTGTTTATATTTCCCAGAACCTTCAGTGGGCCTCTTGTATATTAATGGCGATGTACTTCATCATGTGGTGTTTTACCATTGTTATAGTCCTGACTTAACTTAAGAAATTTTATAATTTATGGGACTGTAATCTATCATAAGTGTTTGGGCTGATAATACAACAGTACCTCGACTTACAGACGTCTTGAGATAAGAAAAATCTGACTTAAAAATACAAATCTGTGGGTATAGGAAAAATGTGAGTTATAAAAAAGCCTGGGGTTTTTTTGTGTTACAAAAGGGAAAAGGAAAGGTTCCTTTTCAAAATAGCTCCTGCTTGTTTTGCAATAGCAATACTGCCATCTTTTGGCCACCCAACTCCAGTGCTGCAATTAGGTAGAAGGAGCCATTTTGAACAGGAAAGCTGAGAACCGGGGCTGCTTCTTTTTTTAAATAACCTTTTTCAAAGTGCCTTTTTTGTATATATTTGGCACTGTTTTAGGGACTTTTTTGAACTTTTGGGTGGATTTCTCAAGCGGTTGAGAGGTAGGGAGCTGAGCTACTGTCGTTTGCATGCTTCTAATACGTTTTTTTCATTTGGGGGTGATTGCCCACTTGGAACGGATTAATCCATTTTCAATACATTTCTGTGGGAAACTCTGTTTCAACTTAAGAAAATTTGAGGTAAGAAAATGCATTTGGAATGGATTAATTTTGTAACTGGAGGTACCACTGTATACTGTACGTTACTACATGTTCTGTTGCATTGCTTAATTTAGACAAACGGGCATCTTGTTCATAAGACTGTGTTTCAGTTCTCGTGTTGAATAACAAACTATACATGATGATCCATTTCCCACTTCATGTATGTACTTAGTCATAATCATGATTATGACAAACTCAATGGTTTCTTGTGGCTTGAAGGTGAGAATATGCTCCAGCTGATTCCATAGCAAATGTGGTCTGGAATCATTTGACTGATCTGTGTTGAATTTTTGAACCAAAGAGTCAATGATTCATTGTAGATTTCAGGGGATGGGAAGTCATCAGATTCATGAGGAACTTCTAATCTGAAGTTCTAATGAGCTTTTTCATCATAGGAATTTCCCCCCACATCTTGGAGGTAAGGCAGCAGTGCAGAATGGGTTAGTTTTGTAGTTCTGGAGAACTTTTAGGAAAATTGTTGCAACACAAATTCTGAATTTGACATTCAGTGTACACACATACACACAAATGTGCATAAAACCTCAGTCTTGTCTAATAAAGTGGCTTGATAGCAACATCAGCCTTTGAGTAGTATCAATTAAAACATCTAGGTTCAAAATACTTGGTCGTAGATTAAAATGGTACTCAAAAATATTCTTGTTTTGCTTTTAGGGGTTGCTTGGGACCTGCAGCCTGTTTCTTGCCCCTTGACAAAGCTTTGGCTCATCATGGTACACAGAGTCAGCAACTGACTGTCTTAATCTAATACTTCTGGATTTATTCTAACTTGTTATTTCATCTTTAAGGAATGAATTATAATGGAAGATGTTGCTTTTTGATATTAACCCATGCATCTATCTCTATATATGGGTTAATATGTATCTATATACATGGAAAAAACTTCAGAAAGATGTAGTTCTTATTCGCTTTATCAAAATGATAAGACAGTATGTCACAGTGGCTGGGACTCTTTCCTGTAGCATTTGACTGAACTTACTCATAGTGGTATGGTTAGTGTTCCAAAATTGTTAGGAATGCAAACCTAACAGGTCATTGGGAAGAATGGTGTATTGTAACCTTAGCTTTATCATCTTCAGAAGAGTTGACTGTTGAGGATTTATGTCTTGGTAAATGTGAGTTGCAGTAGCAAATTGCAATGAATTGCCATTATTCTTGAGTTGAGGCTTGGCATTTGCTTCTGCGCTATGTTGTTAAGTACAAACAGAAATCCATGCAGCAACTTATTACGTGCTGGCAGTTTTTACACTTAAGCCAGCATAAATGTCCAGTAGAATTCTGACCATTAATTTTTTTTCAAAACAAACTGAAAATGTACTTTATTTACTAAAGGTCTTGCTGTTTTTCTTAGGTGTCCTGAAAAATGGCTGATGATATTGATATTGAAGCAATGCTGGAAGCTCCTTACAAGAAGGTGAGAAAACATGCTAACAAGGTCTAGCAATATTCATTTAGCATTATTCATGAAACTACTGCTGATCTATAAACTAACCTCCCTGGAGCCCTCATGATTTGTCTTATGGACGTGCATTACGTGTCTCTTACAAGTAACTATATGCTGTTAATGTAATTATATTGTGCAGTAGTTTCACTTCAGCGTGATGAATAAATGCCCATCTATCTCTCTTTGTAGACTTGCCTAACGATATCTCACCTCTACTCCCATGAATTCACCTTTGATTCCAGTGTGAACTGTCAATCATAAGGTAGTAATTGAGTGACGTATCGCTGTACCGTGGTCCCCCTAGGTAAAAACAAACAAAAAGAGAAACGAAAAACACTCCTAAAAACGACCAGCTCAATTTTGGTATAGCAACAAGGTGAATGCAGTAGTTTGGGCAAATAGCAGGGTTCCAAGAATAATCTCTTCCTCAACTTCACAGCGAGTAAATCCTTAGTCTGCTTAATGCAAGAAGATGACAGCTTTGAAAAAAAAGGTAGATGAGTGATTAATCTGTATTAGGACAGGTGGCAATCAGCTGTTGTGTGAAAGACTTTTCCAAAATTCTTGGATCCCTGAACACTTGACATTTTAGTGAAAGTATATTGCTATCTACAATTCATTGTTAAAGAGTACACTTCTATTTATTACATAGGTCTAGGAAAAACTGATATATGTCAGCATTACTGAATATTTAATACTTAGCTTCGGAGTGAAACAAGTAGTGTATATTTAGTTTTTTTCACCAGATCATGGTGAAACTGTTAAATTATGCATGTAATAGCACTGGCTTCACAAATCTGCATATGTAAAATTTAGTGATACGTAGCAGTTGAACTCATGGTGTAACTGGTGTGATAACTACAATAAATATAAAGCAACTCTTAGTTCACTTTGGAGTATGTTTAGTTCAGCTATGTGGTAAAAGCCTTGAACAAGTGTTTGTAACCTTTTAAATTTTAATGTTTTAGTTTTATGTAATATTTAGTTATATGTAATATTTTGAAGTGTATCATAATGTGTAATTTTAAGAACTTTGTGTACTAGTTTAACATGGATATTTTCCATGTAAACAGGTATGGAAATAGGGAATATTTAGGCTGGACTGGTTGGATTATTGATGACTGACTTGGGAGTCGACGTTACTAAAGCAGTGTGAATCCCTGTTTGCTTCAGGGCGAGATGTGTGACAGAGGTGGCATCAAGCTCTTACAGTCCCAACCCTCCAACGAAAATGGTCGAAGATCTCAGGAATGGCATCGGTCACAGGAAATCGATAGTGGCTGGCTGCTAGCATGGCCACTTGGGGCTTAGGCAGAAATATAGCCTTGGTACTGGTCAAAAGGGATTATAGTATATGAATGTGCTTTTAAACATGAAATTCCATTTTACATTTTATTTATTTAACCACTGGAATGCTGAAAAATTCAGGATAACTTTTCATCTGTGTAAGGAAGTATGTATAATTTAAATACATTTTAAAGCAATAATTGTTGCATTTGTAACTATATGATTTAAATGTAAGCAGCGAAGTGGTTAAACAAGTCTACGTTAACTCGTAGCACTCCATATTAAATATAAAATTTAGCATTAAAATTTTTGTTTTGTATTTTCTTATCCCTATTCCCATTACCCCTTTGACCACTTGAAATGTTTCCACTTCGTCCTCACGATGTTCTTCTATCAACCCTGCTTAGGATGAGAACAAATTGAGCAGTGCCAATGGCCATGAAGAGCGCAGCAAGAAGTAAGCATATATAATTTTTTCTATAGCATAGATTTAAGACAGTAGTGTTTTTTTCCCTTGATTTACATAGATCAAGCCTCCTTTCTGTTGCTATTAAAATGTTATTTTATACCAAGGCATTATTTGGGGAAAGTGGAAGGCATATAGCCTTCAAAGGTTAAGTGAATGAAAGTTATTGTCCTGTCAGCTTTCATAGGTGAGTGTTCCTTAAATGAAGTAAATTGTTGATTGTTAAATTCCATAGTAAACGGAGTTAATATTTGAGAAACCAGGGAGTTACCTGAGTTATATTTCTGGATTTTTTTTCAGTCTCTTAAAATGGGTATGAGTTAGTTTAAGATGGAAATGAATAAGTCACAAATAAAGTTGGAGCTGTGACAGAGAAGACACTGTCCTTTATATTACCTTCATTAGTCTTAGAGTTCTTGAAGAGTTTTCGTGTCTCATAAGATGAGTTATTTGGGACAGAGTGCTCAATATCATTGCATCCTTGCTGGTTTTTCTTATAAAATGAAAGCAGCAAATCTAATACATCAATTACAAGCAACAAAACAGAAGCAAAAATAGTCTGTCTTGTAGAAATGTGACAGTACATAAGCATCTCACATCTCTTTGAGATTGGTATGTGCATCACTGCATATAAATATTTGCTGATGGTATCCCAGATTGTAAAAAAACAAAAGCAGCCTAACTCAGACAAATACAGTAGATGTATTTTCCACTTTGCAGTGTTAATAGTGGGAGATAATGAAGTGCTTTGCACTTCTGTGGTTCCTTTCAAAAACTAAAGCTAAATATAGAAAGGAAATAATTTGCTTTTCTGGAAGTCAGAGGGGTAAGGATGTATTTTTGTTTGTTTCTGTTGGGTGATGCCTCTTCCATTTTCTTATTTCTCGTGTTCCAGTCCTTTTGTTTTATATGAATAAGAAAGCTGCTTTTATATATCTCATTTTGTGTTTTCGGATGCTCCAAAATCCCTGGATATTCAGAAAGGCAAGACAACAAAGAATCAATCTACTCACAAGCTGGCAACCTTATATGAGAAAAAATTATTAGATCTTTGCAGGCACCCACCCCCATCAGATCTGTGCACAGAGCAAAAAAGATCTCACTCACCCATTAACCAATTTAAAAAAGCAGTAGAGCTTCCAAAAGTTACAAAAGATAAAAGAACAGTATGAGTTAAATACCACCACTCTCCACACAATAAATTCTGGATATGGAAGTACAGTAGAAAAAAAGGCAAGGAAGCAGCCAGATACTGGCTGCCTACCATACTGAGGCACATTGTGTGCTCTGATTGGCTGCTGACAAGTCCTCATAATGGCATTGGATGAAAATATTCTTGGATAATATGACAAAATATGAAGGAAAGCACTGAAAGGTTACATGAAAGGGGGAATATCAGATACCCCTTTCTGTAAGCTTCCTTTAAATCCTTTATGTTTAGAGACTCCTCATTTGGTAGTTGCTGCAAGAACATGAATTACATGAAAGTATTTCTGTTTAAACATAGAAGATCCACCCCTATGGAGAAAATCTTTTCCTCATTTTTCATCTGTCAGAATTTTATTTGTGTGAGGAGGGAAGCAAATTGATTGACCAACCTTTGCAACTTCTGTAGCTCTGTTTTTCAGTGTCCCAAATTTCCTAAATAAAGGACTTCTCTTACTGCATAGCCATTCTCCAGTGCTGTTTTGGAAAGAGATAACAGATTGTTCCTACGTTACAACTTCACAGCACTGAAATAGACTGGTATAGCATTATGTATAACATTAGTGAGTCTGAAAGGATGAAAATACAGCCCTTTAAATCATTGCTGGAACAATAATTAGTTGTGTTTTTGTATCAGCATCAACTGAAAAAGTCATAGTTTTGAATGCTTTAATATTATGTGGTAAATTGCACATCAGAAACTTAATAATATTTGCATAATGGTCTTATTCTCCAGTACTTGATTTCTGAAAACATGGATTTCCTGCTTCTAGACATTTCACTGGCATGTTCTAATTGCAAGGCGAGAGATCGTTTAGGAAACTACCTAAGCAGTTTCCTCCCCTAATTAATTATCATTATGGAAGCCTGTTAATTTGGCTCTTTGCTATTTATCCTAGATCAGGCATGTCAAAGTCAGGCCCGGGGGCCAAATGCAGCCCATTTTCAAATTCTAAGTGGCCCGGCTTCTTCTCCCCACCGGCTCAACCTGTCACACATCCCCGCCAGTTGGCCCTTCCCCATACTGGATGGAGGCATTAGCTTGCAGTTTTATGGTTTGCCTGCCCTCCCTGCCTCTGTCCATCCCCCCAGCCACTTGCCCACCCCACCCACCCGCAGCTCCTCACCTCTTTGCATGTTATAGAGACTTGTCCAAAGTCCAGCCCAGAGGGCCAAATGCGGCTGAATTGTCAGCCCCCACACATTTTCACCTCACCAAATCTGGCTCTCCTTTCAAAAGTTTGGGCACCCCTGTCCTAGATATTGTGGAAAGGTTCTACTTTCTCTCACAGACAAGAGGTTATAAGGGAAAAGGATCTGATACCCTGAGATGATAGTGGCTTTACTACTCCAAAGATTCAAAAGGCAGAGTTGCTACAGTATAATAAAAATGAAAGCATCACGCAGAAATTCAGAACAGATGACTCAAAGCATGATTAAGATGCAAGAAAAAATACTTTCAGATTTTGTGCATAATTCTGTCTGGAGTCCAAAATTTTGGTCTATCATACTGTACATCGAAACATAGCACTATTTAGTTTGCTGTTAGGCTGGATAAATTTTAATTTCATATACATAGTAAAGCAGAGGTTCCCTTGGAAATATTATAAACTTTCCTCAACTCTTTTTTGTTGATTCTAATAGCTTCAAAATGCATAAGATTTGAGATTTTTGTTTTAGTAGAATCTTTAATGTGAAAAGGTCAGTGATTTCTGATTCAAGAAACAGATGTCATCATTTCAGTTAGCTTCAACCATGCTGCAATGCCCAGTTTCCCCAGCAGAAGCACTGGGTTCAGAAGACATACTCTTGCTTTCCCTGCCCACTGTCACGTTATCCAGCAGTTATATCAGATACCCCATTCTAAATTCTGAGATTAGGTGTTTTAACTACCAGATGAATAAATAATTCCAAGTATAAATTTAATTTACTTTGTCCATTCACATTGCTAAGATTTATGCTTAGGGAAGAATGTATTATTATTATTATTGGTGGTGAGCTTGCAGTTGGACAAGCTTGCAGATTTTGTGCTGCTAGCCTAAAGAAGTACCTTAACGTGTGTCTTCATTTGCTGCAATGATTATAGGTGCTAGTCCTTTCTGTTACTAAAGGCAACTATGGTGACATTAACTTTGTACAAAAAAGTGATGCTGGGTAACTGCACTACTTTTTCTAGGGCATGTTGGGTGAGGGGAACAGATGATACAATGGGTTAGGCCCATTTTTACTGTTCTTTGGGTACTGACAATATTGTGATAGAGTATTTTTTTCACAGGCGTAAGTAAAACTTCCTCAAGTATTAAATGTAAACATGTTATATGTGATGGATTAACAGAAATTAAAACAAGTGCCATAGAAAAGGTGAGTGAAAGGAAATAATAATATTAAATTTTACATGATACATAACTAATTTAAAAGTTGTTCAAATGTCATGTCAGCTACTTTGGGCTCAACACATTGAACCTAAAGTTGCATAGAAACCGGAATGAACAGTGTTTTGAAGGGACATTTGAAAATAAAACTATTTTAAATGTATAATTCTGTAACATCTTAAAACTGCAGCGCTGAAAGGGACCCTATAGATAATTGAATCTACCCCCTGTCAGGGAGGCACAGTTTGGAATTGAACTCCCAGCCTCTGGCTCCACAGCTACATACCTACCCCACTGAGTTTGTATTCTTGTGTTTTATGTCAGGGTGTTCCTAAACCCACAAGTGTGCTCATTAAGAAGTGGGAGAAGTATCATGGTGCTTGAATCACAAAGGTGACATTTGTGGAAGTTGTTAATAGGTAAAATGTTTGACTGTCCCATAATCAATTCTGGCTTATCGCCAGGTAATTAGAATATCCTAATTAACAGTTTACTGGTTCCATCCATCTGTTAAGAACCCATATCACTTTGTTAGCTATATTTTCACCTGAATGTTCAAAGTTCCGATCTTAACATATAAAGCCTTGAATGGCTTTATAAGGACTTTGCTTCTCTTTATGAGCCTACCCGGGTGTTAAGATAATCAGGGGAAAGCTTTCTCACAGTCCCACCTCCTTTACAGGTGCTTTTGGTGGGGACATGGGAGAGGGCCTTCTCTTTTGCTGCTCCTAGACTCTGGAACTCCCTCCCATTGGCCTTATCTTTGCTGTCCTAATTCAAGCAAATATCTTTCTCTTCAGGCAGGCTTTTCCTTAGTGACTGGCTGTCTGGCAGGGTCTTTTGAAAGATTGCTGTGCCTTGTTGCTTTGAATATGTTTTTGCTGTTGATTTTGTTGGTATTTGTTTCTTTCAAAAGTTGGACTTTGCTTTATATATTGTCTGTTACTGATGTTAAGCCGCCTTGGATCCTTTTTAAGGAGAAAGGCAAAATAAAAATGTTCTAGAGAAATAAAATAAACATGCACCAGAATAAAAGAATAATGAATTTGGAAGGGACCTGTAAGGCTGTTGACAAAAACCCTTGCTCAGTTCAGAATAGAAATCAAAGGAATTGCACCACCATTGAATAATAGAGGGAGTATATATTTGTATCAGTGGCTGTAGAAAAAGATATTTTACCTAAAATCATTCACTCTGAAGTAAAATTGTTAGTTTTCAAAGTGCTACAACAATTTCCCCTTCTTATTGTTGTCTTTTGAAAATGACTCCCAGCTCCCTATTTTGTGCACTGGAATCTTGATTTTCAGAGTTTTGTTAGTGTTGCTTTTAAAGAGGAAAATGTTTGCTCTGTACTGGAAATCCTAGAAAACTATTGACTTTTAAAACTGGGTATATGCTGTTGTTTTTAACACACCCATTAAGAATATAACTGGTGCAAGAGTTGAACAACATGGAAAAATGTTAATGAATACAGGACAGTATTATGCTTGTGACAATAGTCATTCATAAGATATCCTTAACTTACTGGACATCTAGGTTTCAGATGTATACAAACATTGCAGTTATAGCAGTTTCTTAAGTAAAGATGTATTTATGGAAAGGTATAAAATGGTAGACATTTTCCTTACAGAAAAGAAGTATTAGGAAGATTTCATGTGGTTATTTTTGTATTGATGGTTTGTGATAGAGAATCTTGAGAAGGCTAGGGATATTTCTTACAAATTGAAACTAGCCAGTTCATATCTTACTTGTGTTCATATCATTACTAGAGATAGGCATGAAACAAAAAATGAAACACTGTTTCATCATTCCATTAGGTTACCTAACAAAATGGTAGGACCTGTTTCATAACAGAATGCCCCTCCCCCCCAGAATGACACAATTCATTCTAGAGGAAATAGAAGGGGAGCTTCCTCCAGCTCTTCCCTGTAAGCCCCTGAAATTTGAAAATGTTTGGGGGTTGGGACTGAGTTATGAAGCTCCAAAGGGGGTGCCCATATGAAAAAATCTTTCTAATTGGATTCTGATTTCCAATTCCAATTGGAAATATTTTCCCTGGGGCCACCCCCTTTGGAGCTTTATAACCCAGCCCCCAAACCTTTCCAAATTTCAGGGGTTACCTAGAATTGCTTGAGGAAGCTCCCCTACCATTTTGTTGCTTTAGGACCCAGGGGAACATAGCATTTTGTTCCGTAATGAAACTACTTTAAACATTCTTTATGAACAAAATGAAACTACCACAGAAATGAAACGAAACGAAATGCTATTTTTCTGTTTCGTGCCCATCTCTAATCATTACTGATAGAAATGATAGTGTGAATTCACATTGCCTCTTGTACCACTTCATTACATTGAATAATTTGCTCATCTGAAATATTCTGAAATGGGTTGTGCTCATGATTATATTTATTGTTAATATTTTTGCTCAAGATAGCTGGTTTTAAACCACTATTGCAAAATTTACTTACATGCCTGTCACAACAGTATAGCTTAAATTGGAGATGGGGAACAAACAGGATTGGTTCCAAAGACTGGAGTGGACTCCAGGACAAGTCCAAAATGTCATACTGTACCTGGATGGTGTGGCTAAGCCTCTCCTCCTTATACAATGTGGCTTATTTCAAATCTCTCTTCATAGACATTTCCAAAGAGTTACAGTAGTTTTGTTAGTCAAATTGGCAAGATAGATAGAAAGAAGCAAAGGACAATTCTGAAGCCCCTCAAAGAATGACAGATTTGTTTTACTGTGAGCTTTCAGGGATTAACAACTACTTCCTCAAATGACAGCTGTGACGGTGCTGAAAAACCGGCTTTATGAAAGCTCATGTAACAAATCTATTAGTTTCAGGGTGCCAGAAGAGTTTACCAATTGTCCTTTGCTTCTTTTTCTCTTTTGGCTTTCATTTTGTCCACTCGGTAGAAAGAGTTTCAGACTTCTTTGTCTTTTTGACCAAGTTGTATTGGGAAGAACCATGTGCATAAGGACAGTATTAGAGTTGGTTTTCTTTTCTCACTTGCTCCATGAGAGAGGGCGCAACTAGTTGTCAGTCCTTAATATACTAATTGGTACAGTAACTAACTAGCAGGCCAGGTAGACTTTTTTATGCTATGTGGGACCAAATTTGATACTTGAATTTGTGGGAAGGGATTTCCCTTTTCCTTGTCCTTGTCCTAATCAGGGTGGCAAGTATAAGGATTTCTTCATTAACTGAAGGAGCAGCTGCTTCCAGCAACAGCTAAGATGTATTGCTTGTTCCAGCTATTAGGAAAAATGGTCAGAAAGACTCAGCCTTCACTTTAAGGCTGCTGAGTCAGCTATTGAACAAACTTTCTTGGTTCTTTTCACAGTTAGGTTAGTAAAAAAAAGTTGGTAGGCAACTGGAGGAGTGGCAGTTCCCATTAGTATCTGAGTTCCATATCTGGTTTGCTATTTCTGAACCATCTCTAGTTGAGGAGGATGAGGAAATGATGAAGCAATTTGATCCATGGCCTCTGAGATCATGGCTAGTTCCTGAGCAAGTTTTGTTTGAAGGCATAAATTTATTTATTTATTTATTTCTATACCACCCGTTTTGCAGAGGAACTCCGGGCGGTTTACAACAATCACATTTATATCAAAAGGAACATATATCAGACACATTATCCAATAATAATAGACAAAACAAAACAAAACAAAAAATAATAAAAATAATTGACCAAGATGGCGGCACTTGGGCGGGGGAAGACCTAACAAATGGTTGCCAAATGCCTCTCTAAAAAGCAGAATCTTGAGGGCTTTTTGGAAGGTCTTCAGGTCCCAAACTGTGGAGGGTTTTGTAAGTCAAAACCAGTACCTTGAAAGCCATCTTGATGTCTTCTGACCATCTCCTTTCTAGGGGAAAGGGGCTGTGGGAGGAAAAGGGATCTTGCCTCAAGTCACACTGGCTAGCTGGAATTATAGGCTGGCAGGATAAGTTTGGAATACAGCCCAGAAATTCCCATTCCTGGCTTAGCACTGGAATAGCTGAATATTGAAAGAATTAAACCAGTGTTTTTGAAAAAAAAGTATAAATTTATTAAAGCAGAGAATCTAGATGACTTGCAATAGATCTGCTTCTGCTTCCCATTTAACAGTAGCAAAACCCAAAGGATTCCTACTGATACCTTACAGCGGTGATGGCGAACCTCTTAGAGACCAAGTGCCCAAACTGCAATTCAAAACTCACTCTTTTTTTTTTTTTTTTTTGCAAAGTGCCAATGCATCAATTTAACCTGAATACAGGTGGTTATGAGGGGGTGATGTTGGATGCCTACAGGAAGGGCTCCGAGTGTCACCTTTGGCACCCATGTCATAGGTTCGCCAACACTGCCTTACAGTAACAAAGAAGCCTTTGAGGGGAGGAAATTGGGTATGAGGCCTTATATGAAAGGGCTCTTAATTCAGGTTAGATACAGAAAAAAATCTCAGGTTGAGGTTGTTACACCTTAATTTTGCATCTAGCACCAATTCATGCAAGGTTTCTGTATTTGATTTTTAAAATACCTTTCAAGTCTAAATTTTCACTTAGACTTTTTTATATGTCTAGGACTTAGCATGTACAAAACAAACATTTTAGGCTGGTACATTTTTGCTCTTTGGGAATAGCATAGTAAAATATGTGTCTTTGATTTCTCTTGTGCATTCCATTGAATGTTTTTCATAATTTCACTTATTCTGGCAGATGGTTATAATATTTAACTGCAGAGAACTATTGATTTTGATCCAGATAACTGAGCAAGAGAAGAAAATTTGTCAGTGATGTTTTGTGAACTCTTGTGCAGTTTTAACACAGTTCAGCTAGATGTGCTGTTAACATTACCAGAAAATGATGAATATACAGACTGTAGCATAAATGATAGGGGCCACAGATGTTCACAGATATAACTTCTACAGTGGAAGTAGTTCTCTGAATTTGGGGTCATTTTTCTCACACAATGCTCTTCCGCTAGGTCGGAAACAGCCCTTCTGTGAGTGGAAGAGGCTTTCCGCTAGCAGAAGGGCCCCTTTGGATCCAAGCCACTGGCTCCAGTGGGAGTTGTTCCATCTTCGTTTGGAACATATCTAGCACACACAGGCGGTAGAATGAAAAGAAAGTCTCATTAGATGAACAGTACTGATCAACTATGAAGCTGACTGTTCGACAAAGGAACGTGGTAGGTATAGTTAATTGCAGTTTAGAAACATTGTAACTTATGGTTGAAGAAATGTATCAGATTACTCTGATAAGGAAACAGTAAGTGGGGAAAAAGCAGCAGTGTTTTACCCTGATTGAGGTTATGACTCTGCTTGTGTAATTTTGTCCAGGGCACTTACACAAAGCCAGTGTGTTTTGCTTGTTTAGAGAGCCTGAAAAGAAATGTAATTTGATTGAAAAAACATTCATTAAAGAAACCTATTACGTTTGCTTTAATGCATTTAATTAGACCACTTACCTATACCATATATAGTCTAATGCAGTGATAGCCAATGTTATTCTTGTGTTGAGGACTGTACAGAGCCAGAATCAGCAGCAGAAAGAACTGGAGCCAAATGTGGGATACCTTTTGCTTTTTGTTTCCTCTCCCTATCTTTGTCTGTTCTTTTCTGTCCTGCTCTTACGATTGTCAGGAATGGGCAAATTGTTTTGGCCAGAAGGCCGTGTTGATTACTTACAGAATGTTTCCAAATTAGACCAGCAGTTAAACCAAGGGCTGCAGATTGCCCACACCTACACTTATTTTAAATTGTTCTTCTTGTTTGCTACCTTGGAAGGTTGGATGCCTGATTTTCCCCCTTCTTCTGTGCTGTTCAGGAGGAAAAAATCCAAGAGCAGAAGTCGTAGTCATGACAGGAAAAGGAGTAGAAGTAAGGAACGCAAGCGAAGCCGTGATCGTGAAAGAAAAAAGAGTAAAAGTCGAGAGAGGAAACGCAGTAGAAGTAAAGAAAGAAGACGAAGCCGTTCCAGAAGCAGAGAACGTAGATTCAGAGGCCATTACAGAAATCCTTAGTATGTTTCATGAAATTATCCTTTTGCTGATTTTTTAAAAAATGTTTGGTAAATAATATTTTGAATACAAGATAATATAACTTAACAGCCAAATACAGAACCTTTTTAAAAAGAGGAAAATAAGAAATTAGTGTAAGTTATTTTAACAACAAAAGCTTTCTTTTTAAATTAATACATACTTACTTTGAGTCTTTTTTGAGCAAAAAACTTCACAGAAGCAAAGTTTTTACTTTTCAGTAAATTTCCCAATGATAAGTAGTATTTGAAATCACAATATGACTATAATGATAGAACACTTTATTCCTTGATGCATTATAATGGCTAATTATTTAGTAATGCTGTATATCCATTATAAGCATGCCTTGTGATGAGAAAAGGCTGTTACACATTTACTGCACTTTAGTTGCATTTTGATTACAGTTGCGAACTAGATTTTTCAACATAGCTAGGTAGCATTGAGTTTACTAATTCTTGATGAAAAATAAACTGTTCGATAATAAATACTTTCTTTTTTTTAAACCTAGTCCTGGTCCTAAGTTCAACAGTGCCATCAGAGGAAAGATGGGATTGCCTCACAATATCAAAATAAGGTTTGCTTTTCTTTCATTATAGTGAGCATTTAATTATCTATATTCATGTTTATTGCCTCTGTAAACTTGTATGTTTTCCACAGCAGAAGACGGTCTAGGAGTAAAAGTCCATTTAGAAAAGACAAGAGTCCTGTAAGGTAAGCATTCGAATTGTGCTATTTATTTTTGAATTTCTTAAACCATGTTGAATGTAATGAAGTATTTGAATTGGTTTCTTATAGATAGCTTTCACCTTTTAGAGCCTTTTTTCAGGTTATAAGGAGTCGTGTGCTTCCTGACTACCCCCAAATAGTACAAATCTGGTAGTGGTTAAAGTTCAAGTTATTTGTGTAGATAACTTTAAGATCTGGCTTTTAACTACTTTCTGCTGTCCACCGAAATATCCTAGTTCGATAGAGGCCTCCGCACGTTCTCTACGTAAGGAAGGGAGTGCCTGATCTGCAGAAAGAAAATTAAGATAGCCCTCCCTTCTGTGGAGTCTTTGTGCAGTAGTAGTCAGGTGACAGCAAAGCTTTAGTAGCTGGCCATAGAATTTATTGCTTATCTTTATGTTATTGTGGATGGTATTTGGTTCTTGTCTTTTAACTGTTGTTAGCTGCCCAGATTAGTGCTTAGGGTCTAGATCAGTGGTGGCGAGCCTTTGCCACTCCAGATGTTTTGGACCACAACTGCCACAGTTCTCTGTCATTGGCAATACAGTCTCGGAATTCTGGGAGTTGTGGTCCAAAACATCTGGAGTGCTGAAGGTTCAACACCACTGGTCTAGATGGGTATGATATAAACGTAATGAATAAATAAAAAATAGAGTTATTACCCACGGAGTATCTTGATTGGCTCTTTACAGGGTGAAATTAGAGTTTTGCATGAAAAAACAACCAAGGGTTGAAACATTTTTATAACAGTCATTTTCAGTCATATGATTAAAATATGCCTTCACATTCCTTGAATGCCACATCAATTTTGTTTCTGTCTGATATAGTATAGAGTACAGAGATTCATAAATGTACAGTAATCCCCTGGCTATCGCGGGGGTTAAGGACCCGACCCGCCATAATGGAAAATCTGCGATATGCGGATGCTGGGTCGGGTCGGGACTGGGGGGCCTTTCTGGGGGCTCTTACACTTACCTGAGGCCTGGTGCTGCCCCAAACGGGCCTCCGATGGGCTTCCCAGACCTATCGGAGGCCCCAGAAGTGGCTCCCAATGATTCAGAAGTCATTTGGTTTTCTGGTCACTTTCGCCGGAAACCATTTCTGGGGCTTCTGACAGGCCTGGGAAGCCCGTCGGAAGCCCGCTTGGGGCAGTGACAGGCCTGGGGTAAGTGCAGGAGGCCTCAGACAGGCCCATGTAGCTTACACCAGGGGGGCTTGATTTTCATATACTGCAGTCCCACGATATACTGGGACTGCAGTATATGAACCGCGAAATGGTGGGGGACCACTGTATAAAATATCTGAATACATTCATACATTCCAGACATCTATGATAGTTAAAGTATGCTAAAGTAATAGCATTTCCCTTGCCATTTTATTAGGTAAAGTGCACATATATAGAAGTACAGCCATTTGAAATAACAGGTATTTCAGTTCATAAATGCCCTGAATTAGGATGCAGGGCTGCCAAAGCATTGTTTGTTATACCTAGCACTTTCTTCCACATGCTTGTCATTTCCATATGTTTTTTCATATCAATATCTTGGGATAGAATGTCAGTGATCCATGAGAAGGGGCATCACAGTACTCTTCTGAAGACACTGAGTTCTGTTTCAGTAAAAATAATATATTTTAAGTTTAAATCCAGTAGCAAGCATCAGTTCTGCCAAATCTTTGCAGCCCCTTTAGCTGAAGATCCCAAGGCTCTCGTGGGATTCCTTTGATTGTGGGAAGCCATTGGGGTAGGGGGAGTCAGTTCTTCTTTGTGGCCTCCGTGAAACCACAAACATGGGTGCTCGAGCGCGCACTCAAGTCGATCCGGAAGAGTTTCCCAAGCAGAAAAAATTATACACCCGTTAACCCTAGACCCCCACTGCACATTCTCCTGCAGCTTCCCGCCAAATCCTCAGTTCCCTGTAACCGCCATCACAGTCGGTCAGGAATTGCTTCCCTCCATTAGTCTGCAATCTTTGTTAAAACAGAACACTTTTTCCTATATCTTTTTCGTTTTATTTTTTCTTCCCCATTGATCCCTTCCCCCCTCTTTTTTTTGTTTTATGGCCCAAAGGGCCCCGTTCAAGAAGTGTTTTCACTGAGGGGGGAAGATTCCCCTCACAGACGGACACTCTTTTCTGCCTGTACTGTTTGGGAGACACACATTCCACCTCGTCGTGTTTCAATTGCCAGAAATTCAGCTCCCAGGTAGTGAAGAACAGGAGACATCGCTTAAACACTTACCTCCTGGAAAAATCCCTCTTGCCTCGGACTCAAATGGAATCTGAAGCTTCGAAACACCGGTCGGATTTGCAGAGGCATCGATCTCATAGAAACCTAAGAAGGGCAAGAGCAAGTCGTCGAAATCGACACTGAGACATTCTTCACTGGATCTGAAGCTCTGTTCCGTAGCGAGTGTCTGCTCTGTACCGAGTGTCACTCTTTATTTATTTATTTATTTGTTTGTTTGTTGAATTTATACCCCGCTTATCTACTATGTACTCTAAGCGGCTTACACGAGGCTGCAGTAGCCAACAGAGATTACGACTGATAAAACAAAACAAATATATCACCCTATACAAAGTTAAAACCAGATGGCACCTCAAACCAAGCATGGAAGATAAAAACAGGTTACGATGGTTACGATGTGTGTTTTGGATTACTCCACACATTCTTCTTCCTTCTAGGATTTGGGACAGTGGGTCTAGGTCTGATCAAAACTGGGATAGGCTTACTCATATAGGTGTCCAGCTTTGTAGATTCTTGGGAGGCTCCTATCAATTCAGAATTCTTCCTTAATGCCGACTGTTGTTGAGTGTTTTCCTGTAAGTCTTGCTCCTTTGGGTGACTACCTCCCTCTTGCTTCTGGACATGGCTGGCAGGTGAAGGCATCTCTTCTACTGCTGTCCCCCGACACTGGTGAGTGTCCCCCCTGTCTTTCTTTTAGCTTTAACTTCTTATGATGTGAACTGGATTTACCCTGTTTGGATCTCTTAGGACGATCTCTGGGCTCTAGCTGTTTGAATAAAGGTTTAAAGTCCATCCTCCTGTTCCCCTTGGCATAATGGTTGCTATCTATTTTGCTTCTGCATTTCCTTTTCTCCATCGTTGACCTTCGCCCTCTCTTCTCCAACCTACCTTTAGTCTATGAGACTAGCCATCAAGGTCGGCAGCTTCGATGTCATCGCACCATCCTATGCCCTCCTCCCCTCCGCGTACCCTCCCCACCTTCTCAAACTCGGCAGCTGGTGTGAATCCAGAGCTTCTGCCCGGAAGTACGAACGTAGGCGTAAACTCAGTGTTTTATCACTACCACCTGGCTCTGAAAAGGCTAAATCAGAGTCATCCTCGAGGGCATTGAATCCTCTGCCTCCATCGAAACCGAAACACGGAGGGATTCCCTCCACCTACTCTTCAATGGTAGGTGACATATCCATGGTCCATGACTCCACCACCATTCCAAATGCCCTACCCATCGGTACCAGGCTATCCTTTCTACCCTGGCTGCCCACCAGGACCATAGTGGCCTGCTCTTTACTGCCCTTCACATCCACCCTCCTTGTCAGTATCGGCAGCCTCGGAGTTCGAACGCAGCCCTCAGTACCGAGGTCCCAAGCCGTCACACTCCGTGGTCTCCCCTGAGAACCGACCTTCTCCCTCACCTCCAGCCTCGGACCTGACTCCCTCGGATTCATCTGGCTCTGACAACAACAGAGAAACCGCGGAAAGGGACATTCCCTCTCCAGACTCGGATGTGGGGTGGTCTAGCCCTCCTTGCTCCTTTGATTTGATAAAAACTGCCCCAAATTTGTGAAGCATATGGTGTCTGCTTTAAACCTGCCGATCCCCCACCCTGCTCCTTATCACTCGGATTCGTACTTTGACCAAATATCTTCAGATTCATCCTGTCCAGTCCACCTCGGGGGCTTTCCATTCATTATCTCTATGGCTAAAGACTGCTTCCAGAAGATTCCTTCTTCCTCCAGATCCTGCAGAATTGAGAATTTTCATAGGTATTTGATGAAGAAGCTGCCTTCTTACTGAAACATCCTCCTCCCAACTCAGTGGTAGTTTCTGCCTCATAACTCCAGTCGAGGTCTAAGCTGGTGCCCATTACACCTTCCAGGGAGTGCAGGAAACTTGACTCCATGGCCAGCTTGCTCTACTCTGCAGCAGCTCTATCGTTCAAGATCTCCAATTATCTGTCTTCAAATACAAGGCCCTACCATTTGGTCTAGCCACACCCTCCCCCCCCGAATATTCACCAAGTGCATGGCACCAATTGCAGCCTACCTTAGAACCCAGGGGATAATCGTCTTTCCATATACTGTATAGACGACTGGCTGGTGGTAGCAGATTCACGAGAACAGGCCGTTCTACCTATCCAATTCACCCTGTGACTATTGCATGACCTGGTCTCAAAGCGAACATCAAGAAGTCCCAACTCACCCATGTCCAAAGAGTTACCTATATAGGGGCTGTACTACACTTTAAGGTGGCAAAAACCTTCGCTCTGCACTTCCAATTCCTCGACATACCTGCTTTTTACCCCGGAGCGTCCATTCCAGCATGTTTGGCTCAGCACCTATTGGGACTTAATGGCATCTACCACGCCATCTACCAGTAGTACCATTCGCTTGGCTCAGCGCCTATTGGGACTTAATGGCATCTACCACGTCAGTAGTACCATTCGCTTGGCTCAGCGCCTATTGGGACTAAATGGCATCTACCACGTCAGTAGTACCATTCACTTGCCTCAGAATGCGACGTCTTCAGTTGTGGTTCCTCAGTCAATTCTCCCCTTACAACGACCCTTCAGGCAAGCATCTTCATGTCCGCCCCCACCTTCCTTCCTTCCTTCCTCTCATAGTGGACTATTCGATCCAAACTTCTAGTAGGCAGACCCTTCAGGCCTCTCTCTCCCACCATTCAGGTAACCTCGGACGCCAGTCTCTCCGGCTGGGGATCCTTCTGCAAACACCTCCAGATGCACGAGAAATTGTCTCATAGAATCATAGAGTTGGAAGAGATCTCAAGGGCCATCCAGTACAACCCGCTGCCATGCAGGAATCCCTATCACAGGACTCCTGACAGATGGCCATCCAGCCTCTACTTAAAAGCCTCCAAAGAAGGAGACTCCACCACCCTGTGTGGCAGCATATTCCACTGCTGAACAGCTGTAACCATCAGGAAGTTCTTTCTAATGTTCAAATGGAATTCATTTTCCTGTAGTTTGAAACCATTGCCCGGAGTCCTAGTCTCTGAAGCCATGGAAAACAAACCTGTTCCCTCTTCAATGTGACATCATTTCAAATATTTAAACATAGCTATCATATCCCCACTCAGCCTTCTTTTTGAAAGGCTAAACATTCCCAGCTCCCTAAGCTGTTCCTCAGAAAACATTTCTTCCAGACCTTCAACCATCCTGGTCGCCATCCTCTGTACCCGCTCAAGGTTGTCAACATCCTTTTTAAATTGAGGTGCACAGAACTGGACACAGTGCTCCAGGTGGGGTCACTTCCCTTGATCTGGACACTATGTTTCTGTTGATGCAACCAAGAATTACATTGGCTTTCCTGGCCGCCGGGTCACTACTGACTCATGTTCAATTTGTGGTCCACCAAGACTCCCAGATTCCTTTCACAGGTATATTTTCCAGCCAGGTATCTCCCATCCTATATCTGTGCAATTCATTCTTTTTACCTAGATGCAGTACATTTCCATCTGTTGAAACCCATTCTGTTAGCTTTGGCCAGGACTCTAATCTGTCAAGGTCATTTTGGATTTTCATCCTATCCTCTAGGAAATTGGCAACCCCTCCCAATTTGGTATCATTTGCAAATTTAATTAGCATACTCTCTATTCCTTCCTCCCAAATCATTAATAAGGATATTGAACAGCATTGGACCCAGAACAGAATCCTGGGGCACCCCACTGGTCACGTCTCTCCAAGCTGAAGAGATGCCATTTATGATGACCCTTTGGGTGCGATCAGTCAACCAATTACAAATCCACCTAACAGTAGCACTATCTATCCCACTTCCTACTAACTTCTTTGCAAAAATTGCATGGGAAACCTTATCAAAGGCCTTATTGAAGTCTAGATGAGCAATATCCACAGTGTTCCCCTCATGCTTCATGCCTTTGCAATGGCAGTGCATCTCTTGGGGGAGAAATATTCAGTGGCGGACCACCTCAGGAGGATGGGAGCTTGATGAGTCAGTCTTTCGCACTCTGAGGAAGAGATGGGGCTGGCCCGACATCGATCTCTTCACGTTGGAGGTCAACTACAAGTGTCGTCCTCTGAGTGGGTCAGAGTCGACTATCCCTTGGAGATGCCTTTATGTTCCATTGGGACAAAACCTGCTGTACGCGTTCCCGCTGATTCCTCTGGTCCATTGTGTCAGAGCAAAGATCCTGTGCAACAGATTGAATGTGATCCTCGTGATGCTTTGTTGGCCTTGTCAGCCATAAGAACATAAGAGCCATGCTGGATCAGGTCAAAGGCCCATCTTGTCCAGCTTCCTGTATCTCACAGTGGTCCCACCAAATGTGTCTGGGAGCGCATGAGACTAGATATCTGTCTCCTGATACTAATCCCCTGCATCAGGCCTGACCCTTTCCTCCATAAGGGTTTTCTCTCAGCGATAGTGGCACACCAGCCTCTAGATTCTCCTGCCTCCAAGTTCTTCTGCCACCCTTGTATCAAACTCTTCCTAAAAGGGCTTCGAAACAAATTTGTGGAGCGCAGACCCTTTCAATCTCAGTGGTCCTTGTTGCTGGTCCTCCAGGCCCTGATGGCTTCTGCCTTCGAACCTATGGCCACCTGCTCCCTGCATCTCTTCTCCTTCAAGACAGCCTCAGCCCGCAGGGCATGTGAGCTTTGTGCCCTTCAGCATGAACCTCCCTTCCTCCAATTCTTTAAGGACAAGGTCATCGCTCATCCTGACCTGTCTTTCCTCCCAGAGGGTGGTTTCTCCGTTTCACACCTCTCAGCCCATAGTTTTTCCCACTTTCTTCTCCTCCCCCTCCTCTGAGTTGGAGCGAAGCCTACATACCTTGGATGTGAGAAGAGCCCTGGCTTTTTATATCTCCAGGATGGCGTTGTTCCATTTCTCTACAAAGCTTTCTGTCACTTACGGTTCCAAAGTTAAGGGCTCTCCTGTTTCGCCCCAGATGTTCTCTCGCTGGGTAGTTTCTACCATTAAACTTTGCTACTTGTTAAAGAAGATTCCTCTTCCCGTACAACTTAAGGCCCACTCCACAAGAGCCGTGGCCTCTTCAGTGGCCTTCCTGAAGGGGAACCCTTTGTAGGACATTTACAATGCTGCAGTGTGTTCCCAACCTTCGACCTCTGTGCACCACTACCGCATGGATGCTTGGGCCAGATCCTCCTCAGCCTTTGGGAGAGTGGTGCTTTCTTATGTGCTGCTGTGACTCCCTCCTCGGTAAGCGAGATTGGTACTCATCCTTGTGTGGCTTCATGGAGGCCATGAAGAAGAACAGGTTATATACTTGTAAATGTGATTCTTCGAGTGGTCTTCCATGAAGCCACAAAACCCCGCCCACCTCCCCTCTAGTTGTCACGTCACTAAGCTTTCTTTATTCTCCTTTCGAGTGGCGTCTAGAGGGAACTGAGGATTTGGTGGGAAGCTGCAGGAGCATGCGCAGTGGGGGGGTCTAGGGCTAATGGATGTATAATTTTTTTCTGCTTGCGCTCAAGTACCCATTTGTGTGGCTTCACGGAGGACACTCGAAGAACCACGTTTACAGGTAAGTAACCTGCTCTTTTGGGGGCAATTTTTGGAAACTAAAGGATCACAGCCACCAGTGACTTCTCCACAATGGAAGGTGCCCCCTAAGAGCCTTAGGACATTCAGGAGGAGGGGTGTGTGAAAACTTTAAGGATCAGGACACTCTAACTGGCTTGCGCTGCTTTGGCCACCAGCAGAGTGCTCCTGCTGGGTTGTGCTGCAGGCAGGGCGCTGGTGCTGCTTCGGCTTGTGGCAGGCGTTCCAACCTGTTAATACTGCTTTGGCCCCTGGCAGGAGCGCCTTGCTGGTAATCACAGTGGCACGACCACCCTGCCTGTGGCACGACGCAGTGGGAGTGTCCTGCATGCGGCGAGTGCCAGTAGGAGTGCCCTGTTGGCGGTTGCGTAGCACCACTGCTGTCACCCCCACCACTCCTGCCACAGATGTCACCGTTCCCCTCCTTGAGAAGAGCATTCACTGATACCCACGGATTTCCGTATCTGTGAAGACGCCCAGAACCAATCCCATTTGGATACAGGGTCCTACTGTATGTTTAAATACAGTGTAAATCATCCTAATGGTTAGTGAAGACAGTTTACTTCCAAGTCTTGCAATTTAAGTGTTGGAATTACTGACAATTTCTGATGTGTTTTTCAGAGAACCTATTGATAATCTTACTCCAGAGGAGAGGGATGCTCGAACAGTGTTTTGTATGCAACTTGCAGCTAGAATTAGACCAAGAGACCTTGAAGAATTTTTCTCTACTGTGGGAAAGGTAAGTGGTGAAGAATTCTGGAATTTGTTTGGTGGGGCCTTGTACATTTTTGAAGTACAGTCATCCCCCGCTATATTGTGGTTCATATTCTACGGTCCCAGTATATCGCAGGACCACATTATATGAATGCGAAGTCTCCTAGGCCAAGCTGTGTGGGTCTGTTTGGGTCCTTCTGCACTTACCCCAGGCCTGGCACTGCTCTGAACAGGCCTCTGATGGGCTTCCTGGACCTGTCAGGCCACAGACGTTTCCGGCAAACCAGAAGTGGCCGGAAACCACTTCTGGGGGCTCCAACAGGCCTGAGAATCCTGTTGGAGGCCTGCTCGGGGCAGCGCCAGGTCTTGGGTAAGTGCAGGAGGACCCAAACAGACCTCCCAGTCCTGACCCGACCCAGCATAACATGGATTTCCCTTTATCGTGGGTCAGGTCAGATCCCTAACCCTCACGATAAATGGGGGATTGCTGTACATCAGCTGTGTGGATCTTGGCAAGTGTTCTGTATATTAGATTGTGAAGCTACTTTGGAGTATTTTAGATGGCCTGCAAGATTCAAGTACTGAAATGAAATCATGCTGTGAAATGACTGGTAAAGGAACATCTGGTCATACTATAAGTAACACTGGTAAAACCAAGTTAAAAGTACTTTTTGTGTGATTGTCACAACCTTGCACTGCATCTGTATTGTATGGACTGAGATGACCTTTAAATAACCTTCATTTGAACATAGGTTCTCGGGGCTAACATCAAAACCTTAAGTGATAGTAAATCTAAGTCACAAGTCAGGAGAAGCTTAATTCTGTTGCAGCTACCATGGCATGTGAGTTTTGTTAACATTTTTAGATTGTTAAACCCAGTGTTTTAACCTGTGTTTCCAGGTCCGTGATGTACGCATGATTTCGGATAGAAATTCCAGACGTTCCAAAGGAATTGCTTATGTGGAGTTTGTTGATGTTAGTTCTGTACCTTTAGCAATTGGATTAACTGGACAGCGAGTTTTGGGAGTACCAATTATTGTACAAGCATCTCAAGTAAGTTAATACTGAGTTCTTAGTACTTTTGTGTTGGACTCAAACATGTTATGTAAAATTTCATGAGTTTCCTAGAGATGTGAGCATATGTTTGAAATAAGAATAATATTTTGAGATAACTTACTTGCTTGTAGGTTTTTTTCCCTTTTGAGTTAATAAGCTATCTCATATTCAAATTCCTATTGAAACTGAGGGAGTATCCAAGTCAGTTTGACAGGTAGGCTCTAATTTTCTTGTAAAGAAAAATAAATCTGAGAAATAAGCGCAACACTCAATTTTGTCCTGGAAGGGAGGATAATGAATGTAAATATGAAGAGTGGTCCTGTTGGTGAAGGGGTGCTCAACAGGAAGAGTTGATGTTTTGTCTTTTTTGTAATTTGTATTTTGTCTTTTTTATTTTGTATAAAATAAAAGGCATTTTGGACCTTAAAAAGGAAAAGAAGATATAAGCCCTGTTGAATTACGATGCAATTGAATTCCATTTAAGAGTGACAGATAAAATCTTAAAAGTGAATTGTTTCCTAGAATGCATCTGGAATAGCTTTTGGGAATATGTCTGTGAAGATTCTCAGTCATCCAGGTGAGCTTATCTGGAAGTTGAGTCATGGCAACTGGACCTCTTTAAAGATTGAAACATTTCGCTACTCATCCAAAGAGATTTGTCAGTCTGAGGAAAGCTAGTTGCAAGTCCTCCATTTTATAGTTCACTTTGATCTCATGTCACCCTGGTCTGAAATAACTTGAACAATGGCCTGAATAGGCTTGTTAGGTGGAGAATAGTCTCAGTAGGCTATAAAGTCTGAGTCCTTAGCCATAGCCTTGTTGGTGGAGGTGTGAAGTATTCCTGATTTGCCTGGGGACTGTTGTAATGGCCTCTGTCTGTTACTTATCAAGTGGACATTTCAACAATTCCCAGGCAAGTCAAGAATACTTCACACCTCCCTCACCAAAAGCTGCTGAGAAAATTGCACAGTTGGGATAAGAGAGCAGGTCCTCTTATGGATTGAGAATTGGTTGAGATCCAGGAAACAGAGTAGGTGTCAATGGGCAATTT
Organism: Phrynocephalus forsythii; assembly: GCA_029282475.1. Lineage (NCBI taxonomy): Eukaryota > Metazoa > Chordata > Lepidosauria > Squamata > Agamidae > Phrynocephalus > Phrynocephalus forsythii. The sequence continues at coordinate 89,964,490 of JAPFRF010000005.1, read as the reverse complement.
TCACAGCAGAGAGAGGTGAAAAGCCGTGTGCCCCAGGGATCTGTCCTGGGACCAGTGTTTTTCAGTCTGTTTATAAATGACCTGGGGACCGAGATAAGCAGTGAGATAGCCAAGTTTGTGTATGACACAAAACTTTTTCGTGTGGTAAAAAACAGATAAGATTGTGAAGAGAAGTTGTTTGGAGAAGATGGATCTCTCCAAACTGGGGGAAGGGGCTGTAAAATGGCAAATGTGTTTCAATGTTGGAAAATGTCAAGTAATGGTCTGAGCTATCCCTGATGGATCAGGAAAGAGATCTTGGTGTGCTGGTGGACAGCTCAATAAAGGTGTCTACCCAATTCCATGCTAGGGATCATCAAAAAGGGGATTGAAATTTGAACAGCCAACATTATAATGCAAAACGATGTAAGGCCTCACCTGGAGTATTGTGTACAATTCTGGTCTCCGCATCTCAGAAAAGACATAGTGGAACTGGAGAAGGTGCAGAAGAGAGCAGCTAAAATGATTACTGGGGTGGGGGAACCTCTCTTATGTGGAAAGGCTAAAACATTTGGGGCTCTTTAGTCTGGAAAAAAGTGGGGGAGGAGAGGGCTAGGAGAGTGAGAACAGACAGAAGAAAATATGTTTTTACCCAGCATGTTGTTAGTCTGTGGAACTTGCTGCCACAGGATGTGATGGTGGCATCTGGCCTGGATGCCTTCAAAAGGAGATTGGGCAGATTCCTGGAGGAAAAGTCCGTCACAGGTTACAAACCACGATGGAGATGTGTAATCTCCACACTTAAAACCGGGGTACTTCAAGGGCCAGATGCAGAGGAGTGGTATCAGGAGACAGATATCTAGTCTCGTGCACTCCCAGACACATTTGGTGGGGCTTCTGTGAGATACAGGAAGCTGGACTAGATGGGCCTTTGGCCTGATCCAGCATGGCTCCTTTTATGTTCTTATTTTCTTATCCTTGGCTTGGGGTGTCAGCAAAGTGGAGAAACTGTGGCCAGTAATAGATTTATCTTCCTTATGACTTAATACTTTATGGATGTTGGGAAGGTGGGACTTTCACGCACCTTGGGCCATTGTCCACCTAATGATCCTATTCAGGCCATTGTTCATGTTATGATCCTATTTCAGACCAGGGTGACATGAGGTTAAAGTGAACTATAAAATGGAAGACTCGCAACTAGCTTTCCTCAGACTGACAAATGAGCAGCGAAACATTTCAATCTTTCAAGAAGTCCAATTGACATGACTCAACTTCCAGATAACGTTTGGGAAGTAAATTAAGAAATCTGCATACTGTAATTAAAACTGTATACCGACCAGAGCCTACTTGAAGTGGTATGGGGTGGTATATAAGCAGAACACTTTGCTTTTCCTTCAAATGGATTTTTTGGAACCACAAATGCTCAATTGGAATCTGCTATTAATTTGACCTGCTTTGGTATTTTAGGATCAGTTCATACTTGTGTATGTAGTAGTAGTTTTGAGTGGACAAAGAGAACTAAATGTGCTGGAGTAAACAGAGTGAGTTGGAAAGCTTTACTTAATAGATATACAGTGGTACCTTGGTTTATGAGCATAATCTCTTCTGGAATCATGCTTGTAAACTAAATTACTTGTATGTCAAAGCCAAATTCCCCATAGTGAATAACGGAAACTTACCTGATCTGTTCTGGGGTTCTAGTTTCCATGATTTCTTATGAAGAAATGTGCTTTGGCCAGAGCTGCAGCAGCCTCCAGAGCTCGCCCTGGTCCCAGCGCTGCTTAGGGTGCACTGCAGATGCTTCCCCCTGAGGCGTCCGCAGTACACCCTGGGCAGCAACGGGCTCAGGGTGTACTGCAGATGCCTCAGGGGGAAGCACCAAGTCTGGAGCAAGGTCTGGAGGCCCAGGGCAGGCTTGCCACGTGGCCCTGAAGTGACTTCTGGTGAGTGACGGGCCCAGCGTGGGCTCACTGGAGAGGCCCATTCTGGCATTGCTGGGCCTGTGGAGGGACCTGAAGTTCACTTCTGGTGCACTGGAAGTCATTTCTGGTTTGTGCCAAGGCCTAGGAAGCCCAATGTAGGCCCACGGCGTAGCCCGAAGGCCCATTCTTGGCAGAGCTGGGTTTGAAATGAGCTCCAGAGGCCCGGCACAGGGCCACCGCACGGCCTGCAATGAACTCTGGAGTCCCATTCCAGGCAGCATAGAGTCCACGCTAAGGTGAGCCTTGCTCGCAAACAAGCAAATCTTGCAGACTGAAGCAAAATTGTGCTAAGATTTTTACTAAAAATTTTGCTCGGTTCTCCATTCAAGGTATTCGTAAACCAAGGTACCACTGTATTTAATTTGATGTTTATTTAATATATGAAGGTAGGTCTTTAGTATGGTGTTTCTGATTGTTGCATACACTTTGGGAATATTCTTTAACTAAATGTAGCCCAATTTAATATTACATTCTTTAGGGATGTGCAGTCATTTTGATTTTTGTGATTCTTCTAGGCAGAGAAAAACAGAGCTGCAGCAATGGCCAATAACTTACAAAAGGGCACTGCAGGCCCTATGAGACTGTATGTCGGATCATTACATTTCAACATAACTGAAGACATGCTTCGTGGAATCTTTGAGCCATTTGGCCGGGTAAATTTTTTTGTCAGTTGGAGATAAAGTTTATTATGCCTGTATCTTGCTTTTTCTCATTGGAACTCGAACTGTTATACATGGCTCTCCCCATGAAATTTTATCCTTTCAAAATGGAACAGAGATGACGATCACGATTGGCATAAAGGCTTTGTGGTTGATTAGAAAATAACACAGGTCTCTATGGTTTATTTGATACGCTGAGAGATGTAGTAGGGATGGGGAATCTCCTTATGCTGTGGAAACAATTGTAAAACTGCCATTAAGGAAATGAGTACAGTGGTACCCTGACATACAACATTAATCCGTTCTGAGCACAGGCTCGTAACTCGATTAGCTCGTAAGTCGGGGAGCGGTTTCCCGTAGCAATGCATTGAAAATTAATTAATGCATTCCTATGGGAAACCACTTTAGATGATTTGCAGTGCTTGGCTCTGTTGCTTAAGGACATTTTTTAAAAAACGCCGCTTTTCCCTCCACCATTGGGCGCGTAGAGGAAGAAGCAGTGGTATTTTCAATTTTTTTCCTCTTCTGGTGCTTGCATCCTTAGACAAAAAAAGAAAAGAGAAAAAACGCCGCTTCTCCCTCTATGCGCCTGATGGTGGTGGGGGGAGAAGCAGCATTTTTTTCTTTATTTCCCTTTTCCCATGCTACCGCTGATGGCAGCCATTAGCGCTTGCATTGGAAGAGAATAAAAATTGAAAACACCGCCGTTTTTTCCTCTATGTGCCCATTGGTGGTGGTGGTGGGGCGGGGAGAGAAGCAGCTTTTTTTTTTTTCACCAGAAGAGAAAAGACAATGAAAAAAGGTCTTTAAACGGAGACAGCTTCCCTCTGCCTGAAAGACCTTTGAAACAGCGCCCGCTCCCCGGTGAGGGAAAAAGCGTGCACTGTTTCCAAGGTCATTGAGCCACCGACCCAAGCGCTTGGATCGGTGGCTCAAAGACCTTTTAAATGACTGACCCCTTCTCCCCCTCCCAAGTCACCATTGTTACCCGGGGGGGGACGCCATCTTGCTTGTAAGGCAGCTGGGGGGGGGAGAGAACCGAAGCCTGCTCGTAAGTCGGGATTCTTGGTTATCAGGCGCGTCGTAAGTCAGGGTACCACTGTATATGAAAATAAGTGATTATATGCAACTTTAACACCTAATTATGGTTTAGTATTGCATGCAAACAGTTTCTTGTTGTTTTTTAAAAAGATATCCAGTTTTAAATGACCTGAGGAAATTCCATCAGAATAATTAATAGAATACTCAGCAAGAATAAACAACTTTTAGATAATTTTGGTAGCACAGTAATAAAGGCAGCTCTTTATTAAACAAGACATGCCCCCCGGTGCTTCTGGGAATTACGATCAACTTTAAATATGTGTGTTCAAAGGATAGGAATTTCAGGGGGTTTTATTTTTATTTTTTCGCATGGATGACAAAAACAGCAAATATGCATTTATTTAAATGGATTGTGATTCATGAAAGTATGCAATAAAATAAATTTTCTAGTCTTAAAGGTAACTAACTACTATTCACAGTAGTTCTATTTTTGTTACACAAATTAAAATACAGAATCAAGCTGTATAGAACTTGGGCTCCATACCATTTTGAAGGAAGCCCCACACACGCATAGAGAGAGGCTCCCGCTCTCTGGGACAAAAAATTAGAGCAGTTGTTCTATAGCATGCATATCCTCTATGTTTAAGTAAAGGTAAAAGCCCCCCCCCCGCACATATGTACTAGTCATGTCTGACTCTAGGGGCGGTGCTCATCTCCATTTCTAAGCCAGAGAGCCAGTGTTGTGCAAGTCCGTGGCCATAGTATACTGTTTACTTTCCTGCTTCTTACGGTGGTACCTATTTACTTGCATTTACATGCTTTTGAACTGCTGGGGTTAACAACAGGAGCTCACTCCGCTGCCTGGCACCTGGGATTCGAACCGCCGAGCTGCTGACTTTGCAGCTGACAGTTTCAGCACTCTAGCCCGCTGAGCCAACACACCCTTATCCTCTATGCTTACTTAGGGAAAGTAGTTTTGGCCATCTTATTGGCAAAGTAGGCAGGGAAGCACTACATGCAGCTTGTAGGCTACACGTTGCCCACCTCTGTTTTAGATAGATTCCTTTTGTTTTCTTGTCATGCATAGCATTCCAGAAATATGTACTGACTGATAGTGGCTATTATGTGCTAATGGGTATTCTTAATTCTTTCTAGATTGAAAGCATTCAGCTGATGATGGACAGTGAAACTGGGCGTTCCAAAGGATATGGATTTATTACTGTAAGTTATAAATGAGGGATGTGACAAATAGTCAGACAGTTACAGATGCCAGCTGTGTTAAGGGATTTTCAGTCATGCTTATGCTTAGCCATGCTTAATATAAGTAGTACCATTTTGTATCTGTTCACCATGTTAGATATTAGGCTATATAAACCCTAGCACACATCTGTAAACTCTTGAGACACACTGTTTGGCTATTAAGGTGGAATATATTTTATAAATTGTAAACACAAATAACTCTGAAACTAACTATATAAAAACATTTTTAATTTTTAGTGATTTTAATGGTGGTAGAGTCAGGTTTTGCTGTCATGCTGACCTTCATGTTAGAGTGTGCCAAATGAAGGATGTCATTACCAATTGGACATTAAATAGTCAATAGTTAGTCTGGGGTAATAACAAAAAATATAAAGATGAAACTCAGTGTCTATGGACAAGAATATCTGTGTATTCTGTATGTTAAAATTGTGATCTGTTGTTAGAAACTACCTTCCACTTAGTAGCAAGATCTTTTTTGTTTACCCTGATACAGTCTTTCAACTGGCAGGACTTAACACTGGTCACGGACAGTGGTCTCATTTATCTGCTACAATCTGGATACCTGTTTTTAAGTGGAAGAGCTAGGAATTGAATCTGGGCTGTAAAAATTAAAATTGCTTGGTCTACTGGTGAATTTATAGTAAAACATTTAAATTTGTACTACCTGCTCTGTGTAACCTTGGTATGTGGTACTACAACTGTGATTGGCAGTTTACAATTTTTACTTTACCACTGGGACCTCACAGGATATGTGCTATTTTTTTAAATGCTGCCTCTGGCAATTAACTGCTTCACATAATAACCACATACTAATTGGTTTATAGTTTTCAGATTCAGAGTGTGCTAAAAAGGCTTTGGAGCAATTAAATGGATTTGAACTAGCTGGCAGGCCAATGAAAGTCGGCCACGTGACTGAACGTACAGATGCATCCAGTGCTAGTTCATTTTTGGACAGTGATGAACTGGAAAGGACAGGAATTGACTTGGGAACAACTGGCCGTCTTCAGTTGATGGCAAGACTAGCTGAGGGTAAGTTTATTGGAGAGAATGATATTTGTTACTTTTTCACAGTTGGTCTCTGCTGCTTGCAATATTTCACTCCAAAAGAGTTCAGTGGTAGACTTTTCATAATGAAATAAGGCAACCATCCACTTACTCTGGTTCACAGTTTAGTCATGTGAATTTGATGGATGTGATGATGTACTAATTGATTATTTTGTTTATATACCACCACAAATTAGATAAGGAAGGGATATGTCATTATGGCAGGAGTCTTCAACCTGATTATGGATATTACTAAGGATAAGACAAAAAGTTTGAAAGAAGAAAGAGGAGGTAAAAAAACTAGTTTGGAAAAAACCAATAAAACAGATTTTAAGGATGTTTGGAGGGAATTGAGAGGATAAGAGAGAAAATGTTATTCACCAGTCCTGTTCACAAATTGATTATATATTTATTTCTAAAGATTTATTATCTAGGATAAATAATGTAAATATAGAAGAAACTGTACAAATTTCGGATCATGCTATAGTGAACATGGAAATTATTTCTAGATATGACTAGAATGAAACAAATTAAATTAGTGGCTTTCTATTCCAGGTACCGGTTTGCAGATTCCTCCAGCTGCACAACAAGCTCTGCAGATGAGTGGATCATTAGCATTCAGTGCTGTAGCAGGTAAAGCCAATTTCTTCATTAATCTAGCAGCTAAATAAGGACAATAGCTACTTACAGAGCAAGCCTATGCATGCATTCTTGGAAGCAACTCTCTTTGTTCAGTGATGCTGCCTTGTAGATACGTATATTTAGGATTGCTCCTTTATTCATTTATTGATCATGTTATTTTCCCAGTCAACTAACTGGTTAATTTGTGCAATTCAAGGATTAATAAATTCAAGATTAATAAATCTTGACCTGTAATATCACTTAAGAGATTGTAGTAAAATGCAATAAGAACTTACAGAGGAACAGTGTACTGCATTAGATTCTGCAAGCAAACTGTTGCCATGCAGGATTTGATAAATAGATTGTAGTTATGCAACAATCAAAACAGTTAACATGTACTGGTATGTTTGCAGCAAGTGCTGTGTATACCAGTAACACATACATCTGCTACCTTAAATCTTTGCAAGCCCCTCTTGTACTCTGATTCACATTAAAAGCTTCCTGCTTGTTCCTCTTTTGGTGCCCTTTACTTCTTAACAATCAGTGTTTGAAAATATGGATGCCTTAAATTGGCAAGTAATTGATGTACAGTAACCCCCCGCTGATCGCGGGGGTTAGGGACCCACCCCACCCGCGATGCATGAAAATACGCGGAAGCGGGTGGGGGGGCGATTGCGTGCCTGTCCAAGAAGTCTTGGCGTGGCATGCACAGGCGGTGTTGCGGGATCTGACCCTCCTGCCGCCGCCCCCCGCGCGGCTCTGAGGCTTTTCGGAGCGGCCCGGGGGGCAGCAGGGAGCGACCCTATCACTCCCCGCCACCCCTCCGCGCGGCTTCAAGGCCTTTCGGAGGGGCCCGATCGCTCTCCGCGCGGCTCCGAGGCCTTTCAGAGGGGTCGGGGGGCAGCGAGAAGTGACCCATCGTTCCCCGCGGCGGGCCCCCTGGCGCAGCTCTGAGGTGGAGGTACTGCGATCCCGCGATATAGCGGGAGCGCAGTACCTGAACCACGAAATGGCAGGGGATGACTGTATCATGCAAATAGATAGCAGGACTGGTTTTAAATTACTTGCCCTTTCTATTTTGTTAGTCCACAATGTGACAAGTATTAATGGATATATCATTGATATTATGGTCGGCGTATGGATGTGTGTGTGTGTGTGTGTGTGTGTGTGTGTGAGAGAGAGAGAGAGAGAGAGAGAGAGCAAGAGAGAGAAGGAGGAAGATTGCTGTTCCAGATGTGAAGATCTTAATTCTCTAATGTTTTTCTTCAGATCTGCAGACGAGACTTTCACAGCAGACTGAAGGTGAGAAATCAGTGTATATAGACTAGAGCCTTTAACACTGCAGACCCAGTCACCTGTCTGCCAGGGGAAATGCCCTTTGTTCCCTGGTGAGGCTCCCCAAAATATCAAACAGTACTTGGATTTAGAAGAAAACAGTATGCTTTTCCAGGACGATTTCTTCTGTCCAACTTTGGGTGCTGTTGGTATTAAGTGCTCAATCCCTTATCATTAGTAAGATATTCTAGGAAATGTTAGATATGAAAAGGATGCACTTTATTCATTTTTCCAGTACTGGTATGGATATATTATTAGTGGACACTTGACATCCACAAAGTAAGCATCTATACTACTAAAATTCTTATGATTTTCTTTTTTCAGATAGTCTATCCTGTTAACGTCTGCTCTTGTTGGCACAGAACTGTTGAACTGGACATGAATTTTTATTTTCTGTTATCCAGAATTATTTATCTAGAGCTAGCAGGATAGCCCAGGCTGCAGAGACAGAAGCTGGAGATTAATGATAAATCGCTTCTGAGTACTCCGTACATAGAAAACTTTGTAAAGGGTTGCAGCAAGTCAGAATTGACTTGACAGTACACAGTTATTGACGAGAAAGGAAGACACTAATGACTAACAGTCTGCTCAGAGCACATTTTGTCCCTCAAGAATGATGATTTTTTTGAAGTTTATTAAACTGAAATGCAAACTAATGTTGATTGGAAGAAACAAATTGATAACAAGAGGAAGTGACAGGGTTTGAATCATTTGTAAATTTTGTTTGTTGTTTAGATGACATATGTTTTATGCAATAGGAGTGTCCTCAGGGTGACCTGCTCCCTTCTGCTAACTAAAAAGAAAGATGATTTGCCCCGTACCCAACAAGGAGCCCATTCCAGCTTTTCTGCTGCTCTGCCCAGGAAACACACACATATATATCACTGTCTCTGAAAGGAGCAGTACTCTGTTTCCATTTTTAAATCTAGTGTATATTGTGCAGTTTGGATCATAGCAAAAATACATTGATAGATTGCAAAATCAATCAATTGATCAAGCTTCTGCAGAGCCAAGGTGTGAGAGGAAATTGTTGCAACAATCAAAGCAGCTCTGCATCGTGCCTCACCCAATACATTCCTTCTGTTTATGCCAGTCGGGAAGACCTCACATTCCATGCAACAAAACAATGTGTGCATGTAGAATAAAGGTTTCTCACTGTGTGGGGAACATCTTTGTTTAGTATTTTATAATTGTGCAGTACTGTTTCAGCATAGATTAACAATATTTGAAATAGTTTGTGTATATCTTAAAACTTTAATGGTAAGGATAATTTTATTTTAAGTGTTTAAAAAATTAATACTTTTCTCTTCAGTATTGGCTGCAGCGGCTTCAGTACAACCACTTGCAACACAATGTTTCCAGCTCTCTAACATGTTTAACCCACAAACGTAAGTTAAACAATTAGAATTTTAGTCATATTTGTTCACCAAATGAATTTCAACTTGGAGCAACTATAAGAATTTCATAAATTTGTGATTTTTTATTGCACAGTGAAGAAGAAGCTGGCTGGGATACAGAAATTAAGGATGATGTGATAGAAGAATGTAACAAACACGGAGGAGTTGTCCATATTTATGTAGACAAAAATTCAGCTCAGGTATGCTACTGAAAATAGTTAATGCTTCATTATGTTATTGCTATATTTAAAATATATTGAATAAAATATGGGTAACCAAGTGTTCCATTATTCTCTCTTACTATAGTTACTACATGAGCTGGATGTATTAAAGATTGCACAGTCCAATACTACAGAGCAATTTTAATTTGACAGGATAACCAGACTAAAATATTCTGAGATGAGTCCATAGCCAGAGAACATAATGTCTGTATGTTCACTGAATAGTGGCTTTACTGCAAGGTCAAAACATGATTTTATGACTCCTTATCAGCAGCTGCACATGATATAGGATTACTGTGTTTGCCGTCCTCACTTGCAGCAGTCTTGGGTGAAATTTTGGAGCCCAGTCCACATGGCACAGGAAATACTGTTGTGGGTATTTGACTTGCACCAGAAGTAAATCCTGGTTTTGGATTGATATTGTAAAAGAGTTGTAGCTTAGGGGTCCTTCTTAGCTCTACACTATAAATGTTCCAACTTCAGATGGTACATTAGCTATGTATCTCTGACAAGACCATAACTTGACATTAATTATCTCCAGGTTAGACTGCAGTTTTGGTGCTGCCTTCAAAATTTTTTATAAACTTTATTTGGTGCAAAGTAGTGGCATTAGAGCTGTTGGACTTAAGTATTCAGAACATACAACATTTCTGTTCAATTTGTTCAAATAACTTCTCCGTGTTCCTTCTTACATGATGTGTTCTACGTGAGAGGCCTTGCTTTGAACAGCTGAATGAGGTAGTGGAATGCTACTAGGAATGGATACTTTTTAAAAGTGGCCCTTTATTTTAGATAGCTAATAAAACCCTTTTTGAAAAAGATAGATTGCCAGGACTTGCTTCAGGGATTTCTGCATGTCGTACTACTGATTAATTTTTAAATTTTGTTTATTAAGCTACAGTGGTGCCTCCTAAGACAAATTTAATTCGTTCTATGGGTCAATTTGTTTTACGAAAAATTTGTTCTGAGAAATGTGGTTTAACACAATTCCCATAGGAATGCAGTGAATTACTCTTGTGAGGCATCCCATAAGAAAAACATTGTCTTACGAGGTTTTCCTATTCCTGAAAATTTAATTTGTCTTATGAGTTTTTTCGTATTAAGGGGCATTATTCTTACGAGGTACTACTGTACTTTAAAGTCACTTTGTGGGAAAAGGTAGGAGTAAGAACAATATCATTCCATTTGTTGCTTTGTATTAAGTTATATTTCAAACTTCTGTTGAGGTGTGGTTTAAGTATTAGGAGAAAGGAATCAGTTGGTTCAAGGAAGTGGACTTGTTGGTAGATATAGTAAACTTTCTTTATGTATTTCAGGGCAACGTGTATGTAAAATGCCCTTCAATAGCAGCAGCTATTGCAGCTGTCAATGCATTACATGGAAGGTGGTTTGCAGGTAAGGAAATCACAATGGAATATTATTGTTTAACAAAGCTAATAGATATACACCAGGGTGGGTAATTCCAAACTACTGGCCAAATTAATCTCTCAGCCAACTTTTCTAGCCCAAGTATCCTCTGGGCATCTTGGCACTTGAATTACTATAGTGCGGATATTTTTGTCTTCTTTTTCTTAAAATAGTTATAAAACTCTTCGTAGTAGTACCGACCTCTCCAGTGCAGCTTTCAAGAAGGTCACAGTTCTACATTTCTGAAAGTCTGTGTTGGACAGATGCTTGTTCTACTTTTTTCTGCCCCCTGTTCCTGTCTTATCCCCTTTTCATTCCAAGAACTTCTTGGAGTGGGCAATGTCTGTATTGGAAAGATAAAATACAGTTTTCTAACCCAGGTTATACCATCTTCTTTGAACAAACTGGCGATGGCTGATGAGAGTACCTTGGACACCAAGAGGGCAAGGCTGACTTAATTTTTAGGAAGGCTAAAATACTTTCAGGTTATCTTTATTAATGATTAATTAGATTTTTGAAGCCAAATTAGCCTGCACACTGTAATTAAAATTGTAAACCGCCCAGAGACTACTTGTAGTGGTATGGGGCGGTATATAAGCAGAACACTTTGCTTTATACAGCAGCAGCCCATCTAGACCATGGGTGGAATCTTGGGATAAAGTCATTCCCTCTCCTGTCCCAAGGTGATGGACTGAATGATTTGATTTTGAACCCAAATCTATGGCCTCATCAGTTCCTTGTTTTCCCTTTTGGAATGGGGTGGAATCAAGGAAACCAGGTACACTTGTCATTGTTTTTAGATCTGCTGCCCTTGTCTTTAGAACAAATTTCATCAGTATTGTAATTTTCGGCATTATAGTTGACTTCATTTTGTTTTGAAAAACAAAATTTAAACTCCTTCCTCCTCTTTTCTCTGGTAGGCAAAATGATAACAGCAGCATATGTACCTCTTCCAACATACCACAACCTTTTCCCAGATTCTATGACTGCAACCCAGCTCCTGGTTCCTGCTCGGCGATGAAGATGGATTTAGTCAGTTTTGTACATAGCTATTTTTGAAGGAAGACCTGAGTTACTTTTATTTAGATGAAAAAGAAAAGGATGTACAGTCCTTGTGTATACTTCCTGTTACCTTTAAACAAACAATAATATAGTAAGCAGGAATGCTGTGTGTTCATTCTCTTAATTAGCATTCCCACTGTATACAAAGCTGACTACTTGTTCTGCCTTGTAATTCTTGTACATTTAGAACTTCTGGCTAAAGTGAACTGTAGGAACAGATGTAGCTTATAGAAAAGATTTTTCTGTAAAAGGTGGACAGGATGATTTTATTGTTTCATGAGCCTTTTCATTTAATGCAGGTACTGCATTTTACATTCACTTAAATGTAGATGCTCTGCTAAAGGTTAATATCAGATTTAACTGGACATATTTAGTGTGTTTTCTATGGACAGAAAATTCAAGAGGCTACTGAGTGATTTTTGGTCAGCTGATCTACTCTTTTAATGTTGACCATTTGGCAAAATCTGGAAGATTAAAAGATTTTATTTCTAGATGGTAAATTTTGATTGTCTCTGTAAAAGTTTATTGTAAATAAGGTGTAAGGTGTGTTTAGAATTCCAAACAAAGCTATCTCTGCATTTCCAGATTAAAGTTCCATTGATTGCAGGGAATGTACCTATTTGAAAGTTGAAGTAGGAAATGCAGGAATATATTTTGTCTGGTTGCATATAATCTCTGCTCTTTTTTAAGCTCTGTGAGCTCTGAAATATATTTTTGGGTTACTTCAGTGTGTTTGACAAAACAGCTTGATATTTCTATCAACAAATGACTTTCATATTGCAACAATCTTTGTAAGAACCACTCAAATAAAATTGTCTAAAAGGCCACCAGAAGCATTATTCTTTAGAGTTAAACTAGCTGCAAATAGTAAAATGAAGTATGTACTATTTAGTCAAATGTTTAAAAATGACCAGTTCCTTTCTTGAATTGGGCTAGGGTTTTTCTCAGTATGTGTCAACTGTGATTATATACACTAAACTAACCAAGTGGAGGGAGTGTCCTCAAAATTTAAGATAACAGCTTGGCAGCCTCACCATAGGTAATCAGATTTCCCAGGGTTTCTGTGGAGCTCCAACAGATTTCCAACACAGATCAAATCAGCCATCTTGGATGTTAAGCATAGCTGGTACAGCAATAATAGCCCCTTTCAACACCAGGTGTGGACATTTGAAGCACATCTATTAATGAAGAGAGTTGCCTGTGAAGGAAGATAACTGGCCACAGTTCCCCCACTTTGCTGACCCACCAAGCCAAGGATGGCCATGTCACTGCTATTTAAGCAGTTTTCAAAGGGAGAGAGATGTTGGCCTTTTCAGCCCTTGCCTCCAGTTCCCACCTGGAAGACATAAAATCTATTTTCTACATTCAGTTCCTCCAATATAACTGCATCTGCTTGGATCCGGAAACCAGAATTGGAACTGATGGATTTACAGCAGGTATGTCTTAAACTACAGTATGCAATACGAGGTGAAAAATATGTATGTCCAGATATAGTAATTACAAAGCAAAATCAAAATAGAAAACAAACTATTACATATAGTCACCTGTAAGTCCCAACTAAGACCATAGAAGTCAGTTATCTATGTTCCATTTTGGACAAGAATACTTGATTGCCACAGGCTCTGGTGGCCAGCACATTCTTGCTTACATACACCCCCTCTATCTTGAGTAATTATTGACACACAACACAAAGGAATAAAAGCTTGCTACGACCCTGTTCGACAGCTGTATCTCCATATTTACTTGGGCAGCACATTTGTGGGGCTCCAAAACTTCTCATAGGATGTTAGGGGCTCATTTGGTTGTTGGTCTGTTATATACAGTGGTACATCTTAAAACAAATTTAATTTGTTCTGTGGGTCAATTTGTTTTAAGAAAATTTTGTCTTATGAAATTCCCATAGGAATGCATTGAAAATGGATTAATCCATTATGGAGGCTATGGGTCACTTCGTTTGACGAAAGGTTTGTCTTACAAAATGTTTCCCAAAGGAATGCATTGGGAACGGATTAATCCATTCCAGAGGCTAGAATAAAGTCAAAAATAACCAGGTTTTTTTCTTGGGTACATGTGGAAGTTTTTGTCTTGCAATGCATCCATAGGGATTTTTAACAGATTACGGGATTTTTGTCTTGCAAGTCATTTGTCTTAAGAGGTACCACTGTTTTAAATACAATAACCCCCCCACCTATCGCAGGGGTTCGGGACCTTACCCGACCCGTGATAACTGAAAATCCACAATGTGCGGTTGCTGGATTGGGTTAGGACGGGGGCCTGTCTGGGTCCCCTACACATACCTGAGGCCTGGTGCTGCCCTGAACAGGCCTCCAATGACCTTTCTAGACCAGTTGGAGGCCCCAGAAGTGGTTTCTGATGAACCAGAAGTCACTTCCGTTTTTCCAGAAGTGACTTAACAGTTCACTGGAAGGCACTTTTGGGCCTCTGACAGGCTCGGGAAGGCCATTGGAGGCCTGTTCGGGGCATCTCAAGGCCTGGGGTTAAGTATAGGAGGCCTGAATCAGGCCCATCCAGCTTACCCCAGGGGGCCTTGCCTTTCATATACTGCGGTCCTCCGATATACAGGGACCGCAGTATGTGAACCGTGAAAAGGCAAGGGGACACTGTAATGCAGTGGACCCTTGTATAACAAACAGCTTGTATAACAAAAATCTGTACAACATAAAAATTCCAGAGATAGAAATTTGCTTAACATAATCGCCTATGGGGAAAATCCGTACAACCTAAAAATGGGATTACTCCATTTTCAATGCATTCCTAGGGGAATTTGTATAAAGGAAAAATTGCTTAACATAATTTCATTTGGAACGAATTAATTCCTTTATACAAGGTACCACTGTACTATCAACAATATACAGCCACTTTGTGAGATGTACCACAGTACAATTAATAAATGCATCAAATATTTGCCCAGTAGCAGACAACAGTGTCTGGGGCAGCTAAAATCAAGTCTTGCATGGTAGATGGTAAGGGACACAGAGGGCATGCAAAAGGATGTGAAATTGTCTGTTCTCTGCATTCTAAGGACTGTCAGTACAAAAGCCGTTTTATTAGATTTGCTTTGTTTCTCCTACTCCAGTCTGTAGCCTATTAAGTGAATGGCAGGTACCTCATGTTTCTGTGTAACTAGCAGCTACACTTGTTTGTTCCACACATTTTTAGAGGTGAGCAGTTTGTACTTGAAATAGATTTATTTGCATAATTGGTTTAATCATCAATCCAAATGGAGATTGCAGCAAATCAAAACAACTGAGACATGAAAGACCAGCAATGAAGGAATAAGACAAAATCAGGTGTGAGGTGTCACTAGACACCAAAACCAAGATCATGCACACACTTGTACAGTCATCCCCCACCATTTCGCGGTTCAGGTACTGCGGTCCCACTACATCATGGGATCGCAGTACCTGCACCTTGGACCCGCGGGGGGTGATCGGGTCGCTCCGTGCTGCCCCCCCCGCTCCGAGAAGCCTTGGAGCTGCGGGGGCGATCGGGTTGCTCCGTGTCACCCCCCATGCTCCTCCGAGAAGCCTCGGAGCTGCGGGGGGGGTCGGTTCGCTCCGCGCCGCCGCCCCCCACACTCCTCTGAGAAGCCTCGGACAGGCGGGTGATTGCCCCCAGGCCCCACCCCACCCTCTTCCACATATCGCAGATTTTCATGCATCGCGGGTGGGGTGGGTCCCTAACCCCCTCGATTGGCGGGGGGGTGACTGTATTCCCGATCACCATGTATGGGTATGAAAGCTGGATAGTAAAAAAAAGCTGATAAGAAGAAAATGTTTGAAAAATGGTGCTGGAGGAAAATTTTGCAGATACATGGGACTTCCAGAAAGGAGAACAAGTGAGTCCTAGAATAAGTCTATCTCTGGAGTTCAAAATGATGAAACTGAGGCCATCCTATTTGGGGCACATTGGAAGAAGGCAAGATGCTCTGAAAAAAGCAGTAGTTGAGCAGGGCTATTGTGGACTAGACATTTTGGAGGTTATTCATAGGGTCACCCACCATATATCCCAAGCATGAAACAGTAACATCAAAATAAAACCAACAAGCAAGATGGGTAACACTGGAATACACTGCTCCCTCGTAGTCATATGGCCCTAAAACCAACCAGTGTTTGCAGGAACACACTAATCCGCATTCAACTGCAATCAACGTAGAATAGATTGCGTTTGCAGAATGGTTCTTAAATTTCTTTTTACATGGCTTCTGCACATTTAAAGAATTATGTAGCATAAAATACAACCTAAGCTAGGAAGGCCATGAATGCCGATCACTGGCATTATATGGTTTTCTGGACTTCGTAGTCTACTTAAGAACATACAAACATAAGAAGAGCCATGCTGGATCAGGCCAAAGGCCCATCTAGTCCAGCTTCCTGTATCTCACAGTGGCCCCACCAGATGTGTCTGGGAGTGCACAAGACTAGATATCTGTCTCCTGATACCATTCCCCTGCATCTGGTCCTTGAGATACCCCAGTTTTAAGCTTGGAGATGATGCATCTCCCTCATGGTTCGTAATCTGTGGTGGAATTTTCCTCCAGGAATCTGTCCAATCCCCTTTTGAAGGCATCGAGGCCAGATGCCATCACCAAATCCTGTGGTAGGGAGTTCCACAGACTAACAACGCGCTGGATGAAAAAATATTTTCTTTTGTCTGTTCTTACTCTCCCAGCCCTCGATTTGAGTGTATGTCCCCTAGTTCTAGTATTTTGTGAGAGGGAGAAGAGCATCCCTCTGTCCACTTTACTCATACCCTGCATTATTTTGTACATCCCCCCTCAGGCGCCTTTTTTTCCAGACTAAAGAGGCCCAAATGTTTTAGCCTTTCCTCATAAGGGAGGTGTCCCATGCCAGTAATCATTTTAGTCGCTCTTCTTCTGCACCTTTTGCAGTTCCACTATGTCTTTTTTGAGATGCGGAGACCAGAATTGTACACAATACTCCAGGTGGGGCCTTACTATTGTTTTGTATAATGGCATTATAATGTTGGCTGTTTTATTTTCATTCCCCTTTTTGATAATCCCTAGCATGGAATTGGCCTTCTTCACCGCTGCCACACATTGGGAGACACCTTCATGGAGCCGTCTACCAACACACCAAGATCTCTTTCCTGATCCGTCACGGATAGCTCAGAGCCCATGAGTTGAAAGATAAAGTTGGGATTTTTTGCCCCAATATGCATTACTTTACATTTGGATACATTGAAACGCATTTGCCATTTGGCAACCCATTCCCCAGTTTGGAGAGATCCTTCTGGAGCTCTTCACAATCTTCTCTGGTTTTTACCATATGGAAAAGTGTTGTGTCATCCGCAAACATGGCCACCTCACTGCTTATCCCTGTCTCCAGGTCATTTATGAACATTGAAAAGCACTGGTCCCAGGACAGATCCCTGGGGCACACCGCTTTTCACCTCTCCTCCATTGTGAAAATTTCCCATTGACTCCTGCTCTTTGTTTCCTGGATCTTAACCAGTTCTCAATCCATAAGAGGACCTGGCCTCTTATCCCTTGGCTGTGCAATTTTCTCAGCAGCCTTTGGTGGGGGACTGTGTCAAAAGCCTTCTGAAAATCCAGGTACAGTAGACGATATCCACCGGTTCACCCAAAACCACATGCCTGCTTACCTTTTCAAAGAATTCTAAAAGGTTTGTCAGGCAAGACTTACCCTTACAGTTTTCTCTCAGCAAGGTTTGTTCTATGTGTTTTAAGATTTTCTTTTGGATGAGGCTTTCCACCATTTCCCCTGGGACAGATGTAAGGCTAACAGGCCTGTAATTTCCCGGGTCCCCCTCCTTCCTTTTTTAAAAATTGCTGTGACATTCGCTATCTTCCAGTCCTCTGGCACTGTGGCCATTTTAAGAGACAAGTTGCATATTACTGTTAAGAGATCCGCAATTTCATTTCTCAGTTCCCTAATAACACTTGGATGGATGCCATCTGGGCCTGGTGACTTGTTGATCTTTAATTTGTCAATTAGTCCTAAAACATCCTCTTTTAACCTGTATTTGATTTAATTCTTTAGTGAAGAGGGGTCTTTCAGGCAGCGGAATCTGCCCAAGGTCTTCTGTTGTGAAGACAGATGCAAAGAACTCATTTCATTTCTCTGCAACTTCCAAGTCCTCCTTTACCTCCCCATTTCCTCCCACACCATCCAGAGGGCCAACTGGTTCTCCGGCAGGTTTTCTACTTCTAACATATTTAAAGAAGCTTTTATTATTTCCCTTTATATTGCTAGCCATGCATTCCTCAAAGTCTTTCTTTGCCTCTATCATCTTCTTACATTTCTTTTGCCAGAGTTTGTGTTCCTTTTTATTTTTCTCATTTGGGGAGGATTTCCATTTACAGAAAGACCTCTCCTTGCACTTTAGAGCCTCTCTAACTCCACTCATTAACCATGCCGGTGCCCTCTTGGACTTAGATGCGCTCTTCTTTCTTTGTGGTATGCACTTGTGCTGGGCCTCTATTGCAGTTGTTTTAAACAGGCTCCATGCACTCTGGAGAGACTGGATTCTTTTTACCTTCCCTTTCAATTTCTTTCTAACTAGTTTCCTCATCTGAGGGAAGTTTGGCCTTCAGAAATCAAGGGTTTTGTGTCTGATTTGCTTGACACTCTTTCCCCAACATGCATGGTAAAGGAGATTGCAGCATGGTCACTGTTCCCCAGAGGCTCACTGACATTCACATCCCTGACCAGGTCCTGAGTATAATACAGTATTAGATCCACAGTTGCCTGTTCTCGGGTGGGCTTCATGACAAGTTGCTCTAAGGCACAGTCATTCAGCATGTCGAGAAACCCAGTTTTCTTTCTTGCCCGGAGGTCGCATTGGCCCAGTCAATGTGTGGATAAACTACAAGGTCCAAGGAGTGATGTGATAGTTGGGGTCTGTCTGATCATAGCTACATAAACTTCCTAGATTGTTCAGTTTCTATTAACAGCAATATTTTTATGAGAATTGATTAAAATGAGCTCCTTTTGCAGACAAAATGGTAATCTTACATTTAGTTCTGTTAACTGCTTTTTTCTCAGAGTAATCAAATGGAATTCTGAACACAAAATGTCACCCTACACTTGTCTATCAGCTGTGTATTTCTCACATAACGAACAATGCCTGAATATTTGGTCTTGTATCTCAGATTCTGCATGTGTTAAAACTTGCTCTTGTTTAAAAGTTGGGAATCTGGACTATCTAGCAAATTCCTGAGACTAGAGTTCCCTTAGCCCTTGAATTATCCAAAATTTAGCCAAAGTATTCAGGTACTATTCAAAGTTTATTAAACTCCAAGAAGAGTTATGTATAGACAAACCTTTACAAAGCCATTGGAGCAACAATAAGGAGAAGACAGAATTACCAAATCATTGTGGAATTACTTTATTACAGTACATATCACACTCTTGTCTCCATAGGGAAGAAATTGGGTCCAACATTTCAAATTAACAACGGATTCCCATGCCAATTGCCATAAATGTCCCAAATGTTCCACCACTCTGCATCATGGTTTTGCCAACACCACCCATCAATTCTCGTCCTCTCATGCCGACCCTAAAAGAGAAATAGTAATCTTACATGAAGTTTACATTCTACAATAAGTAGAGGAAATGAATATTTAGTATCCAGTGGCGATTCAATGTACAGTACTGATTTGAAAAACATCATGAATTTGAGCTTATGTAATATATGAGCATAAAGAATTACAAAAAAGTATAATCAAGTCAATGTGAGGAGAGGTCCTGAGAGAGAAGGGAGTACAGGAATGAGCCATCCCCTCCCATCAAGATATCCTGTATACATTGCTGCCAGCAATGAAAGAGATGAGGGTGAAGGGAAAGTGGGCAGAGGATTCCGTCTCAGAAGGAGGAGGGAAGCGTGGGAAGGAGGGAACCAATAGTGGGCTTTATGGTGACAGAACGGGGTGGTGGTGGTGACTGGAAGGAGGGCTGGGGCAATATAAAGGAGGAGAGGGGGAGAAAGGAAGAGCACAGGATCCTGGTGCAACTAAAAGAGATGGATTCCATCTTATCTACCAGGTATGTCTATCTAAATGGAAAGTGTTCCTGGAAGAGGGGACAGCAGGTACGAGCCGGACCCAGTATCGGGTGGACAAAAGGAGCATGAAGCTGAGGGGACTTGTTGCAGGATGATATGTACTGGAAAGGACAAGTTGCTGAGGAAAACCACCAACAGGGAGAATTTTGGGAATTTCCAATTATAAAGATTTCTTTTGAGATGCCCAAGTTATCGGGCAGTTGGACTTAGCTCATGGACGTTCATTATTCTACTATGGCAAATGAAGTATGTATGTATTTATTTATTTATTTATTTATTTATTTATTTATTTATTTATTTATTTATTTATTTATTTAAAGACTATTTTTACCCAGCCTTCCTCCTTGAAAAAGGATACAAGGCGGCTTACAGTAATGAGGGAAACAGTCCAGTACAATTAAGACATGTTCAAGTATTTGAGAACACGGAATTGAGGGACATCTTACAGCATTAATAGACAACATTACAATAAAGCAACACGGTTATAAGTAGTCATAAACACAAAGTCTATGTGAACCCATAGATTCATATAAAATACAAGTGAAAGCTTGCCTAAAGAGAAAGGTCTTTGCCTGTTTCCGGAAGGACAACAGGGATGAGGCAGTCCTGGCCTCTAGTTCATAAACCCAAAGATCAGTTTAATAAAAAAATATTTTCAATTAATCTGTCTACTATTGTGTTGGGACTGGGATGGGAGGAACTACCACCAAGGAAAGAAGAACCCAATCATAGTCATACTACATTTGGATTATTAGCTAATCCATGAAACTATGATGAGGTGATAGTGGTTGTAAAGAAGGAAATGTCCAATATTTACATTGTATGCAACAGCAGCAGTTTGTCTCCGACATACCTGAGGCAAGAAAATGTACCAAAAAGTGCACCTGCTGCCATACCAACAGCAAAGCCCATCATGAAACCCATTTTCACTCGGTCAAAACAGCTGGGCTGGGATTGGCCATACGGCCCCACTGTCACAGGCATCTAGGCAGATAGAAAGAGAAATAAATACTTGTTTTAAAACACAGAACTAATAATGCATTTTGCTTCTATGTATGACAAAATGTGCCAACTGTTCAGAACTGATATTTGAATAGTGGCTTTGGTGAACACTTTCTATAGCAAGATTTTCATTAAAAAGTTATCCAGTATAGTATAAAGCTCATACATTATGGAGAATATATGTGCAAATGGCAGAACTATCTATTTCTAAGCAGAGACACACTACTTAAACTGAAATTCCAAAAAAAAATTCTATATGTTTTATTCAGAAGTTATTTACTATCTTATTTAAAGGCACAAATCCATTGGGCTGTCCTAACTAGAGAAGACTCACTGGATCAATTGAATTTACATAAGAATTGACTCACTAGTCAGCAACAGTCAGTGTGTCTCCTTGGAGCTGCCAAGAGAATCTAGATGAAAGGCTAAATTTAAAAGAGATAATCCCCTATCAGAATCCAGGCGCCAAAAGGCTGACTACAGGCAAATGGATTTTAAAATTTGAATGGAACACATATCTTGCCAGATATCTTACACATCCAACTAGATAGGCATATCCTGCCTAGAGGCACAGTCAAAAAGAACTGCAAATATTTGGCTTGGATCCTGATGGCATGGTCAATCAGGCAAAGTGGTGTTTCAAGATCCAAAAAGTGGACTCCAGATGTGTGGGCAAATGTTAGGAAGAAAAAAAGAGGGCATATCCTGCTAGAATCTCCCAAAGAAGGCAACTGGGTTAGCGATCAGTGACTTTAGATTTCTGTCGAGTGATGCAACACAGACCTTCAACCTGTGGATGCTTACACAACAGAAAGGGAAGGTGCAGTGAAGACTGACTGAAAAGCAGCATGTTTAGATTGTTTTGTATGCATTTCTACAACCATTTCCTCTCCGACGGGGAGTGCAAATAAATGGTCGTTGAAAGCCTTCAAAGAAGTGAAATGCCTTTAAATGAGTTAAAGGTAAGAGAGAAAAGCAACATGTTCAGACCGTTGAATATGCATCTTTACAATTATTTTCTCTTCCATGGGGAACTGAAACACTTTAATTTTGTGACTTTAAAGGAGTTAACGGTAAGAAGAAAAAAACAAACGGCGGCCCATAAATAACGAAACGATCGTTACTAGCAAAACAGGTAGCAAGGTTCAAGAATAAGGTCCCACGATTTTAATTTTTTTTCGTGCTAAACTGCCGCAAGACTCGGAGATGTTTTAAAGGAGCTCACAATCGCGTGTAAGCCTCGGCTTCTGCCATGTTTTCTTGACTTCCGGAACCCTATAAAAACCACACTGGTACTACGTAGGAAAACGGTTTGCACCGTCACGGCAACTCAAGACCTCTGATCCTCGCCCTCCACATCCAAGATATCACTCCGAACCGTCCCGTGGACCGACATCCAAAATTAAACCTCGCTTAAGCTCAACCAGCCCCAAACACCCTTGCCTAGAACTCCGCTCACCTCGTCCGCCTCAATCCAGGTGCGTCCCAAAGGTTCCTCCGTGGGGCCCGGCCTGCCGTCGCTCTCTGATTACGTCACAGGAAAGCGATCCGGGAGGGAGGGAGGGAGGGAGCGGCGCCGTCGCTGGTGTGGCTCTGGATGTGTGTTGCGTCCAAGGAAGGGAAAGCCCGGAGGAGCGATGCTGGTCTTTCGAGCGGCGCCGTGGCGGTCTCTGCGGGGGCTGGCCGTCTTCCGGATAAGGCAGCTGTCGGGGCTTGCCAGTTCACTAGGTAATGGTCCCCCACCCCTTTCCCTCGCCCTGGGGACCCGTCAGGACAGATTCTCCGACGGGACACCCCCCCTCCTCGAGGTGGCTCCTGGGTCGAGGAGTGGGGCAGGGGGGTCCCTCTTCGCAGTTGGGATGGCTTCAGGCGGCTGGACAGCAGCCACGCCACCACGCCCCTTTGTGGGCTGGTTGCCCTTGTTGAGGTGCAAGACACGGATTTTTTATAATAATAATAATAATAATAATAATAATAATAATAATAATAATAATAATAATAATAATAATAATAATAATAATAATGGTGATGATAATGGTGATGATAATGGTGATGATGATGATAATAAACAGCAGCAATAACAATAACAACAATAACAATAGCTCTTGCGTTAGGTAACAGCCGCTGCTTGCGCAATATTTTTTTCCTCTCCTGGTTTCAACGCGAAGTGCATTTGGAAGCAGTTTTGGTGGATCGTGGATGTGAAAACATATTCTGGACGATAGCACAAGATGTGTTCTTAAACTATAACATCTCGTTATTTAACCCGTGGCCAATTAGACCCCTCACCAGTCACAATTACGGTAGTTTTGTACATAGATGGCTCGATCGCAGCAAGTGAAAGTGCAACACTTGCTCCATCTTGTGGGGTATTGATCTATTCAGGTAACTTTCCTCCCTGGCCAACTGCAGTTAATGGCAGTGTGGGTGTGTCCTAATACAGTGGACCCTTGTATAACAAACAGCTTGTATAACATAACATTTGTACAACATAAACATTTCTGAAGATAGGGGAAATTTGCTTAACATAATCGCCTATGGGGAGAATCCGTACAACATAAAAATGGGATTAGTCCGTTTTCAATGCATTCCTATGGGAATTTATATAAAGGAAAATTTTCTTAACATAATTTAATTTGAAACGAATTAATTTCTTTATACAAGGTACCACTGTACTTGGATTCTGGAATAGTGGGGGATAGAGTTGGGGTCACAGCTGCTGTAGATTCTGTGGTAGTAATTGATAGCCTTGCCTCTGCAACAAGCAAACAAACTAATGAACTGGGTACTCAATTTACCAATCTCAGAAATATGGAAGGCAGAGTCAAAACTGAGCTAGCTACCTGAGCCCACCAGGGTTGAACTGCAGTTGTGAGGAAAGTCTTGATTGTAGCATAAACGCTACAATGAAGAAAATAGCAAAATAGGAAAAATGCTGTATTTTGCTTGAAAAATCATGCAATAATTGACTGATCAGCCCAAACCTGTGTGATTTGGGTTGGACATCAGTTAATATAGTCATGTATAAGGACTAAATATTTAACAGAGTTAGAGCTTTAAAGAAACTGAAATAATCTTTAAAGTGATACAACACATAATCTCTGTGTCTATGCCAACAATTGACTTAATTTTTGCATAGACCTGGGAGGTGAAATAATGTTGGTATCTTCTGCATATATGCATTTTTCACTCATGTAATTGTATTTCTCCAGGCAAAAGTAATGATGAATCTTCACTTCGGCCATTGTACATGGATATCCAAGCAACTACTCCTATGGTTTGTAAACTGCTTACTTATTTAGGGTAAATGAAAAACAACAGCAACAGAGAAACAAAATATTTACAGAGCAGATCTATATATGTTTACCCAAATGTAAGGTTTATCAGCTGGTTAGCTTAAGTGATTTAGAGCACTGGGCTTTCGAACCAAGAATCAGGACTTTTAGTTTCAGAAAACGAATCAGCCCAAGTAGCCTTGGGAAAGTGTGAACTATTTCCAAAGCACCATCAGAAAAAGGGACTGGTAAATCGGTTCTAAATCTTGATACCTTGAAAAACTCTGTGAAGGATTGCTGTAAGTGAGAAATGACTTGATGACGCATACCAGTAATTATTTCACTTTATTCAGCAGTACTGTATTTAGTGTCCGTTGACTATACAGTGCCAAGTGCAGGGACTTAGGCAGAAGTGTCTTCTGCCAGTAAAATTTTCATTGTTCTCAGAAGACCTTATCTATACTACCTGATTTCAGGGATCTATCATTTGAAGGGTCAACCAGCACAGCTGTGGTTCTTGCTAAGACATCGGCAGAAGAGCTGAGGAAGAGGCAGGGCAAGGGAGGAGCTGAGTTATACTTGATCCAGTGAGACAGTTGAGTTACACTTGATCCAGTGACACAGCTACTAAGACAGCATAAAGTTAGGCCTAAGAAATCAACAGCATTCCTAGCTGTGAGGGGGTTTGATTGAGTATGACTTCAGCTAGTCAGGAGTCAGTTCAGCAAGCATTTAATCATCTTAGCTAGTGACAGTTGCTTTATAATTGTACATAAGATAGCAATTATAGTCTCATATATTATGCAACCTCTATACCACTGATTGTATAGAACAGTGATGGCGAACCTTTTAGAGACTGAGTGCCCAAACTGCGATTCAAAACCCATTAATTTTTCGCAAAGTGCCAACACAGCCATTTAACCTGAATACAGGTGGCTGTGAAGGAGTGATGTTGGATGCCCACAGAAATGGATACTGGTGCCATCTTTGGCACCTGTGCCATAGGCTCACCAACACTGGTATAGAAATTGTGTTCAACTGGATGGCAAAAAAGAACAATGGCATGTGTTTACTGCTTGATCTTAATCAAGGGAAGCTCTTCTCCCTCTCACAAAATACCAGAACTAGGGGACATCCACTCAAATTGAGGGCTGGGAGAGTAAGAACAGACAAAAGAAAATATTTTTTCACCCAGCGCATTGTTAGTCTGTGGAACTCCCTGCCACAGGATGTGGTGATGGCATCTGGCCTAGATGTCTTCAAAAGGGGATTGGACAGATTCCTGGAGGAAAAGTCCATCACAGGTTACAAACCATGAGGGAGATGTATCATCTCCAAGCTTAAAACCGGGGTACCTCAAGGACCAGATGCAGGGGAGTGGTATCAGGAGACAGATACCATGGACTCCCAGACGCATCTGGTGGGGCCACTGTGAGATACAGGAAGCTGGACTAGATGGGCCTTTGGCCTGATCCAGCATGGCTCTTCTTATGTTCTTATGTTCTTATATTTTGCTCAGATATAAATCTATAGATTTTGTGTAAACAAGCAAATGATGCATATTATTGGCTTTTCGGTAATTAAAATTATGTGTAACTGAAATGTTTTAAAAGAAAATGAAGTAAAATAGGCTAACTCTGTAACTGGAATTCTAGGACCCCAGGGTGTTGGACAGCATGCTGCCTTATCTTATTGATTTGTATGGGAACCCACATTCTAGAACTCATGCTTATGGCTGGGAGAGTGAATCTGCCATGGAAAAAGCTAGACAGGTAAGATTGCATCATTGTTTTTAGAAGCTGAGTATAAGTCCATCCCTGCTGAGCTATTCATTAGTTTCTCTAGATAATGTTACAGAAATTTTGTGATGAGTTTTTATTTCAAATGTTGGAACATATATCTGTCTTCATTTTTATAGCAAGTTGCATCACTAATAGGAGCAGATCCAAGAGAAATTATTTTTACCAGTGGAGCAACAGAATCAAACAATATAGCAATCAAGGTAAGAGGATAATGTTCTTGTGTGATGATGCTCTTAAATGCCCACACCCATCAGACAGCATTCCATAGTTACTGTGTACACTCAGAATTCATTGTGCTATTAAAGATTTATTTGAGATTTGTTTGAGATTTTTCTGAATTTAATTTTTTATATTTTACATTTCCTTCAGGCATCTCCTACTTACTGTGAGCACTATTATTTTGACTACACGAGATTGAGTATTCTCATCTGAAATTGGTTGTAAACACAACATGCTTAGGTTCAAATGTGACGTATGTGGGACTAACCTAGTAAAAGTAGAATATTTTCTGTATAGGCAAACCTAAGATTTTATTTTTGTTAGGAAGTAAACCCTGCTGCCCTCTGTTGTTTCTTATGAAAGATGCATGGGATTTTTAATTGTTTATTGTGTTAGCTTGTTGCTTTCTTTAGAACAGTCTGGATGAAGGTTCTCAGTAGAGGTGGGCAGTTCTGCTATTGTGATGAATCTGAAGCAATGAATTCTGATATCTAAAACCTTAAATTTAAAGAAATATGTTATTCCGAATGCTACCATAACACTACAGTTTTTGCTTTGTTTTTCACTAAAACAGACTCAGTGTGACTTTCTCTGGGAAAACTGATTTGAGCTATTGTGCAAATAAGAACAAAATGATCAAATTATCAAAATAATTGGACTGACAGACTCCTTAACCATTTCAGGACTCTCTTCAGCAATTTACAATGGTTTCTGAGACTACAAGTATTTTTCCTGGTAGTTCTATTCCATTACAGTAAAAGCACTTAGGAAAAATATCTTTTACCTAGTTGAAAGTACTATAAAGCTAGAAATTTTATGCATATTTGAAAATACTATGGAAAGTATGAATTATAGATTAAATATAAATTTGACTGCTACTTTTGGGGGACAATCCTGGGCATGTATCTTGAACAGTACTGTACATTCTTCTGAGTTTGAGTAGACTAGTTTCCACGTAAATATGTATAGGAATTATGTCTGTTCCATAGATGTTTAGCATTAAGTCTCGTTGAACTCATTAAGATCTGAAGAAGGATGCTTAGGCTCTTGTTTGTGGTTACCAGAATATCAAGGGTAACAGGGCATTTCATACTTCTGACACAAAACCGTCTACTTTTCAGCCTTAAAAAACTAATCCTTTTTTTATCCTCCTAAAGGGTGTTGCAAGATTCTATAAAGCCAGAAAGAAGCATATAATTACAACACAAACTGAACACAAGTGTGTGTTGGATTCTTGTCGTGCCTTAGAAGCTGAGGGCTTTCGAGTAACATACTTGCCTGTAATGAAAAATGGGATTTTAAATTTACAGGTAAATAATCTTTGTGAGACACATAGAATCATAGAGTTGGAATAGACCTCAAGGGCCATCCAGTCCAAATTCTTCCTAATGCTTAAATTGAATCTCTTTTCCTGCAGAAGTATTCAGTGTGGTGTAGTTGGGTAGACAAAATTAAACTAGAGTGATGGACCATCAGTTGGAGGTCTGGGCTCAAATCCCTGAACAGTTATGGAAACTCATTGGGGTTGTGGAACTGGTAAAACTACTCCATAAATACTTACATAACTTGAAAGATCCATTAGGGTTGCTGTAAGTCAGTTCCAACTTGATGGCAGTAACAACAGTCTTTGTGAAAAGCGTTGCTTTGAATTTCTTTTCAGTTCTTTGCCTATGTAAAAAGCAAGCAAATGGACTTTCCACTTACTGTAAAGTTACTTACTGCAGAGAATTGCCCAAAATGCGTTTTCCCCATCAGAGGAGGCAAAGATAGATGCTTTTCTCTTAATTGGACAAAACTGGAGCAAATTTGCAAGTGCCAATAAAGAAGAAGAAGATTTGCATTGTTGTATCTTACTCAAATAAAGATTTAAACCTTTATTATTTAGTTCAGTGTCACGTAGTTGTACGATATGGATACATCTCAGTGAACATAATGGAACTAGTTTCTAAGTGAACATATGGTGGATTTCACATCAAAGCATTTAATTTTTTTTTAAATAGACTATTTATGCCACATGCTCCAACTCTAAGTAAGATCTCTAAGCAGCTTAACATTTAAAATTAGACAGCCAACAGATTTAAAAAAACCAGTATCCAGAAGGCTGTATGTGGTCTTATGTAAGTATAATACAAGCTTTTCAGGTACCCGAGTATCTCTGAAAAAAATGCCTCTCAAAGCTAGTAGAAAAAGGATTACAACTGAAAGGGATCTTTTGCAAAACTTTTGGTTCCTAAAAACAAACAGAAATGATGTGTCTATGTGCACATTTGTCTTGACTTACTGTCCATTGATTTCAGTGCAAGGTAGCATGTCTAACATTTATGGATTGAATGAAATTTTTAAAAGTAGAAGTTCTGCCATATATCACCCTAGCACCCAGTTTCCTTTGTTTATTGTGTTCTCAACATTAAAGTATTCAAGTGCAATTGTGTTAAAATAATAATAAAAATAATAAAAAATAATAATTTAAAAAGCCTCTAGGCCTAGGGGTTATAACAGACTAATCTGATTCTTTAAGGATGCTCCCCAAAAAACTGTTCTAGGCCCAGGGAGACTTTTTTCTTTTACAGAACTGGAAATGATTGGGCTTCATTGTTTCTCCCCTTATTTTAAAATCTCTGTTTCCAAAGGCAGTATTCACTTGCAGTGTTTTGTGTGGTTTGAATTACTTCTTACATTTTATATCATTTCAACTAGGAACTAAAAGATGCAATACAGCCAGACACAAGCTTGGTTTCAGTAATGACTGTGAATAATGAAATAGGAGTGGTGCAGCCCGTTGAAGAAATTGGTAAGTGTCCTAATGATAATGTAAGTAATATGCAAACAACACTCAGTACATAGAATATGGACTTTTCCGTTCAACAACTCTGAGGTTTTTCTGTGTATCTATAGAAAAAATAATGTACGCTGGGTTAGGGATGCCTCAAGTTATGTAATTTTCAAGTTATGAAAGGAAGTCCAACTGGAAGTGTGTCTGAAGTCTATCTGAAAAAATTTCCGCAAAAACTGGGGTTATGATTTTTTTTCTATTGAAAGCCCTGGGTTACGAAATTTTAGTACGAAAGTACTAAAATGTACGAAAATAGTATGAAAATTGCATAGTATGATGGGGGTTCCTGCATAGCAGGGGGTTGGACTGGATGGCGCTTAAGATCTCTTCCAACTCTATGATTCTATGAGCTTTCACATTTTAGCGAAATAAAAACTATACTATTAAACTTAGATTTTTTTGTGTTTGTGTATGTGTTACAGGTCAGATCTGCAGTTCCCATAAAATTTTCTTTCATACCGATGCTGCACAGGCAGTTGGGAAAATTCCTGTAAATGTCAATGAGATGAAAATTGATTTAATGAGCATCAGTGGCCATAAAATATATGGCCCCAAAGGTATTCAAAATTTATCACATTCCTTGTTTATGCTTGTTAAATACTGTCCAGTTTATTAATCTAGTTTTTCAAATACAATTCAACAAATGTCCATTGCATCTCAAGTCACCATGGGAAACTGAAGCTTTGCTACTTAAGGATAAATCAAAAATATGATATTTATTGCATATTATTTGTAGCTGCTCGGCACAGAACTTTTATAGAAATTGCCTTGGGGCTGTGGAATCACTCTTCTTTTGAAGAAACTGTATCAGCAGGCCTTGTTTTGTAATTGCTACATTTCTTTTTAAAAAAACATCAATTTAGACCAGTGGTTCTCAACCTGTGGGTCCCCAGAGGTTCCTGGACTGCAACTCCCAGAAGTCTTCATCACTAGCTGAGCTGGCCAGGATTTCTGGGAGTTGCAGTCCTGGAACCTCTGGGGCCCCACAGGTTGAGAACCACTGATTTAGACTGTTGCTGCACTTCAGGAATATCCAGGTTCTTTAAATATTTGTGTAAACTACTCTTTTGTGCTCATATCAATATAGCAAATGAATAATGTTCTGCACATTTTGGTGGTATTGGAATTAGAGAAGTCTCATGGGTTGGAGAGAGACATTTTAGAACTAGAGTAAGTTACACCTGTCCATTTATCCAATACAATGCAGATCTCTCTCTAGCGTCTCTATGCAGGTAGTACATTGAGCACGGTGACCAGAGTCTAGGGCAAAATACCCATATTTTCTCATGAACAAGACTCCCCCATGAATAGGGCAACTATTTGCAGAGACAAGGTATAGGCAGTTTCACAACTGTACAGTTTTCTCCTCGGCTTATTTCTGTGTATAAGACGACCCTCCATTTTTAGTCTAATGATTTTAGATAAAAATATGGTCTTATACATGGAAAAATACGGTAACTGATTTCAGCTTGTTGGTCTCTGGCTTGTGTGTATAAAGGATGAGCACTATGTATGGCCCTCATGCTTGGCATAAGAATTCTGGAGTACAATAGGGCCCCCTTTTTGACCCACTTATCCATGGTTTGATAAACATTAAAAATATTAAAAGAAAATCCCATAAATGTGTTTCTAACCATGATGTTACCAGAATTGGCCACTAGAAGGACCCAGAGACCATGTTATGTATAATGTTTGCTATTAAAATAGTGTTCACTATGATCCACATTTTTCAGTACCCATGGGTCAGTTCAGAACCACTCTCTCACAAATACAGAGGCCCTACTGCATTACTTCTCATTTGTGGAAGAAAATAATGCTAAGCAATAGTTTGGGGAGATTGTATGGGGAGAGGCAGTTCAGTGTTTGAAGGACCAGTCTTCTAGTAAGAGAGCAACTCAATGTCCCAGGTAAAAATGCATCATTATTTATATTCTAATTACTAGCTCTTCACAATATAATTCTCCAGGAAAAAAATCATTTTGCCTATTTGAAAAACTTGTAATATGCAGTATACTATAAAATCTGCAAAGTATAAGCAAAAACTTTTTTTTTTTTTTAAAAAAAGGGGTTGGTGCAATCTATGTTCGGCGGCGACCACGAGTAAGAATAGAACCTATACAGAGTGGAGGAGGCCAAGAGCGTGGCTTACGTTCTGGGACAGTGCCAACTCCTTTAGTTGTTGGCTTCGGAGCAGCATGTGAATTGGCACAAGAAGAGATGGAGGTATAAAGAGTGATTCACTTTTTCTGTATACTCTGTCTAGAGCCAAATACCGGTAGTTTGGCTGTATTTATTTTGCCATGTTCTTTGACAGCATATAAATGTTAGAAAGAGTGCAACATATTTCTAGATGTATAGACAAAGTATTTAATATGTTATTTATACAAGTAATCCTTCATTTTTCAAGAATATGTAATGCTTAAATAAATGGAACTTTGTCAGACAAAACTAAATGAACTTTTACTTAGTGGCAGAACCATTTCCTGTGAACATTTTTGGAAAACAGTTCATATTAACATTTATTTGCTCAGTATTCTCATATATAACTCTTACATGTCCCAATTCTGGATATTATATGCTGAAATCCTGTTTCTGTAAGTTATGTGGCATAAGTCTGATGATGTTTACAGGCAGAATAGTTTTTTTAGAAATTGAAAACATTACAAAAATTGCCACTGTTGGTAAAATCATCTCATCAGCTGTGATTTTCCAGTAATCCAGAGTTCCTCCTTTCAACCTAAGGCCCCTTCGGTCCTGAATATTCCCTTTCATCATTCAGAACCTGGGGCTGCATGGGACAGGAGGAAGAAATATTTAATTACTGAAATACTGTGTTGCCAGAAAGACTTGACTGGCAGTAGTGGTTTTTGGTAATTACATGCTCTTCCTGATGATGAATGGGTTTACTCAAGATTTCTGGGGAGTTTGGGAAGAGAAAAGGCAATACCTACTTTGTAAAAAAGTTGTCGTCCTCAGCCTTCCATAATGGAATTGAACCCAAACAGGATCTTAGCTATAATATTCTTTCTAATTTCTTTATGGCTGGTGGTAAGAAAAGACATGATTTGTAGAAACCCTAGTGTTGGTTATTTTAATAATTTTAAGAGTTTCCATCTGTTTTGAGGCAGTCTCTCTGGCTGAGAACAGTATATGATTCTCAAGCAAGGATAGAAATACCCTATCATAAGTTGTCCTTCTACTGACAATAAACATAGAGTAGCAAGATGTGGATAGGGTGGTTTGGTAATACTGTAGTCTTAATTTAAAATGAGACTGAATTTTGCTGAGATCTATCTGATAATTCCTTGTTCTATGACTGTTACTTTTGACAGTTCTTCTGGGTGCTATATTCTCTAGAACCTTCTTGGGCAACAGGCCAAATATAACTAACGTGGTATTTTGGCTGTATGGGGCAAGGGTTTATCTGCCTATTGGTCACTTAGCCAGTGAACGCTGCCATTTCTTTTCCAGTACGACCATAAGCGAATTAGCTTATTGGCTGAAAGGCTAGTTACAAAAATAATGGCAGAAATTCCTGATGTGGTAATGAATGGAGACCCAAAGCTCCGCTATCAAGGTATTTTATTTTATTTTATTTATATACTACCTGTTAGTACAAAAGCACTCATTTTGGGCAGTGTAACAGATAAAATCCATGCACATTAAAAACACCAGCACAATCACCACCACCACCACAGAACTGCAGAGCTAGAATGGATCTTACGAGTCACTGAGTTCAGCCCATGTCAAGGAAACCAGTCTCTGGCTCTGCAGCCAAATACCTAAACCATTGGGCTAGCCAGCAAATATATTGTTAAAACAGTATTGGGTTTCTCTGTTCTACAGCATGTATTTGCCTCATTTGGGTTCGTTTTGATTGTCAGAAGTGTTGGAAATGTCTAAAAACTAAATTCACGGAGAATATGAAACTTGGAGCAACAGCCCAGAGTAGAATGAATCTTGGGCCTTTTGCATACTAGTCCAGAAGCAATAGTTTGAACATAGCAAAACTTAAACATGATTTTCTGCAGCTTCATTATGACAAAGTGAAAACAAGCCAGAATCAGTTGGAAAATGATGCCGGTGTACAGTAATTTCATTGGTGTCAATTTCATCTGTGAATTGCCACAAGTACAGACATCAGCATAGGTAGTTACTGTTGCACACTAAGACATGCCGCTCATATGCAGCCATGAAGGCCTGTTCCTATTTATTAACTATCATCAGTTCAATACAGAAATATATGGTGATAAGTTTACACCATTGGGGATAAACAATAGGATGCAGGGTATTGTTTTATATATTAATGGCAAATATAAAGCTGATAGGTAAAATTATAATATCAGGGCTATGTTTTATATTTGCTATAAATTAAATTGTAGCTGAGCTTACTGAGTTACAGTAAGAATTTAAAGTCCGAAAATATAGCTCCAAAGGAGGGATTGTAGTTTCTGGAACATATAATTAACAAACTTTAGGTGTTTCATATGCAGCAATTACTTCTCTGTTGACATCAAGGGTTTTCTCCAGAATTAACATTTGAGATGTCTAGTGGTTACAGAACTGTAGTGACAGATACTGACTGGATGAAGTAAGAGTTTCAAAGGGAAAATAGACTTTGGTTATTAGAGAGGCAATTAAAGGAAATGTTTGTCAAAGCACTGTAGATTTACTGTAGGCATCCAATTGTGCAGACATACAATGAGGTCTTCAAATACCGTAAATTGACTCTACTTTGTTAACTTTCCAGGCTGCATCAACTTGTCTTTTGCATATGTGGAAGGAGAGAGCCTATTGATGGCTCTTAAAGATGTGGCACTCTCTTCTGGAAGGTAATGCTGCATGCACAGGAGAAAAAGAAGGCCTGGGGAATTCTCTGAGAATATATCATGCTGTCCATTGTTAAGACAAAACATATTTCGGTCTAATCACATAATTTAAAAATCTTGTGGCACCTTAAAAATAACAAGTTGTAAGCTTTCTTAGATTGAAGATCGTTATTTCAGATCCATAGAGTGTCATGTTACTGGTTAAAAGTTTATACAGTAATATGGAGGGTGAGAAGATGGAATACAGTGGTTTGCAAATGTATTCGGCCCCCTTGAACTTTTCCACATTTTGTCACATTGCAGCCACAAACATGAATCAATTTTATTGGAATTGCACGTGAAAGACCAATACAAAGTGGTGTACACGTGAGAAGTGGAACAAAAATCATACATGATTCCAAACATTTTTTACAAATAAATAACTGCAAAGTGGGGTGTGCATAATTATTCAGCCCCCTGAATCAATACTTTGTAGAACCACCTTTTGCAGCAATTACAGCTGCCAGTCTTTTAGGGTATGTCTCTACCAGCTTTGCACATCTAGAGACTGAAATCCTTGCCCATTCTTCTTTGCAAAACAGCTCCAGCTCAGTCAGATTAGATGGACAGCATTTGTGAACAGCAGTTTTCAGATCTTGCCACAGATTCTCGATTGGATTTAGATCTGGACTTTGACTGGGCCATTCTAACACATGGATATGTTTTGTTTTAAACCATTCCATTGTTGCCCTGGCTTTATCTTTAGGGTTGTTGTCCTGCTGGAAGGTGAACCTCCGCCCCAGTCTCAAGTCTTTTGCAGACTCCAAGAGGTTTTCTTCCAAGATTGCCCTGTATTTGGCTCCATCCATCTTCCCATCAATTCTGACCAGCTTCCCTGTCCCTGCTGAAGAGAAGCACCCCCATAGCATGATGCTGCCACCACCATATTTGACAGTAGGGATGGTGTCTTCAGAGTGATGTGCAGCGTTAGTTTTCCACCACACATAGTGTTTTGCATTTTGGCCAAAAAGTTCAATTTTGGGCTCATCTGACCAGAGCATCTTCTTCCACATGTTTGCTGTGTCCCCGCATGACTTGTGGCAAACTGCAAACGGGACTTCTTATGCTTGTCTGTTAACAAAGGCTTTCTTCTTGCCACTCTTCCATGAAGGCCAACTTTGTGCAGTACATGACTAATAGTTGTCCTATGGACAGATTCCCCCACCTGAGCTGCAGATCTCTGCAGCTCGTCCAGAGTCACCATGGGCCTCTTGGCTGCATTTCTGATCAGTGCTCTCCTTGTTCAGCCTGTGAGTTTAGGTGGACAGCCTTGTCTGGGTAAGTTTGCAGTTGTGCCATACTCCTTCCATTTCTGAATGATTGCTTGAACAGTGCTCCGTGGGATGTTCAAGACTTTGGAAATCTTTTTGTAGCCTAAGCCTGCTTTAAATTTCTCAATAACTTTATCCCGGACTTGTCTGGTGTGCTCTTTGCACTTCATGGTGTTGTTGCTCCCAATACAGTATTCTCTTAGACAATCTCTGAGGCTGTCACAGAGCAGCTGCATTTGTACTGAGATTAGATTACACACAGGTGCACTCTAGACATTAGCACTCATCAGGCAATGACTATGGGCAACTGACTGCACTCAAACCAAAGGGGGCTGAATAATTACGCACACCCCACTTTGCAGTTATTTATTTGTAAAAAATGTTTGGAATCATGTATGATTTTTGTTCCACTTCTCACGTGTACACCACTTTGTATTGGTCTTTCACATGCAATTCCAATAAAATTGATTCATGTTTGTGGCTGTAATGTGACAAAATGTGGAAAAGTTCAAGGGGGCCGAATACTTTTGCAAACCACTGTATAATGGAAATGCAAAAGGTCTTATATTATGTCAGTCATTTGGGATCATTGACCGTCCTTTGGGATGATAGGTAGAAGTTATTAAGAGTCATTCAAAGGTCATAAATGGAAGATGAGTGCATTCAATAATAGCTAAGCAGATGAATCCATTCAAGGTAGCAAAGCATCTGGCTCTGTAATTATTTTGTTCAAACTGATCCACTTTAAGATCAGAAACCTGGCTTTTTAGGGAAGCATATGGCAATCTGTAATGTACTTTATGTTGCTCCCACAGTGTTTGTTGTATTTTCTTCCTACCATTCGCTTTCAGCCTCTTGCTGGGCTCTTGTGTGCTTGTTTGATCTACTTGGTTTATTTGTTGTCTTTGGTTTGTTTATTGACTTTAATTTTTCATTATTTATTTGGCTTTCGTATAAACTGCCCAGAGTCCCTTTGGGGAAATTGGAGCAGTCTAGAAATGCTAAAATAAATAAATAGTATCCAGGGAGATGGAAATATTTTCTTTCTGATTTTGAATAGTACAGGTTCTAATGTCAGATGAGTTTCCACTTATTTGTGTGTGTGTATAGACTGTGTGGGCTTTGTTTATGTGCATGTGCACTTGTGTGAGGGTTCAACTTCATACCTGATGCGTGACCCATCATTTTCCAGTAAAAGATTTATTGTGGTGCAACAGAACTTGGTTCATTTAACAACTCAGCATTTGAAACGAAGAAATTTTTACTTCTCTTCCTTTTTAAATGATGGGTTATGTTGTGTTGTTGTGCTGTGTTTTTATTGTTGAGTATATGATCCTTATATTTCCTTTTATATATGGAGAGCATATTTTACCAAAACAAATTCTGGGTGTATCCAACCACACTTGGCCAATAAAAGTATTCTGATAAAAGTATTCTGAGTAATTCCAACTTGAGGGGAGTTCTCTCAGACGACCCTTCTGGTATTAGGAAGGGGTTTGATGGATTGTCCTTTAAACAAGTCAGTAATCAAACTACTATTCCCAGGTTCAAGTCCTGAAACAAACTCAGTCCAAATCACGTGTCCTTCATGAGGGTCCAGGTTCTCTTCTGTCTCCAGCCCTTCTCCTTCCAAGGGCTGGTTCTATGGTCTGTGGTCTTCAACCCCCTACCACATCCTTTCCCTTTCAAGATGACCTGCTCCTGTCGGATGGCTGGTTTCAATCCCCGACTGCTGGGAGAATACCCTAAGCCCACAATTCCTTGGACTTACGGGCAAAGGATTTTTCTCTCTCCAGTTGCAGTTGGATCTCCTTCCTTTTCCATTGGTATTCTCAGGCTTCCGTCTCCCCCCGGTATGAACAACCCAGCCGATGGTCTTGCCTTCAATAGCTCTCAGCTTCTTTTTGGGGGGCATAATTAGCTTTTCCCAATTTCCCATGTCTGGTTTCTCCATCCAGACATAGTTGCAATGTGGTGGTAAAACCCTAGGCACTTCCCTTTTATAACCCTGACCTTGGGCCGTTTTTTCCTCCTTCAAATCTCCCGCACTTTTTCCCTCTCTAATCTCTGTGTGCTCCAACCCCTGCCTTATTATGATTTCCATCTAACCCTCACATGCCAGAGCGGGTATGTTTACTCCTCCCTTCCCTTCTTTTGCTGTGATTCACCTTTCAGCTGCATCCTTGGGTTTAGGACCAGACGGCACTCCTATATTTCTGGGCTCCTTTAGGGATGCATCTCCACAGCTTGCAAAAGGTGGCATCAAGGCTTATATAATTCCAGCAATGTTATTGTTCGGAGCTGAGTCAGAACTGTAAGTTTGGTAGAAGGTTAATTCCTGCTGCTCACATTTTTAATCACTTCTTTGTAATTTATTAGTCATTCTTTTCTCTTTCACTGGGCTTCTAATACCTTGAAGCATTTTGATATTACTTATCATATCCAGCATGCATTTAATTTTACTACCATTCCTGTTCCCTTTCCTATCCCTCTTCTAATATTGGTTCTGCCTAGTATTCCTGCCAAGAAAAACTCCGTGGACGTGGGGTCACGAAGAGTTGGTTGCGACTGTAACAACACAACAACATTGTTTTAGTTTACATATTTTTGTCCTTATGCCTTTTTTAAAATATTTTTTATTAAATTTTAAGACATACAAACAAATGACAATACAAGTGCATCCCCACCCCCGGGACCATCCTGTTCCTCCATGAATTCTTCTTTGTTACTCCATCATCTATTGTTCTAGTATTCTTCTTAAAGTCCTCTTCTCCAGAACTGTCTTGAAGTATTCGTCGGCTCCTTCCCCTTCCCTTCTACTAATACAAAGTCTATAAATTTTCCCCAAATGTCATAAAAAATGTCTTTTTTCATTTCTCCTCGTTTAACTTTTAAACTACAAGACAATTTGTCGTTTATGGCTATATCCAAAAGTTCGTTATACCAATCTTCCATCTTGAGATCTAGTTTAGATTTCCAATTTCTTGCTATAATTAATCTAGCGGCTGTCATAAGATTTGCTATTAGTTCCTTTGTTGTAACATCATAATCTTTACCAGTTATTTATTTATTTATTTATTTATTTATTTATTTATTTATTTATTTATTTGTGAGCTTGTATCCCGCCCATCTTCCCAGCGGGAACTCTGGGCGGCTAACAACAGAAAAGCACATAAAAACAGCGGTTAAAACTGCAAGCAGTAAGGCAGCAGAGAACAAGATGGCGACGAGCCAGAGGAGAAAAAAAAAAGAAACGAATTCACAAGGTCGCCGAAGGCCTCTCTGAAAAAGAGGGTTTTCAAGGCCTTCTTGAAAGTGGGCAGGGACGAAAGCAGGCGTTTTCGTTTTTTGTTAAGAATGATAACAGTGCTGTCTCTGGATCACAATCAATATCTACTTTGATCATGTCACTTAGCTCTAAGAAAACCCTTTTCCAGAACTTTTGAACTATTTCACATTCCCACTAGAGATGCATATATGTACCTATCTTTTTTTCACATTTCTAGCACATCTTAGAGTAATCAGCATTCATTCTATTCAACCTAATTAGCGTCAAGTACCATCTAGAAACCAGTTTAAAATAATTTTCTTTTATCCTAACCGATAATGATCTCAAGATTCTCATATTCCAGATTTTCGCCCAGTCTTTTTTTTATCTCTACATAGAATCATAGAATCATAGAGTTGGAAGAGACCTCAAGGGCCATCTAGTCCAACCCCCTGCCATGCAGGAACCCCATTAAGATCTTGTTTCCAAACCTCTCTCAGAGAATCTAACTCCTTCCTTGAGTTGCCCAGATAGTGAATCCTCTTTTCAATTTAACATTTTCCATCATGTCTAGTTCTGATCTGCATAAACAGTATAGTAGTTCAAACTAGTTGATGTATGTGTCAAGAGCATATTATCTAAAGTACATCTGGGAAGTGATTCAAGGGAACTTAACTTTTCTTGTGAGACTGAAATGTTTCACTACTAATTCAGTCTGAAGAAGCAACTTGGCTGAGTAGCGAAACATTTTGATTCCACAAGAAAAGAAGTCCAGTTGTCACGACGCAACTCCCAGATAACTTCACCTGGATGGATGATAGAGAATCTCCACAGACATATCTATAGTAAATTTTGCTCTTCTTTCTTACATGTAATATGTGATAATTTCATACTTTGTTCTCATTCTCAATAGCGCTTGCACATCTGCATCACTAGAGCCATCATATGTTTTGCGTGCAATTGGAACTGATGAAGACTTGGCTCACTCATCTATAAGGCAAGGTTTACAATTCTTATGGATGTTCATGTGCAGTGCATGTTTATTTTTGTCAACACCGGAATACTTTTTTATCAGTTTGTGTGTAGTTGTGGAGTGAATACAGTATCAGATTAGGGCCCTGGAAACTTCTGCTTGGTCATAGAAACTCACTGTCTGAAATCATGTTGCTGTGCGTTGCACTAATTGAGTGAGTCAACTCCTCCATAAGTTCCATAGATTCAAGTGGGCCTAACGTCTTTGTATAAGTTGCAACTTGAGTAGGTCATTTGAATCAATGGAACTTACTGAGGACTTAGAACACTAAGTAACAGGATTTCACCCTTTGCAAGGTGACAGTGATAACTCAGTCCTTGAACATTTCACATATCACAAAAAAACCCTCTTCGGGCTGCTGAAAGTCAAAAGTAACTTGATAGCACATAACAGTAGCACATAATTTTTATGTTGCACTTAAAAATGTCTTTGTTTTCTTTCAGATTTGGTATTGGTCGTTTTACTACTGAAGAAGAAGTAGACTACACAGTAAATAAATGCATATACCACGTCAAAAGATTAAGGGAGATGAGGTAAAATTTCTGCTTGTTAGATTTTTACCATGCCAGGATTTTTCTCTGTTGGTGGGAAATACTATCAGAAGTCACTGTGATTAAAGTGGATGAAGATTGAGAGAGAACAGGATGTTTAGGATGTCCTGTCTTCACCCAGAGTTGATCTCATTTCTTGCTCTCTCTCCTATTTGTGTCCTTTTATATCTATTTTTTGTCCTGTTTTTGCCAGTTGATTAAGCCTTGTATATGAAGTATCTCCCTAAGCCTTGCTATATCATTGCACATTACATGATGGCAGCTACTTCTACAGGTTTCTTAGCAGTTGCTCTTCTGGAAGAGACTGTATTGCTCTTCCAGAGGAGACTGTAGCGATTGAAATAGGGTTCATCATGTCACATTCATAGGACACAATACAGTTGACACATACACTTCAGCAGCAGCTATATTTAGCAGACATGTCCAACAAGTACTTTCTGACTGAAGAGTCAGCAACATCCATCCCTACAGACTGAGAGCTTGCTTAGATAGGTCCCATTCCTGGATGGCTTGCTTCAGTGAAATTCCATTCTGATCTGCAGAGAAGACATCCAGATTAACCCAGTTGACTTCACATCCATTTGAATCCTCTTATATTTTCTGCTAGCATGACTAAATTTCTACACTGGTTAGGAGAATTAAAGAAGCTTGTGAAACATTCCTGTTAAACTTTTATAACTTCACTCCCCTTGCCTGGACTGGACAAAAGAAGGAATTAACCTATTGCTGAACATCTCCTCTGCAGACTGTAATGAGCCTCCATGGGAATTGGCTAATGTCCTAGTCGCTGCTAGCTAATAAAAGCAGCAAGGAAGCAGGAAGACTATTATATTTAGCCAGCAGGCCACATATTCCTGATCCTGGCTTTGCATTCTGCTGTGGGCCAATAATTATTGATAGCAAACTGGCATTGTGCCTGTAAAGCTATAGAGATTCCTGTGAGAATCCAAAGTATTTGCAAGGGAGGGAGACACTACAAGCTGTTGAATAGACATAGCTTAAGCAGAGATCATCTGTAGTTGTGAACTGTACGAATGTAGGTCCAGTGGATGTGTTCTGTAAATTCCTAAGGAAAACCACGTGCAACTTGTTTTTAATTACATAATAGTTTGTAGGTAGACTTGAGCAAACTGTGGATGGTTTGTACCCATCTCTATTTGTACGATTCCTTCTCAAATACAAGTATTTTATATAGGAATCCAGTAGAAGAAAGTTTCTGAAATAAACATTCATTTTTGTGCCTAGTCTTTCATGATTAGCTTTATAGATTCAGGAGTTCAGTCTTCATGGAACATCCTAATTGTGTATTTTGAGGATTTTTAAGATATTAGTACAGCACATAAAGTATTTTAGTTTCCTGAAAGAAACCTTTTTCTAAATATTGGTTTTATTATCTACTAATCGTAAGTCCTGGAAATTTGATCTCGTCTCATTTTCTTTTTCATTTTACAGCCCACTGTGGGAAATGGTCCAGGATGGGATTGATTTGAAGAGCATTAAATGGACACAGCATTAAGAAAAGGAGATAACATATAACATGAATTGTGTATATGTGAATTCAGTGGACATGTTCTGTACATTCATATGGAATACCATGTGACACTTGTTTTAAATTACATAATTTCTCTGAACCCAGAGAGTTGCCTTTTCTATAAAGAGCTGAAAGCTAAATCTCAAGTGGTGTTAAACTCATACATAAGAATATATATTTGTTTCTTAAAGCCAAAGAAGTTACAACACTTTTGTGGTAAAAATCCTGGGAAGTCTCGAGGCTTGAGAGATTTCTTGCCAAATAAAGGAATAATCCAGGGAAGCCGTACTGTCTAAGGGTTGAAAACAAATGGGAACCCAAAAAGGAAGCTCAACCAGCAAGCCCCCCCCCCCGATGGGTTGGAAAATAAAGACTCCGACAAGTGTATTTTTGGTGCAAAATGAAGCTTCTTCTTGATTCTTGATTCTCTCTCGATTCTTCCTCCTTGCCGCACCCCAGCAAGGCTCTTTTATTGAAAATCAAGAATTACAAAACATACGTCACACTGCAGCATTTTTCAACCAATCACCAACTTACACGATTGCCCAATGCCCAAATAAGAGTATTTCTTTGCCTAAATCTTAGCAGTTCTGAGCATGCCCAAGAATGTTTGTTCATAATTAAGCTTCTGCGCATGTGCGAGATTTTAGCCTGGGAACTAAATCAGACTACATGCTTTTACCCAATCACAAACGA
The DNA here is from genome assembly GCA_029282475.1 of Phrynocephalus forsythii. Taxonomy (NCBI): domain Eukaryota; kingdom Metazoa; phylum Chordata; class Lepidosauria; order Squamata; family Agamidae; genus Phrynocephalus; species Phrynocephalus forsythii. The sequence continues at coordinate 89,922,066 of JAPFRF010000005.1, read as the reverse complement.
TTTTTCCATCTAAAGTGCAACATAGTATCTGAACATTTCTAAGAGTACCAGTGTGTATGTGTTAACCTTGCTCTGCTTGCTGTGTGACTTGCTCGCTTGCTGTTAATGGCGATGCCACAGAGGCATGCTGGGAAAGATTCTCCACATTTCACTCTTTTTGTTTTTAAATTTTTGAAGAATAGGAACACTGAGTTATGCAATCAACTAACTACAATAACACAATAGTATTGGAATAAGTGAGAATATAACTATAAAGAAAAATTAGCTTGCTTTTTCAACCTTCAGACTGTGGTGTAGCCAGTTTCAACCTGAAGGTGGCAGTACACTTGTCTTTGCGTGAAACCAGAAGTAGCAATTAGCAATAGCAAAAATCTGAGATATAGTAAATATACATTAAAGGCAGCAACTTATGATAATAATGCATACCACAATAATAAGCATAGCCCAAATGCAATTGCAGCAGTATAAAAAAAGATAGTAACTGTGATTTCAGTTTGAGCCTGATTATTTAATCAGAACTAGCACTTTGCCTTTTACCCTTTATTTCAATAAAGTGTATTGTGCTGATGTGTTATTCAACATAATTAGCAAACAGAATAGCTGAGCTTTCAAAAAGCTAAAACCCCAAAAGATAGGTGATCTCTGAAACTAGCACTATATTTCTAAACCATTGTGAAACAGCAAACAGAATCTGATAGCTGGAATGTAGTTGAAGCAACACATATGCAAAAATAATAACAAGACAATTCAGTTGTGTGGTACTAGTGTTGTAAAAAAGTAAAAGCAGATTTAGGAAGTACTAACAATGAAACTCTAGCTATGAAATTTGTCAGAAAAAAATCCACAAGCTAATGTGCAGTCTGCCAAATTTGTGTGTGCTCTGATACGGCCAAAAGCACATCATGCAGCATTCCTTGAAGCTGTTGAAACAAAAGACAATTAACAGTACACAGCTAAGCTAGGCAGAATGCCAGCGTAGGAACATTGTGAATCCACTATCAGATTGAAAAAGTTACAAAGAGAATCACAGCGCCTGCCAAGAATCTTTGGTATCTTGCCAGCTGAGGCTGCAAAGGAAAAATTTGTTAAACCATAGAAAGTTAAATGCAAATTTTCTCTGATCCTTAGGAGGGAAAAATGCCTGTGGAAAAAGCAAAATAAACAGAGTCAATTGTTATAGCAGCCAGGTGTTTTGCCCTTCCCCTGGGGAGTGTGGTCCCCAGTCATTGACAGAGACATAAAAGTGAAGGCAGGATGGCAGGATGGCTGTTTTGCTGAAGGCAGGATGGCTGATGAAGGCCAAAGCTGATTTCTTTTCTGGTGAAGGCAGAGAAGAGGGGGTGAAGATAACGTGCTCAGCTGATGTTTCCAAGCAGCGGCGGATGCAGTAGTCAGGAATTTTGTCGTAGACAGCACAGGAGTACTTGTAGAGAGGAACACATTGGAGCTTTAGAAGAAAGCGCTTCCGGGTCTATACCGGTGAGCTCTGGAGCTGATCCAATAACATCATCCATGTGACGCAGAAATCAGGCCAGCAGTGATGCGGACAGTGGGTGGGCGTAAATCAAGGCACGACAGCACCATGGCAACTGTATCAGCTGAGATGAGCCTTTTCCAGGACGAAAGAAGGCAGGGCTTCTCCCACGGGGTGTGCATAGAGACAGCAAGGGAAATGGAAACACCCGAGGAAGGGAGGCCTTGGGATTCCTCCCCCCCCCATCCTGATTACTGTTCCACGACTCATTAACCTCTTCCGTTCCACCACCACCATCATCACCATCTTCATTCCCCAAAGGCTGCCGCTCCCCAGGATGGTGGCCTATTGTTCTCCCAGGATTGGAATTAAGAATTTGAACTGCGGCAGCAGAAAAAGCCTTATCAGAGTCAGTACTCACAAATTGGCATGCACGCAGAATATCAGTCAGGGAGATAGCAGGACTGCTGGAGAAAGTAGCAACAGCTGGATTGCAGCCAGCATTAGAGTTCTCAAAGGCCAATTGTTTAGTCAGGAGTTGTTGAGCGTCCTTATTTTCCACCTGCCCGTCAATTGCCACAATCAAGCGATCCTCAAATTCAGCAAACAACTCCTTGGCACCCTGACGAATGGCAGCAAGCCCAGCAACATTAGAGTCAGATTTGGCAGGTATATGGCTCCATGCCTTGGGAAGCAGCTTTTGAAGGGCGAGACCTTCCAGCAGGCTATGGGTGTAGGGAGCTTGCAGCCCATTGTCGTGAATGCTACGACGTAACTCTTTCAGTGCTTCAGAGGGAATCGGGGCATTTTTTTCAGCCTGAGCAGGGGCGGTAGCCCGCAGGACTGGAGAAGCAGGATGCACAGGCTCCATGTCCAAGGCTGCTGCTGGAACAGCGTCAGCAAAGGCAGCACTGAGTACTTTCCCATCATTTGCAATGGATAAGGCTGGAGAGGGCTCAGGCAGTGGATCTGGCAGCTGGCTTGGAAATTCAAGGGTTGGGCATGCTGGTAGTGGAGCTGACGGGAGTGCAGGCAGAGCTGTGCTCACCGGCGGTGGTGCTGGAGCTTTAGGAGCCACAATTAGCCAAGAGGCTGATTTGGGAGGCAGGATGATTGGCAATGGTGGCAGAGATGGGTCCTTGAAGGCATGCACGGACCTGAAACCACGTGTGCCGGACCTTAAAATTAACTTTGGGATGATCCTGAAGGCAGTAGCCAATTTTGTCCCATTTTTGAAGATCTAACTTGCCATCTAATGGGAAACAGGGGCACAGTTCTTCAATGGCTATCACTAGATTTTCAACTTCCAAGGTAGTAGTTCGATAGCCATTGTCTAGCAAAAGTCTTTTAAGTTCATCTCGGAAGTTCTGTTGTTCAGCAGAGAGGGCTGAGAATGCAGAGCCCATTTTAAAACAGTATTAAGGTATGGGATCACTCACCAGCGGTCGAAGGTACGTCTTTGATGGTGAAAGTAGAGCGCGCTTGGGATCCTTTTTACCCGGATGAGAATGGTGAGTGATGAGTAGTCTCCTGGCTGGCTGGCCAAATGTGGTAAAAATCCTGGGAAGCCTCGAGGCTTGAGAGATTTCTTGCCAAATAAAGGAATAATCCAGGGAAGCCTTACTGTCAAAGGGTTGAAAACAAATGGGAACCCAAAAAGGAAGCTCAACCAGCAAGACCCCCCGATGGGTTGGAAAATAAAGACTCCGACAAGTATATTTTTGGTGCAAAATGAAGCTTCTTCTTCTCTCTGCTGCATCCAGCAAGAGCCTTTATTGAAAACCACAGGACTACAATACCCACATCACCTTGCAGCAGATTCTTAGCCAATCAAAAGCTTACACAATTGCCCAATGCCCAAATAAGGGTATTTCTTTGTCTAAATCTTAGCAGTTCTGAGCATGCCCAAGAATATTTGTTCATAATTAAGCTTCTGCGCACGTGCGAGATTTTAGCCTGGGAACTAAATCAGACTACATGCTTTTACCCAATCACAAACAATTTTTCCATCTAAAGTACAACATAGTATCTGAACATTTCTAAGAGTGCCAGTGCGTATGTGTTAACTTTGCTCTGCTTGCTGTTAATGGCGATGCCACAGAGGCATGCTGGGAAAGATTCTCCACACACTTTAATTGTGAATGCGGTACTAGTACAGCATAGTATGACAACTCTTCAGTAACATTATTGTTGTGGGTGAAAATATTTCTACAGAAAGGTTCTTAATAGACTGCTTTGCATCTGTTTATACCAACATTTGTCCCATAGCAGAATTTGTGACTGGATACATAATATGCTCAAAGGTCATCTTCTTACAGAAGGCAGTCTTCCATCTAAGATCCCTGTCTTATTTTTGACCATTTATGTGTACTACATGTCCTATGTGGTCATCTAGTAAAGCCAAGGACGTCCTGAATTGATTTGTTACTTTATATGCACTTCTCTGTTCCTTTATAAAATTCACCTTGTTCTAATTATTTTACTATTTCCTGTTTTTATCTCGTCCTGATAACATTCTCTACTAACCCCATTATTGTTATTTATAACATTACCTCCTGGTTTGCAGAATGTAAAGGATGATGCAGCATTCACCTTCGATTCTTTCTGTCCCATTGCCTTATTTTCAAGTGAATATGGGAGAGTTTAAGGATTGTTTCTCCTAAGATATGATATACTTGTTTTGTGAAAGGGCAGAGGTTGTTGGTTTAAGAATGCCCCATTGTTGTTTTTGTGTGTGACTGTAATCATTCAGAAGTAAGCACCTTTGCTCTTCAGACAGCCTAGAAGTACTGTACTAGATTAAGTTAAACGGACAACACTAGCACCCATGGTACATGCAATATGTATTCTCATAAAATGCAATATTTTTGAATTGGTGTTGCTTAATTTGTTAAGCAGAGCATTGTTTTTAAAGACAAGAGCTTTTCAATATTTACTTCCTTGAGTCTTAAGGTGCAGGAAAGAAAGCTTTGTGTACATACTGTTCTCAGAAAATGGATTGCTGACCTGGGTACAGGGTGCATAATCAGTGCTACAAAGAAAGAATACTTTGTTTTTGGTAGACACATCTTCCAAGAAATCAAGCAGAACTGTGCTTCATAGAAGACAGATCTTAGATTGCTTAAGTGCTAAAAAGATTAGTCAAAATACAGGATTTGAAATAATCACAACAGTGATGGCAATTTGTGTTGTCTTCTCACAAAGTTAGATTTTTAAGATTGCAAATATATCTTTCAAGTAGTTGCAATATTACATTAATGGCTTATCCATGGATTTGAAGAAAATACAAGATTGATGTTCTTTTATAATCTTACCTGATAGACTTGAAACATCAAAACATTAACTTTAGAACAGGCCTGTACAATGGAGGTGCACACTGAATGAAAACAATTGTAGGGGACAGAGGGAATGGAGTCAGCAGAAAATGAGTAAGCAGTATAGGCAGAAAAATGTGTACCCATGGTTAAATGTAGTGAGGCATAAAAACAGTCCTGAATGGTTCAACTCAATGTTTGCATGTTGCTGAATTACTAAAGTAAATGAACCTTAAACTTCATAGTATTTATGTCTCTGCAATGATTTTTTAAAGCTACAAGTACTAACTCTCATAATTTCAGAGTGTGGATTTCAGTAAATAATACATTTTATTTTCTAATTCAAATTAGTTTAGTTCATATTTTAAGGGAAAGGGATTCCTTCCTAGCAGCCTTGGAGAATGGAACAGAGCAGAGATAGGCCTCTGTGCTCCTCAGATGATTAGCAACACTATTGAAAATGTTCAAATCCTGGAGTTTGGAAACTGTAAATCAGGAATGAAGTGTAACAGGTTTGCATTAATTTTAATTGCTAGATAGCTCAGTAGTTGAGGTTGGGAATTTGATTTCTCTCTGTGCCTCCTTGGCAGAAGCTGGACTCAATGATCCATAGGGTTTCTTCCAGCTCTGCAGTTTTAAGATACACCAGACTATGTTGTGGAATATAGCTGGACATATAGAAAAATGTGTAGTGTACTGTCTTGCTGAATATAATTATAACCCTGCTTAGTATTCAGAATTAATTTCTGTACCTCTCTTCAAGCATGTACAACAAATTAACCTTATCCAAAGGCCATTTAAGGGTAACCTAAAGACAAAATGTGAAGAGTGAGAAGGAAATTAATTACTGGGAATGTATGAACCTGCTGGTTGCCCAAACTACCAAAGGATACTAAGGAAGGTATACCTATGCACTTGTACTCAATTTATTTAACATGCATTGGATGACCATCCTAAAACAGAAATTACGAGTCAAATCCTTCATAGAGGATAGGTCTAGTCATATAATAATAGGTCTAGTCATATAATAATAAGAACATAACAACAGCCTTGCTGGACTGGATGGCCACAGCCCATCCAGTCCAGCATTCTGTCTCTCAGTGGCTCACCATTTGCTTCAGGGTATTCCCAAGCAGATGTCTTCACCTCTTATGATTCTCCGCAAATGGCACTGAGACATAGCCTGCTTGTCTCTCCAACCCAGAGGGATCCATGATGATAGCCATTTATATTCCTGTGCTCCATGAACTTTCTTAAAGCAGTTAAGGCTGACAGCTGTCACCACTTCTTCCTGCAGGGAATTCCACAGAACAGTGATCCTCTGGGTGAAAAAGTATTCTCTTATTTCTTTGAGATTTAGTACCCAAGAGTTTCAGGGAGTGCCACCTAGTTGTAGTGTTGTGCAAGAGGGAAAACAGTTTTTCCTTATCTACTTTGCCCACACCATGTATGATTTTATAAACTTCACCCAGGTCACCTCTTAGACACTGGTGTTCAAGAGTGAAGAGGCTCAGCCACTGCAGCCTCAGATGGTAAGGAAGGTGTTCCAGTCCCTCAATCATTCTGGTTGCCCTCCTCTGCACTTTTTCCATTTCCATAATATCCTTCTGGAAGTATGGTGACCAGAACTGTATACAATACTCCAGATGGGGCCTCATCATAGATTTATAAAGAGGCAAAATGACATTTGCTGACTTTTTTTTCTGTACCCTTCCTAATTATCCTTTAAGCATTGAGTTAGCTTTTTTCACTGCTGCAGCACACTGGGTTGACACCTTCACTGAGCTGTCCACCAGGACACCAAGGTCTTTTTGCTGGTGTCACTTTTTATATCGTGTACATGTGGGCTTTGTACAAACGTGGCAATTTATGTCTGTGAAGATTCTCAGTCATCCAGGTGAGTTGATATGGCTACTGGACTTCTTTATTGAGAGATAGGAACGTTTCGCTGTTCATCCAAACAGCTTCATTGGTCTGGCAATTTATTGCTACATATAACACTTTACGTGTATGTACGCAACATGTGCAGGACGTTTTGCCTATCTACTACAGAAAATAATGGACCCTGCGTCACTGCAAACGCGTTCACCTGGTTTTTTTTCCCCCTACCATCTTGCTGGCTATTTATATATTACTTCTATTTTTCCTCGTTATGGTTATTATTATAATCATCATTTTAATTGTCGACTTGATGTTTGTTCACCGCCCAGAGTTCCTCTGGAAAATGGGCGGTAAATAAATAAGTAAATAATTAAATAAATAAGTAAATAAATAAATAAATAAATAAATAAATAAATAAATAAATAAATAAAGCTATCGCCGCACCGAATTTTAATCTTTAAACGTATCACAGACTCCCCCTCCCCAGTTGCTTTTAACTGGGTTACATAAGACATTCCGGAAAGAACAAATCGTAAGCGCCGCGCCGCGCCCCGAGAAAGTACGAAGACCACCCGCCTCAAACTCGGCCTCCGAAGATCGCCCTCAGAAACGCCCACCGTCGGCCACGCCCTCCACCACCGCCAGCAGAGGCGGCCAAGAGGCGGTGCAACCGGGCGGCCATTTTGTGGCGCTGCTCGGTTTGCTGGCGCTGCTTTGAGCGCAGGGAGCGGGGGTGTCAGTGGCGAGTTGAATTTCTTTTTAACGCCCTTTTCCCCCCCCACCCCCCACCCCCCGCACAGGCCGCTCGGTAAGAACTTAGCACTATCCTGGCTGGCCTTCTGCCTCGTTGAGAAACGGGAGGGAGACCGGCTGTCTTCGGCGTGGCTGCCAGGAGAGTTTGCTTATTCCGGCCGTGGCTGCACAAAGAAGGTGGGGCGGGAAGTAGGCCTGGTTTTTTTTTGGGGGGGGCGGGAATAGAGCCGGAGCCCAGTCGGCTCTTTCGGCCCCCCCCCGGCTTTCGGCGTGGGTAGGAAAGGTTCAAGGAGACGCTTAGGATGTTGCAGGCCGCTTTAGGCCTGGCGCGCAGAGTACGTATGCGGCTGCGCGCGGGAGATGATGCTGGTTCGGGGCAGTGAAGAGGTGCCTGCGGGCCCCGTGTGTGTTTTTGTGACCTCCTTTTCTTTAGGGTGGGGGAAGGTGAGTATCCGTGGATCCTTCCAGAGGCGGCCTTCTGAAGCCGACGTCCCACGAAAGCATCGCCGGAACAGGGTGTTGCAACGCTGTTCGGCCCCGCGAGAAAAAAGGGTGTAGGTGTCTTGTCTTCCCTTATAGTAGGGAATGGGGCGCCCGGACGCCAAATCTCTCGTGGAAAACAAAATGGCCTTTGCTGCGGGGATTTCTGCACCGACTAGAGAGCTTCGACAATGCCTCTTCCCCCCTCGACTCTGCCATTCCCGTGGAGTGAAAGGTCCTCCTCGCGCAGTTCGAAGGGATGCTGGACTGAATGCGAACGACCCTGATGCGAATTCGATTCTGTGGGATGGATATTGCAGTGGTGGTTTCCCCCGTCACTTTTTATGTTGGTTTCTTGAAATAAACGCGGGTGGTCTCAGAGCGCATAATGAGTGCCCTTTGTCGGTGTTGCAGTTAAAGACACGAAAATTCCTGGGTGGAGCAATTAAAAGTCATAAGTAGTTCGTGCAAAATTAGCTGCAAGTGTTGAGTTAGTTCGAAAGGCTTTGTTTAAGCTGCCCATGTGGTTAAGTCGTCGGTGGATTTGTTCAGTTTACGCTTGTTAAGTGACTGGAATTGGATCTGTTTAGTACATTGCTGAAATAGGTGTGCCATCAGATTATGTAACAAACCTGTATGCTATGGCCAAGTGAGGATTGTGATTACTCATTTGCAGAATTGAGTGTGGCTGAGAAGGCTGACTCATAAAAACTGACCTGCGTTGTGTTCTGTAATTTAGTGGCTTCTTTTCTGCTTCGAAGATTGGCAGTGTTATTTGCTCTTCTTTAAAAAGTACAGTTTCATTCAATGTGTGTGATATATGTATTAAATTCAGAGCAAAGTGTGAGGAAAGAATTGTTATTTGGCTGTAAAATGACAAAAACCTGGCATGGTAAAATTGGTCAAATGCTCTTAAATTTTTTTCTGGAGGCAGGTTGTTTTGAAAATTAGGAGTAGGTTGAGTTTTCTTGTGCGTTTTGGCTTTTCAGCTGTGAATTATTTCAATCCAGTTTACATCCTCACTCTGTCCCTCAACGATTTGGTAACCACAGTATGCCTGTGATCTGATAGCACTTGCTTAAAAAAAAACCTCCAGTGACATGTTGCGCTGAAGTGGTACTTTGCAGTTTAGAATATATTTTTAGTAAATTGTTTATATTTCCTGAGGAGGTTTGTATCAAAATAAGCACCCTGTTGTGTATATAAGAATGCAGATGTGCCATCGACACCTTGTGCAGAATTGTCTAAGAAAGAGTATTTGATTGTAAATGAGGAATCAAGACCGAAAACAAATAAACATGGCAGAATTCTTCAACACACACTATTTCCATTCAAATGGGCTTGACTTGTAGCGTTGCTCTTCATGTGTTTACTTGGAAGAATACATACATGAAGAGAGAGTAATGGCAAAAACTCAGCATGTTGATAACTAATGTTTAATAGAATCATCAGTAAAATATGACATAGGTGAAATACACTGCGTTAGTATAGTTTGTAGTGTAATGTTCGTATGAAGATTGTCTAGAAATTTAGCAAGTTATAATCTCTAGAATTATCCCTTTATGCTAAAATGTTGGTTAGAGTTATTGTTTTCAAAGTGTTGTGAAGGATTTGGGATTCTTGTGAATGACAGCTTGTGCCAAATAATTCTTATGTATAGAAATATACAAATCTTCTGTTTCTGTTGTAAGTGACTTTCTTAAACTGCTTAGTTTAGAAAGTCTGTAAAAATACGTTTTTGACTTTTTGGGTCTCTACTATACACAGACTAATGCTGTTCAGATCAGTGTTTTAGTTCAAATTCTATGTTGGAATCCAGTTTTTCTTTCTCTTTTATTTTTGTGTTGTTTACTGTTGGTGTTTGCTTCAAAGGTTTGTGTTTGGATATCCTATTGGTTAATTTGTGTGGTCAGCAGAAACCTTATTTTGTTTATGGATATCAATGGATCATGATATCTCTCTAGATATACAGTACAGTGGAACATGCATAAAATAGTATGAAACAATAGGTGGTGCTTATACTCAATTTTTAAAACGGGTAGTAATTCTAGGACTTTTAGGAACAGATTGATAATGATATTTGAATTGCAGAATATTGGATTGTCGGTTGTAAAATACTTCCCGCTTCAGATCAGTTTATTTTGCCTGGAATCTAGATCAGATTGCACCTTGGCTTTTGTGTGCTTATTAACTGAAATTAAATAATGTGCCTAGAGTTCTTAAAAAATAGAAGGGAATCTATTGCAGTAGGAGTATATGTGGCAGTTCAAGAAGCAGCAGCTGTGTATCTTTGAAGTAGTTCTTAATTCAGCAAGAAAATGTAGAATTAAGAAAGTTGTCAAGTTCCAAATGACTCCATGAAGGCTCTTTAAATAGAAAAATAAATGTGTTGGCAGAAATCAGTATTGACAGACTATGTGTCTGAAAAGAAAATACAATTTTGGGAGGTGGCATTTATGTTATGAATTTCTATTTTATGGTTTTCAGTTATATTTTCATATTGGACATGTCTTGATTTAAAGTAAAAACAACTTTGGTGTTATCAAAGTATGGAGTACTTTGAGGATATGAGATCAAGAAATTAAAATTGTGGTTGGCATATGTTGGAATGCCTTATGATGGTCATTATAATGGTCCTGGTTTCAGAGTTGCATAATCCACAGTTCATTAGGAACTGTATAACTGTAGCTGTGTGTTGCCTGCATTGATATGTGCCTCCATTTATTCTTTATTGCAGTCTAAAAGTTGGTTTTAATTGGTTGCCCACAGGATTGACTTGGCTTCTGCTACTTGTTAAGGAAAAAAAAACACATCTTGCAGGTAAGAGCCTCTGAAAGTCTGTTTATGCCTACTGAATACATTTGGGTAGTCAAAATGCTCTTGAAAATAATTTTAGTGTATGGATTACCTTTAAATGTTTTAAGTCACCAAAATAGACTAAAACCTTTTGGAATCCATTTGTGAATCTTTTAACAAACATTTTTGTAGACAGAATTTTAAAAGATAAATATCACTGGGGGAGGGGAGGCAGATTGTTTTAAGAACTCCATTGCATAGGATTTGTTGAATAGCTTTCAAAACTATGTCCTAAAACCACGAAGGGTTTTTGTAAAGTATTTCTCCCTTAAAATACTGAGGGGCTCAGTAGTCTTCTATTTGGTGTCTGGATTCATTTTAAAAATCATAGGACATCTCTGGCATTTAATTAGAAGGGACTGTTAAACACTCATTGTTGATTTGGGTTACTATTAATAACAGATATATTTTGACCACAGATTTGTTTAATTCCAGTATTGCAGATTTGGATGCTTGGTTATATATTATTATTATTTCCTCAGCATTTTTTAAATTTACCAGGCTCACAATAATAGCAGTGTGTCAATTTTTGGGAGAACTGTAGTATTTTGCTGCTTATTCATATATAGTACATAACTTTTAAAAAACAATGGGGATTGCCAATGAGTATAGTTTTTTGCCTTGTTATTTAAAGTCATTGTTTCAGCATGCAGGCAAAAAAAGGAGAGAGTTTACAATTCATAACATCTTAATTCCATTACACACTTTTAAAATGTTTCCATATTAATTTATATTCAACATAATGTGGTTTCGCCTCGTGGCGCAGTGGTTAAATGCCTGTACTGTAGGTAAAACTGCTCACGACCTGGGGTTTGATCTCAGGTAGCTGGCTTATGGTTGACTCAGCCTTCCATCCTTCTGAGGTCGGTAAAATGAGTACCAAGCCTGCTTGGGGGGGGCAATGTGTAGCCTGCTTACTGTTAATAAACTGTAAACAGCACAGAGACTACTTAAAGTAGTATGGGGTGGTATATAAGCAGAACAATTTCTACTATGCTTATTGATTGCACAGAGTTCTGATCTAAATAGTGGTATTGCTTTTTTAGACTGAAATTGTATCACTGATTACTGAAAAAAGTGAAAATAGGCTAAATAATATCAAAATATTGATATAAACAGTGCAGATTGAATATTGATATAAGTCACTAATTTTCAGTTTTTTTCAAACCCGGGACCCACCTTCAATTCAGATATGCATTTGGGGAACCAGTTTGTAATTTTTATTGCATAATTTTATGGTGTAGTGCTGCAGTTTGGCCTACAGTAGGTCCAGCGCACAATTATCTCTTTTGTTTATAGTATTTGCACTTCAGTAACACACTGTCTATTAGAATATCATTGCTCACTAACCATTGATTTTTATAGACATTAAAGTTATTACTAGAGCCTTTCTATTGTCTACTGACAGTGGAATGCTACTGAGTAGGCCTGCATGTGCCTTGGGTTTTGCATTTCGAATTAGTATGCAAATAAGTGGTCCCTTTGTAGAATAAATATGTAGCGTTTTAAGGCTAGTGTAGAAGGTGGCCAGTCAGATAGTTGGTGGTTGTTTAATTTAATTTAATTTAATTTAATTTAATTTAATTTAATTTAATTGTAATAAGAAGTATATAGTTCAGTAGAACTAATGAAGTATATAATATATACAGTAGTCAGTAAGACAGTCCTTTGGGATATTAGATGGTACAGTATACAAATCCAATAAATAAATAAATAAATAAATAAAAAGGTAGATGCATAATGAGTGATTATGCATCTACCTTATTCTAATATTTATTTATTCATTTATTTGATTATATACACACTCATTTGTGCATATTACAAGTTGTGTTTCAGGATTCAGAAACAGTGTTAACAATAAATATTTTGTATTTTATTTGTCCTGATTTACTTTTTTTCTGCTGTTGGTTCCCTTATTTGTTCACCCTGGAGAATATGTTAGACTCCAGGGATTGGAGTTTCAGATTTTTTTGGACTCAAGCTCCCAGAATCATGAGAGATGCAGCGCATAATCACAAGTCTACAGACCAGTTGTAATTACCTCGATCCCTGCCTTTGTGTCATTTCGGTTTTATTTATTTGTTTTTACCAAATTTTCTTCCAAGCTTTTAAATCGGGTCTATGACCGCATAATAAAGAATGAAAAAAACAACAACCCAAGGATGATGCCCCAGTGAGGCCTGGGAGATGTAGTCTTTGTGGGATGTATAATCTTGCTGCCCTTTGGGGCCCTCCAAGTAAGGCCTGTGCCTCCTGGGATGCACCAGGGTGCCTTCCTTGTTTTTGAAAAATATCCAGATGGCATATCCATTTTGGACACTAGTGTTTTAATAATTTCACATGAGAATATTTGGAGTACTTTTTGACTTTCATGTGAACTACATGTTTGATGTTAATATTGCATGAGAAATCAAATTGATATACATTCTTTGCTGCCCATAATGCTATCTGCCTTTTGTGAGATACACAAATAATTTCTCTTATCATGGGCTAATGATCTTGAATTCTTGCTCCAAATGTTTATTTTAATCATCTGCATTTATGTAAGAAATAATTATATGATACATTACTTTTATTATACTTTTATTAATTCACAAACATTTTAAATTCTTTATCATTAGTTTCTTAGAAATAAGATGACTATTGACTGCTACATGTTGTGACATCTGAAAGGTGATAATTCAAAATTTAGACTATTTATTTTAGTTTATTTATTGCATTTATATACCACCCACTCTGAGTGATTAGACTAGTAAGAGTGGCCCTTGGGCAAGATGGTTTTGAAGTCTAGAAATCCAGTGAATGAATGAATGAATGAATGAATGAATAAACAAACAAAAAACAAACAGTAATCCTTTAAGCATAATTACTACAGCAAATAGAAATAAATTAATAATTAATTAATAATACCTGGGGGAAAAGACTACAGGAAATCACTTCAAGCTTCATGCATATTTCTATAACAAAGCATAGGTCAAGTATATAAATTAATAAAACCTTCCACTTCAATCATACCTTTGATCAGGTAGTGCCATTTAGCACAGTAGCATTTGGCTTGGCCAGTTCTTGTTAAGTTATTTAATGTAATGGAATATCTAAATCCTCATTATTATTCCTTGCTGTTATGTACAGAGTTGTCAGATATAAAGATGGTTCTTCTAATGTGCAGTTATTTTCAATGAAATCAAGTGAACAAAAAACAACTTGTACTGTTTATGCACCATCATATGGCACTTAAAGAACTCTCTGGGCAATTTACAGTTTAATTATGCAGGCTACAAATTGCCCTTCCAGCAAGCTGGGTATTCAGTTTACCAACCTTGGAAGGATGGAAGATAGCCAGTCTGAGCTGGTTACTACCTGGGATTCAACCTAGTTCCTAAGCAGAGTTGTGGCTACAGTACTGTAGTTTAACCACTGTATGACTAGACTCCTTGGTCTTATTTTGGGGGAAAGATTATAACTCATAAGAAGAAACACTGTTTTAGACCCTGCTGTAGTAACACATGCAGTGCTGGAACTTGCATGCAAGAAATACAGCGGTACCACATTTTCAATAGGTATACTATAAAGTAGCTGGAGTGTCAAAGTTCCTCTGGTATCTATCTTAAAAATAGCAGAATGTGGATTATGTTTCATAATGTGGTCTTTTGGTAACTTCAGATATTGTATTTTGTAGATTTAGTTCAGATGTATTTTATTCTAGGATTCTGACAAAAACCTGTTTCCTCTCTTGTTTTGTAATTGGAAAATGTGTAGTAAAATCTAGATGATAGACACATTGATGGAATGTTCATCTTTCATTATTTCTTGGTTGTTTCATTGTTTCTGCTTAAGTTCATTTTACAGTTCTTTCTGCAACCATAAGAAGATGTTTCCTATATGAAAGGCAGTTCTCATGAGTTTCATGATGAATCAATTATGCAAAGCAATTATATAAGCTCATGTATGATGAATTTGTATTTTATCACATGCAATCTTAGGCTGATAAGTAGTTTTGAGAACATTTTTCTCTTTTTAAAATGTTGCATTTGGAAAGGCATTCCTTTTCCTAGAGATGCCAGATTATAAACAAGTTTGCAATAATATGAACTTGGTAATATAAATGTAGCTGGATCGGAGATGCAGCTCTGACATCTGACACAGTTTTGTGATTGACTCATAGAAGGAATTAATGGCTTTTTTAAAAGCTGAAGAGTAGGAGGTGTAGAAATCATGAAGAGTCAAACAACAGGCTGAGAAGGTTCCAGTGTCTGCATGCTTATGGATGTAATCCAAAGGCTTAAGAATTTTGAAATTTTAATTTGTTACTATGTGAGTCTAAAATGTTAAGTTTTGATGTGAGCTTCTGTATTATTCTGCTGTACAGTGCCCCTTTTCTTCAGCCTTGACTTAAATGGTAATTTAATTTTTGCAAGTAGTCATTATTAAGGTTTTATTTATTTATTTTATTTAAAATAGTTAAAGTATTTTTACCTTACCTTTCTGCTTAAAAGGGTCAAGGTTTTTCCTATCAGAACTTTGATTTGGTCTTGGATGTTATTTGGTTAAATTCATGCTGCAGCTTACTGGAAAGATTTACAAAGTCTAAAATAACTCTTTGCAGAAAACTCCACATGAATACAGTTATGTTTTGAATGCTTATTGATGAACTTCAGCATTATTTAAACATAATAGTGTCTAGGTTAAGGATGTGGTGTCATAAATAGTCTGACCTAGCCGTTGCCTTTTCTCATCTGCAGGTGTGTGTGTTTCAGCGCAGCATGGCTGTGGTCATCCGTTTGCAAGGTCTCCCAATTGTGGCGGGGACTATGGACATTCGCCACTTCTTCTCTGGATTGACCATTCCTGATGGGGGCGTGCATATTGTAGGGGGTGAGCTGGGTGAGGCTTTCATCGTCTTTGCCACTGATGAAGATGCAAGGCTTGGTATGATGCGCACAGGTGGTACCATTAAAGGGTCCAAAGTAACACTGTTACTCAGCAGTAAAACTGAAATGCAAAATATGATTGAACTCAGCCGCAGACGTTTTGAAACCGCAAATCTAGATATGCCACCAGCAAATGCTAGCAGGTCTGGGCCACCACCTAGTTCTGGAATAAGTAGTAGGGTCACTCTTCCTACTACTGTACCTAACTTCAACAGCCCCTCTACTAGCGTAGTAACTGCAGCTACTTCAGTTCATGAAAGTAACAAAAACATACCAACGTTTTCTACTGCCAGCATGGGAACGGCACCACCAAATATTAGTGCTACTTTTGGAAGTCCCACATTTAGCTCTACTGTACCCAGTACAGCGTCCCCAATGAACACAGTACCACCTCCACCAATACCTCCTATCCCAGCTCTGCCATCTATGCCCCCAATGCCTTCTATTCCTCCTATTCCTGTCCCACCACCTGTACCTACATTGCCTCCTGTTCCTCCTGTGCCACCAATACCTCCTGTGCCGCCTGTGCCACCAATGACGCCTCTCCCTCCATTATCTGGAATGCCTCCTATGAATGCCCCACCTGTTGCACCTTTGCCTGCTGGAATGAATGGGTCTGGAACAGCAATGAATCTGAGCAGTAACTTGAATCCAGTGTTTATGAATCCTATAAATGCTATTCAGATCAGTTCTCAATCTGGTGTGAAATCACTTCCTGTTAACCCAGATGATTTGTATGTCAGTATCCATGGAATGCCATTTACAGCAACAGATTCCGATGTCAAAGACTTTTTCCATGGTCTCCGTGTGGATGCAGTTCATTTTCTGAAAGATCACATAGGACGAAATAATGGAAATGGATTAGTTAAATTTTGCTCTCCACAAGATACCTTTGAAGCCTTGAAACGAAACAGGATGCTGATGATTCAACGTTATGTTGAAGTTAGTCCTGCAACAGAGAGGCAGTGGGTGGCTGCAGGAGGCCATATAACATTCAAGCAGACTATGGGTTCTTCTGGACAAAATCATCCTCCTCAAGCTCTTTCTATGTCCAAATCTCCCAGTGGTCAAAAAAGATCCAGATCCAGATCTCCACATGATCAGGGCTTCTGTGTTTATTTAAAGGGTCTTCCTTTTGAATCTGAGAACAAGCACGTAATAGATTTCTTTAAAAAATTAGATATCGTGGAAGACAGTATTTACATAGCTTATGGACCCAATGGGAAAGCACTCGGTGAAGGTTTTGTTGAGTTTAGAAATGAAGCTGACTACAAAGCAGCTTTATGCCATCATAAGCAGTATATAGGAAATCGTTTTATTCAAGTTCATCCTATAAGTAAAAAAGCTATGTTAGAAAAGATAGAGGCAATTCGCAAAAGACTGCATAATTTCAACTATGATCAAAGAGAGATTGTGATGAATACAGAAGCGGAGACAGGTCCTTCTAAACTTTGTGCACGCATATCCAATATCCCCTATAACATCACCAAAATGGAAATCCTTCAGTTTCTAGAGGGTCTGGCAGTAGAAGAGAATTCTATACAGATTCTTGTTGATACTAATGGGCAAGGATTAGGACAAGCACTGGTCCAGTTCAAAACTGAAGAAGATGCTCGCAAGGCAGAACGCCTACATCGAAAGAAATTGAATGGGAGGTATGTTGTGCTAAGACTGGTTGCTCCTGAAGAAATGAGAGAAGTTGAGAGAAATCCTCCCTCCCAAGGGAAAAAAATGTTGAAATTTCCATTGCAGGGAAATACAGCCTTACCAGGAGTGCAAAGTGCTGGTGGGGAAGAGCATTCTTTCATAGGTGGTTGCTCCAAAGATGCAAACAGTGGTCCTTTTCCAGTATTTTCCAGTAATTTCAGTGGTTCTAATGCATTTGGTCCACCTCTTCCACCTCCAGGTATAGGGGTAGGTGGCTTTGAGGATTCCAGACCAGGAATACCATCTGTTGGAAATAGTTGTTTGCCTGGTCTTCCGGGCTCAGGAATAGAAGTCCCAGGTTTTGGGGGTGGACCTAGTAATTTAACTGGCCCATCAGGCTTTGGAGGGGGGCCACAGAATTTTGGAAATGCCCCAGGAAATTTAAGTGGACCTCCTAACTTTGGTAGTGGACCTCCAAATCTTGGTGGAGGACTTGGACACATAAGTGGACCTCCAGGGTTTGGTCCTGGACCTGGAAACCTACATATTACAGGGCCTCCTGGGTTTGGAGCTGGCTCTGGAAAGCCAGGGCCAACTGTTATTAAAGTTCAGAATATGCCGTTTACTGTGTCAGTAGATGAAATTTTGGATTTCTTCTATGGTTACCAAGTAATTCCAGATTCAGTATGCTTAAAATTCAATGAGAAAGGCATGCCCACAGGTGAAGCAATGGTTGCATTTGAGTCTCGCGATGAAGCAATGGCAGCTGTTGTTGATCTGAATGACAGACCAATAGGATCAAGAAAAGTCAAACTTGTCTTAGGGTAGTTGGTGTATAAGTTGTTTGTAGAATAGATATTAGTGCTGTGATTTATGCATTCAGACTGTTTTATAGTAGCTTCAGGTTTGAACCAATAAATTGTTTAAGCTTCAGATTCATTTTGATAAGTTTGAAAACATTGGTTTAAGTGTTTACAGAACAATCACTGCAAAGACAAATGTGCAGTTCTACCAGTGCAGAGTACTTGGAGAAGGGGTCTTTTCAGTAGAAGTAGTTTGGTAATTTTAAATTGAGGATGAAAGGTTCATCAGGGACAAGAGATTGGGTTTATGAAGCGTTGGATGAGGAAAACTGTCATGATGAAGTTAGTGATCTTAGTGGGTGCTGTTGCAAGCCATTGTAAAATAGAAAGTAGTTAGTACTAGAGTTGGTCAAAAGCTGGCTGAATTTCTTTGTTTACACATCATTTATTTTTGTTTTAAAGTCCTGAATTTACTTTGCAACTTAATGAAGTCTACGTATACTCAGATTGTTTATGTACCTTTCCCCCAAAGATTCTTGTTGTATGGACAGTGAAATTATGCACATTGAGATCCATTTGGGCAGTTTTCCTATATATGAACAGAGCTATCTGTAAAATGCCAGCTTTTTTGTGAAATAATTTTAGTTTTTGCAACTGATTGTATAGAATAAGATTTTTGCCAGAAGTGCAGGTATCTTAATTTGTTATTCTGCATCTTTGCTCAGTGTATGCTCAAAACTGAATACATGGAGGTGCCATATGATGCCACAGCTTGAAAACATTACTGTTTCATTAGATTGATTTGTTAGGATTATACGTTACAGTTGGGATAGGATGTTCATTTCTTGGTTTTTGTATACTATATGTTTTGTATCCTTTAAACCACATACTTATGAAAACTCTTGATTTAATAAGTGAACACAAGGGCCTGATGTGAAGAGTTAATGTTAGCAATTGTTTGTGTTACAATGACTCCTGTGAAACCTTGTGAATTATTTCTGTGGATCAATTAAGAAATTAAAGTTTTGAAATATTCCAATCCATATTGAGTTCTTAAGGTCTTTCCAAAAGATTATATTGTTCATTTCCAAATTCTATATAGAATTAACCCTTCATTCAGTAAAGCTTTCTTGGGAAAGAGAGGAGGTGAATTGCTAAGGGGAAATCAAAGTAGAATTTTTGACTGTTCTTAATTAGATTTTCATAAATGTGAAGATTTTATGAGTTACTTCCAAAATCCTCTGCAAATCATTGTATGTTAAACAGATCTTCCCACTTAAAAAAACAGCATCTGAGTTTGTATGATGGATCATTTGAAGTGCACTGGCATAATGTAGAAATCAAAGTGGCAGTCATTCTGTTCATCTGGTATATAGGTTGGATGTAAAAAAGCCTATTGAATCCTACATCATGAGAGGAGTTTGCAGTACCGTAATTCTTTGAAAGACTGTGAGAAGGTGTTGCAATGGTGGCTGTATTACAAGTTTTGTAATTCATGGATTTGAAACTGTTGTGACAGGAACTGAGATGGTGCACTCCTGAAAAATGACATGATTGTACTACACTGTTAACATTGCTAAGCTTCCTGTTAATAAAACTGTGTTTCTGAAGATTCATGCTATCTATTTTTAATTGTCTGATGTGTTTTAACAGCAGACTACTTTTGTTGCAAGGCCAATTAAAAAAACTGTCTTTTGTCGGAATCGCCTGAATAGGAGATAAATATTTTCTACTTACATCTTTAAAAGTCTGCTTCTAATTATTGATTAGTTTGAAATATTCTGGTTACTTGCATATATTTTTTTTCCTGGAAGAATGAACATACTGGGTTGGGATTCAGTTTTCACACGAGGTACTGAAGTCCAGTGAAAGCCCATACTTGGAGAGAGGTGGCATGGAGACAGTCTTGACAGATATCCCCTTTTCCCTTCAACCCTTTGTGTCATTTGTTGTTTTGTTATGGATGGTCTCGTAAATCCAAGACCAGTCTTTCAGAAGACACTGGAGGCTGGAAAGGGAAGGAGAAGTTGCTAAGGTCACCTCATCATCCTCTTCCTGCAGTGCACATAGACATCTGCTAAGTGGTACTCTGTATTCAGCCCATTAAAAAAGTAGGATCTTCGGGCTGGAACAAAAGGTTGTGTAAACTAAAGGAACTCGTCCACTCACAGAGGGTTTCTTCCATGAGCTGCATCTCCTGGGAGCACAGAGGAAGCTTTGGACCCAAGGAGTGTTTTATTTGAAGAGTTGGTTGAATGAAAAAGTACTATACCTGAAATCCTGTTGCTTAGTATTAGCTGCAGCTAGACTGATCAGTGGGGATTTTGTGAGTCAGTTTTTTCATGAGTTTCATTGATTTGGTAGGCCCACACTGGTTGCAATTTACTACATTAAGCAGCAAGATTTCAGACAGAACGTGGTTATAACTTTACTACCAAACTCTTGGAAAGAATTCCAGAATCTTTTGTTTGTGTGTGTCTGAAATGCAATTAAATTGCTGGTATCTGAATATAGAGAGGCGTTTGAGGTAGAATTATTAGAATAGTTTTGCAGATATTCTAGAGTACTGCAGGAGTTCCCCTTGAATACATGTTATTTCAGATAGTTTTATGCATTGTGTTAGAAATTTCATTCCACTTTATCCTGCATTTTCTAGTGGATTGAACACTTCAAAAATAGTACACTAGTAAATGACTTCTTAAAATGCATTGTTAGTAGCAAGATACATTTTCTTAAAATATTATCTTTGCAGCTTGACATGATCATGATAAACTAATAGGCTGTTCTCACTTGTTAAATTCAGATGCAGGAAGTGGTGTGTGCATACATACAGTATGTAAGAAAATTTGGGTATTGCAGGTTTTTTGGCACTGTACTGGATAAAATGAATTTGTGAATATTATAAAACTTTGATGAAATCACAAAGTATCCTGCAAAATTCTGCAAGCTTGTTGTCAGTAGTTTGGATTCAACAAACCACTGAATGGAATAGGTTTTTTGACACCTTCCTTCCTGCTGCAGACCACTGAAAAGACATTGTGTGGGATATAGGATCCTCAGGAACAGTGTGACAAATTGTAGATTATATAAATGGTTGAATCTGCTTTTTGCAAGCAAAAGTATCTTCCTTTTCTACTATGCATTTGTTTCATATTAGTATAGAGAACAGTTGGCTTTCCCTTCGTCTTTTTATCTAATGTGCTGTCCTCTCTTCTTGTTTCTTTTTATTTGCAAACACTTGGAAGGCTGATCTATTAAACAGAAGAGCGAGTTGATGATCTTCTAAATAACCAAGTTTATTTGATTTTAATTTTTTATCATAACTTCCCCTTTTGAGGTCCCAGGGAAGCATACAGAAAATCAAAATCACCTGTTAATTAAAATGAGATTTGAAACTATAATATATGCATATTTAAAACATTATTTAAAAACTAAAAATGTATAATTTAAAAACATTATGCTGGCCTACAGAAGAAAGTGACAGAAAGGCAAACCTACATGGATCTGAGGTAGATAGTACAAATCACTGTCATCAAGACTTGTAGTAAGAGGTGTCTGAAGTGGTTGGATGACCATTATTATTTCTTAACAGTTTTATAAATACACAGTGACTGAAATCATATTGCTTAGCACAAGTCCTGCTAGAATAGTCCCATCTGAATCAATGGAACTGACTCACCAGATCACCACTGGCCCTAGTCTAGTATGATTCTGTTATGCAGTAGGGTTTCAGAAATGGCATTTTGCTGTCTATTAAGTTCCACCTTTGAGGCTAGTTCCATTTCTTTATTCCTGGTACAATCAAGACTTATGTTCTTTCCCCCGATAGCTCTTTGCAATGCCACAGTTTTCTAAACCTGTGGAGCAGGTTTTTAGGCTTCTTGGGAGGCTTCAGGAAAGGGGGTGAGCCACTATATCATAGTTGTACCTGCATACCTTCAGATTGTTACCGGTAATTTCTGCAGCATTTTCACCTTCACATTTTTAGTACATTGTCTGGTTTAAGCTGTAAGGTGCCCTTGATTTTTTTTAAAATATGGAGCATGTACAGTGGTCCCCCACCATTTTGCGGGTCATATACTGCAGTCTCAGTATGTACCGGGACTGCAGTATATGAAAGGCAAGGCCCGCTGGGGTAAGCTGCATGGGCCTGTTTGAGGTGAACCAGAAGTCACTTTCGGCATTTTGGAAGTGAGTTTTGAATCACTGGAGTTTTGAATCTAGGGCCTTGCAACAGACCCAGGAAGCCCGTCGGAGGCCCATTCGGAGCAACAACAGGCCTCAGGTAAGTCTAGGAGGCCCCGAACAGCCCCCTCAGTCCCAACCCGACCCAGCACCCAGATATCACAGATTTTCCATTATCTCGGGTTGGGTCCCTAACCCCCATGATAGGTGGGGAATTATTGTATAGGCAATTTTAAAATAATTTGTGGCATACGTATGTAAGAGTAGGCCCTTTGGAACTCTGTTTTCTAGGTTTCTGGACACAGAAATTTTAAAATTTATTTAAAATGCATTAGCTGCCTGTAACAAGATTCTGAAAACAAATGTACTGTTAATTAGGCATAACCTGGAAGGTTAAACCCTATAAAAACTGAATATGTAAATTTGATGAGTAAGTGTGCACAAGAGGAGGTTGCAGATTATGTTTCTATAAAGGTACATGCTCCAGAAGATTTCTTAAGTCAGCTAATAGCAATAGACGTATATTAAAATAAAGAATTAGAAGTTGTAGGCCAGGATCCATTGATATATTCCTGCTGTATCCTATCTGTTACACTAGAATTATGGCTCCTTCTTTTAGTCTGCCCTTGGGTCCTAAAAACCTGCTCCAGGGCTTTGGAGATGCTCCAGAGCAGAGATTTAGTTCCACACAGCTGCAGCAGGAATGGGTATTTTATTGCCTTATTATTATGTCATTGAATTGATTTTATTATCTGTATATTTGTTGTATTTACTCATTTGTTGTTTTGTTTGTTTGATGTGAACCGCCCGGAGTTCCTTCGGGAAGACGGCGCGGTATATAAGCTTTAAAATAAATAAATAAATAAATTGTCACACAGCTCCAACAAGAACTGGTGAGTGCTTTCCACTCACTGAATAAAGCAATATACTGTACTTTTGAATCTTGGTCTTCACTCCATTAAGATACTGAAGTTAGGCAGTAGATTTTCACCAGTGATATTGCTGTATGGCCTGAAAAAGTGGCATTTCACCAGGTTATTTGTTAGTGAAAAATCACCATATTCTTCATATTGTTTTGTAGGTTTTCATTCAAATTTCCAAATATTTTCTAAATCATTTTTCTGCTCTTGAGTGATGGTTATTGAAGTATTATTCTCAAATGACTTCACGCTGAGAAAACTATGGATTACGTTCCAGCAATGACAGTGAAGATGAACAGAAGAGAGAATTTTGGTCGTGATAAATTTCTTACATGTGTTTAGATAGTGTTGTTTTGTGGCAAAGAAGGCTTCACAGCATTTGGAAGTTTTAAGAAAGGATATGAATTAAGAGCTGGCAGATATTGGTGTTAAAAGGTGAATAAACAGCAGAGCCATTTAAGCAAATGAATGATTTTTCAGGCAAGTGGCACAGTTGAAATGTCATTATTTTTGCAGGTTTGCTTATTGTCAGTATGGTGTGCATTTGTTCACTTTGAATAATCTCTGTGCAACTTGACTGTTTAGTTTCAACATGTGAGTCCAATAGAGATCTGTTTATAGAAATAAATAGGGAATAGTGCATTATTGTTATTTTCAATACAACGCAGAGTTCAGATTTGCAAGAATAATATGAACAACATCAAAACACTTTTCAGTTAAAGAATCAGTTACAGGTATGTTGAAAATTAGCTGCAGTTTCATCAAATTGAAATGTGGTTGGCAGGCTTCCTTGTGATTAGTGATACAGGGAGCTCTTTATGTAATTTTGAGATTTTCCTGCTAGCTGGTTTTTGCAGAATTGATTAAATTACTAGGCATCAGAAGTTCACAAACTATTATCTTCTAATTTGTACTAGAAATAAACCAGATATATTTAAACCTATTTGTGTTTCAAAGCAAACATTTTGACACATAGTAATTATTGCAGTGTCGTTAGTTCATGAATTTATTTTAAAAAAAGAGATGGATTCAAAATACTTAAGATCTTTTTAAAGATTTAAGATCTTTTAAAAGATTTTTCTATTAAAATTTATTTATTTATTTATTTATTTATTTATATAATTTATATGCCACCCACTACCCAAATAGTCTACTGCAATCCCTCTTGCTAGATTCCATATTCCCCAATTTCCTGGTTTTGAATGTATGTATTTAAAAGTAGGAGCCAGGGACAAGATAGGAATTCTCTTTGTGTACCGCTATCCCTGTGATACAACAACTTCTTTGCCTCAGATTACTGAACAGATAACTGGGCTGATGCTGGAGTCCCCTCAGCTCATCGTTCTGGGAGACATTAACATCCATGCTGAGACAGCTCTGTCAGGGGTGTCCGAAAACTTAATGACCTCCATGTCAACAATGGGCCTGGCCCAAATGGTATCTACCTCAACCCATCCTGCAGGTCACACCTTAGACCTGGTCTTCTGCCCTGATATGGACAGTGGGGACATTGAAGTAAAGGAACTTTCTGTAGTCCCATTGTCCTGGACAGACCACTATATGGTGTGCTTTAGGCTCACGGTAACTCACAGCCTAGCGGGGGGTGGGGGTGAGTCAGACAAAAGCATTATGTCCCAGAAGGTTGATGAATCCAGATTATTTTTAAAATAAACTGCCCTTGGGGGAGTTCCCTACCTTTCTGATGGGTGATTTTATTGAATCCTTGGTTGAACTCCTGAATGGGGAAATGGGCAAAGCCATTGACCAGATAGCTCTTAAGCATCTTCTTCCTCACAGTAGACCCAAATTGGCTGCTTGGTTTACTGGGGAGTTTTCAAAATTGAAATGGGTGGCCTGTAGAGCTGAAGGGTGTTGACGGAAAACACAGATTAAAACCAGGCAAAAGAAACAGTGTAAGGCCTCTGGAAGACTTACCCCAAGGCAGTGGAGGCAGCAAACAAATCATTTTTCTCTACCACCATTGATTTGGCACAAAATCATCCAGGGCAGCTTTTCAGAATAGTCAAAAGTCTGCTGTACAATGACCCACGGACGGATAACAGACCACTCTGTATCTCGCTTTGAAGAATTTGCACAACTCTTTGCAGGCAAAATTGAACAGATCCGGGCTACCTTGGATGCAGCTATTGATCCAGAGCCTGTAAATAAAACACACCACCCTCTTTGTCCTGTATTAATGGATGACTTTTGGCTCCTACAGCCAGATGATGTGGTCAAGACCCTTGGGGGAGGTGAAGGCCACCACATGTGTGTTGGATCATTGCCCCTCATGGATCATAAAAGCTTCCAGAGAAGGTATGGCAGACTGGTTAGGAAGAGTAATGAATGCCTCCTTACAACAGGGCAGGATTCTGGCATGCTTAAAGGAGGCAATAGTAAAACCACTGTTAAAAAGCCTTCCTTAGACCCAATGATACTGAACAATTACCGACTGGTATCAAATATCCCATTCTTAGGGAAAGTCCAAGAGCGGGTTGTGGCCTTGTAGCTCCAGAGGTTTCTAGATGAGATAGATTACCTGGATCCATTTCAGTCTGGCTTCAGGCCTGGCTATGGGACTGAGACGGCACTGGTTGCATTGGTAGATGACTTGCGCATGAAAATGGATAGGGGATCTGTGTCCCTTTTGATTTTGTTAGACTCCTCAGTTGCTTTTGACGTTTTATAGACCATGCCTATGATACCCAGATCTGCCTCTTTTCACCTCTAGACTTTAAGGGAGCTACTATCTCAACTTTACATGCGTGTTTAGCTGCAGTAATGAACTAGATGAGGATGAACAAAATGAAACTAAACCCAGACAAGATAGAGGTGCTCCTGGTCAGTTGAAAGGGAGAACAAGGTATAGGGATGCAGCCTGTTCTGGATGGGGTCACCCTCCAATTGAAAAATCAGGTACGCAGATTGGGGTGCACTTGGACTCATCCTTGAGCTTGGATGCCCAGGTCATGGCTGTGGCCAGGAGCTCATTTGCACAATTAAGACTGGTACGCAAGTTACGCCCCTTTCTTGAGAAACCAGCTCTGGCCACAGTGACACATGCCCTAGTGATGTCCCGGCTAGACTACTGCAACATGCTCTATGTGGGAGTACTGATGAAAAGTCTCAGGAAAATTCAACGGGTCCATAATGCAGCATCCATTTGGGGCAGGGTACAGAGATCGTATTACACCCCTATTAAAACAGCTCCACTGGCTACCAATCAGCTATGGGGCACGATTCAAGGTGCTGACCTTGACCTACAAAGCACTGTAAGCTGCCTTGGGTCCTTTTCCAAGGAGAAAGGGGGTAAAAATACTCTTAAATAAATAAATAAATTGAGTGCTTGTATGTAAGAGGCCCTTATAATATATAATGTCCATTGCCATTAAAAAAACAAAATTGACTGAGTTATTCATTTCAATTCAATACACATATAATCTCTATGTTTAACTGCACTTGGATTTTAATATAGATCTTTCCAAGCTACACACAAAATATGCATCTCTATTGTCAGAATGCTGGGACTTAAACAACAATTAATTGAATACTTATTTTAAGCTTTATACGTGGATCTGTGGGAAAGTGTGCCCTTCTGATTGACAGAATACTGCTGGCCTCTTGCATTTTATTTGACATGAGACTTGTAAAAACAAAATTATAATGGACGGCAAATAAGGATCTACTTGAGGGCTACAAAATAGTGGGAAATACATCACATAAATTAAAATTACAAAAACTAAAGATATTCCCTTTAAAAAGCAGTGTTGCCTGCTGTACATCGACTGATAAGCCTGCTGCTGGAAAATAGCCATGTTTTGGTATTAAAATGTCACAATGCAATTGTGATGTCTTTAAGGAATCCAGAGGATAATATTTTATTGATATTAACTATTTTAAGGTAGGTGAAACTGCATGAATAGTTGTCAGTTGGTTTCTTTCATTTGCTTAGATTAGTTGTCTGACTAAAACGACATTTTGTTTGTGTCTGTATGATAAATGTTGCCCTTGTGTAGTATTTTTAAATTGTTCTGAAATTTACTGTTGAAGTACTATCGACTTTATAGTTAAGTAGATGGATCTGGTCACTCAGTAGATATGACCCAAGTGTTTCTCCATATGTATTCTGGCAGTTGAAATCTGATGAATTTAATTTCAAGATGAAGAGGTGCAGCAGACTTGAGAGATGCATGGACTTTATAATAACGCAGAGAGATTTCTTGTGAGCAGATGCAGTTTGTACAGTTATGTTTTTTTGAAAAATACAAGATCTAGAAACACAGGAGCACAATATTTTCCTCACATTTTGGGTTTCTTGTTTGTGATTTTTTTAGACATAGATTCCTCATTTTATTTTAAATACTGCCTTTACTTACAAAGCTAAAGCTATTGAACTTAATAGAAAAAAGTAGTCAAAAGTAGAGAGCTCATTGTCATGTTTCTGTTTTATCCAATCACAACCTAAATATCAAGGGATTTGGACTGTGTTTCAGTTCTTGTAGAGCTTGTTTATAGGAATTAAAATGGTATGTTCAAATTTGAAACCTTTTTGGCTTCTGGTTTTTGCAGCAATCAAGTTCACCCCTTTAAAAACGTTAGCAATGCTGTAGTCTGCGTTAGCTGTAATGATGTTAATCCTAGGAATTTTCACTTAAGTATATCTATAGAATATCCATTGCAGTTCAGCCTATGAATGTAGGCTCCAGTAGATGTGTGTGGGTGCTCTTGATAAAGCTAGCTAGAAGAGTAGGCCAAAAATGGCTGTATATGTCAGTTCCTTTTTTAAAATGGAGGGCTTGGTTAGAGGTTTCATTTATAATCTATGCAGCGCATGGTGCCCCCAACCCCATGAGATAATAGTAGAGATAGAGAAGCTGCAGTTAAGTTGATGGCCAGGATCAAGAGAAGCACACATTTCCTTCTGGCTTATACGTAAACCTTTCACCTTCCTCCTCTACTTTGTGTCCTCCAGAGCCCTTGTAAGAGTATAAGGAATTGCTGTTCCATGTGTATAATGTCAGTACCTCATTTACTTGCACAGAAATTTTTTTTATAAAGCTCTCATTGCAATTGATTATTCAGTCAAGTGGTCATTGGCTGGTGAGTTGTGACATGGCAAAATGTTTGTTCAGATAGTGTGCAAGACAATGCCAAACAACTGCAATATTTGTTGTTGGAACCCATTATGCTGGAAAAAATAAATTGTTAAAGAATTAATCACCATGCAGAAATTATGGAAAATATGCTAAATAATGTGACTGCTTCTTCATTGTTTTCAACTAGATAATAAAAGATCTGTTTACTGTTAAGGCAACAGTATATGCTGATTATTTTCACAGATGGAGATTGAAGATGTTACTGAGATACTGAAATCGTGTCTTGAATAGCTTGTTGGTCTCTTCAGGATGTCTTATAGAGTACAAAAACACTGAAAGCTGGTTTACATTCTGTGGTGATCTACCTGTCAGAGGTAGAAAGCCTCTCTCTTGTCAGAGTGCATCATCTGTGTGGTGACAGATGTATATGTTCTGTATGTGCCCTGTCATACATTCAGTTGAAAATGTCATACATTCTTAGGTTTGATGGTAAGCTTAGATGCCTATCCAAATGAGACATTCTGAATGGTTCACTTAGAACAGTGTTAGCCAACCTATGGAACGGGTGCCAAAGGTGGCACTTGGAGCCCTTTCTTTGGGCACCTGACATTGCCCCTTCTTCACAGCCACCTGTATTCAGGTTAAATTGCTGTATGGGCACGTTGCGAATAATTGGTGGGTTTTGAATGACAGTTTGGGCACTCAGTCTCTAAAAGGTTCGCCGTCACCGACGTAGAATATGAAGAACTTGGTCTCTAATCTATGGAAAGTCTTGTTTCAAGCGTATTTCAAGAAAAAGAAATTGACATTACTTTGGAAATATTATCAGCACTGATTATTTCATTGATACACCTCAAGAAAGGATATGGCTTAACTTTTTAAAGCATTATTATAATAATGTAAGGGTAAGATGGAGAAAGGGCAAGATACCCAAATTGAACAGTTTTACAGGAAAATGCTTTTTTAATACTGTCTAATTGCCCTTGAAACTATATATTATCTTATCTCGCTTAGACCACAAGGAGGGAGATGTTCAGTTTGATTTTCTTCCATCACTTCCATCTTCCATTTTTATAGCCATAGTGTCCCACAAAAAGACCTCTCTCATCCCTCACCCAGATAAGGGTGCCTTTAAATGTTGGCTTGCACTGATGAATCCTGTGCTGCAGTTTGTTGACTGAGCATTTTTCTTGTATTTCTTGATTATGACTTATCCAGTAGTTCTGTTCTAAAAGCAAAGAGAGCAAATTTAAAGGAAAGCTAGTTGGGATCCCTGTCCTGCAACGAGGCAGGTGGACACAAAGGGTTCCATTTCTGCCACTCATTACTCTGCCTTAATTTGGAACAGAAGTAGCTAATGCCACATGCTCCAGCATTATTTAAATATTAGTTTGCTGAGCAGCAGCCACATAATGCAATGGAAGGGACATAGTTCTTGCTTTCTAGTGCAGTGGTAAAATTGTGCAGCAGATGCATTGTCTGGTTTTCTAATGGGATTTGTAACTGGTGAAGCAATTAGGTTCATAGGATTAAATGTAAAACAGAACATTGTGAATCCCAATAATGAAACATATTAAAAATACCCAACTTCTCTGCAAGAGATCGCAACACTCCATGTTAGCCAGTTTGGAATAAAAAATAATACAGGACTGTAGTGGCCATTGCCAGTTATGTTTGATCACAATCTCCACATTAGAATTGCAACATTTATTCATGTAGTATCTTCATTTTAATAAGGAAAGTTATCAGATAAATAACATGAGTATATGTTGGTACTTCTGGTAATGGCATATTAAATTCAGTTTCTTAAAATGGTACTAGATTTGATTTTAATTTCAGAGTTATCATTGGTCATTTTCCCATATGGTATGCTTAATTTTTTGAACACTGAAGGTGACATTTGAGTCATGTGTTCTACCTTGTCTTGACTGGAAAGGAGAGATCCCTATTTAAAGCAAAGAAAGCTGACATGGAGGAACTCATCTTGGTAATTCTACTACTTTTGCAATAGAAGGTACTGTAATTCTTACATCAACATAAACAATAAAAAGATCAAGTAGTTTTAATCCATGTTGAATTCACACGGCGTGTTGCATATGGTGTATAGCATGACAGTTGACAGTTCTTGCAGTATTTTAATATAGAAAATAGTGACGTTTCTTCAAGACAGCAACATATGATTTAGACAACTTGAAGTATCCAGCTCTTATTTCACTCTGGTGAGTTTCATCAGATTTTGCACACAGTCCTCTGCTGAACTGGGAAAAAATCCAGAGTACTTATCATATAACATCTTGCAAACATTAAACATTTCTAACACATCAAATGAGAAGACTGAAAAATCATCAGAATAGCACCAGCATTAGAAGTTTCAAAACAAAACAAAAGGGATGACAGTGAACAACCATTTAGTTGCCAAGTGACTTGAAGGATATCAGTAGCCATAAAACAGGTAACTCTTTGCACCTGTGTACACATATGCACATATCCATATATATGCATGGTCTTGAAAGAACACTCACTCAACATGCCTGTAATCCAGTGATGATGTTTCTACTAGATACTGCTATACATGCCCAAACCAGCAGAATTAGCAATTTACCTTACAATCCTCATTTGGAGGACTCCAAAATCCTCTGGATAATGGTTTGTTTTTGGGGAGGGGCTTGTACCACTGGGACAGCTGAGTTGAGAAGGAGAGAGAAGGAAATATCAAATTTGAGTGATGTTGGGTGCTGAAATACACCTTTGGATCTTTGCCTAAATGATCATGAACATGAAACTAAGATTATGTATTGGAAGAAAATATTTCTGCCTCTGAAACACAAACTTACTACCTATGTATAGTGGTAAATAATAGAGAAATCTACAAGGGTTTAATGGTTGTTTCCACTCTCAAAGGCGGAACTTGAAAAATAGCATGTAAACTGTTTAGCCAGTCACAGATTCTGATAACCACCTGTCAAGATCTTAAATATGAAACCTCACATTCTAAAACTTGGGTCTCATATACTGAACAGTCATAGATACTACAATATCTTTTTTCTGTTTTTCTAGTAGAGTTTTGTTGGGAGGAGCAGTGTTATGTGTCTGAAAGCTCCAGTGTTGAAACAGGAGTCCCTATCTACATACAAATTTTTCCAATAAAACACGATTTCATGGTTTTGAGTAATGTGCCATCTTCTGATATGATTAAAGTTAAACCCAGTGCACTTAGCTCTAGAAGAGTGACTCCTCTGAATTTGTTTCTTAGTTTGCAGAATACAGAAACAGATTTTACCAGTCTTTTAGTCAGTATTTTGAACCATAAACCAAGGGGTTAAAACCTTTCATCCCTTGAAAATAATTTCTCATGGAATTAAAAAGCAACTACATAGTGTCATGGAAAGCATTGAAGTGACCGAGAGTTGGACGGGACTAAACAGATAGATGAAATGCACAGTGTCTCTATCTTTAGGGGATGTTTCTTTAAATGTATGTGAGTAATAATTCACTTCATAATATGTGTGTACATACGCCATATTTAGCTGCTGATAATATAACTTGTAGGAGCCTTATGGTGCAGTAGTTAAATGGCTGTACTGCTGCTGAAACAGTGCTCACAACTTGCAGCTCAAATCCAGGTAGCTGGCTCAAGGCTGACTCAGCCTTCTATCCTTCAGAGGTCAATGAATAAAATGAGTACCCAGTTTCCTGGGGGTGGTAGCCTGCATAATTAAATTGTAAACTGCCCAGAGAGTGTTGCACTATGAGGCGGTATATAAGCAGAACACTTTGCTTTAGACTTGCAGTTTGAAACACGAGCACTTAATCCAGCGGTGTCCAAAATTTTTGCAAGGAGGACCAGATTTGGTGAGGTGAAAATATGTGTAGACTGACCATTCAGCCTGAAGAGGGGAGAAAGGGTGTAGTCTGCACATCTGCTGCAACTGCTCAAAGTTTCAAACTTTGGTGCCCAAAGGCCCAGCAGCTGTTGCACGGCCCACACACACCCAGGACACACCACTGCTTGCATATGCTTCCCTCCCTCACAAGGAGGTGGGGAAGATGCTGCAGCAACGGAGCCAGGAGTGGGTAGGCAGGGGAGGTGGCTGAGGGGATGGGCGGAGGCAGGGAGGACAGGCAAACCATAAAACTGCAAGCTGATGTCTCTAGCCAGCACAGAGAAGGGCCAGCCGGTGGGGATGAGTGACAGGCTGAGCTGGTAGGGAGAAGAGGCTGAGGGCCACTCAAAATTTTAAACCGGGCCACATTTGGCCCCCGGGCTGGACTTTGGACATGCCTGACATAATCAGTCAGTGCAAAATAAATATATAATTTTTCCAGGATATATATAGACCTTTTGAAAAACTATAGAGTAAGTCTGACATTGTTGGTGTATCTTTATGACATGACTGCAATCCTATTGCATAGTTTACACTAAGTACACTTGTGTACTTAGATATTATGCAAGTGATAGTGTTCATTGCACCCAGGCAGAAGTTCTATTCACAAAGTACATTGACTGGTAAGTTGTGCATTTGGTCAAAATAGAAATTGTGTGATGGATTGCACAATTCTTGTTATCTGGGTGGAATGCCTCTCATATTTACACGGGCATAATAGTATGCTGCACTTAGAAAAAAAGGATTCTTGCCATAATATCAGTATAAACTTGGATACTATTTTATCTTCTCTTGACTTGTCACACTAGTTATTCTATGGATAATGATACTAAGCAATTGCATTGTCATTTTTTCCTTTTGCTTACATGATTTTTCTTAATAATTCATTTTTAAACTATGACTGAAAATTATAAGAAAAACTCTTTTTTAGATTTTACAACATTTTTCTGGAATTAGAAAAAAACCAAACCCTATAAAATCTGACAGAATGGTGGGTAAAGCCATTCTTACAAATAAAAGCCTAAAAGGGGAAATCAAATTTATTTGCATAATAATATTTATTAGTATAAAATTGCTAAATGGTTCTTTCAATACCAGGACACAGTGGACCCTTGACTTGATCCAGTGAAATTGGCTTAGATGATCTGATGCCATTTCTGTGGATTGGCTTTCAGCTTGCATCCATTAGAAAACTGGAATTTCTTAGCACTTGTAACATCTCTCTCAAAGAGACTGGAGACTACCATGTTACTAGCAGGAGTAGTGAACAAAAACATCTGCAGCATGTCACATTGAAGATGACTTACCTATACAATTTATATTCTGTTTTATAGGAATAATATATCTATTTCACCATGTTTCTTGGGCAACAATAGCATCATGGCCACTTTTACAGAGGCATTCTTAATTGGATGGTTGGTTGGTTGGTTCATATTTCACCCCATTAGTTAGATACTTGAAGTGTCATCAGTACATGGTCATGAGTTGTGTCCAATAGTTGGCTGAATAGCTCAATGAATTAGATATCTGGATGTAGGACCAAAGGTCAGAAACTCAATTCCTCACAATGTTTCTTGGAGGAGATCTCTTTGTGGTATTGAGGCAAGTTGCACAGTCCCAATGTGATTCCAGAAAAAGAGAATGATAAAAAAACTTGGAACGTTCTGTACCTAGAAAACCCTGGAAAGGGCTGCATGATCTACTTACCACTACTCTCAGTTGGCTCAAAGAAGGTAACCTGAAAGTTTACAGTGATAGGTTCAAGTTGTATGCTCAACACTGGAAGGAGCTTTTAGGATGATAGCAACAGACAGGATTTTTTTGAAAGAGAAGGACTGCATGGCCCTGGCCTTTTAACAAACAGAGGTAAAAAGTATAGTAAAATGCTGTTGCAGTTATGTGCTCTCAAGTCACTTGCAGCATAAAGCAGCCCAACATAATAAAGTAGACCAGTGATTTCCAACATGTCCTGTTGTCAACAGCCCTTTTCAGCTCTTGCAAATTTAAAGCTGTAGTTTCCTTTGAATCAATTCAGTTGTTATTGATTTGAATGGTCTTCCTCTTGTTCCTCTCAGCTTCTATTGAATGGTCTCCCTCTTGTTCCTCTCAGCTTTTTGCAGCAAGTCTTCTCTTGATGTGTTCAAGGTGCAACACTCGTGGAGTCATTATTTCCCTTTCATTGTGTAGCTTTCATACTCATATATAGTTGACAGGCTTATAATGGTGTAGATCAGTGGCTCCCAATCCTGGGCTCCCAGATGTTCTTGCCCCAGAGCCCAAACCACTAGCTGTGCTGAACAGGATTTCTGGGAATTGTAGTCCCAAGAACATCTGGGGACCCAAAGTTGGGAGCCACAGATAGTTTGCATTTTATTGAATTTATGCTTGGAGATCTTGTAGTTTTGGCATAGCTACTCTTCCACATTTAGCTTAAGTTTGGTGGTTTGGTGCTGGTGCACCAGCTTAAATGTTGGTTTGTGCATTTATTTTTTAGTATTTAATATTTGATATCTTATAATTCTTAGAAAGCTTCTCTTGACTGAAGACAGTAGGAACCAGCCACTCCCTTTCACTGGATTTCAGCAATCATTTTCTCCAAGGCTAGTCTGTTGTCAGCTCATATTCTCAGTATCCTGCTCTTGCTGTGCTGCCAGATATGCAATAATTATATATATACCAGTGTTGGCGAACCTATGGCACGGGTGCCAAAGGTGGCACTCGGAGCCCTTTCTATGGGCACGTGACATCGGCCCCTCACAGCCTCGACACTTTCCCCTCTGCTCGGAGCATACCACTGTGCTCCATGCAGAGAGCCAGGCGAAGGGGAGGCAGCGGTTTGTGGGCTCCTCCTTCATAGCCCCAGTTTACTCTCCAGCCATGCTGCTCTGGGCATCCCAAAAGCGGTGTGGCTGGAGAGTAAACGGGCTACAAAGGAGCCCACAAACCGCTGCCTCCCCTTCGCCTGGCTCTCTGCATGGTGCTGTTTCAAGACTGCCGCGAGGGTGCTGTGGCTGCGGGATATTCAAAAGCCTGCTCTTCGATCCTTGCTTTCTCCAAAGGATAGCACCCAAAGCATTTGTAACCCAGGGCACCACTCTATTTAGTTTAAATTACCCCATTGGCACTTTGCAAAAAAAAAAAAAAAAAAAGTTTTGAATCGCAGTTTGGGCACTCGGTCTCGAAAAGGTTCGCCATCACTGATATATACAGTACCAGAATAAACACTCTTCTCACCTTATACAAATGCATGCGGATTTGAAGTTACTGAGGTCATCTTTGAAGTTACTGAGTTCATTACAGTAGTAATGTCTTATCTAGCCAGCATATCTTAGATTGGAGTTTTGAATGGAAGCTGAAGAGAAAGCCCATTTTCTTGACTTCACTACTGCTTTTGATCAACCTGGTGGTTTTCAAAAGCAGTACCTATAAATAAAAATATGAAAGAAGGACTACTTTCTCTTATTTCAATTAAATATTTGTTACACTATTCCCCTGTTGCCAAAAAATACTGGGAAAGTGCAGTACCTGATAAAATATCAGCCCCACTTGGAAGGGGCTTTATTTTTATTTAATGTAGCTAAGGAGATACACATCTTTATAAAAAAATGGGAAGGATAACAGATGAGCCTAGAATTGTTGGTATCTCTTGTTATAAAAGGGAAGTTATGAAAGAATTTAAAGTTTTGTTCTTCCAACGACTTGTTATTTCAAGTTAAATTGATTTATGAAACTTATAAGAGAAGGCAGGTTCACGAAGAACTAAATAAGATGTCCCCTTGATCTCATAGAACCAAGTTAAAGTACTTAAGGCTCAGAAATGACAGTACATTTGGCAGTAGAGTATTACCTAGGTTTAAGAGTAACTTCCCTTTATAGTTTTTTGAAAGACAAACAAACATTCTAAACTTTGGCTTGATCAACAAGCAATGTCTTGATATACAAGCACTGGAGTAGGTCACATGATCGCAAGTGAGCCAATGGTGGCTCTCCCTCCCTTCCCCTGCTGGATTGTGGGTGATTGTCTCAGGCAGTCCCCAAGCAGAGGGAGGAGAAAGGAATAGAGGTCTCCCTTACATCAGCCAGGAACATTTTCAAAGGGGAGTACAGGTTAGGGTTTTATTTTTCTTTATATTTATTTGTTTTCAACATTCTTATTTTTCAAACCATTACTAGTCATGGGGCAGCTAGTCAAGTCTGCATAGGGCTACAAATTGCACTTTATTATTATCATATTAAAAAATGAATAATGTTAGTTAGTCTAAAGCAGAGCAAATTCTGCAACCAGGTACCTAAACCATTGTGTGGAGGTGGACTTCTAGCCAACTTCTTTTGTGAATTTCGGCATTTTGTGTGTACAGTATGTGGTCTGTGCAGCCTCAGAACAAATCATCTGAGTTTCCATTATTTCTTACAAGGAAATTTGCTTTGCTATAACAGTGTTTATCTGCAAGTTATCCTTCAAGGAAAAATAGATGGGAAGCGTGGTCCGGGGCAGAGAATAATTCTGTCTTAATAACTCAAGTCAGTGGTCTGCAGTGAGCACAACTGCTTTGTTTAGAATAGCCCTAGATAGAAACCAGTTCCGGCTACTGATCACCAAAGTTCTACGAGGACATGGCACATGAAGAAGAAGAAAAGAGTGTTTTGATTTGCAATGATTTTTCCGGAACAGATTATGCTTGTAAACCAAGGTGTTACTATATGAGATCTGCTGGTTCCATGATTAGTCCCTGAAACTGATGAGTCCTGGATTCAAGTGTGAAATTAGACTACTCAAATAATCTGCAAAGAAATCGTGGTTTCCTGACTGTAGGAAAGTAAGAAGCCAGGAAGTCATATTCTGTGTCTTTTCTGCTCAAAGGGAAAGCATAGGACTTGTATAGGTTTCCTTTTTATCAGGTGTTGCATTTAACCTGGTGTATAGGACAGCATTTCCTGGTGATGGTCCAACTCGAACACTACTGGATACAGTGGGTGAGGAAGTTGCCTGCTAAGATAGGAAACATGAATTACGTTTGAGGTGGTTTTGTACATTTCTTTTCAGTTTAAATGGACTCTCACATTACTTTAATCCAGAACTCTTTTATCAGATGTTATTTTCCCCCATCAAAATAACTAGCAAGAATAGGTTGACCTTGGTCAAAGATTAACTCTTCCAAACTTCACAGATTCTAGCTAGAGGATGTCAGGAACAGGAGTGATTCAAGGCATTAACACACCGAATTTTGTCCTTGGTTAATGGTAACTTCCTTATGACACTTAAATTGCTGCCACAGTTCACACAGAAATGTTTATCCCAGAAAATCCAGAGGAAACAAGCTCTCATTTTCACCACTCTTTAGCCCACCCCTTTTGCTAGCATTCAAATCCCCCTTTTTAATGTTTGGCAAATAAAATAGCACTGAACTGACATAAAAGAGTTAGCATTTAAATTAGTGTTGCATCAGTTTATAAATACAGTATACAAATTGCATTGCAGGTGTGATCCTTAGCAATGTAAGCAAAAGCCATGTAAAAAGGAATAGGGTTTTGTGCTTTTTCACTCGCATTCAGATCCCTTTAAAAATATATATTCAGCAAGTAAATGAGCTGAACTGACAAAACACAAGAAGCATTGGATCAGTACTATATCAGTTTAGTGTGTTTTGGTTTATGTTGCAGTTATGTTGCAGTTGTTATCCTTACCAATGCAGTGAGGGAAAATAAGCTGAAGGAGTAGGGTTCACTCCCATTCTATGCATCATCAGATATATCATATGGATATGCCCCAAAACTGTCTAAGAGATCAGTATAGACATTTTCACATGCCAAAAGCAAGACAAAATAATGACAGTGGAAATACAATACTACAAATGAACACAAGCAATGCCAACCAAACAAAAGGAACAGAAAGAAACATGGAAGAAACAATGGGTCAAATGCCCATCCAGTCACATACATCACCCAATTCTTCATCGCCCCAGGTAGATGAGGGCACGGAGAGGAGATAAAATACACACTGCATGCTGATTAGTGACACCCTGAGGTTTTGGAAGACTCCTGGCATTGAATCTTGTTTGTTTGATTTATATACTGCCTATCTGATTACAAGGCCACTTGGCGTGGTTCACAACAGACTAAATTATAGTCATTTGAAATATACAACAAACAGTCTAGGCCAGTGGTGTCCAAACTTCAGCCCCCAGATGTTTTGGACCACAACTCCCATAGTCCTTTGTCATTGGCAACACAGGCTTGGAATTCTGGGAGTTGTGGTCCAAAACATCTGGAGGGCCAAAGTTTGGACACTCCTGGTCTAGACAAAAGTGC
The DNA here is from genome assembly GCA_029282475.1 of Phrynocephalus forsythii. Lineage (NCBI taxonomy): Eukaryota > Metazoa > Chordata > Lepidosauria > Squamata > Agamidae > Phrynocephalus > Phrynocephalus forsythii. The sequence continues at coordinate 89,883,533 of JAPFRF010000005.1, read as the reverse complement.
ATAAGAAAAAGGGAAAGGGAAAAAAGTGAGAGAAGTAGAGAGAGAAAGAACACAAAAACAAAAAAGTGCTATACCTAGGCTTCCAAATATAAAAATACATATACATATGTAGTTGATGTTCTACAATATCCTTCTGTAGTGCAGAGCATTGTGAGAACATTGAAAAAGAACTCCAAGCTTCCTGGTGCTGATGAAAGTGACAATGGCAGTTGTGCTGGATAAAGCAGTGTCAGGAGGGGCCTTGTAGAGATCTACCTCACTGTTCATTAGTCCTTATACTGTACTTGTTTTGTTTTCTGCCTCCGTCACTGCTATTGTGTATATTCTCTCAGTCTAAGCACTCCACTGGACCTCAGATTTTCACTTGTTTGCCTTAACACTTCTTTCCTAATGGAAATCCCCGTAACATCTAATTCTTCTCTCCTCCAAATGGGTCAAAATTTCCCATTTCCTGACTGGTGTGGTAAGCAAAACAGCCCCCAGTTCTTTCCCTGATCCTGCGTTGGTAAGGCTCTTCAATGGTTCTCCTCAAAAGCAACTTGCTTTGTGCTTAGTGCTTGAACACCCTACTTGGTTCAGTAGTGGATATCAAGAAGTACAGTTACACATCACTCCATAAAAGAACAATTAAGATTTGCAACTTGATGAATAACCCTGATCTGTTTCAGCTTTACAGACATTTACAGACTGTTTCACAGTCTCTTAATGCAGGGTTTTGATCTCTAGGTTGGTAGTGTCTACTAATAGGTATGTTTCAAATAAATTCATTTATGTTTTATATTGCATTGTGCTTGTGATAGTCAGGCCTCTTGTTTCCAGTAGGAGGAATTTTTAAAGTACAGAATGTCCATGGACACTGCAGTTGCTTATTGAACAAAGGTGTTGGCAGTAAAATTCAATCCAAAGGATGAGAATGATTATTTGGCTTTGGATAAAACCTCTCCAGATTATAAGGAAAGAATGGCTGGAGGTGGATATGCCAAGGATGTATGCCATGAAAGTTGCATTCTTTGCCATTGAAGAGAGGGCTTATAATCCACAAAAGCTCAAACTGAAGTAAATCAATTCATCCTTAAGGTGCACACAAGACTCTTAATTGTTACTAATGAGAAGCAGTACACAGCGCTGGTCTGGAATGCATTGCGGTCCCTGGCAGAAGACATGAATCAATGTAATAGCAAGCCCACTCTTATCTTACTAAATGCTTGGAGCAAATTGCTGGAAGAAAGAGATTGGCTACATTCCCAACCTATGGTTTCAGTAACTAATAGATTCAGGTTTTGAGGGATACTACAGAAATCTGGCAGAGATGTCTGATTCCCCAGGGACCTCTTCAAGTGACTACTAGAAATAGTACTTGGAAGCCCACTGCTAGGGCTGCAGAGCGGAACTGTACTTTTATCTCAAGAAACTAGAAATTTAGAGGCAACAGTTTCAAGTTTCAGTTCTCAGTTATTGTTGATCTTAACACATGCTGAAATAGTTACACGGCCACCTCTTTGAAAAGGGGATTTAAAGGGGTCGCTGTGGGTGAGGCCAAGTACAAGAAGCTACACAAAAGACAGTAAAAATCTTGCAAACATTTTGCAGGGGACTGAGAAACAAAAGCCAAATGAATGAATAAGAGAAAAAGAACCAAAGAAAATGAGGCCAAGCTTTTAGAAAGGGCATGCTATGCTGACAAGGAACAGTGGAGAGGCAAGATTGTGTGGCTGGTCTCAACAATGGGGAGGCGAGGGATCATTGGATTGCCAGGTCTCAATTATCTCGGTTTGGACAGCGCCACTGCTCCTGAGAAACAGGTTGGATTAAAAGGGGGGGTTGGCGCCTCTGGCTTCTGTTGCTTGCTGCATTGTGACCTATCAACCCTAAGAGGGCAGTGAAGGCCAAAGAGGAGAGTTGGAGAGCTGAATTCATATTGGTAACAATCAACCAGCCAATATTTTGGTGGTAGTGTTTAAATTTCTTGGGTGAAATCTTTGAGGCATTCATTCTGTGCATTTGCATAAATGTTTGCACATTGTTTTTGGCACTATGTTACTCATTGTGCTGTTGGGGTGGTTTTCCAACTATAATTCAGAGTGCAGTTTTCTCTTGCATGAGTACTAGCTGTAGTCAACGTGTTACTGCAGGGCGTCTTCTGTAAACTGGCCTATGTTCAAAGTGACATTTTGTTTTAGGATTATGTGTCCGCATAATTTTGGACTCTGTTGGGTGTTCCAACGCTTAAAGCAAATATTCTTCTGTTGAAATCAATCACTATTTTAAGGAAGAAGATGTGTTTTAAAAACAACACATTTGTTCCAGCTTGTTAGCAGTCCTCTAGACCTTATCCTAGATTCCTTCCACTGAACACTAGTTGTCTGATGTTGTCTGTGGTTATAGTATCTTGCTCTTTAAAACATGCCTCTGAAGGATATTTGCTTTAGAAATAGCTTGATGTGTCCTCAAAACAGTTTGAATAACTGGAAATGTTATAAAATATTTCAAAAATTAGATGCATATTTGTTTCATAGATTGTGTACTAGTTTTGTTTTTAAAATGCTGATTTAACATTGTCCATTTTCTAATGGAACAAAATGACTATACAATGTCATTTTAAATAGAGTAAAAAGGCTTCTGTGCAGTGATCTAAGTGCTTTCTTTGTACTGTGAAATGCTTATACAGTACTCACATTTTGTGTAGTTTGTGTCCTTTGCAGAGATGAGTTCTAAGGTTGCATCTAGAGATGGGCACACATTAAAAATCAATTGCAAAAAATGTTTTAAAAACTTAATTTGTCCATTCATATTCATATGAAGCAATACCCCTGACAAAAATGAATCAGTGACTTTTAATAGATTTTGGATTGTAAATTCATCAGGCTATAAAGGTTCCTTCAAGGGACCTAAAGACACCAACATTGCAGGGAAGCTTTCCCTTCCTCTGCTCTACAATCCCTCCATGTTTGGTGAAGATTGGCTGTTTTATATTCTTCCTCCAGGAAAGTCCCCTTCCTAGCACCTAGAGAAACCAAACTTAAAATGATTCTTCCTCAAGCTCTCCTCTACAATCCCTCCATGTTTGGTAAATATTGCATTTCCCCAAGCCAGTTGCTAACAGACACATTGTGAGGGTATAACTTAGATGTCTGAAACCCAATCTTCACCCTCTTTGAGGGATTGCAGAGATTAATTGAGAGAAGCTTCTCCAGAATTTTTGGTGTCTTTTAGGTGCCTGGGGGGGCACTTTGATTTGAGGGTGCATAAAGTGGACATCTGGAACCCAAGTCTCACCAAACATGGAGGTCTTGTAGAGAGTCATAGGAATTTTTCCTGCAGTTATGGTGTCTTTAGGTACCCTGGGGGCTATTTTATAGAGGTTTGAATTTACAAATAAATTCATCAGAAAAAAATCATAACATTATTTTTCATGATTCATCAACCTTTATGAATCATGAATCAAAACGAGACACCATTTTTTGATTTGTGCCCATCTGTCGTTGCCACAATCAAATTTTTCTTAAATCTGTATTTTATGTCTTGGCATATTAACTATTCAGTGTTTTATATTGATGGTTTTAGAACCACTGTTGGTCCTTAAATTGTGGTATAGTGTTAGTATTTTGAAAACTAGCAATATTAGTTCAGTGTTCTTATGGCAGGGATTGTGAGTAGATCAATGGGGCCATTTTCTTGTAATGAGCAGTTTTGGGGACTGCCCAATGGTGGCGTTTGCTTGAGTTGACATCCCTTGTTGTGTTACAATATGGGTCTGCTGCAATAGTTGTGATCATTCATACTGTATCTTATTAAGCCTTTTGAAATACGCAAGGCACATGTTTTAGTTAAGGACTATGTTAAGAAAAATTCAAAAGACAAAATTCTGTTACTTTTACTATGTGTGGAATAATTTATTACTCACAGAGTTGTTCTCGCTTGTTGTTTGCTTGATGGGTATTCGATGCCCTTGTGCAAAGAGAAGTCCTTGTGCTTTTGAATGGGTGATCTATACCTTGCACAAAAATGTATGTAGAACATTAGGGCTCCATGTTTCCTCAGATTCTACTCAGAGTATTTTCAAGTTCAGACATGATGGTATATGCATAATATGATCATAAATATGTTATTTCCTAATAAGGATTTATCATTTTCTCTTCAATCTGTTCACAGATGGCTCAGTGTGTGACCAAGGTGGAACTATCCATATCCTGTGACAATCTGATAGATAAGGATGTCGGCTCCAAATCTGATCCTCTGTGTGTCTTACTCCAAGATATTGGCGGAGATCAGTGGGCTGAAGTAAGAATGGTCTTATCTATCTATCTATCTATCTATCTATCTATCTATCTATCTATCTATCTATCTATCTATCTATCTATCTATCTATCTATCTATCTATCTATCTATCTATTTATATTTAACATCCATTTTCTAATGGAACAACATGGAAGGTGGTAAACTTTGTGGTATAGATTGGTTCTAAACACATTTAGACATTAATTTTTGCCCAGTTTAATCCCAAGGCAGTGTAATTTGTAGACTTGAGCAAAAAATGTGTTCTGCTTATATACTGCCCCATACTACTTCAAGAAGTCTCTGGGTGGTTTACAGTTTAATTACAGCATGTAGGCTACACCCCCAGGCAAGCTGGGTACTCATTTTACCAACCTCGGAAGGATGGAAGGCTGAGTCAACCCTGAGCCAGCTACCTGAGATTGAACCCCAGGTTGTGAGCACAGTTTTACCTGCAGTACAGGCATTTTACCACTGCACCTCGGGGACTAGTAATTTATTTATTTGTGGATTTTACATAAATGTTGTATACTGTATTAGGGACCCCATAAAAGACCAGAGACGATTATCTAAATGTTAGCAAGAATTCAGATATTCTTTTTCACATTCCATTTGTTAAGAGACTTCTGCACAAGATTTTCAGTCTTCGGCTTTTTAGAATTATTTTAACCTTCACTAATTTTGCAATTCCTTGATCCTTCATTTCTTAAGTATCTAGGAGTTTTTATTTTGATTTGTTTAAAATATTTTTAAATAAATAAATATACTTCAGGAAGACCTCTAATGAAGTGTCTGGATTCTGTCCAAAGTAACTGGAAACCTGCCCTAGTAAAATGCTTTGCTTATTTATATTGTTAACAAGTTCCATTATTATTACATCACAATCCTTCACAATGATTTCTTGAAACTGCAATGGGACATAATGCATACATCAGCCAAAACAAATTGTGGCAATTGACCTGCCCTCATATAGCGTTAAGAGCAACGACACAGGGAAGTAGGGTTGGAAGTGTAGGAAAAAGTGAAGACGATGCTGGACAACATAGCCAGATGTTCCTGTTCCATCCCTCATTTTGTTCCAAGACATACAGTATCAGGAAAAAGCTGTGGGAATAACTTAAAAGTCTGCTTGCAAATTGGTGACCTTTAGATTGCTTCTCATCACAATAGTACTGTAATCTATGGTAAAACAGTAAAGTAAAAGAATGGACTACTTTTAGTAATTTGACTTTGTGAAGCTATAGTCTTCTGAAATTGGGAAGAATTGTTATCAAGTTTTTTTAAATACGTGTATATTCTGCATTAATGGTAATTTACAGATGAATATTATTTTGAATAAAAATACTAGCTTGACTGACAAGTTTTTCTGAAAGCCGGATTGACTGCCACTTAATGTTCCTCTGCTGTTTGCATTGATTAGTGTGCTACTAAAGAAGCTATTTGAATCAGACTGTTGATTGGACTTGTTTTGGACTGTCTGTCTCAAATGGCAGTCTTTCTTAGGTTTACATGGGAAGCTAGCCAAAGATAAATGCAGTACTTAGAATTGCATAAGAACATGTTCTTATTTTGGGAAAGAATGTAGGTATTAAACAAGACTTTTCCAAATGTTGTTCTTGCTACAGTTGGATCGAACTGAAAAGATAAAGAATTGCCAAAATCCGAATTTTTCAAAGAAGTTGCTGATTGATTATTATTTTGAGAAAGTTCAGAAACTGAAATTTGGCATGTACGACATCGACAACAAGTCCTATGACTTAAATGATGATGACTATCTTGGAGGGGCAGAATGCACCTTGGGACAGGTACTGGAAAACAAATACTGCCACGTGCTTTGTAAAATAGTACATTTCTTTAGTTACATAATTTGAAAGGAGAAGCTAATTCCTTTGTCTCTTTTGGTGCATCTCTGGACATCTCTTTTGGTGCATTCAATCTCTAGACATGCTTGGTTGGTGGTTTATAGTTTCTACTAGCTGATGCCAGTCTTAGTAGCTACAGAGTTACTCATTCATTTATGTCACTGCACCTGCTGCTTAAGAAGCAACTTTACTAAGAAGTTATTTTCTGACTGCCACTTTTAGAGTTGAAGTAGTAATATGAAGTAGTGTGTGACATAGCAACCAATGGCAACGTTCCTCTTCTCCTGCACAGACAGCAGTCAGTTGTTGAAGTAAACATTACATCTATTTCATTACAGATTTATAATTACATTGTTACGTACTTAGGTGGATAATTTGGAAGTCATGATTAAACTGATTAGGGCTATGTCACTGATGATGCTACAAGTGTGATATTGCCAGTATATCCACAGACATCTTGTCAGTTAAGCAGCTGCCTTCATATGTAATCAAAAGTGCATATAATCCTATACTACAAAGGGTGATTCAGAGTTTTACTATAAAACCTCATAGAATGTATCATTTAGTATTGATTGCATTACTTTTATAATCTATATAATTTATGTCTTTAGATTGTGTCGAGCAAAACAGTCACTCAGCCTTTAATGCTGAAGAAAGGAAAACCTGCAGGAAAAGGCACTATAACGGTAAAAACAAAAACATCCATACAACTTAAGAATAAAAAAGTAAATAATGCTGCTACTTCAAGTATAGTTTAATGGCTTAAATTTTCCATTAGCTAAGGTAATTATGAGGCACAACAGTTTCATTTTAAAACCCATGTATAACTTCTGTGCCCCAAAATTCTATCAAGATGTCATTCCACCAACTAAATAGTCTTCTATTAGTATTTTCTAAGACAGCATTTTTTAAACCTACAGATTTCTGCAGAAGAGATTAAAGACACTAGAGTCGTATCTCTGGATGTTGAAGCTCGAAATTTGGACAAAAAGGTAAATTATGGCTAAAATCCTATTGAACAACTGCACTAGTTACAGGTGCACCAAGGCATAAGTGCCATTCATCAAAACCAGAAACTGTGACCAATTTCACAATTGACTTGCATAGTCCTTGTTACTGGGGTAGAATGCCTGCATATTTACAATGGCATAATGTTAAGTGACACCACAGTTAACTGGATTTCAGCCAGTGTTTTATCAGTTCATTCTGAGAGAGATATAAGTTGCTGCTTCTTATTCGCATGGAGAGCAGGAGAATATTTGAAATAAGACCAACTGAAACATGTATGCATTTATTTAAAATATTTATACATTGCCTTTCTCCTAAAAGGATCCAAGGTGGCTTACAGTATTAAAAGAAAAATATATTAAAAGATAAAGTATTAAACTACTACAATATTAAATAAAAGTAAGCAAAAAAACTTGTGATTAAAAGCAGTAATAAGAATGCAATAAAACAACAGAAATACAGTAGTCCTTTAAAACAACTAAACTCTTAGTCAGCCCGTCATTAAAGAAATCCTGGGTAAAGAGAAGGTCTTTGCCTGGCTATGAAAGCACAACAGAAAGGAGGTCAGCCTGGCCATCCATGAGAGGGAGCCCCAGAGTTTGTGAGGAGTAAGAAAGAAGGCCCTCTCATGTCCTCACAGCTGTGGGGGTGGTAGGACTGAGAGAAAGGCCTCATTTCAAGATCTTAAAGCCTAGGCAGATTCATAATGGACATACGGTAGTTTGTGAGGTAGCTTCGACCCAGGCTGTTTAAGGCTTCCTATGTTAAGACTAGCACTTTGACTAGTGCCTGTAAATGGACTGGGTAGCCAGCGGAAACTGTTGAACCGTGTTCCTTATACAAATGATAGGCCAGTGTATTCAGAAGTATTTTAGTATATGATCTGTGTGAACAACACATTATGTTTTTTTCATGCAGGATTTTAGGGCAAATATCACAAGCGGGTGTGCAGACTGTCTATAGAGGATATTGCTTCTAATGTAACACTGGGGGTTAAATACATTTCAAGGCACGTTGTGTATTGGACAAAGGTAACAGGAAAGAAATAAGCTGAAAATGAATCAGTTTCCAGTTTCAGAAGAGGAAATAGAAAGATATGAACCCTGGGAGATGTGTGTAGATGCTATTGTAAATCCAAGATGATTCTTAGATTATATGCTTCCTAGAAAGCCATAATAATTGCAACTCTCATTAGCTTGTATTTTTGGTGCACTTGACTTGACTGGGATTAGACCTGTATTATTTGTAGGTCTCTAAATGAAGAAAGGACTGGCATTTGTGTTTCAAAATGACTATTATAAGGCAGAAATGAGTTCTTGATTGTTGAATTCTTAAAATATGCTTATACATTTTCATAGCAGGTGATATGAATGGCATAATGGTACATTGTTTTTGTTTTTGAAATACTCTGGTTTAAACAACACAGTGTGTTTTTCCATACAGGATTTTCTGGGCAAATCTGATCCATTTTTGGAGTTTTACAAGCAAAGTGATAGTGGGAAATGGCAACTTGTGTACCGATCAGAGGTAGGATTTCTAGCTGTTCAACTAGTACATTAAGTGTTATTGTATGTTATTGCATGGTGTATTGGATTTAAAATTTGCAGAGACCTTTGGGTAGTGGGCGGCATATAAGTTGTAAAAATAAATAAATAAATATATACAAAACTCATGTCAGATGTTCAGATTAGCAGAACTCACGAGTATAGACAAAAATTATATCTTATGTCCTATATTTATAAACCCAATTAAGGTAATTAACATCTTAACCTAGGCAAAAAAGAGCTTCCCTCCCCTGGATGGAGTGAGTGGCTATTGTCTTCCATTCTTCTTTGCCAGTTTTTGCATAGGGAGCCTAGACTGTCAAGACCCTTTGGTTGTCTAGGTTGTGTTTGGTAGAAGGGGTCTGTCCATACAGTTTCAAGTCTCAAAAATATCATGCCCAGTTGGACTTAGAATGTATCTATCTCATGAAGATGGCTTTATGTTTCTTTTTGCTATATTTCATCCCTGTCAGTCATTTTTAAAATAAACCTTTCAAGGCACCTGTAGCCTTCCATCTTTATCAGGACTCAAAAGAGGCAAGCGCCCTCAGATTCTGGATGGTCCAGGACTGCCAATGAACACACAGGATCTTATATGCCCTGTGAACTATGAAAAACTGAACTGCTGGGTTTTTTCCAGCCCAGTTGAGGAAGAGGCAGTTTGCACAAATATTATACTGCTTCATAAAGTGCCTTCACAGATATTGGGGTGTCCATAGTATTCCTTTCCACTCTGTTCCACTCCAGTCCTGAGGAGCAATTTTGTAGAGGCATAAAGATCAACCATCTTCCACAAGCTTCCTTTTACTTCTCATTCGCAGAATTGAATACACTATCAGTTTCCATTGGTTGATCACAAGCAAAACACCAGATGTCTGGGAGGAAAAAAATAGCAAACTGTAACTTTTATACCTCTTAACCTTTGTAATGAGTAAGCGATCAAAATCTCATGCTGTGATCAAACTTTGGATCTCATATACAGTGGTACCTCGAGATACGATCACCTAGAGCAGTGCTCCCCAACCTTTTTGTCTCCAGGACCAGTATTTGTTTGATTATTTTCCCGTGGCCCGGGGTGGGGGGTGGGGAGGGGGGAGATGGGGGGTGTGGGGGGCAGGGGAGGGTGTGGGGGGGGGGGGGGGAGGGAGGAGGGGGAGGAGGAGGTGCGGGGGCTTGGCGTGTGTACCTTGGGGGCCACGGGAGCGGCGGCGGCAGCGCTTGCTGGCTGGGGGCGTCGGGCGTGCGCTCCCAAAATCGCACGGGCGGGGGCGCTGGGCTCCTGGGCGGGCGGGCCCCCGCCTCCTCCTCCTGTCGGCGGCCGGAGGCAAGTAGCGGCGCAGAGGTGCCCCAACCGAGGCGGGCGGGCGGCCACAGCAGCCGCCCTTTCCGCGGCCAGCGGCGGGGCGCCCGCGGCCGCCGCCGCCACCCGCCTCGGTGGGGCACCTCTGTGCCGCCGCTTGCCTCCGGCTGCGGCCTTCGGGCGGTCGAGCGGGAGGGGGAGGGGAGGGAGGCCGGTGGGGGGTGGCGTCTCCGGCCCGAGGGCGCCACCGTGACCGCCGAGCCGCCGCGGCCGCCGACAGGAGGAGGAGGCGGGGCCCGCCCGCCCATGAGCCCCGGGCTCCCCCCCACCCTGCCTGTGCGCTGTGCCCGGCGACGGCGACTCCTCCTCCGGCTGCCCGCGGGAGAGAAGAGGAGGAGGAGGAGGGCGGCGGAGGAAAAGGGGAGGAGCCTCCCCGGCCTCCCCAGGCGGCCCGGTGCCAACCGGTCCGCGGCCCGGGGGTTGGGGACCACTGACCTAGAGTAACTAAAAAATTGAGTTTAGAAAGAAGTCCATCCAGAAGTCTGTCTGAAAAATTGGACTTTTGTTCAAGAAAAACTTCTGCAAAAAAAATCGAGTTATGAACATTATCTATGGAAAAACTTTAGAATCAAAAACTTTGCAGAAGACGTCAATTCCCAGGGCCCATTACGGCCCATTCAGATTTATGTTATGAAAATTTGTGCAATACGAAGGGTCCCGAGGAGCTAATTAATTTAGTAACTTGAGGTACCACTGTATTCAAATTCATCTAACTATGGAAATGAAAATCAACTTAAAAATTGAAATCTGTCTCCAGTTATATTAGCAGTAGGTGAACATGATTTGCCATAAATTTGTGAGGTTATATTAATGTAAGTTTTGCAATAAGAAAATCAAAGTAATCTCTTTGGAATGTAAATACCATAGTTTATTTTTTTTAAAAATCTGTTAATATGCTATAAAAATCACGGAAAATATTGTGGGAATTAGAGATCTATTGATTGTTGTACTCAAGAAAGAATTATTGATCATATTGCTTTGAAAGTGTACTTTGATTGACAGAGTTTTGTTGTTTGTTTTAAATTTTCTGATAGGTAATTAAGAACAATTTAAATCCATGTTGGAGAAAGTTCACTGTTCCTCTGCAGACATTCTGTGGTGGTGATTTCAACAAACCAATCAAGGTGGGATTTTTTAAAAAAAAGTTGGCTAATTAGTTTGGTCAGGTTGATTAGTGTCTGATTTTTAAGCAAAATAGAGGAAAGCCAAGGCTTGTGAAAATATTTGAGTTTAAGTGAGTTCTGATAATCAGACTCTCTTCTGTGTGCTTCTTCCCCCTCCCACCCCTCTCTACTTCCTTATTTATCAGGTCTATAGTGAAACTGCAAGGAAAATAGTAATACGATTCTCTGGAATGAGCAGAACCCCATGCATTAGCTAACTTTTTCATTGCATAGAATAGGCAGAGATCATATGACAAGCACTCATCACTGGGTACAGCAAGGGAAAGTATGTCAACCTCCATGCTTTTTGGAGGCTATTGGCTGAAGTAACTAAGATTCTCATCCTGATGTCTTTGAAATGCTGCTCAGGACAGTAACTAAACCCATTTTTCAGCTACTGTAGACAGTTCCCCTTAGGCTTCTCTGACTCTGTGTGGAATTTTCGGTGACAAAATGTATGTGAATTAGGGGCATCAACTGTTGAGTAATCTCTGTGTTTTTTGAAAGGACATGGTCACCCTCCTGGACAATCCTTTATCTTGAAAGCTAGTTCTGTTCTTTACTGATCCAAAGAATGTGCCCTGTCTTCCTTTTATTTCCTGTTCCTACTCCTCACTGAACAAGTATGACTCAGACTCAATGTTTGCAGGGCTATGTGGTTCAGAATCATTCAGGTGCGATTTGCCTCATTTCATCCCACTTCTTTGGAAGGGCACCTCTTTCTACAGTGCACAGGTGACCTACAGCATTTAATACTATAGCCTATGAAGCACATTATATAAACTATTAAGCATCACAGGTCCATAGCACCTTCATCCACTCTTACAAACCAAGGAACCTGCCGAGTGAGATTCGCCTCGCATAGTCCCTGCCAGCCTTCAAAAAAACGCTTAAGATCTTGCTTTTCAGAGAGGCATTTGGTGACCATTAGGGTTTTTTTGGGGGGGGGATCTGTTCTGCCATCTTTCTGAGTATTATAATTAATTGGTCAATTTGTTTGATACTTGTTTTTATTGTTATGAGATTGTTGTACACCGCCCGGAGTTCCATTGGGAAGATGGGCAGGATAGAAATATATAAATAAATAATAAATAAATAAATATAACCACAACCGTCTTTGGATCCAAGTTAAAGTGTTAGGTAGAATGTAACCCAGTCATTGAATGTCTTCTCATATCGGACAGAAAAGAATGTATGTTGGTTACATACAGTGAAAATCACTATGGAAATGTTTGGGTACCATGCCAGATGCTATCTTCCACACTTTGATAGGTGATTATACCTCCCCAACATCAGTGCTTCTTTCCAGTAGTATGTGCCTATAGAGTTTGCCATGCAAGAGGGGGTGGTAGCGCATTTGGCTTCATTTTGGTCCATGACATGTATATATGACCCACTCCTAGCATTCTTGCCTTTATTTTTATAATGTAAAAAACTGACATATGGTACTAAGAGATGAAAATCCATAGTGAAGATTATCACTAATTACATGATCATTTCACACTTTGAGCAGTTCAAAAATTCATCCATTTATAGATGTCTCCTACATGCCAAACCAGAATTTATTTTCACAATTACTCAGTGAAAATTAATTAACCCTGCTCCCTTGGCTTTCATTCATCGCTAATCTAGGTTTCAGCATAGTTTTGTCATTAACATCAACTATGGCCAGCAACAGTAATAAATAAATAGTTTTCAACATTTTGATTTTTAAAAAATAATAATCTGACCCACTTAAGAAATGTGTTTTTCTTGAAGACCAAGATCACGAAGACATAAATATCAGCTTGTCTTTCCCAAAGTAAGTCTGCAGTGTTGGTTTTGGGGAAGCATTTGAAAATATGACCTGAATATCCCAGAAACAGTCATTTGGAGGTTTATTCACTTTGGCTTTAAACTAGGGAGTTTTGTATTTGTGTGACCTAATTAATTGCACTAGTGGCTCAATGCCATAAACATTATGAATGAAAACGTGTTCTTAAGTTTCCTTTCCTATATTGAACTTTGAAGTGTCTCGTGAAATTGCGCAATAAAATTATTTTGCTGATGCTCAGAAGTGAAGCCATCCACTCTTCAGAAAAATTGTCACATCAGCTTGTTACACTCCATCAAACAGGATTTTTGTAGATTTTCTAAACCAGTCAACAGTATGTAAATTACATAAAGAATGTATAGGAGGAAGTTATTAATATGTATTTTCAGTATCTTGAAGGTAAACAAGTACAGTGTGGAAGTGAAATAATTCTTTTTAAAATACACCAGCTAAAATCCTGTTGCTTAGCATAGTAGGTTGCACTAGAGCAGGCCTGCCCAGCAGGTAGACCGGGGGCTACCAGTAGCCCGCAAAGGGTTCAAAAGTAGCCTGCCAGCCATCAATAAAAAAGTGAGGGGATAAGTTCTCTGCCTCTCCCTCCCCCACCCCAAGGACCACCACTGCTCCAGCAAAGTTCTGGGTCTGCCAGCCCACTGTCTCGGCTGAGCGGGGCAGCTCAAGGGCTGTGGCACAGTCCCCTGCTCCCCCTCCCGGTCAGATGATCGGCATGCCACTGTCTCGTGACCAGCAGAGTCGCTAGTGCAGAGCAGAGGGAGGGGAGGAGACAGCGAGAGGTGGGGTCGCAGGTGTGTCCAACTCCTTTGCGTGGTGATGTCTCCCTCTTTTTCTCCCCTGGAGAATTCCTTCCTCCCACCCTTTCCTCCTCCTCCTCCTCCCACCTCCATGGCTGCCTCACAGAGACAATGACCCACCACCGCCGCTCCTCCTGCTCCCCTTCTGAGCCGTTCCCGCCTTCTTGTGCTGCCACAGCTGGCTCAGCCCACCCCAGCTGTGCAGCGAACATGGCGGAGGTGAGTGAGAGCTGTGGACGGCAGTGGCAGTGACAGCAAGGGGGCTGGAAGGGAGGAGGGGGAAAAGAGGAGGAGGAGGCCAGAAGGGGAGGAGAGTCGAGTCAGGCCCCAGGCGGGTTGGGAGTGAAAGCACACTTTTTAAAAAAAGTCTTCCAGCAGCCTGGGGAAGCATGCACACATCTCCCTTGCATCCGCCCACACCAGCTCGAGCAGGTGCAAAGGAAACAAGTGAATGGTTAGCCTTCCCATAGGAAAGCATTGAACTATGTTCCCTCCAGAACGGATTAATTGATTTTTCAATGCATTCCTATGGGAAACCGATGCTCTACTTACAATTTTTTTTACTTATGAGCATGTGCTCAGAACAGATAAAATTCATAAGTAGAGGTTTTATTGTAGTAGTACTTAGGCACTTTGGGCTGGAAAAAGTAGACCTCGGCCTTTTCAAAGTTGGACAGCCCTGCACTAGAGCATGCCTGCTGTAAATTAGTGGCGATTTGAAGAATCAGTTCTTCCATAAGTTCCATTGATTCAAAGCCCATTTTAGTTGCAACTTACTTTAGCATGCAAGTTGCAATTAAAGTAGGCCTATTTGAATGAATGGAACTTATGGAGGCATTGATTCACCATATCCCACTGATTCAGTAGGCTTAATCTAGTGTAACCTACTATGTTAAGCAACAGCATTTCATTTAGTGTCACCCAAATTTGTAAACAGTGCATAATACTTTTCATTTTGAATCTTTGAAAATTGTATTAGATGTCTTGGCACAGATATTCAGGTCATATTTCATTTGATTTTTGAGCATGAACCTTGATTTTTGCATGACTGGGTATTATCAGAGAAAAAGTGCTCATGCAAAATTCTTAAAATAAGTGAGAGTTTTGTGTTACAGAGCTCAGTCTTAACATATCAATATCGGGGCCTTTCACTTTTGGGTGACCCAGGTTTGTACTGTATTTATTTTCCTTTTGGGACTGCATACAAGACTGGATTTCTGCTTCCTATTTTCAGTTGTCTGCTTGCTTCTTTGACTGGATTGTTATTTAATGTTTAACCTTTGAGCAGTATTTTTAATCTGCTTTGCATTTGAGAAGTCTTTCTGTTGCATACTCAGCGGGTGAGTGTGTTTCTTTCTGTTGAAAGACTTATAGGTTTCTCTTTTACTGTCAGGTTTCAGTTAATGATATGGATGACAATACTTCTTCAGATTTGATAGGGGAGTTCACATGCATCACTGCAGAGCTCCTGGAAACAAGAGACCAAGCGGTGAGCAGCAGAAACTCTTGTTTTATGAAGTCCCCCTTGTCCATTGCCTGTTGTTTCTTTCCTTTCAGGTGCAGTGTAATGATTATGATAGTGATGGGTCACATGATTTGATAGGCACTTTTGAAACTAATCTCTCCCAACTACAGAATGCAGGTGGCAGCTCTCCGGTGAGCTTTTAATTTTACATGCTTTTATTATTTAAATTAAGATGTGGCTCATTACAGGAAAAGTCATAAGTGCTGTGTTTATTCTGGTTTTCCTAAAGGCTCTTGTGGATTTGTCTGTTGATGCATCTTCTTTCAGGGCGCTTTTACACGACCCCTAAGATCCGCTGGCCACTTAAATTCGGACCAGAGATCTTAGGGGTTCGTCACTCTTCCTGCTTCCCCACCCCTCCGCACTTCCTGGCTGCTGGCTGCGTGAGGGGAGGGAGAAAAAAAGGAAGAAAAGATCGTGCCTCACCTCCGTTCTGGCTCTCCTTCTGGCTCTCGCTCTTGCCGGCAAGATTCCTGTCTCTTTAAAAGTAGCTCTTAAAGGGGCGGGAGCCAAAAAAACAACAAACAGAAGCCAGGATTGCCCCGCACTCACTATCCTTACACCGGATCAAATAATATTCACCTCCAAAGAGCAGGTACTTGAAAGGTGCGCTGGGACGCGCTAAAGTGGGCGTGGTCGCACCTAATTACCTGTAAACCCCGGAGCTGGTGGGTAAACATTTTTAAGCTCCGGAGCTGGGAGCCATTTGCCCCGGAGTTTAGGGGTCGTGTATAAACGCCCTAAGTGCCATGCCCTCGTAGAACATTGGCAATCAGTAGCATAATCTGTTTTTTAAACAATTTTAAATGGAGAAGCTGTGCCCACTGTGAACCAAATTCTTAAGCCAGAATGTTCCTCTACACCCCGGGCCATGCTTCCCATCTATGTTTCCTTGAAGGATAACCTGCTGCAGATGGTATTTGTTATTGTGCATTATGTGACCAAAATATAATAATTGTTGATGCATGCATGTGGTAAACGAAACTTCAGTTCTATACCTAGAAGTTTCCCAGATATTTGAGTATAGCTGCTGCCTTTAAAGACAACAGGGAGTGTTCTAATTCTTTTAGATGTGCTGGAAACTCTTCTACTGAAATCTGGCTTGAGGGTGGTATCCTCTATTCCTATCATCCTCAGTTTGGGTGAACTCGGAAGATGAAACAAAAACTGTATAAGCAACAAGGCTAGATGCATCCTGGTCATTATAGAAATGATATAGGTATGGATGAAATACAGTTGTTCCTTTCAGTGGAGGTCAGACATTTTGAGAAATGGATCAGGATAGCATGATTGTCAAGTAATATCATTAAAGCAAATTGTAATCAACGGAAAGAATAATACTTGTCTGACCCTTAGTTTGAGAGTGTTGAAACTTGATAAATGCCATCTTATTATAATAACAATGTTCCTTTTTGTGATGTTTTTGCTGTGAGGTAACACAAACATACCAATTCAGTATCTCAGGGTAGTGTTCACTGAAAAGTTAAAAATGCCTCCTGCGCAGAAAAGAGCACTGTAAAACTGTTATATTCCCATTATATCTCGGGACACTTGGAAGACCAGAAATCAATTTGTTTTCCCCACCCCCCCAGATTGTTAGGCATGCTGTTAATTGCATTGTATATTTGGAATAATACTAAAATTGGATGAGTCCACAGAGTAATTTCTTTATTAGTCACTGGATGGAGAAATAAAGCCATTTTGCATTTTCAAACCTTTAATTCATAATCAAAGGTTATGATTAAAGTTGTTGCATTTAGTCATCTCAGAAATGATGCCATTTTATAACAAAGTCATTTGTGTTGTAACTCATGTGCTTTGTTACCCTGAAACAGTCTAGTATATGTGACCCAGTAAAATATTTTACAACAGCATCATCCCTTTCACAATTTATGGTTTTGGTTTCCCTGAGATGATGTTGTATGTACAGCCATTTGTGAAAACTCTAGTTTTTCTTTAGGCATATTTGGTATTTAATTGTATCTTAGAAGCTCCTAATTCACATTATGCAAATGTCTATGCAGTCTTTTCTCCTAACACTTTCTGTCTTGCTTGCTTGTTAAGTGCTCTGCTTCAACATCCACTGTCTCCATTCTTATCTGCCTACTTTCTGCATTTTACTGTATGTCTGCAAGGTGCTCTGCATCAAACTTTGCTTCATCTAACTTCCCAGCCCCATCTTCTCTCTCTTGTTTCCTTGCTTGACTCTCTCCTTTGACTTCTACTGTCTTCTCTCTTTCCTCTCCCAGTATCAGTATCTTACTGTCACACTTGATGATGTAAACATGATAGTTTACAGTGCTAGTCACAATGGTCATAAGATGTAGGAATGGTGGTGGTAAATTAGCAAATATCAGAATAGTAGTTAAAGGGTTGTAAGGCGAGCCATGGTAACTTGGGGGTCTTCATACAGGTCGTAAAGGCGTCACAGTGCTTTTTATCCATGTGAACACCATATATTGTTTGAGGTTTTTTCCCCAAGTAAAATCTGAGCTTTATGAAATTGAAATATCAGTGCCATTGTAAAGCTTGAACTCTGGAATTCAATGGCAATGTAACTTTTTTTTTGCTGTGTGTTGCTTTCTTGTAGGTAGAATTTGAGTGCATTCACCCTGAAAAGAAGAGAAAGAAGAAAAGTTACAAAAATTCTGGAATTGTCAGAGTCAAAGCCTGCAAGGTAAAAAGTATTTCCTGCAGGATGGGTCACTTAGCTGTTGTCCTAAGAACATAAATTCTAAACAGTTCTTGCTTTTTTCAGATTGAAAAGGAATATTCTTTTCTGGATTACATCATGGGAGGCTGCCAGATTAATTTCACAGTGAGTTGTCCCCTTTTACAAACCACCTGTTTTTAAACAAAACCATAATTTTCAGGTAGTTATATATTCTTGTTTTTAAAAGCATTGTCAGTTACAATGAACAAAGGCTAATTTATTGGCAAAGGCAAGGGCACTATTTGCTAGCATACCTACCTTGTAAATGCCCGGATCCTTTAAATTCAAGATGGTGCAATTTACTACTGTTAGTATATAGAACTTGTGCCTATGATGACTATGGGTTTGTGGGAGTTGTAGTAAAAAAAACCCTAACCATTTCAAGCTCTGATAATCTGTTCTTCATGGATCACATTTTGCTAGCATAAAGGAGGGCAACTACATTAGATCTCTCTTCATCTGTGATGCTGCAAATGATTGTCTTGATCTACCCTTGGGCTCTGAGGTGGTTATTTCAGCAGTTATCTGTTCTGTTGCTGGATATGCTTGTAGAAAATTGCCATACGTTCTGGGTCCAAATCTGGGGAAAGACATTTTTAAACTATTATTCTTTCTCTCTCATTCATCAGGTGGGCATAGATTTCACTGGTTCCAATGGAGATCCAAAATCACCAGATTCTCTTCACTATATAAGTCCAAATGGGATAAATGAGTATCTCACTGCCATCTGGACTGTGGGGAATGTGATTCAGGATTATGACAGGTATCCTATACTATCTTTAACCTAGCTACAGCAGATGTGAAATCCTCAGTCGTTAGAAGTCATATCTTCTGTTAAGTAACTTCATCCCTTTCCCTTCCCCTGTGCCATTAATTTGTGGAGTATTTATTATTTTATTTTAAATATTTTACTCCACCTTTCTCCTTAAAAGGACCCAAGGAGCATCTCAAGTACATGTGCTTTAGAGGAATCCCAATAACTGCTCACTTTTAAGGTTGCAAGGAAGGAGCAGAAACAAATGTATGAAATATGCAGAGCATGGGGAAAATAAACAGGATGAATTCAAGGAGCACATGAATTATGATGTGTATCTTCTGCTATTTCAGTGCTTTCTTTCCAGACAAACAGTTCTGTCAAAGCTTAATGCCTGAAAAATCAGACCTGCCAATAAATCCCATGTTTCCTTCCCATTGACCAGTCACAAAACAAAAACAAACTAATAGCTATCAGATCCCGGTCGTGAAAGCCTTTGAGAATACAAAAACAAGCTAATTTGCACCATGAAGAGATGACCTCGGTTTCTGCTAGGGTAAACAGATACCTTCTGTCTATTTAGGAGAGCATTGCTTTTAACCACTGGCCAATTGTGACCTTAGTTTGGCCTTGAAAATATTTTACCGAGTATTATTGTAATGTACTTCCTTCTGTATCTTTGTGTTTCGTATTGGTTCTCAATGAGCATATTTGACTGTATTCTGTCCCTTAAAAGTAGTATCTCATGAGGTTCAGGAACTGCAAAAATTGGAGACTTTAAATGAAAATTATCATAACATTCTATGCAATGACAGTGAATATTAGAATGCTGTATCTGACTTGAGTTGGAGGAGGAGCCCAAATGTCTCCCACCCTCTGTTTATTTTTCAGTCCACTTAAAATTACAATTTGATTTCTTTGGCAGTACTGTGTGAAGCTCTTGCTTGCAGCAATGTTTAATGTGAAGGGCCTTTTCTGTTACTGCTCCTGGACTTTGGAACTCCCTCTTATAGGATGCTAGGCTGCCCAGTCTTTGTTGTCCTTCCACAAGAAGGCAAAAACATTCCTCTTCATGCAGGCTTTCCCTCAGTGACTGGCTGGTTTGAGTGAAGTTTTTAAAGTGGATTAGGCACCTTACTGCTTGAACCATTTTGGTGTTGCTTACCTTTTTTTCGTTGGTATTTGTTGCATCCTTTTTATTATTTGTACACTCACTATTGATAACTTTAATACTGTCTTTTAATGATTTGAGCTGTCTTGGGTCCTTTTAAGGAGATAGATGAGGTAAAATAAATAAATAAATAAATTTTGCTTAGCTTGCAGTGAACATGGAGACAGTGTGTCCATTTTTTTCTGTTTTATTTCATATTTCAGTGATAAATTATTCCCTGCCTTTGGATTTGGAGCCCAAGTTCCCCCAGATTGGCAGGTAGGTATTATTCTTAGAGAACTGTTGTGAGCATTCGACTCATTTCGGCTACATGACTTTGTCTGTCTGTATTTGCAGGTGTCACATGAATTTGCATTGAATTTTAACCCTACCAATCCTTATTGTCAAGGTAAGCATTGGTTTTTCTTCATGATCCACAAGAAAGAGAAGGAGTATCTTCTATTAAAAGTTAAAACAGGAAAAACTTTGCTTCCTAAAGTTTTTGTCAAGTTGAGGTGCATGGATGTTTGTTGATCATAAGAAAGGCTTGGTTTCTTGTAATGCTGGAATTGTTCCACAAGGCTTTCAAGAGGTCAGAGAACTAAAGCATATTAAATGTGTGGATGGGAGATCTGTAAGATCTGAAGAAAAACTGGAGTATGAAATGGCTAGAAGAACAAAGACAAACAGCTGTTAATGACAGTCATTCTAACCCAGATGAAAGTGACAACTAAACTGAAAGTCTTAGTTAAAAGCAGGATAATAATTATGCTGGATCAGACAAAAAGAATTTCTAGTCCCATATTCAGTTTGTACAATCGCATATTCTTGTGGGGTGTCTGATAGCAAGAGATGAATGCTAGTGTATCTGTACTTCAGTCTTTGATGTATGGAAGTAGACTGCCTTTGATACTGAAATTGATACATGATCATCCTTACCAGTAGCCACAGATGCCCCTGTCCTGTATATTCAGATATACTTTATTTTATTGGTCCTGGATCTTCCACCATTTCACTTCAATAGATATACGTTTACTAACACCTTGTCTTATATTCTTCTCTTTGTTAAGCCTCTTTCAGTTCAGCTTCAGTAGATGACGGCAGACTCTAGTATTATATATATTTTAAAAGGAGAAAAATGTCTTCTTGTCCCCCCCCTTAATTTTATAAATTTGTTTCTGCTTCATACTTGCAACCTTAAAAGAAGGCATTTCTTAGGATTCCTCTGTACCAAATCTGTTTGGATCGTGTAAGGTACATGATAATTAAGAGTTTCCATCAGCTGTAAAATGGAGTTTCTAAAAAGTAGAACTAAAAGTGCCACACCAGTTGCAATTTCTACTAAATGAATGAGTATTTTCCAAAATGTTCAGCAAAAAAATAAGTTTTTGAAGGGTTGTGGAAAAGTTTCCTTAAAAACTGTCCCTGGAGTGAAGCTGCTTCTGGGTTGATGGGGCAGTTAACATATGTTTCTTCCAGTTTCCTTTATCCTGTAGATGGGGTTGTGAAATGGAAAAGAGGCTACATTTCAGATTGTCATACCAATTTCATATTGCTATCCTAGTTTCTTGGTGAATTTGTTTTTAGTCTTTTGTTTTTAGTGATGCAGCCTATAAGTAGCTGCACAGAAACTAGTCTATAAAGTTTTTCAATAACTCTTGCTGTTCTTCTGTTTCAGGAATCCAAGGAATTGTGGATGCCTATCGTCAGGCATTGCCTCAGATTCGTCTCTATGGTCCAACAAACTTCTCTCCAATTATTAATCATGTTGCTAGGTTTGCTGCTCACTCAACACAACAAAGGACTGCTTCAGTGAGTCTGCTTGATTTGATCTGTTGTTTTAAGCTTTTCGTTTATTTTTGCGTAATGAATAAATTTCACAAGTGCCTCAGAATATTTCCTTAATGTTTCAAAGTATTGTAGTAATTACACAATTATGGACACACCAATCTGATTTAATATTTCATAGGTGAACTGAATTTTGGAGCAAGCTTCATTTTCTTCACTTTATGTTCTTTCCAGTTTTGTTGGATCGAGTTAGAGGATGGTGATAGCAACCAAAATACAATAATTACTTCTAGAAGAAAATAACTGCCTTGAGAACTAAGCTGTGCTTTTTAAGTAGCTTTCCTATTCTCACCTGTTTTTAGTTGAGAGTTATTGGGTGGTTTTTTCATTCTGCTTGTTTGTTTGAAGTTATAAATAAACATATGCTATATGTCTGAAGAAGTGGGCGTGTTCATGAAACGTTACATTAAAATATAAAAGTTAGTCTTTAAGGTGCCACATGTTTTGTGTATTTTGTTTTGTTTTTCTTTGATGTTTGCCTGCAACATGATAGATTTTACTTTAAATTAAAATTTGTGGATGAATAAATTAAAAATTAAAAACAAGTTCTTAATTGTGTTATATCTCCGTCTCTATGCCTTTTTATTTATTTATCTCCTATTTACACCAAAATGTGCCATTAAAAGTGTATTGATTGACCTATTTTCTTGCAGCAATACTTTGTCCTGCTAATTATCACAGATGGGGAGATCACTGACCTGGACCAAACCAGGCAGGCCATTGTTGATGCCTCCAAGTTGCCCATGTCTATTATTATTGTGGGAGTGGGCAGCGCTGAATTTAAGGCCATGGAATTTCTGGATGGAGATGATGGTGTCCTGAAGTCCTTGACAGGGGAGCCGGTTGCACGTGATATTGTCCAGTTTGTGCCTTTCAGACAGTTCCAAAATGTAAGTCAAAGAATGTGGATTTAATTACCTTTTTCTTGAAGGACCTGTACCAGGATTCCCCAGATAGCTACCCAGGGAACGGGCTATTTAATCTCTACCCAGGTGTCCTCCCTGCAATACTGTTTGCTGTGACTTACCAAGAATACTTTCAAGGCACCTTCTTTATAATTAAAGATATATTTATTAAAACTACTGGAGGTTACACAAAATATTACTTCTCTCTAAACCATAACAAAGAATGACTCCTAATCTAATTTTCACGAGGCCTTTACGTTGGATTTTTTTTTACGTTGGAAGTTTTCTTCACGCACAGCCATAAAATCCTCTCGAAAAAAGTCTCTTCTTTTCCCCTCATACTGTTCACAAGCATTGGAATGGACAGTCACATGTTGCTTATAGACCAATCAGGTTTCACTTGCTTCCAGCTGGTATTTTGGGTGTTTTTATTGTAGGAGTGTTTAGTTGTTGAGCTTATATTGTAACTTAGTTTTGTGTATTTTTTTTTTATTTTTTATTTTTATTTTTTTTTTCCTTTCCTTTCCTAAGGGGCCGCCATGACCACAGGGACTCATATACCAACTGTGTCGGGCCGTGGGCGGTACGCTTGTAGCCGTGGGGTTAGTCGGTTGAGAAGAACACGGGTCAGGCAACTTGTGCCTGTCCCTCGCTCTGACCCCGGCTCCCTGTCACGTGTCCAGGAGTCACTCCCCCAGCGCCCCCGGCCTTTCCTGTCTCCTGTTGAATGCCAGGTCAGTCCACAATAAGATCCCCGTCATATATGATGTCATCTCTGATGGGCGGGCTGACCTGGCCTTCATTACCGAGACCTGGGTGGGTGATGATGGGGGGGCTTCGCTCTCCCAGCTTTGCCCGCCTGGGTTCGCCATCATCCATCGGGATTCTTTACATGTTAGCAGGACCTCGACATTGGTTAGCCAGGGTTTAGAATGCCTTCACCTGTCAGTGGGGCAGCGGGACAGATTTGGCATTGTGCTGGGCTACCGTGCTCCCGCAACCCAGCCCAATCCCTACCAGAGCTCGCGGAGTTCATCGCGGCTGCACTTTTGAGGTCCCCGCGCCTTTTGGTGGCGGGTGACTTCAATGTGCATGTTGGTGGTGGACTCTCCGGCGCAGCTCTGGAATTCATGGAAACCATGGCTTCCATGGGTCTGTCCCAGCATGTTGTATGTCCCACCCACAGGTCAGGCCATACCCTGGATCTGGTGTTTTCCTCCATGTCGGGGGCCTCGAGTCTGGAGGTGGGGGATTTTATCTCCTTACCTGTGTCATGGTCGGACCACCACCTGCTCTCTTTTTCCCTGGCGATCGCGGCCCCCCCTCGCGGGGACCAGTGGCCTTCTGTTTTGGCCCGCCCCCGTAGACTGATGGACCCCAGCGGTTCCAGGAGGTCTTCGGGAGCTTTCTGGTGGACTGACTGGTGCTCCGGCCGAGGTTATGGCCAACCATTGGTTTGAAACAGCTGCCAATACCATAGACCGGATCGCCCTAAGCGCCTTCTCCGGTGCCGAGCCCGGCGCTCACCGTGGTTTACGGGGAGCTCCGGGCAATGAAGCAGGTGAGGAGAAGGTTAGAGCGCAGCTGGAGAAAACCCGGACGGCAAGTAGTAAGGCTGCTGTTGATTCCCAGACTAGTCGCTATTCCAACGCGATCACGGAGGCCAAGTCATCGTTTTCTCCGTGAGAATTGGTGAGGCCTCTAACCGCCAGGCGGAGCTCTTCCGGGTGGTTCGAGACCTCACCAATCCTAGTCTGGCTAGGCCTCCTCCTACTGATTTCAGTAGTGAGAATTTCGCAGCCTTTTTAGATCCAAGATTGAGGCCATCCGTGCCGGCTTTGACTCGGTTGCAGTAGCACTGCCCCGGCATCCCCGGTTGCTGGTCCGCCTTCGTCGCCTCGGTTGGAGGAGCTTGGGCCTGTTTCCGCTGTCGAGGCCTCCAGGGCTATGGCGCATTGCCGGCCGGCGTCCACTCCTTTCGACCCTTGCCCCTCCTGGCTCATTAAAGCTGCCAGCGGGACCATGGCTGAATGGGCTTCTGCCATCGCCACCGCCTCTTTCAGCGAGGGGGTTTTTCCTCTCGCCTGAAGGAGACGGTGGTCAAGCCCATCTCTTAAGAAGCCGGGCCTTGCGGCGGACGATTTAGGCAACTATCGTCCGATCGCTAATGTCCCGTTTATGGGCAAGGTCATCGAGAGGGTGGCGGCGGTCCGGCTTCGTACCTTGAGGATCGGCAGTGCCTCGATCCATGCCAGTCGGGTTCAGGCCCCGTCGGGGACTGAAACAGCTTTGGTCGCCCTGCAAGATGACCTGCTCCGGGCGGCCGACAGGGGTTGCTCTACCCTGTTGGTTCTCCTGGATCTGTCAGCGGCCTTTGATACCGTCGACCACGGTATCTTACTGGATCGGCTCTCTGAGGTTGGAATCGGGGGCACTGCTCGCAGTTGGCTCCGATCCTTCCTGGAGGGCCGTCCCCAGTATGTTCAGCATGGGGAGCTGTCGGCCCCGTGGGTTCTCCCTTGTGGGGTCCCGCAGGGGTCGTCGCTCTCGCCGTTGCTGTTTAACATCTATGTAAGGCCGTTGGCTGGGGTCATTAGGAGTTTTGGAGTGTGCAGTCATCAGTACGCTGATGACACGCAGCTCTATCTCTCCTTTTCCACCTCTGCAGTGGAAGCTGTGCAGGTCCTCGATGGGTGCCTGGATGCCGTGCTGGCTTGGACCGGGGCGAACAGGCTTAAGCTCAACCCCGGGAAGACGGAGGTCATGTTCTTTGGGGGCTCGCCGTCTGGGTACGGTGGCCCTTTTCCCTCTCTGGGGAGTTTCCCTCCGGCCTGTGGAAAGGGCGCGGAATCTGGGAGTGGTCCTGGACCCGGCGCTGACCATGGAGGCCCAGGTGGCGTCGGTTACCAGGGCCGCAGATTACCATCTTCGCCAGATCGCCCAGATCCGCCCGTACCTGGACGGTGACTCTCTGAGAACAGTGGTCCAGGCACTGGTGATCTCGAGGCTGGACTACTGCAACGCCCTCTACATGGGGTTGCCCTTGACTCTTCTCCGGCGCCTGCAACGGGTGCAGAATGCGGCGGCCAGGCTGGTGGCTGGTGTGCGTCGTTACGACCACATCACCCCAGTCCTGGCCCGCTTGCACTGGCTGCCCGTTGCGGCCCGGATTAGATTCAAGGTCTTGGTTTTAGTTTATAAAACCCTCCATGGCTTGGGACCGGACTACCTGACAGAGCGTATCGCTCAGCGATCCACCTCGGCCCGACCTGTTCGGCAGGTGCGAGCGCACTCGCTGCGGGTTGCCACTCCTCGAGAAGCCCGGAAATCGGTTACCCGGAACCGGGCTTTCTCGGTGGCAGCCCCCTCCCTTTGGAATTCCATCCCTAGCGAAGTGCGCTCTGCAGAGTCCCTGCTGGCCTTTCGAAAAGCTGTAAAAACCTATTTATTTCGAGAGGCCTTTGGCGAGCCCTGAATTCTCTCTCTCTTTCTTTCTTTCTTTCTTTTTTTTTTTTTTTTTCGTTACGTCCCGCCATCTTTAATGCCCAAGCAACCATGTTAAGTGTCTTACGTTATGTGTGTGCTTGGTTGATAGCTTTTATATTGCCGGGTTTGGATCGGGTTTTAATGGTTTAGTTATTTGTTGTAAATTTATACGTGTAAGCCGCTTAGAGTTTCGTTTGAAAGATAAGCGGGGTATAAATATAATAATAAAATAAAAATAAATAATAAAATCTTCACTGGCGTTTGTTTACACAGACACCGAGATAACGATTAACGACAGAATTAGCTTGCACATTAATATTCTCCTTGTTTACATTTGGCCTAAGTTAACAGGCTTCGCTACTTCTAAAATTTGTTACAAGACCTGCTTGTTTTCATTTGCTCCTTGTATTGTAGAGAGTAAAGGGCAAGTGCTTTTGAATAGGAATTGTAACATGCATTTCTGTTTATGTGTTCTTTGTAGGCTCCTCGTGAGGCACTTGCTCAGTCAGTGTTGGCAGAGGTTCCTAAACAACTGGTGTCCTACTTCAGGATGGTTGGCCTTGTGCCAGTGAAATTACCTTCAGAAAAGCAGCCTTAAAAGAAATACATTGTCTTTGAATGTAGAAAGGAAGGAAGAATATCACATATTTACATTCTCTATTGGCTTCTCTCATCCTGTATTGCAGATAATGTTTCTGAGATTTCTGTGAATGTTGGGAATGCAATATGTTTGCTGACAGTATCTAAGCATACTAGCACTTTTGGTGATTGTTATTAGGATGCTAGTGGATATCTCAAATCATTATCCATTCATCCCTTCTTGGGGTCCTTGTACCTCTCAAATCATGCTAAATTTTGCTACTCTAGTGGCAAATATTGGGTGTCATTTTTAAAAGCAAGGTTCTAGCCTGTATGATTGGCTTTATGCTGAATGTATATAATATTTATCTGTGCTTTCCAGAAGCTGATAGGACATACTGCACTTTTTATATGACTAGATGTCTGCAAGTGCCTGTTCTTGCCCCTTTCCTATTTCAAAATTAACATTAGCCGTTTGCTGCAGTCATACCTTTTAAATCTACTAAACCTTTCATTTCTGAAAGAAATTATGATCCTGCAGTATCAGTTATGAGAATGTGCTGGTTCTTGCCAAATGATGATTTTGTTCAAGGTAGCAAACACCTGTTCAAAGCTACCTCTGATTTATGAGAACTACAGATTGCAAAAAAAAAAAAAAAACAGTGATGATATCTGGAAGTTGAGTAATGGCAACTGGACTTTTTTTCTTGAGAAACTGAAATATTTTATCGATGAAGCTGCTTGGATGAGCAGCAGAATGTTTTGATCTCTGAAGAAAAAAAGTCCAGTCGCCATGACTCCGCTTCTAGATAACCTCACCTGGATGACTGAGAATCTTCACAGATGCCAGTGATGATAGTTCACCCAAAATAAGAGTTGTGTGTGATTACCTTCTCTAATTTTGAATATATTCAAATATAGCTGGTGTTTTTGCATTATTGTAGGAAACTGGCTGGAGTCACTGGTATTCACAGAACATTTGCATAAAGTATTGTGGCTAACGAAGAGGTGCTGGTGTTTATCAGGTGCATGGCTAGGCAGCCAACTAAGACATGTCCCAACATCTCATCCATTGACTACACCAAAACGATATGAACCTTAAATCAGTACCAGTAAGACTGTTACAATATATATTGCTAGACATTTTCTTTAGGGACTAGAAAGAGAAACTTTCTTGCTTTGATGTTATTCCAAAAACTATTGCCTTAATTTTTGCTGTGCCTTGATGAATTGCCAAGGATTTTTAGCTTATTATCTTTAATATACAAAAAATAATAATATTCTGTTTCCAAACTGAATGCCATTTTACACTTGTTTCCCCAGTGGTGCTCCTTGCATTCAAAATTAGTTTCATTTCAAGGGCATTTGGGTCAGTATGTTTCAAGCTATGATTATTGCACTAATGGGAGAATCCAAAATGTGTTTCTCCCTCTTTCTGAACACCTGGTAAAGGGGAGATGGGGCTGAGTGCCTTATTAAGCAGTTATAAGCACCACCTACCCTGGATGTCCATTACACAATTTCAGTTGCAGCAAAAGCAGGAACTCAATTTTTAGCCTGTACAGTTCTAATTGTATTTTTTTAAAAAAATCATTCCATTTTTTCTGCTACTTTTCTCTGCAAGAGCACTTTAAAACATAGTTTGAAATTTTTATTAGATTCAAAAAACAAATTATATGAAGAACTTTCAATTTTAATGATATCAAATGTTATTGATCAGTGTGCCAAAGAAAAATCCATAGGTTTAAACATCAGTTCTAGTTATCTATAGCCAAAGAGCCTTTTCTTTTGCACTTATGATAAACAATATGATAGACAATCATTTTAATGCTTCTTTGTATTAAAAACATTCCCCTAAATAAGCATTCATTGATTATTATTATTTTACAAAAGGATATGGAGAGTACACCCACCTTCATTCTGAAGTGGTACAATCTTTACTACCCCTTGTTTCAAGTAGCTGTGTTCTACATATCAATATCATATCAGCACTGTTTTGATGGGAATTCCTATATTTTTTACTGTTTCCTTAACAAAGAGAAACTAAACTCTCCATTGTGCATCTCTGTGTAGCGGTAGTAGCACGGTCTATTGTAAACCAGTTGCTACTTTCAAGTCTCATCTGCCTTAATTATTCAAAGTATCTGTACTATGTTTGGTTGTAAACCTGTGGAAAAGGTAATTCACATACCAGTTTTGAAGATAATGGGTTAGGTCTATATTTATGCACATCGCAGACTGCGGTATTGTCAGTGCCTGTTACCTGACTAAATTATATATTCCAGGTATTAAATCTGTTAAACCTAGAATGTTTAGGTAGTTGCTGTACTAGTGTCATATAAATCAATAGTTTGCAATCATATAAATATGTTACAGTGGACCCTCATATAACAAACAGCTTGTATAACATACAATCTGTACAACATAAAAAATTCCAGAGATAGGGGAAATTTGCTTAACAGAATCGCCTATGGGGCGGAACCGTACAACATAAAAATGGTCGTGATTAGGGATTACTCCGTTTTCAATGCATTCCTATGGGAAATTTGCTTAACATAATTTCCATTTGGAACGAATTAATTCCTTTATACAAGGTACAGCTGTATTTCCATATGCCATGTGATAGTTGTGGAGAGGAATAGCATTAAACTTTCTAGTAAATTGGCAGTGTCTTCACACCAAAGAGATGCTACATCAAGCTCTCCCTCCACCCCAGTAGAATATGTTCAGGCAGCTTGCGGTGAAAGCCTAGTACTTCAGGGTGGTGTGTGCAAGGGAGGGTTTGCCAAGACCAACCTTTCTGGGAAATACTAAATGCTTTAGAAAATATTGCAATGATTATATTGTACTTCTTGAGGGAATTGATTAATGGAGATGCTGTGGTTCATGTGAATTTATTTTTGTGTATCAAACATTTTATTACTTCTGTTTAATAAACTTCAAATATTACTTGTTTCTTTCTTTTCTTCAATAAACATCTCACATATGAATAAAACTATATTTGTATTCTCGAAGGCTTTCACGGCCGGGATTTGATAGCTGTTGTGAGTTTTTTGGGCTGTTTGGCCACGTTCTGGAACAAGGCCAATCAGCCTGAAAAACTCACAACAGCTATCGAAACCATTTTTATTGGAAAAGCAGTTTACAAGTCCTACAAATAACATTAGGAATATTTTCTAACCTTATAGGAATAGAGTACAAGGAAAGCTGCTTCTTCACAAATAAGATTTGACACAAGTGTACATTGCATTTTGAGACTTTTTTCCAATTTATTGAAAATAGTACATGTTTGCTATTGAACTTGTACTTAAAGTATAGTTACAGAATACAGGTCTATGCTAGAGTTATACTGTATATAGAAGCTAACTGGAAGGCTGATATATTGGTAACAAATCCTAGAAATCTGATTGCTTGCTTGCATCAGAAACGGAGAAACATATTGCTGAGAGAACTAGCTTGGGTCATCATGCATTACTCGGTCAAAACCCATTGAACCACTGCTCTGCTTCTCCTGTACTGAACTTCCCTGATTAAAAAATGTATGAAAGGTTTATGCACAGAAAATAACATCTGGATGGACACACATGCCCTTGTAAAATTCCATGAATAAGACAAGGCCGTTGTACAGCAAAATCATTCTTGGGAAGACTGTTAATCTTTCCAGAATTAGTCATTTGAGTTAAACAGTGCATGTGCAGAATCAGCTAAGGCCTGAAGTTTATTCACAAAGTGATTTAAAGAAAAATATGTTTGACTGTAGCAAAATTGTAAACAAAGTGCACGCTACGTTCTGAGCTGGAATGAATGTAAGCATATCATTGCCTGTTCATGGTATTAAATTGCACAACTGCTGTCTGTCTTCATGTTTTTGATGTAGATCTGTTCTCAAAAGTGGAAAAACCTGTAGCACAAAGTTCATTTATGGCCAGTTGGATGATGATTGGTGCTATTCATTTTTGACTGCCTTCCCTGAATTTTACGCTGTGTCTTGATTTTGGGAGTGGCTGGAATGCTGAGGCACAGCATATTTGTAGCCTAAGGGGTCTGTCTTGATTTTCAATATACAGTACATAGAAATCACTCACTATACATTCATAATCATTTAAGTCACTAATGCAGTTGCTTTTTAGCCCAACATTGAATAACTGTTGAGCTCTGATTTAAAAAAATCACTCTAGCAGACTATGGCAGTGATGCAAAGTGCAAGGTCATTATATTAGCTGGCTTGATCTTGAATAGAGATGTATACAAACTTGTAAAATGGTGTTTCATGATGAACCAGAAAAATATTGTTTGCAGTTGTTGCCTGGTGTGAAGCCAACCTGCTCCTGCTGCACTGGCACCATCTTCAGGGACAGCAGCCAGGTTTCCTCGTAAGGGAAGCAAGGACAAATGTCTCTGAAGGTGATGGTGATAGTGGTGGTGGAAGAAGAAGAGGCAAGAGGACCAAGCAGGGAAGTGAAGGGGGCAGCAGGAAGGGAGCAGGTGGGAATCTGTCTTGCTGAAACAAAACAAAGCACCAAGTGGAAAAATGTTTAATATTTCTGACAAAGTAGGTTGCACAAAGCAGCCCAGTTCATGTTTTTCCTGGTTCATAATTCAATTCAGTTTGTGCCCATCTCTAATAATGAATGCAAGACAGACTTCTGAACCACAGCGGTTGAAAGGAGACAGCGGATTGAGTACAATTCTTAAGATCCTGGATAAAAAGGGATTCCCTTGCACTGACACAGCATCGTGAACCCGCGACAGAGGTAGAGTATGAAGGCCGTCACTTTGAGGCAGCATCCAACATCTTATTTCTCATAGATTTCACTGGCCTCAGGTAATGAAGTTATCACCAAATGTTGAGCTGGATCCACTATAAAATGCATAAGAATGTGATAATGTCAAAAACTCAGATGTTTGGCATATTCCTATATAGCTCAATGGATACATGTCATATTACTGTATCCTAAAACTGACATTTCTTGGTGCAAATCCAAATGTAAACAAGCCCTCTGTTCTAGTTCACTTCCTTATTGGCAGTTTTGTGTACAGTATGTAGAAGTCCTGACATCACCCTTCAAATAAATCACATACACCCATGAGCTATACTTTTCACTATACTTCCAGATTAAGAAAGAGCGAGAGAATTGCCTTACAGTAGGAAATCATTCTGTGCTGGGTGTAAATCACTACTGCTCAGTTCTGAAATAGTTTCTTTGAAAAAAACTCTTTGCCTAGATCAATCTCTGTTCAGTACATCATTTCCTTGAGTGGGAAAATAAAAGGAGAATAGAGATAAGGAGAGGAGCAAGTAAAACTGATAGAAGATACAAGATTTATAAGTACTGTAATAAGAATGGGATTAAACTGAATTTGTGAATTGAAATGCTGGCTAGAAACCTGTTAGCATAACTATGCCTGCTTATAATGGTATAGCATAACTATGCCTGTTTATAATCACAGGAGGTGATTTTTCTAAATTAAGAGCTTCCTATTTCTGGCCCTCAGATTTTGTGTAATCCCTTTTGTCAGGTGGGAGCTGTGGGACAAGAAGAATAACTGATATCTAAAATCACTGCTAGAAGGATGACATCTGTGATGGTGATTTTGGGTAATTAAGGAATTTCTCCTCCCATCTTACGGTTTTCACATTATAAAAATAATTACATGGGAGCAGTGAAAGTTGCAGGACACAAACAGGGTTACCCCCCCCCCAATACCCTGCTAATATCACCAGTCTTTGTAATCATAGTTTCATCATTAGGATTTTAGTCAATTAACAGGATAGCATACTCTATTTCAAAATAACATATAACTACATTTTATTTTAAAATGTAACTTTCTCTCCATTCTTTCCCTGTATATGCAAGTTATCTACTTCTATTATTTTTTCCAGCAGCCCTCAACTGTCATCAGATACAGAAATGACCAAAGAGTCCTTCAGGCCTGACAGAATGGGCAGTGACTGTTCTGATAGCTACTCATCACACTAAACTCTTAGGGCGCTTTTACAAGACCCCTAAGATCCGCTGGTCCCTTAAATTCGGACCAGAGATCTTAGGGGTTTGTCACTCTTCCTGCGTCCCCACCCCTCCACACTTCCTGGCTGCTGGCTGCATGAGGGGAGGGAGAAAAAAAGGGACAAAAGAATGCAGGCTTCCCTAGGTGCCGGTGGCCCATTGTTGTGCCCCATTGGGTGCCCCAATGGGTGCCCCATTGTTGTGATTCCTTCTCTTAAAGGGGCGGGAGGCAAAAAACAACAGCAAAAAGAAGCGAGGAGAGCCTGGCACATCCGCATCAAGATTTTTCACCCTCGGACAGCAGGTACATGAAAAGTGCGCTGGGACGTGCTTAGGTGGGCGTGGTCGCACATAATTTTCAGTAAACTCCGGAGCTGGTGGGTAAACAATTTTAAGCTCCGGAGCTGGGAGCCATTTGCGGTGGAGTTTAGGGGTCGTGTAAAAAGGCCCTTAATGTGGTTCTCCTTATATGGAGGACATCAGTTTGGTATTCTCAGGGCCTACCTAATGTTCCACCCTGTGGAGCAAATTGTATATTAAACAGGATGATCAGGGGGCTTGAAACAAAGCCCCATGAGGAAAGACTGGAAAGAATTGGGCATGTTTAGCCTAGAGAAAGGACTGAGTGAGGAGCAATACAATAGCACTTTTCAAATATTTGAAGGGCTGTCATACAGAGGGGCAGGTTATGTTCTCGATCATCCCAAAGTGCAAGATGCACAACAATGGGCTCAAGTTATGAGAACCCAGCTTTTGGCTGAATATCAAGAAAAACTTCCTAACTGTTAGAGCAGTATGGCAACGGAACCAATTACCTAAAGATGTGGTGAGTGCACCAACACGAGGCATTCAAGAGAAGTTGGGCCAATCACCTAGCAGGTATGCTTTGGTTTGTATTTCCGTTTGGAGCTGGGGGTTGGACTTGATGGCCTTGTAGGCCCCTTCCAACTTAAACTGTCTACCATGAAGCCCCAAGTCTGAAAGATGGAGACGTGTTGGGTGACTGGGTGAAAAGGAGTCTCCACTTTAATGTTATGGAAGCTATAGGCAACCAGGAATTGCCATCAGGTAAGTGAGAGAGCTTCTGGGGGAAGTCTGGCGGCTCTTTCCTATCATCTGTTCAGCACCTAAACCAAGCAAGGTCAGGGGAAAGAGAGACACATTCCTGTGTGAAACATTTTGTGTGCAAATTCTAGTTCCCAAAACCAAACCCTTGGATTCAGCATTTGCTTAGTCCCCACATGTTCTTAGAAATCCTAGCGCAACTAGAATTGAAGGCTCATCAGAGTTTTGTCGAAGAGCATCTGGGGACCCAAGGCTGGGAATCACTGACATAGACAATGGATGGGCCCTCAAGGCAGCAGACTGCATAAAGGGCACTGCCTTGCACAATCCCAAGGCACATTCCAGCCAACCTAAGAACATAAGAAGAGCCATGCTGGATCACACCAAGGGCTCATCTAGTCCAGTTTCCTGTATCTCATAGTGGCCCTGCCAAATGCCTCTGGGAGCACATGAGGCTAGATATCTGTCTCCTGATACCACTCCCCTGCATCTGGCCTTTGAAGTACCCAGTTTTAAGCATTTAGACTACATAGCCCCGTCATGGTTTGTAACCTGTGATGGACGTGTCCTCCAGGAATCTGTCCAATCCCCTTTTGAAGACATCCAGGCCAGATGCCATCACCACATCCTGTGGCAGGGAGTTCCACAGACTAACAACACACTGGGTAAAGAAGTACAGTATTTTCTCTTGTCTGTTTTCTCTCTCTCCCAACCTTCAATTTGAGTGGATGTCCCCTAGTTCTGGTATTTTGTGAGAGGGGGAAGAGCGCCCAGCCCCTCTGTCCACTTTATTCATGCCCTGCAGAGTTTTGTACCTCACAGCCTATTTTTATCTCCCTCCTTGCTAGCCTCCTGCTGTTTCTCTATATGAATGGGCACTTGCTTGCTTCTTTGCTGGTGTTCCATGATTCACGCCTGATCATACTTATCTGCCCCATCTTAACTGACTTAACTGGCAACCACAATGGCCGTTAACTGCCCCTGCATAAAGATGCCTTGTTCTGCCATTTTATATTTGTGCCCTGGAGTCCCTGTTCACACAAGTGGTTCTAGAATCCTTTGGAATACAATTTTCCCAGTCCTTGAACTGTGGGATCCTGTTCAATTTTGACTACTGTTAATGGCTATTATTGCTACTTTCTTTGAAGTAAAGAATGGATCATTAACATGCTGTTGCGTTTAAAATAAGCTAAAATTACCTTTCAGTCAGGCTAGTCCTGGTGAGTTCCGCTGGACCCCCAGATGCCAATAAAAGTCCAACGAGAGAGAGATCCTGAGGCAAATACTGTATTTATTAGGCCTAATAAAGCAGCAGGCGAACACCAGCCAGAGACAGAGCCAAGGTGTTCAGTGCTGAGCACATGGAAATCCCAAACTTTTATTGATTCTTCCCCCCTCCCATCCCAGAAGGCGCCTTGTTCAGGGATTGGCTGAAGGAAGTTCAAATCGTCCAATTGGGATAGTCCAGGGGTGGCCAGGGGCAGCTCTGGGCAGTCCTGGGTGGTCCCTGGCAGTGGAGCCAGGGTTTATGCAAATGTTAATGAATCCAAACAGGGTGACACAATAGGGCAGAGAAGCGTGGCATTGTTTTGGATACAGGTAAACTGAAGGGAATCAGTAAATCAATAGTGGGTGAGAGAAGGCAATTATCAGGGCCAGTGGGGAGGCCAGGAAGGGTTGATGGGATTACATACAGGTATTTGGAAAGACACAGGAATTTGGGAGCACAAGGATACAAAGACCCAGGAAGTTGAAAAACACAAGAATACAAGTTCTTATAAGATTACATAGGGGTGTCTGGCGATTACAAAAACTGGAACACAGGAATGCAAGTCCTTTCCAGGTGTGTGAATGAAACAATGGAATGTGTCCTCAGGCTTTGATGACAATCTGGGTTGGCAGACAGAAATGTTGATTTTCTGAAGAACAGCTGCTGAGATATGGGGGTCCTTGATGAAGATGGAAGTTTCCAGACAACTCTGCCAGCTTGCAAGTTTGCCATTTTCTTTCTTCTTGTTCTGATCTTCCCTTGCCCCAAATGTGAGAGTGTGAGAGCCAGGGGACAGGGTGGGCACACGTGTAAGTGTGCCCAAGAGAGAGAGAGAGATGGTAGGAGAGTGGATGGAAGATAGGAATAGAAGAAGGGAGGCTGAAGGGGGAGAGAAAAGGGGGGGGGAATCCCTTTTTCCTTCAGTTAAGCTGGCAACCCCTCTTGCTGCCCAAAAAGGTGGCTTAGGTCCAGAAAGCAGAGAAATGTCCTTAGGTTTAATGAGATAGGAAAGGCCAAGAAGGAAGGAGGCAGAAAGAAAGGAAAAGGGAGAGATTGGCAGGATAGAGGAAGGGGGGGGGGAGTGCTGGTTCTATGGAGGTAATGTGGCTGGACTGTTAACCATTTGGGATTGATAGCTGAGAACCATTCCCTTGGCTGGTTGGGGCAGGGGGCAAGCAATCTCCCACTTAGAGTTTGCCCAGCCTAAGCCCTGTCTTCTAGCTGCAAGTTTTGGGGTTTGGGGATGAACAAGGCAATGGAAGGGTTAGATAGTGAGGTTGGACATGGGCAAAGGAGGCAGAAGGGCTAGGTGACAGAATTGGGGTGAGAGAGAGAGAGAGAGAGAGAGAGAGAGAGAAAGGGGAAAGGGGGGTAGGAAGGATTATTGTCAGAGTCAATGTGAGGCAGGAAAACCCATGGGATTATTCAAAGGAGTTTTGCCAGTCTTTTGTGAGTGCAGGAAGGTGATAATGGAATGTTTCCCCAGGCTGTGATAACATCTGGGTCTGGGTCTCTGGTGATCTAGGAAATAGCTGCTGTGGACCTGCCAGAAGCTTTGGAGAAAATGGATTCTTTCCAGAAGATGCAGCTTGTCTTGTGGTGCTGCCATGATGCCAGTTCTTCCGTGCCATAACTCCCTTGCCCCAGTTGGTAGATATAGGGGCCATTAGGTAGAGCAGAGACATGTTTAAAATGTGTAGATGGAGTGGGAGGAAGGAGGAGGAGAGAGAGAGAGAGAGAGAGAGAGAGAGAGAGAGAGAGATGTGTGGGGCACTGGTAGTTGGGGGCTAAGAATCAGCTAGGCGGAAAACCCATGAACACAGTCCTTTTGGTGTGCTGGAGTCCCTGGTTCCCAAGAGTGATTGCTCACAAACATTCCCCGAAAGCCATGAGCATGACAGAAATAAATCACCAGGAAAAAAAGCAGGCAAGAAGGGTGGAAACGAAAAAAGGGGGGGGACTGGGCTCCCTGGCTGGCTTTTAAGGGGGTTAAAGTTTAGTGCCTAATTCAATAATTCTATATATTTTTTTATATTTCCATAATGACTCATCAATGCCAATCCTCAGCAAGATTTACATAAATTGTCCCAACTGCAATAAGCCAAAATATATAGTAGTCAGTTCCTTGGAAAAAAAGCAGAGCAAAAGTTTCCAAGTCAGTGGGTAAATGAAATCAATTGCAGCTCCTTCATCAGCTCCTACATCCTACTCCATTATCCTTCCACCAATAGAATAATACTTTTTTCTTTGGGCATTGAATGGAAAATTGACTGGCTGTTAAGGAAAAGGAATTTAACAAAGGGGATTTACCCATATCATTTTAAATTCTATTTAAGTCAAGTTTGTTTTGATAGCACCAATTGTTTAATTCTGTTGTCAGCAGACTGGATATCTTGAAATCGGAGGCCTAAGGCCAACAATGACCACTTAGTTTCTAGACTGGTCACTGTTTTGATGTTATAATGTATTGTGTTATTACGACAGCTGATATTTATCCCAGTTCTGAACTACCTTTAATCCCAATTCCAAGAGAAGGTTGCAATACCCAGCTGTACTGTGGAGACAAAATATTGATTTTTAAAGTTTAAGGTAAGCATAACAAATGTCTGAGGGGAAAACAAGATTTTATGTCACCGTACTCAGAAAATTAACCTTTATGTCACTAAGAAAAGGAAGCAAACAGAATCTTGGAATGAACCATGTGGTGAGTCACACATCTTCCACCTATTCTGTCAACAGACAAAAGAGCAAAAGAGAGGGAAAACACAAGCTATGAGAAATACTGTACTGTTCATGGCACTCAAGCAGAAATCCTGGTGCTTCTAAAGGAATTAACTTGGCTATTAATGATACAATGCTGTTAGGATGCTCCTTGCCTATTGTGGTAGTAGTGGTAGTTAATGCAAAGAATAGAGAGCTTAGTAGTTGTAAAGAGAGATGGAACCCCAGGAATCCTGAGCAAGGTTTATTGTAGGAGGGAGATGGGAGCAGGCTGCAAACTGTAGTTGTTAAGATGCACTCTTTTTAAAGAAAAGCAAGCATCCTGGTCTTTGGGGTGGTGGTGGTGGTGATGCAGAGTGGACTTGGTGCCTGCCCACTTCATATGGATTTGTAGCTATCATTGGATATTGTATGACTTGCAGGTGGGGTGTGGGCAGCTAAACCTGCTGGGTGAGTCCCAAAGATTGACTCACTGAAGAGACAGGTGGAGCAGGGAAACAGCAGGAGCAGCCGTCTCACCTGGTCAGCACGGTTGCGAGCTGAGCTCTGGCCGCAAAATGGCCCTGAGCGTCAGCGTCAAGAGGGTCACTCAGCTGCCAGGGACCGGGGAGAGGCAGGTGCACGTCAGCTTCCGAGGTGCGGAGTCTGGGGGAATGTGGGCGAAAGCATAATATAGTGGCTGGTGGAGGGAAAGAATGAGATATGCCTTGGGGTTGGAGAGGAGGAAATGGAGAACTAACAGTCTAGGACACCATTCGCTCCAAGACAGCATGATGCTGGGAAATAATGTGTGTACCAGGGGCTGAAATGCAGCATCCTAATTAATTATTTTTTAGCAGTTAAATAGTACGGTCTGCCAAAGAACGCTGTTTGTATTGTAAATTGATAATTTTTTTCTTCAATATCCCTTTCACTTCCTATATCTTTAAGGCTGGACCTGTTATATATATTGTTCTCCTCTTTGTTCTGTCAGGAGAATAATGTGTGTGCTCAGACACCCACCAACGGAGGACTCCTTCATATATGCTAAATCACTGGTACAGACGGTGGTGCCTTTTAGGGAACCCTGTATTCTGTATGTATAATATGAGACAAGTAAATGTACATCTATATGGACACTGTCCAACAACCAGGGATTCCCAAGCACATAGATGTGGTGAAAGTCAAGTTTAGCTTTATCACGCATAACAGACACTGATTTGGTTTCTCTTGCTATTGGAAAATGAAACAGGTACATAGGAAATCCCTCCTTCTGAAGGAAATGAGCCTTCTGTCCTCAGAATTTGATTTCTCTCACAAAGGAAGAATCTCTTACATTTTCCATTCACTTAGGAACTACTTCCCAGTATAATTACTTAGTACTGGTGACACAATTTGGAAGCAGAGTCCACAGGCTAGGGTACAAGGATCCATTTGGTTGGGAATGAAGCCACTTCAAATCAGTTGGTTTTGTTTCTGAGTACATACATGTAGGACTACACTGTAATTTCTTAGATGGGCATTGAGAATAAGGCGATAGGAACCAGTGTTTCTAAACCTGAGACACAATGAGAGAATTGTGTTCCTGACTGTGAGATGCTGAAATTCTTCATATATTCCAAACTTCCTACAAAATGTATTATTTGTGGGAAAACTGTACATGAAGCTAAGTATGCTGTTGCTAATCCTTGCTAGAGCAGACTCAGTGACTCAATGGGATTTCTGTAAGTATTCACTTAGCAATCATCATTTAATTCAATGGGCGTATTCTCATCTGGATTAGCAGTAGGTATTCATCAAAGTGAATTTCATTTCATGCTGAATTTGTTTGAGCTACCTGATTGTCCCAGGTCCTTTGAGCTAGAGGTTGCTAAGTGCTTCCAAAAGCCTGAGAATCATGCTCCATTTCCTACCAGCAATTAGATATCATCATGAATAACCAAAATATTTTAGCTTTCTCTGTGTTGTGTGTTTGGTGATTTCTTGGTATTTGTTCTTCTTGGTAATTCTTCCTTTGTCACTCTCTCAACCCCGAAAATTTGTAACAGCCTGAAATGAATCCAGCTCAGAAACATTAAGCTTCTCTGTTCAAGGAAGTATTTGTCTTGTAATAGTTTTGTTACCATGTCACTTCCTCGTTGTTCTTTATTTAAAGCTGGCTTCTCGCCAGTAGTTGTTTACTCTGTAGCTGATAACAGTCTGGTATCCATTTTGTACATTCCACTGCAGCAAAATGTTTGCTGTAGAAATATTTGCTTAGAAGTATAGGCTAGAAGGACACTTATCGCTTCTAGCAACCTGTCATTCCCATCCCCTAAGTCATTTTCTCTTCATATACAGCCAGAAGCCTTGTCTCTCTCACCTTGTTTTCTCTTACTCTACAGCCTACAGCTAGATTTCACCTCCTTGCTCTTTATACAGGGAGCTACAGTAGTTTGTTCTGCCTTACAGCAAAGTTACTTGTATACAAGGATCTAATATTGTGGCGTATTAAAACTTCAGATTATCATATATAATTTAGACTTCCGCTTTTGCATCTTGGAAAATGCTTTAAATGTTCCTCCCTCTTAGATATAGTATAACTAAAAAGGTAAGCTCAAACATTTTGTTCTCTGTAGGAGAATAAGCCAGAACATCTTATCATCTATATCAGGGATGCCAGCAATAGAGGGTGTAGTGGTTAGAGTGTAGTGGACCAGGCAGATTCTGCTTCAAATTTCTGCTCAGCTGGAGAGCTCATTGGGTAATATTGGATCACTGTCAATCTGGCAAGCAACAACCTGGGATAATCGAGAGGTCATGCATTACAAGACAGGAAATGCAATGACTGAGAAAAGAGTTTGCATTAAATTGTCAGAAATAATGATTATTACTGCTCATTAGATATTGTTCTGGATATCATCTTGTTGCATAAATAAATGGACAATATCCAATTGCATAGTTTTGCCTACATAATGATAGTGCTGCCAATTGTAGCAAAAGCAGATTGTGATTAACTAAATAACTCCATTTTTATTTTGGGGTGACTAATGTGCAAGGAAAAAAGTTACATGTAGCTAAAATTGAAAAAGGAACTAGTGGCATTCTGCCTGTCAGTTATGTCGGTCCCATCGCACAGATGGAGCTATGTAACAGGATACTGGCCAATGTGTGTTAAATTATTTAAATGTATAAAAGTTTAAATGATGTAAAAGCCCATTGAGCTCATGTCACATTGCACCACTGAGATTTATAAGCAAGGTCAGGAAGAACAATTATAATGCTGTTGGTAAAGCAGTAGGTGTTGGCAGCTGGAGTTTTGGGGAAATCTAAGAAAAGGACCCTCAGTGACCTCTAGGGAAAAGAGAATGTCTAGATCTGTCTGAAAGGTATGGAGTTGTGTTCAAACAAATGTTTTGATAACACAGAAAACAGAAAAAAGGGGCCACATCTGGATTCCACAAAGTAGATTCATGTTATACATTTCCACTATAGAGCAGCAGGAGTATTATTATTTTGTTCTGCCTATTCATGTCTGGTTTATGGCAGCCCTATGAGTACATGACTTCCAAATTGTCACGTCATTAAATTGAGGCCCTGGCTCCCTTTTTTGAGTCAACCCGTGTCATATTAGGTCTTTCTTTTTCCCTACGCCCATCATTTCCAGCCTTATTGGTTTTTAGTGTGTCTTGTTTTTTCATTACATGTCCAAAGTAGGATAGTCTCTGTTTATTTATATATTTATTTATTTATTGGACTTTTATACCGCCCATCTAGCAAATAACTACTCTGGGTTGTGTACATAAGGCAACCAACACAAAAAATAAAGAATAATAACATGAAATAAAATAAAAACATACTGCAAATGAATACCCAACAATAAATAGAAAACAAAACTTCATTTAAACCAAAATACATTAGAACTAACAACATAACAAAATAACATGATAGAAATCAACAGAAGTTAGAGGCAGAGGCAGATTTAGATGTAATAACAGAGGTATGTGCATTGTGGAACCTCAATATGGAAAATCACATTAAACAGCCACATTTTAAAAAAGGTACTTGAAAATTCCCAATGAGGGGGATCAGGCAGATTTCTGGGGACAGGTGATTCCACAAGAGAGGGACGACCACAGAGAAGTCTTGGGTTCCAATAGCAACTCTCTGAACCTCTCTCGGAGTTGGGATCCTCAGACATCCACC
This sequence comes from Phrynocephalus forsythii, assembly GCA_029282475.1. Taxonomy (NCBI): domain Eukaryota; kingdom Metazoa; phylum Chordata; class Lepidosauria; order Squamata; family Agamidae; genus Phrynocephalus; species Phrynocephalus forsythii. Next base: position 89,841,508 of record JAPFRF010000005.1, on the reverse strand, counting down.
TGGGAAGAATTAGTGATATGGGCAGTTTTTGGTGGGAGAAGCTGCTCTGTCAGATATGGAGCTCCTAAACCATTTAGGGCTTTGGTTACTACCATTAAAACATTGAAGTCAATGCAGAAGTTACTTGGCAGCCAGTGCAAGGTGACCAGTGTGGGGTTTCACCCCAGTGTGTAGTCTGGCTGCGGCACCAAATGAAATATCTCTATTAAGCCCCCAAAGCAGTCCCATGCAGAGAGCACTGCAGTAGTTTAGTAATTTAATCAATTACAGAGAATTTCAGCTTTGCTTGATCTAGAAACTGCTTATTAGCAGAGCATAGAGGTTGCTTCAATGGCATATATAGTAACCATTGAAGTGACTCAGATGTGTGACAAGTGATAATTACACTACCTGGCACCTTTATAAAGGTGTCTGAGTCAATTTCACATGTTTGGTCACAAAAGAGTGTCCAAAGAAAGGAGAGCCAAAAACCCCAAACTAAAGCAAACAAAAAGACATAAAAGAATGACTGCAGTGGTACCTTTTATAAAAGGAATTAATTCGTTCCAAATGAAATTATGTTAAGCAAATTTTCCTTTATACAAATTTCCCATAGCAATGCATTGAAAACAGAGTTATCCGTAATCACGACCATTTTTATGTTGTACGGATTCGCCCCATAAGCGATTCTGTTAAGCAAATTTCCCCTATCTACAGAATATTTTATGCTGTACAGATTTTATGTTGTACAAACCGTTTGTTATACAACTGTATATCACAGTTTCAATCTAATTACAGTAGTTGGATATTTCCAATGAAATTTCCAGGCTCTTGAAAATTTATTTCCGGATCTATTTGAAGCATTTTTATGTAGATAAATCTAGATTTTTATATTATGGGGCCAAAATATTGTAATCCGTTGGATGTTGTTGGACTGCAAGGTCTACTAGTCACAGACAGCAGGTGAGAAAGCTGAGAATTTCAATCCAGCATCACCTAAAAGGAAAAGGGACCCTATGGCTTGATCCAATGATTAAGGGCATTGTCCACCATGATGTTCAATGACAGTGGGTGGGATATACGATTACTTAGACCATGTCAAAGAGGAGGCTGAATAGTAAACTAGATGTAGTTTATTGGAACTATGGTAGCCCAAACTCTGCCTCATTGTCTGAAGGGCTGCATACTTTCCATGTATTGCACTTTTGCAGGATGTGTACGGTCTGACAAAAAAATGAACATACTGTGTATAGTATACTATCTGCAGCGAGAGACAACAATTATTGCCTTTTGTTCCCAGGTGTCACACAGAAGACAAAGAAGATACGATGTGGTCAGGAAGCAGTCTTTGGGGAGGTAAGGAAGCATCATGCTCTGCTGAAGGACAACAGATTCAGTCATGGTTGGCTAGCATGTGTTTGTGAGTGTTATTTGGGGACAAACTTAATTTCTTTACCAGACCAAAATAATATAACAAAGTTGGCATAAAGTGAAGCAGTTTGGTGTGGCTGAAGATATATGCTGTTAGCATCAGGACATCTACTATGCATTATATATTTTGTTAAATCATCCAAAGATACCTTTTTCCTGTTAACAACAAACAGAATTCATCCATTCATCCATTCATTCAGGACAGGTAGTTATTTTTCAGGAGAGACCTTCTGCCAGGTATTGAGATTCTAAACTATCAAGAGCTTTATAGGTCATAAACAGCACCTTGAATTGGGCACAGGGAGTCAATGAAGGTGTGCAGAAACTGGAGATATGTGTTCATATCTGCTGGTACCTCTAATCAGTCTGGCCACATTTTGGACCTGCTGGAATTCCTGCAACAGCTTCAAGCACAGACCTATATATAGAGCATCACAGTAGTCTATTTTACAGATTACCAATGCATGAACCATTGTCGTGTTCTGCTTAGATAGTGCCTCATACTGCTTAAAGCACTCTCTGGGCAGATTACAATTTATTTATGCAGGTTACACATTGCCCCCCCCTCCAGTAAGCTGGATACTCATTTTACTGACCTCAGAAGGATTGAAGGCTGAGTGAACCATGAGTTGGCTACCTGGGACTGAACCCCAGGTCCTGAGCACAGTTCTAGTTGTAGTACAGCAGTTTACCCTCTGTGCCACAAGGCTCTTCTTAGCTAGGCATTTCTTATCTAGGTAAAGGCAATCAGCCAGAGTTGATAAAAGGCACTCTGGACCACAACAGATATTTACACCTTCACTGAGAATATTGGGCCCAGGAGCATCCCCAAACTCTGAACTTGGTCTTTCAGGGGAAGTGTAATCCAATCTAGATTGGGTAAATATCCATTTAACTAGCCCAAAGATCTACCCAACATCAATATCTTTGTCTTATCTAGATTGCATTTCAGTTTGGTGGCCCTTGTCCAGTTCATTATCAAGGTCAGGCAAGTACTTGAACAGCATTACCTGCAGATGAAGAAAATGAGCAAAAGAGCTATGTGTCATCTGCCTATTGATGACAATGAACTCCACATCTCGATATGATTTCTCCCAGTGGCTTCATATAGATATTAAAAATCATTGGGGAGACAGATAATCCCTAAAGGAGGCCATGAAGCATGTCCTATGGTGAAAAACCTTCATCCCCATCTGAAATCATCCCTCAAGGAAGTACAGGAATTGCTGAAAAACAGAGCAAAAGTTCTCTCAGAAGGGTAATGTCGTAGATGGCAACAAGGGCCACCAAACAATCTAGGAGGATCAGTAGGGTTACACTCCCCTGTTTGCCTTCTCAGATATTCTTGCTGGGTGATCAACACTGTTTCGGTTCCATGGTGTGGCCTGAACCTTAATTAAAATGCATCTCAGCTAACGACATCCTCCACAAATGCCTGCATCTAGTCAGTTACTACCCTTCCATCAGCTTGTTCAAAAATAGAATGTTGGCAATGGGCCTAGTTATTAAGATCAGCCACTGCTAAGTTTGGTTTATTTGGAAGGGGCCTTATAATATGTTCCTTTAAATGGGAGGGTAAATGACTATCCCATAGAGATGTCTGTGAAGATTCTTAGTCATCCAGGTGAGCTTATCTATTGGTTGAAAAGGTGATGTGAAATCAAGGTGAACTATAAATCGAAGGACTCACCAATAACTTTCCTCAGGCTGACAAAGCTGCTTGGATGAGTAGTGAAACATTTCAATCTCTCAAGAAAAGAAGTCCAGTTGCCATGACTCAACTTCCAGATATCCCATAGAGATACATTAATGATCCACGTAGCCCATTCTATGGGTATTTTTTTCACTGGTTTTAAGAGTCATGGTGGGCAAGGATCTAGCAAAGAGGTGGTGGCTTTGTAGCATACAAGTGCCTTGTCCTCATCCTTACCTGAACTGATCCAGTTGAACCTGACTAGATGGTGCAATAGTCAGATCTACCGGCATCAACAAGGAGTAAGGTTGTGACAGATACCTTTAACCTTAGATCTAAAATGTGTCCCCAGTCAATTGCAGTTGTCAGCAATCAGATGCAGAAAACTGTCTAGCAAAGTGTGCTACTTATATACTTCCCCATAGTGCTTAAAGCACACTCTGGGTGTTTTACAATTTAATTATCCAGACTATACCCTCCCCCCAACACCCTCCTCCCCCAACCCTCCCCAGAGAGCTGGGTACTTATTTTACCAACCTCAGAAGGATGGAAGGCTGAATCAACCATGAGCTGGCTATCTGGGATTCAACCCCAGGTCGTGAGCACTGTTTTGGCTGCAGTATAGCAGCTTAACCACTTGCCACAAGGCTCCTCAAGAACAATTAAGATTGACACATGCACTAGCCACAGATTTGTAGCACTCAACACTGTATATAATATAAAGAGTAAATGAAGAGGCATTGGCAAACTTCACAGTACTGATTCTACCACTCTTTTTCACTTTTTTAGCTCTTCCGGTGGCCACATTATGGAAAACATATTGCAGAAGAGCTGCTGATCGTTAAAGTTTACAACTGCAGTAAGGTATTCAGTAACAGGTAGGTTCATATTTCTTTCAAGAGAAGTGTTTTGAGGTGCTTACCAGATGTTGGCTTTGTGAGACAGAGTTCAGTTCATACGTATCTTAGACCTCAGAATTTTGGGGGTTTGGATTGCAACTCCTAGAATCATCCAAGCCAGCATAGCCATGTCAAAGCTGCTTACAGTTCAAGGGTGTTTTCCAGGCTCCAGAAATTGTCGCAACTGTGATGAGAATGAAACCAATGCATGCCTGCACTGAGAATATCTTATTGCTGTATTTAGCTTCCATGATTCATTGAAGCTGAGGACACATTTTGGCTTTAATAACAATAGGACAAAATGTAGGCAATTTGGATTTCAGAATACTACAAACTGTCTAAAACCAAACCTGGATCAAGGAATCATCCTAGCCTCATTTAATGGATTACTAGCCCATTGCTATCTTTCCCTTCACCTATGGTGAAATACTAATGTTCACTTGGACACACATTGGTTAGCCATTACTGGAGTTCAGTGTCCAGAAACAGATAATTAATGCTTGTACCTTCTATGAAAACCATTAAGACATGCCACATTGCAGGAACAGCAATGGCAAAGCAACCAAGTCTTCCAAGAGTTAAACTGTAGTTAAAGTTGCATGCACCACTGCTTTGTTTGCATATAACATCTACTTCTGCATGGCAAAAAGATTTTATTCCTAGGGGACTAATTATATGCAAAAAGATAAGGTGGGTACAGGTGGCAATAAAATTCTTCCATCTCCAACTGTCCCCAACTGTCCACAAATTGGGGAGTATGATATGTCCAGAACTTCTGCCGGATACCAGGATGGAGGTGGTTACTTAAATAACATTCCCTGAATGCTATTATGTATTCATTATACCTTATATGATACTTCAAAATCCTAGAAGACAAATGGGTGTAAGCACACATATGTATATCCATGCCCATATATAAAAAGAGACTTTCTTGGCACTTATAATGTGGAGTTAGCAACTCATCCATATGTTTGTATTTATTCATTCCTTAATATTCTCATTTTTACTGCTGTATTCTGGCACTTTACTCCAACCTTGCTTGTTATTCTATTGTAGATTGCTTGGTACTTTAGTTATCAGCCTTCAGCACTTGGTAACATGTGGGCGACTAAACATCCGAGAAGCTCTTGTGGACAAAAACCACAGCATCACTGGAGTAAGTCATTTGGTTATTATCCTCACGCTAATTTATGTGAACACCACCAGTGAGATGGCACTGAGATCTCAGACAGGTCTTGAAAGGCAAGACTTGTGCATCAAACTATATAAAACGCCCTTGGCTATTAGAAAGTGGTAACAAGGTAGCACTCCAGAAATAAATTATTTCACAGCATCTCTGCTTCATCCATCAGACTTGCAAACAAAGGTTGTATTTACTTTATTATGACTAATCATAAAAAGCAAACTAATTTGCTCATATGCGGAGGAGAGGAAAACATGTGTTAAATAAACAAGTATTTTAGTAATTAAGGGAGATCCTCTTCTAGTATCACAGAATCATTGAAGATTGAGTTGGAATTAGCTTACACGGCCTTTCAGTCCAATGTCATGCTTGATGCAAGAATCCAATCAACAAATCTAACAAGAGAGTCTGCAAGAACTTATATGGTGTGAGCAAAGCTGACACTATAACATGTTGGTGGAAATCCTATTAAAAGCGTTCTGCTTACATACTGCCCCATAGCACTTCAAGCACTCTCTGGGTGGTTTACAATTTAATTATGCAGGCTACACATTCCCCCCTTCCCCCAGCAAGCTGGGTACTCATTTCACTGACCTCGGAAGGATGGAAGGCTGAGTCTAGCATGAGCTGCTGCCTGGGATTGAACCCCAGGCCGTGAGCACATTTTTAGCTACAGTACAGGCATTTAACCTTTGCGCCACGAGGCTCCTTAACATTGTTAAGTCACGCTAAAGTAGGCGCATTGAATCAGTGGAGATTTGGGGAATCAACTGCTCCTTATGTTCCATTGATTCAAATTAGTCTGCTTCAGCTGTGCCAGAACATGTGATAACACACTAAAGTAAGACTTTTGAGAGGTTTATTAGGCTGAAAAACTAGGTATCTATAATAAATTCTGAGAAAAGAGCCTTTGCTTTGCTGCCCTATTTATTCTCTGACAGATAAATTAAAACAGCAGAACTTGTGTAGATTGGATCTCTATTCTAACTATAAATGGCTGACATACCTGTTCCCGGCTCAGTGCTCAATAACAAGAAAATAAAATGTAAAAAAAAAAATCTAGCCTAAACAGTTTCTTGGTGTGCTAGCTTCAACAGCATATTTTCCCCAGAAGTCAGCACTAAACAGGTATTAGAAGAAAAAAGTTGTATCACTGAGGAATCATGTTATTATGCAATAGGCTGCTTGTATTTTATATCATTCTGTTTAGAACAGCCATTGCCAGAATTGCCCAAATACATCTGATTGTCCAGAATTAGAATAAATAGCACCTTCCCATTTCCTTGTCCAGGTCTAAGTTACCTTAATAATAATAATAATAATAATAATAATAATAATAATAATAATAATAATAATAATAATAAATCAAGTCAGCAACAGTGACAGAATGCATAACCTTTTACTCCCCTGTCAGTACTCTTACAGTCTGTTGCTGGAGGCAGTTGACTCACTTTGCCTAATGGGAGAATTAGGCCTAGGTCCAAAATACCTCTCTAGATAACCAGTCAGCACTGGCCAGTGGAATAGCACTATTCTGCTGAAGTATCTCATTTTCCACCTAACTTTGCTCAGTTATTTTTTTCATCTATACTTTCTTTTTTGTCTGCACTGATTATTATCCCTGCAGTGTTTAATTCATAGAAATGCAAGCAGGCATGTGTTTTCATAAATGTATACCCTGTCAGGATAAAACAAAACAAACAAAATTAAAAATGGCCAGGATGATAAGCAATAACTGTGGTCTTCCTACCTAGATATATATTGAACTTGATCTGCGATACCAGCCTCCTGATGGCGCTGTGGGAACGTGGGCTGAGGAGGATTTTGTCTACCAGATGAAAGACAGGTATTGAGGATTATGCTACGATTTCAGCAGAACTGACATCCCAGCAAGCCTTATTGATTTAGCAGATTAAGAACATTCATTGTACAGTGTGCTTCCTGTGTATTTGTGCTTCTGCTGTTAGCAGCATAGAATTGTGGGTTTTTGTTCACCACAGGATGGCTTTTTTTGGCTGACAGTGTGAACAGTACAGAGGTACTAAAGCAATAAAGACCAAGAGATTATTAAACTCATGATCTAGGGCTCATGCAAGTGCAAACAAAGATGACTAACAGCTCTGGGCAATAGGATAGTGATTTGTGAAAGAGAAACCCTCACAGTTAAAGATATGTTTGGTATTGTTTCACAGCAACCTCTTTGAATTACTAATCTGAAGAATTCTGATGACAGAGCAGTGCAGGTGACATAGCGCCAAGAGGGATGCTAGAGGTGGCATGGAGTTGGCAGAAATGGCTTTGTTTGCCAAGAGGGACTTGGGAGACCTGAAACTACCTCTCTAATGCATTGCATGGAGGCATGCAGAGGCTGTGTGGCATAGCACCCACAGTTTCCTGTTGGTTTGACAAGAGAGGACAACAAGAGGAGATTGATTTTAAAATGTTTTGGGAGCTGGTTCTGCTTCATGTGGAAACATTGTGAATGAAAATCCTCATAAATCCCTATACTTTCTTTGAAGTAATTGCTCCCCCAAAGTCTGGCAGAACAAGGTGGTTCAAATACCTCATCTGGAAGAGCTTTCTAGCTAATCTACACATCCTATTTACTTATGTTTGAGAGATGGTTCTGTTGCCCATTGTTTATCAGTTCTACAGACATTCGTTAAACACCATCCCTTCTTCTTCTTCCCTGTTGCTTCTGGATTATTTTGCCCTGCTTGGTACTTGTTTGTTCTACAGTCCTTCCAGCTTTGTTAATTCCATCTGTGATCTCAAACAAGTCTGGTTTCCATGGGGCAGGTGCAATTAGAACTCCCCTGTCATCAGCCGTGATGTCATCTGTGAGAGTATTTTTTTCAACATGCCACAGGGCCAGGTCTCTCCAGCTGCTTCGTGTCTGGCAGAATCAATATAACACACTGTTTTACCCTTCAAGAAAGAAAAGAAACAGGGAAAATTGGCGTAATGCATTCCTGGCCACAGCTGTGACCTGGGCATCTAAGTTCAGGGATGAGTCCAGGAGCACCCCCAAGCTACAGACCTCTTTTTCAATTGGGGGGAGTAATAGTAGTGTCTCAGGAAAATTACAGTTCTTCAGTACAGGAAAGATCAGCTGACGGGGTAAAAAAATAACATTTTCTACTATCAGCATGTTCTTGCTTTTTATGTCTTGTTTCTGTTTTCCTACAGTTCAGAGATTATAATTCACAATCCTGGATTTGAAGAACTGGAGTAAGTGGCCATTTTTCTAGTTTATAGTCTGATATAAATTGCTATTCTGGCAAGTCAAGTGTATAGGATCATCTATTGCACACCCCCCCCCCAAAAAAAAAACAAAGATTTCTTGGATTTTTCTTTGCATGTAACTAGATTGCATGTATGTTAACAGGGAAGATGATGTGAAGCGTGCTGCTGATCTGGATAGGAAGGCTGCTGTGCTTGGCCGGAAACTTGTTAAAGGACTGGAGACTGACGATGATGAGGATGATTATTATGATGTATCTGACATGGAGTTCTCGGGTATTGTCTTCAGCCCTGTGAAGAGGTACACTTGTGAATTCATTTTGACATTCAAGTCCCTTTCTTCATGTTCATCATTAGCTTCACTGAGTAGTGCCTTCATTAGCTTAATGGAGTGGCATTTGGATGTCGCTACATAACACAAAGTTCATGCAATGTAAAGTTTTTGTTTCTAAAATGCTGTGTGCTGTGTACTGTGTCCAGTGTGCTGTGTGAGTGTTGCATTGTCATACAAAAGACAAATGCCTCATTCTGTTTGATCTCATTTTCAGCGATTGCTGATGACATTTCATGACGCTTAAAGAAATTTTCATGTATTGAATTTTTGTTCAACGGTGCTTTGTGAAACAACAGGAAATATACATTGCCCTTCTTACACATTTATCTGCCAACCTGCCTGCAACAGGCTTTGGGGAATATTAACCGAAAACACAGTCCCCAGGATTACCCATGAACCTTTTGCATGGAAAAGGATTTGAACCAGATTTTCTGAGTAACTCACTGTAACTGCTACATGACATGAACTCTTTTGCACATTTCATATTTGCATCTTGAATATAAAATAATTGGCACTTTTGAATTAATTTTTAAATATTAAATTTAAAATATTTATGCCATACTTTTTCTTTTAGGAAATTAAAATTTTGCTTTCTTTGATTATCTATCCCATTTAACCTATTATATTAATGGATCCATCTCAGAGCAAAAAAAAAAAACCCAAAACAAAACAAAACTACCAACACCTACAAAATTATCTTGTGCGCTGCATAATTTCTGTTTCCACAAATTATAGCTCCCAGGCTTTGATCTTGTACTTGATGGGAAGAGGAGTAGTATTTTTATTTGTCTGTTTTCAGCATTTTGAGAGGAGAATGTATAGCTATTACTGCGCATTTATCAATACACATTTACTTATATTTGTACCTGGTCTGGAAGGTGAGTCATCATGGTAACTGAACTTATTTTCTTGAGAGATCAAAATGTTTCACTACTCATCCTAGCAGCTTTATAAGACTGAAACATTTTGTTAATTTTTTTCTTGTGAGATCGAAACTGATGAAGCTTCTTGAATGAGTAGCTAACAGTTTTGATTCACAAGAAAAGAAGTCCAGTTGCCATGATTCAACTCCTGGATAACCTCACCTGGATGACTGAGAATCTTCACAGTTTGTACCTGTTCTGTATTGCAGAAACAAAGCAATAATTCAAAGAAAGTGGAATTGTTAGAGTATTTTATTACTGGTGAATTTCCTTTACAGCCGTTCTAGAATTGTTTCCAAGTCAGACCTGCATTCTGCTCCTAGACCACGAAGTTTCCAGGTATGATTCTTGCTCCTCTTACTATGAATCAGAAGTGCTCAAACATTTGGCCTGATGGGCTGCAGTCAGTGTCAATTCCCAGTGATGATCAATTACTATTAATTCTCCAATGATTTTAAGTGATTCATGTTTCTCTGTCACTACTAGCAGCATGATAAAACAGTGGTCCCAGAAGCCAATGAGCAGGAGTGCAAGGCCAGACTATACATCATTGATAATCTGTCTTTATAGCTAAGATTATACAGTATATGCGTTCTGGAGATTTGTTTCAAGCAGACTTTCATTTCTGAGAAATCAGAGTTGCACATTATGGAAGTGCTCTTGTCCTCCTGAACAATCATGAAACAAACCAAACTAATTTGCAAACTATGGGATATGAGAAAAGCTTCTGCTTTTCTGCCATTTAAGAGGCTGACTGAGTGGCAAGGAAAAGTAGGTGGGGTTATGGTTTTAGGATGTTACGGGGAATCATCAAGGACTATATGTTACCTACAAACTGATTTGGGTATCTGGTTATGGAGCCAGTGGTTGGGAGTTTGATTCCACATTCTTTGTTCAGAAGGAAGAGCCAGCCAATATGGCCTTGGGCAAACTGCCCAAGTCCCAGGGTGCCCCCTGGAATAAGTCAATATTGGCCTGATGGCACATGATGATGACGAATTGCAAGGAAATATAGGTGGGGTTATTCTGGTTTCTGAATGTTACAGGGAATAATCAAGGAGTGTAAATGATCTACAGCCCTGAGGTCATGTACTCTTGCTAAAAATCATATATAAGAATGTGCAAATGTGCATACAGTATTACTGTATAGTTTCCTGCACTTGGAAAGCATGAAGATTTCTAAATTTTCTCCCAGTCATCAAGCCTGTATTAGACTTCTATACCTTCTTCAGTATTTGGTAATCTGGGTCAGAAAGCTTTATATTAGAGGAAATCATCTGAGTGTGCTCAGCATACCAGTAAGCTAGGAAATGGACCCTGGAGTCACTGATGATTTGTCTCCAAAGCCAATGAAACAAACATTTTTGCTGTTTACTCACATTACTTATTTAATCCATTTTTCTAATTTGGCCACCCCTGGAAATGATCTTGGCAAATGCATTGTTTCTGCACAGGTTGGTATCAACATAATTGAAGCACAGAAGTTGGTTGGGGTGAACATTGACCCTTTTGTGGTTGTGAAAATTGGAGATGAGAAGAGACAAACAGCAACACAGAAGTCAACCAATTGTCCTTTTTACAATGAGGTATGTAACAGGCAGGTTGAGCTTTCAGTCTTACAGGGAAATCTCAAGTAGAATTGTTGCTATCTATCAGGTTGTCCTGAGCTTGTCTAGCTTTTTGAGAGAAGCATCCCAAGTGGCATGCCCTACAGTGATGCTCTGGGAGCGTATAGGACCTTTGTGCTTAAAATTCCTACTTTTCTTTTTCAGTATTTTACATTTGAATTCCATGAACCAAGAGATATCTTATTCCACAGACTCATACAAATTTCTGTAAGTATATCAACAAATATTACTCACTCCTGCAGGACAGGGGAAACAAGAGCCCACCTCATAGCAACTGAAATGTAAATGATACCAAATTAGGGGAGGTAATAACCTCAGAGAGCTTTAGGTCTTCTTCCTTCCAACCATCCCATAAGAACATAAGAACATAAGAAGAGCCATGCTGGATCAGGCCAAAGGCCCATCTAGTCCAGCTTCCTGTATCTCACAGCGGCTCCACCAGATGCATTTGGGAGCGCATGAGACTAGATATCTGTCTCCTGATACCACTCCCCTGCATCTGGCCCTTGAAGTACCCTGGTTTTAAAGCCTAGAGATTACACATCTCCATCATGGTTTGTAACCCGTGATGGACTTTTCCTCTAGGAATCTGTCCAATCCCCTTTTGAAGGCATCCAGGCCAGATGCCATCACCACATCCTGTGGCAGGGAGTTCCATAGACTTACAACGCGCTGGGTGAAAAAATATTTTCTTTTGTCAGTTCTTACTCTCCCAGCACTCAATTTGAGTGTATGTCCCCTAGTTCTGGTATTTTGAGAGAGGGAGAAGAGCTTCCCTCTATCCACTTTACTCATACCATGCATTATTTTGTATGTCTCAATCATATCCCCCCTCAAGCGCCTTTTTTCCAGACTAAAGAGGCCCAATTGTTTTAGCCTTTCTTCATAAGGGAGGTGCCCCAGCCCAGTAATCATTTTAGTCGCTCTCTTCTGCACCTTTCCAGTTCCACTATGTCTTTCTTGAGATGCGGTGACCAGAATTGTACACAATACTCCAGGTGGGGCCTTACTATTGTTTTGTATAATGGCATTATAATGTTGGCTGTTTTATTTTCAATCCCCTTTTTGATAATCCCTAACATGGAATTGGCCCCCTTGATTGTTGTTGGTTGTACACAAACTATACATGATATCTGTTATGTTGCTTGCTGGAATCTCTCTGCCTTAGACTTAGCAACAGCCTGGAAAAGTCTGTTTGGTTTGGTTCTGCTTAGCTTTGGTGAACTAAGTTCCCAGAATATCCACTAATCAGTCTTGTTAGAGGGCTACAGGAGTTAAGTTCAAAAATAGCAATTTAAGATAAGCATCCTATGAAAAACCACTAAGGGGGAATTTGATGGAAGAAGGAAATCTAGCTGCTTCTCAACCATATTGAATAGATATAATCTATCTTGGTCTCAGTAGAATTCCAAATACTAAGAGCAATGCCTTCTAATTTGTTCAATAAATATCACATATATTCTTTATTCCAGGTTTGCACAAACAGCCAATATAGAGTAGATTGCAATTTAAGTGCCATCTGTAGTTAATATCTGGACTTGACAAGAAGTTGCAGGATTCTCCTCCAGTATAATTTGGTTGTTTGCAAAAGCTAAGAAACAGGTCTATTTCAAATATCACGTTCTAAGTGTGTCATATTTGCCTGTCTATTATTATTCTATTACAGATATTTAGTTGATATTTGCAGTTGGGACAATACAATGTATAATGCCATTTTGTTAAACATGCATGTTGAAATGAATGTTGTGATGTTATTGCAACTGTGAACAAGAGCCTTGCTATTTGTCTATTCATAAATGCACAGTCCAAAAAGAAGTTTGTCTTAGCATGGTTGCAGTATTTATCACTACAACATCATGCATCCCATCAACTATTGTATTTTTGTGAATTGCTCATCCATTTTAACTGGTTGCTCCACACCATCACCATCCAAGCTGTGCCATTACCGTTTCAGTGGCATTCATTAAATTCTGAGCATCTTTTGCCAGGCATTTAAGTCAATACTCAGGAGGCAATTTGTATTACTGCACAGGTCTTCCACTCAAAGAAGATCCCATTCCTAGGAACACTCATAGGGACATTCAAGATTGATCTAGAGACCGTATACAGCCAGCCAGGTATAGATGGACCCTGGTATTGCCACAAGCTGCCTCTTGCTTTGCTTTCTTACAACTTTCTTTCTCGCATCATCTGCATAAAGCAAAAATGCAAAGAATAGTAAGTGGACTCAATTGGCTGTCATTTCAAATTAACTGTCTGAGACAGCTTCCTCGACTGCTAGCTATCTCAAATATCTAAAGGCACTGGAATTCCGCCCTATCTGCTGAAAGGCAGGAGGAAATCAAGAGTTCATATCCTGATTGTAACAACTCTCTGCTCTTGCCATCAGCTTGCAGAACTGTGTTGGTTTTGGGGAAGCACTGCTGATATCTGCTTGCTAAATATTTGCTATGCCATGTTGTGAAGGTGATATGACTGTATAGTTTTTATCTGATAGCCTTTTATAAATAGTTCACATTTCACAGTTTGGACTGTGCTGTAGGGCTCTGGATTTTTAGAGATAGCAATTGGTAGTGCATTAGAACCATGGAAGATATGTCTGTGAAGACTCTCGGTCATCCAGATGAGTTTATTTGGAAGTTGAGTCATGGCAACTGGACTTCTTTTCTTGAGAGGTTGAAACATTTTGCTGCTTATCCAAATAGAAGCTAGTTGCAAGTCCTTCATTTTATCTTTCATATTCTCGCTCCAACTTCAGGGATGATTGAGAATCTTCACAGACATATTGCTAAGCATTTGGGGTCAGATACCCTGAAGTTGGTGTCAGGATATGGAAGAGAAAATGGAGGACTCACAACTAGCTTTCCTCAGACTGACAAAGCTGTTTGGATGAGCAGCGAAACGTTTCATTCTTTCAAGAAAAGAAGTCCAGTTGCCATGACTCAACTTCCAGATAGAACCATGGGAATGTGCATCAGCTGTTTTGTTTTCATGTCTTTAGATCACAGATTTTACCAGAAGTGGGCTGTCATTAATGATCCAAAAGACACCAGAGCTGGAATTAAAGGTTTTGTGAAATGCAACATTTCTGTCATTGCACGGGGGGACGTCATGAGTTCTCTTCCTAGTATTCCTGGCAGCCAGAATGAAGACATTGAAAAGTAAGTCAGACACAGGAGAATGGTAGGGTAGGTCCCTCCATAGCTTGGTCAAGGGCTTGAAAACAGTATGCTCTCTCTATCTCTGTGAGGGATGCAAAGGTGTAAAGGGTTTGTTTTCTTTTGGAAGTAACTGACAGGAAGCTCATTGGAATCTTGCTGTATCTAATTTTATTTACAAATAGACAAAGTGCATGTAAAGATTATTTCTCTAGCCTTTGCATCTTACAGTGGGCTCCTCCTCTGCCTGCACTTACTACCATATTTCAAAGCTGCCTTAGAAATCATCAAGGCTGTTGCTTGCAGTAAAATCTGGAACCTTAATTCTTGAAAAACCATTTTTTAATTTTAAAAAAGCAGAGCCCTTGGTCTTGTTTTTCTTAGAGAGTAATTGTTATTTAGTACTGAAGTATATCTTTTTCTTTCAGGAACTTGCTCCTACCTAAAAGAATTCCAGCTGAGAGGCCCTGGGCTAAATTTTGCATCAAAATTTACAAGGCAGAAGGCTTGCCGACCATGAGTGCAGGAATCATGGGGGTTTGTCAAAGATAGTAGGGGAGAAGAAAGTCTTCATTGATCCATATGTGCAAGTCACATTTTCTGGACAACAGGTAAGTTTAAAGTAGGGCAATTGAATTGAGCAAGATACTTGTCTCCCGAGACTGATTGATTGATTGATTGATAATATTTGTATCCCACCTTTCTCCTTAAGAAGGAGTCAAGGTGTCTTTGAATCATTCAAAGACAATGTTGAAAGCTAAAAACAATAAGTATACAAATATTAAAAAGCATTTTTACCACAGAAAAAGATAGTAAACAGAAGCAACATCAGTACACATTCAAAGCAGTAAGGAACAACAATCTATTTATGAGCCACACTTAGGCACCCAATAATTAAAAGGAAGTTTGCTTGAAGGGAAAGGCCTTTGCCTGCTTGCAGAATGACAGCAATGTTGGGGCTTGTGGGAGGGACGTCCAGAGTCTGGGAGCAGCAACAGAGAAGGCCTTCTCCTGTGTCCCCACCAAACACATCTGTGGAGGTGGTGGGGCCAAAAGAAATCTCTCTCTTGATGATCTGAGCCCTTGGGCAGGCTCATAGTTGGAGATGTGGTCCTTGATATAGCTTGGATCAGAGCCATTCATTGCTTTCTAAGTTAGGATGACCAATACTTTCAATTGTTCCCAGAAGTGGTTGCCAACCAGTGGATCTACCATAACAGGGGGATGTTACGAGATCCCCGTGGCTAGCCCCAGTGAACAATCTGGCTGCTGTGTTTTGGACCCACTGAAGCTTTCGGACATTATGTAATAAATAGAGTGTTGGGCTAGGGCTCAAAGGATGTGGGTGCCAATTCCTGCCTGGCTACAGAAACTCACAGAAGGATGCTAATGGTAAACCTACTGAATATCTTACATACCTAAAAGCCCTATTAGGATTGTCATAAACTGAAAGCTCCTTTATGCTACGTTAAAGATGACAGCATTAGTTTCCCTGGCCTATGATGCACCACAGTCCAAACTGTGAAATGTGAACTATTTATTTATGTATCTAAGTAAAAATAAAAAGCACCTGATTAGCCACTATGGGGAACAGGATTTATGTTTGCTTATAGGCTTTGCTTTAATTCACCAGTTCTTTTTGCATGTTTACTATGCTTTATCTTAAACTATACATCAGCCATATGCTGTGAATAGCACCTAACATTTGTGAGACCTGGATTGTTTCTAGATCAAACTCACTGAGTAACATTGAATTCTAATATTATGGGAGGGAATGAATTCATGATTTTATAAACTGCTATGATATTTCGTTCTCTGTTTTCTGAACTAATTTGCCTCAATACTAAAGATACCAGAGCTTGAAAAAGATACTTTTTTGGATTACAGCTTCTAGAATTCCACAAGCCATGATGGCTTGTTGGTTAGGAATTTGTAGTCTTAAAAATGGAACTTTCAGAAGTCATGGACAGTACTGGTTGTGTGTTCTGTGCCATCAAACAGGAAACAATTTATAGTAACCCTAATAGGGCTTTCAAAGTAAGTGAGATATTTAAAGATATTTACGTTTTACCAGTTCTACTCTCCCAGTCTGATTCGAACCCAGTTCTCCCAAGTCCATCACTCTACCCACTATATTACACTGGAAATCCACATAGACAATACTAGAAGAGGTTTATTTTAAGTATCTCCATTAGTATACAGTGGTACCCTGACTTAAGAGCAGCTCGACTTAAGAGCAAATTGACTTAAGAGTGGAAAACTATTGGCGTTTTAACTGCCACCTTACAAATTTTAGATATGGTCTGCTCAACTTACAATTTTTTTCCTTTTTTATTTTTTTAACTTGTTTTTTCAATTTTTAGATAGGTACCCCAATTTAAGAGTAGTTCGACTTAAGAGCATGAATTCAGAACGGATTAAATTCGTAAGTCGAGGTACCACTGTGATAGTATAAATATAAATTTAAGTATAAAAATTGATTGATTGAATGAATGACTCTTGTAGTGTTTGGAGAGGAGCACAAACTGCTGAACTGCTTATCATTTACATTTATATACTGTATTTATTTATTTTTATATTTATATACCGCCAGATTTTCCCAGATGGGAACTCAGGGCGGTTAACACGAAAAGGCATACGGCAATATAGAACAATCATCATCATCATCATCATCATCATCATCATCATCATCATCATCATCATCATCATCATCATCATCATCGGTTCCACAATATAAGATAAAACAAACCCAACAGACAATCAGCAGAACCAGATTTAAAAAACTAAAAATACAAAAGCATTTATACGGCATTTACCATTTATGAGCCAAACTGGTGTCTGGCACTTCAAAGCCTTGTCTCCTCCACTGGGTGCCCACTCAGAGGTAGCACCACATGAGGTAGGGCAGGGAGGCCAGGCTACCTCCTCCAAGTAGGGGCCCAATGGAGGAAGTGGGGCTTTGAAGCACTGAACACCTATTCGACTAATAAACCAACCAACACCAATTGCTGAACTGGCAGATCATGCCCATCTCTAGCAGTGATCTTCTAATTAAAGTGAAGCAGAATATAATGATCCAATGGTGCCATAAATCAATAAATGACAAAATCTGGCAAGGGTACATGTCAGAGAAGCCATGCAATTCCTACCTATGCGAATTCTTATACATCGGTTGCATAGTTTCAGTTCAGGATCTTGAACACCTTTTCCTTACCTAAGATTAATTTAAATGCGTTCTTTTTAGGGAGAAACATCTGTTGAAAGCAGTACCACAGAGCCCACATGGAATGAACAAATTAGCTTCATTGAAATGTTTCCTCCTCTTATGAGAAAAATAAAAATCCAAATATTGGATGACGCAAACATAGGTGATGTAGCACTCACCACACACTTCATTGATCTGCTCCAAATATCTGACTCTGGGAGAAATGGTAGGTTCCCCTCTTCAAAGCATCACACTTTAATGTATAATCAAAGGGTTTAACTTCCAAAACAATGGCTGAAATCCTGTTTGTGCTGCTACAACACATAACAGCAGATGATTCTGATTTTGCAGTAATTTTCCCATTTAAAAATGTTTAGATTCCCCCTCAAAGGTCCCGAGGCTCCCACTGAATCAAATTTGCATCAAAATTTTACAAGGCAATTGTGGAGAACCTGTTGGGATCTATGGGACAGGGGGAGGACTTTAATTTCCCATAATCAGCACCAAAAGGATGACTTTTCTGGTCATAGCAATTTCCAGATGTTAGAGAGTTCTCCCCTCATGCAGCCCCCAAAGTCATCCCCAAGTTGAAAGGGATTATTTCATTGGAGCTGCAGGACCTTTAGAGGATGGGAACCGCAGATGTTTTAATTCCAACAAATTGCCACAGCTGATAATGTCATCAGCCTTATGTAGTGTAACTGGACCAGCAGGATAGTTTCTTTCTTTCTTTCTTTCTTTCTTTCTTTCTTTCTTTCTTTCTTTCTTTCTTTCCACTGCTTTGAAGGGCTACACCTGCACAAAAGATGTATACAGCTAGGAGTGTGATATCTATAAAATTCAAGACAGGTTCAAATAGAAAGGCCATCTAAACATTTTCACAAATGCGACTTGTGCACGTTAGTAGTAAGGAATTTTCACAGCACTGGAGTCATGAACAAGAAGGTGCATACTAGCACAGTAGATCTTAATGCAGATTGTCTGTGAGTGACCACTTCTAGCATATGGGTAGGGTAGTCTTTCAAATAGCTGTAGTGATATTTTTAGATGTTTCATTTCATCTTTAATTTGGCATTGTAAGCTGCCATGGGAATTTATTTCAAGGATGAGGTATACCATTTCTATAAGAAATATAAATAAATATTAATTTATCTGCATCAGGACAAAGGAACTAGTCATCTAGATGTGTATGTTACATATGTATGCCACAACAAACTGCAATGAGGCACTGGTTTCTCCATAGGTATCCACTGGGGTAGGGATGTAAAAAATGTATTTGTATCCATACATGGTAGAGGCACTGTTGGTTAAAATAATATAGGATGCCACTTTGTTGTGGATGAGGTTGCACTCTCCTTCAAAGAGTAGCTTTCCTGGACACACTTTCTTCTTAGATGCCCAGGCATTAGCAGTGATCAGGAGTACTTTAGCTGAAATGCTGCAGTGAAACGTGCAATTATATCAGCTCCCTGCCCTCACTTCTGTCAGCTGCACCTGCAGTTGTTTGCCCTGCTGTTCTGTGTGCTGCATCCCATCTTGTAGGTATGGTTTATGAAACTACTAACTGTCTGAGATTTGGTGATATAAATAATTATTTCCCTGACCTTCAAAGCTGTTTGTTAAGATTAATGTTTCCATGCTACTTGCCATCCTTCATAATGGATTTTTTCTTTTTTTCTTTTGGTGTGTTCTTTGTAGCTTTAATGTTGCCTTTTAATGTTGTAAGATGCCTCTTCTAATTCCCTGTTATTAAC
Source organism: Phrynocephalus forsythii (assembly GCA_029282475.1). Taxonomy (NCBI): domain Eukaryota; kingdom Metazoa; phylum Chordata; class Lepidosauria; order Squamata; family Agamidae; genus Phrynocephalus; species Phrynocephalus forsythii. Next base: position 89,822,078 of record JAPFRF010000005.1, on the reverse strand, counting down.
TTGAATATGTTTTGAATGTTCTGGGCTGTATATTGTCCCTCATTATTGTAAGCCGGACACCCAGACACAGCTAAGACAATTTAAATACTGGCTGAGAATTTGTTTTACCTCACATAATGACCCTCTGATAGAGGGCATTCTCTCCGACCATTTTTACTCTCCTGGCCTTAAACGGTTTCTCCAAAGTATTATGGCGCTGGGCATTTCACCTGATCAACTGGGGGCACTACCTTTCATGCAGGCTTATAGGCTGTTAAAGCTTAGACTGCTAGACATTGAAAGGCAAGACCTTTTTGCAGCAGCCTCTAAAGCATGTTCTCCTCTCAGTCTACAACTCCCACTACCTGTTGGCAAGCCGGCCAGCTACCTACATCTTTTAGAGAATCCACAGGAACGACGTGCTTTCACTCTAGCTAGATGTAATGTGCTCCCCTCTAATGTCCTATACGGGAGATTTGGCTCTCTACCACTAGAGACTCGGTTATGCCCCTGTAATTCAGGGACCATCGAGTCTCTGGCGCATATGATCCTATACTGTCCTCTATATAAGGACATCCGCGCCTCCCACCTAGAGCCACATCTTGCTAGATTCCCTGGTCACCAGGACGAGATCATTTTGCATAATCTTCTCTCAGGCTTAGACAAAACCCACACTAGGCAGATTGCCACATTTATCTATCTGTTAATCCAGCGACGCAGGCCACAGTTACTTAACGGGCCTTTTGTTCAACACCCCCAAATATAGTCCGCTCATTCTGGATGGTCTGCAGTCAATTTTGGCTGGACAAATATAAGGATACATGGGAACACCCCCTTGCTCTCGTTCTATTATAATACTCCCATATTCCTTCCATTCTTCCCTGTTTTTAATTGATACTGGTTCGGGCATGTACACTTTCCCAATTGTGTATTTTATTCTCTATTGTCCATTGTCTATTTTATTTATTTATTTATTTATTTATGCCAATAAAGGTGTCTGACTGACTGACTGACTGACTGACATTATTGTAAGCCGCCTTGGGTCCTTTTCCAAGGAGAAAGGTGGGGTAAAATATTCAAAATAAATAAATAAATAAATACTCCCTTCATGATACAGAGGAACTTGGTTGTTCTTCTGGGTCTAGGGATAACTGGTGGTAATGTGGTTTGCCTTGATAATAGCACTTTTATTTATTTATTTTATTTTAGAGTATTTTACCCCAACTTTCTCCTTGGAAAAGGACCCAAGGCGGCTTACAATAATGAGGGACAATATACAGCCCAGAACATTCAAAACATATTCAAGTTAATAATAGGGAATTAGAAGAGGCATCTTACAACATTAAAAGGCAACAGCAATGCATGACAGCATTGGCTGGCGAATTCTGGTTGTGTGGTTCAAAATTTAACTTTTATAAGCAGCAATAATAATGTGGCTCAACAGAATGCCAAGATAATCATCAATGTGTCCTTTGCCCCAGGGTATAATCCCACGTTTGGACCCACTTGGGTGAATTTATATGGCTCACCTCGGAATTCAGCCTTGCGAGATGTTCACAAAGATCTCAATGAAGGCCTGGGAGAAGGCATATTCTATCGGGGACGCCTTCTCATGGCCATTACCGTAGAGCTTTACAGCACCATTCAAGCAGCTGAGAAAAAGCCTGCTGAGGTTCTCAAAGGTGCCCTAAGCAAACTCAAGATAAAGCGGAAAAGTAAAAAGGCAAAAGAGAAACCCAGAGGCTCTCTCAAAGAGCATGAGCAAAATCTAGCTGAGCCTGGCATCCCTGAGGAACCTGAACAGCCGAGTGAAGTAATTGTGGAGGTAGACGAGCTTCATCCTCTTCCAGAGGTGAGTATCATTTTTGGACAATTATGACATATTGTTTTAATGCCACAAAAGCATGGCTACATGGAATGATTCATGCCAAAGCATGAGTGCTGGAGTTCATTTAAGATAATTTCCACTGCATATGGGCAGAACTACATGTGCTGATAGAGTTATGCTTGTGGTTTGTTCCACAGAACTTCTCACTGCTGAAAAGACACTTCTCTTTTAAATTTCAGAATGGCTTGCTCCTTCAGCAGTAGCAAAGAACTACTGCAAGAAAGCCATATGCAAAGCTGTGTGCATCCATGCACCATTTTTTCCTGTGCATACACTTCTTCAAATCCATGCCCAAGGGATTTTCATAGCTGAGTATAAGATTTGAACAAGACTCTTCCCAGTTGTCGTCTGACATTCTGAATTCCATAGTCTGTCTAGGGTGGTTACTTCACGTCTTTCTTTGTTTTGCAACTAATTTTGTACCGTGACAGCATTGGTTGCGATCACGTGGTTTTATCCCTGCTTCAGTGTTCCTATGGTCGTGATAACTTATCTCCTGACAAGTGTTACCTCACAGTCTTGTCCCGTGACAAACACTGAATTTGTCTAGCTTCCTTTTTCCTTTTTTTTTTGGGGGACTTAAAAATTCTTTTTCGATGTTTCGCTTCTGAAAAGTCAAAATAAAAAAATGCACACAGTTTTCTGAGAGAACGAATATTTTGTTGCGTGACAGTCGTTACTACACAGTGTCTTCTCTCAGAACAGAAAGCGGGAACAAAGAGTGACAAGGGAAAACCCTACCCCAGCACCAGGTACAGTATTGTCGCGCTTAGCACCCGTTCCAAGGGTGTGGTTGAGACAAATTTCAGTAGTTGCGCAACAGACGTGAAGTAACATTTTTTTGGTACTGCTCCTAAGCACAACACTAACAGAGACAAAATGCACGTGAAGTAACTGCCTAGGACAGCTTTAGTCTAGACATATCCTGTCAGATGTGTTGAAGCCACTTCATTCTGTGGTCATGCAGAATCCTGCTAGTCTTTATAATAAACTCAGGTCATGTTTCCAGTTTAGCAGTTGCCTTCCAACAGAGATTTTGGGAACCACACTCAATCTGGGGGGAGGGGGGCATATGTAGATTAGGAGGGGCCAGAAACAATTATTACTGATTTTAATCCTTATCAAAAGCAGGACAGTAGTCAGCATGATTCGTTGGCATGATAGAATCACTCAGCAGCAGATCAAATAGAATCTCAAGTACCAGTCCTATACACCAAACTTATTCCAAATGGTAGCACTCTAGATCAAGTAATCACACTGTTCTCACAAAATATTTACCGTTCCCGCAGGATTATATGCTTGCTGCATTGCCAAATTACATAGATTGCACTTGAATTACAGTATTTGGAGATTGGTGGGAGACTGAGTGGATATAATCAAACCTGAGGTGACTGGATAGCTCAGTGGTTTAGATATTTGGCTGCAGAGGCAAAAGCGGGAAATTCAGTTCCCCAGTGCACCTCCTGTGAGTAGAGCCAGCCCGTGTGGATGTGGGGCAAGGGGCACAACCCCAGTGAATCCCTTGGTAACAATGAACCCCTTCTGAGTGTTCCTTATCTGGAAAAGCCTGAAAAGGGCTGCCGTGAATCTGAATTTTTGATGGCAGATGATGATTATTAGTGAACTTATGCTTCCTTCTTGTTCAGAATGCCCTGGGCGTGAAAGAAGAATTTCTTCTCTTTGCCTCCTTCTTTGAGGTAACTATGATGGACCCATCAATTGGTACGAAGCCTGTGAAGTTTGAAATTTCTATAGGTAAATATGAAATAAGGTTTGTTCACTTTAACATAAAGTTTGGTTCAAAGTATTGACCAGGACATAGGCTGACTGATCATTCTCATTCCTGAGGAAATTCAGAAAAAGGTTGAAAGAAAGCATTTTTAAAAATCTCTGTGTGTGTGTGTCTGTGCATGCACACTTGCGTGCACACATGCACACTCACTCACTCACTCACATACAGCATATATACTATATATACTGTAATCAAGCCCAGCCCACCTGTTCCAAATTGAACCATACAAGCTTGCTTTCTGCTGCTAGTGTAGCTCTACCCTATAATTATTAAACAGCCACAATAGCAAAAGATTAATGACATTCAATTTCCAGGGAACTATGGAAAAGCTGAAGAAATTCTCGCCAAAGTTCCCAAGAAAGGTGAGAAGGTGGAAAAGAGTGAAGAGAAAGAGCCTTTGCTGGAACCCAGTTCAGATGACGAACTGGATGTTGAAGTCATACCTCCAAGTACAACTCTGCTTGATAAGTCTGTGACTGCAAACCAAAGACCTGAACCTACAGAATATGACAGGTAGTTAATTTCACTCTTATCATATCCATATCAAATTAATTCATGTGTTCTTCATTTGCCCTTCACTGTTTTGTTTATTGTTTATTCATTTACTTATATATGCAGTTAAAAGCATACATTTGAAAAGAAAGCGATCCATTTTTTAGTTTCATGCCCTCTCGAACATAAATGTTTGTCATAAGAACATGAGAACAGCCTTGCTGGAACAGGCCACAGCCCATCCATCCAGTCCAGCATTCTGTCTCACACAGTGGCTCATCATTTGCTTCAGGGTATTCCCAAGCAGATGTCTTCACCTGCTTATGATTCGCTGCAAATGGCATTGAGATATATCCTGCCTCTCTCTCCAACCCGAAGGTTGTCCTTAGGCATCCATAATGATAGCCATTGATACCCCTGTGCTCCATGAACTTGCCTTAATCCTGCCTTAAAGCTGGCTAGGCTGACAGCTGTCACCACGTCTTCTGGAAGGGAGTTCCAAGTTGTACTTATGTCTTATACACTCACCTGGAAGAATTAGGCTTCTCCTTTGGTCAACTGTTTTCAATATCAGTGGTATAGTGAGACTTCTGAGTTTATATAGAAAATAATGTGTTTATATGAGTCTGGGAAGTAAGTAGTAGGTGTGGCATTATGGAGAGCGATACATTTAAATCATCTTAATTAATAAATATTAGGTCTTAAATGGAGAAGTCAAATCTAAAAATTCCATGGAGGAAAACATATTTATTGAAAAGTGTACCTGTGGATAGGACTATGTCAAAGAAAATGAAGAAGGTGGGAGTGAGGCAAAGGAAGAATGTGGGAATTTTCAATATTTTATCAACACATTGCAACAGATTTTTGTGACCTTGTACTACAGTTTTCAAATCTTCTCTACCTACTGCTGTTAGTGCTTACAGCTGTCTGCCCATGCTGCACGAGAAGCCCTGTTTGTATATCTGGAGTTACTGGGAAGATTATACCTGGAGGCTATATAATTCCAACTGGATTGTCAAAATAGCCGAGCGTTTGGTAAAGTATTGCTGTTCCTGTAAAGATTTGACTTAAATCTTGAGAGTTGCATAAACATATTTGTCTTCTTTGGGACATGCTTATTATTTATTTGACCCAAGATCCTGATTAGAATAAGGAAAATTTTCTCATATTTTTGTAAAGAAACAACCCAAAATTGACACATCTTCTCCATAGAATTGGGCCATTTTTAAGAGTATTTCCACATCTTTGGAAATGAGTTATCCAGAAAATATGAATAGCTCATTTGTTGCTAAATTTTAAGGACAACTTTACATTTTCTCTTGTTCTGTATACAGTATATTAATATGATACCTTTTGTTTTCAAACTTACCTACTGCTTAGATATAAGAACTTGTAGATCAGGACTAAGTTATCCTTCATGTTTATCATTTTAAATGATAAAATCTATTTAGAAGTACATTCTGTATTGTGAGAGAAAATATATTAAAATATGCATTTAAATAATACATTTACACATTTAATGCACATTATAAAATTGCTCACTTTAATTCAGAGATGGACTGACTGTACTTGGACCCTGATTCATGCAGAATTGATATGGAAAAGAAATTGATCTATTATTTCCAATTTAATTTCAGAGTTTGGAAATTATGTTTTGTATTTATTTTGATGATAACTCCCAGAGTTCTCCAGCATGTATGTAGCCAGTGCTGGTGGGAGGATTCTGGGAATTATAATAAAAATTACCTCTTCAAACTGCAGTTTTATGATTTTTATATAGTTATGCATTATATATTTGACCTTGTTATTTTTATAAGCTGCTGTATGGATTAGTATAAAAATATACTGTAATTGAAATATATTACAAATGAACAAATAAAGCATAGAATAGAATGCCAGTTTCTTTTTGGCAACTTTGATGGATTTCAGATTTTTTCCACTTCAGGAAAATGGACTTGAAGAGGTGGAAAAGCTCTTGAGGAGACCAAGATCAAAAGCAGATGAAAGGCTTCAGCAGGTTCTGGAAGAGTTTGTAGCTGGATGTAGGTTAGTGCAGCTCAGCTCTGACTTTGCTCAACCACACATGGCCTTTTCAGCTCCGTCTATCTCATCTGCACGTTGATGATAACAATTTTGAATCATATTGTTGAATACAACAACACTGTCAAATTCTTGAAATAAGTTGTACCCAGATATAGAGGCTGTAACTGAGATCCAGCTGTACTTGTCGCCTAGAGCTCATCCCTTCCCACCTCACAAACCACACAGACACATTAAGCTGGGGAAAGTGAAGGCCACAGCTTAATGTACCTTGATTACATTCTGCAGTACACTGGCCAGCCATTGGGTCGGATCCGGCCCATTGGGAGACCCGCCTGTCTCCCGATGCTGGCTGTCTTACCGCCATCTTGAGGCACTCCTGTGTTTGGCTCTTGGGAGACCACGTGGGCGCAGGCACCTTCAGGTTCCCTCTCGAGCTCTGTAGTGTGGTCGTCCACAGCCGTGCCTGAGCCAAGGCAGCCGATTCAGTTCCCTCAAGGGCTCTGAAGCACAGCCACACAAGCCTGAGGACCAGCCTCATCATCTTTTCAGACCTTGATGATTGGTGGTTGATAATAGCTGCTACTGCCTGGTTGTAACACCAGAATTTCAGCTGTTTGTTTTGGAAGTGGGTTTGCCAAATGGTGACCGCCACTACTATTGGGAATAATTCCAGGAATGTCATGTCCTAGGATGTCACTGTCCTGCCATGCTGGCGGCCATTTCTGGACACATCAGCAGCCATTAAAATATACCCCAAACCCTATTGCCACTGACACATCTGAGTGCACCTGCAAGGTGGACCTGGTGCCCATAGTTGTTACCATATTACTGACCCATTAAAATTGGCCAGGAAACTTGCCATATGAGAAGATCCTGTTTAATGCCTTCGGTCACCCGCAGGTGGTGGTGTGGGGCCTGGATCCCTGCTGTAGCATGAGCTAGTCTTGCACAGAATGCGCTGCCTGGTATTACTACCTGACAGGCAAAGTTGAGGTGGCCTAGTAGCATTTGTATGCCTTTCAGTGTGCATTTTTTTGCTTTGCCCAACAACCTTTTTATAAGGCCCTGCAGCATGATGATCTTGTCTGAGGGCAGGCGGGACACTCCTTTGACTGTGCCTATCTCGATGCCCAGGTATATGATTTTTGTGGCTGGGCCCTCAGTTTTTTCCTGTGCTAAAGGGACCCCGAGCTCCTCAGGTAGGTGTTGGAAACTTGACAGTAAGTGGGTGCATTCATCTGAGTTACCTTCCCCAATTAATAAAAAATCTCTGTGTAGGTATGTAATAATAATATGTAAATGTATATAATAAATATGTTAATCACTCCTGCATTGACGACAAGGTCTAAAAACGCTGGTGGCCAGGCAGCAACTGTGATGGCCACCAGTGCTGGCCCCCTAGGCTAGCTATCTTACCTGTGCCTACACAGGCAGGCAGTCTCCAGATGCACCCCTGGCACATGACAAGCACACGTGCGCATCCGGGGCTGTCTGTCTGGAGTCAGCCAGCCTCTTGCTTCCATGGACCCTTCATGCGCCACATGGCAGGTGCCATCTTTGAAGTAATTTCACCGGGAGGATGAGGTCAGGCTGCGCCGGCCACAATGCTGGGTCCTGGTAAGTCAGGGCCCATTTATTTATAGTGGGACCTGAACTTCTGGCTGATAGAATACTATACAGAAATATTAAATTTGCTTAGTCATCATATTTTTAAACCCTCTTTCTTATAAGAACGTTAATGAGATAGACATAGGAGTGATTTGGACTTTTATCATCACATCTGTGTGTACTGTTAAAGGGGTATGTCTTGTCTAAGGAAACTCTCTGAGCTTCAGAAACAGCTTATGTTCAGGGCTTTGAACATAAAGTCTCTCAACACTCCAAACACTGGTGATCCCATAAAAATCACTATGCCAAAGGGACATATGGGAAAGGTGTTGATTTCTGATCTCAGAACTAACAACTTCTTTATTTGCAGGCAGTATTCTCTCAATGTGGACAAAAAACCAATGACTCGTCCAAATAATCTTGATCGATGCCGGATGAAATCTCTCCCACAAAACCTTGTGAGTGATATGGTCAGGCTGTGTATATTCTTGTTCTAGACTGCTGGAAAATTTGTATCAAATTTTCAGGTTCATATGAAAATGCTCTAAGTTTTAGCAAACACTCTGCTCCATATCTAGCTTCATATACACAATGTGGAGTTTCCATATAATTCATTGGTTTTTTTTTTTTTTGAAGTTTTCTTTGACATTGCAAGGCTATTTGCAAACTGGATCTAGATGAAGCAAGTTATTTTTTAGACAACAACCCACAGATTCTGCTAGCCATCAATGGATTGTGAAATTTGTAGTGAAAAATATATTTTCCCATGGTTAAGGTTTAGATAACCAATTGTTGTCCCATTCATGGAGAAATTAATTGATAGAAATATTCTTCCCTGTTCACAGCTACTACTTGTGCTTGTTGATAAGGATCTCACGAGGGACAACCACTAATGCTCAGATAGTGGCACAAGAGTTCCCATCATGCCCCTGAAAACCAATATTCTATCCTTATATTACACGTTGTCAGAGGACACATTGAAATTCCAAGTGAAAATGAGGAAGAATTTTCTCTTAGTTCTAATACTGTGACAATTTTCAGAGTGGTAGCCATTATGGTTTGTTTCACCTTGTCACTTTTTTTGTTTCCTTATCTATGTCAGTTGTGACCCATATGATCTATGAATGGTCTCCCTATCATCTTGAATGAATGAATGAATGAATCTTTATTTACGGTTTTTAACCAAATCAGTCCCTATCATCTTGTCATTTTGTCTTATTTTTCATAGACATAGCCAGCGTGACCTCATCCATACCTTTTTTATTATTTGTTAAGCTAGTCTCCACTTCTCCAGCTGCTGAACTCAAATTTACTCTGAGCCAATTTTCAAAATTATAGTCATTTTTCCTATATTTGAACCTCAACAATCAGTATGAATCCATGTTGCCCAAAATAGCTGACTTGTTTCTGTGACAGGAAATTCACTCAGAAGGAAGAGGAGGTACACCTTGGGTTAGGGCGGGGAGAGATGAGGAAACAGTCCTTATTCAGGGTGATTAAATCTGTAATTAGAAAAAAGATGTGTGTGCTTTTGTGTATGTTTAGATCCTATATGCAAAACAGGGGCTCCGCATAAGAAGGAGACTGAATCGCACGAATGTCAAGGAGAAAGTCAACGAGACAAGGATAATTCTATCAAAGCTGCGTTTCTTGGCTAAAGAGGTATGTGGTATGATTCCAAGTAGTGGGGGCAGTACGAACATAGTTGGATTGTGAGACAATAAGGATTGGGTTGGTTGACTTTCGCTTGTAAGGGAAAGACTTCATGACAGGGCATGGTGTTTTGTAGCTCTAGCACAGGTGGCATTGGATTCTACCTCCTGTCAACCCCAGTTAGCATGGCAAAATGGGTCAGCTACAGTGGTAACTGAACATCTAGAGAGCCACAGATTTCCCAACATTGCCTTAAAAGAATCTGGTAATTCCCTCTGTTTATGTTTAAAATGAAAATAGAGATGAAGTCTCTAGCCTGGTCCTTAAATGAAAAAAATATGAAAGCATATGAGAAATCCCATCTGCTACTTTAGATATTAAAATGTGTATGAAATTAGGCATGCTATGTTCCAGTCCTTCTTAGTCAACCTTATTCTGCCTGTTGCCTACTGGGTCCCTGGAACTGATCTTTCTTTCTTTCATTATCTTAAAACCTAGATACAGTAATTGATTCTCTAATTCTCTTAATTGCCCAACCTGCCTTACTACCTATAAAAGCAACACCCAATTTCCTCAGAGGCAAGTGCCTCATCCATCAGAGATGTAAACTGTACCCAGGTTTACCCTTTTGTGACCAACTGCAAAACACAGTTCACTGGAATGCAAGATATGAAGATGAGGGAAAGCGCACCCTTAAACAGACACCTTCTACCACTTAAGGAAGTACAGTATAAGCTTCAATAGTGTGTTAATAATCTAATGTGACCCTCAGAATCCTTTTCTATTTGTGGCTTCCTTTCATTGGTTTCAGCCCCAGTGCACTATCCCCGATGTCCTGATCTGGCTGTTTAGCAACAACAAGCGTTTAGCTTATGTGAAGATCCCTGCCCAGAACATCCTCTATGCTGTTGTAGAAGAAGAAAAAGGCAAGGACTGTGGCAAGATACAAACTGTCTTTTTCAAGGTAAGATTTTCTTTTTCTTTTCTTTTCTTTCTTTTACTCTCTAAAAGCTAAAGGGAAATGAATAGAATATTAATTTATGAACATGACCAGGACTAAGAACTGATTTCATGCTTTTACTACAGTCACAGTGTTTGTGTACTGGAAGTATACATGTGCCCTAAAATTACATTAACCAAAGATGCCTTGTCTTAAATGCACACTACTCTGTACAAAAAAAAATTATTTTGGGCTCCAGGTTCCAGGGTCACGCACTGAAGAGATTTTTGCAAAGGCAGAGATTTATATGTGGCTTGGGATCATGAAATATGCGAAGAACAGCACTGCAGAATTACCAGAGGAGTTCAAACCAGTTTATGATCAGAGGCAACAGAGTATGAGGATTCCAGCATACTTTCCACCCAGCCAGCTTAACCGAGACGGTGAGTTTAATGACCTGGGATTGTCAGAAATGAAGGCACAATATTTTGTTTCCATTTCTGGCTGGGTCCCACCTATTTGTTTTTTTAAATTCTTGAAGCAATGGATTTCATGTTTATTAAGCTGAAGTATTTATGTATCATTATTAAATTTTCAATTGCCTCCCCCCCCAGTTATGCTTCATAGCTCAATGAATTAGCTAACTAGGTGCATAGATTACAAGTTTAATTCCCCACTCTATTGTATGCCTTAGGAGAAAAGCTAGCCTAGGTACTCCAGAAAGAAGTGATTAACCAGGTTTGAATACTGTAGACCGAAAACCCGCGGGAAATAATTGCTGTAAGTTAGAATTGACTTTATGGCACATGATGATGATGATGCTTCATTATAATACACTTGTTCCTTTTCTTGTTGTTGTTGAAATAAAACATATTATAACTGCAGATCTGCACTGGAATGTACTAATATATCTTGTTCTATACCTGAGTACCATTATATCACATGCATCTTCAGCCTTCACTCCAGAGTGTCATCTGCCCTGCTGCTTCCCACCCAGATCTAGGGCCAACTCAGAGTGGTTTGGAATCCCTATTTATGCTAAAGGAAATAATGAAATATACATATATAGTATGCCTCAGACAAATATTTCCAAGCTTTCTGGAAGCATTAGGAAAGTATGGAGCATTAATGAGACTGTATATGTGTATACACAGGAGCCTACTTTGTTCCAAACAAGATTCTTGGCCACAAATTCTATCAGCTCTGCACACTGTTATAATACAATTGGTGTAAATAGTAGGTATTTGCTGTTGTGTGCTGAATCTCAAAAGCTATACTTACACTAACTTCTTAACTTGTGGCAACTTGTCAACAACATTTATGCCAGTTGTGTTATCCCAACAATACAACTCAGTGGAATTGTGGATATCTTGTCCTAATAAATATGTTAATCTATAAAATATAATCTTGTTGGTGATTTATATGTGTGTAAATTAGGGGCTACTTGACATTAACTGTTGAAGACACACAACCAGTTATTCAAAATGGATGTGGCTGGTAATGTGACTGGTGCCTCTTTAGTTAGTAATGCAGTAACCCCCCCCTGCCTATCGCAGGGGTTAGGGACCCACCCAACCCGCGATGACTGAAAATCTGCGATATGCGGATGAGGGTCAGGTGAGGCCTGGGGGGGGGCGATCAGATGCCCCTGCTGCCGCCGATACGTCCTGGTCCGAGAAGTCTTGGAGCAGCACGCGCCGGCGGCATTACGGGATCTGACCTCCCGCCGCCGCCCACCCGCGCCAACCCAAAACTTCTCGTCTGGGGCCCTCTCCATTGAAATGCATTGGCTCAATGCATTTCAATGGAGAAAATTTTCCGCATTGGAATACATTGTCTCAATGCATTCCAATGGGGAAAATTTTCTCAATTGAAATGCATTGAGCCAATACATTTCAATGGAGATTGCAGCACCAAATGCCACTGGCCTGCGCTCCTCCAAGAAGCCTCGGGCAGCGCGGGCAGGGGGCGGGGTGATGCGATTGCCCCCCGCTACCCACCCGCGCAGCCCTGAGGCTTCTCGGAGGAGCTCAAGCCGGCTGCGTGGGCGATGCAATCACCCCCGGCACCCACCCACGTGGCCCCGAGGCTTCTCGGAGGAGCGCGGCCCGGCGGCGTGGAGCGATGCGATCGTCCCCCGCCGCCTGCCTGCATGGCCCTGAGTCTTCTCAGAGGAGCGCGGGCCGGCTGCGTGGGGTGGGCCCCACCACCAGCGATGGGGACGCTTCTCAGATCTGGGGAATCAGATCTGGGGCGTGAGGAAGGGGGGGGGAGGTTTTAAAAGCCTGGGCTTTTAAACTTTCCCCCTTCCCCAAACCCTGGGCTCCAGCTCATTGGCACTGGGGTGGGGAAATAAAGTTTTTTCTCCCCCACCCCAGTGCTAATCAGCTGGAGCCAGGGCAGGTACTGCGATCCTGCAATATAGTGGGACTGCAGTACCTGAACCGCGAAATGGCGGGGGGTGACTGTGGTTCACTACAGTAGGCAACACACAATTTACCGTAATGTATGTAGGTTTAAACAACCCACATGGTTCTAATCTGTTATTTTTTTCAAGAAATAAACAACAGCAGGGAGCACCTATCTCAAATGTGTTAGACAGAGTTACCTATAGCCATTTAAAATTCTAGCACAAGTTTTTATGTTAATATGCCACTCTTGCTTCTACAGCTACTGTTGCTGCCCTTATATTCTTGACAGGAGAATGTATTATTCAATTAGCCTTACAAATGAACACCCATTATCAAATGTAATTAGACATCTTAATAAGTTTTTTTGCTGTAAGCTGATTAGTAGTTCTCATATACATCCAATTGAAATATATATGCCTCACACATCATGCTGTTGACATTGAAAGCTGATGTCTGTGTCATGTTTTTCAGACTTTAGTTACTTTCAGCTGCGAGCTCATTTGTACCAGGCTCGGGGGATTCTCCCAGCAGATGAAAATGGTCTTTCTGATCCATTTGCAAGAGTGATATTTTCAACACAGTGTCAGACTACAAGTGTAAGTGTGTCTGCAACAGAGTCATAGGCTATGATTGCTATCCTTTCTTGCTGTGACTTGAAATGGTGGCTGATTACTGCTACCTGTTAGAATAACCTTACTTTATAAATGAGAAAATGGGCTAAAATGTGAAAAGATCCCATCCCACTGATCTCAAGCAATTCTGCCTCATCAAAGGAGTCATGATAACAGTTCAGGAGGAGTCATGATAAGAGTTGTTAAATTATTTTCATATAGATCCTCATTGACCCTTTGTTACCCACAAAAAGTCACATATTGCTAACAGTATTGTACTATTATTTGAAGTACCAAATTCTGATCCCAATTTACAGAGGATGGCCCTCTATATACAGCATGCATGTTTTCTATTTGAAGCCTTGGCCATAACAAGTCTTATGTAAAGACATAAAACAAGGTCCTTGAACTTGCTCATCTGTGTTATCATGACAACACACTGGTCATTTGGTCACAGACCTGTGGCCCACATGAGCTATATTTTATTTCTTTTTAAATCACAGCATTCATTTCTATGCGTATGCGACCTCCACTGTCTTCTAAAAATATACAGTGCAATATCTTTCCCCTATTTTAACAAATGTATAAGTGGCTACAACTGCTGAAATAAAATTCCACTTCCTCTAATACAGTGGTTCTCAGCCTTCCAAATACTGAAACCCTTTAATACAGTTCCTCATATTGTGGTGACCCATTGCTCTGCTTGGAAGAAGCCTCAAGCCCCCTTTGGCAGGCCACTTCCGCAGTTGCCATAGAGAACTTCCCTCTACAGGCACCTCAGCCAATCGCAGCCTCCAGTGTCATTGACTGACATTCCCTCCAACCTATCAAGCTGTAACTCACTCTTTCCCCTTTCTCCCCCCCCCTCCAGATCCAAGCTGTTTATACCTTTTTCTTCACTGGCTCATGGTGACTCTGTGAAATGGTCGTTCGACCCCCCAAAGGGGTCCCGACCCCCAGGTTGGGAACCACTGTTCTTATATAAGCTGGGGGGGGGGGGCTCTGGGTCTTTTATTCATCTTTCCTGATCCTATGTTTTGTTGGGCTTCCAAGTGGTGTCTCTTCTGGGTCCCATGCAGTGTTTCCCCTTTCACACCAAAATATATAATTCCTGACTCAGATCACCATAGTCCTCACAAACACCCTCCTGTTGCCGCTGAAAATCCTTGCTGTTTGACTGGCCTTTTGTTATATTAATCTGATTTCCATTCTTTCTGGTCTGACACAACAAAAAGGCCTTCATGCAACCTTGAAGCAACAGTGTTCATTGCTGCTGCTTCAGCAAAGTAGTACAAATAACAACATACATCAGCTGTATGAGACATCAATGCTTGAAAGCTTGCTGGAGCAGAAAATCACAGTTTTAGGACTAAATGGGAATGCCCTACCGTACCTCTGATAATGAAGGGATACAGAAGAATTGCCATTTCTGAGTAACAGTTGCTCAAGATCTTATGGGAAATAAAGTCCTTACTTAAAGCATCTTTGCAGCACTGCATTTTTTACCCTTTGGGCTTTAAAAATGCCACTTGACCTTAGGTGACTGCAAATGTAAAATCTGGAAGGTTTAAGGGGAAAGAAATTCTTTATCCTTTCCTCTCTTCCAGGAACTGACTAGCCACTTCAAATTTCTTTTCCACCCAAGAAAGGAAAGCATACAAATACAGTATCTACATATAGTGGTACCTCAATTTAAGAATGTCTCGGTGGACAAAAAAAATGTTTTAAGAAAAGAAATTATTGGAAATGGGGATGCCTTGGTTTAAGAAAAAAATTAATGGAATGCCCCAGTTTACATTTTTTTTGTAAGGCAGTAAAAGTTGATGTGTGATGTTCGCATGACAAAAAGAATGGGGATGCCTCTGTTTAAGAAAATTTTAAATAGAATGCCCCAGTTTGCCTTGTTTCTGACCACCAGAACAAATTAATTAGTTTTCAATGTGTTCCTATCGGAAACTGTGCTTCAGTTTATGAATTTTTCGCAAAATGAAATGGCCCGGAGAATGAATTAGTTACTCAAACTGAGGTTCCACTGTATTTTCTCTTGGAAGAGAAGTGCAATTTTTGCAGTAAAAAAGAAAAACGTATCCATCCCATTTGCTTAAATTTGTACACTTCTAAATGGCCGAGGTCCAGCAAATGGCACAATGCTCCACTTCCTGCTTGTACCATCACTCTTGTCTACCTCTTATCCAGAGGTGGGAAGTCAAGGCCTTATCTGTGTGCCTGTTCTGCTGTATGTGTGAATTTCTGCCTGCCTGCCTGCCTGCCTGCATTTTGTGTATATCCCCCGTCGGTGTCACAGCCGTTCCATCAGCTGTGATACCTGCCCCACTAGCCACAATGGGAAATAGCCATCACAGCCCCAAGGCTATTTTTGATCTGTGTTGCATTGAACCAGTCTTCCTAAAAATAACTGCTTAAAATGTGAGTTCAATATAAGTAGGTTTTATTTCTGTTAATCCAGGTTTTAGAAGAGACACTAAGCCCAATGTGGAATGAATTACTTATATATGACCAGCTTGTGATTGATGGAAAGAAAGAAGACTTGAAGACAGAGACTCCAATTGCTGTAGTCAATATCTTTGACCACAACAAATTTGTAAGTTGGACAATATAAGCAATGTACCTGATTTTTTTGGATACAAATTTCTCTATTTGAGGAAATAACTCTTAAAGGTGTGAAATTCACACAGAGTATAGCTTCATTTCTCTACTTCAGACATTTCTGAATTATTTGAAAGTCACCAGCAGGTTTAAGGAATGGCGTGGATTGTATAGCCCCAGGCCTCACATCTGGTTTGTGAAGGTCTTCTATTCAAAGTACCCTCCAATTTTTATCCCAGAAGTCTTCCTATAAGGGTAAAAGATAGCAGGAGAAATGATGCTGATGTTCCCAGCCCCACCTTTTCCTTTCTTTACTGACAATGTGGGTGAAAAAAAAACCAGGCTAAACAGCAGCCATGACTACTCCTTCCTTTAATCTCCACTAACCTCTTCTGCTGCCTCTCCTTTCTTTTCCCTCTGGAGCCCCCAATGAATGTAGCATCCTCCTCTGGGAGAACTGGGCGAAAGGATCAGGATGCTGCAGCAGTGATCTAGCCAGGTGCTTCTTGACTTAGTGCTAAGGCCAATTTTGCATGGATAAAAACATAAATGGGGAAAAGTCACATCACTTCTATCATTGGGTATTTTGTTACATACATACATACATATAAAGATTTTTGTAAGATCGCCAGCATCAGCCACACCAGACAGCTGTGGGTGATACCTTCCGAGACTGCTAGAAAAATAACAAAAAAGTTGCTGAGCTTTCGAGGGCAAGCCCTCTTTTTCAAAGCAGGTTCAAAAGTCCAAGCATGACAAGGGATGTATTTTGCCTGGAAAGTTTTCTTGGCAAGATGGACACCAAGCACTCTTTTTGGAAGGCACGAAGCAGCATGGCCAGTTGGGGTTGGATTTCACAGCCCAATTGAAACAAAGGGGGCAGGGTTTGGGCACCACCCTCCACTTACACCCACCACCTCCCTATTGGCTCTTTGAGGCACAAAGTCTCTGATTGGCCAGAGGTGGGGAAAAAGCAAAACAGTGATGCAAAAGGACATGCTCTCCACTAGGGGGTTGGGAAAGAATTTTTTCTTTCTTTCTTTTTTTTTTTTTTTGAGTAGATTTTTTAAAAAGTCTCACTAGTAGAACCATCTTCATGGTTCATCTCACTAAAGCAGTGTTTTTCAACCTTTTTTGGGCAAAGGCACACTTGTTTCATGAAAAAAATCACGAGGCACACCACCATTAGAAAATGGGGGCGCAACAGGTCGGGTTGAACCCCTAAGTGGCAGGGGGGGCAGGACAGCCACCCTCCACCAAAGAAAATGCCGCGGTGAGAGTTCCACGCGGCCAGGGAGCTCAAAGGCCTGAGCAAGGCCCCCTAAGCGGGCCAGGGAAACTGACAGGGCAAAGCTCGACCCCACACGGGCGAGGACTCCCAACGATCTCCCCTAGCCTAGGACTTGATAGGCGGCTTTAAAAAGGCCGCCCGAGCAGCTGCCTAAGGACGAGCCGGCAGGAAGTCCAAAAAGCCGGCTAAGCCCCAGTGGGCGGGCGTGCTCCGGCGAGGAACCGCCCATCAGCTGGAGTAAACGCCGCGGGCCCCCGCCCCGTGGACGCAGCCGGCACCACCCGACACCCGAAGCCTCCAGCTGGCAGGCAAGCAAGGATAGGAGGGTAGCGGTGGGTAGCGGTGGAGTGTTGTTGTTTTTTAAACAAAAGTACCCGACGAACAGGTCAGGTTGGGCTGCTAAGTGGCAGTTGAGGGCGGGTGGCTTGCGGCAAACAAGCCCACAGGGCCCCGGAGAAGCTCCCGACCACCACCCCCGGCGAAACCCGCTGTCACCGCTGGGGCTGTCACCTGGGGCTCGGCTGAAGCACGAGCCCCAAAAGGCATCCAACGTTGCCGGAGGTACTCCGGAGTTCCTGTCAGAGCTGCCCGGCGCGAAAGAGGAGGACTGGTGTGCGGGCAGCCCTTTTAAGGGCTTTGATCCCCGCCCACCCGGGAGTCACGTGTCCTCCTCCTTTTGCGCCGAATAACGCTCCCGGGGCGACAAAGCAGCCCCAATCCGGGACAAGCCCAGCAGGAGCCTTTCGAATTTTTCAATTTTTCAACGGCACACCAGGCAACATCTCGCGGCACACTAGTGTGCCGCGGAACAGTGGTTGAAAAACACTGCACTAAAGAACCATCAACAGCAACAGGACAGAAACACTAGATACTGTAATATCATTTTCTTCAATCTGGTCTTAATTGGACCTTCCTAGTGAGACTTTTTTAAAATAGAGAGTGCTATAATCTAGGCTTTGACATCATGCTAGAATCCTGAAATAATGTGCTTGTACTGTATCTGACAGCCATTTCTCCTTCTGCATAGGGCTCACCAGAGTTCCTTGGCCGAGCCTTTGCTACACCACTGGTGAAGCTGGTAGACGAGGCATACAGCCAACCATCTCTCCAGTTTTTTGACATTTATAAAGGACATAAAGCAGCTGGGGAATTAATTGCTGTCTTTGAGCTGATTGAATTGGATTATAGTGGCTACCTAGAGGTAAGTAAACTCTTTGTTATGGCATGCTTGTAAGGAGGAGCTTGCAAACGTAACAGGCTGAGAATAATCCTACCAAGCACAGAATGGAATAAACAATATATAATAGAGGTGGGCACAAACTGGAAAACCCATGGTTCAGGGTCGTCTGGTTTGGGCCCAATCTTAGTTCAGTTCGGGTTTGGGTTTGTACGATTTTTTTTGAAAAAAGTTCGTACAAACCCGAACCGATACAAACCGGTTCAGGTTCTTACCTGCGGTGGCAGCGACAACTCAGTGATTGCAATGGCGTCAGCGGATCCTGGACCCTGCAGCAGGGGCTTTTTGAGGTGCTGGCATCTTTTTTTTAAAAAAAAGCTTTTTTCCCAAGCACCAACTGTGTGGCCCCTGGGGCCAGGTCGGCGCTGATTTTATTTTTATTATATTTTTCTTTATTTTAGGGCGCCAAACCAGCCACCCCTGGAGCCGGGTTGGTGCTCCTTTTTTAATTATTTTTTTTTTCCAAGCACCAACCACGTGCCCCTGGGGCCAGGTCGGCACTTCTTTTATTTTTAATTTTTTTTCTTTATTTTAGGGTGCCAACCCGGCCACTCCTGGGGCCGGGTCAGCACTCCTTTATTTTATTTTATTTTATTTTATTTTATTTTATTTTACTTCCGACCATGTGGTCCGTGCTAAAGATGTAGCGCGGGCCGGCCGGTTTTTTTTTTTTGTCCCCCATCCCTGCAGCCAGGAAGACTGGACCAGGAAGACCAGCACCAGATAGGAGACATCTCCAGCGCCGCCATTAACGAACCAAACCAAACCAAACCAATTTTTTTCTGTTCAGTTTGGTTCATTCTAAATTCACTCTGGGGTTTGTTATTCGTTTCGTTCCATTGTGTGGTCACTGGGAAAAGGAGGGAACCACCTTATTCCAAGTCTGGACCAAAATGCGAGATAAGTCACACCCAGAGATTTGAACAAGTCTTTCAACAGTACACACAAGTCTTTCCTGGCATACAAATGAGGAAGTCTTGAATTAATTGTCATTTCCCATACGCTGGTTAACAGCTTCAGAATTCTCAGGATATTAAACCAACATCTTAGCATAGCCAATATCCTGCATGTTCTAAAGTTTCCAGGTCAAGATGAAATAAGGCACTACAGTTAACTGAAGGCTTCCCAGTTTGTTTACGAAGCTCTGGTGATAGGATTAGTGAAGAGGTTATATGTATGTGAAATATAGTTGTTCATTATATTGGTTAATCAGTTAACATATGATCATCCAAGCACAATTACTGTCGGTTTGTTAACTAGTCACTATTTTAATAAATCCCAAATTTCTAAAAGGAAAGTTAAAAATTAAAAATTAATCTAAAAATCAATACTCTCCTATTCAGAAATACGTCCCACAAAGTCTAAATGCAAATGGTTGCCATCGCTAAGAGGTTAAATGCTTGCTACATGTAGACTCTGAAGTTGAGTCCTAGCTGAATTTATACCTTGATAATGGATTTCCATAAAAGATCTTCCCACTAGTGCCACAGAATCTATCCTAAAATGGAAATGCCTGGTGGGAGATCATGATGGAAGGACATTACAATACCTATATTAATAGGAATATAAATTATATATTAGAGATGGGCACGAAACCCTTTCAAAGCATCACTGATGCTCTGCATCAGTTAACAGTAATTAAAACGAAATTGAATGCTTCACCTCCCTTCTCGGTGGAAGAGTGGGAGGAAGCTTTTTAATTTCTCAAGATCATTAAGCAGCTTTGGAAAAGCACAAATGACAAGACAGGAAGGTGTTTTTTTTTTTATTTAGCAAGACCTGGATTGATCTAAGAAGATCAGGATAATTGGGGTATCTGGTTAAACATAATAATCTGGATTTCCCATGAGGTGGCTATTTATACTTGCATGTGAAGAGGACTTGTGTGCATTTTGATTATTATCTGCTCTCTAGCCCTCAGTGCCTAGTGATGTAGAACCCAAGGAGCCAGAGTATCTGGGGGATCCCCGTTCTGGACGGTTCATTATTCCTGATGGAATCCGGCCAATCCTTAAGGAATTTCGCATAGAGGTAACATATATTTTAGCAGATAATTAGTTAATGTAAAAATTTCCTATGTGATGCGTAATGTCCGTTGGGTCGGAAGGCTCAACTTGTGTTCAAATCTCCATTGTGCCTCTCTGGAGACAGGCCAAATAAAATTGATGAGTGTGGCTGATGAGGTCACATGCCCTGCCACCTGTGCAGCCTTGTAAAATCCCAGAGTGCCATTAAAGGCAAGCCTGTAAAAGCACTTCCGAGTACGTTTTGCATCTAGAAAATTCTGTGAAAGTCAATGCAAGGCAGGATCAAGTTGATGACACATAATTATTATCAATAATGATTTATTGATTCAACTAAAGTCAGTGAAAGGAGATGTGTTCTTTGTATTTGGCAACAATTGTTGGCGTAAATGACATAAATCTACTTGTGCAGAAATAATGGCAAGAGGATTGTAGGATTAATAATTATATTGCCACATCAGTCTGATTATACCCTTGTACTGGAGTGTTACTTTTCCTGCTTTTGGTATCCTTGAGAAAGGGAGTTGCGGTGTGTTATAAAGAACATCACTGAAAAGAAGGTGTTGGGTCTAGAAACTCATTCAACTTCCTTTAATTTAAGTTGTGTTGCTTAGCCTAGTAAGTCACACTAAAGTAGGCCCATAGAACCAATGGAACTATCAGAAGAATTGACTCATCAAATAACCACTGCTTCAATGGCCCTATTCTAGTGGAGCTTACTATGTGAAGCAACAGGATTTTAGCATTTGAATGAAAGATTAATTGCCGTAGTCAATTAAATAATCTTCTAGGAAGACAAAACCATCAAATTGAAATTATTGCTCTAATTCTGATCTATTTACACATTCTAGATTAACCTGCTATTCTTTAGGTTAAATATGGCACAAACAGAAGGCACATGTAACTGGATACCTATTAATCCGTATTAATCAATTAATCTGCTTTCAGTATGATTCAGTAATGATTCAGAATGGAAATATGCAGAAAGAGAATGTTGGGCACCATTCTGAGTACCCACAAGAGTGTTGATTCTTTGCTCTCTGTTCCTTAGATATTGTTTTGGGGTCTTAGAGATCTGAAACGGGTAAACTTGTTTGAGGTTGACCAGCCACAAGTGATAATCGAATGTGCTGGGAAGAAGGTGGAATCTGAAGTGGTTACATCATATAAAGAGAACCCAAATTTCATTGAACTTGTCAAATACATTGATGTGGTGAGTAGGCTAAATGGGTTCTAAATCAGTATCTGGTGTTCGGAATCAAGTGGATGAGGGTGAATAAACTGGAGCTTAATCCAGACCATACAGAGGTGCTCCTGATGAGTTGAACGGCACTCCTGGTCCGTGGAAGGGCAGACCAAGGAACAGAGTTTCAAACTTTCTGGATGGGATTCCACTCTCCCTGAAAAGGCAGGATCACATTTTGAGTGTGCTCCTGGATTCATCTCCGAACTTGGATTAAACTCAGGTCTCAACAATGGCCAGAAGTCAATTTGAACAATTAAAATTGTTTCCAAACTATGGGACACTCTTCCATGGGAGGCCAGCCTGCCTTTCTCTTTGTTGTCTTTCTGCAGGCAAAGTCTTTTCTCTTTAAATAGGATTTTTCACAGTGACCGGCTGTCCAAGAGTTGGCTGCTTTTTCTTTCTTTTGTTTTCTTTTTATTTGTTCCCCAGCCCCTGCCAGTTGATATATTGTTTGTTTTTTATATTATAAGCCAAAGTGGTCCTCCAGAAGAGAAGAAAAGGAAATAAATAAATAAATAAATAAATAAATAAATAAATAAATAAATAAATAAATAAATAAGTCATTTATTTGGTGACGATTCTAACATCTTGGATAACATTTTTGTATCTATGTAATGGGACAAAATAAAAGAAAACAAGATTTGGACAGCAAGTCTTGGAACTTCCTAGGTTTGTGTTTTATTTGGTTTTCCTATACAGGCACATTATTGTTAAATTATATTTCCATCAATTGATGTCATTTGAGATATTCATGTGCAGTACTTGACTATTGGTGTGAATGAATGAATTATTATGTATTTATTGCTGAAGGAGTATATAGGAGTATATAGGAGGTGGTATAGAGCAGGTATATGGGTCCATACTGTACATATTCTATTTACAGAAGCTGCTTTGATTTAAAAAGGGGGCTACCTATGAAAACTCACTTCTTATTAAACTAGCTTGTCTCAAAGGTGCTACAGTACCTTTCTGTAATCTGCTTGCTAACCCTCAGTTGTCTTCCACAGGAGCTTCCAGAACAAGTGTACTTACATCCACCTCTCAGTATCTTTGTGGTAGAGCAAAGAGCCTTCGGACGCTCTGTCATGGTGGGAACTCATATAGTTTCTCATATTATGAAATTTGCTCCTAAAGAATTAGATGACCTGGAAGAGGAATCAGACAGCCCACCCAAGGGTAAGAGTTTATAGTTTATACCCTATATAGGGTATCTTCCTCTGAAGTAAGATAATATGATTTTCAAGGTAGATCATTATATATTGGGAAGGATTATATTGGGTTTTAACTATGACATACAAAGCCCTTAACAGTTTAGGACCTCGCTACTTGTCAGAGTGCCTTCTCTCAATAAAAACTGCCCATAGTACCAGATCTTCCCAGGCTAGGCGTTTGGGGCAATTAACACCACGAGGGGCTCCAAAGGAAAAAAAAACTAGAAATAGGGCCTTTTCTGCCATTGCCCCTCACCTGTGGAATAACCTTCCACCAGACATCCGCCTGACTACCTCCTTGGCTGCCTTTAAAAAACTATTAAAAACATGGCTATTTAAGCACACATTTCTTCAAATTTAATGTAATTTCAGTACTCACCCATTAAAACATGATTTTAACTGATCTGCCCACCAATAACAATACATATACACAGATAATGGACTGGATGAGGGTTAATAAATTGAAACTCAATCCAGACAAGACGGTAGTGCTGTTAGTGGGTGCTTCACCAGACAGGTTAGAGGGCCACTTCCCTGTTCTGGATGGGGTTGCACTTCCCCTAAGGGACAGGGTCCATCGCTTGGGGGTGCTCCTGGACCCCGGTCTAACTCTGGAAGTCCAGGTGGACTCGGTGGCCAGGGGTGCCTTTCTCCAGCTGCGGAAAATATATCAGCTACGCCCCTACCTGGATGAACGGAGCCTCATGGCAGTTATGCATGCCCTGGTAACATCCCGTATTGATTACTGCAATGCACTTTACGTGGGGCTGCCTTTGAAGACGGTCCGGCGATTGCAACTGGTTCAGAATCGTGCGACGCGGCTGGTAAGTGGTGGGGCCGCCAGGGATCACATCACGCCAATTCTGTATAACCTTCATTGGTTACCAGTTGCTGCTCGAGCCCAATTCAAAGTGCTTGTTTTGACATATAAAGCCCTAAATGGCTTAGGACCTAGATACCTGAAGGACCGCCTCCTTCCATACGAACCTACCCGGCAATTAAGATCGAGCCAGGGGGCCCTCTTGAAAGAGCCATCCCTCAAGGAGGTGAGAGGGATGGCTTGTAGGAACAGGGCCTTCTCGGCAGCTGCCCCCAAGCTATGGAATGCCCTCCCAAGTGAGATCCGCCTGGCGCCAACATTGCTGACATTTCGGCGCCAGGTAAAAACCTTCCTGTTCCAGAAGTTTTTTAATTGATACAACATAGACTGTGGGTCCTTTGATGGCAATTTTAGTGTAATGGTTTTAGTGTAAGGTTTTTATTATTGTTTTAATTATTTATTGATTTTTGATGTTTTAACTGTCTTAATTCTTTATGGTAAGCCACCCAGAGACCTTTGGGTAGTGGGCGGCATACAAGTTGTAAAAATAAATAAATAAATAAATAAATAAAATTTACGTCACTTTAATGTTAATGTTAACTTTATTATACTACTGTATTTTATGTTTATTGTATTGTATGAATTATGTGAGTTTATTTGCACTGTATTGTATTCATCAATTGTTGTTAACCGCCCAGAGTGATCTTGCTGCCAGATGGGTGGTATAAAATCCAATAAATAAATAAATAAATTGGGAGTAGAGGTGGAAAAGTTAATTTTCTGGAGTTACAACCTTTTACATTCAATGGATTTGTGGATTACTAGAAATGATTTTTCTCCTAGCTGTGTGTTGCTGGAAACAAACAAAGAAAGAAATGAACAAATATAGCACATCACTGAAACTTCAAGGCATAACTGTTCAAGTTACAAATTTTCAGGTTGTAATGTTATAAATTCCTCATTTCTACATCTAGTTCTGTTTGCATTTTGCCACTAAATATGACTCCAAGGGCCTAAAATGTTGCTATCAGTCATAATGCTTTCTTAGGCATTTGTACATTGAACTATCCCTTCTGCTTCAAAACCACTGGAGTGGTTTGCCATATATAAATACCAGGTGCTCTAGGAACATGGAGTAGGAACTGGCAAACCACTCCAGTATTCCTGCCAAGAAAACTCCAAGGACATGGGGACACAAAGAATTGGTCACGACTGTAATGAGGCAACACACACGTGTGTGTGTCTTACCTTCAAATCACTTCATATTATATAGTCTCTCTCTCTCTCTCTCATATATATATGAGAGAGGTGATTTGAAGGTGAGTCAGGCTGGCAGTCCACCCCACATTTCACATATATTCTCTTTTAGAACTAATTTAAAGGAATGTTCTAGATAAATACCAAAATTAATTCCTTTTAGTGCGAAAAGCCTCAGCCCGACCTAACATCTCAAAAACAGTGATGAATCTTGGTGCAGCTGCTGGGAAAACGGTTGTGAATATTGGTGCAGCTGCTGGTCAGACAGTAATAAATATTGGTGCTGCTGCTGGAGACGTGGGCAGCAAAGTAAATCCCCTCAAGCTTGTAAAGGTGAGTGTGGCAAAAAGGCCATTTTAAAAATATTTACTAGATCCTACTGTTAGCAGAACATTGTAGCTCATAAGAAATAGCCTTGTAGATGGACATCAGATAAATGCATTTTTCTTTAACAAGGATCAATTACTCCAAAATCTTAGTATGCCTTATATGGCAAGAGGATGTTACTGGGTGATAAAAAAAGGAAAAAGAATTCTGGGATATTAAGAACAGGGGTGTAAATATGAATGGTTATTGTGCATTGCAGGAACCAAATGAAATTTGCTCTTGTTGCCCTGGTAATAAATTTGAGGATAAGTACCAATTTTTACATTTATAGCCTACCAATCCTCCAAGGAGCAGAGGCTGACATACATGGTTCTTTGCTCATTTTTATCTTAACAGCAGCCCCATGAAGCATATTAAGGTAAGAGATAGTAAATTTAAAAGAGGAAGAAAGAAAGGATGCAACACCAACTTGGGTGAGCTTTAACATGCCAATATGGGAAAGATGTTGACATTGGTAATGGATGTCACTAACCCTCTAACCAACTACTCTCTGGAGAGTCATTTGGTGGCTCCTTAGGTTTTAGGTCTGGATTTTGGTTGTCTTCCCAGAAGCTGTCATCAGCACTTAGCTAAGCTACATATAAACATCCTTGGTCCTTTCCAGTAAGATTCTTCTCATGTTTGCACATGACTTGATAGGTTGAACTCTTTTGCCGTTTAGGCTCATAGAAGATATGCTGACTCATCTCCTAAGAAGGGTTAAAACAAATTGCTTGATAAAGGCAATTTTGAGCTGCAAAAGGCTTGAAGAAGAAGGGAGTTAGACACTTTGTCTATGTACAACCTTTCTGAACACCAAGGAGCAACCTTGAACTTACATTTAGCATGTTTTTAGGAGATGAGGTCCCCAAAGTGGTTAAAGATGGCTCTTTGTCACAGCATGGACTTTTCCTCACTTGTGTGTTTTGCATTCTGTGTGCTTTGCTTTGTGAATTAGTCAGCAGGAAGTAAGCATGACTTAAATGTGTAAGTTTCCTGAGAAATGTTTCTCCAAGGAAGCCCCATGATGAGAAAGGAAATGTTAATATGCAATTCCCTTAATACAGTAACTGATTTCACCTTCAGAAACCTTTGAAGAAAATCCCTGTTGATGGACTCATCCCAAAAGAAGAGGTGTTTGAGGAGGAGAAACCTGAGAAAGAAGAATTAGATTGGTGGTCCAAGTACTATGAATCATTAAAGGAATTAAATAACCAGGTGGTGTATGGTAATTCAACTATAATAGGTGTTATTGTACTAAGATTTTCAATTGGTTTGAGTGATGGTCCCTTGAATTCAGCCTCTTCCAGCCCATGGTCCCTTCTAGCCCAGTCATTTTATGGTTGCAAGGTTAAGGTTTCCACAAATTGGGGTACACAACCTGGATCAGTCATGGGGGCAATATCCCTCCAAGGACCCACTTCAAGCCACCCCATCCTATTTGCCATTGTCTGCAGGCCACCCCATCCAGTTTGCCTAATTTCAGCAGCAAATCCTGAACACTAAGCATGAACATTTTCTGCTGGTTGTAAAGGACTTTATACAGTTTATAACATAGTTCTAAAACAAAAGTGGGCAACCTGAAACCTTCCAGATGCTGTTGGGCTGTCCCATCTGTTCTGCTTAATATAGAAAAAGCTGGGGGACAATAGGTATTGGAGGTTAATATAGGCATTGTCAACAAAATACAAAGGATTTAACAATTGAAGGGTGAGTAAGAGAATGTTGCTATGTTGTGTCTTTGTAACATTTCACAATATATCATCACTGTCTTTTGCTGCAGACAATATACAGTGGTGCCTCTTAAGATAAATGCCCCGTAAGACAAAAGACTCGTAGGAAGAAAAAGGTTTCCTGGAAGAGGCATGCTTCACATTGCCTATGGAATGATTCATAAGATGAAAAACTGTTCCATGTGTACCCAAGGGGAAAAATCTGGTTATTTTTGTCTTTATTCTGGCCTCTGCAATGGATTAATCTATTCCCAATGCATTCCTATGGGAAACTTTTTTTTGTAAGACAAAAAATTCATAAAACTAAGCAATCCATAGCCTCTGGAACAGATTAATCCATTTGAAATGCATTCTTTTGGGAAACTGTGTTTCATAAGACAAAAAAAAAACAAATTGACCCATAGAATGAATTAAATTCATTTTAAGAAGTACCACTGTATTTGGTACTGTTCTCCAAAATATGTCCACTGAGGATGACAGAGGATTTGTTAGGATAGTGAAATATTGGAAAGTGGTTGACATCTATCATAGTTTGATTGTTGGTTGTTCTCTTTTTCAGTCTATTAGCGATGAGGAGGAGGAGGACCCTAATGATCCAGGTGATTTTTTTTATGTTTATTCGTACTTCCAGGACAATTTTTTTCCTGATCTGGAACTTACACATTCTTCAACGATGGAACTACCCTCTATAGGATCAGGTTCCTTTGCAGGAGAGAAGCCAGTCTAAATGTCTTAGTAATTGCCTGTTTATTTGTGAATGTACAACAGGAACATTATTGTGAGCAAGCATCTCTAGGCAATGTTTGTCACCGTGACACTAGTTCAGTCTCTCAAAATCACTTCTTTCTCTAGAACATTTTAGAGCAACCTTGTCAGAATAAAGCCAAACTCCTCCCTTCAGAATGAATTAGAAATGCAGGGCTGGCTCAGGTATCAGCACTATGCCTCCAGAATACTCCATCTGCCTGCAGTGCCCCATAACTTTCACAGCCGATATAAATACAGCAGAAATATTTCTTCCAAACTACAATTGTCCCACATTCCAAGTAAGGAGAGAGACAATGGCACTCACCCACTGTCACTTAAATTATGCTTTTTTAAAACAATTGAAAACAATGGGAAAACAATTATGTTATGATACCTTTTTAAGGTTGACAAATGTATTTCAGTGTGAGCCTTTATAGAGACACTTCTTCAGATACCTGGAATACAGTAGCGTTCATGGTGTGATCATCACATATAAAACATGTGGGCCAGATATTATCTTCCATGTAGCTAAAGAACTGGATTGTGACTGACAAAACCTAACACTGAAACAAATGTTTTAGTCTTAATGGTGCCACAGTGAATGAAAACAGACAATACTAGACAGATGGAAAGTCAACTGAGTCATTGAGTTGTATTGGCAGCTAAGAGACAGAAGAGATTCATCTCTTGATGATTTAAACATCAAGAACTTAACTTCTCATTGTCTTGACTTTAGATGGAGAGAATCTAAATGTTGATCTTGATGTGGATGTGGATACTAATGTGCTAGTTGAAGTTGAGCCAGTTCGCCCCAAAAGGAAGCTTATCGCTACTTTAAAGGTACGTCTTTTAGGGATGGGATTCTGTTAAAATTTACACAAGGTTGATTTTATTGATTTTGGTGCAGATAGAAGTATTATATATTACTCCCATTCTATCAGTATTATGCAAACAACTTGATGGTAGTCATACACAGATGCTTTTTGTAATTAATAAGAGTTTAAATAGTGTTGCCAGTGATTATTTACAAGCTCTGCTTGGAGTGTGTTGAAAGTCACAGGGTGCAACCACTCAGCAGGAAAAATGGAGAGTGATCCACTGTGAATTTGTACCTGGGAAGCTGGGTTCCCTTGAGTAGATTTGCTTTACCAAACCATACAGGAGTCAACAGAAAGAGTAGGGAGGAAACTGCCAGATAACTCTTTTTAGCTGCAGTAGAGCTATATTAACAAGCTGTAAACAGGTTTGGCAGCTGGTTTTTCTCCAGATCACTGATTTCTTCCTCAGTCTTTTTTCTCTTCCCCCTTAGGTGATTTAGTGCATATCAATGTGGAGATCAGTGCCACACCAGGCGATTTAAAACAAGTAATAAATGGCTTGGAGACAAGAGGTGCTTAATTGATAGAGGGAAACAGAACTGAAATATATTTCAGTGTGATGAACACTGTATTTTGTACTTGGGATATTACATGTCACCTTATTGTGTATTCAGTTTTAAATTATTTGTAGCCTTAGGACAAGTTATTTTTGGATTATTATTCCAGAGTCCCTCATCCAGCATGGACAGTAGATGCTAACTCAGAATTCTGAGAGTTGTAGGTGAGAAAGTAACCTTTCCAAGCTACATTTGTTTTTATTGAGTTGTTTTTATTGAGTTGTGCACCTGAGTGGGTCTCACTGTCTGTTGAGGAGTTAATTATTGCTTGAATCTCTTCTTGACCATTGGGTTTGGATTTTACAGGGGGGGGGAGACAAACAAATGTTAAAAAGAATTGTGAGGAAAATCCCTTGAGTGCAGTAACTTTTCCTTTCTGTATTGGTTTGTATTTGAATCTATGATAAGAAGTAAACTCAAAAATTAACATTTCTCTCATCAGATCTACAATTCAGAGCTGGAAAATGAATTTGACAATTTCGAAGATTGGCTGTACATTTTCCCGCTTCATCGCGGGAAAGCTAGTGAAGATGAGGATGGAAATGATGAGGATAATCTTGTGGGGAAATACAAGGTAAATAGTTCCAACTTATTTTCGGTATGTAAAATGCTTTATTGCTTCATAGTCAGATGAAAACATAAACAATCTGAAAAAATATAAATACAGTAATATCATGTTTTTAAATACAGGCATACCTTGGTTTAAGAAATTAATGCATTCTCTGATACACCTCATCAAACAGAAAGTTCATAAACTGGAAATGCTCAGGGGTGCAATACAACCTGGGAAAGGAGGTCCTTTGAAAATGATCATAAATGGAGGTTTTTCCAAGATTTTTCATGAAAATAATCAGAGGCATTATTTTCAATGGATTTCCTTTCTTGAAGCGAAAATTTTGTTAACCGAGGCGTTCTTAAACTGAGGTATTCCTATATAACAATGGACAAAAACTAATTACCATTGTAAGGCCCCCTGCTCTGAAAGCCTTATCACATCAAAAGCCAACTTTTGGCCAAGAAGAACAAGAAAATTGTTTTGGTAATTGTAGAACTAATGAAAATAGAATTCTACTAGGAAGGATGGCACACAGACACAATCTTATTTAATCTTTCTTTTGCAGGGTTCATTTTATGTTTATCGATCTGAAGAAGCAGGTGCAGAACACAAAATCTCCCAAGGCATTCCCAGAAACAGGCCTATTAAGGTCCTGGTCCGAATCTATATAGTTAAAGTGAGTATTGTTAGTAACGTCCATGCATCTTTAATCTTGTGCTGATACTACCAGATAATTCGACCATCCTGCAAACACACACCTCTGAAAGCTACTTTCTTGCCATTTCTTCTGGGCTATGGCAAAGCTCATCTTTTGAAGTACTGAATGTCCCCTGTCACTGGCATGATGCAGCTTCTGCTTCTTTCAATTCAGATTTATTTATTTTATTTATTTATTTTTGCATTTATATCCCGCTCCCATTTCCCAAAAGGAACTCTGGGCGGTTCACACAAATGTTAAAACAAACATCAGTAAAAACAATATAAAATGGCACGGGCAGGAGGCAAAAACTGGGCGACCATGAATTTAAAAAAAAACAGAAGAAGCAAGCCTGGTGCCACATTAGCCATCGCCAAAGGCATCTCTGAAGAGCCAGGTTTTAAGGGCCTTCCTAAAGGATGCCAGTGTGGGAGCCTGGCGTAGCTCACTGGGTAGCTTATTCCAAAGAGATGGTCTGGCCACTGAGAAGGCCCGTTTCCGAGTTGCTACTTTACAGGCCTCTCTCGGGATTGAATGATACAACCCACTAAATGTCTGGGAATCGTAGGATTGGCTTTTGACAGTCCATATACAGTACCAGGGAAGGGCTGTCCCCCACCACTACCAGTAGACTGCATTGGCTAGTAACCTTTGGATGTTTTCCATGCTCTGTAGAATATGCCTTGCCTTGATTCTTTAAAGTGCTCTGAAGCTACTGATAGAGCAGGCATCTATCTGTGATGTGCACTGAAAGGTCTCTTCTTGCTTGGGGCAAAGTGGTCTGGCTGGTAGGAATTAATATCCTGGGAGAAGTGGGGAAGCTAGTTTATGGATTGCCCCCCTTCATGGATTTGTAGTTAGTAATCTTTGGATCCCTTCTAATTCTTTGATTTTGTTATTGTTTGTGTTTCAGTTGTGGAGACTAAATATTATCTCAGTAATTATTTTGCAACGATATCAGTTCATTACCACTTGCGATAGACTCAACCTAATTATGTTTCCAGTCAAATTCATGTAATGCTTACACTCTATGACTTCTATATGATTGTTTGCTTGTTTGTTTGTTTTGCCCTATCAGCATTATAGTCTCACATGTTCTGTGTTCCAGGCAACTAACTTGACTCCGGCAGATCCCAATGGGAAGGCAGATCCCTATTTGGTTGTCAAAATTGGGCAACAACAGAAAGATACCAAGGAGCGATATATCCCAAAGCAGCTCAATCCAATTTTTGGAGAGTAAGGATGTTGCTTTACACTCTTCCTTCACAATGTTGCTTATTGTAGAGTCTGAAGTATAACGTAGACCCTGCTTTTATATATATGCAGCTGTGCTGAGCATCTTACAGCAGAAGCTGCCTGGTTCTACTTCACTGCAGATACAAAAGGAAGGGTTTTCTATTTCTGTCACCGATTAAATAAGTATATGTGCACGTGCTCTTTGGGAATGAGGGTGGATAATGAAAGGCAAAGAAGGGATACCATGAAGTGGGTGGGTGGTGGGAAGAACGTTCAGCCTTCCCAATTGCAAAGAACTGCCACGTCAGTCATGCAGCATCACTGGTTAGTCCAGCTGCTGCTGATGGGAAATGGAGTTCAGTAACACCTGAAGGGCTACAAACCACCCAGCTTTGCTACAGGGAAAGAAAGATGGCATGATGCCATCCACTGGAATTCACAGACATATAATGCCATCCACTGCCTGGACATCATGCTGAGGTTGATAAGGGATAATAGACTGAGGCTGAACACAGACAAAACAAAAGTCTTGCAGGTGGGTGGCTTTAGTGTCTGCAGATTTGGGACCACTCTCTCTTTTTTTTTTTTTTGGGGGACTTCTGTCTCTGTTAAAGATAAGGTTCACAGCCTGGGCATACCTCTGGACCAAGCACTATCAATGGAGTCCTAGATCACATTTATGGTCCACTCTGCCTTTTTCCAGATTGCTCAGCTGTGTCCCTATCTTGACACTAGGTCCTTCACCACACTGGTTCACCCACAGGTACTCTTGAGATTACACTACTCCAATGCTCTCTATGTGGGGCTGCCTAGGAGGTTGTTGCAATCTGGAAAAAGGCAGATGTTACTGAAGCAAACAGTAGAAGAGGTAGTTGTTTAAAACTTGCACCTAATCTTCTGTTCCACACTTTATTTACTGGGTGAATTTAATTAACACATAATTACCTCTTTCTTTCTCATTCAGAGTGATGGAGCTGAGTGTATCCTTCCCCACAGAATCAGAAGTCACTATCTCAGTATTAGATCATGATTTAGTTGGATCTGATGATTTAATTGGGGAGACAAAGATTGACTTGGAGAATCGATTCTACAGCAATCACAGGGCCAACTGTGGATTAGCCTCACAGTATGATACGTACGTACTACAGGATGCATTGACAAAGCAAACATGAAACCCACTGTAACACTTTATTAAACTATTTTTAGTCATTATTTTTGCAGAGATACTGTAATCTGCCCTTCTGTGTAACTGACACCTGCTCTGTAGCTTCCCCAAATAAACACCTTTATTCAGTCTCTATGGGGGAATAGTATTTAGTGATCTCTACTGGAATACTAACACCAAGATGAAATAGTCCATCTTCACATCCAAAGGTATACAAATTAGAATCTATTATGTCTGAATTTGTTCTTTCCTTCCAGAGAGGGCTACAATATGTGGCGAGATGCATTCAAACCCTCACATATCTTGGACAACCTATGCAAAAAAATGCACTCCCGTCAGCTGAGTACAGGCGAGAGGAAGTAAAAGTAAACAACAAAATTTTTAAGATCCCTCCTGAAGCTTTTCCTGAAGGTATAGATCCATGGGTTGGAATAGAACTGTGATTTGAAGAATACATTTTGCTCATTAAATGTATCTCTTGACATTCCACATCTCTTTCCATTTGATTCAGACTGTTGTTTAACTGAGGCTGTGATCTCACAGGGAAATAGATCACATTTTGAACTGCTTGTGGAAGCGGTTGAGTGCAATGTTTTTAAAATTGTTTTAAATCTTGAGCAATGTTTAATTGGTTTTAATGTATTGTTTTATATAGTACATTAATTTGTGCTTATTGTGTGCTTTTGTTAAACTGTTGTGAACCACTTTAGATCCCCTCTGGGAAGAAAAGTATAATGCCATGTCATGTAATGTCATGGGTGTAAGACTATTTCCCCTCCCTTGTTAATTCTTTCTGGCACTCCCCTTGTTAATTCATGCTGGCACATCCCAAAACCCAGTGCCTCTGGTTTAGGCATTGGGGTGGATCTAGATTACCTCTGGATACAGTGGGATCCCCTTAAAGGGACCTGGAGACAGACCGTGGTCTGACCAAGCTTGGAGGCTGAAGGCTGGCTCTGTGCCCAGGTGGTTGGAAACCATTGCGTGGCCTCCAAGGGGCTGTCAACCTTAGTGGTGACCCTCAGTGAGTCATTAAAGGGTGGTGGTGACATCAAAAAAAAACACTTGACTCTTTTGCTGCTCTGGATCCATTCCTAATGGTCAATCAAAAAAGCTGGTGCTGTGTCCTTTTTCTTCGAAAAGTGGGTTTGATGTGTTGCTCATTATTGTATGTGAGCCGGGCTAGCTCAGCCTTAGGCCAACAAATCTGACTGATCATATTATATTCTAGAAGCCTTTGTAAAAGACAAGACAGAAAATGATGATGAAACCTGGTCTGCTTATGATGAGCACAAGGCTTTGTATGTTCTTCAGCACTGGGATGAAATGCCAGAGTATGGATGCAAATTAGTTCCAGAACATGTGGAAATTCGATCCCTTTATAATCCAGAGAATCCTGGTCTCTTGCAAGTGAGTGCAGCTTTGTTGCAGTTCATGATTCGGTGGTGGAATGAACAGTGATAGGATAATGCCTGCTTGCCAAAGCTTAGCAATTAGCATCAGTCTTCTACATTAGTTCATTGGATAAACTCAACCTCTGGTGAATTCCAGAACACCCTGTTTACTATATTTTCTCCAGGGCTCCCTCCATATGTGGATTGATATGTTTCCAAATGATGTCCCTGCACCATCGCCTGTCAACATCAAACCACGACTTCCAATCAGGTAAGCACCACTCCAACAAGAGTAGGAGCCAGTTTCAAAATCTTCACTTTACATGGGGGTGGGGAGGTGCATATACAATGTTACCACTGCACTAGCACCAAAACTTTATCACATGCCTGATTTGGCATGATTGATTGTCAGTCTAGTCGGCACTGCAAACAAATACTGTAGAACCCCGTATCCACTGATTCATTATCCACTGATTCAGTTATCCACGGTTGGCAGAGGAAAAAAATTAAATAATTCAGCAGCCACAAAGCAAGATGTAAAGCAAGCTGTTGTCACAAACAGCAGCTGTAAAGCAAGCTATTGTCACAAATAGCATCTGTAAATCAAGCTACTGTCACAAACAGTGGCTATAACGCAAGCTACTGTCTCAAAACAACAGTCATAAAGAAAGCTAGTGTCAGGAAACAGGAGTTTGGGGGTGAGTGAGCAGATGTTCTCTCTTATCCATTGTTTTCATTATCCACGGGAAGGCCTGGAACCAATCCCCAGCGGATACCAGGGTCCTACTGTACTGCAGTCACATTTGCTGACTCGTTGCATTTGGTTTGGTGCAGAGATAGCATATATCCTGGCGAGAGGTAACCTTATTTTTCTCCCTAAGCCTGAAAATGTGTATAGCTACAACTGTAGATGGACATAAGGCATTCCTGTGAGGCAAATGGTCATGCATTCACCACAATGGTCTGCAGAGGCACTTGCTAAAGAGGAAGCCACTTCTTATAGCATGATTATGATCTCAAATAACACTGGATAAATCTGAGCGCTTCAGAGGTGCACCCCTAGTGAGCCATCAGGACCCAGCGCAAAAGTATTAGGCATCCAGGATCAGGGCAGTTTTCCTCACAATCAAGTTGGAAGGAGGGAGTTCACGTAATAAAGGAAATATGCCTGCCTGGCAAGGAACAGAGGAAGAGGCAGGGTCAAGGAAAATAAACAGCACAACTGAGGAGGCTATTGTCTCCAAAGACGAGGACATATGAGAAGATGCAAGATTGGGGAATGCTGGAAGCTTTCTACTGTTGCCAGGTTTGTTTGCTTGTGACAGGAGTCAGCCAACAGACTCGAGACAGGTACTTGGACAAGTCTGTGTTCACCTGGACACCACTATATCCCCAGAGAGGAAAGTGGAGGAAGTGACTGGTAGAGATGAGTCTTCCCTAAAAGTGGTATATCCTGCGCTTTCCTCTCTTTTCTGCTTTCTAGAACCTCAACTTTGGGGAACTCTAGTGAGGTTAACTGGGTCACTCACAGCACTTGGCAAGTCCTGCCCAAAGGTTTAGAGATAAGAATTCGGCACTCTGAAACCATGGAATGAATGTCAGGGGGAGGTGATATACCACTAATACAAGCTGTTCTGAGTCAGGAAGCTGAGCTGGAGCCTATAGGATTACTGTCAGGGGACCGTGGCCCCACCAGCAACCCTGGACGGAAGGGCAGTGGGCACACAGTATAGAATCACAGAAATACTGTTTGTGCATTTGTTGAATGTATCCATAACCTCCTATAGAACCTCAGAATAAACACACAAACATTTGCCTTACTTTTAGATAGTGTGGGGTTGTGAAGCTAACCTGTGTCCTCACATTACTACCAAGATTACATTCTTTTACACTTTCAAGTTTAAACAGGGCCTATGTTCTCAAGAGTCAAAACAAACAACATACACAGCAGGGTCTACAGAAATTTGGGGACATGGAAGTGCTACATTTGTGCTTCTGATGAGCCACATATACGTGGACTATGCCTCCTCTTGCTAGTGCTGCAGGTTGTTTCAGTACGAATTGTGGGGGCCTTTGTGAAATATGGGCCTGCTGAGGTTGGTGCACCTTGTACACTCACCATTTTATATGCATTCTTGTCCTCTCATTTATTTGACACTCTTGTGTTGTGTTCTGGAGGCTATTTAGTCTTAGTAGAGGTCATTCTTTAAAATTCCCTGGATTTACCCAGTAAGAAGTTGTGTTTTAACCCACTGTTGTGGTTGTTTCATTTTTCCAGCTATGAGCTTCGTGTCATTATCTGGAACACAGATGACGTTGTCCTTGATGATGTCAATCCAATAACAGGAGAAATGTCTAGCGACATTTATGTAAAAAGGTATCATAGCCGTGATGGAAATGGTATCAGATGTGCTGTGCCTTACTATTAAAGAACTGTATAGAGCAGTAGTTCTCAACCTGTGGGTTCCCAGATGTTCCTGGACTGCAACTCCCACAAATCCCTTTCAGCACAGTGAGTGGTGGAGGCTTCTGGGAGTTGCAGTTCAGGAACATCTGGGGACCCACAGGTTGAGAACCACCTTGTTGTATTAGACTGATATCCCCACAGATGTAATTTATGTTTGTTTATGTTTGAAATACCATGGCTGAAATCCTGTTTGTGCAGCTTCACCATGTAAGGCTGATGATTTCACCAGCTCTGACCACTTTTCAGATATGAAAAAAAAAATCCAATCCTTTACCTAAAGATCCCAGTGGAATCCCTTTTGGTCTGTGGAAGGCATTAGGGACTGTGAGACAGGAGGGGAAATGATTGCTAATATTAGGATGACTTTTCTGGCAGTGACAATTTTCAGAAATTAAAGACTTTAAATTTTTTTTCAGAAACTAAAGGGACCAGTTATTAAAGATATGTCATTAGCTTTGCACAGCATGACTAAGAACAGGAAAACGGGATTTCAACCAGTGGCTAACAATTCTGAGGGTTGGGTGACGTCCCTGAGAATTATTCTGCCTCCCTCTCAGTCCTTGCCTACCTGACATCTGTGACAAGACAAGGATCCATCCCTTTGATATCACCAGGGCTTGACTCCACAGTCTCAGGTTTAACACTTTAATAGGCACAGACACATGAAATGTGTTGTACTGTAGTAGTACAAACTATGCCCAAATGATGCTTATATTACATGATGCAGTTTTGCTTCCCTCCTACAAGATTCCTGCAGATGCTTTACTGTGTGCAACCACCTGCTTGCACCTGTTACAGTATTTAAAGGTTTGACTAGAACAGGCTGGGGACTTAGAAAACAAAGTCAAAGGAAAACAAAGAGAAAAGGTGACAGCTCCTCTTTGTAGCAGTTGTTGTTCATAACCATTTCTTCTCAATTTTAGTAGGCTGTTCAATAAAAAAAGTGCTGGCCATGATCAGGAACTCATGGGTGCAGAGAGGGAATGTAACCCCTTCACTCATGATGCAGCCCTGATTAAATTGATGGCCTTTCTGCTAAAGCAGTACAAAGATTTGTGGTTTGTACTATGAAAATATGTAAATGGTCTTTTTTCAGGGAAGGGAACTTATAACACTCACTGAATATACATGTTTGGAAGCTATGTATAATTCTGTATAATATATTTCTGTCATCTTAAGTGTCTCTCTGGGAGAAAGAAGATGGGGCTTCAGGGCCAGCCCTAGCAGTAAGCAAAATGAGATATAGTAGTCACTGGAGGATGGGAACATCAGCAATGCTGGGCAGCAAGGACACCTCATATGTATGCAGTAGACAGTGTTTTGTTTCTGCTTATAGTCAGTGATAAAATTTCCAATACCATGCAAAGATGGGTTCTCTCCTTTATTTTCAAATGGGTCCTAAAGCTTGATGTTTTGCAATCTGAACAACACTGATGCATTTTCCCTGTTGATGCAAATTTTGCTGTTGTGTCTTTTTTGTTGCTACCCAAAGGGAGAGTACTTTGTCTTCTTTAGTTATATATGTACACTAGAATACTGGTAGATGCTAATGAAGTTTCTTCTATAGTTGGATTAAAGGATTGGAGAAAGACAAACAAGAAACAGATGTTCACTTTAACTCTTTGACTGGGGAAGGCAACTTCAACTGGAGATTTGTGTTCCGCTTTGAGTACCTCCCCACAGAGAAAGAGATCACATACAAAAAGAAGGACTCTATCTTCTCTTTGGAGGAATCTGAGTTCCGGGAACCGGCAGTTCTCGTTCTTCAAGTGTGGGACTATGACAGGATTTCAGCAAATGATTTTTTAGGTAATGTATACCTGTATACTGTAATGATCACAGCAGTTTAAAGCACATACAGTGGACCCTCATATAACAAACGGTTTGTATAACATAAAATCTATACAACATAAAAAGGGGAAATTTGCTTAAATCTATACAACATAAAAAGGGGAAAATTGCCTATGGGGCGAATCCGTACAACATAAAAATGGTCATGGTTAGGGATTACTCGGTTTTCAATGCATTCCTATGGGAAATTTGTATAAAGGAAAATTTGCTTAACATAATTTCATTTGGAACGAATCAATTCCTTTATGCAAGGTACCACTTGTAGTCTTCTTAGAAGTTTCAGAGATGGTTTCGTAGCAAGGATGTGCCATTAATAATAGAAAATAAGAGATGGAAAGAAAATGTCAAGCTGGCTTGCCCATCTAAATCTCTCCTCCATTCTCCGTCATTTGAAACGTATCTTTCTAAACAGAGAGATGGGCAGTTGTCACCCTCAAAGCATTTTTGGCCTACAGCCTCCTTCAGGCTTCACCAGCATATAGCTCATGGTACAGGATGGTGGGAGTTGTGCTGCCTGAAGGAGCAGAGTTGCCTTCCCCTGTTTTAGAGGCTTTTAGCACTGCACTCCCATTAGCACCATCAAGATGGCTAATCTGATTTATGGAATTTGGCAGAGACAGGAAAGGAAGAGCTAGCTATTCTAATGCTGCTTCAGCGAAGAGGAGTAGCATGCCTATTTTTCTTTAGCCCCTGTTTTTCACCCGGTACAAAAGACCACACAATTTATGTTTAAACTCTAGTAAAGTAGTGGAGGGGGACACTTAGCTCTTCTGCAAGCAAAGCAAATTTAAAATATTATTCTGTGACCTTCCATTCATTGTTCCATATGGCTCGGATTGCGTCCCAGGAGCCTTGTTGTTTAGGTTACAAGGAATTGTATCAAAGCAATATGGCACAATGAATGTTGTTGTATAAATTAATTGACACAACAAGCTGTGTAAAAGGAAAATTGACCTGCTCTACCATCTAGTGGTTACAGAAATGTAGACACCAAGCTTCTTTTCTTGGACCTTAATGGCATTGATTTAACATTTAAGTCTGTTGAGAGATCAGTTCCGATGAACTGATGCAATTTAGAGAACAAGAAGATTTCAGCTGCCTTCTCTGCAGTGGCACATTTGGCATGCAGGCCACTTGAGATTTCCAGCACCTCACTACTGCATCACCTGCCTCTCCTTATGCTATATGAAGAACAAGTGCAATGTAGTGGATAGATGGATTAGGATTCTGGGAAGCAGTGTTCGAATACCCACCTGGCTGTAGAAACATACTCGGGATATGAAACTGGTTAAAGCTGTGAGGCCAAAGAAAATCACAGTGGCTGAGACACAGCTAGAGAGTATGAAGAGCATATTCTAATTTTTCTCGGGCCTGTCTTGGCATTAAGATTGGAATTGTTAACCTTATGGGACTCTTGGGGAAACTCCCTGTTAGATATCAGGTCCTCCTTTAACAAGAAGCTTAATGATGCACTGCCATCCATGGAAGTGCCATGGGTGGCAGAGATTAGGGAGGTGTGAGGCTTGTTGTGAGCGAGAACCAAAAGAGGAAGCCAATGGGGATAAATAAACCACAACTCTAGAAGTCTTTAGTATGACTCGGCTGGAACAGGAAGCCTTCTTGCACAATTTCCTGTTAAAGAAGAGATGATGGGCAGCTGTATGGGTGGAATCATTCCAGGATCTTAAGTTTGAGAAGCTGCTTCAGTCTTTTACCACAGGGGAGTGGTTTGCACACTTTTTGCAGTTCCTGATGGTGTTATGCAAATCCAAATAGTAAAACTTGCCTGGTTTGATGGAAGGGGGTTTCTCAGATCTGTCATGAATCATTTTTCTGCTCTACCCTACCTTTGAAGAGAGACTCCAGCTTCTATAATGTCCAGCTTTCTAGAATCTCCCATAGAAACATCTGTTGATAAATTAGTATTTCTTGTCTATGTCCCGAATCTAGTTTCTAAACATAGAAGTGGCCTCTTCAAAGAGTGGAAAACATTGTGAGTTAATTCATGTGTCCCCTGGGTGATGACGTACAGCCAGCCAGTCCTTCCGTTTCAAAAGCATTGCACTGCAAATTTGCCAATGAGTAAAATGACCCAAGTAAAATGGTCTTTTTAGGACCATAAATCACAAATAATTTCTAACATTTTAATTTGTTTTTAATGTTTACCTGTTGTGGAGAACCTTATTCTTCAGGGTATGCTTCCTGGGGGGTTACAGTTCAAGGCACACCATCCTGACCCTGCCACGTTGCATCCCTAGGGTGAAGTGACCTTTTATTTCCTCTTCACTTTGCTTTGAGACAGGACAAAGGCTAAAGGGCATTTCCTCCCTATTAGAGGTGATGTTTTCATTATCAATCCAATGTGTATTCATCAACATTGGATAGCTCAATAAAAGGGGGGCGCTGAGCTGGCTCTGAGAAACAGCATCTCTCTGTATGTGCTTTCTTTGCTCGCCTAAAATCAGTTTGCTTGACACTTTCCCAGCAAACTCCCACAACCTATATTTTATACACCCCCTAATTTTAAATTGCATAACACTCTGATATGAATAAAGAAAGAAAATATCTGCTTTCTGAGCCTTGATTTCATTTCTCGTTCATTTGGTACTTTTTGCTAATGTCATCTCATTTTGTTTTCTCATTCCCTTTCTATTGTCTCTTAAATGTTCCCCTGAGCCAGCTCTATTGTCTAGGTCTCTACCTGCCCCTGACATGAACTTATATTTTTATTTTCATATAGAACTTTTTTCAGTTAGTTTCTACAGGGACCTCAGAATTCTTGTGCCTTCTCTTTCTGCCTGTGGCATGGCTCATTTGATACTGCAAACCTACCTTTCTACAATGCTTTTTCCAAACTCTTGCAGTGTCACTTTACAGTGGGGACTGGCTGAAGCCAGAATGCCTGGATAAACCCAAGAGATGAAGGGTCATAGTCATGAGCAAGAAGGGGTTAAGCTATATGATCTTTTGCTCCAAGCCTACTAGTGACCATAATGATATGAGGCTAGGTTAAGTGAATGGTCTCATATGTATTTAGAATAGTTTTTCTGTTGCTGCTTCTCCTAATAAAAGCTGAAAGAAAAACAGTGAAAACAGAGTTAAAAAGTGGGCATTATTTAACAAAATTGCAAATTAATAATGAAAATGGACAACAAACAATGCTGAACACTGCCCTAATGTTAGCCACAACCAAAATCCCTGCAATACCTGGAAATTCTGAATTTCAGTTGCTTGGGCAATTGCCACATAACCTATATGAACACCCTATATCTGAAATTATCCTTTCTTCTTGCTTTGTTTAAAGGGTCCATTGAGTTAAAGCTGAACGACATGGTGAGGGCGGCCAAGAGTTCTGAGCAGTGCACTATCAAGATGGCCAAGGAGAAAGCAATGCCCCGCTTTTCCATCTTCCGAAACAAGCGGATGAAGGGCTGGTGGCCTTTCATCAAGCTGAAAAGTCAGGAAGATATTGAAAGGGAGGAGAAGGAGGCTAAGCAGAAGAAAAAGAAGAAGAAGAAGAAGAAGTGGAGGAGCTCTGTAAAGCCAGAAGATATTGAGTTTTCAGATCCCAGTGGAAATATCTTCATCTTAACAGTAAGAATTAACATACAGTCACAGAGAACAGATGTTTGGAAGATTCTGAATGTCCAGACCCCAGGGCTTGGATAGCACACAGCTTCCTCTGAGCTGCAGTTCCTCCCCACCAGTATAGCAGGGTGTAATCTCTGAGATAGTCTACCTAACCAGCAATAAGCAGGCTTGAGCCTGTTCTTCAAAACTAGACAAGATCGGCATACCCAAAGTGGACCAGTGGTTGCTTTTCCCTCTTCAGCCTTCCTTTGCCCCGAGGTCTTCAAGAAACTTGCTGTTCCTATTTCCTTCTTTATCCTTTTTTTCTTCTGGTGGGAACAAAGAAAGGACTTCCTCATCAGTAATGGCCTTTGCTTTTGGAAGGCTAGTTGTCCTGTTCATCTTTTAAGCAATAGTTAAAATATTATTAATTCAAAAGGATAAGATAGAATGCTGCAAGTGGAAGCTTTAATGTAATGAAGTATTGCTGTGTGAAATCTTTGTTTTTTGTTTGTTTGTTTGTTTGTGTGTGTGTGTGTGTGTGTCAATGCAATGCAAGGTACAGCAATGCCTTGGGCTATGCTATTCATGGTTAAATAGAAAACACAAGGTCCTATGCAGAAAATGCAGTCTTGCGGTGGCATAAAATTGAGAAGGTTCCGTGCATTGTTTGGAAGTGATAGTTTTACTTCCCATGTTAACACACTTTTCTAAATAGCTTTCAGTCAGTGGTTCTTAAAGGCTGCAAACTGATTTCTGCAAATTCATTTATGGTAAATTTCCCTTATATTTTGGGAAAATAAAAACATCAACCCAAGAGCTGAATTTTTCTCATTTTTACTAGTGAATTACAGATTACTTTGCTGCTAATTTGCATTCAGTTGCTTTTTAAGTAAACTGTTTTCCCTACTTCCCTAGGAAAGACATTTCAAGGGAGTTAGTTTTTGACCTATCAGTGATCCATTCTCTTGAATTAATGAAGATGGGGTTTACCACAGTGCATTTCTCTACAGGGGAAAGTGGAAGCTGAATTCCAGCTACTCACCATCGAGGAGGCTGAAAAGGCCCCAGTTGGTCTAGGCAGGAAAGAGCCAGAACCCCTGGAGAAACCCAAGTAAGTATTTATACATTTATGTGGGTTGATTAGGAAATTGTCAGGATATGCTTCTCATCTGATCCTTGTCTTATTTTGCTGCTCACGTAATACCAGTGAAAAGAAACTAGGAGTTCAGGAGAGTATCAACAAGCATGTGGATAAGGAAGATCCAGTTGACATTGTTTATCTGGATTTTGAGAAGGCTTTTGACAAGGTCCCAAAACAAAGGCTCTTGAATTGCCAGTCATGGAATCAAGGGACAGGTCTTGTCCTGGATCAGC
Source organism: Phrynocephalus forsythii (assembly GCA_029282475.1). Classification (NCBI taxonomy): domain Eukaryota; kingdom Metazoa; phylum Chordata; class Lepidosauria; order Squamata; family Agamidae; genus Phrynocephalus; species Phrynocephalus forsythii. The sequence goes on along the minus strand of JAPFRF010000005.1, from coordinate 89,778,374 downwards.
AACTGGCTAACCAACAGGAAACAGAGGGTAGCACTAAATGAATACTTCTCCAAGTGGAGGGAGGTAAAGAGTGGAGTCCTCCAAGGATCAGTACTGGAACCCCTGATTTTCAGCCTCTTCATTAATGATCTAGAAGTAGGAGTAAAGAGCAAGGTAGCCAAATATGCTGATGACACTAACTTATACAGGGTAGTAAAAACTGAGAGAGATTGTGAGGAGCTCCAGAGTGATCTCTTGACACTGGGGGAGTGGGCAAACCAGTGGCAAATTAGCTTCAACCTTAGTAAGTGAAGAGTGATGCATGTTGGGGCAAAAAACCCCAATTACAATTTATAAACTGACGGGGTCAGAACTCTCTGCAACAAACCAGGAAAAGGACCTTGGTATCCTGGTGGTTAACTCAATGAAGGTGTCAACCCAGTGTGTTGCAGCAGTAAAAAAAAGCCAGGGATCATTAGGAAGGGTACAGAAAATAAGTCAGCAAGTGTCATTTTGCCTCTATATAAATCTATGGTGAGGCCCCATCTGGAGTATTGTGTACAGTTCTGGTCACCATACATCTCCAGAAGGATATTATGGAAATGGAAAAAGTTCAGAGGAGGGCAACCAGAATGATTAGGGGAGTGGAACACCTTCCTTACTGTCTGAAGCTGCAACAGCTGGGCCTCTTCACTCTTGAACAATGGCGCCTAAGAGGTGACCTAATTGAAGTTTATAAAATCATAAACAGTGTGGACAAAGTAGATAAAGAAAAACTGTTTACCCTATCACACAACATTGGAACTAGGGGGCACTCCATGAAACTTTTGGGTGCTAGATCTCAAACAAAGAAGAGAAATTACTTTTTCACCCAGAGGATCACTGGTCTATGGAACTCCCTGCCAGAAGAAGTGGTGACAGCTGTCAGCCTTGATAGCTTTAAGAATGGATTGGACAAGTTCATGGAGAACAAGGGTATCAATGGCTATCATTATGGATGCCTAAGGACAACCTCCAGGTTGGAGAGATAGGCAGGATATCTCTCAATGCCATTTGCAGGGAATCATAAGCAGGTGAAGACATCTGCTTGGGAATACCCTGAAGCAAATGGTGAGCCACTGTGGATACAGAATGCTGGACTGGATGGGCTGTGGCCTGTTCCAGCAAGGCTATTCTTATGTTCTTATGTTCTTATATATTATTTGAAAATATGAAGACAGAGATGACTAGAACATAAGAACATAACATAAGAACATAAGAAGAGCCATGCTGGATCAGGCCAAAGGCCCATCTAGTCCAGCTTCTCACAGTGGCCCCACCAGATGCATCTCGGAGTGCACGAGACTAGATACATATCTGTCTCCTGATACCACTCCCCTGCATCTGGCCCAGTTTTAAGCCTGGAGATTACACATCTCCATCATGGTTTGTAACCTGTGATGGACTTTTCCTCCAGGAATCTGTTCAATCCCCTTTTGAAGGCATCCAGGCCAGATGCCATCACCACACCCTGTGGCACGGAGTTCCACACACGCTGGATCGGGATCAATTGTTTTGAGTGTCACTTCACATCTGGGTGACTAACTGATCCCTGCACCAAAAACTGAATCAAAAAGGGCAAACAAGGAAGACCCTAATTTACCAAGAACTAATATATGCCCTTTAATATAATGGTCTAGCTACAGCACTACCCCAAAGGTCATGAAAGTAAAAGCAGAATACAGTGTATCAGTTTAACTGAAGCATAGTCTTAATTGATACCCTGAAAGGACTTTTTGCTTTCTGGATGTTCATGCATCAAGACCAGAAAAGACATGTTTTTAATACCAATAACAACAGGGAGGTAATATATTCTGCCTTATTTTAATTTGAGCTTTAGCATTTGGCTGTTTTCAGCTTGTGAGTAGTCAGCACTATGTTACTTTTCTCTTACACCCTACTCCAAACCTATGTTGTGTTCCTCTCCCCTTCTCTACGTTTCAGCCGTCCAAAAACATCCTTCAACTGGTTTGTGAATCCCATGAAAACCTTCATCTTTTTCATTTGGAAACGGTACAAGAAGTACATAATTGCATTGCTAATTATTGCAATCGTGACCATATTCTTGATTCTCATTCTCTACACGATGCCTGGATACATCAGTGAGAAGATAATAAATGGTTAGGCGTGCTTTCGTTCTCATTGCATCTCCTCCATCCTCTAAACTGAGATTTGACAAATGAAGAGAACCATGATGTCTGCACCAAAAATATTAGGAACACCTGAAGTTGACTGACAGTGCCTGGAGCACATTGAAAAGACATCTTGCAATGGGAAAGAGAAACTGCACTGGAGGAGTTGAGACTGCCTACCCACATCTGTGATGTGATGATAGCATTGACTGGACACACTTTTGAGTAATTTGATGAATAACTGGGTGGTTATGCGCTCTGAAGACTACTATTGTATTCTATTCACGGAATGTCCAAACTAATCAACTGTATCTTAAAGAGGACAAACACCAGTTGCAATAGGCATGGAAGTACCAGATGCTACCCATAAGAACCAGAATTTACAAAATCGTGCACTGCTGTCTGCATCCCCCAATCATTAACCTGATTGAATTATTTATTTATTTAAGTAATAGATTTCAAACAGCTGAAATTATGATGAATGGCCACATCTTTCACAAAATGGTGGCAAGAGTGCAGTCGATCTTTAAACAATTTCATTTGACTATTCTCTGACTCATGACCATGAAGTATTTGTATGATTATCAATATGTGTTAAGAAAGCTATTGTGCAAATAGGTAAGTTTTATCAATGTGAAAGGGATTCAAATTTTAGAGGTAGCTGAGGAGTGTCCAATTTATATTTGGTCACATGCATCTTTTCATATACTTGGTGCTAAACAAAAGAGAGCTAGAGTGATGTAGTTGATAGAATGATGGGCTGGGACTCAGGAGACCTGGGTTCAAACCACTGCCGGAAATACACAGAGAGCAATAATGGTAAAGCCACTCCTGAAAAATCTCACATATCCTGAATACCCTATTGAGGTCAAGTCAGATGGGACTTGACAGCACAGAACACACACACACACACCAGAAGAACAAGCTGCTGTAATAGGTTACCACCCCACCCGCTCCCTATGTTGCACATAGGGTATCAGCCATATAAACAGCCCCACAAAAGGCTCAATAAATCTGTTTTGTTGCCCAGTTGGCTGTGAAAATAGATAAAGTATGGTCTGACCTCATTCATCATTTCACTGTAATTCAAGGAGCTAATGGTATGGAATTAAATGGTTCTTAATCTTCACATTGAGAGGGATGAGCTGCTATGTAACTCTTATGCTGGCACTGGACGTTATTGCTTTGAAAACCATTCCCACCTTCCAAAAATTAAATAACTGATTTCAAAAGTGCTTGCAAATTGTAAGGGTTGGTGGATAAAGTTACACTGCTGTTCGTTGTGCACGAAGCATTGTCTGGCAAAAGAATCATGTTTCCCCATCAGCAAGTTGTGGCCCTTTATTACTGAGACAGTGAGGTGTTTTTAGCACATAAAACATCATTGTCTGAGACTTTGCTTCTGCTGACTGTCCACAATATTGTAGCAAGCTGTAATGCTGCACTTGCATTGACAAACAGCGTAAAAGTGACCTTGAAAGTGACCTTGACATAATTTGATTTTCATTGTTCTTACACATTCTAATCTGAATTTATTTTTTACCGATTTCTTCAACCACTAAGAGAACTGACATGCACTTTTTAGTAAACAATAACACCACATCACAAATAAACAGATTTAATTTCTTAATGCCATCAGGGTTGTTCATTTATTGAAGCTATTTCTAACAATGTATCTACAATTTAGGGCCAGAACATGCTGTGCATTTGATTGTGTTTGTGATTGTGATGGGAGACTAGCAATTTCCCTGTTCTTTCAGAAGAGTAGAGGTAGTAGCCATGCTGTGAGTCACTTCTGAGAGTCAAATATTTTCCCTATGTGATGAAGAAGTGACCCTGTTCCATATATACAAGTAGTCTTAGCTGATGGACGGCACTCCCACACTAGACAGCAGCTGCCCTGGTGAGCACAAGAAAGATTTTAGTGCATTCACAGTAGAGAAGAATGATCAGAAAACTGAAGAGGGACAGCTTGGAGCATGCCGCTGGTGCATCCCCACCCTTTGTTGACTAAAGCAGTTGCCTCAATGGGCCAGCTCTACTGTATTGTTGCAGGCTAGGTAATTATTTGTATTCAAAGTCCCCTGTCAGAATTCCCTCTCTATAACCACTCAGCCACACAACTCTTGGTCTTGGTATGGTAAGAAAGCCCAGGGAAGAGTTGGATGTGGTGAAGCCTATGGAAGTTGACTCTGGAACCATATTACTCCCAACATCCCAGTCTCCCAGACTTGGTTGTGCTCCTCAGAATCTAACACAAAAAAGAACCCCCAAGGCTAGGCACTTAGAACTAGTGCATCAACCTTGTGAGGCATCTGCCACACAGACATCAGAAAATCCCAGTAGCTGGTCAAGGCAAGGACTGGTTTTAGTACAAAACCTCTCAGGAAAAAAAATACAGATAACTGCTTGAAAGTATATTTGAAGTTTATTCAAAAGAAAGAAAGAAACGGTTTAAAAGGGCCAAAATTCCAAACAGTTACTAGAAAAGATTTCTCAAAATAAAGGAGCAAGTGTGGAGACAGACTCAAATCCATTCAAGAGAAATGCAACAGAACATAATAAAATCTACCCTATCTAACTTTGATACTTGAGCAGAGAGATAACATTGTTCTAGAATAGACATTCTTCTTCATCATCATCATCATCATCATCATCAATCATCATCAATCATCATCATCATCATCATCATCATCATCATCATCATCATCAATCATCATCAAACTGCAGAGTTTAGGAAGGACCCTATGTGTCATGAAGTCCTGCCCTGTCATGGAAGCACTGTGTGGAATTGAACTTCCAAACTCTGACTCTGCACCCAGAGACCTAAATCACTTAGCTTTCCAGCAGTTGTTTTGGATTGTTCCATTGCGCGTCTCTCCCAGCATGTGTGATGACTGAGATTAAACCAAGCAGAACTGTCTGCTTAAACTGCTTCACCCACCTCCTCCCAGCTAATTCAGGGAATGATTAAGCACTGGTCAGTGTCTGAGAGCCACAGAGAACTGGCAACAAGACAAATCTTCCCTGCAGCTTCAGCTTGATCAATCCATCCAGGGAGCTGCCCCATGCACTAACTAAAGCCTCTTCAGATGGGTTTCTATAGCCCCACCCCTGTTGGGAACTGAATAATTCCACTGCATTGGGGAGAGGGCAGGAATGCCAGATCAGAAAGGAGGGAAGGAGAGGAGGAGAGGGGGCTGGTGTGCTTAAGTCGAGTTTCTGCAAGAGAAAACTATTGGGCTCTGCAGACTTCTGCCATTGTGTGTATGCACATACAATTTTGGGCAATTGAAAGCTTCTTCCTGTTTTCCCATGGAGGAGGGGTGGAACTGGTAAATCCATTACAGAGTGGTAAGATGGGCAGAGTATAAATCTAACATGTAAGCAAGTAAACAAGCAAGCAAGCAAGCAAGCAAGCAAGTATCTAACTTACCTTGAAAGTCATATTAGGGTCGTAATAAGATAGTTCAAACCTGATAGGACATAACAACAAATATATTAGGCTTTGACTAGAAATATGAAATTGCATCTTGGAATGAAAACAGAAGGTCTTAAAGAGTGAACTCTGAACTTTGAGCTGAGTCAAAATGTACACATTTTTTATCCTTTTGCACAACTTTGCAATTATTTTCAACAACATAAAGCAAAAGAGGAATTTCATGGGGACACCCAAAGCTCACAGAAAAAGAAAACTTTTCCAATAACTCTTTTTAAAAAAACTCCATCAGCTCAGACCCAGTTCATTAAATAATCATGAAGTAATAAGAGTTCTCTTTTTAAAAATCCTGCCAGTTCAACTGGACATAAGTTGCTTTGTGTGCAACCAGTAGATCAGATAACATCAGTGTGGTTTCCTACCAGCATGCACCTTCATTACTGTACTTCAAAATTTCCAGTGTTAGTTTTCCGCCAAAGCAGATGATTTAAAAATATGGGAAAGTATCCATATGGTATCTTGCAAATTTGTCATTTCCTGGCTGGAGGCTTTTGTGTAAGCAGGCCACAGGTGAAAAACCTCTTCTTAAGTTACCACAAGAAAAAAGAGAAACACCCTTGTATTCAGGTATTCACACAGACACAGTAGCTTCTAGGTTTTTCAGTGGGCTGCTATTTTAGACAAGTAGTTAACAATTATGGTAGGGTTACTGGAGGAAGGTTTTATCACAGATATGGCAGGGGAAGTGAGCTGAGCCTGAGAAGACATTTGGGATGCTATTTAAGGGTTTCTGCCAACTTTTCATAAGTAACAATTGCTAGACATCTACATAGGGTTATAACAATGTGGTATTTAAGTCTTGAAATGCCACCCCCCCAAAAAAAAAACAGCACTATAAAAGCTGTACATGCTTCTAGGTGACATTAATTTTGTTTGGATGCACTAGTTGTCAATGTAATATAGGCCTTGTTGTAATTTAACCTTTGTCTGCATGAGAACATAAGAGGAGATGTACTGGGTAAAACAAAAGCCCTGTTCAACTATCTTGGTGATCAACTAATTATCTGTGAGAAGCTCCCATAGTGTTCTGCTTATATACCACCTCATAGTGTTTAAAGCACTCTCTGGGCGGTTTATAATTTATTTATGCAGGTGTACATTGTCTCCACCCCCAGCAAGCTGGGTACTCATTTTTAACCAACCTTGGAAGGATAGAAGGGTGAGTCAACTGTGAGCTGGCTACCAAGGATTGAACCCCAGGTCATGAGCAAAGTTTTAGTTGCAGTACAGGCATTTAACCACTGTGCCACAAGGCTCCTCCAGAGCACAACATCTGTGTTAGGAACCTTGTTTAAGGGAGATGCTGCAAACCTAGAATGTTCAATAGTCATGTTGGCAGTCATGATTATATCTTACAGGTTACTGTATGTGTGGCGTTTCTGTTAAAAATGTTAATCCCTCATTTTTTTGTTGTTGTTTTTAATTGAACAAATTGCTTCATTTGTATGAATAAGTGGAAATGTATCAGCTGGGGAATGTGTTTAAAATGTAATTCTTTGTGCACACAAATGCTTGCATAGAGAATCAATATAGGCCAGTGTCTGAATACATAAGAAATCATGTGTAGCATTCATGTATTTTTTGTATACTTTTTACAAGATATTTTAAAATTGGTCTTTTGCTCCAGGTGTGCCAGGGCACATATGCCTTGTCTCTGCATGTGGGCAACACTCTCTGGGGGTTCATTGGGGTGATTTTAAAAATGAATACTACAGTTACATTATTGCAAAAAAACAAAACAAAGAAACAAAACACAAAACAAGACATGTACTGTATGAGGATTTGTATTTTTAAAACAGGTATGAAAAAACCCTAACATTATTTATAAATCCAGACTGGATAATCCATAGAACTATTAAATCCCCTAAATTCACTGTACCAATGCCTGAATTACTCATTCGCTTTGTATTATTACTCTCAAAGCCACTGAATCAATATATATTGATTCATTGTTCTTCTATATAACCCCAAAGGCCAATAATTCAAAAAAATGAAGCTTTAAACCTCTGGAATAATATAAACACAATAAAATGCCTGCTACAAATAATGTACAGTTCCTTCCTCTACACATTTGAAACACCATTACTGAAATCAAAGTAATTAAGGCCTAATTCTTGCTTCCTGGAAAATCAAGAGCTCCACCTGTTCTCTGCTTTTTCTGTCTCTCCTAACACTTCTAAGTGCATGGGGTCCTTTTTTTTTTAAAGGAGTGTTCAGCCACTGGGCTAAAAGCATTTAAAGCATTGGGGTTATACAGTATGTGTGCATACAACACACACACACACACACACAGAGAGAGAGAGAAAGAGAGAGAGAGAGAGAGAGAGAGAGAGAGAGAGAGAGAGAGAGAGAGAGAGATGTACATGTGAGAGTGTCTGGAAAGGAAAAGCTGATAGGTCAGCTCTATGCCTCTCAGAAGAGTGGGATCTGAAAGGGCAGCTCCTTTAGCTGCTGCTCTGCTCTGCCTTTCAGAAGTTTGTGGCCTCCTCAGCTTCCTTTAACTACTTCCTCTCCATCCATTCCTGTTCCCCTTTTATTGTGAGCTGACATTCTTCTGACTCTAGAGTTTGGCTGGGCAGGCCAGCACATTGCCTGCTACCTCCCTTTGACTTATTAGCAAGATGTCGGAGTTAATTTCAGTCCAAGAGTTCATTGCTCAGGCTCAAGATGATCTTAGCTCACCAACAACCTCCTCCTTCACCAGCCTCATGGGCAAATGCAGGAGCACTGTGTATAGCCTAGAAGAGGTAAGCTGGGAAGAGGGAAAGCAGCTGCATTTTTTTTCATTTTTTTTTTTTTTTTAAAAGCTGAGTGGCAAGGGGTTCATTTTGGGATCCACTGAACAGAATTTACAGTTGGAACTTCCTTGCAGTGTCTATCCAAATGAAGAACTACCACTGTCTCACAGGCAGAATAAACTGAAGAAAGGTGTGGTTTTCTAAAAACTTAAGGATTCTTATCTTACTTTACCCTTAACTGAGGAGGCTCAAAGTGACCTATATATTTTATCCATTAAACTCAACAGAACACAAAGCCTTATGGTAAACACTAAGCGGTTTCCCCACAATATTGAAAACCCAACAGGATCACCAGTAGAAAATACCTATCTTCTAATTACTGTATACCAGTTGGAACCTTTCTTCCTAATCTGGAAGGTTCTCTTTGCCTGCTAAATAGCTGAAGAATCAGATTTAAGGGGAGAGAGCAGAGAGAAAGGGTGTTGCAGAGTGTTTTCAATGGGAAATTCTATTTTCAGCCTTTGTGGATTACATCCCATTGAAAGAAATATGCCAGAGCTCTGGCATTTAAAAGAGTGAGCTTTGCTCATGAATGAAAGCATTCATTAAGATAACTACTACCCTGCTTGGAGATAGGAAGCAATGCTGAATATTTTTCCATATTTCTCTGCCGTTACCACTAGCACTAATAAGCCCTGGCTCTCGCCACCCTTTTGCTTAGTGGAAGATTCTACAAGCATGTGGGGATACTGTATTGAAATCCTATAGTCACTTATACAGTGGTACCTCAACTTATGAATTTAGTCCATTCCAAATGCATGCTCTTAAGTTGAACTACTCTTAAGTCGGGGTACCTATCTAAGAAATTGGAAAAATAAGTTTAAAAGGGGGGGGGAGAAAAAATGTAAGTCGAGCAGGCCATATCTAAAATTTGTAAGGCGGCATTTAAAACACCAACAGTTTTCCACTCTTAAGTCGAGCTGCTCTTAAGTCGGGGTACAACTGTACTTGGCTATAGCCAAGTAAGCCTTAATGACTTCAAGTGAGGAGGGGCACAGTGGTCCGTGTGATGTGTCTATTTGGTTTGCAGTAAATCCAAACAATTCTATTGTTTCTTTGGTTTGTTGTAAAGCCGAACAACTCTTACAGGTCCATCGTCATGGTTCTTCAACATGCAAGACATCATGTAGGACTGCTCTTCCATTTTCTAATTTTCCCTCAGTCTGTCAGTTTGAACTAGTTCTGCCCTTCGTATCTTCTCATGTCCCCTTTTGAAATGTGTTGCATATCTTACTGTCTAATTTCCAAACATAGGAACCACTGTGGTGTTGGATGTGGTGGCCAGGCTGCTGGATTCAGTTCCCCTTCTCATGGTTGTGTCAGGCATTGAAATATGGTCAACTCCCTTAATACAGTTTTTTTAAAAGGTAGAAACAGGAAACCTTTCAGAAATTAATAATAGCTTTCTAAGTTAAAAAGAAACCCTTGTATGGTCATGGGAACAGAAATGGTACATGAATTTGAATAATTACTTTGAAAAGCAGTAATGCCTAAACCCTAAGTAATCTCTGGAAGGTAAAGATAGCAAGCTTTGAGGGAGCAACTGGCTATTTGACAGGAAACAGAGGACAGCACTAAATGGACACTTCTCCAAGTGGAGGTAGATAAAGAGTGGGATCCCCCAAGGTTCAATACTGGGACCCCTGTTCTTCAACCTCTTCATTCATGATCTAGAAGCAGGAGTAGTAAATAGCAAGGTACCACAATTTAACCAGTGGCAAATGAGCTTCAAGTGCAGAGTGATGCACGTTGGGGCAAAAAACCCAATTTACATTTATAAACTGATGGGGTCAGAACTCTCTGCAACAAACCAGAAAAAGGACCTTGGTATCCTGTGGGTTAGCTCAATGAAGGTGTCAACCCAGTGTGTTGCAGCAGTTAAAAAAAGCTAGGGATCATTAGGAAGGGTATAGAAAATAAGTCAGCAAGTGTCATTTTGCCTCTTTATAAATCGATGGTGAGGCCTCATCTGGAGTATTGTGTACAGTTCTGGTCACCATACCTCCAGAAGGATATTATGGAAATGGAAAAAGTTCAGAGGAGGGCAACCAGAATGATTAGGGGAGTGGAAAACCTTCCTTACCATCTGAGGCTGCAACAACTGGGCCTCTTCGCTCTTGAACGACGGTGCCTAACAGTTGACCTGATTGAAGTTTATAAAATCATACACAGTGTGGACAAAGTAGATAAGGAAAAGCTGTTTCCCCATCATACAACACTAGAACTAGGGGGCACTCCATGAAACTTTTGGGTGCTAGATCTCAAACAAAGAAGAGAAATTACTTTTTCACCCAGAGGCTCACTGGTCTATGGAACTCCCTGCCAGAAGAAGTGGTGACAGCTGTCAGCCTTGATAGCTTTAAGAATGGATCGGACAAGTTCATGGAGAACAAGGGTATCAATGGCTATCATTATAGATGCCTAAGGACAACCTCCGGGTTGGAGAGATAGGCAGGATATCTCTCAATGCCATTTGCAGGGAATCATAAGCAGGTGAAGATATCTGCTTAGGAATACTCTGAAGCAAATGGTGAGCCACTGTGTGAGACAGAATGCTGGATTGGATGGGCTGTGGCCTGTTCCAGCAAGGCTGTTCTTTTGTTCTTATGAGAATGTAGGAGCACTGATATCCCTCCCCGCGTGAGGATCACCCAAGTGTTCTGATTATCTGCAGGAAATGAGTAGATTGAGGAACTTTGTGAAATGGGTGGCAGGACTGTGGAAAGGATTGCAGTAATCCAAAAATGGTTTTGACCCTGAGGAGTCGTTCATTTCCTGAAAACACCATCAACCCAACATGTATTGATGTGTTGCAATTGTTAACTGCTAGCCTTGACCTGTGAAAGGGAGGAAGAATGAAGACCCTTGTTTCTGCAAACAGTGTAGCAAAGACTCTGCTGTAAGGAGAGTCTTTGTTACACTTTGCTCTGCAACGAAACTGGCAACATTTGTCCCCAAGGTTTACATGGAGTTACTTAAAATGGGATAGGGTGTGATCTCAGGTCCAAGCTCCCCTGGTTCTGATAGAGACCATACCTACCTGGTTTTCCTTAGGTGAAGGTGACCAGATTCCCATCTGCATGCCTTTCCTATGAAATTCTCAGCTTTTTGCACTTTGTGTGAGTAAATATGAGAGGGGGAAAATAAATATGTGTCAATATGCCATCTGACCAATTTTGAAAGTAAGAACATAATTTAGGGGAAGCCTGCCTAGATGTCCTAAGCACATCTGATCTTGCCTGATTTCGGAAGCTAAGCAGGGTCGGTCCTGGTTAGTACTTGGATGGGAGACCACTAGGGAATACCAGGCGCTGTAGGCACCTGGAGTAGGAACTGGCAAACCACTCCAGAATTCCTGCCAAGAAAAACTCCATGGATATGGGGTCAGAAAGAGTTGGTCACAACTGTAATGACATAACACACCCACATGCACACACACCCACCCCCCACCCCCACACACGTTCAGCCAAGGTGAAGTAAACGAATGAGACAGAGGTGAGGAAATGCCTGTCTGTATTCCTGTGGGCATTTTTGTACACACTTATGTATGAATACCCACTTTTGTACCTACCTACTTCCACCTCTCACCTCACAAAGGAGTTCAGCCACTACATGTCCCTTCTGGAGAAGTTGCTCAATACAGAAATGAAGTGTGTGTGTGTGTGTGTGTGTATTTGTGTGTGTGTGTGGGTGCATGCACACACATTTGTGTGTGTGTTTTCACATGCATGTTTGTCTGCATGTGTGAGTGAGTGAGTGCATGTGTGCACATACGCACATATATGAGTGTGTGCTTGAAACACAGGGTGCAGGAAACATGGAAATGTGTTTTGAATAGGGTAGTGTGGGAACTACACTTTTTTTTTGTACAATAACCTACATAATCTCTCAGCTGTCCTCAAAAAGAGAACATTTCATGAGGTTTTTTTTTTTTACGGAGGGAGTTACCACAGTGTCCAAGGTCTCAATGTAATTGCTAAGCTTGTAAAGGAGATAACATTTGTTTCTCTATAAAAATTATGATGTGATTCAACATAGCGTGAGGCTGTTTCCTTTCCACTTGTTTCTATCTGTATTTTACAAGTGAGGGGGATTCAGCTGTTCAGGTGCTCATGAAATATTATTCCCATAATTCCCAATCATTAAGCAGTTGGTTGGGGTCAACCAGAACGGGGAGTTCAATGATATAATAGTTTTCCCAGGCCTACAGTGGGAAGTACAGGAAGGATTTCAATTGCTGGTAAGAAATAAACTACATTCAGTGCTTCCTTTAATAGCTGCTTAAAACTAGTCTGAGGCATATTTTATTGGAAAAGTGGCAATGGAAGAGGAATGTTCGAATACTGGATAGGAGCCTTGTGGCACAGTGGTCAAACTGCTTTACTGCAGCCAAAACTGATCCTTCTAAGGGCGCTTTTACACGACCCCTAAGATCCGCTGGTCCCTTAAATTCGGACCAGAGATCTTAGGGGCTTGTCGCTCTTCCTGCGTTCCCACCCTGGCTGCTGGCTGCGTGAGGGGAGGGAAAAAAAAAGGAAGAAAGACCGTGGCTCACCTCCCGTTCTGCCTCTCGCTCTTGCCGGCTCTTGCCCCCGCAACATTCCAGTAGCTCTTAAGTAACTCTTAAGTAGCTCTTAAAGGGGCGGGAGCCAAAAAACAGCAAACAGAAGCGAGGAGAGCCCCGCACTCACTATCGTTGCACCGCATCAAAGATTTTTCACCTCCAGAGAGAAGGTGCAAGAAAAGTGCGCTGGGACGCGCTTAGGTGGGTGGGGTTGCACTTAATTGCCTGTAAACTCCGGAGCTGGTGGGGAAAAAATTTTAAGCTCCAGAGCTGGGAGCCATTTGCGGCAGAGTTTAGGGGTCGTGTATAAACGCCCTAAGAGCCCTTTTACATGATCCGCTGGTAGCTTAAATTCGGATCCCCCCAGCCAAAGATCATGTGGGTTTTGTTTCTCTTCCAGTGTTCCCACCTTTCCGCACTCTGTTGCTTCTGTCTGCGGTGAGGGGAGGGAGAAAAAAATGCACGCTCACCTCCACTCACCTCCATCTGCAGTGAGAGCAGCCCCGTAGGGATTCCTGTCTGTTAAAGGGGCAGCGGGGACAACAAAAACAAACAGAAGGCAAGGAGAGCCCGGCATCCACAGCTTTGCAATCCGCATCGAAATTTTTTTACCTCCGGAGAAGTGGTACTTGTAAAGTGCACTGGGGCACGCTTAGGTGGGCGTGGGCGTACTTTATTTTTTTTAAAGTCTGCAGCTGGTGGGAAAACAATTTTAAGCTCCGGATCTGCAAGTGTTTTGCAGCGGATTTTAGGGGTCATTTAAAAGGGGTCTAACATCAGTAATAAATGAGTCGTCGTCCCCCCCCCACTTGCCAAGGGGGCAATTTGTATCTGGCATGATTAAATTGTAAACTGCCTCAAAAGTGCTTTAAGCACTATAGGGTGGTATATAAGCAGAACACTTTGCTTAATTAGTAATAAATCCTAAACAATAATTCCACAAATAAATGCAACAAGCTTTTTTCTAAAGCTCAGACTTAGTATTAAATAAACAATAAGGTTGGGGCCATACAGGTATTTTGTTGAAATTGGGCATCATGTATTCCTCTTCACCTTTAGGTGAAGTCATGATCCAGCCTTGTTACATGCTGAAATCTGTTTTCCCCTTAGCTGAACCTAACTCAACAATACATTGGTATTTCTGTATATATTGTGTGTTATGTGATTTTATGAATGGGGAAGGAAATATATGTACAAGATCTCTTTTTTTCCATGTTCATAGGCCTTGGGTTCAGATCGAATGGTACTTCAAAAAATGAGGAAAGCAGTGAAAGCAGAACACACATGTGGACAAGGTGAGGACACAACTTCTTACAAAAGGAAGTGGTTTGTGGTACAAACTGCCAGGTCTGGACAACCTGAGAAATTTCCTACACCCTTCTTCCCCTTGTTTAAAACAGAATAGGACAAAATTTATGTACTGGGATGGCTCCCCCCCACCCCCTTTCCCTCCACAAGAACCTGGTATAAAAGTCAGGTGACAGTGTTTATATACAAAAATGTGTTCCTGGCAATTCTAACTTTTCTTCCTTTTCAGAGCTGTATATGCTATTTTGGGACTTAGGAAAAGCATTACAACAGGTGTATCTAAATCATGTTTGTAATTTGTGATGTGAAAATACTACAAGAAGTGATGGCAGCATTGAACACAGCAGGGGATCAGAGCTAGGAAAACAAAACAAAAATGAGAGGGGTAGAGTGAGTGAGTGAGTGAGAGAGAGAGAGAGAGAGAGAGAGAGAGAGAGAGAGAGAGACAGACAGACAGACAGACAGACAGACAGACAGACAGACAGACAGACAGACAGACAGACACAGAGAGATTTATTATAATAAACTGACATTTTGCCTTGTGGAGTTTAGAGGCCAGGCTTCCTAAAACCCATGTTGACCTGCCTTCCTACAAGGACAGCTTGATACAGGTAAACTAAACAGTGTCAACCCACAGTTGGGCCAGCCTACTATCCCCAGGGTTGGTTAGGTCTATCTGAATGGTAAATTTCCATTCATGGTAAATTAGGGTCATCAATGGCTACTAGTCAGAATGGATGTATACCACATATGATCTCCAGCATGATTTTGCATCTCTGTTGATAAGGTCCAAGAGCAAAGGTACCATTACACACAGGTCATGTTTGTGGGCACTGGCTGTGTAAATAGCATGTTGGATTTATTAGGGTTCTGGCATTATGGAAGAGTATGGCTCCTATTGTTTTTATGAATTCAGTCATTATTTCTGATTGAGGAAGCATCTTAGCTGATGGGCGGGTTCTGTTTTTTTAGGTTGAATTAGAACTATTGCTTTATTAACTTGAAATAATGGCAATTTTAATTGTACTTTAATTGTATAGTTCAATTTAATTGTCTTTGAATGTTTGTCATTGTGTTGCATTTTTCTCTGTTTTGGCATTATATTTTCCTATAAGCCAGTTTTGGGAGAAAGATGGCATATAAATGAAATGAAAAAATCATTCAATAAATAAAGCAGAAGCAGTTGTTGTGACAAAGGATCATCATCTGGCAGCTAGTAACTTAACATACTCTATATCGGAAATAGATGTACATGAATATTTAAATCACACTTTGCTTCTACAGATCTTCTTAGCCACCTGGAAGCTCATATAGCTGCCCAGGAGAAATTTTCAGAAAACTACCACAACAACAGGGATGAGAAGCTAGCTGAAGCTTTTATCTCCTTTGCTTCATTTTCACGGAAGCTTCTAGATGCTGTCAAGAACCTGGTATGAAACTTCCATGTGTGCATTTCTCAGAGAAACCGATGTATGGTGATATTTCTACCTTCTCTTCCACCCCAAAAGAAGGAAAACACAGAACGTTTCAAAAAAAAATGGTGGGGAGTACAGTATCCTATTCAGAGTACAGTATAAGGATAACTGTGTAAGTGGTTCTTCCCTGCATCATCAGCCCCCTACTGGATGACTTATCACCCAGCATATTGTGTATTGTGAACTTATCATCCAGAAGATGTGTATTGTGAAAGTCTCATAATTCTAAATAAATAAATAAACAATACATGTCTCATAATAAATAAATAAATAAATAAATAAATAAATAAATAAATAAATAAATAATACATGTGCATATTATATTGGCTTGACAACCCATTCTGCAGACAGTACAAGACTAGACATGCATGTAAATGTGGAAAGTCTGATTCAGAGCAACATTCCTTTTTGACATGATTAAAACTGCCTTAGACAGTCCTTTAATGTTAATTTTTAATGATTTTTTGCCATTTTTACTCTACATTTTAATTAGGGTTAAATTTAGGCATGGAAATGTGCTGAAAGTCTGATTCACGAGCACATTCCTTTTTGACAGGCTAAAACTGCCATGTAATAATTTTATGTTAATTTTTAATGATTTTTTACAATTTTTATTTCTCTACATTTTAATTAATGTTTGCTTTCCAAGGTAGCGTACAATGATAAATATTTTTTCTAAAGTTACATTAGCCATATTTAATGGCAGAAAACCCATAACTGAGTTCTGTTCACTTTAAAAGCTAACATTTTTACTATAGTGTGAACTTTTGTAATCTATTGCCCACTTTGCATGACGTGTTATCCTGAGTTGGGGATGGATCTGGAGATTGCATGAGACCAAAAATAAATATAGAAAAAAATACTAAGCCCGGTGGGGAACTGACTTCCCAATCAGATACTTAACTATTAAGCTATTGAGTCAGCTGAGAACAATTATAAACACAGTATTGATTTTATTGAATCTAGAGAATAAGTTCTTTATCTCATAGCTACACTTCAACAGCAAGTGGCCTTAAACAAACTGTTTTACTGGCAGGATGCTAGTACCAGAAGTATTTTTAAACAGATCCGACAGTAGGGGCACTGCCATCTGGAAGAAGCATATTTATATTCACTATAAAAATCCTAAATTTCCAGTATTTTGTTTCCTAGTGAAACCCATCTAGGCATGACTGGACTATCTACACTTTTTAAAACAACAACAATCCAAAAACCAAAGTTGATAATGCAAGGATAAGTATTCCACAATATGAACTTGTGGTAATTTAACTTGCTTTTTCTCCCCTAGTTGCTGAGTTTGTATCACAACATTAACTTTCCCCTTGGCTCACTGGTTAAGGGTGATCTTAAAGGAGTAAGTATCTGCTGGAGTTACCTTTTCTCTTTGTGGTGGTTACGGTAGAATTCTACCATCTTTCTCTTCCACAGTCAATATGCTGTCAAAAAGTATAAACCACTGCTAGTCCCACCCCGAGGCTTGGTGGCATTTCAAACTCCTTTGCAAATGGAAGTGTTTTTGATTACATTTGTTCTTGTATATTCTTTATGTGGTGGAGGTTTAGTTAGATACAAACAAGGTAGACTCATATGTTGCCTTAGGCTTTATTACTCTTTGCAGTTCAATTTGTCTTAGTTTTTCTTTTCTGCAACCATTTATAGTTCAGCTTACCATGCATGTATTTGCAAAGTAAATTATAGTGAGTTTTCCCTCCGATCAATGAATATTCAAAGGCATTTGTGATTAATCTGTAACCTAAAATCAAATCAAATCACAAAAAGGATTAAACTATAAAAATGTATGTTTTTAGTGTAACAACCCCTTCCCTGTAACATTTCTCATGAATTTACCTGTAAACATTTCCATGAGTGTTCTGCTGAGTCTTTCTGATGCATTAAGAGCAACTTAAAATTTATTAGATGAAACAGCATGTTGAGCACAAAAGCTCATAAAATGTCTTCAAGATGCCACAAGACTCTGCATACAACTGTATCTTCCCACAGAATATCTGTGGGGATGGTGTAAATCGAGATAAAGTAGCTCTTTTTCCCCTTAATTTGCAAAACTGAAAACAGAAACAGACATAAATCCTCAAACTTAGCTGAACCTCTGAAACAAGACTTGAGGTGTGCTGAAATATTCATGAAACTTAGGGCATGTCTACACACCCACTTTGGAGTGGGCTGGATCAGGCTAAATAGGGTTGCTAGGAGGTACGGTATACTCCACACATCCAAATGCGAAACGGATCTGAAGTGACCATATTGGGTCTCCACCAGCTCACTGATAGGCTAAGGCAACTCTCTCTCTCTCTCTCTCTCTCTCTCTCTGTGTGTGTGTGTGTGTGTGTGTTTTCTTTCAAAGAGCCCATTCAAAACAAACAAACAAAAGTCTTCCTCTGACTGTGGAAGGTACCACCTCGCACACACAGCCCACACACACATGTACACTTCCACAGAGCCAATGAAGTGTTTAATTTGTCTGTGTCAGAAGCCACTTTATGATATTGGCAAATTGAAAGAGGAAGGCTTCCTTTGGCCCGTTCTCAGTTATCATATGAGCTGGAGCCAAATCAAAGCAGAGCAATCCTACCTGTACCCAAAAAGCAGACACCCCTTGACAGGAGCCAGAAATATGCCGACATAATCAGGCAGTGGGATGCTTTGTTCCAGTAAAGATGTTGTCTGATTGCCATCTGTAAGAGCACACCTGCCCATCCTTGCAGTGGTCCAAATAGCAGGCTAAAAGCCTGTGTTATCACACTCTCATAGATATATGAAATAAAAACATATTTTTTCCTAATATAGAAGTAGCTGTTTAGGAATATGGACAGGTACATATTCCTAAACTGGAACAGAAAGAGGAAACCAGAAACAAATAAATGATGTATTAGTTGTTGTCTTGTCTCTTAACAGGACTTTAAAAAGCCTTTTGAGAAAGCCTGGAAAGACTATGAAAGCAAACTGTAAGTTGGACTGGTTATAATATTTACTATTGACAAAGTGGATTATTGCTTTATTTTAGGGTTCTTGTTTTTTAATAACATAGGACTGTGCATAGATATTAACAAGCTGTCTTATTTCCTATTTGAGTGCAAAGATAGAGAAAGAAAAGCGGGAGCTGGCAAAACAGTACGGAATGGTGCGCACCGAGGTAGTGGGAGGGGAAATTGCTGAAGAGATGGAAAAGGAACGAAGGATGTTCCAGCTACACTTGTGTGAGGTAAATGAATTCTTCCCACAGTTTTCTCCTTGAGTATCACTCAGCATGAACAAACTCCATGGTTATACATGACATGCTATGGGCAGTCAACGTCCATATGTAAAAGAAAGCTCTGCCTTCAAAAGGAGCTTATGTGAAGAAGAATAAAGTTCTAGTTGAGTATTGAAAATTAGTGAGGATAGAATTATACAAAGCTGCTTTCAGTAACTTCCCCCAAAGCTGCTAATACGTATTAACTGTAAATTATTTTCTGGTGATTTTTGAGAGGTTAATTTTATACCTAGATTCTTGAACCATCATATTTACTTAATCGCTATCAGAGTTGTGTCAGGTTCTGAGTTTGTAATTTGTAAGTCCCAGAGGGACGGTGTATAAATAAAGAAAATAGTGTTGCCAGGTTTCAGGGTAACAGCTGGGTCTCAAAGTTTTCCTGTGGCTTTCCTGGTTTCCAGACCAGGAGAGAAGTCTTAGGGAAATCAGCATTGGATGAGTACATAATTTGATTTGAGAGGGAGGTGACCCAAGGTGGGTCAGACATCCTCCAGGGATTCAGCAACTACCCATTACCATCCCTGGAGTGGAATGTGGGTGGAAAGCAGCACTGCTTTTGCAACTGCCACTCCAAACTTTCTTTTCCCCATTTTTAAAACAAAGAGGCCCCTTATGGTCTAACATTTTGTGGAGGGGAGTTTGAGAGACCCAGCGCTACTGATAGGCCCTGAAATATGGAAGAATTGCATCCTGCATAGCTAAGCACAATTTCAAAAAAAAAATTAACCTCAAAAACATTTTAAATAATTTTTGAGCAGTTGGAGGAGAAAATTGCTTACTGTACTTGAAAGCAGAGGGGAATTTTGCTTACTCTGCTATGAACTCATGGGTACATATCTCCACATATTCTCAGCTGGTGTGAAGGAATGGCTTGGAGTGGAGGTATTTTTAAGTAAGTAACACCAGCACACGTGTGCGTGTGTGCACACACACATACACATACCAGGAATGAAGGGAGTTGAAAGGGAGAGAATCAGTGAGAAAATTTACTGTCTTAGGCTTATTGTTCAGCCTAGGGCAAAGCAAAGTGTGAACTGTCAGTTTTGCCTCTGGTGAACCTTCTCATTGCACAACAGTGAGTTAAACCAAATGTAATAGCAGAAAATTTTGTTTAATTAGTTATTTGACACTTTCATTCAGGGTGCTTCCTGATGCCAATTTTAGCATGCAATTGTTGTATTTACACACAGTAATTTTGAGAATGGGGCAGTGTTGTCTTCCATTGTCTTCCATTCCAAAAATAGGTTAGAGGCGATACCTTTATAGGCCACTATTAAAAATAAAAAACAAGGAACATTGCAAGCTTTCGAGTTTAAATAACTCTTCTTCAAAGCAGGTCCCAGAAGTTCACACATGGTAAAAGATGTGCTTTATCAGGATGTAACTTTAGATGTTCTTAAAATCCATGGCTACTATAGATGGTGCTGCTGCCAGGGCAGAAGTCTTGTAAGAGGCAGGAAGGGCAGTTGTAAAAGCTGCTTCTTCAGTACTGGGTTTCACACCCCCATTCTTCAAACAAAGTAACATGGGTCATATACCAACTCCACTCCCTTTGCCAGCTCCATTTGGCACTACAAGACATACAAATCCCTTTTGGCTTGCGGAAGGGGGAGAGAAAAGGGTTGATGCAGGGGACGCATGTGCTTCATTCTGGGATTGGGGTAAAATTTTGTAAGTCCAATTGGAACCAGATTGAATTAAAATGATATTACCTAATGGATGCAGTCTTGCCTTTTGGTGCGGAGAGTCCTTGTGTCTCATTCTAGGTCCGTGGAACTTTCATGCAGTTATTTTATTAATAGTCAATGGTATTGCTTATTGAAAACAACATTGAAGTCTATAGGTCCTTAGAGACTAGGAGGTTCATGTCTGCAACCTGTCCCATCAGATGCAAATGTATTCCATGTTGAACTTGAATATAAAGCATACAGAAACTATTTACATAAGACAGTACAAAAATTATGTTGGCAAAGCAGGAGCAGAGGAGGAATAAGCAAACAGATAAAACCATAACTCAGCGATTCAAAGGTGTAACCTTTGTATTTGCCTGCAGTATCTAATTAAAGTGAATGAAATTAAGACCAAGAAAGGAGTCGACCTGCTGCAGAACAACATCAATCATTGCAACTCCCAATTCAAGTAAGTGCCATCAGTTCTGTTTAGTCACATTTCTGATCATAACTTTTATTTACAACATGTTAAAGACTAACACATTAGTCAAAATCAGCTTTTCCTAAAGACAACCTTTTCATTTTCATTTGCAGCATGTATGATCTCTCTCTTCAGTGGATATCTGTGTTGCACCTCCCTTATTTTAAAGCTAAACAGTATTTCTATTAGTAGGCTTCCTACCTTTGATTTCTATTATTATTTTTGTATAAATATTTATCTGCAGAGGTCTCCCTCATGCCAGAATTCTTATTGTAGAACTCTTACTTCTGTGTTAATAACTACCCAGAGCTTCAGATCCTTATGCTACAGAGAAAAATGCCTCCTAATCGTAATAATCTTAAAAATGATATACAGTAGGCGGATTAGAATTTGTAATGCAATCTCCACAAGATGTGCTACTGCAGAATAAGGTGGTGAAATGTTGGTTTGTGGACTGTACTGCACCACTTCAGACTACATGTGAGGATATCATGTTTGCATGTTCTTCCATGTTAAAAAAAACCCATGCCCCACTTTAAAAAGGGTGAAAGGAAGATTCTGTGCCTTCCTTTTGCTATAGGGGAGCATTCATGGATTTAGCTTCCTGCCTGCATATCTATCAGGTTCATGTGGCCCCTTTGCCTTATCAGTCTAGTGGGCATGCACATCAGATCTCTATGCATATTTTACAACTATAATATAGAAACATATCTTACAATTACATTTCTTAATTTATTCCGGACTATTGACCAAACACGTGTTTGGAGCTTCATAGCTCTGCCTCCTTCAGCTGGCACCCACTCGGAGCCAATGCCCAGCTTCACTTGCCCCGCTTCCTCTAGGCATTGCCAAACACCTGTTCAGATGATAAATGAAACAGCATGAACTGCTGAACCAGCAGTTCATGCCCATCTCTATTCTGGATTAAAACACACATGGCTCCTATCTGGATCATGACTAACATTTAAAAATAGGGGTTTAAATTGGCAGGTGAAAAATATAGGAGTGATTACTAGTGCCAGTAGAAGGTTTTTACTTTTTGACCTCTCCATAACAGGTTATCTGCATTTAGATTTTTTTAAGGTGGGAAGCTTTGGGATGCATTCTTGTCCTCATTAGAATTAAGAGGCACATGATTGCAATAGAGAAAAAAAAAAAAACTTTAACCTATACAATATATGTTTAATGTATTGCATATTTTGATCCTAACTCACTCAGGAAAACTCGCAGGTGAGACAATAGTTATCAACACATTTTCCACAACTATCTAATGAACAAAAGCAAATATTTTCACAACCACAATGCATTGTTTCTAATTACAAACCACTTTATCCAATGGCTTGAACATTCTAGAAATCACATTTCTTTGAACTGGGAACATTATTTTTTATTTTATTTTTTTCCATCCTTTTTTCCTCAACAGTTTTTTCCAAGCATGTCTGAAGGCCACAGAGATGCACAAACAGTTTATAGAAAATCTTATTCCTGAGCTTCAGGCTGTAAGTATGCTTTCTCAAACTCACAGACTCCATCTGTATAACATACTACACATTAAACCATGGCATGAAGTGCTCAAGCAGGAATGAGATGTATTACATATTGGGGTTGCATATTCTCCTTCCATCACCACTCCCAGTCCTTCTGCTGCATAATCAAAATGAAGGAGTAAGGAACCTTTGGGAGAAGCCATGGCTCATTGCTTTGTATGCAAAAGCTAGCAAGTTCAATCCCCGGTATTTCTAGACAGGGCTGGAGAAGAATCCTGCCTGGAAAGGTACAAGGAATCCGTGTGGATCGTGTTGGGC
This sequence comes from Phrynocephalus forsythii, assembly GCA_029282475.1. Classification (NCBI taxonomy): domain Eukaryota; kingdom Metazoa; phylum Chordata; class Lepidosauria; order Squamata; family Agamidae; genus Phrynocephalus; species Phrynocephalus forsythii. The sequence continues at coordinate 89,755,353 of JAPFRF010000005.1, read as the reverse complement.
TAGATCAGGCCTGCTCAACACATCAACGGTGGGTGAACGGTAGCCCAAGAGATCTCCGCTGGCCTACCAATCCGCTGCCAGCGGTGGCATGTTTGGAGAAAAAAATTGGCCCACCCGCCTGGACGTTTGGTCTGGATTTGTTTCCCTACCTGTTACCGTAACACCCCACCCACTTGCTTGGCTCCTCTGTAGGGCTAATCTGGAACACCAGCAAAGTTCGAGAGCATGCGAGCGCCCCCCCCCCCCCAAAGTAGCCTGCAGAGATGACGTTTGTGAGCTCGGAGAGTCGATCATGGGGGATGTAATTGGGAGCTCTAGGTAGAACACGGGCTGATCAACTTTGGACAGCCCTGGGCTAGATGATCAATGGTCTGTCTCAATGTGATGCAGATTTCTAAATTCCAGTCCCTACTGTACCCCACCAGCATCACACCTCCTATGCCTTATAGGTTGCATATCCCATATTTATCTGGAAATAACTCCCAGTTAGCCATGGGGAACAAATGGGAAGTGTCTATGTCCTAGATGTCCAGAGTTAGGAATATATGTGCTGGGACTTGACAGTGATCAACCTCAGTTATTTTAGCCTGGGCTAAAATTATTTTACATCAATAGGAGTTTGTGGCTCCTGTACTGCTCAAGGAGTGTTATACTTGTACACTGGGCCAGCATACAAGTGCAAACAAACAAACAAAATTGCAAAACCAGTAGGAAATACACATCAAAATGCTTTAACAGCAACAGTATGGAATGTGTGGTATGATCATGCACTTTCAGATGAAGGCAAAACAGGAGGAGGAAAAAAAGCAGCTGTGTTCCCTCCGTGATCAGCTGAAAGCATCACTACAGCTGGAGCCCAAAGAGGTAAAAACTATTGAGTAAAAAGATAAAATAAAAAATTATCCAGTGGAAGTGATACCTGATAAGTATCCCAGATAGAGCCGTGTCAGGGTATGTACAGGGGAATCAGATGGAGAGTTATACTGTATTATATGCTTAAATTGAATTTCTGCTTTAAAATATAACAGTCTTTAAAGTGCCATATTTGTGCCTTTTTATTTTTTAATTGCTTTTTCTTTGGGTTTTTCCTAACATGCTTGCACAGACTAGCATGGCTTACCTCTTTTAAAAAACCTGCTTTGTATGTAAATGGTAGTGCATGCATCCCAGCTTTAAGTACAAACTAGTGGTAGCAAGTAGACCAGTGGTTCTCAACCTGTGGGTCCCCAGATGTTCCTGGACTGCAACTCCCAGAAGCCTCCACCACTCTCTGTGCTGGAAGGGGTTTCTGGGAGCTGCAGTCCAGGAACATCTGGGGACCCACAGGTTGAGAACCACTGAAGTAGACTCAAAACCTCCTGCACTGCAAGGAGAAATTGACATTTGACCCAGAATTTTTCTTCCCTCCCTGGAGTTCTTGGACTGGCATGAGAGGAGGTGCTAGTACAATGAGTGCTAAATGTTGGGTCAGTTGCTGATCTGTCCTCATTCTGCTTGTCTCTCAATACTATTGGGTCTTTTTACACGACCCCTAAGATCCGCTGGCCACTTAAATTCGGACCAGAGATCTTAGGGGTTCCTCGCTCTTCCTCTGTCCCCACCCCCCTCCGCACTTCCTGGTTGCTGGCTGCCTGAGGGAGGGAGAAAAAAGAAAGAAAAGAATGCCGGTTTACCTCCGTTTTGTTCCGGGCAGCATTCAGATCTCTTAAAGGGGCGGGGCGCCAAAAAAGAACAAACAGAAGCCAGGAGAGCCCCGCACTCACTATCCTTACACCGGATCAAATATTTGTCACATCCAAAAAGCAGGTACAAGAAAACTGCTCTGGGTCGCGCTAAAGTGGGCGGGGTTGCACTTAATTGTCTGCAAAGTCCGGACCTGGTGGGTAAACATTTTTAAGGTCCAGACCTTGCAGCCATTTGCGGCGGAGCTTAGGGGTCTGTTTTAAGAATACAGCCGGTTCCTTCGGTGGACTAATGTTTTCTAGGCAAAAGTGCTGAGCATGACCCATAACAAACTCCTCCCCCTCCTCCTCCTCCACAACAACAACAACCCACTAATAATCGGGAGAAGGAAGAGAAGACTGAAGTAAACAGTCTTCAGATGTCTGAGAGTTAGAAGATGGCCTTATTCACAAGATAGATAGAGTTTGTTTCCTTTTGCAAATGGATGAAAATTGCAGGGGTAATGTATTCTGGATGAATAAAACTGCTGAACTGTGGAACGGACTTAGGAGTCAGTGAGATCTTCTGTGCCAAAACCGAGACCAAGGAAACTTTACAAATGTTTGCTCTGAAGAGTTGTTTGGATGTGATTACCTCCAAAGTTTTTTTCCTCACAATGGTGTGGTTTCGCACTATTTGGAACTACAGTATTTCTAAGACCTGATCCCAGAGGCCTTGGATTTTTCAGCCATGACCATTGTTTGAATTGTACCTCAGAGCAACAGTGACTTGCTGTCAAATGGTCTGTTCATTTTATTCCTGACAGGACACTGTGAACAAGCTGTTGAGGTACAGCATGCATCAGTTGCAGGGAAATAAGCAATATGGCACAGAGAGATCAGGGAGTCTTTTCAAGAAAAGTGATGGGTAAGTGCTACAATTCTTGTAACTAAAATCATCTTCTGTGAGCTTAACTTTTAAAATGTGAAGATGCCTTTTCACACGACCCCTAAGATCCACTGGCCACTTAAATTCAGACCAGAGATCTTGGGGGTTTGTCGCTGTTTCTGTGTTCCCACCCCCTCCGCACTCCTGGCTGCTGGCTGCGTGAGGGGAGGGAGAAAAAAAGAAAGAAAAGAATGCCGGCTTATCTCCGTTCTGCCGTTCTGCCTGTCTCGCTCTGTTCCCAGCAGCATTCAGATCTCTTAAAGGGGCAGGGGGCAAAAAAACAAACAAACAGAAGCCAGGAGAGCCCGGCACTCTCTACGTTAGATCCGCATCAGGGATTTTTCACCCCTGGAGAGCAGGTACCTGAAAAGTGTGCTGGGACGTGCTTAGGTGGGCGGGGTCGCACTTAATTTTCTGTAAACTCCTGAGCTGGTGGGGAAACAATTTTAAGCTCCGGAGCTGGGAGCCATTTGCCGCGGAGTTTAGGGGTCCTGTGAAAAGGCTAGGCTCATATTTGTATTAATGATGATGACCAATAGTTTATTTTTATTTATTTATTTTTGACTATATGCCGCCCACTACCCAAAGGTCTCTGGGCGGCTTACAATTTAAAACTTTCAACTCAACAATAAAAATTATCTTTAATCAGAAGAACACTAAATTGCATTAAAAACTTTAATCGCCGAAAATGTCACTTGCCTTGGGAGGGCAATGACAGAATATGAAATAAATACAACTGTCCAGGTCAGGATCCAAAGCCATTTAGCTCTTTTAAGGGAATTTCCTTCAACTGGTAACCAATGTAGGCTACGTAGAGAAACAACCACTTAGGGTTCTGATTGCTGCACCGTCTTGAAATCTAAATCAACCTCATCCAGGTAGGGGGAGCTGATATATTTTCGCAGCTGAAAATCATCCACCTGGGCTTCCAGAAGGGGTAGACCTCTGTCTTGCAACCCTGTCCAGAACAGGGAAAATCCACTAACCACGTCTTGTCTGGATTGAGTTTCAATTTGTTAACCCTCATCCAGTCCATTATCTGGCCCAGACACGAGTTCAACACAGACACAAGTTTCTGACTATCACTTTTCTTTCCTCATTATCTTTAATAACACTGCATTATCTTTAATCACACTTGCCTTGAATGACAGAATATGAAATAAATACAACTGTCCAGGTGGACAAAGTTAGCTCTTTTTAAGGGATTTCCTTCAACAAAAACCAGGGTTCTGATTGCTGCATGAAATCTAAATCAACCTCCCCGGATTTCTCCTGAAAATCATAAAGGGGTAGACCTCTGTCTTGGTAAATCCACTCCACCCCACCCCATAGATTGCCTCCAGGCTCATATCTAGGCTGACATAAGTACCAGTCACTCCTATGTGTTTGTGTTTGTATTGACCCACTCAAAGGTCCATGAATTGACAGACACTTGGGGTCTGGCCCAGTCATAATTCTAACATTGTAGTATGGACAGGTGGCCAGCACTTTGCTTCTAGTGCTACCACTTAGATTTATTAGGTCACTTTATCCCAGTTGGAATCTAGGTCCCCCCCCCCCAGCAAGATGGAGACCGGCAGAGGGAGCCTGCCTCTGCCACGAGTCTTTATTTGTTTTTTTATTTTCGCTTCTCTTTTTTATTTTTATTTTGCGCCCTTTCCTTTCCTTTCCTTTCCTTTCCTTTCCTTTCTCTTTTTATTTTTAGTTTTTTGTGCTGCCCCATGCCACTACTTTAGAAGGTTAGGGGCTATTTCTTCCCTCCCCTGCCTACTGTTTGTCTGCCCCCCCCCATGGCTGACCGCTCAGATCATTGCTTAGTCTACCGCTGTTTTTATCTTGGTCAATGGGTTGGGTGGTCGCTGGCCCCATCTGCCATCTTTGGGACTTTGCTGCTCCTTGCTTTGTGCTGTGTCCTGGTGGTGTCTGTGGCTGGCGATTTGCGAAGGTAGAGAAGTCATGACATGGAAGAGCGCATGGAGGAGAGGTACAGCGTAGGGGGCATTAATGATAGTGGTGTCTTGGCAGTTTCGGTGGTGAGGGTTGCAGCCAAGGGAAGGAGGCAGTTTCCAGGGGCCATGGTGGCACGGGAACAGCTGTGGTGAAGGCGAGCACGACAATGTGAAGGTGGTGGAGGTGTTCCTGCCTATCTAACCAAATGGTTTGCCATGGAAGAGCTGCCGTGGCAGATTGTGCCTAGAGAGCCATTGGCTTTTACATTCTGCCTGCTGGCCAGTCCTGGAGGTCTGAGTACTTTGCTCCTGAGTGCCTCTCAGCAGCCTGGGCCTGAGTGCCGGAGTGGTTGTGGGGCTTATCCTGTGTCATCTCTGCCTGGCTTGGGATGCTTCCTTGACATTATCTGGCTGCCTAGACTGGATGGCCCATTAAGTATGGGGAGGAGGTTCTTCCTCTGCTATGTCATCTTGGTGATGTTGACGCTAGTTGGCTGTGGTCTGGCATATTAATATTGTTTTTATTATTTTATTATTATTTGGTTATTATTATTCCATTTGTTTCTACATTATTATTGTGATTTATTATAATTATTACTGTTTCTTCTTCTTCTTCTTCTGGGGGTGGTGGGGAGGGGTTGCTCTTGATTGTTGTATCTTGTGTTGGTATTATCTCTTTTACCTCCCCATGTGATGTTTCTCTGCAATCGCCAATGCAAGTGGGATCTTCTATCTCGGTGGTGTCTGGCCATGGGAGGTATGCTTTTGGCTGGGGTGTTGATCAGGTAAGGAGAACTCAGGTCAGGCATTTGGCACCTGTCCCTCATTCTGATCCCCCCCGACCAGTGCCACATATCAGGGAACCACTCTGTCCATACCTCCGACCTGTCCTGTTTGCTGATCAATGCCAGAATGCCAGTTCAATACATAAGATCCCAGTCATCCATGACTTGATTGTGGATGAGCGGGTTGATCTGGCTTTCATCATGGAGACCTGTGTGTGTGGGAGTTCTCTTTCTCAGCTGCGTCCCCAAGGGTTCTGCGCTCAGCACCTGGGCAGGTCGGAGGGTCAGAGGGGGTGGCCATTGTTGTGGTGGGTCAGAGGGACAGGTTTGGATTTGTACTTGTGTATCTATCTCCCAAAGGTCAGAGCTGGCCAGACCCACCAGAGCCTCATTGGCCTTCTCGCTTTGGGTGGCCACCCCCAGGGAGGCCCGTAAGGTTGCAACTCGCAATCAGGCCTTCTCAGTGGTTGGCCCATCCCTGTGGAATCAACTGCCCACCGAGATGTGCCTGGCTCCTTCCCTCACAGCCTTTAAAAATTTATTGAAAACATGGTTGTTCAAAGAAGCTTATGGCGATTGCTAATGTATGTTTGTGCCCTTTGTGCTTTGTTTGTTGTCTGTTAGTATTTCTTTGTGCCTCTTGCTGGATTCTTTCCCTTTTTTCCTTTTGTTATGTTCCCTTTTGGTTTGCATTGGGGTATTTTTAATTGTTTGTTGCTTTGGTTGTACAACACCCAGAGTTCTATTGGGAAAATCAGTGCAGTATATAAACTTAATAAATAAATAAATAAATAAATAAATAAATAAATAAATAAATAAATAAATAAATAGCTGTAGTTTTGCTCTTGGTTGAATGCTAGCAGGGTGGGGATGGGGTGGGAGAGAATGCTGCACAACAATGGTTGCTGGCATTTTTCTCATAAAGCATTCCCTCCTTCAAAACCATATATTTACTGCTGAATTTCTGCTTACATGCTGTATTGCTGGTAGAGTTTGAGTGGGAGTGGTTATGGCTATAAACAGATATAAATATACTGTAGATATACTCTCGCACACCCGTCCATTAGATCTTGGCTATATAATATTCATAAGGGACAATGCCTGTAGTTAGACTTGGAGGCTGAATAATAACATCAGTGACAGTGATGTTTTACTCTGAGATATTTGACTATTAAAATATATTATTTACAGCTAAAACTTTGCTAAATGAAACATCAGTGTCCAAAATGCCAGTGGACATACACACAAATGTGTGTGTCTCAACTGGTTTCACAAGACGCTGTTTTACACAATTTCCCTTTTTAAAAAAAAATGGTTAGTTTTTTTAGACATTAGGAACTATTGCAGCAAATTAGAAATCACTTTCCTTATGTGTCCTTCCCTATGCCAATATACTTAGTACACTGAGTGTAGGATGCTTCCTTCCTCTCCTAACAATTTAATGTAACTCAGGTCACATCATTTAAAAAGACTCCAGTGAGGTTTTGTGATATGGCTATAGGTATCTATGGGAAGGTTTCCTTCTATGAGCTTCCAACTTTAGAATCCAGTCTATAGTTATGTCCCTTGATTGTACATAGCTTTTATTTGATCTACCTCTTGGCTCAACTTTATTTGGCATTAATATAGACCACAGTCTTCTCATAGTTAAGAGCTTGTCTGGTTAGTTCCATGTGACCTTACCGTAAATGTTCCCATTAAATCTCAGCTTAAGAAAAGTCTGGCAGAAGAGAAAATGCACAGTTAAGAATGGGTATCTCACCATCTCACACAGCACGGTATGGAGCTTACTTTATAACCTGATATATTTAGTTTAGTGTATCTGTATTAGAGAGGATTGTTTGAAAACTAGCTATCTATAAGAATGACTTTTTTCTCTACAGTATTTACAAATGTTACTTTCTCCCCAACTTCACTGCAGAACCAGAAGAAAAACAATTATAGGAGGTGTCTTTGTTATTCCAGGAGGCACATTTCTGGTTCTGAGTGCTGAACACTCTACTGTTAAATTGGGTTCAGGTAGTTTAGTGCAAACTTTGGACTCTTCCAGATGGAACTGCTATTATTATTATTATTATTATTATTATTATTATTATTATTATTATTATTATTATTATTATTATTATTATTATTATTATTATTATTAAATTTTGTGCTGATGTTATTGGGATTTTTCTTGACATCACTCTATCATTCCCCTGAAGGCTTTCCACTCCATCTTGTCCCCCTGAAAACATGGTGCAATTTTAATATTGCCTTTGTAGTGGAAAGTGTAATTTAAATATGATCAACTCCCATTTGATAATAATGTTCATGGTGATTTGTATAGATGTTGCTTCTATAAAGAGAGAGGAAGTAGTAGCTTAATTAGAAAGAGAGAGAAGAAAGATAGATGGTTACCTAACACTCAGTTCTTCTCTGTCATGTTTATCTACTTCATTTGAGCTCTTAGGTAGTTGACATTTTCTAGAAGAAAGACAAGGCCTACTTTGTCATAATATAATTCTGTAATCTATGTCTCCTATTATAATTATGTTTAGTACACTTCTGTTTATATAAATGCACAACAGAGGCAAAAAAATTAAATATTTTGACAATTGTTTTGTATTACTGTACTCGTTAATTAAGGAAAGGATATAGGATAGATATTGACATTACATACTAGTGAGATTGGCACACAGACAAGACCTTTTGAATTCCGATGACTTGTATCGTAAAATTTGTGAAAATAGTTTGACATTCTTTGGTAATGCTTCTCTATCTGAGAGAAATCCCTACATGACTCAGTGAAACCTATTCCCGTGTGAATGCTAGAAGACTGCAGCTGTAGATTTCTTAAAACCCAATGCTGATCTGCTTTTGTTTTTTATTTAAATTGTAAAACAACCAGCTACATCGCCCTCCAGTCAAGCTGAATTTGCTCACTTGCCAAGTGAAACCAAATGTGGATGATAAGAAATGCTTTGATCTTATTTCACGTAAGTCCTCTCTCAGTTCCTTCAAGTTCTCCTTTCCTGTCATTGAACCTGCTCCCATTGCTCTTGATAGGAGAAAATTGATTTCTTTACTAAAGCAGAGAGGGGTTGGATCTCTTAAGCCAGGCTCTTATTTGTGTTGTGATATGGGATAATAATAATAATAATAATAATAATAATAATAATAATAATAATAATAATAATAATAATACAGGGCATGGTGGCTCAGTGGGTTAGAGCAGAGAAAACTGTTGGCTACAAAGTCAGCAGCTCAGTAGTTTGAATCCCAGGTGCCACACGCAGCAGAGTGAGCTCCCGCTGATAACCCTAGCTCCTGCCAGCCTAGCAATTTGAAAGCATGCAAATGCAACTAGATAAATAAGTACTGCCATAAAAAGCGGGAAGGTAAAACAGTGTTTCCTTACAGCCATGCTGGCCACATGGCCATGGACTTGCACAACACTGACTTTTCGGCTTGAATACGGAGATGAGCACCGCCCCTAAAGTCGGATATGACTAGCACACATGTGGGGGAGGGGGAACCTTTACCTTTACCAATGGGCTAATAAAGCAAAAAAGAAAAGTGTTTTGTTTATATACTTCCCCATAGTGCTTGAAGGACTCTCTGGGTGGTTTATAACACAATTATGCAGGCTACACATTCCCCCGCCCCCAGCAAGCTGAGTACTCATTTTTGCCAACCTCAAAAGGATAGAAGGCTACCTGGGATTGAACCCTGGGTTGTGAGTACAATTTTGGCTGAAGTAATGCAGTTTAACCAACGAGGCTGGAAAGCTCACTAAAGTGGCTGTTTTGTTTATGCAAGGCTGAGAGATGAGATAGAAAGTGAAGGAGCCAATATTCTGCTGATTTTGGGTGCCAGTATAGAGCTGGTTTTTGGTTCCTTTTTGTCTCCTACCAGCTCATCATGAGCACTCACTTTCTTTCAGCATTATTAACCTCACAGGCTGTTGTGAATACAGTGACAGAATGCAGTCAGATAGGGAAATGGTTTACATTTTGAACCGCTTGTGGCATGGTCCTGTGCAAGCTATTTTTCAGTATCACACAATGCACAAGCACTAGCACTTGAGCCTTTAAGCCATGCCCAAACTGGGCCTTTTTGGTCCCTCAGCAGGGCTACTCTTTCTCAGGGATCTGAGTTGGAGTGATTCAGGGACAGATAAAAGGGTCACTTTAAGGGAAATCACTCCTGGCAAAGTGATGTTTTCCATTACCATCAAACATAAATCCTTTCTTGCCATCTAAAAACACATAGAGCAACCTGAAAAACCATTGGAGCAATGATGACAAATAATCATATATTAATTTCCACATTGAGAAGCATTTTGTGCAGAATGGCTTTGATAGCACTCAATAACATCTCATTCAGTATTTTTCCCAGGTCTGGAAGTGGATATGCTAAAATAGCAGTTTTGAGGCTGTTATTTTCTGTTCCTCTTGTGCTTTATCAAAATATATACTTATCTCTGTTTTGTTTTGATGTTTCCCCTCCACTTCAGATAACCGAACATATCACTTCCTAGCAGAGGATGAACAGGACTGTTTTATGTAAGTAATGGAGATGATGAATGTATGGCCCAAAGTAATAATGGAAAACTGAAAACAATGCCATTTTGAGCTGTATGGCAGAAACAAGCAAATACTGCTCAGAAAACCCTGTCTTTGAATTAATTCCTCAGAGGCTTCCTGTTTTGGTGCTTGGTGAAAAAATCCTGTTGCTGTTGTTGTTGTTGTTGTTGTTCCCAAGACTTATTAGTATAATTGAATGCAAGTTAAAATCAGTTAGACTATTGTTTATTAAGTGATTAAAATCATCACAATATTCTGCAAAACATAAACACATTACAATCCACAGGTCTAAAGCAATGTTAATATCTGCTGTTCTTGCAAATATTTTCACGGGTTGTCTCAGGTACAGAAACCTTCTCTGTGCTTTGTTTGCCCTAGGACAACAAAAACAGGGAGTTTGTGAGATGCCTGTCAGGCTGTGGAATGGTGTGTATGTGTGGGGGTGGAGGCTATTAATATCTTGCCATTGTGACAGAATTAACGAGGAATGATTTGTGGTGTATGGGATGTATTCAGTTTGATACATCACACATAATTCAAGCTTGCAATAAATAAATGACCAAACAATTGTTTTTTAAATGAGAATTAAACACAAATAATCTATTTCATGAGCACTTCTGTTAGGTGGAGATTTCAGGGTGAATCTGGCTCAGCCAGGCCCCTTTGAATTCTGGAGCAATTGACTATGGGACAGTGGGAAAAGTAGCAGACCATGACCCAGGAGAATTGGATTTGGAACTCCTCTTGGCCATGAATTTTCATACTGAGTGGAGATTGGGAAGGCCACTCCTTAAATACCTCACAATTCTTGAAAATACTACTAGAGTCACTATCAGTCAAATGCAACTTAATGGCACTAAACATACACAATTGTGAAAGTTTATTTTAAATGCTTCGATTTGAATCTGCCATTTATTTATTTCTTATTTATTTTAGAGTATTTTTACCCCACCTTTCTCCTTGGAAAAGGACCCAAGGTGGCTTACAGTAAAGAGGGATAATATACGGTCCAGTTCAATTAAGACATGTTCAAGTATTTGAGAACAAGGAACTGAGGGACATCTTACAGCATTAATAGACAACATTACATTAAATCAGGGGTCCTCAAAGTTTTCAAACAGCTGGCCGGTCCACCACGTCCCAGACACCACTGGGGGCCGGACCACAGTAAAAAAAAAAGGCTGACATGGAAAAAAGGGGGGAGGGCGGGGCAAATGGACGGAGCCCCCCATGACTGACCCATGATAATTGTGTCTGCAGGGCCCCAGCAATGCCTCCTGCTCTAGATCACCACCCTGAGGTGACAGCGCTGGGATCCCTCTGCTGTGCCTCTTCCTCCTCCTCCTACAATGGCAGTGGCTGGAGCGGCTCTCCTTCCTTCCTTCCTTCATTGTGCTGGGAAGGAGGGGGCAGCCCAGGCAAACTCAGGCCCCTCAGGCCATAGCCCTCCCACTTTGAATGCCCCACTAGCCAGCATGCTGATCATCTGGGTGGTAGTTGGGGGGAGTGGGAGAAGCGACATAGCCTACTGCTTTGAACTGCTTCAGCAATAGAAGCAGCTGTGGAGGATGGCTTGTGGGTAGGTGGGGGGGGGGTTGCAATTGGTCCCGGGGGCCAGATTCAGGACCTTCGGGGGCTGCATCCGGCCCCAGGGCCTTAGGTTGAGGACCCCTGCATTAAAGCTACAAGATTATAAGTAGTTATAAACACAAAGTCTATGTGAACCTATATATTCATATAAAAGACACATAATGGTAGTTCATCATTCAGGGAAAACTTGCCTGAAGAGAAAGGTCTTTGCCTTTTTCGGGAAGGATCAACAGAGATGAGGTAGTCCTGACCTCTAGTGGTAGGGAGTTCCAGAGTCTGGGCGCAGCAGCTGAGAAGGCTCTTTCATGGGTTCCCATGAGACGTGTCTGTGAGGGTGGTGGGATGGACATTTATGTCATGAACAAAGGATATGTGCCTTTAACAACTGTAACAAAGGAAGCTGTGTTATTGTTTTATCAGACCATTGGTCTCTCTAGTCCAGTACAATTGACATGGACTGGTAGCTGTTCTCTAGAGAGTTGTGGGGACTGGGGATCATATGTGATGTCTGTGTGAATGTTTTCATCTTTACTATAGTGATTGTTAGGATACAGGCGATGGTAGTTTTGAACCTATGAGTCCAGTGCTCTCCCCCCCCCAGAGTGTGCTTATTTATTTATTTATTTATTTATTTATTTATTTATTTATTTATTTATTTATTTATTTATTTATTGGATATTTATGCCACCCATCTGGCAGCGAGGCCACTCTGGGCAGTATACCTAAATACCTTATTCCTAAGTAATGTAGGTGGTGTCCCAGTTTCTTTTTCTGAACAGCAAACAAGGCTTTAGATTTCATACAGCTTTCCTTTACTTCTTCATGCAACAAGTTACTGTACAGCAACCAAGCCTGAGTGGGTTGAGGCAAAATCTACTGAAAGAGTGAGATTGTTCCACATATCTGATGGCATTTTCCTCCTATGTTGCAGATGGATCTCTGTTCTGAGCAACAGTAAAGAAGAGGCCCTGAACTTGGCATTTAGACAAGCGCATGGCAGGGAAGAGTGTAGTGTGGAAGACTTGACAGGAGTTATCATTGAGGAGATAAAACGCATGCCAGGAAACAGCATGTGCTGTGATTGCTCAGCAGCAGGTACAAAAGAAGACTCTAGGTGGTTTCTACCTTCCACTTTAGCTACTGTCTTGGTTTACAGAAAGCTGGCATACTAGATTAGCACAACTGTAGAAATGGTTAACATGCATGGCATACAGACATCATTCCTTCTCTAAGCTGTTTAGTTTACAGCTCGTAAACTAGCATCAATGGTCAGAAATAGTGGCAGTCACTGGGTGGAGAGCACTAAGTTGAGGAAAGCTGCTTTATAGTTTTGATCGAATTTAGTAATGTCACTTGAGATGGGGATGAATAAAAAATGAATTGGGATATTCATCCCCTAATATAGATGGTGGGGGTGATTGCCTCCCTAAAGTCCAAGGAAGCCCCCATCAGTGCGATCATGATGTGATTGCACAGATGGGGGCTTCCCTCGGCTTCAGGGGTTGCCCAAAAGAAAAACATGAACCAACAAACCAATTCATCAGTTTGTGGTTTCATGGGCAGTAAATTTGTAGTTCTTCAACCTTGACAAACTACAGATTGGGAGGAACCACCATTTTGGCAGTTCATCCCCATCTCTAAATGTGACCAATTATGCCTTCTGTGATATCCTATTCAACAGTTTAACAGCCTTTGAGGCCTTTGTCTTGGAGACTAAGGGCCATAGATACATCAAATTTACCAGAAAATGATATCCATTTACAACCCAGAGCAGAAACTGATGCTGTGACCCATTTTGATCTCACAAATAACATCAATGGATTATGTGGGATTTTGACGTAGCAGGGAAATTAATTTCATGCTGACAAATGGAAAGAAATCTGTCAACAATGTGTAGAATGACAGTGTTAGGCTGGCACAATTAACATTGTCATTCAAAATCTGAAAAAAAAAGTTCTATCCAGAATGTAATGAGATCAAAGGTACCTTAAAAGCATAAGAAGAGCCATACTGACTGCTGAACCTGACCAAAGGTTGATATAGTACAGCTTCGTCTTATGTGCTCAGTTTACCTGATGTTCTCCAGAAACAGACATAAAGTGGTTGAAAGCCTCTGATACACAAGGTGATACGTAGCCATTGTGAATAGTAGCCATTAATGGACATAACCTTCATGAACTAACCCAGTCTTCTTTTAGAGCTAATGGAAGAACCTGGTCATCCATTACTTGGCTGGAGTGCTTGAAAAGCTTAAAAGGATTTTTGGCAAACACCACATCCTTGTGTACTTCAAACCCACAAACACACTAAGGCAGAGACTCATCCACCAAAGAACCCAACACCAAAACGCAAGAGGAGCAATATAGTATATGTGGTCCAATGCAGTGAGGAGTGTGCAGACCTCTACATTGGAGAAACCCAACAGCCTTTAAACAGGAGGATGGCCCAACACAGGAGGGGCAACAGCTCAGGATCAGAATCAGCAGTGTGCCTCCACTTGAAGGACAAAGGGCTTTCATTGAAAGATGAGGATGTACACATATTAGACACAGAAGATAGGTGGTTCAAGAGAGGGGTCAGGGAAGCCAATCATGTGTGCATTGAAAACTCCTCCTCAACAGAAGTGGGGGACTCAGGCACAATCTGTCTCCCACTTATCAAGTTGTTCTTTCAACCATCCCCAAACAAATCAGAAGCACTTCACACCTCCACCAGCTAATGACCCATGCTTAATGGATGTTGGGAAGGGTTGCATAGGTGGGACTTTCACACACCCCAGGCCATTGCCCATCTAATGAGCCTATTCAGGCCATTGTCCACCTAATGAGCCTATTCAGTCCAGGCTGACATGAAATCAAGATGAACTATAAATTGGAGGCCTTGCCACTAACTTTCCTCAGACTGACAAAGCTGCTTGGATGAGTAGCAAAACATTTTGATCTCTCAAGAAAAGAAGTCAAGCTGCCATGACTCAACTTCCAAATTGCTGGCATTCTTGAAACCAAGATCCATTTTAACCCAACATACATTTCTTTACCACATCAGTCATACTGCTTTTGCAACACCCTGGGAGCCTGGTAAATCCCTGTTTTGACAAGCTGAACATAACTGTTTAGTTTCATTTCCATGTTGTTGAAGCATTGAAGTTAATTGTTTTATAATAATGAGAAACTGGATAACAATTCCTCTCCTCTATTGGCATTTTTGCGAGAACTACAGTTGATGAGAACACATGGGGAAGTAAGTGCATAAACACGCCTTACCATGTGGTCTGTCATAATTTCCAAGGCGGCACTAATTATTTCTTTCCATATGCTTCCTCACTCCACAGACCCAGCATGGCTCTCTATTAATTTGGGGATCTTGATCTGCATTGAATGCTCTGGGATTCATCGGGAGCTGGGTGTGCACCACTCTCGTATCCAGTCACTAGCTTTAGACAAGCTGGCAACCTCAGAGCTTTTGGTAAGGCAATGCCTTTTTCTGCCCTACCAAATTTTGTGATGGCCTCCTTTCTGGGTTCTGCTGAGTCATTCCTTAGCTACAGCTGTACACATAGTTTTTCTTGCTTTTCTTTTCATCCCATTGTTTTTTACCTTACCTTGTCCGGTGTACTTACCATAGCTTCAGCTCTCCTGCTTACCTCCCTGTGGCTTCTTTCTTTCTTAGCCCTCCATGAGTGCATATTGACTGATCATGGAGACTTTTCTGTGATCTGATGCCCCCACTACTCAGCGCATGCACAAGAGAATAATCTCTAACATTCTTGAAAACAAGATCCATTTTCAGGCCAGAATACATTAGGCTCCAAAAATTGTGGGCTGCAAAGTCGGCAGCTCAGCAGTTTGAATCCCAAGTGCCACGCAGCGGAGCGAGCTCCCACTGATAACCCCAGCTCTTGCCAACCTAGCAGTTCAAAAGCATGTAAATGCAAGTACATAAATAGGTACTGCCGTAAAAAGCCGGAAGGTAAAACAGTGTTTCTTTGCAGCCATCCTGGCCACATGGCCACAGACTTGCACTACACTGGCTCTTTGGCTTGAATATGGAGATGAGCAGCGCCCCTAGAATCAGACACGACTAGCACGCATGTATGGGGGGAACCTTTACCTAAGTGACACAGAGGTGCAAATTATATGTTGCCAAAATTGATTATATAGTATCTTGTCTTGGCCTAGGACCCAGCTAAAATTTGGTGTGCTTAGATATACTTATTGCCTACATAGACATGTTTTCCCTGTGATGTATACTATTTCAGTATTACATTTATGTTTTATTTGTTTTGCAGTTGGCTAAGAATATTGGAAACTCACGATTTAATGATATTGTGGAAGCCAATCTTCCCAGGTCATCTCCAAAGCCCACTGCTGACAGTACCATGTAAAAGACCATTCTTCCTTTTATATACTGTGTATATTTATAATGATCAGGATGGGGAGGAGAGGGAGGGTGCTGTAAGAACAGCTATGTTTGCTGACATTCTCCAATACAATAATATTTTTTTAAAAACTGTTTGATGGTACTGTTGAGGTCTTCTGATTTATTGTGGCAACAAATTTAATAGGACTTACTGTGTTAGATATAACAAGCATAATGCCAGTAGTAACCTTCTCCCACTGCACATTAAAGCCAGTAAATGATGAGATCATTAGTAATACAAAAGATATCAGAAAATAGAGAGTGACAGCATGGTTTCACCATACGTATAATAAAGCTGTCAATTTACTGATATACCTACTTCCACATCTAAGATACTAATATAGATCATGTGGGCCAAATCCATAGAGAGTTAATGGCTGAAATCCCATTGCACTTGATGTAGCTTAAAGTTACATCTCCAAAAGCTCATAAGGAATTATGACAAGGCATTTGGCATTACTGTACTTGTCTTGCTGCACAGCCAACTGTGCAACTGCTTTCTAGGTATTAGTTCTACTTTTGCAGAAATTTTGCAATTGCTTGCCTAACATTGGGTTAGGCAAAAGCAAAGCAGTCTGCTTATATACCGCCCCATAACACTTCAAGTAGTCTCTGGGCAGTTTACAGTTTTTAACTGCAGTATGCAGGCTACACATTGCCTCCCCAGCAAGCTGGGTACTCATTTTACTGACCTCAGAATGATGGAAGGCTGAGTCAATCATGAGCCTGCTACCTGGAATTGAACCCCAGGTCGTGAGCACAATTTTACCTGCAGTACAGGCATTTAACCACTGCGCCATGAGGCAAGCATATCTAAGCAGCAGGGATTTAGCCTGTATATTGAAAACAGTATGTAATCCTACCTGACTTCCTACATTCCTGTTAGATATAAGGAATCAGAAATGCTGGCAAAATGCTAATCCTTTGCCTGGTGGCATTGTGATGTAAACATTGATGCGTATCACTTTGAGTCCCTGAGTTCTGTCATTATGTGGCATCAGATTTAAAATTCACCAGGAGCCAAACATCTTGTGCATGTTTTCCTTCTGTCTACCAGAAAGCTGTGAAGAGGGTTTAAAAAAAACAACCAAGTGGGAAACTGGGAGCAGAAGGGGGTTCTTGGCTTGAGGCTTTGGACATATGTTGTTTGTTGGAAAGCAGATTGTGGTTATACTGCATTCTGCGGGCTTGTCATCACAGTGCCTACTCGAATCAGTCGCTTCCTATCTGTGCTTACTTTGCCCGGTTACATTGCAGGACCTTTCGGAAGGATTTCATCATTTCCAAGTACATTGATAGGAAGTATGTTGCTCAGAGGATTTCAAGGAGCCCATCAACCAGGCTCAAAGAGCTGGAGGATGCCGTTAAAGAAAAGGATATATACACACTACTTCAAGCTTATGCTGAAAAGGTGGATTTAAGTGAGCCTCTTTTGGAAACCAGCCAGGTGAGGCTCACTCCCTTTGACATAAGTGTAAACACTATAGTAGAAGCAACACCAGTGTCACAGAATGAAAAATCATTTATCTTGTTTCCATAATGAATTAAATGAATTGGAGGGGAAGCTTTACAAGATGATTCCAAGCAGACCTATGGCTAGACAGCTTAAGCAGCTTCTGCCTTCCCATCTTCCACTAAACCACTATGACTGTACTGGCAAAAAAGCAGAGTAACAAAACCAAATATGAGGCAGTAGTTGAACACAAAGCTTCTGTAAAGAACTGGTTGTAGCAAAAGAGCAGCAGCCAGTACTTGCATAAACCTTCACCTGATATTTCTGCTTTTGGATGTTGTTGTCAGAGGTTAGAATTTATAAACTCCTTATCCATTTTTCCCCACCTCCAAAGGATTTTTCAGGTTTTCACAGGTTTTGAAACAAGTCTAAATACTATTATCCAATCTCTTTGTCTTTTTTTCTTGTTTAAAGGAATCTGGAGAAACGCTTCTCCATCTGGCAATATTAGTGTGTGACCGAACATCTTTGCATATTGTAGATTTCCTGGTACAAAACAGGTAAGCTGACACTGTGGGTCTCTTCAGTAGTTTTGATATGAGAACACCCACTATTGTGAGGGCAGATAATGAGTTCTGGGTTGATACCTGTCACTCCATGATGAGTATCTGAATGTGAGAACTGAAACATTTTGACTAAAGAGATCTGTACTTAGGGGTAAAATTCATGTATTTTTCATCTTAGAAGAATGATTTCCCAGATGTAGGCAAAATACAGGAGAAGCTGAAGAAGAAATAGGAACATGTAGAATGACTATTATGATTGCTTGGGGAAGATGGGGATGGTTATCATTTTTCACAAGCAACTGAGAAGTATAGCAACACCAACTCCCTCAATAGCCTGTTCAAATTAAATGTCAGAGAAAAGCAGAATGATCCATAACTGGCATTGTCAAAGTTGTAACAGTAATGACAAGGTCCAAGCCTTCCTTCCTTCCTTCCTTCCTTCCTTGCCTTTTTACCAGTTGCTAATTATATAGAGCAGTTCTTCCTCATTTTTGGCCCAATTGCATGATCTTTCTTAGATGTATTAATTGTCTATCTAAAGGCCAATAATTATTGCATATAATAATAATAATAATAATAATAATAATAATAATAATAATAATAATAATAATAATAATAATAATTGAGTATATATAATAGAGTAAAAACATAAATAATAGAGTAAAAACATGGGAAATATAGTGACTACTACTACTACTACTACTACTACTACTACTACTACTACTACTACTACTACTACTACTACTACTACTACTACTTGCAGAATGCCCTAGTTGACATGGCTGAGCTAGCTGGTGAATTCTGCAAGATACAGGCCCATAAGACATTTTTCAAAGTTCCAGCACTAGGAAAGGTGTTGCTGGAGGGAAACTCCCATGGACTCCTAGTCACCGTAACCAATGGTGAAGGATGATTAGGAGTTGTTGTCTGCCAAGCATTGGGAGGGCCACACCTTCTCCATTCTGGCCCAAAGAGAATGAGATTGCCTAAAAATGAGAATTGTCCACATGATTCGTTAATATCTCCTATCCAGTGGGAGCCTGGTAAAGCAGACATCCAAAGGGAACACACCACTTCATTACTGCAGCCACCACAATAAACCAGAATGCGTAAAACTACTTCTGCGAGCGAAAGCCAACACTGCAATAAGTAAGTGTTTACTAAACAAAATTATTGTTCAAAATTAGAAAGGGAAGTAGCTGGTTGGTTATATTATTTACTCTTGTACTTCATTGCACCACGATAGTGCATTGTACAATCCTTTATACTTTGTAGTCAACCAGTCTTCAAACATACAGCTGTGGTGGTCTATTGATGACACTAGCGACATTGAGATGGTTTCATCGCAGGTGCTCTGGCTTAATATATGGCGTGTATTGACTTTTACTTTGCTGCCAGGATAGCTATGTCAGTTAAATATCAAGCTTGGGAATTCACCTCCCCACTGTGCATCCCTGAAGAATCAGCCTGTTGGGCAAGCTGCACAGTCCAAGGATGCTCCGGAAGAAGGGAATGGTAAACCACTTCTGAGTGCTCTCCATCTAGAAAATCCTGAAAAGGGTTGCCATAATTCAGAATGGACATGACAGCACATGATTATTATTTGCTTTTATCATTTTAAAGCCATTTAATAAATAATAATAATAAACTACTTCGGGGCCTACTAAATCCTTTGGAATTGCTAAAGAGAACAAAATTTACATTATGCGGAGAATGAGTAGACTACTTCAATATGTTATATTCTGAATATATGTCCATTTCCACATTATACTAAACTATGACCAAAGATGATAGTATGCCAATGTTCTATAAGGACATGGCACTTGAAGAAGAAAGTGATATTAGCATCCAACTACATGTTTAGAATATGTCTGTGAAGATTCTCAGTCATCCAGGTGAGTTTATCTTGAAGATGAGTCATGGCAACTAGACTTCTTTTCTTGAGTGACTGAAATGATTCGCTGCTCACCAAACACAACAACATGATGTCATTTTCCATCCAAGATTTTTGACCTTTAGAAACAAAGGACATTTGCCAATCTCAAAAAAAAAAAGAGAAGTTCCCATTTTATAGACATGTCATCCCTTTTGACCTTTAGTGGGTTGCAGAAAATAAAAAGGTTCCCATTTTATAGACTAGCACATTTATTATGCCATGGATTTTCATGGATTATAGTCATTTTATCAAGAATTTCAGGTGTACATGCATTTGTTATGTCATGTGCTGTCAAGTTTGAATTGAGTTACAATGACCCTAATAGGGCTTTCAAGGTAAGAGAGATATTTAAGAAGTGGTTATGCCAGTTCCACTCCCCCACCGGGTTTCCACAGTTTCCATGACACGTGGAAAGCAATGATTATTCCTCATAGCTCCATCTCTTATAGAAGGTCAATTTCTCAGGTTGACGTTGCATCATATCTCATATTTTGAGAGCTAGCTTTGGTCTCACTGATATGGGGCCAACAAATTATAGAGGCTTAGACCAAGTCTCAGGTTCTGGTCCCCACTAAGTAACACAAATGGGCAAGTCATTGAGTGAATTTTATCTCTCTGAGACTAGGCTACTTGACAAGGTTGTTGTGAAGGGAAAGTAGGGACAAAGTATGGGAAAGCCACGTATCCTATGATAAACACATTACGTAAAGGAAAATATATACGTGTAACTTAAAGAAATGAAGAATAGATCTGCCCTTCTGTGGTCTGGGGACCTCCAGATGTATTTTGTTATAATCCCTATAATCCTTAGCAAACATGGAGGCACAATGTCTTAGAGAGCAAGGAAGTTATTGTGTCTAACATGAGAAGCCTCATGCTGACAGAGCACCAGTTTCTCCCAAGAGTAAGATCTTGTCTATGGCAGAGGACCATGGATGCCTTTTTAAATAGGTAAACAATGCTACATTAAGTGCAGTGTTGAAACATCCTTTTAATTGTGCTTCCAAGGTTTAATTATACTGTACTGTAGAAAAAGAAGTGACTTGAAAAAAGTCGATGTGTACAAGTAAATCTGGTTTAAAAGGTAAAAGCTTTAATGTTGTTATACAGAAGACTCCTGGATAGTATCATGGGATGGTCTTGTAATGGCCAATGTCCTTCCTGTCTAGTGTAAGGCTTGAAGACAAAGCATATTAATGTCACACTTAGGATACAAAAATGAGGTTCACAGTGAAGCGATATATATTTAAAAACCTAGTTATATCAATGGGACCAAAACTATTAACAGTTATCCTTGTTGTTACAGTGGTACCTTGTATAAAGGAATTAATTCGTTCCAAATGAAATTCTGTTAAGCAAATTTTCCTTTATACAAATTTCTCATTGTGACCATTTTTATGTTGTACGGATTCACCCCATAGGCAATTCTGTTAAGCAAATTTCCCCTATTTCCGGAATTTTTATGTTGTACAGATGTTATGTTATACAAACCATTTGTTATACAAGGGTCCACTGTACTTATTTGATGGTGTCTCTATATTTCCACACAGCTAATGAAGCTGGGCAGACAGCTCTTGATGTTGCCAGGCAAATGAATCATCCTGTGTGTGAAGATCTGGTAAGATTTGGGAGTTTTTGTCTCCACTAGCACCACTGTCCTCTCATGGCAGGGTGGTTAAAATGGAACCTGGAAGTTGAGTCATGGCCACTGGACTTGTTTTCTTGTGAGATTGAGTGATGAAGCTCCTTGGATGAGTAGTGCAATGTTTCAATCTCACAAGAAAAGAAGTCCAGTTGTCATGAGTCAACTTCCGGATAACCTCACCTGGATGTCTAAGAATCTTCAGAGATAAAAAAAGGAACTTTCCCAAAGTATTAAGCTGTGGGTTTTGGGGATCCAGATGTACCCACATTTTGAACTCCATGTTAGAGACTGGGGTCTAGGAAGCTGTTATAGCCCATTGTAGATGTTTATTCTCTGTGTGTGCTCTATTATGTATTTGATCAAATCAAGTTTACATACAGTACATTTTTCCATTATACCCTGCAAAACCCAGTAACATCTACTGTACTACATGTCTTCTGTTCATCATAATCATATAAATATATAAATAATCTCTGAATGGCAGAGCTGGAAGGGAGTTATGGGTCATCAAGTCCTGCCCCTGTTGGGGAGACCCAGTGGGGAATTGAACACCCAGCCTCTGGCTCCGCAGCCAGAAACCTAAGTCATTGAGCTATCTAGCATGCCAGCTTTTACTACTTCATTGAAGCATATGCATTTATATAATTGGGGAGGTGATAAAAACTTGTAGAGTAATTGGAGGCAAACTGTTTCGTATCATCAGTCTATAGATTACATGTAACCAATTATTATAACAGAGAATTCTTTAACTGTTGAATGCATCAAATGGAACACAACAGGAGGCCACTTTCTGTTGCATGAAAATTTAGCTTATATGGTTTTGTGGTTGGTCTTTGAGAGCTAATCAGAGGCTTTATTTACAAGTCTTGGTTGTCAAAGAGGGAGGCCTGTTTAAATTATGTCTCGGGAATACTGATGTGATTCCATGTCTAATAACAGGTTGTCTCTAAAATAGGGTTTGGACCTTAAGAGTGCAGCTTGTTCTTTCTTTCTTACCTCTACCATATTATTAGGTATCCTTGTTTGTGCAAGCGCTAATAATAATAACAATTTTGTGTTGCCAAGTCAGTTCTGATTTAAGGCCCCCTTTTTTCAGAAGTAGTTTACCTTTCCCATCTTTTGGAGCATCCTGAGGCTATGCAGTTTGCCCAAGACTATACAGATTGACTCTTCTGGGTGCACAGGGAGTAAATGAAGTTGGAATAAGAAGCATAAGAACATAAGAACACAAGAAGAGCCATGCTGGATCAGGCCAAAGGCCCATCTAGTCCAGCTTCCTGTATCTCACAGTGGCCCTGCCAAATGCCTCTGGGAGCACACAAGACTAGATATCTGTCTCCTGATACCACTTCCCTGCATCTGGTCCTTGAAGTACCCCAGTTTTAAGCCTGGAGATGACACATCTCCATCATGGTTTGTAACCTGTGATGGACTTTTCCTCCAGGAATCTGTCCAATCCCCTTTTGAAGGCATCCAGGCCTGATGCCATCACCTCATCCTGTGGCAGGGAGTTCCACAGACTAACAACGCGCTGGGTGAAAAAATATTTACTTTTGTCTGTTCTTACTCATCCAGCCTCAATTTGAGTGGATGTCTCCTAGTTCTGGTATTTTGTGAGAGGGAGATGAGCGTCCCTCTCTCCACTTTATTCTAACCTTGCACCCAGATACCTATCTAGCCAGCCCTGTGTGAACCATAGCCTGCCATAAATTCAGCAATGTGCCATGCTTGGTTCTCTTTACAGCCAGTACTAATTTGCTCTGCAAGTCTTGATAATGCTGCTCTTCTACTTCTGGAGAACTTTTCTCATTGTCTTTTGGCACATCCCATTTCTTCACTGGGAGTTCTATATAAAAAAGAAAAATGTAGCAGGTTAAGCATCTTCCTTGAAAACTTTTGTGAAAAATCTGAATGTGAGGAAAGACGGAGTTTTCTGCATATTCCAGCTTCTGCAGGCTCAAAATGATAAGTTCAACTTGCATGCTCACGTGGAATATGAATGGTACCTGGGCCAAGAGGATATGTTTGAAAGTGACGATGAGCTGGATGAAAAGGTAAGACTCCAGCCTTTTTGAGCAATTGTTGCACGGGTTGAAGCTGGTGTATTGTGTATCTTCTGTGTGTACCATTTCTCAGCTGTTCTTAACAGAATCATAGTAGAGTGGGCACCTTCCTAACCAATTAATCGCCCCTTCGAGCTGCAAATCTGTTTCACCAGGCATGGCACAAGAAATACAAAATTGTATGGCTATTTATATGGATAATCACTGAATTATACAACTGGTAGGGTTCTAAAAATGATCAGCCATGATGGGGTTTTCCAGGAGAAGAAAAAAGAACTTTGTAGGTTCTCAAAGACTTAACAGTTTATTTATGGAGTAAGGCTGAATGGTGTAGCTAATAGAAGTGCAGACTGCAATAATTACCTTAACAAGAGTCATCTATATAAACAATTGTTGGGTGGCAACACAGATATCCTTATATTGGTGAACTGAATATATGTGTGTGTGCTCTCTAAAAGTCCACCTCGAAACCACAAAACATGAGTCTTTTGATAAATTGCAGCTTAATAGTTTCAAACTGGGAATCTCTTTTGAAACTGTTCTAGAATAGCCCATGTCACAATTATTCATACTGCTCTGGGAAATTCTAGTGTTCTCCCACTAGTTTTTGAATGATAGTTTCTGTTTTCACATTTGTGTCTGTTTAATTTCGTTGTATAGAGATCAACCTGTTTGTTCTAGATATAGAGCAATAAAGCACTAGTGAAATTGATGGCATATATTACAGAGAAATATGAATAGGCTTATGAATATTTGATATTGCAGATTACTTTAACAGGTCCTGTAATACAGGAGCTAGTAATACTTTAGGAATAGATAAGGGGGGGCAGAGCAAGAGTAGGTGATACCTTTTATTGGGCCACTATAAATGCAAACAATTTGTCTGCCCCAGCCATGAAGGGTGTGTCTTAGAACCTGAGAAAGCTGATGTCATCCACAAAAGGATGCTAAATGTTTTTAAAATTTTAGTGATCCAATAAAAAGTATCACCTACTATTCTTGGATTTGTGTAACCTTCTAGACAACACCAAGCTTTTCCCTTTTCATAAGGGGACTGCATCTGGATTTGGACACAGGTTTAGTTCCTATTTCTGTACATCAGCTTTATAATGTTAAGTGTCTGTTAAGGACAAGTCTTCTTATTTTTAACACATTGTAAATGACCAAGTCTTGCAATAACTTCAGCAGTGTAGTCCTAAAATACCTACAGAGAAGAAATCCCCATCCTCAGTGCATTCGCATTGCACCATGCCACCTTAAACATTTCTCTACTCAGATGTACCCTGTCTGATGTGGTGGACAGAGTGATAGACAAGGACTCTGCAGCCCAGGGTTCAAATTTCCACTTAACCATGGGAACTCATGGGTGTGGGGGTAGAATTGGTAAAACCTTAAAATATTTCACATCCTTTACCTTGAACATCCTGTCAGGATTGATATCAGTTGGTTCCAAATTGATGGTGCATAATTAACATCTCCTTTGCACTAGTGGCCATGACAATTAAATGGTACCTCTATGTTTTGAAACAGATGCTGGGGTCCAACAGGGTAGTGCTTCAAGTTGCCTTTTATGCCCTACTTGTGCAGTATCTGAAATTTGGAGGCTGTTAGAATAATGAATCAGATGGACTGTTGGTCTGATCTATCCATGGGTGTTCTTCTGGATCCATTTGTTTCTCTATGAAGCCCTTCAAATGCCCCTCAAACCCTTACTCCAGCCTCCCATTAACATACGTCTGCTCATGGTTGTTGTTTTTTTATTTCAGCTCAGTCCAGTGAAAAAGGATCGTTTTCATCGTCCTCAAAGCTGTTATAATCTGCCTGGGATGGCTTCTCAGTCATGGAAAAATCCAGCTAATTTTTCAAAGGGAACCAGCGTAGCCCTGGATAAACAGTGTGATTTATATGCCATACCTCAACCCTCCAAGTTTGCTGCAAAAGCACTTTCTGCAGCTTCTGCCTCTGCAAATCCACCACTACCACCACGCAACATACCCAGAGGTTAGACAGTGTCATTTACGTCCCATTCTGTTGTTCTCTTTTGTTCCTGTAGTTTAGCAGCTCTATAACCATGCCTTGAGTTTATGCTAATAATCCCTTTCAGTTCTATCTAGTCTTTCCTCAATACATTATTTATTTTCTGTTCTGCCTTTTAAAAGATGTTGATTATAGTAACTTTTAATACTGAAGACTCCACAATATGGGTCAAGTATTACTTTGTGGTCCGGAAATGTGCTGGGAATAAACACAGTTCTCCCACAGAAACCTTGGGAGTGAATCATACCATTTTTCCTCATAATGTTTTTATTACAGTACATAGGGACATTTATAAAAGGATGAATGGTGGCTGTTTACCTTATTCTGTTATTTAGATACTAGTTCAAAAGCTGGAGGCATCTTTTGTCTCATCAGATTATTATGTAGTAAAACTCAAGAATTAAAGGGTCATCATCACTTTTGTACTGTCATACCTTTGGCAAATCATGAAAAGGCAAGATTCTCTGACAAAGACAATAATGCTAGGAAAAGCTGAAAACAGCAGGGAAAAAATGAAGACCACATATGAGCTACATCGACTCCATAAAGGTTGCCACAGCCTTGAGTTTACAACAGCTGAGCAGGACTGTTGAGGATAAGATAGTTTGGAGATCCGTCATTTGTAGCATCACCTAAGTCACATGAAAACAATAAGCAAGACTTGAATCAACTTATAACTAGGCCTGAGATGTACATAAAACAGTTTAGTGGCCATCTGAATCATGTAGTTTTTCCATTCGCTGCTTGTCTGTTTGAAATGAATGAGAAAGAAAGGCCCCTGAACAAACAAGGGCAAGGCACAAAATGTTATTGGAAAATATAGGAAATTGGAATAAAATAGTAATTTTCTAACATTTGGAGCTAAAAGAGCACATGAATTCAATTTGCTGAGTTTTTCAATTAAGACAACATTTCTGAAGTAGAAACGTGTGGTCAATTTATTATTTCTTTAAAAGATCAACACATTTTTCAATACCATTCTGAGGGTCTGCACCCTCCTTCTCTGCTTTGTATTAAGTTAAAACCAAATCATCACCAGCAATGTGTTTTAAATATAGCTGAAGCTTAGTAACACAACAGATAATGATTGTTTTCCTGTTCCATTAATAAATGTCCCTCAGTTTGACATGAGTGCAATTTTCAATGTACTTTTCAGCCCCCAGTTTCCCTCCTCCACCACCTCCATCCAGCCTGCCAGTCTTTCCTGAAAACGCAACAGCTAGGAAGGTCCTTCCTCCACCTTTGACAATTCGCCATAAGCGGACCTCCTCAGAGCCTTCTCCCTCCACGCCATTGAATCACACCAGTCCAACTGCAGGTAAGAGAACTCTTCATCCATTAGAGCTTGGAATGGAGCGTAGTGCAGTGACTTACCATGGTCATGAAATATAGGCGTATCAGAAGCTGTTTTATATTGATTCAGAAGGTGGTTCCATCTAATTCAGCACTCTTTACTGTACAGGATGTGGTTTCAATCTCCACTTGTCAGATCATTTGTAGGCTCAGTTTGACATACCAAAATTTATTGAAAAGTCCACTTTAGGGTGGCTGTTATTTTATATGCTAAACATTGGATGGCCAGAATATTGCAAATGTTCACTAAAGGTCAGTATAACTTGCTACAATCAATTGCAACTAGCTGTTGAGGTGCCAGAGCATGCAACTCTCACATGCCTGGTCATGAATCCAGTTGCAAAACTGAGGAGCACCCCAGTATCTCGTTGATTAACTGCAATTAGCTAAGGCAAATGACAGAAAGCTTTCACAAATAGCAATAGGTTTCAATCTATATCTGGTATTCCCAGATACTTTCACTTCCGCTGATTCTCCACAGTTGATCAGGAGAAGGGTTCAATTTCCAATATCCTGAAGTTGCTCATACACCACTTCAGAATACTGGGAATTGAAACTGGCAGGAACTACAAGGTTCCAATATAGTACAGTCCAAGTGACCACACTCTTTTGGATTGTGCTAAGTTGGAGCCCTCTAACCTGCACCAAAATGAATAGAACTCCCAACATGGGTTCAGAGAGGTGCAAGTTGGAACTAATTGATCCATTCCAGTGATGTCCATGTGTGGGCACTGGAAAAAGAGTGGACCAACCCAACCCATCAGTGCACCATATCAATTCACGTTTCTCCTAGTCAAGATTTCCTTTGTACTTTGAAGATAAGTTGTCTGGGCATTCAGGACATCAGAGATCTATCAACACTGTGATGAAGTTATCTGTTAGGGCAGGCATGTCCAAACTTTGGCCCTCCTGGTGTTTTGGACCACATCTCCCAGAATTCCAAGCGTGTATTTCCAATAGCAAATGACTGTGGGAATTGTGGTCCAAAACATCTGGAAGGCCAAAGTTTGGACATGCCTGTGTTAGGGCAAGCAGAAACACAACCAGAAGCAGCTTTACTGTTTCCAACTCATCAAAAGAATTGTTTCTTCATGAATTTCTAGACACAACTCCAAATTAGACAATACTGCTAGCATAGTGTTAAAAACTGAGGTTGTTGAAATGATGCAAGACAGCATGAGCTTGCCTCACATTCTGCACTTGACAAATTAATTTTCTTTTGTTCTGTAGATCATCAGGAGGTATACAAGGGCTTCCTTTGTGGATCTGATTGTCACTTGACCAAATTGCATGACTGTTGGGAAAATGTAATAACAGGAAATATGCATTTCCTTTAAGATGTGATTTGACTACAGTCAACTCATCAGATTCTACTTTACAATCAGCAACAAACTTCTGTTTCTTGTCTCCTGACAGATTCAAGGACTTTTTCCCTTCCAAGACGTTGCTCTCCAGAAGGAGCTTCTCCTAGGAGTTTAAGGTAACAAAATGCTTATCTGCAATGTATTGCTGGGTACCACCGAGTTCTCTTTTGAAGTGAGGTGAGATCTCTATTTCTGTATATCCTACACTCTTCAATAGTGGATGCTCATGCAACAGATATTTATTGGAACACCCATTCACATTATGCTTTCTGCTGTCCAAAAGCTAGTGTGACTATCTAAAGGACAAATGCTATTCAGACAACTAAATGTAAGATTCTTTTAAGCTGAATGAATCCTTTGTTCCTCATTGTTTTCTTTAGTTCTGAATCTTCTGAACTCCTGAAACAGCAGATTCCTGGGAGCAAGGTAAAAGTTTTTCTGCTAACACCACGACCCAGTGGCAGAGAAGATCTCTGCAACTTTCTTTAGACAGGGCAACATTTTATCTAACTCCCAAACTTGCAAATTCTGGTTTTTGCAGACTGCCCCCACAGGTTTTTAGCAATGAACCTACAGTATGTGAACTGTGATTTCATGAATGTCATGAAGTCTTGTACTGAACCATCAAAATACAAGAGAACTTATCTAAGTATTTTAACAGAAGAAGGGTACTGCTGTTAGCTGATTGTTTCTACTAGACCAGGCCTATCTATTTCAGTAGAATTGGTTTATTCTACATTGGCTGATCAAATGCCTATAGGATAACAGCTGTCTTTTCTGTCATCATCGTCCTCACCCTCCCAGCCCTGTCTTTTGGCAGAGTGGGAGTGGCAGATTTCTAGACAAGCCCTGGCTTCACCAAAGACTATCATCTTTCCTTGTATGAAAGTTTCTCCAGCCCGATCAACTTGCTTGCTCTTTGACAGTGATGGGAAGGGAGTCTTTTGACAGAAGTGACTTACACCTTTCTGGGAACACCAGCAACAAGAAAAAGGAAGGGCCACTTGTAATACTTTCCACATTGCTACAGTTAAGTTGGGGTGGTGGGGGAGAGACTAGGCAGTTGAAATTGTTCCATCAGAGTTCTCACTTCTGATCCTTTGCATGCTATGCAATGCCCAGGGCCTCTGGACAAAATCTGTAGAGTGTTACTTCTTTTCACTTTTTTTCATTCTCTGAAGTTGTCCACAAAGTGATGTAAAATCTGTTTGCTCTGCAGCAACCTCTACAGAAATAAGGACATATTGTGAGAAGAATCAAAACACAGAAAACCATTGGTCTACGCCTCATTCACCTGAATCTCTAGAGGATATTCCCCCACCTTTGCCAAAAAGGGGTGGTTCGGTATGTTTTTATTCTAGATGAATGTTTTCTAACTCAGGGTACAGCTTGACATTCCAGTTATCCCAGCTTGGATTGGTCTAGTTCTTGCCAAACAAGGTTGCTTTGATGTGTGGTATGTCATTTGGGGTCATCTTTGCATCTACATCCAAGGATCAACCGCACTCACATCTCAAGCAACCCTGTTTAGCCTGATCTAGACTGATCTGTAAAGGGAAAGAAGGGGGGGGACTAAGCCTACAAAAGAATCCCACTCCTGTGTTCTCTGTACTTTGCCTGAGCCACTTTATTATCTTAAAAAATGAATGATTCTTCCCTACTCCTCATACAGAGAAGGAAGATTAAACTTACCATTTCTTTTAAATTGTTGTTAGCTGATACAGCACTTCATTAATGCATTGAATGGTCTTCTTTTTAAAACAGCTCTTTCAAAGGCTTGTTGATGTGTTAGCAACAATTAAAAATAAATGGAAAACTTCCTCTCCCTTCCCACCTGCAGGGGAGTGGCAAGGAAGTTTTGTATTTCTCAATAATATTAATAAGCTTAAGCAAAGGAGTAGTTTAAGCCATGTGCTTTTTTTCAGTCCCAGCATTCACACATGGTGGAACAAAATCAAAATGGAGCAATCCTACAAATAAAACAAAGCACAGTAGTCCCTGACAAAGACTCCAAAAGGTGTGGATAGGCATTGATCAGGGGTGGGCTGATTCATGATGGCAGGTACATTGTGTAGTTGCCAGGAAAAGGAATGGGCAGGTCCATCCCCAACTTGTACCTGATTGTGGGACAAATGCCTGTCTGATTGCATCATCAGTGCTTTCCGTTTCCCAGTATCAGTTTAGTGTGTCATGAGCTAAGGTTGGAATTTTCTAGACTTAAACTGCCTTTCCCCCTGTTACAGAAGCATATCACTAAGATGTATTTTTAAAAATGTAAATGCTAAACAGATTGAACTGCTTTCCCAACCATAATGAGACTTCCACCTAGATGAATACTTTGGCAATCAGATTTGTCAGTTAACCTCATTTACCATTCAACTGCCAGTCACAAAAAGAAATCAAGATAGTGAGTTGAGGGAAATTATAGGCCATGACAAAGTGGCATCTTTTACCACTTGGGAGAGCACCTGTGTGAAAATGTGTAAGAAACCTGTCATCATGTGATGGAAAACATCAACATAAACCACATTATCCATGGGTACAAACCTGATATTGTTTATGGGTGCTAATTTTCAGGCTAAATCATGCTTGCGTCGAGTCAGAGCTCTTTTTGACTGCCAGGCAGACCATGAAGACGAGCTAACATTTTCAGCCGGAGAGATTATTGTTGTCGATGGAGAAGAGGATTCCAATTGGTGGGTAAGTGGCTGCCCGAGCTTTCTAGTAGGTAATTCCCGAGGACTTCTTTTCTCTACATTAACTACTATCCTATTCCAAAGGGTCTGTTCTAGGCTTGTATGAACCCTATCACAGGGGACCAATGCCAGTAGACTCATTGGTTGACAGAGCAGGTTTATATGGCAGCAAGAATGAACAGCAGGGGGCAGCAACCCAAGCACTTGGTGTCCAGAGAAAGCCACCATTTAAAACAGGCATGTCCAAACTTCGGCCCTCCTGATGTTTTGGACCACAGCTCCCAGAATTCCTAAGCTTAGATTGGCAAAGGACTGTGGGAGTTGTGGTCCAAAACATCTGGAGGGCCGAAGTTTGGACATGCCTGATTTAAAATGTCCAACTGTGCTCCCAGGCATTTTTTTAATTTCCCAGAATACCCTGGAGTGATACTGCATTGAGGGAATAATTAAAATGTCAGCTAGACTCAAGAGTGTGTGGACAATAAATAAATAAATATTTTAAAAGGGTAGATGTCAATGCTGGCGCCTTCTGTGGGAATCCTCCACAGTGGCTCAAGAATATTGGGTGGTGGTGCAATATCCCTTCACACATTACCTGACCCACATAAAATGAATGGATCAGAAGTGCATTTCTCATTAGGTCATTGTGCAGTTTTGGCTTCTTCGGGCACTGTGTTTTGTTTTCCTCTGTTCAAATAATATCACTTTATGTAATTTTCCTTCTTCTTTTTTTAACAGTGTGGCAGGATTGAAGGGGAGCCTCATAGGAAAGGAGTCTTCCCAGCATCATTTGTTAATGTGCTGCATGAGTAGAAGATGGACCAAGACCTATATATAATCATTAAATAATGGCAAAAAACTACATATAATCTGCTCAAGAAGTCATCATTTCTTATTTAAGAGGGTCTTCTCTGGGGAAAAAGCACCCTTGTACCTCTCACAGCTCTGCTTCTTAGTCAGCAGCCCAACTGGACCAGAAATCTGGCTTACAAGTCTTGAAACATTATTGTAGGGTATGATTTACATCCCATTCAAGTCATTGGTAAAAGATCTGTTGATCTGAAGAGGATTATACCTAAGTGTACTGGATGTCATTTGATGACAACACTGACCTCCTTCATGGAAATTCACTAGGCCACTGCTGGCACCACTACAATCCCTTGCAGCTGCAGAATGTGTGTGAATATTCCAAGCATATGGGTCAAGCCCATTATATTATGAAGCTTTTCTCTCCTGAGTTATCTGGGCAGTGATCCAGGTAGAAGGAACTTCTTGACTAGACAAATCTATGTGAATGCCATCGATGTGATCCAAGTAATCAGTGTAGAAAACCACAATGGTATCAATCCTGCACAGGAAAATGAATTGAAAGGCCCCATACGAGCACATTTTCTTCAGCACTGCTTCTATAAATTAATATCATAACATCAGAAAAGACAAGTAAGTTTTGAATACTGTACCAGCCACCTGCTCTAAGCATGGAGCATTCGGATATTAACCACCGTAATAAACCATCCTATTGTATGCCAAATGAGGAGAAGGCATGAAACAAGGTACACCATAAAATGGTATTGGTTGAGCCTGTAGATCTGGATAGCAAAAATTCATAAGATAAGATGTAAAGTATATGAGGATGTAACATATCCTCTTCATTTTCTTCCACTGCATTTATAGGTTAATCATCCAAGCACCCTCACACTAATCTATAGTTTGTTTTGTTACATTTGTCAAGGGTTATTTTTTTTTCAGTTAAAGGAAAATATCTGAGGAAATCCTCTGAAGGACCACAGATGGATGTGTACGGCCCATAGAAGTTATCCACCTTCTAATCCAGTTATAGCTACACAATTTCTTATATTCCAGAAGGAGTCCCTTAACCTAGGGTTCTGGATGGGGGGAAACTATATTCATGATATTGGGAACCAAGAATACAGCACATAGGTGAATTATTGAGGCATGAGGCCCTCACAAAATTTATTTCAGTTTTTGCAGTTTGTTATGAATGCAATTAAGTTATTGTTCATCATAGTGAGGACAATTTAGAATGCTTATTAAAAAATATGTGTGATGCTCAAGATTCCAGAACGTTGCATTTGTGATCATTAGAAAATTGAAACCATTTGAATTTGCAGTAGAGCCATTGCTCTACTATAACTTCTCATATATTTGGAGAATTGCACAGTACACCTTTTGTCAGTTCTGATGTTATCCTTGCTGAATATGAATGAGAATTAAACACATTATTCCAAATGTGGTGATCTTAGTCGTGCTTTATGTAGTGGCATTTATATGTATCCAACCTAACAAAGAATGGGTCACCTGACAAATATATGAATTGCAGATGCACTGATGGCTCATAATGATTTTGTGACTGGTCAGATCCTCAGATCTCCTTCCTGATGCTGCCCACCCCCACCACTGAAGAGATTCTTGCTAATAAGATTCATGCTTAATCCAAAACTGTACGACTTTGTACTGTTCAATTTCATCTTGTGTTTCTTATTCAGCAGCATTAAAACCTCGTTGGTTATCATATTAACAGTTCCTTCCTAAACTGGTGTCAGCTTCTATGTGCTATGAAAAGCGTATTTTCCTCTTAAATAAATATTTCTTTCCTATATGTACCACTTTGTTTTGCTTTTGGGTGATTTCAGACTTGGTTTGATTTCAGCCTCAAAGAACCATTTTCTGTCTTCTTCCCACGTGCCTTCCTGATCTCTGAAATAAAACTGAGGATATAATTAGTCTTTCAGGTTCCTCCTTTTGTGCAGATAATAAGCACAGAGTCTAGTGTGTTCACATAAGGCCTGTATAACTTGTTGCTGCTAACAGTGGCTAATTGACAAGGTGTGGGGGGGATTGCGGTTGTAGGTTTGGTCAGATTAGCCACAATTAGCCGTGACCAACTCATGTAAATCTTTCACAAACAAAAATAGGACTCCTATCCTAAGCTTGAGGAGCAGGGTATTTTCTCTTGTGACCTCCAGTTGTTGAAACTGCTTATCAAATGAAACTCCCCTGCCCATCTCCACATCAACTTTCTTCTGAGAAGTTAAAACATTTCAATTTTTGAAACCTTTTCCTGATGGCTGTTCAGCAGATACTCAATGAAGATGTTCAGGTTTAAATTGTACTGATCCCCCCCCCGCCGCTGGAATGCTTCATTCCTTTTATGGGGTCCATCAGACACAGTTCCTTCCATCAAACTCAGAAGGGAGCAGTGCATTTGGGTTCAGTTATTTCAACCCCATCCCTGACTCTGTGCCCACTATAAACACTTCAACCGGTTGAGCGAGAGTCATAGCAATGGGAGTGGAAGATGGTGAAACAATGAGCCAATGAAAAGGGGAGGAAGAAGGGGATGCAGGGAAGGGTAGGAGGGAGAAGTGGCAACCCCATGCTTCCTTCTGCAAAGGGGCAGAACGCACCTTCAGATACCAGGAGTCACCAAGGGCTGCCTATGAATAGTAAAAAATAAGAAGGGGCTGAGGCATTGGCTCACAGCCACAGTTCCTACTCCTTAGCTAGTGGCCATGGCCCCTTAACACTGAAGGGTGCCCACAGCTGGCACCACTACAATTGCCTTCTATTCTTCTTTCCTTCCGCTGCTTATTCATTTTCTTTGAGGCAGCATCCCAGAGGCAAAACACCAGCAGCTCAGTTGGGGCATAGGCTTCACTTGTGTAGCTTGCAGGTGTGTGTGCGTGCGTGCATGCGTGTGTGCGTGTGCACATGCATGTGTGCGCACACACACACAATGGTGTAACATGGATTTATAGCACCTGTGGCAAGGCAAGTATTGCAGGACATGGATTACATGGGACCCTGCAACTCATAGATGGGGTGCATTGTGATGGGAGAAGCCACAAGAGTGGTGCCATGAAGCAGCCACAGAGCTGCTTGAGGTCCTAACTGGAGGGGGAGGCAGAGGTGGGATCAGCACCCCCAGGCAGCTCAAACATGGACTGCAGGGTGGGAGAGATGGGTACAATAAGTGACTGTAGAGCCCACCAGACAGGGTGGTCTGCATGCCCCTTAGAATTTTTATTCTGGGGAACTGCCCCTTTGGCCCTCACAGTATACCACAGTGTGCGCGCATAGACAAAAGCAGTGGTGGCAGCAACAGTTTTGAGCTGAATAGATAGAGAAGATGATTGATATGGCAGCAGGGGCTTCCCAGGGCTTCAGTGTCATCATGACACAGTTGGCAGAAATCACAGCCCTGCTAGCTAGAGCCAAGAAAGGGCACCATTTCTATATTCCCTGCCCCTTCTTCCTGGATATTCTGACTGATTACAGACAGCAGCCCTCAATAAGCTGCTTGACTAAATCATTCCCAGGCAAGTTGACAGACAAGAATTGAAGGAAAGTATGAACAAAAGAGAGAGTCAGTAAAGAACACTAAGCTTTCATGCCCTCTCCTTCTTTAAAACGAATCATCTGAGTTTAAGAGACGCCCTATTGAGAATCAATGAAAGAACCCCAAAGCAAAGGTAAGAGCCTCTTGTTTTTCCTTCCCATTCAATTTAAGCCTCAAATCTCATCCCTAGTTGTTAATACCAATGATGGTGACAACCTGTTTCTACACAAAAATATCATTTAACATTCCCAATTAACTTAAGACACGATTTACATCACTATGCTTAGCTGAACCAGAAGAACTGTGATTGACATGGGAAATAGAATTGGGAAAAATACAAAAAAGACTACAGTACTTGTGTAGTTCAAAGAAACAGTGTTGATGGAAAGCTGATTAATTGTAACTCTTTTTAAAACTTACCTATTTTCAATTACCCATTCTCTATACTTGTTCTCTTTCTAAATGGTGGATAAGAAATTAAAGAAAAGGTGGGAAAAAGAGTAAACATCCTCAGTGCAACATTTCAACATCTGGCAAGGACAAATACAATTATTTGCATCATCATCATCATCATCATCATCATCATCATCACCACCACCACCACCACCACCACCACCACCACCTAAGAATGAAGAAATCAAAGGGAAGTTTAAACCTAGATGATGGACTTGGAAAAGCAATAGAATACATTATGTGATGAAGCATAAAGACAAAGAAGATGGAAACAATATACTGAAGAACTATATATAGGAATGTGAGAATGAAAGATTGTTTCAAAGAATAATCTTTTAGGAAAGAACCAGCAATTTCACGAAATTAAGTGAAAGGTGTCTCCAAGCACTTAGAAGAAATTAATGAGAAGGAAGAGACATGATACTTATAGAACTATTGCACGAGACTGATTCTTTCAGAACTCTAGAAGTATTATGCTAACAAACAGAAAATAAAACAATGACTCATAGACTGGAAATTTTTGGTATATATTCCATTCTTCAGAAATTGCAATATATCAGTTTATTTGCCATGCAAAGTGATTTTTAAAAGCTTTTTATTCTACAGTACATGGAGGTAATAAAGGGGGGGATATTTAAGCCAGATGCAGATAAAGAAGTGGCACTAGAGATCAATTTGCCCATATGTATTGACTATAGGAGGACGCTAAGGAATTTCAAAAGAAAATATGTACTTTATAGATTTTAGGTAGATCATGAAAAACTACGGAATATTCTAAAATAAATAGATGTGCACAACATTTGTTTGTCTTGATTTATATGTAGCCTGAATTCTAGACAATAGGCTACTGCTAGGTTGCAATACAGAGAAAACAAAACTTTTCCAGCTCAAGGGTACATTTTGATTCCCTATCAATTTATATGCAGAGCACACATAGAAAGTTGATTACATTCAAATAAAGGAGGAGATAAAACTGGCAAAAGAAGCATCAATATATGACATGCGGATAACACCATGTTATGTGCAGAAAATAGCAACGACTTGAAACAGCTGCCGGTTAAGGATAAAGAAAAAAGAGCAAAAGCAGGATTAGAGTTTAACATTAAGAAGATGAAAATAATGACTACAGAATAAGTAGATAATTTTATTGTTGATAATAAAAAATGGAAATTTTGTATACCTCAGCTCAATCAGCTTTACAAATGGAGACTATAGTCAAGAAATCAGGATACTGAAACTTTGAAGGGCAGCTATCAGATAATTGGAAAAGATACTCAAGTCTAAGGATGCACAGTATCTCTAGAGAACAAGATTATGACCACCCACAATATTGTATTTACAATTAACATGTAGGGATTTAAAAGCTTAGAATTCCAGACTAAACAGTCTCACAAGGGTAGTGTGGCCCTAGGGATTGTTAGTGCAATATTTCACATACTTCAAAATATGACTACCTCTGCTGCCTTTAGGGCTATTATTGCTTATTCTACTTCCTCAAAGTCTACATGTCACTAAGAACAAATAGCCCTTTTCCTTTTAAAAGGAGCAATGCTTGTTGAAGCCGAAAAGATGTCTCATCCAGTGATGCCCTTAATCACAAACCATATGTTTGATGTGTTACATTTGCGGACAGATACAGGAAGTCACTACAAAAGTGCACTGCATGAAGTGTTTTCCTTTCTGTGCCTCTAACAAGACCATTGGACTCTGAACCGTATGCACTATAACTGGTGCCACTGGTGTTGTGTTAACTTCCCCTTTGGTTTTGAGAAGTTCCTGTTGAAACTGAGCCACGTTCAGCCTGCAGCTAAGGCAGATTAAACAAGTGCAACCAAGTTTCATCTTGGAAGAAAAATTCCAGTTTTGTCTACTTTTTTTTTTTTGGCAACACAGACAATAAATATTCAAGAAAGGTAAGCTGTCTTTTGCTTTTCTGGTGACAGGACGTGGCCTTCTGGGCCAACGTTCAACATAATATATGTGATCAGACTTCCATATTTAGCCATGAATGTCTTTCCGTTAGCGTTGGGGCCTGTTCTAATCTGAAGCATATTTCAATGCTTCCCAGGCAATTATGTTTACATGTCAAAGGAGTAAAGGTAATCCTCCTTGAACTGTTAACTTTATATTTCAATTCACAGAATCTCCAATCAGCATAGCCACTAACCATTTTGAATAGTGGTTTGGGGGACTGGCAGTAAAAAAAAGAGAGTAACTTTTCAAGCAATGGAAAGAAAACAAGGTGTATCAGTATTATGTTTCGTTTAATGTCAGACACCAGAAGCATCTTTTTTCCCTTGTTTGGTTGTTATTGTTGCTTTTCTGAGTGGATTCATAAGTAGAGACAAACTTAATGAGATGAATAAGTAGCAACAGGAACTGGCTAGCTGCTGAGGTACAGCTGGGTTATTTTTAGCTGACATGTTGCAAAGCTTTCAGTTTTAAAAAGGAAGTTTTAAAAGACTTCCATTTAATGTATAAATTTTTCAGATGCAAAGAGGACCAAGGGGCCTTGGGAGCAAATAACACTGACTGGAAACTGTACTGGCAAAGCAAGGGAAAATGTAGCCCTTCCCTCCTTTGCTGCAGAAAAACTCTTTGAAACCCTTTGAATCAGAGGCGTTTCCACTGGCATTCAGCACAGTGGCCATATGCCTCCCCAGCTCCTAAGAGAGTCATTTGTGGGGGAAGAAGTGTTCAAAACAATTTGACATTCTGCAGTAGTGAATGAGCAGGAACCTAATGGTGGGGTGGGTGGGGTGGGGGAAGGAGCTATATTTCATTTAAAAAGCTCATCCTAAGCTTTTGAGGGGTGTGTGGTGGCTCATTTCATTTAAAAGCTCATCCTGGGAAAAAGCTAGTTTGAGGGGTGTGGTGGCTCAGTGAAACTGCCTTTGCCCAAAAAAGGTTGAAAAACACTGGGAGGACTGAAACTGTCAGCTGCAAAGTCAGCAGCTAGGCGGTTCAAATCCCGGGTGCCACGCAGCGGAGTGAGCTTCCGCTGTTAACCCCAGCTCCTGCCAACCTAACAGTTTGAAAGCATGTAAATGCAAGTAGATAAATAGCTACCGCCGTAACAAGTGGGAACATAACAGTGTTCCACAAGCAGAAATGTGTTCAGCCATACTGGCCACATGGCCACGGACTTGCACAACTCTTTGGCTTGGGAACAGAGATGTGTGCTGCCCCTAAAGTCAGACAAGATTAGCACGCATGTGCGGGGGAGGAACCTTTACCTTTACCTAAGCTGTTACTGTTCTGTGTCGTTAAAGGGGCTTGTTTCACATAGCTATTGCCCAGGTGTTACATGCACACTTTCAAAATGCAGGAGAGAATCTCAGCCAAAAGTCTGGTATAGCAGCAGATCTTTAAATAGCAAGGTGACTATGTCCTTGTAACAACACAACACAAAACAAAAGGTAAAAATGTAAGAGCCATGTTGGATCTTAGATTGTTAGATCATGGAGTCTTCTAAAGCCTGAAAATCTCCCTAAGTGAGCTACAGAACTTTATAGACCTTGAGTTAAAAACCAGAAGCCTATAAAGAACAGCCATGAGATCGCTCCATTCCAGAAGCCTTGCTTCTGTTTGCTGACAGTTTGCTGTTTAATGCACAAGAAACATCCTTCAATCCAGCAGTTCCTAATCTTGGGTCACTGTGGTGAAGGCTTCTGGGAGTTTTAGTCTGCTTTTCCTGCAATAGCATAACACAGCTACTCCCCTGGAAAGGTATTGTTTAATTTACTTTTTAATCTCCTTATTGGTGTCTAAATAAAGATGACATCGTGCTACGTATATTTCCTTGCTACATCTATAGGTCAATACTGATACTGCAAATTCTATGTGTTTCAGCATTTTGAAGACATGAAAGCTGACATCAACAGAAGTCATACGTGTCGTGTGTTGAGCTGCTAAGCTGCAAGATGCAGATAGCATTTGAGCCCTTCAGTCATCACATATGATCAGAAAATTCCCGGAACAGATATTCCTTATGGGAAATAAAAAACACAGTACACCACATGACAGTGTGACCTCAGGGAAGAGTTATTTTTCATTATCCTGGTTTTAAAGAACAACATAACAAAGAAACACAGCCACCATCATTTCAATTCATAGGTATTAGGTTGTCCACTTTATACCTATACTCTTAACAGAAGTTCCAAACCAAACACATGGGGTGAAAAATGGCAGGCAAGAAAAAGCTGTGGAGCATTGTGACTATTGGCCTTGTGGTCTCCATTTGGAAGGTGTACACATCTTTGTATACAGGGCCTTCATCTTTTTCATACAGCTCTGAAGAACAGCCATCCACATATTCCCTCTTAGAGAGAAGATCATGTAACTGTAACAGGTGCCTGGATCTTAAAAATCAGGACTGGTTCTGTGATCAGTTTGATGGCTCAGTAAACTGCCTGCTAACTCCTAAAACCCAAGACATCTCCTCTGAAATCCTGCAGTGGTGGCTGGTGAGTTTTATGCCACATTATTATTAATATATTTTAAAAGACACAAAATAATAACAAAAATCTCTCCCCTGCATATCTTAAGGGCTAAAAAATACCCTTCACAGAAAACACTCTCTTGGAAAGATAAGTAGCATTTACCTTTTGTATATTATTGTTTTAGAATATTTAAGTTCTTCTACCCATGCTGAAGGAGCCTCGTGATGTGGTAGATAAATGCCTGTACTGCAGGTAAAACAGTGCTCATGACCTGGGGTTCAATCCCAGGTAGCAGGCTCATGGTTGACTCAGCGTTCCATCCTTCCAAGGTCAGTAAAATTAGTACCCAGCTTGCTGGGGTGGGGAGCAATGTGTAGCCTGCACACTTTAATTAAAACTGTAAACCGCCCAGAGACTACTTGAAGTGGTATGGGGTGGTATATAAGCAGACCACTTTGCTTTGCTTTGCTTTTGAGCAAAGGAGCAGCACTCCAAAGATTTCCAAAGGACTAGTTGCATTAATCATGGATTAACCATTTCATCAATGTTTTCATGGACTGTAGCCTCATTTCGTTCTAATAATAACAACCATAGAACTGCAGAGTTTACTTGTGCAACTTAAATTCAGACTGAATGGCAGACTATTTATTTATTATTTATATTTATTTATTTGTTAAGCTTATATCCCGCCCATCTTCCAAGAAGGAACTCTGGGCAGCTTACAATAAAACCAAATAAAACAAAACAGACCACCAATAGCAAAAGGAAACGGGATAGCAGGCATGACCAAAGCGGAGATGTCGCGGGTGAAGGAGAAAAAAAAACTAAGTAGAAAGGACTAGAGACCATGCTATCCAAGATGCCTGTTTGCCTGTTCTATTTAAATAGGCAGTCTCCTGTGCGCCAACCCAGTCGCCAAGGTACTGTGTTGGGAACACACCATTGGAAAACAGATTTCATTTCCCCTCATCACATTTTCTGTTTTGTTCCACTAGAAACTGCAAAGATCACAAGATGTGAGGAGCCAAATCCAGGTGATCATGAAAAACCTCTTTGACATTCTTCCATCGCTCATTGATCAAGTTCAGGATATTGCCCAGTGTGGAAAGTGTGCTGTAGTGGGGAACTCGGGAAGACTGAAGGGTTCAAAATATGGGGAAAAGATTGATTCTCACCAGTTTGTGCTGAGGTAAGTGGAACTGAGCACATCCAGTGGCAGGCAAACTCAATTGTACTACTACCCGCCACACTATGTATGTCCGTTAGACATCTGTGGGCAGAGACCTGCAAAATTTTGTCAAGCTTTGGCATCATTTTGGTATGAAAAAGGCAACATTGGTTAGGAACCCTGATTGGACCTGTCACTTTCACAGTGTGGAGTAGCCCTGAAAAACTTTGGCATGGGTTAACTCCCAAACAGAAGGGAGAAATAATGGCAGTTGGGAGAACCATCTTTTGGAAGTGTGCAGCTACTGTGAAAATTTTATGTATGAGAGCCCCAATGAACAGGTTGGGCTTATATAATGAAAGCAAGTAGACCTTGGCTATGTGGGGGTTCAGCAAATATCCCAAAAAGCATGTTTCCAAATGATATGATCATGAGTGAAGAGGTGGAACCAAGTACATCCTCAGTAGAATCATAGAGTTAGAAGTAGTAGTTTGAGACCATTGCCCACGTCCTAGTCTCTGAAGCCATGGAAAACAAACCAGTCCTTTCTTCAATGTAACATCCTTTCAAATATTTAAATATAGCTATCATATCCCCTCTCAGTCTTCTTTTTGTGAGGCTAAACATTCCCAGCTTCTTAAGACGCTCCTTGTAAACCATCCTCGTCACCCTCCTCTGGACCCGCTCAAGTTTGTCAACATCCTTTTAAAATTAAGGTGCGCAGAACTGGACACAGTATTCCCAGAGCAGAACACAGTGGTACTATCACTTCCCTTGATCTAGACACTATGCTTCTGTTGATGCATAGTTTTGTTGGCCGTACAGGTAAAAAATTAAGAATACTTTATATGAAAAACATGAACATAGAAATCAAACTATCCCTTTTCTGTTGACCAAAATGTGTTTAACAAGCTGGACACACTCTCTGCAATAGGACTCTTGCATGGGCTGGATGTTCAGAAAAGGAAAAAAATGATGGAGGTTAATATCACAGGAGACTGCATTTCCTCATTTAATCTACACGTGTCATTCAAATCAATGCCAGGGGGGAGGGGGCTTCTCTCTCCTGCTGCCACTGCTGACATGCCTGGTAAGGATCCTGAGAGAAGGGATTTTTGGTGGCTGCTCCCAATCTGAGGAATTCTTAGAGAGCCTAGGTTGTAGGCTCCTTTCTCGGGCAGTTGAAAGCTTCCTTTTTTAAACTGGCTGTTGACTTGTGAAAGCCCCAACAGCATATTTTTTAAAAAACTGGGAGGCCCAGCATACTGTATTTTTATAATGGGATTTAAATTTGTTTTCAACTAGATGTTTTTAATATTGTTAAAGGTTTAAATATACAGTGGTATCTTGTATAAAGGAGTTAATTCATTCCAAATGAAATTATGTTAAGCAAATTTTCCTGTATACAAATTTCCCATAGGAATGCACTGAAAACAGTGATCCCTAATCGCAACCATTTTTATGTTGTACGGATCTGCCCCATAGATGATTCTCTTAAGCAAATTTCCCCTATCTCTGGAATTTTTTATGTTGTACAGATTTTATGTTATACAAACTGTTTGTTATACAAGGGTCCACTGTATTTTAAGATTGATGTTTTAATTTATTGTGATTTTACATACAGTATATGTAGGGTTTTTTTAGCTGCCGTGTGCTGCCTTGTGTTCTTCAGAAGGAGAATAGAGTGCTATAAAGCAAATTAATAAATAAGGAGATACGTCCATTGAAGATTCTTGTACATTACAGCCTCCTTGTGCTCTAATTATCAGCTAATTTGTTTTTTATGCCCTAAGCACATCCGATCTCGCCTGATTTCGGAAGCTAAGCAGGGTCAGCCCTGGTTAGTACTTGGATAGGAGACTTCCAAGGAATACCAGGTGCTGTAGGTGCCTGGAGTAGGAACTGGCAAACCACTCCAGTATTCCTGCCAAGAAAACTCCATGGATATGGAGTCATGAAGAGTCGGTCATGACTGTAACGACACAACACACACACACACACACACACACACACACACACACACCCCAACACATCTGGTTAGCAAATCCAGCAAAAACTCATAATGTTGAAAGGACTGTCTGTGAAGATTCTCAGTCATCCAGGTGAGTTTATCTGGAAGTTGAGTCATGGCTACTGGGCTTCTTTTTTCAAAAAAGAAGTCCAGTAGCCATGACTCAACTTCCAGATAATGTTGAAAGGAGGTACTTAAAATCCCCATCATTGGATATGATCCTCTTACTGGGCATATGTCCTTGTATTTTGTACAAAGATATCTAATGGCTTGTTTTGTGTCCTTTAAGGATCAACACAGCACCAACTAAGGGCTTTGAACTGGATGTTGGTAGAAGGACCACCCACCGCTTTATCTACCCAGAGAGTGCTATGAACCTCAATCCTGGCACCCATCTTGTGCTGCTCCCCTTCAAACCTCTGGATCTCAAATGGTTGGCCAGTGCCTTTTCCTCGGGGGACATAAAGCAGTAAGTATCTCCAGCCCCTATACGCCTGGAGTACAAAAGACTGGCAAGAACAATGGATGCCCAGTTGGATGCTGGTCCCTGTCAATTTCTTTAAAAAGTGATGAAGAGCAGGATTCCTCTGGAAGGGGCTGATGTGTTCCTTGGTGACTTACTGTCAGTAAGAACAATCCTCAGAAGGTTCTAAGGATCTTCATTAGATTACTGAACATTTAATTATGAAGTTCAATGCCGTGAACACATTCTCCAAATGACATAAGCCTTGGAGTGGAGATCTGGTCATTGAGAAACTTGCTCAAAAAAGGCAAGGTGGTCCACCTCCTGCTTCTTTTATTTTCCAGAAAATCTGGCTTTGTTTAGTACACCTGTCCTAAGAGGAGAAGTGGATGGGAGAAAGTGTATGGCTGATGAGATGTGAATGCTAAAAGTGTTTAATTCCTTTCACAGCACATACAAAAGAGTCCAACAGTTCATTCAAGCAGACAAAAACAAGGTATGGTGTTAAATGAAGCAGTATATTGCTTCCAATGATCTTTGCTAA
This sequence comes from Phrynocephalus forsythii, assembly GCA_029282475.1. Taxonomy (NCBI): domain Eukaryota; kingdom Metazoa; phylum Chordata; class Lepidosauria; order Squamata; family Agamidae; genus Phrynocephalus; species Phrynocephalus forsythii. The sequence continues at coordinate 89,710,878 of JAPFRF010000005.1, read as the reverse complement.
ACAGCTCCATTTCTCCCCATGAATCTTAGTTAGAGGTCACCTTGTAAAGACAGAGTAAAAGTCAAGTACTGAAGAGCAGAACATCTTTTCTGATACTGTCAAAAAGGGAAACCTTTGTGCATTTTTAATTTCCAAGATAATCACTGCAGACATCTGAAGATAGTAGTAGGGACCATTGTCATAACCTGACCACTTCTACTACCAGTTCAAGGAGAACAAGTTCAATTGGATTTTGTTTGCATTAAGGCCAACGGGGTGTGTCCAAGTCACATCATCTTTGTCTCATCAACTCTAAGCTGAATAATCTGAGGCAGTTTCTGTGAAAGTATGAGAGAAGACTCTTAAATATTTTTCTTCTCCTCAGGTCCTAATAATACACCCTGGCTTTCTAAAATATATTCATGATAAATGGACCAAGCAGCATGGAAGATATCCATCCACTGGGCTCACTGCTCTCATTTTTGCCATTCATGTTTGTACACAGGTACGTAGTGACAACAGCAACTTTTTATCTCCACAGCAAACCAGCTATCAAGCAAAACAGAACATGACTATCCAGCTACTTCTTTTAACATCCAAATTCTGGAACAAGGTCACACTTTCAGGGCTATTTTTAAAAGCGCAAAATTAGAAGCTTTGAAAGGCACAACTCTCCGGCATGATGTTGCCAAAGGTGGTAGAGGGGGAGAAATGCAGAAACAGAAAGGACAAGGACAGGCCTAAGCTTACCATGTTTATGTCCGAATCACATCCCATTTATGATGGGATTTGGGGAAGAGCCAGCAGATTTTTTTTTGTATGTCTTTCTTAGGTGATCTAGCAGTGGGTTATAGCAGGAAATAACCACTGTTCTGGCTGAGAACAGAGGAGAGTCAGATACTTCACTGTCACCTAAATGATGGTTTTGGCTCCTATTTAGGTAGAGCTCAGGCGTTCACAGCACCTGGGGGGATTTCCTTAGTTTCCAAGCCCCCCCCCCCCAAATTTCGTGACAGCATGCTAAATAGGGGGGAAATAAAGCAATGTCCCTCAGAAAACAGTGCATCCCTCATCTTTTGAAATTAGATCGCCAACTTAACAGATTGCTTTGGGTTTGTATCATCAATGTGCAATATAACAAAAAAGAAAAAAACAAATTCAGTCCACAATTTAAAAAGCATGCTGCTTATATACCGCCCCATAGTACATAAAGCGTTCTTTGAGCAGTTTACAATTAAGCCAAACAAGGTACACATTGCCTTGTTTGGAGCTGCCTACTTAGTTTCCTGACCTTGGAAGATGAGTGAAACTCAAGCTGGGTACCTCAGATTGAGCCAGGGTCGGGAGCTGGGTTTTGGCTGCAGTATAGCAGTCCAACCTCTGCATCACATATTCTGCACAAAACCTATTTATTTATTTATTTATTATTTATTTATTTTATTTCTATACTTCCCATCTTCCAGACGGAACTCTGGGCAGTTTACAGCAGAGTTAAAGTAGTAGTACCAGCAGCAGTAATTTTCCTAAGAAGGGGGTTTTATTACTTTTATGGAAGAAGGTAATGATTTGCCTGTACATTGCACAGAAACCTGTGGGACCTAAGCCTAGACAATTAGATGAACATTCTCACAGCAACAGCATCCATTTGGTATAGGCCAGATTTTTGTTAATGTATATAAAGAAAAACAAGCCTTTCTAAATTTGTCACCATATGCACACAACTCAAAAACTGTGCATCAGAACTGGAGGAACAATCTATATTAAACAGCTATTTATTTATTTCTGTAAAATATTTCTATCCTGCCTTTCTACCCTAAAGGACCCAAGGACAGTAAATACTAGACTGTATGTAACACCCATTTTCATAATCTTAACCGTGTTCATCCTTCCATTGTCTTACACATGACAGGTCTCTGCATTTGGGTTTGGTGCAGACAGCAATGGGGACTGGCACCACTACTGGGAAGAAAACTACTTAGCTGGAGCATTCCGCAAAACTCGGGTGCATGATGGTGATTTTGAATTTGTACTCATCAAAAGGCTTGCAGCTGAAGGCAAAGTGTCATTTTATAGTTAGCTTGCAGGAGTATCACACACGATTCACGCCACATGCTAGGGCTTGCTCATTCTTTTTGAAGTAACTCGTTTCATCTGTGTACATTTCACACTAGACTACGAGAATGGGCCTCTGCTAAAAATGGTTTACCTGTTTGGGTACCACAAAAAAATGGAACTGAAACTGGATTGGAATGTTGTGGAACCCAACAGTGGCCGAGCAATTTTGGGGACAGTTAATGGGCTGCTCTGAAGGGTCTTACCCTCTGTTTCCTGGTTTAATCTTAGAACAGCAGAGCTGGAAGGGAGCCTCTGGAGCACCAAGTCCAGCACCTATCAAGAATTCCTAACCTCTGGCTCCAGAGCCAGATACCTAAGCCACTAAGCCATTCAGCCATTTGATCTGCAGAGCACCTCTGCATTTTGAGATCAGTTCATGCAGTTCATGAAAAGGTTGTAAAACAATTGGACATAACTGTACTTGGCCCTGCACTGGATAAATTTATTCTGAAGCTGGAAATCTTGGTGACTTTGATCAATGCAGGTATCTATGCACGTTGAAATATCAAAACAGGCCAAATGCTGAACCAGACATGAAGTGAAAGCTGACTAATGTTAGACTGAACTTCACGAAACTTTACTCACAAAACCAAGCTTTCCCATTCCACCAGAATTGAGAGACTAGTTACTAAAATGGATTGTGTATGTGTCTTGATTTGCAGAATAATATCTATATTAACAGTATGTGAACCTGCATGACCCTCCAAACACACACAAACCATAATTTTCAAGTAGCAATGGAGAATATACAATTAAAACAGGATTTTTAAAAACCAACTGGAATATCATCTAATTAAATCAAATAATTTTTTCTCTGTAATTTCTAAGGATGAAAATGTATTTTATGCATGGTATGAAATGTTTTAAGAACATAAGAAGAGTCATGCTGGATCAGGCCAAAGGCCCATCTAGTCTAGCTTCCTGTATCTCAGTGGCCCTACCAAATGTGTCCGGAAGTGCACGAGACGAGATATCTGTCTCCTGATACCAAATGTTGGTGTCTAGATATGACCACATAGCTGTAGCTCAGCAGCAGAGCACATTGTGTGCATACAAAGGCCCAGATTCCTCTTCAGGGAAATCTGGAAAAACTCTTGCATTAAAGCCTGAAGATCCAATACAAGTTAATATTGACTAGATCAGTGGTGGCGAACCTATGGCACGGGTGCCAAAGGTGGCACTCAGAGTCCTTTCTGTGGGCACCGAACAGCGCCCCTTCACAGCCACTTGTATTCAGGTTAAATTGCTGTATCGGCACTTTGCGAATAATTAGTGGGTTTTGAATCACAGTTTGGGCACTCGGTCTCTAAAAGGTTCGCCATCACTGGACTAGATGGACTAATGTTCTCGGTATAATGCTGCTTCTTATGTTCCTAAGGCATATATGAAGATCAAATAGGATGGACCAGCTCTATCAGCACAGGAGCTAATTCTTCAATGTGCAACCCTCTGTTGGCAACACTGTTCCTCCTACTCAAAACTGAGACCCAGAAGTCCACTACTGATTCGGAAGCAAAACAAATGAGAATGTCAGCTACACCTTGTTTTAAAAGACAATCACCATTCACAGAAAAGGCAATTCTTTTCCACAAGGAAAACTGCACCACCAGTACTACAGAAAACCAAGCCACAGAGCTGATAAGTGAGAATCTACTAAGAAAAAATCTTAATTGGACACATAGTAGTGATGAGCAAGAGGGGGAGGGAATCACAAATATTAACTGACTTTATTAAAACTTTTTCCTGAGAATCTGCTCCGATCACACATCATACATAGGGGTATCACTGGGTACAAATTAAATATAAAATATTAGCTTTCCACATGTCAAAGGGCAGGTCTTGTACTCCATACTCTGGAGGTCACAGCTTTTCAGAATCCAGAAGTTGAAAGATATGCCAGCAGATAAGACAGGTGCTGAAATCTTATGTTCTACAGAACAGGTTTAACTGCCACACAAAGATGGATGCTTAGTTTAATGCCCAGTTTCACAAGTCCTCAGAAAGGAATTATTGTCAGTGTTGCTTGACCCTTCCAGGAATCTTCTCTTGGCACACTATCAGACATCAACTGGTTGCTCTTTTCAGTTCCCTCAAGTTCTTCAAGGGGAGTATGACTATTAACTCATGTTGTTTTCCCAAGCTCTATTTTCTTCTGAATGGCTCGAGAAGAATGATAGATTAAAGAGTCAATAAGTCCTGCAACTAGAAAGAGGAGAAGCAGCAGCATTAGTCTAAGTGTTCCATATACAAACCAAGAGGAAATCTTGTAAATAAAATAAAAAATAGCAAGACTGTCACAACAAAAGAAACAGACACTATCTATATCCTTCCCAGAGAAGTTTCCTGTCTATTAAAACTGCACACCTGAAAAATAGTGCAGCAACAGTGCTGCTAATAATATTTGTACGAAACTCATTTTGAGAATACAAGATGAACAGAATGGTGCCTAAGTAATAATACACACAGTTGTATCAGTTTTACACACAGTTTAACATTTCCTAGTACTATTCCTTGTATTAGTGATGATTATTTTCTCTGTATATGATTAAATGTTTTCAAATTTGAAGATGCATCTAGAGAGGCCTGTGTATAGATCAAAATGTTTATAAGTTAAATTTTAGCTCTGAGAAGATTAAACAACTAGTTCAGGTCTTCAAAACACAAATCTAATACCTGTAAATACTCCTCCGATAATGGCACAGACTCCTGTGAGAAAATGTGTAAAGGACCTAAACAGAAAGAAAAATGATTATATTTCAAATGAAACTTTGAATTCCATTACAGAGTTACGTTTCCTTATCTGGGCAATTGTCCAGAAGGTCAATGAACATTTTAGTCCTGGGCTGAACAGGCAGTCTTATACAGAATCTAACTAAAATACAAGTCTTAAGAAACAGCCCTAAAACCTACTTGAACCTGTGAATCAATTGGTGAACGCATAAGATACACATTTTATAGGTGAGTTATAGGTGAGTTAAAATAAAGGCAATTTAGTTTAGTGTAACTGGACTGGGGTTTCCTTCATTGCTCAAGATCATATCAAAACCTCACCTGTGTTTTTCTGTTAGTTTCACCATCATTGGAGAAAGCTCATACAGTACAAATACACCAGGCAGACCCTGGTCTCCAATTAGCCCATTAGCTATTTTCTCATGTCTTGTGACTGAAAACTGATTTGTCCTCACTACCTAGGAAAAAATAAGAGTGCGAAAGAGTTTAATAAAAATAACAGTTCCAAAATACACAGATGACTGACTATATGTCTTTTGGAAAGTCTATTAGCTGCTCTGCATTCTCTAAGTGTATCCCACCTACCCAGCTGCAATAGGATACGTTGCATCATTTATTCTATCCCAAACAACTCTTTGACACTTCGGCTTCATACCAATCTCTCTAGCTTGAGGACTCTATATGAATTTATAACTCAGGTCCTCCCTTCCCAAAACTCTACGGTGGCCATTATCTATAACTTAGCAAATACCATGACATTACCGAATACAGAAATTCTCGTAAATGTTTTCTGCACTTCTGGTCATGTCAGCCCAAACCCAGTTAGTCACACTGCAATCACATGGATAGCACTGTTGTACAACATTTTAAAAAATCATACTAGCACTTAGAAAGTAAACAGCTGGCTCTTACCTCACCATCAACCTTCATGTACACTGTAGGGACCACTTTTACAAAGTACTGGAACATCATGGAAGCTAGGAATGAAATGAAATGTTAAAAGGCAAAAGCAACTTGGATTAAAAGAGCTTCTTTAAAGATGACAAGAAATCTTGGGATTTTTCCCTTCTCTGAACAAGAATTGATCAGTTACATATAGAAAGTATAAAACAAAGTACAAAAAGAGATCTATTTGTCTATCTGAGGTAACTGAAGTGCTTGCGTCCAAGAACCTGAAGACAGAGTTTATAAAGAGAATTCTTGAAGCAATATTGCTGTAAAAGGAGGCCCAGTTGCTCAGAAATGAAAAGAACTGAGATGGGGCAAGAAGAATTAGTAATGGTTAATCTGCAAAGGCCATGAACTTTAACACGGAGATACGAATTCTGCTGAGGTCCAACCATATACAGTAAATCTGACTTGTGATTAATCTTAACTTTTTGTTGTTACATGTTGTCAATTGTTTTCGACTTAACAATGAAGTGATGAATGAATGGTCTCCCAACAGTCCTAAAATGAACAGCTTCTTCAGGTATTGCAACTAAAGGGCATGGATTTAGTTGGAAGACCTGAGGCAATCATTGTTATAGTCAGCTTTCTTCTTCCCCTACTGCCTTCAACTCTTTCTCTTCTCATTATGTATCCAAAGTACAACAACCTTCATTTTGACTTTTAGTGAGAGGCCAGTGTCGCTTTGTGTAGAATTTCTTTATCATTATTCTGTCAGCCCATGACATCTGAAAGCCCCTCCTCTAGTAGCATATTTCAAATAATTTTCCCCTGTAAGATTCCACATCTGGACATAGATGGATAATCTTTATTTATAAGGATTTATAACCTTGTTATTAAACTAAAAAAACTGCTAGCCCATTTTATTTTAGGGTGGTATATAACTGTTTAAACCTTTGTTACAATTGTTAGTGGATCAGGCCAGTACCTTGGTGTGCAGTGACAACTGTACCATCAAGAGGGTTCACAATACCAGGATAATCCCTTCCAAATGAAAGGTGCTTGATAATATGGGTCATATTTATCTGAGGAAAAAAATATTACACATCTTCAAAGCAGCAGTGGAAGCTCCAAACAGTAGAGTAGCTTGTTATCTATGCTTATGTTCAAAATGCAAATACCTTTTAATAATGTCCTCCTTTCCTATTAGAAGGAACATATCCTCAACAGTGGTGAATGCACATGTATTCCAGAGGAAGTCAGATCAGCAGGTGCTCTGTCTCCTTATTGTGGAGCAGAACAACAAGATTTTAGCACCTGTGACTATTTGTTCAAAGTGATTGAGATTAATGTTTCCCTCCATTCCAACTTTGAATATTTTACCACTGAGTGCAAGCTTTGCTAGAAATTAACGTGTCTCCCTGCAGTTATGTGTCTCATTTCCCTCTGGGAGCAAAAACCTCAGGATTAAGACACAACATTTGTGTTCATTAGTGAATATACCATTATGGAATAGAATAATACTGTGAGAATATACTTTAAAAAAGAGATTATAAGATTACTGATCCACTTGAGTTCAGTCACTGGTACATACACCAAATTCCACAGCAGTCTTTGAAAAAAAAAAATATAGTTTCTAAACAGTATTCTCTAGCCTAGATTTATCCAGTTGTCTCTACAGCTACAGATGTCACTGACTGACTGATTGATTGTATTTATATCCTGCCCATCTGGCTGAATGGTCACTCTGGGCGGCTAACAACACTCAAGAAACAAGGTAAATAAAACAACATATAAATGAAAAACAAAATATAAAGTACATATCCCAAATTACTGTTAAGGCAGTGTCAAGAAAATTAGTTTTATTTTCAGCTTGTTCTCCATCCCTTTAGATCTGAATAAGAGATTAAAGCCTCAGTATGTCTTTCCCAGTGTACTTACATTGTCAAGTCCAAAGCTCTGGAGATCATGAACTGTAAGATAAAGACAGCATGTTATTTTAGCAAACTCTTTCACTTATGTGAAAATATCACATTTCTTGAAAAGAAAACAAAACCTGGAAATGTCACAACCATAATTTTTCTAAATAAAGGACCTCACACTCCTGTGTGAAAACACTGTTTCAATACCTATTCACACAAAATCCACACACAAGGAGATCAATTTATTCTTTCATTAGTTAATGCCAAGATGACCCTCTAGTGGTCAGCTACAAGTATCAAGTTTTTGAATGTGATTTCTTAATCAGAAAATGTGACTTGCATCAATTTCTCCATTTAGGCAGGACTAAAATAAATGTTCCTAAAACATTCCTCTAGTTGGGCTGTAATTTTCCTTTGTTACCAAAACATTTCAGAGAACAAGTTCTTAATCCAATCAAATACAATTCATTAAATGCATAAATATCACTCAGAATAATGTTAGGGTGCTTAAAGAGATCTAAATAAATTGCTATAGATCCTTCTTATCAAGAACATTTAAAATACATTTTAAAAGCCTGAGGAAGCAGGGTCTTGACAAAGGCAAAACACTAACAAGTGTCTGAGCCAAACAAAGCTACTCTACTAATGGTTTGAAAACAGAAGCAAAGATACTGGATGCTCTGTTCTCAGACTTTCAACAACTCAGATCTTTATATGTCATACATAGAAAATACAAATATTGTGTGTACGTCCATTAGTCATGGAAAATCTTTGCTGTCTGGAGTATGTACTCTTAATATCTGCCATGCCAAGCTGAAAATGTACAACTTTGCCACATTTACATTTTAAATACAACACAAAATATATTTTGTTATACATTTTAAAAAGTCCACAAAGCTGCATTCAATAGTCTATGCACACCATACTGCTATGCATCATAAACAAAGATTTGGCTTACAACTCTCCTCAGCAGAGGGCAGGCAGAAGTGGCCTTCACATGCTTTGAGGTTACCCATCCAAGAGCCCCTCATCATTGGCTATTCTGGCTCAAGACAATGGGAACTCTCTGCCAAAAACATCTGGAGGGCCCGTGATGTAAAAGACTTGCAAAAGGAATTATCACACTTGACCATTGCATTACTAATGCCAAATCATTTGTTCTCCCTTCCACTAATCCAAATATTGTGCATGATTTTTACGGTTAATATCCTGGTTTTTTTTTCCTTCCTGAAGACCTTATTAGCTTGGTTTTCATATTCATACTTTTAAATGGTTTTGGTTTGCATAGTTTACTTTAATCTTAAATTTATTTATGGCTTAATCTAATTCCATTCTTAAGCAGGAATCAGTTCCCATCAGAAATAATAAATTTCAAACAATGCCTAGTTCAGTGTTTTTCTTTTCCACTGCAGCATAAATACTAAATGGAACCTTAAATATCTTTGAAAGATGCCTTCTCTTTGAACAGTGGTTCTCATCTTGGGTCCGCAGATATTCCTGGACTAAACTCCTAGAGAACTTCACCACTAGCTGTGCTGGCTAGGATTTCTGGGAGCTGCAGTCCAAGAACATCTGGGGACTCAAGGTTGAGAAACATTGCCTTAGAATGCATTGTGATGTTGTTTTGAACCCTTATTATTTCAGATGCTATTTACAAATTCAGTTATTACTTTAAAAGATGATTCTCCATCCTTCTCCTTACGAAAGATCTACTAACATTTGAACATCTGTTCAACACAGTTATTCATCCCCTACGATAGAAGAGGAGATAGGCTTCTTAAATAAACTTTTATTAAAACGGTGTCTTCATCTGCACTGCCAATTCTCCATCCTTCTCCATGTACTAAAGACCTCACTGAAGTGTGATTGCTGTCCTGATAACAGCCTGACAACATCTGAGCATTCACAGGTTCTCAACACTTAAGTGGGTTTCTCTCCTCTGCAAGGCCAAAGTGTCTCTCTCTTCTTTTCCCAGGGTGCCTTCACTGCCATTTTCCTCTCTTCCTCAAGCCAAAAAGTCACCCACTCCCCTGCCCAGGGGTCCTCTCACTTGCCTTCAACCTCCAGCCTGAGTACTGCTCCTCTTTTCTTATCCTCCCAACTCCCATTCTTCACCCCCACCAATCGCTCCTCTTTTCACTCCCCAACTCCCATTCTAATCATCTGCCCCTCCCATGGTGGCAATGGATTCTCCCAATGAGTGCGGGCTTAGGCTGTGTGTAGGTTCTTAGGGAGAGAGGGCACACTCTCCTTCTCACAACAAGGTATCACTTTAAGCAAGTGTACCACAGTATATTTGATTGATTAGTGTGTAATTTTCTCCTACTGGGATTTATTTTGAGCATATTATTATTATTATTATTATTATTATTATTATTATTATTATTATTATTATTATTATTATTATTATTATTATTATTATTATGAAATCAGTACATACTGTACTATGAGTCAGATTTGTTATCTCTTTGATTCAACAGATCATACAGTCTTCATCCTTCACTCAATCCAAGCAACCTGCCCAGAGTCAGCATAATGAGGTCCAATAACAGCATCTGGGAACATTCAATATTCCTTGCTATTAAATTGCAGTCTTTAAGATAGTCTGTACAAGTTGTCCATTTAATGAAAGGATGAGTCTGTGGTCTCATTCTCACTGCTGAACTGTTATAATAAAAGAAAATTTTCTTGGATAATAAACAATCTTAACAATGAACCTGCCATCCAGGGTAGTCTGGGATCAGCTTATAGGGAATACAAAGTAAATGTAAGATTTCTCTGGAATAAAATTGTTGTGCCAGTCCTGATTAATCATGTGCACCTGTTCTAAAAGGTAACTTAGATAACAACATCTTATTTATGAAAGCTGCAACAAGTGGCCAGCAACAGCTTGATTGGCAAATCTATTATTATTTTATTTTATTTTGCTCTCCTTTGAAGGACAGAACAGTGCAATCATTAAAATGACCATATCTTAAAAGCCCTTTATAGCTAATAAGACTTATTTGCCATACTTGACAGAAAACATGCAAAATCAACAGATAGCCCCAATTCAGTATAACTCCTCTGGCCCTGCAATGTATCAGGTGGACAAATAAATCTGATTAAATACAGATGATACAGAATTAATAAAGGAAAGAAGGTAGCAACACTTACTCTCAACAGCGTACTGCAAAAATGAGCAGGGTTAAGAAAAGAAAGAGAGAAATGTTCAGAGTTCCACACTAAAAGTCCAGGAGGCAAAATCAAAGGCAAGCTTTTAAATAAATTTTGCTGTCAGGAGGCACTGATTACTTTGCCTACAAATCCTGAGCATGCAAGGACTCCATTTGCAAAGAGGCACAAAGATGTGATTTCACATAAACATCTGCAAATGTTATCAGCCTGAGAAGCTGAAGAGGCACTGTGTGGCTCTGTTAGACGCACCAGTGACTGCCCATACAGCTGCTCCATGGCAGCTATTATTGCTTCAGGAGCAAAACAGCATGCTATGCAACCCACTGAATGAAAGCCTTTACACAGCCTTCTGCAGGCTGAGCTATTCTTTCTCAAGGTGTGTGACAAAACATTTTACAATTCAATACAGATTACATGGCCTTCAAATAAGAAAAGAAATGCTGCATTAGAGCAAAATTCTGTCCATTTCTGCATTCCTTTCTCATTCCTGTCCAGTTCTATAGGAAATGCAAAACAAGAAATAATTGCAACTGACCAGGACAAAACTATAATTGTACAAGTTCCCTGGAAACCTGTGTTTAGAACCATACTGCCTCTCTTCCTGGAAGTGATATACAACATACTAATATGGTTTTAACTTCTGTGAATTTCTATAATCTTGTTTAAAACATCCTAGTTGGCAGTTGTAAGCTATACAGTGAATTCTACAGTTTAATTATGTGCTATAGCTAAAAGGTACTTCCTGCTTCCTGTCATTTGAGTTGAAGTTAAAAAAATACTGTAATGCCACGTTGTAGCATTATGAGAATAGTGAGGAGCTGCTACTTTTTCCACACCATACGTCAGTCACGTCCAAACTTCGGCCCTCCAGATGTTTTGGACTGCAACTCCCACAGTTCTTTGTCATTGGCAATCTAAGCTTAGAATTCTGGGAGCTGTGGTCCAAAACATCAGGAGGGCCAAAATTTGGACATGCCTGCCATACGTCCTTCTTTTTCCTCTCGTCTCCTCATGACTAGTTGATGGGAGGCATTAAGAACAGAAATTCTCTCTCTCTCATTTGATCTCCCTAACTGGTGCTGTGAATGCTGGGATGTGCACTAGCAAAGGCCTTTCCCAACCAACATAATGAACAAGATGGGTCTTCACACTTAAAGCACAGGAAGCCTTCAGCCTAAAGAACACGCATCTTTGGTTAACTTGCTGCACTTCTGAAAAATGAATCACAGGTGTGGCAGAAGACTGACACACATGCAGACATGGATATTACTGAAAAACAAGAGTAAGTGATGCCAACATACACCTATCAGAATTGGTTAAATTTCCATAATGTACTCCAATATGATGAATTTCTCTGTACCCAGAGAAATCTTTCCATGGTCCAAGACTAGACGAGGTGATACCTTGAGTCTACTAGTAAAATAACAAAAGAGTTGCTAACATTTTGAGGGCAATACCCTCTTTTTCAAAGCTGTACCAAGTCCAAGCATGGCATATTGCCATATTGCATATTGCCCTCGAAATATTAGCAACTTTTTTTGTTATTTTACTAGTTGCCTAAAGGTATCACCTTGGTTTTTGTGATGGCTACATGGCTCCCCAACTTGTTTATCTTTCCCAGAGCGTAGCATAAAGAGGTGTCAAGTGAAAGGCTAACATTTATGAGAGCTGAGATGTTGTTTAAGAACAGGAAGCAGCAAAACACGCAGTTTGTATTATCTGGCTGGCTATACCTTTCAGATTCACTGTACTATCTGAGGATGCAGATTTCCCCACAGCTAGGATACTTAATGCAAGAGGCTGCAACCCTCCACACAACCTAGACTAAATTCCACAGAAGTAAAATGGCACTTAGCAGGCCAACAGGAATGCTCCTTTCATCCTTCAAGTGAAACTTCAGGTTCCAGGACCCATTAACTAAAAGCAAAGATCATCATCAGGAACTGCACTTGAGATCATACATTTTCCAGACCCTTGGTCTCCTTTGACCATGAACCTTTGCCACTTTTCTTTTCTTTTCTTTTCTTTTCTTTTCTTTTCTTTTTACAAAGAACAAAACTCCCAGCTGACACAATGAAACAGAATGCCTTTTGACTCATGAAATTATTTGAATCTTGCTATTTTCCTAACCTGTGGATAGAATACTGTACTAACCGTTTCTAAGAAGACAATGTTTCATAAGACTTATCTAGAGTAGACAACTATCCATTCTGGACAACGGCTGTTAAAATCACCTACCAATGGCTATGAATGACAGAAACAGCTGCTCAGCATCATTTGAAGGTCCATATTTATCTACCCTAATAGGGTAAAATGGTATGAAACAAAAAAATTAAGACTCAAGCAAACAAACACTGAAATATGACACTCCTCTCTCAAGTTTCTAACACCAGTTCTCTGAGACAGTCTACTACTGCAAGCAACAATTGAGGGGGGGGGAATCCAGTTTGACAGAGCGTCCTCCTGTGAGTCTAAATAGCCAATTAAAGATAGGGTTCACAATGCCTTTTATAGAAAATAATTTTAAAAGTTATCAGTATACAGCATTTTTCTATCTATGGTAAGAGCATAGAAACCAGACAGCACTCTGCTATCTTACTGTTCTTGAAGTCTAAGCAATTTCACTTCCTGAAATTTTCCCAGTACAGTACTTGCTAGATGTTTTGCATACTATTTCTAAACTACACTTGAGGCCCAGAGTGCTTTCTCTACACAAGTTAGCAGCACCAGCAGGTGGTAGCTACTCTGAGCAGTTATGTCAGGACCTAAAGCTAATGCCTGTTGATATACAGTAACCCCCCCACCAATCGCGGGGGTTAGGGACCCACCCCATCCGCAATCCACAAAAATCCATAATATGCGGATGTGGGGGTGTGATCGTGCACCTTTCCCAAAAGCCTCAGAGGAGTGTGGGGGCGGGCGGCACGGAGCGACCCGATCCCCCCTGCCACCCCCCGCGCAGCTCCAAGGCCTTTCAGAGGCACCCGGGGGGGGGTGACGGAGAGGGACGCCGTCCTTCCACACAGCTCCGAGGCCCTCCGGAGGCACCTGGGGGGCACGGAGAGGGACGCAGCCCTTCCGCGCAGCTCTGAGGCCCCCCGGAGGCGCCGGGGGGGCGCGGACAGCAATGCCAGCCCTCCCCGCAGCCCTCCCGCGCGGCTCCGAGGCCCTCTGGAGGCACCCAGGGGTGCCACGGAGAGGGACGCCAGCCCATGCGGCAGCGCCCGGGGGGATGGAGAGCGACGCTATCGCCCCCTGCCCCCAGGCTTCTCAGAGGTGCGGGGGGGGCGCACGGAGCAACCAGATGCCTCCCCGCCCCCACCCCGCGGTGCAGATACTGTGATCCCACGATGTAGCGGGACCGCGGGACCTGAACTGCGAAATGGCGGGTGGTGACTGTAATTGCAACAGCCTGCCCGCCCAGGGTACCCTTTGGGCTAGATGGCCGTGATATATCAATCTAATAAATAAATAAACATATAAATAATTTTTCAGGTTATTATCCAAGGTAGGCAAACTGACCCTCCAAATGTTGCTACATTGAAACATCCATCAGAGCTGGCTAGTGCAGCTAGTGTAGACAGGTTGCATTTGAAGTCAAGCTATATTTAGAGGGCAGTAACTCAGCCACTTTGCTATAGATGCCACATGCTTTAGTTACTTCAGTTACTCAAAGAATATCCACAATAACTCTTTACTGTATCCTGCATGGTGCTCATACAGACTTGTTTTGACAAGAGGGCAACAATTGGTGCTAAAGCAAATGCAAGGATATGTACTGCACCTCACTATAATCTTAAACTGGCTAATTTAAGAGAAGGGATGAGGCCAACAAAAGAGCACATTCCTGTAATGGAGAAGGAAGGGAGACCTCATGTAACTGGCAAAACTTAGCTTTGGATTATTTTACACAGCTCCATGGAGTGAAAACAAGAGTAATGAGGTAAGCATAAGATGACAAGGGTCCTGGAAGGAATTATGGTCCTATGGAAAAATAAACTGTTACTCACAGCTGTTACTCAAGGGGCAGGGGGACTACAGTACAATATTTCAAGGAAACTGCAATATTGTAGACACAACTTTGAGCCCCCTTATAACAAAGACAAACAATATAATGGAATATACTACTCTTCTTGTAAAGAAGAAATTAGGATGGCTTTGAGATAATTTTGATCATGATGATATTAAATTAGTGGTAAAAATGCAAAATAAAATTCTAATCAGAAGTTGACCAAGACAAGTTAATTTAAAGAATGTATGGGTAACACAGTCCTATTTACCAAGGGATAGGACAAGAGATTGATAGGGGGGAAATGGAAAACCCTTTTATGAAACAGCCCCAAATTGTCATTTGATTGAATATAGAAAGGAGAGACGAAACAGGTGGTAATTTGTCTTCTTCTCATTTTCAGTGGCTCAAATCCAGTTGGCACAATTCAGCCAACATAACTACTGTGATATCATTAGCCTATGGGGCTCAGTCAGTCAGTCAGTCAGTCAGGTTTTTATTGCAGTATAAAACCATAAAAGTCATTAAAAGTCATTAAAACATGATTGCAAAATTGTAGTGTTACAAAAACAGTGTAGATATAACAGTATACATAGAAATATTAAAACGAAAAAAGAAACTAAACCAGTAAAAGAAAATAGAGAATTTTCTAGTTAAAACTAGCCCGCCTTCTTAGAATGGTATTTAATCAGGTATAAGCAGAATTTGGCTATTTGTTTGGTAATAAAAGAGTTTTCATCACCTAAAAGTCTTTCCAGGCCCATCTCGTTTGGGTCTACTGTAAGTCTATCTAAGCATGGGTGAATGAATCTCTCTCTATAAAGATTGTGAAGAGGACAACAACAAAAATATGTACCATAGATTCCACCTCCTTTTGGGAGCACATGCAGTGTCTATCTTCATAGGGAATTTTCTTATATCTCCCTTCTAAAACCATTGAAGGAATAACTGAACAGCGGGCTAAAGTAAAGGCTCTCCGGTAAGCAGGCTCTTCCAGTTGTAAGAGATAGTTGGCCATTCTCATAACATATCTGGTCTCCATAGAAGCCCTAAACAAAGGGGATTGTGCTATATCTCGTTGGCGCTCAATGTCTTGGATCCTTTGTTTAATAAGTGCTTTGGCCTGTGTAGTACTCTGAACCAATAGGTCATCTATTGAGAGCCCCATAGATTCTAATTTTCTTTTTAAAGTTTGTATCCACCTAGGTTGAAAAGGGTCTTGGTTTATTAAAGGGAGAAGGCCTTTTTGGTCTGAGAAGCTCTTAAGCTACTGACAAACAGAGGCAATAAGTATTCTGGCTTCTAGTTTCATTTGACCCAATTCTAATCATATCAAAAGTGTTGGAAACACCTGGAGGGACTTGTAAGATAGAACGGAAGAACTTGGATTGTACCTTCTCTAACACAGCCAGATCCGCCAGAGATATTCCTGTATAGGTGCCATATAGGAGCTGAGCTACAACTTTGTGTTGGTACAGCCTTAATGCTGCTGGAACAAAGAGACCTCCCTTTGTTCGGAAGAATCTCACAATAGGATTAGCAGACTGCTCAGCCTTCTCAGCTCTCCAATTACAGTGTGCATTGTTAGCCCCAGATTCTTGCACAATCACCCCCAGATAGGTGAATTTATGCACTTGCTCAACTTTCTTCCCTTTTATTATCCAAGATCTTATTTTTGGCCATCTGCCGAAGGCCATCACTTTTGTTTTATCACAATTAATAGTCAAGTGTTCTTTATCACAGTAGGCTGTGAAGCTATCCAAGGCCCTTTGGAGACCTACTGGAGACCTCGATAGAATAACAGTATCATCAGCATAAATCAGTATTGGGAGGTGCCGTGAAGCAAGCTTTGGTGGGTGAAATTTTAAGTCACTCATATGCTTCACCATATTGCTTATATAATAGATGAACAATGTGGGGGCCAACAGGCAGCCTTGCCTGACTCCCTTGGAGGTTTTGATAGAATTTGTTAGTAAGCCTTGTGGGTTACATCTTACTTTAAGGTATGTTTCCTGGTGGAGGGCTTGGATAAGGTAAAGAAGTCTTTTATCAATGCTAGAAGAGCCTAGTTTTTGCCATAACCTCTGCCTTGAGATAGAGTCAAAGGCGGCCTTCAGATCTATAAATGCAGCATATAGGGAGATTGGGCCTTTAGAGGCATATTTTTCAATTAATTGTTGGAGTATCAGACAGTGCTCCATTGTTGCTCTTCCTCCTCTAAAGCCTGCTTGTTCTAATGGAATGCATTCTTCTTGCTCAAGCCATAATTCTAGTTTTTCTAAGAGATGTCTTGTGTATAGCTTACTAATGATGTTTAGCAGGCTGATGGGTCTATAGTTCGCTGGGTCTTTCTTATCACCTTTCTTATAAATTGGAACCACAATAGCCATCCCCCATTGCTTGGGAATCCGGCCAGATTGGTCTATAAATGTGAATAATTCTGCTAGATAATGTGCCCACCAATCAGCATTTTCTTTGAGGACTTCGGGTGGAATTCCATCCGATCCTGGAGCCTTTCCTATTTTTAGACGACCAATATGGTCTTTTATCTCTCTTGGGCTGACTGGGGACCATATAGGCAGATTCCTTAGGTCTCCTATAGGAGTGCCTTGCACAGAATCATCATAGAGATTTTGAAAAAAAGTGGCCCATTTATTTGCTGGAACATGCATATCTAGTGGCGATGAATTCTTCGCCCTTCAAACATTAATAAGTTTCCAAAACTGAGCTGAGTTCTTTTGTTTGGCTGACTGGATTAGCTCCTCCCATAAGTTCCTTACATGCTCTTTTTTCTTTCTCTGAATGGTGGTTTTATATAATTTCTTTTGAGCTAGCAGCTGAAGATGTATTTCAGGTCTTTCCTCCTGACCTTTGTTCAGGGACAGATGGTACAGGGTGTTAAGCTCTTTTTAACTTGTACACATTCATGGTCAAACCAAGGTTTTGTGTTCCTATAAGCAGGGTATACTTTGTTCTCTGAAGGGACAGTCAAACGGAGTTTACTTCCTGGGTCAAAGCCTGGAAGTTTACAAGAGGGTCTTGCTCTGGACTTAAGTTTACAGAATTTTAAATGTTTTAAAGATATGATACATTGCAGACAAGCATATAATCTAGTAGTTAGTAAAATTTCTTTCACTTTCAGTACTACTGAATGCTAGACCATTTTAACCTTTTTCTTAGCAAGGCATGCACCTGCAAGTTCGCCTTTGGGTCTTTGTGCGAGTAGAGATAGTCCTGGTCCTTTGATCCTCTAAGACCAGATTATATTTCTTTGCTAGAAATATATCATTTGGTCCAACTCGGGCATTAAAATCACCTGCCAACAAGATTTCTGCTTCGGGACACCCAGCTAACAGATCTGATATATAATTATCTAAGGCTGACCAGTTTTCTTCAATAGAGGATTTCTTTGTTCTAGGTGGAAGATAGGCATTTATTATAAGAAGGCTGCTGTTCACCCAGCTCATCAGTACGGCCATTGCCAGGTGGGCTAAAGGTGGTTTCAAAACACATTTTACCTTTAAGGTAGTTGAAACAAATATAACCTATGGGGCTAATTTAATTTGATTCAAATTAAACTGGTTTAATTTAATTTAATTTAAAAGTTTTCTATTGTTTAGTTTCCAAACCTTTCTGGGGATCCCTTTTGACCTGGGGAAACCTTTGGGAGCCAAGGTATGGCTGTGGGGAAGCTATATAAGAAAAGTAATGCCAGATCACCATTGGCATTCCTGATCATTCCTGACCTGGCATGATTTTCTGAGATTGAAGTTTTCCTGTTGTCCTGAGATTCCCAAAGGCTTCCCCAGGTGAAAAAGGATCTCTAAGGATTCTGTGTACCTGTACTTGAAGGTGGGGATAAGGTCCTTACATTTCAACTCAACTCAGTTCAATTAAATAGAAATATTGCAGTCTGTCATTTCCATTGCAGAACTTTTTCATCTGCATAGTTACTCAACTGGATTTCAGATGAAAAGACAAGAATCTTCAGATGGAAGATGAAAAAGTCAACATTTCAAGGAAGTTTATGAAGAATTATTCCATAGTATATTTGCACAGAGGCTTTAGCAAGAACTATTTCACTGTAACACTGAGTAGGAAAACTATTAACAGAAACTAACCAATATAGAACAGGTGAAGATATCTTTTAGACATTGGTTGCAGGCAGCACATTCAGGTTCTCACATAGATCTAAAGGCCCGGTGCATTCTGAACCCAGAGTATGTGTTTCCTAAAGCAGTTTAGTCAGTTTATCCTAATATTTAGCTCATAATCCAATCATCTGCATAATCAAATATAACTTCCTGCCATATATAAAACAAGGGAGATATCCCAGCTGGCCAATAATATACAGTACACATGTATGTATGTATGTATGTATGTATGTATGTATGTATGTATGTATGTATGTATGTATGTATGTATGTATGTATTCTAAAGCTATTGGTCAACATAGTGACAATTTGTCACCTTAGTGGATATCACTTTCCTTCGGGAAATGGGAGCGGTATATAAATGCAAAAATAAATAAATATAAAATAAATAAAATATGTAAATGTTTTATTTTTATAGTTTGTTTTATAAGCCCTCCTATGATTCATGGGTGAGAAGGAGTTAATAAAATTTTAAAACATTATTATAATTAAATTATTTATATTGTCAACTTTATGCCTACCAAACGAACCTGATTTGACTGCATAAAATTTTAATCTTAAGATGTTGTAGACTTAAGGGACTTAGAAAGAACTGATTTAGAAAAGCAGAAACTCCATATAATCAAGATACGTAGAGAAACTCTGGTTCTCCAGATGTTTAGGGCAACACATTCCAAGCTTCCTTACCATTAGACTTTGGGGGGGGGGCTGATGAGAATTGTAGGCCAAAACACAAGAAAGGCAAAAATGTTCCCTGCCTACGAGCTGCACATTTCTTCATTAAGCAATTTGCTGATTTTCAGCAATGCTAACCTTCTGTCAGTTCTTACTCACTTCAACAACGGAATGTCAAATATACCTGCTATGATTTATGACAGTTACAGTATTTTCTAAAATTTATAACAGGGATGAGGAAATCTATGGCCCTCCAGATGTTGCTGGGCTGCAACTCTGATGGGAGCTGCAATCCAACAATTTCTGGAAAGCTACATGTCTTCCCCACCCTTTGGATAATAATAATAAAAATAAAAATGTCGGAAAAAGCTATTCAGAAGAATGCAATGACTTTACCATGAACATGAGACTGTTGAAAGCTTTTTCCTGGTGCAAAGTGGAAATTGCCAGCTACCTGTAAAAGATAGCCACATTTCATTAAACTGTCCGATTCACCATAACAGCTTTGAAATACTATTAAAAATGGAGACTTAATGTTTGCAAACACACTCCTCAGAATTGAGGATGTTTACATGCATGCAACAAGGTAGAAATTCTTTGCTTGGTTAAAATGCAGACCAAACTAATTTACATATCCTGGATCAATAAATGGTTTGGAACACAGTTATCCTTCAACTGTGCCCTTCTAACCTTTGTGATGCAGCTTCTCAGTTCAAGAGTTACATACAGAAATGCCATGCATTGGATGCAAATACAAATGCAGATTTTCATGTGAGTTTAAAAGTAATTACAGACTAATGCAGAAACTGAAGGGGATGTATTTATAACTGAATACGTGCCCAACAGATATGGACTAGAACTAGGCTGATTTATTCATCACATCCTCAAGCTCAGTTTATTCTCATAGAATCATAGAATCATTGCAGGGTTGGAAGGGACCTTGGAGGTCTTGTAGTCCAACACCAACACCCCCGCCCAAGAGACCTGCAAGAAGAGATCCAAGCTGATCTGATGCCTAAAGAACACAATAGCTATTCAGGTGTTTGATAAACAGAGATAATGAATACGCAATTCAGAAGCACATTAGCCTCCCCCACCCCATTCATCACTGTTGTTCCCTTCACCACTTTGAGTTCTTTTTAAGAAGAAGAGAGGGTAAAATATTTTAAATAAATAAAACCACATGAAGACCAATTGCCTGAAGAGGAGAATATGGAACCTCCCTTCTGCATCTGCCAAGGCTGCCACCTGATCTCTCTAACAAGAACTGCTGGCAAGTGAAACTGGGATTTTTGGCTTGAGAATAATGGCATTTATAGTTCTCTCCCTATGCTCTCAGTGTTCTATTACAAACAATTATCTTTAGTGACATCTACATATCTAAGAGAATGGAACGAAGTGGTAAGATGTTGTAACTTCATTACAGCTAGGGAACCAAATTAAGACTACCTTCCTCCATTAAAAGCAGTAATGGCAGTATAGCTAGAATAATAGTGGGCTAGAATCCCTTATATGTGATCAACATAGCTGGGTTGGGCCATCTTTCTGTATCTCACACTCACAAACACAACCTAGTTTTCCACTTCTTGAAAGAGGTATTTTCATTTTGCTTCTCTTCAACACAAAGACACTTGCACTACAATCTGAAAGTCTGAACTGGTACAACCCCCATATTACTGTCTAGATGATTTTTTTCCCCATTCTGTTTAAGTGAAATCTAGCTCTTCATGCATCCTTTGCTACAAATCATTCAATATCTGGTTCTTCTCTAAATAAATCAAGACTGGCTGAACTGCCTACAGAGGTGATAACCACTTGAGAAAAGCTAGTGCCAAAGTCTTCTGACAACCACAGAAGTCCTAAGCGTTTTCCAGTAACAAGAAATCTCAACAAAACTTGTAAGGAATCTGAGAGACAACTTTAATGGCCAATTACAAGACCACAAACATATGAAGAGGAAAAGGTAAGATTATAGCTTGCAAAACATACCCTGTATACAACATACACATTATCCAAAATATATAACTGTTAGGTTTACAAATCATGAATATGCTTTAACTAATTGCAATATTAAATTCATAGACCATAAAGGTGATTTATATGGTATTTAGAAACAATATCCCCTCCTGCTAGAACACAGGGGTGGGGCCTCTAGATTTGTAGAGACATGCTATGCACACACTATGACCACTCTCTCGTTTGTTCTGCTCCTTGGCCATGCTTTGCATTAGGTTTTCATACATCAGACACAGTAAGATATTTAAGCTGGCTATACTCACTTTGTTTACCTCCAGGAAACCGTACACTTTGCACCCCTCATTTTTCTGCTCCTGCATTTTCTGGCTAAACCCTTCTCTTTTGCATTGTTCTATAGTATCTGGGTTCTTGAAGGCCCAGCCTCGTCTTCTATATGCTTCTCTGACATCATCACAGGTATTACAGCACCTGCAATAAATCCATACTTAATCATTCAACAAGGATAGTTAACCATGAGATATGGTAGCAGCAGCTGTACAGGCCTGGAAATGGCCACTGTTAATAGAAAAAAACAATGTTCTAGAAAAAGATAATACAGTGGTACCTTGTATAAAGGAATTAATTCGTTCCAAATGAAATTATGTTAAGCATATTTTCCTTTATACAAATTCCCATAGGAATGCATTGAAAATGGAGTGATCCCATTTTTATGTTGTACGGATTTTCTCCATAGGCAATTATGTTAAGCAAATTTCCCCCGTCTCCGGAATTTTTATGTTGTACAAATTTTATGTTATACAAGCTGTTTGTTATACAAGGGTCCACTGTATTCCCATCTGAAACCTGTGGCAGCATTACTATTTATTTTCTGGAGACTTTCTAGAGCCCCATGCAACTCACAGCTTGAAGAAGGCTGCAGATGGAAGAAGAAGTAGGTCCCATGGCAATGCTCCAGGAAGAAAGCTACCCTTTTTCTTAAGGATAACAGAAACAATCTGCACTTGGTGGACCTTGGCCAAGATCTTAGGCCCTTATGGAGTCTGGACTCTCATGGAGCTTGCATGAGAACATATAAAATCTTATAACCCTACTATTTTTGATGGAGAGGAATCTGTGCTTGAGTAAAGACAATACCTGCACCAGTGGAAGATCTTGAATTACTGCATTACTGGGGCTTCACATTCAGTCAATGCCCACCAGGATTCTAGTCAACACATCTAAAGACCCAATGGCTTTCCACCTTTGTACCCTATCACAGAGCGGCCTTGAGCAAGGATACCTAGCCTACATGCAGCTGTAAGAAACACCCATGGGATTGACCAAACAACAGATCAAGTCTTTTGGAGGGGGGGCAACAGGTCGCACAGAGGACATGGCAATCTGGACCTCCCTAAAGTATTCACAAAGAACGCCATAATGCTTTCCATAGCTCTAGCCCATTTTGCTGCTTGCTGGTGAAAGAGAGCTGCCTGCATTTCTAGGGCAAACCCAGGTAAGATTCTATGCTCTCTCTTGATCAGGAGATAGGACAATGGCATTTCCTACTCCAGAATAGTTCATATGCTAACTTACAGCTACAACGACTACTACATAAAACCTTGAAAGACTCTATGTGAACAGAAATGAAACTAGTTTAGATGATTTAGGATCATCTGAAGTTGCTATTGCAATTAACAGGATTTAACACAGCAGCCACTAGGGGGGAAACATACACCTATCTGACCTTATCTTAGACACAGGCACACTTGCAAAACCTTTCCACAATTCTGACTTTACTGATGGAATTGATTCACAAAAATCTTTTCATGAGCATTCCATACAGTTTAATCCTATGCAAAATTGGGTGTGCTTAATGCCATTGCTTTTAAATGTCAAGTGCATTCATCGTAATGACATGAAAGGCAAAGATTCGATGAAATTCAAACACCATCCATTTGCCGGCTTCTTCCAATTATGAAGATCCCATAATCACTCTCTAGTTCTTCTTCAAGCCAGCAGAACGGTGGAGAACGCTCGCTCTTGACCACCAGTGAACCTGAACTGATTTCTTTTTCCTCCCAAATCCCATCTCTTTGTCCCCAGGGCACGGTGAAGGAAGAAACACATACTTGATATCTTCTGACTCTGCTCCATAACAGCTCTCACAGCGATTAGGATCTAAAGAGTTGGGGTCAAAAATTGTTTCTTCCTCTTTTCCCAATTCTGAAATAAAGATCAACAGAATACATGTATCAGCAAAGCACAGAGTACATGCAGGCCCATCAATATAAAGCGCTCCTAAATGTTAACGCTGGTGAACAAATGTCTGATTCTGGTACAGGCAAGGTATCAATTTGTTACCGAAGCTAGCTTTACATCAGATGCCACAGAACAAAACCAAAACCGTTTTAGCATCTGGTCTGCGGTACTGCTCCCAAAGTGGAACAGTGAATCTATTCTACCATGTCTCTCTGCTTCTGGTGTCACATGCTTGCCATCTTTATCCAAGCGCTGTTTGAAGAGATTGTGCTCCACATCTAACTGTTGCTCCCCAGCCACATCCATTGCATCAATGCTGAGATCTGAAACACAATGAAATGAGGGCAGGTTTCCTGAGATCTCAAAATTGTTATTTAAAAATATAACTATATAGTACACTGATCCGGCTCTCAAAGAACAGAAGGAGCCAAACAAAATACAGTATAGAAATATTTTGGCAAAATCTTTCTAAGGAATACTTTCCAAGTATTCACTGTAAACCTCTAGAATCACATTAAACAGGCATAAAAAGATATGCCTGCATGAGGCAAGGACCAAAATCATTCCCTAGCTAAGCGGTCTCACATAACAATATGGAAATAATCTACCTAAGACCTAACAACATTTCTATAACTAACCTCATCCCTATAAAGCATCCTTATACATTTATATGCAGAAGTGGGCAACCTGCCGAAGTCCAGAGGTTCCAAATGCACCCCAATCCAGAGGGCACTCCACCACCACCCCAAATATTTCTCTTTGAACAACACTTTTTTTACTGAAAAAGGTCTCATGTCCCCTAGGGAACAAGTTTTACAAAGTAAAGTTTTAACAATTGGGCTGGTACAGGCCAGGGCTACTGAGGACTCTAATTATGAATCAATTGCCACCATGTGTCAAAAAGTAGACATTTTAAGCAATTTTAAAAAAGTTGTGTGTGTGTGTGTGTGTGTATAGAATATGTATGAACTATATAAATAAACTATAGGTTTCCAACAGCTCATTTGTTTGTATTTATGTCTTCAGGCTGCTGGAAATGAATGATATGCAGCACAATAAGATAGGTGCTGCACTATGAGACCGGATTCTCTGAGTACGAAATTTCTCCAACTTTTATTTAGAAGTCAACACACTATTTAGAGGAAACAAACTGTTTTAAAATTATATTAAACATATCTGCAGATATGTCTAAAAGATATATGCAGGTATATCTAAAATAATTGCTGCCATCATGCATGATGACATTTTAAATGGCCAGATACAACTGTGTACATGATTTATACCATTTACTTACAAGCACATGGCATATGCGGAAATACTACATCTATGTTTATCCGCAGCTTGTCTCCCCGTGATTTGTCAACATATAATTCTGGATGAACCTAAGAACCAAGTAATCAGAAAAAGTCATATGATTATGAAATACAGCAGGAATCATTTTATTGAACACATTTTCTCCGAACACATTTGATTTGAAGCATCCCTCAATCAGAAACGTGAAGGAGAGAAATATAGTGCCATATCATAAATGAGAGGCTATCATAAATAAGTCTACTGTACTGTCAAAATTGGTTACTGAGTACCTGGTAGAATTTTAATTGCAAAGCACTTGCATGCTCAAGACCCCAGTGAGTGGGCTGCAGCTCTAGTTTTTGTTTAGATAAAAAAAATCTCTACTGAAAAAAGAGAATGTCACCTAGCGGCACGATTGCTCAATGTGTCTGGAGGCGGAAGAAAGAACACTATGATACAGCTCTGCTTTGATTACAGAATATGAAATATGGTTGACTCAAAGGCCTCAAAGCAGGTAAGGAAAAATGCAAAGGTATGTCACCATTCCAAGAGCACTGACTTTCATCTGCAACAAAGCTGACGCTGTATGTTTTCCACATCCAACCAAAGAAAAGAAGGCCAACACAAAAATAAAGTAACAAACTATGGTTAAGAAAGTTTGAATTTTCCATAAACTCTGCACCTCACCTGTTCTTAAGATTTTATACCACCCTTCTAAGGAATTCCGGACAGCATAACTGACCTCTCTTTTATTTATTTCATAAACACCCTGTGAGGTAGATAATGCTGAAAAATACGGAATTGCCCAAAAGTTGAGTTAGCTCTGAGTTTCCTTAGATTTAATTTGATACTTTACACAACTACTGAAACATCTATCATCAAGAGTGTAAATACAAAGCAAAAATTGTTTCTTAAACTGCAACTAAAATCATGTTGCTCAGCATAATAAGTCAAAGTTGAATAGGCCCACTGAATTAGTGGGGATTTGGTGAGTCTAATGTGCCGTAAGTTCTATTGCATCAACATGGGACTATAACTAGAATATGCCTAATTGAATCAATGGAGATTACTGAGGAGTTTACAGAAATCTCCACCAATTCAATAGGTGCAGTCTAGTGCAGTGACGGCGAACCTATGGCACGGGTGCCAAAGGTGGCACTCGGAGCCCTTTCTGTGGGCACCCGACATTGCCCCTTCACAGTATACAGGTTAAATTGCTATATTGGCACTTTTCAAAAAAAATAGTGGGTTTTGAATTGCAGTTTGGGTACTCCGTCTCTAAAAGGTTCGCCATCACTGGTCTAGTGTGATTTAGTATGCTAAGCAACAGGATTTCAATTGCCCTCTGTGAAACAGACAACAGAAAAACAAGAAAAAGTATTTTACCTCTTTTGTAAGATAGTACTGGAGTTCTGAGAAGAACAATAAGAACATGATGAGTCCACTGATTACAGTCACTGCACATAAAAGTGAAAGCATAAGTAAGATACAGCCGTCTACTGCAATTTATACATCCCAGAACATTTAAGAACATAAAATATTGCTTTGTATTGAATAAATACTTAGGTAGGTGGACAAGAATATTTCTACAGTATAGATTCTCTAAACTAGAGAGCCATGCCCTGGGAGAGCCACGGGTGTAGGCTCTATACTTGACAGGCCATAGATCTCCAGTATTTCAAATTGCTTTCTCAGATGAACAAGCCTAACTAGTATTGTTGCATAAACTGGTCAACGTTCTAGATCAGGGATGGGGAACCTTCAACCCTGCGGGTGTTTTGGTCTACAACTCCTAGAATTCCAAGTCTATATTGCCAATTATAAGGACTGTGGGAGTTGTGGTCGAAAACATCTGGAGAGCCAAAGGTTCTCTGCTCTTGTTTTAGAATATAACCTAGAATCTTCTGCAAAATACAGCTATTCCTTAGGAAAGCAAATGACATTTGGTGGATTACCTACAAAGAGAAGAATTTAGAAACCCACCAGCTGTACTAAAAAAAAAAAAGGACTCAACACTTGTTATGCTTTCTGGATGTTTGTTATTAAGATACGGGGCACAAGGCTAAATGACAATTAGCAGAATGAATTAAAGCAAGTCATGTTGGCTTGGATGTGCAGTAGTGAAAGAAGCATACCTTCCACCAATACTTACTCAGGGATGATAATGGAAATTCTGTTGAATATTATAATAAGGAGAAATGGCACAGAAATAAAGCTTGTATAAAGCTTCTATCTGCTTATTTATAAACATAATCTCTCCCACTTTTTGTCCAATGTTACAATTTCATCTGGAGAAGAATCACTCCTAAGGTAGAGAATCCAAACTTACATGGACTAAGTGTGTAATCCTGTGGAACTCTATTTATACACAATTAAACATCTAATAGAGTTTATCCTCATATAAACGCATATAGGTCTTGGTCGATATACAAAGCAGAAACAAAAGAATATAATGTATTTCCCAATTAAAAAGTAACTTCTTAAACATCAGAATGAAGCTAAAGAAAATCCCATGAAGCTTATGTCAGATAAACCGTGTAATTTAAGGTGTTACAAACCTCTTTGCTGTACTAGATTAATGGAAATAGCCTCACGGAAATTACGTGACTGCCTAAATTCTGGATTTCTTACAGAGCTGCAACACTGACAGGTGTCTATATTCATCCATCCTGCCGCTGTAACTATCAAAAAGCTTGACACGTGTAGATTTCCCAAAGAGACAAGGAAAAAGAAACGATCTAAGCCTATCATTTGGCTCGAATGTCCATTTATGTTATCCAGTAACTCTGTAGCCACAAGACCCTGGCTCATTCCTTATTGCATATAATCAGTAAAATTGGACTTGGGGATCAGCTGGTTGCCTCTCTTCCTGCCAGAGTAAATCCACACGGGAGAAACCTCAAACTCAGTGGGAGGGGAGGCTGCTTAGTAGGACGTGTTCGCACGCCTCGGGGCGGCGGCGGGGGGGGGGGACGCCGCTCCTTCCCGGAAACCAGCAGGAAACTCAAGAGAAAGAGCAGGTATAGAAAACGTGACCCTCCGCCGGGCGCGCCCGGGGCTCTCCCCACCCCCCCCACCCCGCCACCCCCTTCCCCGCGCAAGCGGCAGGCAGGCCGCCCCCCTCTCCGCTCCCCTCACCGAGCGCGCCGCCGCAAGTCTTGACCCGAAAATCCTCCAGCGTCTTGGGGAAGGCATCGAACCGCTTCAGCCTCCAAAGCGACTCCATGACGGACATTTCCGCGCCCGCCCCGCCCCGCCCCGGAAGAAAGGGCCGGCTTCCGGTCCCTAGCCCCGCCCCGCCCCGTTACCTTCTCTTACGCCAGGGAGAGAGAGAGAGGGTCGTGTTAGTCGGTGCCGCCGGCTGTGTAGAGCGAGGTGGGGAAATGGGTGTGTGTGTGTGTGTGTGTGTGTGTGTCTTAGGGCGGCTCTGGGTGGGCGAAGGCACCACCTCCGCAAAAAGGCTTCCCAACTTTCCTATTTTTTTGGGGGGGGTGGTGTTTCCTTCTTAGGACAGTGTCGAGTCTCTCTTACGTTGCAATGTTGTGTTGCAGCCGCTCAGTATGCGTTGGGCGAGCAACGGAAGACTAGAGATGGACCCAAGGGGCCGTGTTAAAGAAGCAGAGAAGTGGGTGCTTGGACGTGGAAAAACGGGCCCCACGTTGCCTCCTACGAGAAGAGGAACGATAGCGACCCGGGTAACTGCAGGCCCGTTGGAAGGCAGGCTCTTTCCCTTTTCCGCACGCTGCCACTGCAGATGATGACATTTATGTGGGCTGGACATTTAATGTGAAATAAAAGCCAACCTTAGAAAAGGAAATGTTGTTGTCACTGTTAGTTCTTTTGGACTGAGATCATAGTATTGACTCAGGTTGAATTGCTGGGTTTCTCACATTCAATCCCAGAAGACTTATGAACATGATTATCGAAACCCCAAAATACCATCTGTGGCACCTATTTTGATTTTTCTGGTGGGGGTGATAATGGGACAGTGATTTTGGGGAACTAGAACTAGACACTACTGGCCATTGTCTTATAAAAGGTACAGGTTCCCCCTACAGATGTGTACTAGTCACGTCTGACTCTAGGGGCGGTGCTCCTCTCCTTATTCAAGCCAAAGAGCCAGTGTTGTGCAAATCCGTGTGGCCATGTGGCCAGCATGGCTGCAAGGAAGACCTTCCCGCTCTTTGTGGCGTACCTGTTTATCTACTTGCATTTACATGCTTTCAAACTGCTAGGTTGGCAGGAGCTGGGGTTAACAGCTTCAGCACTCACTCCGCAGCATGTTCAAACCGCTGATCTGCCAACTTTGTAGCCGACAGTTTTCAGTGCTCTGGCCGCACTTGGGGTGCTAATAATGGGGACAATTCCATCATATAATTGCATATTATTATACTACAAAACATCTAGCGATGCACTCTCAAACTTTCATATAGGAAACTGCATTTTTGGTCAAAATGATAAAAAACAAATGTGACTAGAAGGTACATCTGCTTGTCAGAGAGAGATGATAGTATATATGCTGCTATTTTGGAATACCCACTGTGGGATGGATACAGTGGCAGACCAGGACTCTGGAGAGCAGGATTTGAATTCGCTCTCTGCCATGGAAACTCACTGGAGTGGAACTGGTAATCCTCTCCTTAAATATCTCACTTACTTTGAAAGCTTGATTACTGTTTGCTGTAAGTTTGTTCCAACTTGATGGCACATACCAACAATGCTGCTGTTTGATTCTACTTCCCAAATTTGCAAACACAATATAATATTTGCCATTTAAGAATATACTGAGACAGTCCATGCTCATGTTCCTTTAAGCCCTAACCATTTACATTACAGTTTCGAGTCTCTTACTGTATCTAGAAATTTGATATATTAGCACATATATCTCGATTCTAGCACACACACAAAATTGCAAACATATGGACAGACAGTGTTTCTGCATTGCTCCCTTCCATCTGCTCCCCCAACTGCCTTTCTAAACTGCCACCAAATAAGAGACAGTAAATATCGCCAAGTGAGTGTGACTTCTATGCACTATAAAATAATAAACCATTGCATTTTGATATGAGATGATATTTGAGTACTCTTAAGTATTAAAAGAAAATTATTACAGCCAATTATTCTCTTTGATAACCTCTAGACTGAATGACTTTAAAATAGGGATCATCTCTTTCTTTAATGCACAGCTTTATGTGATTAAGGGATGAGTGTGTCAGTGAAGCTGAGAGCAATGGTGTCGAGACCAGACAACATTACAAGCCTGGACTCCTAGCAGGGCCACCTAAAGTGGAATAGTCACAGCTGAGATACCAGATTAAGATACCTGCAGACTCTTCATCAGCATAAGACAATGAATACTTTTAACATTGATGGGGGTGGCAGCTACTGGGCAGCAGTGACAGCTCAAAGTGACACTGTTATGGTGGAGGAAGCAACTGCAGTGACACTCAAGCTAACTTTTGCTAACTTTTAACAATGGTAAACCACAGATTAGTTTTTCTTAATTTGAAACCCCAGTGATGAGACAGTTCAAAATGAAACAAGAGATAGTGCTGGATGAGACTCCCAGCTTGAAAAATACTGGGGAAGAACAAAGGACTAATGCAAAAACAGTGGTGCCATTAACATCACAGATTAATAACAAAAGGACATCCTAGTGCCTGACATTCACAGAAGTGAAAGTCAAATTCTGCACAACACATACAGTTGGAACATGGAATGTGAAGAGCATGAATCAAGGTAAACCAGCGACTGCAAAGTAAGGAATAGAATATATAAACATTGTAGTGCTTGGTGGCAGTAAACAGGGAGTGTCTGGGAAGCTTAAAAGGATTTTTGGCAAACACCACATCCTTGTTTACTTTAAACCCACAGAGATTTGTCCACCCAAAGGATCCGATACAAAAACATAAAAGGAGCAATATAGTATATGTGGTCCAATGCAGTGAGGAGTGTTCAGACCTCTACATTGGAGAAACTAAACATCCATTAAACAGAAGGATGGCCCAATACAGGAGGGGTAACAGCTCAGGACCAGAATCAGAAGTACACCTCCACTTGAAGGACAAAGGGCACTCTTTCAAAGATGAGGATATACACAGACAAAGAAGATAGGTGGTTTGAGAGAGGAGTAAGGGAAGCCATTCATATGAGCATTGAAACCCCCTCCCTCAACAGAGGTGGCGGCCTCAGGCATAGTCTCTCTGCTACTTATTGTGTGCTTTCCAAAGTACCCAGACAAATCAAAAAGCCTTCACCACCATTCTTGATAGGTGTAATTCTGTAATTCAGCACCTTAGGCCATTGTTCACCTTAAGGCTATGGATACTATTGTCTCCCTAACGAGCCTATTCAGGCCATTGTTCATCTTCTGAGCCTAATTCAGACCATGGTGACAAGAGGTCAAAGCTGACTATAAGATGGAGGACTCGCACTAGCTGTATTCAGACTGATGAAGCTGTTTGGATGAGCAGCGAAACGTTTCTATGTCTCAAAAAAGAAGTCCAGTAGCCATGACTAAACGTCCAGATAAACTCACTTGGATGACTGAGAATCTTCACAGACGTAAAGCAGAACTAAATATTGCTGGAAATTTTGGTCTAAGGGCTGGCATGAAACAGGAGATTTCTGTGAAGCCATCCATCTATTTATTGCAAATACTTCAAGCAACCAAACAGTATACACTTGGATATCATCAGATGGTCAATATTGTACTAAATAGACTACATTTGGAAGGAGATGGAGAAGCTTTACTCTCTGTGTCAAAACAAGACCAGGAGTAGCTTCTGATACTGTTAGGTAAAGCTAAAAAAGAACAGTTAAAGAACTATAGCGCCAAAATATATTATAAACAACATTCCTGGAAAATTTGAAGTCCTTGTAAAGAACAGATTTACATTAATAAACTCATCTGACCCTGAATCAGAATAACTATGAATTGAAACCAGACATATTATTAGGAAATAATGCAAAAATATAATAAAATAAAATAAACCCTGTAATAAAAAGGAAAGCAACACCTAATTGGATTACAAAATTCCACCATCAGGGTTCCCTGAGTTGAGGACATGATGTGTTGGCAAGCACTCATTCATAGGGCTGTCATAAGTCAGTGGCAACATGAGCCATGTAATAATAATAATAGTTATAATAAGAACAAATAATACTCTTTATGTTCCAGTTAGTTCTGAATACTGAACAGCAGTTCAGGCTTACCACTGTTCAGGTTTGCCACTGATGGTACAGCTACAGGGACGGAGTTAACATAGCAAATGTCAGGCACTTCAAGTTTTTTTAATTAATACAATATAAGACTGTGGGTCCTCTGATGAAGATTTTAGTGTAATGTTTTTAGTATAAGGTTTTTATTATTGCTTTGATTATTTGGGTGTTCTATTTTTAACTGTTTTAATTATTTTGATTGTAAGCCACCCAGAGACCTTTGGGTAGTGGGCAGCATATAAGTTGAATAAATAAATAAAATAAAATAAGTGTGAGTGCTTTCTTTCTGCAATCAGAAACCAATAAAACACAAGATAATCAGGGCTAGAACAAACAAACAAAATATAATTTCATAATTCAAGTTATTCAAATTTAACAAGGGTGGGGCTGAAATACAAATTAATGTGGATGGAAAGATCAATAAAAGTTATAGGATTTAATATGGATAGTATTCAATATCTGAGTAAAAATGAAAAAGGGAAAAAGTTAAAATGAATGATTTTATTATAAATATTAAAAAATATTTACTACAACATATAAAAATAACTTTGGAGATGTTTTACATTAAGTTGCTATGGAATAGTTTAGTACAGGTTAAGGGATTAATTCAGAAAATAAAATCTCATTACTCAATAGCAGTAAGTAATTCAACATACAGTAATACTTTTGTTTCAGATGCCTTTGTCCCAGAGTTCCAAGTATCTCTGTAAAAAGAGAAAGGCTGAAAATATTTTCAATAAGCTCAACCTCTCAGGATTAAATTTTGAAATGAACTTGCATTATTTGAAGCAGAAAATCAATAGTTATGAACTGTTTTATTCTAACACACAGCTGTAGTTTTGTTCTGAGACACATCCTCCACAGCATGCTTCTTCAGCTTGTTATTGAACAGTTTTTATTTGCATGATCTTTGTTGGTTGCAGACAAATGGCAGAATGGGTCCTCAAAGTACAAATCTGGTTGAGTGAGGGGAACGTTCATGACCCCTCACATCTAATTCAAGATGGGTTAAAATTTACACTGACAAAAGAAATTTCCTTTCAATATCAAAGTTTGAGTCCTGATTAGAATTCTGCAGAAATGCTACCCGCCATCAAGTCCATACTACCTTAAATTTTTCTGTGGGATACTTTTTGGTGTTGAGGTCATTAGGTGTTTTTCAGATAAGAGGCAATCCCAGCTTACAGCTGCCAATGCCAAACTGTGGTTCACGGATTCATCCAGCTTGTGGGTCTCCAATTCCAGAACAGTAGCCTCAGGCTCCCTAGCCACAGCCGCTAACGAATCCGACAGTTCTTGATGCAAGCTCGAAATCTCTCTGTTTCTTTTGGCACAGGAATCAATATAATTCTGCTTCAGCTCCCGTTCTTGCGTTAGCTGCTTTTGTAGAACCAAAACCTTTTAAAGAAATGACACCATGAAAGAGAATACCCATGAAGATTTTGTTTGCTAGACCTCTTGTTCTCAGCAAGGGATATCTTCACACTTATACAGGGTACACTTTTCATCTTCCAGACATATTATATTTTCTAAACACCTCTTAATGTTTCTATGTCAAGCTGCTGTATTTGAACAAAAAGCAGGCATGCACTAGTACTCAAGATCAATTTCAGAGTGACAAGGTATGCCATCTATTAAAAAGTAAAGATAGAAATAGATGATTTAGTTATGTGTATTTTTTATTTGTTATGTTATTTTATATTGTATATTGTTCTGTTTTGTTATGATGCATCTTTGCAAACCGCCCAGAGTGGCCTTGTTGCTAGATGGCACGGTAGAGAAATTCAATATAATAAGAACAAGAACAAGAACAAGAACAAGAACATCTGATGGAATATGAAAGAAACACAGAGCTCTCCTCTTCAAATACTTCTCCAGATATCACCAATGTACTATATATACTCTCTATACACAGGAAGCTCTGTGTAAGCCCAGCTGGTACGGAGACCCACCTCTTCAGAGATGGGTGGTTCCAACAACTTTAAGTGTTTCAGATATGAATGACTTACCTGTTTCTTAAATTCTGCCATTTGCTTATGGAGGATTTGAGTTTCATCCTAAAGAAGGGTGAGGGGACAAGATTCAATTCGCTTGTATAGAAAGAGAAATTCATCTGTATATCATTTACAAATCCATCTGCATATCATTAACAAACAGGAGGCTGTTTTAAAGGCACCAGATAGATACAATTTGATACTGTCAGCCTGTTATTATGTACAAGAAAAAAATACAGAGCAAGAACAATTGATATGTTTAAGCATGCCATTAGAAGATGCAAATATTCAGACCTTTCCCAAGGATGGAGTCTTGGGCAGGTCAGAGTCACCTTGGGAGAGTCCCAAGCTAAGAGAAAATTTTTCACAGCTTTTTTTCAATCTCCTCCGTTCACGTTCAACCTGGAACCAAGACAAGCGTGAAGATAAAAACAATGAGGCTTAGGGCAAAAGGACATAAATAGAAGAACATAGCTGACAGTACAAACAAACCGTTCCAAGTACTGGAGTGGAACAGAAGAGGGTGCACAGGGCACTAGTGTTCAAAAAGCAGTATAATTACGAAGACAGGAAGCACATGAGAAAGAGAAAAGGGAGAAAGTTTGCCATTAAATCAATGACAAGACAAGTCTTCATAGGAAGAATCCCTGCTATCTAATGTGACTATTGGTATGAACAGACCACACTGAGGAATGGGAATGATGTATAGGCAATAACAATTTTTGTTTTATTACTGTACAAAGAGACTCACTTGCTCTAGGGCATTTCTAAGTTGGGTATTGTGCTGCTCCAGACATTGTTTATCATTCTCCAGCCTGGCCACGGCTTGCTGCAGAAGCTGTAGGCGCTTGTGCAAGCGTGTCTTCTCAGCCACCCATGGCAGTGTTCCCTCTTTTTTCATAGCCTACATGGTACAACATACAGTACAATATAACCAGGGGACACAGAGGTGGGGAAATAAGACTGGAAGTACTATAGTATATGTATATATTATGGAAAACATCATTGCACTTTGACTTCATGGATCAACTACTGTTTTTCCTTTTTCTGAAGAAGTATCCCTCTCTTCAGCAGTTTCTGTTGGGAAGTTTTACAACTAGGCAATAAGTTCATTAAGCTAGACACATAAACTTGAAGATTCTCTTAAAACCTCTCGGTTCTGCATGGCAGTGTTGTTTCCAGTTCCAACATCTTTCCCAGCAATTCCTTTATCTTACCTCTCCAGACATTCTGCACTCTACATCTGGCATGTCACTGTCTTGGGGCGGTCTAGCCACATCTCCTACCAGAGCCTTTGTAACAAGTCTCTCTTCCTCCAGAGCTCTGAATGTTGTATTTAACTGTTCCTGTAGAAAAGCAACCAGTATTTACGCATCCAAGTAAGTACCTGAGCATCATCAGTTACTTATTATTTTATATTACTTTTCTTCCCAAGGGTGCCCTAGGCCAGTGATGGCAAATCTTTTAGACATCAAGTGCGCAAACTGCGATTCAAAACCCACTAATTTTTCACAAAGTGCCAATACTGTACAGCCATTTAACCTGAATACAGGCGGCTGTGAAGGGGCAATGTTGGGTGCCCCCAGAAAGGGCTCCGAGTGCCACCTTTGGCACCCGTGCCATAGGTTTGCCAACACTGCCCTAGGCTGTATATAATGCATAATGTACAAAAGACATTACATATTCATAATTCAACACCTCAACCATCAAATTAAAATAACAACATAGCACAACATACCATTTAAAACAGTAAAGAAGTAAAAGTCTTGCAGCCATGTGTCATTTCAAAAGCCTGGCTGAACAGTATGTTTTTGTTATGTCTAACATTCAGTAATTCAGGCATCACTAACACCTCCATGTGGAAGCAATTCCGTTAACTGGTGTGTTGACACTTATACCTCAGACTGAGCGATTATTACTGTGCTCCTACAGAAGTATATACGTACATGAGGCATGCATAAAAATGAGCATGCATCTCTGACAATAATAAATCCATAGCCAGTAACTGTTTTTAATTGCCCTCCTATGTCCTTTCACTATTCAGGTTCAAGTGTCCATTTAAATTGCATTTTAAACCAGTTTTTGCTCAACAGAAAGTGGTTACTTCTGCAGTGACCAAAAGGACGGTATAAGCTACAACACAAGTTCTTTCTAAAGAATGGCAAACCATGTTACCCTATAGCAAAAGATTTCAGGCTTTTTAAAACAGAAGCCCCCAAGTGCTTTACCTGCAAATGAAGCCTGTCCCTGTCTCTTTCTGAAACCATACTTTGTACGATCGCCATTTCTTCTCTCAAGATTCTCAGGGCGTCTTCACTCTGGGCAAGGGACAAGCCCAATTTCTGTGCTCTTTCTCTCCATTCTATCTCCCCACTCTCTGTCTTCTTCAGAATCGCTGCCAAGCGATCCAATTCTTCTTTCTTGACATTTTGTTCATTTTCCAAGTGTTGAATTTTTTCCTTTTGCCATTCCAATTGCTGGTCTTTTCCCCGAAGGGCTTCTCTCATGGATTCCCCCTCCTCCTTCCACAGAAGAAGTGTTTGGACCTGCTTCTTTACATTGCTCTCTTCATGACTGCCTTGCAGTCTCAGGACAGAGGTGATTTCCCTTAGCTGTTCCCTACAGGCTAGCAATTCCTTTTCTTTCCTTTTGACTTCCTCTTCCAGCTGCTCGGATTTCGCTTTCTGCCCTTCAACCTCATCAACTTTTTCCTTCAGCACACGCTGGAGATGCTGTATATTTTCCTGGAGCTTTTTGATCTCCTCTTTCATTTGCTGTTGCTTCCAGCCATCTTGGGCTTTCATCTCTTTCTCCCTTTCATTCTGCTCTTTCTTCAGAAACTTGTCTTCTTCATATTCTTCTATCTGTTCTTCATATTCTTCTATCTGTTTATGTCTATATTGGAGCTTTTGGAAGTCTTTCTCACTCTCTTGTTCTCTCTGTTTAATTACTTCCTCCAAATGCATTGCCTGATTCTGGCATGCTTTTAATTCGGCGAGTGTGATTTCTACTTTAAGCTGATATGTGCTAATTTCTTCGGCCTGTTTGACAAGTAACTCCTCTTTCTCTGACATTAACTGCTTAATCTTATTCAGATCCTGTTGTAGGCTTGCAATATTACTCTGCTGTACCTCTTTCTCTCTTGTGAGTTCCTTGATAAGCTCTTCTAAGGATCCTATCTCCGTTTCTCTGTCCTGAAGGAAAGCTCTAGTGATCTCCAGTTTCTCCAAGATAGAATGTTTCTCAGCCATTGCTTTTTCCTCTTGTTGCTGAAGTCGGCAGTTCTCTTCCTTTAAGGATCCTAGCTGTCTCTCTCCACTTCTCAAAGCCTGCTGCAGATTTGTCTCCATTTCTATTCTTCTTCTTTCATTCTCTTCCTGGTGTTCTTTTTGCTGCTCTTTCAGAAGCCTTATTTCTTCCTCTCGCTCACTTAATACCAGTCTAAGTTGTTTCAATATATCAATAATTGTTTCCCATGTATACTCTTTCCTGAACTGATTTAATTGCTCTTGAGGCTGGGCACTACCATTTTTCTCCTTTAGGAGTGCTGTGCTGTACTGGACATCTCCAAGTAGAACCCTTATATGTTGTCCCACTTCTTCTTCATGTTTCCTTAGGGACTCTAGCGCTATATTTTTTTCCTCCAGGGATGCCTGTGTCTTTGCTATAAGTTCATGAAGAGCCTTCAGCTCCAATTCCATTTCTCCTTCTCTCTCTTTTATTTGCTGTTTTTGTGATTCATGCTCTGCATCTCTTTTGGTCACCGTGAATGCCAACTGTTTTACTTTCTCATGAAGCTCATGGACTTGCCCTTCTCTCTGAGCCTCACACTGCTGGAAACTCATTAACTGTTCCCCCTGGATTTCAACCTCCCTTTCCTTGTCCCTCAGAATGGCCTTCATATGTTCTAAGCTTGTTTGAAGTCCCTTTTCACGCTTCTTCCCCTGTTCTTCTTGTTCTCGATGCAACTGCTTTTGAGATGCAAGTTCCCAATCTTTCTCACTCAACCGTGTTTTCAAGTCGCTGAGCTCTTTCAACAAAGACTCAATTTCTGAGGACTTATTCCTTTGCAAAACCTGGATTTTCTCCTCCATGGTTTTAGTTGTCATTACTTTCTCCTCTAAATTTAGAGTCAGGCGTTCTATCGTAATTCTTTGTACTTGTGTCACCTCTTCCAGTGTTTGGATCTTTTCTTGTTCAGATGTTATAGATTGGGTCCTCTCTTCTAGATCTAAATTTAGTCTCTCTAAAGCAGCCTTCTGCATTGCATTCTCCTTTCTCAAATCTTCAATATGGGCTTTCTGAGATTCAGTTTCTTGAGTTCTCTTTTCTAGATTTTCAGTGAGGTGTTCTACAGCAACTTTTTGCATTTCTCTGTGCCACTCCAAATCCTCAATCTGCTGCAGCTGGTTTTTTATTTCTTCATCTCTCTTTCCTAGTGTAAGAGTCAGATGGTCCAGGTTTTCTTGCAAAGTTCTTCCTACTCCTGACTCCTGTTGCAAAGCTTTAATTCTCTCTTTGAGGGTCTCTAACTCCTCTTCTTTGATTCTGAGAGTTGAGAGAGTTGTTTGAAGCTCCTGCTCTAGAGACTGATTCATCTTTTCCACAGCATTCACTTGAACAGCTGAAGCTTGGACAGATTCCCGAAGGAAGACCAACTCACATGACAGCTTTTCTTTGGCCATTTGTAGCATATCATGTTCATTCTGAAACAGAAAAATAATTTCCAAAAATTTCAATCACAACACTTTGTCTATGCATAGCATTTTGTTCTCTTCAGGCATAAATTCCAAGCATCCTTATAGCTCAACAATATCTCGTTTTTTGTTGTTAACCATTTGTTACATATATTGGTAGGAAACCGCAACATTTTAAATACAAGCATTACAGAACTAGACATCACTCTTTAAAGTAAGTGCCTATAAAGATGTTATCATATTCAACCACTGACACTTTGCTCAAAACATTCACTAAAGTGAAGTCAATATTTTTTATTCAGGTGAATTTTTAGCAGTTAATTAGTTGTTGTGGAAAGCACTTTTAAAGGTGAAATCTACAGGTATTTTATCAATGTGCTTTTAAATGGTGTCTGTTTTATTATTATATTCTGTTTATCTAGTTGTTTTTTTTTACATTTTTGTTTCTATTTTGTTTAACTAATTTCCTTGTGAACTACCTTGAGTCTTGGTTTTGGGAGAAAGACAAATCATCATTACTAAGTAGTAACATGAAAGTCATATTTGTGTACCAGGTATATTTCATTTTAAGAAACACAAATAGAAGGTAACCAGAATCCTGCAAATGTCTAATCAGATGCCACCTAGCAATGAGAATAATGTCCCTCATCGCATATCCTTAAGAACCTGCTCCACTTCCTTCTCACCAGTATATTCTTTTTTTGCTTCTCTGTAATCTCAAGAGTCTTCTCCAAAGCAGTCACCTTTCCACGTAAAGTCACATTTTCTTCTTTGAAGGCAATGACCTCAGCCTTCAAGGCGGATTCCAAGGAGCCCCGTTTGCCTTCTGCCATGTTTTTTTCTGAAATGGGAAAAAGAAAAAGAAAACAGACAGACATTATGTTAGTGACTTTTTTAATGGTAAGGATCTATACTAAACCTCCTCTGTATAGTGGACTTATTGACATTTTTGAAGTCCTGGTTGGCCCAGCAATTCCTGGCCTTTGTAAGGATAAAGTATACTTCCATGAATATTTCATGCAGCACCCCAATCTCTGTAAGATGTCTAGCTCCTGATGTCTAATTGCCCGCTTGGATTTGTTCCT
This sequence comes from Phrynocephalus forsythii, assembly GCA_029282475.1. Taxonomy (NCBI): domain Eukaryota; kingdom Metazoa; phylum Chordata; class Lepidosauria; order Squamata; family Agamidae; genus Phrynocephalus; species Phrynocephalus forsythii. The sequence goes on along the minus strand of JAPFRF010000005.1, from coordinate 89,670,724 downwards.
TAAGACCTGTGAGATCATCACCGTTACACATACCAGCGGCACAAAAAGGATTTTTGTCCATTAAAACCACAAAGCTTTAAGAACATCAGGCTTCAACTTTTTCTATGGTGAGCACATCACATTATAGCACCTGTCAGGACTACTAGGTTTCAAACACACCCGCCTCCTTTCTGAGCAAACTGAAGTCCTCCTAGATGTGTCCAGAAGTGGAGTATAAGTCAGCAGCTGTTTGGGCCATAACTCAATGCTTAGGCTTCGTTTATCAGAACTCTGATTGAGCTGAGCTCTAAATGGACCAAGTGCATTTCAGAGCTTGCACTTTCCTCCTGAAGCTTTGTCTGAGCATTCAAAGATGCACCTTGTATCCTGTGCATGGTCTTCAGCCCCTTTTCCTTTTAAAACATAATAGTCCACCCAGTAACATATTCCTTGTGGTTTCTCGTATGTCTTTTTACTTCAGTACTTCGTAAAACTTGGCCTGCCCTTTTTTTTTTAATCTTCTCCTATCCCAGCTTGATTCTTGGCCTCAGTTCTTTGACAGGATTTACTCTGCTGCCTACATGTTCCTATAAAAAGGTAACGGTTCCACCCACACATGGGCGTTAGTCGTGTCCGATTCTAGGGCGCTCACCTCCGTTTCTAAGCCAAAGAGCCAGTGTTGTGCAAGTCTGTGGCCATGTGGCCGGCATGGCTGAATGCATTGCTGCGAATGGAACACTGTTTAACTTCCTGCTTTTTATGGTGGTGCCTATTTGTCTACTTGCATTTACACACTTTCAAATTGCTAGGCTGGCAGGAGCTGGGGTTAACAACAGGAGATCGCTCCACTGCATGGTACCTGGGATTTGAACCGCCAAGCAACTGCCTTTGCAGCCAACAGTGTCAGGGCTCTAGCCCGGTGAGCCACCACTCCCACCTAAGTTCCCTTATTTTGTAGGTTTGACAGGTCATATGGTGGGCCACTCAAAATATATGAGATATTCAAGGAGTGATGTAGCATTCCCACACCTGAGTTTCTGTGTGATTTCAAACTAGGTCTCCTAAGCTTTATCCCAATAATCTTATCTCCCACACCCCACCAGCTCTTTTTTTCTTTTAATTTTAGTAAAACACATTCTGATCACAAAAACTACATTAAAATTTCACACAAAACAGTGGTCCCTTTACTCGGAGGACCAAGAAATCTTACTTAAGTTTTTCCTTACTTATATCCGATCTTCCTTCCATCCTTTAACTATCCCTATATCCCTAGCTCTGTCTTTTATAGGAGCATCTGTCAAAAATATTACCAACAAAGCAGGAACAAGTAAGGAATTTAGCAGGTAGAGGTAAGTGACAAAAATCTCCTTCCCCAACATATTGTAACAACAGGGTTCTTCATCAGGGAATAATGCATGATTGTAGGTTCCCCTTCTTCCCCCAAATTCCACTTCTAAACAAGAAGATTTCCTTTTGGGAGACCCACAGCATCTTCCAAGTATCATCATGAAAAAGAAGAGAATCTTTACCTTCCTGGCTTTGATTAAACCATTTTTGGAGTTCTTGTGCTTTGGCACTTGCACGATCTCTTTCTGCTACCTTTTCACTGAGCTCTTGCTTCAGTTTCTCAGAATTCTTCCTCATTTCATCCTGCAATTCAAACATTTAACTTATTTGATATAGGTGTTCAACCGGGAGCACTATAGAATTATACAGTTGGAAGAGACCTCAAGGGCCATCCAGTCCAACCCCTGCAATGCAGGAACCCCAATCACAGGACTCCCGATAGATGGCCATCCAGCCTCTGCTTAAAAACCTCCAAAGGAAGAGACTCCACCACCATCTGTGGTAGCATATTCCATTGCCGAACAGCTCTAACTGTCATGAAATTCTTCCTAATGTTTAATTGAATCTCTTTTCCTGTAGTTTGAGACCATTGCCCCGCGTAAGAAGGTCCAAGGACCTCTAGGACAAAGGTGTCCAAACTTCAGCCCTCCAGATGTTTTGGACCACAACTCCAAGAATTCCAAACCTGTATTGCCAATGGCAAAGGACTGTGGGAGTTGTGGCCCAAAACATCTGGAGGGCCAAAGTTTGGACACCAATGCTCTAGGACAGGCATGTCCAAACTTCGGCCCTCCTGATGTTTTGGACCACATCTACCAGAATTCTAAGCTTAGCCTGCCAATGGCAAAGGACTGTGGGAGTTGAAGTCCAAAACATCTGGAGGGCTGAAGTTTGGACACCATTGCTCTAGGACAATATGGCAAAAACCAATTTCTTAAGCCAAGTTCCATATCATATGATTCAATACTGTATATGCTTTTGTTAAATTATTTTTTAGAACAGAAAAAAGCAGCTGCTTAAGGTGGGCAACAATAAGAAGGGGAAACTTAGGTCTGTTGGAGGAGTCTTGGCCTTTTTCTTGCCCGCCATCTTTCTTCCCAAGTTTGTTTTCCGTTCAGGCAGTATTTTCTACTGGAGGGCAAAATGCATAGTTCGCCCAAGCATTTTCATCTTGGGAGGAAAATATTCTGAGAAGCAAAGCACCATGCAAGAAAAGAGGTGGATTCCAACTTGCCCTGTCTGGGTCTAGCGCCTGCTTTTCATATGAAGAAAAAAAAAAAAGACGTGCATATCCTGTTGTTTCAAGAGTGTCCGAGAAGCTTCCCACTGCACCACATGATGCACTAGGGAAGCACTGGGGGAGAATGCCAATAGTCTCTGGTTCTGGCATTCCGACTCAAACATGTGGGCTAAGCCCCATTTCCCTCTCGTTTTTGAAAGAAAAGAATCCAATCACAATCGTTTTTGAAAGAAAGAATCCAATCACTTTTTATATCACAAAGCCCTCATGGGCAGCCTTCTGTTACCATTAAAAAAAAAGAAGAAGATGCAGCACGCATTCATGCAAGTCCAGGTGCATTAAGAAGTAAAGTTAGCAAAGGACCAGATTCAGGTATACCTAGAGCGCAAAGCAACAGGGTTTGCCTGATTCAGGCACTTTTTGAAAACAGCAGTGAAAAATCCCAGACTGAAAGAACTAGAATACTCCTTGTTTCAAAATACATATTTGCATCTCTGTTTCTAATAAATAAAAAAAATACAGCCTATTTGTTCTTATTACCTAAGACAGTGATGGCGAACCTTTTAGAGACCGAGTGCCCAAACTGCAATTTAAAACCCACTTTTTTTTTTTTTTGCAAAGTGCCAATACAGTAATTTAACCTGTATACAGGTGGCTATGAAGGTGCGATGTCAGGTGCCCACAAAAAGGGCTCTGAGTGCCACCTTTGGCACCCGTGCCATAGGTTCGCCATCACTGACCTAAGAGATGTATTTTCTGAATCTACAAGGTACAAAGCAAATTTAGTGTAGAGTAATGGTATATCTTGATAATTATTTATATAATATTTATCATCACACATTATAAAGGCTATGGCATTATAGGTTTGAATGCATATGAGCCTTTCTAAAAACCTTTATTCTTTAGGATTTCCATAATGGATTTATAACCTTCTTAGCTTTTCCTTTCAAAATCTGTGTTTGGGAGAACTATCAAGAGGAGTTAGTCAGTGGTTTTAGAAAAAGGAAAGAGGTACCCGCTCTAGGCGAGTCCGCCACAAATCTTGCCGCAGGTTCTGAATAGCTTCTGTCACTCTCTCCATTGTAAGTTCTCTGGAAAAGTCCTTTGCCTGAGGCAATGAAAGTCCCATTACATTATCCTGTTCTGGAAAAATAATTTCTTCTTTAATAGGATCTAGCTGAAGCATCACTGATAGCAAAGAAGTAAGGAAATTCTGGCCTTTGACTGAAGGTTGAGTTAGATCAGGCATGCCCAAACTTTGGCCCTCCAGATGTTTTGGACCACAACTCCCACAGTCCTTTGCCATTGAAAATACAAGCTTGGAATTCTGGGAGTTGTGGTCCAAAACATCAGGAGGGCCGAAGTTTGGCATGCCTGAGTTAGATGTTATGAGAGAGATGGAGTTGCTGGTCCTCCTCATTACTTTGTTCTCTCATTTTCTTTTAACATCTAACGCTAGAGGAAGGTGAGGGAACAGAAAGACTCACAGTACACTTGTATATGATATATCATTTGCATTGGATCTAGGATCTACAACAGGCATGTCCAAACTTCGGCTCTCCAGATGTTTTGGACCACAACTCCCACAGTCCTTTGCCACTGGCAATCTAAGCTTAGAATTCTGGAAGTCGTGGTCCAAAATATCAGGAGGGCCGAAGTTTGGACATGCCTGATTTACAATGTAGCACTCACCAGGCTACTTATCCATGCTGTAAAGGTATTCTGTGTTTCATTCATTCATTCATTTGCACATGAAAAGAAACCTTGACCTGCCACAAGAATAGCTGAAGGATGATAAAAAGACCACCTTCTGTCAATGACTTTTACTGTAGTATTGCCCTTGGCAGGAGGTGGGCTGCCTACCTACTCCAGTGGTGTAGGTACACTATGTGTGGGGTGACTGTTGTTTGCTTGTTTGTTTGTTGTTGTTGTTGTTGTTGAGGAGGAGGAGGAGGAGGAGGAGGTGCCTTCTTTGCACCACATATTAATGAAGTACAGTGGACCCTCATATAACAAACCGTTTGTATAACATAATATATGTACAATATAAAACATTCCGGAGATAGGGGAAATTTGCTTAATAGAATTGCCTATGGGGAGAATCCATACAACATAAAAATGGTCATGATTAGGGATTACTCCATTTTCAATGCATTCCTATGGGAAATGTGTATGAAGGAAAATTTGCTTAACAGAATTTCATTTGGAACAAATTAATTCCTTTATACAAGGTACCACTTGGAATTTTACCTTTCACATGTGGGGGAAGGGAGGTGGGAAGTATAAAAGAGGAGCCACGGAGGGAGTACACACTTATACAGAGTATGCACATATGCCCAGTGTGTTCAAAACATTTCTGTGACTGGCCACCTTTTCACAGCTGCCTATGTGTTGCTATGCCCACAGTACTTTTGCACCATCCTAAATGTGCCTACAGGCCTTTGAAGGCTGGGGACCCATGTAAGCTAGTCTACAACCAACAAAACAAAGAAATAAAGACAAAGGCCCTTTCTCTCATAACAACAACTCTGGTCATGAAGTACTGTACAGTACTTATAAGATACAAGTAATCTTTTTATCATCGCCCCCATTGCATTATTCATACAATCCACAAGATGTCAGTGCATTCCCACAGCAAGAGAGTCTAATTGTTTCAACTCACCTCTATCAATAGACAAAAAATTTGAAATGTTACTGTCTTCTTTATCTCTGTGCTCCAGTTTTTCATCAGGACTGTTACACAACATGTACTGTAGAACTGATAACAGCTTAGTCAGCTGTGATTGTGCCTCCCAATGGGCAGAACAAGCGTGCTGGCACTCTGACGCCAATGCCTCAGCCCTACTCTCTGAGCTATGTAGGCTTAGGCGCAACTTAGATACTTCAGCCTCCAGCATCTGCACAGAATCCTTCGCACGCTGCTCACTAGCACGGGACACTTCTAGGTCTTGGGTCCGCTGTTCTTTGTGAGCTACTAAAGCTGTCTCCTTCTCTACCATCATTTGCTTGAGCGACTCTATCTGTGGGGAAAGCAACAGAATGTACAAGGGCAGAGGAACAGGTGGAAAGCAAGGATTTTGAAGAACAAAGCGAGCAAACACCCAACGTGGAAAATCTGGAAATCACACCAGAATAGCTTGCTAGGAAAACGTAATCAGAAACAGGTTGGGGCCTCCTATGAGACATTGATTAGAATGGACTCACTACAAAGGCGTTACTGGAACCATACAGGGAACTGATAAGAGTTGGAAGAAAACAGCAACATGGACATGATAGTTAAGTGACCCAATGGCAGCAGTAAAAAAAGAAAAAGAAACAGCTTGCTTCCTCTTTCAAGCTCAGCATTCATAGCAACAAGCAAAATGTACAAGAGAGAACGTGCAACACAATGAAAAATGGGAAATGTTCTCAAAGGAGAACAAGACGGATGGATGAGACTTTCATGATCATAATCACATGAAGCCTTTCAGAAGCTGACAAGGGTGTAGGGGAAAATACAGTCCTGCGGATGATACCTGGCTTTGGAGCTCCTGCACCTCTCTTCTGTATGTGGCAAGTAGTTGCTCTGCTTGCTGCAAGGCAGCATTCAGTTTGGCAATTTCACCCTGATGAAAATCATCGTTGTCTTGTAGTTTCTTGAGCCTGACATCTTTCTCCTCCAACAATAAAGCCACACTGCAATAGAGTAAGGAGGAAATCAACTATTTTTTTGTTTTTCTAACAGCGTAAACAGATGAAGACTTCATTTACAGCAGTGCTCCCCAACCTTTTTGTCCCCGCGGACCGGGAAATTTTTTAAAAATTTTCTGTGGCCCGGGGTGGGGGGTGGGGAGGGGGAGAATGCGAAAGGGGGTCCAGGCGGGAGGCAAAAGGGGGGTGAAAGCAAATGATGGGAGGGAAGGAGGAGGGGGAGGCACGAGACCGGCGGCGGCACTCACCGGCTTGGGGCGTCGGGGGTGCCACTCCCCCCACACGGGCGGGGTGGGGGAACCCGGGGCTCCTGGGCAGGCGGGCCCCCGCCTCCTCCTCCGGCGCCGGGAGTCGCGCGTGGGTCTCGCTGCTGGCGCCCGCTTGCTCCTGCTGCCGCCGCCGCCGCCGTGGGCCTCCTCCTCCGCCGGGAAAGCGCGGGGCACCAGCAGCGAGACCCGCGCGCGGCTCCTGGCCCCGGCGCCCCGCGCGCAGCACCCGCCCGGCCGCACCGGGAAGCGCCCTCGCGGCACCAACGAGCCGCCGCCGCCTCCTCCTGCTCCTGGTCCTCCTCCTCCTCCTCCTCCTCCTCCCGCCACCACCGCCGGAGGAGCAGCAGCAGCCACCCCCCGCAATCGCCCTCCCGCCGCCGCCGCGCCGCCGCCTCGCCCCGTCCCGCCACCACCACCCCTCTGCAATTGCCCTCGCTGCTGCTCCTTCGGCGGCGGCGGGAGGAGGAGGAGGAGGAGGAACCGAGCAGGAGCAGGAGGAGGCGGCGGCGGCTCGCCGCTGCCGCGAGGGCGCTTCCCGGCACGGCCGGGCGGAAAATCATTGCTCCTGTTGTCTTGCAGCCTCCTCCTCCCGGGAAAGCGAGCGGGGCGCCAGCAGCACTTTTCCCGGCGGAGGAGGACATCTTTCAGGAGCAGGAGCTCCAACAATAAAGCCACCCACTGCAATAGCCGCCGCCGCCGCCTCCTGCTCCTGCTCCGGTTCCTCGGTTCCTCCTCCTCCTCCTCCTCCTGCCGCCGCCGCCGAAGGAGCAGCAGCAGCGGCAGCGAGGGCAATTGCGGAGGGGTGGTAAGGAGGAAATCACCGGCGGCGGCCCCGGAGGAGGAGGAGAGGAGCGGCACTATTTTTTGTTTTTCTAACAGCGTAAACAGATGAAGATTGCTGCTGCTGCTGGTGGTGGTGGCTGGCTGGTGGTGGTGGTGGAGGGGAGAGGAGGAGGCGGCAGCTCCTTTACAGCCATATAGGCAGCATATAGGCAATATACAAGATTGCACGCAAAAGCATAGCAATTGTGCAACAATTTACTTTGGGAGCCTCAAGTGCAATGAAAGAGTCAAACTGGACACTGGCTTAGAAATTATTTATGAAATGTAGTTGGAAAACATTCTGGATTTTAGTAAACATGAGAGATCTCTTACAAACATACGGCAGGAAACAAAACATGATATATAAAATTCTAACAATTAAACATGACCTCTGGCCATGTAAGAAAAACCTGAATGTTTTTCAGCACCTGTTAAGAAACAGCTACTTTTCACAAAGGCACTTAAGCAGACTGATGTGCTCACTGTGTAAGTAGTTTTGCCCCATTTATTTCTAATATTTCCTCATTTATTTTCTTCTTAAAGGAATCCTAAAACAAAGTACAATGCCAATAAAACACAATACGTTCACACGATCATAGTAAACTGTAAAATAAGAGAAACAAGAGGCAGCATGCACATGGTTAAAAAAAAACTGCTGCTGGACCAGTCAGAATACACAGACCAAACACTGCAGCTGAAATATAACAGTGGCAAGGGATCTTTTTTGTTGCAACAAGTCAAGCAAGAGGATAGTTAAAACCATGGAATTCATGAACACAAGATGTATAAACTACCATCAGACTAGAGCACTTTATAACAGACAGACAAATTCATAGAAGATCAGTGACTACTAACTTAGATACTACATGCTACTTCCAACATTTCTATGTATTTATATGAGAAACCTAAGGAAAATGATTGCAATTTAGACAGTTACTCCGCCCTGTATATCATGGGACTTCTGCTCACCTGGTTCGTTCCTTCTCCAGAGTCTGCAGTGCCACCTTAAGCTCTGAATTCTGACACTCGATCTCTTCCCATCGGCTCTGCTCCTTCTTCATCTGCTGTAGAGCAGTGCGCTGCTCTTCCGTTTCCTTCCGCTTGGCCTCGAGCTCCAGGATCTGACACGGCCACTCGTCTCTTTGACGACAGAGGAGGGCCTCCAATTCTGCGTTCTGGTGTTCGGCTCTCTCCCTCCAGCCTTGCAACCCGGAACACCGCCGTTGGGCCTCCTCCCAATGGCTCTGGAGCACGGCTCTCTCCTGTTCCGCTTCCTCCTGCTGCTTCTGAAGCGCCACCTTCAACTGGGCATTCTGCTGTTCCAGCTCCTCTTTCTGGTGCTGCAGCTCTACGTTCTGAACCACTGCCACCTCTTTCTGAGTCTGCAGCTGCTTGTTGTGACATCTGGCCTCCTCCCACTGTTTCTGAAGCACCGAATGTCGCTTTGAGTTCTGGTGCTCTTCTTCTTCCCAGCAGCGGCGGTCCCGTTCCAGCACTTCAAGAGTGGCACGCTGGCACTCCACTTCTTCCTCCTTCCTCTGCAGCTCCCTGTTCAGGTGCTTTTCTGCCTCCCACTGGTTTTGTAACATAGCTCGCAGTTCCCTATTCCTGTGCTCTGCCTCTTCCTTCTGGCTCTGTAACTCAAGATTCTGATGCGCCATCTCCTCGCGCTGCTTCCTTTCTGCTTCCAGCATCTTTTGGAGGTGTGCGACCTCCAGCTCTTTCTGTTTGGACAACTCTTGAACCTTCTTTACATGTTGCTGAGCCTCCAGGCTAAGCAACTGGCAAGAATCTTTGGCTGTCGATAACTGGGATCCCAGCCCTTGGGCCTGGAAAATGAATAAAATAATAATGAAGGGCTAGAAGCCACAGTGCCTAGCAGTATACATATGGAAGAAACGTCTCATTTTTGACACAATGTTCTTCTTTACAGAGTGCATTGTTATGAGAAAGACAGTGTGACAGAAGTATTCTCTGAGTAAAATGGAAAAAAAGAAGCCTCATTAAAGATGACCTGATTCTGAGTCTCAAACATCTGGACTGCCTTAAAATATTGTCTAAAACTATTTTCTCCTGAACTGTTTCATATAAAGGGTTTCTGGTTTTCTGGTACAGTCACCCCCCGCCATTTTGCGGTTCAGGTACCGTGGTCCCACTACATCGCAGGATTGCAGTACCTGCACCACTGTGGGGGCGGGGGGCAATCGGGTCACTCTGCACCGCCCCCGCCCTTCCAGAAGCCTCAGAGCTGTGCAGGGGGCAGCGGGGAGCAATCCGATCGCTCCCCGCAACACCCCCGCCCCTCCGAAAAGGCTTGGAGCCAGGGGGGGGGGAAGGAGAGCAATTGGATTGCTCCCCGCAGCCCCCCCCCCCGCCCCTCCGAAAAGGCTTGGAGCCGGGGGGGGCAAGGAGAGCAATCGGATCGCTCCCCGCAGCCCCCCCGCCCCTCCGAAAAGGCTTGGAGCCAGGCGGGGGGGCATGGAGAGCAATCGGATCGCTCCCCACAGCTGCCCCGGGCCCCTCCGAAAAGGCTTGGAGCCGCGCGGGGCGGGCGGGGAGTGAAGCGATCGCCCCCCTGCGCGGCTCCGAGGCTTCTGGAGGGCGGGGCGGTGGCGGTGGCGATCAGGTTGCTCCCCACTGCCCCCGGGCCCCTCTGAGAAGTCCCGGGGCCGTGCGGGGGTCAGCAGGGGGGGACACAATCTCCATTGAAATGCATTGTCAATGCATTTCAATGGAGAAATTTTCCTCATTGGAAAGCATTGAGCCAATGTTTTCCAATGGGAAAATTTTCTCCATTGAAATGCATTGGCAATGCATTTGAATGGAGACGGCCCCGGACAAGAAGTCTCGGGCTGCGCAGGCGGGCGGCAGCGGGAGGTCAGATCCCCTTGCCGCCGCCGGTGCGTGCTGCCCAAGACTTCTGCAACCCCCCCCCGCTTCCGCATATCGCGGATTTCCATGGATCGCGGGTGGGGTGGGTCCCTAACCCCCGCGATTGGCAGGGGGTTACTGTACTTGCAGCCGTTTCTTTAAATATGTTAGAAACAGTTTTCACAGCACTCCCTACTCAAAAAGACTGCCCTCACTGCTGGATCGGGCAGCTTGTGAAAAGTTGCACATTTTATACAGTACAATGAGTCTGAAGCCACTTGCGATACAGATCTAGCGGCGTCCAGTAAAATCACCTGACTTTGCAAAGCATCTTGTTGTTGGAGGAGGTCATTGATTTCATCTTTAAGAGACTTTATTTCTTCCCTGTGCTGCTGTTCCAATGCTTCCATTGTATTCTGAGCATCCTTCAGATCAGCTTCCAGACTGTGCATGGTAACCTGTCAAAAATAAAAAGGAAGTGGGGGAAGGTTATGATACTTTTGTAGTTTAAGATTTGGTGAACATTAAATACAATTTTACACCAGCTTCATAAATGTAGAAACAACATTTTGAAGACCAGCTGTGTCAGAAAGAAAAGGTAAATTTTACAATAAGGTAGCAGCTGTGGAATAAACAAAAATATATACAGTAATGCAAATATTGATACAGCACCTTAATAGTTATACAGTATCTAGGGAGGATTTGAAATATAATTAAAATCTGAACAACCAAATGTCACGCAGTTGAATATACTTGCACACCTATGCAACAGTGTAATAAAAATAATTGTAAAAAGAGAACGGTAAGGAGTTTGATTTTCATATTGACTTTGAAAAAATGGAAGCAGAAGGGAGAATAGTTACAAGGACCTTTATTTATTCTTTTATCTAAAATCCTTTGGTTTGTAAGACTAAAAATATTTACTTCCTGTTCTGCATTAGCATTAAAACTCATCTTCGACTTTTAGGCTGCTAAGATGCCAGAATACTGGAAAAATACACAATACTCAACAAGCAGTTGTCCTTCAAAAATGAGGGAACTACATAATCAGAAACGGGACTTCTTTTCACCCCCCCCCCCGGTCTGAATAGGCTCGTTAGATGGACAAAGAAACCAAGGTGAAGTATACATTGGAAGCCTCCCACCAACTCAACTAAGGGCCTTTTTACACGACCCCTAAGATCCGCTGGTCCCTTAAATTCGGACCAGAGATCTTGAGGGTTTGTCGCTCTCCCTGCGTTTCCACCCCCTCCGCACTTCCTTGTTCTGTCTGCGTGAGGGGAGGGAGAAAAAAAGGGAGAAAAGAATGCACTCTTACCTCCGGAGTGCCAGTGGAAGTTGCTCCGACCCCCTGTCACTTCCTGGTTCCTCTTAAAGGGGCAGGAGGCAAAAAAAAAAAGAAGAAGCGAGGAGAGCCCGGCACTCTCCGCATCAAAATTTTTCACTCTCCCAGAGCAGGTACTTGAAAGATGTGCTGGGTCGCGCTTAGGTGGGCGGGGTCGCACTTAATTTTCTGTTAGCTCTGGAGCTGGTGGGGAAACATTTTTAAGCTCCGGAGCTGGGAGCCATTTGCAGCGGAGCTTAGGGGTCGTGTATAAACGCCCTAAGCTACTTAGATGAGTAGCGAATCATTTTGATCCCACAAGAAAAGAAGTCCAGTTGCCATGACTCAACTCCCGGAAAAGCTCACCTGGATGACTGAGAATCTCCACAGATACATCATTAGAAGTGTATAAACAGGAGCAATAGTACTGAAATGCAGCAATACAAGGGAAATATCTATGGACATGTTTTCATGCATTACATTAGTGGCTCCCAACCTAGGGTCCTCACATGTTCTCAGACTACAACTCCCAGAAGATTTCTCTGCCAGCTGTGCTAAGGTAGGATTGCTGGGGCTGTAGTCCAAGAACATCTGGGCACCCAAGGTTGGGAACCACTTAATTACATGTTTGTTCCAAAGTACCCACCTGCTGAACCCGATTTTTATCATGTTAACTATACTTCTACGTACTGTATATACTGTTATTGCTTCATCCTGGGTTTTTCAGTATCTTTCATCTATGTTTTCCAAGCCTGCTTCTCGTCTCCTACCTGCTCCTCTTCTCGCTGCTTCTTCATTTCCTGACGGAGATATTCCAGCTGTTGGCGAGTACCATCCAATTCCTCTTTTGTCTGGAAAAGTTCTCCTAGTAAGGATTTTCTCTCAGTCTCTTTTTCAAGCATCATCTGTACATGTAGAGGTTAGGAAGCAGAAAACATAAATGCCGCACATTTTGTAATCTGCAAGAGAAATAATCCATCTGTGTCTACAGCACCTGTTGTCAGTTGTAGGTTTTGAAAAGAAAATCTAGCACAAAACCCCAAGGGTTTAAATGAGAAAATATAGAGAATGTAAAAAGCAGGGAGTTTTCATTCATAATGTATCATGTTGCCCAAATACAGTGTTAGGGAAGTTACTCTAAAAGTGTGGGCGATTTTACAATCCAGCTAACCTAGCAGCCTCAGCTCTTTGCAAACAGCTACCCAAGGACACCGATTGTCTATAGAAAAGCTAAACTTTTGCATCACAGTGTTTTAACTTCAAGTGTATAAAAACAGAGATTACTATCATTTCCCAAGAGAACATCTCCCAAAACACATAGCCATCTAGGTCTTGTGAACAGGGGAGAAATCCCTGCAGAGAAAATATTGGGTGAGAAATATTTACTGCAACGTGACTTATTTACTATCTTCGTGCTTATGCTTGGGTAAGAATTGCTTTAATAGCAATAGAATATTTTTAATATTTTGAATGTCAATTTTTGGATTTGTATGCATAGAAAGACCTAGATAATACCTTGCAGAAATAGGCAAGCTGGTGCTGGCTGGAATCAATTTGCAATGCTCACTTCATCACGAGTGAAACAATTCGAAAAAATGTCAGCTGTGACAAGCCACCACAGAGTCCAACTACCAAGGGACGTTATAAATCTTACAATGCTCTGATGACTTTGTTCCAGTGTCGTGCATCTGACCTTGAGCTTACCTGTTCCTTTGTATTTTGAGCCTTAATAAGCTCATTTTCCATCTGCGCTTGTACAGCAATAACCTCTTGCTGCAGTTTGTGTAGCTTCCTTTCATAGAGACTTTCGGCGTCTTCTTTTTCTTTCACCATGCGCTGCAGCACCTGCTCCAATTCAATGTGGTGACGCTCTCGTTCAGATTTCTGGTAACCGATCAACCATTTCAACCAGTGAGGAGACAGAAGGGGAACATATCAACTTTAGCTATTCAAATCATCCTTCTGCTTTTACAGAAAACAAGTACAATATTATTTGCTTTATTTCTCTGATTCAAATCCTTTTTGGGGAAGCTGATAATCTACAGCAAGAGTGTGGGATCCCTTTTAGGCAAAGGGCTAAATTCAATTTCAAAAGAGCACAATGGCAGTTATGATCAAAGGAAACTCAGTGGGACCAAAAATATCTGTATTTATGAACAAAAGGTTCTTACAGCCAGTAACTCAAATTTTATGGGAAATGTTCCAATCATTTAAAATGAAGAAAAACCAATATAAAAACAATGAATTATCAAATGATGGTGCCATGAAGGAGGTGGCTATGGGCTTCTGGGGAATTTTGGAGGCCAGACTGGGATCACAATGAGAAACACACTGGCCCCAGTACCTAAAATTTCCCTTGATCCATGGGTTCTACACGCAGGCTTCTTCACAGTCAATGACAAAACAGACTTTTACATACTTGTTTTTTAACACATGGCACAAAAAAGTTGACTGAAGAGATAGAAATGCCTTGTATGAAATGTAACAAGAGATGTGGTTAAAAAACCTGACCATGTAGTAAATATGAAATGGAACAGTTGCACTGGAAACATTTACTGACACATTTAAAAAAACAATCAGACTTTTTTTCAGTTCCCTTCCCTCTCATATTCTCTTTCTCAATGGAAATGACTCCTTGCTGGCTTACCAATTCTCGGAAGACCGTGTTCATTTCCTCCTTATGTACAATTTGATAATGATGAAGTGTTTCTTGGTATTTTTGCTCTGCCTGCGAGAGCTGCTGAGCTTTCTCCTCTTCTTTTTCTTGATCAGCTTTTGACTTCTCTGTTTCCAGCTGAATATGAAGACACTGTATCTCTCCTGAAAACCAAGCAGAGCAACGCTATTCATCTCTGCCCTTTATTTCAGCATTACTTATTTGCCCTCCGGGTGAAAGCAAATCGGGCCCTGACTAAATAGAGAAAACATCACTTCCTAGCCAGGCCCTAAGCTATGCCCTCAATGATGATAGAAGGGGTGTTTTTCAAGGTTTACTCAGTGACTGAAGATTATGTTCCATTCATAATCTTCAGCTGCTGAGGATATATCACATATTTCTGCACTGGAATTTGTATAGGGGTTCAAGGAGGAATATTCCTGGCTTAAGCCATCCACCAAGGTAGCCAAAGCAGTTGCTGTGACATAACTAGGCCTGAAGCCTTACTTAAATAAGCTAGACAATCCATCCATCCAGGAACCCCAGGAACCACAATCTGCTCCAGGAACTTTAGAGACTGGCTAGTAATTATATGGTGCTTGTTTTCAACAATTAGACTACTTAGTACATAAGAACATAAGAAGAGCCATGCTGGATCAGGCCAAAGGCCCATCTAGTCCAGCTTCCTGTATCTCACAGCGGCTCCACCAGATGCGTTTGGGAGCGCATGAGACTAGATATCTGTCTCCTGATACCATTCCCCTGCATCTGGCCCTTGAAGTACCCTGGTTTAAAGCCTGGAGATTACACATCTCCATCATGGTTTGTAACCTGTGATGGAGTTTTCCTCCAGGAATCTGTCTAATCCCCTTTTGAAGGCATCCAGGCCAGATGCCATCACCACATCCTGTGGCAGGGAGTTCCATAGACTTACAACGCGCTGGGTGAAAAAATATTTTCTTTTGTCAGTTCTTACTCTCCCAGCCCTCAATTTGAGTGTATGTCCCCTAGTTCTGGCATTTTGGGAGAGAGAGAAGAGCTTCCCTCTATCCACTTTATTCATACCCTGCATTATTTTGTATGTCTCAATCATATCCCCCCTCAAGCGCCTTTTTTCCAGACTAAAGAGGCCCAATTGTTTTAGCCTTTCTTCATAAGGGAGGTGCCCCAGGCCAGTAATCATTTTAGTCGCTCTCTTCTGCACCTTTTCCAGTTCCACTATGTCTTTCTTGAGATGCGGTGACCAGAGTTGTACACAATACTCCAGGTGCGGCCTTACTAGTGTTTTGTATAATGGCATTGTAATGTTGGCTGTTTTATTTTCAATCCCCTTTTTGATAATCCCACTAGCATGGAATTGGTCTTCTTCACCACTGCCACAGCAATTAAACAATTAGATTACCCTTAGACTACTAAGGCTATCTTACTACAGCCTCCTTTAAGCATGCTGGGATCCAATGGAGCATTGACCACTCCTCCTATTCACTCGGCCAGTTCCTCTTGGCAGCTTTTGTATGTCAGAAAGGACAAGGCTCCAGCAGACATTTGGAAGCTTTCTTCCCCTAAGGGTCCTGTCCACATTGTTAGGCTGCAAAATCTGAAACTTATCCATTAATGCAGGATAAACAGTGGGCACAGTTACATCCTCAGAACTTGTATCAGCTACAACATCCGAGTCAGAAAGGATCTGAACAATTTCCCCTACACATTTCTTAACATGATGATCAATAAGAACCCACAAGATTCTAAAATACACAGTCCAGGGCATGTGCAGTTATACAGTAGTCCGTTTATCATGGGGGTTAGGTTTTCTCACTACCTGTGATAAAGAAAAAAAAGTGATATGCGAACACCTCCCATTGCCTTGTTTCCAACAATGCTTCCTCCACGGAGCCTCTCCCCTGCTGCAATTGGGATTCCCCTCTCCATTCCCTCGTTTGCAAAGACGCTTCCTTCCATGGAGCCTCTTCCCTTCTGCAGCCTCACCTCATTTGAAAGCCTCCTTGCAAATGAGTTGAGGCTGCAGAAGGGAAGAGGCTGTGCGGAGGGAAGCCTCTTTACAAACGAGGTGAGGCAGCAGAAGAGAAATGGCTCTGGGGAAGGAAGCCTCTTTGTAAATGGGGTGATGTGGGCAGGGGGAATCCTGGCTGCAGAAGGGGAGGAGTAGAGAGAGGCTCTGTAGAGGAGACCTCTTTGGTAACAAGGGAGAAGTGGGTAGCAGGGATGGTGGGGAGAGGCTCCATGGAGGAAGCCTCTTAGCAATGGAGTCGGGAGTGGCTCAATGCAGGTTGTTTCTCTCCCGTGATGTATTGGGACTGTAATATACGAACCATGATATGGCGGGGGACTGCTGTATAACAACTGCTCTTTTTTTTTTCTTTTGTGCCTGTTGTGGTGAAGACACCAATACACTTTTTGTTGATAAAGCTGTTCCTGAGGAAGCCATAAACATACCACCTCCCAAAGAAATTTCTGAAAATATCTTACCTTGTATCACTTCTTTGGCCTGTGTGATTGCCTGAACTTTCATTTCCAAATGACCATTGTTGATTTCCAATTGAGACACTTGCTGCTGAGCTTGAAAGAGGCTTGCTTCTAGAAGATCTTTTGTCGATCTACAAGGTGCAACAACACAATTAGTCTTAATCCTTAATCTCTGACTTCTGGCAAAACAAGATCCAGGCCAGAATCCAACAATGCAAGTTTAGCCTGGACATATCATCAGGAAAAAAACCCTGATAGATTTTGATCAGTCACTCTCCAGCTCAAATGTAAGCATGCTCATCTGTATGTATATTCCAAATTAATTTTGGGAAATATGGAACTGCAAACCTGGTGACAAGTGAGTAAACGTTCAGTTTAACAAAATACTTTATTTATTCAATTTATATACTACCCATCTAGTCAAAGGCCACTCTGGGCGGTTCACAACTTAAAAAAACTGTTATAATATAAAATAAAACAGGAATATAATACAAAACTAAAAATGTAAATAAAAACATAGCAAATCAGCACCCTTCATGAAGTCTAAAGTGAATAAGATGGGCTAAGGGCAGACAAAATCAGTGGTACAGCAAAACAGTTAGTAACCAGGGAAAGCAGATTTGAACAGCCATGTCTTCAAACAAGTGGGAGCATGGCAGATCTCTGAGGGAAGTTTGTTCCAAAGTGTAGGGGCCGCCGCCGAGAAGGCCTGATTCCTTGTTGACTTGTGGGCCTCCCTCAGTGTTGCCACCTTCAGATGATCCGCTTGAGATGAACGAGTGACAGAGACCGAACTTTGGGGTAGGAACCATTCTGACAGATAGGAAGTTCCCATACCGTTTAGGGCTTTTGTACGTCAGCATTAAAACCTTGAAGTCAATGCGGCAATGGATTGGCAGGCAGTGCAGTACAGCCAGCGTTGAGGTGACATGTTGGAATCTTTTGGTACCCAAAATTAATCTGGCCACAGTATTCTGCACCAGCTGGAGTCTCTGCATTAACTTCCAAGGCAACCCAATGTAGAGAGCATTACAGTAATCTAATACCAAGATTTTGAGCGCATGGACCAACGTAGAGAGGGCGCCGGGGTCAGGAAGGTGTGCAGCTGCGCAATCCACCGGAGATAGTAATGAGCGGTATAGACCACTGACGCCACCTGGGCCTCCATAGTGAGCACCGGGTCCAAAGTTACGCCAAGACTGGGCACCTCATCCTGCACAGGGAGAGTCACACCCACAAAACTGAGGGAGTTTCCCAACCCACCAACACCAGGCATCTCCACCTGGAGGACGTCTGTCTTGCCTGGGTTCATGACTCCATTCAATGATGATCCGGTTAATCTTAAATCTCTCACACCTTCTCCAATGGGATTCCCATACCTGAGCTCTGCTACTTGCTCTGCAAGGGTCAACCTCTCCCTTTCAGCGGCCCCCAGTCGGACTTCCAGTGTCATCTTCTCCCTCAGAAGCATCTCCTTTTCCTGTGACATCTTCGCTAGTTCTTCTTTGAGATGACAGGATTCCTGTTGTGCCTGTTCCAAATGGGTACTAGACGTTTCATGTTGGTGGTGAAGCTGGAAACAAAACAGGACAAGCCAATGTCTAACATCAACTCTCATAGCTGGCAAAAATGAAATGCAACAAACTGTGGCAGGAAACAGATTCTTTCAAACGTTCCTCACAGGTATGATGAAATGCTAATACGGTAGCACCCCCGTATCCGCTGATTCTCCAGCTGTGGATTCAGTTATCCACGGATGGCGATCAGCGGGGTGGGGGTGGGGTGCTTGCAGTCGTTCAAGCTTCCCAGGCGGCGTACCTGCTGCACCAGGAGTGCTGTTGCACCGCCTGGTGCAGCTTGAATGGCCAAAGGTGTCCCTGGCTGTTCGATCTTTGCGGGCAGTGGATCAGGCGATGCAGTAGCATGCCTCGATGTAGAGTGCACAGAGATCCCCCTTGGCAGGCACAGCAGAAACAGAGGACACCGCTGTGGTCAGCAAAACCTATCCACTCTCTCTCGATCCTCCTGCCTTCTTGCCTGCCTGCCTGCCTTGCTAGCTAGCAGACTTACCTCTTGCCTCTCTTTCCCCTCCCTTTCCCTCCCACTGGCGCCTCCTACGATAGCTGGGAGCCCTGTCGCCCTACCCATCTCTCCGCTCGGTCTTGTGGCTCTTGCCCCTTTGGCCCCCAGCGCCTGCCTGGCTCTCACTCGCTCATTCTTGGCTACCTACTCCAAACAGCTTCATCAGTCTGAGGAAATCTCCATTTTATAGTTCAGTTTGACCTCATGTCACCCTGGTCGTCTGAAAGTCTGATAAAATGAACAATGGCCTGAATAGCCTCATTAGGTGGACAGTAGGCTCATTAGGCCCAACTTTTAAAACCTTCCCAACACCCATAAAGCCTGGGTCCTTAGCCATGGCCTTGTTGGTGGAGGTGTGAAATACTCTTTATTTGTCTGGGGATTGTTGAAATGGCTGCTTGATAAGTAGCAGACAGATTGTGCCTGAGTCCCCACCTCTGTTGAGAGAGGGGTTTTCAATGCTCACATGAATGGCTTCCCTGACCCCTCTCTCAAACCACCTATCTTCTCTGTCTAATATGTGTACATCCTCATCTTTGAGTGAGTGCTCTTTGTCCTTCCAGTGGAGGTACACGGCTGACTCTGGTTTTGAGCTGTTGCCCCTCCCATGTTGTCCACCTAACAAGCCTATTCAAGCCATTGTTCATCTTATGAGCCTATTTCGGACCATGGTGACATGAGGGCAAAGTGAACTATAAAATGGAGGATTCGCAACTAGATTTCACAGACTGACAAAGCTGTTTGGATGAGCAGTAAAACATTTCAATCTCTCAAAAAAGAAGTCTAGTTGTCATTGCCCTTAGGAGCATGTGCTGTTGTTGACACCTGACCATACAGACTAATTCTCAAATTATACTCACTTTATTCAGTTTCTCACGGGCCTCTTTCAGCTCATCCCTCATCTCCCTCAACTCATCCTGGAAGCTATCCTGCAACTCCTCAGCCTGATGTAGCAACTGCTCCAGCTGAATCTTCTCTGCACACAATTCCTTGTTTGTCCTTTCAGTCTGATTGAGCTCTTTCTGTGAAGAAATCCTTATTTTCTCTAGGTGATCCACTTTGTCCAACAGCATCTGGTTTTCCTGCTCCAACTGCATCCAAGAAAACAGCAGCAACTGTTGAAGAATATTGTCATACACATAGAAGGCCCTCCCTTCCACATTATGAATATAATTTTGGCATGTACTTCCTCTAATTGCGCACGAGGGCTTCCCTGGAACATTCTTCTTACCTTCAAGATTAGTTGATTCAATTCCACTTTGTCCAGTGCTAGAGCTTCATTAAGGGCACTCACTTTTACTGTCACATCACGAAGATCAGCAGTTTCTGCCTTCAGTTTATTATGTGCACTAGTTAACTCTGAAAGGGACTGTTCAGTCTTGAGAAACAAAACAAAACAAACAAACAAAATGAAAATGTCAAACCAAAAATGCACTCGTCAATAATAAACACACTTCCCCACAGCTATTTAGATTAAAAACAGTTTTATTTACAAACGATAACAATCAAATATAACAATAAAATATTATTCATTTTAAAAAGGAGTATCTGAAATTGCAGAATCAATTTCAAGCTCTTTCCCTCATCACACCTCATGAGCAATGCACAGAGAAACTGGTACTCTCCCTCATCGCACTTGATGTGATACAGGAAGACAAACTACAGGAATAAACTGAAGATCTCTCTCTTAATATAGTTGATGAGGTGCATGTAGACAAACAGGCTGCAAAAGAGAGGCTCCTTGTACTAGGCGATTCAGTTATTAGAAATACAGAGAGATGGATTTGTGATGTGCATGATAACCTAATGGTGACTTGCCTACCAGGTACAAAAGACATCACAAGAAATCTAGATAGTTTGTTAGAGAGAACTGGAAAGGAGCCAGTGGTACACGTTGGTACCAATGTGTTGGGAAGGCAAAACGGTCAGTCCTGGAAGCCAAATTCAGGTTGTTAGGAAGAAGATGGAAGTCCAGGACTTACAAAGTAGCATTTTCTGAAGTGCTGCCTGTTCCTTGTGCAGGATCCACCAGGCAAGCAGAGCTCAGAAGCCTCAATGCACTGATGAGGCGATGGTGTCGAGAGGAGGGTTTCAGATTTGTCAGGAACTGGAGAAGATTTTGGGACAACCCAAAGCTGTTCAGGAGGGACGGGTTGCACTTGAATCATGATAGGACTAGATTGCTGGCTCTCAACATCAAAAAGGCTGCAGAGCAGCTTTTAAACTGATAACTGGGAGAAAGCCAACAGGAGCTTGGCAGCATCCAGTTCGGGAAAGTGTGTACATGAGTAGTGAGGAGGATGCAAAAATTACTGAGCAGAGCAAGGAGCTAGTCACCAGCACTCCAGCAGAAGGATGCAAGAGGCAGGCTAATGATGGAATAAAAAAACTGCATCAGAAAAGCATCTATAAATGCTTGTATGCAAATGCCGGAAGCCTCCAGAACAAAATAGGGGAGCTGGAATACTTATCAATAGATAAAAATATTGATACTATTGGCATCACTGAAACTTGGTGGACGGATGATAGCCAATGGGATACAGTTATCCCAGGCTAAAAGCTGTACAGGAAGGACAGGAAGGGGCAAACGGGAGGTGGTGTAGCCTTGTATGTCAAAGAAGTGATAAAACTGTATGAATTGGAATATCTCAGTGATTTGGAGTCACCATTAGAAACTCTGTGTGGAAGTCCCGCCCACCAAGACATGCCGGCAGCCTAATCTTAGAGCTCTGTGCCGCGATCCAAAAAGAGCTTTAAAACTTCTGTTTAAATGCCGTGGTGCCGTGAGTAATGCATCAATAAATTACTCGGGTGTCAGGAGAAGCAATATATGTGTTTTTCTAGACTAGATAAGCTTGATTTATAAGCAAAAGGAGCTACTTTCGGTTTTGCCTGCTTTGATTCTGCTGGCCGCTGACTGCTTAGAAAACTGAATCCCGGCTGTTTGGAAAGTCACCAGATGATTACAAACACTTAGACTGCCTGATACCTGCCTTTTGTCTAATTATATGCCGGGAAAGAGAGCAAAAAAGAAACTCCAGCCTATAGGTTGGACTAGGAAATTATCTGATACAGCACACAATCGCCCAGCTCTACAGCGTATCGAGCAGCCCTCAGACGACGGAGGGGTAAAAATGGCGTCAGGATCTGAGAAAGGAAAGAGGGAGACTACCCCTCCTCCCACAGATCAAGACTTCATGAAGGAACTGCGTTTAATGAGGACGGAGCTAGCTAGCATCATGAGTGTTAATCAACAGGATGTGATCCGCAGAATGGATGGCCTTTCAAAGGATCTCCAAAGCACTAAACAAGATTTATCACATGAAATAAAGTTAAATGGCCAGCGGCTTGATAATTTGGCAGGAGAATTTAAAAATCTGGAGATACGTGTAACTGAAAACGAAACTCAAATTAACTCTCAGAAGCAGGCTTTACTGAAAATAAATAAGAAACTGACTTATATTGAAGATTATTCTCGGAGGCAGAACGTCAAACTGATTAATTTTGTTATTCAAAACAAGGGGGCATCATTAAAACAGGAAGTTTTAACCTGGTTTAACTCCTTTCTGCCCAAACAACTAGAGGACTGACGATTTAGAGAGAGTTCACTATCTGGGCAAGTCAAGAGATGGGGCCCCAAAACCAGTGATAGTAAGATTTGCTTCTTATATAAATAAAGAGCGTCTTATGTCTTCAATTAGAGCCAATCCTAATATTCTGAAGAGAGGAGGTGCAACTGTGCAAGTTTTTCAAGATTTTTCTAAAGAAACTGCTGATTGGCGTAAATCGATGAGACCAGTCACAATCATATTAAGGAAGAACAACTATCGCTATTCTTGGGGTCACCCCTATTTTTGAAAGTTTGGAAAGGCTCTGTTCAACACACTATCTACTCTCTAGAAGAAGGCCAACATCTTCTTGAAGCATGGAACATACAGGATGACTCAGGTTCTGCCTGTTCTCCCCCGGGAACTTCAGTGGCAACATCAGGACAGTGAATTTCTCTCTTTTTACTCCGACTCCAGGAATCTTTGATGAAGATGAAGAATATTTGAAACTCATTTAACTTACTCCTCTCTCTTTCCCCCTCTCTCACCTCCTATCATCCCCTTTGTTTTTTTCTTCTTTTACTCTTCTCCCCCTTTTCCCTTCCACTTCCCTTCCCCCCCCCCTTTTTTTTTTTTTTTTTTTTTTTTTTTTTTTTTTTCCAATTTTAATTTTTGTTTTTGGGATGTTTCTTTTTCTTTTTCTTTTCATTATCCCTTTTCTTCACTTTCCCCCTCCTCTCCACCCTTCCCTTTTTTGTTTTTGTTTGTTTGTTTGCTTGTTTTGAGGGGGGCGGTGGTGGTGAGAGGGTGGTTTAGAGGGGGGTAGAACAACTTATAGAATTTTCAGTAACACGCTACTTAAGAGTTAAGGAGATCTAGGCTGGCTAATGTCTGTGGACGACTTCCTCCCTCCCATCCCCTTGATGCACATGCTAAACAGTATGATAGCTGGTGGGGTGGGAGAAAAGAATAGTTTTTAGGGTGGAGGATTAGATTTATTTTAGTTTATTTTTTATTAATTGATGGTGTTTTTACTTTTGTATGCACAACGGGACCATTCCAGAATATTGAAACCAAAAGAAATAGGTTATGGGAAAGTTTATAAAATTAGCAACGTTGAATGTAAAAGGTCTGGGGTCATTTTCGAAGAGAAATAGAATCGAAGCGATGATCAAAAGGCACAAAATAGATATTGCCTTTTTGCAAGAGACTCATCAAATAAGAGATGGTATTAATGAATTAAAAATTCCAAATGTTGATATTTATGAAAAAAGCTTTGGCACATCTAAAGCAAGAGGGGTTGCCATTATAATCTCAAGGAATTGTGAATGTGTTGTTGAAAATGTGGTAAAAGATTCAGAAGGTAGATATATAATATTGCAAGTTCTAATGGGGAAAGATCATTATACTTTGGTTAATCTGTATGCACCAAACGTTAACCAAGGCCGCTTTTACAATCTCCTTTGGGATCAGATTGAATTGGTTAAAAAGGGGTATTTAATAATGGCAGGGGATTTCAATATGGTCTTAGATAAAATTAAAGATAAATTGGTATGTAAAAAGGAAGAGTGGAGGACAAGACATACAACTCTAGCAAAGTTTATAAATACAACAGGATTGAAGGATGTCTGGAGAGAACTGAAAGGAGATGAAATAAAATACACCTTCTACTCACCAGTGCACAAAACCTATTCTAGGATAGATTTTGTGTTTGTTTCACAAAGCCTAATACCCAAGATAAATAATACCGAAATTGAGATCATAAAAACATCTGATCATGCTTTAATGTCGATTGATTTAGCAACAAATAAAAATTATAGAGAAGCTAAAAGGTGGAGAATGAATTTAAAAATATTTCAATATCCAGAAGTGCTGGAAAAGGTCAAAAAGATTGGTTGGAAACTTGGGATATAAACGAAAAGGCAGGTAGCCAAACGCCAATCATATGGGACACCCTGAAAGCGGTAGCTAGAGGCCTTATCATAAAAGAAAATATTAAAACTAAAAACAGGAAGAACTCAATAAAAGAAAATTAGAAAAACTAATAGCAGATTTAGAATCCCAATTTTTTCTTACTAAGGATAATAAGATATTGAGGTTGATTGAAGCAAGGAAAAAGAGTTAGAAGATCTAGATTTACAACAAACACAAAGGAATCTTCTGTACCTAAAAAGAAATTTTTTTGAATACAGCAACAAGAACTCAAAACTTTTAGCCAGATTAGCACAGAAAAGACAAGACAAGAATACAATAGGGATTATAAAAGACTCCTCAGGTAAGACATGCACACAAATGAAGGAAAAGTTGTCAGCTATACAAGAGTTTTATCAGTTGTTATATACTACAAAAAATAAACCTAAGGAGGATATAGAAAGGTATATCACTAAGAATTTAAAGAGGGTCTTGGAACAGGAAGATATGCTGGAAATGGAAAAGCCTATTACAGACCAAGAGATAAGCGAGGTAATAGACAAATTAAAGAATAATAAAACACCCGGAGTGGACGCTCTGGGACCTGAATTTTACAAACTTTTTAAAGCAGTATTAATACCTAAATTAAAGAAGCTATATAATGAAATTTTGGATGGAGAACAAATTCCGAGATCTTGGACCCATTCTTTAACTATTTTAATTCCAAAACCTAATAAAAATTTAATGGATATTGGGTCATACAGACCAATATCCTTATTAAATCAAGATGCTAAGATTTTCACAGCAATTTTGGCTAAAAGAATGAATAAATTTATAGCTAAATATATTAAAGAGGATCAATGTGGTTTTATCAAAGGTAGACAAATGGCAAATATTATTAGAAGGAATTTGAATGTTCTTTATGAAATGAGTAAGAGTACTACTAAAGCTGGGATGTTATCTCTAGATCTTTATAAAGCTTTTGATTGTGTTCAATGGCCCACATTAAAAATATTGTTAAAAAAAATGGGATTTGGGAAATCGTTTTTGGGAGTAATAAATCAACTATATTCAACGGGCACTTCCTCAATAATAGTTAATGATGGATTGACTGAACAAATCACCCTAGGCCGAGGAACTAGACAAGGATGTCCTCTTTCTCCAGTCCTTTTTGTATTGTTATAGAGCTCCTGGCAAATGCCATAAGGGGACGACAAATTTATTAAAGGTATAGGGAAAGATGGGGCAACTAAAATTAGTTTATTCGCGGACGATGCTCTTTTGACTATTGTAAACCCAAAAGAGAATATTCAAAGAGTAAAAACTCATTTAGAAGAATTTGGAGAAATAACAGGATTATGTGTAAACTGGCAAAAATCAGAGAGTTTATTCTTCAATTATGGAAAACATGATTTAAAGATGATTGAAAAATCTGGACTTAAACCGGGAAAAAGCATTAAATATCTAGGATTAGAACTCCATAAAGAATTTACTAAAACTAAAGAAAGAAATATTTGAAATTAGAAGAGGAGATGAAAAACAAATTATTATCCTACTCTAAACTAAAATTATCGTGGTTTGGCAGAATTGCATTGATAAAAATGAAAATACTTCCAAAAATTAACTTTATTTTTAAAATGTTACCGGTTCAGTTTTTAGAAAAGGAAATTAAAACTCTCCAAGACATGATAAATAGGTATTGTAATGCAGGGAAAAAAATCAAGAATAAATAAAAGTCTATGGTATAGATCTCAGAAAGAAGGAGGAATAGGTATACCCAATATAAAAATTATTATATAGCCAATCAACTTAGTTCTTTGGGGGAAATTCTTTTTAAACCACAGAAGTTATTATGGTGGGAGCAAGAGTCTTTGGATATAAAGGGGAAATAAAC
Source organism: Phrynocephalus forsythii (assembly GCA_029282475.1). Classification (NCBI taxonomy): domain Eukaryota; kingdom Metazoa; phylum Chordata; class Lepidosauria; order Squamata; family Agamidae; genus Phrynocephalus; species Phrynocephalus forsythii. The sequence goes on along the minus strand of JAPFRF010000005.1, from coordinate 89,644,607 downwards.
ACATTTTTATTCACGGAAGTTAAAAACAAAGTAAAGATTGACAACCCCCTATTGAATAGTTTAATTGCTACATGGAGAACATATAGGAAAATCTTGTCTCCGAAGGGATCCCCACTGGCTTTAGTTACTGACTTGGAAAGCTTTCCAGACAACTTGAAGCATTATTTGGAGTTATTTAAAATTAAGAAAATAGCTAGACTAAAGGATTGGATGCTCAAGATTAAAACAATTCAGGATATAAAAAATATTTTGCAACCCAGTGATTTAACATGGTTAAATTATATTCAACTAGGAAAATGGATAAAGGACTGGGGAAAGAGAAATAATCAAATCAGAGAATGCACAAAATTTGAACATTTCCTACTATCGCTTGAGTCTGAACAGGAAAATTCAGAGAAAGGAATAACACGTAAAATATATAAAATACTAGGGAATTATCAGAAATGAAGGAGTTAAACACCTTGAGAGAAGTTTGGAACCAAGACCTTAATGTACAGATAGAGAAAGAAGACTGGAAGAAAATTTGGAATATGAGAATTTTGAGATCATTGTCAGTCAGGATAAAAGAAAACTACTTCAAATTGGTTTCCAGATGGTATTTAACCCCAGTAAGACTAAATAGAATGAATCCTGCTTACTCTAAGATATGTTGGAAATGTGAAAAAGAGCTTGGTACTTACTTGCATCTTTGGTGGGAATGTGAAATAGTCCAAAGGTTCTGGAAAAAAGTGTTTTTAGAGCTAAGTAATATGATTAAGATGGATATAGATTGTAATCCAGAGATAGCATTATTATCATTGTTAAAAAGTAAAGATTATGTTGTTACAACAAAGGAACTAATAGCAAATTTTATGACAGCTGCTAGATTAATTATAGCAAAAAATTGGAAGTCAAAACTAGAATTCAAGATCGAAGACTGGTATAATGAACTTTGGGATATAGCTATAAACGATAAACTGTCCTGCAGTTTAAAGGTTAAACGAGGAGAAATGAAAAAAGACATTTTCTACGATATCTGGGGTAAATTTTTAGATTATGTATTAGTCGAAGGAAAAGGGAAAGAGCCCACGAATATCTCACAACAATTCTGGAGAAGAGAACTTTAAGAAGACTACTAGAAGAATAGAAGATGGAGCAACGAATAAGAATGTATGGATGGCCCCGTGGGATGGGGGTGCACTTATATTGTTTGTTGTAGTTTTTTTTTTACTTTCATTTTTTATGTCGTTGTATGTAGTTTAAAATTTAATAAAAAAACATTTAAAAAAAAGAAAAAAGAAACTCTGTGGGTAATAGTATCAGGCCACAAGGATGGTCTAACAGTAGGCATATGCTATCATCCTCTGACCCATGCCCTTGAGCGAGACTGGCAGTCGGAGAATGTTGTTAAGGAGGCATCCAAGAAGGGAAGCCTTGTTATAATGGGGGACTCCAATTGCCCTCACATAGACTGGGTGAACTGTTGTTCAGCACATGATAAAGAGATCAAGTTCCTAGATATGCTAAATGATTGTTCCCTGGAACAGATGATTGAAGACCCAACTAGAGGTACAGGAATCCTTGACTTGATCCTGAGTAATGCACAGGATCCGGTGCAAAATGTTGATGTGACTGATTCAATAGGGAACAGTGACCAGAACACAATTACTTTTAACTTAATTATAGACTGCCAATCACTAATAAAATCTAACACAGAGACCTTAAATTTTCAAAAAGGCAATTTCCCAAAGGAGAGGAAACTAGTAAAAAAGAAGCTGAAAGGGAAAATTGAGAGAGTCCAAACACTCCAAGAGACATGGAGGCTGTTCACAAAAACAATAAGAGAGGCCCAATTATAATGCATACCCAAAAGGAAAAAAGGCACTGCCAGGTCCAAGAGGAGTCTGATATGGCTTACAGGAGCTGTTCGGGAAGTGATCAAAAGCAGGAAAAGCTCATTTAGAAGATGGAATGCTTGTCCAAATGAGGACAACAGGCAGACACAAAAATTCTGGCAGAACAAATGCAAGGCAACAATCAAGAAAGCAAAGCAAGACTTGGAGGAGCGTATAGCTAAAAACACTCAAATAAATAACAAGAAGTTCTTTAAGTACATTAGAAGTAAGAACTCAACTAGGAAGGCCATTGGACCATTAGGGGACAATGGAAAGCAAGGGATTATTATAGAGGAAACAGAGATTGCAGAGAGACTCAATTAATTCCTTGCTTCAATATTCACTGAATATGACAGAGACCATATGCCCAAAACAGAGCCTATCTTCATAGGGAAGGAAACCGAAGAATTAAGTGAGATAGAAATTACAAGGGAGGAGGTCCTTGCATGTACTGTTAAACTAAAAGTTAATAAATCACCAGGACTGGATGGCATCCATCCACGAGTTCTCAAGGAACTCAAAGATGAAATTGCTTGTATCCTAGCCAAAATATATAATATTTCCATCAAATCAGGCATTGTGCCTGATGATTGGAAGGTAGTGAATGTAACACCAATCTTCAAAAAAGAATCCAAAGGTGATCCAGGACATTACTGACCGGTCAGTTTGACATGTGTCCAAGGTAAAGTGATGGAAACCATTCTAAAAGAAAAAATTAATAGGCACATAGAAGAGAAGGTGATGCTGAAGGAGAGCCAACATGGTTTCTGCAAGGACAAATCATGCCTCACTAAACTTTTGGAATTATTTGAGAGTATCAACAAGCATGTGGATAAGGGAGATCCAGTTGACATTGTTTATCTGGACTTTCAGAAGGCTTTTTGACAAGGTCCCACACCAAAGGCTCTTGAATATACTTGCTAGTCATGGAATCAAAGTACAGGTCTTGTCCTGGATCAGCAACTGGCTAAGTGACAGGAAACAGAGGGTAGCACTAAATGGATACTTCTCCAAGTGGAGGGAGGTAAAGAGTGGGGTCCCTCAAGGTTCAGTACTGGGACCCCTGATTTTCAACCTCTTCATTAATGATCTAGAAGTAGGAGTAAATAGCAAGATAGCCAAATTTGCTGATGACACTAAATTATACAGGGTAGTAAAAACAGAGAAATTGTGAGGAGCTCCAGAGGGATCTCTTGACACTTGGTGAGTGGGCAAACCAGTGGAAAATGAGCTTCACCATTAGTAAGTGCAGAGTGATGCATGTGGGGGGAAAAGCCCCAATAATATTTATAAACTGATGGGGTCTGAACTCTCTGCAACAAACCAGGAAAAGGACGTTGGTGTCCTGGTGGACAGCTCAATGAAGGTGTCAACCCAGTGTGCTGCAGCAGTTAAAAAAAAGTAAACTCAATGCTAGGGATCATTGGGAAGGGTATAGAAAATAAGTCAACAAGTGTCATTTTGCCTCTTTATAAATCGATGGTGAGGCCTCATCTGGAGTATTGTGTACAGTTCTGGTCACCCTACCTCCGGAGGGATATTATAGAAATGGAAAAAGTTCAGAGGAGGGCAACCAGAATGATTTGGGGACTGGAACACCTTCCTTAGCATTTGAGCCTACAACGGCTGGGCCTCTTCACTCTTTAACGAAGGTGCCTAAAACATGACCTGATTGACGTTTATAAAATCATACACGGTGTGGACAAAGTAGATAAGGAAAAACTGTTTTCCCTATCACACCACACTAAAAATAGGGAGCACTCTATGAGACTTTTAGATGCTAGATCTCAAACAAATAAGAAAAAGTACTTTTTCACTCAGAGGCTCACTGGTCTGTGGAACTCCCTGCCAGAAGAAGTGGTGACAGCTGCCAGTCTTGACAGCTTTAAGAAAGGATTGGACAAGTTCATGGAGAACAAGGGTATCAATAGCTATCATTATAGATGCCTAAGAACAACCTCCGGGTTGGTAAGATAGGCAGGATATTTCTCAATGCCATTTGCAGGGAATCCTAAGCAGGTGAAGACATCTGCTTGGAAATACCCTGAAGCAAATGGTGAGCCTCTGTGTGAGAGAGAATGCTGGACTGGATGGGCTGTGGCCTGTTCCAGCAAGGGTGTTCTTATATTCTAAGGCTTATTTGTTTCACTAAGTCAAAATTAAGACTAACCAGTTTGCCTGGGTTTGGGCAAAACAATAAAAGCCTGTTTGTTAAAAATGGAATCAAACACTTCCCTGCTCCTCTTCACAGCCATGCTTGAATATAAGAGGAAGCTGAAATATACTGACATTTATTCCCATAGTAATATATCATAATTTGTCATTATATCTACATGAGACAAGTGGAGCTTTCCTACTATAGTTCCCTATACCCCAAAAATGTTTCCTATAGAAGAGAGACTTTCTGGAATGGTATATAAATCAAAAGAGGAACTGCTACTAGAAATGTCCATGAATTCTTGTTGTGTAAAAAAGTGCCTTCTGCTCATCCCAAACAAGTTTTGATTTTTAGATTACTATTGTTCTCACTCACTTATCTTCCCCGTCCTCCATCCTGTGGGTTGTTCATAGATGCTATTCAAGCCAGGGGCGTCCACATTAGTATCTCTTAGATTACATGGAAGTAGGCAATCTATCTACGCTTAGAACAGGATCTTGCTCATTTGCACTCCTTCCCATAATTCTTTGCGTGTATGTCCCCACTATGTGCTCTTCCTTTTGTCTAGTGTTTCCCCTTCCTGAGTAGGTAGGCTCTCATCCTGTCTCGACTAGTTCAGAACTTCACACGCAAGTTGCTTAAATTCCCAAATGGTTTGTTTCTCTGTAATCAGGGTTGTTGACTGATAAGGAAAATTCAGGCAACAGCATCTTTTCCCTTCCTTTAAAAAGAGTTACAATAAGAACAGCAATACCTGCTCCAGTGCTGAAGCAAGTTCATTTTTTTCTTGTTTCAACAATTCTTCATCAAGGCGAGATTTTTCCAACTGTTCTCTCCTAGTCAGCAGCTCATTTCTTAGCAAGGAAAGCTTTTCTTCAAGCACTTTTTGATCTTCCTGACTAAACAGGATGAAAACCATAAAAGTTTCTTTAAAGAAGGGGGGTTAAATGTATGTACCATTCTTTCAGCCTAGTGCAGGCCTGCCCAAAGTCTGGCCTGGGGGCCAAATCCAGCCTGTCAGGCCATTCTGAGTGGCCCGTGGCTGGCTGGCTGGCCCGCCCCTCCCTCCCCCTACTTCGCCTCATGTGTTTTTTTTTTTTAAATCTTCCGCCAACACTGACACCACCGGGAAGCTTGAGGGGCTGGGCCAGCCGGCTGCTGAGCAAAAGCTTGTGGGGCTGGGTGGGTGGGTGAGGGGGAGGGCCACCAGCACCTGCACCGCGGGGAAGCTTGTGGGGCTGGGCGCGCTGGGCAGGCCGCCGCCACTGGCATCACAGGGAACCTTGTGAGGTTGGGCGCACGCGCGGGACAGTGATCGTGCGGGCTGCGCCACTGGCACCGCTGGGAAGCTTGGGTGGATGGACGGGCGGGCGGTCTGCCGCCACCGGCACCACAGGGGAATGTGTGGGGGTGGGCAGGCCAGCGGGCGTCTGCCACCGCCAAGGAGCTTTGGGGTGGGCTGGCAGGCGAGCCCTCGCCACCGCTGGGGAGCTTGGGGGGGGGTGCAAGGTCGCACAGATCGCCTCTTCCAAGGGGCGACCTGTGGCCATGGCTCCCTGTGCTTCCTTTGGTCCCCACCTTCCTTCCTTCCTTCCTTCCTCCTTCCCTTGGTTCCCACCTCCCTCCCTTCCTTGTTCCCCACCTTCCTTCCTTCCTCTGTTGGTTTCCACCTCCCTCCCTCCCTCCCTTGGTCCCCGCCTTCCTTCCTGCGGGTGGGATTGCAAGGGGTCAGTGGGTGGGGCTTATGGGGCTTGCAGTGGGGTGGCAGGGTTGAAGAGCAACAGGCCCCTGACACATCCTCAGCCACCAAATCTGGCCCTCCTTACAAAACGTTTGGGCACCCCTGACCTAGTGGCTTTATATTACCACTTAAAACATGAGGCATTACCATACTACCTTAGCTTACAAAACTGTTGCAAATATAGAGCGCTGAAGTTAATTACTACAATAACCTTTTACTACAATTATAAAGCAAAGCGAAGCGTTCTGCTTATGTACCGCCCCATAGTGCTTAAAGCACGCTCTGGGCAGTTTACAATTTAATTATGCAGGCTACACATTGCACCGCCCCCCCCAGCAAGGCGGGTACTCATTTTACCAAACTCAGAAGGATGGAACAATGAGCGAACCTCAAGCTGGCTACCTGGGATTGGACCTCATGTCATGAGCAATTTTAGCTGCAGTACAGCAATTTAACCACTGCACCATGAGGCTCCTGATAATTAGTTACAATGCTCATAAATAATATACTTCTCTTCTGTCTCCTCTATTTCTATCTTGGGCCTAAACAACAAAACAGCACATACAGCCTTCAAAGTTGGTACAGAAAAAGCGTAAGTAGGTCATTTTGGTGCTTATCTCTATCAGCGTCAAAAAGGTGCTATTTAACAGGAAACTGTACAGTGCACAACCTTTCTCAGCAAAACATACTGCTCTTTCAAGAAGAAAAGACAAAGGCTCACAGGTGTTCTCTCTCCCGCAGCATCCTTTCCAAGTCCTGCTGCCGTTCTTCCTTCTCCCCATTCATCATGTCCCCTTTAAGCTGTAGCTCAGTGTTGCTACGACGCAAGAGACAAGCCTCCTGTTCTAAGACTTCCAACTGCTGCTGCAACTCTTTCCGAGATTTCTCCAGGGAGGCATGGTCACTGTGAAGTAGCAGAACCCCCCTCCCGTTAGAGAAACAGAAAAATAACAGGACAAATATATGGAAAAGCTTTTGTTTGTGTTGGTCCGAGTGATATTGTCCAAATGGCCTTAAAGGGTGTTGAAGAGAAGAAGACATGAGAAGAACTGCTGAAGACAGTAGAGTACCTGAAAATAGTGGCACCATTGCCAACTTCAGAGACAGAAAGGCACATTGCTGCGTTTCTCACCCCTGAAATAGCAAGGTGCCATTAGACAAAGCTGTCTGCAAACGACCAGCTTGGGGAGACAGATTTGTAATGAACACACAAACCATGACACTATGGCTGTTTTTTAATAGTGGGATGTATTCCACAACACCTATAGCTAAAGCAAGAGTGGGCAACTATGCTCCTCTTGATGTTTCTGACACCATACAGTTTCAGGTTTCCAAGCTCACCTGGGAACCCCCGGATGGGAACCCCTGAGCTAGACTGTCAAGAGTTGCCGTCCAAAAAGAGATGGAGGACCACCGATGGCCACTGCGATTCCAAACAGTGGAAAAGGCACATGCAAGACTGACCTCCGGAAGGTGTCCACCGTGGACTGGAGATGTTGAAGTTGCTCAGTGAGTGTGTCTCGTTCTCGCTGCAGTGGCTCCACCTTTTGTCTCCAAAGGCAGCAGCACTCCTCCAGCTGCTGGTGTTGCTCTTCCAAAGAACTGACCCTGTTCTGACTGGCCAAGAGCTGTTGTTCCAGGTGCTGCAGAAGAAGAAAAAGGGAAAACTGTAATGGCCGGCAAGAAGCAATGGCAGATTAGGGACAGTGAAGGGCATTACATATGAACAGAGTTTCCTAACAGTCAAGCCCACAGATCAGAATCAGGTGGAGACTGAAGGAGTGCTGCAGACACAGAAAAAGTTGGCTGTACTCGATAGCAAACAAAAGTGTTACAGCTATGGGACATGTGCTAGATCTTGCCAAAATTACTTTTTTAGACAGCTCTCCAAATCTCTCAGTGGCTAAGCTAGCGGGGGATCCTGGAAGTTGCAATCCAAATAAACAATTTGCACAAGTATCAACATTTATTGATGGTGATGAAAAAAAGCTCTTATTAGTAGAAGAGGGTCTAAAACAGTGGTTCTCAACCTTCCTAATGCCACGACCCTTTGATACAGTTCCTCATGTTGTTCCTTGCCCTGCTTGGAAGAGGCCACAAGCCCCCTTTGGCAGGCCACTGCCTCAGATGCTATAGAGAACTTCCCTCTACAGGCACCCCCAGCCAATCGCAGCCTCTGGTGCCATTGATTGACATCCCCTCCAACCTATCAAGCTATAACTCACTCTTCCCCCTTTCCTCCTTCTCCTCCTCCAGATTGCCTTTTTCTTCCTGGCTCATGGTGACCCCTGTGAAAGGGTTGTTCGACCCCCAAAGGGATCCCAACCCCCAGGTTGGGAAACACTGGTCTAAAAGCTTCTCACCTGCACCTCATTGCGTCTTCTATTCAACATACTGCGCACAAGGAAGAGAGTGTTGTGTGGGCCATCAAGTGTCTGTTGCAAAGAGCTACAAGGGTCAGCATGGTTCTCAGCTTGTAGACTGCAAACTGTTACATCACTCTCCTTCATTACTGCCTGAAATCCAAGACCAGCGTTACTTTTCTCGTTCTGTAAATTCATAACACCAACTCACACTACTTGTCCCTCACTCAGTTTCAATTCTTGAGAAATCATTAAATTGAAGAAATATTATAGAAGGAAAGATTGGAGGTCCATGACCTCCATGAATCTGTCCCAGCATGTTTTATGCCCAACCCACAGATCTGGACACACCCTGGATCTGGTATTTTCCTCCGCGTCTGAGGATTCGTGTCTGAGGGTGTGGGACATTGTTTCCACCCCCGTGTCATGGTCAGACCATCACCTGCTGTCTTTCTCTGCATCAATCACCGCCCAATCCCGCGGGGACCTTCGGCCAACTGTTTGGGCCCGCCCCCGAAGACTCCTTAACCCTGATCGGTTTCGTGAAGTCTTTGGAGGGCCTCCTGGCGGACTGGCTGACGATCTGGTTGACTCCATGGTAGACCAATGGTTTGACGAAACATCTCGGGTTGTCGACCAGATCGCCCCTAGGCGCCTCATCCGCTGCCGAGCTCGTCCCTCACCGTGGTTCACGGAAGAGCTTCGAGCGATGAAGCAAGAACGGAAGAGGCTGGAACGCAGCTGGAGGAAGAACCGGTCGGCGACTAAGAAGGCTGCAGTCATCGCACAGTCTAGGCGCTATGTTCATGCGATCAGGGTGGCCAGAAGATCTTATAACACCCTGAGAATTAGTGAGGCCTCGAACCGTCAAGCGGAGTTATTCCGTGTGGTTCGTGACCTCACTAATCCTGGACTGTCCAGGCCTCCTCCTACTGATTTCAGTACTGAGCATTTCGCAGCCTTTTTTTGATCAAAAATTGAGGCCATCCGTACCGGTTTTGAATCCTTTTGCTCTAGCCCACTCCCGGCACCCCCGACGGCTGTGCCCCCCCCCCGGTCTCCTCGCATGGTTGAGTTTGGGCCTATCACCTCACTTGAGGCCTCCAGGGCTATTGCCCACTGCCGGCCCGCGTCCACCCCCTTCGACCCTTGCCCATCATGGCTCTTGAAAGCCGTTGGAGGGAGCATATCAGAATGGGCATCTATCATCGCCACAGCCTCCTTCAGGGAAGGGATTTTTCCCTCTCGCCTGAAGGAGACTGTGGTAAAGCCCATTCTGAAGAAATCTAATCTAGCATCGGGCGATTTATCCAACTATCGCCCGATTGCCAATGTTCCTTTCATGGGCAAGGTGATTGAGAGGGTGGCCGCGATCCGGCTTCAAACACATCTGGAGGGTGAGCATATCCTGGGTCCATTCCAGTCTGGGTTCAGGCCCGGCCGGGGGACCGAGACAGTCTTGGTCGCTCTGCAAGATGACCTCCTCCGGGGGGCCGACAGGGGGTGTTCCTCCTTGTTGGTCCTCCTGGACTTGTCAGCGGCCTTTGATACCGTCGACCACAGTATCCTGCTGGATCGGCTCTCCGAGGCTGGGATCGGAGGCACTGTTCACAGTTGGTTCTGGTCCTTCCTCGGGGACAGTCCCCAGCAGGTTCAGCATGGAGGCGAGATGTCGGCCCCTTGGATACTCCCCTGTGGGGTTCCACAGGGGTCGTCTCTCTCTCCCATGCTGTTCAATATTTACATCAGGCCGCTGGCAGAGGTCATTAGGGGACATGGAGTCTGCTGTCATCAGTACACTGATGACACGCAGCTCTATGTCTCCTTTTCCACCGCTGCAGATGAGGCTGTCCGGACCCTCGATCGGTGCTTGGGTGCAGTTATGGAATGGACCCGGATTAGCAGGCTCAAACTCAACCCCGATAAGACCGAGGTTATGTTCTTCGGGGCTACCCCATCCAGCTACGGTGGCCCGTTTCCCACCTGGGAGGGCGTTTCCCTCAGGCCATCGGACTCAGGCCAGAATCTGGGAGTAGTCCTGGACCCGGCGCTCACCATGGAGGCCCAGGTGTCCGCCGTGTCCAGGGCTGCCTTTTCCCACCTTCGAAGAATTGCCCAGATTTGTCCGTACCTGGATGGGGACTCCCTTAGAACAGTGGTCCAGGCGTTGGTGATCTCGAGACTGGACTATTGCAACGCGCTCTACATGGGGTTGCCCTTGACTCTCATTCGGCGCCTGCAGCAGGTCCAAAATGCGGCGGCCAGACTGGTGGCGGGTGTGCGTCGATTCGAGCACATCACCCCAGCTCTGGCTCCCCTGCATTGGTTACCCTTTGCAGCCCGAATCAGATTCAAGGTCCTGGTTTTGGTTTACAAAACCCTCCATGGCCTAGGACCTGGCTACCTGACAGAGCGGATCGACCAGCGGTCAACTTCGGCCCGTCCAACTAGGTTGTCGTGGGCGCACATGCTGCGCGTGGCCACGCCCAGGGAGGCTTGGAGAACCTCCACCCATTCCCGAGCCTTCTCTGTGGCTGGCCCGACGCTGTGGAACCATCTACCAGCAGAAGTGCGCCCAGCAGAGTCCCTGCCTGCCTTCCAGAAGGCTCTCAAAACCTCTCTCTTTCGGGAGGCGTTTGGATGATTTTTTTTTCCTTCCCGCCATCGCCATTTTCTGCACCTGCTGTTTTATCTGTTTAATTTTATTATCTTGTGAAATTTGCTGTTTCTTAGTTGTTGTAAACCGCCCGGAGTTCCTCACCAGGAAGACGGGCGGTATATAAGTCCCACAATAAATAAATAAATAAATAAATAAATAAATAAATAAATAAATAAATAAATAAATAAATTGTCGTTGTTTCATTGTTTCATGAGATTCAATGGCATGGGATTTTATCACATATACCACCTTGAGGGCATCTGCACTACAAAGCAGCCTAGAGATATTTTAAATACATAAATTGCAGAATTATGGAAAATTACCCCCATGAGAAAAGTACATCTCAAAAATAGTGATTATAATAAAAGGCACAACAATTTCCAGGTAAAAGTAATAAAAAGAAAGGAAGTGATTAAAGTACTTTCTAATATACAGAATGTATAATTACTTTATCAACCTTGTTTAACTCAATAGGGGGGTACGTTTGTACCAGGATGTACCAGTGCTCAGCCTTAACATATTAAATCAGTTTTAATGCCACAGTTAAGCAGTGAAAGCACAGGTTGAAAAGTGTTTTGTGGACTAAAATTCTAAAATCTTCCAGGCATCTAGCTGCAAGATTCTGAGGTCTAAGAAAGTTAACTTTTCCAAATTCTGTCTGAAATACATGAACGCATGAATGTACCTCTGTGCAGAGTTCACAAAACCTGTCTGACATTTAGAACTTATGCTTATACTGAATTTATTTTAAGTTAAAAATAAAATAAAAATAAAGGCAAGAATTTCTACAAAAGGACTATAATCCCAATTATGCCTACTTGACTTATTTCTTTTATCACATGTTGAAGGGAAAGGATCTCTTCATTTACATTCTTGCTCAATGATTGTTCATATTCCATCTCCAAACGATTAGCCTCCTAGAAAAAGAACAAGGTGATTAGGAGAGTCCAGACATTTCCCCAGACATATCACATGGTTTCAGAAGAATGGATTAAATAGTAAAGACAACAGAATAGCAACAGAATATTTCCTTGTGCCTAATACTACATTGACCAGAATTAATATGCCAAATGAAATCAACAAAAAAAGCTCCATCTCTAGGCAGGCCAAGCAGACAGAAGCCATGGAGAAGAAGATGACACTAATAAATAGAACAGTTAAAATTGCAAATTTCTTATCATACAATTCCACTGTGACATCAGAATCCCCAAACAGAAACCACTAGTTCTGGACACCTCTCTGCTAGCATTGTTCATATTTGTCACTAGAAACAGATGCAATGAATTGTTTACTTCATATTTAAGGGGAAATGAATGAGCATTTATCATGTGAATTATTTCCTTAAGATCACTCCACGAACACACCAGAATCTCCAAACTGTCTCTGAGAGTCTTCAAATTCTTCTCCTTCTCCTCATTCTCTTTTTGAGACTTTTCAAGCAAGGTAGTCAGCTCAATCACCCTAAGAAAAGAAGAGTAGGAACAAAAGATTTTCATTTAACCACAGGAATACTTTGCATATATGTAAATTAAGTTTAGCACTTTCAAGATTTCTAATAAGAAAATGAATTCGGAATACCTTTTATTTTCTTTAGAAACCTTGTCCTTGAAAGTGTCTACTTTACCAACCAGAGCATTTTCCAACTGATCTCCTTGACATTCATTTGCTGAAGGACCTCTCGTCAAGGCTCGGTGTAATTCCAACATTACCTATAACGAGCAACTTTCCTATATGCTCAAACCTTCCTCTCTAATCCAACCCGTATGAGTACCAAAGATGAAATTTTACATGTTCTGCTGATATCTACAGCAACTTCCCACATAAAACCGCCTGAGATCTGCTTCCAGATCCAGAATGCCAACAATGCAAAGAAAAGGAGTCAGGTTGGGAAACTAAGTCTTTACATTATGTGACAAAACCACTCAATCTAGGACTGGGTTGACAAACTGCAGCACTCCAAATATCGATAGACCACAACCTGCACATTCCTTGCCACTGCTATGCTGGCTAGGGCTGACTGGAGATATAACCCAGTAATATCTGACGGATTCCACTTTTCCCATCCCTATCAAGAGCATTCTTTGGAACACCATCTCTTCTTGTTTGATATATAACCCCTCACTGCAAACTGAGATACTTCCTTCCTGGTTTTCTCTTATTATAAAAAGGTAAAAGGTAAAGGTTCCACCCACACATGTGTGCTAGTCATGTCCGACTCTGGGGATGGTGCTCATCTCCATATTCAAGCCGAAGAGCCAGTGTTGTGCAAGTCCATGGCCACGTGGCCGGCATGGCTGCAAGGAAACACTTACCTCACCACCCCCTCAAAAATTACCATTTCAAGTGGAATTTTTTTGGAGTGAAAGAACTACTCTGTTTTGGATCAGACTAAATGTGTGACAGCTGCCTGATACATTCTAGTAGCAGATGCACTATTAAGAAGTAATTGTTTGTCATCATTCATTTATTCCAAATATTTGGTGTACAGCATTATGAATACATAACCTAATCATTAACATTAGAAACAGGTGTTTTTTGCCAACAGTTTGCTTCTTACCACACCAGACCAATTCAGCAGTGCAGTCTTCTTTGTCTGAACAAAAGCTATTAACCTCATTTGAAATTAATCATATTATCCCAGCTAGTCCAGTTTTTTAAAGCTATATTTATTGACAATTTTTAAAATATTTATTTTATTAAAGTCTGTTTTATTATTAGCAAAGTGTGTTGCTTACATAACACCCCACAGTGTTTAAAACTCTTCCTGGACAGTTTACAATTTAATTATGCAGGCTACATATTTCCCCCTTTCCTAGCAAGCTGGGTACTCAATTTACCACCCTCAGTAGGATGAAAAGCTGAATCAACCTTGAGCTGATTACCTGAACCCATTGGGACAGAACTCAAGTCATGAGAAGTTTCGGCTGCAGTACGGTAGTTTAACCACTGCACCTCAAGACTTGTTAGAGTTAACAGATAAAAGATTCTTAAAGATTAGTGATAAAGTGGCATTTAACTGATCAGTCTCTCTCTCTCTCTCTCTCTCTCTCTCTCTCTCTCTCTCTCTCTCTCTCTCTCTCTCTCTCTCACACACACACACACACACACACACACACACACACACACAATTAATAGAAAAATATTTTCAATAAGAGTTACAATGTAAAAAATTATAATTGAAATGAGAATCACAACATTAAGCCAAAATATGCATATTTAATAACCCGAAATTCATAAACACAACAAATGAAGGGCAGTGATTAGTTCTTTTAAAAAAGACACTTCACCTATTTTGAAGATCTTCCTTTGCCAAACTTCCTTTGACATACAAGCTCATAATTGCTTGTGTTTGCTGTTGTATTTCTTTTTCCATATCTGTCTTCTCGGGGCTCAGGTAAGGCGGCTGTTCTAACACCTGCCCCTTCCGAACAGAGCTTCCTAGTATACTAGTCTCCAAGTGCTGTGTTTCAGAATTTAGATGAAAACAACTGACAAGTATAGAGCCAGAAAGTCTCACTTGCTCAGCCTTTAGTTCAGACAAGTCCCTGGAGCAGAAACAAAAAATACCATGCTAAACTTAAAAGGTTTGCTCTGCAGATTACAGCCAATGTAGTCCAGTGGTTATACTATCAGACGTGGACCAGGGAGACCAAGTTCAAATCCTAAGTACGCCACTGAAGTTCACTAGGCAAAATCCAAAGAAACAAAGCAAACAAAACACAAGGCAAAAACATGTGGCATGTTAAAGACCATTATATTTTAATGTAAGCCTTTGTGGATCACATCCACTTCTTCAGTCATATGGCAACAAAGTGAAATGTTGAATGAAATACTGTATCAGTTTCATATGAAACATTCATTGTCACATGATTTGCATGCAGTGACTTAGCTACGCTGTTTTAGGGCTGTGCCATAAATTCCTTGGCACAGTTTTAGGGAGACACAAAGACAACAGACCTGGGGGAAGATGAGCAGGGAGAAGGAAAAGAGAGAAGCAGGGAGAATTTGAAGACTGGAGGATCACCTAAAGCTTATGAGTGAGAGAAAGGTGATCTTTTGCTAGTCACTATCTCTCAGTGTGATGTACCTCAATCGGTGGATATACGAAACGGCGTAAGAATCATGTATGCAGCACTGAGATTTGTGGAGGAAAAGTTCAAGCATTATGCAGCACATTTCTGGTGCAGTCTTAATGTAGACCACTGCTTTGCAGGGCAGGCCAAGCAAAAGCATTTTCTAAAATACGCACTATTCACCAATCTACTCCACAGCTCTCATGGCCACCACAGACTCCAGTTCCCAAAAGTCTAATTGTCCATTATTTGCTGAGCCATGGATCAAGCCACCATAGCAGAATTTAGGATGAAAATTCTAAACTCTTTTCAGAAAAACAAAGAGAAAGGTAGGAATTAGTCTTCCTGGAAGGCAGGGGAAGGCACATATTATAATTCTGTTACTGATATACTAAGAAAGGATATTGTCATATTTTCAGTTTTCAACATTGGCTAACCTAGGTGTTCTTGGACTACAATATATTTTTGTATCTGTATTTTGTAATCAGTTTGTTCTATGTTGTAATCTGCTCCGAGTGGCTTTTTGCCAGATGGGCAGTATACAAATCAAATAATAAATAAATAAATAAATAATATAAAATTTGTCAGCAAACTATTTCATTGTCTGTGAAGATTCTCAGCCATCCAGGTGAGTTTATCTGGTCGCTGAGTCATGACAAGTAGACTTCTTTTCTTGAGAGATTGAAACGTTTCACTATGCATCCAAGCAGCTTTGTCAGTCTGAGGGAAGCTACTTGGATGAGTAGTGAAACGTTTCAGTCTCTCAAGAAAAGAAGTTGCCACAGCTCAACTTCCAGATATTTCATTGTCACCTCACAGAACAATCTGTTCTCCCTTACCTGTCAGTTGCCGTCTTCATTTCCAGATAATAACGGCGTAATGTCACCACCTGACGCCATATCCCAAGGATACGATCATGTTCAGCCCGCATATAACTCTCAAAGAACTAGACAAGTGAAAATAAGTAACAACTTAGTTCCTCTATTTCAGCCCATAAGAGTTCTAATGTATTCTAAACTAGTATTTCTTACATACTTACTTGTCACTGCCATCAAATGCTTACTGAAGCAGGAACACGAGGGATGGGTATGAACCCAAAAAATGGTGGTTAGCCATAACCCACGAACCACTACGAACCAACAGGGAACCCAAACTGGTTTGGGGCCCAAGGAGAGGGGCTACTTTCTCCTGGTTTGCCACTGCTGCTGCCTCTAGGCTGGCGTCTGACCATCTGCTGATTGCCCTGACCAGCTAGGCAGTAGATATATATATAGAGGCAGTAGGCCCAGGTCTTAGAAGAGAAGCCAGCCTGCTGTCTCTGACAATGGTGGCAGCAGCAAGAGGCGGCAGGACCAGACAGGGAGGGGACGGAGGAAGTGGAAAGGGAGGAGGCAGGCATCCATTTTATGGAAGTAAAATGAAGTGTGGAGGGGGGAGGAAAGTTCAGTACTTTGTTTCATTTCATCAAAGCAGTATCCCCAACTGGATTGTGAACTGAACCACAATCCAGCCCAATTTGTCAGTTTTTCAACTTCATAGTTTGGTTTGTGCCCATCTCTCAACATAACACTTTCCATCTCCCTGGAACACACAGTTATCCAACAGCAAATCCATCCTCCCCAATGTATCCGGAATCTTATTGCTGACCAATCCCTACCTCCCGTTCTTTGTGCCATTCACTCTCCTTGAACTCCAGTTCATTCCTGGCTCTTGTCCAGTCAGCCGTTAGTTTGCTGATATCCTCTTGGAGGGCTTCATTCACTTCATTTGCCTTGTCCAAGTGCTTCCGGAGCAAAATATTCACCCCAGCCAAATTCTCACACCTGAAGTACAGAAGAAAAGCAAAACACCAAGCAATTTTGACAGGATGAACTGGCAGCACTACTGCTCCTCCTGCATTTTTTTTCCTTTTAAAAGACTTTTTACTTACCTCTGTTGCTCTTCTTCTAACTGAATTAGTGCTTCCTCTAGACTATGGTCTTTGTGATCTTGCTGACATGTATGGGACTCCTTTGTGAGAAAAGCAAATTCATAAGTTAATTATACTGCTTTCTTAGCTTTCTGTTTATTTCCTTACAAAGTGTAAGAGGGAAGAAATGGTACTAACTTACAGGAGTATGAGGGAAGCCACGGTGAAGAATGAGAGGTCCAGAGTGAGTCTTCACATTCATTGGAGAAGCTACTTCCATGTCCCTTAGCCAAGGACTTAAGAACTGATAGTCACTAGGGCATTTTGTTTGTTTGTTTTGTTTTATTTTGTTTTGCCAAAAGAGAGCTAATATACTATGTACTTGTATTCCTTTGGGTATTGTGTCTGGAGAGTGAAGTATTTTCCTTTACTGCAGTGCCTTACTAGGATTCAGTTGAAAACAATATAATCATAAACAAAACAAAAACAAAAACAAAAAATGGTAACCAGCTCCTTTGTAACTTACCCTGGCTGCTTTTAGATGCTGTTCTAACTCTTTGCACCAATTCCGGTACTGCAAGACCTGCAGTAACAGAAAAAAATCAGGGTATGCCTCTTGGGCCTTATTTGCTGCAGCACCTTCTGTGGCCTTTCTAATAGTTATTAAGTTTATTATCGGGCATCTCTCTTTGATTTGGAATGACTTTGTACACTTCAAACAGTACATGATGCAAAAAGATTACAAGTGGTCCTTTTACAACAAGGCCAAATAGAAACACAGATATTTATATACTTATTTTTAAACTAGAATCTCATATTAAGATGACATTTAAAATAAACTGTACTACCCATTAACTTGCACAAATTCAAGAGGGGTAAGCAAGAATCCACAAAGATGTCCATGTATGAAAAGGGATGACTGCAAAGTAAAAGCCTGGTAAAGAAGGATCCTTAATGGGGTGGACTTTGCAAAGTACAGTAGTGAACTACACAACAGGGGACATGTTTTTCCATTAAGAACATTATTCCCTGTTCTTTCTTCTTCCTATATTTATCCACGATTCACTACACAAAAGTTATTGTTGCCTCCTTCTGGGTACCACTGGGCATGTATGAAGTTTTACCTTTGCCTGCAGCTTTTGGATAAGTATTGCCTGCCTGTGCTGAGCTTCCTGTGAACTCTGTAGTTTGTGGCGACAGGAAGCTTGGCTTTCCACCATCTGCTGATGTAGTGCCACTAGTTGTTCATCTGCCAGAAACTGAACTGCTTGCATTTTCATGCTGCTGGCTGCTTGTTCTCCTTCCATCTAAGGCTCAAAAAGAGAACAGAAGCAAAACAGTATACGGTACCATTAATCAGGCGGGAAAGAAAGCCAGATCCTCCTTTCCCAAGCAGGAATAATCCTGTACATGGTCACAAATCTGCATGAATCCCTCTTCATAGGAGCACAGAAGAACCACTAGATCTATCTTGTATTAAAATGAGATGAGCAGGATAACGCCTGGTTTTGTTCCCAACACAGAAACTATAAGAAAGTTGTTATCTAAAGATTTAACTCTTGACACTCACTTATCAGCCTTCCGCTTTGAAGAACTAGAGAACAAGAACCCGCCACCATCTGTCCATGACATTTGCATCTCAGGACGACCCCAGAAAAAGGTCACGGGGAAACTACTTCTGAGTCTTCTCTACCTGGAAAACCCTGAAAAGGCTAACCATAAATCGAAACTGACTTGATGGCGCAGGATTATTATAATAATAGCGTGGACTGCCGAACATGATCAGTCCAGGAACTGAGTCCTTCCTATTTGTAGAAAGGACGCAGCTGTTCAGGTGAGGGTAAATGCTACTGATGAGCTGTACCTGGACTGGGCTGGGCATAATAGGAATCTGTTATCCCTGTTATTAATCTGCTCCTCTAAGTACCGACCTTCGTTTTTAAACACAAGGTCCGAGGCGGAAAAACCTGAGGCCGCGCTCGGTATCTGTTCTCTTCTAGCGTCGGGAGGCGGAACGCCCCCCCTGCTGCTGCTGCTGCTGCTGCTCACCTGCGAAGCAAACGTCTGCCGGGCGGAGGGGAGAAGCGCTTGGGGCCCCAGGCCGCGAATCAGCGGCGTCGCGCTCCCCTCCCCTCCCCTCCCCTCCCTCGGTTCTCTTTCCCGTTAGACGGCAGCCATTCCTGTAGCTTGTGGGGAACGTAGTTTTGTTACAGGCAGCGGCTATCGCAGTAGCTTTCGAGAAAACTACATCGCCCATGATCCCCCGCGCGCTAGAGGCAGAGGCTGCCAAGGGCCGCGGAAGCCGCCATACTACTTCTCCGCCTCCTTATTGGCTTCATGGAAGGGGAGGAGGTGGGGCCGGGATAGGGCCGCGGGAAGATGAAAAGGGCTTGCCTGGGCGGGCGTGGCCACTCGGGTAACCTGTCCCCACGGATTCCGCTACAATCTGGAACACGATCAGTTCTGTTCCTTGAAGGTTTATCCCGAAGGAACAGTGAAAAAATACTGCGATGGTGCCCTTCTGTTTGTTGTTTGTTTTCCAAATCTGCTCTCTACTAAACAGAAGTTGCAGAGTTCTAACAGCCGCAAACTAAAAAAGGTTTCCTTCAGGGCAGACCTGTTGGAAGTCCTTAAAGCTTGAGAAGCTTTGGTTTCAAATACCTGTATAGTACTGTACATTCTGAGAGGGGACGGGGTTCATTTTTTTAGAAAGTTGGAAGTTATAGCAGACTAAAAAGAGAAAGGGAGAGACAAAAGCCAGAGAATTGATCCAAGAAAGCTCACATTGAAAAGATAGCAGCAAGTCTGTAAGATGCCCTGTTTTTCTCTATTTTTTGTTTTAATTTGTCTAAGATGGCTGCACGGACAAATTAAAGCAAAGCGGTCTGCTTATATATTTATTTTATTTATCTATTTATTTTAGAGTATTTTACCCCGTCTTTCTCCTTGAAAAAGGAGAAAATATACCGCCCCATAGCACTTCAAGCACTCTCTGGGCGGTTTACAATTTAATTATGCAGGTTATACAATGCCCCCACCCCAGCAAACTGGGTACTCATTTTACCGACCTGGTAAAGATAGAAGGCTGAGTCAACCATGACATGCCTATCTAGGATTAAATGCCAGGTCCTGAGCACAGTTTTAGCTGCAGTACAGACATTTAACCACAGGGCCACCCCCATACTTGGGGGCAGGCAGACCTCTGATGACAAGGGGGTTTACTACTGACTGAATATGCATTGTCCTGTAATACAGCTAAAGGCAGGTTGTTTTTAATTTAATATATTTTAAACATTATAATAATTTACTGTTGTCATTTTCAGTTTTTAATATTGTTTTAATATTTAAACACATCATTTAAAACACATGTGTGTGTGTGTGTTGTGTCGTTACAGTCGTGACCGACTCTTCGTGACCCCATGACCATGGAGTTTTCTTGGCAGGAATACTGGAGTGGTTTGCCAGTTCCTCCTCCAGGCACCTGCAGCACCAGGTATTTCCTGGTGGTCTCCCATCCAAGTACTAACCAGGGCCGACCCTGCTTAGCTTCCGAAATCGGGCGAGATCGGATGTGCTTAGCAGAAAATAAATTTCTTTATTTCATCATACTGAATCCAGGCTGCACTTTGTATCTTGGAATGTCTTTAAATTGAAGAAATATCTTCAGTTAGTCCAATTTCATGTAGTGGCAAATGAACCCTCAACAAGAAAGAGGCAGACATCAATATTCATCCATTCCTCAGCTGGGCATTTACTAAAACAACTGAAACTGCCAACCAAAAGCCTAAGAAAAAGAAGTTCAAATACCAAAGAAGTGGATTTTGATCAGCATAACTTCCCAGTCTTTAAATATCACATTTTGCCTTTCCCTCCTCTTTTTCCCCTTGTTAATTTTGCAGAGTGAGACACACTAACATAGCTACTTGTTGGAGATGAGTACAGATGTTAATGAGAATTGTGAGACCAATCAAGCTGTACCTTAATAAAGTTGTGATTAATTTCTTTCACATGCTGGCTGCATTTGCCAAAGTGGGCATGTGGATTCAGCTACCAGTAACCTGGGTGCCATCCAATGAAGTTTGTTAAAAGGAGAACAGAGTGCAATGCTTTCATGGCACATATATAGGATTCTGTCAAATTTCCACTGGGCAGGATTGCCTGGTCCCAACTGTCTTCCCTGTCACAATGTCTATTTTCTGTGTACTAATCGTCAGTGCTAGCCCTCATTCTTGATGCAGGCCTCATCCAGAACTGCCGCATCCTGTTCTCAGATAGGATTACCTGAAGCCTGAACCTCCCAAAGAGTCCAACCAGACTTTATGGACCTTCAGGGAAAAACCAGAAACCTGTGTTAGTCACAGCTGTCAATGAAACCAAACAATCATTGACACCCACATGAAAATTTATCTGAGCATCAAGCTATATGTCTTTTAATGGTTTCACTAATTCCTGACAATATCAGCTTGTTGATTTCTACAAGCTTTATTTGCATTGCCTCAAGCTTCTGTCTTCACAAAATACTTCAGAGTTGTAAAATACTTAAGTCTTACAGCTATGTAAAAATTGTAGGTACAAATGCTTAAAGAGAAATCTGTCTAAAACACAGAAGCATATCTCTTAAGAGTAAAAAAAGAACAAAGAGAATGTTTCAATTACATTCTAAAAATGGAAGAATTAGGCACATTTAAAAATCAAAACATTTAAAAGTAAAAAAGCACAACTAAGTAATCTTTAGTCTTACTTTAAAATCATGGAAAAAATATCAAAGTTGTTAAAAGTAGGGAAATTAAAATAAAACTTTTAAAGAAAATGACTTTCTTAATCTCTAAGTATATTCTAACACACACACATTTTCTAAATGCTCACCTAATCATCTACTTGTTAAAAAAATCTATGATTTCTGGGAAGGTGTCTGTGTTCTTTCATTATCTTTTTTTATTCCCTCAGCTCTTCAACTTAATGTGGCTTTGTTCTGCTTACATGATTTTTAATCTCCAATGTGTGTGGTGTAGCATGGAACCATCTTGTTATGATAAGCTGAATCAATTGATGAGTCTTATCTTCCTATAGTTATAATTCTTACCTATTTTTCCTTTCCTTCTAACTATAAACAAACCTTAACTGTAGGTCCTGGAAGTCTAAATGCTAAAAGATTCAATGATTGTTTTTAAATAGGAAACTCAATAGTTCCAGCAAAGTTTGTAACTTCTGAGGTTTGTAACTTAATATCTAGCATGTTGCCATTTTATTGATAATGTTATCAGTTTGACTAATTATTTTTGCAGAACCAGTATTGGCATAGCCTTTTTGCATCAAATATTTGAAAACCCAGAATCCTGGAAAAGCCAAATACAAAGACATTGGAACTACAAAAAGTCCCAGCTATCAAACATGTACATGTCATCTCTTTATTTACAAGCCATGACCAAAACATCATTCAGCATTGGCTAATTGTACTCTTAAAATTACTTTCACTTTCAGGGCCAGTTTTTCTGCACCCCTTGAGATACACACAAAATTTCAAATACTGACACCACCATAGTTCTTAGTCTTCAGTTACCGCTGAACAGAGGGTAACTCCTGTGTGCAACTGAGTGTCTATGCAGGGTTACTTAATACTAACCCAATGGGTAGCCAGGTAATGAGCGCAACCTGATACATGTTCTTTCAGCCATCATGTGAAGATATGAGAAGCAAGCAACAGTCACCATCAGAATCCTCCTCTAGTGCAAAAAGGACCTTTTGTAAGATTCTATTTCATATATAGTAGTACTGTACTCATTTCTTAAACTGAGACTGTAATTAGAATTACTATTGTTGATTTTTGGAACTGTATTAATTGTTGCTCCCTTAAGCCCCCATGAGTAACAGTAATGACACAACCTCTAAATTTAACACCAATTTAGCTAATGTTAACTTTGACTTCAAGGCACAGGAGACTGTTGCTTTTACTGTATGCTTTGGTCTAACAGAGGTTCTACTGGATACACTCACACCATGCACTTTCTTCAGACTGGTTGTTTCTGCAATGCTCTGGCACTGCAGCAAGCAAGCAAATCACATGATGTTCCCTCCAAGTTTCTATGTCTTGGATTTTTACACTCAGACACTTGCTTCTTCAGATTCTTCTGCTTGCATCAAGTCACTAATGATATTAATTGGCAAGCCCCAAAAACTAGAGACCTTGGACTCTGATTTCCAGCTTTAGAAACCTTGTTCATTAGGCATTGCCAGCTGCAACATCTGGCTTCTATTATTTAAAGGGACAGAAATTATTGGTAAACCCTTTTTCTGAATGCCAAAGAAGCCCACAGCATCCATGCCCCTGAGAGGCCCCTTTCTTCCTCAGGTCTCATAACACTCCCAGAAGCCTTCAATATCCAAACCCTTGAGGGGCCTCTGCTCAGAGAACAAGCTTTGGGAAATCTGTCAGCAGCCTTCTGATCCCTTTGACACAAAGGGCTCACTCTCAGCTGTGGCATCAAGTCTTTAAAAAGCTGCTTTGCTTTGCTTGTAGACATCTCCCCTGGCTAGTGTGCATAACAGCACAGAATACAGGCTATATTTCCTCAAAATATGGTAGGTACATTTACATCCACAGTTACCAGCCAGCATAGTTACTGGCCATTTTCATTGGAGAATTCTAGGTATTTGGTGTTTATGGGCTCTGGTATAGAATCATAGAATCATAGAGTTGGAAGAGACCTCAAGGGCCATCTAGTCCAACCCCCTGCCATGCAGGAACCCCATCACAATATTTCTGACAGATGACCAGCCAGCCTCTGCTTAAAAACCTCCAAGGAAGGAGACTTCACCGCCCTTTGTGGCAGCATATTCCACTGCCAAACAGCTGTAACTGTCACTAAGTTCTTCCTAATGTTCAAATGGAATTTCTTTTCCTGTAGTTTGAAACCATTGCCGCGAGTCCTAGTCTCTGAAGCCATGGAAAACAAACCTGTTCCCTCTTCAATATGACATCCTTTCAAATATTTAGTTCTTTGGGAAACGTTTCCCTAATCTATTAAAGAAGAGAAGGTATGCAATTCATTCCAGTGCTGACCAGCAGCATTTCAAATACATTCTGTACATATAGATTCCAATTCCAATCACCCCCAGCCAACATGATGACCATCAACTCAAAGACCAGTGTTGAACACATCTGGAGGGTATCAATTTCAGGAAAGCTGCACAAACCACCTTTTCAAAGAAGGTGTCTTGTTATCTTTATTTTCATGACAATTTAAGAAGCTAGTGTTGTAACGTGGGTTTAGTGATTTCAGCAAGTGATTTCAGCTCTTGACATAGCAGGCTGGAGACAGCTTCTAGTGTAACAGCTCTTTATTCAGGGAGAGAACAAGACTCGGGACTGGGGAGAGGGAGCTACATTTATAGGCACCAGGACTGGCTAGGAAAAGATACATTTTGGAGGGAACAATTACAAGCAATCACAAGGCTGCCTTTTGGTGGGATCCAATAGGATTGAGGATCCAAATGCAGCAACTTGAATCAACCAATAGGCCTGTTCCCTTTGGAACAGGAAGGCAGTTACTTCAACAAGCAATTACAGACAATAGGAATACAGATCAATACACAACAGCTATATCATGTGATGGCTTGGATTAACAGAAGGCTTTTCCTCTTTGAAATTTCTAGCTGTACATGGGCTTGGAAGAGCAATGATTTGCAGATAAGAACCACTTTTAAAACTGCTCCCAAATGAATCACTATTGCAGAATTAGTGTATTGCCTGCATGCATCTGCTAAACTTCTTGAGGGTGAAACACACAATTCTTTCTTCACTTCTCTGTTTATTTCAGCGAAGCTCAAGCTTTGACATGGCTAAGATTATGCCAGGATATTCCATATAGTGAGACATTCTAAAGGTTTGCAATCATTCTTGGGCACCCTAGCCTGCTGTGGCATATGTTTGGCATTACATTACGTGAACCTTCATCTTCCACTTTCTCTTTCATACAGTTAATGGACAGCAATCATCATGGGTCTGTTGTTAATGAAGCACAAAACTACCCTGGAGTGCCGCTAAAAAGCTCTAGTGCAAAAGCTGCCCCGCGTAATGGAATAGGGTGGAAACAGTATTTTTGCTCATTGCAACACAGGGAATAAAATAAAAGGGCTGGAGGTTTGTGCCCAACCATTGGATTAAAAAACCACAAACCTCTGGAAAAAATTAGAAGAGAAGAACTGTTTTAAATTGCACAAGATGTTTGGAGAGAAAGTAGTGAGGCACGTATTAGGGATATCAAGAGCAGCATTTAATATGTCTATTACAGTATCCTTAGCAGAAGAATCTACGTTTGCTAGGGTTAGAAAGCCCTTTGTTCTCTACCCCACTTCTCCTGCTCTTCATCTGTTCTTTTCCTATCCTGATTCCTTTTCTTTCTTGCTGGTTGTCTCTTCTCTCCATCCCAGTGCTAATTTAGCACTTTCACTGCCCAGATTCAACACCACCCAAATCTTCAAACAGACAATTGAAATTTCTGTTCATGTCTGATGGGGTTGTCCCCGATGATGTCTGGCCCCAGTCACAAAACTGGGTGCACTCTGAGCCAGGTGGTCTGTACCTGACAGGATGAGAGTAGTCAGGTTGTGAAAGAGCTTTCAATGGGCAGATCACAACATGGTGGGGTTATTTACTTATTACGTATTTGCATTTATAAATCGTCAGACTTTCCCATAGGGAACTCTGGGCAGTGAGCAGTGTAGGTGGACTGGACAGCATAAAAAGAACAACCGTAAATACATAATATTCAAAGAGATACAAACAAATAAAAACTAGCTAAAAATGCAGGATGGTGGCAAACAACAAAGGCAACAAATTTATTTATTTATTATTTATTTTACTTATGAGCTTATATCCCGCCCATCTTCCCAACGGGAACTCTGGGCGGCTAACAGGAGTAAAAAAACACATAAAACAGCGGTTAAAACTGTGGGCAATAAGGCAGCGAAAGACAAGATGGCTACGAGCCCAAAGGGGGGAGAATAAAATAAAATAAAACTCTAATAAATAATAAACATAATAAATAATAATAATAATAATAATAATAAAAATAAATAAATAAAAATAATAATAAATAAAAATAAATAAAAATAATAAATAAACATACTAACAAAACAACATCACAAAACAACCTCAGTGATCACCCAAAGCAACCTTATATAACCAAGTTTTTAATAGTTTCTTAAAGGCTGAGAGGGGCTCTGCAGTCCTTATCCCACTTGGGAGACGGTTCCATAGAATTGGGCTCACTACCAAGAAGGCTTGGCTCTCAATCAAAGCCTTACAAGCTTCCCAAGGGGTGGCAACCCAAAGTGAGAGGGCCTGCGATGCTCTGGTGGGCTGGGCCAAAGCTGACCTTTGGGTGACACACTCCACCAGATGCTCTGCTCCCAAGCCATGGAGGGTTTTGTAAATCAAAACCACTACCTTGAACCTTATGGCGGAGGCAATGAGGAGCCAATGCAGACGAGCCAGAATAGGGGTGATGCGGTCACATCTGCTCGCACCAGCCACCAATCTAGCCACCACATTCTCACTGGAACTTGCAACCTGTACAAGAATGGGATGTCAATTAAAATGGTCTGCCCCAAGAGGCTAAGGGATCTGAGTTGTTTTCTAATGACTCTTGAAGAATTTTCTGTCACAGGCAATCCTGTGAGGATTGACCCCTGGAATGGAGAAATTACCAAGGTGGTTGACACAACCTTTCCTAAGCATCTCCTATGGTGTAATAATAGAGACTGGCTTTCTTCCTGGTTTGCAAGGGAAGTGGCAGAGGTGAAATGAATGGAACAGAGACAAGAGCAACAATAATGGAAATCTCAGAGCCTGACTGAACACAGTTCAAGTCAGACTAAACACAGTCTAGAGACCATTGAAAACCCAATCCAATGGCAGTGGTGGCAGCAAAGTAGTTTTTCTTCTGTCACCATTACCTCTACATAGAGGCATCCACCTGAGCTGTTCTGATTGGTCATGTGCTCATGAAGATTTTTTTCTGCAGGGGAGCATAGTTGTCTTGATGGATGATCTGTGTGGGGAACTAGGCAGGGGGAGTGTGTCTTTTATTGGTCCTTCTGGACCTCTCATCTTATTTTAATACCATTGAGCATGGTATCCTAGGCCAGTGATGGCGAACCTTTTAGAGACGGAGTGCCCAAACTGCAATTCAAAACCCATTTTTTTTTTTGCAAAGTGCCAATACAGCAATTTAACCTGAATACAGGTGGCTGTGAAAGGGTGATGTCGGGTGCCCACAGAAAGGGCTCCGAGTGCCACCCTTGGCACCCGTGCCATAGGTTCGCCAACACTGTTCTAGGCCATTTGTGTAGAATGGGACTTGGATGCACTATGTTGCAGTGGCTCTTTCTGGAGAGGTGCACCTAGAACAATTTGATGCCTGGGCCATTTGCTTGTAGGGTCTTTCAGGGTTCAGATTTAACCCCTATGCTGTTTCACATCCACATGAAACCACCAGAAGAGACTTTCCAGAGTTTTGGAGTTCCATGTTGCCAATATGTCAAATGCACTCAGTTCTGTCTCTCCTTCACATATACTGCATATCGAAAGACACTGTCTCTGTCCTAACCCAGTGTTTGGGACTGGTAACAGTCTGGATGAAACTACACAAACTGAAGCTTAATCCAGACAACATAGAGGTGCTCTTGGTCAGCACTCTATAGGGTTACACTTCCCCTGAAAGCACAGGAGCATAACTTGAGTTATGCTGGATTTCTCTCTGTGCCTTGATACTCAAGTCTTGGTAGTGGCCATCTGTGTTCTTATATGATTAAAACTAGTGCACCAACTGTGCCCATTTCTTGGACTACAGTGACATACGCCTTGTCTTCCTCCCATTTGGATTATTACAGTGAGCTTTGTTCTGCGTCTCCTCTGAAGAGAGTTTTAAAACTTCACTGGTGCAAAATGCTGTGGCCAGACTGGAATCTGTGGTTGGTTTACTGAAATCATATGGTCCTCCCACTCTGCATTGCAACAGCTTTGGGGCCTTTTTACACAACCCCTAAGATCCGCTGGTCCCTTAAATTCGGACCAGAGATCTTGAGGGTTCGTTGCTGTTCCTCTGTCCCCACCCGCTCCGCACTTCTTTGTTCTGTCTGCGTGAGGGGGGGAAGGGAAAAAAAGCCTTAGACAGAGACAAAAGAATAAAAGGCTTACCTCCGGTGCTGGTGGAAGTTGCTCCGACCTCCGTTTACTTCCTGGTTCCTCTTTAAGGGGCGGAGGCAAAAGAAAAACAACAGAAAGAAGCGAGGAGAGCTCAGGCAATCTCCGCATCAAAATTTTTCACCATCAAAGAGCAGGTACAAGAAAACTGCTGTTTGGTCGCGCTAAAGTGGGCGGGGTCACACTTAATTGTCTGCAAACTCCGGAGCTGGTGGGTAAACATTTTTAAAGTCCGGCGCTTGCAGCCATTTGGGGCGGAGCTTAGGGGTCGTGTATAAACGCCCTTACTCAAAAAGTGCAAGTTGACCCGTTCCCTCCTTTCTTTCCTCTTTTCTTCCATGGACAACTGAAAATTTACTCCCTTAGAGATGCATTTGGGGAGTCACCAGGCACCTGAGATAAAAAGATATTTTAATATCTGATTACTCTGTAGTTTTTAAATAGTGTTTTACACAGCTTTGGGACCCCACTAGGGGAGTAGGGTGGGATATAAATAAAACAAATAAACAAATGAGGACTCAGGGAGCCTGCAGGGGAAAACAATATGTAGAGCTGCCTGCAGACAGTTTGGGGGAATGCATAATCCAGATCCCAGCTAGTTACTGAATATGAAATGGGGACAATGTATGTTAAAAGTAGTTAACATTCTTAAGTTTGGAAGAAATGAAGCTTGAATTTTTATATTCAGAAGCTCATAATTTCTGAACTCTGACCAATACTGATCTGGGGATGTGGAAAAGCGACCCTAAAGTCCTTGTCCTCATTAATTTAAAGAGTCCCAACAATTATTTTGAAAGCCCTGCCCTGTTTTAAGTGGCCATCTTCAGCCAAGAATAAGACAGAAAGCTGAAGTCTCTGTGATTTACATAAAGTATGCACAAAACTAGTGCCCTTATCTGATCTGTTGATAGTAATAAAGATCTAACTAGTGTTCTTTCCTTAAGATCAAGGTACACACACATAACACACATACATACCAAGTGCTTAAGAACCAGGTGGTTGTTAAGAAATAAACAAATAATTAAGCCAGGGTTGAAAGCTGTTTAATTTCCATGAAGTGAAGGAGCCGGTGTCCCATTCTGCAACACTTTTGATGCCTCATTCTGCCACACTTTTGGTGCCTATTTTGCACACACACACACAAAATTGTGCTTGTAAATTAAACTCTCAGAAATACTTGACTCATCACCTGCAAGAAGAAGAATGGCCTGTGAGGATGAGAAAAGCAGTGATGTTCATCTCATTCTGATCACTGCTACTTCAAATACTGGCCAAAGTCAAAGTTGAAGGCTGCTTTCACATGACCCCCTAAAATCCGCTGGCAACTTAAATTCGGATCCCCCCCAGCCAGAGATCATGTGGGTTTTGTTTTGCTTCCTGTGTTCCCACCCTTCCGCACTCTGATTCTCTCCCCCCCCCCGTGTGTGTGTGTTTTGCAAAGGCCCTGGCACGAAGCTTCCCTCCCGCACCATCCCAATGCAGTCTTGTCCCACCTGAGAAGACGGCGTTCTCTTCCACCCTGAGAATTCATAATCGGGAGGCGTCCTGCACTTCCTTCTGGGGTGGGGTGGTGGTGACAGGCGAGCAGGGGAGGAGGACTCCTCGCAGTGGCTTCCCCAAATACTCTCCTTTGGAGCAGTGAGGGAGGTTGGGTTGGGCTCGCTATTTTCACCACCTCCCCTCCTTCATCACATTGTCGAAATGCCCAAGATGTGTGCAAGTTGGAGGCAGTATCTGGAGACCAGTCGTTGAGCCAGATGGAGACACCCCTCTGCCGTGAGTTGAGGGAGAAAAAAAATGCGGTCTCACCTCCACCTGCCGTCAAGCAGTCCCCGCGTTAGGGATTCCAGTCTGTTAAAGGGGCGGGGGACAACAAAAACAAACAAGGTGGAGGAGAACCAGGCATCCACAGCTTTATAATCTGCATCAGAATTTTTTTTACCTCTGGAGACCAGGTACTTGTAAAGTGCGCTGGGGCGTGCTTAAGTGGGCGTGGGCGTACTTTTTTTTTTAAAGTCCATTGCTGGTGGGAAAACAATTTTATACTCTGGATCTGCAAGTGTTTTGCAGCGGATTTTAGGGGTTGTGTGAAACAAGTTCTATGAGTAAAACAACTCAAAAGAGCATCACTTCCTCCTTTATAAAGGACCTTTCCATCCATCCATAACTCTCAGCTAACTCCTTTGGCACAAACATGAGCAGGGAAAGCTGCAACTGGGCAAGACATAAGAGGTGCTGGCAGAATATACCTGCAACAATTTATACCTAACAATTTGCATT
This sequence comes from Phrynocephalus forsythii, assembly GCA_029282475.1. Taxonomy (NCBI): domain Eukaryota; kingdom Metazoa; phylum Chordata; class Lepidosauria; order Squamata; family Agamidae; genus Phrynocephalus; species Phrynocephalus forsythii. The sequence goes on along the minus strand of JAPFRF010000005.1, from coordinate 89,614,344 downwards.
ATACATGGTAACTAGGCTGAAAACATTCGTACTTCAAGGCTGCCTTTCAACCAAAAATATGACCTGATACAATCTTCAGGGATAATTTATATGGAAAACTAGGCTGGTTTCAATTTAGTTTCTAGCAGACTATTAAAATGTCCTCAGATAAATGACATCCGGTACATAGGAAGCTGCCTTATATTGAGTCAAACTGTATTAACAATACTGCCTTACTATAGTTATCCAAGGTTTGTGGGTATGATACCTCCCAAGCCATACCCAGAAATACTTAGATTTTCACCTGAGATCTTCTGTATGGAAAGTCTATGGTCAGCAAAAGCCTATGGAATGAAAATAAAACAGCCAACATTGTAATGCCATTGTACAAAATGATAGTAAGGCTGCACCTGGAGTGTTATGTGCAGTTCTGATTACTGCATCTCAAAAAAGACATAGTGGAACTGGAAAAGGTACAGAGGAGAGCACTAAAATGATTATAGGCCTGAGGCACCTCCCTTATAAGGAAAGGCTACAGCAGTTGGGGCTCTTTAGTCTGGAAAAAAAGCGCCTGAGGGGGGATATGACTGAGACGTCCAAAATTATGCAGGACATGAGTAAAGTGGACAGAGGGACATTCTTCTCCCACTCAAAAAATACCAGAACTAGGGGTCATCCACGAGTGAGAACAGACCAAAGAAAATACTTCTTTATCCAGTGTGCTGTTAGTCTGTGGACCTCCCTGCCACAGGATGTGGTGAAGGCATCTGGCCTGGATGCCTTCAAAAGCGGATTGGACAGATTCCTGGAGGAAAAGTCCATCACAGATTATAAACTAAGATAGGGACGTATAATCTCCAGGCTTAAAAAGAGGGTACTTCAAAGGCCAGATGCAGGGGAGTGGTATCAGGAGACAGATATCTAGTCTTGTGCTTTGGTGGGGCCACTGTGAGATGCAGGAAATTGGACTAGATGGGCCCTTGGTCTGATCCAGCATGGCTCTTCTTATGTTCTTAGCTCCTGAGTTTTGCTTCTCCCATGCCCCTTCCTTTACTATAAACCTGGGAATTGAATAGTTTGGAGTTTTAAGAATGATCCTGTCTTTTTAATTTAAATTTTGATTCTTAAAATTAGGAGCATCAACATATTGATAACTGACTTTCAAAACTTACGACTGAAAGTGAGACAGAACAATGTTGAGTAGAAATGTTACCACCAAAATAAAGTAATTAATCCAATTAAATGAAGCTACGCCTACCAAACAAAATGCATCAAACATCATGGAAAAGATCAGACCTGCTCACAATCAGATTAATGTCATGAAGTTAACAGAAAAAAACATTGAAAAACATTGCAAACTGTAGGAGAAATGCCAGCGTAGTTGCACCCTAAGAATTAGATCACTTGTTTACACACAAGAAGAGATTCAGGTGTGTTGTAGCAATGTGTGCTACATGCACAAATTATTTTCCTGTACGGCTTTAACAACTTTACCTTAACCCTCAGACATTCACATGTGCCCTCTATGCCAGAGTTCTGTCCTCCGACACCTACACAATGTGGCCTCTCTCTCTTAAAATCCCTCTCAAAATTAATGTTAGCACAGCTCACTAAAAGATCATACCCTCTTCTAACAATAAGCTTGAGACCATGGAGGATGGCTAGGTTCTTTTTCTTCTCCTCCTCTCATCTCCATTCCCATATCTTCTTACTCTCTTTTACTGCCTGAGTCATAATTTTAAGTCTCTGGAGGCCTACTTCACCAACATGTGGCATGATTGTAAATATAATAATTTGTTTGGTGGAAGTGTCATAAAGATAGAAAATATTTTTAAAACAATAAAATATTTCTTGTTGAGATTTCATCTGGTTCCCCCCTCCAAAGATGGCTTGACAATTGCTAACGTACTTTCCCACAGGAAATTTATTATTCTCATTTGTTTAGGCTCTACCTCAGGCATCTCTTTCCCTGCACACTGTTCTAAAACTGCTGAAATTCCTTGTGTTTAATTCCTATAGAACTGTTCCATCCTTAAACTGTTGTGTCAGCACAAAATGCTATAGAGCTCATTAGTGGTTTGAGGACTGCAGTCTTTGTTTGTACAATGGAGATCATGGCATTTGCTCATGCTATTCAAGCACAGCTAGTAATATAATGAATGCTTGAACTGATGTATATTTTTAAAACATTTCTGCTCCTGGTCATGATTAAAACCAATTGCCTGCAAAGGGAAAAACAGTTTGAGTGGTGAAATGATCTGCCCCCTCAACCTAACATTTGCATTAATTTTATTCTTCTATCTGTGCTGGTTGTGACAACGGTAACAGCTTACTTCTGAACACAGATAAATTTCTAAAATATACAGGAGAAATAGTCTAATTTCAAGAGTAATCAAATGTAAAATGTGTGTCATTCTACTGCAGTGTCTATATAGCAAATGAGGTACTTAATGAAAAAATGCAGGCGTTTGCTTTTAAGTATCCTAATACATCTTCAGGACGACGATTTGATGAGAAAATATGCCCCCTCAAACTTCCACAACCAAATTGTTAATGACCCTGCCTTTACAGAGGGTGCTGTTGACATCTGTGATCCTCATTTAGTTTTCTATTGTTCCATTTGTCTCTTTCCTGATACAGTGGTACCTCTTAAGACAAATGACTCATAAGACAAAAAAATCATATTCCAGGAATAGGCATGCTTTGTATGACAAAAAAAATCTGTATGGGATGCTTTGCATGACAAAAACCATTCCACATGTACCCAGGAAAAAAATAGGTTATTTTTGTCTTTATTCTAGCCTCCGGAATGGATTAATCTGTTCCCAATGTATTCCTATAGGAAACCGTGTTTCATCAGAATTTTTTTTTTTGTAAAATGAAGCAAAGTGTTCTGCTTATATACCGCCCCATTCCACTTCAAGTAGACTCTGAGCAGTTTACAGTTTAATTACAGTGTGCTACACATTGCCCCCCCTGCAGCAAGCTGGGTACTCACTTTACTGATCTCGTAAGGATGGAAGGCTGAGTCAACCATGAGCCCGCTACCTGGGATTGAACCCCAGGTCGTGAGCACAGTTTTAGCTGCAGTACAGATGCCCTAAGCACATTTGATCTTGCCTGATTTCGGAAGCTAAGCAGGGGCGGCTCTGGTTAGTAGTTGAATGGGAGACCACCAGGGAACACCAGGTGCTGCAGGCGCCTGCAGTAGGAACTGGCAAACCACTCCAGTATTCCTGCCAAGAAAACTCCATGGACATGGGGTCACTAAATAAGAGTCGATCATGACTGTAACAACCCCCCCCCCAGAGGCATTTATCCACTGCACCACAAGGCTCCTGTAGCCTCTGGAACAGATTCATCCATTTGCAATGCATTCTTATAGGAAACCACATTTTGTAAGACAACATTTTCTTAAAACAATTTGACCCGTAAAACTCATTTTAAGAGGTACCACTGTACCAGAAATTCTGCTGAGAGGAACAGCTCACCGTTACTTTCTAACTTTTGGTGCAATAAAAGCCTTGACTAAAGCCACCCTAATTTTGTCAAAGTCAGGAGTCAACCTGTTGTATTCCGAAATTAATTTGTGCTGCTGTATTTTTATCTTAAAGATGTGTTCTTGTGTGCTGCTTTGGGCCAAAGCTTGAAAAGTTGTTTTGTGTGTGTGTGTGTGTGTGTGTGTGTGTGTGTGTGTGTGTGTGTGTGTGTGTGTGTGTGTGTGTGTGTGTGTGTGAATTATAGTGTCTAATATTTTACAGCTGGCTTGGACACTCATATTCTCAGATGAGGGATTCTGAAAGCTTCAGATTAAAAGTAACTTCTGAACTCCATTTTGGGTACATTCATGTGAAAAAGTAGTACCCAAATTAAAATAGCCATGATAACGAGGCGTCTAAATCACAAGAAGTGTTCTGAGTAAGAGAGGTGCCTTGCAGGCCCCTCTCTTAATCTTCAAATTCTCTCTCTCTTCCCTTTGTGCACTGAAACAACAGAAAGGATAAAATGGCCACAAAAATGGAATATATGAAGCTGGACAAATTCCATCCACATTTGGCTCTGGCCCCACTTTGTTGCTGCTATGTTGTTGTTGCTGTTGTGTGCCTCCAACTTATAGTGAACCTATGAAGAAGACATCTCCAAAATGTGCTGTCCTCAACTGCCCTGTTCAGCTCTTGTGAATTTAAAATTATGGCTTTCTTTAGGGAATCAGCCCGTCTCATATTTGTTCTTATTTTTCCTGCTGCCTTTCACCTTTTCCAAAGAATCCGGTCTTCTCATGATGTGCCCAAAGCAGGACAGCCTCAGTTCCAAAATGTTTGCCTCCAGAGACAGTTCAAGTTTTTAATGTATTGTATTTATAGTACTTACATGTCTTTATTGCTTTAATTTTATTGTAATTTTGATTTTTTAATTGGCTATTTTGATTGTGAGCTGCCCAGAGACTTTTGGGTAGAGGGTGGCATACAAGCTATATAAATAAATAAATAAATAAATAAATAAATAAATAAATAAATAAATAAACAAACAAACATACATACATACATACATACATACATACATACATACATACATACATACATACATACATACATACATAAGTTTGAGTTCATCAAGAACCCACTTGTTTGTCTTTCTGAATATCCAGGGTATCTGCAAAGTTCTCCTCCAGCACCATGCAGTATTTTGAACAAATAAATATTTTTCCTGTCAGCTTCTTTCCTGTCCAGTTTTCACATTCACACATGATGATCAGCAATACAAGAATGTTGATGATCTTGGTCTCGGTCTCCAGTGACACATCCTTATATTTGATTATCTTTTCAAATTCCTTCATAACTGCCCTTCAAATTCTCAGTCTTCTATCACCTACCATCACCAAAAGTTTCTGACTGGACCTTGTGTTAATGGTTCTCCCCCTATGGTATGGATATGACACACTAGCTTTACAGACTGAATTCACTGCACATATTTACAGTTTTCTTTTTATGATCAGTTAGTCTTTATATATCTGCTTGCACCATCTCCTTTATTGACATTGTAGTGGTTTTTAATACTCTGTTTTATTTTTTTTCTATGTTTTATAACTGTAAGATTGCTGAGAGTACTGCCTTTGGTATTAATGGGAGCAATATAAAAATCCAATAAATAAATAAAATGTGAATACATATTTATGGTGCTCTTGTAATTCTCCATGGCTTCACTGATACCAGACTATGGAGCCAATGATTGTGCCTGCTTATTCTCCTCAGATTCCTCTCTACCTGGTGAAGTGGCAGCATACCTCACATGCCTGCAGTGCAAGACCTGATACCCTTAGGATCCACTACTCACTAACATGGCTGTGGTGTTCTCAGAAAAACCAGTAATGATGTCCGAATATGTTTTCTTAGGAGGATGTAGACTGCCTCAGGTGTGCGTAACCCAGGTATCTCTGCCATTAGTCTCTGCGATGAAGAGAGCAGAAGCATCCATAGAGTCACATTTTTCTAGATGACATGCACAGAAAACTTTATGTATTAACAATCCAACATGTGCACTTAACAAATCATGGAAACACCTTGATCTAAATTTCTGTGAAAGTTCATTAAGCTGAAAATGTTTATACAACAAATGCTTTGCTTTAGTACTGAAAGCTCAAATATATTTCATCAAGAAAAACAAAAGAAAAGAAAAGAAAAAAAGGCACTTTAAAGACTAATGGTTATATTTTAATGGAAGCTTTTGTGGACCATCATGGAACAAATATATCTGTTAATTTTAAAGGTGTCTCAGTTACTTGCTTTTGTCTTTTGTCCTGTTGATGTCAAGCACTGACAACCATCTAATTACTGTTGTTTTCCACGAACTCATCAACACCATTCTAAAATGTTTTGAAAATGCACATAACACTTTGATGCTAAGTGAGATGAGCAGTCAAAATTTAGCTAGAAGGTGTCTACAATTAGGTGCTGTTTTGCATCACAGGAGCTCTAGGTTCCTGCAGGGGACACTGCTGCTTAATGTTGCATCACTCAGGAACTGGTAAAGGGGAGCCTAGGCATGACTTAAAAACAATGGAACCCAAAATACTGTACATTGTGCAGCATAAACAAATATTACTTAGGTGGGCATCAAATGAGCTTCCTTATCCTTTTAGTTTCAGTGTATCATAATAGTTTCTATCCTTACTAGAGATTATTTTGTTAATATCTTGCCTGTGTTTTCATCATCAGCTGAGAATAAAAGTGAATAAAAAGTGATAAAAATCAGATTCTCTGTTCAGAATTTTATCAAACGTCTCTGTGAATTAGAACATACTGCAATGTAGTTATTTTCAGCTGAGCTTGTTAAAGCAAGTATTGTTTTTTTTTCTATGCGTTTCTATCCTATTTTGAAAGAGAAGTTCATTTGAGGCTAAAATAGGTAACATGTTACCACTTTAGACTGCCTATTCTATAGAGTTTTGGTCCTATGGAGTTGTTTTACATGAAGCAGAGTATGACTCATGCTAATGGAAAGGGCAAAGAAGACTTTTTAAAAGAAATATATCACACTTAAATTAGTTTAGACAGCATGACATCAGAGAGTAATTAAATAGGTTTTTGTTGGAATTCCGCTTCCAATTCCTGAGTTCAGGTTTGTAAAAGATTTCTGAGCACCTGCAGGTTGCTGTGTGTGAAATATTTTCACTGGAAGGGATTCAAAACTTTAAAAAAAAACCTTTTAACACAGAGGCAGCATTACGCCATTCTTCCTTCTTGGAAAAAAAAAGCCCTCTCCGATTTAAACAAGAGTCCTTCAAGTTTTTAGTCACTTTTACAGAAGAAAGGGGGGCGGTAAACTTTCTCTTTTCAAGAACGAGCTGCTAGCAGAAACCAGGAGAAGACCAAACTGAATAAATTAGCATTTCCACTATGGGACTGGATACAAATATTAAACAAGTAGATTTAAAGTGTTTTAAGCTGAAATTAAGACACTTTCTGCTGACTTTAGTTTTTAACTTCTTTCATGTTTTCTTATGCCAAGCTGGAGGAACCTTTTCTGATTTTTTCTTCGGTAGCATTCAAAGGAAGACCAGAGGATGAAAATCCTGCACTTTCTTACTTTACTGCTTTGGCACTTTAGTTGGCTTTACCTTGCTCTCACTTCCTTAGTGCTGACTCCTGCTGAAGCGAGCCAAGGGAACCCAGGATCCAAATCAGGATTGTCAAAAGTAGATGGAAAAGAGAGAAATCCCTTGCCAAGGGCAGGTACCTTTAGAGCGGGAAGCCATGGATACAGTGGTGGGAATCCAAAACCTCGGACAAAAAGTAATACCGCTCAAGCTGGAACTATCTTGGCAAAGACTGACGACTCCAAGAAGACTCTCTCTAAAGCAGGGAATACAGACAAAAAGGTAGTGCATCCCGCAAACAGACAAGCAGGAGTCAAGACAGCCACGCCAAAGGTTCAGAACGCTGGCTCCAAAGCTCCACAGAAGAAAACTGGTGCAGGGAACTCAGACACCAGTTCCTACAAAACCAAAAAAACTAAAGAGCCTGTTGCCCAAAGGGAATCTAAAGAGGCATTCAGACATCCTGCGATCACGCCACATGAGTACATGCTCTCCTTATACAGGACACTTTCTGATGCAGAACGGAAAGGGGTTAATGGAAGTGTTAAGTTGGAGACTGGGCTTGCCAATACAATTACAAGCTTCATAGACAAAGGTCAAGGTAAGAGAATGCAATACTCCAATTAATTAAGAAAATATCTTTATTTATTCAGAAGCAAGCATTTGGGCGATCCCATGCATTTTTATGTCACCATATAGATTTGCAATTTCTTTAGCATTCAGCTTTGAAATTTGGAAAAGGAACATTATGCCTTCAGCACAGTGATTTTGGTAATGTTTGAATCATGTTCTATTTACTGTATAAGGTTATAAAGTTATTTTAATTTCTACAGCACATGCATGTTAAGGGGTGTTGCTCTAGGTATGGATTGGATCTAGATTCAGTCATACCAGTTAATAGAGAGATTGAAATCTGTGGGGGTTAAGTCACAGTCAACCTATAGCCTGTTGCTTTCTACTAAACTACTCTTGAATCTGGATTCAAACCAGCATATTTGCAGCAGCAAATCCAGATTAGTCCATTTCTGTTATGTAGACTTGATGAGCTCCAAATTGGCATCTATTTTTGAGTTTGTTGAGGAAATCATGGTAATTTAGATAAATCTGTTAAAAACAATGTAAACAATATTTTTTAATATTTCATCAGAACTTGTGAATTTACTTTTGAGGCTAATTCCTGGAATTCCTGGTGGGCAGTGGGGGATCCTGGAAGTTCAGGTCCAAAAATCTAACCTTTCCCACCCTTATTTCCACGATTACAAGCCCGACTGATGATCTCCAGAGCCCAACCATATTATTTCTTAGACCTTTACACAGCCTCAGAGCAACCTGTCATTCCTGGATGGATGAAGACATGATGTTGCTGAATGCACCAGTGTCTCACACAAGCACCACTGAATTGAGTAATTCATACAGCCTTATTTATTGAATTTAGCTTGTGTCAGTTATTAATCTTTTATACAAGTTAAGCAGAAAGAGTTTTGGATATAATATACACAAATCTCACACTAGGAGGTGCAGTCTTTCTCAGTCTTATCTGAATGGAGAAGAAGGCTTTGGACATAGCTAAGTCTGTATAAATAACCTTAATGTACACAGAATGTAACCTTAATAAGGAGATTGACAAAAAGGCTCTGATCCCCTAGGTCTGAAATTGTGGTAAGACAAGTGTCATTGCATAGGATAGTACATACTGTAGACTGTTTTACCTTAACGTTACTAATCAGATGCCATGTGTTCTTCTATTAAATAAAACTCCCTGTGATAGCACAAGATGAATGCATGTCTACATCCTTTTATCAAAGTGTATTAGCAAAGGCAAAATGGCAGCTTGTCATCAAACTAGCAATTTGGCACCTTGATTCCTACATGTAATTGACTGGAAACTAAAAGTTCTAATAATTAGTCTCAACATAGTGTTTGAAAAGGAAACTCAACCACAAAACAAAAATATTTCCATTTCTGAGTTAAAGTGTGAAAAAGATTATTTTTATAAACTCCAAGGAGTGTGAACTCATAGTAGTTCCTCGGTATCATTTTATGACTCCCAGGATGATAAACGACCAGTGAATACTGCACATAATGATCAAAAGTTGATGATTAAGACAAATGTATATGTAATGCACCATTTTCCCTTTTCTTTCTTCAGATGACCGAGCTCCAGCAGTTAAAAAACAGAAATACATTTTTGATATCAGTGCATTAGAAAAAGATGGCTTACTTGGGGCAGAACTGCGTATTCTAAGGAAAAAACCTTCTGACACCTGGAAGCCTCATTCTCGTGGGAAAACATGCCAAGTGAAACTTTTCAGTTGCTCCACAAACAGGCAAGCATCCATTCTCTTGGACTCTCGGACAGTCAACATCTTAGATACTGCAAAATGGGAAGTTTTTGATATTTGGAAACTTTTTAAGAATTTTAAAAACTCTGCTAACTTGTGTTTTGAACTGGAGGCTTTTGAGAGAGGGAGGCCTATTGATTTAAGGACTGTGGGATTTAACAGAACAGGGAGGCAAGTCAATGAAAAAGCTCTCTTCTTAGTCTTTGGTAGGACAAAGAAAAGAGACTTATTCTTCAATGAAATAAAAGCCAGATCTGGCCAGGATGACAAAACTGTCTACGAATACCTTTTCAATCAAAGAAGAAAGAGGAGAGCTCCTCTCACAACTCGACAAGGAAAGAGGCCTAACAAGAATCTAAAGGCGAGGTGTAGCAAAAAGGCACTCCATGTGAATTTCAAAGATATGGGCTGGGATGACTGGATAATAGCCCCTCTTGAGTATGAAGCTTATCATTGTGAAGGACTTTGTGAGTTTCCTCTTCGATCTCATCTGGAGCCCACCAATCATGCTGTCATCCAAACATTAATGAACTCTATGGACCCAGAGTCAACTCCTCCCACTTGTTGTGTTCCAACAAGGCTGAGTCCCATTAGTATTCTGTTTATTGACTCTGCTAATAATGTAGTCTATAAACAATATGAAGACATGGTAGTAGAGTCATGCGGTTGTAGGTAGCAGTGCAGATTTTTTAGATGCCATCTCTACTGCCATCTCTACAAGGTTTTCCCCAGTGGCTTATGAAAAGAAAATGAACACTGATTCCATAAATGAGTATGGTAGCATCATCAAAATGGGCTGGGTGAACAATAGGTATCTTGATGTTGACAAGTAAAACACACCTTTTTGTTACACTGATTCCCAGTTGCAAAATCTACAAGGACACTATCAAAGCACAAAGCGTTGTGCAAGACAGCAGACTATGATGGTTGCCACATGGTTAAATTATTCCTAGTTATATTCTCATATTCCACCAAACTCCTGTCTAACCTATTCAGCAGATTTCAGCTATAGTATACAATACTGATGTCCTAGCAGTAGTGATGTTGGCTGCTGTCAGCATCTGAAATATTGCTGCCACAATCACATAGTATTGTAGATCTGCAGAACACAAATATGTTAAGTTATTAGAACATCAGTGTTGCATCACATCTTAAAATATAATACTGAAAAAGCAATTCATAGGATCAAACTATACAATTCCAACAGCTAGAACAGATTAATGAAGAAGTAGGAAACTGATTTCTGTGTCTTGATTTTGGACACATTCTAGCATTAATTTATTACACATAAGGTTCATCTATATAGCCGTATGTTTGTGGTTGTTCTGGGCCATTCTGGTATTTTTGTTGAAGATTTGAATAGATCACCCCAATATTTGAATTCATACATAGAAGAAATTTGTCGCTGGATGTATTGGGACGCACTCAATTGTCACAGTCCTGCCTGTCCACACTTGTATGGAAGTCCCTGATGTCTTCTCCCAATACAAATTTATTCCATATTTTGCATAACTTCTCTATCCTCTTCCTACTTACTTCACTCTATCTTCCATCTGCTCCTAACATTATCTGTCCATTGGACATGGAGTGGTGGAGACTGCCCACCAGAAAAAAGTGTATAAGGAAACATTATTAAATGACACACATTCACAGATTGTGCAGATTTTTGCTGCAGTACTGGGATCCACATAAGCAATCCTGCACTGGCACAAACTATAACAAAAATATACCACTACCCAGCAGTAGTGTAAAAACAATCCAAAAAGCAGTGTACTCATCTCTGAGCACACTGCTTTTCAGCCCTATGCTATGTGGACTTATGGGTGCAGCAGGACTTGTAGAATGGGTGCAAGAAATACTTAGTGTGGGCATGCTCTTGGCCCAAGACATTTTTGGGCCTGAAGCAGAGCACTAAACGCTATTTCCCTTGCCACTTCTGCAACTCTTTATGCTAAGACCTATGCTTTTTAAAGCCTTACTCTAACATTTAGACAAAAATTCACCTCTCACTGTAGAGTAACACTGGATCTGGCCATACTCTCCCAGAGGACTAACTGTAGTAAAAGAACTGTTCTTCAAATGACATTTAGATTTTCACATCATGTAATCCTTTGAATCCAGTGACAGCAGCTTCTGTATAGTTTCCTTTTATCCTTCTGGCAGGAGAAAGCTGGAGCAATATTAATTTGTCTGTAAAGGATTAATCCTCTGTGTTCATTGTCATCATGTGTATTCACTTCATATGTTCTTGGAATTTTTTTTTGCTATCTCTTTTAAACAGAGGGATTAAACTAATGAGTTAAATGGAAATAATTTCAAGCAGCATTTCAGATTAACTCTTAAAATTGTATATTTGTAAGTCATTTAATAGAATGTTGAATTTGTTCTAAACTGTATACATTATACATGAATTTAAAGAGTCCCAGGCAAACTCTTTCTTTCCATGTATATTTTATTCCAGCTTCATATCTTTCTTAAATATAAATCTTTAAAATATTTGGTTCAATTTCTTTTATTATTCTGTTTATAGCTTATTCTGTCATTTAATGCTTGTAGTAAAAAAAAGTAAGGTGTATTAAGTTATTGACAGTTTTATTTGTACTTAGATCTCATAGTTACCATAAATATAATTTTATTAAATCTTTGTCTTAAGTATTTTGTTCAATTAATAAAAATCAAAATAATGTAGAACTGCAGCAGGTTCTTTTATGAGCATTATATAAATGTGAATGCAACTGGCTTTAGTGGAATTTTTTTCCCTGGAGATTTCTATGACAATACCACCGTGAAAGTGCTGTGATGTGGTAAGTTATAAAAGGTTACTTGGAACACAATCACTTGCTCTAATCCCCTAACCAGTATAGAGCTGCATGCTTAAATTCACCATGGTCAATAGTCTAAGCTCCATTATATTGCATACTTCATCTACTTAGTGATATCTTAACATGATGTGCCCTGTTTCCACCATTTTTGTTTGTTTCCACTTCAGACAAGGCACCATATGCTTCAGCCAAGAGGATTCACACAGGTCTTACAAATGCCAGTGAGGAAATAAATTTCATTTAAATCAACAAGATTTATATCTGGGCAATCCTATACTTATACTGTATTCCATTTATGCTAAGTGGAAGCTAATGCTGGTGGAATGTATGTTCAGCCAGGGAGAGGAAAATAAAAACACAGCCAGCAAATGCTAACATGATTTTGAAACAATAGACCATGTGCACATTACTTCTGGAAAGCCTGTCAGTGTCCATCAGACTGCCAATGATGATGGGAATTTGCTTCTAGAACATCTCTGTATTCCTGTACCAATATCTCCTAATACTCCTCAGTCTATATACAGTATCTACTACCACACACAATGGCCCTCTATAGCAAGTTCCCAGCCTCCTTACAGAAAGGGGTTCTTCCCTTTTCTTTTTTTTTATTAGAAAATTTTAATATACAAAAGAAAAACAAATTCAAAACATTAACCATAAAGATCAATCTAGGTCTTATAAAGTCAGGGGATCCCTCTGTTTTTCCATGAAGAAAAATATGTTATTCATCTCCCAGCCTTCCTTACAGAAAGGGGTTCTTAGCACTTGCCTCACAAATTCTACCGTGTTTCCCCAAAAATAAGACAGTGTCTTATATTAATTTTTGCTCCCAAAGATGCACTAGGTCTTATTTTCAGGGGATGTATTATTTTTCCACAAAGAAAAATATGGCACACATTTATTGTTATCTTGTTATGGCGAGGCCTTATTTTTGGGGGATGCCCTATATTTCAGTGTGGGGCAAAACTGTAAGTAGGTCTTGTCCACATGCAAGCAACATGTTTATTAGTACTACAGTACTTTTAATCCCCAAAATGTATGCCAGCTTTCCAGTTTTCCAGAACTCTTCAGCAGATATATGGTTAAAAATTGAGTGAGGAGAAAAAAACACAAAGGCAAAAAATATTGGCTAGTGGTCTGCAGTTAAACTCACACTTAAGATATTATATACAGGACTCTTTAAACCTGCATTCTCCATTATTACCCAGGTGATACAAGACATATTTTATGTGCATCCTAGAAAATCCTAGGCCCAAATCAAGGTTGTGAGTTCACCAGGAAAGGGGGCACCTGGGTCTTGTGGACAGTTTCTTTACTCAGGCAAACCATGTGACCATTCCCCACCATTTGGCCTAATACGTCAGCCCTCCCTGGGCAAACTTCTGTTATTTCCCCACTTTATCAAGCGCTCCACCATGGCACCTGTAGCTTGGTTTACGGCAACCATGCTGTCCTTGAGGGTTTCTGCTTAAGTAAGGAACACCTTTATTTGTTGCCCAATTGTCTTTGCATAACCTGAAGGGTTGCGGAAGCCTTAAAGAATCATGTCCTGTAAGCAGACTTGAACTGTTTTGCTGGTATAGAAGTAATGATACATCCATAGTTCCTATTATACAAAGATGGCGGACAAATCCTATAAACCCCTACTCAAGAAATATCAACAATAAGGTTGGCTGAAATCTGTTTACTTAGCTATGCTTGCATAACTTGAAATCCTACAAGTAATAGCTATAATAGTGCCAAGATGGAAGTGCTATTCATGAAGTACTTCTGTAAGGCACACTGCACAATTCACTTATACCATCCTTATTGCCTAGATGTAATGACTAGCCAAGTTATCTCTGCACAATTTATGTTACATACTGATATACAGAATTCCAGTCCCTGCATCAGATGTTTGGAGCCAGGGTACAGTAGTCTCCCACCACATCATGGTTCGTATATTGCAGTCCCAGTATATCACAGATTTTTATTTGGAGAGAAGTGACTTCCCCAGCGGGGGTGGGTAAGTGCAAGTGTTTGGCTTTTTTGCCATCCAACTAGTTTTCCCCTGCTGCAACCGGGATTCCCCCGATCGCCCCATTTGAAAGAAACTTCCTCCATAGAGCCTCTCCCTACCCCTTCCCTGCTGCATCCAGGATTCCTCTCCCATCACCCTGTTTGCAAAGATGCTTACTCCACGGAGCCTCTCCAATGCCTCCTTTTCCCTCTCTGGGCACCCTGCAGGAAGTGGAGGGCAAAAAGACGAACCCAATAAAGCTGGGAATGCCAGCTGCAGCAGGGGAGGGTGGGGAGAAGCTCCGTGGAGGAGACCTCTTTGGGGACAAAGGAGAAGGGGGTGGCAGGGATGGTGAGGAGAGGCTCTGTGGAGGAAGCCTCTTTGCAAACAGGGCGATGGGGGGGATCCCACCTGCAGCAGGGGATGGAAAAGGAGTCGGAGGGCAAAAAGACGAATGCACTGAAGCGAGAAAAGCCTTTTCCCCACGTTGGATGGATTTAGCTTTGGGGTGCCTGCTCCAACACCTCCTTGTCCCCACAGGAGCTGGAGGTAGATAGCAAAAAGCCAAATCCACCAAATTGTGGAAAAACCTTCCCAGCTTTGGCTGTGGTGGCTTTTTGGCTATCCAAGTGCAGCTCCTCCAGGGCACCCAGTGCCACAGGGGAAAAGCTGTGGTTGGGGCAGATGTCAAGGTGCTGGGGTGGGGAGTGAAAGCCGGCCAGCGTGGCTTTCACCCCCTCAGCACTGAGGCATCCGCATATCGTGGATTTTCCTTTATCACATGTGGTTAAGAAACCTAACCTCCATTACAAACAGGGGACTACTATACTGTATTATATTAGAAATAATAGAAATAATAAAGTCCAAATTAATAATATATCTGGCATACTCTCCAAAAGCACATTCTTTTTTTTAAACACATACTCAACTAAAATATTTGGGGGCATGTCAAGTAACTGCTCAAATGGTCTCAACTGCTCCAAATGCAGATCTGGACCTGTGTCAGCAGTAGCCAACAGTCAACAGATTCCACTAGTCAAAACAAAAGGGCTGAAATCCTGTTGTATGTCTCTGCTTGTATAATGGGAATTACCTCACTGGCAGTGGCAGATTCCCAATGATTAAAGGCTTCTTTTTGTGGTTTCAGAAGGAGCATGGTTTGTACTCAACAAAATGGAGTACTGTGCACCTTGAACTCACAAAAGGAAGGCTTTAATCAACACACATGTACCCCTGCCACATTATCACTGTGCAGGATAGAGATTTGAAATAATATTCCACTGGAATCTGAACTGGTTGCTAATTTCTTTTTGCTCTCGCTTCAAAGTGGCTTTAACTTTTGAAACCCTACAAGGCTTAAAAGGTGTAGTTATCTAAAGGAATATTCTGTTATGAACCTGCAACATTATTAATATTAAGATTCTAATGAAAGGGACACCTATAGAGGCCTGCTCACCTTCCTTTCCAAAAACCTGTCTCCTCAGACAAACCATTCAAGTGATTCAGTGTATCACTGAAATTGATTGGATTTAGCTCAGGTCCCAATATGAAGCAAATAGTATTTGTTAATCTTGACTCTCATTTGTGATGCTATGTGGCTGTGCAGCTCTCTACATGTTTATTTCTATGTTCTATTTAATTTAATACATTTGTGAACATGTTCGTCTATGCAGTCAATATGTAAAAGCATAAGATATATAAAGAAAAATCCGAAAGCATTAAGCTTGGGCAGAAATGATCAACATCAGATTCCAACATAGAGTGTGAAGACTGGCGTCCCAAACAATTATTATTGCCAGCTGCTCTCCTTTTCATTGGGGAATTGGCATTAGTTGAATGTTAGAAATGAGAAGAAACATGAGTGGTAAAATAATATAGGTTAAAAGTTCAGCTTTCCACCTTTATGATGGCAGGTTCCCCACACCCCACCCCAAGGAGAATGTCTCATTTCTATTTGCTTTCTAGTGTTGTTATCTGTCCCTAGTGAGTCTTTGTAAAGGTCTACATTTCAAATACGCAGTATACTATGAGACAGGTACATATTGGTAATTTTTGTTGTATTTGGCTAAAATATGAAGACTAAGCTGAATAGGTAAACATAAAAGTATGCCATTTAACACAATGCATTCCCATTAGTGTTTGAATATGTGCCTAAACTCCATGCACACTTTTACATGGTTATGTCATTTCCTGTATAAAATGTGCTTGTTTATACAGCAGCCATATGAAAGATGCCGTAACCCAGTATGTGGGCTATTTGAAGCTGCTTTTAAGAAACATAAAAACGCCTTGACCCTTGTATAATAAAAGGTGTTAAAAGATACTGCTTTTACAACATCTCAACCCAAGCCTGATAAGATTGCATTAAATTTTACTCTGTGGTTCTGGTCAAATTTATTTTAAAGATTATTGGGAATTTCATAGTAATTGAGTTGTCAAGAAATTCTTAGCATCAACACTTGATTTAGCTGGCTGGCCGCCTGAGCTTGAAAGGGCCAAATTCAGTTGTGCAAAGAGAAGTTTGTGTCGCTGTAACAAAGACTTGTGTGCACATAGGAACCTTTGAGAGGTCCAGTGATATCAGCATCCATGTAAGATTTCTGCAACTGGATCAAGTTTTGATTGTGGGCCTCATCTTGTAGATTAGCCATAAATAGCTGTGACATGTTACACAAATCTTAAATAAACACCAATAGGATTCTGGCGGTAGACCTGGAGGTGATACTGCAGAGGTGTTGCTGCCTGAAGGCTTGTACTCATTTTCACTGTTCCACTGTCACCACAGTTATTAAGCAAACAGATACAGTATAAGACAACAGATTCATTGTACAGATATCTTGTCAAGCAGTTCTTGGAAGATTCCAAAACCAACTCCCCAGCATGGCACCAGCACTGCCACAATTGATGCTAAGGCTTATGACACCTTGTGAGTTTAATGGCTTCGACCCCAAGAAACAAGCTGTGTCATCCCAACAAATGTGATTGTGGCTGGCATTTTTTTAAATCGGGGGAGCAAATAGTGTACCATCTTGAACCCACTTCATCAAGCCTTCAAGAGCTACAACATTTTGTCCTCTCCCCCCCCCCATTCCCCCCTCATTCACACTTGTTGGGATAACACAGCCACATCCTGTCCTGTGGGAGCAACATACTGTATGGACTACAGTGGGGCTTTTCTCTATATATAATATTTATTATAGGAGTGCTTAGTACTACTATGATACAGCCTGGCTGTTGTTACTAATATGGTATCTAACCAATGCAATTACTGAGAAGCCAAGAATTTTAAAATTATTAAAACTCAAGGTAATTTAATTTAATGAATACTATACCTCAGTTGCTGTTCAATGAAATTGTTAAGTTCTTAAGCCAAACGATTTCAGCTGTAGAAATGCAATTACAAAATGGAATGCTTTTGACACTATCTATTAATGTATATTAATTCTTAATCCAAAGTATGCATTGAATTATTTCCAATTGGTAAGATGATGAAACTACTTACTTAGAAAAGACAGCAAACATTATAATACAATTTACCAACTTGAATTACTTTTAACCAGAAGATGGGCTTGTAGGTGCTTCAAGTCAACTGAAATCCTTTTGTTTTAAGATTTGTCTGCCTTATTTTGCTGGTGAGCACAGCTGGGATATATAAAACAATGTACGAGTGGCAGAAACCACAACTGCATATTTTTCCAACTGCGTTGGAGAGGATCTCTCTTTCGATTTCAGTCTCAGAAGCAGATCTGAGGAATAAGATGGAAGTGAGAATCACAGAGAGAAGGGATTTTTAAACCCAATTTTAAACCAAGTGGTTTCTACTTCTCTTGTTAGAATGGCATGGTTATTTACTTTAGCTGATCACTGGGGAGGGGGACTCTGTTTCCTTTTACCTGCCCAGCAGGATGCTCCTGCCATTTCATCCCTCCCCATCAATTTCTGAATATGTTTTGGCACTGTGCCCAAGTGGAAGGCTTGACGACTCCAGCAGACATTGTTTCAGTGACAGGACATTGCAGCGGCTAAGCTGCCTGCTAGTTAATCATATTTTTCTTTTCCTTCGTATGCAACTCTTTGCTATTCAAAAAAGGTTTTCCACTCCTTCCCACTTTAGCTTTCCATTACCAATAAGAGGTTATCCAGCATGCAGGGCTGCACACTGTACCACACTATATGTAGAGGAGGTGTTCAGACTTAATTTATTCCCTGCCCCTGGATAAAGATTATTGCAGCTGTGTGTTTTGGAAAACTATCAATGAAGGGAGTTCAGTTCATGCAACAAGCTTTGAATAGAGTACTGTACTCTGTATTTCCAGGTTCTGTTTTAATTGCACTTGACTATTACCTTGGAGAAAGCCAAAATCTGGAAAATGTTTTCTCATAGATGGTACTTCAGCCTTCTTCATCTTCTATTCCACACCAAATGCATTCATGCATGCAATGAAAACAATGTATCTAATATGAAATCTAGATAGCCTGATAATCACATTTACCAACATTCAAAATGGGTTGCCTCTGTTCTGCACATTTGTCGGACATGTATTTTCTTCTCAGAAAATGCTCAAATGAAGAGGACTGATACTATTGATCATGGTACAGCTCTCGGATGCATTGTTTTCCACTCATCAAGAGGATTTTTCTTTTCCTAAAGATGAACAATTGCAAAGGATTTCTAACTTGGAAAGAATGTACTGTATATTATTTTTTAAAATCCTGATAACGATCCATAGCATCTCTTTCCACATATATGCATGTGCTTCTACACATCCTTAGGATATAGCCTATAACTGTTTTGGTCCAATTACAAAACACTGATGTAGAAACTATCGACATGGGGAGCTTACTGCAAGCCAATAGAACCATGGGCCCTACAGTGTATAGCTGTATGGCTAACACGAGAAGATGTAAAATAAATCTCTTTCTCTAACTTGGAAGGCAGTCACAACCTGTCCTAGTAATTTCTTTCTAGACAAAGGTGTCTGCCCACATTTGGAAATACTGTATTTGCAGCTAAATGAAGGTCATTTGGTCAAACATATGCAGAACATAACTTCAGCCTGCAGTGGAACCAGTTTGTTAGTGAAACTAGAACAGAGAAATTCAGATGAAACAGAGAAATAAGCAGCAAATGGCTGCAAGCTCCGGACTTTAAAAATGTTTACCCACCAGCTCCGGAGTTTGCAGACAATTAAGTGCGACCCGCCCACTTTGAACGTCCCAGCGCAGCTTTCAGGTACCTGCTTTTTGGATGTGACAAATATTTGATCCGGTGTAAGGATAGTGAGTGCGGGGCTCTCCTGGCTTCTGTTTGTTCTTTTTGCGCCCGCCCCTTTAAGAGATCTGAATGGCTGCCGGGAACAAAACGGAGGTAAACCGGCATTCTTTTCTTTCTTTTTTCTCCCTCCCTCAGGCAGCCAGCAACCAGGAAGTGCAGGGGGGGGTGGGGACAGAGGAAGAGTGACGAACCCCTAAGATCTCTGATCCGAATTTAAGTGGCCAGCGGATCTTAAGGGTTGTGTAAAAAGGCCCATAGACATCCTGAACAGGTCCTGCTCAGGTGAATTCTAATGAGGTATCATGCAAATGAAACTCTGCTCTCCTCTAAGTGTTCCTCCTGGTGTAATGCTGGGTGGCTCTGCCTGCTCTACAACTTTGCAAATCAGCTGGTCAACAGGCATTAATGTTTCTCCTTAACCTCCTGAGAAAAAAATGTGTTTCAATAGTTGCCGTGGATGCAAACTTATCAAATATTTGAGTATCTTGCATTTTTGTTGATTTGAGTGCTCTCAGCTACCCCATGGATTGCCACGCAAACTCCCAGATGGAATGAAGTGGTTTTCCTGAGCCAGGTTCCCACTCCCAATCCTTATTAAAAAGTGATAGCATAGAAGAGCTGATAGCCAAAAGATGCTGAGGTACATAAAAATGACCCTGTGGGGCCACATCCACCTTACTGGTTCCAAGTTTGCCCATTCCTGTCCTAAAGGGACCACTTTGATAGAAGTGCAGTTATTCAGTCTGCATACAAGTCTCCTCACTTATAGGAGATATAAACAAAAATACATCATTACCTGTATAGTAACCAGTAACACTTCTGCTGACCATGGAACCTAGTCTTACCTTGCAAATTGATCTGCATCCACCAGTGCACTGTATCTAGTCCTACAAATATGGGAACAGTCCAGCAGTGCTGACATACAGATGCCATTTTAATCTAGCCCTTCCTGGGAACCCTGTGTGACCTGGGCTATAAAGTCTTGCCAGTGAATATTTTGGACTATCAGATTCATGTACATCATGAAATGAGTCTAAACCAATTTGTTACAGCCAAGTTAGACACTAGATTTGCAATCAGAATGTGATAAAACATTTTCTCTCCAATCCCCCTACCACAGCCCTTTGGGACTGCATTGTTTGTACACAAAATGGCGACTCATAATTGGGCCTTCTCGGTGGCTAGCCCAACTTTATGGAACAAACTGTCCTGTGAGATTCACCTGGCTCCTTCCCTCACAACATTTAAGAAACTTTTGAAAACGTCACTGTTCAAAGAAGCATATGGCAATTGCTAATGTCTGTTTTATGCCCCTTGTTATTTTTTGTCCTTTGTGTTAAGTGTTTGTGTCTCTTTCCGGACTCTTCTCTTTTTCTTTTGTTGTGTTCCATTTTATTTCTATCTGTGGGATTTTTAATTGTTTTGTTGTTTCATTTATAAACAGCCCAGAGTTTCCCTGGGAAAATCAATGCGGTATATGAACATAAAAATAAAATAAATAAATAAATATAAATATGTGCTTTTCACTTGAAAATCAATTTCTAAATAAAAGCAAGTTTCAGAGAGGGTAGCCGTGTTAGTCTTTTCAAGAATTTCAGGCAAAAATCAAAGAAAAAAATACAATACACGTGGCACCTTAAAGATGACCTTTCATATTTTACTGTAATGTTTTGTTGACATGTCCACTTCTTCAGACATATAGCAGCAGAATGAAGGGTACAACATAATATGTGATGGGATTTACATTTCATACCAGATATTCATTGGCTGTAGTATATAGAGTTGGGAGGGGTGGATAGGGGAGTGGGAAGAGGAGGGAGAGTTGATTAGCAGAGATGCTGAGAAGGGGGATTTGGCCAGGGTCTGTTGATATGTTAAGTATAGTTTTATGGCTCTGAGACCAGGATACGTTGATACGTTAAATGTGGTTTTATGGCTCCGAGATAAATTCCTCAAGAGACAGAAACCAGAGCAGAGCAGAGCAGGGGGAAGGGGGTGGAAGAGAGGGGAGACAAGAATGGGAGTTTTTACCTTAGAGTCCATGAAAAAAGTGGCAATGTCGTAATATTACATTTGATAATGACTCAAGAAACCTTGATTTATGTTTAATCCATTCTTGTGTGTCCATCATACATATGAATATTATCTCAGCTGTTTCCCTTTGTATTCTTGATCTGTAATGTTTCTGTTCCAAAACAGTGACCTTCAAGTCCTTCAAGGAGTGTCCAGGTAAACTGAAATGGTTTGAGACAGGTTTCTGTTTATTGTGGTTTCTTATGTTAAACTTGTGTCAATTGATGCATTTTCTTAGAGATTGTCCTGTTTGTCCAATGTAGAGTGCAGATGGGCATTGTTGGCAAAAGGTAGCATAGATCACATTGGCTGAGGAGCAAGTGAAGTTGCCCTTGATACTGTATGTGACATTGTTGGTTCCTGTGATTGTGTTGCCAGAGTAGATGTGTGGGCAGAGTTGGCATCGGGGGTTGTGGCAAGGTTTAGTTCCATTGTCCATGTTACTGTTTTCCTAGATTGTGTGCATTAATATTTGTTTGAGGTTGGGAGGTTGTTTGTAGGGAAGTATGGGTCTCCTACCAAGAGCAGCATGGGTGATGTGCCCAATCCACCGTTTGTCCCTACCAAGAGCTTTGACGAGTAATATGTTCTTGTCAAGGATGGGCTGGAGATCATTTAAGATGCATGGACTGTGGACTGTGACAACCAGTGGTTGGCTATATACGATGGATTTTGTTGTGTGTTTAGGATGGAAGCTTGAAGAATGCAGATAGGTATACTAGTCAGTTGGTTTTTGGGTCCAGTGTGGTACTAAGATGCCTATGTTGTAGTTTCACAGTGGTATCCAGAAAGTTCACCTGTTGTGTGGATTGTTCCAGGGTGAGGTTGATGTTTGGGTGAAAACTATTGCAGACCCTCTTCATGGGTCCAGATGAGAAAAATGTCATCAATGTATCTCAAACAGAGAAGTGGTTCCTGGGTGCAGTGGTTAAGAAAGCAATGTTCCAGGTCAGCTATGAATATGTTCCCATATTGTAGGGCCATGTGAGTGTCCATTGAAGTTCCATTGATCTGGATATAGTTTTTATTGTCAAAAGAGAAATAGTTGTTTGTGAGTACAAAGTCACAGAGGGTGGTGATTATGTTGGATTCTTCCTTGTTTTGGATGGTGTTTGTCATAGCTTGAATTCCATGTTTGTGTGGTATGTTGGTATAGAGAGCCTCTACATCCATTGTAGCTAGGATGGTATTATCGGGAAGTTTCTGTGTGGACTGAAGTTTCCTTAGGAAGTCTGTGGTGTCCCTTACATAACTGGGTGCATTGGTAGCATAGGGTTTGAGAACGTTGTCCAAGTATCCAGATACTCCAGCTGTGATGGTCTTGGTGCTTGATACAATTGGTCGACTAGGGTTACCTTATTTATGTTTTTTGGTAGGAGACAGAAGGTTTCTGGTTGAGGTTCCTGAGGTTTATTCTGAAGGATTTGTTCACGTACGTTTCCAGGAAGGTCTTTCATGACTTTCTGTAATTCCTTTTGGTATTTGGTGGTTGGATCTGTGGTTAGGGGCTGGTAGAATTTGGTGTTAGATAGTTGTCTTTGGGTTTCCTGTGTGTAGCTTGATTTGTCCATGATGACCACAGCACCGCCCTTGTCAGCTTCTATGATCACTATGTTGGGATTGCTCCTGAAGCTGTGTATAGCATCCCATTCTGTTTTTGTGAAGTTATATGTTAAGTAGGAACTGACAAGCCACTCCAGTATTCCTGCCAAGAAAACTCCATGGTCATAGAGTCATGAAGAGTTGGTCAAGACTGTGACGACACAACACACACATGTTAAATGTGTTTCAACAGACCTTGGCCAAATCCTCCTTCCTACCATCTCTACTAATCAACTCTCCCTCCTCTTCCCCCTCCCTTACCCACCCCCAACTCTATATACCAGGGATGGTGAACCTTTTTGGCACTGAGTGCCCAAACTCGGTGATGGGGATGGCAGCGGTGGGGAGGGTTGGGATTGGCGGCAGCAGGGGCAGGGGGCGCGAAGGCAGCAAGGGTGATGGGGGAGGCAGGGTCAGGGTAATTGGCGGTGGTGGTGGGAGGGGCAGGGATGATGGCAGTGATGGTGGTGGAGGTGGGGTTGGGGTCGTCATTGGCAGGGGCGGCAAGGGCGATGGTGATGGGGACGGCGGCGGGGGGCGGGATCGGAGGCAGCGGGGGGCGAGGGTGAGGGCAGCAAGGGCAGCGGGGTCAGGGTCATCTGCTGCAGTGGCAGGAGGGGCAGGGATGGTGTTGGTGATGGCGGTGGGGGGGGGGTGGCGGCGGCAGGGGGCTGGGGCAATGACGGCAATGGAAATGGCGATGGGGATGGCGGCGGTAGGGTCAGCCTGGCATGTGACATGCTCCCTGCCCCCCCCCACTCCCCCCTCCACAAATTCCTCATGGCTGGTCCAGCAGAGGGGAAAGTGGGGGGGGGCAGGGAGCATGTCGCATGCCAGGCAAAATCTCTTTGCATGCCACCTTTGGCACGCATGCCATTGGTTCGCCATTCCTGCTATATACCATAGCCAATGACTATCTGGTATGAAATATATATCCCATTACATATTATATTGCACCCTTCATTCTGCTGCTATATGTCTGAAGAAGTGGACGTGCCCATGAAATGCTACATTAAAATATGAAAGTTAGTCTTTAAGATGCCACATGACTTTTGGAAAAATTGATGAAGGTATTCCTTAGAAGCCAGAAACTCAAAACTGAACCAAGTTGAGCCTCCCGAGGGCGATCACCTGCCAATTTTCATGTATTTGCAGCCTGAAGTCCCAGCATTATTAGAGCCTCCCTGGCACCACTACTCAAATCTACAAGAGAGCAAAATGGTCTAAAAAATCTGAAGGTATTTTCGACCAATTGTCTACCTCCACCAGAATCTCTCAATTACGACAAATTATCTCCCAATCTACAACTCTGATTGATGCTATAACTGCTTACCACGAGATCACCAAAACTCTCTTTGGAAACGAAATACATTTCCTGGGGTTAAC
The DNA here is from genome assembly GCA_029282475.1 of Phrynocephalus forsythii. Classification (NCBI taxonomy): domain Eukaryota; kingdom Metazoa; phylum Chordata; class Lepidosauria; order Squamata; family Agamidae; genus Phrynocephalus; species Phrynocephalus forsythii. Next base: position 89,589,770 of record JAPFRF010000005.1, on the reverse strand, counting down.
CTGGAGGCCCACTTCTCTAATCACTTCCAACACCTTTCTCAAGTGAGCCAGATGATCTTCCCAGCTGTTACTGAAGATCAAGATATTGTCGATATAAGCCGTAGAAAACGAGTGGATCTCTGAAAGGTGGTGGAAGCCCCATATACCCCAAAAGGCATCCAGGTGAACTGAATGAGTCCCCATGGGGTACTGAAGGCTGTTTTTTTTCTGGTCACATTCCCTTGCAGGTATCTGCCAATACCCTTTTGTCATATCAAGGGAGGTGAGGTACAAGGCATTGCCTAGTCCAGGGGTCTGCAACCTTTAAGACATAAAGAGCCACTTGGACCCGTTTCCAATGGGGAAAAAAAACCTGGGAGCCGCAAAACCATTGCAACATTTAAAACAAATATAACACTGCATATATTGTTTCTTACCTTAATGCTATATACAGGATCGTGCAGTCAGCTGTCAATCTGAAGAAGAAAAAGGACTTTTTCACTTAACAATGTAAAATATATTTTTGCAAATTAATAGCTAATTAAAATATTTAATTTACCTGGTTAATGGGATTTTTGCTCCTGAACCTCAGTGCACAGTGTCTGCACATCAGGGCTGTAAGATGTCACCTTCATTTTCACACACGCTTGCAAGCTGTCATCTGTGAGGCGTGGTCGATATTTGTTTTTAATATAGTTCATGTTGGAGAAGACCTGCTCACATACATATGTGGAGCCGAAGATCGACAGGACTCCAAATGCATACTTTTTCATGTTTATATAAGTGTTGGGGATGGCATTCCATGTTTCAAATACAAGTTGGTCCTGTTTGGGAAGGTTTTCAATATCACTCCATTGATGATTCTGAGCCAGAATGGCCTTCTGTCAGGCAACATCCTCAAGAGTAGCGGTCAAGCATTTGAACTTGGATGCCCATATATCTTTGTCAGCTATATCGGCCAGTTCCATCTCAAGCTCAGGTTGACTTACAACACCTGCAAATGCAGTCATATTCAATCATGCTGGATCGTAGTTTTTTTTTGGGGGGGGGCTGCTCGAGGGGTAGGAGTCTAATTAGAAATCACAGGGCCCCATAGCACCCCCCTCAAGCATTTTGTCGCCCTCCCCCTCGAGGGGTAGGAGTCTAATTAGAAATCACAGGGCCCCATAGCACCCCCCTCAAGCATTTTGTCGCCCTCCCCCTCGAGGGGTAGGAGTCTAATTAGAAATCACAGGGCCCCATAGCACCCCCCTCAAGCATTTTGTCGCCTTCCCCCTGTGTGTGTGTGTTGCAAAAATGGGTGGAAAGCCGTGTGTGCGTGTGTGTGAGTGTGAGGAGAAAAAGGATGGAAAGCCAGGTTGTTTGTGTGTGTGTGCAATAAAAATGGGTGGAAAGTCGTGTGTGTGTGTGTGTTTTTGTGTGTGTGTGTGTTGCAAAAATGGGTGGAAAGCTGTGTGTGCGTGTGTGTGAGTGTGAGGAGAAAAAGGATGGAAAGCCAGGTTGCTTGTGTGTGTGTGCAATAAAAATGGGTGGAAAAAGTGTGTGTGTGTGTGTGTGTGTGTGTGTGTGTGTGTGTGTGTGTGTGTGTGTGTGTGTGCATTGCAAAAATGGGTGGAAAGCCGTGTGTGCGTGTGTGTGAGTGTGAGGAGAAAAAGATGGAAAGCCAGGTTGTTTGTGTGTGTGTGCAATAAAAATGGGTGGAAAGTCGTGTGTATGTGTGTGTGTGTTTGTGTGTGTTGCAGAAATGGCTTTTGGGAGGGAGGGGAAAGCCTCGCACCTTCCCCACTCCAACTCGGGTGAGGGGACGACGCGTTAACAAGGCGGCACCTTCTTTCCATCTACCATGCCCTCCTCCCTCGACCGGGAAGAGCCCACCTCCCTTTTTGATGCCTCCCTCCTTTCGGCCTGAGTACGTGGAGCTGGGGGTGGGTGGGTAGGTGGGGGCTAGAGGTGCGCGCTCGCCCGCCCACCCGCCCGCCCTCCCCGCCGCAGCAACCCAGCCGAAGCGCCCACCTCCTTTCCGCGGGGCCCGCCTGCCTGCCTGCGAAGGCAGGACCGACAAGAGGGAAAAGGGCCTTCTTCTCCTCCCCCCCCCGTGGCCTGGGCCGCCTGTTCCCTCCTTTCCTATCCCTTTCCTAAGCGGAAGACGGCGGCTGTCTGGAGCGGCCGTGGAGGGCTTCACGCACGGCCTGAGCGAGCCCTGTGGCGCGCCGCCGCCAGAACGCGGCCGGGCTCCAGCGACAAGCCTTGTAAGCCTCCTTGTTGGAGGAGGAGGAGGAGGAGGAGGGGCAGGGAAGGGAGAGAGAGAGAGAGAGAAGTTGCAAGGAAGTTGCGGTGCAAGAAGAGGGATGGTGTTTTAAACTCCCGGAGCCGGAGCCGCAGCAAAGGTTGCTAGGAGCTGCGGGTTGCCGACCCCCGGCCTAGTCAATCCAGAAGGTCCGCAACACTTGGCACAGGGCAGGCATCAAACTTTGATACCTCATTCAACCTTCTAAAATTGACACAGAATTGCCTGGTCCCATCGGGCTTGGGTACCATCACGGGATAACTCCGCCAAGGGCTCACTGAGGGTTCCTCTATGGCAGGTATGAAATGTCTCAGCCAACTTCTACCAGAACTGCAGACTACTACCACTAGGATCATGTTTCTCACATGTTCTGCTAAGCGAGTAACCCCCAGAGAGGATGAGAAAACATCCTTGAATGATTCTTCTAGCTCTCTGACCTGCTCTGCCTGCTCACCCATCAGATGGAATTCAAACTGCACCTTCCCCTTAAGCATGTCAAGTGAAGGTACATGGACCCTAAATCAACCTCTTCTAGCTCCCCCCAGAAGCAGTCCCTTTCTTTCCACTCTTTCAACAAGTTAAGTGGAATACCCCTCAACCTTTCCTCTGTTCTGGCATTTATATCCCTGTAATCCACTGGGCTTATTTGTTGTCTTACCTGATAGGGTCCTTGACATTTTGCAAATTGCTTGGACTCATTGGAAGATATGAAGAGAAGGACTTGCTGACCTACCCTGAAGGATGGAAGCCTAACCCATCATTGTACCCTTGCTTTTGCTGTCCTTGAGGCCTTTGAAGATTAGTCTGAGCTATTTCAGCTACCTGCTGTAAATGCTCCCTCATTTCCATCACTTGGTGGATACTGATCTCTGCCTGATCCATCTCAGTTTCCCATCTCTCCCTAACCAGATCCAAGATCCCCCTAGGGTTCCTGCCATAGAGCATCTGGAAGGGGGAAAATCTGGTAAAGGCCTGGGGCGCCTCCCAAACTGTAAACATCAATGAAGTAATTAACAGGTGCCACTGTCTGGGTCAGTCAAGGGCCAACTTTCTGAGCATCCCCTTAAGCATCTTATTAAAACATTCAATGAGACTGTTCATTTGTGGGTGGTACACAGTGGTCTTGGGCGCACTCCCAACAGCTGGTACATTGGCACAATACATGGCTCAGGAAATTGGTCCCTTGATTGCTCAAAATCTCCTTGGGGAACCTGACTCTTGAGAATAAAACCATTAACTCATGAGCTAGAACATGGGCCGAGGTAGATCGAAGAGGAACAGCCTCAGAATACCACATGGCATAGTCTACCACAGGCATGTCCAAACTTTGGCCCTCCTGATGTTTTGGACCACAGCTCCCAGAATTCTAAGCTTAGATTGCCAATGGCAAAGGACTGGGAGTTGCAGTCCAAAACATCTGGAGGGCCAAAGTTTGGACATGCCTGGTCTACCACAAACAGGATATGGGCATGGCCCCTGCTGATTCTGGGAGGGGACCTACCACATCCATACCAATGCGATCAAAAGGTTTCTCTATCAAGGGCATGGGTATTAAGGGGGCCTCCGGGCAGTCATCTAGGCTGAGTTAATTGGCATTCCTTACAGCTCTTAACAAAGGCCTCAACATCAACTTTCAGCTCTGGCCACCAAAACCATTGTTGGAGCAGGGCGGTCATCTTGGGGTTAGCCAAATGCCCTGCCATGAGTATACTGTGGGCCAAACTCCAGCTCTAGCTGCCACTTCTTGGGTACTGCCAGCCGGCTCCCCTCTCCTTGTCAATGAAGTATAACAGCCCCCCATATAGTTCCATGCCCGACTCGCCAGCAGGGGTCTCCCCTTCAGGGTGCATCTTTCCAATCTTTGTTGCAGCATTGGGTCATCCTGCTGCCAGAGGCGAATTTGTTCATGTGACGTGCCACCGACCCATTCATCTGCCATGATGCCCATCGGATCCTCCCCTTGCAGCCCCTCCAGCACTTTTTGGGTACACCTATTACCTAACCAATCTCTCCTGAGCAACATCTCCTTCGCCAACCCAGGCATGACCCCAACATTCATCCAGCATAGCTCCCCTGCCACCTCCACTTCAGCCCACGTGGTCTGGTATGACTTTACATCCCTATGTATCCAGCATACATTCACTGTGTCACCAAAACTGGCCACCTTCAAGTCCCACACCAGTCTTCTCACATCCAGTGTCCACGAGAGCTCACTTAGGCTCCCCATTAACAAGCGCCTCTACCTCCCATCGAAACACCTCAGTCATGGTTATCAGGGCAACCGATTGTCCAGCGTCCACCCACAATGGTGGTGACCTTCACCAGAGTAGCCCTAATCTGGTTTTACTGATCTGATACCTGTTCTGGTCTTACATGAAGTGACCAGGTGACCTCATTCAGTACATTCATCTCAATCCCACATCAGCTACCTGCAACATTTTGGTGACATCTGTGCAGCTCACAGAGCCCTGACCGTTACACAGGCTAACACTACCAGAGAAACTGCTATCATGATAAGCTTTTTGGGGGGAATTTGAGGTTAATATTTATTTACTCATTTATTTATAATCCATCTTTCTCCTTTAAAAGGACACCAGACAGTTTATATCAGTAAAATTTAAAGCTAAAAACAGTAAGCATACAAATACTAAAAAATAGAAAAAGGATCAAACAAATATCACACCCAAAAAACTATAAAAATGCAACACCAAAAACATTGCCATAAGATAAAAGTGAAGGGTCTTTATCTGCTTACGGAAGGACAGTAAAGATGGGGTTAGTTTGTCCTCCAATGGGAGGGAGTTCCAAAGTCTAGGAACAGCAATCTTTTAAAGAAAACAAGAATATTAAAATATTTTATGACCTTAACTAGACAGGTTAGAAAAGGAAAGGAAAAATCTTAGTATGATTAATGGAAAAACTAGATGTTGACTCCAACCTATAAAAATGCAAGTTGTACCGTGAGTTGATTTTGGCTTCAGAAAAGAGATAAAAAGTTCTTAACAGGATGAATGGAGAATGGACTTGGCATTAGGTACTGCAGTACAACTACTGCATTAATACCTAAGTAGTAGATCAAGGATTCAAATTATAGAACAAGGGACAATGGAGTAACAAAGCAGAAACCTCTGTGACAAACCAACCCTCAGTTTAACTAGCTTAATATTCCAAACTCTGCAATTCTTTGTTATGTACTTATCCTTAAATGTGAGTGAACTATTAGTGAAATCAAGATAAAAGTTCAGAACAATTTTACTTTTTATTCATGTGGTTGTGGTGTTAAAACATATTAATTCTACTGGATGTGTTACTTTTTTGAGTTGTAAGAAATTCATATTGTAACCACTCAAACCAGTGGTTCCATACCTTGGGTAATCAAGTTGTTTTCAGACTGCAGCTCCACAAATCTCAGCCAGTGAGATTTGGGGAGGTGCAGTCCAAGAACAACTGGTTTACCGAAGACTGGGTAATTACTCCAAATAATGTTGTGCTGGTAAAATCTCTGCTAATGTCACAGAATGGTAATAAATTGTTTTCATCACCATCATCTTAGAAATGAAAATGGTACCAAGGATGCCTCCTTTGGCCTAGAAACTGCCATTTCAGTTCTGCTTTTTTATTTGTGGTTGAAAAAAGTAGCACACTTTCAAAAAAATTATAAGCTCCTCCGACCACCACTGTTTAGTGGGAAAGGGAGGTATAAATGTAATTAATAATAACTTGTGAAATTTGTGTTTTACAAACTTCTTGTGGTAAACAGTGGAGTAAAAGTAAACTCCCCAAATGAATAATTAAGGAAGTTTTCTGCAAAAAGCTACAATGTACAAAGCCACAAAGCTTCCCAAATTAGACCATCCTAATTTGAAAATCATTGCATTAATTATATACCAGTACTATATTTCAACATAGAAATTTTTTATTTAGTAGTGAGTATGACTGTATCAATACTTAAATGAGTACCAAATTACAAAACAGCATGTCAGTGTACTAGTGCTGAAGGGAAATATCTCATTGTTAAGTTTTTAGGAACAGCATTTCAGTTGCTGTAAGAACATATTACATTAAGACTGAAGCACTAATGGGGACAGAAATGGATAGTTTAGAGGAAATGACTAGAATGCATTTGTAGAAGGAAGCTGGTACAGAAAATGCTGGAAATGTTTATTGCCAGGCAAAACCAATGAGGATTCTCGGCCTTCATTACTCTAGCAATAGGTAATGATTTCAAACAGGATGGTTAAAAAGCAAATTGAGAGCAGTTGTTTTCCATAACAAATGAGGCAAACATTGTGTTTTGAGATACAAGACCATTTTATGTATAAAACTTTATAAAAAGAATTGTAAATGTGAAAATTGTTAGGGAGTGGAACATGTTAACAGAGGTGATTATGGAATCCCCCTCACTGGAAGTCATTTTAAAATAGTCCAGGGAGAAACGTCTGCCAATATGATTTGGCCATGTGCCTACCTGGGAGCTTGCCAATATGCTGCTAGAGATGGTTTTCGTATATATACAGTAGAACTTTACATAGTTACAAAAACTTTAAAAATGAGGCCTGTTGATAATAAGCATTTTAAAGCTAAGGAAGGTTTTGCTTATGTGCATGAACCATTCCAGACTCATCGTAACTCTATTACCGTTTCCACTCCATAGAAATCTGAGATGGACAAAATGACTACTGCCTCACAGATTCTGTCAAAAACAGAACTTGTAAGTAAAAGTCCTCACATGGCCCAAGTGTTTAAACATTAACAGGCTTAGGTTTAGCAGTTTTTACACCAGGCATGTCTAAACTTCGGCCCTCCAGATGTTTTGGACCACAACTCACACAGTCCTTTGTCATTGGCAATCTAATCTTAGGATTCTGGGAGTTGTGGTCCAAAACATCAGGAGGGTAGAAGTTTGGACATGCCTGTCTTACACAAAAAGTGTTATAATTAATGATGCCATTAATTAGGAGAATGTAAGGGATTTTAAGGTTGCATCCAATTTACTGCATTTCAAGCTCCAACAAAGAAAATGATATTCAGAGTTGCTTTACACAGGTTAAATGAATTTGTATGTGTACATTTCATCTATTATGTGAGAAGCACATCTAAAATTTGTGATAAATGTGCAGCCAGTTTCCTTGCTCATTAATAGGTCCTCAGCATATGTTTATTCATAGTTATATCTCACTGTCCAGCTGGAAAGGATATCAGTCCAGTTTATTTATCACCACAAACTCCTCTTTTCTTCAGTAATCTGCATAATCTAAAGAAGACATGACACAAAATAATAGTGGATAGAAACCAAGGATTGGGACTTAAGTTATGGGACTTGCTGTTAAAATGGACATGAGTCATACCAGTGACTTGACTTGGTTCCCTGCCTCCCCCAATGCCTTGAATTTGACTTGCAACTCCACACCCACCCAGCCCCTCTCTTCTTTCCTGAGAGGGGGATGACTTATTTTTAAACCTTGGATTTGGGGCTCAAGACTTGGTACAAAGACCCAGACTCCAGACTTAGACCAAAAGAAAGGTCAACATCTCTAACAGAAACTGAAAACAGGAGAACATGATGTGAACTTCTCATCATGATAGAATGGACTGTTGGATGATAACAGGAGGAAACTAGTAGAGCTGGCTTCTCAAAAAGTGTGGAGCGGTCCTACTTTCCTTCTACCCTACTTCTGCAGCTTGGTGGAATGCATATTAACTCAGAACTATGTACTCCAGGCTTCTCCTCTGTACATTATTACAGTATAATCCTGAGCATCTTTAATTGAAAAATAGTCACTCCATGGGGCTTGTCAATATGTATCGACTTGAGCTAACGTTCAATGCCAGCACAAAACAGACAGACAAAAACAGCATTTCCTGCTACTACTGTATATGAACACTAACTATATGAGAACTGAGATGAAAAACGTTTAATCATACAGCTCTTAAGCTAACACCTCCAGTGGCAATTCTAGCAGAGCTCCCAAACGGGGCTTAATTAAAATTTCCCTTTTCCTAATCCATCTCCCCTGTGTCTTTCCCAAACGGGATAGCCTTCTTTTCTGTCCGAATCAATCGTTTTAGTAAAACCGTGCTCCAACCGGGCGAGTGGTGCCCCTGGCTGCTGCCGGGAATCTTTTTTCGCTTCGCATCTTGCTTCGCTCCCAACATGACGTGTGGTCTCGGTTTTGGCTTTTATTTCAAGTTTTTAAAAAAATATTCAAACAGGGATATCGATGCATCGTCTTTTAGTTTCATCTGGAGAGGAGGAGCCGCTGCCGCCTCGCCCGGCCAGAGCAGGGCACCCGGGGCAGGCAGCGTGCAAGCGGCGGAGGGCGGGCAGCTGTTTTCAGGGGGGGCTGCCAATGATGCCAGGAAACAGTTGAAATCAGTAGAGCCAAACTGACAGTCCAGCATCCGACACTTGATGGGAAATTAACATTGAAAATAGGGAGCACGTGAGGTTGTGTCGAATCGGTCCTAAAACTGCAGCTCGTGAGTACTGAGAAACAGGGGCGGGAGCGAGCGAGAGACCGAGCAAGAGAGAGAGAGTAAGCATCTGGAGAAAGGGAAGCGTTTTCTGGTCACAGTGATAAGGAAAAGCCACACTTGATGAATTAATATATAGGTCAGACGAGAGAGAGAGAGAGAGAGAGAGAGAGAGAGAGAGAGAGAGAGAGAGAGAGAGAGAGAGAGAGAGAAATAAAAGGGGAGGGGGTCGGAGAAAAAAATGGTCAATCTAGCCAGAGCTGGTCCCTGCCAACTCATTTTCCGTAGTGGGAAGGAATCTGTAACTACTTATTTATGGATGCTTATGGAAGAAGGACGGACTCGGAAGATAATTTGAAGGAACCTCGTCCATGTTGTCAAGGTGTGAAGGCTTGTGTAAAGGAATTAATTCGTTCCAAATGAAATTATGTTAAGCATAGAATCATATAGTTGGAAGAGACCTCAAGGGACATCTAGACCAACCCCCAACCATGCAGGAACCCCATCACAATATTTCCGACAGATGGCCATGCAGCCTCTGCTTAAAAACCTCCAAGGAAAGAGACTCCACCACCCTTTGTGGCAGCATATTCCACTGCCAAACAGCTCTAACTGTCATAAGTTCTTTCCTAATGTTCAAATGGAATCTCTTTTCCTGTAGTTTGAAACCATTGCCCTGAGTCCTAATCTCTGATGCCATGGAAAACAAACCTGTTCCCTCTTCAATATGACATCCTTTCAAATATTTAAACATAGCTATCATATCCCCCTCAGCCTTCTTTTCGTAAGGCTAAACATTCCCAGTTCCCTAAGCCATTCCTCTTAAGACATTTCCTCCAGACCCTCAACCATCCTGGTCGCCCTCCTCTGCACCCGCTCAAGATTGTCAACATCCTTTTTTCAAATTGAGGCGCACAGAACTGGACACAGTTTTCCTATGGGAAATTTGTATAAAGCACATTTTCCTTTACACAAATTTCCCATAGGAATGCATTGAAAACGGGGGCATCCCTAATCGCGACCATTTTTGTGTTGTACGGATTCGCCCCCAAAGGCAATTCTGTTAAGCAAATTTCCCCTATCCCCAGAATTTTTATGTGCTACAGATTGTATGTTATACAACCCGTTTGTTATACGAGGGTCCACTGTACTGAGAATAGGCTCAGAAGAAGCCCTGACCGGTAGGCCTTCCCCCCCGTGGGAGAATGATCTGCCGCTTCCCTGAGGAAGGGGAGCCGCTGGGATTCCGCCTCCGCCGCATATCTTCTCTGTCACGCTGCCGCGGCTCGGCGGAGAACCCCCGAACCCCGCGAATATTTGGGGGGGGGGGAGAGAGAGAGACCGCGGCGGCGGCAAGGGCGGAAGTACTTTGATGTTTCACGGAAGCGGAAGCGCGTCCTTGAAGAATTATGGCGGCGCTGGTGAGAGTCGTGGTGAGTGGGGGTTGGGGGGGTCGCCTTGCACGCCTCCTGGCCCAACGGGCGAGTGGCTGCCGTGCTTGTGGCGTGCAGGCAGGGCCTGAGGAACCGGCAGCCTGGTGGGCCGCCGTTTCCCAGCTCAGGCTCTGTTTGGGGCAGTGTGTGGGTGGGTGTGAGTGTGTGTGTGATGAGAGCCGTGACCCTGCCTTCCTCAGCGGGTCAAGGAGGAGCGCAGGCGGGTCCCAGGCTGTGGAGCGCCCTCCGGTCTCGCTCCCTGGGGAGCGCCCCCCCCCGCCAAGGCCTGGCCCCCTTTTTTAGGACGCTTGGCCATGCCCTAGCCTTGGTCAGCTTAGCTCGTCCCATTGATTTAATTTTGAAAAGGGCAGGTTTTCTTAGGACTCCTTGTTGTAATGCTGAATGATGACTCCCACCTCCCTGGCATCATGAGGCAGTGTTTCCAAAGTAACTTAAGGCTGCTTTGTCATGGGTGCTGTTATTTGGTTTAAATCAGGACTCGGTGTAGTCATTAAACAGCATGGCTCATTGTTTCGTCCTAAAGTACTGCTTTTTCATTCAAAGTAGAAATGTGAGTGAGGGTACTGTGCTGTCAAAATTGCATACAGGTGGTGCCTTCCTGATCCTGTGTTTTCCACCTCTATTTTCATTTCCCCATTTTGTTCCTGGTCTTTTGACATCCATACTGCTGAATTTTAAAGACCAGGGGTTATAGCTAGTTTTGTTTGCCTGCTGCTTTCTGCCTGCTTACTTGGAGCAGTTTATATCTGCCTGTTTAGGGATGAAAAAAACTGGTTCTTTCAGCCTCATTTGACAAAATACTAAGACAGATTGTGTAATGAGTTGTATAACTTGTAAGGCAGTAGTAGCATGCAAGATGTACTGTAACATGTAATGCCTTGAGGCAAGGAACACTTGAGTAAAACCGAAGTCATGAGGATGGAGCCAATTACCTTATCCTAACTTTTAGTTACACCAGTTGCATGGAATGTTCCCTTTGCACCTTTTCTAATATTCTCAGTAATCATGGTTGCTCTTTTTGTGCTGGACATTTAGCCTTGTTTATTTTCATACCCCTGTCATTCCAATTATTCTGCCACACTTAGTTTTGTGTGCCATTAGATATTTTGGCTGAAGCTCCAAAGTGCTCCTGGTATAGGTACAGTATACTGAAACCCATAATAGTATTCTGTAGCTCAAATCCTGTTGCAATAGGTTACAGCATATAAACCTGATGATATCAAGTACTGTGATTTTCTGGAAATAAAACATTTATAGTTTATCCACCCTGCCCCCCCCCCCAAGTCTTGAGGCTCCTAGAGAATCCCTTTTATTATTGGGAAACTGTTGGGATATGAGGGGCAGGAGAGAGAAGTATTTATTTGCCAACAATTGCTACTTCCAGGTTGACTTGAACTTTTCTTTCCATGAACATTGACACTAAAATCAAACTGTCTTTAAAGCGCTACAATGTGTCCTTTCTTTCTTTTGCCAACATGATACAGTACATCCTTACCAGAGCCTTGTGGCACAGTGGTTCATTGCCTGTACTGCAGGTAAAACTGCTCATGACCTGGGGTTCAATCCCAGGTAGCAGGCTCAAGGTTGACTTAGTCTTCCATCCTTCCGAGGTCAGTAAAATGAGTACCCAGCTTGCTGGGGAGGCAGTGTGTAGCCTGCATACTGTAATTAAACTGTAAACCGCCCAGAGACTGCTTGAAGGGGTATGGGGCGGCACATAAGCAGAACACTTTTACCATCTTTTTGTGCTGCTGATGTAAAGGCGTACTTATAGATAACTCTTTGGGTGAGCTTTCCAAGCTGAGGCTTGATAATCTATATCAGTGGTGGCAAACTTTCAGCACTTCAGATGTTTTGGACCACAACTCCCAGAATTCCAAGCCTAGATTGCCAGTGACAAAGGATTGTGGGAGTTGTGGTCCAAAACATCTGGACTGCCTAAGGTTCACCACCACTGACCTATATCATCCTACCAGGTCAAGATAATGTCAGGTGTAGAAATGTGCTATAGCTCAGTCGTCATTTCTATATAATTTTTCTGGTGCAAAGAAAAGTAGGTAGTGAGCTGAGTTTACAAACTACTGCAGTCCAGTTCTATTACAAAGAAGAAATGCTTTTACACATTTAGTGGGTTGAGAGCATATAAATGGAAATAGGTACGTATTGAAAAACTAAACAAAAAGTACTGGGTAAGAGAAACCGTCTACGTCAGAACTATCATATACTGAAAATCATACAGTACTTTTGAACTGTGGTGGGGGTGTTCAGATAAGTAGCACTTTGCTTCCCTCAAGGAATTATTCAAACATTATTTTAAAGGAAGATAAATTTAATGGCCTGATCAAAACAGTAACATCACAGAAAGATTTTTTTTTTTAAATCCTAGAAATACCAAGCTGGAATACCTCAATGGATTGCATTATACAGTGGATTGATACAAACAACATTATCTCAACCACACTGTAGCAGAATGCTATATGGTACACTCCAGGTAAGTTCTTTTTTATCTACAGAATAAGTTTGTCAGAACATGTAATGAGGTTAGAAATTGGTAGACTAGTTTTAGAGAACCTTGAAATAAGCTTGATGCAAACCCTCCATGCCTTGTGGTATATACCCATTTCAGGGGGCTCTGCAGTCTCCAAGATTGAGTATATGCACTATATAAAACAAATAGATTAAATATTGGCCAAGTTCATATTTTATAGAGATAAATCCATACAAATTCATGATGTTGCTGGGTTGTTGTTTTTTTTTGTTTCTTTCTTTAACGTTTGCTTTTCCACACCCCCACCCTAGGTACTGGGGAAGCTTTCTGGAGTCTTGAGACTGAGTGTGGAGGCTCTAATACTCTAAAATCACCACTGCCAGGATCGAGCCACTTGATGGCAACTTTGGGGGATTAAAGGCAGATATAACTTAGTGCAAGATGATTTTGACCCATAAATGTATGAAAAGAGGATAAAACATTTTGTTTTTATCTGTTGCTCTCCCAAACCAAAAGAGCTAAACTTTATGTTAAAAACCTTATTAGATGGATATATGATTTCTTATAATTTACCCAAGTGCATGATTGCCTCAAAGATGTAGATATTAAGTGGTCTTTCATGGGTATTTGGTGCTCAAATATTGATAGAAAGAGAATAAGTATACTGCAGACTGCATCCAAGGATATGCAGAAATTATGTTGACTAAAACAGTTATGAAGAATGCTCACTAATGGCTCAAGATGACATTGGTGGCTATGTGTTCTAAACAGGGACTTTCTAAATACACTGGCTCAGGTTTTTCATTTTAAAACCCTGCAATTTATAAATTTAAGGCCTCAGTGGACTACCATGGCCTCAGATTAACACCCATACTAATTGTAGGGAAGAAGATCTTAATGACTAGGATGTAATGATCCAGCCTGCCCCCTCCCCCACCTCACTGGTTGTCTCCTGTTGAGCATTGCTTCCCCTGGTGCTGAAGTCTTAGTCTAGCAATGTAAAATGTCCAAACACATTGAGATAAATGGGGAAAAGGCCTGTTTCCCTTCCTCCCATTTTCCATGTTTCCCCAGGGTTTTTTTCCCATGGCTTCAAAATTGCCAAAAAGTTTACATCTCTATTAGTGTTTGAACTTCAAGAACATTCACATATTAAGTATTATATCTAGTTCTAAGAATATAAAGTAACCCCCTGCCTATTGCAGGGGTTAGGGACCTGACCCACGATAATTGAAAATCCGCAATATGAGGATGCTGTGTCAGGTGGGGCCTGGGGGCCTATATGGGACATCCTACACTTACCTAAGACATGGTGCTGCCCTGAACAGGCCTCTGACGGGCTTCTGAAGCCTGTCGAGGCCTCAGAAGTGATTTCTGGTGATCCAGAAGTCACTTCCGGTGATGCAGAAGTCACTTCCAGTTTACCAGAAGTCAGTTCCAGGGCCTCCAACAGGCCCCAGAAGCTAATTGAAGGTCTCAGAAGTGGTTTTCAGTGATCCAGAAGTGACGTCTGGTTCGCCTGAAAGCTCATTTGGGGCCTGAAGCCCGTCGGATGCCCGTTTGGGGCAGCACCAGGTCTAGGGTAAGTACAGGAGACCTGAAACAGGCACATCCACCTTACTCCAGGGGGCCTTTGTTTCATATACTGTGGTCCCACGATATCCCAGGACTGCAGTATATGAACCATGAAAGGGTGGGGGTGGGTTACTGTATAGCCAACGTTCTGCTTTTGTATAAGAAAAGGGTGATGATGTTAGCAGTAAGATTTGTTAGAAAGAGAATATTTGGTGTTAAGACCCCTTGGCATTTTCTAGGACATTTTTCACTCTAATAAATTTATTAGGCCAATTTATCTGTCTTCTGGCTGTCTTGACATATGTAAGCATGAAGACATTGCAGAACACTCAGGCTTGAATTTCTTACACAGTATAATACCAATGTGTAACTTGTGTATCTATAGGAGTATACAGTCATTACAATATTTCCATAAATACAGTCACTTTGATTACAGAGATCCACTTGATCATTACTTTCTGCATGCTGAACTCACGTGTCTGCCGTAGAGGTCTTACTATTTTGCATGTAGAGCCTACATATGAGCAAGATTTTTGATTTTTGATTTTTGTTTTTTGCCATTAGGTGTAGGTGGTAGGGACCCACAATGGAACTGAGGAAACAGGAAGGGGGGAGGGCAATGGAGGGGGCAGCCATTGAAATTGTGCTGGGTAGGGGAAGGTATGGTGGTAGGAGTGGAACATGCCCGCGTAGGAGAAGAGGGGTTAGATATCTTACATCTATCCCCTCTTCTGGTCCCACTCCTAGCCAGAAGGAATCAGGTGACCATGTCAGCGAGCCCACGAGCCACACGGTGCTGTTGTTAAATGCCAGGTCAGTACAAAATAAGACCGCCCTCATCCATGCTGTTATTTTGGATGAGGGTGCTGACCTGGCATGTATTACTGAGACCTGGGTGGGAGAGGAGGGTGGAGTTCCCCTTTCCCAGCTATGCCCAACTGGGTACTCAGTCCAGCACCAGTGTCGCCCGGTGGGCCGGGGAGGTGGAGTTGCTATAGTCTACAGGAGTTCTATCTCCTTGGCCAGGCTTCCTGTCTCTTTGGGAAAAGGTCTGGAGGGCCTGTATTGTGTGTTGGGCTCACGAGACAGATTAGGGATTCTGTTGGTGTACCGCCCACCCTGCTGCGTACCAACAGTCTCCCTGCCTGAGCTGACAGAGGTGGTCTCAGACCTGGTGTTGAAGACCCCCAGACCGTTGGTACTGGGGGATCTCAACATCCATGCCGAGGCTACCTTAACTGGAGCAGCTCAGGACTTCATGGCCGCCATGACAACCATGGGGCTGTCTCAACATGTCATCGGCCCAACACATGAGAAGGGCCATACTCTGGACCTAGTCTTCTCAACGGGACTGGGGGATGGTGGTTTGGATGTGGAGGGGTTGGCTTTGACTCCATTGTCGTGGTCAGACCACTTCCTGGTCAAGTTTAGGCTATTAGCTACTCCAGCCCTCTGCAAGGGTGGGGGATCCATTAAGTTGATCCGCCCTCAGAGACCAATGGATCCGGATGGTTTCCTGAAAGCTCTGGGGGATTATCCAGCTGACATGGTCGGCGCTCCTGTCGAAGCTCAGGTTACCTTATGGAATAGGGAGATGACACGGGCAGTTGACATGATTGCACCTAAGCGCCCTCTCCCCCTACGCAAAGCCCGGACAGCTCCTTGGTATACATCTGAGTTGTGGGAAATGAAGCGGGAGGGGAGACGGCTGGAGCGCAAGTGGAGAAAATATCACAGTGAGTCTGACCAAACACGGCTTAGAGCCCACTATCAGGCCTATTCCGTGGCTATACGGTTGGCGAAAAGGCAGTATTTCGCCAACCGTATAGCTTCCTCAGAGTGCCATCCAGCGGAGCTGTTTCGGGTGGTCTGGGAACTTCTTCAGCCAGGAGATAGGGTGGAGGCCCAGGACCATTCGGCGGCACGCTGTGAGGAGTTTTCTGTTCACTTTGAGGGAAAAATTGCTCAGATTTGCAGTGAACTGGACTCCGCTATTGGTACAGTATCAAGGGATGTGTCCAGTGCACCATGCTTAGGTCCAGTGTTATTGGATGAGTTTCAATTGTTGAGACCCAAGGATGTGAACAGGGTGCTTGGATCTGTCCATTCCACCACCATGCTGCTCGACCCTTGCCCTTCTTGGCTAATTGTAAGATCTGCCAGGGGGGTTCACACCTGGGTCCAGGAAGCTGTAAATGCCTCTCTAATACAGGGAGTGGTCCCTGCTGCCTTAAAAGAGGCAGTAATTAGACCACTCCTGAAAAAAACCTAACCTGGACCCAGGACTGGTGGTTAACTACCGACCAGTAGCGAACCTCCCTTATTTGGGCAAGGTGTTGGAGCGGGTGGTGGCCGGACAGCTCCAGGCGCTGCTGGATGAAACGGATTTTCTGGATCCATTTCAATCTGGTTTCGGGCCGGGTTTTGGAACAGAGACTGCCTTGGTCGCCCTGTACGATGACCTTTGCCGGGAGAGAGACAGGGGGAGTGCAACTCTGTTGATACTCCTGGACCTCTCGGTGGCTTTCGACACCATCGACCATGGTGTCCTTCTGGATAGGCTGGCCAGGTTGGGAGTTGGAGGCACCGCTTTGCGGTGGTTCCGATCCTTCCTGGCTGACCGTGTCCAGAAGGTGGTGCTGGGGGATAGTAGCTCTGCCTCATGGCGTTTACATCATGGGGTTCCACAGGGCTCAATACTATCCCCCATGCTGTTTAACATCTACATGGAACCGCTGGGAGAGGTCATCAGGAGGTTTGGGCTGAGGAGTCAGCAATATGCTGATGATACTCAGCTCTACCTCTCGTTCTCCACCAATCCAGGTGAAGCGGTTTCTGTTCTGAACTTGTGTCTGGGCCAGATAATGGACTGGATGAGGGTTAATAAATTGAAACTCAATCCAGACAAGACGGAAGTGCTGTTAGTGGGTGCTTCGTCAGCCAGGCTAGAGGGCCACTTCCCTGTCCTGGATGGGGTTGCACTTCCCCTAAGGGACATGGTCCGTAGCTTGGGGGTGCTCCTGGACCCCGGTCTAACTCTGGAAGCCCAGGTGGGACTCGGTGGCCAGGGGTGCCTTTCTCCAGCTGCGGAATATATATCAGCTGCGCCCCTACCTGGATGAACGGAGCCTTATGACAGTTACGCATGCACTGGTAACATCCTGTATTGATTACTGCAATGCGCTTTACGTGGGGCTGCCTTTGAAGACGGTTTGGCGATTGCAACTGGTTCATAATCGTGCTGCACGGCTGGTGAGTGGTAGGGCCACCAAGGAACACATCACGCCGATTCTGTATAACCTGCATTGGTTACCAGTTGCTGCCCGAGCCCAATTCAAAGTGCTTGTTTTGACATATAAAGCCCTAAGCGGCTTAGGACCTAGATACCTGAAGGAACGCCTCCTTCCATATGAACCTACCCAGCAATTAAGATCTAGTCAGGGAGCCCTCCTGAAAGAGCCATCCCTTAAGGAGGTGAAAGGGATGGCTTGCAGGAAAAGGGCCTTTTCAGCAACTGCCCCCAGACTATGGAATGCCCTCCCAAATGAGACTCGCCTGGCGCCGACGTTGCTAACATTTCGGCGCCAGGTAAAAACCTTCCTGTTCCAAAGGTTTTAAACTAATGACTGTGGGTCCTGATGGCAATTTTAGTGGTGTTTTTAATGTATTGTATTTATTGCATTTACATGTTTTTATTATTCTAATTTTATTGTATTTTGATGTTTTAATTGTCCATTTTGATTGTGAGCCGCCCAGAGACCTTTGGGTAGTGGGCGGCATACAAGCTAAATAAATAAATAAATAAATAAATAAATAAATAAATAAATAAGAACATCTCTGCTACAGACACATCACTTTCCATGTATGGAAAATGTGATGGAGAGGGGAAGGATTAAGTAGCCCTGTCAGAATGAGTATATCCATGGAGGTGACCCCTGACTATCCTGAATGTTGTCTTTTCATCTAAAAGACGAAAGCTGTTACTTACCGGTACATACATTTTTGTTTTGTTCTCTTAACAGAGACATAGAAATTGTCAATCCCGTCTAACTAAAATTTGCTGTGGATTGAGACAAACTGTTAGTACGGTAAAGCAGCCTAACAGAAGACTTAACGACACACAAAAGGTGAGAAGTAAGCAATGCTTTATATTTCAGTAATGCTGTTTGGCCATATTGGATTAGGACTGTGGTTCTCTTGTCTTTTGAATTTACGGGCTTCAGCTAGAGTTTTAAGTATCTAATTATTGTCCAGCAAACTGTTGATCTTTGTAGCATTTTGCAAAGCAGAGAAGCTTTTCTTTTTAACTAAGAAGGTTAGCTCCTGCTCTTGAGCCTGTAAACATATTTTGCTCTTTTGTGAAAGGTGCAGATGAGGACACGGTGAATGTGGAGAAAATTATCATTGTTGGAAGGAAATGATGAGTCAACACTAACTTCTTTGTAAATTCTAGCAAGACCTTTTTAAGCTATAAAAGGACAATACCATGATGGCAGTAGCTGACCTACAAGTAGAAAATAAAATCAAGGTATAGCGCTACATAACATGTAGCTCTACAACATACAACTCTACTCTGTGAACAAATGCACATCATTGTTTCAATAAGTCAATAATATAATGTAAATAAATCTCAGTGTTTGAGTGAGGTCATAAGTGGAGTAGAAACTGAAGTGGAAAATTTGGATACATGCTGTATATGCTTTCATATGTGTCCTTCAGAAACAAGAAAACTGTGTTTTATTTAAGCTCACAAAACAATTTTGTGAAAGGTAATTGCTCCCTTTCAGTAAGTCATAGACCAGGCCTGCCCAATAGGTAGACTGCGGGCTACCGGTAGCCCACGAAGGGTTCAAAAGTAGACCGCCAGCCATCAATAAAAAGTGAGGGGATAAGTTCTCCACCTATCCCTCCCCATTCCAAGGACCACCACTGCCCCAGCAAAGTTCTGGGTCTGCCAGCCCACTGTCTCAGCCGGGTGGGGCAGTTCAAGGGCCATGGCGCATTGAAATCTGTTCCCTCCAGAACAGATTAATTGGTTTTCATTGCATTCCTATGGGAAACCGCTGTTCTTCTTACAAAAGCTTTTACTTATGAGCATGTGCTCGGAACAGATAAAATTCGTAAGTAGAGGTTTTAGTGTAGTAGCCCTCAGGCACTTTGGGTCAGAAAAAGTAGACCTTGGCCTGTTCAAAGTTGAACAACCCTGTCATAGATAATAGAAATACTTGAGTTTCAGGCTCCAAACAAGAACGTCATATTGGAAGCTAACGTTCATGTCATAAGACAAAGAAATTTCATAGTAAATAATAAACATGCATGCTAGTTGTATCTGACTCTAGGGGCAGTGCTCATCTCTGTTTCCAAGCCACAGAGACAGTTTTGTGCAAGCCTGTGGCCATGTGGCCAGCATGGCTGAACACATACTTGTGCATGGAATACTGTTTACCTTCCCGGTTTTTATGGCTGTACCTATTTATACTTGCATTTACATGCTTTCAAACTGCTAGTTGCATGTATGGCCATGTTTAAATTGTTCAGCTGCTTTATTTTCAAGATACAAGGTTATCAAGCACGATCATGCTCTCCTTCAGCTCCATCTTCAAATCCTATTTTGTTTAAAGCTCTGCTACATAAGATATTTTGATCACTTTATCCTCTTTGGAGAAGAAAAGAAATAGTATACGGACAGATGTATTTTCCAACTTGTGACTTTTTAAGGAAAGCTTTTTGGAATTTGACATTTGATGCATATAAACCATGGGACTCAGCACTGTTGGTTAGAGTCTGGTTGAAATGCGCAGCTTTACAAGTGTTAGAAACTCCATGGTCTTGAATCACCTTATCTGTGCACTCTTCTAAGAGTTCATTCTTTTTACTATTTCATTTCTTCCCTGCCACTTGTTTTCTTTCCTATTGGGTGTCCCCCCATCTATTTTTTTTCTGTATTTCTTTCTGCTCTGTCTCCTTCAACTTACTTCCCAGCCAGCAATATTTTCCCATCCCTCTTAACAGCTTGAAGATTTTGGGAGGCCTTACATCAAGGTTGTATTCTGGAGCTATCTCTCTTGGAAGAAATGAATGCCCTAGGCCTGCTTCCAGCTTTGTTTCTAAGGGAGTTTAGACATGTCTATTATCAAGTGATTAAATGTGTCACTGCAGAGAGTGTTAATTAAAATTAATTTTGGCATGTAAAAAACAAAATAACTGCAAGGGGCATGTCCCTATTGTCCCACAATATACATGCCAAGTTTCAGTTTCCCAGTCTTCAGGCTATGGCAGACACAAATATTATATATCTTTTAACATATAGACAAGCCATAAAGAAATATCAGGTGCATCAGGATTTTATGTCACATAACAAACATTATAAGGTGTATGAAGAATTTTTTTATTTAAATCTTTATTTGTTTATTTCATTATTTTTAACAATTGTGTCTCTCCCATCATCCCATCATCCATCTTTTTTCTTTTTACTCTAGGAATTTGTCTTTTTGCATTATTCTTTAAGACCTCTGATGTCAATCCCCAATTCTTTTTATTCATGGTCAATTGATTGGGAACGTTAGGTTAATCAGAAATGCTGTTTAAATTATATTTTGGCACTGGAATTATTTTAGTGTTCTCCTTCAGTCTTGCTGGCAAAAATCAAAGAAAAACAAAACAAAAGACACAAAACATGTGTGACACAAAAGACTAACTTCCATACTTTTAATGTCACATTTCTTGGACACATCCACTTCTTCAGACATTTATTTATTTATTTATTTATTTATTGGATTTTTACCCCGCCCATCTTCTGAAACGGAACTCTGGGCAGCTTACAAAGGCTAAACAAGTTAGCGAACAATACAATGTAGGGGCAAACAGGTTGGACAATGATACAATAATAGGCAACAACAACAATATAAAACAGCATTTTAAAACATCTTGGGCATTATGGCATCTTAACATAACAGCCACAAGCTCAGCGGCAATAGTAGTTGGCGAGCGTATAGATGGCGAGGAAAAGAGGGGGGGAAATGAATGAGGTGTATAATACAATATGTGATGAGATATACATTTCATACCAGATGTTCATTGGTGGATAGGGGAGGGGGAAATGAAGGCGAGATGATTAGTTGTAGAAGTATTGGAAGGATTTGGCCAGGGGTCATAGATATGATAAGCATTGCTAATGGGTCTGTAGAGAAGGGAGAGATGATTAGTTGTACAAATGGTGGGAAGGAAGATTAGGCTAAGGGTCATAGATATGTTGAGTACTGCTAATGGCTCTGTGGCCAGGGTTTTAATGTTACCTGTGGTTTTAAGTTAAATTCCTCAAGAGTCAGAAATCAGAACCAGATAGAATGGGGTGAGGGTGGTGATGGAAGAGAGCGGTGGGAGTTTTTACCTTAGGGTCCAGGTGGGAGATAACCTTCCATGAAAAAGTAGAAATGTAGTAATATTAAATTTGATAATGACTCAAGAAACCCAGACTTATGTTTAATCCATTCTGGTGTGTGTCCATTGTGCATATGAATTTTATCTCAGCCGTTTCCCTTTGTATACTGGGTTTGTAACTATTCTGTTCCAAAATGGTGATCCTCAAATCCTTCAAGGAGTGTCCTGGTAGACTGAAATGGTTTGAGACAGGTTTCTGTGTATCGTGGTTTCTTATGTCGAACTTGTGTCCATTGATGCATTTTCTTAGAAATTGTCCTGTTTGTCCAATGTAGAGTGCAGATGGGCATTGTTGGTAAAAGATCGCACAGATCACATTGGTTGAGAAGCAGATGAAGTTGCCCTTGATACTGTTTGTGACATTGTTGGTTTATGTAATTGTGTTGCCAGAGGAGATGTGTGGGCAGTGTTGGCACTGGTGTTTGTGGCAAGGTTTCGTTCCATTGTCCATGTTGCTGTTTTCTAATCTTGTGTGCATTAGTATTTGAGGTTGGGAGGTTGTCTGTAGGCAAGTGTGGGTCTCCCACCAAGAGCTTTGGAGAATGACGTGTTCTTGTTAAGGATGGGCTGAAGATCATTTAAGATGTGTGTGAGTGGTCTCACTTGTGAACTGTAAGTGACAACCAGTGGTGTTCTGTCATTTGGTCCTTTGGATCTGTCTTATAGCAGGTCATCTCTGGGTATGTGTCTTGCTTGTTAATTTGTTCCTTAATCATGTGAGGTACATACTGTGGGTCAGAGCAAGTAATAGAATCATAGAATCATAGAGTTGGAAGAGACCTCAAGGTCCATCAGTCCAACCCCCTGCCATGCAGGAACCCCCATCACAGTATTTCTGACAGATGGCCATCCAGCTTCTGCTTAAAAACCTCCAAAGAAGGAGACTCCACCACCCTCAGTGGCAGCATATTCCACTGTCGAACAGCTCTAACTGTCATGAAGTTCTTCCTAATGTTCAAATGGAATCTCTTTTCCTGTAGTTTGAAACCATTGCCCTGAGTCCTAGTGTCTGAAGCCCTTGATATTATATGTGACATTGTTAGGTCCTGTGATTGTGTTGCCAGAGTAGATGTGTGGGCAGACTTGTCATTGGGGTTTGTGGCAAGGTTTAGTTCCATTGTCCATGTTGCTGTTTTCTAATCCTGTGTGCATTAGTATTTGTTTGAGGTTGGGAGGTTGTCTGTAGGCATGTATAGGTCTCCATACTTGCCTACAGACTTGCTGTAATGCTTGATATTAACAGATCATGATCAACACAACAATCTACTCATGGCTTTGTTTTGACAGAGAGAATACACCTTCTCCATCTGCTGCTTCCAGTTGTGTAGCCTGTTTGATCTGGTGATCCCTACATACAGAGTTGTCTGTCTGGTTTCTTGAAGCATGTATGTGTGATATACAGATTGTTGGCTTCACAGAACTCATTTCTCCTGTTTCATTTCTGTTCCCTAAACCAAGAGTCCCCAATCCCTGGACCATGCACCAGGACTGGTCTGTGGCTTGTTAGGAACTGGGCCACACAGCACCACATTAATAAGTGTACAAAGGCAAGGTTTCTCTCTAAAGTACACATGGAAGTGAATGTGCACACTTCTCCCCAGTCCTCTTTAGTTCAGTGACAACAAGCAGTAAAATGTTTAATTGCTCTATTTCTTGCTTTATGGTTTCCAATTTACTTCAATTCTTACTTCTCGCATCCCATGTTCCAATTGTGTGTGTTGCACAGAATTAGATTTTCCTTTCATCTGTCATATTACCCACTAGAAACATACAGTACTTTCATTTTTAATCTAGTTGCATCATTAGTGATGGTGCTATTTGTCCTTATCCTTTCCATTTCCTACAGTAGTTAATGGAATGTTGTGTGACCCAGGAGACTCCTCTTCCACTGTTATCTCTTGTTCCATTTTGGATTATTTCATAGGGTCTAAAAGGTTCATTAATCTTTTACTAACAAAGGATAGCTTTAGAGAGCTGCCGCTGTTGTTGGTGAAATATCTTCCTCCAGAACTGCGTACCTTCAGCTTCTGCTGCCCGGTTGCTGTCCTCTAGAGGTTTCTTTTTTTTTTTTAAGTATTTATTTTCTGGGTAAGGGACATTACAAGGAACAAATTAGGAATTAGGTATGTTGGAAAAGGGATTAAAAAGAAAGGGTATGGGTAAGGGAAAATAGGGGGGGTGCAGGTTTGGCAAGGCACATTACACTTCTTCAGTTTCATATTTCATAGTTATACATATCAATTAGGACTTATATACAATAGCCAGTATCTACAAACAAAAGTTTCTGGCTGTTGACATGTTTCCAATACCAACATAATTATCTTTTTTTCTTTAACCACAAATAAAACTTCCCCCAACTTTCCTGATGTTTCTGTTTCCGTGGTGCTCCTAACCATTCCGACAGTTTGTCCATTTCTGCTGTTTGAGGATTTTTGCTATCAACGCTTGTTCGTCTGGGATTACTGGTTCTTTCCAGTGTTTTGCATAAATAACTCTTGCTGCTGTTACAATGTGTGTGGCTAAATACACTTTCTGTTGGTCCAGTTTATCTGGCATTATATTTAACAGGAAAAATTCTGGTTTTAATTCCATAGAATTCCCAAAAATTTCTTCCAAAATCTGCCTTATTTTACTCCAAAATATTTGTGCTTTTTTACATAACCACCACATATGATAGAATGAGCCTTCTTTTTGTTTGCACTTCCAACATAAAGTTGATATATGGGCATTCATTTTAGCTAGCTTTTGTCGGCGTCATGTACCATCTATAAAACATTTTATATATATTCTCTTTAAATACAACTGATTTAGTGAGCTTTATATTAGTTTTCCATATTTTTTCCCATTGTTCCAATTCTATATTATAACCTAAATTTTGTGCCCATTTAACCATACATTCTTTCACTATTTCTGGTTGTGTATCAAAGTCAAGTAGAAAATTATATAATTGCTTAATATGTTTCTCTTTTGTCTCCAACAGAATTCTATCAAAGGGTGTGCTTTCTAGGTAGAACCCTTGCTGTTTATCTTTAGTGTGCCTAGAGTGAATCTGAGAACAGGCCCACCAGTCTAGTTCAATTCCTTGCTCAGCCATTTCTTGTTGGCTTTTTAGATTTCCATCTGGATTCAAAATCTCGTTGTAGCGCACAGTTTTTTTATTTTCTCTCAAAATTGGCATAGCGAATGCTTCTGTTGGAGTCACCCAATGTGGAATCTTTATGTACATTTGCTTTTTTATTTTCTTCCATACCCAAAGTAGTGCTCTTCTTAGTATATGATTGTTGAATTGTTTAAAATCTTCTATTCTGTCATACCATACAAAGGCATGCCATCCCCATTTCAGATCGTGTCCTTCCAGCCTCAAGAGTCTTGTATTGCTCAATTCTATCCATTCCTTGATCCATACTAAGGAGGAGGCTCTGTAGTAAAGAAGCCAATTTGGGAGCCCCATTCCTCCTCTTGATTTAACATCTTGCAGAGATTTTATTTTTATTCTTGCTTTTTTCCCCTGCCAGACGAATTTAGAAATGCATTTCTCCAGCTCTTTAAAGATTGTTTGTTTTAAAACAATTGGGATAGTTTGAAATAAAAATAATATTTTTGGGAGGATATTCATTTTAATCGTGGCAATTCTCCCTAATAATGATAATTGTAAATTTTCCCATTTAATTAAGTCCTTTTTAATCTCATCAATCAATTTCAAATAATTGTCCTTCAGAAGGGTGCTTGTCTTATTTGAGAAAGTTATGCCAAGATATTTTATCTTCCTTCCTTCCTGAAAATTTGTAAGCTCTAAAAGTTTCCTGATTTCTTGTTGTTGCATATTTTTGGTTAGAATTTTTGTTTTCTTATGATTTACTTTTAGACCTGCCATTTCTCCAAATTCTTTTAACTCCTTCAACAGAGGTTCTATTGACTCTTGTGGCTCCTCCAAGACTATGAGTAAGTCATCTGCAAAGGCCTGTATTTTGTATGATTCCCCTCTCAATTTAAGACCCTTAATTTTCTCAGAGCTTCTTATTTGCTGCATTAATATTTCAATCACTAACAAGAAGAGCAATGGTGACAATGGGCACCCTTGTCTTGTGCCTTTTAGTATCTGAATTTCTTGAGTGTAGTCTCCGTTTACTCTGATTTTAGCCTTTTGTTGGGAATAGATTGCCTTGATAGTCTCAACAAAGCTCTGTCCTGCTTCCATCATTTCTAGCTGTGTTATCATGAAATTCCAATTTACATTATCAAACGCTTTCTCCGCATCAATAAAAAACATTGCCATTTGCTTTTCGGGATGGGCCTCATAATATTCTAGAAAGTTAATAACATTTCTCACGTTTGATCTTAAGTATCTCTTGGGAAGGAATCCTGCCTGGTCTTCATGGATGATATCAACCAATATTTTCTTTAATCTCGTAGCCAAAATTGCTGCAAATATTTTATAGTCTACATTTAAAAGAGATATTGGTCTGTAATTTTCGATTTTTTCTGGATCTGTGTCTTCTTTATGTATAATTGTAATCACAGCCTCCCTCCATGTTTTGGGTATTTTCCCCTCTTGCTGAATTTCATTGATCATTTTCTGAAAGGAAGGCGCTGCCAAAACATCTTGAAATTGCCTGTAGTATTCAGCAGAGATCCCATCATTCCCTGGTGATTTCATCATTTTCTGTTTTGCAAATGCATCTAGAACTTCTTGCATAGAATATGGCTGATTTAAAATTTCCTGTTGTTGTTTAGTCAGCTTGAAATGGTTCTTCCTTTGGATATATTCTTTCTGTTCCTCTTTGGATTCATCTTTTTCACTGTAAAGTTGTTTGTAGAAATTCTCTACTATTCTTTTAATCTCTTCTGGTTTCACAACAGTTTCTCCATTGTGATTTTTCAGTCTTAATATGAAGTTTTTGGTTTTCTCCCTCTTTAGTTTCTGAGCCAACCATCTTCCAACTTTATTGGCCTTTTCAAAATATGTTTGCCTAACAAATTTCAGTTTAGTAGCAATATCCTCTGTTAATAAGATATTCAGTTTATGCTGCACCATTTGGATCCACTGTTTTAATTGTACAGCTGTTGGGTTTTCTTTCAATTTCCTCTCTGCTTTCTTTAGGTCTAATTCGAGTTCAATATACTTTTTGTTTCTTTCTTTCCTTGCTGCTCCTGTAGTTCTCATTGCTATGTCACGGAACACTGTTTTACCAGCTTCCCATATTATTTGTGCCGACATGCCTTGTGTTGAGTTTCTTTGAAAATAGTCTCTCATCTCATCTCTTATTATCTTGACTGTGTCTTCATTTCTAAAAATATTTGTGTTTAATCTCCATTGTATTGGTGGTTTATATGTTTGCAATTTCAGTGTTACTATACAATGATCTGATATTGTTCTAGGGAGGATTTGTGTCTCTTTTACATTTTTCATCCATGTTCTGGGGATCCAACATGCATCGATTCTTGACCAGGATTGGTGCCTATCTGAAAAGAAGGTATAATCTCTAAGTTTCGGGTAGCTTGTTCGCCATGCATCTACTAGGGTTAATTCCTCAGCCAACATGAGAAATGCTTTAGGTAGTGAGGAACGATTTTCTTTTTTTGTTAATTTAGTAGAATCTATTTCTCTATCAAAAACTGCATTGAAGTCACCTACTATACAACATTCCTCATATTCTCTTAGGTTCACGTTTCTGTACAGCTTTTCAAAAATGCCTTCTGATTAGAATTTGGTGCATAAATGTTAATAATTAAAACTCTTTCTTTACCTTTGGTGACTTCCACCATTACAACTCGACCATCTCCTGATGCATATATCAATTTTGGATGCAGTACTTCTTTAACATAAATACCTACACCATTTTCTTTTTCCCTTCCTGTAGTGCTAAGAATACTGTTCCTAGTTTTTTATTTTCCATCAATCTTGAATCCTGTTTTTTCAGGTGCGTCTCCTGGAGACAAATGATATCCATATTTAATTTCTGTAGGTAATAAAATACGTTTTTCCGTTTTTGTGGTGAATTTAAACCGTTCACATTTAATGAGCACAAGTTCCAATTTCCTTTAGTCATTTTTGGATCTTTTATTATCTTTATATTTCTCTTGTTCCTTGGTTTTTGCTCTGGTTCTTCTCTTTGGTTTTGGTGCTGCTGCTCCTCTCTCATCTTCTGAAACTGAATCCTCATTTTGCGATCCCTCTTTTCCTTCTTCTCCTCCTTCTTGGGGTTCCTGGATCTCTAATGCCTCCTCTGACTGTAGGTTTATCAGGATCTGTTCTGCCTTCATTATTGAGTTGACATAGAATCTCTGCATTGAATATTGAAATGTCAAGCCTTCAGGTAGTAGCCATCTGTAAGGAATCAACTTAGATCTGAGAAAGGTAGTTAACTTAACATATGATTTTCTTTTCTCTCTAACTTTCCAAGGAGTATGTTTCAGTACTTTCACCGATCACGTATGAGCTGTTTATCACCAGTTGCTCTCAAGAGTTTGTCTCTATATGAGCTTCTAATAAACTTAACCTGTATTTCTCCCGGTAAATGATTTTTTCTTGTATAAGCTGAGGAAATTCTCCGAACCGTATCTATATTTCCTTCAATTTCATTTCTGCTACAACCAGACAATTCCGACAAAGTATCTATCGTGACCTCTGATATCTCCTCCTCTTTAAGATCTGGTACATTTTGCAATCTCAAGACATGTGATGCATGATCCATTTGGATCTGCATTATTGCGATCTCATCTTGTAATCTTCCTTGTTCAGTTTTTCTCAGACCTTCTTCATTTTGTTCTGCAGTTTCCTGTGCTTTTTTGGCAATTACAGTTAGATCCTGTGTGGCTTGTTTCTGAGTTGAGATCTCCTTTGACATTTCTGCTATTTGTGAATTAAAATTTTGAATGTTTATTTGCATTGCTTGCATTGTATCGCTCATCACCTGTATCCTTGAGTTCATATCCTGATTTTGTTGTTCTTGGCGCGCAAAGAAGGAGGCTTGTTGCGCTTGAAGGTTCATCATAGTAGCCATGATTTTATCAAACATCTCTTGTGTGGTCATTTGAGGTTCCTGGGTGATCAACTTGGTCAAGGTGGGTTCCACTGCAGGTGATGATCGTCCACTTCCACCCCTCCCTTTTGCAGCCATCTTCCAAATTATATCCCCTATAAAAACAGCTATAGACACAGCTGCCAACCCCAAATAAGTGTCCAATACTTCACTCAGGCCACTTCCCCCTATTCCCCTCCAATTACAAAGTCTTCAAATACTCAAATCAATAGGCATCAATATACAATATGATATTCAATGCTCAATCTTCAATTATGAGGTCCAGACAAAGTGGAGGGGAGAAGGGGAGGGGGGGAAACCAGGGGGGGAATGCTACTTATATGAACAGAGGAATATCAGCAAAGGGAAAATTGAGAAACCTCTCTTCTGGGTGTAGATCTGGATGCAATCAGGTCAAAAATCCATAAGATGACAGTATCCTTCCATATACGCCTTCCTTTTTCTTTCTCCCCAATGAAAAAGGGAGGAAAGAAGATATTCTTAATTGGAGGATTCCCACCTTCACTGTCACAATTTTCCTTTTGTCCATGAGATGAAAGCAACAGCTACCAGCCCCAAATATATGTCCAGGGCTTCACTCAAGCCACTTCCCCCTGTTCCCTTCCTATTACAGGATATTCAACTACTCAAATCAATAAGCATCAATGTTCAGATCCAGACAAAGTGGAGGTGAAAAAAAAGGGGGGGTGTAAGGCAAGACAGGGGGGAAGAGTATTACTTATATAAGCAGAGAAATAATATGAGAATAACAGCAAAAGAGGATTGGGAGACCTCTCTTCTGGTTGTAGATCTAAATGCAGTCGGCTCAGAAATCCACAAGATAGCAGTGTTCATACGTCTTCCCTTTCTATCTCCTCAGCGAAGAAGGGGGAAGGTATTCCTTGGCTGGAGAATCCCCACTTTCTCTGCTCTCTGCTGCAAATTTCTCTTATCCTTGAAACAAAAGTAACACAGAACTCCCTTCTTCTTCCTCCTCTAGAGGTTTCTGATCCCCTACCGCCACTGAAAATCCTTAATTTCTTCTGCGGATGTGGTGGTTGCTCCTGAAGAAGGTAGATGCATTTTAGTCTGTAGCCTGAGCATGAGCATTTTGCTTTAGGAGAACCTGCTAGGAGCCCATATGGAGATCTAGTTTCCTGACAACATTGTTCTTGGCTTTTCTGACATCTTCAGACTTCCTCACCCCATTAAAGGGTGCATCCAGGATGATTGTATTCAAATGTTTATCTTACAGGACACAAGAAAGGAGTTGTTTTGGTGGCTGCTCCCAGGCTGTGGAACTGGCTCCCAAGGGGGACTAGGCTTGTGACTGTAAAGGGGATATTGATTTTTTTACCCTTTGATTGTTTTAAATGGTTTGTTGTTTAGTAGATGTTTTCATATGATATGTTTAACTGCTTTTTTGAAGATTATAATTAACATGCAGTATTTTTGCTGCATTTGTCTTTTACTATTTTGTAACCTGCTTTGGGCCCTTTTATTGGGAGAAAGATGCGATACATTGAATGAATGAAGGAATGAATGAATGAACCTTGACTGCCAAGCAGAAATCTTGGGAATTCATGCATTAATACTTTTAAATTGCAGGAAATTAGACATTCTTAAGAAGTGTATTTTAAAAATGTGCTGTCAAATATGCTTTGTCTAACATTAGTTAATCTTTTTGGTCTGCTGGTAGCGAGGAATTAATCTGCTCTTCCTCTCAGAAAGTCTCTGTGCTTTTGAAAAACCAAAGAGATTATTTTTCTTTTATTTTAGGACTGGTGATCATTCATAATAGCTTACAGTTTATATAAGGCTTAGTAGCCCACTAGTAACCAGTTTTTACATTTTTTTGTAATGGAGAATATTGTATAAACTACACAGTTCTCATACCACATGTTTACAAAACTACTAGTTTATAAATTATATACTGGTATTACACTATTTGGACAAAGCTAGGGTGTCTTAGAGCACTTACCCATCAAGCAACCAGAGTGTTAACAGTTTTGTCTGAAGAACTAAACAAGGAAAAACAGTACGTTCAAGCAGTGACCAACAGACTGTCATCCTGGCCACTCTATAAATCTATCAAATTGTTTTTAAACATTTCCTTAGACATTTGTGATTGTGTATCTTCATCATTTTGGTATTCTCCAACCTAGATAGGAATGAATATCTGATTAGTTAGAATGGAAAACCACCATGTAGATAGAGATGTGCTGCCAGTAATATGTTGAATAGGACTTAACATCAATATAGTACAGTATCTTATTTCTCACAGGCTATTTACTTTAGAAATCCTTTTGAAATGATCAGTCTATGAAGCTTTCATTACTGGCTATCTTTGATTGATCTCACCATCAACATGAGTAGAGAATTGCTGTTGTGAGCAATATTTTTCTCTTTTCATATGATCTTATGTCAGTGACACATTCTCATTTCTTTCTTTCTTTCTTTCTTTCTTTCTTTCTTTCTTTCTTTCTTTCTTTCTTTCTTTCTTTCTTTCTTTCTTTCTTTCTTTCTTTCTTTCTTTCTTTCTTTGGGATGGTGGGAGAGGAAGAGGCCATGGTCAAATAAGGCCTTTCATCAAGCCGGGGAGGACAACTTAATGTCAATTCCATCCCTTTAATCTATGGAGAGGAAGTCAAGGAAGGCAATGTTCATTTCAGGTGAACGTAGCTTTAACATGCAGAAAACTCTTTCGGACTTAATGAAGATATGATTTCTTAATCTATTTATTTATTTGTGTTATAGGTGTTTACAGCTAAAGATCTCCCAGAGCCATCTGAAGAGAAAGTAGGTCCTTTCACAAAGTTAATAGAAGCAATGGGTTTCACAGGACCACTAAAATATAGCAAATGGGTAAAGTTCTCATCTTATTATTCTTGTTGCCTTTTATTTGCCCTAATTTGGCAAATAAAATCTTACAAAGATTGTTAAATGTGTTCTATAATGCAGTATAATAGATGTCTGTGCTGACGGTCTGTGAAATTCAGTGGGGCTCGCTCCCTAGTCATCATGCATAGGATGTCAACCCTGTTTCCTTTTGGAGGAAGATAACTAAACATATGTATGTGGTTTTTAGCCCTATAATAATGAATTCACTGCTGGAAGATTTCTGTTTTTTAGTGGCAGCTGTCCTTTTTTTCCCTTTGAATTTTATGCCCCACTTGGTTCCCAGAGTTGTTTAAAACAGTCATTCCCAATTGCAGTTGTTGTTCCCTCTGACAGATTGCTTGGAAGAAAAAAGTAGATGATTAATTTGAAAATGGAACCATATCAACAGTGTTTTAAAAATGCAGTAATGCTCATGTCACACTATAAGTAATCTGTCCTGAAAGTCATTAAGAAGCTTTTTTCATACAGCTGCCTACTGAATGCACACTTTCTGCGCAGTGGCCTCTATGGCAAATGGAGCTAAGTCTGAAGGAGAGTGATGCATCTTGACACAGCAGGCAAATTAATCTTCTAATCCAAGGGTCAGGGAGCCTTCTATTTCTTCACCAGTATTAAGACCAACTGCTTTCTATTTTACTTTTTATGGATTCTTTTGTACCTGTGAAGTAATGCTACATGATAGAATTTCATTTCTCTAATGGCTGTTTTGATTAGTCTTATGATCTTGTAAGACGGCAAATAATTGAAAGAAGGGGGGGAGATTCTGTAACTGTTATTTTGCTCTTCTTGTCAGCACCTGATAATTTAGAACACTGTCAGGGAATGTGGCTCACAAGGACCATTTTGACTGATTTAAAGCTCTGTCAAGGCTCCCATCATGCCTGCGTAGATGGCATCATCTTTTTTGTAGTATGTGTATATGTATGAAAACTAGTGTATTGAGCAGAGATATGTTGTGCAGAACAAATGGGATTTCTTGACGTAATAAATATAGCATTACACACAGCTCTATAGGTAAATAAGCACCTATAGCAGTGTTTGTGGGCAATGTTAATAAGTGAGCCTACACTTACCTAGTCAGCAGACTGGAAGCTATGGGATCATCTATTTCCATCTATGTTGACTACTGATTTATTATCACTTAAAATTTGTGTGCTTTTATAAACTCTCCATAGATTGATCTAATAAGTTCCCAGAGTTGTAAAGCTACACCTACCCATCGGTTAAATTATATAGACATCATTGCTACTGTTTGTTTATGTATTTCTCTTTATAGTGCTGTTTTTGAAGGTGCAAAATATGTGAAAAACAACACCAAAATGCACAGTTCAGCAAAAGTGAATAATTCGTCTGTTTTGCAGTCATCACCTGGCCTAATGTTTGGAATCTATTTATTCTCCTTTTTCTTTCTTTATGACCTAGCCTAGTGATAAAGAATTCTGAACTTTATACATTATTTTATAGCATTTTGGTTGGTTTCACCAAACACATTGTTCAACTGTGCATTTTGGTTGTTTCAGAAAACATTATGTTCAGTATCATAAACGTCTCTGTTTTTTTATGTTGTCAAACTGATTGGATGTAGTTGACCATATTGGCTGTTGTGTCACAGTACACAAAAATCCTAAATTAAATAGTTATATTAAATGAGTAAATAATAATGTGGTTACCTAGTTTTTTAGAGGCCCTATGTGAAGTGCAGTCTGTAAAACTACTGTTTCAGCAAAGAAAGATATTTTTGGAGAATTTTGATAAAATAAGTGATAAATACTACATTGTACATTTGCCTAGGGAGCACTAACATTCTTAACATCAAAAGCAATATAGTACCTCAGCTATTAGAAACTTTAAAACTATTGACTGAAGCAAAATTCAGGACCCTACCATGCTACTTCCTGTGCTTGAGGCAGTGTTATCCTTTGAGAAGTGAAACAAGGTGAAAGGTGACTTGAAGTGTAAAAAATTGCATTAAAATGCACCAGTGCTTTGAGAGATTATTCTAAAGAATGTATGTAGCATCCGTACGTCTCCAGCTACATTAGGGATTAATTTTTCTATATCCATAATGATGCTGCTGGATGAAGTGATTACAAGGTTCATCATAACCATGGGTTTGTTTGTTGTTGCCATGTGCTATCCAGTTGCTTCCTGCCAAAGAAGACCCTAGGCCAGCGGTGGCGAACCTTTGGCACTCCAGATGTTTTGGACCACAATTCCCACAATTCCTTGTCATTGTCAATACAGGCTTGGAATTTTGGGAGTTGTGGTCCAAAACATCCGGAGTGCCGAAGGTTCACTACCACTGCCCTAGTCTCAAGGGTGTGGCTGACCCTAGACTCAAATATGTAGCTTACTTTGTTAAGTGAATCCATCTGATACTCATTCTTCCTCTTTTCCAGATCCCTTCAACATTTCCAAATATAATTGTCTTTTCTAGTGATTCTTGTTTTCTCATTATGCAGCCAAAATGCAATAGCCTCAATTTAATAAATTTGGTTTCTACCGGGAGTTTAGACTTAATTGGACCTACCACCCATTTATTTGTCATTAAGCAAATTATGTTTTATTTCTGTGGCTTAAATGTTTGCTTGTTTTTTTATCATAATTCCCAGAAAGGTGGCAGTGTTAGTCTGTTTTGGCAAAAACAACATAGAATCTTGTGGAAAGTTAATGGTTAAAGTATTTACTATGGCTTAAACTGGAGTGAGGACTGCAATACTAAAGACTTATACTGTACTAGGAATCAAGTCTGTTGAAGTTGTGTCCTTACTTCTAAGCCAGTACCATCACATTATCATTATCATCATGTGCTATCAGTTCCATTCTGAAACTTCAGAGTTTTCCAGATAGGGTACTGTACTCAGAAGTGGTTTACCATGCCCTTCTTCTGGCATACCTGAGGACTGTGCATCATGCACAGGAGCTCAGAGGAGGCATGGTGGGAGACTGAATTGTGACTTCACAACCTGTGACTTCACAACCAGATATCTAAACCACTACATGATTTGAGAAATGGAAAAGCCAATACAGTATTTCTGTCCAGTGCTTTAATAACTAGCTCTGTTTTAGCATAATCTTGAGTCCATGTTAATATTTCATTATTATAATTCACCTGCTTGGTGCGATTTGTATGTTTATGGTAAAAATGAGTAACTAAACTTTTGTTAACGGGTTTCTTGCTCTTTCCAAAGAATTAGCCACACTACTTTATTGAGAGAAAAACAGCAAAGAGTCGTGGAGCACCTTTAAGATTACTAAGTGTTGTTGGGGATGATTATGGACATCACCTCCTTTTTCAGATGCAATAAACACAACAGTCAGGCCACAGGTTTATATTCCTGTTAGTTGTGATTCTGTATTCAGCTGCTCTGAATACATTTCAGTTGGGTATGATACAGAAAATATCAATTGCATTCTTGATGCACTTTATAATTTTTCAAAGGGGTGTTTAGCATGGACATGCTGGTGGTGATCAAGTAAAATAAGCAAGTCACCCTTCAAGCTGCTAAAGTAATCATGTCCAGTCTTAAGAAGGAGGATTTCAAAGGCAGATTTAAAAGAAATAACTGGACAAGAATAAATTAAGAAGTTGACTTTTCTCTGTTTTGGCTGAAACAAAGATTGAGGCATTTTCTCTCAATATAGTGCTCATTCATGCTTTTTGCTTTACTGCACTCCATGTATAGAATAAATTCTTTTCCCAGTGGGGATATAAAGCCAAACAGGTCACTTCTGATTTCATATAAAATAAATGTTATCTAGTAAGCAAAAATCATGGCTTTAATTTCTTGTTACCTTCCTTATCCTTTATAAAGTCAGGATCTTTCTTACCATTTCCTATAGGTGTATTTTCATCTTTGACAGGCATAGGGACCTATTTTAGAAGCAATCTACAGTATGTCTACTGTAGCATTGTTTCCTTAGACTGGCAGTAGCTCTGGACAGTTTTTGGAGGGATTTCTCATTTTCTGCTATTTAAGTCTTTCAGATGAAGATACCAGAGATTGTAATTCATTCACTCTGTCACTTTTATCACCAGAGTGTTTTACAAAAATGTCAATAGATATCACCCCAATTTTAGGTGCTTCTGTGACTCTTGATGTTGTGTTACTTAACACAGCTAAGTACTGTATTTAGCTGTGTTAAGTAGTATTTAGCCAACTAAAGAGGCCCAATCTAGCAGCTGACTCAAGCTCTGCTTCCAGTGCTTGCACAAAGGAACTGTTTGTCTTCTTGAGGATCTGATCTCATTTGAGGCCTTTCCCCTTACCTAGCACAGCTGTGACACACAAGGGGCTTCTTCTTAGTCTGGAGTGTGGAAAGAGGCTGGGGCCCAAGTTGATTCCAGAGTACTCTTTCAGTAGTCAAGAACTGTGGTAAGGAAGTGAGATTTCTATTTGAGCAAGTGAAGCAACCAGTATGGAACATATAATATTTTGCGTCTGCCATAATTTGTCTATTTTGCTGTTTGAACATTCTGTGCATTTTGCAAACAGCCCTGTAGTTTTCATGGCCATCTGTTTTGTTGGCCCTTTCCCCCCCTTTATTTTCCCTGCTTGTGCTTGTTCCCAGATCTGAAGACCATTACGCTACCTGTTTTTCTTTGTTTATAATTGTGGAGGCACATAACACATATCTACAAATGGATTTGAAAACCCTTATATAACGGCTGCAGTTTAACCTGATTTAAGCTGTCCAACTCAATATTAAAATGTATACCATGTTTCAATTAAACTAATGTCAAAAAATTGCAAGGTAGGACAGTTAATCTCATTTAAATAACAATGAAGATGCCACACAAACAGAAAACTGGGGATCATATTGCATAGGAACTTTTACAAATGCTTTGATATGACTATTCAGTACTTGATAATTAGTATTCAGCCCTAGCCCCTAAATATCTCAATTTGCTTTCCGAAATTGCTTGTGTAGCAACATAAAACAAATTATAAATTCTAACAGTTACTATTTTTCTTCTCCAGAAAATTAAATTAGCAGCCCTGCGCATGTACACATGCTGTGTGGAGAAAACAGATTATGAAGAATTCTTTAACAGTAAGTTTCCAATGTCTTTTGTCCTACTCCCTTCCTTTATACCCCCATTCCTAGATTATTGTAGAAGAAAAATGCTGAATCACGAATTTAACACACAAATATTCCTCCTTTCCTCTTGAGTGTTAATTTACAGTTATTGTAGTTGACCTTGCAGTTCTCATGTAAAAACAGTGATTGTTAAACAAATTCAGCATAAATCTACAGTACTGCACATTGAAATGGGGGTGGGGGGGCAGGGAAGAAGTCATTCATGTCTAATCATTTTCTTTTAAGCAAATCACACCAAATAGAAAAACATTAATCTTCACAATCATTTGTTTGTAATATTCACTCTCTTGCCACATGGAGGATTTTCAGCTTCCCCTTGTGATGATAGCTCCCCTCTCCAGCATCTCCCAAGATTTATAGCACTTATGAGCTATAAGGGGTTTCACTGGAAGAAAATATATCCTACTATGTGTGTGCGCATAACTACAGTAAACCCCCCACCTATCACGGACCTGACCCGACCTATGATAATCGAAAATCCGCGATATACAGATACAGGGTCGGGTCTGGCTCTGGGGGGGAGCTGTCTGGGGTCTCGTGGTGCAGCGGTTAAATGCCTGTACTGCAGGTGAAACTGTGCTCACGACCTGGAGTTCAATCCCAGGTAGCAGGTTCAAGGTTCACTCAGCCTTCCATCCTTCCGAGGTCGGTAAAATGAGTACCCAGGTTGCTGGGGGGCAATGTGTAGCCTGCACACTGTAATTAAAATTGTAAACCGCCCAGAGACTACTTAAAGTGGCATGGGGCGGTATATAAGCAGAACACTTTGCTTTTGCTTTGCTTTGTACTTACCCCAAACCTGGCGCTGCCCCAAACGAGCCTTGGAGGCCCCAAAAGTGCTCCCCGCCAAACCAGAAGTGACTTCTGGAAAACCGGACGTGACCTCCGGATCAGTAGAAAGCATTTTTGGGGCCTCCAAGGGCCTTTCTAGGTATGTTGGACGATTCAGAAATGCTTTTCTGTGAACTGGAAGTGACTTCTGCTTCACTTCCAATGTGCAGAAAAGCATTTCTGAGTCCTCCGACATGCCCAGAAAGGCCCTCGGAGGCCCCCAAAGTGCTTTCTAGCCATCCGGAGGTAACTTCTGGTTTTGCAGGAAGCACTTTTGGGGCCTCTGAGGGCCCGGGAAGGCCCTTGCAGGCCCACTCGGGGCAGCACCAGGCCTGGAGTAAGTACAGGAGGCCTGAAGGTGGAGTAAGTACAGGAGAACTTTCCAGCTTACTCCAATTGGGCTTTTGTTTAATATACTGTGGTCTCGCAATATACCAGGACCACAATATATGAATCACGAAAGGGTGGGGGGTTACTGTACCTTTTTCTGCTTGAATGGGGGTGGTAGTGCATGGATCCCAATAAATTAATTTTTGTAAAGTAAAAAAAAAGGTGAAGTGAATAATTGAATTTTTTTTACAATTCATTTTTTCAAGGATTTCAGCTGCCGGACACATTGTACTCTTGGTTTTTAATAGCACAACTTCATGTCTGGTAAGTAAAACTTAAAAGATAGATGTTGGTGTGCTACATTATCCCTATGAGAAAAAGGGAAAGTCTGTCTCTATCAGTGACAGAAATGTTGAACTTGATCGTGCTGTTTTTCCCCCCAGAAAGGTCAGAAAAGCCTAATATTTGTAGTAGTTTCTCAAGTCTAATAGTGGAAAGGATATGGTTATGAGTATCTCTAAAAGCTTCATTCAGGCTGAATGGAAGTCTCTCTTATTTAGCTGTTTTAGGAAAAGCTCACATTTACGTAAAAGTGGTTTGAATTGTGAGAATGTGTGTGATTTGACTTGCTGCTTGTCAGAACCTTTAACAAATTATTCCATTGACATTTGCATTTGCACCTCTAAAATGTACCTAAAGATTAAGTGAATGCCAAGTTGGTTACATGTAGTATATTTAACACCTCAGAAAGCGAGTTTTCCCTTCATGTGCTAAATACCTGGCCAAGAAAAATAATTAGGTGAAATCAATTTTTCATCTTGCATGTTAGAAAAGGTCAAAGTGATATATCACTGAAGCAGTTGGAAGGAAATTATTTCTTCTTATTACCTGCCTCTCAGGAATCTGGTGGAAGAAGATATGACCCTACTAATATGGATACTCAGAAGACCCAAAGCTATGTGAATAACTGAAAGTAGATAGCAAAAACTGGCTTAAAATATGTCAGAAGTAAATGGCCTTAACAGACTGAAGCAGTAGACAGCATAAAAATATTCATAGAAATACAGTTTGTAGCAATACCTAGTGTTTGCTAAATGAGACATTAAAAAAGAGAGACTTGGAATACTTCCCAAGGTAAATATACCAAAATTCCAAATGCAAGAACACATTTGAGAGTTATCAAATTAAGTTATCAAACCAGAAACATTATAAGTTAATCTTAGGTAAAATCCTCATTTTACATACTACTATTCTACTAAACCAAGGAAGTTCAGTTTTGCTAAACTTATTTTTAATTTAATTTAGTTTAATTTCTAATTTCTTGCTTCAAATTATTAAAATGTTCCTCTTTCATAAATTCTAACTTCTTTTAAATGTCTGGGTATAAATATTAATAGACTTTCACAACGTCATTTTTTTAAAATGACATTTATGACATTCAATACTCTGCTGGTCTAATGTGCCATTTGTCTTCCTATTACAAAACTGCTTTGATTTTCTTTGATTTTCAATAAAAAAAATATTCTTTGCTGATATTGTTGTATTTGATTTTTTAATTAAGTAAGTCTACAAATTCCAAGGTCAGTCAAGTCCTTACTTGCTTATACAATTAATGACTGCTTCCAAGATTATGGAGTATCTCCCTTTTCATCATTTTATTAAAAAGGAATTCAGTTTAGGTACTTGATAATCTTCGTAAAAATTTATTATAGTCTGGTCCCAATCCATCCTAGAGGCTTTTCATCTCTATTATTTATATATTTCACCTCCAACTATATTTCTTCAATCATTTTCATATGATTTTCCTTTTCTGTTTATAAACTATATTATTCTCTAATACTTAATCACCTCTTAAATCTTAATCACTTTGAAAAGCATTTGATTGCATGCCACATTATGTCATCTGGCGTACGCTCTGTAGACAATAAGTGCCAGAAGTGCACGTTCGATGGGTGAAACTCTTCTACGAGGATCCAAAGAGTCACGTCTAGATAACAGCTGGAACGGCAAAAATCATGTCTAGATTACAGCTGGAACGTCATATCACCATTGTTGTCCATCAGTGCTTTGTGCCCTTGCCACTGCTATTCATCATAGTGATGGATGTCATCATTTGTGCCCTGCAAAGCCCTCCATCATGGCTGCTCCTTTATGCAGATGACATTCTCTCATTTGACAATAAGAGCAGCAAGTTCAAACTTGGAGCAAGTAACTTGCAATGTATGGCCTCCCCCTCAACATTAAAAAGACAGAATACATGACCACAGGCCCCAACAAACCTGGAACAACCTGTGTGAATGAAATGGAGTTACCATGTGCTCAGATATTCTGGTATTTCAGCTCGTCTGATGGCAGTCTAAGACAATCAGCAACTACAGTACATAAATAAATGCAGCCTGGACAAAATGGCACATGATGACTGGTGTTGTGACAAGAATATTAGTGATTGACTCAAATAAAAAAAATATACAGAATGGTTATTTGACCAGTTGCACTCATCGGTGATAAGTGTTGGCCAGTGACAAAAAAAAAAAAGACTGCCACCTTGGTGTCAGGGAAACAAAGCTGTGCTGGATCAGCAGCAATACTTGCTTTGACCACATCCACAACAATGATATCTGGCAACACTATGGCATTGCATCCAAAGATGAAAGAAGCCCAGTCCTGCACACTGATGCCAACACATTAGCACAGAAGCACCTTCAGTTGTAGGTTGATGGCAAACAACCAAAGAGCTGACCAAAGTAACATTGGCTTGATACATAAGAACATAAGAACATAAGAAGAGCCATGCTGGATCAGGCCAAAGGCCCATCTAGTCCAGCTTCCTGTATCCCCCACCACCCCACCAGATGCATTTGGGAGCGCAAAGACTAGATATCTGTCTCCTGATACCAATCCCCTGCATCTGGCCTTTGAAGTACCCTGGTTTAAAGTCTTAGAGATTACACATCTCCATCATGGTTTGTAACCCGTGATGGACTTTTCCTATCTTAGGAATCTTTGTCCAATTTTTTGAAGGCATCCAGGCCAGATGCCATCAAAACATCCTGTGGCAGGGAGTTCCATAGACCTGTGACGCAAGAACAAAAAAATATTTTGTTTTGTCAGTTCTTATCTCCCAGCACTCAATTTGAGTGTATGTCCCCTAGTTCTGGTATTTTGAGAGAGGGAGAAGAGCTTGTCTCTATCCATTTTACTCATACCCTGCATTATTTTGTATGTCTCAACTATATCCCCCTCAAGCGCCTTTTTCCAGACTGAAGAGGCCCAATTGTTTTTTCCTTTCTTCATAAGGGAGGTGCCCCAGCCCAGTAATCATTTTTGGCTTACTCTTCTGCACCTTTTCCAGTTCCATTATGTCTTTCTTGAGATGCGGTGACCAGAAATTGTACAGATAAGGTGGGGCATTTACTTTTGTTTTGTATAACGGCATTATAATGTTGGCTGTTTTATTTTCAATCCCCTTTTTGATAATCCCTAGCATGGAATTGGCCTTCTTCACTGCTGCCACACATTGGGGAGACACTCCACAACAACATGAAAACCACTTGCCTAAACCCAGACTGAGAAAAATTATGTCTCCAATCCAGAAGAGGGACCCCCACCACCACACAGGAAAAATGCTAAATGGGAAAAATTATAATATTCTCTAATACTTAATCACCTCATAATAGCTTTCAATGTATCCCAAACAGTCTTGTTACAACCATCTCTATCTTTAACTACCCACATTCCTATCCTTTCTTTTTCCAATTTATCTATTATATCGTTAGAAATACTTTAAAATGTCTGTTCACAATTCCACCTGTGACCAAGAACACATCCAATATATGTCCTAGTACTTCATCTAAGTGTATGCTTCATTTAAAACAATGAGGCTTTCTCCTGTGTAAAATAAGTGAAAGAGTGTTCTTGTCTGGTATGATTGTTTTGACATTCACAAATGTGGGAATTCAACTAAATCCGGAGCATTGAGCCTTTCTTACCTCATAACTGGTTACATTTCTGTTCTGTATGCCTCAGGTGTGGAGTAGCAGGATATTCTTTGGCTTACTTTTTGCTTTCCTTATTTTATACTTTTTAACTCAAGGTTTTCAGAAACTTTAAGATAAACGTGTCATTTTCTTTAGGATGTGTTTAGTACGAATGAAGCAAGAGGGGAGAGCAGGAAAATATATGTGCCGATACATAGTTTACTCTATGTGGGAAGATGTTGAGCAACGTGGAAGGGTCATGGGGGTGAGTAGTCTTTGCCTTACAATTCTGTTGTCTTACTGTTTTACTCTGTGAGAATGTCAGAGCATCTAAATTCAAGTAAAGACCGCCTGTATTTGAGTGTTATAGTCAATTTTTTCTATTTAGTGTGTTCAGAAAATTGATTATAAAGTAGAGACCCTACCCTACTTGAAAAAAATTTTTCCAAAGTCCTTAACTAGGGCCAGTCCCATTTCCCTATCTAACTGTCATGAGAATTCGCAAAACATAGCTGCTTTTTTTTGTTTTAGCCCCACCCATTGGCTATTGGTTTTGGTTCAGTGGCTTACCTGGAGGCACCTCTGTGGGGTGGGTGCATTTCCTCACACATTTAAAGGAAAGAGGGCTCCTGGAGGCACACATGATTCTACTCCAGCCAAGGAATCTTTCTTCTTAAGAGAGCTCTTGGGGACCTTTCCTCACCTGCTGCTGCTGCAAATCATGTATAGCCATATGGATATTGATAACATAATTCAGATGTAAGACCAGTGTGAGAGTCATAGGGTCACTTACCTTCCTGTAACATCCAGGAATCCCTCCACCATGTCCCATCAGTCCAGGGAATTGTACATGCTTCTCATTACAATGCAAGCAAGTAGATCTGGCTTTAAGGTGGCTTAGTACAAGAGCTAGGGTTACAATAGTGATGCTGGGTCAGGTGGGCTAGTGGGTTGCACCTCTGGGTGCCTCTCTGACCCACTAAGAAGACAGTCTGAACATGGGAAGAGTCAATGGTTGGGTCAGGGCAAAGGCAGGTTTTAGGGGCTTTTGGCACATCCCAGAAGTCTCCATGGCCAGTGGCGTTTGCGACTGGTGGGATGGCTCCAAAATCTGAATCTGTCTGGTTGTCCACTCCCACATGGCTGGCCACTTGGTCAGCCCATCATTTAAGGTGTAAATAAAATAAAATAAAATAA
The DNA here is from genome assembly GCA_029282475.1 of Phrynocephalus forsythii. NCBI lineage: Eukaryota > Metazoa > Chordata > Lepidosauria > Squamata > Agamidae > Phrynocephalus > Phrynocephalus forsythii. Next base: position 89,546,712 of record JAPFRF010000005.1, on the reverse strand, counting down.
AATCAATGGAGGACAGAGGAGGAGAGGAGACTTTTTTTGTTGCAAGAAAAAACCCACTGCTACTGTGAAAATCTGGCAGTTTATATGCCATCACGTGTTTCTTTCTGGTTGTGCTTGTGTTTTTTGGACCACGATTTCAAAAACAATATTTTCTTTTGTCATTTTGGATCCCTCTCCCAGCACTCATGGCATGGCGATGGCCCCTAGTTCGGGTATGCCCAGGACGGGGAGGAAGAGCCCCCCCTCCAGAAACCACCCCTCCTGCAGGTATTTTGTTTAGTCAAGCAGGCATTTTTCCGCCTGCTTTTGGCCCGGGAATGGGTGGGGGAGACTAAAGAGGCCCAATTGTTTTAGCCTTTCTTCATGCGGGAGGTGCCCCAGGCCAGTAATCATTTTGGGCTTTCTCTGGCTCTGCACCTTTTCCAGTTCCACTATGTCTTTCAGGAGATGAGGGGGACCGGGACCTCCAGAAACAACCCTCTGGTAGGTGCCTTACTATTGTTTTGCATTTAACCGCATTATAATGTTGGCTTTTTTATTTTTAAAAACTTTTTTTGATAATCCCTAGCATGGAATTGGCCTTCTTCACTGCTGCCACACATTGGGGAGACACCTTCATGGACAAATCCACCAAAACCCCAAGATCTCTTTCCTGATCCGTCTGGGGGATAACTCAGAGCCCATGAGTTGATAGATGAAGTTTGGATTTTTTTGCGGAAACGGGAATATGCATTACTTTACATTTCTAATTAAATGCAGATGATGTTCTCACTAAAATCCCCCAGTTGATAGCTAATCCTTCTGGAAGATTCTTAATCATCCAAGGTTTTTAATCTGAAAAGTTTTGAGTCATCTGCAAGCTAGACCACTTTTCTGTAATTGAAACAAAAGTGTACAGCCTATGAGAAAACTCAATTATCTTAAGCAGGTGGAGGCTAGGGAGATCCAAGATGGTTAGCAAGCTAACAAGTGGCTAATCAAGCAATTGCTTCAGAGAGTAAAATGCCATAGTTGTAACTTTGAATATGTTTTCTGAAAGTAAGAGGGTGTTGACACTGGCATATACATCAATATATGGATTGCAAATGTCAGATTTTCTCAGCAGCCTTACCTGAGGGACTGTGTCAAAAGCCTTTTAAAATATTTATTTGTTTAGCTAATAATAATAGAGATGGACAACAGTGTTTCTTATTTCAAAACACAAAGTTACATTTATTGATTTTACAGACATCAGTGTAAATACTGAATTCATTTCACTACTTGGTAATTATACTTAAAATAAAGTTATATAATACCAGTGTTTGTTTCCTTATACAGTACTTATACCAGACAGGAACAATATAGAAGCTAGATCAATAAAGTTGTTAAACCTACCCTATCTGGTTCTTCTGTTTTCTCCAAAGTCCTTAACTAGATCCCTATCCAATCCCTATCTAACTGTCATGAGAACACATAGCTGCTTTTATATGCTTTAGATCCACCAATTTCATTTCTGATTGGTTAATAACCCTTGGGTGGATGCCATCATGAAACAAATGAGCATTTCACCACACATTTAAATGGGGGAGTCCTAAAATCTGCTTTTGATTCTATTTGCCATTCCATCTTTTAGTCAAGGGCTGTTGCAGACCTTTCCAACACCGTGGCAGGGCATGTATTCTATTTGGTATGATTCATTATTCAATGGAGTGCAGGGTTGGAGGCTATCCTGGGTCACTTCCCTCCACTGTAACATCCATGAATACCTCCTCCCTGTCCCATCAGTCCAGTGCAAGTGCATGCTAACATATTACAATAAACTCCCATTATTACCCTTTATATTGGGACCTGACCCGACCCTCAAAGTCTGAAAATCCACTTATCATCTGGATGCATTTCTTTTGCCAGAGTTTGGGTTCCTTTTGGAGGCTCGTTTGGAGGATTCCCCAGGCCTTGCACAGCCCCAAATGGGCCTGCAAGGGGCTTTCCAGTCCCCCAGAGGCCCCAAACGTGCTTTCTAGTGATCTGGAGGTCACTTCTGGTTTGTGGGGAAGCACTTTTGGAGCCTCCTTTGGGCCTGGGAAGGCCTTTGCTCCTTACCCCAGGGGGCCTTTTTTCATATACTGCGGACCCACGATATACCGGGACCGCAGTATTTGAACCGCGAAATGGCGGGGGGGACAACTGTATTTTACCACCAGTATAGTCACACGTGCACATCGCTGAGCGGAGCCCCAGCACCAACCACCTAAGTTTCCAACTGCTGTCAGGGCTGCAGATTCCACAGGAGAGTAAGAGACAAAGAGGAGGGAGAATGAAGGGAAAAGAAGCAGGAAGCAGGAGAGAACAAAATAGCACTGATGGAGAGAGAAGCCACATTTTAATAAAGTCACTTCTTCTGGCCCTCTACAGATGATCAGGAGTAGACATGGGCACAACTCGGCGAAATTTCCGTTTTTGTTTCCGTTTTTTGTTTCCGTTACGTAACGGAAATGGTACCGATAATTAAGCCGTCAGAACTCGAACTCGAACCGAAAAAAGAAAAATTTGGTCGGGTTTTTCATTTTCGTTTGTGCCATCGCGGTGATCGCGCAATGCGAAGCACAGAAAAAGTTTTTAAACTTTTTTTTTAAAAAAACCCGACTCCCGGCCAAAAAAGCAGGCTAAAATATGCCTGCCTGAGGCTTTGCCACCTACCAGAGGAGTGGTTTCTGGGGGGTCCCCGGCCTTTCTCCCCCTCTTCTCCTGTCCTGGGCTGCTTGCACCAGGCTGGGGGGGGGTCATCCTCGTCATCTCGCCATGCCATGCGGTGGGGGGGGAATCCAAAATGGCAACCACAATTTTTCTTTTGAAATCGTGGTCAAAAAACACACCAAATCACCACAGAAACATATGAAATTTATTTATTTTAAATGCCTGAATTTTAATAGTAGCAGCAGTGGATATTTTATAGCAATAAAACGTCGTATTGATTTTATTTTATTTTATTTTATTTTTTATTTTTTTAGACCTGCCCATTTGGGCTGGGCATAGAATGGGACCATGCAAATTTTTTGAACCATTCCACCAATGGCATCGCCAGGTTTCTGACTGACACTTCTGGATGTCTTGGAGGGCATAAAAAGCCGAGGCACCTTCCAGAAATCTCAGTCGGGTGTATGGATGTGGTTGAGGGAGGAGGGCTGGCTGCTGGTGCTAGTGTGATCCGATCGAGATTGAGGAGGGAGGCTGGAGGCTTTAGGATTTAAGTTAGGCAGGCAGGGAGGGAATTGAATTCAGAAAATAATTTCTTTGATTCCCTGCAGCTTTGCCTGCTGAAGGGAATAGCAGTTTATTCTTTATTTCTTCTCTGGCAGTTTGTGAGGATTTTTTTCTGATATTGGATAAAGGGGGAGGTTCGGCTGGGAGTGGGAGGTGTGGATGTATTTTAAAAATATATTATATACTACCATTTATTTTCTATTTTCCCAACTTCAATTTGCTTGCACACACACACATTTGGGGTGCAAGCCAAGAACAGAACCTCTATCCTAAGTGATATCCTAACTGCCCACTCGCCCATCCGCCTGCGCTGCCACCCGCCTGCGGCCTGCACCGCCGCTCGCCCGCTCGCGCCTCCCCCTGCCGCTGTTGCCGCCCGCCCATGCCCCCTCACCACTGCCGCCCACCCGCACCTCCCCCCGCCACCTGCCAGCCGCCCCGCCCGCCGCCTAGAGCGCAAAAACACCTAGCGCCGGACCTGATTGCGGGACGCCCCTATGCTCTGGGGGAAGTCAAATTGCGCTAAATCGCGGTGGAAACGACAAACGAAACGACGAAATGACAAATTTGTGAAAGATTTCGCGACAAACGGAAACGACCCGAAACGGACCCGTTCCGACAAACGAAAACTCGAAACATCATTTTTTCTGGTCGTGCCCATGTCTAATCAGGAGTAGTACTTACTTGACACACAGATTGGGCTACAAAGGTCTGTTTGCTGTTTGAGTAGGAGGAGCATACCAAATGGCACATTGCACTCCCCCCACCCCACATCTCTTTTTAGCTTGCTTCTGCCTACACCAAAACAGCCAGTCTGGACAGGGTCTAAATTTGAGTTTTAATGGGGCAGTTTATACAATAAATCTTGCCACCCCATATGGAACCCCTGGTACTGTATTAGTAAGGGCTGTTCTTTTAGACGTACAGTATTCTGTTTTTTTTTCTGACCCCTAACTAAAATTACTTATGGCTTCTTTCTGGCTATAACTGTATTAACATATTGAAAGTATTTTACAATAACATTTGTTTGTACAGTATTATGTATATTAGCCTTTTGCTGTGAAAATATAGTTAGCAGACAAAATTGATGTTAATCTTTCTGATTAAGTAGCTTCGTCTGGCACTAAGATATGTTGTTTGTTATTTTAAACATGAAGACAAAATGATTTGAACCCATGCAATCACCGCACTGCAGTTTTACTTAAAATGTACTGTACGCTCTTTTTAAATGATACATTAATTCAGAGACTAGCTGTTAAAAATAATACAATCTGAATCTCTGCTGCAAAGTTTTTGAACCCTTTAACCTGGGCTCCTTCAGCACTCTTGATTGTTGGCAAGAGTAGTAACCAAAACTTGACACAGCTGTAAAAACAGAAAGAAAGCCTTTGGCCTCAGCAATTCTACTGGTGCAGGCAGATTTCATACATACATATATATATATAAATTTTACTCTGCTGCCCCTAGAACTAATGAAGTCAGTTTCTTTTGGTGGTTATGCAGCCAGGTGTGTCCAGTTTTGTGGCTAACCAGTTCTTTACTTAATTTTTCCACTTGCAACTTTTCTAGCAAACATAAAAACAAGCATGAAATTGGCTTGATGCAATTATTCAGAGTGTTAATAGTAATATGAGGCACGATAAAAGATTTCCCTTTGATCTGCTTCTGCCCTTGTCTCTGCCTTTGCATCTTTCAGGCACGAGCTGTCTAAACTGCCAGCTGTTCAATCAGTTTTGTGAGACGGAGCCAGAGATAGAACCAGAAGGTGCAGTTTGTATTCTGCTTAAACACTATTCCTCTGATAAGGAGCTACTTAAAAAAACAACTAAGTTATTTAGATCCTTCATAAAGCATCAGAAATGTTACTTAAAAAAACAACTAAGTTATTTAGATCCTTCATAAAGCATCAGAAATGCCATGATGATGATGATGATGATGATGATGATGATGATGATGATGATGATGATGATGATTGAAAACCTATAAATACCTAGACATCCATTAAAATGTAAAGATATTGGGAACTAAAATAAGGGACAAATAGAGTGAAAGCAATACAGTACAGTACAGTACTTAAAATAGAATTTGATGCAAGTTACTACTCCTAATAGCTGGGAAATCCCAGAATTAACATATTCTTCTGGAACTGTTAACTGGAAGCACAGTGACCTTGATGATTTAAATAGGAAAACCTGAGTATTTATGTTGGGTTTGCCATCCATCCAAAGACATCTACAGATAGATGTGGCCTTGTTGACTTCAAGAGTTTCTGTGTGGATATAAGTCAGAACTTAAAAAGGACTTCCAAGGGAGCTCCATTTTAATTAGATGTTAGAAAATTATAAAGGGCCAATAGTATTGCAAATGGGAACCAAGCTATGTTTGGGTAAAAATATCACAATTTATAACATAAATATATACAAATGTGTTTTACTCATGTACATAGTCCCCTACCTGCTCCTTTCATGTGAGCAGCAATTAATCTAGAAAGGCTCCTATGCTTTTCTGATTTTTCTGGGAAACTATGGTTCTTCCCTTCAGGAAATGCAAGGATTTTTACTACTTGATTTATATTGTCAGAGCCGATAGCATCTAATAACTAGAGGAGGATAATGAAAATTAGAAATATATAAAAATCAGAGATTACATCTAAATATACATATGCTGTATCTTAAAACTAAGATTATAGGTACCTGCTGTTGTTTTCTGCCATCAGGTCACCTGCGAATTATAGTGACCCTATGAATGAGTTATCTCCAGACTGTCCTCTTCTCTACTGTCCTGTTCAGCTGTTGCAAATTAAGCCTGTGCCTTCCTTAAGGGAGTGAGTTTCCGCGAGGGCTTTTGCTGCATGACACTGGAGCTACCACTGCTGCCACTTCTTTCCCTAGGTCAATAGCCTGAGGGTGGAAGCAGCAAAATTGCGGGATCCCATTTAGAGTAATGGGTGCTGCTTTGCGTCTGGGTCCTTGCATCCGGAATAGCTGTTGCCTCTTTGCTTTGCTTCCTTGTTCTGAAATGCCAGGAGAGGTGCCCCTGGCAGCGTTGCCAGCTGGCCAACCAAGCAAGCAGGCCAAGGGAGCTCAGCAAGTGGGACAATTATGTGGGGCAATTTGGATGGATGGCTTGGAGGACAACTCAATGAAGGTATCTCCCCAATGTATGGCAGTGGTGAAGAAGGCCAATTCCATGCTAGGGATTATCAAAAAGGGGATTGAAAATAAAACAGCCAACATTATAATGCCATTGTACAAAATGATAGTAAGGCCCCACCTGGAGTATTGTGTACAATTCTGGTCACTGCATCTCAAAAAAGACATAATGGACCTGGAAAAGGTGCAGAAGCGAGCGACTAAAATGATTACTGGCCTGGGGGACCTCCCTTATGAGGAAAGGCTAACACATTTGGGGCTCTTTAGTCTGGAAAAAAGGCAACTGAGGGGGGGATATGATTGAGATGTACAAAATAATGCAGGGCATGAGTCAAGTGGATAGAGGGACACTCTTCTCCCTCTCACAAAATACCAGAACTTGGGGACATCCACCCAAACTGAGGGTTGGGAGAGTGAGAACAGACAAAATATTTTTTTACCCAGCGTGTTGTTAGTCTGTGGAACTCCCTGCCACAAGAGGTGGTGATGGCATCTAGCCTGGATGCCTTCAAAAACGGATTGGAAAGATACCTGGAGGAGAAGTCCATCAGAGGTTGCAATCCATGATGGAGATGTGTAATCTCCAGGCTTAAAACCAGGGTACTTCAAAGGCCAGATGCAGGGAAGAGGTATCAGGGGACAGATATCTAGTCTCATGTGCTCCCATAGGCATTTGGTGAGGCCACTTTGAGATACAGGAAGCTGGACTAGATGGGCCTTTGGCCTGATCCAGCATGGCTCTTCTTATGTTCTTATGAGGCCCCTCAGGGCCAAGGACACTAAGCCGGCATTCTTCCCCCTCCTCCTCTGCCCAGCCACCCAGGAGAGAAGGCAGCACAGCTCCTCCACCTCCCTGCCCAAGGGCTCCTTCCCAGATGGGATGGCCTCGGTGGCATGAAGAGCCAGCCAACTGCCATGCAGCATCCCCACTTTCACCTTCGACACCCCAGCACCATTGTCACCGATTCCCCCTCGCTACCGTTACCACCATTATCTTCAGATAAGAGCATCCGCTCTTGTCCCTGGATTTCAGTATCCGCTGGGTGGCCCAGAACCAATTCCCCACAGATACGGCAGTCTTACTATATTCTCTTCTAACAGTAGCTTCTTGTCAATAAGATAAGTTATGCATCAGGCCTATCAAGTGCTAAGGCACACCCATTTATTTCAGAACAAACCATAGTATCTCATGATCTACACAGTCAAAGGTTCTGCTGTATGAAGTGCATTCAGTATTCCTAATCTACTCTTGAGTTTCCCTTTCATTTTTAGATTTTTGTTTTTACTTTTCTTGTTCTTTGCAAAGGTTGTTGGAGTGCTTCTCTTTGCCTCTATGTGACATTTGCTGAAAAACTGCATTCTGGGCTGTGACCCTGTTTCTCTCACCTTATACTTTTGCATAACACCTGCCTTTGAAATTGTAAATGTTTCTTCCATTATCCATCTAGGATTTTCTTTCAATTTACTACAGGATTTGTTTTTTTTGGGGGGGGGGTTGCTTTTTCCCTTGATAATATCTCTGCTGTCACTCCATAGTTCTTCAGGAGTGTTGTTTAGATAATATTTTGGCACTATGTTTGATGCAACTAGTGTTCTTTTTGGGGTTTAACGTTGGATATTAACAGTTCATGATCAGTGCCACAATCCTATCCTGGTCTTGTTTTGATAGAAAGAATACCATTTCTCCATTTACTGCTTCCAGTTGCGGAATCTATTTGGTTTCTTTATTAATTATCTCATGACGTCTATATACGCTATTGTGAGGGTTTTCCCTTTTCCCAGGCATCCCGCCTCTCCAGCTTCAGTAAAGACACGTCTTTGAAAGAATAAACTGGACTTTTATTTTGTTCTTCCACAATCAAGGAGGCTCATTTCTTTATAACAGTTCCAACATCTTTAACATCAGTAACAAAAGGATTATGCTTTTATTCATACAGCGGTGTAAATACAGAGAAATCCAGCCCTCCTGCTAATCTCGGGGAGATTTGGTTCCACCACTTTCCTTCCCCTCCTTCTTGAAGATGCTCGGTTCCCCCACTTGCACCCCAATCTCCGAAGTGAGTTTGGGCCCAGGATGTCTCTGGCGGTGGGATCTGCAGATATAATCTTCTCTCAATGTCACACCCCTCCCAATGCACATTCTCCCGGTTCTTTCCTCTTCCTCCTTCATCTTGGCTAGCCATTGTTCCCAAGACAACTCTTTACGAGCCTCCCGTTCACCCCAATACGAACAGCGCTGGCGGTGGGCTCGTCTCCTGTAACTTTCTGCCTCTGGCTTAGGCATCATCATCTGTTCCCAATCTTCAGTCCATGGGTTCTCCATCCAGACCCAGTCCCAGTCTGGGGGCAAGACACGTGGTGTTCCATTTTTACATTGTCCAAAGCCCACCTCCACTCCTGTTGATTGGCTAGGTTTTCCCGCCGTTTCTGGCTCTTTTTCCTCCTTAATCAGGGTCTTAGCTTCACCCTCCTCCTTTTCCCTTTCCAGAATCTTCAGGGAATCCTTGAATTGCTTCCATAGCATCTCCTGTTCCAGGGCTTCTCTGTCCTGGGCAGCTCTACGCTCCTCCCTCCTCTTCTGCTTCTCCAACCACTCATCCCCCTCTCTCTCTTGCAGTGCACGTGTCACTCTCCCACCTTCGCCCTCTTCAGGGTAGCTTCCCTCACACCCGCCTTTTCATGGTTCATATACTGCAGTCCCAGTATATATCACACGACTGCAGTATATGAAAAGCAAGGCCCCCTGGAGTAAGCTGGATGGGCCTGTTTTAGGCCTCCTGTAATTACCCAAGGCCTGGCACTGCCCCAAATGTGCCTCCAATGGCCTTCCCGGGCCTGTTGGAGGCCCCAAAAGTGCCTTCTGGTGAACCAGAAATGATTTCCATATCACTGAAAACCACTTCTGAGGCCTCCGATGGCCTTCCCCAGAAGTGCTTTCTGGCGAACCAGAAGTGACTTCTGGATCACTCAAAGAAAAACAAAACTGACATTTTTGTTTCGTTCCATTTTGTTTTTCATTTTCCCATAGGAAAGCATTAAAGCAACGCATACCTATGGGGAAAAGTCAGTGGTCCCCCCCCCCCATGCCAAATTGGGTGCGGGGAAACCGTGGGCTTTTTCAACTTTTTTCTTGTCCAAAGCCAGAGCCGATCAACTGGAGCATGGCACTTAGGAAGGGGAAAAGGTTTTAAAAGCCCGCCCTTTCCCCTACCTGATTGGATGCGGGGAAAGGGCAGGCTTTTAAAACTTTTCCCCCCGCTGTAGCCCCACACTCTAGCTGATTGGTGCTGGCTTCGGCAGGGGGAAAAAGTTTAAAAAGCCCATCCTTTCCCCCACCCGATAGGGCATGGGAAAAGGGTGTGCTTTTAAAACTTTTTGTAAAGTTTAATTTTTTTTAAAGTATATATATATTTTTAAATTAACCACCCACCATGATGTCCAGAGAGTAACCACCATCTCTGTGCATCTCTATGGACATCATGATGGGTGGTTACTCTCTAGCTGCAGCTCTATGGTAATCATGGTAGGTGGTTACTCTCTAGCCTGTTTCTCATATCTATGGTCTCCAATCGGGCTGCTTTCTCTCCATCTATCATATGGAGCAAATCAATCGTGCAAGGTAATTTGTTTAAAACAGCCTGGCCAGGAAGCCTCTGCGAGGGTTGCAGCTGGGGTTGGGACCTGCACTGGGTCTGGATGCCTCTGCAAGGGTCCGAGGCTCCCCAACATGGAGACCCGGGCGGTGGTGTGGGGGAAGCTTGTCTTTGCATTTTAGTCTCCAGCCATGCCTCTCCAAGCTTCCCAAGAGCACCATTGCTGGAGATTAAACTGGGTTGGAGATGGACCAGGGCCGCAGTATGTATGTGTGAATATTTTTTTCACACATACATGCCTCTAAAAACTAGGTGTGTTCTATGGCCCAGTGCATCTTATGGGGCAAAAATTACAGTACTCGAAGTTCCTCTCGTTTCTGTGCATGGTGGAGAGAGCAAAACCTGGCCCAGGACTGTGTTTCTCGCCCTTCTGTTCCAAAGGGAGCTTCTCCATTTTCCAGAAGCTGCTTCTCTTGGAGAAGTCAGGCCCTGAGGATGTTTGAAGCCACCCCTAGTCTCTGGTCCCATCTCATGGCCAGTCCTTGTAATACACCCTGGAAAGTGTATTCATGTGTATCTGTGTTTATTTTATCTTATTATTTTATTTTTTTCCAAGCAGTCAATGTGAAACTGTGGCAACTGTTCCAATGAATATGGCAGTCCTGTTTTACTTGGGTTATAAATTAGGTTGTCCTTTTGAAACCTGTTGGGAAGGATCCATACTGTCACCCCTCCCTGTGCGAATTACCTTGTCTCCAAGTTTGACATTGCACAAGTCTACTACTCTCAGGCTACTTCTCTTCTGCAAGTAAATCCTGGTACCCCTTAAGCTTTATTCCTATAAACTTTCAAAGTCATTATTAAAAACATAATTTAAAGCAGTGTTGGCGAACCTATGGCACGGGTGCCAAAGGTGGCACTGGGAGCCCTTTCTGTGGGCATCCTGACATCATCCCTTCACAGCCACCTGTATTCAGGTTAAATTGCAGTGTTGGCACTTTGCAAAAAAATAGTGGGTCTTGGATTGCAGTTTGGGCACTCTGTCTCTAAAAGGTTCACCATCACTGATTTAAAGCTTTCTTATAAAACTGAATTTTGGATCATCCCTGGTGTAGTTAGAATGGAGGAAAGCATGTAGTGTAACCTCCTCTTGAACTCTCAGCCTTAATTAACGTTAATGTTCATCCCACCATCTTTACCTTAAAGCTTCACAACTCTTTGCTTTTTTATTAAAATATATATGTTGTGGAAAACATGAGTAAAGGTCAGGTTTGAAATAAGCATGCCTGATGGCAAATAAACATCTTTGTAACAAAACCCTTGCTCTCAAGTTGGACAGACACTTTAATCCCAGTATGTACAAGACTTGTTTGTTCAGTGTAAAATCCTGATTTGTAGCTGAGCCTGTTTTAAAAGCTGTACAAGATGATAGGAGCAGGAAGGGGCTATCCAGCCCAACATGCCAACCACATTTTAATTTATCTTAATCCCACCTTCCTGCTTTCCCACCAGACCACTCCGGCCCCTCCTTTTCCAGAAACACATCTAGGTGTCTCCTGAATTCATTTATTGGTGCTGCACTGTAGAGTACAATGAAGTCTTTGTTATATTTTAGGTATAGCTTTTTATACACAGTAGCCACTATTCTACCTTCAATTACTCTGGAGTGGTTAGGCTGAAATTTACTAGGATTACTTCATATTAGATTGGTGAAGTGAAAGCAGAGTCTGGCTTAATATTGTACAACTAATGGAAATAAAACTCACAATTCCCTCCTTTCTCCTTCCACCCTTGTTCAATTTGGGCTTATAGTAAGAGTAGCTGAATCAAGGGACGCTACTGTAGAATCCATGGTCTATCTAGTTTGTTTCAAAGCTATTATTCTAGTTTGTCTGGCAACAAAATTCTGTGATAACAGTGAAATGAGCCACTAAAATCTGCCAGAATTGATAATGTTCACCTTATGGAACGAATGCCGCACCTAGCTCAGCACAGTTGACTGGTTTTTTTATATACTGTATACTGGTGCCTTTTTCGTTGAAGAGTTATATTATTTTATATCCCGTGTATTCAATAATGAAACTCCAAATTAATATGCTCAAACATCTTAAACATGGCACATGGGCCACTTGAAATCCTGTGGCAAGTTGTCAGATATGGAGTCTTTTCATCACAAACACTTTGCCACAAAATAAAGCAGGAAATGATTGAGGGGCAGGCTGAACTGTAGCTCCCATGAGTTCTCACCAGAATCAGAATCAGAATCAGAATACTTTTATTGGCCAAGTGTGGTTGGACACACCCAGAATTTGTTTTGGTAAAATATGTTCTCCATGTATAAAAGGAAATATAAGAATCATATAGTCAACAATAAAAACACAGTACAACAATACAATATAACCTATTATGTAAAAAGGAAGAAGAGAAGTAAAAATTAATTATTCAACAGTTTGATAGCACTTGGAAAGAAACTATCTTTATATCTAGTTGTCCTAGTGTGCAATGCCCTAAAACGTTGCCCAGAGGGTAACAATTGAAACAGGTTATGTCCAGGAGGTGTGGAATCTGTATATATTTTCATTGCCCTCTTTTTAGCTCGTGTGGTATACAATTCCACAATAGATGGCAAATTAGTAGCAATAATTTTTTCTGCAGTTCCAATTATCCTTTGAAGTCTATATCTGTCATGCTTAGTCGCAGAGCTAAACCAGACAGTTATAGAGGAACAGATGATAGATTCAAGAATTGAATCAACAGTTCTTTTGGCAGTCTGAACTTCCTAAGTTGACGTAGAAAAAACATTCTTTGTTGTGCTTTCTTAATAATACTTTCAATATTAGATGACCATTTTAAATCTTGAGATATAATAGTACCTAAAAATTTAAAGGACTCCACTATTGACACTAAGTTATTTGATATCATAAGAGGTGGCTGAATAGAACGAGTCCTCCTAAAATCCACCACCATTTCAACAGTTTTGCATGTGTTTAATTCAAGATTATTTTGAGTACACCATAAAACTTAGTTGTTCAATCTCTTGCCTATAGGCTTTTGTGGTCAGGGATGATGGGGTTTGCAGTCCAGTAACACAATTGCGCACCCGATCTTACAGAGATTTGTTAACAAGATAAACAAATACAGTGAAGAACTGTATATTAGTTGTATAGTGTTTAAAGGGTTTTTTTTTTAATAACACGGTTTAAGATACAGTAACCCAATATCATGGGGATAGGGACTGACCCGACCTGCGATCATTGAAAATCCACGATATGCGGATGCAGGTCGTGTCAGGCCTGGAGGGGTGCACAATGTTTAAAATGACTTTCCGCACCGGAGTCAAGCACTTGGCTCCGTTGCTGAAAGCATTTTAAACATCGTGTGCTGCTTCTCCTGATCACCCCCAGGTGCGGGGGAGCGGGGAGCAATGCCTCCATGGAGCCAAGCCCCAGTCTTCAGCTGATTGGCTCTGGGGTGGGGGAGAGAAATCTTTTGTTTCCCCACCCTAGCACCAATCATCTGGAGTTAGCCGCTTGGGGAGCGGGGGAATATTTTAAAAGCCCCAGCTTTTAAAACCTCCCCGCCCGCCCTCAAGCCCTTTTGGGGTACTGCGGTCCCGCGATATAGCAGGACTGCAGTATATGAATCACGAAGGGGCAGGGGTCCACTGTAAAGTAGTTCTATGAGGTTGCATGTGGACCTGGTCATAGTAAAGAGCATTTTTCCTAATACAGATAAAAGTCTTATTAATGCAGGTAGATTTTCTTACCATGCATTCATTGACCACCTTGTGGGGGAGTGCAGTCATCCTGGCTGGTTCTGATCTCTTTGCAGTTTGCCAGATCTATACCATCTTAACATGTTGGATGAAATATAGGTACCAGGCATATGTGGCCCCAACTTCATGTATGTAGGGCCTATATGAGTGACTAGGAACTGTAGTCTTTTGTCTTCTTGCTGTCCCTTTAATATGTGGAGGTCAGGATAAAACTGTCATCAGTCTGTACATATTAATTATATTTATATCCAACTGTTCCTCTAATGAACTCAAAATGACACACAAGCCTTTCCTCCTCCCTACCTCATCCCCGAGGCAACACTATAGGTCAGGGCTGTTCAACTTTGAATAGGCTGAGGTCTACTTTTACACTTTCCCCCCTTTATTTATTGTGTCTTTTATTTTGTCTTTATTGTTTGTTGTTCCTTTGGGTTTGTCTTGCCCCTTTTGTTCACCGCCCGGAGTTCCTACGGGAAGATGGGTGGTATAAAAATTGCCAAAATAAATAAATAAATAAATACTTTTTCTGGCCAAAGGTGCCTGAGGGCTACTACACTAAAAACTCTACTTACGAATTTTATCCATTCTGAGCACATGCTCATAAGTAAAAATATGTTTGTAAGTAGAGCAGCAGTTTCCCATATGCATGAAAACCAATTAATCTGTTCTGGAGGGAACAGATATCAATGCACCATGGCCTTTGAAGTGCCCCACTCGGCCGAGACAGTGGGCTGGCAGGCCCAGAACTTTGCTGAGGCAGTGGTGGTCCTTGGGAAGGGGGGGAGGGGGGGAGAAATTATCTCCTCACTTTTTTTGTTGATGGTCAGCAGGCTACTTTTGAACCCTTCGCAGGCTACTGGTAGTCAGCGGTCTACCTGTTGTGCAGGCCTGCTATAGGTAGACCAGGAAGAAGGGCAGTCAGTGAGTTTTGTTGGTTCAATAGCAACTAGATACTGGATCTCCAAAATCCCAGTCTGGCACTCCTATCATTGTATGTTGGCTCAAAAACAGAATCTTCAGATCAACTTCGGTTGATAGTATACCTTGCCTGACTGTGGATTTCCAATGGATTTAGGTGCTGTGGGTATAGCAATTTATCCTCTGGACTTGCCTCTGAATAACACATCTTTGAGGTGGAGAACCAGAAAAGGAAAACGGTGTGTCATGGTTTGATCCCACATGTAGAAATTCTGTTTTTTTATTCTGTTTTTTTTATACTTTTCTGTTGCACTTACTGTTCTTCTTGCTTATGGACAGAGCTGTATTTCACTAGCAGTGCCAGGCTTGCTGAATCAATAAGTCAATATAGCTAAGGATAGTTTGTATCACTTTCTTGGAATCACTACCACCCAAAGCCACATAGTTGTCTAAAACAGACATTGATTGTGCACTGCAAAATGTCAGTTTCTAGCGGCTGGAAGATGGGTAACTATAAGCAGCAGTTGGTAGCTTACTGGTTACAGTAAAAGGGCTTTTCATCACTAGTTTTTCTTTGAAAGGCAAGGTAGAATTTACATCTTTGTGTTATGGGAATGCTATAACTGCCTTATTGGTGTACAGCAGCTGGGATAGTGTTCTTCAGACTCAGCCTGATCAATACAGATACTGTTAACATGAGTCTTCTTGATCTTAAAATGAAGACCTAACCCTGACCTTTGACACTCTTTATTTTTGGTGATCTGTTTTCATCCTTTTTAAAACCATGAGACATTTGAACTTATCATCCTTCAGACTTTTCTAGATTTCTGATAATTTTCAGACATGTTTTGTAACCTGCATTTGAAATTATTTTTCATAACTTATGGATCAAGATGTCTTCTATAATATTTTCTGGAGGGGGAATCTCTCTCTGGATCATTCCCTTCCCATTTCTCTGTGCTTGTTCTATTATTTACTGGTTCTTGTCAAGTGCTTTTTGCTCCTGCTTCACTATTTCTTGCAATATATTGTTATTCTTCCTTCCTTTGTTCCATTATTTCTTGTCGTGCTTCAAACTTATGTCCTTACTCTCCTTTTTGCTATCTTTTCTCAGCTTTCATATTCGTACATCTGGTTTCCAATATGGCATCTGTGCTGATGATTTTAAGTTTTAATATGTTTTGCCTGTCCTTCAAAAATTTTATTTAAGAAATGAAAATCATCCTAGAGGAAATAGAGAAGAGCCTTCAGGCAAAACTCTTATAAACAAACATAAGGCTTTCTCCCTTCTGCATCATTTTTCTTACTTTCACTATTTGTTTTATGCTGGCAATAAATTTCATTGAGTGATCCTGCATTTTGTTTTTATGAGAGAGGATGAACATATCTTTCTATCCAGTATAGCAGAGGTAGAACATTTCTGGATAGGGTTGCATTCTCAGTGGGCTGATAGGAATGTTTTTATTTTGTCATTAGCAAATGCTGAAACCCCATAAAACAGCTCTGAAATTCAAACTTTGCATACATATTAAGTGCAGTTATTTCACAAACTTTCTGCATGAGGAATGCATGTGGTATGGGACTGTATGGCTGGTAAGCCAGCTGACTTATCTCGCCTACTATAGTAATGATTCATTTGAACACAAAAGAAGATATACAGGTACATGCCCATCTACGCAGACCATTCCTGTTGGTTTTGCCAGGTTGTCTTATAAGGGGAGAGGAGGAAGGATGGGATACAGACAACTAAGCTTGTTAGTCCACTGAAAAGGCCGAGAAGTGTGGGAGGAGCTGGATGATACTCAGATGTTAGGTGGAAAATAGTGCTGTTCACCTACTTCTGAATTAAGTGGTAATACAATTGCACGCAAACCACCACATACTGCTAAATATGAAAACAAAATCTTGCAGTTGGATGCTAAACAGTTTTTTGAATGGAGAGGTTATTTCTTTTGAATGATCACAATCAAAGTTTGCAGAAAACATTGAAATAGGCATGTAGGGTTACACCTACTCTGCTGTTCAGGAAGTGTGCAGGTTGCAGCACAACATTGTGCAGCTTCTACAAGTGCCTTTTGTACCTTGGTGAGAACCAAAACAATGAGGCCTGCAAGTACTGCTTAACTTCCAAGCTGCAAAGCTGCAAGAACTGGGCTGCCTGACTGAGTGCCCTTTTAAAAAAAAAGGGTGTTTCTCAAGCTCCGGCTAAAGAAGGGCAGCAGAATAGCATGGAGGGTGCGAGGGGTGCCATCGCAGCAGGTGGGATTTTTTTAGGGGGGCCATGTTCCTTGGAGAGGTGCCTAATCACATGCCATTCCATGGGGTTAAGCATGGCCATGCTTGCTGACTGACTCTCCCTTCTCTTCCTCCCTCCCTATTTCAGAACGGAGGACTAAGTCTGTTGCTGTGCCTCCCCCCCCAGGGAAAAAAAAAGCCTCTGCACGGCATATAGTCTGCTTCTTGACTGGGCTGCAGAGCAGAGGCGCTTGGAAGTGTGCGGTTGCCTGTGCCACTGCCGTATTGCCTGCTCGCCATCCTCTCTTTCTTCCTTTCTCTCCACCCCCTCTCCCGCCCCCGCCCCCAGGCCAGAGCGCACACTGACAGCCCTTCCACCATGAACCCTGTGCTGGAAGGTGAGAGTTAGGGTGAGAGCCTCCACCTTTTCCTGCCACCATTTTGTAAACCGGAGAGACAGAGACTGAGAGTGAGAGAGAAAGAGAGAGACAGCACACACGCACACACGTGTGTGCAAGAGAGCATGAGGGTTCAAAAGAGAGAGACTGAGTGCAAGAGAGGGTGCAAGAGCATGCAAGAGAGCAGGAGTGTGTGTGTGTGTGTGTGTGTGTGTGTGTGTGTGTGTGTGTGTGTGTGTGTGTGTGTGTGTGTGTGTGTGTGTGTGTGTGTGTGCACGCGAGAGAGTACACACATGCATGAAAGGGGGTTGAGAGAGAGAGAGAGATGCCCCACTTGGAGAAGGGAAGACCTCCTGTGGCAGCCCTCTGGTAATCCAGATTTATTGCTTAATTCCTTGATCCGATCTCTCCTTGCTCTACCCCGTGGCACACCCTATGCATATGTAAGAGCTGAAGTAGGGCTACCTCCTATTGAAACACACATACACATTGCCTTGGCAATGTACTGGTTGAAGCTGGCTGCCATGAGCAACTCCCGCTTGCCAAAGAAATGCTATATAGAACAACTCCAGCACCCCTTGCGGGAGTCCTGGGCAAAGTTTGTCAGACCCATATTACACCTCTATGGGATCAATACTGAATCTATGCCCTCTTTTGTCTCCCCCAGTATCAAAAAATTGGTCAAAGACAAAATTTATTTATGCTCCAAATGGAAGGAATTGGCTGTGGTCCCACTATCGCCATTCTCCCTTTATTATCCTTTGTTCAAAACATCTTTTGGGCTGAAAGCTACTTTCACAATTTAACCTCAGCTCCCTTGAGGACAGCTTTCACAGCCCTGCGCTTTCATACCATGCCTTCTGCTTTTTTAGAGGGGAGACGTGATAATATCCCTGTTTCGGATAGACTTTGCCCTTGTGGCTCAGGTGAAGTCGATGACGTGCCCCATTACTTGCTCAGATGCCCCCTTCATGAACAACCCAGAGGTAAATTCCTTGGTGGGATTATTAGTTCACTGGCCGACAGGTCCCCTGGAGCCCAACTTAGCATGCTACTTGTCGGCACAGACAGGTTTGTCACACAGCAAGTTGCAAAGTTTGCGCTGGCAGCTATGAAAATCCGGGTCTACCTCTAATTTTGGGAGGACTATACTGCTCTGCAAGTGTCACATGGTTTTTAAAGTTTAAAGTTTTAATTATATTTGTCGCAGATGTAACTTTATAAGTTTTTTCTTTCTTTCTGTTAATCAAGATTGCGATGACCAATGGTTTTTAGCAATAAACTATTACCTACCTTAATTCCTTGAGCAATTTTTCGCTGCTGTAATCAGTGGAGACAAAATTAAGGCTGAAAATAAGAAGGAAGACATCTAGACCACATCTGTGACATTATTCCTGGACACTCAAGTCTAGTGCTCTTTTCTCTTTGTAGGCCAGTTTAAGAACTTGGTAGACAGATTTTCTGGGTGCTCTTTTATCTTCCTGTCCCCTATATTTTAAAAATCTCCTCCCTATTATTGCTTTATGGTAGAGATATGAACATCCTGAAGTCTTTAAAAAAACCTATCCGATACTCTATTAAATAGTTAAAGATGACTATCATTCTCAATGGATTTTGCATCAAGACATAGTAGAAAGTTCACAGTCCAGTGCAAAGTTCCGCCAATTGTCAAATGGATCTCATTAACGTTTATTAAGATGTAAAGTACCATAAGTCAAAACCGACTTCATGGCATACAATTGTTGTTGTTGTTAAAGCTCATTGGTGGTTAAGAATGGGGCTGTTTCCCAAATAAGTATGAATAGGATTACAGTGTTAATCAAATACAAATGCAAAAATAGGTGATACCTTTATGGACCACTAAAGGATCATTATACAATAAACAAGTGTTTGCGGTTTAAACAGCACTTCATCAGGTTTGTACCAGTGTGAAGAATTTCAAGTCCAAAACTTAAAATCCAAATGTGCATGTTAAGATGGATATTGTATCTTCATTTCAGTGGGTGTACAGGTGGAAGCAGCAAGAGTTTGACTAACTTTACGTGACATTAAGAATATTTTTAACTAGCGCTGTTTCAACTGCCCATTGTGAAGGAAGTTTATCAAAACTGAAATTAATCAAAACATATCAGAGACCTACAATGAACCAAGAAAGACTGAGTTATTCAGCAATACAATGAATCGAGAGAGCTTTCAATGTAGATTTCAATAATGTTATTGGGAAAAAATCAGATTAAAACCAGGCCATTTTAAACAAGTCCAAGTATATATTTGACTATGCATTTTATTTTAATTACATCTATATTTTCTTAAAATGCAATGCATGTGCTTGGGGAAGGGGTTGAGGTTTTGATACTGGACTAGTTAATGGAAGGGACCCAGGAAGTGCTAATGGTCCACAGGTTAGGGGGTGCGCTATCCTTGCCTTGCTCCAGGTGCTGGCAACCTATGCTACACCACTCAACAAGGGGGTTCAGCTCTGGTTCCCGTGGTCTCCTGCTGATGGCCAGGAACTACAAACAAAACCATTTGCAGGGAACTGGGTGGGCAAAGTGACACTTATCTGCACGCCCCACTGTTTTAAGAGACCTGAGTAGGTACGTAAGGAACTCTGCTGCAGTCTTTGATGTAAATCATTGGCCTGTATTGTAGGTAGATTGGCCACAATCTAGCTGAATCATATTACAAGCATGAAAATTCAGGCCTATCTAGGGAGCCCTGCAAAGAAAGTGTTAATTGGGTTTTTTCATTGGTAGTGTTCTTATCATATTTCCCAAGGGAAGAGTTTTGTTTCAAATTAAGAAGTGACCTCCCCTCCATATTAGGAAGAAAAATATTTGTGTGACTCTAGAAGTCAACACATGAAAACTTTGCAATAAAGTATCTCTTGTACATTTGCCATTCATTACAAATAAATAAACTTAGAGTTTGTGGAAGAAAAAAATATATAATGATGAAATATAAAGCTTTAACAACTGAGACAATCTGTATAAATAAATGTTTAAAACTAGAATTCTCTAGGATTCTGGACGTCTTACTGTGGAACTTTTTGTGGTTCACGTTCCTTCTTTCCCTTTGACTTGAGGGCAGAAGCAGGGCAGA
The DNA here is from genome assembly GCA_029282475.1 of Phrynocephalus forsythii. Taxonomy (NCBI): domain Eukaryota; kingdom Metazoa; phylum Chordata; class Lepidosauria; order Squamata; family Agamidae; genus Phrynocephalus; species Phrynocephalus forsythii. Next base: position 89,526,299 of record JAPFRF010000005.1, on the reverse strand, counting down.
GAAATAATTTTTATTCACTTCAGAAAGGTTACAGTCATAAAGAAACTCTTGTTAACATCAGAGAGCATGGCAGCCAAGAGTTTTCACAGTCCAGCATTGTTTGTTTTACCAGAAATTTGGAACCTTCTGCACTCTTAAAATATTGGCAAGAAAATATTTAACTGTTTTGTGGCAAGCATAGTATGACAGTATTTCAAGGCTAAATCTGAAACTTCCAGATACAAAGTTAAACTATAAAAGGCACAGCCAGGGTGTAGGCAAACATTGTAACTTGACTAGAGACTGAATAAGAGCAAAACAATAAAAATGTGTTTTGAACTCTGAAAGATGCATGTGAACTTGAGTATAGCAGTTTCCTTCTAACATAGTAGAGACCCAAACCCTCTTGTGTACCTCTGCGAATACTGTAACTTTTGGAGACAAATTGCCCCAAGTTAAGAAATCACCTTAGATTTTATCAATTGTATGCTGAGTAATTACAGCTCCCTATGCAATGTCTACAAGTGTCTGATTTCTTAACATGGGCCAATTCAGCTTCAAAAATTAGACTGTTCGTGTTATGCCTCCATAACTTAGGTAAGAATATTTCAACCATACTATGGTTTATTGTTATACGAATGACCATCCAACCTACATTTCAGCATTGTGCCTACACTGCAGCCAGGAGCAAATCAGAAGCTTATCTACATCTGAATGCTAGGGTGTGGTAATCTTAATTGTGGTTTCCTTGAACCTAGTGGAAGCTGGCTTGTTTTAAGTCATAGTTAAAGAGTAATGATAGTTTGGTCCAGGACAAAGCTAATAGTAGCAACACAGTAGCAACACAATTTTCTTATAGTCAGTTTAGAATAGAAGAGGACAATATGCCTGTGACTTATTATTGTAATGAAGAATTATAATTTATTGTTTTATCCAAATATAATTGTAGTGTCCCTTGTACTGTATGTATCTCTCGTGTGCGGCTATCAGACAGCAGGAATGGACACATTCCAGGGGTTGGGGGCGCATAGGAGCACAACTCAAGAGGCTAGAAGAATAAACATGGGCAGAAAGTGCTTTAATGTGCTTCATCAAAATTGGTAAGCACAACACCACAGGTGCTGTATGTTACCTTTCCCCATCCCCAACCCCAAGTGGCTGCCACACTGACAATTCAGCACATGCCACCTGGGTCCTTCTGCTGTGGCAGCACTCAGCCCAGGCAGGAGCTCAGGCTTCTCTTCCCCACCCCTCATCAGCTGCATGGCAAGAACCTCCGCCCCACCTCCTCACCAGAGTGGAGCACCAGCAGAGGAGGACAACCCAAGCAGCAGATACTGAATTGTGAATGGGGCAGCCAGCCAGGAGTGGTGGTGGTAACAGACAGGACATGTGCTGCTGCATGTATGGATGTTGAAGTGCAGCAAAGCGCTTCGTGCCCATGTCTAGAGAGGGCTGGACCCAGCTTGGATGTCAACTTGTTTTAGACCCAGAAGTCTTTTTTTCAATGGAAGAACTTTACTTAAATCATTTCCTGGTTTGGAATGAGAGAAAAAAAATCATCCTGTTCCTGGAACAGGCTCTTTACCCCCCCCCTAAAAAAAAACCAACCCCAAAAAATTATAATCACAGGCTGATTGCACCCATTGGAAATCTTAGGGGGCACAGTTAGCCTTGGCTGTGGTCAACATTTCCCTCCTGGATATGATAGATCTTGTCCGTACAAGAAGGGATCTGGGAGTTTAAGGCCACACTGCCAAGCAGCATTCCCTCCGTTTACATTTTTAAATGAGCACTATTTAATATCTCAGGCTCAGAGACTTGGAGCATTCCTTTGGCTATAATTCTCTGCTCATTTCCCTAGTACAAAATCATGTTGAACTCACTTCAGTATGTATGTCTCAGAGTGCACTGTTTTGACTTGCAGTGGTAACTGTACAAAGTACTGTATATACTCAATTATAAGCCTAGTTTTTCAGCCCTAATTTTGGGCTGAAAAAAAGGGGCCCTCGACTTATATTCGGGTCAATACTTTTAGCCATTGAGGCAAGTGCTTGGGTTGGTGGCTAAAAGTCATTTTAAACATTGCATGCCGCTTCTCATGACCCCCTCTGCATCACAGGGGAGTGGCATGCAATGTTTAAAATGACTTTTAGCCACTGACCCAATCACTCGCACCAGGGGCTAAAAGTCATTTTAAACATCACACACCACTCCCCCCGCTCACAAAGGAGGAGCTGCCAGGCCCTGCTGCATTTCCCACCCTAGACTTATACTTGAGTCAATATGTTTCCCCAGTTTTGGGGGGTTAAATTAGGGGCCTCGACTTATACTCAGGTCGACTTATACTCAGGTCGACTTATATACGGTATTTCTCAGTCCTGGTACATGCATAAAATTTGACATTGTTATGGGACTTTTTATAACAGTTTTTATTCAGCCCCATTCAATTACCTTTTACAGATTCTACCCCCATTGTTGCTGCTTGCTCCTCCTGCAGTTTATAAGCTACTCTGGATCAAAACTATTACCAGGGTATTGATAGTTTAAGCTTTGTTGCGTGACAAAGGTGTGAGAGAGCTTAACTTGCAGGAGACATCCAGTGGCGATTAGTAGTTTTAGCACTGAGTAGCAAGTTGAAATTTTCTAACACCCTTGACACTTGAGACAGGGCTTATAGTCAGTGAGGTCATTACTGTTGAAAACCAGGTGTTGAGATTTGCCAGTGCTGGGAAGACAGGATTGAGAAAAGACTTTCTAAAGAGCCCTTCTTTAAGTTTATTTACTTATTTTAATGAGATGGTGTTTCTCTAGTATTAATCAGCTTCCTCCATATACCCTGATAGCCCTGTTAAAAAAGTGATGTTATCCAGGATACTGCCCCCTCTTTCAGTGCCGAGAGTCATATTTTTATTTACAGCCGTGTTTGTTTAGCTTTGTTATCTCCTTATTAATCTCCTTCTTAAAGCTCCTGCTTCTTGCTTTTATATAGTGAGCTGCTCCCTTAGGGACGCAAAGTCCAGGACTTCTCCCTGTAATGGTGCTGTTTATTTTCTTTGCCCCCTTGCAATTGCCTGCTGTAACATTTGTAGTATGTGTTAAGTAATCCTTAAGGTAACATTTTTATTATGTCATAAAAAGTGCATGGCAAATATATTATAACTCATGGAATTTGTTTGTTTTAAAAATGGAAGGATAATTTATTGAGTGTGTTACATGAGAGCTGCTCCCCTTATTAGAGTATAGAAATGCTGCTTATTTAGGAGTATGTTCTATTGAGAAAAGCCATGGTCTGACATGCCTAGAAAGAACAAGCCTGGTTGGCTGAAAATGACATCATAGTTTATGTACTCAATAAAAATTTAATTAAGTCATTACAGAGGTTGCAGTCACCGTTTAACCCTGTGATTTCTTCTATTTAGCACTTTTTCATTAAACGTCCAGTAATAGCCCAGTGACCAAATTTGATGGCCTATAAAATAAATGCATGAATTTTAATAGTTTATATAAATGGAAAAATATGAGTAACTGACATAAAAGACATTTTGCCTTGTGATTCTACTGTATGCATGTATTATAAAAATAAAGTTATGAAGGATGGCAATTTAATTGAAGACTATATATGAGCCATAGGTTTGATAGTATGACACGAACTAATTAGCTGTTTGAGGGGGAAATTATTACAAGGCAGTAACCGCAGTGCTATATGCATATTAATAGAGCTTTGATGACATCATGGATGGAGCAGTTCTGGTCTGTTGTGTCCAAGTGTTTGTGTCTGGTATTGTTCATGGCTTTCCTTTGTGGGGCAGGTTCTGCAGATGATGATGGCTCAGCATGCTGTTTTGGAGGCTTAACATTTAAACCCTGTTTTCTATTTGTCAGTCTGGCAGAGTCCTCTTTGTCATGCGTTCAGCCTATTGTGTCACAGAATGCTAGTGATCTTCAGTTGGCTTGTTTGTGGGCCTTTTTCCACCTTCTGACTATCGTGACATTTGGTGTGGAATTTCCCATGCTAAAGTACCAAATACTCAGTATAGGTTTAGTACCACTAAAGAGTAGGAGCTGTGTCCTGAAATAGTTGCTTTGCCAGATTATTTCAGACTTTTATCGTATGGTTTATTATACTATATGATGGTGAGTTGTTGAGGTCTGAACATCCACCTGGTCTCCATTATATCTTTATGCGGAATTGTTAAGTTCAAAAATACTGCCCCCTTCTTCCTTGGCTCCATCTAGAAGCATTGAGTACAGGCCATCAGCTTTTTGACCTTGCTCTTGACTCCAACATCTCCAGTAAAACCACTGAGACAGAGTTCCTAATTGCTGTTTTGCTGTTTGTTTGTTTGTTTTTAGATTGATTCCTATGCAATGAAACAAAGTATGAAAATTATGGCAGAAAATTTCTATGGATCCATTTTTGGATACGATGAGGTAATACTAATCTATGTTGAGTGCTGTATAGACAAAGAAGACAAACATCTGGTGGATAGAACGTGTATTTTATACAACCTCTTTTCTTTTGATTTACCAACTGAATGTGCCAAGGAAAGTGAGCTTGTATATATTTGCCTATCTTGTCATATCATACTATGCTTCTGCCTGTGGTGATGATAGAAGTGAAACTAGGGAGCAGGTTGTGGCCTTAATCAAGAATAAATGTGCTTGGTGTGTTTATGGAGAAACCAATAGCAACATGGTCATAGGTGACTTGGGACTATTTTAGGGAGTTGAATGAAGGACAGCCTTTTATCCAAATCATTGGACAATTTTTTAAAGAACAGCTCCAGGATCTTCATCACTCATATTACTGACTTCTATGTTGACCGAGGTTTGCCTTTTAAATTTCAATGGACATTGAGTGCAAACGTTCAGACCTGTCTTCTTAATTACAAGAGACAAAGGCTTTCGATTTTCTCTACAAATACCTTCTGTGATACATCGTTTTCTCCTGTGCATGAAAAGCGAGTGAAAATGGACTTGTTTTGCAATTGCTGAGATGTAAGTCTTTGAGTTATGTCAGCTAAGGCTGAAGCCACTTAAGTGTTTGCAGTTATGTCTTCCCAATTGATTGTTTCTCCTCCTTTATTTTAGGGAATTCTATCAGATGATCATGTGCTTGCAGCAGCTCTCTGGAGAAACCTCTTTGATAAAAACTGTGAGGATCCAAGGAAGCTCGAACTAATGGTAGAATATGTGCGCAAACAGGTAGGTCACTCTTTGGAATATGGGCATTCTTACTGCTTCTAAAATAATAAAAAGGTTGCATTTGCATTATTTTCAGAAGCTTGGCCCATCCCCCTAGTACAACAGCTGCCAATATTGATGGTATTTCAACAATGACCATATATTTACAGATGTCGGTATTTCTTGCTTACTGAAAATATTTGGTTCTACTTTGGATTTTTGTAGCCTATTTTAATTGTTTTTGAATTTAAAAATTGTTTTTAAAACCTTTTTACACATACAGTGGTACCTCTAGTTATGAAATTGTGTGTGTGTGTGTGTGTGTGTGTGGTGTCATTACAAGCGTCACTGACACTTTGTGACTCCATGTCCATGGAATTTTCTTGGCAGGAATACTGGAGTGATTTGCCAGTTCCCACGCCATTCCAAATGCATTTTCATAACTAGAAATAGTTTCCCATAGAAATGCATTGGAAATGGATTAATCTGTTCCAGGTGGGAAATCACCTGCCCCCAAAAGCAAAAAGCACAGTAACAGGAAAGGAAACAACAGATGATGAGCAACCTACCTTATAACCACTTGAGAAATCCGAAAGTCTGAAAAAGTCCCCAAAACAGTGCCAAATATTTCCAAAATGGGCAGTTTAAAAAGGTCATTGGAAAAAAAGAAGCCCCAGTTCTCAGCTTTCCTTTTCAAAATGGCTCCTTCTTCCTAATTGCAGCACTGGAGTCGTGTTGCTGCAAGAAATCCACCAAAGAAGTCCCAAAAGTCCCCCAAATGGTGCCAAATATTTCCAAAACTGTCAGTTTGAAAAGGTCATTTTAAAAAAAGCCCCGATTCTCAGCTTCCTTTTTAAAAATTGCAACACTGTAGTCGGGTGGCCATAAGATGGCAGTAATGCTATTGCAAACAAGCAGGAGCCACTTTGAAAAGGAATCTTTCCTTTCCTTTTCCCTTTTATAACTTGAAGATAAGGCTTTCCCCTCGTAATTTGACATTTCCCTATACCCATGGATTTCTATTTGTAACTCAATTTTTTCATAACTTGGGGTATTCGTAACTTGAGGTACCACTGTACACCCAATCAGGGTTGTAGGAAGATGGCCCCCCTTCCTACCCCATTTTGTTTCTACACTGAATCTTTCTAAATTAAACTATACAGCTGTTTAGAATACTACCATGAGCTATACTGCCATGAGCATATTGGAAAAGAGCTAAGAAGTCAGATATATTCCCATATTACTTATAGACTGTTTTGTATTGACCAGTGACAAGAATCCCACCATTGTAAGTTGTCTTTAAATGGGCATCATTGACCAGTCACCAAACAGCCACCATGTTATTTGCAAAATGCACAATTAAGAAACCAATTTACTAGGAGAATGGCATGTCTTCTGTCATGCCAAGGAGCACTACTTCTACTGGCATAGCTAAATGTCTCTTCTAATTTGGCCCTCAAGTTGCTGAGATGGAGGCATCCAAAGTAAAAGCTAGTTTGTACTTTCCAGTTATTGGGGATCCATATATCTTTTATGTATTTGTTGGCCTCAATGTAAATTAGAAAAAAAAACCAATAGCATTTTTGACTACGAATAGCTAACTGTTTAAATTGAATCTCAATGTTATTTTACAGGAGAATGTTTGGTCAAATGCCATCTAGTTAGACAGTTTCTTGCCTAACATGTATATTTTTGTTTCCCAAAAATGTATCAAAACCTAAATTTTAAAATTCTTCTATGTATTCATAACATTATTGTTTGGGGCAGAACAAGTCTTGAATGTCATGCTGATCTTTGTTTCTACATGATAACCACCTTTTACAGACTCCAAGTAGTTGCCTAGTTTGCAAAAGTGTTTTAGCTGGAGATGTTTTCATGTAAAATGAAGCCCCATCAAATTCACATTGTTGTTCTTTCTGAACCCAGCCAATACACAGACACTTATAACCTCATAGATCTTTAAATATCTGTACTGGACTGATCGCCACTGAACTCAGTGAGATTTATTTCTTGGCAAACATTCGTAGAACTGAATTGATGTTTGATCAGTGACAAATTTGGATCCATGTATACGAGACTGGATGTGCCATGAGATAAGCAGCAAAACTGCCCACGCAGTGGGATTTCCTGACTCCCTTCCACACACCCAAAGCTGTTCCTGAATGTGTTAGATATTTATTTATTTAACTTTTCACTTTTAGACCGCTCCGATTTTCCCTCAGGAACTCTGGGCAGTTAACAAAGGCCAAATAGGACACAAGAGTAATGGGAGAACTGGGCAGTGCTGCCGTTTGCACTCAGAAGTAGCATTCTGCCCACATGCAGGAGATTGCCAGATTAGTGCCGTTATAGAGGTAAATCTGTTTTAGCGATGCGGCCCAAGAGGTGTTCTCATTTGTCTAACCTTGTGCTTCTACGACACTTTGAGGACTTGTAAGTTAACATGTGGGGCATCTGGGGTCTCACTCATTGCAGGCCAAAATTCACCCTTTTTAGCTCCAATTTGTACAATCAAATAGCTACGTGTTGCATATTGCCCTTTTTATGGCTTTATTTTTTAAGAGTCCAGTTTGATTGCTTTCTTGGTCCCGTGTACTATGAAATGCTTTGAGATCTAAGACATCTCCACTTCTCCTGCTTGTAATAGTCAGACATTTGATTGAAGGAATCACTCATAATGAATCTCTCTCAGTCATGTTATTTTGTTGTGAATGGCAGGTGCAGCATCTGGATGCTATGCCAGGCGAAGACCTGCTGCTGTCTGGTGAAGTGACTTGGCGCCCTCTCGTGGAAACTAATGCACAGAGCATTGTGAAGCCTGCTTTACCAACATATAATGATGCAGGACTCTGAAATCTTCCATCAGCTGGCTCAGATTTATTTTTTATTTTTTGCTGCTGTGTATTTTACCTCTATGCGGACCAGTTCCTGAAAGTGGGAGTTTATGTATACTGTATATGATCAAAAGAGAAATAAATGGATGCTGTACTTGCTATTTGAAGAATTAAAACTCCCTTATTTTCATTACTTTACCTTAGTGATCAGGATGACCTGGATTTTTTTTTAGTATTATTATGTCTATAGACAAATGCAGCTACTTCATTTGAGGAAACCCTCACCGCTACACTGTCCTGTAGTCCCAATGAACAGGTTTTCAGAGGGAATGTTTGTTTTTTGAAAGCAATATAGTTTACCAAAGTGACAAGTAACCTGCCTTTTGTCAGGTAAGCTGGCCAAATGTTACAACTCTTTGGTCTGTGAAAATCACAAGCATGGATGCCAACTCTCTCTCTCTCTACAGGTATTATGTATCTCAGGGCAAGTGAGAGACTCGAAATGCAAAACTTGAATAGGTTGGAACTGATAGAGTGGGTATGGATGTTGGTTAAAGCAAGGGAGGAAAAATATTATAGCACTTTGAAGACCAGTGGTTTTATTTCAGTATGAGCTTTTGTGCATCAAAATCCACTTCCTCAAACCTAGTACTGTACAAAGATATGCTCTGAGTGTAGTTTTCTTGCTTCTCTCAGCAGCACAGACTCACAGCTTGCATGTTAATGACACCACTAAAGACAGAGCTTGAGAGTCAAGCAAGATGTGACTATTAAATGCATAGATGTATATAAATTGCAGAATTAAAAATGAAAATTGCATTTGCACCTTCGGAGGAGAGTACTGCAGTGACATTAGGCATCAAGGAAATTTCTGTTTTCCTGCTGTGGTCCAGAAAAAGACTCCTTTTATGAAACTAATATATATATTGTCAAGGGGAATTGGAAAGTTCTTAGCAATAGTAATAAAGTATTTACTCCCCAAACAATATCCTTTTTCCAAAAAAAAGGACTCATTCAGGATCACAGCAAAGGAAGAAATTTCAGACCAGTATTCCATCAAGCTTCCACCGAGCAGAATGCTTTGCCAGCATAGTAATGCAGAATTGCACTGCTTGCACAGGTACTCCTGTGGGGATGGGTTCTTACAAAACCCTCCCTGTGCATGAGCAACAGCAACTTTGGCATAGAAAGAACGATCCCATGTCATGACTCTCATGGAAATTTCTCTCTGATGTTAGCTCAACATAATTCAGATCTTAGCTATCTCACCCAGATTGGTACTATTTGTGTTTTTAAAAACAAACTTTAAATTTTTTTAACACAGATTCAGTGCTATTGTCAAGTTTGGACCTGAAACTGCACCCAGAAACCATTTTTCAACCTGCTATTGTTGCCTTCCAGGTATGGTATGAAAACCTGCAGTATGAGCAAGATTTCTTAGTCATGGATTTGAATTCATCAGGTTACCTGTTTTTAAAATAGTGGCTCAGGTATAGCTAACAGCTTGATCAGGTGTTTCAAATCTGCTCCTTAATGAGTAGAGGTGTGCAGGTTTGTACTCTTGGACTACAATTCCCAGAATAGGTACCTGGGAAATTCTGGGATTTGTGGTCTGAAAACACAAATCTGCACATCAGTCACTAAGAATCTACTACAGTACATGTTATATAATAAATATTAACACACAGTTCCTATTTAGAAGCAGAACTTTCTTAGGGTCAGAAACATAAAACGAAGATACAATGTTCTTGTTTTACTTACTATGTAATGCCTTTGTTGAAATGTTGGAGAGTAGTTCTCCATAAACCTAAGGTTTGATGCAAATAAATATACTGAAAACAATATGCAGATGCTTTTCATTTTGGCTTGCATGTACTTGTGTATCACTTTCATGTTTGACCATGGCTGTGCTTATTCTCCTCTCCTCTTTTTCTTATTATCCCCCAAAGTAGTCAGGAAAGTGTGGTGTCAAGGGACTTGAAAAGATTATATTTGACTCCTTTTCCAATTCCCTGATTTAATCCTCTTTCTTGGTGATTGAAGGGATTATGATCTCCGGCACCCAATTCTGCTCTTTGCCAAGTGGATTAAGACAACCATTCTTACGCATTGAGAATCATGTGAATGAGTTGCATAAAAAATTCATTATTTAATGTTCTTTCTTCCGAGTGGAGATGGCTAAATAAAAGATTGTATTTTGCATGAGAGGTAGGAAAAATTCAGACATTTGCTTCAGTAGAAACCTTCTGCTGGTTTCTGTCCTCAAACCTTTATTTAAAACTCTAAATTGAAGCAAAACCACCTGTATATGAAGGAAAACCACCTGTATACCTTTTAATGGAGACACTCTGTTCCATTATTAGATTATGTAAATTAAACCCACTATTCCATGATAAGATTCCCAGTCTCTACATAGGATCAGATTTATTAGGATTTGCATGAATACAGATATTTATATGAGTAAAAAGCAAAAACAGCATTTCCAGAAGAAAACAGTAAACATGCATGGTGTGGAAAATTAGTACTAGGTTTTTAGGGGACAATGCTACAATGAAAATGCAACATGATTGCTGTTCTGGGCATACCCTGAGAGCGGTTTCCTCAAGCAACTTTCAAATTAACAAGTCAATTCTCTTTGTACAAAAATAAATAAATAAATCAAATTTGTTATTCATCCCAAAACCAAACATCCTCAGTTTAACTTGTTATAAAATCTGTGTCACATAAAGAAACTTTGTGTGTGAGGTATATTCCACTTTTGTGAAAACATTATGGACTAAACATTTTTCCTCAGTTTATTCAAGATGCTTTTGTTGTAAACTGAGCTAAGGAGAGAAACCTCTTATGTGTGAAGTATTATGTAGTGGATGTGTGAGATAGTAACACCTTGTAATTCATTACAGCTGTGTTGTATTTACATAAAAGAAGGCTTAGCTGTGTAGGAATTTGCTGATTAATTTATTTTTAATGGGAATGAAGTATGCTGAGGACCAAAATAAACTTTACAGTGTGTATCTTGCTGCCCCTGGAATAGATGGAAAATGTAATGGTAGGTATTTTGGCACAAAGCTACATACATTAATTCATATTCAAAATACTCCTTTAAAGATTAACTCCTTTCTATCCAGGACACTTTTGCCACCTTCCAGTGCCATGAAGACATGCCTGAAAGTATTGAATGCCACCAGTCAACATGGTGGAGCCTTGGCAGCACCGTTATGAGAACACTTTTATGCAATAGGTATGAAAATCCTGAAACCTACTCTATACCATAGGACAATGTTGGTGAACCTATGGCATGGGTGCCAAAGGTGGCACTCAGAGCCCTTTCTGTGGGCACCCAACATCACCCCTTCACAGCCACCTGTATTCAGGTATAATTGCTGTATTGGCACTTTGCAAAAAATTAGTGGGTTTTGAATCGCAGTTTGAGCAATCGGACTCTAAAAGGTTCGCCATCACTGCCATAGGATCACGTGGAGCCCAAGGGACCCTAACCTTGGCACACTTAATACTATTGGTTTTAAATATTTATCCCCCCTTCAAAGCCCTGGATAGCCGTGACACTTGCTAAACTGGGGGTGGGGAGCCAAAATGAAGCTTTATTATTAGAATTATGCCTTCGCTATCAGTGTACAATTGTGAGCTAGAAAAGGAGATGCAAAATTAGGATGCAGGCAGTACTTCATGGACTATAAGGTAAATAAAGATCTTTGTTCAGATTAGTTGAGGATACAGTTGTGGGGTCAGGACTGTCTTGCCTGCTGTGAATATGAGATAAAGATTTACCGTTAAGTTGGCTGATTTGTAGAGGCCCTGCTGTGATGCATACAGTTGTTATTCCCTCTTAAGTAAAAAGTGGGTGGCAGTGGTCAGCTGAAGGAGGATCGTGTAGTCAGCTTCCTAAGCCAAACAAGATGTTTAAGAAACAGAGTAGAATGGTCAAACCTCAAAACAGAAGATTTGAAAAGGGAGTTGTCTGCGTGGGAATGCTGACAGAACCTAAGCCACATTTGAATCAGTGGCATGTTCTCTGGTTCCTATTCCTGCCCTAATACTTTTAACACAACACTCTATCCTTTCAACCTGGTCTGGTCAAGAAGAGTTCCGAGTGGAAATGGTGTATCTGAATTGGCTTGTGTTGAAAGCTTTGAAAAAAGCTGTAAAAAGGTAGGGCTTGACTCCAAAGAACTGCCTGATTAGAGCAGTGCACCAAAAAACTACTGGTTCATTCTTCTTATCCCACTCCCTAGTTTCTTCTACTTCCTGAAAATAGTTTGCAAGTTCCTCCAGAGCACCCTGTCAGCTTTCAAGAGAGGCAGAAGAGTGACACACAGACACCTGGTGCTTTGCATACATAGACATGCTTGTTTAAGTAGGCTTTGAGATGCAACCCCAGTTTTCAAAATATCTTCTGTTCAAATAAGCAATAAGAGTATTTGGGACAACAGTAAGTAGAAAGCTTGGCCAGGTGGTTCTCTAACATCGGGACGGTAGGTGGGTGACACAAATCATAGCTTAAACATGGTTTTGCTTAGGCAAACACCTCTGAATTAATTTCATTATTTATTTATTTATTTATTTATTACATTTATATACCGCCCTATCTTCCGAGATGGAACTCAGGGCAGTGTACACTAAAAAAACAACCGGCAACAGACAAACAAGAGAATCGGAGACAAACTCCCAGTAAAATAGGGGGGTACAATACCCTCCCCAGAGGATGGCATGGGCGGCAAACACACACACACACACACACACACACACACACACACACACACACACACACACACACACACACACACACACACACACACACACACACACACACACACACACACACACACAAATAAATTAAATAAAAAAGTTGCCAAATGTCTCCTTGAAGAGATGAGTTTTCAAGGCTTTTTAAAAGGCGGGCAGGTACACTGCTAGGCGCAATTCACTAGGGAGCTGATTCCACAGTGAAGGGCCCACCACAGAGAAGGCACGGTTGCGCATGAGCGATTTCCGCGCCTCTCTGGGTGTGGCCACCCTAAGTGAGCACGCCTGCACCATCCTCATGGGCCTGGTCCCAGTTGACCTCTGAGAGATACGCTCCGACAGGTACTCTGGACTCAAGCCATGGAGGGCTTTGAAAATCAAAACCAGGACCTTGAACCTTATCCAGAGGGCAACGGGTAGCCAATGCAGGCAAGCCAGGACTGGGGTGATGTGCTCAAATCTACGAGCACCCACCACCAGTCTGGCCGCCGCATTTTGCACCCGCTGGAGCCTCCGGACAAGGGTCAAGGGCAACCCCACATAGAGGGCATTGCAATAGTCGATCCTCGAAATCACGAAGGCCTGCACGACTGTCCTCAGGGAGGACTCATCAAGGTACTGTCGGATCTGGGCGATCCTGCGGAGATGGATAAAAGCGGCCCTGGAGACTGCCATCACCTGGGCTTCCAGGGAGATGGCTGAATCCAGGACCACGCCCAGATTCCTGTCCCTGTCTGTAGGCTGGAGGGAGACTCCCCCCAGTCTGGGGAGGGGGGCATTGTACCCAGACAAGGGCGCCCCAAAGAACAGAACCTCCATCTTCTCCGGGTTCAGCTTGAGCCAGTTAATCCTGGTCCATTCCAAGACTGCCTCCAGGCACAGGTCGAGGGAGCGTACTGCCTCCTCTGCAGAGGAAGAAAAGGAGAGAGAGAGTTGCGTGTCATCAGCGTACTGATGACAGCAAACTCCAAATCTCCTGATGACCTCCGCCAGCGGCCTCATGTAAACATTGAACAGCATGGGTGAGATTGCCGACCCCTGGGGCACTCCACAAGGGAGAGTCCAAGGAGCCGACAAGTCATCACCCAGCTGAACCTGCTGAGACCGTCCACCAAGAAAGGAACGGAGCCAAGACAATGCAAGGCCCCCAATTCCCACCTCAGCCAGCCGGACCAGCAGGTTACCATGGTCAACGGTATCAAAGGCAGCTGACAGATCAAGGAGTACCAATAGGGAGGAACACCCCCTGTCAGCCTCCCTGAGGAGGTCATACTGCAGAGCGACCAGGGCAGCCTCGTTCCCCCGAAGCGGCCTGAACCTGGACTGGAAGGGATCCAGGATACGATTTTCCTCCAGGTATGACTGGAGCCGGATGGCGGCTACCCTCTCAACAACCTTGCCCAGGAAGGGAACAATGGCAATTGGACAATAGCTGGATAAATCATCCGACACCAAGCCAGGCTTTTTCAGTGTGGGCTTCACCACGGTATCCTTCAATCGGGAAGGGAAAATACCCTCCCTAAAGGTGGCCGTGGCAATAGCCGAAACCCACTCCGACATGTTCCCTCCGGCCAATTTAACAAGCCAAGCTGGGCAAGGGTCAAAAGGAGTAACAGCCGGCTGGCAATAAGCCATAGCTCTGGAGGCCTCCGCTGAAAACACCGGCCCAAACTCATTTATGACAAATGACACTCCACTTGACAAAATACTATCTTCTGGCGATTCAAAGCTTCTCAGTAAATTCTATGAAATGAAAAAATGATTGATACATTGGTCAAATATACTATGATAAGATGGGCAGAAAATTTTGGTTATTCTATTCATTTAAACAAATGGGACTCTTTGTGGAATACTGTTAAACTCTTTAAATCTATAGCCTTTAAGGAAAATTGTTACAAGATGTTTTATAGATGGCATTTCCCCCCCACCGTTTATCTAAGATGTATAATTGCTCACCCAAATGTTGGAAATGTAAACATGACAGTGGTACCTTTTACCATATTGTGGTGGACATGTAAAGTGGCAAAGGCATATTGGATAATGGTAAAATTATTTTTAGAAAGATATTTGAAGATTAAGTTAGAGCTTAGACCAGATTTTTTTCTATTAAATACAGTATAGTAGATATTAATATCTCATATGACCAGAAATATGTACTTCATCATGTAATAGTTGCAGCAAGGATATTGTATGCGAAATTTTGGAAACAACCAGAAGTGCCAACAGAGAGAAACTTCCACGAAAAGATAAGAGAATGTATTGAAATCGATAGACTCTCCGGTTTTCTAAAGGGAGACTACGATGAGATTTCCCGGAAAAGATGGCAAGAAGTAACAAACTTATTAGTATTGTGATATTATTTGGTGATTTGTCAATATGTTAAACCGTTATTTTTGGCTTGATATACTTAATGTAATTTTATAGTGTATTCCCTTCCCCTCCCCCACACCCTCCCCCCTTCGTCCCCCCCCAAAACCCCCAATAAAATTACTAAAAAAAAAAGAAAAAGAAAACACCGGCCCAAACTCCACCAGGCAAGGAGACAGAGGGGGTGAGGCCCCAGGGATATCAGGGGATGAACTAGAGCAGCTGAAGGGCAGATCGGAGCAGACAGCCTCAATTTTAGATCTAAAATAGGCTGCAAACTGCTCACTAGTGAACTCACTAGGAGGAGGCCCCAGCTGACCAGGATTGGAGAGGTCCCTAACCACCCAGAACAACTCTGCCTGGCAGTTCGAGGCCTCGCCAATTCTCAGGGAGACATAGGATGTTCTAGCATCCCTGATCGCGCAAACATAGCGGCCAGTCAGCTGATTAAGTGCAGCCCTACTCACTGCCGTCCGATGTGTCCTCCAAATGAGCTCCAGCCTTCTGCGTTCTTGCTTCATCGACCGCAACTCGGCCGTATACCATGGCGAGGAGCGGTCTCAGCAACGCAGGAGGCGCTTAGGGGCGATTCGGTCTACGGCCCCTGTGGCACCCTCGTACCATCTATCCACCAGGGCTTCAGCCGGATGGTCTGCCACACCGCTAGAAAGCTCCCCGAAGGCCTCCATGAACCCAGAAGGGTTCAGGAGCCTACGGGGGCGGGCCCAAATGTAGGGTCGACGCTCCCCGCTGGGTGGGGTGGTGATCAACAGGGAAAATTTTAGCAGATGATGATCCGACCATGACACGGGTAGGGGTGAGATACCCCTAACCCTCAGACAAGAATCTGACGACATGGAGGTAAAAACCAGGTCCAGGGTATGGCCTGCTCTATGGCCATACAAAAGTTGAGGTTTATGGTGAAGGCATCTAAAATAAAGACTGTAATACACCTGACACATTAGAAGTATGTATTCCTGCCAAGAAAACTCCATGGACATGGGTTCACAAAGAGTCGGTCACTACTGTAATGACACAACACACACACACAATGCATTATACATTATCTGCAACAAACAACTGTAATTATTGCTTAAAGAAGCCTGTTACAACATGTGAGTTAAAACTTGTATTTTTGATATGTTTAGTTTGCTGGAGCATTCGCAGCCAGAAAAATCAACCACACCCTTGCGAGTTCGCTACAGAAGAATTTTCTCATCAACCGCTACACACACACACACACACACACACACACACACACACACACACACACACACACACACACACACACACACACACACACACACACAAGTTTCACAGATTTTGGCTTACATTTCAACCAGATTTTTATCTTATACTTGGGCTGTAAAATGTTTCCTTGTTCAATCTGCCCCAAACTTCCTGAACTGTGACTAGATCTGTGTGGGAAGCACCTGGTTGTGACATTTGCTACCAGGTAGTTCCTTATTTTAAGAGAAAGCATATACTGTAGTTAACTGATTGTTGTATATTCATGGCATGATGACATGTAGATACTAGTTTTAAACAGCACTGTGTTTCTTGTTGAGTCAGAGGGTGTTGCTCAGTTTTGGTCAGGAAAATTCTAATCAAGAACTGGCTATCAGGATTGCCATAATCTTGACTGTTTTCTATGAATATTGTTCTCTGTATTGTACTTTTTAAAGCTGTGAAATTCCTTTTCGTCTTTGTCTCAGTAGCAACCATGTGAAATTACCTCTTACATCTCATTCATTTGACAAACATTGTGGAATCAACCCCATAAAATAACAAGTGTCTGACTTACTGACATTGAGACAGTCTGGGATTCAAAATCTGCTTAAAATTGATTACTGCAATGCGCTCTACGTGGGGCTGCCTTTGAAGACGGTCCGGAGATTGCAACTGGTTCAGAATCGTGTGGCGCGGCTGGTAAGTGGTGGAGCTGCCAGGGATCACATCACGCCGATTCTGCGTAACCTGCATTGGTTACCAGTTGCTGTCCGAGCCCAATTCAAAGTGCTTGTTCTCACATATAAAGCCCTAAACGACTTAGGACCTAGATACCTGAAGGACCGCCTCCTTCCATACGAACCTACCCGGCGATTAAGATTGAGCCAGGGGGGCCTTTTAAAAGAGCCATCCCTCAAGGAGGTGAGAGGGATGGCTTGTAGACAAAGGGCCTTCTCGGCAGCTGCTCCCAAGTTATGGAATGCCCTCCCTATTGAGATCCGCCTGGCGCCAACACTGATTACATTTCGGCGCCAGGTAAAAACCTTCCTGTTCCAGAAGGTTTTTAATTGATACAATATAGATTGTGGGTCCGCTGATGACAATTTTAGGATGATGATTTTAAAGAAGGTTTTTATTACTGTTTGATGATTTATTGATATTTTATTTATAACTATTTTAAATTGTTTTAATTCTTTGATTGTAAGCTGCCCAGAGACCTTTGGGTAGTGGGCGGCATATAAGTTGAATAAATAAATAAATAAATAAATAAATAAAACTTGTACCAGAAAGAAATAATGCATTGAGTGTAGCTATTCTGTTCATTTCATTAGCCCTTAATTTTTCCAGGCACCATACATTATTGTTAAAAATACACTAACATCTTTAAATTTACAGAACAATTAAAATATACTAACATATCTTGGTTTCCTTCTTCACTGTATACTATTTGAGAACCCTTTTTCTGTAGGATAGATCTTCCTACAGAAGATCTGCATTTTCCCACAGATGTGGGGTCCACTCGGAAAAGGCTTGCTATGTCTATGCGGTGGCATTTCAGAACTTTGGCCAGTTTGTAGCTGCATTTGGCCAATGTTCCAATGTTATGTGTAGCGATTTGCATTGGTTTTGGTCTCCTTTGAACTAGCTTCTTTAACTGGTCCTGTTCCGGGACCAGTAGCCCTTGTCTACTTCTCACTTTGTTTGGATGGGGCTAGTGTGCTTCGCGGATAAGTGAAACCTTTTAAAAGATCAGAATTATGTGATGGTGAGCTGGATCAGCGCATGAGGTTCCTGAAGCTGATGGGGCACATCCGTCAGTTGTGTCCAGCCTGGGGCTACAGTCAATGACAGAAGAACTTGGTGCAAAGATCTTGAATGGACGTAGATGTTAGATCCACTATTCCTGACCCAGTTGGGCCATCATTCTCAAAATCCAGCATTCTGTCACTACCAACAACTTGGTTCATAAGAAAAATTGTTCCAGGTCACTAAATATCCAAGTGGAAGCGGTTCTGCTGGAGAGACCCTTGCTTTGGCAAACCAGCATTTCAAGTGCAAGATACCCTTTTTCTGTGTCTCAGACACAGTTGTGCCATTGCCGCTTGCATTTTAATAACTTGGCCAAAACCCTTGAGTAGGGCCACTGCCTCAATGGAACTTACAGAGGAGTTGACTCGCCAAATCCTCATGGACTAAATGGCCCTACTCCCGTTGCAATGACAGGATTTCAGCCATTATGTTCTAGAGATATACAAAATTACAAATACAGTATTTGGGAAGGAACCCTCTTCAGAGCAAGAAAATGGTTATATTTTTCTGGTGGTTGGGCAGCAGTCTTGAAGGATTCTGACATGCACCTTCCATATAATTCCTGGGAGGCTGACGACTCAGCCAGAAACATGCTGAGCAAAGGTAAACTGGGCTCCACCCATGTCCTTCAATCTTTTCTCAGAAGAGGGGTGGATGGGGGTAGTTGTTTAGTTCAATCCAGTTATTCATTAGCAGTAATTCTTACTCTTGGACATCCTGGTCAGTTTCATCTTTCATTCATTATGCTCCAAGTACATTGGCTATTCTTATGTATCATTTGCCGCTTGTCTGACTTACTTCAGCTGCATAACTTGTTCTTCCGGAGGAGAAGGCAAAATAAAGCCAAACTAGATGACCTTTGGACTTATTTAATAAGGCATTTCTAATTATTAATGCACCAACTTCTTATCTTACAATGCCACTAGGGAAAGTTTACTCTGTCGTGGGAGTAATGAGGTCTATTAATGCATTTTACAGTTGGTAATATAGTATATTCATATTGCATAAATCATAGGTCTAGGAAATCAAATATGTATTAGCTAAGTTATCTATTAGAAGGGAGAAATTGTTAGGTGCCAAAAAATTATGACTATATATATGGTTTTTAAACTATGGATTGCTTCCTTTTCCACAACTACCTCCACAGTGATATTTCCAAGTCATTAATGAGGAAGGAATAGAGAGTATGCTAATTAAATTTGCAGATGATACCAAATTGGAAGAGGTTGTTAATTCCCTAGAGGATAGGATGAAAAATCCAAAAGGACCTTGACAGATTAGAGTGCTGGGCCAAAGCTAACGGAATGGGTTACAAAAGAGGGAAATGTAGGGTGCTACATCTAGGTAAAATGAATGAATTGCACAGATATAGGATGGGGGATACTTGGCTGGAAAAATTGAACATGAGTCACCAGTGTGATGCGGTGGCCAGGAAAGCCAATGCGATTCTTGGTTGCATCAACAGAACCATAGTGTCTAGATCAAGGGCAGTGATAGTACCACTTTATTTTGCTCTGGTCAGACCCCACCTGGAGTACTGTGTCCAGTTCTTTGCGCCTCAATTTAAAAAGGATATTGACAACCTCAAGCGGGTGCAGAGGAGCACGGCCAGGATGGTTGAAGGTCTGAAGGAAATGTCTTATGAGGAACGGCTTAGGGAAAAGGGAATGTTTAGCTTTCAAAAAGAAGGCTGAGAGGGGATATGATAGCTATGTTTAAATATTTGAAAGGATGTCATATTGAAGAGGGAACAGGTTTGTTTTCCATGGCTTCAGAGACTAGGATTTGGGGCAATGGTTTCAAATTACAGGAAGAGAGATTCCATTTGAACATTAGGAAGAACTTCATGACAGTTAGAACTGTTCAGCAGTGGAATATGCTGCCATAAAGGGTGGTGGAGTCTCCTTCTTTGGAGGTTTTTAAGCAGAGGCTGGATGGCCATCTGTCGGAAATACTGAGATGGCCCTACATGGCAGGGGGTTGGACTAGATGGCCCTTGAGGTCTCTTCCAACTCTATGATTCCATGATTCTATGATAATAAATAATGACACAGTGGTTAAATGACTATACTGCAGGAAAAACTGCTCATGACCTGGGGTTCAATCCCAGGTAGAAGACTCATGGTTGACTCAGCCTTCCATCCTTCCGAGGTTGGTAAAATGAGTATCCAGCTTGCTCGGGGTGGGGGGGCAATGTGTAGATGATGATGATGATGATGATGATGATGATAATAATAATAATAATAATAATAATAATAATAATAATAATAATAATAATAATAATAATAATAATAATAATAATAATAATAGTGTGCCATCCAGTCAATTCTGACTAATGGCAATCCTGAGACTGTACAGCTTGCCCAAGGCTACACAGGCAGTCTCTCCGTGCAGGAGGCACAGTGGAGAACTGAACAACCAACCTCTGGCTCTACCACGGAGCTACCCAGCCAGCAAGAAGGCAAAAAGATTTTTTTTAAAACCTGATAAAAATCCATAGTAAGGGATACAACTGCCTTCCCCTTTTTCAGACCAGCTCAGTGCTACTATGTTGGTTTATTGTCTGTGCCTATTTATAATTAACACAAAAATCCACAATGACCTTAGAACATGTTCCAACATTCACATTTCCACTCAAGGCACAAGAACTAGCACAACAGGTTTCTGAGCATTAGCAACCAGACAGAACTTAGTTTAAGGTAAGTTAGGGCGGGAACAAGCCTCATTGCTTGACGAAGTGTGTCTAAAGGCAGCTGCTCCAGTGAAAAAGAATGGGAAAACCTTACTTGACATTTCTATGAGGAAAGCAACTGGCAAATGGGCCCTGAAAACATGAATTCTGAGCAAGTCATTTCTGCTTCAAGCGATGAACTGGAATAACCTGCTAAGTTTTTCAGAAGCTACTATTCTCCCTGTTTGGTGGAAGGCAACGGAAACAACAACTGCTGGCTCTCCATCAGGAAGATCGAAACTGTGGAGGAGCCCTGTTACGAGTCAGAGGGAAACATCTGGAGTACAAAAGAGGCAACACAAGCTGAGAATTTCTCTCAAGAGGGGCAACACTACATGTTACGGTGTTTAGCTACACAGCCACCGAAGCAATGAGCTGGCTCCACAGAAGCTACGCGAACTCCCAGGGCCCAAGTGGGCAACTGAAAAGTCGCCTGGAAGATCTGAAGAAATCTTGGCGGAAGGAAATCAGTCCTTCAGCGCTGCAGCACAGTGAAACGGCCCGACTGGCTGTGGATGCCTTCCTTGAACAGGGAGAAGCCGGCTACCGGCAAGCTCTCGCTCAGGAAAAAGAGCTGCCGTTTCTGTCTACGTTAGATATGGATTACATGAGCCAACACAGCCAAAGCATCACTGAGTCTCCCATGAAGGCAGGGCTCACAAGGGACGATAGTGCAGATGGAGCTTCTCTCCTCTCTGGAGTCACCTCAGGGACATACTTCCCGCTCATGTCAGATGTTGACCCTCCACTGCTGGAGCTTGGTTGGCCAGAGATGCCAGCACACAAAGTGCTTGCCCAGACAGAAATCAGTTTGCATTTCCAAAGAGACAAGGCAAATAATATTAAAGAAATAGTTAGGTCTCTAATAAGCAAGGCCAAAACAGTAAGTATAACATTTTATTTTCTAAGTTAAAAAGGGAGGACATTGCTGGTCAGTGGAGCTTTTGAGTTACATTGGAATTACCTGGATACACTTGGCTCCCTTTTTGATGCTTTCTGTATGCATGTTAATGTATTATATGAAATATTGTTATGCTTGTACTCTTGGGTCGGTTCTACATGGGTGCCTCTCAGTAGAGAATGATGAAATGTGTTTACAAGCAGATTATGAGCTTTAATGGTGAGATGTAATAGGGTAAATTAGGCAATAATAAGATAATAGCAGAAGTGGACTACTGTGCCTGCATTTTTTGTGGTGCGCTATGATATCTAAGGGCAAAATTATACCTTGATGCACACTAATCCAGAACTTGGAGAAGTTACTTTTTTAGTCAACAGCTCCCAGAATCCCCCACCCATGGCCATACTAGCTGTGGGATTTCTGGGATTCACAATCTAAATAGGTAATTTTTTTCAAAGCTGAATGCTGAGGCTCACTTGTGTTGTTATTTATAATAAACTCATTTGTGCCTAGGGCCATGGATTTCAAAATTATGGGGCTCATGTGGTCTGGATGTTGTCTGAAAACCTTAAAGAGGGACATGACAACAAACTGCATTTTCTATGCCAGTTTTTGAAAATAACTTCTATTATTAAGCCATGGGGAAAATGTTGACTGTGCCATAATGTTTATGGCTCCTGGGAGCCAAATATCATTGCTCCATGGACCACATCTTGCCCTAGAGATCTTGCCCATTGCTCCATGGGCCAAATCTTGCCCATTCCTTAACAGAGGCACAAGTCAACAGTGTATTTGGGATGATTTGTCAAGAAATACATGTGGAAATTCTGACATCCTAATGACTAGTCTGTGGCATTTCTAGAACAGAAATAAATAGATGCCAGATTCCTGCAGGTTTCTGCTCTGATATACTTCTTACAAAAGCTAAATGAATTTTCCATTCTAGTGTAGAATGTTTCATGCCCATTGTTCTCTTGTAAGAATTGAACCAAAATATCCCAACCTGTGTGTGTGTAGGGGATGTTATGAAAAAAGTGTGCATCAACTAGTGAAATTGTCTGATGGAAAATTGTAGAACATCTATAAATAGATTTGAATCCTGCATACGTGTCCTTCAAAATAATTTTTGCTAATTTTAATATAAATTAGTTGTATTTAATAATAGTGTTTACAACTTAAGAAAGAGGGTTCATGCCTTTCAGAATGGATGTTCATATTGAAACCATTAATCTTACCTTGCAGTCTGCCAGTTGGAGAAATGCCCCTTGTGAACTCTCCAACTGGCAGACTTCAAGGTATATGCAACCAAATACCTAGTGCATAGGAATTACAGTCCCAATCTAGCTTCCTTTGGAAAGAGTATGTATATCTTAAATATGTCTTTTTAGGCAGCACAATAAGGTAGTAGAATTCTGAGAAGCCTGGCAAGAAAATTTTGAGGGGGATATTCTTGTACTCCACCCATACATTATTTGCAAAATAGAGGGAAAGGAGGGAAATTGTTTTACATATATATTTTCTGTTTTTCTATTAGTGGTGAGTTGAACATGATGAAGCATTAGGAGATACGATTTTCCCAAGTAAAAATCTTATGTAATACAATAAATTCAATTACTGTGGAACCCTACCACCATACTTTATCGCAGGGGTTGGTTACAGTCTGTATGTTGCCCCAGGAACAAAACAGGAAGGGCATGTGAATGGATTACGTGCAGTCTCAATTTGCACATATACTTAGTGGTAATTGACATGTCTGGTTTAGATCAGTCACTCAGATGCTTACTGGAATGTGCCCATAAAAACTCGTGGGAGACAACCATCGTGACATACTTTTCCATAGGCAGGAAAAAGATGGGATTCTAAATAAAAGAATTTGTCCGGAAGTAACCTCAAGCAATAATAATCAGTCTTTCTCATTTATTTACATAAGAGCATAAGAAGCACCCTGCTGGTTCAGGCCAAGGGTCCATCTAGTCCAGCTTCCTGTATCTCACAGTGGCCCCAACAGATGCTTTTTTGACATGTGGCACCCAGAACGTCACACAATACTCCAAGTGCGGCCTTACCATTATTTTGTACAGCATAATGGCATTATAATATTGGCTGGGGTTTTTCAAGTTCCCTTTTTAATGATCCTTAGCTTGGAATTGGCCTTCATCACTGCCGCCACACACTGGGTTTGACACTTTCATCAAGCTGTCTACTGGAACAGCAAGATCTCTTTTCTGATCCCATTGCTAAGGACGGTAATCTTTTCATTTTCTCCAAGCAAGCTGACAGTGGGCGTTTATACACGACCCCTAAGCTCCGCTGCAAATGGCTGCAAGGTCCGGACCTTAAAAATGTTTACCCACCAGCTCCGGACTTTGCAGACAATTAAGTGTGACCCCGCCCACTTTAGCGCGACCCAGAGCAGTTTTCTTGTACCTACTTTTTGGTTGTGACAAATATTTGATCCGGTGTAAGGATAGTGAGTGCAGGGCTCTCCTGGCTTCTGTTTGTTCTTTTTTGCGCCCCGCCCCTTTAAGAGATCTGAATGCTGCCGGGAACAAAACGGAAGGTAAACTGGCATTCTTTTCTTTCCTTTTTCTCCCTCCCTCAGGCAGCCAGCAACCAGGAAGTGCAGAGGGGGGTGGGGACAGAGGAAGAGCGAGGAACCCCTAAGATCTCTGGTCCGAATTTAAGTGGCCAGCGGATCTTAGGGGTCATGTAAAAAGGCCCAGTGTAATACAGTATGCAATCTGAGAACCATGCTCACTTGTGACCATGCTCACTGGTGGGAGGACTTCCAGTATATACAATTGTGGCATGAGTCACTATCCAAGTTTCTTGAATTGACTGCTATGTAGGGGGAACTGTATTTTAACAGGGTGGGTGCACTGGTGCTTTTTCTAAAACATCTCACCTCTTTTATCTCCTCTCTGTGCAGGTGATTGCAATTGTGATGGATCTCTTCACAGATATGGAAATACTCAGTGATCTGATGGAAGCTTCAAGCCGACGGTGTGTTCCTGTATATTTGATCCTTGATGAAAAGAACCTAAAAGAATTTGCAGAAATGTGCCATAAAATGGATCTCACAATGGATGACTTCCCAGTATGTTTCTAGCTAGTTTTCTAAATAAATTATAGGCAGTTATAAAATACTATGTGATGATAATGAGGGGTACACGGAAAAAAGCTTTTATGACTATCCTCATTTTATTATCTCACCATTATTTGGATTAAAATCCCACTAATCAAAAAGGTTTAACTCCTACTGCCTACTACACCCTGCACTCCTCTGAGAAGATCTACTTTCCAATACTATGTTTTCACTTTTAAAACCGTTTTGGTAAAGTTAGCCTTCCTTCTCTAATTCACATTAGGCCAGATTGAGGATAATCCTACACATTATTTTAAAAAGCACTCGGTTATGGAGGGATTTTTTAAAATCTCCTCTGCCTACATTTTTGAAATGTTGCAGTTTTGCCTGTTGTCAAATAAATGTTCAGTAACATCTATGTCTTTGAAACCTACCAAATCCAAACATAATGTTAATCTTAGGGTACCTCTGAGAAAACACATCAAGCAGCTCCTGCCCCTCCCTCCAAAACCTCCAATAACCATTATCCAGAATACTAGTGTTTGCACTGGTTTGTAGCACCATGGCTATCTGTGGTAAATGGATGACATGCCAGGGTCACTGAAGCATAAAATAATGAAGTTACAAGGGGCCTATAAGGCCATAGAATTGAACGCCTTGCTCAGTGCAGGAATAGAAATAAAAGAATACAGGTATCTGCCAGGTGGTTGTCTAAATTTCTCTCAAATGTCTCCAGTGCTGAAGCATTCACCATCTCTTGAAGTAATTGGTTGCATTGCCATACTTCCTTTAACAGAAGTTTTTCCATCTTAGTTGTGTGCCTAACTGCACAACCAAGATATACACAGCAAGTGACACAAACCTCATGTGACCAATTGCATTCTGCCAGTATCTGACATATATTTCATCTTGACTGCAATCCAGTACCCACTTACTAGGAGTGAGAGGTAGATCAGCATAAAATTGCACTGGTAATATTTATGGGGTAAGGAACTATGGATACTGGATTTTGCATAACATTAATTTAGATGTTGATTTAGATATATATCACACTAAAGCCAAATTTCATATTCATTCATATATAGGTTCAGCACAGACAGCAAATGGCATCTGTCTCTGCTCCTCTAAAAGCTCTATTATGCCTTCTTCCCATTTCAGAACATGCGCATACGCTGTGTGAGTGGAGACACATACTACAGTAAAGCTGGCAAGAAGCTCACGGGACAAGCACTTGAAAAATTTATGTTGATAGACTGTGAAGAGGTCCTTGTGGGGACATACAGGTGAGAAATAACAAAGCAGTCAAAATGTTTTCACATTCTAAGAACATCTGTAAGGGAGGGGGGTTCAAATATAGGTCCATATGTTGGAATGTTCGGTAGTGGAGCCAGGAGATGGGATGGCACATCCATACAACCCTTCCCAACAGAGGTGGCAGCCACAATTACCCAGGTCATGTGTACTTAATGGGGCTATATGATATGCCACCTGTGTGGCCTTCAGCAAATTACACAATCAGACAATAAGGAGGAATACTGTAGGTAAATCACTTCTGAGCACTTTAAGTCACTATAAACTGAATCAACTTGATGGCACATCATTACAGTATTTATCAACTTTGTCTGATATATTGAAGCATATCCTTTGGTATTTCATTTTGAAGATACAGCTCTTTGGGAGCTGCTGTGATGTACCAGTCAGCCTGGAAGTGTTTCTTATGTGCTGTTAAGGACTTATAGTGGCCCTAATAAGATTTTTGAAATATTTTTATTTGAAGCATGCAATTGTAAATGGATTTCCCAAAGATCACAGCAGGATTTACTTCTAAAAGGATGCATAGCATTAGATGAAATTTGTGATTCTATAGATACTTGGCTAAGAGTACATTCCATTGAATTGCATTTCTATTAACTTCTTATCTCAACTTACCTCCAAGGAACAGAGGGCTGATTCATTGGAACTCTTATCCATCTTTTTAATTTTCACAACAGTTATTTAATATATATTAAGTTGATCAAGGGACAGATCCAATCTTCACAACTAAACCTGCATCTTCCTAATGTAAATAGGATCATGGTGTGTGACCCAAGTAACCACATAAAGAGATGTGTACATTTTATAGAAGACTGGTGCAAACTCTTGTTTTCTCACTCCCTAACTTTCCAGTATGGTTACACCTATAGTTCAGTACCTCTTAACTGCAGCTTTCAAATCTCCCTTTGTATTTGCATACCAATTTAGTCACCCAGGCATATCATTCTCTTGGCTTTGTCTTTATGAGGAAATGGATTTACATAATTCTTTGAACCAGTAAATCAACACATGACTTATTAGCATTTGTGACATCAGAGAAGGCATTAATAGTAGCCTTTCCACTGTCCTTCCATTTCATTTACAGGAAACCTTCCAACAAACTGAAATGTTCCCATGTTATGAAGCCCTCTCAAAGTACCTCAGTGTTTGAAAACTGCTAATCCAAATTGGCATTTCTGTCTTTGCTACATTTACTATATTTACCTTGGAAGTTGATGAATAACTGGATAAACAAGCCTACCATCCTTCTTGTGTTTAGGAACAGAATACCTCATCAGGCCAACATTACCGATTCACAGTATTTCTTTCTTTTCTATCCCACTTTACTCTCAAGGTAGAGACCTAAGTGTCTAGAGATGCACTTGATGGAATATTATAAGCCTCCCTCTACACCCAGATCCAAGAGTTCTTGGGGATTTAAAGTAACACTTCACTTATTTCACCTAGACCTCTTTCGCCCATTCTCCATCCTCCACCCTAAAATGGTAGAAACAAGCAAGCTTCCTGTACCTTTAATTAGCCTTCTGACAGTGCCACTCCTTGAAGATGCCTTTGCCGGATCTTCCGAGATCCCGCCTCCCTTTGGCATCCCACCTTCCTGTGCCACAGCTCCTCCCTTCCAGGTAGATGGCCCAGGGACCCATGAGTAGCATAATGGGAGGGCTGGATAAGCAATGGCTGGCAGGTGGGGGCTGTTTCCAGTAACCCAGATGCACTAAATATGGATCCAATCTATTGATATACAGGAATGTGACACTGATTGCTACGTTTCAACTTACTTCTTGCTTTTCTTTAATAGTTTGCCTGATCAAGTAGTAACTGCTGTTATTGCTTAATAGACAAAGTGTGTGTGGATTCATGTGTGTGGTTGTGTAATCTCCAGGTTTAAAACCAGGGTACTTCAAGGGCCAGATGCAGGGGAGTGGTTGCAAGAGACAGATATCTAGTCTCATGCACTCCCAGAGGCATTTGGTGGGGCCACTGTGAGATACAGGAAGCTGGACTAGATGGGCCTTTGGCCTGATCCAGCATGGCTCTTCTTATGTTCTTATGTTCTTATCTTAAGAAACTGGTCCTGCATTTACTCCATTTTTCAGCAGCCCATGCTGCAAAAGAAAAAAAAAGAACTGAGGAAAATAGCCATTTAAAGACAATCAAATCTGAGTTGAGAGTGATTTATTATTTTATTATTATTTATCCTCTCTCTAAATTCTTCCCTTTTCAGTTTCACTTGGCTGTGCAGCCAAATCCACACAGGCCTAGTAATCCACTTCAGGGGGGAGATTGTGGAAGATTTCGACAGAGAGTTCAGATGCATCTATGCAGAATCGAGATCTGTGAATGAACTTAGTATCCCCTCTGCTGAAAGGTCCACGTCCTCGTCTCCCATAATGTCACAGAAATGTGAGCTTGTTTTAAAGGGGGCTCTAATGAATGAGGACGAAACTGCAAGCCCTTCAAGCAGTCTCTCCAGTGCAAGCATAGGAAGCATAAAGAGATCCCCATATTTAAACCAGCAGTCTACATCTAATAAACACGGTGGAAAGAAAGCACAGACTACTAACGAAGCACAAAAGAAAGTTTCAAACTTCCTAGTGAATTACCAAACCAGGGGCCCGCCTAAATCAAGCCTCAGTACATCAGCAAAATTAACACATCCGTTCAATGAAGCCTCTAATCTACCACAAGTAAAGGCATCTTTACTATCACAGTCTTCACCAGTGCTGTGTGACAGCACAAGCAATGGGCATGATTTGCCACTTCAGCATGAGAATGCGGCAATAAAAGGCAGCAAACAGTGCCTCTATCCTGCTGAACCAGTGGAAAATGTAAGCAAAATACAGCAAGATGGAAAACCCGTCACTACTGAATACAATAAACTAGAACGCCTTAACAAGCCTTCTGATTCATTAAACAGTGAGATGAGCCCCACCATTTCTTGTTCCTATGGTTTCTCTGCTGGTGCACAGGCAAGAAGGAACAGATATATACACAGAGATGAAAAAAGGATGACTCTTGGTCACAGTAAACTGGATATGATTACCAACTACAGCAAGGCAAAAGCAAAGCAAATTCATAGTCGATTTGAGCTGTAATTTGTATTTTGAGTTCAGTAAAAATGTTTATCTCCATAAAAGGGGAGGATGAGTGAAGGTACTAAATCTGTTAAAAAGAAAGAAAGAAAGAAAGAAAGAAAGAAAGAAAGAAAGAAAGAAAGAAAGAAAGAAAGAAAGAAAGAAAGAAAGAAAGAAACCAATATTCTTTGTTTATTTGGTGTGTTGTATTTGACTCAGTTTAAAAATATGA
Organism: Phrynocephalus forsythii; assembly: GCA_029282475.1. NCBI lineage: Eukaryota > Metazoa > Chordata > Lepidosauria > Squamata > Agamidae > Phrynocephalus > Phrynocephalus forsythii. Next base: position 89,496,792 of record JAPFRF010000005.1, on the reverse strand, counting down.
AGTGGTTTAAGAAGGATTCTTGATATAGAATTGCACAATTGTGTGAGATCTGCAAACTGAATTTTGCTACTTCTAGAATTATTTCAGCTGCCTAGATGCCCTAAACATATCTGATCTCACTTGATTTCAGAAGCTAAGCAGGTTGGCCCTGGTTAGTACTTGGATGGGAGACCACCAGGGAATACCAGGTGCTGTAGGTGCCTGGAGTAGGAACTGGCAAACTACTCCAGTATTCCTGCCAAGAAAACTCCATGGACATGGGGTCACGAAGAGTCGGTCACAATTGTAACGATACAACACACACAGAGAGAATTATTTCATAAAATAATATACCCAGAAACCTGAAGAAATAAATGGTCAGCCTGAGATTTTCTGCCTCATGGGCACATATACCAAACTATTTGGCAATTAGATTTGGCAACTTGATATGTAGCACAGTAGTTTGATTGTGATTGAAGAGAGAGACCCCTTTGGTCATGAGGATCCTTGCATGAGTTGTTGGCACTCTGGTCGACCTATTTCAATGTTAGTAATGATGAAGCTAAGCTGTAAGAGAGGGAGGGCTGTACATCTTCCTGATAATCTTGGAGAAATGGCAGGATAAAAATGTTATCAATCAGTGAAGATTACAAACCACTCTTAATTTTTCCCTTCTGATATGACTTTCTGTCTTTCCTATTCTTCTACTAGACACAACAAATCCAGATATTAAGATACATACTGGAATAGCAAATAATGTACTAAATATCCTTTTTTTTTTTTTTTTAAGAGAAGGGAATTGTTCATATGAAACTAACAGAAGACATTCTTTTAATCTATGTGCCTTGTCTGTAGTGATCCTTGCTCCAGCATAAAGTCTGTTCTTTGAAGATTGGCACTAGGGGATATAAGAATGCATTGGTTAGGGATGACATTTCTTGAAATGGTATGTAACTCTGTAATGCAGAATAGAATGATGACATACTGAGTGGATTTCAATTATTAGTGTTTGTTTCATTGTTTAATACATATTTTTAATTGCACAATGTGGATGTAATTTAGACACCTGGGTACTGGACAGTGATGTAGAGAATGTAAGAATTGGGGCTCTTTAGTCTGGAAAAAAGGCGCCTGAGAGGGGATATGATTAAGACGTACAAAACAATGCAGGGCATTATATCTAGTCTCATGCGCTCATGCAGATATCTAGTGTCATGTGCTCCCATAGGCATTTGGCAGAACCACTGTGAGATACAGGAAGCTGGACTAGAAGGGCCTTTGGCCTGATCCAGCATGGCTCTTCTTATGTTCTTATGTTCCAAAGGGTGGGTACAGATGACTGGAAATGCCATAAATATTGGTTCTGTACAGACTGTTATATAGTATCTTCTATATGGTAAAATACAAAAACACAATAAATAGTTATTCAAAGTGGATGGTCAATCGGATTTTAATAATGAAGTTACTAGCAGAGCACATTCTCCTTGAGTTAAATAGAAGAACTGCATCACAACACATCTTGAATTATGTACTTTGAACTGAAGTATCTGTTAATTCCACAGGAATGTTAATTGCTTACTTAACTACCTGAAATCTGCAAGATGTAAAACATGGTTAGCTCTGACTAGTTTATGCTCTCCATAGGGAGGAGCAGATTAGCACTACTGATGGTTGTAATTTGTCAGTCAAGATTCAATGTGTTTCTTCAAAGAGTTCAGTCAGTTCAGTCAAGATTTTCTGGACTTGATGGAGGAATCTAGGGGAGTGCTTGCCTACTTTAAGCCAAACTTTGTTAGGATTTTATTTTTAACCTAAAAGACAACCAACCTTTGGGAAAACATTTGTATGGTAGTCTTTAAAATGCCTCATAATTTAATAGCAAATGGAATAATTATGCAGATAAAGAAATAACTCATGTGTGTTCCAGCCACCCCTCAAGCTACACAATTCCTCATCACATACTGGCTGGAAATTGGCAATGTTGTTTAGAGATTATGGGAGTTGCAGTTGAATGTGTCCTAAAGGTACCTTGATGGAGAAAGATGTTCTGTAGCCACCAGTTATTTAAAAGCCTCCTGCTGAGAGGTAATAGATTTATTTAGTTACAGTATTTATATACAGTATTTTTATTTATATCCTGCCTTTCTTCAAACATAAGAACTAAAGGTGGCATACAACAACTAAAATATATATGTATAAAATCACAATAAATTTAGACATTAAAACATGATTAAACAAAAATAATGTTAATTTATAAAGCTAAAATCAATTTAAAATTCTTGGTTTATATTTATTTATTTATTTATTTATTTATTTATTTTTACACCTTATATGCTGCCCACTACCCAAAGGTCTCTGGGCAGCTTACAATCAAAACAATTAAAACAGTTAAAACATAAAATATCAATAAATAATTAAAACAATAATAAAAACATGACACTAAAATCATTACACTAAAATTGCCATCAGAGGACCCTCAATCTATATTGTATAAATTAAAAAACTTCTGGAACAGGAAGGTTTCTACCTAGCACCAAAATTTTATCAATGTTGGCACCAGGCGGATCCCAATCAGGAGGGCATTCCATAGCTTGGGGGCAGCTGCCGAGAAGGCCCTATGTCTACCAGCCATCTCTCTCACCTCCTTGAGGGATAGCTCTTTCAAGATGACCCCCTGGCTTGATCTTAATTGCTGGGTAGGTTCATATGGAAGGAGGCGGTCCTTCAGGTATCTAGGTCCTAAGCCATTTAGGGCTTTATATGTCAAAACAAGCACTTTGAATTGGGGTTGGGCAACAACTGATAACCAATGCAGGTTACGCAGAATTGGTGTGATGTTATCCCTGGCAGCGCCACCACTTACCAGCCGCACCACACAATTCTGAACCAGTTGCAATCGCCGAACTGTCTTCAAAGAGTGCCCCAGGTAGAGCGCACTGCAGTAATCAATACGGGATGTTACCAGTGCATTCGTAACTATCATGAGGCTCTGCTTGTCCAGGTAGGGGCGGAGCTGGTATATTTTCCGCATCTGAAGGAAGGCCTCCCTGGCCACTGAGTCCACCAGTACTTCCAGAGTTAGACTGGGATCCAGGAGCACCCCCAAGCTGCAGCCCCTGTTCCTGAGGGGGAGTGCAACCCCGTCTAGGACAGGAATATGGCCCTCTAACCTGTCCAGTGAAGCACATAATGTTAAAAATATGTTCTATGTCATTCTAAAACACCCAGTCCTGCAAAGTTTAGAGGTTGGATGCCAACTTTAAAAGGAAGGTTTTCACCTTCTTGTGGAAGTTTGCTATAATAAAGGGGAGGGGAGGAACCTAGCCTTGTGAGGCAGAGAATTCCCATAGACTGGGAGCAGCTACCAGAATGCCCTTTTTTGGGTCTTCAGGAAATGTGACTGTGATGGCACTAAGGCTAAGAAAGGACCTTCCTCCAAAAAGAACTCAAAGACTGAAGAGATTATATGGGGGATATGATCCTTCAAATAGCTTGTACCCAAGCCATAGTTCACACCCAGCACTCTGAATTAGACACAGAAATGGACTGGCAGCCAGTGAAATTGTTGTTGCAAGGGAGTGATATAGGCCCTGTGATTGGCTCCAGTCAGTAGTCTGGATCCAGCATTTTGAGCCAGCTGAAGTTTCTGAATTGTCTTCAATGGCAGCACATCCAATTGGGATGTGTCACTGTAGCCATCATACATTTCAAGAAATCGGCACAGCTGTGCAAAAGCACTCTGGACCACCACCAAAGCTGGGAATCCAGATTTAGGGATGAATCCATGAGCACACCTAAGCTCAGAGGTTTCAGCAAAAGAGTAGAACATATATAAAACAGAGCCGATCCCTATTCCACCACCTGCCTTACAAATGACCAGGAGCTCCTCTGTCTTGCCAGGATTACACTTGGATTTGTTTCTCTCATGGAGTCCATTACTGAAATCAGTCAAGACAATTTCCTTGAAAGATTGAAAGGATAGACAGTTGGGTGTCATTTGCCTACTGATGACACTGAACTCCCAAACTCTGGACAACTTATTTCAACAGTTTCATGGAGATGTTAAATACCATGGGAGATAGGTAGCAGGCTCAAGGTTCACTCAACCTTCCATCCTTCCGAGGTCAGTAAAATTGCTGGAGGGGGGGCAATGTGTAGCCTGCATACTGTAATTAAACTGTAAAAAGCCACTGAGAAGCCTAGCAGAACCAACAGGGACATACTCCCCCTCTCCAGTTCCCAGTGTCCACAAGGCAATGAAAACAGTCCCAGTCCCATAACTAGCACTGAAACCAGACTGTATCAAACTAATTCATTTCACCCAGCAACCCCTGGAGCTGAGAGGTCACTAAAGGATTGACTACCATGCTCAAAATTGGAACATTGGAGATTGGCTGATACTGTCCACTCTAGATGGGTCCAGGGAGTCCCCCCCCAAAAAAAAGGTCTAATAACTTCTTTTAGGCAGGATTGGATCATGCCTTGAATCAGAATGTCATTCACCACTCCCGTTATCCACTCGGCCAGTCCTCCCTTGGCTGCTTTTAAGAGCCAAGAATGGTAAGGGTCCAGCAAACATGTGATGGGTCTCACCTCTCCAAGGATCTTGTCTACATCCTTGAGTTGCAGAAACGGAAATGAATTCATTAACATAGGACAAGTAAGTACCAAAGTTTCACTTTGAAAGCCAGGAAATTAACATTTTTGGACTGTAGCTCCCAGAATCCTGTTCAGCACAGTCTGTATTTTGCAATCCAAGAAAAAGAGAAGAATCCAACTTCCCTAAGAAGTTAATTAATTACCCCTCATAATACAGGCATCTGCTGCAAAACTGTATCAAGAGATTCTAGGCTGTCCTAGTTCTTCCTGTTACAATCAGAATTTCATGTGCATTCTTTCTGGGAGGAGGTCCCTATACTTACTACCTGTCAATGGCTATTCATTGCTAGGGACAACATGTCAGTCCTGGTGGCTTCTTACTCATGGCGCTTGTGTGCTTGTGGCAGCTATGTGCATGGGAAAAGGAACTAGTGCCCCTCTGGCATTTCCCTGATAGCTAAAGTAGGTACAATACACCAAAAAGGGAACAGCTAGTATGTGCTATCAAACAAACATACTAAACATATTGTTTACATACAGTACTGTAACTTTACTGTAAATATGTTATGTCCCAAAATAGGGTTTTAAAAATTATTTTCAGATGGGCTAGCCCCACTGAAGTCCGCTGAATCCCACAAGAAGCCAATAAGGATCCAACGCGAGAAATCCGAGGAATACTGATTTTATTTGGTACCAATAAAACCAGCAGGTGGACATCTGCCTTCCAACCGGGCTAAGATGTCGACCCAGAACACACAAAGGGTTCCAACTTTTATTGACTGTCTCTCCCCGCCTTTCCCAAGTGGCGCCAAGACTAGGGATTGGTCGAGGAAAGTTCAAATGGTCCAATCAGAAGGGGTTAGGGGTGGTTGGGGGCAGTCCTGGGTGGTTCCCAGTGGCAGGGCCAGAGCCCATGCAAATGCTAATGGGTTCAGGTAAGGTAGCACAATAGGACCGGGGAGCAAGGCATTGTCTTTGGATGCAAGCAAACTGAAGGAGATCAATAAGTCAATAACAGGCAAGAGGAGACAATTATCAGAACCAGTGGGGTGGCAGGAAGGGTTGTTGGGATCACACACAAGCATTTGGGGAAACACAATTATTTGAGTGCACAGAGATACAAGCCATTGTAGGGTTACATTGAAAGATACAAGAATTTGGAGGCACAAGAATGTGAGTTCTTACAGGATTACATATGGGTATTTGAGTGTTTACAGAAACTAGGAACATGAGAATAAGAGTCCTTTCCAGGTGTGTGAATGAAACAATGGAGGGTGTCCTCAGGCTTTGATGACAATCTGGGTTGGCAGACAGGAATGTTGATTTTCTGAAGAGCAGCTACTGGGATACGTGTTGAAGATACCTGGTGATTATGGAGGTTTCCAGATGCCTCTGCCAGCCTGCGAAGTTGCCATTTTCTTCTTGGTGCCTTGCCTTCCTTCAGCCCCAGTTGATGAGAGATGGGGGTCAGGGGAGAGGGTACCTCAGGGTAGTGGGATGAGGGGAGGTTAAACAGGAGAAGAGAATAGAGAGGTGGAAGGAAGGAAAAAGCCTTTTGTATTTTTGGTTGGTGCCAGAGGTAGGCAAGAGGACCAATGTTTTAAGGGTGTTTCTTGGCCCAAAGGGTGAGATGGGTAGTCACTCCCCCCCTTCAGCCTGAGTAGAGAATATAGAAATTGGTCTAAGACTTATTTTGCTCAGGCTGAGTCCCTGGCTGCAGTCCTTTTGGGGTTCTGCTTGGTGAGCAGGAGAGGGGGAAGGGAGAGGAAAGGGTTAATACGGGGGGGGCTCGCTTTCGGCCCATATCTCGGGAACGGCTGGGTATTTTTAAACGGGGTGAAAAGCAGCTTGCCTTTCTCAGTATGGGGACCAATTGGGCCGTATTGTTGACTTTCGGAACCGGTCCAAAAGTTTTAAAATTTTATTTTTCACAGTGTCTTCACATTCCCCCCTTTTTGGGTTGGAGGTGTCCGACAGGATCACCTCCCACGTGGATCTGCTCCATATATCCTAGGGTCCAGCCACCTGCTTAATTAGAAGGCTCTGGGGGGTGCCTTCCCGCGTTCAACGGGATTGGAGGGAAATTTTCCAATAGGACATGGTTGTCCATTAGGAGCTACACATGGCCAGTTTACTCCTAAGAGGTATTCTTATCTGAGGCAAGGCATGGGGGAGCAAGCCAATGGGAAGTGAGACTTTAACATCTGAGTGACATTTTTCATTGGATTTTTGGCTGCCAGGGTGCATGCAGGGACCATTTTATATGTCTAAATATTGTGCAACCTCTGGATGGTTTCTGCCACAAAATGCGCCCAATTTTCTGAATTTTAATAGGGGGAAATAGCCAATTTAGGATCTGGCTGGTTTGTGCACTCTGAATCAATTGTTTCAATGCATTGTGTGCTTGCTAGAAGCACACTGTTTGAATTAATGTCTCCCATGAGGAGCAGGGTGGCAGGGTTTAAGACATTACATGTTACCAACCGCAGTCCTGGATAGTCCAGTAAGGCAGCCTGGTACTGGGCAATTCTAGCATTGGACATCCAGTGGCTTCTCTTTTGCTCCAATACTGTGTTAACAGCATGTGAGGCATAAAGAGTCAGTGATGTCCCCAAAGTCAGCTTACTTGCTTCTCGACTTGGGTTCGCAGCTGCCTTTTGTTACCTAGGGCAGGCTGTCCAGCCCCTGACATTCTGGTCCAGTTGGCTGGCAAGATAGGCTGCTGGTCTCCACCAGCTCCCTTTAATATGGGTCATGTATACCTCAAGCCAGAGCTTCGATAAGCTTGATCTTTAAGGGTTATGGAATGCCCTCTGCATCTCTTTACTTGACTCAACCCTTTCACCCCTCTGTTTTAGTCCCACAAAATAGGGGTTTAGCCAATTGTGCAAAGTCAGAGATCCAATGTGACAGCCATTCCTAAGAAGGCCCTCCATTTCCTTTTAGGTTGAAATAAGCTGAGATATAAGACCTCAGTCTGCACGCTGTATGCATTGCTTAGGAAACTTTGCCAATAGGTGAAAATCAAATAACAATCCCATTGTAATTTCTATAGAGGCAGAGAATTCCCTGGATAACTCTCCAGTTGGGAACTGATTCCTGTGGTTCTACTTTGAATTGAGGAAACAAAAACATTTAGTACATGGGCACCCAGTTCAGTAGTGTTATGGGACTCAGTCAGCCATTTCAGGGATGAAACAATGTTAAGTTTTTGAACCAAATTCAAATTCCAGATAGGCCAGTCCTGCAGCTGGAGGCTCTACATTTCCTGCAGTGAAAGGCTTACTATTCAGCAGTAGCTCCCTAGGAGTTCGTAAGAGGAGGGCTTTAGAGAGAGCAGGAGAGTGCGTGAGGTAGAGAGGTAGAGATAGAGATAGAGACCGAACACTCACCAAGGGCCCAGGGTTTAGCAAGTGTTGTGAGCAGTCTCCGGAGTTCTTAGCAGACTGGGCGGGCAGGCGGCTGGCAGCATTGGTGAAGTGAGAGTCCAGGGCTAGTAGTGAAGGTGGGGAGTCCCCAAATAAGTCCAAGCAAAGCAGGAACAGATGGGGGGGCAGGTCCAGTCGATGTAAATCTGGGTGAAGCTTGAACAGAGTCCAGGGAAAGGTCCAGAGAGAGTCCAAGAAGGGTCTAGGGAAGGTCCAATGGGATGAGGTTTACTCCTTCCTCTCTGCCAGACGATCTTAAGATGGAGGGGCTCTGGCTGTTGGCACGCCCCCCCTTCCTCTGGTGTGGGGGCTGTGTTGACCCGGGGCCACCCTCATGTTCAAGCAGCTGGGCGGTGGCCCCTCCCTCACCACCAGACTGGGAGGTCTCCTTGAAGAGGGGCAGTCGTAACACCTGCAGAGAGAGGGGGGGGGGAGAGAGAGAGAGAGAGAGAGAGAGAGAGAGAGATTGAGACCCCCTCCCGACTCCCTGGAATAGGACGGCAGAGGCTAGTTCCCTGGGTCAGGCTTTCGGGCTAGGACAGCAAAAGGGGGTGACCATGCGGGGGGGTCTGAGTGGGGGCAGTTCTAGGCAGGCGGTGGGGTGGCTCAGATGAGCAGCAATGGGCAGGTTTTTTTTTTTTTGCATTCGGGTCCCGTTTTCTTGGCAGATTTTGAGCCAACTGTTGTTTAAAGTTTGAGCCTCTCAACTTTTTGGAGGCTGGTGATCAATAAGTTGAATGTAGGGACCTTTTAATTTGGAGGTAAGTGAACATCATTGAATAAATTCACAAGGAAACTCCAAAAGATTCCACTTAGCCCTGGCCCTGGGCATTTCTGTGAATTCAGCTGCCATGCCTCCCCTGGGTAACAGGCCTGCCCAAGAAACCCCTGGGGTACAGGTTTAATTCCCCACGGGTTGTTCTGTAGGCAGATGAGGCAAGAAGCAAATATGCCTTCGCAAACCAATTGCAGCTCAGGGTGAAAGCATTTGTCTCAGCCAATTGTAGAGAGCTTCCCCTGAGGAATATGAGCCCCCATGGAACCATTTAGTTAAATGGGGGCAGTATTGCTGAAGATCCAGACCCATTGATTACCCACCAGCCATTCTCCCACTTCCCGCCAGACTGTAGAGAACCTGGAAAAGAGTACAGAGGGGCGGTTCTTTGTTTGGGGGGGCAGGGGTAAGAGGGCTCCTACTCTCCTAAGGGATAGGGGGGGATAGGTTCTGCCAAGCATATCTCAGGCTCCCCCCTTTTCGGATATGATAGTGTGCTTGGCACATGCGTCAGTGAGAGAGGTCGCCTGATGACGGCCTATGAGTATACCCCACCACATGGCAAGGACCTAGATATTAGGGAGGGGTTCCAGAAAGCAGGGAAAAGAGGGAACACATGGGCAGCTGGGAAGGAGGACCCACAAACCACACCATGTAAGCAGGGATTCATTCCAGTAACGGCCAAAACAAAAAGGGAAACAAAGAACCAGGCTCAGCAGTTGCCATGAGGTCCCCAGGCTACTCGGATTGGGCCATTTTTAGTGGGTCTGGAAGGGAGGGGGTAGCCTACCCCCTCCTTCTCCAATTTGGAGCTAGAACGTCCCCACCCCCATGGGGAACCCTTAATCATCATAAAAAGGGGGTAGGCGGGGGGAAACACATGCTTTCTCTTCTAAAAAGATGGGGGAAGGCAGGAATGCTAGAGCCACCTTTTCTCAGGCCATGTTAAGGAAAAATTGGAATATTGAAACATAGAATACACACATGTTGGAAGGAGGGGGCCTCTCAATCGCCCATGCACAGCTTAAGACCATCCAGCACACAGAGGGAGTGAGGGGGCGTCTTGTATGGACACACACACACGCATATACACATCATTCTTGCTACTCAGACAGGGAGTGCGCTCTGCAGAAGCTCAGAGGCACCATCATTCTCCGCCCCAGGGAGGAAAATGAGGAAAGGAAGGCATTGGGAGAAGGGGGGGTGCATCCACATGGTCCTGTGCTTTCCTATGTGCTCTCCGTACACACACACACACACAACACACACAGCTATCGGAAAGGGAGAGTGCAGCAGCCAAGGCAAGAGAGGGGCCAGAAATCACAGGCACACGTTGGCACACACACACAAGGGTCGCAAGACCACGCACCCCAGACTCACAACAGAGAAGACAACACATTCATTCAATGCTCCCCGAAAAGGGAAACAGATAAAGTGCCCCCCCCAGGTAAATCCTGGAGGGAAGGCAGTGGGAGAGGATCGGGAAGCGGTGGGAGCTGAGGGACCCCCATTTTGGTGACTTTCCCCATGGGAATAAGGGGGGTTAGGGGTTACAGGAACATAAGGGGGGGATCTTCTTCCTCGGAGTTTTTGTTCGGGGCGGACCTCCCCCGAAGAGAATTTTCGTGGCGGCTGGTCTCGCTTTGGGGGCCGCTAATGCTGCGAGCTTCCCCAGCCGTTTTTTTGAACTGGGGCCCGAGACCATCTTCCTTACATAGGGTGGCCTCTTCTCCCAAATTATTACCAATTTCCCTCTTTTGCATTTTGTCCCCGGGTCCAGAAGGGCAGGGAAATGGTCCAAGGTGCTCCCAAGCGGAGTCCTGGTTCTGCCTGAAGCAGATAGTTCGTTTCCCATTTTTTTTCTTTTTTTCTTTTTCTTTTTAGTCAAACAGGAAATTCAAACAGGGAATTCCTTCCAAACGGGAAATCCCTGCACACAATTTCAAACAGGAAATTCCTTCCAAACGGGAAATTCCTGCACACAATTTACCCCGGGTCAATTCGGTTCCTAGACCAATTGAACCCCCAGATCCGGGAGACGTTGCTTGCCGAGGTCCAAATCCTAATGATTCAGTACGCTCGTCAGAGGTTCGTCAACCTCCGTCTCGCTCGCGATCTCGCCCTACCAGCCGGTTGCGAAGGTCTGCCTAGCAGTACCTCTTTCTCCCCGAGCGTATGTCCGATTAAATTTCTTATTTTTAATGCTCGTGGCACAAACGGTGGCCTTATGTCGGTGTGATGGTCCTGAACGCAGGAAAACCTCTTCCCCCACCCAAAAAAAGGGGCCAAAACAGCTCTTGGGGGCACACCTAAAGGAGTCCAGGGCGTCCCACAATTCCCAAAAGTACAACTCTTACCAGCCTTCTGTCCCTCTATCCTGGGTCCAGACTTCTGGTTTTGACCTTCTTCCAGGTCCTGCAGCGCTGCAAAGAAAACCCTATTCCGGATTTCTCTCCTTTCCTTTCGGGGCTTGCAAGGGTCTGCTGGGCAAGTCCAGTTCCCTTTTTCCCAGCAAATGGCCGGGTGGCGCCAAAAGGGAACTGACTGGTCCCAGTTTTACCTTTAAAGCCGCTTGGAAAGGTAGCTCCCAAAACCGGGGCCAAAGAATTTAGGGGTGGCCACAAAGAGGTTTTGGGGTCTTAAACCTTCTCCAATCCTCCTGCCTGGCTCGCCATATGTTAAGTCCCAAAATAGGGTTTTAAAAATTATTTTCAGATGGGCTAGCCCCACTGAGGTCCGCTGAATCCCACAAGAAGCCAATAAAGATCCAACGCGAGAAATCCGAGGAATACTGATTTTATTTGGTACCAATAAAACCAGCAGGTGGACATCTGCCTTCCAACCGGGCTAAGATGTCGACCCAGAACACACAAAGGGTTCCAACTTTTATTGACTGTCTCTCCCCGCCTTTCCCAAGTGGCGCCAAGACTAGGGATTGGTCGAGGAAAGTTCAAATGGTCCAATCAGAAGGGGTTAGGGGTGGTTGGGGGCAGTCCTGGGTGGTTCCCAGTGGCAGGGCCAGAGCCCATGCAAATGCTAATGGGTTCAGGTAAGGTAGCACAATAGGACCGGGGAGCAAGGCATTGTCTTTGGATGCAAGCAGACTGAAGGAGATCAATAAGTCAATAACAGGCAAGAGGAGACAATTATCAGAACCAGTGGGGGGCAGGAAGGGTTGTTGGGATCACACACAAGCATTTGGGGAAACACAATTATTTGAGTGCACAGAGATACAAGCCATTGTAGGGTTACATTGAAAGATACAAGAATTTGGAGGCACAAGAATGTGAGTTCTTACAGGATTACATATGGGTATTTGAGTGTTTACAGAAACTAGGAACATGAGAATAAGAGTCCTTTCCAGGTGTGTGAATGAAACAATGGAGGGTGTCCTCAGGCTTTGATGACAATCTGGGTTGGCAGACAGGAATGTTGATTTTCTGAAGAGCAGCTACTGGGATACGTGTTGAAGATACCTGGTGATTATGGAGGTTTCCAGATGCCTCTGCCAGCCTGCGAAGTTGCCATTTTCTTCTTGGTGCCTTGCCTTCCTTCAGCCCCAGTTGATGAGAGATGGGGGTCAGGGGAGAGGGTACCTCAGGGTAGTGGGATGAGGGGAGGTTAAACAGGAGAAGAGAATAGAGAGGTGGAAGGAAGGAAAAAGCCTTTTGTATTTTTGGTTGGTGCCAGAGGTAGGCAAGAGGACCAATGTTTTAAGGGTGTTTCTTGGCCCAAAGGGTGAGATGGGTAGTCACTCCCCCCTTCAGCCTGAGTAGAGAATATAGAAATTGGTCTAAGACTTATTTTGCTCAGGCTGAGTCCCTGGCTGCAGTCCTTTTGGGGTTCTGCTTGGTGAGCAGGAGAGGGGGAAGGGAGAGGAAAGGGTTAATACGGGGGGCTCGCCGGCCCATATCTTGGGAACGGCTGGGTATTTTTAAACGGGGTGAAAAGCAGCTTGCCTTTCTCAGTATGGGGACCAATTGGGCCGTATTGTTGACTTTCGGAACCGGTCCAAAAGTTTTAAAATTTTATTTTTCACAGTGTCTTCACATTCCCCCCTTTTTGGGTTGGAGGTGTCCGACAGGATCACCTCCCACGTGGATCTGCTCCATATATCCTAGGGTCCAGCCACCTGCTTAATTAGAAGGCTCTGGGGGTGCCTTCCGCGTTCAACGGGATTGAGGAAATTTTCCAATAGGACATGGTTGTCCATTAGGAGCTACACATGGCCAGTTTACTCCTAAGAGGTATTCTTATCTGAGGCAAGGCATGGGGGAGCAAGCCAATGGGAAGTGAGACTTTAACATCTGAGTGACATTTTTCATTGGATTTTTGGCTGCCAGGGTGCATGCAGGGACCATTTTATATGTCTAAATATTGTGCAACCTCTGGATGGTTTCTGCCACAAAATGCGCCCAATTTTCTGAATTTTAATAGGGGAAATAGCCAATTTAGGATCTGGCTGGTTTGTGCACTCTGAATCAATTGTTTCAATGCATTGTGTGCTTGCTAGAAGCACACTGTTTGAATTAATGTCTCCCATGAGGAGCAGGGTGGCAGGGTTTAAGACATTACATGTTACCAACCGCAGTCCTGGATAGTCCAGTAAGGCAGCCTGGTACTGGGCAATTCTAGCATTGGACATCCAGTGGCTTCTCTTTTGCTCCAATACTGTGTTAACAGCATGTGAGGCATAAAGAGTCAGTGATGTCCCCAAAGTCATCTTACTTGCTTCTCGACTTGGGTCCGCAGCTGCCTTTTGTTACCTAGGGCAGGCTGTCCAGCCCCTGACATTCTGGTCCAGTTGGCTGGCAAGATAGGCTGCTGGTCTCCACCAGCTCCCTTTAATATGGGTCATGTATACCTCAAGCCAGAGCTTCGATAAGCTTGATCTTTAAGGGTTATGGAATGCCCTCTGCATCTCTTTACTTGACTCAACCCTTTCACCCCTCTGTTTTAGTCCCACAAAATAGGGGTTTAGCCAATTGTGCAAAGTCAGAGATCCAATGTGACAGCCATTCCTAAGAAGGCCCTCCATTTCCTTTTAGGTTGAAATAAGCTGAGATATAAGACCTCAGTCTGCACGCTGTATGCATTGCTTAGGAAACTTTGCCAATAGGTGAAAATCAAATAACAATCCCATTGTAATTTCTATAGAGGCAGAGAATTCCCTGGATAACTCTCCAGTTGGGAACTGATTCCTGTGGTTCTACTTTGAATTGAGGAAACAAAAACATTTAGTACATGGGCACCCAGTTCAGTAGTGTTATGGGACTCAGTCAGCCATTTCAGGGATGAAACAATGTTAAGTTTTTGAACCAAATTCAAATTCCAGATAGGCCAGTCCTGCAGCTGGAGGCTCTACATTTCCTGCAGTGAAAGGCTTACTATTCAGCAGTAGCTCCCTAGGAGTTCGTAAGAGGAGGGCTTTAGAGAGAGCAGGAGAGTGCGTGAGGTAGAGAGGTAGAGATAGAGATAGAGACCGAACACTCACCAAGGGCCCAGGGTTTAGCAAGTGTTGTGAGCAGTCTCCGGAGTTCTTAGCAGACTGGGCGGGCAGGCGGCTGGCAGCATTGGTGAAGTGAGAGTCCAGGGCTAGTAGTGAAGGTGGGGAGTCCCCAAATAAGTCCAAGCAAAGCAGGAACAGATGGGGGGGCAGGTCCAGTCGATGTAAATCTGGGTGAAGCTTGAACAGAGTCCAGGAAAGGTCCAGAGAGAGTCCAAGAAGGGTCTAGGGAAGGTCAATGGGATGAGGTTTACTCCTTCCTCTCTGCCAGACGATCTTAAGATGGAGGGGCTCTGGCTGTTGGCACGCCCCCTTCCTCTGGTGTGGGGGCTGTGTTGACCCGGGGCCACCCTCATGTTCAAGCAGCTGGGCGGTGGCCCCTCCCTCACCACCAGACTGGGAGGTCTCCTTGAAGAGGGGCAGTCGTAACACCTGCAGAGAGAGGGGGGGGAGAGAGAGAGAGAGAGAGAGAGAGAGAGATTGAGACCCCCTCCCGACTCCCTGGAATAGGGACGGCAGAGGCTAGTTCCCTGGGTCAGGCTTTCGGGCTAGGACAGCAAAAGGGGGTGACCATGCGGGGGGGTCTGAGTGGGGGCAGTTCTAGGCAGGCGGTGGGGGTGGCTCAGATGAGCAGCAATGGGCAGGTTTTTTTTTTTTTTTTTGCATTCGGGTCCCGTTTTCTTGGCAGATTTTGAGCCAACTGTTGTTTAAAGTTTGAGCCTCTCAACTTTTTGGAGGCTGGTGATCAATAAGTTGAATGTAGGGACCTTTTAATTTGGAGGTAAGTGAACATCATTGAATAAATTCACAAGGAAACTCCAAAAGATTCCACTTAGCCCTGGCCCTGGGCATTTCTGTGAATTCAGCTGCCATGCCTCCCCTGGGTAACAGGCCTGCCCAAGAAACCCCTGGGGTACAGGTTTAATTCCCCACGGGTTGTTCTGTAGGCAGATGAGGCAAGAAGCAAATATGCCTTCGCAAACCAATTGCAGCTCAGGGTGAAAGCATTTGTCTCAGCCAATTGTAGAGAGCTTCCCCTGAGGAATATGAGCCCCCATGGAACCCTTTAGCTAAATGGGGGCAGTATTGCTGAAGATCCAGACCCATTGATTACCCACCAGCCATTCTCCCACTTCCCGCCAGACTGTAGAGAACCTGGAAAAGAGTACAGAGGGGCGGTTCTTTGTTTGGGGGCAGGGGTAAGAGGGCTCCTACTCTCCTAAGGGATAGGGGGATAGGTTCTGCCAAGCATATCTCAGGCTCCCCTTTTCGGATATGATAGTGTGCTTGGCACATGCGTCAGTGAGAGAGGTCGCCTGATGACGGCCTATGAGTATACCCCACCACATGGCAAGGACCTAGATATTAGGGAGGGGTTCCAGAAAGCAGGGAAAAGAGGGAACACATGGGCAGCTGGGAAGGAGGACCCACAAACCACACCATGTAAGCAGGGATTCATTCCAGTAACGGCCAAAACAAAAAGGAAACAAAGAACCAGGCTCAGCAGTTGCCATGAGGTCCCCAGGCTACTCGGATTGGGCCATTTTTAGTGGGTCTGGAAGGGGGGTAGCCTACCCCTCCTTCTCCAATTTGGAGCTAGAACGTCCCCACCCCCATGGGGAACCCTTAATCATCAAAAAGGGGGTAGGCGGGGAAACACATGCTTTCTCTTCTAAAAAGATGGGGGAAGGCAGGAATGCTAGAGCCACCTTTTCTCAGGCCATGTTAAGGAAAAATTGGAATATTGAAACATAGAATACACACATGTTGGAAGGAGGGGGCCTCTCAATCGCCCATGCACAGCTTAAGACCATCCAGCACACAGAGGGAGTGTGAGGGCGTCTTGTATGGACACACACACACGCATATACACATCATTCTTGCTACTCAGACAGGGAGTGCGCTCTGCAGAAGCTCAGAGGCACCATCATTCTCCGCCCCAGGGAGGAAAATGAGGAAAGGAAGGCATTGGGAGAAGGGGGGGGTGCATCCACATGGTCCTGTGCTTTCCTATGTGCTCTCCGTACACACACACACACACAACACACAGCTATCGGAAAGGGAGAGTGCAGCAGCCAAGGCAAGAGAGGGGCCAGAAATCACAGGCACACGTTGGCACACACACACAAGGGTCGCAAGACCACGCACCCCAGACTCACAACAGAGAAGACAACACATTCATTCAATGCTCCCGAAAAGGGAAACAGATAAAGTGCCCCCCAGGTAAATCCTGGAGGGAAGGCAGTGGGAGAGGATCGGGAAGCGGTGGGAGCTGAGGACCCCCATTTTGGTGACTTTCCCCATGGGAATAAGGGGGTTAGGGGTTACAGGAACATAAGGGGGATCTTCTTCCTCGGAGTTTTGTTCGGGCGGACCTCCCCCGAAGAGAATTTTCGTGGCGGCTGGTCTCGCTTTGGGGGCCGCTAATGCTGCGAGCTTCCCCAGCCGTTTTTTTTTGAACTGGGGCCTGAGACCATCTTCCTTACATAGGGTGGCCTCTTCTCCCAAATTATTACCAATTTCCCTCTTTTGCATTTTGTCCCGGGTCCAGAAGGGCAGGGAAATGGTCCAAGGTGCTCCCAAGCGAGTCCTGGTTCTGCCTGAAGCAGATAGTTCGTTTCCCATTTTTTTTCTTTTTTTCTTTTTCTTTTTAGTCAAACAGGAAATTCAAACAGGGAATTCCTTCCAAACGGGAAATCCCTGCACACAATTTCAAACAGGAAATTCCTTCCAAACGGGAAATTCCTGCACACAATTTACCCCGGGTCAATTCGGTTCCTAGACCAATTGAACCCCCAGATCCGGGAGACGTTGCTTGCCGAGGTCCAAATCCTAATGATTCAGTACGCTCGTCAGAGGTTCGTCAACCTCCGTCTCGCTCGCGATCTCGCCCTACCAGCCGGTTGCGAAGGTCTGCCTAGCAGTACCTCTTTCTCCCCGAGCGTATGTCCGATTAAATTTCTTATTTTTAATGCTCGTGGCACAAACGGTGGCCTTATGTCGGTGTGATGGTCCTGAACGCAGGAAAAACCTCTTCCCCCCACCCAAAAAAGGGGCCAAAACAGCTCTTGGGGGCACACCTAAAGGAGTCCAGGGCGTCCCACAATTCCCAAAGTACAACTCTTACCAGCCTTCTGTCCCTCTATCCTGGGTCCAGACTTCTGGTTTTGACCTTCTTCCAGGTCCTGCAGCGCTGCAAAGAAAAACCCTATTCCGGATTTCTCTCCTTTCGTTCGGGGCTTGCAAGGGTCTGCTGGGCAAGTCCAGTTCCCTTTTTCCCAGCAAATGGCCGGGTGGCGCCAAAAAGGGAACTGACTGGTCCCAGTTTTACCTTTAAAGCCGCTTGGAAAGGTAGCTCCCAAAACCGGGGGCCAAAGAATTTAGGGGTGGCCACAAAGAGGTTTTGGGGTCTTAAACCTTCTCCAATCCTCCTGGCTGGCTCGCCATATGTTATGTCCCAAAATAGGGTTTTAAAAATTATTTTCAGATGGGCTAGCCCCACTGAAGTCCGCTGAATCCCACAAGAAGCCAATAAAGATCCAACGCGAGAAATCCGAGGAATACTGATTTTATTTGGTACCAATAAAACCAGCAGGTGGACATCTGCCTTCCAACCGGGCTAAGATGTCGACCCAGAACACACAAAGGATTCCAACTTTTATTGACTGTCTCTCCCCGCCTTTCCCAAGTGGCGCCAAGACTAGGGATTGGTCGAGGAAAGTTCAAATGGTCCAATCAGAAGGGGTTAGGGGTGGTTGGGGGCAGTCCTGGGTGGTTCCCAGCGGCAGGGCCAGAGCCCATGCAAATGCTAATGGGTTCAGGTAAGGTAGCACAATAGGACCGGGGGAGCAAGGCATTGTCTTTGGATGCAAGCAAACTGAAGGAGATCAATAAGTCAATAACAGGCAAGAGGAGACAATTATCAGAACCAGTGGGGGGCAGGAAGGGTTGTTGGGATCACACACAAGCATTTGGGGAAACACAATTATTTAAGTGCACAGAGATACAAGCCATTGTAGGGTTACATTGAAAGATACAAGAATTTGGAGGCACAAGAATGTGAGTTCTTACAGGATTACATATGGGTATTTGAGTGTTTACAGAAACTAGGAACATGAGAATAAGAGTCCTTTCCAGGTGTGTGAATGAAACAATGGAGGGTGTCCTCAGGCTTTGATGACAATCTGGGTTGGCAGACAGGAATGTTGATTTTCTGAAGAGCAGCTACTGGGATACGTGTTGAAGATACCTGGTGATTATGGAGGTTTCCAGATGCCTCTGCCAGCCTGCGAAGTTGCCATTTTCTTCTTGGTGCCTTGCCTTCCTTCAGCCCCAGTTGATGAGAGATGGGGGTCAGGGGAGAGGGTACCTCAGGGTAGTGGGATGAGGGGAGGTTAAACAGGAGAAGAGAATAGAGAGGTGGAAGGAAGGAAAAAGCCTTTTGTATTTTTGGTTGGTGCCAGAGGTAGGCAAGAGGACCAATGTTTTAAGGGTGTTTCTTGGCCCAAAGGGTGAGATGGGTAGTCACTCCCCCCTTCAGCCTGAGTAGAGAATATAGAAATTGGTCTAAGACTTATTTTGCTCAGGCTGAGTCCCTGGCTGCAGTCCTTTTGGGGTTCTGCTTGGTGAGCAGGAGAGGGGGAAGGGAGAGGAAAGGGTTAATACGGGGGGGGGCTCGCTTTCGGCCCATATCTTGGGAACGGCTGGGTATTTTTAAACGGGGTGAAAAGCAGCTTGCCTTTCTCAGTATGGGGACCAATTGGGCCGTATTGTTGACTTTCGGAACCGGTCCAAAAGTTTTAAAATTTTATTTTTCACAGTGTCTTCACAAATATATTGTAAATTACCACTTCCTAACAACTTCAACCTCCCAGCTAAAACTACAAAAGGCACAGTACATTTTCTCTCAACCTATTTGTATGCTTTAAAAAAAGCAGTTGGGCTGCATTCCTTGGAGGCAATATGACTGCTCGAAGTACATGTGAAACCACAAGGGTTGTTAGCAGTCATGGAGTATGGCTACTGTGGTACGGTCTTCTGCAATTTAGTTTTGGATTAGTATCCAAATTATATGTTGCAGGTAATTTATATTGACATTGGGAATTCCTGAATTGCTAAATGTATTTGATCACCATAGCAGGATTTTCTCGCATCATGTAGTTTGCAAATTGGCTTTGTTTGTTTTGTGATTGGTCTTTGGGAGGGGACTTCATCTGCAAGATGAATTCTCAGACAGGAACGTCCTCTTGAATCATGTGTCTTAAACACTAACACACCTTTAGTTATGATGATAGGTCATCTATAATGAATAATTTGGCTCTACAACTCACTCCATATAGTACCATTTCATTTGGCTAGACCGAGGAGATCTGAAGATCAGAACACCTGGTGTTTGTCACTTTATTTGAAGGCTGCTGCTAGACTGCCTGAAGCCTTTTAGGGCAAGAATAAGGACCTTCATCCTGTGAACCTGAGGTAAACTGTGGCATCCCCTATTGGGATGGCTTATGACCCTCTCTCAAGGCAGGAAATAGGAGGTCCTCTTTTCCTTGCCCTCCACTTGCACACATTGCATATGGGCCTTCAGAAATTCTATTTGGTGCCTGTGAAGACTTTTAAAGCCTAATTATACTGTGTGACATACTTTCCAAATTGTTCATGGTGAGGAATGTGCTAATTTCCTCCCTTCTGAATGTTGTGAACTTCTCAAGGAAAAAAAAATCTCTTTGCACCACAATAAATGTTCCACTGGTGCCAATGGAGGCTTTTTGAAAACTCCATTGCAGTGTGTGGGTGGTTATATATGCATATGAATGGAGTCCACAAAGTTCCACTGAGGGCTACAAGTTAGTCAGCAGCCTTTGAAATTCTTTCCAGAGCCTGGATGCACTCAGTTCTTTCAAGATGCCTTTATCCATGCCATTCTTCCAATGTGATGCATAGGCATCCTCATATGGATTCTCCACCCCTACAGCCACTGACCTTAAAGGAAGGTAATGCTAACACAGAACAGTGGGGTCCAGCCAACTTTGTGGGTAAACTAAGAAACTAAAGGCCTAAAAACTGTGAAAGGGCAAGGTGACAGCTTTATAGTACCTTATCATTAGCATAATAAACTCAGTGGGATTTATATAACAAGTTATCTGCCATTCAACAACTGATTCATCCAGTCTGCTCTGTAAGTGAGAAGAGTAATAGGATTCTGGCCTTGTTCTTTAAAGCCTTCAACAGTTTGAAAGTCAACTTATTCAAAGGATCACCTTCACGCATATGTATCCTCTCAAATATTTCCTTCAAATATAGCTGTTTCTGCTGTCCTTGCCAAGTGAACTGAGTCACTGTGGGGAATGGATGTTTTCAGCTGTAGCGTCCAGGCAAAACAGTGATTATTCTAGTAGCAGGAAGGAACAGAAAGAGAACCAGTGAGAGTCACGTTAAGAGACAGAAAGAGAAAAGCAAGCTCTGCTTTTAGCTCTTTCTCTGCTCCAACCTCTGGGTTGGAGAGATAGGCAGGATATCTCCCAATGCCATTTGCAGGGAATCCTGAGCAGGTGAAGACATCTGCTTGAGAATACCTCTGTAAACAGAGGCAAAATGACACTTGCTGACTTATTTTCTATACCCTTCCTAATGAACCCTAGCATTGAGTTTGCTTTTTTCACTGCTGTAGCACACTGGTTTGACATCTTCATTGAGCTGTCAACCAGGACATCAAGGTCCCTTTCCTGGTTTGTTGCAGAGAGTTCTGAACCCATCAGTTTATAAATGTAATTGGGTTTTTTTGCCCCAATGTGCATCACTCTGCACTTACTAATATTGAAGCTCATTTGCCACTGGTTTGCCCACTCCCCCGGTGTCAAGAGATCTGTCTGGAACTCCTCACAATCTATCTCAGTTTTTACTACCCTGTATAATTTAATGTTGTCAGATTTGGCTATCTTGCTATTTACTCCTAGATCATTTGTGAAGAGGTTGAAAAGCAGGGGTCCCAGTACTGAACCTTGAGGGACCCCACTCTTTACCTTCCTCCACTTGGAGAAGTGTCCATTTAGTGCTACCCTCTGTTTCCTGTCCCTTAGCCAGTTGGTGATCCAGGACAAGACTTGTCGCTTTATTCCATGACTGGCAAGTTTATTCAAGAGCCTTTGGTGCGGGACCTTGTCAAAAGCCGCCTGAAAGTCCAGATAAACAATTACAATAATAATGCACACACCCCAGATGTTTTGACCTTTTGCTCCTTGAAGCCCAAGGGAGAATGGTGAATGGCAGAGGCTGTAGGATTTGTAGCCCAAAACTTTCTAGTGGGCTAAAGATTTCCCATCCTCTGAATTAGATTTGTATGTATCAAACAGGCTGCAATGTAAGGAATCAAGTGAGATGATTCAATTAGTCAGGACATCCTGTTCCTAGAATGAGAGGCCTCTCAAGCCTCATCCCAGAGAGCCAAGTTTTAAGCTGTAGTTGAAAACAGGAAAGACAACAAAGAGTCCTGCAGCACTTTTAAGGCTAACCAGTTTTATTTGGCATGAGCTTTCTTGGCCATAGCCTACCAAAGCTCATGTCAAATAAATAAGCATTTGCTTATTTAACTCATGAGCCAAATAAATACGGAAATAAATCCCCAATAGGATCATGCCAAATAAAACTTGTTAAGTTTAAAGACTTTTTGTTGCTTTTGCTGAAATAGATTAGCACGGTTGCCTTCTTGGAAATTATTGGCGGTGGGGTGGGGGTCGGGGAAGGGGAGAGAATGAACTCGCTTCCCCTCCAACGGAGAAACGTCGCAGCTCCGAAGAAACCAAACCCTGTGGTCTTCAGCTGATCCACTGAACTTCTTTCCCTCGACATGTCTAGCGTCCATTTCAACACCAGGTGGCGGTATGGAGAATCAGCAACCTCGTCAACTAGTGTGGGAGACGCTCTAGCCCTTACAATGGGCAACTATTTTGAACCAATCAAAGGCAACGCGCCGCAAAAGTGCGCACGTTGCGGAGTTGGTAGGCTCTTTTCGTCGTTCTAGAATACAAGCGCGATCTAGTCGAGACAGGAAAACGAGAGAATAGACAACTCCAAACAACTAGACCGGTGTGGAGCCGGAAGAAGCAATTCCCCGGTTGATATTAGAAAAGCTGTTTCCACAAATATATTTATTTTCGAAGTGGAAGCGAGAACTGCCTAGCAATGCCGAGTGGCATGGTCGCCTAGAGCCAAGGAGAGCAACTTAACAGCAGAGAGAGAGAGAGAGAGAGAGAGAGAGAGAGAAAGTAGCCATGCTATCTATGGCAGATGCGGGTAGTAAGACCAGTGAAATGTTACCAAGGCAGCATCAAAATGGCACCAGCCCTCTCTAGCCCTCATGGGGGTCGGGGGGGGGGGTCGGCCGAGAACGGAGACGCAGGCGGACTGACGACTTCCAAAGATACCGTCGGGCTTGAGTGGTTCCCAACTTGGGGCCGCCCAGATGCCCTTTGGGGCTGCACTTTCCGGAAGCCTTCACCAGCAGCTGCACTCGACGGAGTTCCTGGCAGTTTGCAGTCCAAGGAGACGCGGGTGACCCAAAGTTGGGAGCCGCTGAATTCTAGTCCGCTGTCAAGTCACCGGTTGGTGACAAAAAGGCTGGTCTTGATGACTTGACCCAAGTCCCCTTCGGAAGGCACCCCACCACCCCTCCGAGTCCAAAATCCGCTCTCAACGGCAAGCGGAGACCTCGCGGTCTATCGGCGGCCCCGAGGATACGCCGTGCCATCAAAGGCTTGTCTAGGCCTAGGAAACAAACCCAGCACGATTTAGAACAGTAGTTCCCCAGATGTTCCTGAACTGCAACTCCCAGAATTCCCTCCCAGCATAGCAAATGGTGGAGGCTTCAGGAGTTGCAGTCCAGGAACATCTAGGGACCCACAGGTTGGGAGCCACTGGTTGAGAACATGTCCACGAGGACCTGGGCCGAGAAGACCTGCCCTTCCAGAATCGGCGGGCTCTTCTTCCCTTGGAATACGGGCCGCGTCCACGGTCATCCTCTCCGCGGGGCAGAGCCGAGCCAAAACAAAGCACGCCATAATCTCTCTTCCCCCATCCCCAGAAGAGACCCGCCGTTCGGTTCCCATAGAGCAGTCTCTTCGTTATGTCTCTATAGAAGGTCGGGGGGGGGAGGAGGAGGAAGAGGAAGTGGCGTCACGGCCCGTTTCCGGGCGACGGGTTCTGCGTCTTGACCGCGTGGCGGGGCGAAGGGAGGTTTGCCGGCTTTCACTCTTTCCGCCTTTTCCTTCCAGCGGGTCCTTCGGCGGCGGCGATGGCGGTCCGGGCCAGCTTCGAAAACAACAACGAGATCGGCTGCTTCGCTAAGCTCACCAACACCTACTGCCTGGTGGGCATCGGGGGCTCCGAGGGCTTCTACAGGTAATAGGAAGATAGGAAGAGCCCCGCTGGCCCATCCAGTCCAGCGCCCTGCATCTCACGGTGGCCGGAGGGCGTCTCTCTCTCTCTCTCTGAGAGGACCGCTCGCCTGGGTTCTTGGGGTTTTGCCCCCGTTTCTTTGGACCGGCCCCGATGTGGGACCTTGGCCCTCCCTTCGGAATGGCGGCAAGCGCCTTTTCCTCTCAGGAGGGCGGCTCCCGAGCTCTCGAAGGCGAGTCGCTGTTCAGGAGCCTCCTGTGTTGAGCCTCAAGAGAGGATGAGGTGGTCAAAAAGATACATTAAAAATGGTTATTGCTCGTCTCTGATCCTGTTCATAAGCTCAGCTTCATCTCACTCGCTGTTTTTCCAGGCAAGCGAAAAGACAGCTTGGGGGTGTTCTTTTCTTTACTTCTGCCACAGGAATATCTTAATCTGTAATGAGTTCCGTTGGGACAAAGCGTAGAGGGGAATTGCAACATAAAATAGTTGGGAGGTAGTACAGGAACACCTGGAAACATTAAATGAGTTTAAGTTCATCTGGGCCAGATGAATTACACCCAAGGCTATTAAAAGAACTGGGAGAAGCAATTTCAGAACCACTGGCAATAATCTTTGAGAAGTCCTGGAGAACAGGGGAAGTCTCCATAGATTAGAGGAGGGAAAGTTTTGTCCTTGTCTTCGGAAAAAAAAAGGGGGGGTGGAAGGACCCGAATAATTACCAACCAGTCAGCTTGACTTTAATTCCTGGAAAGATCCTAGAACAGATTATTAAGAAGACAGTCTGTGATTATTTAACAAGCAATGCTGTCATTACCATAAGTCAGCACAGGTTTCTTAAAAGCAAGTCATGCCAGATTAATTTGATCTCTTTCTTCACTAGAGTTACAGGCCTGGTGGATGAGGGGAATGCTGTGGGTATTGCTTACATAGATTTCAGTAAAACCTTCAATAAGGTTCCCCATGGTATACTTACAAAGAAGTTAGTAGAATGTGGGGATAGTGCTACTGTTAGGTGGATTTGTAATTGGTTGACTGATCATACCCAAAGGGTGGTCATAAATGGCTTATCTTCTGCTTGGAGAGACGTGACCAGTGGGGTGCCCCAGGGTTCTGTTCTGGATCTAGTGCTACTCAATATCTTTATTAATGACTTGGATGAAGGAATCAAAAGTATGCTATTTAAATTTGCAGATGATACCAAATTGGGAGGTGTTGCTAATTCCCCAAAAGATAGGATAAAAATCCAAAACTACCTTCACAGACTAGAGTGCTGGGCCAAAGCTAATGGAATGGGTTTTAACAGAGAGAAATGTAGGGCGCTGCATCTTAAGTAAATAGAATGCATTGTACAGATATTGGATGGGAGACACCTGGCTGGAGAATAGTACATATGAAAGGGATTTGGGAGTCTGGGTGGACCACAAATTGAACATGAGTCAGCAGTGTGAGGCGATGGCCAAGAAAGCCAATGTGATTCTTGGTTGCATCAACAGAACCATAGTGTCTAGATCAAGGGAAGTGATAGTACCACTCTATTCTGCTCTGGTCAGACCCCACCTGGAGTACTGTGTCCAGTTCTGTGTGCCTCAATTTAAAAAGGATGTTGACAGCCTTGAGCGGGTGCAGAGGAGGGTGACCAGGGATGGTTGAAGGTCTGGAAGAGATGTCTTACGAGGAATGGCTTAGGGAACTGGGAATGTTTAACCTTTCAAAAAGAAGGCTGAGAGGGGATATAATAGCCATGTTTAAATATTTGAAAGGATGTCATATTGAAGAGGGGACTGGTTTGTTTTCCATAGCTTCAGAGACTAGGACCCGGGGAGTGCTTTCAAACGACAGGAAAAGATATTTCATTTGAACATTAGGAAGAACTTCCTGGTGGTTAGAGCTGTCCAACAGTGGAATAAGCTGCGCCAGAGGGTGGTGGAGTCTCATCCTTTGGAGGTTTTTAAGCAGATGCTGGATGGCCACCTGTCGGAAATACTGTGATGGGGGTTCCTGCATGGCAGGGGGTTGGACTGGATGGTCCTTGAGGTCTCTTCCAACTCTGAGTCAAATGTATTAGCTGGTGAGGCATTTGTTCCAGGAAACATCTTTCCTGCAACAAGCTTCCAAAGCTATCTATATGCAAGTTCTTTTTTATTAGAGTTTTTGAGATCATGCCCATATTTGTTCAGAATGGGATTGTGCTGGCTGTATCACACAATTTTCCTGTATTGTGTTTTTAGTGTCTTTGAAGGTGAACTTGCTGATACGATCCCTGTCGTCCATGCTTCTATTGCCGAATGTCGAATTATTGGCAGAATGTGTGTAGGTAAGTTGCATTTTTCAGATGAGTTGATTCCCTTGTTAAAAATAAATTTCTTACACATTTAGCGCTATGAGCGTATGGTAAATGTCGCATTCTCATATTTTCTGTTATATTGAAACAACCCTGGACCTTTAAGAAGTGAACTTACCTAGAATTTGGCTTACTTTCATCCAGATACCTTTTGAATAAGATCAGTCAAGAATTCTCAAAGGTTAGAGGTTGGTTTTTTTAATTTTTTTTAGGAAACACTGGTTGAAATAGCATAGTAAGTCACAACCTGAGTAAACTTATTTTAATAAGTAGAACTTATGGAAAAGTTGACTCATTAACCCCTCATTGGTTGAATGGCCCTACTCTAGTACAACTCACCCGTGGGCGGGCCTTCTCGGTGGTGGTGCCGTCCATCTGGAACAACCTACCTAGCGAGCTGAGGCAGGCTCTGTCGTTGGCGTCCTTTAGGAAAGGCCTTAAGACCCTCCTTTTTAGGGACGCCTTCAAAAATGACTAGAGGTTTTTGTTTGTTTGTTTGTTTTGCTTCCCTGCCATTGCCACCATCTTTGCTCCTTCGCTTTTTATGTGAACCGCCCTGAGTTCCCGTTTGGGAAGTAGGAGCGGTATATAAGTGTGAAAAATAAATAAATAAATAAACAAATACCACATTAAGCCAGTATCTGGAGTTGTGAGTTGTATGGATGTGTTTGTGTAGTCTGTGGCAGTCTATTTGAGAACAGTGGTAAAGATGCTGCTACTGGAAGTTGGGCTAAATGTGCTTTTGCTCCCTTCTAGCCTCGTTATTCTGTTACAGGTATTTAATTAAAAACTAAAGGCTCAATGGGAGGGAAAGACTTGAAGACAGAAGCCATATCTCTTATTCTTGAGTGCTAGAATGTTTTTCATTTTCTTTTTAGGAAACCGGCATGGATTGTTAGTTCCAAACAACACCACAGACCAGGAGCTTCAACACATTCGAAATTGCCTTCCAGACTCGGTGCGAATCCAGAGAGTTGAAGAGCGCCTTTCTGCTTTGGGCAATGTCATCACATGCAACGACTATGTAGCACTTGTTCATCCAGACATTGACAGAGTAAATACACTTAATTTCATTTGAATTTCTCAGCTCTTAGTGTGCTGCTACTTCTGAATAAATGTTTAGTAGTAGTAATAGTTTAAGGGACAGCCTTTTACCCCCATTTATAACTTAGCAGTTGTATAGGTTTTGCCACAGGCAGCTCTGTTACTTTTTTTTAGTATAAACGAGGCTGTTTATGCAGACTGAACTGCAAAGCATGAATTTGACCTATAGTCCTGAACAGGCAAATAGAGTGCATTGGTATGCTTAACAGAATACCAAACTCTTATTTCTGTGTATTAGTCGGGAAAAGTGGTGAGTTTTTATTTCAGATATTTATTGCTTAAACAAACCAAAGATTTGGTAGCTGTTTAAATATGATTTGAATTAATAGTGTTCCTGAAGAGTTTGTCAGCTATTTACTTTAAAGTGCTCAGGTCTCCCAGTATCAGATTCTTTGCTGTCCTGTCTTTGATTTGATGTAGACTCAATCCAATGAAAGGACACAAGTCTGACATCAGGAATGGCAACACAGCTACCGTTAGCCTCTCAGGAAATTTGGTAATATCACACAGGACCAATGGGAGGACTGGAGAAATCATCATTCTGTTAAATAGGTGGCTAGTTAGAGGGCAAAGGAAACTTCACAGAGATTTTTTGGTTAAGGGTTTTCTCTTCTTAGCTGCTGGGAGTTTTTACATCTTTTCTAAGATTTGGAAACTGGTGGGTCACTCAAATGATTATACCAGTAGTGGCCAGACTTTGGCCCTCTAATTTTTGGACCACAACTCCCAGAATTCCAAGCCTGTATTGCCAATGACAAAGGACTGTGGGAGTTGTGGTCCAAAACTTCTGGAGGGCCAAAGTTTCGCCACCACTGGATTATATATTTAGAAAAAGGCAGCATTGTGTATACTTCAAGACTAACAATTTCAGTACAGTTTGAGGTTTCATGAATGAAAATCCAGTTCCTTAGGGAGCCATCAGGGCTCTAATAACTTCTTTGTCCTTTAATGCGATTGATGCAATTATGTTGTCTGTTATTTTTATTCATTTATTTATTTATTTATTTATTTATTTATTTATTTATTTATTTTAGAGTATTTTTACCCCACCTTTCTCCTTGGAAAAGGATCCAAGGGTGGTTTACAGTAATGAGGGATAATATACAGTCCAGTACAGTTGCAATTATGTACAATTAATTAATTAATTAATTAATTAAGTAGGTAAAATTATGTATCATCACCTTGTACTGGGCTTTTATAAATGTAGAATGCATAACTCTATGGCTGATGAAGTGCATTTTGATCCATTAGAGCTCATACTGTAATAAAACGGTTAAATGCTACAATGTTTCACCCTGTTTTTCTTTTTTCTCACATTCTTACTGGAACAAGCATGTCCCCCCCCCAATCATTATACATTGTGATATTTTGGTTCTCTTTGAATAATTTGTGAAGCAGATATTAGAAGACAGTGCCGCCTTTACAGCGGTAACAGCTCTCTTCTTCCTGGTCTATGCATGTTGGAAAGGGAATTTTAAAATGGGTTTTCTTCCAGCTGTCACAAATGATTTTCATTTCAGGATGAAATTGGAGCTTTCTAACTATCAATAAGAACAAACAGGCTGGATTTTTGTGTATGTATCTAAATCTGGTTAAATTGAAACTGGGTGAAAAAGGTTCAAAGACAGACCCATGAAAAAGCTTTTAACGTGTTGACAGCCCTAGTTTTAAATGTTTGCAATCTTGTTTTTTTTTTTTTTTTTCAGGAAACAGAGGAAATATTAGCAGATGTATTGAAAGTTGAAGTATTCAGGCATACAGTGGCGGACCAAGTGCTAGTGGGAAGTTATTGTGTCTTCAGCAACCAAGGTGGACTGGTGCACCCTAAGACCTCAATTGAAGACCAGGATGAGCTGTCCTCATTGTTACAAGTCCCACTTGTGGTAACTTATCTTTTTAAATTATCTCTGTTTTCTTTGGTAATGAGAAGCTGTTGGTAATGGGCAACTTTGTGTCAGATATCTTACCTTCTCATCCTTGAAAAAGCAGCTTGCACTGAACAGGTCTGGAAAAGAAAGGGTTGATCAAATTTTCTCTTCCTGACCTTCTGTTTAGGTGACTCTGTGCAGAACTGCTGTGCTATAAAAGGAACAAGCAGAGGGAAATTGCCATTTTGATTGAGTGGTGTTTGCGCATATGAAGCAGGGATGTGTACTATCCCTGGAACACTTGCTTTTGCTTGAGAGGATACTTGTATCCCACGTAATTGTAAAAGCTAAAAACAGCAATTGTACACATATTTAAATAGAATATTATTTTAAATATTTTAAAAGTAATATTCCTTCACAGATAAGTGTGAAAGAGAATCTCTGACAATATCACAAATTTCAGCGTCGGTGTTTCTTGTTGTAGGCTGGGACTGTTAACCGCGGCAGTGAGGTGATTGCTGCTGGAATGGTTGTAAATGACTGGTGTGCCTTCTGTGGACTGAACACAACAAGTACTGAGTTTTCTGTTATCGAGAGCGTCTTCAAACTCAATGCTGCACAACCAAGTACCATTGCTACTACTATGAGAGATTCTTTGATTGATAGGTAAGTCAAGCATTCTGTTCTCAGATCAGACAACATCAACAAGGAGGGTAGCATGCTGGATTTTTATTTTGTAAAACAGTTTTTCTGTGGGACCTTGAAAAATGTTGACTTTCTTTAGTATTACTATTTTTTTAATGTCTGGTGTCACTTCCAAAAGATCATCAGTTTCATTGGAAGTATGGACATCACCTCCATTATTTAACGGGGGAGAATAGATACAGTGGAACCTTGACTTACATGCTGCTTGACTTGCATCATATTTGACTTGCAGCAAGAAGGGGCCTGTTTGACTTGAGTCGCAGGCTTTGACTTACATCTCGGAGCCCCGGCGCAAGGCACCGGAATTGGGCAGCAGCCACAACCCAGCATCGCGGCTGCCGCCTCCAAACTGCTCCTGCTTCTTCCCCTCCTCCGTCAGCGGCGGCTTCAGCGAGGCCAGCTCAGAGCACCTGGAGCTGGTCCTCGGCCTCACCGAAGCCGCCGCCGCTGCCGGAGGAGAAGAAGGGCCGGGAGCTCAGGGCTGGCCTCGCTGGTTAGACAGTCGGCCCAGTCTTGTAAAAAATCTGGCTGCAGAAGTCTGGTCCACAATGGAAGCATTTTAGTTGGGGAGCTGTAAAGTTGTGGGACTCTAATGGTAAGCATAGAATTGTTCAGAACTTGGAACGTCAGGTTAAAAATCAGTAAAACTTAAATGTTAGACATTGTTGCTATGAACATTAAAAAGTGGAGGCATATAACTTGTGGACTATAATTCCACTGCCTCTTCCTCCTTTTGAAGAGACATTTCATTTACATCCCCAGAAGAAATCTCCTATCCCAGTCAAATTTATGTTAAATTGCTGTTTTCGGGGGTCTTTTTCATAATCTGGAACGGATTAATCCGCTTTCCCATTACTTTCTATGGGAAACGTTCATTTGACAAGTAATGTTTGATTTAAGTCTAGACCACTGGAACGGATTAATGACGTAAGTCAAGGTTCCACTGTATTGGTTTTGTTTTGATTTGGTTTTGTATACTTATGCTGTGATCTGTGTTTTATCTGTGTATTTATTGTATGGTTTAGTAGTTATGGATATTTGATATTTGTTTACTTTTGTAAACCACCCAGAGTAGCCGGGTAGCTAGATGGAGCAGTATATAAATCTAATAAATAAATAAATAAATTCTCAAAGAGTGCTTTGCACTATGGAATGGTATATAATTTTAGTAAATAAAACATTTCAATATAGTTCTCCCTCCTCTTCTTCTAGTCTTTTAATAGAGGAATTAGTCTTCAGACCAACATTTATTGTAACCTGACTTTTGCAGGATTATTGTTCTTAAAACATTTTTAAACCCTTGAGTCCCACTTGCATATGCTACCATTTGAATCTATGGAACCCACAGAAGAGTTGACTCACCAGATCCCCACTGATTTAGTGAGCCTGTTGTAGTGCAACTATAATAAGCAACAGGATTTCAACCATTATGTTTGCTATTAGCTTTTGGAATAATTATGGGGTAATAAGTACAGTTAAATGCCATTAAACTACATGTACTTATGGCATGTCAGGTCTCCTGAACAGGGTGAAAATGCTGTTGTTGTATATGTACTTTTCTCCTATTTTCCAGTTCTAGACATTTTGACATGCATCTGATTATTAACTTATAGCATTTTAAAATTATATCTGATAGGCTTCAATTTCTCACTCAACTCTTCCATGTTGGAGCCTTATAAGCATTTTTAGCTAACAATCATTTCTTTTTTTTTTTTTTATAGCTTGACATGATGTTCTCCCTTGCTGGTGCAGAAGTTGTAATGAAGTCCCATATCACAGTTGTGATTGGCTCCTGAAGTGAATGCTTTGTTGGGTACTCCTGGAGCAGGAGAGCTGTATTACAATCAATGTTTCAAAACCACACTCTTGTAAACTTCCTTTGAATGCCAAAATATTAGTATGTTCCATTTGTTGTTTTGTTAAGCATCTTTATTTTTTCACTTGTTCATGAAATGATAAATATAAACTGGTGAGAGAATGTTTTAAAAATATGTGTTATTACATGCACTGGTGATTTAAACCAAGTAATTTTCACCTACCGGTATATCCGCCTGTATATTGTCTAAATAGTTATCCTTTCCTGCTCAGAAGTTGAGTGAGTTCTGCTTATGATAGCTTCCATATAGCCAACAAGCCATAAGAACATAGCTGGATGCTTGTATTACTATCTTGCATCCATTCACTGACCAGCAGTTCACTCTTTAAAGAACTGGAAGGAGCCATGCATTTACAAGTTGGGATACTGTGTGCTTCTAAATAGCAATAGGCCACATCTGTGCAGGAAGGTGTGGTCTAGTTATCTGTATGCTTAAATTAATGAGAAGCAGACTGGTGCTGTAGCTCTTATTCAGTCATAAACCTCCCCCCGCCCCGAAGGGTTAAATAGCAGTCCTAAATGAAAGGGCAATATGTGGCTAGCATACGCCTGAAAGATCCTTCCTTCTGTTTCCTCTGCTACCTGGGTCTTGAGCACTAAAAGTGTTCTGCTTATATACAATTCAATTATGCAGGCTTCCTTCCCCACCCCCACCCCACAAGCTGGGTACTCATTTTACCAGCCTCAGAAGGATAGAAGGCTGAGTCAACCATGAGCCAGCTCGTGGATTGAACCCCAGGTCATCAGCACAGTTTTGGCTGCAGTACAGACATTTAACCACTGCGCCCCAAGGCACTACATTTCTAGTTCACTGCTCCGCTTTCTCCCTGCTGTATAGAGCTTTAAAAATTCTTGGAACTAGATGAGTTGGGTGTCAGTGAAGTGGCTTACCAGTTAAAGCCTCTATAAATTATTAAAGCCAGAAAAAAATTAGAATGTTATATCATGCTTTCTGTGTCTGAAGGAATTCAAAGGGGTCCGTAATGTGTTCAGCAATCTGAACATCAGTGTGAAAGATATGGCATGGGGCCTTCTTGCTACTATGTTTGCCTGCCAATTTATCACTACTGATTTCTCATCTATTCCCCATAATGTTGATGTGCTATCAAGTCAGAATTGTATATGGACACCAGTAGGTCTTTCCAGATAAGTGGGATGTTGAAAGAGTGGTTTTACCAGTTCCACTCTCTTGAGTTTTTGTAGCTTGGAGGATAATTGAACCCAGGTTTCCTGAGTCCTAATCCATTCCTGTATCCACAGCACCACACAAGATGCTGTAATCACACTAGCAGATGATTCTCCTTTGGCTTTGTTATGCAAGTCCATGGCCATGTGGCCGGCGTGGCTGCAAGGAAATACTGCTTAACCTTCCTGCTTTTTACGGCAATACTGTACCTATTTAGCTACTTGCATTTACATGCTTTCAAACTGCTAGGTTGGCAGGTGCTGGGGTTATTTATCAGCAGGAACTCGCTCCGCTGCATGGCACCCAGGATTCGAACTGCCAAGCTGCCAACCTTGCAGCTGACAGTTTTCAGAAGCCTTAATCCACTTTAGCCCCTACTCAAATTATGTGTTCTGTAATGAGCATGATGATGATCTAGGCACACACTGACCTACTTACAGCTGTCTAAAGTGAACATTACATACCTAAGTGGATGGATGATGTTGAACTGGAAGTGGACAGTAATGTCATACATTTTGGTTTGAGTCTTCAGTACTTTTTATGCTGTTCTCAAAATGTATTATTGGTTTTATATGTCGATGCTCCTGAGAGGATCTAGTGACAGTTATGCCTTTGTCTTAGGTAACAATCCACAGAATTTGGCCTCGTTAGCTTCAGTGATATACAACTATAGAATAACAGTGTAGAAAGATAATTAGGGAGTAATAAAGTCCATAAAATTCTCTGCTGCAGATGTCATACTTTCTTGCTGACAAAACACAGAAACTCTTTTCAGCAGCCATAAAAAACTTCTTAAGTGTGAACCTGCCATTTACAAGGTGTTATAAAGAGGGATTTGATTTAGTGTGAAGCCACAGTAAAACAATGTAACAATCCCCCACATTTCTTCAGAACAAATGGAACAGCCATCGGTAGCAGCTCTTAAATACCAGTATGTTTGTTCCAACCAGTTATTACCAAGGACCAGAAGAGCATGTGCATTTTGTAACAAAGAGATCAAGCGTGAGGAAGTATTCGGAAGGTGAACAGGAGAGAGAAAAAAATCCACACTGTATCCTAGCTGTGGGACTCAGGATTGGTTGATATGATGA
Source organism: Phrynocephalus forsythii (assembly GCA_029282475.1). Lineage (NCBI taxonomy): Eukaryota > Metazoa > Chordata > Lepidosauria > Squamata > Agamidae > Phrynocephalus > Phrynocephalus forsythii. The sequence goes on along the minus strand of JAPFRF010000005.1, from coordinate 89,462,941 downwards.
TAAGTGATGATTTCCATTGGAAAACTTACTACTCTTAACTTTAAACAAAAATAAGCCACTTTAACCCAGTAGAACCAATATACTGTATTTGCATCTAAGGCACTGACAAATATACAGGAATATTGATAAAAATAATCAAGTAGAATTTTTAATGAGAATTTTGAAACTAATATTAATTAAGTCCCATGACAGACATTTATTTTAAAATTATTTTGACATGGTTGTGATTCTTGGGGTTGGGAGTAAACTGCTTTAATAAATGTGTGGCAGTGATGTCATGAACATTTGATCTTTGCCAGTATTATAGTATATCCAGATTTAATATGTAAAGTGTCATGTGACATTAAATCAAGTGACTTCAAAAAGTTTGAATCTGACCCCAATTTTATGGGGATAGAAAGCTATGACAGATCAAAGATAGAATATTAGTGTCAGATTAATCTTAAGGTACTAAAGTAAAACCAAGATGTGCTAGGATGTACAAGATTAACATGAAATGGTTTTGAGCCCCATGTGGTCCACACTAGTAATGGTGTAGATCACGTACTTCTAACATGCTCAGCACTTGCTCTGGTATCTCATGTGATGGTGTCTACTAATTCCCTAATTGGGAGCTAAAATTGGGATGGTCCTAAACATTACAAAGGTATTATGCATCCTTCAGATCTGTGATCGCTCTAATGCTAAACTTTCCTCTTTTTGCAATGGAGACAGTATTTTCCAGTTATTTTGAGGTGCATGGGATGACGATGACATATGGAACAAACAAGTTCATTGGGCAAAAATAATGGAAATAGTTATAAAGATGTCATGATCTTAAGGCCACTTGGCATATTGGACAGTATTTAATTGCAGGAGCGAGACAGTTTTGAATGCAGACTGTCAGATGCAACAATCCTCTCTGCATGATGAACACATGTAAGGTCATAAGAACATAAGAACATAAGAAGAGCCATGCTGGATCAGGCCAAAGGCCCATCTAGTCCAGCTTCCTGTATCTCACAGTGGCCCCACCAGATGCGTTTGGGAGCGCATGAGACTAGATATCTGTCTCCTGATACCACTCCCCTACATCTGGCCCTTGAAGTACCCTGGTTTTAAGCCTGGAGATTACACATCATCATGGTTTGTAACCTGTGATGGACTTTTCCTCCAGGAATCTGTCCAATCCCCTTTTGAAGGCATCAAGGCCAGATGCCATCACCACATCCTGTGGCAGGGAGTTCCATATAGACTAACAACGTGCTGGGTGAAAAAATATTTTCTTTTGTCATCCTACAACAATGATTTCCAACCTTGGCTATCCATGTTCTCAGACTGTAATTTCTTAAAACCCCAGCCAGCACAGCTGATAGTGAAGTCTTCTGAGAATTGATGTCTAAGAACACCTGGGTTGCCCAGGGTTGGAAAATAATACAACATGAACAACACAGGATTTGTACAACTATCTACAGGGGACAGGTTTCATTTAGAAATTCTATTGAGTATAATCCAACTAAGTACAAAACTTGTATTCTCAAAGGCTTTCACGGCCGGGATCTGATAGCTGTTGTGAGTTTTTTTGGGGGGCTGTTTGACCGTGGTCTGGAAGTTTTTCTTCCTGACATTTCACCAGTCTCTTGTTGGCATCGGAGGGCAAGGAGCTCAGAGAAGTAGGAGTTCTCTCTACTCTTGAGTACAGAATGAGTGAGACTGCAGGTTTTTAAAGTTGTGGAAAACCCACAATCTCATTCTATACTCCAGAGCACAGAACTCCCTAGTTCCCTGAATTCCTTGCCCTCTGAAGATGCTGGCCAGAGACTGGCGACATGTCAGGAAGAAAAACAGAACATGGCCAAACAGCCCGAAAAACTCAACAACTATCGGTACAAAACTGCTGAATAGTTCAATAGTTTTAAGGTCAAAGGTGTGGAGTTTGATTCTCTACTGTGCCTCCTTGATGGTCTGAGTTCATTGATCCATAGAATCCCTTCCAGCTCTACAATTCTGAGATTATGTTCTTCCAATTTTTTTTTGCATTTGGATTCTAAGGTTAAAAATTATGCACAAAACATTTATTCCCTGTTATATTCCTATCATCTGCTCTGTAGAAAAAAATACTTGGAGAAAATAAGAGGTGACATCTGGTCAAAAAAGAATGGCAAAAGGGAAATAAAATGCCTAACATAGTCATAACTACTAGAGATAAGTCCGTTAGAGTTCAAAAGGGGTTACATTTAGATCAATGAGTTTAGTTTGTCAGACTTTTGAACATGACTGAAACAATTTTTTCTTATTTGGAAAATCAAACAGCACTAAGACTACAAATAAATGTCTTGCATGGCACTACCTGAGGCAACAACATGCAATTTCACTCTCTTTAGATATACATTCATGTGTACTATTATGGCAACCATTAATGATTGATATGTTAAAAAGATACTGAGCTTAATCTGTTGAAAGGGATATGGATGGGCAATGGAAAACTATGTGCCCTCTGCCTTGTGAAATTCCTCTTGTGAGATCACAAGACTGCTGGTGAATGATGATAGATGAGAGGAAGGGGAGATTGTTGAAAATGGGGCACAGATGCATTCGAATGAGATACCTGCTTGCAGGAAAACACATCCAGATAATGTGAGGCCAGAGCCAGTTCGGCAGGATTAACGAAGGGCGCTTTTACATGACTCCTAAAATCCGAGGCAAAGGGCTCCCAGATCCGGAGCTTAAAAATGTTTTCCCACCAGCTCCGGACTTTAAAAAAAAAATAAGTACGACCACGCCCACCTAAGCGCGTCCCAGCGCACTTTTCAAGTACCTGGCCTCCAGGAGGTAAAAAATCTTCTGATGCGAATTGTAAAGCTGTGAATGCCGGGCTCCCTCGCCTTCTGTTTGTTTTTTTGTCCCCGCCGCCCCTTTAAGAGACAGGAATCCCTACGAGGCAGCTCGGTGCTTCGACTGGCAGACAAGACTGAGGTGAGCCTGCATTTTTTCTCCATTTTTTTCTCCTTCCCCTCACGCAGACAGGAACAATGGAGTGCGGAGGGGTGGGAACACGAAGAGGGACAAACCCCCACGATCTCTGGTCCGAATAAATTGCCACCGGATTTTAGAGGTCGTGTAAAAGCGCCCAAAGTTGTGGAAGAGGCTTTGGAGGGGCTCCTATGATGAGTGGGCAAGAAAAGTCCCTTTTGGCAATCCCCTTCTGCAGAGTGGATCTAACCAACACCTTTTTTGTGATTTGTTTCCAATTAAATTCACAACTTTTCATTCACACCAGATTATCAGATTTTATATTGTAGGTTTCAGCATAGCTTTCTTGATTTATATTGCCCTTTGCCACAACTGTAGTTTTCATTACTCCATGAAAAATCATCAATGCAGTGTTTCAGAAAAATATCAGCCGCCTAAGATATGTACCACTTCATTTTCTGATGCAATTGGATCAAAATATCATAACATTAAACCTTCAGTCTTTTAATAGTAACAATTTATTGTTGCCAAATTAAAATAGTGGTAATATGACATTTAACTATTCATTACATGACAGGTTCTTGAAAACAAGAGCATTAAGGTCTGCATTAACATTATTTGTGTTTAAACCCAATTGCTTAGTCTTCCAGACTGTGGCTGAATTCTGAAATTTCCAGTCTTGTCAGCTGTGGTCATGATCTGACTTGGCTTTAGAGCTGTTTTGAAGTTGTGGTCTACACAGATTTACCTTCTAAGAGCTCCCTATGTGCATCTGCTGTTGCAGAGTAGGAACATCAGCTAATTACCATAAATGTACAAAACATCTGACCAGCAGGTATTGGAAAAATGACATCCAGGTAATTGCCTGGTCCCTGTAATAAATTAAAATCCTTTCAGAATGAATTGGCCTCAACATGTTTTCTTCAGTCAGTACTGAAGCGCCACTTTTGTATCCAACAGAATTTATGCTTTTGATGAGACAGGTGTAGAAAAGAAAACGGCCTGTTGAGAGATGGTTGGCTACACTGGCAAATGCTGGGTTTAAAAGAGGGCACTGAAGAAGATTGCTCAGGTGAACTGAAAAAAAGTCGAAGCAAACTCCTCTTGAGGTCTCGGACACTCATTGAGTGGGTTGGTGAAAAATGTCACACTGAGACATACACGGCACTGAGGCAGTCAGTCAGAAGGAAAGCAGCTCCACCGTGCAAGGCCACCTGGGTTTGGTTGGATTTTTGTCTTGCTTTGTTTTCAGTCCCAGAATCCTGACTCATCCAAGTGTCTTGAAGAGTTTTGTTTGTTTGGCAGACGATCCTTGATTCCCCCTCTTTTTATGTCTGCAGCTCATCAGCATCACATGTGAACCCAAATGAGCTGCTGAGCTTGTCATACCCATTCTTGGACAGGCCGTCTGTAGTAGGTCACCGTTTGCTGGACCTCTTTGTTCTTGAACTGGAAGATGGTATAAACCAGAACAAGGATGCACAGAGATAAAATGCAGGGGATCACAACTGCAATTGCATTGACGGTGCTAGGCACATCATTTATAGTCACCATAATATCCACATCATCATGAGAGAGGTGCCGGTCTTTGCTTCGTTCAACCTCTTTTTGGTTACATCCCATCCAGTCTTTCAGGATTGATCTGGGGTATCCTGGTTCCACAGTGAGCCTCTGGTTATCAAACTTCCAATATTCTTTGCCTTTGTAAAAGTAAGTATAAACTGGAAAAGAAAAGCATAAATTACTTCTTTCTGCCCCATTCACAAACGAAAAAACTATGCCAGTAAGTGTCTAATATTGACAAATACAACGGAAATACTGATGGCCTGGATGACAATGTTTTATTGACTAGAAAATAGCTAGCACTTCTCTCTTCCCCTGAAGAAGCTAAAATATGGGAAGAGATTAGACACTTATTATTTCCACAGAAAAACCTCAGAAATTGAAATAAAATCAATTATCCCATTAGGAAGCACATTCTGAACTCCAGTGGAAAGATCTGGATGGCCTCTCTGTTGGCTTGGGAAAGACCTATGCTGCACGGATAGGTTTCTGCCCACCATTTAATGAGAACTAAACACAAAGTGGGGGGTTAAAGTATTCCATGCTAATAAACTGATAAATAAGGAACAAAGCTAGTACTTACAGCCTTCTTTGCTGACAAAAGCTCCTTGAGGGGCTTGAGGGATCCCTTTCCATACAGTGATTGGTTTTGGATAGCCTGGATCTGTTGCTCTCTTGTCTTCGTTATATCTCCAATATCGGTCTCCTTTGAAGAAATATGTTTTTCCCACAGGTTCCCATCGTAAAGCAGTGTCAATCCCTTCCCGAGGAAGACAGCTGCCCAGCTCTACGAGGCTGTGTGGGTACCCTGGCTCTGCAGTCACTTCCTTAAAAACCCAGTATTTATCCCCTAGAGAAGACATGAAGAAAATATATTATTTTGTGTTATTAACAGCTTATTCGCTTTTTCCAGTCAATTGGCTTCTCCCCACCCCCACCCCCACATCCAAGCAGGTCGTGATGTTTTGCCTCACTGTCAGGATGCCATTGATGAGCCTATTGATCCAGTCAAGGGACCAATTATATAGAATGAAGGACTGACTAAGGGAAATGACATAATGAAAACCAGAGAAATAAAACTGTTGGAAGGAAAGGTTGCCATACATTTGCAGAGAGGGAAGTCGTGTTAGTCTTTTCAAGAATTGCAGGCAAAAATGAAAGAAAAACAGAAGAAAAGGCACAAAACATGTGGCAACAAAGACTAACTTTCATATTTTAATGTAACATTTCGTGGACACATCCACTTATTCAGCCATATAAGCAGCAGAATGATGTGTCTTCCTCCGGAAGGGATTAACACAGCTTTACATGTGCAGAAAAAAAGTAGGCAGAATTTCATAGGGAAGAATCTTTGCCTTTGCCTTCACCTTATTTTCATTTTTAGTCACACAAAACTGTGGCAGCACAGAGTGCTTATGTTGAGTGCTTCAGAAAGCCAGCCACGCCTTCTTCCCTCACCACCTTGGATTTCCCTTTTCCCTGCCAACAATCCATCCAGGTAACATTTCATGCTTACTAGCACAGACATTTGACCTGCAAAGCCTGGGGAGTGTATACAGAAAGTGGTAATTCTAACAAAGAGGGAGAAAATCTAATGCTTCATTTAAAACTTTTGGAATAACCAGTCCCAGTATCCACTCACTCTCCTTTTTCAAAAGAGCTTTATAATCGCTTGTATAAACAGCATCTATAGCCCAAAATTGTAAATCCTTTGCAGAATGGCTGTTTTCATGACATAACATGACTGGCAAAAAAGGGGTGGGTCGTGACCTTTTATTCGTAATGTTGCCAAGATGCTCCCCTATATGTACTTCAATGGCCCTATATGTTTTTCTTATATAGAATTTGTTCCAGGGGAATTTAATGGCATATATTACCCAGCTGGTGTTGTAAGTGGAACATTTTCTCATATTCTACTTCTTGCCACTATGGTGATCCACAAACCCAGTCATTGTACCTGCATATTGGCAACAGAGGCAATGTCCACAAGGATGGTGACCATGTGGAGCTCTTGTTTCTACCAAGATGTCAATGGTCTCTGCTATGTTTCCCTGAAGTCACTTTTTTGAATCAAGATATACTTGGTTTTCTGTGTTCTTGCAAAAGACATCATAGGTGTATCTATCAATATTTCTTGATGATGGCTCATAATTTGTCATTATGTGGTAAATCAGGCTAAATTGATTTACAGGTTCTTTCTTATACTTTTAAAAGAGGTTAATACATGCCAAATGGCCCTGGCAAAGCTATTTCCTGTAACATATTGAAGGCAGCCCTTATCTCTTAATGCTTCTGAATAGCTTTGATTTTTAAAAAATAATCCTTGTTAAAAGAAAGATGGTAAATTACATCTTTATGATCTAGGACGAGAGTTGTCAAATCTAAGGCATGTATTGTGATCTTATGTGAGTAGACACAGGAGTGCACCTTAGCAGTTTCATAGATTTTACTGTAAGTTTATTTTTTACTCCTCCTACTCCGGTTTTTCTAGGGCTGAAAGCTCTGTCACTAATCCACTTATTCAAGGAATAATGTTTCCAATGGTAGGAGTCAGGGTGGCTTTAAGGGGACTGCACACCCTTTCCACCAGCATGACATCATCCAGATATTGTCAAGCAAGGTAAGACACAATTATTTTATCGTTATGCATGGCTTAGGTGTACTTCAACCTTGCTCAGGATAAAGCTGGTAAGTAAACTATGTAGCTGGTTCCATCCCTAGTGGTCCCTTGGCTGTCATTATGCAGATTGGTGTTGACTATAGCTACCATGGTACTGAAAAACAACAGAGGCCTTCCTCGAGTCTTGTAACTCCCAGTTCAAGGATGGTCATCATTTTCCACCTTCCCCTGTCCTTCCTATTCACTGCTCCAATCCTTCTGTGTAAGTCACTGTGCAATTTCCAGGCTATCCCAACCAGCCATGGAACCTCTTGCTTTCCTCCTTTTACAACCCTTACGATTCTTTCCTAAGTAACCCATTTCCATTACCAGAGCCCCCATACTTGACTATGTTTCTGCTATAAACTGACAGAGGCTCCCAAGGCGATACCAGACTGTTTCATGTGTGTTCTAGGCACAGAGGATTTAAATTCAGTCATCAGTCACTACGGAGACCGCATTTTTATACTTGCCTTCCAATTCCAACACACATTCCTCCCAACACTGCTTTAGTCTTCATTTCCCATAGTTCCGTAAATATGATTTGTTACTGAGGCCTTTCCAGTTTCTCATCAGTCATACTTTTCTAATACACAAACTTCCTAGTTCTCTCAATAACTTTTAGGGATTGCCTTTCACTCTTCCTATCATGTTATTTTCCAATCTTGATGTAGAAATATGTGTGGCAAACAGACCAAATATGGAAAAGTGGTATACATGGAAAAGTGGTGTTTTTGATGCCAGAAAGCAAAAGAAACTACTCCTGCCCCCAAGAGGATGCCTAAAAAAGAAACACTGATATCCCCAGTAAATCCATTGTGAAAAAGATGAAAACTAGGATGGAGTTTTTTTTTAAAATGTCCCATTTTTAAAAATACGTATTGACTCTTCCTAATTTGATGGATTCACATAACAGCAGCTTTACTCTTTGTAAATTAACATGTTTAAAAGTAGAAACACTTGCCTTTAAAGAAAACAAATTTCCCATCAGATCTCTCATAGGCAGCATCAATTTTTGCAGGAAGCCCTTTCCAGAACTGTTCAATCTGCATGGGGTAACCCTCCTGCACACGATTGTTCCGGAGACGCCAAAACCAGCGATCCTAGAAAAACAAGGACAGCTCCTAAGAGTGTAGACCAGATTCCAAAATGCGGTGACGGAACGACAAAGCCAAGATCTGCGCTTATCTTTTAAATGTCACAGTGTCCTCTTTACCACAAAAACAGTTGGAATTACATGTTAGAAGCTCTTCTCTGGTGTGCTAGCATTATAGTTATCATGAAATTGCAACTGTGATCACTTTGATTTTCTGAAACTGAAATTGACTGCAGGGTTCCCATCTTCCTCCCTGCTCCACATCATGCGGTTTACCACATTTATGACCCTTCTGTTTCAATGTAGGCTCTGAATTTTCTTTACCTCCCTACATGGTTTTCTGACTTGATGGTTCTTCTTGCAGCTGTCTGCTCTCGTCAACTGAGTGCCTCCCCCCAAAAATGACATATTGAGTAAATGAATCCTTGGGGCTGGTGGAAGATCCATTTGCTGCATGTGCAAGAGCAGCAGCCAAGTTATTTTGGCACCTGTCCCTCTCTTGCAGTAACAAAAAAAAAAAAAGGAATGAAAGGACCAAAAATGTAAAAATACAGCCTGCAATACTGTGTGTGTCAGTGCACAAGACCTGACCCTATTTATTTTAAGAGAAGAAGGGTCTTCAAACATCTTTATGTACTCCAAAGCTCACATATCTAGAAAAGGTTTATTTATTTATTTATTTATTTATTTATTTATTTATTTATTTATTTATTTATTAGGCTTATATACCGCCCGTCTTCCCGAAGGAACTCCGGACGGTTTACAACAAACAATGTAACAAAATAACAGTTAAAATAAACACAGAGTTAACCAAATAACAGAACAATAAAATCCAGAGTTGCAGATTGCTAGAGCAAGGCAAATGTTGAGAACAGGGGCAAGCCCCCCCCCCAATCTATGCAAAAGCAAAAAACGCAAAGTGTTCTGCTTATATACCACCCCATACCACTTCAAGTAGTCTCACTTTACAGTTTTAATTACAGTATGCAGGCTACAGATTTTAATTACAGTATGCAGGCTACAGATTGCCCCCACCTCCCATCAAGCTGGGTACTCATTTTACTGACCTCGGAAGGATGGAACGCTGAGTCAACCATGAGCCTGCTGCCTGGGATTGAACCCCAGGTCGTGAGCACAGTTTTACCTGCAGTACAGGCATTTAACGACTGTGCTACATGTCACAGGCGCTTGGAAGCAAATGAAAAACAAATATTTTCTGTCTTAGAACAGAGTGTAATTTAGCTTACATAGATATTACTGATGGAAAGTCTTTATGTTACATTAACTACCTGAGCAGATGCTTTTAGTTCTGGTCTTTCAAACGAAGAGCAAAGCTATTCACGATGTGATATACACCAATAAACTTAATTGCAAAGATGAAAAATACCTGTGATTTTGCTGGCAAGCAGTTAATGATATATGCACTGACAATAGATAAGGTGGGATGAAAGCAGTTCTGTTACAGCTGCTTTGCATTACCTTAAAAACAAACATTTCTCCTCTAAAAAGAGCCACCGTATTAAAATTTCCATCACAAATGTTGGGTTTACTGCCTGGAGAAGAAGGCCTGTCCCCTAATGGAGGTCTAGGAGGCCGCGAATGTCTATCATGCTTCCTTTCTGATGTGGAATGAATTCTACGGACAGGAAGGGTTGGTAAAGGCCTGGTGGGTTCTAGTGGCTCAGCTGGTGGGCCTAAACAAAAGAGGAAAGGGGAACAGAAAAGACAAATGAACATTGTGGGCATCTTACCCATTACAGTACTTCAAATACAAACACAATCTTGAAAACGTCTTTCCAGATATTATCCCCAATCTTTCCTTGCATGGTAGGGCTTCAGCATAGTCCCCAAGTTCCTGCTTAGATCAGGCCTTACTGGTTACAAACCAGTCATATTTATACTTTCTTGTAATGCTATCAACCGATGCTGCCTGATATTTGTACAAGAGTTGGACCACTCCTTCATCTGTGCTTCCAAAGCCATCCATATTTAGTCTTCTGCATCATGTTAACCCCAAAGCTTATTCCATTGTGATCCAACAAAGCAAATGCTGTGACCCTTTGGAATGATTTGATCCACCCTTTTGGTAATAGCTCCTGCCTCGGCTACCCCTTGTCTTAACAGCCATTTCTAAACTGGACCGCCAATTCTGCTGCATATATTCCCAGATATTAGCTGGCCCTCTTTCAGAAGGTTATGTACAGAAGGCTTCCACGGTACACAATGAACAATACATAATCTCACAGGAGTCCAAGGGATACCTTCCCCATTTAATATTTTCAGAAGACTCTGGTATGGTACCTTTGACCACCACTACAATATCCCTCTCCCAAGCAATGGGAAAAGGTAGGGTAACAATGCTGATAGGAACAGTTCTCCTTTTCACAGAGTTGTTGTTTTGTTGCTCTTCCTTTTGCTCCTATTTTGAGGGGAGATGTCAGTAAACATGTGCATTCCAGTGTGAGAGAGGGAAAGTCCACAAAACTACATGAAAGTGGGGAAACAAGGAGGCAAAAGATCAAGATATGGCAGGGCATCATTGTGGGGGAATGAACAGCCTAGCTGGGATTTGGCATTACAAACGGTTGTGTTTAAGGGCTGGGCCAAGCATTCCTTTCTGCAATGGCATTTCAGGCAGTGCTCAGCCTGAAATCCATTTTGAAAGTGCTTCTACAGGTTCTGGCAAGACAAGAAGGAGATTCCGCGTGGCATTATTAATCTTGTAGTATATAGTCACCAGATATCTGTGACTCATGCAGTTCTGTTCTGTTCGGTGGCTATACTCACAACAACCAAAACCAAAATTTCCCCATAACTGATGCAGTCATAGAAAGATTTTGAATCTACATTTGCTAATCACCTTAGTAACCCTCAAAGGTTCCTGAGAGGGAAGAAATATGTTCACTGAAGTCAACAAGATTCCCTGTTGGCAGTCCACTGAAACTGCCCTCTGTTTCTGATACATCAGGCTGGAGGACTTGTAAAAAGGCAGTTTTAGTTGCCTTGCAGTTTAGCTTTGGATACCTTGCATTTCCACTGGATGTAAGTAAATGGCTTAGTAATGGGAAGCTAGTGGGCATTTTAGGTGCACATTTTTAGTAATAAATGGCAAATAAGCACAGCTTTTCAACCATCACATCTGAATATACATGTTTTATATTTTGTATTTATTTTCTGTAATTTTTATATTTTGTGTTTTATTATTTCCCTGAAAATGTAGGTCAAAATATAAAATATAATTAAGTCAAATGGACATAGTCTTACCATAGATCTTCTGAATTCCTTGAAGGTCATCTTGTGGTAATTTAAAATTGTGTGTTTCCATATACTGATAAAAAGGAGCCATGATGGCACTGGGGTCATTGGAGTGCTCAAGGCCTAATGCATGACCCAGTTCATGCACTGCAACCAGAAAGAGATCATTTCCTACAGAGGCAAGATGTACAATGATTAGGTTCTCTGTCAGGAGCATAGAACATATGTGGTCCTAGCACAGTGTGTGTGTGTGACTGTTGTCAATCTTGCTGTGCCAATGGCGTCAGGAGCCCGGCTAACTCTTCCTCAACTCCCCATGCAATTGACCACTCAGTGTTGGAGACCCCAACAATTAAAGGGTCAGCTGCATGGGGTAGCAGGGAAGAGCCAGTGGGGCTCCTGCCACTACTGATGTGGCTAGAATGATTAGGGCTGTGTGCGCCGTACTAAGAGCAGCAAGTGGCTGGTCAGGTTCAGGCAGATGGTTATGGGGACATGAATACAAATGGCTCAAATCTGATCATGGGTCAAGGCAGTTAATGAGATTGTATTTCAACTCTCAGTAGCAGCAGTTTAGTACAAACTACAGTATAGGTATATACAGTATTTCCCCATATATAAGACTATATTTTCCACGTATAAGACTATATAGACTAAAAGTGTTCCATGCATAAGACTATATTGTCTAAAATTGTTAGACTAAAAGAGGAAGTAAACCAAGGAGAGAACTGCATGGTTACAAAACTGTAATTTTGGGTTGGAAAAGTAAGGCTCATCTTATATATGGGGGGCATCTTATAGACGGAAAAATATGGTTAAGTAACAAAACTATGTTACAGCTATTGCAATTTGTCACAAATAACACTAGTATCTTAACATTTGTGGTTTCTTGGATGGATCAGGTCTACTGCAGGGCAAGTTCCCAAATGAGCACTGCTCACTTCCAGGACACTGGGAATCAGTTTAGTGCTTTATTATGGAGGTGCATATGTGTATAAAGTCCATACATGCAGAAACCAGTATTAGCAGCCAGAAAGCACACCACCATTCTAGTGACTGAATAAGCCAGGTGTGATGTTTATGGAGGAGATATATTGCTTTTGGCACCTTTAAATAATTTCTATCTTGTTATGCCATAGGGCAAGACAAATTAAAAATATCATCACATATGGAAAAAACAATAAAACACAGTGGTAAATGAAATTATTGAAGCCAATATATAATAGAATAAGTACTGTTGCAATTACACTTTAAAATGTTGATATGCTTATTAACATTCATATTTAAAAATGGGGGGGACCCCTGCAAGATTTCATTTTTTCTAATACTTTTACTACAGCTGAGCATTGAACATCCAATTATTTTTCTAAATTCTGTGTCACAGCCTCAGAGGGTGGTTGACTTCCTATTACAGTGTTAGTTAAATTAAGAATATACCAGAGGTTTAAAAGATTGTCATTTCCACCATCAGAAGAGAATGTCTGTTAAATTAGAACACTTGTTAAATCATTTAAGTATATTTAGAGCACAAACTTTGGTTGAAAAAAACATTGCACAGAAATTTCTTTAGCAAAACGGCAGCTGTAACATATTTGGGCATGGGAAGAACACACTCCAAATATATCTGGAAACACATTAGACACTGCTTGCCTCATCTATCAGGTAGAACTTTCTCTTGAGATAGCTTCACAAACCTGATGCACAGAAGTGACATTTAAATATGTCGCACACCTCTGAAATCCAAGATCTGCAGTTGTTTTAATCCTATACCCCAAATCCAGCAAGCCACTGCTCTATTTGGATTTAGGTGTGTTGAATTTCATTCAAATACAAAGGAATACTATATACTTTCAGAAATGCATAACTAAACAATAGTCATGGCTGACCAGGGAAACAGCCACCACCACAAGAGAAAGTAAGTAATAAAGAGAAACTAACTCGTAATATTGAACTCCAGACAGAGGAAAATCCAACAGAGAGGATTTAACAAGGGATAGAAATGAGTATCGAAAGAGGAGGGGGGGGAGGTAACAGTAGAAGCCTTCCATCTCCAACCAAGTGAAAGATCTGTGTCCCTTGTACCCACCATGAAATAAAACAAACCATGATGTGCTTTCAGGTGACATTGTGTGTGTGTGTGTGTGTGTGTGTGTGTGTGTGTGTGTGTGTGTGTGTGTGTGTGTTTTGTGTCATTACAGTTGTGACCAACTCTTTGTGACTCCATGTCCATGGAGTTTTCTTGGCAGGAATACTGGAGTGGCTTGCCAGTTCCTACACCAGGCACCTACAGCACCTGGTATTCCCTGGTGGTCTCCCATCCAAGTACTAACCAGGGCCGCCCCTGCTTAGCTTCCAAAATCAGGCGAGATCAGATGTGCTTAGGCAGGGCATCCAGTAGTTGTACTTGTAGGTGGTCCTTAAAATTAAATGTAATCAAAGCATTAGATATGACATTTATATAACCAGGGGACCACTTTTCCACACCTTAGCATTTCATAAGTATTCTGGCACCTGGTCTTAGGGAATATTTTTTTAACACCTTGCATCAGTAGTGTTTGGACCAAATATTTATTGGAGTGCCATATGACAAGTAGAACTGACATGCCTCTTCTGAAAACCTACTGATCACCTTAATTGTTATTGAAAAGAAAATACAACTTAGCGCCTTACCATCATGGTTTGAGTTTCCCAGTGTCCATGGCTCATCTGAATCAAAATGAGTATCTCCTCCTATTCCTGGTCCAGGGAAATAAGCATGGGCTAGGAATCCACCCTCACCATCAAAAGGTGAACTGTCGCCATGGAAGCCAGAAGCAAAAAAAATCATGATATCTGCCTCTTTTCTGTCACTTTTAATTTCGTGGTAAGGAACTTCTTCAAAGGTGAGTGGAGTCACCCTCTGCCAAACATCAAATGCTTGCCGAATAGCTTTCCTGGTATCGAGCTCCCCAACCTTGGGCGTATAGTTATGGACACTGTATGGAGAAAAAGAGAAGGGTTTTTACTTAAGGAGTACCATATTTTTTCCATCTATAAGATGACCCCATGTATAAGATGACCCCCACTTTTCCAACCCAAAATTAAAGTTTCACAACTTTGTGGTTATCTCCTCTGCTTACTTCCATGTATAAGACGAGCCTCAATTTTTCGTCTAACAATTTTAGAAAAAAGCACAGTCTTGCAAATGAAAAAATACAGTATATTTTGTCATATTGATAAGCCTAATTTGGCTCTTGGACTAATAGAATTACTGTACTAAATTTTGAGCCCATTTGAAAGCCTTTTACATTTATGTTAATAGACTTCTAACACCCTACTCCATAATTATGATATTCATCTTAAATAATTGAACTAGCCAAAGCTGCTGTAGGTTCCTTTGATAAGAACAATCAGGGAGAGAATCCATATGTAACAAAAAGCTGTCTAGAGTAACCCTTCAGTATTCCATCTCTAGGCCATGGGTTACTGACAAGGGGTCAGGAAACGTAGGGGCATTTCAAAACGTTTTTGGGGGTGGCACTATGGATATTTGTAGTTGCAATTGGTTTTATATTTATTATATTACCATATTAAATATGGTACATAAAATGCTGTTTTGTTTTAATCCTCTTGGCCCACATACAGGTATATTTAATCTGAATCAGAACTGCACATAACCCAGAGCTAAGGAGGTGATATTCACTGAGGAGGATCTTTGAGGTGTAGGAGACATGATGAAGGGAGGGTCACTTCCACACCTAAAAACATAAATTAACCTCAAAGTGTGTTACCATTTTTTCCTTCTCATATTTTACCTGACAGATGCAGATTTACAGCCCTCCCCTAATTTTTATTGTTACTTGAATATTAATGTACTTTATTCGTTTAGAACTATATTGTGAAAATCAATTTTAATGTGCTCTTATATGTTCCATTAAAATGTCTTTTTATGCTAAAGTGGTTGGGGATCACAGGTTACTTGCCTATTGTAAAAAGGAATCACAGCTTGAAGAAGGTGGTCATTCTCAACACATTTCAATTTTCCAACTCCTAGTTCAGAACACCATTGGCTCCTGATCGTAACTGAGTTGGTACCGTCTCTAGTCACAAAGCTCAACTGACAGGAATAATTTGTAGGATAGAAAACATATGGCATAATGTATGTGAAAAAATAATGTTGCTCTGCAATATCAGTGGATTGCCTTCATCTGGAACACTGTGGTTGGCATAGATAACAGGATATTGTAGAAAGAGTATTATTAGTTAAGAAGAATAATGGTTACTATTTCTTAAGAAGAATTAAAACAAACAAACAAAATATTCAAACAGAACTGTGAGAGTGAACTGAATGACATATAATTACAATAATGTATACAGAGGAAAGGGGGAGTTAGAATATAACGATTTTGTTATAATATATAAATATTATAATAGAAGCTCAGAATTCTGGAAGTTGTGGTCCAAAACATCTGGAGTGCCAAAGGTTTGCCACCACTGGCCTAAGGTGTGTGAAAGTCACACCTATGCAACCTTTCCCTATCTTAGGACTTGAGCCATTTACTACCAGAATCTTCAAATAAAAATTCAAAACACAAGTACAGTATCATTACCTAATTTTTAACATTTTGCTTTTTAGCTACATGATTGTCAAGTTAAAATGGTGTAATAATAAATCTTTAAATCCTACAAGGAAACAGGAAGAAGCAGCAACCAAGGAAAAACTTACTCCTTTACATAAAAGCACAGAATTTTTTTCACTGTTCTTGTTAAAAACTGCCATTATGAAAACTGGCACAACAACATATTCTGTGCTATTTTCTTACACAAGATCTTTCAAAACAAAAGGCTGCAATTTTGGCATTATTGAAGAATTTTGGCATAGAAAAATATATACTTTCGTTGATTTAGGAATTCCTGTGCTTTTCAAGGGCTTTAAATAGACAGAGTACTTTGTCTATTGAAATGAAACAAAATGCACAAATACTCTATTATTAACAAAAACAGAGGGCATGGCATGGTGACTGTGGCATGCCACAGAGACATCATGGACAATAGCCACTTTCATATACAGTGGTTGTCTCTTGCTCCTCCTGTTTTATTACAGTAACCCCCTGCCATTTTGCAGTTCATGTACTGCGGTCCCGCTATATCGCGGGACCAGAGTACATGCTGGAGCTCCAGCTGATTAGTGCTGGGGTATTTCCCCAGCACCAATCAGTTGGAGCAGTCACCGTCACTTCCCGGGCTGTTGGAAGACTTTTTAAAAAGCCTTCTAGCAGCCCATGCAAGGGCACCACTGCCCTTGCTGCAGGCGCCATCCCTCCCCCAGCCAGCGCCAATCAGCTGCTTGGCGCTGGCTTGGGGCCAGCGCTGCCCCGTAATCTCCATTGAAATGTATTGGCTCAATGGATAGGAAAAGACAAAGGAATCAGGTCAAAGCAAAATATACGGCCATGCTATGTGTTGTTCCAGACTATATAGGTGTTCCAGACTGTTCTACACCTAAGGCCTGAGCATGGGTTGAGAAAAGTGATTCCTCTTCCATGGACATGCATTGTTGGGTATATAAATGAAGAAAGCCACAAGCATCTACTTGGACAAAAGAAAATTCCCCTGGATCAGAACAAGTGGATCAAGAACTTCCTTGTGTTTCATCTACATCCACCATGGATAGCACTGTTGGATACTCACAGGTTTCAGTGAAATGAGAGGTGCAGAGAAAGTTTGCCCTGCCTAGGGGCTTTCTCCACGTTACATATAAAGGTAGAAATCTCTGTCATCTATAAATGTATAAATCTCCCTTACATGCCTTTATTTAAAAAAAAGCCACTGAAGTTGTAACTTTATCTGATAGGAAAGCTGGTCTAAGACTTTGATCATTTGGGTTGTCGCTTAATTCACTTTTTTCCTAACATTTCATATGCAAAGGAAAACATGCATAGACACTTGCTAGATCACAGATAAACCATACATGAATTTAGGAGGCTTTGTTTCAAGTTGATCTTTTTCTTCCTCCTTTTTTTTTTTAAAAATAAGTTCAACAAGGCATACTTTGGGACTTGATTGCTTGGTTGTACTTGGGTTGGTGCATCCCCTTGGGAAAACTTTTAATCCATTTTTAAGCTATACTGTATCTCGGTTGATGGGGATACACTGAATTTTTAGTATTTATTTAAAATATTTCTATCCTGCTTTTCTTCCCAAAAGGTCCCAAGGTGTTGCATCTGAAGATGCATCATGTACCCACCTGCCCTACCTTCATGCTGTCCACTTGCTCCTGCTTCTCTGGTGAAGTGAGGGAGAAGAAGAGATTGCTGGCAAAGCCGCGTGCCCATTTAGAAAGCACAGCTGCTTCTGTCCCTTTAAGTTACCCGAAGGTGCAATTTGCAACAACAGAGGGGTTTACTCATATAGTAATGATTGAAATAAATCAGGTTTCATGGTACAGCTAAAATAATTGACCCTCTGGTGGAAGAATATTTTACTATGCTTTCCCACTAGAAATGACATTTCCCTTGCAAAATATCCTGTGCTTGCATTTATGCCATGGAGACAACTTGTTTTAAACGATTAAAAATGCAGTGCAACAGAAGTTCTTATTGTTAGTGGATCAAGCCCTTAGAAACAAAACCACACAGCTATCTAACAAATGACATAATTTAGATAGAAATGTAGCACTCTCCCTGAAGGGAACCTGGTAATTACTTCCATCTTGCAAGTTTGGAATAAATTAGGAGAAAATAACTGCCAAAGTCGCCTTTTCAGCTACATTTAGAAGAAGCAACGTGTCAGACATTAGATCAAAGCTTGCAAAAGTAAAAGATTAAAGAGCTTTAAAGGGGAGACAAAGAGGTCATGGTGTCTTTTGATCAGATGGGAAGGTCTTTTTGCTTCAGCTTTTACAAATTGGTTCTCTTGCAGGACAACATTCTCAGGGCAACATAACTTGTTACTGAAAATCACAGTCAAATGTTCTCTAATGAAATTGTATATTGGATTCAGGAGATGACATGGGGACAATGAATATTCCATCTACATCGTCTCTTTCCATGTTTAAATGGCAGATAGTGACTAAAATATCTTAATTAAGTCACAGACAACCTTCTCATATTCCCCAAATATGTACATGCTACTCTTCCTTTAAACTTTTATGAAACCTGTGCAGAATATCAAGATAAACCACACATTAAAGTCACCAAGGCAAAGGCCATCATAGGGGGAAAACCCCACACACCCCAGAAGATAAATCAAGACAAGAAGAATGAAATTACTACTGATCTCTTCTTTGTCACTTTTATATGTATGAGTGCTTTCTCATTTTAAGGAAACCCAGTTTGTGAACTTGACTATTTTAATTTAATTCAAAATGTTTTGTTAGTAGCTTTCAAGCCCATAGTCTTCTTAGGGCGTTTATATAGGACCCCTAAGCTGCGCTGCAAATGGCTCCCAGCTCCGGAGCTTAAAAATGTTTCCCCACCAGCTCCGGAGTTTGCAGACAATTAAGTGCGACCCCGCCCACTTTAGCGTGACCCAGCGAACTTTTCTTGTACCTTCTCTCTGGAGGTGAAAATTTTTGATGTGGATAAGAGTGCCAGGCTCTCCTGGCTTGTCTGTTGTTTTTTTGCCTCCCACCCCTTTAAGAGCCCCTTGAGAAGGAACCAGGAAGTAACAGGGCTCGTGGCAACTTCAACCGGCACGGGCAGGTTAGTAAAGGCTTCGTTTGTCCTTTTTTTCCCTCCCTCCCCTCACGCCGACAGGAGCAGGAAGTGCTGAGGGATGGGGACGCAGGAACAGAAACAAACCCCCAAGATCTCTGGTCCGAATTTAAGGGACCAGCGGATCTTAGGGGTCGTGTGAAAAGGCCCTAAATGTGTCAGATAATAATTTTTTTTATTAAAATAGGCTTTGTTTTGTTTAAATTTCTTGAAAGGTTCTTATGTATTGAATTTGTAATTGCTGAAGCAATGTGCTGAAATCCCAGCAAATTGCAAGGGAAAATGGGTTTTCCTCAATTGAAAATCTATCTCAGTTCTAATTTTTATCTCTAACTTCCTGATTGGCTGATATATTTATTCTTTGTCTGTGAGATAACATTATTCTAAATGTTAAAAACTCTTGGTGCCCTGAGCAAAGCCTACCTGGGGTTTTCAGTTTAGAGGACTTACCTCCCTCTCACTATCCTCTTCTGAGCTACAGGGTTTGTTTGTTTTTAGTTTATTTACGGTTATTAACCAAATACAAAAATTGTAATACAATAAAATATAACATGATAAAACAATATAAAATAATATGATAAAACAGTATAAAATAATATGATAAAACAGTAAAAAATATATTACTGGAAAATACAGAGCTTGTAAAAATGACAATTTATGAGTAAAACACTATATATAATTAGGAGAGCTCAAACCTCTATCAGTTATACATCTACGTTTGATCATAGCAGCGTAGCAAAACCTGGCAACACAATTTGTGATCTGAGGGGACCTATCTGAGAGGAGTAGCTTAGCGTAGTAGTTGGTAGGTCTCCCAGGATGTTTGCAAATAATAGGATGTATAAGCTCCTTGCATAATTCTTGATAAAAGGAGCAGCATAAAAGAACATGGGTCACAGACTCAATTTGGCTATTATTGCAAGGACATAGCCTCTCTGGATAAGAGATATTTTGAAATTTCCCATCCAAAAGTTTGGAAGGGAGCACATTCATTCTGGCTAAGGAGAAGGCCTGGATTATTTTTGTAGACATAGAGCTAGAGAGGTAAAAAGACATATTGAATGCATTGTATGTAACTATGCTATTGGTGCCCATTTGGCTCAGGTGTTCCTGGAAATCTATATCCCATATCCTACGCTTGACAGTCGCTTTGGCATTAATGTAGCCCATCGCTATAAGGGTGTTAATAGAGAGACCTATCCGTTGCGTTTCTTTGACTACAAAAGATTTCCAATCTGACTGGAAGGTGTCTAGGAGGGTCAGGGGAGCCAGACCGACAGGAAGAAGCGTAAGTTTGAGCCAGTAATTAATCATGAGGGCTTTTACCCGTGCTCTAATGGAAACTAATCCAGTCTCCAGGCGTAGGGCTGTGTAAGGGGTGCAAGGAGGCACACCCAGAATTGATCTCAAAAATTTGGTCTGGACAGATTCAAAGGAATGTATATTTGCATATGCAAATATTGGGGAGCCATACAGCAACTGTGAGATCACCTTGCCCTTGAAGACTTGTACTGCTGAGGGAACATGTCGTCCACCATTAGAAAAAAAGAATCTGTTTAAAGCTGTGGTACTTTTCTGAGCATTTGATAATGAGTATTTTATATGGGATGTCCAGGAGCCTGTGGAGCTGAATACTATGCCCAGATATTTATAGCACACCACCTGTTCTATAGAGTGATTATAGCATGGGGTTAAAGCATGGGGACCATTTTCTACAGAAACCTACTGAGTATCTTGGGTGTTGATGTTTGTTCCTTAAAGTAAAGTTCCTTAAACTAAAGTTCCCTAAAGTAAGATGCCTCTCCTAATTCCCTGTTCTTAACTTGAATATGTCTTAAATATGCTGGGCTGTATATTGTCCCTCTTTGTTGTAAGCCAACTTGGGTCCTTTTCCAAGGAGAAAGGTGGGGTAAAAACATACAAAATAAATAAATAAGGCTGATCTCATTGCTCTTAGCAACAATTAGCTAGTACTAGTTCCTCCTTTCATGGGTAAAAATTAGACTGCAGTTTGTGGAATTTTCTTAGTGCAAGAATTAGAATGAAATGAACGACTGTGAAAAATATTAACTAGAATGATACAGGAGGAGAGTCTGGAACTGTAGGAGAGGCAAGGCAAAGTAACATTAACATTGTTCAGAACTTTTACCATAATTTCTAGGCAATAACTGAAACATATATAATTTTTATGCAATCACCATTTGTTTGTTTGTTTGCCTTTCTCCCCAAGGAAGTCCTTGGACGCTTGTATATGTTTAGCCTGCTTGTGCTGTAACATTTTGTGGAATCTCCATAGAAATCACTAAAGTAGCTAATATAGGGGGTATGAAACTCATACAATACTTGGATTGTGCTGGAATTCAATTTTGTGAGAGCTGGACGGTTCCAGACTGGCATGGCACCCTGAATGAACATAGTGTGCATTAGCCATATCTAGCAGCATTTGACTTTCTACTTTGTTTAACTTGAGCTTTTAATTATAACAGAAAAAATAGGGGTTGGGGGTTGGAATGACCCAGAGTCATATACTGTAGTAGGATGTGAGCAGATAACCAGACAAATTATTATATATTATATTGAGGTGATGAAGATGCCATGATTATGTGTACTGGATTTTACCTGTACGTGATATGTTTCTGCCTCCATTTTTGTCCAGTTAGTGCGTATCGCTTACTCCTTCGTCGATGGCTTAGGTGGGGATGATCAGGAACACCACAGCGAGGCTTCTTCATCCACCTAGAAAGCAAAATATCCCCCGTGAAGTTAGAAAATGTGTTACATGATACGGTCATGAGGCTATGCTGTCTTATTTGGTAGTGCAGCTATAAAGAAGAAATGTTCATTGACAGGCATTTGAAATGAGCTAGGAACATAGGACACTCTTAATTGCCAGGATGAGTTTTCTGTGTTTAGGATACTCTGCCATAATAGGATGAAGAGAGCGGTTTTAATAGGTCAGGGACAGTAGTTTGAATTTTTAAACCTGGCTGGAAAGATTTGCTGTTGCTGATGGGAGACTGGAGATATTTAAAACTGGGTATCACATCCACATATGCCACTTCTCTCATCTGCTTGGCATTTTTTTTAAATGAACAAGATATGGTATCTTCCCTGCATTTTCTCTCTCCACAAGGAAATGTCAAGGCACTTTCTATGCAACTTCCAATCCTATAGGAAAGTGGGAAATATGAAAAAACATTTTAACAATGGTTTGAAATTATGATACCTTAGTCAAAATCCTTAGTGTGGTTTCTTCTAGACTGAGGCATTTCAGCCTTACCAATCAAAAGGAACTGTGCAGCTACTCCACTGTTTCCTCTTACACTTTTGTATGATAAATGAAAATATGATGTGGTAAGAAATACGGATGAATTATAAATGGAATACAGCTGTGTCTGAATCGCCTTAAAATTCTGTGTTTTAAAGGATGACCAGCCCTCAAAAGCCTTGTATGGAAGCACCCTTAGTAGGTGAGAATAATAATGTAAATGTAGTTAGTAAATCAATGTAATTATCCTGTGTACCAATTAAAGGCAGGAAGGGAGAAAAGACTGCACTCATATTACTATGTCTCCACAAATTGGTCAAATGACCTATATGCTAAAATAATATTTTCTCTATGCACATATAATAGGTTATAATATGCAAGTGTAATACCTCTCTGCAGATGAGATTTTAAGATTTTTTTAATTAAAAAATTCAATAAGAGTCCTCAAGTTGTTAGCATTTTGTAATGCACACAAGTCAGTAGTTGGTTTATAAGATACAAACGATACATAGACATCATGCTTGTTAAACCAATTTAGTTAAACCAGTGTAAATCCCTGTATGAATACTCTTAGTTTGGATTTAACATGGATTATGTCAGTATCATCCGGTTTCTAGTTAACTCTCCTTAGTGAGAAAATGGACTTGGTTGGCTATTTAACCCAAAGAGATATACCAAGGCCACATGCATTTGCACAGTTCTTCCCTGTATAGGGCAAAGTTGGGCAATCTCTGCTCCCCTGCTTCAGATCCTGCAGAACTATTCCAGTTAGAAGTAATGACGGCAGTCAAGCAAAACCCGAAGGGCCACACTTGGTGCTCCCCTATTTTACGGTCTGCATGGGAGCCTTTGTTAATTTTGGCAAAGGCAACACTTTCCAGATAGTTGTTAAAATAAAAATGAAAATAACTTACTCAATAGTGGTCTGGTCCAAAACTCCTGTTACTGGGATGCCATAGAACTGCTGCATAGTCGATACTGCGGACTGCATAACTTTTCCTGAGTGCAGAGCAGACATTCGGGTGTCAGAAGGAAGCAGATAACCGTACGTTTTTAACCAGTTCTGCAAAATAATATAGAAGAGAAACCAAGCTTACAACACAGTTTGGTTTGATGCTACATGCAAGAACACTAGTTTGATTCCTGACTGCGCTTCCTGGGAGAAGAGCCTGCCCATACAGCCTTGGGCAAGCTGTCACAGTCCCAGGACACTTTACAGAAGAAGGGAATGGGGAACCACTTCTCTATATTCTCTGCCTAGAAAACCCTGGGAAGGGTCACCATAAGTCAGAACTGACTTGATGGCATCTAACTATTTAGACAACTACACATGAGTTAAACTCACATCTACTTTATTAATACAAAACTACAGGGAAGAGCCGATTTAAGAACAGGGGGGTCATATAGAGGGCAATATGGAATTAAACTCCTCTCTAACCCCACACTGCAGAATACTCCTTTGGAATGCCTTCCCGGAACTAATGTTGTGTCTTCCAACTATGGAAATAAGATTTGGCTGGTATATACAAAAATGCCTACAAAAGAGGAGATAAGATGTGAAAGCAATGAGCTTATCTCTCATCACCAATACATCTCACTGGTTTCAAATTCAACACCCCCTCCCATTTTATACATCACTGAGGCAGAGCTCTGTTTAAGGAAATTGGCTGCTATTGTCAGATATAATTTGAGCCCCAGCATTTTGGCAAGTGTACAGCTAGAAGAATTTGAAACCAATTAGTAGTAGAATACAAAGTTTAAATGTGGAACACTGCCAGGGTTGAAACTAGGATGGAGCAGCTGAGGCGTTCCCTCAGGACACCAAAATCTAGAGGTGATTGTACTGAAGAATATTAGGAAAATATTCAGCCAATCCCTCATGCCCTGCTCCTGTGTACAATATTCCATTTCATTCATCCTACCATCCTCCCTCCCACTAAAATCCTCAAGTCTCTTTTTTTTTAATTCTCCAATTTAACTCTGTAGACCTGGAGTGTCCTCAGGTCTACTGTCACTCTCTTCCTGTATGTAGATGGTACCATCTAGCTACATAAGGACCAACACTGAATTTGTTGCTGATAATTTAAAATTCTAAATAAATCTGTTAGTGTAGCATTATAACCTGGTAGTTTTTGAGGAAAATGAAATTAGCTACAAATTCTGCCTTGAGAATTAAGCAAGTCACAAAGTAATCTTGATTTGCTAGCTATGTATTCCATAATAAGCTTTACCAGCTTAATGAACAAGGAGGCTGTAAATTCTGGCGGCAGGGTGTTTGCAGACCTATTAATCATTGTGGAGAGACCACAAGTCAAATACATTCAACATATTTCCAATGCAGCAGTGAAATCACAGATCATAACACCAACAAAACATAGAACCACAAACTTGAAGAGTTGGAAGGACCCTGAATGGTAATCAGTCAGTGGTGTAGCATAGGTTGCCTGCACTTGGGGCAAGGCCAATTTTAGACCCTCTAAATACTTTGCACCTGGCATGACCGAACCTGTGCCCCCCACTACGTCATTACCACAACCGGCCCCCACCACCTTCCCACTCCCCTGGTCACCTCCCTACCTGATCCTGCTGCCTCCTCTTCCATCACTAAAATTGGGCAGTGCAGCACTGTGGGTCCCAATCTGTTGCCGTGAGCCACAGTCCACCACTGTGTGGTGCTGAATCACCAACTTGCAGCCCCACTGCCTGCCTGCTGCCCCCTCTCACCTTCCTACTGAGTCCAACCACTGCCTTTTTATCCTCCTCCACTGCTGCCAAGCATTCTTTCCAGGAGCTGGGCTTGCTCTTTCTGTGCATTTCTCTGCCTATCACCTGATAGGCTGCAGGCTCAGCTCCAGGAAGGGAAGCCAGACCTGCTGTGTCTCAAGATGGCAGCAGGGATGAAGAAGAGGAAGAGACAACAGGACAAAGTAAGCAGGTGATGAAGGCAAGCTGTTGGGGTGGGGAGGGGTTGAACAAGTTGTGCACTCTGATTTTTGTGTGTGTGTGCCTGGTTCAATCATCCTCATGGCATGCACACCTCCATGCTGCACCATTGAATCCAGTGAACCTCCCAGTAATTTTAAGAACCAATCACTGAAATATCCCTGTTCAATGGCCATCCCACCTCTGTTTGAAAAGCTGTGATGAAGGGTAGTGTCCCACTCTGAATGCTGTTAGTGTTAGGACACTATTTTATATATGTTTAGTCTGAATTTTCTTTCATGCAGTTTAAATTCATTGAGTTAAACACTAGCTCTTTTTTCTTGTCTAGATTTGTTTCTTAAAATGGACGTCTAAATCAAGCAGCCTGAGACACGTAGAATACTCAGTCTCCTTCTGATCTAAGCAAGGTAAGAATCTATATGTTTTCAAGTTTGGAGAACTAAGGGTATGGCATGCTGAGCCTCATGAGTTTATGGTCTCAAAGGGTTCAGGAGATTCCTTCAGCCTGATAGTCAAATTTGGTTGCAGAGATGTTTGGGAAGAGTGGACAGGCTCCAGTAATTTATGTGGCCAAAAGTAAACAGGTTAAAAAAACTGGCATATTTTAGACTAAATGTCTTATTTCCAGTAACAAAGGCTGTCACCCCATGTCAACTTTGTACTGCATCAAAGTAAAATGTGTATTTTATTTTGTTGCAGTCACGTGGTAGAAAACGCAGTAAATGCATCCCCACAGACACATTTTATTGTTCCACACCTTATGTGACCCCACGTACAGGGTCTGCATCAAAGTTTAATTTTTGTCATTTTTGTGGTGCTCTTTTATTTTTTTTTTTAAAAACTGATACATGTTGGTATACCAATATATTGACTTTCAGCTATCATACAGCGATCACCAAATACACTTCTCTTTGCTTTTTCACATGCATAATGACTTCAGAGTTTGTAAACAGAAGTAAGTGCAATGGCGAACGATTTACTCATGTAAAAATGACCGTAAGATACTGCTGTACCAACTGACCATAGAAAGTACTTCAAAAAAATATTAACAGGAAGACGCCGAAGAGGGAGCGAAATGGTTTTGCTGTAGATTTAACGAGTTCCCACGGGCTTGTGTTCGGACAAGGATTTTACCACTCCAAGGTCAGGTACTTGTAAAACGCACTGAGTTGTGCTTCAGGGGGCGTGGTCGCACTTTATTTATTTTTAAGTTCGCAGGACATGGGATAACAATTTTATGCTCCACATCAGAGAGCACTTTGCAGTAGATCTTAATGGGCCAAAGTCGCAGAAGAGGCATTTCACATTTTTATAATCTGAATCAGCACATGTAAATGCTTAGAAACCAATAAATATGGGGAAGAGAGGATTGTAATGAGAAAATTATGTGACCTTTTTGAAGTACAGAAGAGGGCTAGTTTGGGACACTTGAGGTCTGGCAACAGCCCCTGAGAGAGATGTTCCCTGCATCTGGTTTAGATTAAAGCTCTCTTCTGTACACCGTCTAAACATTTTTCATCTCTCTGCAAGTGAACAGGTTACAAAACATGATTTAACCATTATCCAAATGAAATACTAGCACAGACCCCAAGGGGATTCCCACCCATTGATTGAGGCTTATCAATAGGGATTAGAGTATGAGTTAAATTTACACATGTTGCATTTCCCTGAATCCAATATATTTTCTCCACCCAATTCCAATGCCCCTTCTCCAGATGGACTAACCTATTATCCACCAGAATGAGTCTCTTCTGCTATTCAGTGTTATGCCATGACTCAACAAAGAAGCATTTTTAATCTGAAATATATTACGATGGCTAGGACAGAAATGCACCCTTGAAGCAGAAAGAAAGAAAGAAAGAAAGAAAGAAAGAAAGAAAGAAAGAAAGAAAGAAAGAAAGAAAGAAAGAAAGAAAGAAAGAAAGAAAGATGCTGTGGCAATTTTGTGTCCCAATTATTTTTATCTGAAAAAAAAACAAGCACACATTGTGTATGTAGTGAATTTAGGCAACCTGCTCACAAACATTTAGGTGACAACATCACAAAATCCCTACATTTCAAATATAGTTTGATATGGATCCTGCATGGAAATCAGGGTTTGGAAACCATCTTCCAATGTAGGCAGCTCCACGCTAGGTGGTAGGAATGCAGCGGACACATTTCCTTAGTATCTGTCTTGTGTTTGCTTGGAATGTGTTCCAGCCTAAGGGATAGATTCTGTAAACAGTGGAAGAGGGGTACGTTGTCCCAGATAAGTCATGTGATGCTGGTGATGATAGCAGAATGCCCTCCTTGTGAAAAGGTCAGCAAGCAGTTGGTCCAGGATAAGGCATGTTCACATATGAACAGCACAGAGGCAACACTGAAGCAAGCAACAGGCAAACCCCCAGAATCTGTTTCCTCCGTCAGCTCTTTTGCTCAAATGTTGCAGATTATTTGAATAATGATCAGATAATGAAGATGAAATTAAGCATTACTTTAGTTTCCACATATTACCCTAGACTTTGTCTTTAGGTTCTCTGGGTTTAAAGGTCTGGGATGAAATGCTTTAAGTGGGAAGGAGGACAAACATCATGGGGTCCTTGTCTGATTCCCTAAAAATTTCCCTCCAGTTTTGTCATATTGCGGCCACCTGAGTACTACTCAGACTCTGATCTGCTTTACCCAAGTTCCGTTCTTGCCTGTTTCAACATCCAGGTTGCCCAGAAACAGTTTTGCTCAGTTCAGTAACTTGCTGAATTCAGTAAGGGGCGATGTTGGGTGCCCACAAAAAGGGCTCCGAGCGCCAACTTTGGCACCCGTGCCATAGGTTCGCCAACACTGACCTATGCTGTAACAATCTAGATTTTAAAAGTAAATAACAGTAGCTTTTAAGATTCAGAAAGAAGGTTGGCAAGAATCCTATTGCTCACGTGCAAAATGACATTGTTTGCAGTTTCTGATTAAAGATATTTCAATATAGTTTAGCAGAACTTAGCCCTCGACAGCAATGCCTCTCTTCAGGCATCTGAAAATTATTCCACAAAAAACTGAGCCAAAATGAACCATTTGTAGTTTCAAAATCAAGGAAAACAGTGAATGCTCTCAATTGCAGGATTAGTAGACCCAATAATAAATATATGTTCTGTGTTTTAATTTGAAAAACACAGATAAAAGCAAACTTTACAAGTGTTTTCCAAGAGTGCACTTATTATTCAAAGAAATAATCAAGCTGTCCTCAGAACTGGTTTGATTTACCATACATTATCCATTTTAAATAATAAATAAACATGACACACAATTATTCCAAAAGTGACTATTTATTATTAGTTGATAAAATGTACAGTGGTGCTTGGATCCTCTTACTGTCCACGTCAAGGCATTGCCTTTAACCTCCAAAGCCAAAAACAGCTCAAGCTCTGCATATCTTAAAGGCCGCCTGCTTCCTTGTTCAATTATTCAGAGAGTGCCCTCTTATCTTCAGAAATTAGGTGGAACCTTTATAAGAGGGCCTTTTCAATGCTAGAGTTCCAAATCCAGAGCTCTCTTTTCCCAGGGAGAGGCTCACCTGACAACTCTTTCAGGGTCAGGTGAAGAACGTTTATTCAGCAAAGCTTTCTTGTGTTTTATCCGAGAGTTCCATTTTTACCTTAGTTGATACCCTGGCTCTATTTTTAACCTGCATATTTTTATACATTTGTTGATTTAATTCAGCCATTCTCCATGGGAGGCATATCCCCCCCGGGGAGGCAGCACATATGAAGGGGGCCACAAACAATTATGAATGCACTATCTTTCAAGGTTCTTTGTGGGCTTTGTACAATCTGATTCAGCCTATATTGAGGATCGACTACTGCAATGCCCTCTACATGGGGTTGCTCTTGACCCTTGTCTGGAGGCTCCAGCGGGTGCAGAATGTGGCGGCCAGACTGGTGGTGGGTGGTCGTAGATTTGATCACATCACCCCAGTTCTGGCCCGCCTGCATTGGCTACCCGTTGTTCTCCGGATAAGGTTCAAGGTCCTGGTTTTGATTTTCAAAACCCTCCATGGCTTGGGACCAGAGTACCTGTCGGATCGTATCTCCCAGAGGTCAACTGGGGTCAGGCCCATAAGAATGGCACAGGCGCGCTCACTTAGGGTGGCCACACCCAGGGAGGTGTGGAAATCACTCACACGTAACCGCACCTTCTCTGTGGTGGGCCCCACGTTATGGAATCATCTCCCTAGTAAGCTGCGCCTAGCACAGTCCCTGCCCGCCTTTAAAAAGGCCCTGAAAACCTACTTTTTTAAAGGGGCATATGGCGACCTTCTTACTTAATTTTTTTTAAACTGCCGTCCGCGTCGCCTCTGGTGGAGGGTCTCGTCCCTCCTTATTTTATTTGCTCTCACTTGCTCTTTTTTGTAATATTCTGCTGGTCTTGTTTTAATTGTAAACCGCCCAGAGTTCCATCCGGAAGATGGGTGGTATAGAAATATAACAAATAATAATAAATAATAATATTCATATTGTACTGTGTTTGGGGCAGTGGCCAAAAAGAGGTTGATAATGACTGGTTTAATTTAATCTGTTTAAGATTTTGGGTCGTTAAGGTAGGATTAAATAATACATAATACTGGCCAATTCTTCATTGCTCACACTTAATAATCCTTTATTAACTTTTGAACTGCAGAGCTAGCCCTCTCAAGGAGGCACAGTGGGAACTGAACTCCCAAGCTGTGACTCCGCACCCCAGTGGCCTACTGATTTCCCGAAAATAAAACACTGTCTTATATTTATTTTTTCTCAAGAAGACACACTAGGGCTTATTTTCAGGGAATGTCTTACTTTTATTAAGTATAATACAACAATCTACATTTATTCAAATACAATTAAGTCATCTTCTTCTGGAAATCGTCATAACTCTCCAGACCCAGAATTCCATCCTCAATTTCTTGTGACTCCATTTCCTTTAGAACAGGGGTGTCCAACTTTGGCATCCAGATGTTTTGGACCACAACTCCCAGAATTCCAAGCCTGTATTGCCTATGACAAAGGACTGTGGGAATTGTGGCCCATAACATCTGGAGGGCTGAAGTTTGGCCACCACTGCTTTAGAACCATTGGCCCCAACTTTCATGTCGAGCAATAGAGCTCTTATTCAATGAGCAGCTTTTATCCATGTAACAAAACTGTCAGTGATTTTATTTCATGAATTCTTCACCCAAATCACGACCCCTTGCAGGCTAGGCTTCACAAAGTTTCCACGCTGATTTCTTGTCATTCTATTTTCAACATAGTCATTAATTTCCATATGCAAATGGTCTTTGAATGGCTTGCTTATTGCAATATCAAGAGTCTGCAGATAGGCAGTCATTCCTGCGGGAATCATTATTTGATCTAGTTTTCTCTCTGCAAGCAAGTTCTTCATGCCTTTAGCACAGTGAGTGCTGGCTGAATCCCAGACTAGCAGACCTCTCTGGCCACCTCGCAAAACAATTGGCAGCATTAAATCAAACCACTTTCTTATAACTGCTTGCGTGCACCAGGCTTTTTCTGTTTCAAGAACATAGATGCTGGAAACACGTTCAATCTTATCTTTCTTGCCCTTAGTGATGATAAGAGGTGTAGCTTTCTTTCCACCCAGACAAATGGCCAAAATACAGGTACAGTAAACCCCCACCTATCGCAATAGGTCAACATCGGCCCGACCGGTTCGGCAGTCGCGGGCGCACTCGCTTCAGGTTCCATCTCTCCGAGAAGCCAGGCGGTCCCGTACCCGGAACCGGGCTTTCTCGGTGGCTGCTCCATCTATATGGAACAGCCTCCCTAGCGAAGTGCGCTCTGCAGAGTCCCTGCTGGCCTTTTGTAAAGCGGTGAAGACCATCCTGTTCCGCGAGGCCTTTGGTGACCTAGCTTAGTTTACCTTTATTCCTCCTTTTTTCTTCCCCCCCCCATCCGCCATCGATAATTGATAATTAGGTCATACTTGACATAGCAGCGGTGAGGTTCGAACTAAAGGGTGCGCCCCTGCTGCAGTTTTCTTATTATGTTTTATTAATCCTTGTTGATTCTTCTGATTATGTCCCTTTTGAGATTTACTGTACCCAATTGTTTGTATTCCCTGATTTGTTTGTTATGTTCGCCGCCCAGAGTTCCCGTTGGGAAGATGGGCGGGATATAAATTCAATAATAAATAAATAAATAAATAAAAATAAATAATTGAAAATCTGCAATATGCGTATGCTGGGTCAAGTAGGGACTGGGGGGGCTCCCTGGGGGCTCTCGTACAGATGGGCCTGCAAGGGACTTTCCAGTCCCCCAGAGGCCCCAAAAATGCTTTCTAGTGATCTGGAGGTCACTTCTGGTTTACCGGAATTCACTTTCGGTTTGTGAGGAAGCACCTTTGGGGCCTCCGATGGGCCTGGGAAGGCCTTTCCTCCCTAGGGGGCCTTTTTTCATATACTGTGGACCTGTGATATACCGGGACTGCAGTATATGAACCACAAAAGGGTGGGGGACAACTGTATTATGTGAACTTTTGTGACCAGTGGAGGGAATGTAGATTGAGGAGGCACCCCTCTGTTCAATTCTTGTTTGGGCTCTTTGACCCATAAACAATGCAGTTTCATCCATAGCGATCATGTTGCAAGGTTGGCATTTAGAAAAGTCGATGCCATCAACAAAGGACTTGAATGCAAGTGATCACTTAATAACTTCTGCATCTTCCAACTTGAACAGTGTTGTTGATTTTCTTAGAGACAGTTCATATCGCTGAAGGAAGCCATCCAACCAGTGCTCTGATGCTTTGAATTCTGGGGATATATCGAGCTGTGGTGCCATTGCAAGGGCGTCAGCCCTGCGCACAACCAAAGCCTTTGCTCTCCTGTCAGCAATCCATTCAAAGATTTCCAGATCAGGAAATAAAGGTTGCTGACCTGAACCACACTTGCGCTTCTTAGCATTTCCTCTATCCACATGTAGACTGAGGTTATTGTATTCTGCCCACCATTTTCGGACCATTCGGATATCCATCTTATTCTCTTTGCAGAAAGCCGTGAGACTCTTGTCCTAGGAGTCCTTGACAATTCCTTTCTTGTACTCAACAGAATAGCTCTTTCTTTTTGCACTCACCTTGTCTGTGGGTACAGATACTCAGGAAAAGCGGCCCCACGGACTCTTGCTGGTCGGTGGGGCTGGTGCTAGTGATGCGTGAACTCCTTTCCCCTAGCTGTTTGCATGTGTGCAATAGGATGCCTGCAACTGCAGTTACCACCCACGCACCCACGCATGCATGAACAGCTAGGAGAAAGGAGTGATGCAGTTGCCACCCGGACACCTGCGCAATTTCGCATGGCTCAAAGAAAGGAACTGTGGCAGATAAAAGGTATTCCAGTCTTCCTGACCACTCCACGCTGAAATGCATGGCGTGGCTATGTAGCGTATCTGCACAGCCGCAACCATCACTAGGCCTTATTATCAGGGTAGGACTTATATTTAACAAATGTATAGGAATCCTGCTTGGGTTTATTTTTGAGGGAGGTATTATTTTCAGCGAAACATGGTACATAGAATCAAAGCAAGGAATCTTTAACCAGTGGCAACCCAGTTCATGCAAGAATCTAAAGCAGGTTCTCTATTTTAGGATCCTGCAATAATTAAATTAGGTTGAATGTAATGTTTCTAGGCCCATGTCTGGAGATTAAATGAGATTAAATATAAGCAATGAGTGTTAAAGTTGGAAACTCTTAAATATGTGACAATTTACCACTGCAGGTGTCATTTTTCATACACCAGCGTAACTTACACAAAAGAGTGTTGGCCAATGCATTGCAGCATCAAAGTTAATTCAAGCCAAAGGATACTTGTGCAGACCTGTCAAGTGTCCTGTTTAGGCCGGGACAATACTCTTTTTTGGACTTTGTCCCGCCGACATCCCAGAGCATTTTTACCGGAAATGTTCCGGGTGGCAACAGTGGCAGCAACACAAGGCTAACTTTCCAGTTGCTCTGGGAAGCGCCTCCCCCAGGTCTGTTTGGTCAGGTGCAAGGGCACAGCCCACAGCAAGGGAGTGGAAGGAGGCGGGCAGGGGAAGAGTCATGGGAGTCTTCAGGGAGGGCGGGGGCACCTTGGGAAGCTGGCCTGTGAGGGAAGTTGGTGGGAGGAGCTCTCCTTTGCCTGCACCACCGGGACCCAAGCTCCAAAGGTCCCCAGCTCTGCTGCAAGCCACAGATGGTGCCCGTGGCCTGATTGGGAGGGAGGGCTTGTCCCTTCCCCTTGCACTCAGTCAGCTGGGGAGCCCCTCTGCCCTCCCTCCTTCTCTCCCATTTGTCCGGTGTGGAAAGCCACGCCCCCGAGGCCGGAGCTCCACCCACTGATATGCAGGCCAAAGTAATGCCAGGCCAGGCCCTGCCGCTGACCGACCAACTGACGGAGGACAACAATGAGGAGGAGGTTGGCTGGGGATTCTCTTGCTTCCCTGGCATGGGCTGTGGTGGCTGCGGGTGCTTGGGTGCCGCTGGGGATTGTCCCAGAGCGGCTGCCGGAAGAAGAGGGGGGCGATCCGGGTCATGAAGGGGCTCAAAGCGCCACCCCAGACTCCTTGCCAGTGAGAGAGCGGGGATCCAGCCAGCCACTGGTTTGTGTTTGTGCTTGCCCACGCATGCATTACATCTCCCTCCTCCTGTCCCAGCCTGCGCTGAGGAAAAGTTGACAGGTATGTACTAATGTCTAACAGGGATGCCTGACAATTTCAGCTGCTGTGAACATCAGATCTGTGCAGTGATAGGGACTGACATGGGTTCTGTTTCCCAATTCCCATATTTTCAAGGCAGACACATAACATAGTTAACGGAAATGGAAACCAGAGATGCAGCCATCAAAACTGAAACAAATGCTAGATAGTCAAATGGAACACCTGTTCCCCATTTAGCTACACAAACAGTTACTGGAAAAACAACTGTGAAACGTTTGGCACATTAAAGACTCAAAACATTTTATTTGATATACAAGCAGTTGAAAATTGCCTGTCTGAGGGTTCTTCAAATGGGTGGTTTCGGTTGTCTCCTCAAATGGACTGCTGGTGCCATGGACTTTCAGTCTCCATTTGCCATGCGGTGCGGGGGACTGGAAAAATTTCACATTTCCTCTTCCCTGATTGTGTATAAATGCTGGTCAAATTGAAGAAACATGAAAATGCATCTGTTTTAGTGGCCTTGTTCCATGAAAGTGGGTTTTTGAAATAAAACGTCTCCATTGATTTTATTTTATTTTATTTTTATTTTTATTTTTTATTTTTTTTAATGATGGGTGCCATGGGATGGGACCATTTACATTTCTGGAGCCATTAGCTGAGTATGCCTGGCCAGGTTTTGACTGAGAGCTGGGATGTGCCATGTCTAAAAAGCCCACTATAAGGCTATTCAGTCCATAACCCTAACAATAAATTAAACTTCTAATATCTTAATATTTAGATAAGCCCACAAAATTATCAGCTAGCCTTTATAATCTATGCCAGATCTGAAAAGTACAGTCTGTCCTTCTTTGAGTCAGAGGGGCCCAGCAGAGGCATTTTCTCACTTGAGAAACAAATACATAAAACCTAAAGGATGTACAGTAGTAGAGGCACAAAAAGATATAGTAAATATATATTACAAAAATACCTACTTACTTCAAAATGTCAAACAGTATTTATATCACAGATGGGCAAAATGTACCCTACGCCCCCTAAACCAGTACTCATGTCAAGCGAAACAACAATTTTTAAAATGTCCAGGAACCGAAACGGGGCGGACAAAAACGAGGAAACGTCATTTTTCCTGGGTTCCATCTCCCTAGGGACTGTATCAGTTCTGTTTCACCAAATTTTCAAGGCAGACACATAACATAGTTATTTTTTATTTTCCAGAGATGCACACTGAAAAACTGAAACAAATGCTAGATAGTCAAATGGAACACCTGTTCCCCATTTAGCTACACAAACAGTTACTGGAAAAACAACTGTGAAACGTTTGGCACATTAAAGACTCAAAACATTTTATTTGATATACAAGCAGTTGTGGATTGCAGCTGAGTTCTTCAAATGCATGACATCGGTTGTCTCAGCAAATGGACTGATGTGCCATGGACTTTCATCTCGGACACATTTAACATTTTAAAATAATTGAAGATACATGTCATGCATCTGAATTAGTGGCCTCTGTTCCATGAAAGCTCATATGAAATAAAACAGGTTGATTTTAAGGTCCAACAACTCCATTTTGTTGTTTTAATATGTGCCATATTTACATTTCTGGAGAGTAGCTGAGTATGCCTGGCATAGGAGGAGCTGAGTATGTCTGAGTGGAGGTAGGCTATTCAGTCCATGCACAATAAATTAAACTTCTAATATCTTAATATTTAGATAACACAAAATTATTAGCTAAGTATATCTATGTAAGAAAAGTACAGCCTGTTTTTACAACTACTGGGTGCCTTTTGATGCCTGCCTGAGAAACATACAAAAAAGGAAGAAGCGTTTTTCAAAAAGTTCCTCCTCCAGTTCTGAGATCTTGCTTTCCTAGACTAGTGGAGTTTAGCCTGATTTCTAAAATCATTTACCTGGCATATTTTGTTCCTACAGTTGGGTGTCTCAAAACTGAGAATACTATATTAAAATATTAGTTTTGCATTTGTGTTTTGTGTTGCCCATGAGGCTCACTCGCTCACTTCCCTCTTCCCCCTCCTTTTTTGCTTTGACCAGACCACCCCTTTCCTGGGAGAACAAACAAAGAGCCTGACAGCCCGCCCATGTACCTGAGCGAGCCCACAGCCCCTCAGAACAAACAACCAAGGGGCGGGCAAGACTCCAGGGCCGAGGAGGAGGATGGATATCCACCAGGCCTGGTTAATTCAATCTGGGGGCAACTGGCAAACCGGATGGCTGGCCTTTAGGGTCTGGGAGGGGAAGAGCCATCTTTACCCCAATGGGTTCCAAGAATGCCCCTTTCTTTCTGTCTTGGGTCCTCTCTCATCTCTGTCTTTTCTTTCTTTTCTTCCCCACCTCTCTCTTTCCAGGGACTTTCCCCTCTTCATAGAAACGAGCCAAATGGAGATGCATATGGGATGAGTAACAGCGGGGGCCTACTGTAATTAAAACTGTAAACCCAGAGTTCCTTGAAGTGGTAAGAAACCCAGTGCAGAACACTTTCTGCCTTCTTTCCTTCCTGCCTGACTTCCTCCTCCCCTCCTGGCGCTGGACTTGCTGAAGGCATCTGCCTTGGCTTCTTTGTTGGAGAGCAAGATGGGCTTTTGGGTCTTATTTGTGTTCCTGGAGACAGTGCCCCTTCTCAGGTCTCCACTGGACACAGAAGTCCATGCAGGGCAAAATGTCTTTAAAAAAACAACACAGGTAAGTGGGAACTGGGTGACAAACAGCAGGCTTCAATCTGTGGCCCCTCTGTCCTGCTTTCCCTACACCAGCAATGGTTTTAGAGGAGTGCCCAAACTTTTTTTCCAACTCACTTTTTTTTCTGAAAAGTCAACACAGCAATTTAAAAAAAATGGAAGGGATGATGTCGGGTGACAGAAAGGGCTCTGAGTGCCACCTTTAGCACCCATGCCAGAATATCAGCTTTGTGTTCAGCCAAACAGGCCCAGGTTGCGCACTGAAAAGTATTTTATAATTTTTCATATTTCTGTTTACTTACTATTTCATAATAAAGTAATTATAAAATACTTTCTTTGTGTTTATTTGATTCCTATTCAAGAGAATTACTTTATATATAGTCAATATAGGCACAGAGTTAATTTGAGTACCGCTCCTAAGCGCAACACTAACAGAGACAAAACGGACGTGAAGTAACCGACTCCTTGCCTGGCGTATATCATCTAGCTAAGAACTTTAAGAATAACCTGCTGGCAAAGCACATCTTTTGCCATGTTTGAACTTTTGGGACCTGCTTTGAAGAAGAGTGTTTTGCTTTGCACTCAAAAGCTTGCAATGTTTTTTTAATTTTTATTAGTGGCCTATCACCTGTAATCTAGTTTTGCATTTGCATATTAAAAATGTGGCCCTGAACATCACAGGAACCTGAACTGCAGTCTCAGATTCTGCCATGAAATTTCAGGAAAGAGGATGCTGCTCTCCTGCCAACACTAGTGGGAAGATTGATCTTTTTAGTTTTTGGATTATACTCAATAGCACATTAGCCAAACAAAACTACGGATGCTATCTCACCTGGGGGAAGATCCAGATATTGTGAAAGTCTGGATTTTTTTCTTTCTTGGTCACATGACTGAAGATGTGGGATCTCTGTTCACATGTACAAATATGTTTTTTTTAAAAGTGCCGTTCAGCCCCATGGCCAGCAAGTGGCGCTAGGGAAAAAATAATAATAATAAAGCGCTGACAGCCCAAAGGCCAGCTGATCAGCGCTGGGGGGGAGGGAAAATTTACAAAAAAATTAAAAAGTAGTGACCAGCCCCAGGACGGGCTGGTCAGGGCTAAGGGGGGGGAGCAGAAAACTGGATCATATTCGAGCTCCCACAGACTTCTGTCTCACATTTTTTATCAGAGAAAAAATTTCCCAAATTCTCCGTTAGGTCATGGAAAACTTGCTAAAGGGGGCATAACCAGTTTTTTTAAAAGCCCGGTGGCCGTGGGGACAATATTTTTGGAAATGCTTTATCTTGAAATTTGATCAGCATTCTAAAGGACGTGTGATAAAGCCCTAAGTGTGCTTGATAGAAAGCACAATTGTCTTTTCAGACACAAACAGAAATCAGCAGTCACTCGTGGTCTCCAAATCTGAGAGACAGCATTCAGAAATTAAAAGTGCAATAACATTTTGTGCCTCTTTCTCAGAACCTTAGGAAAATGTTTTTTTTTCCTCCCCTAAGGTCAGTTGCATCCAAGAATTCCTAGAGTGGCCGAGTTACAGTAAAATGAAACAAGCCTCCCAGCATGTATTCACTTAAGGCATAATCTGGTTTACTGAACTTTCTGGACAAGAAAAATTTGTTCATGAGTTTTGTAGTCCAAATTGTCATTCAACAAAGTTTAAGACAATAGCATCAAACACATTTTCTTCTAAATTTTTTAAAACATGATTCACATTCAAATAGGGAAACTAAAAATTGTAATATCCAGATGCATCAGCTTTTATCAGTGATTTATCTGAAATCTAGCAGGAAAATGTATTCATATGAAATGTTACATAGGGGTATCCGCCTGAATTTTGAACTGCAGTTGTAATTTAAAAGCTGTAATTCATGGTAGAGGCTGAGCCCATCTTTCAGAAAAGCATGTCTTCATAAAAAAATAGATGGAACCTTATGTTTTCCTCCAGAAGAAGATTGGTCTAATAATAAATGGTTTGGGAAGGATGATTTACTAATTTAATTTTGTTAGTTGCACCCTTAACACAGTGAAGCTTTAATGCATTTTTCTAAATATATCATACTGCTGAATAGTATAATATTTAATATGTCAAATATATTGATATGACATGTTTTTATTACCTCTGTTCATAACTCAGCGAAGGGAACAATTTACTGTCAACATTTAAAAGGGTGGAAAACCTTAGATTTTTTTTTCTTGGAACTTCAATCTTGGACGTTTTCTTAACTAAATAAAGTCTAGTGTCTTAAGTGGTCTGTAAAAAGCTGGAAATGCCACAAGGAACCTTTATTTCAGTTATATTACTAATGCAACAACAACCATTATTTGAGCTACAGAATGCAGACCCATATAAGGCAAACCAACTCTAGCTTCCCTAGCTAAGTTCTTTGTAATGATGATGATGATATGATGATGATGATGATGACGACGACGAAAACGATGATGATACTAGGACATTTTTAAAATGAGAAATAAAGAGAAATAAAGCAAAGGCATGCACTGCGGTAAGAGCCATCATGAATGCATCTGGTAGGTTCCAAGAGAAGACAATACATGTAAAGCTAGGCTCTGGGAAAGAGAAAGGCAAAGATAACAGGCAATGTAAGTAAACATATACAGTAATACCTCGGATAACGACTGCCCCAGATAACGAATAATTCTGATAACGACTTGTAATTTTCACCGCCCACACACAGCCCACAGCCCCAGCCTCCCTCCACACTACTCTTTAACTGAACTGCAGGGGGGAGGCAACATGCAGAAGTGGGGGGGGAGGGAGGAACAAGCACACGCTGCCCGGCTCTCATGCCGCCCAAATGCCCGGTGGCAGCGGCGGCAGCAGCAGAGAGGAGGAGGAGGAGAGAGGTGGGTGCCGGGGGGGGGGGAAGCGCCAGGCCGCGCGAACACCCAGTGGCGGCAGCAGCGGCGGAGGAGGGAGAGGAGGGGGAGAAGGAGAGGTCAGTGTCAGGGGTGGGGGGAAGCGCCAGGCTGCGTGAATACCTGGTGGTGGCGGCGGCAGCAGCGGAGGAGGAGGAGGAGGAGAGGTGGGGGCCGAGGTGTGGGGGGAAAAGAGCCAGCTGCCGCTTGGCTCTCCCGCCGCCTGAACTCCCAGTGGCGGTGGCGATGGAGGAGTTGAGGGTGGGGGCAGGGTGGGGGGAGGAAGCACCAGTGGCAGGGGTGGGCGAGGAGGGGAGGAGTGCACTTTGAAAGTGCACTTTAAAGAGGTCTTGGGGAAAAAGGCTTTTGGGGCCTTTTTTTCCGGACCTCCGGAACGGATTAAAATGGTTTCCCATTCATTTCAATGGGAAACCATGCTTCGGATAACGATTTCTTTGGATAACGAGTAACCTCGGAGATCGAATCACCGTCGTTATCTGAGGTACCACTGTAATGGAATCAGACGAGCAGATGGGCTGGTTCACTCTTTCTGGCAATCACATGATGTAAACATTGGAGAGAACAAATTATCACCAGATTCTTCCTACCAGTACCTGGCTGGTCACCTTTAAGGGACTGTTTTTGGTTTGTTTCCAGCACATGCAACTGCTAGTAATGAACCAAACTGGAGCCGGGGGTGTCAAGATGCCTTCTGCCTGGATTTTCCACGTTACAGAGTAGTTTAAGGAAACAGCCACCACATGATATTGGTAAATAAAAAACTTCTGCTGCCACAGTGGGGCAGAGAAAGTAAATTATTTTATATAAATCATTAGTTTTAGGTTTATATATATATAAACCTAACATTTGAAAACTTCTGCCAAGAAGCAGAAGGAGATAGGAGGAGGCAATGGGGAGGATTTTATTTTATTTTCTTCCACTTGTCTTAAAGTTTAGTTCCAGAATCTGACCACATCCAAATCCACTGCAGACCCCAAGAATATCCTATTTAACCCAGATCACCAGCCCACTCCAGAACAGCCTGTGTGGAGAAGCTCATATTCCTGTAATAGGTACCCAAGCTTGCCTTTCTGGATACTGTGATTGTGTTCTCAGATATAACTTTATATTTAGAAATATAATTTACACCTACATCCATCTCTACATGATCCAGGATAAGCATTTCATCTCATTTGCATTCATAACAATCAGAAAGTCTCAGTGTAATCTTTGAGAAAGAAAATGGCAGAATGACACAGATATTCAAAATCTAAAGGCCTCTATTTATTTCCATTAATATAGGAATTCCATATCAAAATGAATGATCTAAAAGGGGCATGTAGCAAGGAAGCATTATTACAGAATGCAAACTTCTACTAGTTAAATGCAACCTGATAGAACAAAATAGATGCTTTCTGTAGTTTTTTAAAAGTAGGATTCAGTGTAGTATGATATTAATAATTCCTATACAAAATTTGAAGACAGCAACATTAGTGATGATATTCAACATTTATGCACAAAAAAGCACAAGAAATCCTAGAATGATAAAGGTCTAATAAAAAGTAATAAAGCAAGACTATCTATGACTATGTAGAACACAGCAGAGTTTTTACTTCTTTTAAAACAACTGTAGAGATCGACTTATAACAACCATGTTACAACATCATAAATTCACTCCATGATTAAAAGGTAGAAAATGCACAATAATGGCCAGAATACTACTGTTTTTCCTGTAAGGTGTGCACAAGTTGTTGTGGCTAATTGATGTGGTGTTGGACAATATCTCAGTAACATGCCTCAGCAACAATCAAGATGCACCTCATGACTTAAGCACAGCACATTATGCAAATACCAACTCAATTCTGCTGAATTATCATAAGCACAAACTAAACATCCACATATGGTGATTATATTCTTTAATGTTTAATTATAAGAGCTAGGCCACATCAAGAAATCATTGCTTGTGGCACAAAATGCTAGGGGATAGTAGTAAAAGTTCCTCCTGACACCTGCCCAAGCCCACCGGGCATTTTCTTTTCTGGAGGACAGAGCTATGTGTGTGCCACATGCACCATCAAAAGTAGCCTGTTATCATCAGATATAGTGAAATATTCTTCCCCATCACCAGTACTGAAGTTGGATTCATCTTGCAGTCTAGTCAGCGTCAGTGTGTGGGAAGCAGAAAGAGGCATCATCTTGTCCATCTCAAGAAACAAAATGTCTTGGACCAGTCATAATAATGACTAACAACTGTATCCACGTACCCAAGAAGGCTTGGTGTTTCTGGAAATAGTTTTTTTGAAACAGGAGCATTCTTTAAAATCAGCCGGGGAAGGGATCTTCAGTTTGGAAGTACTGTAAGTACCAAAACTCCCATGACCACAATTTTAAGTAGACCTCAACATTTCTTTAGATTCCTGCAACATGAAGAAGCACCAACAAAGCGCACCAGAAAATATTTCACACACGGTATGATGATGACCTTTCCAGATATTTGTAAGATGTGCCAACAACACTTTATAATGGGATTCACTGTGTGAAAAAAACAGCGACTTGTACCTAAGACCATCTAATGTGTTTATAGTTAGGATTTTCTGGCTCTCTGCACAGAGATTTTCTGCCTCGCTGCACAGATGTGAGTCAAGGCAGCACAAAGAATATCACCATAAGAAAAAATTCCGAAGTCTTATCCTTCTAAAGTTATATCTGAAAATTTGTTACTTAGTGCAGTAAATACTCCTCTGTAAATTCCATTGATTCAAATAGGCCTACCCTAGGTACAACTGAGTAATGCACATTTAAAGTAGGCCCATTTGAATCAATAGCCCATTGATTTAAATAGGCATTCTAGTTGATGAAGTCACCAAAGCCCCATAGATTCAACAGGCTTACTCAAGTGCAACTTACAACACTACGTTACAGGATTTCAGCCTATATTATTGAGCACTCTTTCTTGTCCCTTTTTGCCACTAAAATGCATTAACCAATACAGTATTTGAGTTGACCAATAATTACTATTGGATGTACACTGTAGGTATGCATCCGTTTCAGGTTTACAGGGATGAAAATAACTGAAGTATATGTAAGAGAAGGTAAATTATGGGAGTGGCCTTCAAAACTGAAGGATGGATGAGGCTGTATGCCTCAAAGAACTAACACACCAATCATAAGACTTGTTGAACTAGCTGACTTTTACTCTGAATGGAATATACTGACTATTACACTAGTATAATCTCATAAGTACAATTGAGTATTAAGGCTAGCACTGCAAATAACCATGTTGGTGCAAGTAATAATCCATGCTGGGTCCTCACATAAAACTGCATCAGCCCAAATGTCTATTTGACTTTTTTAGCTTATTTATTCATCATTCAAGAATAAAATAACACTAGTTATAAACGAAAAACATAGTCTAAAGTACCATACAATAATAAAATTGTCAACGAGGTTTTAGTGTTATGGAAACTCAAAAGACCTTGTGAGCAATATTTTGGAGTCAGAAAGGACACCGCTTGCAGTGAATTATAAGGACAGACTCCACTCCTAACTCAGAATAAATGTTCATGGATCAGTGTATAGCCTATATAGCAAAAATGAAATTGCCCTAAAGTTACTACATGTATATATATTAAATAAATAGTTTGACTTGGCTTTTGTATCGCTTTTCCATCAATATACAGGAATTTCTACTCAATATATTGGCAGAGGTCTTACACACTAACAGCAGAAAAACACTGTCCCTTGCACTTAGTCACCCACTTCCATCATCTGATGACATCACCTGACTTGGTACTTTATTTTGGAAGGTTGTACAGGTTATCTTTCTCCTTTTTAATACTCTGCTAGAGCAATTCCAAAACTATTTCTCCATACAATTATTAATGGTTTATCAGATATAACTGTTTCACCCTGGAGTTATCAGCCTGTTGTTCCACAGTGCTTAGTTACCCAACTATCAAAAATGAAGTAAAGCAGAAAGAACTGATTATTACAATCACAGCATTTCATGAATCTATAAGCTCCTGCAGTAAACCCTTCAAAGTAAATTAACCCAAAACAATAAATGTAAACATTTACTTTAAAGTTGTTATATTTTGTATAACAACTTTATATTATATATTTTATATTATAGATTTTATATATTTAATTTAATGGCCTCTCTTCAGCTTGGAGAGACGTGACCAGTGGGGTGCCCCAGGGCTCTGTTCTTGGTCTAGTACTGTTCAATATCTTTATTAATGACTTGGAGGAAGGAATAGAGAGTATGCTAATTAAATTTACAGATGATACCAAATTGGGAGGGGTTGCCAATTCCCTAGAGGACAGGTTGAAAATCCAAAAGGGACCTTGACAGATTAGAATGCTGGGCCAAAGCTAACGGAATGGATTTCAACAGAGGGAAATGTAGGGTGCTACATCTAGATAAAAAGAATGAATTGCACAGATATAGAATGGGCGATACCTGGCTGGAAAATAGTACCTGTGAAAGGGATCTAGGAGTCTTGGTGGTCCACAAATTGAACATGAGTCAGCAGTGTGATGCGGCGGCCAGGAAAGCCAATGCGATTCTTGGTTGCATCAACTAGATCAAGGGAAGTGATAGTACCACTCTATTCTGCTCTGGTCAGACCCCATCTGTAGTACTCTGTCCAGTTCGGTGCACCTCAATTTAAAAAGGATGTTGACAACCTTGAGCGGGTGCAGAGAAGGGTGACCAGGATGGTTGAAAGTCTGGAGGAAATGTCTTATGAGGAATGGCTTAGGGAACTGGGAATGTTTAGCCTTTCAAAAAGAAGGCTGAGGGGGATATGATAGCTATGTTTAAATATTTGAAAGGATGTCCTATTGAAGAGGGAACAGGTTTGTTTTCCAAGGCTTCAGAGACTAGGACTCGGGACAATGATCTCAAACTACAGGAAAAGAGATTCCATTTGAACATTTGGAAGAACTTCCTGACAGTTAGAGCTGTTCGACAGTGGAATATGCTGCCACAAAGGGTGGTGGAGTCTCCTTCTTTGGAGGTTTTTAAGCACAGGCTGGATGGCCATCTGTCGGAAATATTGTGATGGGGGTTCCTGCATGGCAGGGGGTTGGACTAGATGGCCCTTGAGGTCTCTTCCAACTCTATGATTCTATGTTTCTATGATTCTA
Source organism: Phrynocephalus forsythii (assembly GCA_029282475.1). Classification (NCBI taxonomy): domain Eukaryota; kingdom Metazoa; phylum Chordata; class Lepidosauria; order Squamata; family Agamidae; genus Phrynocephalus; species Phrynocephalus forsythii. The sequence goes on along the minus strand of JAPFRF010000005.1, from coordinate 89,418,146 downwards.
ATTTCTATGCTATTCTGATTCCTACTGAGATTCAAACGTAGTATACTATAATAAAACAGTCAACACAACATACCATACATTTGACAGTGAAAGGTCTCATAAGGAGATAAATGCATAAGCAGGATTGTGAGGAGGAACGTGTTTCTTCAGGCATTTGGACCCAAATCTTTGTGGCACAGTGATTAAACTGCTGTAGTGCTGTACTGTATCCAAAACTTTGCTCATGATCTGGGTAGCCGTCTTGAGGCTCATGCAGCTTTCCATCCATCCAAGGTCCATAAACCAAGTACCCAACTTGCTGGAGGTGGAGAGGGCAATATGTAACCTGTAATTAAGTTGTAAACCACCCAGAAAGTTTAATATGCACTATGGGGCAGCATTTTTGCTTTTGCTTTATTTATTTATTTATTTATTTATTTATTTATTTATTTATTTATTTATTTATTTATTGTGGTTGTAAGTTTTTTTGGCTGTTTGGCCATGTTCTGGAAGTTTTTCTTCCTGATGTTTCACCAGACTCTGTAGCTAGCATCTCCAGAGGGCAAGGAGCTCAGGGAACTAGGGTCACGGTCATACCTGCATTTTCTCCATAGTTTCCCTTCGGCTAACTGCATAAAAGGATCGCGTCCTAACTGCAAAGTAAATTCCGTTCGTGGCTACCATGTCCCTTGAACAGCAGTTTCAGCCAAGTTTCAATAACCACCGCCAGGGGCTGGATTTAGAAACTTTGCTTGAAAATGCTTACTTATTTGCTTCTGTAGCCACGACAGGACAAAGGAAATACACAGTACAATCAGTTATCCCCCTTTTTTGATAGCTTAAACACCATGGAGGTTTGGAAAGTAGAGCCGGAAAGAAGGGGAAAATGCGAAGTAGACAGATAGAGACGGAACCAGAATAGGAAAATACAACTCAGAAGAGAGGACACTAACTGCACATTAAAAACCACGTGACTGCCCCCCAAAAATATGCATGAAATTTAGATATGCAGAGAATGCTGGTGTGACCGTGGCCTAGGTGTTCTCTCTGTGCTCTGGGGTATGAGCCAGAAAAGCTTCCAGAACACAGCCAAACAGCCAGAAAAACGTACAACAGCTACCAGATCCTGGCCGTGGAATCCTTCAAGAATACATATTTATTTATTTATTTATTTATTTATTTATTTATTTATTTATTTATTTATTTTCTGAAAGTAACCAAGAGGCAACACATTGAACTGGGCTGAGAAGAACTGGAAGTGGACCTGTCCACAAAAGTTCAGGTTAAAATACTATGAATCAGGTAGTGTTCAAAGTGTCACACCATTTTTGTCTTTTTAATTTTTTATTTATTTATTTTTGCCTGATCTTCTAATCTAGCATAAACTAACACAGCTACCTCTTCAGAAACCAAGCAGTCAATGATTTTTTTAAAGATTTAGTGTAATACAGCATGATGCATGTAAGCCAGTATGAATTCTAGCAGTATAACAGAAAACAGCCTAACTTGGCATCTGGTTTACCTTTTCAGAGGAAACCCATTGTATTTCAGAAAACATTAAGAACTCTGCTTATTCTCTCTGACTCAAGATATTTTATAATCTCTCTATTGTATAGTACTATTTATTGAAAATGCAGAGGATGAGTTAGGACTAGGTTACAATATGTAACTTATTGGAGGACATTTCAGCATATATTTAATAAGAACATTCACCAAACCATTCCAGTTAGGTAGGTTGTCTGGAAATGTTTCTCTACAATGTATATGCTTCTTTTGTTTGTGTTATCTATGAGGTTGATGATTTTCCATACTTTTATTTTCAAGGCTATACCATCTCTACAACATGAGATAACAAGTTTAAATCTATCTGATCATATAAAGTACCTTGACAAAGGTTCTGCATGTTAGGAAATAGGATTAAAACCCAGTGCTTCAGACTCAAATATTTATTTAAATACCATTGTTGCAAACATTTGTACAATACATTAACAAATTATCTTAGTTCATGTTCTAATGTTCAATTCAAAGTAGGAATGGGAATAATAGCTGCTTGTGCAATTCAAATGGCTAAAGTACAAAAGGTTCAGCCTTGAACAAGGGCACCCACTCACATTTATTTCTGCTAGTTTCATGAAGAATTGCTTCTAGGAGAACAGGCCTAGTTTCCATATCAAACATAAATTACTATTTTATAATTTATTTTACACTTATTTACACATTTTTTTCTTCCTCATTTCTGATTTTTTTTTCTCTTGCACCCTCCTAGCTGAAATCTAGACATTCAGGTATCTATCTGTGAAAAATAGTTGCAAAACATGTTATTTTTATTTTGTTTGTCAAGGCAGAAGTCCTTAAACTATGGTTTATTTGCACTGACAATTTAATACATTTTCATCCTGTTTGCAAACAGAGGAAACAGTATTTCCCATGAAGAACAACAAACACAGAAGCAGGCAGTTCTGCAGCGAGTTTCCTCTTATACAAATAGGTCATTAACTTCAAGGAGCTTTATTCATTCAGAATCAATCATAGGATTGCAACCACAGCTGTCACAAAGGACTATCAATGAAAAAAGCCTTAGTGATGTGACAGTTTTTGTGTCAATCGTATGTCTCTATCCAGATATATTTAATCACATGTTTGTAGCTGCATTTGTTTTGGCAGGATCGAAGTGTGGCTAACATTCTCTTGAATACGACCACTGTATAAAAGTTTAGAATACAGAAGGTAACTAGCCCCAAACTCTAAATCAGGGATCCTCAACCTAAGGCCCCAGGGCTGGATGCGGCCCCCCAAGGTCCTGAGTCCGGCCCCCGGGACCAATTGCAACCCCCCCACCTACCCCCTGCTTTGCGAGCAAGCCAGCCTCCACAGCTGCTTCTATTGCTGAGGCAGTTCAAAGCAGTGGGCTATGTCGCTCCTCCCACTCCCCCCAACTACCACCCAGATGATCATCATGCTGGCTAGTGGGGCATTCAAAGTGGGAGGGCTACAGCAAGGTCCCCCGCTCCCCCACCCACTGTGATCCAGCCCCCAGTGGTGTCTGGGGCATGGTGGACCGGCCCGCTGTTTGAAAACTTTGAGGACCCCTGCTCTAAATGATAGACATGTGCAGCCCTTCATCGACTCTTGAAAGGTGTGTATACTTGTATATAGTCCACTTGAGTGAAACTTCTTTAGGTTAGTCAATAGAAGCTTAACCTAGGATTCCAAACACAGTTTTGGGCGTGCCAGAACCCCTGAGTCCATTCACTAGGACTTCTCCTTTTCCTTTCACTCACTAAATCGAAGACAATTTCCTTTCTATTTGGCTTTCAAAAGTCTCCCAAGGGATTCATACACAAAGGTGAAAAATAGGGCTGCTGCTTGAGCAACACAAGTTGCAAGGTCTAACCACCACCATTGGTAATAGGTTGATGCTATTAAACAGGCTAAATATATCAAGAATTTTGTGCTGGGTAAGTTGGCCCAGCTCTTACTTCCCAATGGGTGGTTTTACAGCTGCAGAGTTAACCAATAGCATTTAAGGGAACTATAAGGGGGCAGAGTTGATAACAGAATACAGACAATAGGACTCAATTTCTGTTTCCTCCTTATACTTACACCACCAGTGCTGTAAAAATTGAACATGACTGAAGTTAGGGATCTCCAAAAATGCAGTGTTACATATTCAAACAGAACTGTTCCACCTTGTCTTTCATACTGCTTTGTATTCTCAAAAGTGTTATCAACAGTGCACATTGTCAATTCATAAAAAGTTGTATGTCAAACATTTTAACCACATATTTATTAAAGCTACTACCACTGAGACATTACACATAACAGAAAAGCTTGCAAAAAGACAAAAAGAAGTTACAGGCTAATATCAACACCACTATGCAGTCAAAACCCGGAACCCAACAATTTTTACCAAGCCATTGCCCTGCTATTCTGCTTCCCTTCTGTGTATGCCTGTGTCACTTGCCATAAGGACAATGTATATCCATTTAACAATGTGTGTATATAGCTGTTATATTAGCATGACAAAGGACTATGGAGAATTTTAAAACATAGCTTTGGAGTTGGAAAAGAAATTCTCTTGTCAGATTCCTCCCAATTGGGGATGGTTCATCAGTCCCATAAGAAAAGAAATAACGGTGCCCCCTCCCCATTCCATCAAGGTGTCTCCATTCCCTCTTCCTACTTCTCTCAAGCATTCCAGTTTCCCATATAGGACACCACCCCCACCCCCACCCCCACCCCCGCTCCTCCTCCCAAAAGCCTGGCTGCTGCTGCTGCTGCTGCTGCTGCTGCCACTTCTTCCTGGCAACCCAAGCGTCCGCTCTTCCCTGTTTTGATTCCCTGCCGCTAGTAGGCTGTGTGGAGACTTCCAGCCACCCACCCTGCATCCATTAGGCTGCTGGTGGTACCCAAACAAATCTTCCACGTCCTTCTCCTCCCTTCCGCCTCCAGGGGGGCACCTATTCCCCTTTCTCCAAGGGAGAAGCAAACGGCGGCGGGGGGGGAGGGGGGAGATCACCATCCACCACCACCACGGTACGGGGGGGGGCACCTCTATAACCTGCCCCACCTTAATTCCATTGGAGCGAGCGCCATGCCAAGGGGGGGAAGAAGGGTGGCCAAGAGAGCTCAGCGACCAGCCCCTCCCTGCCAGCCAGACAGGCGAAGTCTAATTGGTATGGCTCCATCTCCCATCACAAGGAAGGGGGGCGACTCAACCCGCCCCCCCCTTCAGCCCGGACGGACCGCGGGCTCGCGGACAGTTCCTCCGGCCAGGCTGACCTGCTGGTAGAGGTCGTGTGTGTGTGTGTGTGGGGGTGTTGAGAATTGGGGGCCCGATGCCCAGCCGCGCTCGCCCCCCTGAGGATGGGAAGCAGAGCTCAGGGGCGCCCCCTCCCCGCTCCCCTCCTCCCCGCTCTGCTGATTTGCCCCTGACAGCAGCACCCACCAAGGCGGGCTGCTCGCCGCTCCCCGTCCCTACCGGGCCGACGCTGGGGTCCCCAGAAGCGCAGACCAGGGCGCCGAGGAGGGGCAGCAGGCGGCGGCACCCCCAGGCTGGGGCTCCGCGGCATCCCCGCCGCCTCCGCTCCATCGCGGGGCCCATCCCTGCACCTGCTCAGGCAGGGAGAGCAGGGCCCGGCCGACCGCGCATGCGCCTCGTCCACAGAGGTGGGCTGGGGATGCGATGCAACTCAACCCCATTCAATTCCTTGAGGTAATAACAAGAAAGAGAGAGAGGGGGGGGAACGTGCCCATCCTTCCCGGCCTCCTTCCGTAGGGCTGGAAAGGTTTTAGGTCCGTCCGCGGTGCCTTTTGGACGAGCTTGGGATGTCTGAACACGTGCGTGGCAAAACACTTTTAACAGAGCGTCTCTTAATGGGGGTGGGAGAGGGCTTTCTCGAACTGGGTTTAGAAAGACATGCTAAAAAGGATGAAAGAGTCGAAGAGGATTTCAAAAGTGCAGCAAAGGAATGTCTTCTGTGTTAAAACGCTCGCATCGTGACTGAAGGTGATGAAGAAACTACACACCCCGCTCTTTCTGGATTAGTCAATTTGAAATTATACTCATTGGCACGTAGTAACGCACCCATACTTTCTTTCGCCCCGTATTTTCAGTTCTTTCACATTTACACTTCCTCGTCCTAATAAATTCAAACTCACATTACAGCCAAGTTCTATACATCTTCAATTCTATATACAGCCCAGTTCTATACAGGTACGCAAGTTGGTGTTGTTGAACTGTTTGGACTGCAATTCCCAGGATTCCTGACTCGTGGCATTGCAGGCTGGGGCATATTGAAGTTGTAGTCCAAAATAACTTAAGGGCACACCGTTGCTTCTAGGTGCATAATTAAAAGATAGAAAATGACTTGTGCTTCCAGCCACCTACTAGTCACATGTAAGAGGCACTAAATATTTTACCTTAATGGATTCTCTGTTTACTACATATTTTCTCTCTCTTATTTGGGAACATTATCAGAGATTTAGACCTTATGAAAAGCTTTATTTGTCTTTTGAACCTAAGAGCTAGAATTTCAAACGAGAAGATTATTCTTCACAGATCATTGAGCTAATAAAAATATATGTGCCTTTCATGTGCATTGCTTATCAGCTTCTAGGTATATGTGCATTGTTTCTCAGTTGACAGAGAAAGCATTCCTTGAACACCTGATGGTTCTGTTTTGCTTACACAGGGCATTCATGTTTCAAGTTTCTGGTAAATGTGATGGTCATTTATATTTCAGTTATTCTGCCAGAAGATGTGGAAGGGTCATGAAGCAAATTTATTCCATATAAGTGATCTCTCTACATCATCATCCTAGTCATTTTAGAAATAGCAGACTGGAAGGGACCTATAGATAATTGAATTTAACAGATTATTGGGCAGATATGAATAAACTAAAAAAACTCTGAGTGTTATGACATCTTTAATATTGCAAATATATTTTGCTATACACATTGTTTTAATAAGGTCAGTTTCATAAACTGAATAACATATAAGACTAACAGTGATATACTATTATATTACTCTGTGTAATGTTAAGAAAAAGGTCAACATCATCAATATTTTTCTTGCAGAAGTTGGTTGCTTCCTTTTCCTCCCTATTAAACAGTTGAAGTGCGAACCTTCTGCCAGTTGTATCAGGCTTTTTTTTTTTTTTTTTACAGAATTCCCAAATGTAGTCTCACAAATAATGAAAGCTTTATAAATTATGAAACCTAATGCTACTACCTCCAACATATCTTCTGTTCCTCATAATCCACTTGTCTGGTCCCTGGTATAGCCTATGGCACCACGGTCACAAGGTAACAAAACTGGACTTACCTGTATAAGGTGGTAAAAGGCTACTTTTAAAATGAATAGCTTAATAATACTTAAATAATACTTAAACTTCAGGTATGCTTAGGTTTGCTTCCCAAGTCCCTTCCTATCAAATTTCCCTGAATTTCATCCTAATCAAGAATTGATGAGGTATAGCAATCTTCCAGGTTCTGGTGACAAATTGCCTCTGGTTTTAACAAACATTCTTTTTCATTAGAACCTGCTTAAGTTTTTATCTGGCCAGACCTTCACTAAAACCTTTTGATGTTTTTCTTGAAATAATGCTCACTAGAAGCCGCTCAGCCTGGGCTCCTGGTTCCCTCAGCCTTTGTCGGGAGGAGTATGTTAATGATCTCTGCATGCAATTTTTCCATTTCCATTCTTTCTTGGCTCTTTGATGGCAGTTCCTTACTCCCAGAGTTTATTCATAGAAGGAGTTTCCCTGAGAAGTGGGAAAGCATTGTGAATACACTGGGGCATTCCCACTGGGCCAGTGATGGCGAACTTTTTAGAGACCGAGAGCCCAAACTGCAATTCAAAACCTACTAATTTTTCACAAAGTGCTAATACAGCCATTTAACTTGAATACAGGTGGCTGTGAAGGGACGATGTCAGGTGCCCACAGAAATGGCTCCGAGTGTCACCTTTGATACCCATGCCATAGGTTCTCCAACACTGCCCTAGGCAATGGCATGTAGCCTGCAACTCTTTCCCTTCCAGAAGAACTGCACTGGAGCCTACTTACTCACTTCATGGATACCAACCCCCTGGGTGATGGCTGAGTCAAGGAAAAGTTTTTCCATGCATCTAAAGTTCCAACTGCTTCTGGTCCAAATTAGTCTGATTGTCTTGACAATTGAATTGGCTGCTGATTTTGCCTATATTTCATGTGTGTCCAGGATTCTGAATTGTGCAACAATATGAACAAAGAATAAATTTATCCAGATGTTGAACATTATTTTTTACTCTTATTGGTCTTGGAGGAAAACTTTAATTACAGTCTATCATTGAACATGCTTATGAATGCTAAAATATTCTTTTTGCCTTCCAGTTATTAAATTGCCCCTACAGTATTAAGGTAAGAATAAATGCTTATACTTTTTCCTCATCTGTTCCTTTCACCTGTCTCCCCCGGGTGATGTATATCAATAACTGCCTACTCAAGAAACACATGTGCATCTGGTGAAGCAGTCTCTATTCAATGAAAGCTTGTATCAAATAAAACTTGGTAACCTTTATGGTGTAACAATGTTGTTTGCAGTTTTATCTGGAAGAGACCAATGCAGCCACAACCTGAAAAACCAATTGCTTTGTTTCTTTTTATGTTGGATCTATTTTTAACTTTATATTTGTTTTTAAAATTTTGAATATTGCAAAGACCCTGCATTTAATACAGAACCCAACTGTGTTTTGATGCTTGCTTTTTTTACAAGTTGCATACTTGCCACGGTCTTCTCATAAAGGTATAGAATAGATGCTAAACAAAGCCAAGTGTGCTGCTTATATACCACCCAAAGTGCTTAAAGCACTCTAGGCAGAATGCAATTTAATTATGCAGGTTACACCCTCGCCATCTCCCTGCCCGCAACCTGGGTACTCATTTTATCAACCTTCAAAGGACAGAAGGTTGAGTCAACCTTGAGCCAGTTCCCTAGGCAGATTGACTCTTAAGAAACCTAAAGCTATATTTTTGACACCTTTTTAAAACGGAAATCATTCTAGCATGCTAGTGGACATTGTTTATTCCAACTGCAATACTATGATCTGGGGGACTTAAGAATAGAATAGAATAGAATAGAATACTTTTATTGGCCAAGTGTGGTTAGACACACCCAGAATTTGTTTTGGTAAAAATGCTCTCTCTATATAAAAGGAAATATAAGAATCATATAGTCAACAATAAAAACACAGTACAATACTACAATATAACCTATTATTTAAAAAGGAAGAAGAAATGTAAAAATTAATTATTCAACAGTTTGATAGCACTTGGAAAGAAACTATCTCTATATCTAGTTGTCCTAGTATGCAATGCCCTAAAACGTCGCCCTGAGGGTAACAATTGAAACAGATTATGTCCAGGATGCGTGGAATCTGTATATATTTTCATCGCCCTCTTTTTAGCTCGTGTGGTATACAATTCCACAATAGATGGCAAATTAGTAGCAATAATTTTTTCTGCAGTTCCAATTATCCTTTGAAGTCTATATCTGTCATGCTTAGTCGCAGAGCTAAACCAGACAGTTATAGAGGAACAGATAATAGATTCAATAACACCTCTATAGAATTGAATCAACAGTTCTTTTGGCAGTCTAAACTTCCTAAGTTGACGCAGAAAAAACATTCTTTGTTGTGCTTTCTTAATAATACTTTCAATATTAGATGACCATTTTAAATCTTGAGATATAATAGTACCTAAAAATTTAAAGGACTCCACTATTGACACTAAGTTATTTGATATCATAAGAGGTGGCTGTATAGAACGAGTCCTCCTAAAATCCACCACCATTTCAACAGTTTTGCATGTATTTAATTCAAGATTATTTTGAGTACACCATAAAACTAGTTGTTCAATCTCTTGCCTATAGGCAGATTCATCATTGTCTTGAATGAGACCAATCACCGTAGTGTCATCTGCAAACTTCACTATTTTAACAGAGGAATCCTTTGAGGTACAATCATTAGTATATAAGGAAAACAGAAATGGAGAAAGCACACAGCCCTGAGGGGCTCCTATGCTAACCTTGCTAATATCTGATATAATTTTACCTAACTTCACCTGCTGCTTTCTGTCTGTTAGGAAGCTTACAATCCATTTACAAATGTGATCAGGTACAGCCAGCTGTTTTAATTTAGTCATAAGGATACCTGGAATAATAGTGTTAAATGCAGAACTAAAATCAACAAAAAGAACCCTTGCATAAGATTTTGGAGATTCAAGATGTTGCAATATATAGTGTAAGGACATATTAATAGCATCATCTATTGATCTATTTGCACGATAAGCAAATTGCAATGGATCTAATGACAAATCCGTGATAGATTTCAGGTGAGCCAACACTAGTCTCTCAAAAGTTTTCATGACCACAGAAGTTAAAGCAACTGGTCTATAATCATTCAATTCCTTGACAGAAGATTTTTTTGGTACTGGAATAATCAATGAATTTTTGAAGCAAGAAGGAACATAACACATCTCCAGTGATCTATTAAAGATGCGGGTAAAAATAGGAGCCAGTTGTTCAGCACAGACTCTTAAACAAGAAGAAGAGATTTTATCTGGACCTGGTGCTTTTCTTAACTTCTGATTGTGAAACAGACTTCGCACCTCCTTCTCTGTGATCACCAAAGATGGAGGACCTGATAACATGGGATAAATTTCCACAGGCTCAGTTGTTGTTGTTAAATCTGAGATGGAAATTTCAGGAATAGATGGCTGCAGTTTCCTCTCAAACCTGCAGTAAAACATATTCAAGTCATTCACCAGTTGATGATTTCCTTCAACATGGAGAGGGGTCTTACTGTGACCAGTAATGGTTTTAAGAATTTTCCACATATTTGCTGATTCATTTGTTGAAAACTGGTTCTTTAACTTTTCAGTGTAGTTCCTTTTGCTGCTCTAATTTCTCTGTTCAGTATATTCCTAGCCTGATTATACAATGTTCTATCACCATTTTTATAGGCTTCTTCTTTGGCATGACGTAGCTGTTTGAGTTTAGTTGTAAACCATGGTTTGTTATTACTGTAAATTTTCACATTCCTAGATGGCACACATAAGTCCTCACAAAAGCTGACATATGATGTTATAGTGTCTGTGAGCTCATCCAAATCAGCAGAAGTGTTTTCAAATAGGTCCCAATCAGTGCAGTCAAAACATGCTTGCAACTTTAACTTTGCTTCCTCAGTCCAAGTTTTCACTGTTTTAATTGTTGGTTTTAGTGTTTTAAGCTTTTGTTTGTAAACAGGTACAAGGTGAACCATGCAGTGATCAGAATGTCCCAGAGCTGAGCGTGATAAAGAGCGATAAGCATCCTTTAAAGTTGTATAACAATGATCCAAAATATTTTCCCCTCTAGTAGGGCATTTAACATGCTGGAAGAACTTTGGTAACTCCTTCCTTAAATCAGCTTGATTAAAATCACCTAAAATAATTTTAAAAGCATCAGGATACGCATTTTCGGCCCATATAATTTGACTAGTTAAAATACTTAATGCATTTGTCACAGAAGCATCAGGAGGGATATATACTGCAACCACCAAAAATGTAGAAAATTCCCGTGGGGAATAAAAGGGGTTGCAGAAAATGATTAATGTTTCTAAGTCCACATTGCAAAATTTCTTTAAGGTGGTTATTTCTTTAGACCAACGATTATTGATATATAAGCACAATCCTCCGCCCTTCTGTTTCCCAGATGTATCAACAATTCTATCCGCTCTTTGAATTTGAAACCCTGGAATATGTACAAAGTTTTCAGGGATTAAGTCACTCAGCCATGATTCTGTAAAACAAATCAGTGCTGCATTCGAGAAATCTTTGTTATATCTATTCAAAAGGAGTATTTCATCCATTTTGTTGGCTAGTGAGCATACATTCGATAGAAGAATTGAAGGGAGAGGGGACTTCAAACCATTTTTCCTCAGACGATTCAGAGCTCCTGCCCTCTTACCCCCCTCCTTCTCCTTCGTCTTCTTCTCCAACTCCGACCTCGACCTTCATTGCTGATAACCCAGGGATTTACAGTTCTCAGGAATTCCCCTTCATTAACAAGCAGCGGAGGAGGCAAGGGAGGCAAAGCTTCTGATAGTTGTTCCTCATAATGTTGACAAATGCTTAGCAGGTCATTTCTAGTATAAAAAATCCGAGGAAATGCACAAGGAACAGCAAAGCAGTGTAGATAAAAAAGTAAATAAAAAAGATAAAAAGAAAAAGTCGAGGAGCATGTTACCAAGGCTGCCGTCCGCGGCGCCATCTTAACAGCTGCAGTTATATTCCAATAGTTAATATAGCTGCAGTTATATTCCAATAGTTCCAATATTGGAACAGTTATATTCCAATATTACAATTTCTATGATCTGGGGAACTAATTTATATTCCAGTATTTATTTATTTATTTATTTATTTATTTATTTATTTATTTATTTATTTATTTATTATTTACACTTATATACCGCTCTATTTCCCATAAAAAGGACTCAGGGCGGTTTACAACAATAAAGATAAAACAACAAGTCAATACAATAGCTAAAACAATAGTTTCCAAGAATAAATAAATCAGCGGGGGGGGGGGGGAACACAGTTGGATCCCTAGAGATCACCAAAGGCGTCACGGAAAAGATAGGTCTTTAGGTTTTTCCTAAATGACGCCAGCGAGGGGGCCAGCCGTAATTCACCGGGAAGCTTATTCCACATAGTTGGTGCAGCCACCGAGAAGGCCCGTCCTCGGGTTCTTGTTTTACGGGCCTCCCTCGGGGCGACAATCCTCAGTGAAAGGGCCATCGAGGAGCGGGTGGGTCGGGCTAGATCTGATTGTCGGGAAAGACACTCCACCAAATAGGCAGGGGCCAAGCCATGGAGGGTTTTGTAAACCAAAACCAACAGTATGCATCAGAACAGAATTCTAACATTTAGAAGGTATTTCTGAGATGTGCTAGAAATCCCACTGGTAATTTCATGAATGAAATCTCTGCTTTGGCCATATTCCTTGGTTGATGACTCTGAAGGGTCAAAGTTTAATGAAGTCTAATGAACTCTGAAGTTTAATGAGGTCTGTTAGACATAAAAAGGACTCAATCCAGCACCTATGTCAGTGTGTAAAATGGGATGTCCAGATACTTTTGTCTCTAATTTGGATCAATTTTACTAACCACCATGAGTGCTTTTGGTATCTGGTTACAGAACCAGAGGCTGAGAGTTCAATTCCCCACTATGCCTCCTTGATAAAGGCTGGACTTGATGATGATGATCCATGGGGTCCCTTCCAGCTCTGCAGTGCCTTGGCGAATCATTCTATCGAACACCCCAGCCCTTTGTTACTGAATACACTCCCAAGGATACTATGGTAGATCTATGGCAGCTTTCACGAAATTTTATATTCCCACTGTGTAGTGCAGCATAGCTGGTGCAGGTAAGCAATCTGCATCAGTGACCATGGGGAAGGAGATGAAAATAATGTGAAGGAGCATTTAAAAAGTTGCCTTTTTAACAACTCAATTTCCCAAAATGCCATCCATTAGGACAACAAAAAAACACCCATGAGAACCCCAGAAGAGTACAGGCCAATGCACAATATTATAGCAAGCAGTAGCAAGCAGTGTTTTTTTTTTTGCAAGGTGTCCAATTCCACTAGACTTAATCAGTGTCTCTATAGAGACATTCCATCTATTTCCTTGGTAACTTGTCACTCCTATATTACATCTGGGGATTATATTTATTTTGCAAAACCATACCAAAGGGATGTTTGCTTAGGTTCATGGTTTGGCCATACCAAAGGGATGTTTGCTTAAGTTCATGGTTTGGCCAGTTAAGCAGATACTTAGAACAGTTAGACAGGATGGGACAAGTGTTAGACCCTCCCCCCCCTTCTCTCAACATGGGCATAATGTCATCAAATATATGCCACATTACATCAAACCTGCTTACTAATATATTCAATTAATTTTGCAACACTGACTGGAAATGATATGGTCCCAAGAAGACAGATACACTGGAAGAATACAACAGTGCCAGTAAAAAGAAAGTCTGCTAACTGTATGATTGGGAGATAAGGCAGAGTGGTTTTTCTATGAGCTTTGTGGTGCAGTGGTCAAACTGCAGTACTGCAGCCAAAACTATGCTCATGATCTAAAATTGATCCCCACAGACTCAAGTTCGCTCAGCCTTCCATCCTTCCAAGGTTGGTAAATAGAGTTCCCATCTTGCTGGGGATTGGGGACAACGTGGAACCTGCATAATTACACGATAAATGCCCAGAGTGCTCAAGTTACTGTGGAACAGTATATAATTGGCACACTTTGCTTTGTTTAGCATCTAATCTGCTAGCTTTATGAGAGGACCTTGGCTGGTTTACTTTAGATACAATCATCATGAAATCAAAACATGGTGCAAGAAGTGTATGAGATTGCTAGTCTTCAAAAAATGACTTTCTTGTTTCTCATCATGCTGAATTCCTTCCCATACAAAATAAAACAAAAAACACATCTGGATTTGGAGAATTGTAGGTTATGCCCCCTTTCTCATTAATTCACTAAGCAGGGTGGGCCCATGACATTTTCAGTACCTGAGACGAAGGGCAAGTTAATCGTTGTCCTTCGGGTCCATGTACAACAAACAACTGACAGCTGATTCTCACTTGAGATCTTGCAATGAATCATTATCTTCCATCACAGCTAGGCAAGCAGGCTCAAGGAACTGGCATATGTCAAGCTGCAAACACCTACTGATCTCTACTTCACTGTCAAGTCATAGAATCATAGAATCATGTCCTGCCACTCCAACCATCACTTGTGGCAGCTGCCTCAGTCTGCCTAATGGAAGAGACAGACCTCCCCAGAATGACCATGAGCTAACGAGTAGGGCTGCTGTTAAGTATAAAATGGGAAACATATAAGCCTCTGGAGGAAGGTCATGGTAAAAATACGAAAATTTTATATCTTTATATGGGATGTCCATTATGTTATTATTATAAATTCTGGGTGTTGTGCACTATTTAAAATCGTTGTATAGTTTTGTCAAGTATACAGTACACCAACATGAAGTCTATGCTTTCCTCAGATTATAATTTTAGATACAGTATATAATTTGCAAAATTTCAAATTAAATTTGCAGAAACCTGACTTGGCAGCATTAGTTGAAAATTACATTGGAAATAATTACAATGCAAATGGAATACATGAACAGAAAACAGATCTAAATGGTTATTGGAAAATGTAATTATCTATTGTATAATCTCCATTTTAATGAGAGATCATACAGTATTCTTCAATGACTTCACATCTGAGCTAAATAAGCAACTGTATGCAGTACATTTTGTACACAGTTTCACTGAAGATAGTCCAATTCAGATTTCTACATAATGTTTAGGAGAATTAGAATTTTAGAAGAGGCAATCACGTTCGTCTGTGCTAGTGTGTCAGGCAAAAACAAAACAAAAATAAAAAAATAAGCATTCTGAAGACATGCACTTGTCCCCATGAAAGCTCACATGAAAATATAGCAGTTCACCTTTCAGGTGGCACAACATTTTTATTCAGGATAATAAATTCCTAAGGGGGTAAGTTTTATTAGTCTCTTGCAGCACAAAATATTAAAACTCTTGCGGCACTTTACACACCAGTGTGTTTCATTTAGTGTAAACTTTCAAGGACTACAGTCCCCTTCTTCAAATGCATCTGAAGCACAGGACTACAGCGCTGAAGAAGAATCCAATTGCTAGGACTTAATTCACAAGTAAAGTACTATTTGTTTCTGCAAATAAAAATAAAAATCAACTACAGTGATAACAACTACAGTATAACAAATGCTTTGTATAACACAAAATCTGTACAACATAAACAATTCTGGAGATAGGGGGAATTTGTTTAACAGAATCACCTATGGGGCGAATCCGTACAACATAAAAATGGTCGTGATAAGGTTTTACTCCGTTTTCAATGCATTCCTAGGGGAAATTTGTATAAAGGAAAATTTGCTTAACAGAATTTCATTTGGAATGAATTAATTCCTTTATACAAGGTACCACTGTATCTCAAGATAATTCCCAAGGATCATATACTCCATTTGGGAACTTACTTTAAACAAGAGAGCCTAGTCTCAGAAATCTGGCCAGATGATTTTTGGCCAGATTTCAACTCCCCCCCCTCTCCCAGGGTTGCAGTGACTAGCCTGATGAAGAGTCCTGCACAATTCAAAACCTAGCTCGTGTGCAAGAATTTAATGATCTAGTAGAAGTATCACCTAATGTTTGTATTTTCCACAAGGATAGAGCTTTTTGGGGAGGGGGAGGAGGAAGGTCATGTTCCTTAAAAGCATAGCTATCTTTAAATACAGGACATTTTTTTTTGCTTGTCAGTGGGAACTGGAAACAAAAATAGAGAGGAAGGTAAGTTGGCAGACATTTGTACAAAAGCGAAATGAATCAGAAAAGAAAATCTGAAGCTGAAAACATTTTAAACAAGTAGTAACTGCCTTTAATATCAGCTCAAAATATTGTCACTCAGATTTAAAACACAGAGGTAAGCACATGACAACTAGATTGTCTGCTGTTAAATACTGGTAGTGTAATTCTGTGGTTGTTTAGGTTTTGATGAAGTTGTTTACGAAAAGGCCTGCTATTACACAAATCAACCGCGTTGATTTACGCTATTCCTCCAATTCTATTAATAACAAGCAAAAGAGTCAGATAATATGGACAATACATCTAAGAGATTTGTTCTTAAAATATGTACTAAGTATATTAATGAAAATACAAACAGGCCAAAATTCTGTTGATCAGTGTTGTAAATCGCACTACATTACACCCGCTGAATCAGTGCGGATTTGGGGAGTAAATTCCTCCTTAATTTCCAAAGATTCAAAAGCGATGAAAGCCTCCCTGATTCAATGGGCCTACTCTAGCTACAATTTGTAACATTAAGCAACAAGATTTCAGCGAACTGTGTTTCTTCTAACAAAAGCACATAAGTCAAGTACAAACAGTATTACAAAATTTAACCTTACAGGTCTCCCAGTTACTATAAAATTCTAATCAAGGATTTTCACAAAAAACAAAAACAAAATAAAAATGTCATCAAGTAATATAAAACCTTGGGGTGGGGGGAAATGACACGGTGTTCAGAATTATTTCCTTGAACTGGGAAGTTTCATGTTAGCTTTGAGTTTATATACCTCTGTACTTAGGTAAATGACCCAATCAAAAGTCTAATCTCACCTAGTTTCTCTCACCTTCTAAAATCGACATGTCAACAATTCAAACCTAGGAATCAAGACTGCCAAGATACTGTGGAAGCACAAGAGAGCTGCACCAAGATAAACTCAGGATATTTATGATGTTCTCATTCTAACAAAGTTTCTCCATCACTATTTCAGGGTTCCTTTTTCCTATCTCATATATTTAACTGCATATTTGTTACTAAATCTAAACTGGAGTTTATTATTTTTGGAATATATCCACTTAATTAATTCAAAGAACAGCACAATGAGAGTACTGAAGGAACAAGAAAAATTCACATTAACCCTACAAGTGTATTGGGTTTATTTTGGAAATGTATTTTGGATGGTGAACAAGATCTGACATTAATGTTGCCACCATTAATGGTGTTAAGGACCTAAGACTATTACATAGTAGGCATTTATTTCTCTCTTCTACTATACTTTTAAGGAAATACATTCAACTTTCAACTATACACATATACAGGGGGGAAATTAAACTGAAATAACACAAAGCAGGGTAGATAAAAACCATTTAAAAATCAAACTGATTTAAATCACAATTTAAATCATAAAAAAATAAAAATTTAAATCATGACTTACATTTATTTGATTTAAATCAGATCCATAAAACCCACAAACAAAATCCTATTCCAAAGATCAGTTAAATCTCCTTAGAAATTGTCAGGGCTAAATCTA
The DNA here is from genome assembly GCA_029282475.1 of Phrynocephalus forsythii. Taxonomy (NCBI): domain Eukaryota; kingdom Metazoa; phylum Chordata; class Lepidosauria; order Squamata; family Agamidae; genus Phrynocephalus; species Phrynocephalus forsythii. Next base: position 89,400,723 of record JAPFRF010000005.1, on the reverse strand, counting down.
GTTCTAGGTGCAATTAGAAGGCCCCACTGAATCAATGGAACAAAGAGAAATGTTGACTTAATAATTCTTATTGAGTGAAATTCTATTGTTTGGTCTAATAGATCACAATTGAATCAGCGGAGATTTGGTGAATCAACTCTTCTGTAAGTTCCACTGATTCAACAGGCCTGCTCTACTTGCAACTAGCTACACTAAGTAATAGGATTTCATCCAATTCTTTAATGGACATGGTTTAATAAGGGGTTAAACAATAGGATTCAGGCCTTGAAAACAAAGACATTTTTGACAGTATGTCAATATATACATTTTGCCAAAAGAAGCCCAACATTGTGACTTGTTTCACCATGAGAAAAACAAAAGACAGTTTTGGCTACTCCACTGCATTTATGATTGCCCGAAACCATCTCCAGCAGGCAATGGGAGTCTTTCTTCACTGTATGTGTCTTAGTCTTCCTGTTTAAATGGAACCACATCAGGCAGAAAAACATGACGGACAGAAAATGGAAACAACTTTTGCATGCTGTGATAAAACCATGTTGTGGTGGTTTAGATTCAGATATGCCATTCTGGGTTGCAAAGGTTCAAAGAGGCATTGCCAAGATTAATCAATACACAAATCTCCTTGTTAGATTAATCAGGCTTTATTAGTCATCCCAATATGCCTAGGGCTGCCATATCTCTTCCTCTTTGCATTCCTGATATCAGATTTGGATTCAAATGTATCCTTAGAAAACCATGAAGTACCATCCTATATTCAGAGCTTTCCATGCATTTTCAACAGAGCAGCATAAAACTGTAATAAACAGATTGCTGGCACATGTGGGGTAAGTACAGTCTCTTGAACCAAAAGGTGCTAAAAGCAGAATATAGGACATCTTAGATATCTGAGCCGAGCTCAGCACACTGCTTGTCTGATATGTGATTTGCTAATGATTCTATGATGTCAAGGAGGAGAGGCTGACTGAGAGACCGGAGATTTGGCAACTTGGAGACCTTTGTGGGGAAGGGAATGGAGAAAAGGGAAAAATATCTAGTTACCATTATGTATCCAGCCATGTTTAAAACACACATAAAGCAAACGTACACTTATTACAAAAACATTATGTTTTAATAGTAGGAATTCTATTCCAAACATTTAAAGGACAAAGAATTCAGAACAGCTTTGCTGTTGCATAATTCATTTGAAAAATCTAACAATCCTCCACTAATATTTTTTGGGAATGTCAAAAGCTCTCTGTTGCTGCTCCCAAACTCCAGAACTCCATCTCAAGGGAGAGCAGCCGGGCCCAATTTTTAATGTCCTTCTACAAGCAGACAAGTCTTTTTCTTCAGAGAAGTAACTGCTTATCTGAAAAGGTTGTTAAATGGTCTTACTTTTGAATGTGTTTCAGGTGTTCATTTTGTTTACCACTTTTAATGTAAGATCTGTTTGATTCTTTTTTAAAAATTGCAAACACTACTGTATTTAACTTTTAAATATCATTTGTAACGATGTAAACTGCCTTGGGTCCTTTTTAAGGAGAAAGGCAGGGTAAAATATTTTAAATAAATTAGCAAACAAACAAAAATTTGATAAATGATGTCCTCAATTATTGTGAATAATCTAACTAAGACAGTAGGCAATACATAGAGTAGTTTTCTAAACTATGTGGGTGTAACCACACCTCAGCAAAATTTGTGATATCAACTTTTAGGTTCCCTGCACTGTCTTCATAGAAGAAGGGCATTTGCTTTAGTCCACCTGCCTCTTTTTTTTGGCCTGAGGGACGCTGTAAATTGTGTTTTTAAACAACTGGGTTTTAAATTCACTAAGAAGTATATGCCAATGTCAATATCCAAACTGTTGTGTTTTAAAGGTTCAAAATGTTGACCAACACAAGGTCCTGGAAAAAAATACTAAGCATATTTTATTTCTTAATTTTCAGAAGTTATATTCCCTGACCCATACTTCCAAAAGGAGCAGTTCTATCACAATAGAATGTTATCCTCTGGAACCCTGACTGGAATCCTTCCTTTGATAGTTTGAGCTTTGATTACCACAGTTTTTTTCCACCCAAATGAACAACACATTCTATCATATCACAACTGCAGCAGAAAGAAGTCCAAACATTCTTATTATAAAGGGAAAGTACAAACTATGCCATCATAAGTATGGTGCATTTTTAATTTGTATCAATACTATTATTTCTTCCTAAAAATGTAGTAGTAACATAAATAATAATGCAGAGTTCCTCTAGATGGTACTCTCCAGATGTCTTGGATTCCATCCCCATGATTCCTCCCCATTGGTCTTATTACCTGAGGCTAATAGTTGCAGTACAAAATAGCTAAGGTTGCAGTAGGCTATATTAATGCATTCTGTATCTTACCAAAATCACATGGATTAATGGTCTCTTGACATCGCCTGTCATTAATTTCATCTGATAATTTATCCACCAAAAAAAAAAAAAAAAATCTAGTTGTTCCTTAGAGGTATGATTGGCAAGCTTACTCATATCCTGTATATAATTGTGTGTGTGTGTGTGTTCTGTGCTGTCAAGTCAGTACCGACTTATAGTGATCCTAATAGGGTTTTCCAGGTAAGTGAGTGGTTTTACCAGTTTCACTGCTAAGAAGTGGTTAAGAAGTGATTTTACCAGTTCCACTCCTCTAGTGAGTTTCCATGGCTTAGTAGTGATTTGAACCCTGTTCTCCAGAGTCCTAGTCTATCACTCTGTCCACTAGAGCACACTGGGAATCCATTTTTTAAAAAACTTAAGTCATGTATTATACACACAGTACATATATTTGGCATTAGAGCTTCTGAAAAGGAGACAATGCAAGACAATACAACACAAGTACAACTAAAAAAAAAAAACTAAGTCCAGTAGCCATGACTCAACTTCCAGATAAACTCACCTGGATGACTGAGAATCTTCACAAACACAAGTACAAAGAGCAAACAAGTGACATTGTTAATACTAATAGAAATCTGCCATACAACAAGAAACAGCTACCATACTGCACTGTCGTTATGCACTGTCATGTCCGAACTGATTTTGAGCAACTCCAACACCTCTTTCAAGGTAACTGGAATATTTAAGGAATGGCTTTATTAGGTCTGCCCCCCCCAAGTGAGCTTTCATTGCTGAATGGGGATCTGGATCCAAGCCTTTTGAGTTCTACTCCATCCCAATATAAGACATGGGAGAGTATAATTTGAGTATAATTTGAATGAGTGGCTGAAATCCAGGATTGCACTAGTAAACTCTCCCCCCACATTACCTAAAATTCTATTCCAAAGGTCTTCTTAGCCCACTGAGGAAGAGTCTGAAGACATAGAGGGGAAGAGGGGAAACACCTCTAATCCCTGTTTTGGCAAATGAAACCAAATCCTTGCGTATAGATATATGAAAATTCATAAAAATAAATACTGTTTCTGTAACAATACTATTCTTAGAAATAAAAAACCAATACAATGAAAAATGTTTGACATTGTCATTGCATGCATTAGTGCAGGGGTCCTCAACCTAAGGCCCCGGGGCCAGATGCGGCCCCCCCCAAGGTCCTGAATCCGGCCCCTGGGACCAATTGCAACCCCCCCCCACCTACCCCCTGTTTTGTGAGCAAGCCAGCCTCCGCAGCTGCTTTTGGACTGTCATCCGGCCCCCAGTGGTGTCTGGGTGGTGGTGGACTGGCCCGCTGGTTGAAAACTTTGAGGACCCCTGCATTAGTGTATCAGTGAAATGACTTATCAATGCTAGAATTTGCTATTCATCTTTTTCTATTCTCATGTTCCTGAAGTTAAATGAAATGTAGCTTTTGGCAATCACTTAAAGAGATGTTTCAAAGCTCAGTTAAAAAGGGATATCTAAAACTTTGGCTTTTAACAGAGGAATTTAAAACACTGATCTCAACTATGCTATAGTTTTATAGCTGCAATGAAAAAGGTGGTCAGATCACATGCTAAAGCAAATGTCTATCCCAACACTGCCCTCCAGGCTTTACAGTATGAGTATCAGACGTGTAAGCAAAGCTTGGGTTAGCCCCCCAATTTTATTACAAAACAAAAGCAAGCTAATTTGCCAAGTGGGCACAGAGATAACACTGTATTAGAATAAGCAGACACTCTTTTACTCCTAAAAATGCACTTTCCTGGTGTGGAATCAATAACTTGTACCTGAAAGTTGTAAGCAAAATGTAGTTCTATGAAATCATTTAATGAAATACTTTAGAGGTCAGTAGAACAGTGCCTTTTAACAAATAACATGAAAATATTAGTACTTTTAAAAAGTCATTTCATAGTATTATAATGATAAAAGTCGCTGGCTGGATAGCTCAGTGAGTTACTGTACTTAGTTGTGGAGCCAGAAGTCTGAAGACTTATTTCTACTGTATCTCCCAGGAGATGAACCAACCTGTATAGCCCTGGGCAAAAGTGTACCACAATGCCCTCATAAAAAGAGAATGGTAAACCACTTTTGAGTACCTTATGTTTAGAAAACCCTGGAATGATTACCATAAGTTGGAACTGGCTTGACAGCATATAATAAATTAAAGTTAATGGTACGAATATTAAATGGCCAGAATCCTAGTGTAGAAACAGGATTTACAATGAATCTCAGGCCTCTGTTGCAACTGAAATTAGAATGACAGAATATAATCCTGAGTACCCCTGTTATCTGTTTATTTTTTTTAAAGTAGACCAGATATGTTTATTAATTCATTTTTACAACTCTGAAGAAATTGGGATCAGAAGAAAACTTTCTGAATGACAGCATAGATATCAGCCAGTCAAAACAAGGCACACTTTCTTATGCTGCAGCCCTGCTGAACCACCAACTGCTCCAATGGAATAAATTCAAGAAAAGTATGTTTAGATTCAATGTAGCAAGTGTAACAGCATTTCAGATTAGCTCCACTGCTGTTAAAATATTGCTTCTTTTTCATTTTTATTAGGCTCTTCAGATTCAATTGTGGGACTGTCAATTTTTCCATCTGAGCAGTTCACTCTCTTATGCCTAATCCAAATCTCTTGCGTCTCAGGAGCGTCTTGTGATAGAGTTCATGTGTGAGGGACAGCGGTGTAAGGCAGGATAGATGTTTAAACCATCCTTGGATTTTTTTGAACTAATTCGTTAATTCTGAGAGTTCCAAAAACATACAATTGCCCCTGAACAAAAAGCTGGCAGTTGTTTTTTACATTCACCGTCAGAAAGAATATATACACTACATGACCAGTACAGAAAACAGCACAAAGAACAGTAAAGATTTAAGCCACGGACGTATGTAGCACTGAAGTACCTGTTCCAAAATGGCTTCAACTTTTATAAAAATTGTGTGATCAACCATGAATTTATTAGTAATAAATAAGAAAAACATGGAAGGAACAAGAAGGAAATGCAGGACTCCTCTAAGCTGCTTTCAACCATGGCAGAGAAAGGGGACAGCAGATGTCCAGGACCCCAGAAAACATCCAACCAACCTTGGTGAACTGGTGAACAATGATATGCAAGCAGTGTCTCTTCATGTCCAGAGCCTGGGTCTTGTCAGCTGCCTCTAAGATCTAAAACAAAGCATCAAAGACTCTGTAAGGTTATTATTTGGGGAAAAGAAATGTCTTAGGGTGAAGGTGGAAGGAACCCAGCTTTACAAGCCTGCCCCCTCTCCCCAAAAAAAGAATTCCTTGGTTTTGAGGAAGTGAACTGGATGATGTAGGAAACCAGTTAGGAATCCTTTTGGAAACAACTTTCACAGAACCTCCAAAGTCATGGAAATCTATGAGGGATGAAGGATCCGGCCCCTGTAATTGTCTTCTTCACTCTAACGGGACATTCAGATGCAATCCCAAAGCATGGTATGGCATTATAAAAGTTAGCAGGCATGACTGTGGGGTTAGGTGCTTCCTTTCCTTGCCTCTCCCCTCTACACACCAAGATTAGAAGCTTCTAACTGTGCTTTCTGATTCATCTTGGCTTTGCTAAACAAGGCTTGCAACTCTGATTTTGTAAAGGTTTGGAAAAGGTGGTTCAAGGGGAGAAGGAATTTGGTTTCTGCCTGAATTGCCTGTTATTAGATGAAGATTTCCTAAAGTGTTTTAACAGAACCCATGGTTACATCATGAATCTCTTAGTTAAAACAACACACTGAACAACTACCGTATATAATCGAGTATAAGTCGACCTGAGTATAAGCCAGGGCCCTAATTTAAACCCCCCAAACTGGGAAAATTTATTGACTCAAGTATAAGCCTAGGGTGGGAAATGCAGCAGGGCCTGGCAACTCCTCCTTTGTGAGCTGGGTGTGTGTGTGATGTTTAAAATGACTTTTAGCCACCGAAGCAAGTTCTTGAGTTGGTGGCTAAAAGTCATTTTAAACATTGTTTTAAAATGACCTTTTAAAAAGTCATTTTAAACATGGGGGGGTCAGGAGAAGTGGCGCACAATGTTTAAAATGACTTTTAGCCACTGACCCAAACTTGCCTCAGTGGCTAAATGTATTGACCCGCATATAAGCCAAGGACCCCTTTTTTCAGCCCAAAATTAGGGCTGAAAAACTAGGCTTATACTCGAGTATATGTTTAGCATTTAATAAATGCAGAACAAAAAGGAAACAAAAATGAGCTGAAGTTTGGGGCCATTTTAAAATTTATTGGATTTATTTCAGTGCAAGTGTCTGTGGAGTGCAACCCAGGAAGAAGTTTTGTAATCCACAAAAACTTTAAGGCATAATGTGAGGTTATTCTGAGGTTGATCAATCAGATATGCCACTCTGCTAGCTTGGCTGAGATGATTAATACACATAGGATTGTTATCTGAGGAACTATATAGTGTAGACTGCACCACTTTCTATACACTATTCCCTTCTCTTCCTTAGAATTAAAGAATCATAGAGTTGGAAGTGACCTCGAGCCATCCAGTCCAACCCCCTGCCATGCAGGAACCCCCATCAAAGTATCCTCGGCAGATGGTCATCCAGCCTCTACTTAAAAACCTCCAAAGAAGGAGACTCCACTACCCTCCAGCATATCATTGTTGGATACTGGTAAAGGGAGCAAGGTCTGTTACTCATATATATTCAGAAGTAGTTTTTCAGGGAGCCACAAATTCCCACTTGCATTTAAAAGAAACAAGCAAAGTACATTTGATACCATGAAGAGTAATATGCATAGATTTCTAGAAACAAAAATGCATTCAATTTTCTTTAGATTGTGGTCATAACATTTATATAGGAATGTTGTGTTTTGTCATTACAGTCGTGACCAACTCTTTGTGACTCCATGTCCATGGAGTTTTCTTGGCAGGAATACTGGAGTGGTTTGCCAGTTCCTACTCCAGGCGCCTACAGCGCCTGGTCTTCCCTGGTGGTCTCCCATCCAAGTACTAACCAAGGCCGACCCTGCTTAGCTTCCAAAATCAGGCGAGATCGGATGTGCTTAGGGCATCTAGGCAGCTTGGGATGTTAATTTATCTTAAATTTCCAGATTAAAATTTGTAGCCTGTTAAAATGATTATTTCCCATGGAAAAAGTATATTTGGGATGAATCTTAACCGGTTCCAAATTCTTTAGATGGCAGCTATTACCTGGAGCACATTTTCCACAGTGACATTCATTTCTAGGTTCTGCTTACAATATGCCTGGAGACGGTTATTGTAGAATCCATAATAATAAGGGGCAGCAAAGAGGTAGCTAAAAAAGCCAGTTAAAGAGAATTCATGATCCAGATTTTAAGGAACAAAGGAATCACAAACCTAAGGACAAACAGAGATTTGACCTCTGCCTGCATTTTCTCTAATGTGTTATTGTTATAATTGCAGCTGGCTGCCTCCTTGAAAATTGTCTCTGGCTGCAGGCCATGCATAGTCTGCCACTTTAACTATATTACATATACGGCAGCTGCTACCTAATTTTCTGTGAACTCAAACATTCTGGAAAGAGAGTGGCAAGCAGGGAAAAAAGAGAGCAAAGGAAGAGGACCAGTTTTTACTGTCAAGAGTTTGGTTCCTGAACATTGTGGCAGAGGAAACAAAGCCTGAAACACTGAAACATTTTTATTAGCAGGCCTTATATCATTATCACTCATCTATCAAAAGGTTCCCAGTACATTCTGAGTTTAGCTGCAAAACTTACAGTGGTAGGGAGGGGGGATGGATTTCCCAGGAACAATAAAATTGTTATGAGCCATCCCTCCTGTAATCCAATTATTTTGGGATGGGTCAGTCTTGATTAGGCAATTAAGAGCCACTTACTTGTGCTATAAACTGCAATAACTGGTTTGTTGATATAGATCAACACAGCTGCCTGCATTTTTGATTCTCCTGGGAGCCTGGTTATGGGGAGTATGATTAGCACCTGCACTTCAACATTTACCACTACATGACTACTTCTCAAAAGAGCATCTGTTTGTTTGCCTGAGGAGATTTGGACAGAAGACAGTGATGAGAAAAATTAGTAGGCTGGAGACGCGCTTGCTTCTCCAAGGGGTTTTTGTTCTCATGAATTCTGGGGCTGATGCTCTAAAGCAGGGTGCCTTATTTAGTAACATTTTGTCACTGCTGCTCAATATGCAGAAATAGCTCTTCTCTCCAAATTATATTACAGCCCTCAAGACTCAGTGAAACGCTGTTCTGGGTGCACAATACAATGGTGCCTCGGTTTACAAGTACCTTGGATGACGAGCATTTTGGAAACCGAGAAAAAAATTCAGTAAAATTTCGCCTCAGTTTGCGAGCCTTGCTCCAGTTTACGAGCAAGGCTTCCCTCAGTGCCAACCCTGTGCTGCCTGGAATGGGCCTCCAGAACTCATGCCAGGCTGTGTGGTGGGCATGTGCAGGTCCTCAGGAGCTTGCCCCAGGCCTGGTGCTGCCTGGAACAGGACTCTGGGTTGTGTGCTGGCCCTGCACTGGGCTTCCTGGGCTTCTGCATGACCTGGGAGTGACTTTCGACAAACCAGAAGCAACTTCTGGGAAACCAGAGGTGGCCTCTGGGGCTCTCAGTGGGCCTGGCAATGCCCAAAATGGGCCTCTGGGACATCTGGCCAGGCCCAGTGCAGACCGGAAATCACTTCAAGACTGTGTGGTGGGTCTGCACTGGGCCTCGGGAGCTTATCCTGGGTCCAGCACCGCCTGTCTACAGCCTCCAGTGCACCCTGGCCCGGCGCTACCTGCCTATGACCTTGGCAGCACACCCTAAGCAGCGCTGGGACCAGGATGAGCTCTGGAGGCTGCTGCAGCTCCCGGCCAAAGCAAATTTCCCTATAAGAAATCATGGAAAGTGTGACCCCAAAATGGATCAGCTAAGTTTCCATTATTTGCTATGGGGAATTTGGCTTTGATACACGAATATTTTGGTTTACGAGCATGTTTCCAGAAAAGACTATGCTTGTAAACCAAGGTGCCACTGTATATTCCTTGCCAAAGAATTACCTGATTTTTAAATTTATGGTTATGCTGGAGAAAAATGAATGGAAGTCATGTAACTGTATGCTTAGTAAAATTTCACACAAGCACAAAAGGTAGAATCATATCCGACAGATGAAGTTATTCAAAAGGATACAGTGAGTCTTCTGGGGGCATGTTCACTTCACCATAATAAATATATCTTAGCATGGATTCAAAGGCTTGTTTGCTTGGAACCATCTCTCCAATTGAAATATTAACTTGTCCATCTTCTGGCATAAAAGAACGAAACATTGCTTCAAAATAACTGGAAAAATCCGTATGTGATGATGCAAGACAAAACAGAGTGAGGCATAAGATTTGAGGTCATGTTCTACATTATCTTGCTGTCATAAAATTGTTCAACAAGTAGAAAGGAGATGATGCATAGATGCAATACAGAAGGGACACTACGGCATTTTTAAATGCCTCTTCTACAAATCATTGTAGAGGTCCTCAAAAATTCAACATTTTGGCAAGTAGTTTTAAAATAAATTTAACATATGTGACTACTAAGCAGGTGGCTGGAGAGTTCAGTGGCTTAGGTATCTAGCTGTGGCACCAAAGGTACCACAGCTTAATTCTCCACAATATCTCCTGTGAGTATAGCCAGCCTGGGTAGCCTTGGGGAAGCTGCACAGTCTCAGAATACCCACGGAAGAAGGAAATGGTAACCTGAATATTCTCTGTCTGGAAAATGCTGAAAAGGCTTGCCATATGTCAAAATTGACTTGACAGCACACAATTATTATTAAATATCAACCATCATTTCTCCATTCGCTTTATACCAAATTCCTTATGATTTCGTTTGGATGGAAAGCGACTTGAGTATTTCTCAATTATCAGAGTGTTGCTTTTAGTACCCTAACATAATTGCCTCAAAAGATGGCAGTTCAAGCACAGCAATTGTACAGATGCTTCCTTCACTTGTCATCTGTAGTCACCTGTCAAATATACAGTCCAAACTGTCAATTTTTCCCAGAACTGTAGCCATAATCTTCTACAGCAAAACAGAGTCTACTGGCACATTAACGACCATAAGAAGCTATTCTCTTTCCCAGATACTGTTTGTCATTACACACAGAAAATGAATAATTAAGATGGGGATCAACTTTAAGGCTCACATACTCCTTCTCAATCATTTTTACTGCATATAAATGCAAACATCTAAACTGGGAAGAATCAAGGACTGCCCATAACCCTGGATACCAAATCTGCCCCACATATTTTTTTAAGTATATTGCCTTTGGAGCTCTAAGTTGGTTGAATGGGCCTTGTGGCACAGTGATTAAATTGTGGTACTGCAACCCAAACTGCATTCACAAATTGGGCCAGGCTCAAGGTTCACTCAGTTTTCCATCTTCCCAAGGTAGGTAAATTGAGTACCCGGATTGCTTGGGTGGTCGTGGTGCAGGGCGGCAATAAAAACCACCAAGGGAGTGCTTTAAGAAATATCGAGCAATATAAAAGCAACATGCTTTGCTTTTACTTGGAATGAATAAATAACTCAATAAATGAATCAAGTGAGATTCTACATCCAAAGTAAGAAGACTTCTCCATTTTGATCTTCACTTCTATATGTGATAAGCAAAATGGGACAAATGGAGGAGAAGCCTAAGGCCCATTTCAGATGTCAAAACACAAGAAAATGAAAGGAGGAAGTAACATTCCATCAAACACAAGGTGTCAGGGGGTGACTCATCTGAGCAACTTTACCTGGAACGAGCTGCAAGAATAGCTTTATGAGCTGGCCTTGGGTGACCGTCTAAGAGTAGAATGATATCACAGAATTCTAGTCCAGCACCTTCAAGATAGGCTTTCATATCCTGAATCAGTGAGGTTCCTGAACAACAAGAGGCAAGGAAGAAGGGAGAAAACACAATACTCTGGGTGTTAAGAGAGTCACTGACTTAGTTTTACTAGAAATGTTGGAAATGCCTAGTGAGAAATGATTGTGTCAAGGGGTTATATAACTTAACTTATACCAAGGGGTTATTTAACTTAAATGTTGAAGGCAAAAGGCCTATGTGAACTTTGTTCAATGATCAATGATTCCCTAGTCAAAAATAAATTCATGTTGCATTAAGGAAAGTAGAAGTCAATTAATTTGGACTGTATGTTAAAGTAGGAGCTGATGTTGAAGTACAAGCTGTTAGAAGACTAAAAATGTTGAACTGAAACTTGAAAACAAAAGGGGGAAAATGCAAATGTCTAATTGAAAAGTTTGTGCCCCTTTCCCTAGATTTAATTGCCCAGGAAAAGTTCAGCAAGCTGAGACCATATGCAAGGAAGCCTAATTTATGGTAAATATGAGATAAAATTTTTATACTGAGATCACATTCACGAAAAGGATCAATATGCTGAGATGTCCAGTACTGTATTAGCTTCTATTGCATTGTGCATCTTCACACGCTTAGGATAACCAGTCCAATGTGTAGCCTACATACTGTAATTAAACAAAACACTGTAAAGCGCCCAGAAACTACTTGAAGTGGTATGGGGCAGTATATAAGCAGATTACTTTGCTTTGCTTTGCTTTGGAACTCAGAAGGAAGTTTCTCTTCTCAACTATTATGGTTTTGAATATAAGAACTAACAATTATTAATAATTTTAAAACATTGCATTTTAAATTAAGCTATAATATAGGTATAAATGATTGGAAGTACTGTATATATATTTCACAACAATAATGAAAAAGGCACTCTAAGATTTTCTCTTGCTAATTTTTGCTAGTACAAAACCAGAAATGATGCTAGCTAAAACTGTTCTATGTACACTTTTTTCCTGAGGTGAGATGTATCATTCACTTTTACATAGTTAACTGTCTGCCTAAGGCTTCATAAATAATGAAACCAAAAATAGATAATACCAAGCAAAACAACAAAGCCATCATAATTTTTACAAGATGCTGAATCATAAGAAATTACTATCTGGGAGAGAATAGAAAGTTTTAAATACAGTAGTCCAAATATTAAATCACATGCCCTAGAACGGTGGTCCCCAACCCCCGGTCCGCGGACCGGTGCCGGTCCGTGGACCGGTCGGCACCGGGCCGCCTGGGAGGCCGGGAGGCTCCTCCCCTTTTCTTCCGCCGCCCTCCTCCCTCCTCCTCTCTCCCCCGGGGCCGGTGGAGGAGGAAGGCTGGAGGAAGGCTGGAGGAGCGCAGGAGGAGCTGCCGCCTCCCTCCTCTGCCCTCCTCCTCCTCGCCCTCCACCACCACCAGCAGCAGCAGCAGCCACAGCAGCGGCAGCGCGTCCTCCTCCTCCTCCTCCTCCCGCCGCCGAAGATGAGCAGCAGCAGCAGCGAGGGCAATTGCGGAAACGGGGCGGTGCAGCAGCAGCCACCCCCACAATCGCCCCCGCCGCCGCCGCCGCGAATCGCCCCATCCCGCCGCCGCCGCCGCCGCGCCCCTCCGCAATTGCCCTCGCTGCTGCTGCTGCTGCTCCTTCTCGGCGGCGGCGGCAGGAGGAGGAGGAGGAGGAGGAGGAACCGGAGCAGGAGCAGGAGGTGGCGGCGGCGGCTCGTCGTTGCCGCGAGGGCGCTTCCTGGCGCGGCCGGGTGGGTGCCGCGCGCGGGCGCCTGAGCCATGAGCGCGCGCGCGGGTCTCGCTCCTGGCGCGCGCTTGCTCCTGCTCCTGCTGCCGCCGCTGCCGTGACCTCCTCCTCCTCCGCCGGGAAAGCGCTGTATAGCGCCTCGCGGCACCGACGAGCCGCCGCCGCCTCCTCCTGCTCCTGCTCCGGTTCCTCCTCCTCCTCCTCCTCCTCCTCCTCCTGCCGCCGCCGCCGAGGAGCAGCAGCGAGGGCAATTGCAGAGGGGTGGTGGCGGCGGCGCGTTGGTGCCGCGAGGGCGCTTCCCGGTGCGGCCGGGCGGGTGCTGCGCGCGGGGCGCGGGGCCAGGAGGCGCGCGGGTCTCGCTGCTGGCGCCCGCTCGCTTCCCCGGCGGAGGAGGAGGCCCACGGCGGCGGCGGCGGCAGCAGGAGCAAGCGGGCGCCAGCAGCGAGACCCACGCGCGACTCCCGGCGCCGGAGGAGGAGGCGGGAGCCCGCCTGCCCAGGAGCCCCGGGTTCCCCCCCACCCCGCCCGTGTGTGGGGGAGTGGCACCCCGACGCCCCAAGCCGGTGAGTGCCGCCGCCGGTCTCGTGCCTCCCCTCCTCCTTCCCTCCCATCATTTGCTTTCACCCCCTTTGCCTCCCCGCCGGACCCCCTTTCGCATTCTCCCCCTCCCCCACCCCGGGCCACAGAAAATTTTTAAAAAATTTCCCGGTCCGCGGGGACAAAAAGGTTGGGGAGCACTGCCCTAGAACATCCATTCTCAATCTTTTTTGGCCATTGCCATAAACATAATATGAAATAAATATAAGCCAAATCAGGATTGTATAAGTAACATAATGAATTTTATAAACTGGTGTGCAAGGAAATGTTTTCAGTCTGTGGTCCCAGTAAATGTCCCCCCCACTCCACCGGCATGTATGACCTCTGCTGCCCTACAGTAAGGGCCAAATAAATTGATTAACATCACTAATGTAAGAAATTAGCAAATATACTTGAATATATTGTTTACATTTCTGGAAGTACTATGAGAGAATTTCATGTTCTCCTCATATTTGGTCAAAGGATTATCCTTGTAAACCATTGAGAGGTTGAGTCCAAAAATGACATTCAGCAATATTAAGCAAAGAGAGGCCACAAAAATAACTTTGTGTTTGATACTACCACAAATAGTGACTAATGCTTCTGTGTTATAATGGCTATAACACAATTGCTTGCATTTTATCCACTACTGCATTTATCTAGAGGGTCTAAGACAAATAGGCAGAGGTGCTGCTGGTCAGTTGAAAGGGAGAACAAGGGATAGGGCTGCAAACTACTCTCGATGGGATCACCCTCCAATTGACAAAAAGAGGCATGTAGCTTGGGGGTGCTCCTGGACTCATCCTTGAGCTTACATGCCCAGGTCACAGAGGTGGCCAAGAGTGCATTTAATCAGATGTATATTTAATTAGATGTATCGTTTTAGATGTATTCATTTTAAATAGTTAACCATGGAGTTTACTTCTTTTCTGGACTATTACAATAGTTAAACCAACCATGTAAGCAGAATTAAATCAGAGCAATGGCATGAATATATTCATGTCCAGGAAGACAATCCTTTATCTCAACACATGCACTGAAGCAGTCTTTGATTTAGGAACATATGTATATTACCGATATCAAGAGGCTGATCAGAATGCGTTCGAAGGGGAGGCTGCTGCTTTCTTCGTACTATTTCTACAATCAAGGATGAAGAAAGGTGCTCAAATTCTTTCATCATTATCACTTGATTGAAGTGTGATTCTTTTACCACAAAATTCAGGCAATGCTCCTACAAAGAAAAACAAGAGTGCCCATCATCTGAAGGATTTTCAAAAGGCTTTTGACACAGTACCTCACCAAAGGCTGCTGAGAAAATTGCACAGTCAGGGGATAAGAGGGCAGGTCTTCTTATGGATTGAGAACTGGTTGAGATCCAAGAAACAAAGAGTAGGTGTCAATGGGAAATTTTCACAATGGAGAGAGGTGAAAAGCAGTGTGCCCCAAGGATCTGTCCTGGGACCGGTGCTTTTCAATCTGTTCATAAATGACCTGGAGACAGGGATAAGCAGCGAGGTGGCCAAGTTTGCAGATGACACAAAACTTTTCTGTGTGGTAAAAACCAGAGAAGATTGTGAAGAGCTCCAGAAGGATCTCTCCAAACTGGGGGAATGGGCTACGAAATGGCAAATGTGATTTAATGTGGCCAAATGTAAAGTAATGCATATTGGGGCAAAAAATCAAAACTTTATCTATCAACTCATGGGCTCTGAGTTATCCGTGACAGATCAGGAAAGAGATCTTGGTGTGTTGGTGGACAGCTCCATGAAGGTGTCTCCCCAATGTGTGGCAGCGGTGAAGAAGGGGATTGAAAATAAAACAGCCAACATTATAATGCCATTATACAAAACAATAGTGGAGTATTGTGTACAATTCTGGTCACCGCATCTCAAGAAAGACATAGTGGAACTGGAAAAGGTGCAGAAGAGAGCAACTAAAATGATTACTGGGCTGGGGCACCTCCCTTATGAGGAAAGGCTAAAACATTTGGGGCTCTTTAGTCTGGAAAAAAGGCGCCTGAGGGGGGATATGATTGAGACGTGCAAAATAATGCAGGGCATGAGTAAAGTGGATAGAGGGAAGCTCTTCTCCCTCTCACAAAATACCAGAACTAGGGGACATACACTCAAATTGAGGGCTGGGAGAGTAAGAACAGACAAAACAAAATATTTTTTCACCCAGCGCGTTGTTAGTCTATGGAACTCCCTGCCACAGGATGTGGTGATGGCATCTGGCCTGGATGCCTTCAAAAGGGAATTGGACAGATTCCTGGAGGAAAAGTCCATCACAGGTTACAAACCATGATGGAGATGTGTAATCTCCAGGCTTAAAACCAGGGTACTTCAAGGGCCAGATGCAGGGGAGTGGTATCAGGAAACAGATATCTAGTCTCATGCACTCCCAAACGCATCTGGTGGGGCCACTGTGAGATACAGGAAGCTAGACTAGATGGGCCTTTGGCCTGATCCAGCATGGCTCTTCTTATGTTCTTATGTTCTTATGAACCGCACACGCTTTTAAACAAATGTTTGGAATGCTTCTTTGCAGAATTTCTCTTGAATGTATGAACTGGTTTCTACTCTCACAACTCAGCCCGATTCCTCTAGTCTTACAGCTATCTAGAAGAATATAAATGAAAGATGCCAATTTTTGATGTTATTACATGTACCAAGTGTCAGCAACAACTATACTATTTCCTCCCGTTCTTTATATTTTTAGCCAAAACCCCTTGGCACCATCACTATATTTAAGGAAACACCTGGAGCTGAATATCTGGAAGTTGAGTCATGGCAACTGGACTTCTTTTCTTGAGAGACTGAAATGTTTTGCTGCTCGTCCAAACAGATGAGCAGTGAAACATTCCAATCTCTCAAGAAAAGAAGTCCAGTTGCCATGACTCATCTTCTAGATAAACTCACCTGGATGACTGAGAATCTTCACAGACTGAAGCCGAATACTTTTTCATTCACTTATTGTACCCCAAGTCTTCTACTTCATATACTGTGACCTAACATACTTACTCCATATGCTGAGGCTAAAGCAATTTTCATTCCCAACAGTACATGAGAAGCCCTCTTAAACACATACTGCTCAGAACCATTTGCTGCCTTACACACAGTAGGACCCCAGTATCCGCTGGGGATTGGTTCCAAGCCTTCCCGTGGAAAATGAAAACCGTGGATAAAAGAGAACGCCAAAATGTCCCCAAAACTACTGTTTTGTGATAGTAACTTGCTTTACAGCTGCTGTGTTGCAACAGTAGCTTGCTTTACAGCTGCTGTTTGTGACAGTAACTTGCTTTACGGCTGCTGTTTTATTACAGTAGTTTGCTTTACAGCAGCTCTTTGTGACAGTAGCTTGCTTTGTGGCTGCTGAATTATTTATTTTTTCCTCTGCCAACTGTGGATAACTGAATCAGTGGATAATGAATCAGTGGATATGGGGGTCCTACTGTACAACTGGACCAAGTTCTTATGAATATGGGGTTACATAAGAACATAAGAATAACCATGCTGGATCAGGCCAAAGGCCCATCTAGTCCAGCTTCCTGTATCTCACAGTGGCCCCACCAAATGCCTCTGGGAGCGCATGAGACTAAACACCAGTAGAGGAATAATAGCTCCATATGCCTCCAATGGCCATGGCTGCAGAAGACAGTGAGGGTCTCTTAATCCAAAAAAAGGGTTAATATTTTAAAATTCCTAGCATGGAGTGAAAATTTAGCAAAAGTCATTTACCAAATACTTTATTTTACCTTTAGCAATTAAGTATTTGGTTCTATCTGGACTAGGCCTTTTGCTAAACCATTATTCACAGTCTAATTCAAAACCTACCTTTAGCTGATCTAGCTGAAGTTTGTTTGCATTCTCACACACAACAAGCACATTTTGCAGGTCTACTGAAGCCTCAATGTACTGGACGCACAGCTGTTCCAGTCTAGACAGCTTGAAGTTGAGAGCCAATTTGTATACATCCATGATGAGCAGAACATCTTGTACATGTCCTGTAGAATACGAAAATCAATTTATTCTGCTTATTGGAAAGAAAATAACAGGTGTCAGATCAGGCTGGGATGAGAGTTAAGGTCCCTGAACCTAACATGAAAGTTGCACTAGCAACATACAGGATTGCCCTACCATATCAACATTCTACTGATGGGAAAAGATCAATGTAGCAATGAAAAACAAGGATGGAAATCTTTAAAAAGTAAGTTTGCAGAATGCCCAAGCAAGAGAGCGCTAAGAACACCCATTCTCTTGGAGATTTCCTTGAAACTGGCCCACAATGATTTGAACTAATACCATCAGAACTCACTCTAGTTTATTTAGACCAACCCCCTCCCTCAAAGTTTGTTTTAAAAATCCTTCCCATCACTTGCTATGTGAACTTTCCAACATCAGATGCTAGGAACTAAGGCGAAATATTTTATGTGTAATGGATGTGCTAATCTGTGGTCCTTCACTTCACCAAAAACCCTACAGTTTTGTAGGGTTTTCCTTTATATGAATTTCCCATAGGAATGCATTGAAAACAGAGTAATCCCTAATCATGACCATTTTATGTTGTACGGATTCGCCCCATAGGCGATTCTGTTAAGCAAATTTCCCCTATCTCCGGAATTTTTATTGTTGTACAGATTTTATGTTATACAAACCATTTGTTATACGAGGGTCCATTGTACTTCAAATAAATGTGGCTTTTCTAGGCCTCTCTTCTTGTCCAATGTGATTTGCCTTTGTCTTGCTACACCACTAGAACTGCCTCTCTGCTCTGGTGCCCAGATACAATCCCTTTGCACATCAGAAAGCAGAATCAATGTTGTATGTTGGGACACTGCAAATCCCTCATCCCTCATCATCAGAATGGCCAGATGGGCGGGGTATAAATCATCATCATCATCATCATCATCATCATCATCATCATCATCATCATCATCATCCACCTTTCTCCTGATAAGAGGACTCAAAGTATTCTGTACTGGCAGAAGAACAACTATGGTAACAAGCTCATGAATTAGGCAAGAAAGAACAAACCCCAAAAGATGCCGAGATAGAAAACATGTTGTGCTCTTACGGGAGTATCTCACCTCTGCGTGGATATTTGATCTTGTCGGTATAGAGGAACTGCATGAGCACTTCAAAAGGCTGAGCTTCTGCTTCCCGGATGGTCACTTCCAGCAGCGGCTGCAGGCGGCACACCTTGACACTGCTGCCTGCCATTTCCTTCTGAGGCGTCCCTTGTCCATCCTCATCAAGGTCTTGTTTAGATTTCTAACAAAATTAACAAGATAATATGGAAAGTGAACTCTGCATAAACCTGGTAATCGTACACACAGTAGCTTCTAAAATTTGTTTCTCAATGAATCCAACCAAATACAGTCACCCCCTGCCATTTCGCGGTTCAGGTACTGCGGTCCCACTATATTGCGGGATCGCAGTACCTCTGCCTTGGGGCCGCACGGGGGGGGGGGAACGCATCGCCCCGCGCCGCCCCCTGGGCTCCTCCGAGAACCCTTGGAGCAGCACGGGGGGGGGCAGCGGGGAGCGATCGCATTGCCCTGCGCCGCCCCCCAGGCCCCACCCGACCCGCTTCCGCATATTGCGCTAAACAAAAATCAAAGATGTTTTGAGTATTTATCCAAGTTAACTAAATCCAGCCCCAAAGCATGCCTTTCTATTTAGGAAATATACCCTAATGTACGTAATCTAACATCATCAGTCACCCCAGGACTACTTCTATGTAAAGGGAATGCAACTGCAAATCAGGAAGATATGTGATTAACCACAAAATCAATCTTCAGGGAATGTTAGCAAAATATTTGTGTCATTGTCAGCCATAGGCATAACACCCAACTGTCTTACAAGGTGAACTGGAAGACTAAAAGTCTAATGACTATTTTCCAAAATATCATACCTGTTTCAGCCTCTCTCTTGCCTGTGTGATCTTCTTCCTGAGCCACTTACACCGAGCAGTGACAATGACTGTATGCCCTCGAACCCTTTCTTCCTTCTGCCAGCAGCAAGGAAACAAATAAACAAAACAAAACAAACAAAAATGCTGCATTGACAATCGTAGAATTCAGCAGATAGCTAAAATCTGAGAATGCTGCAAACGTAGCCATTTGCAATTTGCTGTTTTGGGTAGGCTTATTTTTCTTGAAAAAGACAGGTTCCTTACCTATAATTCCACTTCTTCAAGTTATACCTGAGAAGTTACTCATACACATTTGCCCAGAACCTGTTCTGTGAAACTTCCATCCATCTCAAAGAACTATAGGTAAGCAACCTGACTTTTTTCTGTGTGGTCTCCTGTGCAGCCCCATGTATAGTTAGAACTAGATCTCATTCACTATTGATAGAGCAGCTACTAAGATCTAGAGAGCTCCACATGACCTTTATGAAGAAACACATATAGTAAATATATAGATTTGTATATATTTACTGTATGTGTTTTATAATTTGTATCCTTCACTTTGTAAGTAGCCTTTGGGTTAGATGGCTGCAGTATATAAATCTTATGAATGAATGAATGAATGAATGAATAAATAAATAAATAAATAAATAAATATGTAACCTCAAGGAGACCACAAAAAATATCAAGTCATGTGAGCATAAGACATGAACAACTGACTATGAATTTTACAGAACCACAGATAAAGGAATTATACATTTTTCTAAAATAGTAATTTAAATAAAAAGAGGCATTTGAGAAATTTCTTTATTAACATTCAATTCTAACATGCACTCTATTAACATCTTCAGAATTCCAAAGCCCTTATTTGAAAAAAATGTCCCATTATGTTTTCCCAGCCTACTGAAATAAAACATTCAAAAGGATTTAAAATGATGCTAACAGTATTACTATTCTAGAAACAAATCATTAGCTCATACAAAAGCAAAGTCTATTCCTGTTCACCTCATCATTTTGAAGCAACTTCTGTTCAACCTTTTCATTATAACTCACCCACCTCTCCAAGAACAAACTCCAAGTCACTAAACTGCCTTGTTTCCCACAGTCGCCCGTAGTCATCATGTAAAGTACATTTTGGATAACAAGAAAACTGTAAGTAAAAATTAAAATTCTGTTGAAGTCTGAATGGAAACAAGTTATGATGATAACTAATTTCACATAAGCAGATGTATGTTTGTTAAACGTACCAATAAACCCAATATTTCAATTCAACATTGGGTACATCAAATGACACTCTTCAGAATATAAAAATATTTTCATTTATTTAAAATGTTTTTACTCGTTCTTTCTCCTAAAATAAGACCTAAGGCTGCTGAATATTTAAATGCCACAATATTAAAAGCTAAAAGCAGTAAATTATTCAAATATTAATTCTGCAGAGAAAAGAGTAGTATAAAACATTCAAGACTAATTTATGTGGCCAAAGTGATATAGATGGCTCCTTGAAAGCAACAACCATGTGAAGTCATGTATGAAGTTTTAAGTTATGCATATGCTATGAAGAAGCCAGGAGTCCTGTTACTATGATATAGGTAACTAAAAGGGAAATAAATAGTTTATTACTTTGAACTATCTCATAGCAGATGTATTCATACATGAGGAATCTCACTGCAGTGGCTCTTCAACAAGACAGATATAGGAGAAACGAACAACATGGCCCTCTTCTTTAAGAATCATTCATAGTTCACAACAGAGTTTTAAAAACTGTTTTAATGTTTGGTGTATGGGACTGGTTTGTTTTGCTTTGGCTGTCCTACTGTAATTTAGCATCAGAGGAAGACTGGATATTTAAACTTTGAAAAAGAAATTATTCTCTCTAAATATAATTCAAGTAAACAATTTATTTTCCTCAACTAGAGAAACTGATTTCATAACGTTACCTGAAATCTATACATTTCTCCACTTCTAATATTATTATCCACTGTCCCACCAAAGATATACATTGCATCACCAATGACGGCTGCAGCATGGAAAAGTCTTCCGGTGGGCAGCTAGAAATTAAGGAAATGGGAAACAATGAAAAGATATGGCATCTAAATATGTTAAAGAATAAAATTCTTTCTTCTGATTGATTCTTGTTGCCCTAGTCAGCACCCACTGTCTCAGAATCACTGCCTCTCTCCCTCTGTCTTTGCAAGAAATGTTTTCTTGAGATTAGAACACTGGGCAGTTCCTGAGAAGCTGTTCAGCATGAAGGACCCATTCTCTTAGGAGTGCCTTTCGCCCCTCCCTATGTAGTTCTCTCTTTTTTAAAAGCAGGTTTTATTTAAAATATATTTAAAGCTAACGAAGGAAAGGATTGGATGGGGGAAAGTAATGGAGACGATTAAGAAGAAAAAAATGTGATCACTTCCTTTCTAGGGCAAGGCAGACACTTAAAACTGTTCTTGGACTTCTCCTTGTACTGAACAGGGAATTGCGTTTCTCCCCCTGAAACTGTTGTACAATCTACCAGAGAGATAACAGCAAAGTATGGGATTGTGTTCATTACCCTTAATCTTATTTCAGTGAATTTTAAAAGACCGAAATCCCATCCCTTGTGAAGCAGAGGCAGGAATTACATACCGAGAGACCAGATTATCCTCACACTCTGGAGGGAGCCTTAGATCAGTTTGATCAGTTTGCTAATCCTGCCTGTTGAAAGAAGGAGGTGGGGCAACCCTAAATTCTCCCCCTCCACCCCATGAAAACAGGGGGTTCCTCTTGCACTACAGGATAAGTCTCTGGGAAATGAGTTACACAAGGAACACTGTTTCAAAAGACAACCAACACAAACACCCACAGTGCCCCCATCCTGAAAATCCTCCAGATAAGGAAATGACAAAATTATGAACCATGTTTTTATCATGGCATTTTATATTAGTGCAAAGATCCAGGAAACTATAAAACCATGCAATATTTGTATCTCTTAAACTAAGAAGTCTGACACAATGTGAGCTAACCTGAGGCAAAGAAAGGCAAACAGAAGTTTGGTAAGTGCCTTGGGCATGCAAAAGGGAGAACCAAAGATTACCTACTAATACCCCCTTTCCCCCATAACTGCTGAAGACAACAGAGTAATTTTTTTTTTTGCTTCTGACCAATTGGTTGTTATTATCTACCTTTCTCCACTTACCCAGACAACCTCTCCAAGCCAGCAACAAAATACAGAATGTAAAAGTAAAACCCAGAAGGGTACTACTGACACAACTCATCTTACCCAATCTTCTGACCCCCTGGTTTGTCCGGATCAACCAGTGTAAGGACCAAGACATTGTTTGCCTTGTGTATACATGAAACAGACTTTTTGTTTTCTTGTCTGTTAAACAAGTGATATTTCAAAGGGAGGGGTAGAAGAATTAATATCTAAACATTCTTTTCACCTCACTGTCTGGACTTGCATGGATCACCTCCCAGGTCTGAGAGTCCACATCATAACAGTGAAGTTCGTTGGGCAATGTGTTGTCTGCAGCACCACCAAACACATAGAGATGGCGATCAAAGGCAACCATTGTGTGACCATATCTCCGCTGAGGTGGAGGAGGAGAGCCCCGGAGCAAATGCTCAGTAGGAATGCGTGTCCAGCTGGCAGAAAACAAACAAAGAGATAATTACAACATGCGTCTTCAGAAGACCTTTGGTATATAAATATAATAAATAAATAAATAAATAAATCAAATCAAATCAAATCAAGATGGTGGTGGTATATAAATATAATAAATAAAAAATCTCTGGAGAAAGGATGTGTAGTTTAAACATCCCCCTCCTTCTACATATTCTTTGCCAGAAAAAGGCTTTGTTTAAAAACAATCTTTAAAAGAAGCCTTTCTTGGCTTAGAATCAAAAGGGGAGTATGGTTGCATCTCTGAACACACCAACAAGGGAATACTGTACATCCCAGAAAATGAGGTGGGGCTGGGGCATCCCTGTATACAAGAGAAGCACTGTAAGACTGAGTTGTCATTTCTTCTGAACCCTTAAACTGGGTACATTGGTACCCTACATTCAACAAGTTGCAACCAGGAAAATTGAAAATTACACTGGTTGAAATCCAGTAGTAAGTTGCAAACAGAGGAGAGCTGAAAAAAGAGGGGGGGGGACAACTGAACTTACAAAGACGTTGGCACTACAGATGGGCATGGGTGCCATGAAGTCTCCATTCCCAGCCTGGTCACTTACCAGGCTTGGCATTGTGCAGAGTTCCTTCTTCATGGCTGGGGTTCCAATCTGGGCTGGCCCCACACCACCTCTCTGGGCAACTACTCACTGGTTGCATGTGGAGGCTCTCAGTTCAGCCTCCTCATTGGAGTGGTTGGCTGCCTGAGGAGGCAGGGTAGGGTCAGCCAAGCCCCCTGCCCAGAAAGGAGCACTGTCCCTGTGCCATACACAGACTGGGGTGGGGGAGCTTCACTGGACCTGTGGTGCTGCAGACATGCTTCACATGAACATATCTGAAGCATAAAACGCCCATCTCTAGTCTGCACACCAATGCCCCCAATTCAATGGTCCTACTCTAGTTGAAACTTAAAGCTATCATTTGGAAGCAAGTGTAACTTCTTGTCTGATCTGAGCAGCTGACTGTACTAGGTGCACTTTTATAATTATGATGCACTGCACTTGCATACATGAATAGGAGAAATCCACTACTCTGTCAGCCATGGGCCTCTTCGCCAACGGTACCTTTTACCTACACAGAGAAGTAGACGTATACTTGGTGACACAACTATCAATAATGAACAGTGTTTCTCAGAATAATCTCATAAAAAGGGACTCAAATTGACACATGCAAATGTTTTAAATCAGGCCTGTCCGGGGGCTACCAGTAGCCCATGAAGGGTTCAAAAGTAGCCCGCCAGCCATCAATAAAAAAATGTGAGGGGATAAGTTCTCCACCTCTACCTCAACCACCACTGCCCCAGCAAAGCTCTGGGTCTGACAGCCCACTGTCTCAGCCAAGCAGGGCAGATCAAGGGCCCTGGCACAGTCCCCTGCTCTCCCTACTGGCCAGATGCTCAGAACAGATACAATTCATAAGTAGAGGTTTTAGTGTAGTAGCCCACAGGCACTTTCGTCCAGAAAAAGTAGACCTCGGCCCGTTCAAAGTTGGACAGCCCTGTTTTAAATCTAAATAACATGTGACAAAATGTATGTCAGATGCAAAGTGGACAGAACAAACATAAATACCCCAATAAAACCAAAATTGAATCCACAGAGCTTTACTTTTCAGAACCATGTTTTAAACAGGTATAGACAGTCACGTCTACAAAATATTAATCTGCTGTCTCATTGCAGCATGGAAATGACACTCAGGTGTATTTTAAAAATACACCTGAGAGTCCACATCATAATAGAAAAGTTTACTGGGCAGGCTTTCTGTAGCAGCACAAAACACATGGAGACGGTGATCAAACCAATCACTGTGTGACCTGTCTCTCTTGGAGGGGAGGAGACCCACCTTTGAAAGGTTCTGGTAGGCTAGTAAGGCTTCAAATAAGGCCTTAGACACCATCTGTATGTTGGCTGTCCAAGGACCAGTTTCACTATGTACAGAGAGGATCACCCTAAGAAGCATGGCCACCAGATGACAAACTGGTCATCATATGCTCCATTGAGTTCTCCTGCTCCAAAAATTCATATTTACATTATGAAGCCCTTATTGAAATCACGTTAAATAATTCAACTGTTTGCAGCTTACAGGATTTGTTTAAATGTAGCCACCGTAAGGTTTAACTTGGATAGTTTTCCTACATACATTTGTTCCTTGAATTCAAACTGAAAAAGATTGTTGGTAATCTTTGCTCCACTTTGGCCAGAAAAGACAAACATCTTCTCTTTGCAAACAGCCACAGGAAAATTGCAGCATGAAGGAGGAATCTCTCCAGTCTGTTTAATCTGAAAAAGCAGCAGCATAAGAAAGTTCTAGTTCTCATTTAGAAATGTAAGAATCAGGGCACTTTGTGCAAATTTGCATGTGGTTGAATATGTACGCCTTTCAATTTTGGCATACATCATGTCTTACTTACATTATCAAAAACAAAGAAACAAACAAGGATTATATACTAAAAGCTTGAATCTTATTAGAACCATGCACCACAATCTTATAAACTTCTAATCAGAAGTAAGCCCCATTTAATTCAATAACATCTGCTTTCAAATAAGTAGATACAGAATTGCAGCGTTAGTTCATGCAGTATAATTCATCCAGAACAATACAGCTAAGATCCAAAGAACTGTACTCTACTAATTCCGTACAGTATATGTTTCTTAAATATTGGCTGAAAGCCTATTGTACAACTGTGCAAAGAGTGTAGCTTTTGGAAGCAAACTTCCCTGAGTTGAGACATTTCCATAGGCATTGTCACATACTGAATTGCACAGCTCTAGATGCAACAGAGTCAAGTTTAAAGGCTTACAATCATTTTGGAAGAGGTTTTCATAGCCCCTGTTCATATTTCAAACTCTTACCTCTTCCCAACAAGTTAAATCCCTGTCTTGTAAACTAATGGTCCACATGTCATTTAATCTGTATTGAACGAAAAAGTTATATTTTACATGTGAAGCACACACATTTCTTCCTCTTTGACTAAAAGTCAATCTAAACATTACAATATCATGTGTTTATAAAAAATCTTCACAGCATCTTCCAGGTACAAAAACCATATTTTCAGGTCTGCAATGTAAAGCCAAGAATCAAACGGAAATGAGTGGGCAGCTGCTGAGTGTTGAGAGGCTCCGACCAATATATACAGCCTGACGCTGTTAAGCTTCAAGCACTCTTTATTTTTTTATTTTTCAAGAACGGAATATCACTTCTGTCTTGAAAAGAGGCTACCTGGAGTATATGTCAAGCCTGGAGGAGTGACAACTATAAATGTTCACAAGCCATAATTTTTAGGTAGATTTTTTTCTTTGTGGGCGGGTTTAAGGGTGCTTGGGGACCATAAGTTTCTACTCCCATGTGGGATCAACTTATGCCTTTCCATCATTCCATCAAATCATCCCACAAATATCCCCCAGCATGGGTCTCAAACCAAAGACACTCTTATTGTAAATCATGTTGCAGGTGAGGCAGAAAATTGCTCCCAAGAAACCTCACATTCTCCTGAGAGCTTCTGCAGCAGATCAGGAAAAAGTAACAGTCTGAATAGAATTATGGAACCTCTATCCCATTAACCATTTCTTTTGCATACCGATAGGGCAGGATTATGCAGTGGAAGCAGCTATAAAGAGCTTACCATATTTTCTTAGAAAATCTTTTCAGTACAACAACACAGTTCTTCTACTCTATATTCTTTGTTACATGAGAAATCCCAAAGGTAAGAAAATATCTTTTTCCAATTATGAATAGAAATTATTTGAGAACTACTTCAAACTAATCTTATTTTGTCCTGTTGGATATAAAATTTGAATCTCAAGGAGGACAAAAACAGGAAAGGATACCCTGTCACTTTAAATGCTTTAACATTCTATTAGAATTACAGTATTTTTAATGTACAAGACTATATTTTTGTCTAAAATTGTTAGACTAAAAATTGAGGGTCGTTTTATACATAGAAGGATGTCAAGGAGAGAACTGCGAGTTTGTGAAACTGTAATTTTGGGTTTGAAAAATGGGATCATCTTCTACAAGGGGGCATTTTATAGACAGAAAAATACGTAAGCTTTGCTGGAATATAAATCTACACTTTTGGGAGGGTTAGAAGGAACAGAAATCCAAAAATGTGAGCCTGTGAAAAGCATATGCATGCATTTTACATATAGCTCAGTTGCTCTGTAAACTGTACAAAAAAAAAGACATTGCTTTGTGTCCAAAAATTATCTTTTCACTTTGGAAATATGAGAAATAACAATTTTATATTGCTTTCTTGCTGAGCGTGCTTGTGATTCACAAGCTGACTTACTTGTGATTCTTGGATCATACATCTTTACTATCAAATCACACCCAACAACAGGCATAAAATCAGTACAAGTGTTCTAAGAAATGAGGAAGGGGCATTATTATCCCATAATTGACAAAAGCATGTCTTAGAGAAAGAGGTAGCATTTGGCTGATATAGAAATGGGATTTCTATAACCAAAATAACTACAAGAAAACCCCAAAGAATACTACCTACCGTGCATTTCCATCATATCCTGCAAAGATCCAGAGCTTATCACTATAGACAGTAGCACCATGAGCTGAGCGGGCAACAGGCAACCTGAAACAAAAACAAACCCACTAATTATCATGTTATTAATGTGATTACACATCTATAACAGAGTGTCTGTGAAGCTTCTCAATCATCCAAGTGAGGTTGTCTGGAAGTTGAGTCATGGCAACTGGACTTCTTTTCTTGAGAGACTGAAACCTTTCGCTACTCATCCAAGCAGCTTTGTCAGTCTGAGAAAAGTCCTCCATTTTACAGTTGCCCTTTATTTCACATCACCCTGGTCTAACTAGGCGCATAAATTGGACAATGGCCTGAATAGGCTCGTTAGGTGGACAATGGCCTGAACAACTCATCAGGTGGACAACTTATGAGCCTAACTAAGGCCACTGTCCACCCAATGAGCCTAGTCAGACTATGGTAATGTGAAATCAAGGTGAACTACAAATTAGAGGACTCACCACTAACTTTCCTCAGACTGACGAAACTGCTTGGATGAGCAGCGAAACATTTTGATCTCTCAAGAAAAGCAGTGCAGTTGCCATGATTCAACTTCCATATCTACAGAAGAGACTGAACATTTCCCTTTCTTCCTTGAGAAACCGTGATTTGCTATGTAAATCATGAATGTTCTGTGCATGAATCTCTCCTGCTCTGATCTTACGTTAGCTTCATTTTTGGCAGCACAGTTGTTTACTAGATCAGTGAGAAAGCCTGAGTTTAGGTTTCCATCAAAGAATTGGTTTGATTTAGTCAGCCATGACTATAATCAACTAGTTTCAGGTTCAGAAACAATGTTGAGCTTTTTTTTTTTAAAAAAAATCTGCTTCTCTTTCCTTTCAGCTGTGATAAAGGAAATGAAGGAGATACAAACATGGACTATTAAGCAATACAGTCAGAGGCTACCAATTTCTTTCTGCCTAGTACTGTTTTTTAGTTCAGAATAATGGTTGAAAGAGCTGCATCAGTTTATGGGTCTAAAGAGGCAAAATGGTTATAATTTCTGAACTGAACACTGAGCTTTACAGTATTTTCAATCTTTTTTCAAACCTGGTATTAAGGTGATAAGTTTTGTCTGAATCAACCTTTCCTTTTGCAGGTGTACATTAATGCAGAAGTTCTTACCTCCCTTCAATCTTCCACTCAGTCCACTGACCAGTTGCAAGTTTATATTCAAAAAGATCATTTTTATTCTTCAGGTTGGAATTGGAGTAGATATCTCCAGTATACCCTCCTAAAAGACAATAGAAAATGATGAAGGAAAAAAATGGATTTCTCCATTTTTCACTTGGCAGCAAGTGGCCATTATGGCACTGCTGCAACTGGGCAAGCATCAGCATATTAAAGCATAATGCTGTATTTTGTTTTATCTTGATGATACAGTGCAGTGATGGCGAACCTTTTAGAGACCAAGTGCCCAAACTGAGATTCAAAACCCACAAATTTTTCGCAAAGTGCCAATACTGCAATTTAACTTGAATACAGATGGCTGTGAAGGGGCGATGTCGGGTGCCCACAGAAAGGGCTCTGAGTGCCGCCTTTGGCACCCGTGCCATAGGTTAGCCAACAGTGATATAGTGTATCTTTTACTTATGGGAAATTGGTTGATATGTCCTCTATAGCCATGCAGGACAGGCTTTCAGGGAAATTGTCTATACTGTCCTACTAAAGAAGTGCATTTGAAAGTGGTCTAGCAAATTAGTGGCTTTGCATGCAGCCAACATTATTGAATGTGTACGAGTGCCTCTTCCTTTCTATGACTTATGGCAGACATCCTTTCCAATGTGACACTTTTCAGCCATACTGAACTCCACTATACCGATCTAACAATGTTAAAGAGACAGAAACAGTACTTTTAAAGGATAACAAATGCACTATTAAAGGTTGATTGTGACAATCCACATCCTACCATCTGCAACACCAGATTAGTTAAAAAGGAATGATTTAATTAACGAATTTATAGTGTCTTCTCTTTCTGTTTAAAAGCAATGAATCAACCTCTCCTTTTCTAACATTTAATATTAAGAGAAAAACTATGGAATTATTTTTAAAATCAAACATTACAAGTTGTTTCTTTTTTGCCCCATGCTAAAATCTTTTCAACTCATGGTCGTTCAAGCTGTTACATTCACATCTGCTTTAGTCATGGTGGCTAGAATGATTTATGATTACATTTGTTAATTGTTGCACTGAAATAAAGCAGATTTCTCCAACATATGCGGCAAAATTCCAAAATTATATTATTTTTAAAAATTGCTCATTTAAAATAATATGACATTCCATTAACTTACCAAATACAAACATGCTACTTCCATAGACTACTGCTGAATGGTGATACCTGGGAGCTGGAGGGGTCCCTGTGGTAAAGGCCCTGTATTACACAAAGTGCAGCAGTACAAAATAGAAAGATGCAGAAGAAGAGCTCACATTAATATTTATTCATGACAAGAATCTGCTTCACTAGCCCAGTGCATACAATGTTGGCTGGGTAAACAGTTGGGTCTTTCCAGTGTTGCATGAGCAGATATCATCCTTGTGGCAAATTCACTATCTCCACCTCATCCAGAGAGCTGCTGCTGCTCTGGGCACCTTCCCAGAGCTGGGTTTCAGCTTCTGTGGCATTGGCCACCATCTCTTTCCTCCCAAACTAAGAATGAAGTGCCTTGTTTCCCCGAAAATAAGACCTACCCCCAAAATAAGCCCTAGCAGGATTTCTATGCATTTGTTAAATATAAGCCCTACCCCGATAATAAGACCTAGTGATGGGCGTGGCTGTGCCTGCACACACACACACACACACACACACACACACACACACACACACACACACACACACACACACACACACACACACACACACACACACACACACACACACACACACACGTTGCCCCTCCCGTTCCATCCATGGTCCTTCCCCCCCCCTTTCGCTTGGGCCACCAAAGTTACCATACTTTGTAGCATGTTTGCTTGCAGTTCCTGTTTTCCCGAAAATAATACCTATCCCAAAAATAAGCCCTAGTGTATCTTCTTGGGAAAAAATAAATATAAGACAGTGTCTTATTTTTGGGAAAACACGGTAGCAGTGGCAACAGCAGCAGAAGGAAGAGACCTCAGTACAGTGATCCCCCCGCCTATCGCTGGGGTTAGGGACCTGACATGACCCGCAATAATTGAAAATCTGCGATATGCGGATGTAGGTCATGTTGTGCCTGGGGGGCCTAACTAGGGGCTCTTGTACTTACCACCCAGCATGGCACTGCCCCAAATGGGCCTGTGAGGGCCTTCCCAGGCCTTCTGGAGGCCCCAAGAGGGCCTCCCTGTGAACTGGTAGTGACTTCGTTTGCTGAAAATTATTTCTGAGTCCTCCAACAGGTCTAGAAAGGCCCGTTTGGGGCAGTGCCAGTCCTGTGGTAAGTACGGGAGGCCTGAAACAGGCCTTTGCCCCTTACCCCAGGGGGCTTTTTCATATTCTGTGGTCCCACGATATAGCGGGACCGCAGTACATGAACTGCAAAAGGGTGGGGGACCACTGTATTTTCAGAAGTTGGCTCTACTACACAGAATTTGGCATTTCCTAATCTAATTTAATGCTGGGCTATGAGGAGTCTTCGAACCAGACGGTGTGGAAAGGATGCTTTGGGAAATCACTTACACAGAATTACCTCTCCATAGTGGTAAGGAGCCTTAAGCTCACCATTTAATGGCATGTAAACAAAGACAACTCAAGGCCAGCTCTATACAGCTGCTGAAGATGATGGAGGAGCAGGTGCTATAAGAGACTCTTTTATTTCTTATTCATTGATATCAACACCATTGTCATTACGTGTCACCACTACAGCACTATTTTTCAGACAGGCAGCAAAAAACAAAAACAAATAAAACCCAATGACAGTACATTGTGCTACCATTATTTTTAACAACCTATATGATTTTGCTAGTGAGCAAGCAATAACTTCAAAAGAAATTCCAAGTATGCCATTACAAATAATAACCTAATGAGAACTTTGAACTCATGGAGAATACTGCCATTTTTCCATACTGAAATTCAACTTAACTTAGCTACAGAACTACAATAGGAAGCTATCAAATAAACAAAAGTCAAAAAATGGAGTAGACTCTCACCGTGTTGAGGTTTAGGACATTTTAATTTATGGTGGATAACAACTTGAAATATTGTACAGTGGAACCTTGACTTACATACTGCTTGACTTACAGCATATTTGACTTGCAGCAAGAAGGGGCCTGTTTGACTTTGAACTCATGGCAGAATCGGGTGGCATCCACGACCCAGCAATCCAAACTGCTCCTGCCTTCTTCCTTCCTCCGGAGCTGGTCCTCGGCCTCACCGAATCCGCCGCTGCTGCCGGAGGAGACGGGAGCTCGGGGTTGGCTTCTCTGGTTAGATAGTCGGCTCAGTCTTGTAAAAATCTGGCTGCAAAGTCTGGTCCACAATGGAAGCATTTTAGTTGGGGAGCAAAGTTGTGGGACTCTAATGGTAACCATAGGGTTATTCAGGACTTGGAACGTCAGGTTAAAAATAAGTAAAACTTAAATGTTAGACATTGTTGCTATGAACATTAAAAAGTGGAGGTGTATAAACTATAATTCCACTGCCTACCCCTCTCTTTGAAGAGACGTTTCATTTACATCCCCAGAAGGAATCTCCTGTCCCAGTCAAATTTGTGTTAAATTGCTGTTTTCGAGGGTCTTTTTCATCATCTGGAATGGATTAATCCACTTTCCCATTACTTTCTATGGGAAAACGTTTGACTTAAGTACCAGTGCTCCCCAACCTTTTTGTCTCCACGGACCGGCATTTGTTTGACTATTTTCCCGTGGCCCGGGGGTGGGGGGGGGGGGGAGATGGGGGGGTGGGGGGCAGGGGAGGGTGTGGGGGGGGGGGATGGGGAGGAGGAGGTGCAGGGGGCTTGGCGTGTGTACCTTGGGGGCCACGGGAGCGGCGGCGGCGGAGGCAGCGGCGGCGCTTGCCGGCTGGGGGCATATTTCGGGGCTCCTGGGCGGAAAACAGCCGCCCGGGTTCAGCTGTGGCTCCGCGGCCGGCGGCGGGGCGCCCGCCGCCGCCGGCCTCGGTGGGGCACCTCTGCGCCGCCCTTGCCTGCGGCCTTGGGGGTGGCGGCGGGAGGGGGAGGGGCCGTGGGGGGTGGCGCCGGCCCGAGGGCGTCAGAGTCACGGCCGAACCTGGGCGGCTGCCGTGGCCACCACAGCCGCCGCCAAATCAGGAGCCCGGGCTCCCCCCCCCGCCCATGCGCCGTGCCCAACTCCTCCTCCGGCTGCCAGCGGGAGAGAAGAGGAGGAGGAGGTCGGAGGAAAAGGGAGGAGCCTCCCGGCCTCCCCAAGCGGCCCGGTGCCAACAGTCCATTTTGGTCCGCGGCCCAAAATAACCACTGGAACTGATTAATGACGTAAGTCAAGGTTCCACTGTATATGAAACACGGTATTTATTAGAAACATAGTAATACCTGCACCAAGAGCAGTCTTTCACATCAAATCTCAACAGGTCATTCAACATGGTCTTTCTTCAAAATAAGAGAAAAGAATATATTACTTTATATTCATTTACTGTAGTTTGTTCTACATTATAAATTAATCAACTAAAGTCTATATATCAGAGATAAGAAGTGAAGTAACAAAGGCAAATGACAAGATGGAAGTATTTTGCAATCAAAACTGAAGAAAACAAAAACCTGGTCTCACATTAGCTATGATGCATGAATGTATTTGAATCAAATTTAGCATGTAATATATCAGTTTCTG
Organism: Phrynocephalus forsythii; assembly: GCA_029282475.1. NCBI lineage: Eukaryota > Metazoa > Chordata > Lepidosauria > Squamata > Agamidae > Phrynocephalus > Phrynocephalus forsythii. The sequence continues at coordinate 89,367,302 of JAPFRF010000005.1, read as the reverse complement.
ATGGACTACACATTTACTCACCATGGAAGTTATACTAGCTGGATGTACTCTCATTATATATTTACTGTTATATTAAACTGCCTCACACATATAAGGCTCATCTTTCTTATAAATTGCCCTTGAAAATGACAGCATATACTAAGTAGACTGCACATTGCTGCCACCACCACTACCACTTCCTATGGCAGTTAGGATAAAAATCTGATTATGAAACACTCTTTTTAAAGCATTCTTTTATTTCAGTAAACTCTCTTCTTTATTCATGCCTTACATTATTTTGTACGTCTCAATCATATCCCTCCTCAACGACTTTTTTCCCCAAACTGAAGAGCCCCAAATGTGTTAGCCTTTCCTTATAAGGGAGGTCCCCCAGCCCAATAATCATTTTAATCGCTCTCTTTTGCACCCTTTCCAGTTCCATGATGTCTTTTTTTGAGATATGGTGACCAGAATTGTACACAATACTCCAGGTGCAGCCTTACTGTCGTTTTCTACAATGGCATTATAATGTTGGCTGTTTTATTTTCAATCCCCCTTGTTAGGGATTATCAAAAAGGGGATTGAAAATAAGATAACATTTGGGGCTCTTTAGTCTGGAAAAAGGGTGCCTGAGGGGGGGATATGATTGAGACACACAAAATAATGCAGGGCATGAGTAAAGTGGATAGAGGGATGCTCTTCTCCCTCTCACAAAATACCAGAACTAGGAGACATCCATTCAAACTGAGTGTTGGAAGAGTGAGAACAGACAAAAGATTTTTTTCCCAGCGTGTTGTTAGTGTGTGGAACTCCCCACCACAGGATGTGGTGATGGCATCTGGCCTGGATGCCTTCAAAAGGGGATTGGTCAGATTCCTGGAGGAAAAGTCCATCAAATGTTACAAACCATGATGGAGATGTGTAATGTCCAGGCTTAAAACCGGGGTACTTCAAAGACCAGATGTAGGGGATTGGTATCAGGAGACAGATATCTAGTCTCATGCGCTCCCAGACGCATCTGGTGGGGCCACTGTGAGATACAGAAAGCTGGACTAGATGGACTGATCCAGCATGGCTCTTCTTATGTTCTTATGTTCTAATGGGAGGGGGGAGCATACAGCAAACAGGGGGTTTGAGAATCTAGCCTCATTACAGTATAAGACAATTCACTTAAAACCATGATCTTCTATTTTCCTCTTTGCTGCCTCAATGCTTATATGTTATGTGCTGTCATATTAGATTCGATTTATAGCAACCTAATAGGATTTTCAAGGTATCTTACCAGCACAATTACCCAATGAGCTTCTATTACCCACCAGGGACTGGAAGCCTGGCTTCCTGAATTCTACTTTGGTACTCTATCCACTGTCACTGTTTATTCCTGAGGAATACTCAACAGAAACACAGAGCATTGTAGTGATTTTCTTTTGAACCATGGAAGACATAGCTTAAACATCTGTCTAGAGAACAATTAGGACTTTTGACATCAGCATAACAGTACTGCAAGCTGAAGAAAACATCTGCTAGGCAATATGACTATGATTTGATTAAAACTGGCTTTTCCTGATGTTTGAATGACATTTCTGGTCACAACTCTCTGGCAGAGACCTTGCCTTATAGCCTCCTTCTGCCATATAAATTTCAAAAGAAAGGCAGCTGTGGGGTGGGTGTGCGTTAGAAGGTAAGGCAAATTGCTTGGTGGGTCTTTGGTTGAAAAGATGTGAGATATTTGGAGAGTAATTTCCACCCTACACCTCACCAGTTGTTTGCATGTTGCTCAGCTCACTTTAAGACATTTTTGCCTGGCATTAAAAACTATGCCATGAGACTTTGGAGCAGGGCTTGAGGAAGGTAAATTACCATCAAATGCTAGCAATCTACTTTTTTCCTCCAGTGTCCTAATAAAAGCATTGCCTGCTTCTACCTTTGTACTGTATGTCTAGAAGGCAGGAGTGCACAATCTTTTACTGATTGCTTTGTCTTTAGTAACCTGCCTTGGGTCCTTTTCCAAGGAGAACAGTGGAGTAAAAATGTTCAAAACAATCAAACTAACAATCTTTGTAACTTGCTCTTCCCTTACTGAACAGCTGCAACCTTCCTTCACCTCCCAACATATGGATGACAAACACTTTTTAATAAATAAAAAATCTTCCCCTATGGCTGCATGCCTACAACGTCCTTGATGAGGGCTCCTGGTGCGTTCTGATGCTACATGACCATCCAAAACCTACAGGTGAGCCTTGAAGAGGGTGGTAGAAACACCCCTTTTCTGTGCGGTACAAACTTTTCTAAGCACAACAGGGGCTCCGATCGCCACAGAGTGGGGTGGGATGTTCGGGGTGGGGGAGTAAACAGGAAAAAAAGGCGTGCCATTTTAGCGTGGTTGGCACGAGAGGTCTCTTACCCATTATCCCCTCCAAACACGTAGATAGCATCCCGGTAAGCGACCACGGTGTGTTTGCTGCGGCTGGGAAAAGGAAAGAAGCAGAAGAAGGGGGGGAATGTTTATTGATGGAGCGTCCCCCCCCCCACGGTCCTCCTCCCGTTCCCACGATCAATTCGCCGCCGCTGCCGCCGCGCCCCTTTGGGCCACCGCCGCCGCCACCACCACCACCCTCATCCCCAAGCAGCTAGGCGGCTCACCGAGCCCCGACGAACTCATCGCAGGGCGGGAGGCGGCGCCACCGGTGGACCGTCTCGAAAGGCCCAAAGTTCAACGTCAAGTACTCGACGCTGTCCGAGCAGCTGTGGTCGAAATCCACGCTGGGCGCCACCTTGGAGCGGCCGCCCGAGCTAGCCGCCGCCGCCGCCATCGCCCGGGAGGAGGAGGAGGAGGAGGAGGAGGCAGGCGAGCGACAAAGGCGGCCGGTCGCCACCGGGACCAAACGTCAACTACAGTTCCCAGCATTCCCTCCATGCCGCTCGTGAACCCGGAAAACGCCGCCCCTTTGAAATCCAGACTCCCCATCCCCGCGCGCATTCATTCATGCCCGGCGGAACGAGGCGTGGCTCACGTGGCTTCGTCTCGTGACGGCGCACAATTGCCGCGGGGAGCAGCCGCCTCGTGGAAGTCTTGATAACTCTGAAATAAGACTGGATGCTTGGCTGTTGCCATTGGGGCCTTGGCACATTAAACGTTGCCCTACGTTGCGCCACCCGAGTAATTAAACATTTCACCTCTTACCTAGACCAAATGCATTGCTACCCCAGGTCTTTTTTGCCACAGGAGTAGCAATTGCTTGACAGTCACGTAAAAGGTTCCAGCTTACAATTATACTGCCAGAAAAACAAAATACTGTATAATAAATAAGGCTAGATACTGTAAAATGGACTCGATAATTTTTTTGTGGAAACAAGATGTGTGAGACGTGCCGTTTATGCGCATTATCCTTGTAGGGCAAAAAGTATACAGAACCAGCCCTTGCACGTAAAGACAAATTCAAGACAAATTCTGCAAACACTCGGACGACAAGAGATCTTGACAAAGGGTAAACAATCAAATGAATTTCAGACACTAGAATGGAGTCAAAGTCAGCTCATAATATGCAAGGGCATGTTCTTAGAACACTAGATAATCGCCCCAAGCTTCGAGTAAACAATTACGATGCAATATCTTTACATAGAATAAAAAAGGCTGTTTGTAAGCTTATATAATTTATTAGGCATCATATACATAAATGACACAAACACTAATTATGGATATCTATCAGTCAGATTCTAGAACAGCATTTTATCTGATCTAATCTCCATTCCATTAATACGAAGTTGTGAGTTCTTATTATGATAAATTCATACAAAAATGAAGAAAGTTGCTTGCATTTTCTTTTATCAAGGTTTGGCATAGGTGTACAAGTATCAGGCATTTATTTAAGTAGCAATAAAAATGTGAGGTACTTTTAAAGTCCACTGTTTATACATATATTAATAAACTATCAATAAACTATAAAACAGGGTCAATGAATGTATAAGTCATAAAACCAATTTCGAGTATCCTAAATAAACTCTTAATATGCTGTCCTGAGCTATTAACTCCTGAGTGTGCAGGGTAGCTTACCTGCTTCAAACATAGGATGACAAATGGTGGTTTTGTTTTCTTAAGTAAAACACAACCCACCTTTTATGGATCTATGTTAGAAATCATAAAGAGTGTACAAGCAAAAAGAAACCATTTAAGTGGGATGGTTTTATACTTGCCCTTCAAAACTGATTGTATCACAGGCCAATGTTTTTACTAGCCACCTTTTTAAAACCTGTTTATGTTGATCTCAGAAATTCTTAAGGCATCTATTTTAATTGTTCACCCAATATTTTGGCAAGATAATAGATACAACCTTACAAGTTATACTGCATCACACCTACTTAGAGGTATTATTTTCAAAAGTTGTTTCAACATTTCAGGAAAGTCATTATTTCCATGAAATAGTTTTAAATTTAGCTCTATAATGTGAAGTTACAGGTATAATTGATAGAATACCACATCCTACTGCAAATTCATAAGAAGAGACTCACTGAAGGGGATTTACTATATTATATTTTCACTGACTCAGTCTGCTTTGGGCTAAATAACAAGATACTGGCCTACATAAGCATAATAAAATCACATCTGCAGATATTTAAGGTGAGTAATCTTTCACTTTCTGACTGAATAACTCAGTGAGTAAGAGTTCTGCTTGTAGAGCTAGAGGTTCGGAGTTCAGTTCTCCAGTAGGTATATCAGAAGAGCAGTCTGTGTGGCTTTGGGTAAGCTGCACAGACCCTTCCTTGGCACCTCAGGAAGAAGGGAATGGTAAACTATTTCTAAGTATTATTTACCAAGAAAACCCGAAAAGAGTTGCCATCAACTGGAATTGAATTGACAACACGGAATAACGGATAATCTTACACTAAAGCCAGGTTAGTCTCCCCTAGAATAGAACCACCGAATGAGCAGAACTTGTTAAACTAACACTTACTGCCCATCCCTGATTCTACTCTACAGCCACTAAACAGGATTAGCCCATGGACAACAGATCAGTCTGGTCCCCTGTTCTTTTTTGTTTTGTTTTTTTACACAAAGAAGGAATAAGCACAAGGGAACGTGTGGATAATTATTTTGTAACAGTCTACAGCTGAACTATCCTAGCACTTTGAGGAGCACTTATGTTTTTTTAAGTCATGCAATAAATATTTAAATGTTGTGCAATGGAAGATTACCTTAATATGATCTGATAATATGTAGTAACTGGTTTCTTATCTTACACACACAAAAAGAACAGACATAATAGTTTCTTATTTTGATACAGTTGAATATTACTAAAGCTAATAAGCTCCTTTAACTCGGGTGACTAAGACACAGCACAAACTGCTGCTTGTTGGCAAATGCATGAGAACAAGCGGGGTCTAAGATGATCCCAACATTCATTAAGCCAGGAAAATCAGTTTCCCCACTTACATATTTACCTAATTTTTATAACCAAGTTGAACAACTACAGTGGAAGGAACAGCACCTTCCATATACAGTGGTACCTTGTATAAAGGAATTAATTCATTCCAAATGAAATTATGTTAAGCAAATTTTCCTTTATACAAATTCCCATAGGAATGCATTGAGAACAGAGTGATGCCATTTTTATGTTGTACGGATTATCCCCATAGGCGATAACATTAAGCAAATTTCCCCTATCTCCGGAATTTTTTATGTTGTACAATTTTTATGTTATACAAGCTGTTTGTTATACAAGGGTCCACTGTAGTTGTAAAGCTTATAAATATTAATTTTGCTCACGTATTCACACTCAACTGCAATTAAACTATGGTAAAGGGAAGCTACACAAGGGACTCTCATTTGATTGATGGTGGGCATTTCTCACATGTGAAATTATGTTTTTCCTTCAATTCCTATATGTTGCACCAATGCTTTTCTTTTTTCTTGGTATATGAATATTCTAGGGACAAAAATTCAGACTGAACCTTGATAAAACCTGATTTCCTTTGCTTTACAATGACATATGAGACTTACCCCTCTAGAAATTCCTATTCATAAAATTTATGAAGTTATCTGTGGGACCTGAACAAAACCTTATCTAGTCCCATATTATGTTCAAAATGGCCAACCTATAGGAAGGCTGATAACAGGACACAAACAATTGCACCCTCCATAATACAATTTACAGCAAGCGGTACAGTCATACTGCCTCTGATAGTAAAGGTGACATTTAATCATACAGCCGTCTAGTTCCTTACTTCCTTTTTTGCTAAGTGGAATATTACAACTTTTCTTTATAAAGGAGCTATTTGACTCTTGGTCATTCTGGTTGCTTGTTTCAGCATCTTTTCAAGCTTTGTTTAGGATTTTAGCATCAATACAGCTCCACCCTTGGAAGAATGTATAACAAACAAAAAGCAGTCATCAGATTGGGAAGTCTGTAACCTGCAGAGTTTCTAACTAGTTTCGATCCACATGAAGTATTTCCATGGATTCCACAGTCTTTAAGTTTGATTCTACAAGATGCTCTTATAATGCATAGCTATCTAGGAACTACTAAACTATGCAATAATGTTTCCCTTCCAATATAAATAAAGAACAGAAATAGTTTTTTCCAATTTGATAGATTGTGGGGTGGAATAGAAACAACATGCCCAAAAGAAGTAAAATTCATCCAGAGATCAATTGAAATTATGTAAAAATCATATTTAAATAAAACTTGTTTCTATGAATGTTTATTTTCACATTTCTCAACAATGTGAAGTCAACATAGACAAGTTTATATATCACTGCACTTATGCAATGAAGAAAAGCAGCTATCAAACGGCACAAATTAAAAATACAGACCTTTTTTCAATCCAAATTATGACTATAAGAGGAAGATACAGTCCCTCAAAGTTTTAAAACAGAACCTGTCTTTTAAAAGCAACTTGTAAAGATTACCAGAAGACACAATTTACTTATTTGCTATGTTTAAAAAGAAAGATACCAATGTAAAGTTTGAATAGTTTTATTCAATGTCTCCAAAAAGGGAGATAAAGGCAAAGAGGTGTTGTGAGATTCGTCATTGTACTTACTTGCAGATCAACCAGTAAATGTTAATTTTACTGCCTTATAAAAATACAGATACTAATTTATGGACTAACTTAGTCATTTTGTATACTTCTTGTGTGTGAACCAGGCAAAAGCTATGTGAGTATCATATTTATGAAGTAAATAGACAAGTTAAATACAAGTGAGATTTCATATAAAAATGTCTGGGTGCAAAACCCAAGTTATCAGTAACCACAGGAACTGAGTTTTTTTTTAATATAGCAAGGCTGCTCAGATAGGTACCTAGTAGCTTTAGTAAAGAATTTTCTTAAGTGGTAGAGCCCATGTATATAAGCCATCACCTCCATCTTTAAATAAAAAAAAAAAAGATTTAGCTTAATTTATTTTTTGCAGATTTTAATCCTGGCTCATGTACTATAAGCAGATTCCATTTCATTCAAATGATTATAAAAAGATGTCATCTGAAAGATCAAGATAATTTACCCTGTGTAACACAAGTGTGAAGTAGGACAAAGTTCCCTGTTTTTATACACATCCAAACTAATAACAATCACAACTTCTTCATTCTACATGTTGTGTCATTAAAAGTCAGTGAAGTGCCTTTTCAGTGAAGGAGAAAAAGTTGGTGGCAGGGCACATTATTTTAATCTTCTGGAAAAGTTGATCTGAAAAATAGTGTTCCCGTTGTGCGAATCGAGTGTGCAAAACTCTTGTGCACATCTGCCTCTTTATTGTCTTGTCAGCCTTTTCTCTCTTAAGCCTGCATAAGAGAAGGAACAATACTTCAAAATTAAGATAATCATGTTTCTAACCTCTGTCAAATAGTGAAAGATGTTTCATGTGTAAGTCAAAAAAAGGAGTTAAACCAGAAAAAAATATTGTCCAGATCTGATCACGAAGGTCTGGTTTTATATGCCAAGGGTATGAAGAACTCTTCTCTCATTCTCATTGAGATGGTCTGAGAACATTGCATAGCAAGGTTGCTGGGCAAACTGACATAAGAAGTCTGTAAGGTAAGCCTAGAAAAAAGAAAAAAGAAAGTTACTTCCACTGAATACTATACATTTATGTACACATGAAAGATTCTAAAATTGGAGAAATCACTACATAGGAGAGCTTAAATCTTCAAATTTTGTTACAAACACACTGAAGTTTGGCCCAGTACAATGTGGTGTCTGACAGAGCATTGAACATAAAATGCTCAGATGAAGTTTTTAAGCTTAGCAAAGCCTAGAAGCGAAGATGTAAAAAAACATATGTCATGTGATCATAAAGTGCACAGATGACTGGTGGTAATGTTCTTAATGATGCTGATGATTAATGGCACAGTGCTGTTGCTGCTAATTATGATGATGGTGGTGTTAAGACACTGCTGTTGAATGAAGAAATGATGGCTGATGTGCTCAGAGGGAAAAGGTATTGCTAACGGACTGTAAATACTGTAAATAGACTGCACAAAAACCAGCAAGTAGTCTGTCTTAATTTTTTCTAACCTGGACATTGCTGATTATTACAACGGATGCTTTGACCTCCTTGACAGAGTGTGAGGTGCCCATAAATGTTCTATGGGCACCTCACACTCCCCTTTTCCATATGATCTGCAAGCTTGCCTATTCTCGTGAAGCACACTTCCATCCCTATCTTCTTACTGTGTCTGCCCATTCACCAACTGCAGCACACTTCTCTCCTTTGCCTCTTCCAATGCCCCTCCACTGAAAGAGAGAGTTACAGGCTTCATATGAGTGGGCAGCCACTGGAGGAGGCAGAGGAAGGAAGCATATGCTACAGTCAGGTGAGTGGATAGTTCTGCTCAGGAGGTGGGGAGAGCACTGCACCCATGGAACATATGCATTGAACTGGGCCAAACCACTAAACTGTAGCTTGTGTCCATCTCTAAAAATGCCATTCACAATTCAGCATAACAAATGGAGGCATGTGCATTAGTAACTGTTAGTACATCTCAAATAGAGTTCTTTCTAGTGACAGTTTTGTATACAATGGCTGCAATCCTATTGCTTAGAACAGCAAGTGCAACTAGGATAGGCCCAATGAATCACTGGGGATTCAGAGAATTAAGCCCTATGTAATGTGCCTAATCTAATTGTGACTTATGCTAAGTAACAGAATTTCAGCCTATGTGTTCAGAGCTGTACATGGTCTACACAATGGTGTACAGTGGTACCTCAAATTACAACATTAATCTGTTCCGAAGACATCTTCGGAAGTCGATCAAGTCGTACGTCAAACAGCGGTTTCCCATAGGATTGCAATGGAAATTCATCAGTTCTGAAGGGAACAGGTTAATAGGTTTTCAATGCAATCCTATGGGAAGGCTGCCCCAACTCCCTAAACTAAGGGCAGCCTTTGGCTGCTTTCCACTTTCCCACCAGACAGCTGACTTTGACAGGTCGACCTGGAGGTAAGCACTTTCCTTCCAAGGCACTGCTGCTTCTCCCAAGGTGCCTGGGCTACGTGACGATCGCAGGGACGATAGATCTTTACCCAGCTGGGGAGGCTTGCAAGGCAAGCAGCGGCAGCAGATCGCCACTACCGCTTCCCTTGCAAGCCTCCTGGGCTGGGCAAAGATCAATGGGTCCATGCTCTGCCCACCAATTTGGGACGGATGCATCTTCTCGCAGCCCGGGTACCTTGGAAGGGAAGTGCTTACCTCCATGTAAGCCCTTACTCAGAGGTAAGCATTTCCCTTTCAAGGCTCCCAGACTGTGGGAAGATGTATCTGTCTCAGGGATCTCCTTGGTTGGATGCATGTTCGCCCAGTCCAGGAAGTTTGGAAGGCAAGTGGTGGCGGCGGATTACCACCACCGCTTCCCTTGCAAGCCTTCCGGGCTGTATTTCATTTTCCAATTCCCTATTCCAAACATCTTTAAGTTCTTGAATATCTATTTTATAAAAATATATTAAGTATTTATAGATTATAGTTATTGGTTTAGGTTTCTCATTCGATCCAATAATTGCCTCTAAAAGTCCTGGTAGTTCTGAAGCACTCCTTGCAGATGGGCCAAAAACAGACACCAAAAGGTGTTGAAGCTGAAGATATTGCCACTGTGTATTTGCAGGTAGGTTATATTTAGAATGTAAAATGGCAAAAGGTAGAAAATAATCATCTATGCCTATTAATTGATCTAAGGTAAATATACCACATTCTGCCCACTTTTTCCACATAAAGGGCTTTTTCTCAATTCTTAATATTGGGTTTCCCCATATAGTTGTTTTTGCATGGGCATATGGATCAAATTGTAATTGGCGAGCTAATATTTTCCATGTTTCCCTAGTAGCTAAAATTGAAGGGGGTATAATTCCTTTGCTCAAAGTGTATTTAGAATCTAAAGCAAACCATCCATACAGGGGTTTTAAATAAGCAATTTCAAGAGTAACCCAAGTTGGAGTATTTGGTGTGATGAGAATTTGCCAACAATTTACCTGAGCTAAAAGATATGCTTTATGATAGGCACTAATATCTGGAAGATTAAAACCACCCTCTGATATTGACAATTGCATTTTTAATTGAGATACGAGGTGGAGAATTGACCCAAATAAACTTTTGAAATAACCTATTAATGTTTTTAAAATAAATTTGAGGAATATACAATGGAATAGCACATATTACAAATACAATACGTGGCAATATATTCATCTTTAGTATGTTAACTTTACCCCAAACATTAAATTTAAGTAATGCCCATCTTTCTAAGTCATTAGAAAGTTGTATTGGAATCTATAAAGATGTTTTCTTGGATTTGAAATTGAGACTAATCCAACAAAAAATAATATTCAGAATATATTGGACCCCACAACGACTGTTTAGAAAGAAATTGATAAATTCAGACAGATGCTGGAGATGTAATAGTATAAATGCTTCCTTAATACGTATGCTTTGGAAAAGTCCAGTAATATACTTATTGTGGATGGAAGTTCTTGCCAATATTAATTAAAGTTTTGGGAAAATATCTGTTATTTGAGGATATTCATGTTATCTTAAATTATATCCCCACTGTATGGGGTCTAACTAAAGGTCAACGAAACTGGATTTTGAGAGCTCTCATGGTGGCAAAAAGACTTATATTAAAGGCCTGGAAGGATAACCATCTTCCACCCTTCACACAATGGTCAAAAGATCTGTGACAACTAGCCTCATTTGAACGAATATCATATAGAAAGCAACTACGAGAGTATATCTACATAGATATATGGAAGCCCTTTATTGACTCATTGTAAATATATAAGGCAATTTATAATGGATGTATTATATGATCTTATGATGTATTAACCTTTGCTTTTTGTCTGCTTGTTTTTGTGTCTTTAAATGTTTTTCTTTAATGTAGTCTATGTTATAGTATTATGTTAAATTTTCAAAAAGTCAAAAATAAAAAGTATAAAAAAAAGCCTTCCGGGCTGCATGAAGATCAATGGGTCTGAGCTTTGGCTCACCAAATTGCTGGGCAAACCACAGACCCATTAATCGTCACCCAGCCTGGGAGGCTTGCAAGGGAAGCGGTGGTGGCGATCAGCCACTGCTGCTTGCCTTGCAAGGAACCGGAGCTGGCCGAAGATCCAAGGTCCCTGCAATCTTCACCCAGCCCTGGCACCTTGCAAGGTAAGCTTTTGCCTCCAGGGAAAAGCTTTCAGGGAGGTAAGCAACCGCCGGGGCTGTTGTTCCCTGGGAACAATGCAATTTCAGCCAGTCTGAGAGGTTTGGAAGGGAGGTGTGATGGCCACCACCTCCTTCTTTTTGGTTGCTTCGCAGAGGAGGTGGAGACGGGCAGTGAACGCTGCTCTCCGCTCTGCACAACAGGTGACCTTGACAGCTGTCATGCAGAGCAGAGAGCAGTATTCGTAAGTCGAATTATTTGGTTTGTCGAAGCAACCGTAAGTCAAGGTACCACTGGACATTTTATAAAATCAATAGAAAACCACATCCAATTTTAAAATAATCCTTAAAAGGCCTTTTGGACACGGGAAGGGCAACTTCACTGCAATCTTTAGCCAAGATCTGCTTTTGTTAAAAAACAAAAAGTGACCAAATACAACCCCAGCCCTAAAATAAGCGAAATAAACCCCCAAAAAACATAATAAATTGACCTTCATGAGCCCTAGTGGGTACAAGGGGTATTATACTTTTAAAAAACAACAACAACAAATAGGGCTGTAAATTATAAACAGACTATGCTGCACTAAATGAAATGAGACTTAAATCCAAGTAAGAGTGCACTAGACAACAACTTAAGTTTGAGTAAGTGTGCATTTAGAACTATAGGAAACCAGCCAATTGAAGAACTACTATTTTGGCAGCCAATTAGTTCAAAGCACTGATGCTTACCTCCATATCTATTTATGGCATGGGACTTAAAAGAGCACCTTTCCTACATGAATCTGGCTAACGTAAATGTTTGAAAGCCCTTCTCCAGAAGGTTCCTTGCCCAGAGAGCCAAAGCGAGTCATGACCAAATAATACTTTTTAGTTGCAGCATTCTCCTTTTTAAAAAGTGGAAGGGAAACTGGGAAGGCCTACTACCTGTAGGTCTATCTGATACAGAGGATCTTTCAGTGCATCTGGATCCTCCTCCTCTTCATCTTCATAGTAATCTTCATCTGCAAAGCAAACCATACTCAGCGAAGCACAAGTCAACTACTAGATTAAATCCTACACTGGTATGGAAGAATTTAATCCACACTTAAAGAAATGCAAGAATCACAATGTTGGCTTCTGATATTCTATTTTTAACCTTTATTTTGAGACTGAAAGAACTATGCACAGTAATGAAACAAATAACACTGATATATATTTCAGTATTTCTACTACTTTATCACATTGTATCTGGAAAAAAATTATATATTCTTCTGAAGAAATCTAAAGTGGAATTCCTAAAGTAAGTCCAGGTATGTTGTTGATAAAGAAAAAGAGGAAACAAAAATATTTAATCCTTCCCTAATTCCAATTTCTAAGTGTTCCTAAATCTACATTTTCATGAACAGTAGATGAGAGGTGAAATGATGCAATGCTAGCAGTAACTAAATAACTTCCCCTTTCCTTCCTCTGTCCAAAATTCTGTTTGGGAAGGTTTCTCATCCCTTTGGAAGAGTGACTTTTGATTCCAAGGTGGGCTAAAGAAGTGGTGACCAGTTTCCTTGCTTTCTCTAACTGAAGTGCACTGCTGAATATATCTACAGAACCAGTTCAGACAGCAAATTATGCTTAATACTTCTCCTCTCAGCAGAAGTAAAGATTCCTATTAGAAAAACTGCAACACCGAGTGAAGATGTCAACTCCAACCATTTCTCTGGCAGGCTGTTTTTCTGCACATAAAAAACTTTTGTGCCCTAAAAACCTCATTTGTGTGAATAATAATAATAATAATAATAATAATAATAATAATAATAATAATAATAATAATAATAATAATAATAATAATAATAATAAATAAATAAATAAATAAATAAACAACTTTATTTCTATGCCACCTTTCTCCCCGAAGGGAGAGCACCCAGTCATGAGTACCTTCATCTAGAATGTGTAATTCTATACAAGAAGATAAATTTCCTGTTACCTGTATGTGAATGAGTATTTAATCTTGAGAGCTTTCATTTCTAATTTGTAACAGGAAATTTCCTGCTCCTAGATCTGAAGGTTTTGTGTGTACATTGGGGAACAGAATAATCCTTTTAATTCTTAGTACATAATACATTACCTAGAACTGATGTCATGCATGCTTTAATGCCATGAATGCCTTTGATAGTTTAGAATGGCATTTCATTTGGAAAAGTACGTGATGCTATGGAAATGGGTGTGTGTCCCTTATTAAGAGTTTTGCATACACAGCAAGATAAACACCAAGCTATGGTGAGAAGTAATAACATGGACCCAGATCCTATGAATATCACAAAGGGAAATAAACAAGATTGCCCACTTTTTTGAACCATTAGCTAATAACATCAGGACAGACCCAAATATTCAGTAGGGCAAAAGTGTGATAAACCTATCTGCAAATGATATTGCCATTACAGTATCTACACCAGGCAGTTCTTTATCACATATTTTAAAGATTCCTGAAGATTCTGGTCTAGCCTCAGGGTTGAAGATTAATTGTAGCAAATCTAACATTCTGGTATTTAACATGTCTTCCTTTGATAGTCAATATCTGTCTGATCTAACAGGTATTTCCACAAGCAGTTCCTCAGTAACTGAGGAGTCATAGTTCACCCTTATTTGACTACAGTTATTTTCTTAAACTATAAACCACAGTTATGTCAAGCACTCATACAATGACAAAATTAAATCGGCCATTTTTGGATTACATAGAGACAGGTAAGAAGTCAATTCTGTCTAGGTTATCTTTTTCAAGTTCTGCCTATAGAAATATCAGATGCCTTCCAATACTGAGAGACTATATGTATCACTGCGCAAGATGCTCTTGATTTCTTGGCACTATAAATAAATTTTACAGTAAACCCCCCTCCCCCAGTATCTGTAGGGAATCAGTTCCGGGCCACCCCACAGATACCAAAATCCACAGATAACAGCAAACACTATTATTTGAGGGTGATGGCTGCAATAGCAGTCGTGGGGTGCTGGGGACAAAAGCTTTTGCCCCTGAGTGCCCTCACACTGGGCAGTGCGAAGGGCCAAACCACGCGGTGTTGCAGCAGAGCAGGGGATGGCGCAATGCAAAAGCACACTTCTGCACCAGCATGGCTTAGGTTCCCCAGCATCCCACCACTCCTGTTCCTGTCAGCAGCCAGGGCAGCTCAAAGGGCTGGGCCACATGGCACAGCTTTCACCCCCTGCACTCCATCGCTCCTGCTGGGCAGCGTGCTAGACCGGGCAGCACGAGAGAGTGCCTTCACTCTGCCAGGTCTGCTGTGGTACTATGTGGCTCAGCCTTTAGTGCTGCCCAGCGGTGGTGGTGGAGGCAAAAGCGGCAGTGCCACACAGCTTTCATCATTGGCACCCCATCACCTGCTGCTCGCCAACCGTGGATGGCAAATCAGAGGATACAGGGGTGCTGCTGTATTCATGAATAAATATCTTTCCACTATGAATAAAAGGAAAAATTATTCATAGTGGAAAGTAGTAATGAACTGCTAATTCATAAACAGTTGGTGATCTGTTTGCTTGTTTATTTGCTTGAATGGTAGAATGTTTGGACATTGCCACAAGCTGGAAAGCAACTTGTAACATGTGAAGAAACAGAACATAACATATTGTCAAAACAGGAAAATTAACACACCAGTTCAAATGACTTAAGCAATCGCCTTCCCAATATGATTTTCTTCAACACTTGTTTTCCATTCGTTTGTTCGTTTGTTAGTCCGTCCGTTCATTCATTCATTCATTCATTCATTCATTCATTCATTCATTCATTCATTCATTCATAAGAACAGTAAGACTTATTTTTCCACCAACCTATCACTTCAGTCTTTGGTGCAATATTCTAATATGATGCAGTTTACAATGGTATTAAAGTAGTGTATCAAATTATACATTTCTAGTGAAAGACTTGTACTATTATTCTGTTTTTTATGTTCTTTTAATAAATATTTTAAAGGACTGTTCTACTTACCATATTTGTTTGTAGCAAGAATATCTGACAGTAACTGTCCTGCTAAGCCTTCCTCCTCCTCTTCTTCTTCCTCATCTTGATCTTCCCACATATCATTGGATTCCTCTGGTAAGTGAAAGAAATGTTTATACCATTTATGCAAAGCTCTAATGTTGGTCTACAGAAGCAAGCATCACCTACTCATGTATTTTATTATAGTAACATCCCATCTTTTCCTCCAATTAGCTCAAGGTGGCAAAGATTCCTTCTTCATTTTGAGCGTATTCAGGCTATATGGTACATTATATTCACAGATTCTTACCATCTGCCTCTCTAACCACATCTTGTTAACTAGCACCAAATGTTAATTTTAATAAAACTGAAATGTTGCACCAACATATTACCTTGATTCCATTCTGCAGCTGTTTGTCGAGAAGCATTTGCTTCCATTGCATTAGAGAGTTCATTTATTATCAGTTTTAAGATTTTAACCAACAAAGGAATGTTTGTCCAGCGTTCAGGATCTAGATGGCAAAGAAGTATATTTTTAGAATCCACAACTCAGTACAATTAAATAGGTTCACACTTTGCTTTGTCAATCCAACTAGTTGCTTAATTAGGTACAGAAAAAGGAGCTCTTACTGCAAGCATAGAAACAGATCTTCTTGGTTCCTCTCAGGAAGACTTTAAAGAATTAAACTGTTACCAAGACAGAGTTCCAGGATTGCTTTCATTGTTGCATTGGTGATAAACCCCAAATGAAGAGGCATCCACAACTCAACAGAAATATAATCACAGAGTCAATGAATTTTGTACACATTGCCCATGTTGGAACGAAAGAGATGGCCAGTAGTCCTCCTTCAGTTCAGCAAATTCAGGAACAGATGAATTCCAAAGGAGGCTATAGCAACAATTCTACAAGTACACAGATTTAGCAGATGGTTAAATGAGGCTAATTGCAGCATGTTATGCTCTGACAGTAAATGGCTTTAATGAACATAATTGATTGCTTTGATCATAAATGGTTGTAGTTTGACTTATTTCCTTATGGCTTTAAATAGCTAAATTTATGCCAACTCTTGTTCTGTGAAAGTCTGTTTATGCCAGGAATATCATCTTTATGAAAGCAACACAGTCATCTTAACTTTCATTGATACAATAATATATACTAGTGCTCAATGATCTAAAACTGGTCCTCAAAATATGGTGGCTGCAGTTAGAAGCTGTAACAAATTTTTGGAAGCTGAAGTCTCTTCAAATTTTTGCAGTTATGCATCCTATAATAAAGATCAGGAATATGGCCCCGGGTTATATTTTGTGTTCTAACCCAGCTTGGATAACCCTTACCTCTTGGAAAAAGTGTTTGTATTGTAATCCTATCATACTCATTGAAAATGCTTGTGTACTTGGCATGGAAACGTAAGGCTTTGATGAAAGAGACTCATGCTAAATTATCTGGAAACATGCGCTGCTCATTCAGGTAGGCGCAAGGATCCTTGCTACTACTGCAGTTGGGAATTGTCATGCCAACAATCTAGAAAGATTTAATTTTAGCTATAGGTTGGTATTCTGATACAGCTGTTGTCCATGCCATCCACTTCTACACCTTTGATAACGCTATGAAGTCCTACTGTCTCATCCATTCTGCTGAATGCTCACTCAAAATGGCATCTACCCGAGTGGTGTGCATCATCGGAACTAGTCCCTGTCCCGTCAGCACTTAATTGGAACAGCGGTCTGGGCTTAGTCCGCACATGGCTCTTTAAGGAGACCTCGTGGGAACCGTGGGCCAGCAGCTTGGATCATAAGAAGCTTTGAGGACTGAAGCATGTCATCCTGCCACCCAAAGCGAGAGAGTAGGAAGAGGAGACTTAGGCGAGGCGAGGGCTGTGGTGGCGGTTGCGCCTTTGAGGCAAACATCACCACTTGGCTCGTTCGCTTGCTCGCTCTGGGCGCTGTTCAGCTCAGAGCAGCAAGGCGGAATCCCTCCCCCTCCGCTTGGCTGCCTTTGGCTTGGGTGCCCCTCTGAAAGGAGGTGGGTGGCAGGGACAAGTCCAGCACCAGAGCGGGGACAAGCCCGGGCCGGAGGTCTCTATGGCAACAACCACCGGGAGTCCTTTTCAGAGGCGTGCCTTGCTGCTTTGAGCTGAACAGTGGCTGGAGAGAGTGAACTAAGTAGCACTGTTTGCCTCAAAGGCGCAACCACCACCACCACCACCACCCTTGCCTCCCCTGGGTCTCCTCTTCCCACTCCCTCGCTTTGCTGCCTTCAAAGGAGGTGGGTCGCACCCCTGCCACTCACCACCTTTCAGGGTGCATCCAGGCCGAAGGCAGCCAAGCGGAGCGGGAAGGATTCTCCCTCCGCTTTGCTGCCCTGACAATCAACTGGGCTTCGGGTGCCCGAAAGCAGAAGGCAACAAAGGAGAGAGGGAAGGCTTCCACCTCTGCTTTGCTGCCTTTAGCTTGGGCACCCCCCCGCCCCCGAATGGAGGCAGGTGGCAGGGGTCCAAAGGCACCACAGCAGGGACAAGCCTCCCCCTGCTGTGTCGGCCCTCTCCTGCATGCCTCCGAAAAGAGGTGGGTGGCAGGGGTCCAACACAAGGAGCTGGCTGTCCAAAAGCTAAAGTGGGACAGCCAGCTGGCTTTTGCTGCAGAGACTACCAGACCGACGTGCTATGTATGTGTGAATTTCCCCCCACACATACATACCTCTAAAAACTAGGTGCATCTTATGGCCCTGTGTGTCTTATGGAGCGAAAAATAAGGGGAATTTATTTTCAGGTAAGCACCAGCTCCAACTATATCCACAGCTTTATCTGACTGAAGTACTCTTATGTCCACATGACATCATGCTTTTAACAGTTCAGATAAAAGTAAGGAGGGGGGGGGAAGGTCCTTTTTCTTTGTATGTCCAGTTAGTTAATAGGGAAGAGCAACTGGGACAGCCAAGAAGGAAAACCTATACAATGCCATGGCTTACCTTTTGTGCCTACTAAGGGCCTCTGTTATGAGTATAATGGGGTAACATTTTCAAAAATGTAGGCAATTTCTGTTGGCTTAGTAAAATGGTAGTCAGTGAATCAAATTCCTAATATAATTACAGTATTTTTATGTGCATGGTTTTCATTGTGCTCTAGCTTGAACTACACCCAAAATATAGTCACATATTTGCAGAAACACTCAAAATATTTTCCTGTCACCTGCGTACATGTCTTGCTAGTACTGATGGAACATTTGAGTAGAAATCTCAACCCTCTTTTAACAATTTTCCTCCATCTTGTGTGAATCACTGCTGAAAGAATATTTTGAAACTCACTTTTGGCTGCTTTTGATCGTGTGCGTATTCCTTCTTCCATGTTAAATATTTCTTCTCCCTTTACTCTGATATCTTGCAGACGCTTATCATCTGTATTGATGCCATACTGAAGAAGTTTACATAAGGCTACAGAGCTGAAAAATTGAAACAAAAACATAAATAAGACTGCATTTTTCACCCATCCTTGCATAAGTGGGTTTAATGCTCTGTATAGATAAAGAACTAAAAGAATTAGACCAAACAAAGTCCATTAGACTCTGCACATATCATCTACATCTTTAAATAAAGGGTAACTCATAGTTTCAGAAAGGTTTCTTTCAGTCACAGCAGTCAAGTAAATCTCTTAAAAATCATTATAAAATTTTACAGTCTTTTCAGGATACTCTGTTTTACCACACTATCACAAACAAACAAACAAACAAGACTCTCCCATATTAATGTAACAAGCACAAGTATAATTCAAGACATACCACTCAAGTGTTTTATGATTTTCATTGTAAGCAACAATTGCTATCAACACCAGGAATTTGGTGACCAATATTGACAGTCTGATCTCACTAATTCTAAATGATTTGTGAGAGATAGCTGTTAGTCTGTGCAAGAATTCCAGGTAAAAATCAAATCAAAACAAAATAAAAGACAAAAACATGCAGTACCTTAAAGACTAACTATTATATTTTAATGTAAGTTTTTGTGGACATGTCCACTTCTTCAAGCATACAGTAGCAATTAATATACAGTGGACCCTTGTATAACAAACAGCTTGTATAACATAAAATTTGTACAATATAAAAAATTCCAGAGATAGAGGAAATTTCCCTATGGGGAGAATCCGTACAAAATAAAAATGGGATCACTCCATTTTCAATGCGTTCCTATGGGAATTTGTATAAAGGAAAATTTGCTTAACACAATTGCATTTGGAACAAATTAATTCCTTTATACAAGGTACCACTGTACAATTAATATACAAATGAATGTAAGTTACATACCAAATGTTCATTGGCTGTTGGTTGAGTCCCTGCATTTGATGCAGTGATTAGGCTGCACTGTTTAGGTCTTTGTTGTTAAAAATTTCTCAAGAGACAGGAATTTGTAAGCAATGATTTGGCTGCATTTAGGTCAACAAAGACCTAAACAATACAGGTATGTAAGTATCTGCCATATTTGATTTCAACACATTTTTGCTGTAGGTGTTTAACATTTCTATAGCCTTAACACCATTCTGCTGTCCACCTTCAGCAACCCTCAAATGTGAAGGCTTAAACAGTAAGATGGCCAAGCAACAGAAGATCAAAAGTGCTGAGGTGTCAGCTGGCAGGTATTAAACTTTATTCTCCCCCTCAACGGCTATTACACCACTATTCAGCATTTTTCCCCTAGCTTAAGAATCTAGCAAGAAAATGGGTCAATATTTCAGTTCTTCTGTCCTGAAAGTAACCGGTCAGCAAGTGTTGTTTTCCATTCTTCATTACTACACTCTTCCACTCTTCATTACTTTTCTTTGAATGCAATGGATGGCAGAGGATGTCATCTAAACAGGCCTCAGGTTTGGCTAAGAGTTCCCACATTTGGCTAAGGATTCCTTACTTTACATTAGCAAACTAAAAACTTGAAGTCAGGTCTAAACTAGAAAATGAACTGAAAATAAGCAAGCATGGACACAAGGAAAATACTACATGGGTAGGTTAAAACAAATACAGAGGTACTTTCGACTTACAAAATTAATCCGTTCCAAATGCATTTTTGGAAGTTATTTTTTTGTAGGTCGAACAGTGGTTTCCCATAGGAATGCTATGAAAATCAATTAATCTGTTCTGGAGGTTGCAAAAAAGGTAAAAAAGGGGGACAAATTAATTGGTTTTCAGTGAATTCCCACGGGAAGGCTGTCCCAACTCCCCCCCCTCAATCAAGGGCAGCCAAAGGCTGCTCTCCGCAGATGTGCCAGATAGCCGATTTTGACAGACCAGACCTGTCAAAATTAGCTGTCTGGTGCGGCTGCAGAGAAACTTTGTAAGTCGGATTTTTTTGTTGTCGACGCAATCGTAAGTCGAGATACCACTGTATACTTATCCAAGTTTCAGATTACTGAATAAGCTTGTACAAGTCTGGACTTCATGCACTCCTCTTTCATATGTGAAAGGACAGTAACATTTTCAATTGAACACACACCATATTGTTCCATTTTATGCAAACACAGGAGACACTGGTTAGTCTGCAAAGCATTTGTTGTAATAATACCAGAATCAGCTAACATCCTCTACAGTAGCACAGAAATTTTTTTAAAATGAAACTCTATTCTTTGGATCAAACATTACAACTATGGAATGCCCTCCCAAGTGAGATCTGCCTGGCGCCAACGTTGATAACATTTCGGTACCAGGTAAAAACCTTCCTGTTGCAGAAGTTTTTAAACTGATGATTGAGGGTCCTGATGGCAATTTTAGTGTTGTGTTTTTAATGTATTGTCTTTATTGTATATACATGTTTTTATTGTTCTAATTTTATTGTAATTTTGATGTTTTAATTGTCTATTTTGATTGTGAGCTGCCCAGAGACCATTGGGTAGTGGGCAGCATACAAGCTATATGAACAAACAAACAAACAAACAAACAAAGGAATACCTTACCTAACTTTGCCTTCATATTGCCCATAGAATAAATGTTGTCGACTCATCCATTCTGACATTACAAACTCCAAAGCTGGCTTGCCTGTTGGCCCAGGCAGACTGCAAAGGAATTCTAATAGTGGCTCCAATTGAGAATGAACCAGGTGAGCAAATACCATGATCAAAGACTGCAAGGGAGACAAAGAAATGAAGACATTTTTCTACAGTATTTGCATTTTTGTAAGGCTCAGTAATAATGCTAGAAACTGTACTCAGCATATGCTATCCCAAAGAAACATTAATATAACTTTAGAGTATAGGATCTGGCAATGAACTTCACTGTAAAAAATAGTCAAAGGAAACAATAGAAAGCACATCTTTCTTTTATGCCTGCCTACCAATGTTCTTATAAATTATATCTCCACTTAGAAACCTGCCCACATTCTTCAGCGCATTTCAATTACAATGTTAACACATATTTTAGCTACTTCAGAATTCTCCAATTACCGGTATATAGCAGTAATGAATGCATGTACAGTACTATTATGAGTTATAACAAGGCCTACTTAAATATTAAACACCCAATTGCTTTGTGTGCTGCTTTTTTTTTTGAATTGGGTTTCAACTGCAAGACTTCTTTTATGTTCTGCATCTCTCATGCTCAAATAACTTCAGCTTTGCTTTTCTATTACACGGATGTATAGTACTCCCTTGTTTATTCCAGGAGTTAGGTGCCTGACCCACCCACAATAAAGGAAAATCCATGAAATGTAGACGCCTCAGCAAGCTGACCTTGGGTTACTCCTGATGGTATGCACTTCCAAAGAGAGGCTTTAATCCCCCTCCTGACACCACAGCAAAATGACCTTGAGCTGCTGCTGCTGCTGCTGGCCTGCACTTCCAAAGAGAGGCTTTTAACCCCCTCCTGACACCTCAGCAAACAGACATTGGGCTGCTCTTGCTGGCACACACCTCCAAATAGAGGTTTTAACCCCCTCCTGACACCTCAGCAAACAGACCTTGGGCTGCTCCTGCTGGTACGCGCTGCCAAGAGGAGCCCAAGGTCTGTTTGCTAAGATGTCAGGAGGGGGTTAAAAGCCTCTCTTTGGAAGCATGCACATCTCTCAAGAAAAAAAAATCTGCGATATACTGAGACCGTATATATGAACCATGTTGTAGCGGGGGACTACTGTATTAATTTTTTACGTTCAACCAATTTGGTTGTTAGGTTCTTTAGCTCTGCTGGTTAAGACTGCCAAACTGGACTACTGAGCAACAGAGATAATCTAATCTGTAAGCAAAACATCTTATACTCACATGATAAAAGGAATGTCAACATTTGAAATTTTATTTAAATAAACTATTCAATGATTGAGGGAGAATAAGAAATGTAACCCTGGAAATGTGTGATGTGATCATAAAGTGGAGATGACTAGGAATATGGTGCCTATGAGATGTTACTTTGGGGCAAATAGCTAGTTTTACTACAGTAGCAAAAATATATAAAAGACTATTAGCTCTATTGTAAATGAATGGAATTTGTTACTTTGGCAAAGGCTGTAACAGAAAGCATTCATTTTGCTAGTTTAGCAACAAAGCAGATTGTTTACTTTGTTCTTAGCAGGCATTCTCTGACCCTGTAATGGAGCTTATGTGATTTTACACTGGTCTTGCTAATAATGCAATAGTTAGGCAGGAATGTGTTAACAAATAGAGGAATATGATGTTTATATTTTCCTATAAAAGGGGTGTGTAATGTAAGTAAAATTCCAGCAAGGAACCATAAAGACCCAAGCTAAGGAGCTAGGGGGTGGAAGAAGAAACCACCAGGACATATTATCAGAACACAAAGGCAGAATAGGGATTATAATTGTACTTAACAGCTTTTTCTCATAGATTTAATGACACACCTGTGATTTCTCAAAAGCTACATTTTGAGCAACTTTGAATTATTTTTATCTTTATGGAACAAAGAGCCAATGTAAATGGATAAAGCTTGTAGAATTAGTCAAGCAAATCTTGACTGGAATCATTTTATTAATGAAGCAACTTATACATTGACAGCAAGATGAACTTTGATATGAATGACACAATTATCTCATTTTACAATGGAATTATTCCTTTCTGAAACAAATGTCAGCTCTGATGGACCACCACAGCCTCAAACTCTTAAAGAGTGTTATAAATCTTATAGTACTATGAGGTCATTGTTAGAGTGTCATATATCCAACAGATGACATCCAATATTCATCCTATTACTATATTTGAACAATGGTAGCAAGTAATGAAAATTCAGCCTCACACGGGTATGTGCCCTTGACCTCTAATATCAAAGCAAGTAATGATTATTTACTGTTCTATAACCATCTCACAGATTATCTGAATGCTCCTTTAGGACCACAGTCGTGGATTGTGCTTTAGGAACCTTTGCTACATGGATTAGCTTGTTACGGGGCAAAGTATAAACTTGTGAATTCAATCCAGAGATCACATACTCGGGCATACCTAGGATATCATATGATTGCTGACTGCTTTCACAATCAAATCAGGGTTGCTTTAAGAAAATTCCTAAGGTTTATTTATGTATAATTTTACTTAAAATATATTGAAGGGTATGGGTAAAATGTTTCATTAGAATTATTTACCAAACTTCTATCTGATTTCTAATTTCTTACCTGCATTACAGTAAGTGTTTCAGCTTGCTGCATTTTACTAAGAATTGCTCTCAGAATCTGGTCCAAATTCTCTCCCAATTCACTTCCTGCTTTGGAAATCAACGTGGAAACTAATCTGCCTACAAAGGCAGCTGTGAATTCTGAGGTGCGTGGATCTAGAAGGTGGCTCACCACCTGCATTACATACCACAGTCCATTGTGGCCTTGCTCATCGTGCCACTGAGCAATTTGTTCCAGAGCTACTGAGATATACGCACGCAGGCACTCACCGCCATTCTGAACAAGAAGAAAAGCAATTAATTGGTGATCCTGTATAAGTGAAACAGCAATTAAAATGTGTTTTTTTAAATTAATTTCGCCTTAATCCGTTTCTTTTTGCATCAAACCTCCAGTACAGAGTCAGAATACATGTATAAATTCTATTAACTAGCTTCTATTTGGCACAATCTGTTCTGGGATTTATTATTACCATATTTTCTAATGATGCGAGAGAATGGTCTGAAGACACATAATGTAGATCTGGACATGTACGCATTTGGGAAGGGAGGCACAAATCTTGAACCATCATTAAGTGGCTCTGAGATCAACCTATAAGCTGCTAATTCTTAAGGACTCAATAAGAGGCCTGTCGCCAATATTTCTTATATGAGCAAGGTCTTGGAGAGGGTGGTGGCAGATCAGCTTCAGGGTCTTCTGGATGACACAAATGCCCTCGATCCTTTTCAGTCGGGCTTCAGGCCACGCCATAGTACGGAAACGGCATTGGTCGCCCTGCATGATGACCTTTTGAGGGAGTCTGACAGGGGCAAAACGTCCCTGTTGGTCCTCCTCGACCTCTTAGCGGCCTTTGATACCGTCGACCACGGTATCCTCCTGGGGAGGCTCTCCGAGTTGGGGATTGGAGGTACTGCTTTGCAGTGGTTCCGTTCCTTCTTGGAGGACCGCCCCCAGCAAGTGCAGCTGGGTGAGATGACCTCCGCTCCTTGGTCTCTCAATTGTGGGGTGCCACAGGGGTCGGTCATCTCTCCCATGCTCTTCAACATTTATATGAGGCCGCTGGGAGGGGTCATAAGGGGGTATGGAGCTTTTGTCATCAATATCGGATGACACCCAGCTCTATATCTCCTTTCCATCTTCTGCAGTGGATGCCGTTCCGTCCTTTGAGCGCTGCCTGGCGGCCGTCTCGGATTGGATGGGGGCTAATAGGCTGAGGTTGAACCCGGGCAAGACGGAGATCCTCCGTGTGGGCCCCCTGGTGTCTGCGGGTTGGGGAACTCCCTCACTTTTGGGGGTGACTCTCTCCGCGAAGGATGGGGTCCGCAGTCTGGGTGTCTACTGGACCCGGCACTCACCATGGAAACCCAGGTGGCGTCAGTGGTCCGTTCCGCTCATTGCCAACTGCGGAGGATTGCCCAGCTGCGGGCCCTCCTTGACATCAGGCGTTAACTACGCTGGTTCATGCACTTGTAATCTCGAGAATAGACTACTGTAACGTGGGGCTGCCCTTGAGGTTAATGCGGAGATTGCAGCTAGTGCAGAATACAGCTGCCAGACTTCTAACGGGCAAAGAAAGCACCAACATATTACCCCGTGCTGGCAGCCCTGCACTGGCTGCCGGTACGCTACCGCATTGACTTCAAGGTTTTGACGTTAACATACAAAGCCCTAAACGGTTTGGGACCTCAGTATCTGACAGAGCGGCTCCTCCCAAGAAGAACTGCCAGGATCACCCGTGCCAGCCAGGCAGGACACCTGGGAGTCCCAACACCGAGGAGGCCCGGAAAGCTGTCACAAGGAGTAGGGCCTTCTCGGTGGTTGCTCCCAGTTATGGAACCATCTACCCCCTGAAATTCGGCTGGCACCCTCGCTTCAAATTTTTAAAAACTATTGAAGACCTGGTTCTATAGAATGGCATTCCCTGATTCTTTAAACATTTAGTAAGGCACTATTTTTAAACCATTTTATCAAATCTCTTGCCATTTTTAGTTTCATTTTAGCTTCATTTTAGTTTTTGTTGTTGATTTATGTATATATTTTTATTTTGTACATTGTATTTTAGTTTTTAAAATGTATTCCTTTGTTTGTTGTTACATGTTGTAAAAAAGCCCTTGGTCTAGATGGGCGGTATAAAAGTCTAATAAATAAATAAATAAATAAATAAAATAAGAGAATAAAATATTTTTAATAAGCCTAACGTTTACATACTAAAACACTAACCTTCCCTGAAATGCAGGAATTATTACACCAGTGTAAACTTTAACAAAATCAAAGATATGGTTTAAAGGATTCCACAACAAACTGATATATTTTTAAAAATTATCTATTCTTTCTACATGATTCTTTTGGATTCTTCTAGAAATCAAAGTATGTAAAAGTCTTTAATCACTATTTATGTGTATAAGTTATACCTAAATCCCTGTCCGGATTGCATCCTTTAATTGCACCCCCCTCTTTTTATTCACTCTATCAGTAACTGCAACAAACAAAATCACCGAAAAAGAAAAAGAGACAGCGAGTACTTGCAAATTCCAGTTGTGCTGCAGATTACAAATACAAGGTAAGTTGTACTTGTAAAGGGTATGCCTAACTTGTAAACCTGTGTTAGTAAAACCAAGATGTCTGGGCCTCATTAAGAGAATCAGCTGCCATTTTAAGTCCACAAACCTAAACACACTATTCACTATAAAGAGACTTGAGTACACATGCTTATGAACACCATATGACAAAACAACCTCCCTTGTTTTCAAATAAGAATTACCTGCATAGTAGCATGGTCATCTGTGTGCAAGCTACACTGAGCCACTGCAGGAAAAGCTTGACATATTAAGAGTTCTGAAAGAGGGGGTTTAGTATTTCTCACTACAGTTGTTAAAATGTCTATTGAAGTCTGAAAAAAATCAGAAACAGGAATAAATAGGCTGAAAACAATAAGAGGCTGAATCTACCCCCCCCCAATCCTAAAACCAATACAGCAAGAGCAAACTATTTTATTTCCTGTTTCAGGGCAGTTTATTTTTATTTTTAGGAGCCCCATGGTGCAGTGGTTAAATGCCTGTACTGCAGGAAAAACTGTGCTCACGACCTGGGGTTCAATCCCAGGAAGCAGGCTCATGGTTGACTCAGCCTTCCATCGTTCTGAGGTCGGTAAAATGAGTACCCAGCTTGCTGGGGCGGGCAATGTGTAGCCTGCATACTGTAATTAAAAACTGTAAACCGCCCAGAGACTACTTGAAGTGGTATGGGGTGGTATATAAGCAGAACACTTTGCCTTGCTTTGTGCTAAAGAAATGAAAACTGATATTCAAATAAATATTTTTCCGTTGATAACAGTTTCACAATTTTCACCTTGAAAAAACCATGTATGAGGAACAACAAACAAAATCAAAGGAGTCTCTTTTATCACTCTAAAGTTACTAAATCAATATTCTTGAAAATTAACTGAGATGCTCTAAGGCAGATTTAAACTAATGTTCTTCCATTTAAGCCCCACTGATTTCAACAAGAACTAAGCATCACAACATAGAAGGGACTTCTGAAAAATAATCTGTTAAACATTTAATTTAAATCAAGCAATAGTTGCTGAAATGAGTTCCCAGGGACTACAAGAACAAAGATTGGCAGCATGTACGTAATGCAGGTATTCCAATGATGGCTGTATTTTCCAGAGCTAGCACGGGAATAAATGTTTCTGTTCTCCATAAAGAAAGAAAAAATCCATTTTTGACAAGGTGTTCAAATACTTACAGCACAAAGCCCCGCTGGAATCTTATCAGCTGGAGCCTGCATGATACTGACAAGAGTTGGAATTAATCTCATCTGCATTGCATCTTGGCAAGCTTCTATTTGTGCTAATTCCTTGAAGATATCTTGGGCAAGTGAGGCAACAACAGGATCTAAAGGAACAATAAACACCAATTGCTACTGAAGAATTTCTTGATAAAAACCAGAGTTAAAATAAGAAATGCATTTACTACATTTGTCTCTAGATCAAAGAAATGCTCTTCTAGAGCATCACACAGAATGTTCCGACCCATATAAGTATGGTGGCATTTATTTCACTGCTGAAGAAGAGAAAGAGAAGATAAAATTTCAGCAGCTGATGCTCCTACTTCAGGTGTTTCATGTAGGGAGAAAATAATAAGAACAACAGGATCCTAGAATATACGTTTAAAATAATTATTCTGTATCTCTGCTACTGGCACCCCTCAAACATGCACAGTCTTAACACATTAGACTAGGAATATTCTGAGATATCATAGTATTTACAGTTCCGTATAAGGAATACTAAGCTTTTGGATGTAATAAACTAAATGCATTTGTTACTCTAAGCACAGCAAACAAACTGAATCAATAAGACGTTAGTAAACCAGCACTTAAGTAAGTTCTAGTCACTAAACAAGTTAATTCTGATTGGGGTCACAATTATTGGTATCTATAATAAAAGATTTCAGTATAACCATTAAAGTATGTTTGCCTTTTTTGGAAATTAGAACGAAGAAGAAACATGTTTGTTTTTAATTCCAGGTTTGTCTGCAGAAAACCACAAAGTAACAGAGAAACTATTTTAGGATAGTCCTGTTACAATACTCATGGGTATAAAATTAACCACAAAATAATTCACTTGCTGTTTAATGATGCCATCCACTTGTGTTAAAAATGTATACTTTATTCCTTGCTATCAACTAAATGACAGCTGTTATTAAATATGAAAAGTGACTGCCAGAATAGGATATAAAAGATGGAGAGCCTTCAGCTGTCAGTATGTCAACATGTCATATCAATGTATCATATGTCAAAATCATGGTTTTCTTGAGATCAAGGAAGCGGGTTCTAAACCATTTACCAACTTCTAATGCTCACACCAAGACTCTAAACCATAATTATAGGTCCAAACCCACTATACTACAGAGAATCTTCTTAATCTGGTTCCTATAGATCAGATTAACAAAAGATGCCAATTTTAAAGCTTATTCTTATTATTTCTGGATTTTCACATTCCAGATGGGAGGCTTCACCACTGTCCCCCATAAAAGACACAGAAAAAAATCCTATAATCAATCACACTTGGGTGTTCAAAAATGTTTTGCATTATTTTCCACTGATTTGTCATTTAAACAAAAATCTTTGAAGATCAGCTTATCCATAATTACATCACCAAGATACTCTCTGGGCACATACCATTACTATACTTGAGAAAGATTGCTATAGTGAAGGGACATATCTTGTTCTCCACACTTGCTGTAAACGCTGGGTCTACTGTGCAGACAATGCAAAGGGTTTCCATCACAAGATTGAGAACTTCTGAACTAAATTGAGCTGCTAAATGGATTAGTCCATCAAGGATACTGGGAAGGAAAGGCTGCAAGACATGGGTGCTTTCCGAAATCTTCAGCTGGTCACAATAGCTAAGGAGGGGAAAAGATTAGCAAGGTCAGTAAATTTGTAATGGTGTGCAATATCACTCATAACCACAAACGTAATATTACAGATCCAACAATTCAACCATGGTACATAATTTCTTCAACATAAGATCACAAATCAACCAAACCATGCCTTATTTCCTGGTCTACATACCCCCAAATAGCCCTTACTGCAGAAATTCGCACAGAAGGTGGTTGGGTTTCATGAAGACCACTGACTGTAGCTTGTAAGAACTGCTGGATAAGTTCTGGAGACATTGCAACTGTAAATCGACTGGCAGCCCATAAAGCACGGCCAAGCAGAAAAGGAGACACTAGAAGAAAAAAGTGTTTATTTTAGTGCTGTCTGCTCACAAATACCACTAAAAAGTAAGGCTCTATATATAATTGAGAAGAATTCCTTACAGGGATAGAATGAACAATTAGGATACCTCATTATTAAAGTATGTCTCCACACAAAATCTTGCCAATGAAGTATTCAAGCCATCAAAAACCCAGCAATTAAGAACATAAGAAGAGCCTTGCTGGATCAGGCCAGAGGCCCATCTTGTTCAGCATCCTGTATCTCACAGTGGCCCCACCAAATGCCTCTGGGAGCACATGAGACTAGATATCTGTTTCCTGATACCACTCCCCTGAATCTGGCCTTTGAAGTACCCTGGTTTTAAGCTTGGAGATGACACATCTCCATCATGGTTTGTAACCTGTGATGGACTTTTCCTCCAGGAATCTGTCCAATTGCCTTTTGAAGGCATCCAGGCCTGATGCCATCACCACATCTTGTGGCAGGGAGTTCCACAGACTAACAACACGCTGGGTAAAAAAATATTTTGTCTGTCCTCTCTCTCCTAACCCACAATTTGAGTGGATGTCCCCTAATTTTGGTATTTTGGGAGAGGGAGAAGAGTGTCCCTCTATCCACTTGACTCATGCCCTGCATTATTTTGTACGTCTCAATCATATCCCCCCTCAGGCGCCTTTTTTCCAGACTAAAGAGCTCCAAATGTTTTACCCTTTCCTCCTAAGGGAGCTCCCCCAGCCCAGTAATCATTTATTCCTGAGTGTACCTTAAAATCTCTTCCTTTACTGTGCCCTGTGCAGGGATATAGAATGGGTTGCCACAGTGGTGGAAAACAGCCAGATAGCCATCTCTGGATGAATGTATATATACATCCCTCCTTTCCCCCTTGAAGGATGGCAGAGACAAGAGATGCACAATGTTTCCAAAGCCAAGAGTTCTGAAGGAGTGGCAGATTGGCAGGGCATGAAGAGATGAAGGGGAGATAGCAGCCATTGACTCCCATGTTTTAAATTCTCATTAATTCTCACAATTTCAAGTAGATCTTTAGCTTTGAGTTCAGTGTTTTTTGAATTAATACCAGCATGCATGCAAATGCAAAAGTAAAACAATTTACATCTACAAAATCCGTCACCTTGCTTTATATGCGTAACAGCACACAGTCTCAAGTAAGTAACTTCCCCAGTGCCATGTATCATCAATACTTAGTTGAATTTCTGGCTCTTGTTTTTATACACACCAGTCAATAATTCAAATGATGAAATACCTGACAGATTGAGGTCTGCAAGAACAACATTTGTTAGAAATCCATGCATATCAAAGTGTATTCTGCCATTCTTCACACTGTCTGTGATAAGAGATTTGACTGAACCTAAAGCCAGCATGCAAGCTTCATGTATCTTCCACCTGCAAAATATATAAGTGACTTAGGTTTTTCAATACTCACTTTTCTAATTTACTTCCATGGAAAAGTTAAAGTAATTTCGCTACCATTAATAATAAAAAATATTCCTAATACGAATTTATATAAACATGGTTCATTATATACTTCAAATAAAATATATCATAAATTTATCATAATGCATATGTTTTATTAAATATTTCAAATCAGAGATATCAGAAAGATATCAAAAGTAATGCATTCTATAGAGAAGGCTATACATCTGATATCCCAATAATTCTGATGTGCTTCAAATGCTGTTTCCTAGAGATGCAACTTAACAGAACTATACTGGATTCTCTTGGGATGGAAACCCAAGCTGATTAAACCATAGCGGACTCGCACAAAGGGTATTTTCACAATTAGATTAGGCTTCAGTGCTTATCTTTCTGAAGTAACATTAATTCTTTTCTGAAAAAAATATCATTTAAATAATCTGTTTAAGTCAGATATGAATAATCACAGCTAAAAGTAGATAGGCCCTCTTGTCATCCATTCTATACACTTATCTGGATAGCCTCTAGTAGTCTCTTTACTAACAACCTTTTTACTAGTTGTGGAAAACAAATTAACCAGCAGGTTCAATATTAAAAACAGAAATGAACCTAGCAAATTATTTATATCTCTCAGGACAAATTTATTCTAGTTTTATTAGTTTCTCCACTAGAGTCTCCAAGTTACTTGCTAACACTAGTAAGTAGACAATTACTAGAAATGTAATTTTATGACTCATAATTTTGTGAAACAAAATTTTAATGTTTAGTGCATGTTATATATTCTAAGGCAGGCATGTCCAAAGTCAAGCCCAGGGGTCAAATGCAGCTCATTTTCTAATTTTAAGTGGCTCGCAGCCATTTCTCCCTGCCGGCTCAGCCTGTCATGTGTCCCCACCAGCTGGCCCCTCCCCATACCAGATGGAGGCGTCAGCTTGCAGTTTTACGGTTTGCCTGCCCACCCTGCCTCTGTCCGTCCCCCCAGCCATCTGCCCAGCTTACCCACTCCCAGCTCCGTTGCTGCAGTGTCCTCCCCACCTCCTTGCATGTTCTAGACTAGAGGCTTGTCCAAAGTCCATCCCAGGGGCCAAATGCGGCTGAATGGTCAGCCCCCACACATTTTCACCTCACCAAATCTGGCCCTTCTTGCAAGAAGTTTGGACATCCCTGTTCTAAGGTATGACTGACTTATGATTGTCCTCTGCAGAATTTGCCTTAAGAATATAAAAGGCACCACACTGTATCAGACCCAAAGACCTATCTAGTCCACCATTGTGGTTCCACAGTAGCCAATCAGATGCCTAGAGGAACCCCACAGACTTGTGCAGCCTCCCATTCATAGTCCCCAAAAATTCATACTGAGAGCCATACTGACACTGACACTGACGACAACATGACTTACCAGTGCTCACCCCCACTGTTCTTTGCCTGCTCAGCTTCCTGCAAGTGTCTTGTGGCTGCTGCAGCCAAAGCTGTTGCACTTTCATTCTGGAAATCAGCTGCCACAGCCTAATAAAAACAGAATAGAATAGAACAGAACAGAATAGAATAACACTTTATTGTCATTGTACAAGTACAATGAAATTAAAAAGTGCCATCCAGTCTGCGCATCACTCACCCCTAATATAAAATTCCAAAACATAAGCCTACCATGAAAAACAAACATCCATATACATACTCCTACATAGGACAATAGCTGGTACTGTATTTTGTGTAGAAGGCAAGGGACTCACATATTATTATGAGTTTACTGATAACCAAGCTAGACGTCGTAGAACATGACCTCAAAGTATCAAAAATCTTTGGAAAACAGAAATTTTAATAAAAGTGAACACATATTTGCTGCTCTCTAGGACTATTCTCAGTCTGCCTCTCAGTCTGTTTCCTTCTTTCCTGACTCTATAAGTAGATATGTGATTGGCCCCTCTCCATGCGCCCACTAAGGAATGTGTCTACCTAGTTAGATTAGGAGTCTAAGCTTTTCTGGCTTTAATGTAATGTTCTTCATAAAGGCAGCAGTGGCATTGCGGTCCTCCAAAATTATAGCCCAGGGGGATTTCACTGTCCATGTGCAGATGGAAATGGCTGGTATAGCTGTGACGTTCATGGACTCCAATGCTATGAATCTACCCAACATGTAATCAGACCCATACATGTTGCTGGACACACTATGGACTCATTTTTACATAAGGGAACTAAGATAATCTGGTAGTGAATAATATGAGCACCATGCCACTTTAATGGACCAATCATTATCTGCTACAATGTAAGGTCAAAATGGTGACCCCAGCGTTGGAGATATGACCAATTAGAATGGTCTGCCCCCTCTGACTTATGGATTACAACTGGTTTCCAGACAGCCACATGGGTTGTTACTGGAGATCAGATTGACACTCCTCTTTCGGCTCTGGTATTCTGATGGTATATGGAGACTACCAGTGCAATAATCATGATTGCTCCTGAACGTCCTCTCTGGCTTGGGACACAATCCTCCCCCTGGTTCTCGGAGGAGCTTTGGGCCTCGAAGCATAAAAGGAGAGGGCTAGGGAGAAGATGGAGGAGAACTCCCTCAGACAAAAACCTGGCTGCAGTCAAGTCATGCTCCACGAAATCTGCTTGCCTTGTGAGGAAAATTCTGCAGGCTAATAATAAACACATGGAGATTTTTTTAGCTATCTTCCAGTCACAAATATATCATTTTTGGAGGATAAAATAATAGAGAGGGTGGTGGCTGATCAATTACAGGTTTTTGCTTTTGAAGTCAGATGGATTTGGCCCATGTCACTCTCGTTTCTAGCCCTTCCAATGTACTAAGAGTGTTGGTTGTTCTGCTAGATGACTTAATCTGGGAAGTTGATAGGGATCTACCTCTTCCGGTGCTCCTGAACCTCCCAGTGGCTTTTGATACCATTGACCATGGTATCATTGGTCGGGATTGGGTATCCAGGGCCAGGTTTTGGCCTGGTTCTGGTCCTTTCTTGAGGATCGAGTTCAGATGGTACAGCTGGGAGGGACTGCTCCCTTGGACACATCATTGTGGTATGCCTCATGGGTTGTTAATCTCCACCATGTTTTTTAACTTCTATGTAAGGCCACTGGGAGAGGTCATCAAGAGGTATGGAACCTCTTGTTTTTGACAATAGCAGAGGTCATCTGGAGTGCTGCTTAGAAGGTATGCTAGCATTTAAAGACCAGGTTCAGAGTCTGGGCGCCTTCCTTGACCCTGCGCTCATCCAGATAGGTGCAGTAGTCAAGACTGCCTATTTCCATCTGTGGTGGATCTCAAGACTCCAACCATACTTGGATACTGATGCCCTTAAAACATTTACCTATGCCCCTGATCTCCAGACTGGACTACTGCAGCTCTCTCTACATGGGGCTGCCCCTGACCCTGACATGGCAACTTCAGGGAGTCCAAAATGCAGCTGTAAGGATGGTGACAGGTATTCATAAATTCCAACACATTACACCAGTCCTGGCATGTCCACATTGGCTCCTAGTGATATATTACATCAGGTTCAGGGCGTTAGTACTAACATATAAGGCACTACATGCTTCAGGACCTCAGTACATGAGAAAGTGCATAAAGAACACATCTCAGGCTGGACTGCAAGAGCATCTTCATCATTTTAGCAAAGAGTGGCCACTCCAAGAGAAGTTTTAAAAACATCTACCCATAAGCAGGCATTTTTGGTGGTGGCCCCAAAGCTTTGGAACCACCTCCCTGTGGATATTCACCACACATTTACCCTTGTGGGGGTTTGGAAGGCCCTGAAAACTAATTTATTTCAGCAGGCCTTCCTGACCTAGTAGGATGGTTCCCCATTATACCCATTATACAGTGTATGTCTACATTTTATATAATACAGATGTAGTTGAATTGGAGTGTGGCAGGTCAGTGACAAAAAGTTTTTCTCTTTTTCTCTCCCAGGCGGCGGCGACAAAGGCAGCTGGCCAGCATCAGCAAGTTTTCTTTCTTTCTTTTTTCTCCCCGCAACCTCCATCCCCGCAGGCCAGCCGCCAAGCTCAGCGGTGAGGAGGGTGGCTGGCCAGGGGTGAAAGCTTACGCCCCACCACCCCTGATGCCACCATTATCCTTGGATAAAAGCGCTTGCTCTTATCCAGAGATTTCACTATCCATGGATGGTCCCGGAACCGATCTCCCCACAAATACAGCGGTCCTACTGTAGTGTGAAAACCTCCATCCAGACCCTTCCTTGCACAAGTTCTACCTGATAAAGCAAAGTGTTTTGCTTATATATTACAATGTAGTGCTCTCTGGGTGGTTTGACAATTTAATTATGCAGGTTACATATTACCCCCACCTTATGAGCTGAGTACTCAGAAGGATAGAAGACTGAGTCAACCACAAGCTGTATACCTGGGATTCAACCACAGGTGAGTACAGTTTTGACTTCAGTTAAGCACTTTAACAACTGTGCCACAAGGCTTCTAAAGCTGATATGTGTGAGATCATCTGCCAGATGAGTGATTAAATTATTTAGGCTTGTTGGTTGCCAAATCTGACAGATGTTAACAGATATATATATATAAACTGACATAGTTTATATTTTTATTTCATTCTATTTGATTGTTGTACCTGTTATTTTATGTCTTGTCAACCATTGGATGTCTGTAAACTACTTTGGTAATGTAAATTTAAAAAGTGGTACATAAACCAAATTAAATAAATAAAAGTTTTTTTAAACCACTTCTAACTGCTTATTGTGGAATCAGCAGCCCATGTATCTACACATTCTACTGAGAAAAACTTTTAGTTCTCACTTTCTGGGCACTTTTAAGACTGTTAATGCATTGTTCTATGGTCTATTCTCAGTATGAAACCTGACTTTTAAGTGATTCCAGACCAAAGTGGCTTTAAATAACATAGCATAACTATATAATCAAACAAAGAATAGAGGATATTGAATATCGAATAGACTTCTCTAGTATTCAAAATACAACAATAAGGAGCTACATGAAAAAATTTATGGACCCAGCCAAATATTTAACCCCTTTGGAAGTTAAAGGATCTAGAACAGCCTTTACTCTGGCAAGTTGTTTGGCACTCCCCTCTGCTGTACTTGAAAGTAAAGTATAAAAATATCCCATTTGCTAACAGGATTTGCTCCTGTCCCCTCTGGGAGAGCGAGGCCACTGAGCACATGTTTTTCACCTGCCCACTATATGAGGTGGCACGTAAAGAGACTATTACCCCCTTGATGGAAAGAATCCCTGGATGCTCAGAGAAAACCAGACTGGAATTATTCCTCCTTTCGAATGTAGATATGAAGATCACCTGTCAAGTAGCTAGGTCCTGCATGACAAGACTCTGCCTACGGAAGCCAAAGGCCAACCAGATAGCAGACTCGTATGCTTCCTAACATGCTTTAATGTAATGAAATGCCCAAAATTTGGAAGCTATAAGGTTTTATTTATGTGAGACTGGTCTAAGGACTGTAGATAAATTTTATTATTATCAACATAGCATAGAGGTTACATATACTCAGGCTCCAAGCATTAGGAGTTAAATATGTAGAGGAAAGCTTCATATGAAACGTCAATCTCTGATTCATCATTACTTTTAAACCAGAGGTAAGAGACCTGTGGATATCATTGGACTACAATTCCCATTAGTCCCAGACAGCAAGCCCAATAGTTAGTATGATGAGTTACCT
This sequence comes from Phrynocephalus forsythii, assembly GCA_029282475.1. NCBI lineage: Eukaryota > Metazoa > Chordata > Lepidosauria > Squamata > Agamidae > Phrynocephalus > Phrynocephalus forsythii. The sequence goes on along the minus strand of JAPFRF010000005.1, from coordinate 89,330,318 downwards.
GGAGGGCCATGGGTTCCCCAGCCCTGATTTAGATCCTTTGGAACACGGCATATTCTCTCTTACCAGCAATAAGTCCTGTGCAGCAATTCTAACTGTATAAGAAAATGTATCATCGTCTTCATCTTCAACAAACTGTTGTGGGTTTGCAGTCCAGACTTTTATCTGAAAAGAAATCAAAACAGCTCAATATTGTATAGAAGATTCTCTGCCATTCCAGACTATATATAACTAAATTAACTGTTACATACTGACAGTTGTTTTATATCCTATTTTTTTCCTACAGTACATTAATAACTGCATGCCATTAAGTCAATCTGGACTAATACCGGCCCTTTCCTTGGTTTTCTAGGTATAGAGAACTCAGAAGTGGTTTTGCTGCTTGCCCAAGCTGGCTCTTCTCTCTGGAGGTACAGTATGGAATTGAACTCCTAACATCTGGCTCTGCAGCCAGATACCTAACTCACTAAGTTAGGGATGTCCAAACTTCGGCCCTCCAGATGTTTTGGACCACAACGCCCACAGTCCTTTGCCATGGGCAATCGAAGCTTAGAATTCTGGGAGCTGTGGTCCAAAACATCAGGAGGGCTGAAGTTTGGACATGCCTGCAAAGGCTATCCATCCAACTTAACTCAAAGGGGGTGGGGGTGGGGTGGATATGAACATGCATTTTTCTGACCCCAAATCCAAGCTCAAAAACACCTGAATTCAACCTTTCAGCATATATCTTAGCAAAGAAGTGAACACATGGAGTAGACTACCATGGAGGTTTTTTTGTTTACAAATTATGCAAAATCCAGAACTAGGCAGAAAACCTCTTACATAATATGCTGCAGCTAATAGTGGCTAATTGATCAGATGCTATACGCATGTCAGCTTCAAGATGTTTCTCTTAACCTGTTTGAAACATCTGCTGCTCAAAAGTGGAACATATCATCAACTTTTCCCCCCAAACCGTTACTATGGTGAGTGAATAGTTAAATTAACAATAATGCAGCAAAAGTGTTACACAATCACTCTATTGCAAACAATTAATTGTTAAAAGCCAGAAGTGAAAAACATTTAACCATTATCACTCATACGATAACAAGAAGTTCTTCTTTAAAAAAAATACACCTTTATGCCAAAGTTCTGCCACTTGGCACAGTATACAAGTCCATTCCATAACTGTAGACTCTTTAAAAGGAATGATAAATTATCATGGATGCTGTATTTTCTAACACTAATTAATAGCCGAGTTGAAAGCATGAATAAAATATTAAAAATACATTTTAATATTTTAACATAATAATGTACCAAAACATACTTACTTGCTCTTCTGTGATTTGCATATAAAGAATGATGTAATATATTAATTCTGGCAAAGCTTTTTTTACTGTGCTTTTAAACTTGTGGTTTTCCAATAGAGCATGAACAAATTCAAATATGCTAAAGACTAGATTTTCAAAGCCCAAAACTTCACCTAAATTGGGAAGAAAATAAAAACAAAAAGCAAGGAAACTGAACACTTTCTGGCATGAAAAATCTAACATACACTATGAAAAGCTCTTTCAAATAAATACTTCTTGCATGATATCTGTGTTACAGTATTTACAGAAACTCATGTTTATCAGCTGTAGTTGATTTTATTGCAATTTCACCTAAATGATGAAGAAATTATAACTCTATAAAGAAAAAAAATCAACATACAGTAATGTAATTTTTTTAATTTTCCCCCAATGTCTTCCTCACCAAAACAGCATTTGATCTTATTCTCACAACCTGAATGGAATGTATTATCCAAGAATTATGCCTTTGTTTTTTAGATGACTTAATCAAGGGTTTGTTTGTTTGTTTGTTGGATTTTTATACCACCCATTTGGCAGCGAGGTCACTCTGGGCAGTTAACAACAATCAATACAATACAAAACAAAACAACACAATGCAAAAAACAAACATACAACTCATACAATAAAATAAAATCAACATAAATTACATTAAAATAATAAAAATAAAATTAAACAACATCAAATGACATATAAAGGATGATTGGAGGGCTGGAAACCAAGTCTTATGAGGAAAGACTGAAAGAACTAGGGATGCTTAGCCTTGAGAAAAATAGACTGAGGAGAGTTATGATAACATTTTTCAAATACTACTCTTTTTTATATATTTTTCCTACTAGCAGCCTATGAAGGTATCACCCATAGTCTAGTTTTGATTTTACTTGAAAGGCTGTCATACAGGATCTGTCTGTCAAACAGACAGGATCTGTTTTAGATCATCTAAGAGTGCAGGATATGCAACAATAAGCTCACATGACAGGAAGCCAAATTTTGGATGAACATCAGGGAAACCTTCCGAAATGTTCAAATAGTACAGCAATGGAACCAATGACCTCAAGAGGTGGTGAGCACTCCAGCACTGAAGGCATTTAAGATAAATTTAGACAACCACCTTTGATTTCTATGGCCTTATAGGGCCCTTCCAACTTCATGATTCTTTGATTCCAATCCTGTCACTACTTAATTGGACTGTCAGTCACATCTTTAGTAATGAATTTCCTACCATCAGAATCCACTGGGTCCTCTACTTCTTCTGTGTAATTTACTTCTGTTCTCACATAGGTATAAGTAAGTTAAGGAAAAAATGAACTCAGTTTACATAAAGTGTTTCTATTAAAATAAAAAGGAGAAGGAAAATTTGAAGTTTATAAAAATAGCTAAGAGTTTTAAAATTCTGTTTAGAATCAAGGTATATATTTGAATGTGAGGACAAAACATATTGAACCAGATATAAATATACTGCAGCTAATGCTTAAAAATACAGATCAACTCCATATCATAAACATCTTTGGGAAAGCTGCACATGACAGAAATCTATCAAGCCATTTTAAAAATTTCTTTCAAACAGCTTGGAAGGGATGCTGTTGTCCATCAAGTGTCAGTTTCCCAAGCTATTGTTCCAAGAGCAAAAACCTTCAGACACACATTCACACCTTTGCTTCAACAGACCAGGGGTCTGCAACCTTTAAGACATAAAGAGCCACTTGGACCCGTTTCCGACGGGAAAAAAAACTGGGAGCCGCAAAACCATTGTGACATTTAAAACAAATATATACAACCGCTGCCGCCGTTCTCGCTATTCCGCCTCAGCAACCGGGCGCTGGGCCAGGGCCGTTCGAGGCTCCGTGAGGTGATCACCCGCGCTCCGGGCCTACCAGCGCCGCCGCCGCCGCCACGGTCCCGCAGCCGGAGGCGAGGGAGCGGCGCCCGCCTCAGCGGTTGAAAACACCCCGCGGCTGGTCCCTTTTTCTGGAAAGACAGCGACCTCTCCTCCCCCCCACACACTCACACACACACACTTCTTGCAGCCGTGGTGTGTGTGCGTGTGTGGGCAAAGTTTGGCTTGTGAAGGAGACGGAGGGAAGGGGCGGGTGATGCGACACAGACACACACACACACACACACACACCCTTCTTGCAGCCGTGGTGTGTGTGCATGTGTGGGCAAAGTTTGGCTTGTGAAGGAGACGTAGGGAAGGGGCGGGTAATGCCACACAAACACACAGACACACACAGACACACACACACACTTCTTGCAGTCGTGGTGTGTGTGCGTGTGTGGGCAAAGTTTGGCTTGTGAAGGAGACGGAGGGAAGGGGCGGGTGATGCGACGACACACACACACACACACACACACACACACACACACACTTCTTGCAGCCGTGGTGTGTGTGCGTGTGTGGGCAAAGTTTGGCTTGTGAAGGAGACGGAGGGAAGGGGCGGGTGATGCCACACACACACACACACACACACACACACACACCCTTCTTGCATCCGTGGTGTGTGTGCGTGTGTGGGCAAAGTTTGGCTTGTGAAGGAGACGGAGGGAAGGGGTGGGTGATGCACGACACACACACACACACACACACACACACACACACACACACACACACACACACACCCTTCTTGCAGCCGTGGTGTGTGTGTGTGTGTGGGTAAAGTTTGGCTTGTGAAGGAGACGGAGGGAAGGGGCGGGTGATGCGACACACACACACACACACACACACACACACACACACACACACACACACATCCTTCTTGCAGCCGTAGCGTGTGTGCGTGTGTGGGCAAAGTTTGGCTTCTGAAGGAGACGGAGGGAAGGGGCGGGTGATCACACACACACACACACACACACACACACACACACACACACACACACACACACACACACACACACACACTTCTTGCAGCCGTGGTGTGTGTGCGTGTGTGGGCAAAGTTTGGCTTGTGAAGGAGACAGTGGGCGGGTGAGGCTGAAAGAAGCGGGAGGGTGAGTGGCGCGCTGGGCCACCGTGGATCTCCCCGGTCCGCTCCTCCATTCTGCTTTCGGACCCCCTTTTTGTCCGTCCAGGAGTGTCAACACAAGGGGGCTTGCAAAGAAGGCTCAGCAGAGACTATTTTTCTTGAGAGCCTTAAGGAAAAACCATCTTCCACAGAAGCTGCTGCTGGCCTTCTATCATTGTGCAATTGAGAGTGTGCTTACTTACGGGTTATGTGTGTGGTATGGAAGTTGTACCCTCCGGGATAAGACAGTGTTGCACAGAATCATAAGAATTGCAGAGAGTATTGTGGGCTGTTCACTCCCCACCCTAGAACAAATTTATACTACCAGGTGCCACTGTAAAGCATTAGATATATTAAGAGATCCATCACATCCTGGTCATCACCTCTTCGAGTTGCTGCCATCGGGACGGAGATATAGAGTACTTAGGGCAAGAACAAACCGTCTCAAAAATAGCTTCTTTTTTAGAGCAATATTGGCCTTAAACGGAAATCCTGGACTTTGAAGTCAGCTTATTTTATATGTCATATTTTAGTCATTTTATATGTCATATTATGTGTTGTACCTGTTTTTAAATCTATGTGAAATGTTTTAAATGAGTTTTATATAGCAACCACAAAATTTCGTTGTTCCTGCGAGGGGGCAATGACAATAAAGATTCCTATTCCTATTCCAGGCCGCCGCCGCCACCACCACCACCACCACAAACTGACCGGCTGCTTGGGCCTGGCCGCCGCCGCCTCCCCTCGCCCTTTTCCCAGCCGGGCGCGGCCATTGTGCCCGCTTCCCCCTCGCCGCCGCCTCCTCCGCCTCCTCCACTGCCGGTGATGGCGGGAGGAGGGGGAGGAGGAGGAGGATTACCAACACGCGTGGCTTCCTGCTGCTGCTGCTGAGCGGCCCCTGACCCCCGTGGCGGGAGGAGACCCCGGCGGCCACCGATGCCACCCCCACCACCCCTCCAACGCCGCCGCCGCCATCCTGGCCCTGGCCGGCCCAGGAGCCTTCGCCACGGCCGAGGAGGCGGCGGTGCACCGGCGGCGGCAGCAGCACCAGGAGGAGGAGGAGGAGGAGGAGGAGGAAGATGAAGACGAGGAGGACGGTGGCGGCGGCGAGCTGGAGTTTTCCCCGCGGTCCTAGTTTAAATGCCGCGGGACCCCTTCCACGAGGGGAACCTCCCGGAGCCGCGGCAAAGGTTCCAAAGAGCCGCATGCGGCTCCGGAGCCGCGGGTTGCAGACCCCTGCAATAGACTATATAAGTAACAAAAGTCTTTGGAACTTACTGTCATTACAAAACATGCTAAGACAGCAGACATCTGTAGAATTACTAACAATAACAATGATTAATAATGAGATACAGTAGCTCAATGTTCATTCTTTCCCATGAAGATAATGGCTGAAACCCAGTTGCTTAGAATGGTAAATTGCACTAGAGTAGGTCCACTGAATCAGTGGGGACTCAGTGAGCTAATTCCTCAGGACATTCTACTGATTCAAATGGGTCTAACTCTAGTTGCATCTTATTATACTAAAGTAGGTCACAGTTAGAGTAGGCCCATTTTGATCAGTGGAACTTAAGAAGATGACTCACTAAATATCCCATGGTTCAATACATATATTATAGTGTCACTTACTAAATTAAGCAACAGGATTTCATCCATTATGATTGAATCTCTCTATACATGGTTACATACATTCCATTTTGGCTTAACCTCCTGAAGAACGTATCAATTTCAAAACTTACAATGCTTGGCCTAAAACAAAAATACAGTGGTATTTGTGGTACAGTAACCCCCACCTGTCGCGATAATTGAAAATCCGCAATATGCGGATGCTGGGTCGGGCCGGGACTGGGGGCCCTCATACGCTTACCTGAGGCCTTCTGCTGCCTCGAATGAGCCTCTGATGGCGTTCTTGGGCCTGTCAGAGGCTCCAGAAGTGCTTTCCAATGAACCGGAAGTCACTTCTGGTTCACCAGAAAGCACTTCTGGGGCTTCCGGCAGGCCCAAGAAGCCTGTCAAAGGCCTCAGAGGTGATTTTAAGTGATCTGGAAGTCACTTCTGGTTCGCGAGAAAGCAGTTTTGGGATCTGTGACAGGCCCAAGAAGCCCGTCAGAGGCCCATGCGGGCAGCACCAGACCTGGGGTAAGTACAGGAAGCCTGAAACAGGCCCAAGCAGCTTGCTCCAGGGAGCCTTGACTATCATATACTGCAGTCATGTGATATATTACAGTAACCCCCCGCCGATCGCGGGGGTTAGGGACCCACCCCACCCGCGATCCATGAAAATCTGATATGTGGAAGCGGGGGGCTGGGGGCAGGGTGTGTGATCGCGTGCCTTTCCCAAAAGCCTCGGAGCGGGGGGGGCGGCGGCGCGGAAGGACCCGATCTCCCCCTGCCCCCCCCACACCACGCATGGCTCCAAGGCCTTTCAGAGGCGCCGGGGGGGGGTGACGGAGAGGGACGCTGTCCCTCCACGCAGCCCTTCCACGTGGCTTCGAGGCCCTCCGGAGGCGCCTCGGAGAGGGACGCCATCCCTCCCCACAGCCCTCCTGCGCGGCTCCGAGGCCCTCCGGAGGCACCCGGGTGGGCCACGGAGAGGGCCGCCAGCCCTCCCCGCAGCCCTCCCGAGTCTCGTCAACCCACCTCATCTTATGCTTCAGTCAAATTGCTGATGCTAAAAGTATTAGACAAGCACACAGCCTAGGACCAGAAGACTCAATGCAGTTAGGAGCTTTGTAAAATCCACAGCTGTTGGAGCCCACGCCTAAAAAAACAACATTCCCTGGTCCCCCCCCACTGTGTATCCACCCCACCTCACTGCATCATTTTTAGAAATTAGCTCTCATTGTAGAGAACACTACAAAAAGGATATAAGGCTGCACTTTCTGTAAGTGTATTCCAAACAATGGGAAGAATCTGTTGCATGGAGGAAATCATGTGCCTTGGGTAATTCTTCACTAATGCCGTCACTGCCTGAAGGAGAGAAGAGAAATTCCTTAGAGACATTAACAAACTTTCATTTACAAAATTAAGCATTTTTCAGCACCCTACTCCCACATTTCTCTTCAACAATATAAAAGATCTATTACAGCTCATGTGAGGTGATATAAAAATCTTTTTCAGCTTTGAGAACATTACCAAAAACATTACGTGCTGATGGGAAGATCTTGTTCACAGATCTAACCATTCTGAAAAACACACAAAAGTTTCTCAGCTGCATACAGCTCTTGCCCTGATCTTATTCTAAATTTAATGTACAATGAAATATGCTGAAACAATTTGTAACAATGCACAGAACCTTCTTACAGTACTTTTCATGGAAGGAATATGCATTTTGATATGAAAAAATGGATTTGAAAGGTCATTAAAATGCATTTTGTTTCTGCAAAACCAATGGCACCGGCATTACTAGCACCTCCTTTTTTATACTGACTCATGATACATTACATTAAAAATACTGCTGTTAATACAAAATACTGCATAGATCAAAAATTCTTAAGACCCTTCATTTTTCTCACCTTTCACAAAAACAGCACTCTTAACATCAAGCTTTGTGCTAATATGTTGATATACTTTATATGCTCACCTTTAAAACCTCCATTTTAATCCCACTATCTGATGTAGGACCATCAGGCATTTGCAGAGCCTGCACAAAGGCTTCTGTGAACTGCTGCACCACAGGGAAAATCAGGACTTTCGCTGCTCCCTACAAAAAAGGAGGAGGAGGAGGAGGAATCATCATCACTGGGTTTCATGTATTGGCAACATACATCTTGCGTGTTATGGGTAAAAATACATTACTCTGAAGACTAGGTACTAATTACAGTATCTTCCTGTGTATAAGACTATATCTTTGCCTAGAATTGTCAGACTAACATTGAGGGCCATCTTATACATGGAAGTAAGCATTGAGAGAACCATGAGGTTGTGAACTGTAATTTTGGGTAGGAAAAGTGGAGGTCATCTTATACATGGGGGCATCTTATAGACAGAAAAATACATCTATAATACTTTAATTAGCTTCACCCAAATCCCATTGCTAAGTGAACTCAAGTAGAATATTGAGAGAACTGGGCAGAATAGCAGTTCCTCATTTTGAAGGTTTCTGGAGGTTATCCCTGCACACAATAACCACGGCTGTGGTCATGCCTGGGTTTTGATCCTGATCTTCTGAAGGTCCGGTTTTCCTCTTCGTCCCATCACGTGATTTAAATGTGGGACAAGAGTTCCCAAGTCAAAAGCTGCTTTTTTTATTTTAAAGTGCAGTTCAGCCCCCTTGGCCAGCAGGTGGCGCTAGCATTTGAAAAAAAAAAAAAGGACCACTTGGCTGGGGGAAAGGAAAACTTGTAGGACCGGATAGAGCTTCCTGTTTCTCTGAAGGTGAAAAGCAATTAAAAAAACATAGCCCATGGGCCCCAGGAACAGCCGGTTGGTGCTATGAAAAAAGAAAGAAAAAGAAACCCGGATCATCTGCATGGTCCCACGGCGTCTGCCTCCTTAAAACCTTGATTTTCAAAGCGAGGCAAAATTTCCCTACCTCTTTGGTGAGTCACAGAAACCTCGCTTCAAGGGGCATTACCGGTTTTTCTTTTTTTTAAAAAGCCCGGTGGCTGTGGGGACGGCATTTTTAGACACAGGTTATCTGGTAATTTAAAGTGCTTCTAAAGGGATGTGGGACCGGTGCCTACGTGAAAGGTTTTTTTGATAGAGAAGGCTCAACTTAAAGCTTCCTCTACTTGCTGAGCAAATATATTTCCTACATACAGTATAGAAAACCACATATCCTATTGGGAAATGTAAGAAATGATACCTGGTGAAGTGTTACCAAAATCAATATAACTCATAAAAGATATCAGCTGCTCACCTTTTCCAACTCCTCCATGTTACAGATCATATGGGCACAAGTGGTGAAGATTTCTACAGCACGTGACCTTGTACGAATACCATAAACCTAGCCGAAAAGAAATAGCAGTCAAAACATCAAAAGGACTGCATTTATTAGTCTTGTTATCAGCAGCTTTCACCCACATTAGTTCTTTTTGCATTATAATTCCTAGAGAACACTGTCTAATAAAACAAAGTTTGTTTTCTAATTTTACTCTCTGCAAACTGAATTAATCATTTATCTCTAAGAATTGAAACATTTTAACGCAGAAGATACGCGGAACATGCTTACTTTCACAACAGACCATGAGAGCACATTCTTATCCCTAGTATAAAGGTTGTGACACTGCTGAAGTACTGGTTTCATTGTTTTACAGTAATACCTTGGTTTGCAGGCATAATTCATTCCGGAAATGTGCTGGTAAACCAAAACACTCTTATATCAAAGCAAATTTCCCCATATGAAATAATGGAAATTCAGATTACTCATTCTGGGGTCCTATAGACTACATACTGTACACACAAAAAGCCAAAACACACAAAAGAAGTTGGCTAGAAGTCCATGTCCACACCATGGCTGCAGAATCTGCTCTGTCTGGGACTAACAACTGGATTTTACTGTGACATTTTAATGTGACAATAACTAAATGCAAATTGCAGCCCTCTACACACTTGACAAGCTACCCCATGACTAGAAATGGTTTGAAAAATAAGAAAGGATGTTGAAAACAAATTAAATAAAAATCTAAATATAAAGAAAAATAAAACTCTAACCCGCACTCTCCTTTGAAAACTTACATTCCTCTATCCTCCCTCTGCTTTTGAGGCTTGCCTGAAATGTAACATTCCAGATAATCCCCCAATATCCAGCAGGTAGAGAGAGAAAGAGAGCCAAGAGTGGCTCACTTGTGATAATGTGACCCGTTCCAGTGCTCGTATAGCAAGACATTTCTTGTTAATCAAGGCAAAATTTAAAGGAAAAATTTGCTTGTCTTACAAAACACTCTTAAACCAAGGTACTGCTGTACTTAAAAAACAAGTAGTTTGTCTTGCACTGTCATAGGGTCAGCGCTCAAGCAGCTTCCACAAGTGCCAACTGAGCACAGCCCGATTTGCCAGGATATAGTAGTGTTTGCTGGTGGGAGGCCTCTACAGACGTCCAGAGAACCTCTGCAGATTACAGATGCAATCATGGAAGGGGCCATCAGCTACTTATAGTAATACCAGATTGCCAGTGGCAAGTCTAGAAGAATGTTTTCTCTGTCTTCTCCAATTTCAACTTTCTTTACGTATCATCAAAGGATATGGGGGGAAATTAGAGGAAATATGGATTAGCAGGAATAGCCAATACTAACTCTACGCACTCAGAAATGCTGGAAGGAAGCCTCTTCTAAAGCACACCGTTACTGCAACAAAAGTGAGAAGTGCTATTTTTACTGCTATTTTTATTAATACCTCTGCCATTGTAAAAATCTTATACATCTCAGGTAGAATAACTGGAGCAACAAGGGGCATCTGTGTGTCAGTCACCTCCCGAGTAAATTCTAGAAAACAGTGAAACAATATGTTTATATAATCGAAGTACACTTCTTCAGAGATCATGCAGTAAGAACATCTTATTTTTCAGGCAAGCTGCAAGGACAAATGGACTCTCCACTCCAGCTGTGCAGAATCAAAGTCTAGAAAAGAAAATATACAGAGTAGGGAAGTGTAGATTATAGCTAGTAGCTTGATATTGCTTCCATGTCAGTGTACAGAAGGAAAGTGCTTTGAATAACTGGGTTAACCTATTCTGAATAAGATCCTATGTTTAAAGTATCACATTGTTTCTGTTAAAACATATAACCAATGTCACATATAAATTATGTTTATATGAATATGTCTCTGTCTATCACTGTCTGTCACAAGGCTACAGTAACATATAGCCAAGGCTCTCACTTCTCATTAGACATAACATGGGATTACTGTTCATGTAAATTGGAACTCTTCGATCCTGAGATGTATGATCTCAGTCTTATTGTGAGGCATATACAGTAGTATTTTATCCTGTTGAGATGAATTGATCTGAGTCCGCTAGCTCAATTCATTTTCCATCCTGCAGAATTCTATTTCTTTCTAATAAATCCTGCCCCACTAAAAATTGTGAACTGCCGGAATAAACAAACCAGAATTTTTACAACAAAGCTTTGCATAGCAAAGCTCAGCTTGGATGTTGACAGCATCAATGCTAGGAGTCAAGACAGCTTATAAGGTCTTGTGTTTAGAACTGTTCCCAGAGACATCAAGCAAGGGAAAATTCTAGAACTTGACTCCTCTCACCCCTCTGACTTCTCTCTTGTTTTCTCTCTGTCCGGCACACCCGTTATATCTCCCAACTATTACCCCTCTCTTTGTGGTGACTTTCTTTCTTCATGGCTAGCTACAATCTTTGACTCTCTATATTTCTTTTATCTTTTTTCTTTCAGTTGCTCCTTTTTCATAGCTCCTCTCTTTCGTCACGGTTTTCCTCTCTTCCAATAGGACCTCCCCCCTATCCTCCCGTTTCTTCATGACTCCTCTCTCTTCCCCCTTTCTCTTTGGCTGCCAGGGCTTCACTTTCCGCCTATGGTTTCTCTGGCCCCCTCTTCTCGGCTCCTCCCAGTATGTGGCTCTGCTTCCTAGTTTTTTTGCCCCATTTCTTCCTGTGGCATCTCTCTCTCTCTCTCATTCTCTCTCTCATTCTCTCTCTCTCTCTCTCTCATCTCTCTCTCTCTCTCTCTCTCTCTCTCTCTCTCTCTCTCTCTCTCTCTCTCTCTCTCTCTCTTCTCTCTCTCTCTCTCTCTCTCTCTCTCTCTCTCTGTGTGTGTGTGTGTGTGTGTGTGTGTGTGTGTGTGTGTTCAATGACAGTTATTTTTGTTCTTAGACTGCAGTGGTACTCTACCCTCTTGCCTGGAAAGTAAACCGCATTCATCTCAGCATGATTCAAGTAATGTACTTAGTTACCTGAACTACTGGTAAGATGTTTGGACAAATGAGTTGGAATACTAAAATTATAAGAATATGAAGCTGGAATTTATGAAAGACATCAAATGTAAAACAAAGATTATTATGGCCATGCATCTTTTAAACAACAGAACAGATCAACATCAAATGAAAAGCATGTAGGAGGAAGCATTTTCTTCTCAGGAAGCCATGCTAGGCATGCGAAAAATAACAGAATTGACTATATATTGCTAAAATTGGCAGCAAAACATGTTTACAGTGTGTATGTGTTCCCCCTATGACCATGTAATATCACAAATGCTCTCCAGATTCAGAATACTTGCACGCAAGGAGTAAATTTGCGTTTGAGTTTTAATACTTTAAAGTGCAAGTGAAACTCATTACACAAGTACCATATGTCGCCACTAATGGCATTTTTTCCAGGAAAAATCCCACAAAGTATAGTTGTCCTTACCACTTGTAGCACAGCACTTCCAGAGGCAAACATATTACTCACACGTTTCAATATATGTACTCCATAGACTTCAGATACATGTACAAGGAGGAATGAAAGGATGAGAAATGAAACCATGTCTTTATTATCCACCTCAGTATGAACTATTTAATTTCCAAGAGGAGGCACTATTTCTTTTATGAAATCCACCATATTAAAAAAATATTGGAAGTCAAAGTCAAGCTGGCAGAATTGCTTAGTTACAACAGTGTAACATATGCATACCTGTAAGCACTCGCATAGCTCCATGTACTGCATTCAGATCCCCACTGACCAGCATTTCCATCAACAAATTGAAAAGTTCAGGCCAAGCCTCAGGCCAATCCCAGTGCGCTATTGCTGAAACTGCATAAGCAACACTTGAGCGCACTTTACTAATCGATTCTCTTAATCCATTGGGAAGTAGTTCCCTAATGGCAGCCTTTGCCTGCAGATGAAAAGGAAGAGGAGCTTACCAAGGGACATCAATTCCACAAGATTGTAGGTTTTGCATAGGACAATTCTTAGCCACACATAACAATAAATATCCAATAAAATGTGTTTTACAGAAACATATACAAGTACTGTACAGTATTTAAATGGGTTTAACAGAGAATACAAGAAAAGCAGTTCCCTGTTAAATTCACACACCATGAATAGTTGAGATAAAGATTACCCTTTCTGTAGTCTCAGGAGGTCTAAACTTGTCCGACTGGGAACACCAGTGAGTTTCCACATATTGTTTCAAAATCACAGATGCCAGCTGTGGGTAAAAAAGGCAAATGAAACAGAACCAAGATTCTCAATTTGAGAATTCATTTCAAGTGTCCTCTCAGATGTCTTAGAGAACAAGCAAAACTGTCAAAGATTAAGAAGAACATTAATCCAGAATGAGGGTTCACCTTTGTCATAAAAGCACCCTACTAGAAAAGTTTTGCTATGACATGCTTCATCCACATCTGCAATGATGAACTAAAGTCTGGATTATGTTCTTGTGAGGCAATTCTGTTGCCCTGAAAGACATTCTGCTAGCACTGGAAGAGTTGCCATCTCCTTGAAGGACAAGATGCACAGTTCAATAAATGCTCACTTATCCAACTATGTCACTACAGACACAACACATGGAATGCCTTGCACAAGTTGTCTGATTTGCCAACTACAATATCTTCTAAACAAAGCCTCAGCAAAATTTAAGAAATCAAAGGTAGACTATTTTAATACACTGTTGATGGTATTGGTACCGAAGCCTGTCTAATTAGTTCAGAACCAAGCTAATGGCTTGCCATTTGGAATTATCTGACTGCACTTCTCGTCACTCCTTAACAGTTGAGACTGGGTCCTCCTCCTTTCCAGGCAAACTTCAGAGAGCTGGTGACTATGTTTAAAGTCCTTTGCAGCTTTGGATCAGTGTACCTGAAGAATCAATTCCCACCCTCCTAACCTTTTCAAGCTGGTTAATGAAGCTATCAAAGGTCCTCTTACAGAAGTTTGCTGTCAACTAAACCAAGGTACAGTAGGTGGCGAGCAAGCAAAGAACCTTCCCATTGGTGGTATCCTTTTTTCAGAGGGAAAAAATCAAAGAAAAACAAAACACAAAACATGTGACACCTTAAGGACTAACTTTCATATTTCATAACATTCTCTGAAACTTTTTCCAGGGGGCTTCCTTGATTCCTACATTGTTGACTTTTCGGTGTCAGATACTAAATATGTTTTCACAGAATGGACTGGTTTTATTCTGATTTTACTTCCCAATAATAATTATTCATACTGTTGAACGCTTTTATGCATTGGTCTCTGGGCAACCTGCATTGGATAATTTTCTAGATCGGGGAGATTAAAAAAACATGCCCACTACTGATTTAAAAAAAAGTCACATCTTTTTAAATGGATAAGGTTTGCTCCAAAGTGCTTCAATGAACTGTAACTATCTTAGAAACCAATGCTGTTCCACTATACCAGAATAAGCAAGTGAATACAACTCAACACATATACAGAAATAGAGCTTGTTTAGCTTGTGGTTAGATAATTTAATTCTCAATGTTCTTATAAGTCCACAAAGGGGGCAAAGAGGAGAGTCAATCTGCAATACAGCCAATACAAAGGCTCTGTATAAAATTTATTGCTGCCGTTAAGAATCATAGGAGACAACACAGTAAATATTTTAACGTATTTAATCACATTGGGTAAGACTGACCTGACGAATGGCCAGTGCTCCTTGAGGATCTACAGTCAATTCTGCCAAGTGAACACCAAATTCTGAAATAAAAATAACAGTCATATAAATCAGCAATGCAACGTTTTCAGTTTCACAAGCCATACTGCTGAAGAAACATTGGCAGTTTTTCACAAGTGACCCTTTACTCCCAATTTATCCCACATACTTGTTGGTCTATTCTGAAAAATCTTACCGGTAAAAAAAGCTTTACAGTCAAGTCACCGACACAGACACGTTCACAAGAAACAGAATAAAAATGATTGCATCTGATTTTAGAACAAAGCTCCGGAACTCCGGATAGTCAAAGCTATGGTTTTTCCAGTAGTGATGTATGGAAGTGAGAGCTGGGCTATAACGTAGGCTGATCGCCACAGAATAGACGTTTTTGAGCTGTGGTGCTGGAGGAGACTCTTGAGAGTCCCCTGGACTGCTAGGAGATCAAACCTATCCATCCTGAAAGAAATCAACCCTGAATGTTCACTGGAAGGACCGATTTTGAAGCTGAGGCTCCAGTCCTTTGTCCACATCATGAGGAGAGAGGACTCCTTGGCAAAGTCCCTGATGTTTGTTATACTGCTCTTCTATACAACAAATAAGTACAAATACCAGGCATAGAACTGAGTGTGTCAAGCCACGTCAAGCTAAGAATATTGATACAATCAGGTACAGTCATCCAAATATACTACATGCATGGAAATACTTGAAAAGTGGATGAGATCCAATTATTGCATTTGACAGAAATACCGGAGGATACACAGATATTTGTTTTATGTAATGTGGAATTGTTTTGGAACCATTAGTTACATAGAAAAAACTGAACTATTATTAGAACCTTATGGTACTGTATAGTAATGACTTATGTGTCACAGATAGAAAGTATGTCCTTTCCTTCTCAAAAGATGCAGATATCTTTGTGTAAGTAGCCTGGAATTCATAAAGGTGTCAGCAATTTATGGACAGTTCAGGGAGGCAGGAAGGATTTCTTTCCCAAGCATTTATATCAAATTTACAAGAGACTAATAGGCTGTACCTTTGTTGTTTTGCAGAGACATTGTTTGTTTAATTGAATGCAATGTGACTAATGTTTGAAACCAAGTTAAGCCTCCATAGATGTCAGCTAATTCTGAACTAGATTATTACAGTGTCTGATACATGCTTTAAATTTGTCATTGTGTCTACCTAAAACATTATGGATAAGACTTCAAAAATCTGTACTCTCTCATCAACTTAATTAGAACACCATCAGTGTACATCAAGTATACAACTGTTGAGGAAAAACATAGTGACCTCAATGAAATGTGCTAAACCAATGCATCTTACTTTCTTCAAATGTTCCTGAATTATTGTATGTTTCCTTAATGAGAGCAAGCCATCCCAAGTAAAGGAAACAGCACTTAATATTTCTTCAGAAATATTAAGATTGCTACATACTTTAGACATATCAAGCCACTTGTGGAACCAAAGCCAAGACTAGTAGAAAAAAGTGCACAACTGGCCTTGATTTGAGTGAAGGCTTCATAAGGTAGACTCAGTAAACATCACAAACTCAGGACTGAATCTTGATCCCTGAGGGCTTTCCCTTTGTAGAATAGTGTTTAGGCTATACTGGGAGAGATCCAGAAAACCTCAAAGGAGAATTGGAAAGGAGTGACCTCCTCAAGTTCCAAGTTAGTGGCATCATTGTATAACCACTAACTGACCTGTAACCATAGGGTAGAAGTAATCAGAGAGCCCCTGTCTCTGCGCAAAGTGTTGGGCAGAGTAGGAAACGATGCATCTTCGGCCAGCCCGGGCACCTTGCAAGACACCCGGGCTGGCCGAAGATCCATCTGTCCCTGCTTACCCCACCAATCTTTTGGGCAGAGCGGGGAACGATGGATCTTTGCCCCACCCAGGCACCTTGGAAGGGAATGTTTTGCTATATGTACTTGAAAATACAGATTACAGCCATGTTTTAGCATGGAAATGGCAGGGTAGCTTCCTCAAGCAATTCTAGGCAAGCCTCCAAGGTGATTAGCACCACTGCAGCTTGGCTTCTGAATCCCAATTCAATCAATTATACAGAAGAGCTTGAGGAAGCTCCCCAGTGATTTTGATGCCTCTAGGACCCAGGGTAGCATAGTGTGTGTGTTTTCCTGAAGCCTTTTTGGTTTTTTTCCTAAAAATTAGAAAAATTAAAAAAAAAAGAAGAAAAATGATTATGGAATGTTTTACTATAACATGATGAATAAAATATTTTAAGACAGGGTGTTCAAATATTTTCCAAATCATTTCTAAAAAATATGAATAGTATCAGATTACATGTATTCTAATTTCTGTGCACTGAGGATAAGCAAATCCTAGGTTACAAACTGAACTCTCCAATTCAAGAACAAGATGCAGTTCTTCCTTTAGAACAGAGGTCCTCAAAGTTTTCAAATGGCGGGCTATCCCACCACCACCCAGACACCACTGGGGGCCGGACTACAGTCCCCCCCGCAAAAAAAAAGACTGACATGAGAAAAAAGGGAGGAGGAAGGGGCAAGTGGGCGGAGCCCCCCATGATCAGCCCATGATCAGTGCATCTCCGTTTCCCCTTGATCACCTGCCGTCCATCCCTCTGTCAGTCCACTGCCCTGGCTGCTCCGGCTCGGAAGGCTGGCTGACACTTCCTCCGCCTGCCCCCTTCCTTCCTCACAACCACAATAATGCAGGCGGTGGCCACACAAGGGTGGAGAAGCCTCGGGGCCATGGAGGGAATGGGAGAGCTTGCCACAGCCCTCCTGTTTTAAATTGCCCCGCTCAGTTGCAGCTGGTGCCCTGACCATCTGGGTGGCAGGTGGGGGGGAGCAGGGGACCTTGCTGTGGCCGTCCCACTTTGAACTGCCCCACTAGCAGTGTGCCAGTCATCTGGGCAGTGGGTGGAGGGAGTGGGGGAAGCAACATAGCCTACTGCTTTGAACTGCTTCTGCAATAGAAGTAGTTGCAGAGGCTGGCTTGCTCGTGAAGCAGGGGGTAGGTGGGGGGGTCTGCAATTGGTCCCAGGACCCGGATTCAAGACTCTGGGGGGCCGCATCTGGCCCCCGGGCCTTAGGTTGAGGACCCCTGCTTTAGAAGGTGCTGCTACTGTCCCAAGAAACATGATTCTGATTAAATTTCATGCCCATTCACTGAAACTTAGTCCTGCTCCCTTCTATACATTTCCCTCCTCTTAATTCTTTTTATGAGAATGAGATTTTTATTTCATTTTTATTTGATACTGTGGAGAGGAAATATAAATAATTGTTAATTCTGGGTTTTTAAACCCTGTAGAGCTTTTTTGTTCCACATAAACTAGTAAACAGTTCAGGAGATTGTTATTCCAGTTGTTACAATTACAAATAAATATTATTTTAAAAGCAAATTCTGTTTGTAATAATTGTTTGGATACACTATATTTTAATATGCTAGTTGTGACAATTTTATGCCAAGTCAAATTGTCCATAGTCATATTTTATGTTCCTAAAGTAACAGAATGACTTTCAAGCTGTAAAGTGGGAGGAGTGCTAATGTAGCATTTTTTCAATTTTTCTGAAAATTTCTGTTTCCCCCCTGAAAAAAGCAATTTTTTCCTGAGCATCAACATTTCTGGAAATTTTGCATTGCCAGCTCTGACAGGTAACATTACCCTAAACCAGTGCTCCCCAACCTTTTTATCCCTGCGGACCGGTAAATTTTTGATAATTTTTCCGTGGCCCGGGGGTGGGGGTGGGGGTGGGGAAGGGGGGGAGATAAAGGAATGCGAATGCGGGGTCGGGCCGGGAGAGAGAGAGAGAGAGACGCACACACGCACGACCGCGCCACGACCTCTCACCTTTGCAAACCGGCCAGTTGGGACTCTTCCTTTCTGGGGAGGCCCGGCTTTGCTCGGGGACCGCCGCCACTGACGGGGCCGGATCCTTCCCGCGGAGGAGGAGGAGCAGGCGCTGCCAGCGGAGACACCGGGAAGTGAAGAGCCCGGGAGGCAGCGGGTGGGGGCCGAGGGGGGCTGCCGCGCGCCCCTCCCCCTCCTCCTCCTCGTGTGGGGCTGCCCCGCGGTGGTGAGGACCCGGTGGGCGGCTTTCTTTCTTTCTTTCTTTCTCCCTCCCTCCTTCCTTTCTTTTTCTTTCTCTCTCTCTCCCTTCCTCTTTCTCCCCCTTTCTTTCATTCTTTCTTCCTCCCTTCCTCCTTCCCCTTTCTTTCTTTCTTTCTTTCTTTCTTTCTTTCTCCCTCCCTCCTTCCTTTCTTCCTTCCTTCCTTTCTTTTTCTTTCTCTCTCTCCCTTCCTCCTTCTCCCCCTTTCTTTCTTTCTTTCTTCCTCCCTTCCTCCTTCCCCTTTCTTTCTCTTTCTTTCTTTCTTTCTTTCTTTCTTTCTTTCTTTCTTTCTTCCTCCCTCCCTCCTTCCTTCCTTCCTTCCTTCCTTCCTTTCTTTTTCTTTCTCTCGCTCTCTCCCTTCCTCCTTCTCCCCCTTTCTTTCTTTCTTTCTTTCTTTCTTTCTTTCTTTCTTTCTTTCTTTCTTTCTTTCTTTCTTTCTTTCTTTCTTCCTCGCTTCCTCCTTCCCTTCTTTCTTTCTTTCCCTTTTTCTTTACCCCCTCCCTACATTCTTTCTTTCTTTCTTTCTTTCTTTCTTTCTTTCTTTCTTTCTTTCTTTCTTTCTTTCTTTCTTTCTTTCTTTCTTTCTTGCGGGGTGGGGCGATTGCATGGGGCGCAGCGGCGGCGGGATGGGGGCGATTGGGGGATTGCGGTGGCGGCGGGGGAGTCGCGCGCGGCGGGGGGCAATTACGGGGTTGCGCGGCGGCGGCTCCCGGGACGGCCCCAAGGCGGGGGCAGCAAGGTGGTGGCGGCGCGCGGCTCCCGGACGGCCCCGCAAGGCCGGTGGTGGACGGGCCGCAAGGCAATTGCGGCGGGCGGCGGGGCGACATGGGGTCGCGGTTGCGGGGCGGGGAAAACATCCGGGCCGGCCCGCGACGCCCCCGCCCGCCCCAACACAGGCGCAGCGGCGGCGGGGAAAACATTCGGGCCGGCCCGCAACGCCCCCGCCCGCCCCCAACACAGGTGCAGTCCGGCGGCAATGGCAGCGGGGGGCTCCGCCCTGGAGCTCGGCCGCAGGGAGGGGCCAAAGGGCGCGCACCCCGAGGGAGGAGGAGGAGGAGGAGGGGCACCCACCTGCTCTTCCGACCGAGGGGGCCCCCTCCTCCCCGCTGGCCCCCCGCGCACCCGGCCCCCAGGGCAGGGGGGTTGGGGCCGGGAGGAGGCGAGGAGGGGCAAGCGGGCCAAATGGGGTTCCTGCTGCTGGTGGTGGTGGTGGTGGAGGGTGAGGAGGAGGAGGGCAGAGGAGGAGGAGGATGCGCCGCCGCCGCCGGCGGGCAGAGGAGGGAGGCAAAGGCAAATGCGGCGGCTGCTCCTCCTGCGCTCCTCCAGCCTTCCTCCTCCACCGGCCGCCTGCAAATTACCGGTCCACGGACCGGCACCGGTCCGCGGCCCGGGGGTTGGGGACCACCGCCCTAAACCATAAAAGGCTTTACAAGTTAACATCTGAAACCTCATTGTGTAGCAATTTTAGAAATGTTCTGCTCCCTCTTACTTGCTTGTTTATGATACTCTTGGGACTCTCAAAGACCAATTTAACATTCAAAATTGCAAATGAAAATAAATTTTACAGTACTGTATTTGAAGATAATCCTATCTATTTACATGAAATGCCTTCAATTGAGAAAGTTAAAAAAGAAAAATACTATATGTCCCTTTAACATAGCACAGCTAATGGAGTTCATTATAACTTGTATCACAGCTAGGCTTGTCTTAACAAGGAAGAATCATTATTTTGAACTTTATCCCAAATGTCTCCATCCTCCCAAGATGTAGCAGGAATACGATTCTTATTCCCAGTCACATTAAATTAACTGTGATGCCCAGGTATGATGTGAACTCCAGTCACACACATTTGAAAGCTATCAGGCAGGAGAAGGCTGCCTTGCACAGTCACTCAACAGCATACAAAAGCAATTTACAGCATTATGTGTATGGAACTGATGCGCCAACCTCCTTCCCTTTTCCTAAATTAGGTAGTGTAGAAATTAAACAATGCAACTCCAGCCCTTCCAATGTCTCCCGTCTTGACATTCCATGGCCAATGTGGAGCCAATTCTCACTGGGCAACTTACAAAGAGGATTGCAGCTTCTTGGAAACACCACAGCAACACCTCAAGTCACAATGGAGAGGGCAAATCAGTGCAACTGTGCCTCTAATGCTGCCTAGATGCCTGATTTTGGAAGCTAAGCAGGGTCGGCCCTGGTTAGTACTTGGATGGGTGACCACCAGGGAATACCAGGTGCTGTAGGTGCCTGGAGTAAGAACTGGCAAACCACTCCAGTGTTCCTGCCAAGAAAACTCCATGGACATGGGTCATGAAGAGCTGGTCACGACTGTAATGACACAAGACACACAACAGGAGCCTCTAATGTTCAACACACACAACACATGGAGACACCATGTAGGCGGCAGATTTAGGAAACCATCCACAGCACATCGCAGCCAAGTATCCTTCATTTCCCCCAAGTCGCCCTAACGTAAAACACAGCTCCCTACAAGAGCCCCGTGGCACCGTGGCTGAATGCCTCTACTGCAGGTAAAACTGTGCTCAAGACCTGGGGTTCAATCCCCGGCAGCTGGCTCATGGTCGACTCAGCCCTCCATCCTTCCGAGGTTGGTAAAATGACTACCCAGTTTGCT
Source organism: Phrynocephalus forsythii (assembly GCA_029282475.1). Lineage (NCBI taxonomy): Eukaryota > Metazoa > Chordata > Lepidosauria > Squamata > Agamidae > Phrynocephalus > Phrynocephalus forsythii. Next base: position 89,308,712 of record JAPFRF010000005.1, on the reverse strand, counting down.
GCGGGTGGGGGGCACACTGTCATTCAAAACTGCAAACCGCCCAGAGACTGAAGTGGTATGAGGCGGTATAGAAACAGAACACTTTGCTTTACACAAGAGGAGGAAGGAGATCTGAAGGCTGCTTTTTTTTTTGCCTCCCGAGGAGAAATGAACCGCCTGCCACCCAGCCAGGATGCCAACAAGGAGAATCACAGCGGTTCTCCAGGAAGCACTCCCCCACCCCACCCCCGAGGCCACCTCCACCCCCCACTCGACCCCCCATGAGCAACCCAATCCCCGCCTCCTCCTCCGCCGCCCCCAAAAAGGGGGGGGGACGGCGGCCGGGCCCTCTCTGCCCCACCGCACGGAGCAAGCCCCGAAGGGAGGAGACCCTCCAACCCCCACCCCCACCGCCACCCCCCCCGACTGGGGCAGGAGCGAGAAGAAGCGGTGGGGCGGCCCTGGCTCTCCGGCGGCCCCGCACTCACCCTCGGTCACCTCCAGCACCTTCACCTGCTCCTCGGCGGCGGCGCGCACGCCCTGCACCGGGCAGAGGATCCCGTTCAGGGTCTCCACCAGCGCCTCCTTCAGCCCCTGAGCCACCGGCCCGGGGAGCCCGCCGGACGACGACGCCCCCGGCGCCGACATCCCTCCCGCCGGATTGGGGGTGGGGGGTGGGGAATGTCCTCGCGCGCCAGGCAGCGCCCGCCGGCAAAGAGCGGGAGCCCGATTGGGGTGGGGTGGGGTGGGGGGAAGGAGGGGAAAGGCGGCACCGGCAGGCGGAAGGGGACCGCGGCTCTCCCTCCTGATGCGGCTGCGGCTGCTGCTCCGGCTGCCGCCGCTCCTGGCGCCAAACGCGCAGGCAACGACGCGCCCAGAGAGCGGCGCTTCCGCGTCGGGAGTGGGCGTCGGTTTTGGGAGAGCGCCCCCTAGAGTCCACCACCACCACCACCACCACCACCCCGTGGAACTCCGGGCATCGCCGGTCGCGAGATGCGGATGCCATCGGGGCGGCTGATGGTCTGGGAGGTCGGGTCAAGGCGGCCCTCAGTGCCCGACTTGCTCAGGAGTCAACAACACTGTGCAGCGGGGGTGGGAAATCCCTTCTAGTGGCCTGGATGCGCAAGAAGGCATCCGCTCAGAACCGTAGGGACCGACAGAGGCCGGGTCAGGGAGGAAAGCAGCCCGCGGTGCAAGCCTTCGTTACTAGGAGGCGCTGCGAAGGTAATGCCAGCATCCGGCCCAGGGTTTCTCCTGGTCGGTCCTGCTCCTTCTCCTTCTCGGCGGCCACCCAGAAGCCCGCGAGCGGGGCAGGCGGCGACTCCTCCTCCCATTGCGGGGAGCCTCGTTAATTAATGGCCGCTCCCACCGGCCGCGGAAGCCACGGGCCATCCTGGTAGTAACCGAAGGGAGGAGCCTTTTAAAGCTGGTCCGTGAAGTTGGCAGGGTCCCATCGGGCGGTAAACACGCGGGGGACTGGGCTTCATGAAAGGAGAAACGAAATTGGTGACAGTTCGGAAACCCTTAGCGTAGGCAAATATAAATATGTATACAGTATAGGCGATACCTTTATTGGTTACTAACGAAGCAAACTTTTTTAAAAAATCATTGCAAACTTTCGTGGACAAGATCCACTTCTTCAAAGCAAGTCATTTTGGTCCAAACATGGCAAGATATGGTTAATTTCAGATCAAGGCAAAAAAAGAGTTGAGCCGTGTGGCCGTCACAAAACACAATTGCAAAAATAGGTTACAGGCGATACCTTCATAGGCCACTATTAAAAATAAAAAAGGAACATTGCAAGCTTTCGAGTGCAGTCAATCACCCTTCTTCAAAGCAGGTCATGTACAGTTCTTGGCAGAATGATTTTTACCAGGCACCTCTGTCTTAGATGAGGCAGGAAGCAGCAGGGCTGTTACAAAGTTGTATCTGAAGCAGAGGATTGGGTTTCACACCCCAGTCATTCAAACAGAGGGGGGAGGGTAGGTCACGCACACCCACCCGCAGTGGCAGTTCTAACGTTGGCAGGCGTCAATCCAAATCTCGCACCATGCAGCTTTTTGAGATGAAGAAAGAGGTCTGTCTCCCCCATCCATAAATGTATAAACTTAGACCATATCCATCTTGGTTGCTTCTTCATCTGCAAGCCCGAAGCATTCTAGTGGTTCCTTAAATGAAAGCATTTCAACATGGAAAACAAAACAAGCAAAAAAATGGCACTTGAAAGACAAACTGCTATACAGCAGTTGTGAGCTTTTCTGGAAAATTTGTTATTTCTTCAGACATAAGAGTAGAATACAGAGACATGGTCTTTAAGAGCCAATGGTGTTTGTTGCACTTCACGCCTCAGAATGATTTATGTTTGGTATCCAGTTCTTCCATCAAAATGCAAGAAAGGAGGGGACCAAGGTCTACTATCACCCTAAATAATCTGCTATTGATCCTTGGAGGATCTCACTGCTCTCACCTGTCAGCAGAACTGTCCCTTTATTCCTGTTCTTGTGTTCTGTTCTCCCTAAGTTTTGGACTCCCTGGTTGAACTGCAGATGCATCTTGGTCTGATGAACAGTTCATAGTAATTTGAAGACTCACCTTATTTACTAGGATTTCAATTATCTGTGAATGTATTGCTCAATGCAAATATTTTCTGCTATGAACAGATTACACAGTTGCTTCTTCATGTCTTCATTTCTTCTTTACCCAGTGAGTGGCCCATAAGAGGACTTGTTGTCTTATCCCATGACTCATGCTTTTGCACTAGTCTCGAGTTGTATATGAGGCCACTATTTGAGATACAAGAAATATACTGTATAACATTAGGAAATCGTTGTAGCTGATCAGTAGTTACAAAGGATATTAAACAGCCTGGAGGTGGGGTGGGGTATATATAAGCAACCCATGTTATGTCAGGGCATAAATCAGCATGCTTAGGAATAGAACAATTTGTTATATTCTAAGTATGTTCCCAGATGGGGTATAGAGTTAGGCAAGGAACAGCATCAAAAGAGAATTTGCAAATATCAGGCAGTTTTGTTGAAGTTATTTAGGAATAAATACTTCTAGTTCACAACTGCAAGGGTGCACAGAATGTATCCCTCCAGATATTTATGGATTTTAGTTGTTATATTCCACCACTTCTCCAACGAATAACTCTCCTCTTCTCTCAGTTCTTCTCACAAGCTTCCTGGAAGGAGTTCAGGCTAAGAGAATGACTGCACCAATATGTTATTATACAATTTCCACAGAGCCAATTGTAAGGACTGATGGAAGTTACTAGTCAACAGTATCTGGATAGCTGTCCCTTTTTTGCCCAGCCCTGTCCTTTGCCCGTTTTTTGTGTGTGTGGGGGGGGTTGTACCTCTGATTCTGCAGTCAGACACTTAACTCACTGAGCTGTCTTATCTTTTGCAAGTGACACAAGACAGTCAAACCTTTCCTTTTCATGAAATGTCAAAACAACTTCTGTGTAACATTATGTATCAAGAATTTATTTACAATTTGATGTTTCTCTTCCATCTAGTCGCTAAAATACTCAGTGACTTGTTTTTGCAGTTTTAAAAGCCCTGCTTGACTGTAGTGAAAAGGGGTAAATAGCAATGGACACACCACCACTAAGAAACACTCCTGAGGCAGCAACATTATTTTTCATTTAAAAAGCATGGTTACATTATCAACTATGGACAGTGCTAAAACAGGTTTACATGGATTGACATCATGTTGTTAAAATCCAATTGTGAAATGCTTTCCATTATCAACCAGCACACAATGTGCATTTTCTCCAAATCCATTATACCATACTGTTATCATAGCAGATGATTGCATCAATTAGGATTTTAATAGGTGACACAAGCGGTACAGGCTTCTTCTTGAACAAGCATATTGAGGGGAGTTGGCTGTTTCAGGGTGTTGCCAGTGTAGATCAGATGAATAGGCACTGGTGATATAGGTAGCATGTGGGTGGTGATGCTTTGGTAACAAAATGAATCAACACATATGTGTTATTTCTAATTTGTAACCCATATTTGTACTGACTCAGGTTTAGTCCCACTATTGTAAAACAGCTTTATAACTGGCTTTATTGTATAATACCTTTTTAAAAAGGGACATGTCATGGTTTAGACCAGCACAATGACAAGACTTCATTAAATGTTTTTGTAATATAGTACAGTGTATTTTATCTGTGTTCTAAAGCTACTTATGAAGTTCCCTTCAGATATCATCACAGACATTCTCCACATACTCACCTTGCCTCAAATAGTCATTGAAACAAGGTAGTTTAAAATGAGACCCGGTGAAATGAAATTCTGTAATTTTGGCCAAGCTTTCTCTCCTCCAACTCTCCATTATATTAGGCAAATAATTCCCTTGTCCTGGAAAAACAACAACCCTGCATGTTTCTCAAAAGGGAGTTGCTGACTAAAAAAAAACCTTTTGTAGACTGAAATGTTAGATGATATAGAGCACCAACATATATTTGCTTCCTTTCTTTCCAAAGAACTGAAGAATATAAAATGTTTTTAAACTATTATCTTAATGTTGAAATTCTGTATTCTTAGTGCATAGAGGAGGACTTCCGTCACCTCAGTGTACTCAGAATGTTTGGCAACAGTACACGGGTGGGTGTACCTGGATGTAACAGTGTGACACGGAGGCCGGAGGAATAATGGGGGCTGACAAGTTTCTTGAGAGGAAAGTAAAAATACAAGTACTATATATTTTGCTAAAACAAACAGATTCCCAAGCTTTGGGGTGGCTTCATGAGGAACCAAGGATGGCTCAGGACTAAAGCTTTATACTGTCCCTCACCTGTTACACTGGAATGCAAGGAACTATTTGTTAACTTTTTCTGCATACAGGTGTGTTTAAGGTACAAGGGTTTGGCCAAGCACAACAGGAGCTTCCTCTTTCTACCCAAAGACATAACAAGCAGGAGGCAGTTTTTGCATATGCTCATCTTAAGCTACCAAGCACAGATAGCTAGGGCAAAGGGTGTGCTTAATGTTTGCTACAAGGTGGTGGTGGTGGGGGGGAAGGTTGACTTCACAGTGTTTTGAGAGCAGAGACCTCTCCATTTTTGTTTCTTGCCATGAGCTACAATAGGATTCAGATAACAAGCAAGGAGATTGCTAGCAAAGAGCTCCCAGTCTTGACTCTTTACCCCAACTGTGGACTGAAACTTGAGGCAAGCCTCTTGCAGTTGCTATTGACATCATGCAGGGGAGGGGGTCAAATGTTTCAGGGGTCTTATAAACAAAAAATCTGGTTCTCGGTAATGATCTCACTATGAAGACTGTCCAGCAGCAAGGAAAGGATGAGAACAAAGAAAATCAGTCGAATTCACCTACCTGGTAGATCAATCAGGTGATCCTTGCAAATGAATTTTAAAAACCTGTAAGGGAACTGGAAACATCTTCCTTGCCAGCATTCACCAAACTTCCCAAATTATGATTTTAGGTATTAGACCAAAACAGGATTTGTTTACATGCCTTTCAGAAGAGGCTACTGCCATTTTTTTCAGTCTACATTCAGTTTGATTGTTAAGGTTTTAGGAATTGATCTTGGAATTCATTGTTATTTTTGTGGTATCATATCTTAGGAGGGTTCTTCTATCTATTTTGCAGATTGGGATTTATTGTATGTTTTCTTCTTGTAAACTGCCTCAAGTTTCTTTTGAGAGAAGAGATTCAAACAGTAATTAAATATGAGCAAGCATACTAGAAAGAGCAGTATTCAAAATCTTGTTCTGGATCCCCAAAAGATCTTTGTTGCTGCAAAATGACTGAACACAGTAATACGAGAAGAAAAAAAAGCAAAAATATATTTCAAATTCAATACTACAGACAAAATCCTAAGAAACCCATGCATGTTAAGGTCAGTCAGTCAGTCAAGTGATTTCTCCTTCTGTCTTGTGCTGCTGAGTGTGATTGTTTCCTTCACTTGACTAGAGCATTCTAGGGGGAGCATGAAAGGTAGTTGGCTTCATAAGTAGGATTGCTGTGCAGTTTTCTCAGTTACATTGTAACTGATTCTGGCCTATAGGACGAAGAAAATAAATTCTATGCATCTTATCACTAACAACCAGAAACCTTATTCATTTTGCTTTGCAGAACAGTAAGTCTTAAATTGCATCAACATTGTCGATGAAGTTTCATACACACATTCAGTATAAGAGTGTTATGGCACAGCAGTTAAACTGCAGTATTTCAGCAAAGAGTCTGCTTCTGACCTGAGTTGATCCCAGGCTCATAGAATCACAGAGTTGGAAGAGACCTAGAGGGCCATCCAAGTCCAACCCTCTGCCATGCAAGAATCTCCATCACAGTACTCCCAACAGATGGCTATCCAGCCTCTGCTTAAAAACCTCCAAAGAAGGAGACTCCACTACCTTCTGTGGCAGCATATTCCACTGCTGGACAGTTCTAACTGTCTGGAAGTTCTTCTTAATGTTCAGATTGAACCTCTTTTCCTGCAGTCTTAAACCATGTAAAACAAACCTGTTCCCTCTTCAATATGACATCCTTTCAAATATTTAAACATGGCTATCATATCCTCCTCCCCCACCTTCTTTTTGTTAGGCTAAACACACTCCCAGCTCCCTAAGCCATTCCTTGTAAGACATACAGTATGTTCCAGACCTTTAACCATCCTGGTCGCCCTCTTCTGGACTCATTCAAGGTCCTTTTTAAATTGAGGTGCACAGAACTGGACACAGTACTCCAGGTGGGGTCTGACCAGAGCAGACTAGAGCCGTACTATCACTTCCCTTTATCTAAACCATGGTTCTCAGCCTATGGGTCCCCAGATGCTCCTGGACAGCAACTCCCAAAAACCCCTCCCGGCACAGCAAGTAGTGGAGGCTTCTGGGAGTTGCAGTACAGGAACATCTGGAGACCCACAGGTTGAGAACCACTGCTCTAGACACTATGCTTCTGTTGATGCAACCAAGAATCACATTGGCTTTCCTGGCCGCCACATCACACTGCTGACTCATGTTCAATTTGTGGTCCACTCACACTTTCAGATCCCTTTCATATGTACTATTCTCCAGCCAGGTGTCTCCCATCCTATATCTGTGCTCAGGTAGCTGGCTTGTGTTGGGTTCAACCTTCCATCCATCTGAAGTTGGTAAATTGATCAACCCAGTTTTAAATTTTAAATGTAAAAATTGCAGTTGAGTGAAGTGCAGATCAGAATTATAGCTGCTTAAAAACTGTTCAAAGAGAGGCAGTTGGGGAGATTCACCTTGAATCCAAATATTGTTTGTATAAATTAAGACAGAGCTTTATTAGATAGTTATTTGTAGTAGCCCTCTTGTTCATGTGTGTGTCTTATGGGGGGAGTTGGGGTGGAGTAACTACCAAGTTTGTGAAGTTTATTTTCCCTATTGCCAGGATGGAATTCTTACTTGCCACAAGTAACCCAGAAGATATTTTACAATGCAAATTGAAGTTTAGAGACAGATTGCTCTGAATGGCATTAATGATGAAAAAAAAATTATATGTATTAACATGAATCACAAAACAGATTAGAGTAGGAAGTAGCAGCAACTAAGCCTCTCCAAAGAGACCAGAGCTGAATTTTGTAACATAACCAAGGGTTTATTCCACAATATAAACTGCAACATTTCATACAAGCTACCGAAAAAGAAGAAATAAAGCCAAAATACAGCTGTGGTCATTACTTTACAGAGCTTTCCTGCCTCCTACATCACTAGCCCATCAGTGACACTAGAATCTAAACATTTGCTTTCTGTACAACAACCAATGCTAGAAGCACCAACACGCCGTCCAGAATTTTAATTCCAGTCACTGAAACCAGACACAGAAGTTATTGCTCAGATAAATAAACCTAATCTACAAAATCAAAGTAGGGGAAAATCTAAACTTTTTAAAAATGTTCAAGAGAGTAAACAGGGATATTTTTTTTTCAAAAAGAGGAATTATGGGAAGTTTCAGTGCAGAGTTTTGCACCTAAACAGAGCTGAATAAATGTGCTGGTAAATTCCAAAGAGGTAATTTAATGCTGTACATGAAAAGGTGCATGTTTTGATGCCTTGCAAACTGGCGAAAACCCCCGCCTAAACAGTCAGCAGTTCAAACCTCAATAACCACAAACAGCTTAAAGGACAAAAAATACAAAAGTGTCAAATTGTTCTAAGTTCTGAAAAATGATCCCATGAGGAAAGAAGTAGCACCATTTGCAACTTGGCTCTAAAACCAGCCCAGTTTCTTTATGGAGAAAAATCGTCATCTTCTCTTGTCAAGTCCTGAATGCTCACTGGGCATTCTACTTTCGATATGGGAAGTCCTTTCCAGTACAGCTTGCACAAATATAGTCTTCCTTTTCTGCCATCTCTGGAGAAACACCTACACACACTTGATGGAACCATTGGTTGCAGCAACCATCACACTGGACCCAGTCCACCTAGACACAAAATCAGAAAATGTTTAGGAGACAACAATTAAAGCCAATCGCTCTGAAGTCTGTTCACATGGCATAGTTAACATGTCCAGCTGTCTTCCAACACTGTGTCCAGCTCTTGGCACTACGTTCTGAAAGGCACATTCAGCTGACGGCAAGAAAGGTGATTAAAAAAACAGCCCTATTATTCTTAGAAACCTTACTCTGTTCAGGAGAAACAATAAAGGGTTTCATGGCATTCTCAAGACTAAAAAGTTGATTGTGCTCTAAGCTTCTATAAATCATTCTCAGTTGTCTGGTAATTCAGATAGGCAGAAATGGGGAGGAATTAGAAATTGGTAGAATAGTGAATGCAAAAAAGGCAGTCTGAAATTTTGAAAAATGGAACACCTGAAAGCTATAGGTCTCCCAAACCCATTATTCCAGAAAAGCTTGCATATTATATAAGGAAAAGCCCTTCTTGCAACAACCTTAGCATCACTTTGCTTGGATGAGAAATCAGAGCAATAGTCCCATAGTTACTGCTCTCCATATCTCCATTCTTGGGGATTGGAAAGTATATTATTTTGTTTTTCATGTTTGTTGGAATATTTCTCGTTAGGATTTTATAGATTCAGTCTCTGTGGCTTGAAGTAGTTATATTGGTATTCTATCTAATCCATGTGAACTATTCCTTCCCAGTGCTTTATCAATCTCACTTTGTTTTCCAGAAATTCATAGGATTATTCATGGCACAGTTGTTAAATTGCAGTTTTTCAGCCAAAGCTCTGCTCATGATCCAGTAATCCCAGGTAGCTGGCTAAAGGTTCACTCAGCCTTCCACCCTTCTGAGGTCAATAAATTACCTTGCTCATGTGTGTGTGTGTGGGGGAATGTGTAGCCTGCATAATTAAAGTGTAAACTGCACAGAGAGCTTTAAGTGCTATGAGGTGGTTTATAAGCTACATGTTTTGGTTTTTGCTTTTGGATGCATCTTAGTCTAATTTCTGTGCTGTGAATATCCTGCTCAGAGTGACCAGGCTTATAATGAGACTCTAGCCTTCTGACAGTATTGGTCTCAGCTTCTCTGACACACTCAAAACTTTGAGGTGTGCATCCAAGAAACAGAAGAAAGGATAGTGAGCTGAATATACATGACACCCAATGTTCCCTCTAATTTTCCATCAGCACTGAGTAGAAAGAAACCCCATCCCACAGGACACAAAGTTCTGGTCACAACTGGAATGGCAACACTAATTGCAAGTTTGCGGCATCAATAGAGCACTGTGCAGTCACACCGCTTAGAGGGAATATTGATGACAGCAGATCTGGGTGCAAAACTGACAATAAGATAATGTAAGAGTAATACCTAAAGTAGTGGGGTTTTGCTCACTGGAACCTGTTAAATAATCTTGAGGTGTTAGCCTTGAATAGCCTGCACTGAGCATGTAGCTGGATAAGATGGCCTCCTGAAACTCCATGATTTCATCCTATTATGCTGTTTTATTACAATCTAGTTTCAAAACACCCGTTTTCCTTCACTTACTTCATCACCTTCCGGTTGCAGACAGTTGACAGCTGGACAGATGGCATCTTCATCTTCAGATTCCTCCTGGTCAGAAAAAGCCATATCTGAAAGAAGCAACTGACTTTCACCAGAGCACTGAATGTCAAATAGGTTTTCTCTTTCGAGCTCACTACTGCTTAGCTGCCTTAAGTGAGTCAATTTCAGCTTTTTCTTGCTGGGAGTTATTTTTCTGACTCTGGTTCTCATCTCACTGTAGAAATCCCCTCTTTCAAAGTGTCTCTTCAGTTTCCTTTCCACAGAGCAAATTCCATCTCTCTTCCCACGACAATCATTCTATAAGAAATATATATTAACATAAGAGAATTAAATTCTGCAGGGCAACTTCTGTGTATTATGTTAAGTGCTTAATCATACATAATGTTATCCAAAATCTTGTTCATGCACTGAATGAGAAGCACATTTTTGGCATAATGGCTGGAATCCTACAGCACAGTTACTCAAATGATGTAACATTTAGAAGCAAATTGCCATAAGTAAAGAAATCTCAGCAGACATTCTAAATTGCACTCCGATTCCCACAACTCAGTATGCAATAGTTAATATCTATGAAGATTTCTTAAATTACATTTATTTTATTATCATTTTTTCACTTCCAAAAGTTACACAATTTGCATAACTATTTAACAGGATTTCAGCCAGTAATTCTGAAAAATTCTGAAAGTAATGTGCATGCAATGTTGCCATAGTATAGAAAAGAAAATACCTCTATTAAAATGTTTACAAATGAGATCTGAGGAAAAATAATGTTATAAGCTAAAGAATAAGTTTAAATGGGGGGGGGAGAGAAATAATTAAACTTGAATAATAGACATTGATGATTACCAGGCACAGTTGTATGCAAGCTTTCCCTAACCACACTGTTTAAGATCAAATCAATAGAAGAGGTTTTTTTTTTTTTTTGAGACATCAGACCTCTGTTTCAGCTTATTGGTGATTCCCCACAATGTGCAAACAAAGGTTATATGATGTCACAGAATTCTTACAAACACTCTAACTGTACAAACTATTTGGAAACCAAAACACAGTGGTACCTTGTATAAAGGAATTAATTTGTTCCAAATGAAATTATGTTAAGCAAATTTTCCTTTATACAAATTTCCATAGGAATGCATTGAAAATGCACTAATCCCATTTTTATGTTGTATGGATTTTCCCCATAGGCAATTATGTTAAGCAAATTTCCCCTATCTCCGGAATATTTTATGTTGTACAAATTTTATTTTATACAAGCTGTTTGTTATACAAGGGTCCACTGTATGTGGGGTAGATTTCTGGTGCACCTTCTACTCTTTTAAAAGAGATACTGCATCATATTCTGGTGATAGGCAACACTACCCAAGGAAATAAAAGCTGCATTTAGAAAATTGTATCTCAATATGTGCATGTGTGCTAGGAAAGCAGTACATCTACACCAAAGCAATTGAAACAAATACATTCATCAGAAATATCAGTTGCATTACTGTGAAACTGAATTGTGTAGATCTGTGGGGGAGCAACACCCACGAACTGAAACTTTGCCAGATGGAAGCAATTATTACGCCCACCCACAAGCAACCCACACAACTCTCCAAACCACTCATTGTTCTGTTTCGAATAGTTTTCCATCCCTTCAGAACAGATGCTGAGAGAATGTGGGAACTATATGGGAGGAGAATTCCCTCTTTCTGCACTGAACTTTGTCATATGGGCATATATACAAAGCTGGATTCTAGTCACTGTATTGAAGCAATCTCTCCAGTGCTTACTTTTTCACTCACTGGTCCCACCGGCGACCTCTGTTCAGTCTTTGAAACAGGACTCTGCTTTGTAAATAAAATCTCATACAGCTCCTGTATTTCTGGCAATGAAACCTGGAGTAGCTGGGCTTCCATCAACAGTTCATTCAGCTCTGGACTTAGGGCTACAATGAATCAGATTCAAATATTTAATTCTTCAACAGTGAAGGCACACAGCTTCAGAAACCGTATTTCTGATACACATATATTTTTTAAAAAAGAAAGTGAAAGCATCTTTCCTAAATGAACTTACACAAAGGAGTAATAATTTTATATTTAGAATCTCACAGTCGTCAGCACTTCTAAGGAAAACATACATACCATGAAGAGGGGTGCAGTTTTGTCCTGTAGAAAAAGGACAGCGTAAGTGCATGGGTCTACTATTCCAGTCATGAGGCAAAGAGAAAGATGTAGCACCAATTGTCTGTGAAACCTAATTAAAGAAAAGCAATTGAGCATTGTATTTTAACATGCTAAGTATGCAAATGATCATGATAATATATAATTTTAATTAAGTATTAATAAATTAAGTATTAATTTAAAACTTTATCTTGTATCTTACGTTTAGAAAGTTCTATTACACTATGATGGAACAAAGTCATCTATTATTGTTTTGTTGTTGTTGCAAAGATGCATACAGAACAATACCAATAGAGAACAGGTTTTTCCCACATACGCAGACAAGTTAACAGCAACAAAAATAAAGAGGATCAGAAAATTCACTATCTTAATTTCCATTCCAAGCAATTCTACACCATTATTAAAAGCTAGAATTATTAACCAGACAGAGAACCAAGTATTTCATTTGGTTCATCACACTTATTGTTGATACACACACATATATACACACAATGAAGAATCAGCATGGATAATCAAAGGTATGCCTGACTCAAAAATGTACTTTTAAAAACGATGTGGACTAGAGTATATATGTTTTAATTATTCAAGTATTTATGCATTTTGGCCCTATTTGCTAACAAGGGGATTCTAGGAACTGAAGTCCCTAAAGTAACTTCCTCAGCTTCAATCTGAGTCTGTCATCAAAGGCTTTCAAGTAAGTTTAACAGTCATGGAATAAGAGAACAATGTTTTGGAATGGTTGCTGATGAAAGAAAAAGATAAACACAACTTTTCAGGAGAGACCAGTTAGGAGAGATCACGACTGTGGCATGTGTTGTTATTTTTTTACTAATGTGGTGAGAGATGATAAACTTCTTAAATTTGCAGATGATACCAAAGTATATAGAATGGTAAAACCCAAGTACACAGAATGAGTAGCATGTCAAGGGAAGCCCATGAAACTGCCTAAAGTAAAGCAAAGTAACAAATGAGGATCAATATAGATTAGTTAGTATACATAATAGGAGGAAATCCTAACACCCCCCAAATCACTGACAGGTTCTAATTTGGCAATGCAATCTTAGCACTACAATCCAGTGCACAACTGCAATTTGTCCATGTAGTACAGAGCAGCATTGAGAAAAATATGCTGCGTGTTAGGAAGAAAGGGAGGAAAAAGGCAGATTACAGTATCAGAGCTGGACCACATTCCCTATTAAAGGAATGAGTTTTATCTTTCTTTCTTTTTAGTTAAAGGGGAAAAAAGTCTTACTGGATAAGAATAGCTTGCCAATAGCAACCCACGTTATGGAAGCTTCTAAACTGAAATAGTATATACCACATTATAAGTGGGACAGGTCTTGAAGATGATTCAAAATGTATTATACATTAAATGGGTGATCAAAAAACAGCAAAAACTTCAAGAGACAAATGATAAATTGGGGAACGTGAGACAAATGCATGATCAAACAGACAAAACAAACAGTCAAAAACATTGCATCCGGCATAATTACAAAAAAAGGGTGCCTCTGTAGGGCAGTGTTTTAAAATTGCCTTTTAAATGTGGGGAGGGAGGGAGCCAAGTGCAGCTCTAACATAAGTTGATTCCAAAGTAATGGCACCAAAGCAAAGAAGGCCCTACTTCTGGTGGATGATTTCCTGTTCTCCTTTGGAATGGCTGCCTAGAGATGCATGTCCTGGGGTAAATGAGCTTGGGGAAAGACAATCTGAAAGGTAATGTAGTCCCAAAACATGAAGAGCTTTATAGGTGGTAACTGTATTATTTAACCATCTAATAATATAGACTTACATTGTAATTAAGATAGAATGAATAAAAAAAAGGTATTCCTCCCTGATTTTAATATTTAATATTAATCTGTAGTATGTTCCTTGTATAATTATGTTGCAAACTGCTTGGAGAGTGCTGGGGGTCTATAAGTTGAAACGTTAATAATATAAATTTAATTTAAAAATTAACTTGTATACTCTCAGAGCACCTGAACCAAGAACTATCAGAAGTCCATAGGAGAAAGCCTAATTCAAAGCACCACTGCAATATCTTTACAGGTCAGGCAAAGAAGAACAAGAATCCAGAAGGAAGTTGATTACCCGATGTGGTCAAGATTAGGGTAGGAATATCAAGCAGCTAAAATTAATGAGGAGGCAGAAAGTCCAACTCAACTACAAGGTCTGTCATCAATGGCTTATGAAGTCATGCATGATCCAGCATCTCAACACACCCTTATTCAATAAAATATTTTGACCTAAGTCCTATTAGTTATGCCCACACATAATACAAACAGTGGAACTTTTTGGAGGCAACAAAGTCACTGTATACATTGTCTGTCGTGTAATGAGACCCACAAATCAAGGAAGGACAAATAATGTCTACAGTGATTTGTGGCAATTTACTTCCAAATATTAAGCCAATTATATTAAACCAGTGTAAAACCCCAATAGGATTTTGGCCGGTATAAATCAAACCAAGAGAATTAGCCAACAATACATTCCTGTGTTTCAGTAACAATGGTAAATGCACAACGTGTCAAATGAGAAGGTCCTCACTTTATTTTGGTACATTCACTTTTCAGGCAGTAACTATGAGTCTTACCTTACTCGTGTCCTGCAACTGGTCTGCCATAGTTTGCCATCTGCTGTACAATATCCCTGAGCCCACTTTGTCTTGTATGAGTTTTACATTCCCTGAGGATAACATTTGCTGTGCTCTGTGTTGCCAGTTCACGGTTCGCTCAATCATGTACCGTAAAGCATCTCCTTCAGGTAGTCTCACCCGAATACGCTGCAAGGAGGCCAGTAAAGGTAAAATCTTTTCTAAAGGTGGCTTTTCAGATCTGTGGCAGTGAGGACAGAGCCACACTCGAGGTTCCTGCAAACTGCTGGGCACTGAAACACAGCTGGTATGAAAGACCCCTCGGCACAGCTCACACTGTATCATGGGAGCTGCTGGCTCTTTTTGGCACAGGCATACTTTCATCTCTGTATCCTGTTCGCTGGAGAAAATTTTTTCCTCATTTGCCGTTCTCAGAGTATGCAGTGCTTCCATTTCCTTTAAACGGGCTTCACCAAGTGTGGCCATCTGGAAGATAAATACATGACAACATTTGGAGAGTGATTTCATAAAGTGGACAAAGTGTAGCCTTTGGATTAAATATGGTTCCCTAAGGTCCAATCGTACTCCCCTACTTTAAAAGGGGGCTTCTGGGGATGGATGGGAGATAACTGCTTATTCTTGAAACCCCAAGAAGAAAATATTCCCTTTCTAAATATATTACACATATGGAGATTTGGACAATGAAATATACCTGGCTATTTAACATATTTTGTTTCTTTACATTTCTGTCTGCCCATGAAACTTCCACTCAATCCCAAGGCAAATACCCTGGTCCCCCAAATTGCCAGAGTTGCTCACTCCTTTCTTTCAAAGTGCAACACAGCATCTGCTGCTACACCAGACTAAATGTTTCCCTGTTCTTAAGACATTAAGAAAGTACTGTATAGTCATTGTCTACCAGTTGAATAAATGTTAAGGTATCTTCACATGCTGAATGCAAGACCTGATTTGTGTTCACAGATACTCAAAATTCCAAAAAATGTGCACATTCTCACTCTCATAGAATCTGTTTTTTTAAAGAGTTTATACAATGTTTCTTCTATATTTCTGAAAACACACCAGCAGCAGTAGTATTAATAGGCACCTTCATATTTATATGGTTCCAAAATGAGATGAATCACAGAACTCGTCAGCTAAATGGCATACAGTTAGCTACTTGTAAAGGTATACATACCGCAGCAGCAGTTTCCTTACTCTCAGATAAAGCTCTTTCTAAATCACTTAAACTCTCTAATTTGGTGCTCCTTTTCTTCCCATTTGGAACAGGTTCTTTCAATCTCTTTGTTTTTCTTTTGAATCCCAGTGTTCCAATATCACACCTTGGGCAGAGAACCTGAAGAATGCAAAAATAACCATCATTATTCTGGTATAACACTAATTATATTACAGACATATTTTAAACCCCTAATCATAATAGTGGCAAATTCTTCAATAATAGCTGTGTTAACCTGCTGTAGCAAAACCAGCACAAAACCACTTCATTCATCAGTTTTCTCACCTATGAAAACACATAGGCCACTCACTCAACAATTACGGAGATATCCTAATTGAACATTTGCAATGTCTTTGGATGCAGAAGAAAAGCACACACTGTAGAAACTGTAGTTATTTCGCATGGGAATCCACAAAGTCACAAAACAGTTCCATGTAGAAGTGTTATTTTATTATTTACATGCCTTCTATCAAGTCCTAACCAAACAGCTATCTGAAAGTGGTTGGAGCAAGAGAAGGTATTTTGAATTGGGCCTGGAGTCAGATTGACAGCCAGTGAAGTTACTGTAAGGAGGGTGCTATATCTTCATTTTAACAGGGCATCTGGGATAGTTGGAAAAAGTCAAGGACCAACGCACATAGACATGAGTCAGCCTTGCATTCTATGTCAGAAGATCTGGTGTGTCAGTAGTCGGAAGAACTCAGGACTGGACAACAGAGGTGGCCTGATCTCAAGGCAAATGTGTATACAATATATTAACTGTTTACCTCAAGAAGAGAATAAGAAGAGTTCTCAGCCAAGAAAGTATTGCTTGCACACTCTTTCCAAGCCTGAACCTCAGCCACTAATGATTCTAGTCTTGGCAGATATTCCAGATGTACAGGAATAGAGCGACTTCTTGAAACAAGTTCCACAAGTGTATCCAACACAGGTACACGTCCACCAGCCTAACAAGACAAAACACAATGTTACAAAATATATTTCTTAATAAAATTATGCACTATAAAACTGCAGAAACACAAACCCTTTGAAACAGGTGGAAATGGTAATTTATCGATTTCCACAATCTATATTTTAACCATGATTTGTTTTAAACGCAAACTCAACCAAATTTGAGCATCCTTCCATATTATGCCATAACATGATAGAAATGCAGATGGACTTGAAACTAAAAAGAATTGAAGAAATTGTGAGCTTTTTTGGTAGGTCAAATCCATTTCTTGAGGGTCTGTACCAACGTTCTGTGCATAGCGCAGAAAAACTGTAAATAAGAATCCCAATATTTCAGAGCAGATGTCCATGCCAGGTCTAATTCTGAGAAGTGAATTCAAATGCTTGCTGCAAACAGGCTTTCAGCAACGTGGCCTCAATGTTCATTCCTGGCAGCATGGTTGAATTTTCCACCCAGCTCTTCAAAAAAGGGTTTGCAGTTATTCTGCATATGTCTGGATCCATCCACCTACTGTCTGCTTTGAAACACATGGGTTTTTTGTTTTTGTTTTTACTACAGGGCTCAGGAAAAGACAACATAGAAACACAGCAACCTTCATCGGAAAGCTGGGTTTAAATTTTAGTGTACTCACCAAGTATAGTACTGCAAAGCCTGTAGAAGAAGATTTGACTTATGAAAGTTCACTGTTTGATTATTTTAGTGGTCTAATAAAAGTAATATTAATAGTGTAATTTGAAGGACACACAGGCTTTTCCTAATTCTTTTATTACACAAATCCATCAGTCTCTGTAAGAATAATTGGATTGTTCTGCATATCTCAATAAGGAATTACCCATTGTAGCATATCATATTTACATTTTTGCCCATCTCTGAACATCACACACAGCACATAAACAAATACAGTCATAAGAAATCAAACCATGAGTACCACTTGCAAAAGCCCTACCTGCAGTCCCTCCACTTCTTGTAGCCAATCTTTGGCCTTTTTTACAGTATCTTTCAGAGCGATGCCATTTGGGAGATAAGCTGGAATTTCTTCGATCTCTTTCACCGCTGCTTCAAGACTACTTAATGATTGTCGTGGTCTTAAAATATATAAAACATAACATCAGACAAAATGTAATACCATATTTTTTACTCAAAATTAGTATGAAATTGCTGTCTGCAAGGCCAGATTATTATTGCCTCCTAAATGCAGATGTTTGTGAAAATTGATTACTATGAAACTCTGGATTAAAATACCAACTGCAAATATTCTCAGCTGCCAGAGCCATGGATGCATGCAGGATTTCATGAAAAACATCAATTTATGGCTGTGAATTACAAATGCTGTTTAACAACATGCATGCTGAAACTTTAAATTAGTCTCTTTACTCTTAACATATGAAGACTATGTTGTTGAAGGGCCAATCAGATGCTTACTGAAAGCTATATGCAAGACACAAGCACAACTACCCTCTCTCACTGCTGCTCCCCAAGTATTCAAAACCCTACAACAGGCATTATTTTCACCATCAATAAGATTGCTTTAAAAATCTTCAATAAAAAGAATATGAAAGAGGAAA
Source organism: Phrynocephalus forsythii (assembly GCA_029282475.1). NCBI lineage: Eukaryota > Metazoa > Chordata > Lepidosauria > Squamata > Agamidae > Phrynocephalus > Phrynocephalus forsythii. Next base: position 89,290,269 of record JAPFRF010000005.1, on the reverse strand, counting down.
CAATGTTTATGAAAGAAAGTCAACATATTTTATCTCATTTTCTCTTCTGTAACACAGTGGCACCCACTGACTATTTCTCTGACTATTTCTCATGATTTTGTTCCAGCTGGAAAAAAAGATTTAATTACTTGAAAGGTGTGGAGAACAATTACAACAATTCAAAAACAGGAAGATTCAGTTTCTACCTGGCTTTGATCAAGGTTCTAGCCTTGTCATCCCAGTGTTCGGACACAGTTAAAAGCTCTTGCAATTTAGCCATTGCCTTCTCAACTGCAGGATGAGGAGCTAATCCAACACCAGAATCTATGAGTCTTCTCATATCATCCAGAGTGAGAGAATGTTGGTCCAAGCAAACCTGCTGTACATCTTCCAGCCAGCGTGCTTGTTCTAGGCGTATTCGTAATTCGCCTAGTTGAGGAAGATCAACATCAAAGTCAAAACTGACATCTAAGAGTTCCTGTAGTTCCGAAGCACTGGGTATTTCTTCAGAGAGCAGTTTTTGGCTATACTTCTGAAAGTCTTCTACACGAGTAAGAAGATCCTGAAACATATAACAAAAAAGCGTTAAAACTCTTGGTCTATTCTCTAGTTTATGTAGCTGGTGAATTGACCAATTCTCTGATTCAAAGTGTTCAGATTTTTTTTAAGGATTCTAAGCATATATTTCTCTATTTTTCTAAGCTATGAGATTTTAAATTCATGATTATTAGATTTAAATTTGGGGCAGGAAGGGCTCCAATATGATTTTGCTGACCTCAGGTAATGACAACGCCTGGCAAAGTACTCGTAAGCTAAGTTGGGAAGGAAAGTCTTAATTCAATGTGAGCACATTATTCTTTATATTCTTTTATTCTTTATAAACTTTATATTCACATACCGAAGTGTGAGATATCCTTTATTCCTTAAGCTATTGTAATGGTTAGTTGTGTGACTGCAGCTGCAAATAACTGCTGGATAGCTCATTTGTGTAGGTAAGTTCTATTATATTCCATAAGCACAATTGTTCAACCCATATGTTGTTCTAAATGGGCAAATGACATTCCAAATCCAAATAGTATAAAAACGTGTTTCATTTAATGGCACAGGGAACTAGCAAAACCTGTTAAGAGTAAAGTTAAGAGAATAAACGAGGATTTGCTGATCTCTTACACACAGTGTTACGTAACTCCGGTTTACATACCCCTCGGTCAATGAAAAATTTGGGTGACGAAAGGAAATCATTGGGAATGGGGATGGCCTGCTTTAAGAAAATGTTAAACAGAATGCCCCAGTTTATGTTATTTTTTTCCATAAGGCATTGCGAAAGCTCCTTGTGTTGGGGTGGTCACCCCACTAGCTGGCTGTCAAAAAGCCAAAGCAGGAAAAAGGTTTTCCCTTGCTTTGGTGGCAGTGGCTTTTCACACCTGAAAGCCAGTGGGGTGACTGTCCCAACACAAGGAGCTGGCTGTCAAAAGGCAAATGCGCCAAAGCAGGAAAAGCCTTTTCCCGCTTTGGTGGCATTACTATACCATTACTCTTCCCCCTCATTTTTTGGGGGGGGCCACCATTCTTTATCTCCAAGAGTTTCAAGTTACCTTCAGCAGTGTTGTTTGGCTGAGGACACATGGCAAAGCATATAGCTGTCTAACAAATAAGCGGAGCTCATTCACAGTCAGCTGATTTTGAGATTTTCCTCCTCCAGATCGGTATCTGCAATTACACAGGCATGTCCTTACATTAGAATAATAGTTTAATCATGAAATATATGGTAATTTAATTGTTTCAATTATTTATACCATTTGAATTACAGTGAACAATATTTATTCCTTCATTCAAGAGATTTTTGCTTTGTCCCTTCGATGAAATGCCTATGTTGGGTGAAACTACATTTCAAATGATACTTTTTAACCTGTTTTTCATCTTAATGTGTAACTTTGCACTGATGTAACCCAGATCGTGCACTAGCAATTAAAAGCTTCCTATCACCCTCCTTTTAGGTTCTGAGGCTATCTAGGTTCCTTCTCCCTTGGAGAAACCTTTGGGAGCATAAAGACGCGAGGGGGGAGGCTGAAAGCCTTTAAGAGTAAGAACAAACAAGCAAGCAAAAATGCTAATTTGTCACTGCTAGGACCAGGACTGTTGGTGGCAATTTTTTCTTATTATTCAAGGCTTCCCCCACCTTGCTCCCAGGCTTTCCCAGAGCAAAAGGGAGCCCTGGGGAGCCTTGGAACCTAAACTAAGATTGTTCATAACACCTGTTCACAACTAGATACACACCTAGAGCAGTTGCATACAGTAATGCCTTGGTTTAAGAGTAGCTTGGTTTAAGAGTGCTTTGCAAGACAAGCAATCATTTCTTCTAAATTTTGCCTTGATCAACAAGCAATGTCTTGATATACAAGCACTGGAGAGGTCACATGATCACAAATGAGCCAATGGTGGTTCTCCCTTGTGGGATTAAGCTCCCTCCCCCTGCTGGATGGTGAATAAATGTCTGGAACGTTCCATCTCAGGCAGCCTCCAAAACAGAGGGAGAAGAGAGGAATAGCAGTCTCCCTTGCACCAGCCAGGAACTTTTTCAAAGGGGAGTGCAGGTTAGGGTTTTATTTTTAATCATAGGACTGCTAGTCAAGTGTGTATAGGGCTAAAATTGCACCTTATTATTGTCATATTAAAAATACAGAGTGAAATCCAGTTGTTAGTCCTAAGCGGAGCAGATTCTACAGTCAAGTACCTAAACCATGGTGTGGATGTGTTTTCTAGCCAACTTCATGAGATTGGGCATTTTTGTGTATAGTATATGGTCTATGGGTCCCCAGAATGAATCATCTGAGTTTTCCTAATTTTTATGGGGAAATGTGCTTTGATATGAGAGTGTTTTGGTTAACAAGCATGTTTCCAGAACTAATTATGCTCATAAACCAAGGTATTACTGTATTTTTAAATGTGGTGATGTGTTGTATGATTTCTGATTTACAACATGCTTACAGCCTGGCATGAAAGGGGCAACTTGAGTGCTAGAGGAGTTGATTAGTATTGAGCCCAAGTTCTGAAATGGTTATCAGGTACCATATATCCCTCAACCAGCTGACTCACCAATAAAGTGACAAAAATGGCAGCATGGAAAAAACAGAGGGCTTTGATCTGGACGAAATCTGAAGGCTCAAGAGCCTCTTCTCAAAGGAAAGCTGTCCAGTGCAGTGCCCTGTTTCTTCAGGCTTCCATCACAAAGATCTTAAAAGTGGCAGCATGGATTCAATGGGTTCTTCTCACTCACAAATAAGAGACATCTCTAGCACCAACTGAGGTGGAATTTCCACCACTGCCCTTTCAAAAAATTTCCATTGGAATAATTCCATTTTTTCAGCAAATGTTGCCTCAAGGTTCACTATATTTTTCTTCAGAAGTTCTCCCCTCACACTATATGTGCTTACTCACTTATTAGTGCTAGAACATTTATGAATGGCCACTTGCAATGATATGCCATTCCATATTTTGCTAACAATTTCTATGGAAAGGGAGTCACAGAACATGCAGTAGGCATACCTAGTTTGTCTCTTCCCATTGAGAAGCTGTTGTGCAACTGAAGCACATTTTTCTGCATCCTGAGTTACTAAACGAAGGTGTCGCAGCAAATCATTGTCTGGGAATTTCCTCATTTCAGATTCTTCTATTAAAGCCTTGAAGTTGGTAAGACCTTTGAGGGAAGAACAAGGTTTGGTAAGTAATTTAATAAAATTTATCATTTGGGATCTGCATTTTTATTAGGATCATTGCACATTTTTATGAAAACATCCAGCTTGATGCAACGCAGAACTGGTCTGGCCTTAGACACACATTTATGAGGCAATAAGTCCTCTGACCAAAGTTGAACAGCTGAAAAATACGTCTATGCTATCAAATGAATAATGTTTAATGCCAGTACGGGACAGAACAAAACATACAGATACCTACTTTTTTTATTATTAACTTTTGCCTCCAAAGCTTCATTGACATTAGAAGCCCATTCATTGTAAGATTCTGCCCGTAACTTAAGTGCATTCATCATTGGATATAGTTCCTCAATTGTATATCGGTATCTGGAAGTAGTAAAAATTCAAAGAAGTTATATTATGGCATATATGAATAACATACAATAATGCATACAGAGGTCTGAAATGAGATTTGACAGAGATTATGTAGCTGTTGCTCAAAACCTCCTGTCCACATATCGTCTTCCCTCTTCTCCATCGCATACAGAATACTAAAATACGCTGGCCAGAATCCTATTGAGATTTTACTCTGGACTAACTGCATTAGCCACAATGGAAAATTGCAGTTAATTAACAAGATGGTAGTTATTAGACATTCTCATGACTGACGAATTGGGCTTGTTCCATGAAAGCTCACATTATAACATAGCAGTTGGTATTGAAGATGTCACAATAACTCTGTTCAGTCTCTCTCCTGCTCTCTTTGTTCTTTTTGTGTGTGTTTCTTGTTGTCATATTACAGTATGATCATAACTGAAGGATAATTTATTTTATTTTTGTCTATGCCTGCAACTTTTTAGATATTTGTATAACTATAGGGATGGAGCCTCCCTTAATGGAGGAGGAGGAGGAGGAGGAGGAGGAGGAGGAATAGCATCTGACTCGAAAGCTGCTTTGTGCGGTGTCTGATGTTGTTGATTTAGGCTTTAGCTTTGGACTGAGGCACAATGAGGTAGGTAGGCTAAAAGGAGAGGGTGTTTTGTGTTCCAGACCACTGGTTTTTGCAATCACAGTTTTACCATTAACTAAAAATAACTATTATTGTTACTTCTGGAAAATACGTAAGATATGGTACCTAAGTACTGCTTCTGCCTGAGAACCACTGTGATCAATTTGGTTTAAAAATACATTTCCAAGCACTGGCCAGAGAATACAATGTGTGGTGTAAGTCATTATGAAAAGACTTTGGGTTGCACATCCACTGACCAACGGTAGACTGAAAGGTTTTGAGGAAGAATTATTTGTTCTAGCAAATAACAAGAAAATCATATTGCAGGACTGCTAAAAACATGTAACTGCAACCTGCACTTACAGCAGCACCAATAACCACCTGTGCAGAACACCTCTTCCCACAGTAACCAGCATAGGGGCAAAAAAGAGAAAATGTCATGAAAAGGTTTACTGGTAGTTTGCAGCAGCTTTTCACGGGCACATTACATTTTTTTTTATTAATAAATTTTTATTGACAGGGGAACAAAGGGAAGGATAAGAGGAAAAAGAAAAAAGGAAAGGGAAAACAGTGAGGATGGGCAGTCTTGAAACTATTATTGAGATAATGAATGTACCTAATTTGTAATTTATAGAACTGGAAATCACTAAATACACTTCTCTTTTCTAATTTAACCAATATCCAAAGAATATTTCAAAATACTACAATGAAAAATGCTATAAACAAGAGCTGACCAAGGCCAAAAATGCACTGCTCCTTAGTCTGGTGAAATGGTTCTCAAACTTTTTCTTTGGGAAAAGGTTCCTTTCTTTCTCCAAACATGTGGTTCTATGGAGTGATGGGCGTGGCAGTGGAACAGGAAGAGAGGCAAGGGACAGACATGGAAGCGAAGGAGCGGGGGCCAGAAAAGCTCCACTGGCTTAGGGAAGAGACTGAGAGAGGATTCTACAGCACCCCTGAGCTGGGTTTGGCAATACATACATTGGGAACTCCTGGTCTGGTGAACATTCAAAGGAACAGCCGGTAACTACATCTCAACAAGACAAACACACTGATTGCTCCTTCCCCTCCCCCAGGTTCAACTCCTCTATGCCTATGTTTATTTGAACTTTAAATTTATTGGCTGCAAAAGGAAAGTGAAGGAAAATCATTGTATCAGCTATTAAAGTATTACCAGTATTTATTTGTGAGATTTATATTTCCTAGTATATTTTAGATTGATCAAGACACAAAATTCCCCTTGATGAAAGGCAGAAAAGACAGTATATATGAATATACTCATCCAAAGAGAATAATAGCAAATAAAAGCTTACCCCATTTTATACTGGTAAGTAGGACAGCTACAGAGGTCCTCAACATGATACAAACATGCCAATAAACCAGGGTTACAAGAACAATAAACTGCAGACATGTAGCATGTGGTTTTACACTTTATGCACTGCCGTTCATCATCAGGCAACATTTCCAAATTCATTCTTTCTGAATCAGTAACTCCCTATAATTAAAGTAAAAAATTACTTCATGAGATAATAGAACAAAACAGTGTATGTTATATAGACAGACAATTTTCTTTGACCTTGCAAGCTACTGACTAGAAAAAGTAATTTATGTTGGATAATTCATTTCGAGCATTTAATCCAGTTATGGGTCAGCTGAGCCTAACACTTAGATTAAGTTGATCAGAAAATAGTTACTATTTAAATTAAGGGATCTAATCCAGTTAAATTATTATGAAGGTAATTATTTCACCAAAAAGAAAAAAAGTACCATCCTTTTAAAAAGAGCACTGACTAAATTGTGAACTACCAATTTCTACATTTTTTCAGAAGCGTTTCACAAAAGGCAAGTACTATTCAAGAAATGAAAGTAGTATTTTGTACATGCTGATACTGGTTGGGAGTATAAGACTTCCAGGGATATAGCCATTCCTCAGTTACTTTAAATTATTTCATTTTTCTCATTTAAACAAAACCTACCAGCTTAAGCATAGCCTCCCGCAAAGCCTTTTCATCCTCAATCATAATAGCCATGTCCTTCTCAACAGTAGAAGCTACCACTACATCCAGAGTCTCTGCTTTGGCAGCCATTCTACAGATCATCTCATCATGAGAAAACACACAATAGCGATTTAACAAGCGATAGTGTTCCACGCACTGGCGACCTAATGGCAACTAAAAGAAAAATGACAGCAAATTAAATTTGATAATATTATCTACAGCAAGTGGATGTGGGGTGGGGTGGGGAATGAAGCAGCAATTTTCTGCACATAAATGGGAAAAATGCTCAGCTGATTTGATCCACATGACTCAAAACTGTTTTGTTGTTGCTGCTGTTCTTAACTGCAGACTAGTTCAAGTAGGACTAAATACAGCTCACTGTGCGCTATTCTTTTAGTTATGGCACCTTTACTGGGATAGATCTCAAAAGTGAACTTCTGCAAATTAAATCATCAGGATGCGGATTTCCTGTTCTAGCACACTACTATGTGCCTTGGTGTACAACAGCAAATGCCTAAGTTAATTTCTTAACTTATCTCCATTCTTAGCTGAAATGTATATGAAATTGCATCAGGATAATTTCCCAACTGGATTTAATCAACAGCTAAACAGCATACAGTGGAACCTTGACTTACATGCTGCTTGACTTGCATCATATTTGACTTGCAGCAAGAAGGGGCCTGTTTGACTTGAGTCGCAGGCTTTGATTTACATCTCGGAGCCCCAGCGCAAGGCAGTGGAATCGGGCGGCAGCCACGACCCAGCATCACGGCTGCTGTCTCCCAACTGCTCCTGCCTTCTTCCTCTCCTCCGGCAGTGGCCGCGGCAGCGGCAGCGGCGGCTTCGGCGAGGCCAGCTCCGAGCACCTGGAGCTGGTCCTCGGCCTCGCTGAAGCCGCCATTGCCACCAGAGGAGAAGAAGGGCCAGGAGCTCGGGGCTGGCCTCGCTGGTTAGACAGTCGGCTCAGTCTTGTAAAAAATCTGGCTGCAGAAGTCTGGTCCACAATGGAAGCATTTTAGTTGGGGAGCTGTACAGTTGTGGGACTCTAATGGTAAGCATAGAGTTGTTCAGAACTTGGAACGTCAGGTTTAAAATCAGTAAAACTTAAATGTTAGACATTGTTGCTATGAAGATTAAAAAGTGGAGGCGTATAACTTGTGGACTATAATTCCACTGCCTCCTCCTCTCTTTGAAGAGACATTTCATTTACATCCCCGGAAGGAATCTCTTATCCCAGTCAAATTTGTGTTAAATTGCTGTTCTTGGGGGTCTTTTTCATCATCTGGAACGGATTAATCCACTTTCCCATTACTTTCTATGGGAAAAGTTCGTTTGACTGAAGTCATGTTTGACTTATGTCTAGACCTCTGGAACAGATTAATGACATAAGTCAAGGTTCCACTGTATTTCCTTTTGTGCACTGATTTCAATCATTCACAGCAATTAGTATAACCCTATTATCTTCACAGAGAGGTCTTATTACTTTAGATGTTTGGGAAGATTTATAGGAATGTCACACACAGAATTAGCCCCTCTGCAGAGATTTAAGTAGGCACCATGTCTATAGCTGTCTTTTTAAGATAAAGGAATGTTCTGAGTGTACAAAGAACTGTTTCAAAGCTGAGTTCATTTAAAAAAACTCAGAAAAATAGGAAAAGATTCGTTTTCAAACTTTGATTCTTCAGTGAATGCAGTAATCATGCATGATAAAACAATTTAACCCCTGTTCATGTTAAGGTCTTTTGTTTGAAAAAAGAAATGAATCCTTAAATAATAAAAACTACTTAAATAATGTTTTCCAGTAACATTCCACAACATAACCTTACCCAGTCAACAGTGCAGAAATTAACAGCTTCAGCAAAGTTGAAACCTTGATTAAAGCCACTATGGTAGGCTCTTGGAAATGTGATCACAAATTCACCAGCACACTGATTGGTTCGATAAATCTAGGATAAAGCAAAGATTTATGTATATGATAAAGGATCATCTGATATCAATTCTATACCTTTAAGTGATTAGAGCTTAATTGCTGCTTCTTTACCCTTTCTAAAACTACATGTAACAACTGTTCAGAATCAGTCAAAGCTGCTTAAAATGGAGCAGCAACTAAGCCCATGGATGCCAATGTCCACTGATCTGGACAACTGATTAGTATCTGCTTCTCGTATGCTTTCTCATAGGACTGCAAGCACAGCGTAGCCGGATAAAAAGTCCAAATCATTTCCTGATCTTGCAATGGAATGCTCCCTGTGCACAATCTTTTAAGTGCAGAGTAATCTACTCTCCAGCAACAGTATGCGGTTTGTATTATATTGTGTAATGCTTAATCTAACCAGCAAAACTCCTACCAAATCTCCCTTCTTTGCTAATCATGACAAACAGAATAAAGAAGAAGTTAGGGAATGAGAGTGTTTAAATAGAAATCACACCAAACAATGTGCTCTCACAAGGCAGGGATAGAAAGAAGATGTGTCCTGGATGCAATGCTTCATCCAGTTAACAGGTCTTGTCATGTGGTAGATAAGTTACTGTATCCTGTGAGATACAGGATCCAGTAACAAATGAGACACTACAGGTTTCTTTCTCCCAACAGTGTCTGAACATTTAAACTATTATGAAATGTATATCTCATCACGTATTACATTACAAACCTCATTCTGCTGCTATATGTTTGAAGAAGTAGACGTGTCCACAAAACATTACATTAAAATATGAAAGTTAGTCTTTAAGGTGCCACATGTTTTGTGTCTTTTGTTTTGTTTTATTTTGTTTTGTTTTTCTTTGATTTTTGCCTGCAATTCTTGAAAGGACTAACACGGCTACCCTCTCTGAAACCATTATCCTACTGAAGTTAACAAGCTTACAGGAGTCTAATTAGCCTTTTTCACCTTAAGAACTATTAAAGCTCTTTCCACTTTCTTTGAGGTGGTCCATTCCCTTGAAGTTTAAAAATTCTTTGGCGTTTGACAAATGCTTAAGTGTGGCAAGTTCCTTAATTATGGAAATTTCAGCCAAATTCACCACCTAATGAACTTCTGCAGATCACAAAATGGACTAAACCTTCAACATACAAGACACTTTGGAATGCAATGAATTGGTCTGGGAAAAGTAGTACAAACAACAAGCAACAAAACACCCTAAAGCAGACTGAATTTACTACATTCTTGTTGACAGGAAATACTGCAACTCAGCCATATTCCAAATTAGAATAAAAGTAAACACTACAAAAGAATTATATTATCAAGGAAAAATCATTTCCTTTCATTCTTTCTTTAAGATGAAAATGATGAGCAGTTTACAGCTCTATCAGGAATGGCTTCTCAGTTCAGAGTATCAGCAGCAATGCAGCAATGTTACTAGATTTTTATTAACTTTCTTCCACCACAGGAATGTTGTTACATGGACTAATGCAGAGGAAAAGAATGCAAATCCTGCTTCAGTCATACCCTAAAACCCTAGCAGGACAAGATAGCAAGTTTCCACTTCACAACTCTTTCCATAGATGTTTTCCATTCTGTTATAGTATTTTCCACCTATACCCCAAACATAAGAAACTGTCTCATCTAAATCAGCCCCATGAATGTAGTGTTTCTGAGTAAGTTTTTAATTGCACAAAAGGCGAACCATGTATAACAGAGGAATTTATAGCTTCCTGCTATGTTTTTAAGTTCCTTTCTTGAACAGGAAACCACATCACACCAGTTTACAGAAATAAAACATCTACTGGTATGTGCAAATATAGTTAAAATATTGCCAATTACTACAAATTTTATTGTACTTATTCATTCATTTAAAATATCTCTATCCTGTCTTTCTCCCAAAAGGACACAAGGCCATATAAATGATTTAAGGAGGAAACCTTGAACTAGTGTAGGGAAGGGTAAAAACAGAAGCTTAGTGACATACAGGCACACCATGAGACATTAGTGTATTGGGATTCATGATTGTAACCAACTGATGTAATAGATCAGGTTGGGATTCAAATAATTCAGGAGCAAGTTTCTTCATGACATCTTCCAGCTGCTCAGCTGCATATCCTGGAGCTCCATACCATGTTTTAGGCTCTCCCCTATAAAGATTAAAAAATTAAAAAAAAAAAAGAAGATATATCAGAAGAAATTACAAATTGTAAGCTGTAGTGATGAAGCACAAAACGTTTAGACCTCAACTGTTACTGCACTGAAATTTTCTCATCTGTGTCAATCCAGTACAGCTACTGGTAAGGGATAATGGCATTTAAGTTCAATAACATTTGAGAAATCACATTTTGCCCACCCTCCACTCTAGGTTCACAATTATGCAATACAAGCAGGAAGATATTAGCAAGTAATGCTAATATATGCAAGTAATGCATAGATATTTATACGTCAATACTGAAAAGAAACTTAACAGGAGACATACAAACACAGATCTTTAAGTTTGGTACTGATGAACTTACCAATGCAGATAGTTAATGGAATAGCTCCAGTGATCCTCAATATGCCAGCAAAATGAGGAAAAGCACATCCCTACATACAGCCATGGCAGCTTCATTCCACATATATCAGCCGTGATGTGAGCAAGTACAGACTGCTCCATCACAGGCATATTGTTTAAATTCCATCCACTATCAAGATACTCCTAAATCAAAGTAAATAGTTATAATTTACACTCTTAAGAAAACTAAGCCAAGTAAAAGTGACAATAACATTTCATATTTCCTAAAAACAGTTTTCTAGTTCATGGACCTATCCCTCAAGTCCAACTACTGTTCTTCTGGTAGTTCTTTTGGAAAATGCTAGTTCTTCAAGAAAATAACTAGGTGTCTTAGTAAATACTGTTTGTCCTTGTACCTCCACACACAATTATACAGATCACATGGGCTGCTTCCATATTAGAACTCCTTAGTGTTCTAGAAGCATCACTTTTTTGCTCTCTTGACATAATGTAGAATTGTGTTATTGTTTTATATTATATTTAGTGTTCATCATCTCCATTTAGAGCCAGCAATTCCAAACTATATAATGGTAGTGATATGGGGTTCCGGTGTTTAGTTTGTGTTACAGTCACCCCCCGCCATTTTGTGGTTCAGGTACTGCGGTCCCACTATATCGTGGGATCGCAGCACCTGCGCCTTGGGACCGCACAGGGGGCGGTGGGGGTGATTGGATCACCCTGCGCCACCCCCGGCCCCTCCGAGAAGCCTCGGAGTGGGGTGGTGGGCGGCGCGGGGCGATTTTTCCCTATTGGAATGCATTGAGCCAATGTATTCCAATGGGGAAAATTATCTCCATTGAAATGCATTGAGCCAATGCATTTCAATGGAGATGCCCCGGATGGCGGGAGGTCAGATCCCCCTGCTGCCGCTGGCGCACGCCGCCCCAAGACTTCTTGGACCAATGCACGCCGGCGGTGGCAGGGGAATCTGATCACCCCCCTGACCCACCCGACCCGCTTCCGCATATCGCAGATTTTCAGGCATTGCGGGTCAGGTGGGTCCCTAACCCCCGCGATAGGCAGGGTGTTACTGTATTCGATAAGACATCTGTCATGAATGGGGTGCCAGAGGTTAACTCACACCAACACACCACTTTCTCCACTGCTTTGCTATGAAGAAACATCACAAAATGGAGGTGTCCCACTTTTTTGCAAACCATTCTCAGGCTCAATACAATTGAGGAAACTCTCCCCTCTGACTCAGATGATGCAAAAGAAATGTTAAAACAAAGAACATACTCCTGTCCAAAATGAAAAATCTCCATCATGGGTCTATGTGAGGAGCAGGAGGATTTTCCAATGCTTTCATAGCTTGGTGGATCCACAAGAATTAGAAGCACAGAAGGGGAAGCAACTTTATTTGCATTGGGCCTTACAGAACTTCACAAAAGGTGGAGATTTTTCACTTTTTTATAAAGTGTTAAAGGCAGTTAACATGAAGCCAACTCCTTCTCTTGGAATCTAAGAGCACATGGGACTAAAAAGGACTGATGTCTCAGTAAAAGAAGACAGTGTGGTTTCAACTGTTGCCTTCCTCTTCATGTTTTGATTCAAAGTTTTTTTATGGGTTTTGGCAAGCACATCTCCTTAACTCTCTCTTAGAGGTAGCTAGATGATCATTCAGGGTCTGAAGTACATAGCTTATTTCTAATAAGCAGAAAAACAGACACAAGGCAAAGGCCACCCGAGCTGTTCAATTCCATTAGGCCAGACATCCTTAGGTTTCAAATAAGCCCTACCTCCTCTTCTGGTCGGAGTTTAATTTTCCCACCTCTCACAGGAAACCCACTGCCAAACTCCTTTGAAGCAATATCAGCACCGTATTCTACAGTGACATCTTCTTCGATTGTGCTGACAAGGCGCCAGAACTCTTTCTCAACCAACTCTGTAGGAACCATCTGAACAAAAGTAAGACAAAAGTTAGCACCAGCAAAGCTGTGAATCAAAACAAAAAGAACACAGTGTCAACAGAGTAACAAAGAGGAGATCAAGGGAGAAAGGTTGTAATTCTTGTAGAAATAGAGCAGAACTCTCAATATAAATTCAGCAGGTGCAGATAAGACAACCGTAGCTGTTAGTGCAAACCACAATGAAACAAAAGCAAGAAAGGGAGTGAGAGACGCTGCTGTTGGTCTTCAACAGTGAAGACGACACAAGACAAGGGATGGAACAACGCTGAATGCCTCCTTATGGTTATTTCCACATTTCTGCAGTGTGTGAGCTTCTTTGTGTCTGTACAAATACATGCTGTTTTAGGAATAGGTAGGTTTTCAGTATTATTAAACACAGTACTTTTTCATTTGTACAGCTAGAGATTTTACACACTACTACATTAAATTCTCTGAGCAATCCTCATAAATCAGAAACATACTGACGGCTGGAAACGATGAAACATGAGTTATTTGGGTAGTGATAAACACACAACCAAAGAGGATCTAAGCTCTCTCTGGAGCAACAGTTCCACAGTACAGTGGAGAGGGCACTGGGGAAAAATATTTATTTTTTTATTTAATTTCAGAGTAGCTATTAAAAACAAAGTGAAAGCACTAGCAAACAGGAGAATAAGGTTAGTGCCCTTTCATGTTAAAATCCTGCTCCCTTAGCCTCTCTACCTGATTCCCTACATGGAAAGATTAATTCTGATCTGAGAAGAGGGGGCTGAACTGGGAAAAATATCTGGAAATAGGCTTTCATTCTCTATTATAAGTCATCCCTACTCACTGAACAAGGTATACAGCTGAAACCCTAATTCTGCTGTTTAATATATTTATTAATCAATCTTGTAAAAAAAAAAAATTATAGATACATTAAAAGCATGAACCTACATGCACCGGCATATTAAAATAATCTGATTTGAAGGCATCTGCCATTTCTCCAAATGTCCGAAGTGTGTAGTCTCGTGCTGCCTGTTCAAAACCAAATGCTTCTTGTGGCTTGTTACACTCCTGTGTAATTAAAAGAGAAGTGAATTAACAGAGAATTTTAAGTTTACTGTATGAAAAAATAAGTATTTCTCAAACAAATGACAGAGAGCATTTTACAAAAAATGGAATAGCAGGGTCCCAAGTTCACAACATGATCACAAAAAATGCAGGTTGTATTGATGTTATGTGCCATCAAGTTGGAACGGACATACAGTAAGCCTTAGAGGGCTTTCAAGGTGAGATACAGGTGAAACTCGAAAAATTAGAATATCGTTCAAATGTTCATTTATTTCAGTACATCAACTCAAAAGATGAAACTAATATATGAGACAGACTCATTACATACAAAGCGAGATATGTCAAGTCGTACTTTGGAGTAATTGTGATGATTATGGCATACAGTTTATGAAAATCCTACATTCACAATCTCAGAAAATTATAGAATATTACATGACATCAATAATGCAAGGATTGGAAATAGAACAATATTGGACCTCTGAAAAGTATAAGCATGCATATGTACTCAGTACGTTGTCTTGTGTAAGGAGAGAAGGAAGATTCTGCAGTGGGACCTGGTTTTATAGTTGTCCAGAAGGCTCCACAACTTTTTCTTAAAATTAGCGAAAGTTGTTGGGGAACAGTGTTGATCATTCTGGGGATATTTGATTGTATCAACTCTTGATCATGGGGCTCATATCTCTCACAGCTAAAGCTCCAAGCAGAAAGTCCCCATGGGTCTCGATTAGTTCATTTCCAGCGCTGGATAATTCTGAAGTAGCAAGAAAATGTCCCCCATAGTCCCTTATTACCTGAGCGAGGCATTGGGGGCACCTCCAGTCCCCTTTTGGAACATCATGAAGAGGTGGTATTAAGCAAAATGTGTGGTAACTGTCATCACAGCCATCACAGAGGAGCAGACGGTCCTCATCGTTACCACTGCCACACAAGAGACACACATACAAATCCACCTGTCCAAAGAAATTGCCCATACAGAAAAATTAAAATTGGACCTCTTATCTTGTTTATTATTAATTACATGGCTCATGGTTTGATCAACAAAAATATAAAAATATATATTCATACTTAATTTGATCTCCTGTCCTCATTTATAAATATGAGGATGCTTCTGTCTCACATTAGACACAGCAGTTTAAAAATGCATGAAAGAGCAAAAGTAAAGAGTATCTGATAAGCCACCACCAAAATGACCTTTTTTAAAAACACACACAAATATATACTGTACTACATTTCTAGAGAAACATAAATGTATATTCAGTTGTCATGATTGTAATAAAAAGATATATATTGCATATGTGCCAGCAATAACTGTAAAGGCTCCTGAAGCTTTTTCCCCAGAAAAAGAAGCTTCTAATATGCCAGATCCAGCCTCTGACAAAAATGTCATATAGGATGGGATAGGCCTACTTGGGCAGCAGATCACCAAGACTGAGATTTCATCTTAGATGAAGGATAACAGACGTTCCCTAGAAGAGCTTCTAACAAAATAATCAGTCCATGATCCAAATGACTTTGCTGTTGTTAAAGGCTGCCAAGTCACCTCTGATCCTCAGTGGCCCTATGAATGACAGAGTGCCAATATGTCTTATCTTCAACTGCCCTACTTAGCGCTTGTAAACTCAAGCCTGTGGCTTCCCTTTTGGAAGCAACCAAACTCATAGTGGGTCTTCCTCTTTCCTGCTGCCTTCAGCCCTTCTCAACACTTGTGATCTTTTCCAGAAAATCTTGCCTTCTCATGATGCACCCAAATTTGGACAGTCCCCAGAAAGAGTTCAAGCTTGATTTGCCCTAAGAACCACTTGTTTTTCTTCCTAGCAGTCCTGAGTATCTGTAAAGTTTAACTACAGCATCATATTTCAAATATATCTCTTTTTTTGCAAATCTGCTTACTTTACTGTCCAGCTTTCACGCTTGTACATGGTGACTGGGATTACAAGAGTATCAATGATCTCAGTCTCAGTCTCTAGTGGCACATCCTTACACTTAATAATATTTTCAAATTCCTTCCCTACTGCTCTTCTACGTTTCAGCCTTCTTCTGATTTTTTTGGATACAGTATCCATTTGGATTGATGATTGAGCCAAGGTATTATTTCAATTTCTTCACCACCAACATTAAAGTTGCATAATGTTTGTGCAGTCGTGATTTTTTTAATGTTAAACTGCAGTCCTGTTTTAAATTAATGTCAGAAATGATCCACTGTCAAAAAAATAACATTAATCAACTTTTTTTTAAAAAAGATGAAATCCTGTTGTTTTGTAATGCATGAAGGTGGCAACCAGAATAACATTCAGTCACATGTAGCTGCCAATTAACCAGTCACCACTCAGATTCTAAAGGGTATGCCCACCTATTGGCTTCGTGAAGACCCATTAACTACCAGCTAACAGTAACTGATTGATACCATTCATCTTCCCATGTGTGTAAAAAAAGCAACAGAATTTCAGCCACTCTTGCGCTATTAGATTGCTATGAAATCTAAGGGATTATTTTCCCACTACCTTCATAAAATAAGCTCAGCATTTTGTACAGCCAGCATTAAATACGACAAAGCAAGATACTCACTGCATTAAAGCTTTTCTTAGAACGTCCCTTTGGTTTTTCCTTCTCTACTTCCCAAATGGGTTGGGGTTTTTCCACAGCCTCACGTTTCACTATACTATGAGATCCTTTATCTGATTAAGCAAAACACTTAGTTAACAATGCTTTAAAAATCTTGATACAAAATAGAAGGCTCCTAGAAGATCTAAAAAGTAGTGATATCTAATTAAATAAATTTTAGTTAATTAAATTGTACAAGTTTTCTATGATTATTAGATTTGACAAAATCATAGCAACAGTGATTCCAAGAAACATATGTTTTGTTTTCATGTGATCCACACATATCATAGCAGACATTCTCTTTGAAAAGGCATTTCTTCTGTGTGAAAGCGAAAAGATGTGTTTCTTCAAAGATGTTGCTTACCATGCATTTACAAAACTGAGCAAAGTTATTTATTTATTTATTTATTTATTTAGTTTTAGTTAGTTAGTTAGTTAGTTAGTTAGTTAGTTAGTTAGTTAGTTAGTTAGTTAGTTAGTTAGTTAGTTAGTTCTCCACTGAAACACTTACCGCTGTCAGTTTTTGCAGGGGTACTTCCCATCCTGCGTCTCAAATTGTGACTTTTGGTTTCTGGAGTTTCCTCAGGATCAGTTTTAATATTAGCAGCCTTGAAGAGAAAAAATAAGCTTAGTATTTACTTATTTTAATATTCTGTTGAGCAAGGAATTTCCTGTCATGGACAGAAAATGGGTCATTGAAATGACACAATGGAGTGCTTCCATCAGCAAGGACATGGATGAAGATTCATACAATTACAAGCCCAAGCAAGTAGTAAATCAGATTTTACCACTTGATTTACTAAACAAGTGGTAAATCTCTAGTCAGCTAAAAAGTTTTAGGGATGCTTTATGCAGCCTAAGATGCCTATACTCAAGTCTCTAATGCATGGTCTGTGTGAGAGACACTTGCTTTTCAAAGAGCCTGAAGCATGTCTAATTTTCAATGACTTGTATCCCAAATGATTTCTGCTATCATCATCTCTCAGGCTCATTTTACTCTCTGCAAAACTAAACTGCCTTATTCTACAAAGCATTTGTGCAGATGACTGCAGCAAAAGGTACTTAAACATTGAATAAAGTTAAAGCAGAATAGTAATATTTAAGATGTTAAGAACTCTGTTTTAAGAGGAAATGGAAATAAAACACGAAATGTGTTCAAAATCTTAATTAGATATATATTTTAAAAGTTACATTAGCACCCAGACTTTATTGTTAGTGAAGGCAGCAAGATCTGGTCTCAGGGGGAATGCAATGAGAAAGGATATACCATTCTGGAGTCCTTTCAACATCCAATAAGTTAAATGTCTGTGCTATTCTTATAAACATAGCAGTACATATGTAATATTCAGAAGTGAATCCATAATCTTTGACCTAAGAAATCATTATCAGATACCATAAGTTGCTCAAAGTTCTGTGTCATTCATTCCTTCACTTTATTTTAAATAAATAAATAAATTCTCCCAACAAAGATACAGTAACCCCCCGCCGATCGCGGGGGTTAGGGACCCACCCCACCCGCGATGCACGAAAATCCACAATATACAGAAGCGGGTGGGGTGGGGGTGGGGGGCGGGTGGGTGATTGCTTCTCCGGGGTGCGTGGTAGGGCCGGGCAGAGCGACCAGATTGCCCGCCGCCGCCCGCCCGCGCAGCCCTGAGGCTTCTCCAGGATGAGTGGGAGGGCTGTGCTGAGTGACCGGATTGTCCGCTGCCGCCCGCCCGCGCACCCCGGAGGCTCCTCGGGGGTGCGTGGGAGAGCCGCGCAGAGCGACCGGATCACCCGCTGCTGCCCGCCCACGCACCCCGGAGGCTTCTCGGTGGTGTGTGGGAGGGCAGCGCGGAGCGACCGGATCCCCCCCGTTGCCCTCCCACGCACCCTGGTGGCTTCTCGGAGGTGCGGGGGGGGGCGGCGCAGAGCAACCCGGATGCCCCCCCGCCCCCCACGGTGCAGGTACTGCAGTCCCACGATGTAGTGGGACCGCAATACCTGAACTGTGAAATGGCGGGGGTCACTGTACCCTGGATAGTTCATAAAATAATTAAAACATAATTGTTAAGACAATTAAAATGCATTTCATTAAAATATTATACAATTAAACATATTACACATGAAAGCAATTGCATAAAAGCAGCTTAAAACTCAAGAAAACATTTTAACAAGATAAAAGGCATAACCTCCTTTTTAAAAAATCTTCCTTGGCAATCAAGGAAAGCCTGCTTAAAGTGAAAGCTATTTGCCTGCTGACAGAAGGGCTGCAGGAGTCAGCATGGCCTCCTGTGAAAGGAAGAAG
Source organism: Phrynocephalus forsythii (assembly GCA_029282475.1). Taxonomy (NCBI): domain Eukaryota; kingdom Metazoa; phylum Chordata; class Lepidosauria; order Squamata; family Agamidae; genus Phrynocephalus; species Phrynocephalus forsythii. Next base: position 89,271,283 of record JAPFRF010000005.1, on the reverse strand, counting down.
ATCCTGGGAACTGCCACGGAGCAGATTCACTCTGATATCCTCACCAGGTGAAGGTTATGGACTGAGAGAAAGTCCTTACTGCAGAAATACAATCCTTAGACAACCTGACTTCATGTCATATGTGGCTTTTTTAAAAATCCAAACCACGTGTTTGTGTTTTAAATATCTGATGAGGGAACAAACTTCTGACGGCTTAAACTGCATCTTTTCAGAATCAACATATGGAGAGTCAAACACACCTCTGCTCTCATACGTTTTGCGCGACGTGCAGTTGGACAAGTTTCAGATGGCTGAACAGATTGCCTTTGAGGAATATCATGGGGTTTATATTCCTTGTCCTTTGTATCACTGGTAATCTCTGGCTTCTCAAAACACTAAAAAGGCAAGCAAAAGTGAATTATTTCTCTATATTTCATAACAAAAATCTCTCACACTCAAAACTTTACATAAATTATTTTTTTAAGTGGAAGAAAAAATTCACACATCACTACACCAATAATAATGGATTGGGATTATGGATTGAACTGACAGATTTATTATCTATAATAGCAACCATCCGCAATAGCAACTTGACCTGGCAGAGGGATGCTGTCAGAAAACTGGAAGCCAAAGGGATTAATTCCCTCACACCCTATAGCTTCTTGCAAACTCAAAAAAAAATCAGTTTTAACAAGCTTGTGGACTCTACAGAACCATTTGCTACCATAAGGGTGCATAAGTCGCTCTTTGCTGCCTTCTGACAGAAGCCAAGTCTGGATACAACCCAATGTTACAGGTGACTGAATAACAGCAACATCATTTGATAGTCTGTAACAGACTATTTTTGTTTATATGCTTTACAAGAGCTATTGGATAAAAAAGTTGTAAGCATTCAGGATTCAATCTGTTTAGCAGTTTAAAAGCAAAGATGAGAAGCAGTAGTTGCAAGGGGGGACTTTTAATAGCTGGCAAAAAAAATTCACAATCCCAACATCAATATGAATTTGCATCAATAGTGGCATTTCTCTAATTCTGCGCTCCTGGTTTCACAAGAATATTGTTATACTAGAGCAACAAATAGAGTTGGAAGTTGAAAATATTTTATTATTGGCAAGTATGGTTAAAATGGAAATAGTCAGTCACTAATTGAACCATATCTATATATAGATATGTTGAACATGTCAGGATGATAATATTAATCAATGATATTTCAAGCAATATGAAAAGGCAGAAGGTATAGTATTGTCATTTTAAAATTCTATAGTACAAAAACTGTGCATTACCATTCCATCTATTTGAGTCACATTGCCTTTTACTATAGTCCAGTGATTCATCAACCAAGGGCAACATGCTCATAATTAATCAACATAACATTGAATCACTCAATTGATCAATAACATGCTACCACAATAATGACAATCAAATTTCCTCCCAGGAGAATTCAGTGAGGCAGGCATGGGTCTCCCTTGTTTTATCTTTGTGAAGTAAGTTAATCAAGGGTGACATTTCTGATCCCTGTAGCTGTAAAAGGTGACTGGATTTTGGATTTGCTGGTGATCTTCAGGTTAGGCTTTCAGATCTTGAATTTAATGACTAGCTGGCAACTGAATGCAAGGGTCAAGCTGACTTTTGGCAAATGAAATCAAAATGCCAGACTATCACTTGAAGTTAACCCTTCATTTGAACTCTCTATATAAATAGATGCTTACATCCATAATTTTATATATACATAATGAATCCAACATTATGGGTGTAACACCCCCAAAAATGGAATACAATAATAAACACAAGAGAGAAAATAACTTGTACTTATTCCACATCGTTTGCAGCATCCTTAAGTACATATTTTATATCTGTTGAAATATAGCAGTAATGAATGTGTTTGTCTTTTCATTTATACTGAATAAGCTGTCTAAGTTTTATTCATTGCTCACAAGTTTGTAATATTCATGCCACTCGAACAAATAAACTTAAAATAATGCATCCAGTACCCGTTGCTTTTAAAGAACCACAAAAAGGGCCTGTTTTAACACATTACTGGCTTTGAATACATCTATAGTTTGAATCCTTTTCTTCTCTGCATGATCAGTCAGAGAAACACTCGTATAAAAAACAAAGGAATCAGCAGAACATAGATAAACCTACACATTTTCCTTCCATCGCAGTGATGCACTTGAGGTGGAAAGGTTACTGCATGAAACATTCAAAGCATATTCCATTTCTTTTATATCTATTAGGTGGATAAAGAGCGCTCTCAAAGGAACAGTAAGGACAGTTTTCATCCCTTATCTTTTGGCCAACAGTAGTACCGCAGGTCTGATTTTTGTTGTGTACAAATGTGAACAGACTATTTGCCAGTAGAAGAAAACTGGACTTCTAGACAGGGGAATACAGAACCTTACTTATTGTTCTGTCCTAGAATTGCTCTGTTCTTTCTCTGCTTACAAACACCATGATTTTTGGCTTCTGATGTCTCCTGTAACAACAAAGCTCTTCTCCTTCTTGTTAAGTAATGTACTTTACTAGCATGGGTGAGAAAAGTACTAGGTCACTAGTAACAAATTGCATTAGAGGAATATGCAGACTTTCCCTTCTAAGACAGCCCTCTCCCATACAGGGACTACTGCATAGGTTTATCTATCATTTCTATATGGCAGTAAGACAGGTGTTTTAAATGGTACGGTATCCAATACACCAGGCTTATCCCTCTTCTCATTGTCAGTAAACCAAACAACTAATTACCAGGCAAACGTAAAGCTACACATTGTTGATGTTCCAATATTGGGGAAGGGGAGGTAAAAAAAATAGTGGCTGGTAGATCTGATCACAGATTTCATCAGTAAAGCTGCTTATATCCTTAGATAATAAAGTGAAATATTTTTAGATAAAAGTTCTCTGCAGAGACAGTGGGAAAGAATTTTCAATCTTATAACCACCATTCTTTTTCCAATCACACAACTAAATGTTCTCAGTAGCAAAATTTAACCAGTACCACTTGGTGGTAGCAGGCAGCCTCCAGACAAGGAAAGCCAGAACAAGGAGGATGCGTTCCAAACTTCTCTGTCCACTTCCCATCTCTTTCAGATAACCACAATTTGATTATCTACCAGCTAACAGAAACTTTTTCTCAACAATGCTCAAAATAAAAATTTTTTTAAAAAATAAAAATTTTAAAGACCTGTAATAATTTTTCCACCACTCTGAATAATCCAGAAGCTACTAACCATTAATATCCTAGCATTTGAATAGGAGGTTACCAAACTTCCCCTCCCTAATTGTTCTCTTGATCGGCACTTCTCAGACTTGAAACAACATTTTAGGAAGATACAATATAACTCTTGCAATGCAGTGTTCAAAAGAATAGGCTTTTTATCTGTAACAGTAGTTCTTCAAATGGTACCTATGAAACCACGTCAGTAGGCAACTGTATAGAAAGAAGGGCCATGGAAATCATCAGAGATTGGCAAGTAAGTGGTAGGCAAGCATTATGGCTTGTACCACATATTTTGCAAATGGCAAGACAGAAACTGCATGACCTTTCTGATGACCTTAAGATGATAACATACAAAGAGATACAAAGGCCTTTTTACACGACCCCTAAGATCCGCTGGTCCCTTAAATTTGGACCAGAGATCTTGAGGGTTTGTCGCTCTCCCTGCGTTCCCACCCCCTCCGCACTTCCTTGTTCTGTCTGCGTGAGGGGAGGGAGAAAAAAAGGGAGAAAAGAATACACTCTTACCTCCGGAGTGCCGGTGGAAGTTGCTCCGACCCCCCCCGTCACTTCCTGGTTCCTCTTAAAGGGGCGGGAGGCAAAAAAACAACAACAAAAAGAAGCGAGGAGAGCCCGGCACTCTCCGCATCAAATTTTTTCACTCTCCCAGAGCAGGTACTTGAAAGGTGCGCTGGGTCGCGCTTAGGTGGGCGGGGTCGCACTTAATTTTCTGTTAGCTCCGGAGCTGGTGGGGAAACATTTTTAAGCTCCGGAGCTGGGAGCCATTTGCAGCGGAGCTTAGGGGCCGTGTATAAACGCCCAAAGTCACTCTAAAAACTGCTATTCTGTCATCATAAAAAACGAAGGCTCTCCTGACATCAAAGAATTGTAAAGTCCTTTCCAGATCACAGGTAGAATGAGAGAGAAAAAACAGAAGGTTATCTTATTAATTTGGAAGTCTGGTATTGCTTTTGGCAAAAAGGAGAGGTTGAGTCAAGGATTACTGTACTTTGTTCTAATGGGATGTTAGAAACAGAGGCCAGTGTGTATGATAAGCTGCTTCCTAGCACAGCAAGTAAAGGTAATTACTGTAACTCTGAAATATATATACCTTGAAGGTGAACAAACCATCATTAGCAATGATTCATTGGTCACAAGGACCCTTGCATGAGTACCACATGCAGCAACCAAACTGGTACAGGAAGGTAGGTACATATGATGCAAACCTTTCAAAATGTCTTGCTGAAAAAGGAATAAAGAATGTTATAGGTCATTATAGCTACTAAATAAACTTGGAAGAATGAATGGGATGGACTCTTGCATTTCAGATGAAGTAAGAAGCACAAGATATCAAGGAGTGGAACAAAAGAAGCTTTGTAGAGAGGCAAAACTGAGAAATTGATTCCATTTCATCAAAAAGGAAAGTATGTTTTTATTTTTGCCTCAGTCAGGACTTTGAAGTACCTCTCCCAGTGGGTCCTGTGTGTCAGTTCACATGTGAAGGTTGACATGACAAATCCTGCCTTAGGTTTGAAGAAGCAGAATAAGTAGAGCAAATTGATGTAACACATCTGTCTGGTCTGATCCTGAGTGGTAAGCATACAAATTGCCCTGTCTTGAGAAATTTTCACCACTGTACACATAATATAGAAAAAAATGGGACGAACAGCTAAAGAAACCTGTTGAACCAACATACAACAAAAACACCACCTAGGATCTGCAGCTCTTGCCCATACTGCTGCAGTACTAGCAGTACTAGCATTCTACAGTAGAAGATCTCCCCTACAAAAGATCATTCATGTGCCAAGATCAACATTCTGCTCAACGTACCAGCACACATGATTGCATATTGAAAGAGAGTTTGTATGCTTAGAGTGTGTAGTGGAACAGCACTCTATACATGTCTTTTTTGCATAATGTAAAATCTTCTATTCTGCAGTCTGTTTTGAGACCTGCAGTCTTAAAAAGCAAGTGAAATCTTATAGTGAAAGTTTCAGAGACCCTATTTTGTGAAGCCTTTATAGATCTTTCTATCAGTACTGGGAAATCTTGCCTCCGTGAGACCATAGAGGCCATAAAATAATGATGATGACACTATGAGCTGGGTAAATCGAACATAATGATGACAAATAAAGCTCTGTTTTGTAATACATATAAAACTTCAGCAACTAGGAAGTCAAATAGGGAAAGGGCGAAAAGGAAGGTAGGTTTAGTGAAAGAAAGGAAAACAGCTACTCAATATGATGTTCAAAATAGCTGCTTCTTCCATAGCCAGAAATGAAGAAATTGAGGAAAGATGTCAGTGTGTGGCTGAATATGAGTAGTACACAAAGGGATGGGACTCTGGCCTAAAATCTACTCAACATTCCAAAAATCAACATTCCAAGGTTGACTCTGTGGAGACACAGAATGCCATATATGAGAGACACAGAAAACATGAAAAAATAATTGCATGTCCCAGAAGATGTAAATATATGGGCAAAAAGAATAACCCATATCACAAAAATAATGAAATTCTTAGATCACAAATAAGGAAAGTAATTTTAAGAAAATAATAACTTTTGTTTATAACAATTGTCACAATGCACTGCTAGAATCTTATTAGGTTAAGTTACTTAGTATTTATTGAATGACATCAACAAGAGGCATTTGTCATCACTTTGCCTCTTTACATGTTAATGACAATCCCTAAATGATGGAAATACTATGCAGACAAGGCAGAGAATAATATACATTGATGTTCTTACACACAAGAGAATTACCAGCACAACAGAAACACACTGAGTTATTTCAGTAATTATTTCTGTAGGATTCCAAAAAGCAGTAGAGCTGAACCTCTGCCTGAGAAACACCCTGCAGAAACACCAGTTATTAACATTCACATAGGATAGGCAGGATTATCACAGAAAAACCATGTCAACACAAAACATGGGGCCAAAAACAACATAGTACTTCATTCAATTCACAGAATGTAAATCCACATAATTTAAAACAATTATACACCAAAATCCTTTTATATACACAGGCATAACTCCATCAACATAAAATGCCATGATTAATTGCTGTGTATTACTAAATTGGTATCACCATTTGCTAGGACACTGAGTCATGTAACTAATGTACAGCTGCAAAATGCCTACACGACTTCTTAACTGGTAGCAATTTGCCACTGAAGTTTACAAAGATGGGAGTTATGGCAGCAACAGGCACAATGTAATAGGATTCCTGCTGTGGTACTGTGCAGTAGAAAGATAGCCAGGAACCACCTACAGCAGCTTAAAACAGAAAAAGGGAAGTACTGTCATTCAAAAAGTTGATTTGAACATACCTTTTCCAGAACTGCATCATCGACTAAACACATCAGTTTGGAACATATGTCAGGCGCCTAATGCAAGAGAGAGCTTGGAGAGTTACAATTCAAGTGAACTGTGACCTTGAAAAGTGAGGTCACAAGTAGTTATCTGAAAATCATTTACTTCCAAGTGGTCCTTTTCTCAAATACTGCATGTTTTTATTTCAGAAATACCACACAGCTAACCAAGACTAGATTTTAAACAGAACAAGGTAACTGACAAGATTATGTTCTTCAGATTCATCCAGAAGATCTTCAGTAGCTTCCTAACACACTTAGCTCCAAAAATCCCATCATACTTCAAAAAACAAAAGTTCTACTCAATAGGCCATTTAGAGCAAAGGACAGACAGACTAATGAAACTGCTTTACTGGCTTTCACTATTATTATGACAGATGTAAAAAAACAATTTCCTTGCATAAAAATAAGAACTTTTCTGCTAAAAAGCTCTTCTGGTATTATCAGCATTTCTGTAAATTATTGGATAAGGTTTTCATGGCTTTAAAAACATAAATGTAGATATGCTCAACTGAGAATACAGGGGCTTTATTTTTACGTTATATTTCTATAGAGCAATGATTGACACAAAATACATATATTGACCAATAACAGTATCTAATTTAAACAGCTATTTTAACTATGGGCAGATATGGTTTTCAATTTTGTCCCCCCCCACCCCCTTGGCAGGGTCGTTCTATGCATGCTATTAATACTGACTAAACTGAGGCCAAATGGAATTTGGCATACTATTCTCCAAAAAACTGATCTGGTTACAGTTCAACTCTGGTAACAGAATGCATACATAGCCTCACTATTTGATGACACAGTTAAACATCAGTATATGGCGGCTCAAAAATATGCTCACCAAGCCTAAGAGTGTTGTCTCTGATGTCATATTTCTTAATTTCACTGAAAAACATCTGAGAGGATTCTATTTTCTTAGATTCTGAGCATATCAGATGGAAACTTATCACAATAACCACTGGGCTTAAAGAGCCTAGGCAGTAAGAGCTCAGCCCCAAAAGGTTTGAGGGGGAGTACCTCCCCATCCTGATGTACAAGTTGACCCTGCACCCAGTGTGTTGCAGTTGATTGCAGTGGCTTTTTAAATGTTTCTTGAAGACATTGATTGATTTAGCCTCAAAAAAAAGCAGCTACACAATGGCTGTGAGAACAAGGCTCTGGCTCAGCTGGAAGACAATGGAACAGTACAGACATGACACAAAAATGGATACGGTCAATGGCACCAAGCCCAGAATGTACCCTGATAAGATGTTACAATCGTATCTTTTTGCATCAGGACAAAGTTGTTGTTTATTCCCTGAGAATTAAGAAAGGTGATGCAATGCTCTTTTTCGCCCAACTTGCCATCTAGCAATATGACGGCATAGAAGCTAAGAAAGTCAGAATGCAGGAAAACCAAAGGTGTTGGTGAAACAAAAATCAATTGCTGCTTGAGGAAAAAACATCCAACACATTCACTCACACTCACACAAAGATGCTCTGCCACATGTAATTTTTACTTGTGTCGATTTTATCTGCTCTGAGATCCTTAAGCCTTAGTTTGCCTTAATTGTGACAGAAGTGTCCATTATTACCCCCTACTAGGAAATTCTACATATCCCTTTGCCCTCTGATTCTTTTTTACAAAGTTTCTGGGGGCTGCTCTGCCAGAACTGTGTCTCCTTTACTTAATTCCTTCTTTTATTTGTATTCAACACACAGAGACACAGAAACAACACACACTACTGCCAGCACTAGTGACGTTCAACCTCCACTACTTGATTTTACATTTTTTAAAATTCTGATTTAATAATCTAAAATTTTCCTGGGTCAATAAGAACATATGTTCTCACTAGCCCAACCCTCAATTTGAGGGGATGTCTCCAATTTATGATATTCTATGAGAGGGAGAAGAGTGTCACTTTTTCCACTTTACTCATGCTCTTTATAATTTTGGACGTCTCAATCATCTCTCTCCTCAGGCACCTTTCTTCCAGAATGAAGAGCCCCAAATGCTGTAGCCTTTCCTCATAAAGGCAGGTGGAAGATGTAAAAGGAGTGTTTTATAAAAGGGCAAATGTGTCTAATCTAATTTTGCATAACTGTAATGTCATCTGATACTCTATCCCAGATTTTCTGTATGTATTATAATTTTAATTTCATCACTGAATAGAATACTGTAAGAAACTACTTGATTTTCCTCTGGTTTCTGTTACATTGTGCCTTCATTTTGTTGCTCTTATTCCTTGTTTATCAGGTATAATTTAAATAAATCTTCCAATTAGTTGCATGTGAATAGCTTCAAATCATTTCTGACTACACCCTACATTTCTCCAAAATCAGCTCTCACCTGTCTCACTCTTAGGTCATGTCTCAAAGTGTGGCATCAGCCATGTGTTGCAGAACCTATGAAATTGAAAGGCAGCACAGAAGTTCTATGAGGCCATTGCGCTCACAATGCCTTGCTTGGAGGCACTGGGGGAAGGAGTGGTGTACATCTTCCTGTCTCAAGCAACAGTATATTTCATTCTATTCTATCAAACAGGATCATATAGAAATCAGTCAAATATAAATAAAGTCTGGCAGAATAAGGGTTTACTTAGTAGGCCAAAAAGAGATGGAACTAAGCAGATCATTATATATAAGGAGTCCTTAAAATAAGCAGCTGTCAAAACATTGATAGCTTTTCAAGCTACAGATTCAGCCTAGAAAAGGGCAGCTAACAGAGCCAATGAAAATAATGTGTGTGTGTGTGTGTGTGTGTGTGTGTGTGTGTGTGTGTGTGTGTGTGTGTGTGTGTGTGTGTGTGTGTGTGTGTGTGTGTGTGTGTGTGTGTGTGTGTGTGTGTGTTGTGTTGTTACAGACGTGACTGACTCTTCATGACTCCATGTCCATGGAGTTTTCTTGGCAGGAGTACTGGAGTGGCTTGCCAGTTCCTACTCCAGGCGCCTTCAGCACCTGGTATTCCCTGGTGGTCTCCCATCCAAGTACTAACCAGGACTGGCCCTGCTTAGCTTCCGAAATCAAGCGAGATCGGATGTGCTTAGGGCATCTAGACAAAGCTATGAAAATAACAGTATGATGTAATAAAACTGTAGCAACCCATAAACATCTTTACAGTTGAATTTTACACAAACTAATATTTCCAGAATTATACTATTATCTATATGTAACTGGTGCTAAAAAACACAGCTCAAATTTTGTTAATTTCCCTTTGACAAAGCAAGCTTATCCTTTCCAGACACTTTGTCCCCATTAGTAAAGCAATGCCAGGCTGATTATCAGATATCAATCAAGCAGGTGACTATCTCAGAAACTACAGTGAAATAAAAGGGATACTTGTGATCGATACAAAATACAAGTGCAAGAGTAGGCAACATAAGTATCACCTACTGGTGTATTTGTATTCAGAAACTGCAGTTACAATCAATGACTTCCCCTTTTAGAGAAGGATTGTCAGAAACTCACACACACTTAAGAGGCAAGACAGAAACCAAAAAATAGCATCAAGTGTAGCATGCTAATTTCCACAGAGATGCAAGTTACAAAACTGAACATGCGTACTACAGAAATCCATGATAAGACTCTTCTGGCTTTGAAGAAGAAATATTTTAAACAGCAACAAATGCTTAGGAAATTGTATCCCTAAATTCAGGAGAATCTTTTAAAATCCCTTTTAAAATCCCAAGGCTTTACTGTAAATTAACCCTTTGGAATTCCTAGGATATCCACATTCTTCCATTGCACAGATCTTATTCCTTGTTTATCAGTCAGCTGTGCCTTAAATAAATCTTCAGCTTAGTTGCCTGTGAATAGGTCAAGGAAAATTATTATTTAAAAAAGCAAACGTGACATTTTTGACAGCTGTTTCCTACAATGGAAAGAGTCCATAATGTAAACTTACACATTTAAGTTAGCAAAACTCACCAGCAAGCTAGCTCCACTCTGGAATAAGTTGTAGGGATAAAGAATGCGTTCATAATGAGCACGGATATGTGAGCCCACAGCTTTACCAGGAGCAAACCCCATTTTGGTGGCTATTTTCGTCCATTTTCTGTCCTTACAGACCAAGTCAAAACCACCTTCTTCTGTAACTAGCTGCAAAAGAAAATATCAAAATCTATGGATGCAAAGGACATACTCAACAAATATAGCTAAGAAATACAAACTGCTTTGCCTCATATGCAGTATTCTACCAATAAATGTCATACATCTTGGTAAAAAACTATACTTTTACCTAGACACATACCTCAATTTAATGTGCCAAAAACAAGGAAGAAATTAGTTAAAGTTAGCCCTGTTTATCTAGATACTAATTCTAGCATGCTTATCAATTCAAGGGCCTTCAATACTAAAAAAGGACCGTATATTGGCAGTTACCACTGATAATAAGGGACATCCTATCCTTTTAATGTGAAATACTTACTCTATTAAGCTGAAACAAATCCAAGATCTTTCTCTCCACATGTGGAATTTTCAATGAGCATCCTTGAAGTTCCCAGAATTTTGCAATCTGATCCAAAAAATTCAGCTTTACCCGGGTCTGAGCCTGTCAGAACGAAAAGTACACTTTTTATATTACACATTTTATTCATCACATTGGAATTTCAGCTTGAGTATTCTTAATTTGTTCTATATACTGACCAAAAAAAAATCAAGACAAAAAGACAGCTTTAGTTAGAAAACAACAACTTAGGAGGTGAACCACATCCACAAAGATTATGAGCAACTTGTTCCAAAGATGCATTTTCAAAACATTAAAATTTAAAAGAAGCCATTTCCAGTGGCAACATTTTTGCCTTTGTTAGATTTTTACATAACTGTTGATATGTTGAAGGAGACATAACACAGTGCACTCCCTCTGCCTAGCTCAATAGCTAAGAAATAATAATACATCCTACTCTTTTTTTCTATAAAATGAAATGAAATCAGGGATAACATTCAAGTTCTACCCAAACTCAACAACATAGTTGTCCTGATTTTTCCTCACCACTCATGGATGAATATGTTGCCACTGAACTTGATAGCTATTTGGAAAATCAAAACACAAGGAAGCAAACTGACAATTGTCAAGTCCAATGTAAAGCCCATGGAGTTCATGGGCTTTACATGCAGTAAGTAGACCTATTGAATTAATGCAATTTGCACTATATATTTATTTATCATTTAGCGATTGAGTCTAGCTATTAGATTTAGGCTTAGATCTCCTCAACCAGAGAACCATTCTGCCACCATATATATAAGCTGGGAGGGAAAATTCAAAAATGCCTATAGGCATACTCATGTCTATTAATATTTTCAAGACCATACTTCAGGATACAGTTGGAATTTACCCTATTTTAATAAAAAATGTGTTCACTATCTTTAACATGCAGGGGGAAATTACTGAATTCAACATTTTATCAGCAGCTAATTCTTCACTTCCTCCCCACAGCCTACACAACAACTAGCTCTATGTCTATGGGATTTCCCAGCATTTCAGAGTTGGCGCCGCAGATGCCCAAAGACTGCAACAAGGCGTGGGGGACAGCCTGTGGTTCTGCCACATTTTACCAGCATTTGGATCCTGCCCTATCTCTACACCTCTTCTTCTGATAGAAAAATAAAATTAAACACTGCATTTTTCTCAACGGAACTGCAGGTTTTCATTTCAACAGGGACCACTACTTCTACTTTTGTTTACACTTCATTACCTCCAGTTCATTCAGCCTTTGGATTCGTGGAGTAAAGTGAAGCTTATCAACATCACACGCAAAGGGAGGCTGCCAGTCCTAGGAAAAGAAAGAAAGGATTAGTTAACTAATAGATCATATATAAAACACAATACTGTAAGATATTTTCAGGGTATTGTCAGATGTTAAGAAATTTTGCAAGTCAGGATGTATGCAGTCATGCATACTTGAAAACATAGAGTAAAAAAGCATCCAGTGCTGTGTCTTTTAACTTTAACTTTTAACCATCAAGGCTCCCTCAAAGGCACACACACACATGCCTCCGCTCCCTCTGTGTGGGGCTTTTTCACCCTGGCACACCTTTCACAACCGTTTTGTTGAGTTTCACGCACATGCACTTCACAAAAAGCTGAGCTCATGTTGGTTACAATAGCAAAGAACAATTAAATTTTGAAAATGGCTGGGCACCATCTTCATACTGTTCAGTTCCAATGGGGAATCTCAGAACCAGAGATGGTGGTATATGACTCGATAATGTCTAACCAGCTGTTCCATCTGATGAGGGGCATGTTTACTAGGAACATAATGTGGAATGCTCTGCTCCTTGGAAATCAGCTTTAAATTGTCACCTTGCAGACATGTTGGCATAGACTGTCCACATTGATGTCCAGCCTTAGTATTTCAACTTGGGCCAGGCTCTAGTGATTTTGAAACCAAGCCTCAAACTCAATTATCATTATCACCATCACCTTAGAACTGCATACAAATCCAACTCCCGTCAAAGAAGCATAAACATAAGGGGAAAGCAAGATGCACCTTTGAACTAGACAGCATGTTTAGCTTTATATCTTCCTGGAAAATTAAAAAAACAGTACTTGGAAAAGCCATTCAGGACCAGAAAGGAGTCCTGATAGTGCTGTAGTCCTGGACCAGAAAAATAATGTTAGCTATCTCTAAATTCAGATATTGATTCTTCATTATAGGGGCAAGTTTCACATGAGCTCTTGTGGTGGGATGCTGTTTTCTCCTGTACCTTGGAGCAGACAGTGGAGGTGATGCATGTATACTTTCAAGCCAGTACTCCCTGTCGCTGGGTGACTGATCCAATGGTAAGGTAACTTAAAAGCAAGAAAACTGTTGGTGAGAACACTGAACAAAGTGGCTTCAGAGTGACAAAAAGTCATGAATAATGAGTGGAATTGTGCTACATCCTCCTCTGATGCAGAACCTGAATGTACAAGATCATCCTATTCTGGTGGCTGAATAGCTTTCAAATGTGGCTCCTAAATGTTCTTTGGAGTTTCAGATGGTCTCTGGATTGCACTTTTGGCAGTCTCATGCTTCCATTTTGATTTTTGGCAGAGGTTGGGTCAGAATCAGTCATTTCTCCCCTTTTTTTCTGGGTTGAATATTATGGCTCTCACAATGTTGAAGCCACTGTCCCCTTTGAAGCAGGATTAGGAGCTGGAGATGCAGTCAAGGTCGTGTGAGTTTTGTATGGAGAGGTGGCCATTGTGTACTATTGGTTTCTGTCACTGGCTTGTCAGCCTGGGGTAGTGAGGATGTTGCAATGGCATCAGAAGAATGTGGTTCCATTACAGACTGCTGGGATGTTGTTTCTGGAGAGAGTCGGGACCAAAGATGCTCACGACAGTGGACTACCTGCAGGGATCTCTCCTATACAGTACACAGTATATGAAGTTTCAGAAGAGACTGCCAGTTTTTTAATTCCCACCTTCACAAACCTGTGGCAATATTGCCAAGATATTGTGTGTTCCTCACTTAGGCTACAGGCACTTTGAATGTTACTGAGATTAATTTTATTACCACACTCTACACACATTTTGAATGGGACCATTGGGGCCATAAAGTACAGAAAGGCCTTAGTGAATGAAAGGCGGGAAGGTCTTAAGATGAGGAAATTCAAATAACTAACAACAAAGGGGAAAAATAGGGGAGAATTCATAGAAAGACGTTTCTTCAGACAAATCTGTCACCTTCACAACTCTTCTGCACATGGCTTCACTACATTGTTTTCATTTTATCTTGAATGCACACCTTAATGTAATGAGGAAATTTGAGCACGTCAAAGAACCAGATTCTACACTGACTGGGACTTTTCTCACCATTTAAACATACTGCTTGTTTCACTTAAGATACAAGGACTTTTCATCTGACTTTTTCTTCTTCTTTGGCTCTCTTTATTGAATGTTGTATAATGAAAAAAACTACCAATTGACAGAAGCGTGCTTGTTTCACTTAAAATACAAGGACTTTTCATCTGACTTTTTCTTCTTCTTTGGCTCTCTTTATTGAATGTTGTATAATGAAAAAAAACTACCAATTGACAGAAGTGGTGGGAGTCATATGATAAAAAATGCAGAAGGGGTCTCTCTAACCCTTTCCTTGATCACACCAATAGATCTATTTTCAATGTATAGTAGGCCATATGAATCAGGGGATTTGATGAGTATATTCTCCATTACTTCCATGGCCTAATTTAGACACAATTTACTACTGATTTTCTACTGATTTTGAAATATTTAAACCATGGGCCTACTCCTAAAATATACTTTACCATTTTAGATAACCTATGATCTTCTGAGGGAATAAGGATCCAGTGGAATCAACAGTTAAAACACAGGGACACTATCAATGACCTACCAGTAGTATTTTTCTCTACTGAGACTGAACTAAATTAATGAAGGCTTAAACACAAGGTGATGGAGAAATTACAGTGTGGTCATCTTGCCCATTATTCACCTTATTTTGACACAAAGCTTTAAAAGATAGAAAAGATAAGCTAAAACAAAGAACTTCCCTATTTACTGAGGCAAAAAAAAGATGCTTTGGAGCATGAAGACCTATATGAACTGGAAGGGGGATTCATAGGCTTTCAATAGAAAAATTTAAAAACAGGTAGTGGAACTTGGCTCTACTGGAAAAGTTAACCTTGCAGGTTAAGTAATGCACAGAACAACATTTTCTGCCACTTGACATCACTTAATGAACAGATCATTAACTGCAATAAAATACATTATATTCCTCTATGCTTTCGAAACACAATGTGGCATGATCTATTATTATTAATAAGTTCTTCTTTCAAATTCTTTCAGGTCTCACTGGCCTTGTCCATCCCAAAATTAATTATAATTGTTTTTACAGTATTAATCAACTGCATTATCCCTAATCATTGGTTGATGTAAGATAATGAATTTAAGTTCTTTGTTTTTATTTACTTAATTTCTGCAATTTTGTTTTTTTATGAAGTAAGAAAAAAAATAAAAAGTGATTATACAGCCTGAACCAGACTAATATAGTTTCCCCTTTGAAAACTTGCTTTATTAAACATATATAATATAATTGTAATAATGTGCCACCAAGTCACATCAGAATTATGGTGATTTTACCCTTTTCAGAGTAAACAAAACCAGGAGATGGACAAAGTGAATACATTAATCATAGATATGTGAAACATCTGTCAAATTATAATTCATCAAAGCACAGAACTTGTAAGTTAATTTAAGAATGATTAAATCTTTTGCAAGTTATTTTACCTTAATTTTATGTGCCTTTATTTTGCTGCTTCTGCACTGCATTTAAACATTTTGATTTGGAAAGTATCTTATAAAGTACCAATTAACATTCTAGTTACCAATGCAAAATATTAATAATGGTGACTATAGAGACAAAAGCAGATGACATTGGATGCAACAATTGTAACAAAGGCACTTTAAATGATGGCAGGTCTGTACTGTCTCCTACTTAACATGAGTTTGAATGTGATTTTTTACTGCTGTTGCATAAAGGATCCTCCCTCAGCTAACACTATTGGCAGCCAGTCCAGCAGGCTTTGCAGAGGAGGAGGAGATGGAACAGAGGGACACCCTACCAGCCCTCCTGGAAGATGACTCTTCCCCACTACTTCTTCCCCATGTTTTGTCCTTTTGTATCATGTCTTTTCAGATCAAGCCCACAGCCATGAACTGTCTTGTTTTTATTCCTTACAGTGGGACTCCATTCCACCACCACCCCTTCATACAGTGGATATAAAAAGTTTACACATCCCTGTTAAAATGTCAAGTGTCTGTGATGTAAATAAATGAGACAAAGATAAATCATTACAGAATTTTTCCACCTTTAATGAGACCTGTGAACTGTACAACCCAGTTGAATCACAAACTGAAAAATAAAAAACTGAAATAAGATGGTGGCCTATTTGTGCACAGATTCTTATACCTGGGATATAGCTATGCTCAGCAGTAAAAAAAAAATCACATTCAAACTCATGTTAAGTAGGAGTACATATCTGCCATCATTTAAAACGCCTCTGAGGAATCTGAAATAAAGATCAGCCATGCTAGCAGGTCTTTCCTGATATTTTCTTAGTCACACCCCACAGCAGAAGCCACAGTCTGCAGAGAGGTTCCAAAGCATCAGAGGGATCTCACTGTTAAAAGGCATCAGTCAGAAGAAGGGGAAAGACAAGAAAATTGATCAAGGGGGGGGCCAAGAGGCCTACAGCAACATTCAAGGAGCTGCAGGAATATCTGGCAAGTACTGGCTATGTGGTACATGGAACAACAATCTCCCATATTCTTTGTATGTCTAGGCTATGGGGCAGAATATCAAGACAGAAGCCTTTTCTTACAAAGAAAAACATCCAAGCCAGGCTCAATTTTGCAAAAACACACCTGAAGTCTCCCAAAAGCATGTGGGGAAAAGTGTTATGGGCTGATGAAACCAAGGTTGAACTTTTTGGCCATAATTCTGGAAGATATGTTTGGCACAAAAACAGCACTACACATCATCAAAATAACACCATATCCACAATGAAGCCTGGTGGTGGCAGCCTCATGCTTTGGGGCTGTTTTCTTCAGCTGGGACAGGGGCCTTAGTCAAGGTAGAGGAAATTATGAACAGTTACAAATACCAGTCTGTATTGGTACAAAACCTTCAGGCTTTTGCTAGAAAGCTTAACATGAGGAGGAACTTCATCTTTCACCATGACAACGACCCAAAGCATACATCCAAATCGACAAAGGAATGGCTTCACCAGAAGAAGATTAACATTTGGCAATGGCCCAGCCAGAGCCCAGACCTGAATCCAACTGAATCATCTGAGAAGGTGTCACCCTGATAAAACAGATAATGATTTGACATACTTTAAAACACTGAAAGAAAAACTTCAGAAAAGAACCAAGGTGGACAGTATGTTTGCTTCAACATGAAAAAGAGACTATGACGGTTTGCGGGCATCTTACAGTATCTCATACTCAAAGCAAAATCAGGAAAATCTCATACTATCAGGGAAGAGCTGATTTTACCAGCCCTTGAAGAGGTTTTAAAAACTGTTCTACACAAACCTGCATATGATATACTCAAAATAATTCCTTTGAGCAACAACACAGTTCAAAGATGTATTGATGAAATGAGTTGTGATGTTGAAAGCTTATGTAATTATCTGAAAACGAACAATTTCTCTATTCAACTGGATGAGTCAACTTTACCTAGTAATGAAGTACTATTATTGGCATATGTCCGTTTTTTTATGGACCAAGAAATCTATGAAGAACTGCTCTTTGTGAGAATGTTGACAACAGACACTAAAGGCGAATCAATATTCAATGTTTTGAAAGATTATTTCATGGAAAAAGCAATTGCTTTATCAAATATAATATCAGCAGCAGCAGATGGAGCACCAGCCATGTCTGGGCACTATCGTGGTTTTATAAGCCATTTAAAACAAAATGTACCCGGGGTGTTTGCGATTCACTGCATCATTCATTGAAAACATTTAGTAGCTTAAAATCTGAGTGCCAGTTTGCACCAATCTCTTCAATTTGTCATGATCTGTATCAATGTGTTGAAATCTAGGTTATTTACACAGTTGTGTGAAGAAAATGATGAGGACTTTCATCAATTACACCTTCACTCTGAAGCAGGCTGGTTCTCAAAAGGCTTATGTTTGACAAGATTTTTTTTCACTTTTTGAAACAGTTTTAGTTTTTGGATGCTAAAAATTCCATTTTGAAAGAAAAATTAATCAAATGGAAACCAGACATTGCTTCTTTAACAGATTTGTTTACTAAATTTAGTGAGGTTACAGTCTGAATTTAATAAAACCAAAGTCCATCATTGCAGCTTTTCTTGCCAGAATTAATCTAATGAAGCAAAACATTGGACAGTGTGAATTTTCCCAGTTCCCCAACTTGTCATTGATAAATGTCCAGGATGATGACATTTTGGTCTATGTTCAACATTTAAGTATCCTTCATACCAGGCTTGAGGATGTTTTGACGATGGAAATACTACAGTGGGTTATCCATCCATATGGTGACATTGAAGAATCGGATATCACATTACAATAAGAACCGACTGGAATAAGCACTAAAAAGAACTTAAGGTGCAGTTCAGAATGGGGTATCAGCAGCTCTGGCTTCAGAAAGATATACCTGTTGCTTATCCTGCATTATGGACTATGGCAAGATAGCTTTTCCATCTTCATACCTTGTGGAAAGGGGGTTTAGTGTGGTTGCCAATCCTCTTATGAAAAAAAAGAAATCGATTGCAAATCACTGAACGTGGAGATTTAAGACTAAACCTCACTAATTTGAAGCCAAATATTGAACACTTGCTATCAGAGTACCAGGCTCATGCCTCCCATTAACAGCATCATTTGTGTATTAATTTTATGTAAGAATTTTACTAAGTTCTTATTTGTTTCATTCCAAATTCAAATATTTACTTGTATTTTGTGTCTTTTCAATAAAGGTATGGATAAAAATTCTACACATTTTTCTTTTTTTTATAATAGTCCATGCTACAAAAGCCCCTATCAAAGGGAGTAGTACTGTGTCAGCTGTCAAAAACACATTTGAAGTTAATAAGTTTAGGAACATTCAATATTAGGCAGGCAGGGGGTCTACAGAAAACAAAAAAAAAGGCAAGTGGTCTATGGGGGTGAAAAAGTTTGGGAACCTCTGATTTAACTGCATCCTAGCTGTGTAGGACAGGAAGGTCAATATTGGATTACCTGCAACTCATCTGGGGCCACACTCAGCTGATGTTACAATTCTAAAACTGGTATCACAGCATTGACTTTCTTGTTAATATGTTTCCGCAAAGCCTGATGAAGCAATATGAAGCCTTCCAATTTTAAATTGCAGACACTGCTATCTTACAGGTACACACCCTATACATATACAATTTAGGCTCTTGTATCACCCATACAAGTTACTTCATTCAAGACTGGCACTCTGCTCATCAACTTTTCTTCCACATTTTTGATTCGTTGAAACACTGCAATCTTTTTCCAAATCAATTCACCATTTAGCTTAGAGTTTGCCACCCTTTTTTAAATCATAGGAAACAAGTGCTGTGCCCATCACAACCACATCTAGTTTATCATGAGTACAATACAATGAATATAACAAACTCAGCTGGCAAGATAGTTCAATTAGTTAAGTATCCAGCTGCAGAGCCAGAGGTTATGAGTTGAATTCTCTACTGTGCCTCCAGGGAGAAAAAACATCCTGTCTGGTCTTGGGCAAGCCACACTGTCCCAGGATGCCCCCCCCAAAGGGAATGGTAAACCATTTTGGAGTACCCCTCTACTTAGAAAACCTTGAAAAGGGCCTGCATAAGTAAGTGTATTTGATGGCACATAATCAACACTAACGTTTGTGTAGTTTTCAACTGCTAGCAAAATTTGCTGTAGTTTTTTCCATTGAGATTAACAATACAGTATTAATAATTTTCTGCTTTCCTTCATAGTTCTGAGCGCTAGTCTATACACATCTCAAACAAAGAAGTGAACAGAAATGGAACTACTTCTGTTATGTTTCTTATATAATAGAGAACACAAAAAGTAGGGTGTACTTGACATAAAACAATGATGTACAACTTAAACATAATAAGGGTAATTAGTGATTGCAAGACCATGAAATTAGAAAGCTATCACAGTGTGGAATTATTCTAATAGGACTCAAATTCCAGGCAAAAATCAAAGAAAAAGAAAAAAACATGTGGCAGCTTAAAGACTAACTTTCATATTTCAATGTAATGTTTCATGGACCCGTCCACTTCTTCAGACATATAGCAGCAGAATGATATGTGCAATATAATATGTAATGGGATATATGTTTCATACCAAATATTCATTGGCTGTAGTATGTGTCTTTGCACACAAGCCCAATTGTAACCTCCTACAGAGACAGAGTTGGGTGAGGGTAGATAGGGGAGAGGGGAGAGGGAAGAGGAAGAAGGGGTTGGTTAGTTTTAAAGATGATGGGAAGAAGGATTTGGATTGTGGTGGAAGTTGTGTTTGTTGATATAATAGGTGTTTTATGGCTCTGTGGTAAATACCTCAAGAGACAAAAAAGACACCAGATTGGTGGGGGTGGAAGAGGGGAAGGGAGAGAATGGGAAAGTTTTTACCTTAGCGTCTTTTGGTGGGAGATAAACTTCCATGAAAAAACAGTGAGAATATAGTAATATTACATTTGATAATGACTCAAGAAACCTTGACTTGTGTTTAATCCATTCTTGCGTGTGTCCATCACACATATTAATTTTATATCAGCTCTTTATCTTTGTATTCTTGATTTGTAATGATTCTGTCCCAAACTGGTGACATTCAAATCTTTCAAGGAGTGACTTGGTAGACTGAAATTGTTTGAAACAGGTTTTGGTGCATTGTGGTTTCTTATGTCAAACTTGTGTCCATTTATGCGCTTTCTCGGAGGTTGTCCTGTTTGTTCAATGTAGCATGCAGATGGGCACTGCTGGCAAAAGATGGCACAGATCACATTGGTTGGGGAGCAGGTGAAGTTGCCCTTGATACTGTATGTGTCATTGTTGGGTCCTGTGATTGTGTTGCCAGAGTAGATGTGTGGGCAGATTTGGCATTGGGGTTTGTTGCAAGGTTTAGTTCCATTGTCCGTGTTGCTGTTTTGTAATCTTTTGTATGTTAGTATTTGTTTGAGGTTGGGAGGTTGTGTGTAGGCAAGCATAGGTCTCCCAACAAGAGCTTTGGAGAGTGACGTGTTCTTGTTACGGATGGGCTGGAGATCATTTAAGATGTGTGTGAGTGGTCTCACTTGTGGACTCTAAGTGACAATCAGTGGTGTTCTGTCATTTGGCCCTTTGGATCTGTCTTGTAGCAGGTTATCTCTGGGTATGTGTTTTGCTTTATGGATTTGTTCCTTAATCATGTGAGTTGAGTACTGTAGTCTGAGGAAAGCATTTTGTAAATCCCTGAGTTTGGATGATATGGGCTTGGGTATATATGCGATGGATATAGCAGAATTCAGAATGGAAGCTTGAAGAATGAATATACTGTATATTGGTCGGTTGGTTTTCAGTACAGTGTGGTACTAAGATGCCCATGTTGTAGTTTCACAGTGGTGTCCAAAAAATTCATCTGCTGTGTGGATTGTTCCAGGATGAGGTTGATGTTTCAGTCAAAACTCAAAGGGGCCAAGAAAGGTCTGAAGATTGAAAATATGGATAACAGACCACAGGCAAATGTGTTCTTAGACAATGATATTCTTTACCGTTGTAACTCAGCCACTACACAAGTCTACATATTCAAGTTCCCAATTACATTCTGTTTTATAGACAAAAACTGGCTATAACTATACATTCAAATACGATACTACAAGTAGTGTTTCACCCACCAATTCATGTTCCGCATTCCACCCTTGGATTTAAGACATGTATGCACAACACACTTCTTAATTTGTACAATTTTCCTATGCAAGGTTATGCTTCCACCCTTAGGCACATTCACTTGTCTCTGTCTGGTTTGTCACACATGAAATATGCCTCAGCACACCACAGTTCCCCAAAAAACATCAGCTTGTTTTTTAATATGTTAAATAATGCAACAGAACAAATAATCCTTATAGGGAATAACATATGTGTTATGCATCAAAATGATCACTATGAAAGGCTTGATACATTTGCATATACTGTATTAGAATAAGTTTCTCCTAGAACTGTAAAACTCGGGAGTGTTACTACAACTAGACATCAAAAATTCAGAATCTGTAGAAACCTATAAATTTCACTTCTAAATCAATGATAAATTGAGGTAATATAGTCTGCCTGAAATAGTCCTAGACAAGTAGTTTTTTAAACCATCATATTTCTCTATTGTTCAGTCCTCTAGCTTGGAGAAGGACTGAAGATAACTAGAACTTTTCTGGAGGTAGGATACTGGGTCTGATGACTTTCCATGTACAAAAGAAATACAAGAGTAAGTATCTCCTTTCCTAAGAAAATGTAAACTTTCTTGTACCATCAGTCAACTGCATTGATTGTCTAGAAGTAGCAAGATGGGACACAGGAAAATTAGCAACACTGGAATGGAATTGAGGGTTCTTCACAGAAAGCATCTTACAGATGTCTAAGATTGTCACAAAACATTTGCAGAAACATTATTTGCAAAATGATTTTGCTAATTATGTTTTAAGACAAATCATGTATGATGTACACAGAGCCCACATGTTTTCTATTTAAGAAAAAGGTCACAAGAAGCAAAGTTTCTTATGCATCCCACTAAACTTTCAGAAAGACTAGGGATGCACTGTAAGACTAGGGATACAGTACACTGTCTTCCTGGTTTCTTCTAACTACAGTACCTAGACATCAAAATCTGGTTATAGTTATCAGTAAGTACAACCACTTCCAAACCATAGTTTCCACATTCACTTAAACTATGGCTTTAAATTATAGGTTAAACACAATTTGCCTAATTTGTTGTGAGTCTAAATGTACTCCAAAAACAGTGTATCAGTACAAGAAAGAGGAGAGTTGGCATTAATGCTTGTAACACTTTATTGATTCCCAAAACCAAGGCTGATTTGGGAATCAATCCTTTGGGCTCAACTTTATGTTGTGCAAGTAGGATAACATCATCATTTGAAATAGTAATATTTTCTTTAACTGAAAGCATACTCTTCTCACTTACAGGTTCTCAGCCTTTCTATAGTTCCCCTTCAACCTGGGGAAGCTTTTGGAAGACTCATGATGACAGAGAAAGACTTTAATATCCTAAAAGTCCCACTGGATCACCATCAGCTGTCTCAAACTTGGCAGGTCCTATTTCTGGATATTAAAACCTCCATCCAACATCCTGAGGCACCTGAGTTTCCCCAGGTTGAAAGAGAACCCTAGGAAGCATGGAACCTGAAAGTGGGTGGATGGAAAGCTTTCAAATAAATTGAATTTAAAACTAGAGTCATGGCAAGATGACTTTTACATCACAAAGTTATGCAAGATAATTTCAGCCTATGCTTTGGAAGACCCAAGTGAAACATGAATTATGACTAAATCAGTACAAGAAAATAGGAACAATGGGTGTGTGATATGAGGAATGTCTTGGCAGTCTATATGTACATAACCAGAATACCAGGATACATTATGAGATTTCAGAAGATGAAGAGATAAGGAATCATTGTACCTTCAAATATTTTGGATTTTAATTTCCTAACTTCAACTACAACATCCAAAGGCAGGGATGATAGGATTTATAATCCAAAACATCTAAAAGGCCAAAAGTTCCCTTCTCCTGTCCTAGCCAGACGTACCGCATGTAGCGAAGGGTAAAGACAAGCTTAATAGAAGACACAATAAAGTGACTTTTGAAATCAGTGGGCTACTTACAAAATATATACTGGGCTACAATACAGGTTAGGCATGACTGCTTCTGATTTTCAACATGTATGTACAAGGTATGAGCTGATGGTTGTTTGGTTCACTAGAAAGCAGGTCATGTACAGTGGTACCCTGCTTTACAAAGTCCCATTTTACATAAGAGTAAGGAAGGCCTTCAGAAATAATGAACGTGTTTACACATTTTTACACAAAAAACTGCTTTATGCATTTTTCTGAAGGACTTCATTTCCCAGAATGCATTGCATTGCATTGTGCCCCATGTGGGTCTGCTTTAAATAATTTCTACTTGAAATCATGTCCTGGAGAATGGATTATTTCCATAAAGTGGGGTACCTATGTAATTAGGACAGCAATTCAAATAACGAATTTATACTTCTGATGAAATTATAAGTGGTTAGTTACTATAAAGCAAAATAACGGCCCCAACACATGTCAACTTGAAATTATATTTCCACATCAAGATTTGATCTTCAAGGAAGTCCATATCCACAGGTACTTCATGGTGTACACACTAAATTCTATGATTGCAAATAACTTCCTACACATCATTCTGAAATCTTCCATCTAGAAGAGATTTCCTATCTTTTGGATCATACATTGGTATTTGTCTAGGTTCCTATTGTAGCTCTGATGCAAGAAGTGGAACAAATTAAGTGTCATTATCCATTTTATTCATGATGATAATTCTGCCCCACAGAATATTCTCAAATCAGTAGATGCAATTCAGTATCCAATCATATGCATTACTGATTTCAACGGGATTCAAATATCTGTAATAATTAACCCAGTTCTATAGTTAGGTGCCCACTTATTTGAGTGGGGTGTCTGACTCTGTATAAGATTTGTGTGCTGCACTATATCTTATATATTATACCTATAGCATTGTTTGCAACTAACACAATCCCACACAACCACACCAAATCTCACAAGTCCTAAAACAGATGGGAATGGGGATCCAGATTTTTATTCAGAAAATGGAACACATCAGTATGAGGTAATCAATATTATCCAGTTGTATTAAATTCTCTAAATATTTTCTTTTTCCATAATTAGGATGTGAACTGCCTTGTTGTACCTATCCTTTTCTACTTGTATATTCACATGGCCAACAAAAGCTGAATTTGTTTTTTAAATACATGTGGAAAACACAATGTTTAAAATTCTATTCTCCTTGGTCTGAAGTAACTCTGGATTATTTTATGTAGGTATATTTTATATATTCCCCTCAGATACCATTTAACAGTATCAAGAAAAGAAGTGTTTGAACATTGAAACAGAATAACCAAAATTATGGACTCAAACATACTCCACCTCCCACAGGAGTCATAGACTTCAAAAAGCCACCTACAGAACATGGAGCTAGTGTTTCTTTCAAAATGGCAGCAGACTGCATTTTGCAACCAGCACAAAGCATCAGCATGATGGTGGATGGATCATTACAAACAACCATTATTTACACTTACTATTTTTCCAGTAGGAAAACAGTAGGTAGGAAAAAAGATGGCATTTCATCTCTGTGGATCAGGAAGCTAAAGCTCACAGGCTTCAGAACAACTAGCAACCTACCCCAGCAAAACGTATGGATAATGTATTGTATTTTCTTCGGTGCCA
Source organism: Phrynocephalus forsythii (assembly GCA_029282475.1). Lineage (NCBI taxonomy): Eukaryota > Metazoa > Chordata > Lepidosauria > Squamata > Agamidae > Phrynocephalus > Phrynocephalus forsythii. The sequence goes on along the minus strand of JAPFRF010000005.1, from coordinate 89,245,773 downwards.
ACAGGCAAACACAGAGATGACTCTACTAGAGCAGAGATCACCACTTCCTCTCTCTGAGGGTCATCTTATATCCCATATACTAACTCACAAGCAGCAGAATTTTGTGCATCTTACCAACTGATGCATGATTGGCCGGGTTATAAAACTGACACTTATCAGCAAGGTGTCCAAAAGGTATGCACTATATGAACTTTGATGGTATAAGATCACAGATTGGATGGTGGAATGAGAGAACTTGTTCCTGAAACAGCTTCTTGCAGTTTGATATTCTTTACTTTTCTGGGATAAAGTACTGTATACTGCAAAACACTGAGGGCACAACACAGCAGTTTTCACAATTTTCAGGCTACCAGTTGTGAATCTGATTGCAAATCTGCTTGCAGGCCACATTAAACAACTTATGTAAAATGTGACAGAGAGACAGCAATCTATCTTCTATGGCTCGTGTGATTGCTGTTACGTGATCATGTACCACAAGATCCTGGCCCATAAGACTGCAGCAATGTATATGAAATGGGAGTCTTATTTATTTCCTATCAAGTAAAACTGAGAGTTTTTCTAAGAGCATACACTGATTTATAAGATTATTAAAGGACAAATAATCTAAACAACAGTTGGTCACCCCAGCTCCAGAAATACATATATGCATGCATATACAAACATAATGTCTGCTCTGTTTAATTGTACTGTAACATGAACCTCAACTTATCATGAATAACAGACACAAAAATTATTTTATCAACACAGAAATGTATAATAGACATAATGTAAACAGCTACTCTGTTTCAGTCTGTAAAGCAAAGTCTTCATCTCAGAGGTTCAACAGCAAACTTTTAAACTGGCAAGTTTGCAGAAACTGAAAGACAAACTATGTTAATTATATTAAATGGAATTATTTCTAAATTGGATGACTGCCCTATTTGGCAATTATACAACTGCCATCCACCAAGAACTGCACTTGGTACAATAAATGAAAGAGGAACTGCTCAGGAACAAAGGTTGGACGATTTCAGCCAGTAGAACAAGACATGCACCAACATACTTCTTTCTTCAGTTAAGTGCCAATCTGCAGTGTTGTCTCCCAAAGCCATATTGAAATGAGTCCAAACACAGAAAATAGCTAGAATTAAAGTTTTACTGCAGAACTCTTAAGTTTATCGTATCTTTTTGATCCCAAGTTTCAAATTAAACTTTCAAGGATTTTTGCTATAATGGTAGCTCTTTGAATCCACATTTACCAAATATCTCTAAATGGAGAATGCCATTAATTTTGATTAAAGTAATATGCAAACCCTTCCAACAACCCTTTGTGTCATCAAATTCTCATCCAATTCACCTTTTTCTTTAAAAGCAAGTATAAATAACTTGCTAACAAAGGTAAACCAGATCATTGTGAGAAAGAATGAAACTATAACTGAAAGAATAACCCTTCTGCAGCCTGCTTTAGTGCCTGTTTATATTTCTAATGATGAAGACTTAGCACCCTTCCCACTATGTATCGCACTCTAAAATGGTGGCCATCTCTGCCTAGGATTCTGAAAGAAAAGATCTCTCAAAACTCCAAGGCTGACATTTACATTTTCCCAACTTGAAAACACAGGCACTAATATTAAGATTAAGGTAGAAGACTCTGGAATAGCCACATAAAAGGTTTTATGGGTTGAGGAAAGAGGGAAATGAGGAAATTAACAATCTCAGCTCAACCACAATGCCAACATGGAGGGCAACACCCAAGCAGCTGCCTTACTTAGGTCTTTACACTGTGACTGCTATACAGTATTTACACTGAAAGTAGCAGCCCAGCCCCCAAGAAACTGACAAAACTTAAACTTTTTCAGACAAAGCACTTGAACCACACACATCTCTACCTTCAAAATGTTCAACTCTGTAAACAGGTATAACCCTGACCATGGCTGCTTCTTTCTAGCCATTAGATTTTCTCTTCCATTACTTCTACTGTAAAACTCCACACAAAAAAAAACACTTAAAATTGACCATAATCTCTCTCTTCACTTAGCTGCTTGAAAGGCTAAAAACAGCTTCTGAGTTTAAATGTGGACTTGCAGGGCAGTTCAGGATCCATTTCTAAAGTTTCTTTTATTACCATGATGATTGCTTTTGATGCCTGACTAGTATCTACTGGGTGGTGAAACAAAAGCCCCCTCAACTGCTCTTGAGGCTGGGTCCTGGGGATAAACCCGGGACCCCCGATCGTCTTTGGGAGGCACTTCAGCAATAATGGGAGCAACTTCTCGTTTTGATCTCGGTCCCCCACCCCCACCCCTCTCCCCGGTGTGCCTCCCTTTTTTGTGTGTATGTAGCAGGCAAGGGGGCAAGCGAGCCCCAGTGCGCTTGTTTCGGGATGGCCAAACCGCTGGAAAAGACACACAACAAGGCAACTTTATTTGGGCGAGGGAGGGGAGGGGAGGGGAGGGGGCGAGGAGGGGGTGCCGAAGAGAGTCCAGTTCTTCGAGGGAAGCGGGGGGGGGACGACACCTCACTGGCAGCCATATTTGAGTGGGTCTCCCCTCAAACCGTCGGACCCCAAAAGGAGGCTTGGTGGAAAAGACAAGGAGGGCCATTCTTCACCCCCCACACCCCCCCACGGACTACGGCCCATGCTCCCTGGAGAAGAGAAGGGATTTTTGAGCTGCAAGAGAAGTACCAGAAATCAGGCCAGTAAATGCCTTTGGGACACACACACACACACACACACACACACACACACACACACACACACACACACACACACACACACACACACACACACACACACACACACACACACACACACACACACACACACACACACACACACACACTTATATAGTCTCTGGCCGGATATAAAGCCAATGGGGAGGCGGGGGTCTTTCTTTGGGAAAGAAATCCCGTTTTCTCTGGGATGACGCGGGGGGGGCTGAGCAGGAGGAGGAGGAGGAAGAGAAGACACTTTCCTCGAGGCTGCTGCGAACGGGGGGGAGGGGGGGCAATTGACCGTTCAAGTTTCCGAGCGGGGTCTCCAAGGGGGGGGTTGTGCCTTCCCCCTGTCCCCCCCCCGCCACCCCTTCTGGGGTCTTGGGAGAGAGGACCGAAGGGGGCATCGGGGACAAAGCCACGCGGGCGGGCGAGGGAGGGAGGGAGGGAGGGAGGTGTGTGGATGTGCCGGTGGGGGAAGGGGGGGGGTGGGTGGGCAGGGGTCTTGCCCTCCGACTCTTCCGACGCAGGGCGCTCCCCGCGGCCCCTCCGCTCTGGGGGTGGGTGGGGGTGGGGGTGGGGGGGGGGGTGGCTGGGGGGGGGAAGGGCCGCCCTCGGCGCCGTCCCGTGCAGCAGCAGCAGCAGCAGCAGCAGCCGGTCGTCCCAATGGCTTCACTCACCGGCGGCGGCCGCACCTTACAGATCCCCGTCAGCTCGGCGATGGGCCGGATCTTGTGGATGAAGGCGAAGGGGTCCGCGAACTCCTCCCAGCTGGGCTCGAAGACCGGGCACTCGGGCGGGGGCAGGAACTCGGCCATGGGCAGCCTGGGTCGCCCGCCCGCCCGCCCGGCGGCAGCAGGAGGAGGAGGAGGAGGAGGACCTGGGGAGCGAGCGAGCGCCGAGGAGAGCCAACCGTCCCGGACAATTTCCCCCCCTCCACCAACAGCCAAAGCGTCGCGGTGCCGCCTCGGAACGGCCCGTGTGCTTCCGCCCGAGCGAAGGGGAGGGAGGAAAAGAGTCCGCGGAGGAGGCCAGGCCCTGTGGGAAGCAACTCCCTCCCTCCACACACACACACACACACACACACACACACACACACACACACACACACACACACACACACACACACACACACACACACACACACACAAAGGATGCCGCTTGCTCGCTCGTGATATATGGGGTGTGTGGGGAGGGGGGAGAGGAAGCCCCCCTTCTCCCCCCCCTCCACGCCTTCTTTGTTTGGGGGGCTCTCGTGGGAACCGGCCCTCTTCCCAAAGAGTGTGCACAAAAACACGCGTGCGTCCCATACCGGAACTCGGGGGGTAGTTCAATAGTAATAGGGTTTGGCCGTGAAAAGTAATAAAAAAACCAAAACCCGAAGCCCTCCAGGCCGAAGTGGCTCGGTTGTGTCCCCCCCACACACACAATGGGACTGTTTTTGGTGAAAAGGAGCCTCCTTGCCCTGAAAAGGCCCAGCTTCCAAGCCTCGTGGAAGGCTTTCACTGTTTCACTGTTATTGTTTTCCCCCTCCTGGTTTGGACGTCACTCTCCTTTCAGCAGTTGACTTTACCACCTACAACATCCTATCAATACGGGAAAGCATGACAACTGTAGGGGGGAAATGGGACTCGAAAGAATTGTGCAACCTAGGCTTCAGAGTAACCAAGTGCTCCCCCAGGACCTGATGTTTTCTTTGGTTCCAGTATACATTGTATGATGTTGGCAACTGAGTCCCTCCGTTTTGTTTTTCTAACAATTGAAATATTAATGCTACTAGTCTTGACCACCTGATTACGTATTGGAGCTTTTTGAATAGTTTCCTGGCTTGGAAATGTGGAATCAATGAACAATCATACTTGGTTTTGTGTGGCACACTGACACAAAAGAATGACAGTTTGTAAGAATAGGAAGCACTGGTTTAAAGGCAGAAGGATTCTGCCTTTAATTCTGGACTTTGTACCATTTGATTTTTACTGGGTAAAAGAGGACTTTAGAGACTTGGACTTTCAAATTCAGCAGTTAAATTATGGCGAGAGTACAGTAATAGGAAAGAAAAGACAGGGCAGAGATGAAAATGATTTTCTTAGACTTTTAACTTATTTGTAAGAACATTTTAATTCTGAAAAGTATCCCAGCAATAAGCAGCACATGAAACAATAGTTTGAAAGTTTAAAATCAAGTTAGGATTTGCTGTCTATTCATACTTTGCAATTTTGTAGGGAAAACATTGGTTTCTTTGTGTGTTAATTCAAAATGGAGACTGAGAACGTGATAGTTGAAATGTTTTGCAGATTACTGTTTCTAAACTTGCTTTGTTCCTTCAAAAATTAACCCAAAGCGTGACAACAGCCTGGTCTTATAATAGTCTCCTTTCAGAAGTAAAACCAACTAAAGTAGTATTTACTAAGTAAACATATAGAGGCCTGTAGACAAGTGACTCTGAGATTGCAGGTTTTAACCCATCCCATCTCACAAAAAGCCAAATAGATAAAATTTAAAAACAAATTTTTAAGTGGCAATGTAGAAAATATTTTCTACCACAAAATATGCCACAATAGCCTGGGCATTTCTTGATATTACATTCTTAATATTAGAAAGAAAGAAAATTCTATTGTCTTCCTGAACTTGTGATTCCTTAAAGTGATAAAAAAAAGTTAATCAACACTGAATTGTTTTTAAGACTGCATTTTTAAAAAACTGCCAGCAAGAATGGTGACCTGCCCCCCTACACTGAAATAAATGTGTTGGATTTTTAACTTATATGGTAAATTTTATTGACCTGATACCTTTTCTAAATGTCTTATAAAATTAATCACGGTAAAAGTACAGGAATGAAGCGATTTTATTTCGTTCTGTTGTCCTGCTATGACAGAACTTCAGGATTTGTCTTTGTTTCGGGTGCCTGATATCGAATAGTTGCAATTCTAGATGCCTTCCAGTTCGCCAGCAACAGGGGATCACCAGAGGCCTCTAGCCTAACGAGCTCCATGCCTGGAACGCCAACCACATGGACCTCTACGCTCTTAATCCACCTTCTTTTCCTTTATGATCTATGTTTACATGTGCGGAGGGATCCCTGCCAGCTGACAGCAACTACGGCGCCGGCACTTCTTTTTTTAAAGAGCCTCTCTGTTCTCTCGGATAGGCCGAGCGCTTGAGGGGACGTCAGAGGGGGAGGGAGGCCCAGCGGCTTCATTGTCTGTGTCTGGCACTGTGCAGTGGGGAAGCGTTCCTTTTGCAGTGAATGCACTGCACGGGGGGTGGGGGCGAACTGGATCTGTCTTCTCCATGTCGCTTTCCAGCCTGCCTATAGCGACTGCAGACCCCCGAGTTCAGGAGGTTGCCCAAGACTCCAATTAGGGCGCTGGGTCTTCCACAAAATAAGAAGTACCCGCTGCACGGGAGGTAGCAGGGCGCACGGCTAGAAGGAATAATAACTATTGTGCTCTCGCGATGCCCTATGGGGGGTTACTTGGCGCTAGATCCCATTCACTTCAATTAGATTTACTCATGAATAAGTAGTAACATAGGACTAAAGGTCTAAGGCGGCAACTCAAGATCCAATTACTTGGGAGTCGGCTTTGAACACCCTTTACTTCCGTGCCACGTTGTTAGTGGGCGAGATCAAGTGGAGAGAGCTTCAGTTCCTCCTGTGCTTTTCCGCCCCCTCCTTCTCCTTCCCCCGAAAAAGCGCTTGTTAGATTCGTTCCCCTTTTGCAGCGACCTGAGTTTCAAATCACCCTAAAAAGACACAAGCTTCCCCTCTACCAAAGAGGATCACACCTTCTTCGTGGCAAGAGGAGCTGTCTTTATCCCCAGTTCCTTCCCCCCCCCCCTTTTTTCTGCCTTTATCAATCATCCCAGGCAGAACTCCTTTTCCAGCAGAAACTGGGCTCCTTACCAAGGGGGGGGCAAATACTGGAAGTGTGCCAAAACTTTCGCACAAACAGGTTTCTCCGTCCACCCAAGCCCCACTTGGATCCGCTGATAAGGGGTGCAGCAAGGTTTCCATCGATCCCACAGAAGAGCCCGTTGTTGAGCCCCCAGAACTTATCTTCCACGGGGACGGAAAGGTTTCTTTCTTTCTGCTCAACCGAAAAGCAAATCGCCTTCTGAAACGATCTCACTCCTCCCCACCCCTTCCATACAGGGAGTTCCATTTTAATTGTTTTTTGCCTCCCTACTCGCTGGTAGTCAGGCCTCCATCAAAGTTACACAAAGCTTTTGAGGTTCACCTTCCACAATATTCTCTATGCGGTATGGGGGGCTGAGATGTGCTTCTACGTAGCTTCTCACAACCTTTTCAAAGGTTGCCCAGTCCCTCCGGCCCAGGGCCTTAAAAGCTTGCGTGGCTTAATGCATCCCTAGCATTATGCCGCTAGCTATTGTCCTGCTTTAATGCTTTTCTAATCCTCCCAACCCCTTCCCCCTGGTTTTATTACGGGTGGAGGCTGGGGAGCCTGGGGTTTAGATAATAACGACGAGTAGGAAAAGAGAGAAATTTTCCCTGTGTCCCTTCGCTGACAGCTGTCTGGAGCCCTACATTCGGATTAACAAAAAAAAAAAAAAAAACCGTTGGCTCCAATATCAGTGATTAACAAAAAAGCCGTTGGCTCCACTCATAGTCGACCAGCAGCAGGATAAAGAGAAGGGCGCACCACTCTGGTGTCGGATTATCAAAGGGAGGTCCAACCCACCCAGGTTGAGGCCAGGCCCCCTATCTGGAGACAAGATCCCTCCTCCATCTGGCGGAGATCTGCTTTAGGAAAGAAAAAGGGTGGCAAGACGAAACGGGCGCCTCTAGTAGCGAAGGAAAAAACCCTGTCAGATAGTATTGGGGTGGTGGTGGGGAGATGAGGCTACCCCGCAGGCGTCGACCCAACAAAGGGATGGGAGCCACAGGACCCCCACCCATGGAGGGCGAGAAGATGACTTGGAACTCTCTAGGACCCAGGGGAACAGCAGGCGCTGCACGTAGCACACGTGTATTCGCTGCCGTATTTCTGGGCCAGGAGGCTCCTCCTCCATCCAAAGTTTGCGGTCGCACCGCTCCTTTTTTTTTTTTAATGGCCAGCCCTCCTGATGCTCCCTTCCCCCCTCCTGCACACACACCATTATCCAGGGCTCTCCACTCCTCGGCCGTACTCTGCTCTCCTTGCGATCCTAAGGATGCAGTGAGCAAGGCCACTGAGCGTAGTTAACAGTTTAAAAGAAAACCGGTCCAAGGGAGCAATTTCCATCTTGTGGACGCACAGATTATGCCCCAGAGCACTGGATGTTAAGTTCAGCCAGTACCTTAACTACCCGGTTGCACCCTTGTGCTCCTAGTTAATGAATTGCAGAAGGCGGATGTTGTACAGCCTTTAGGTGAATGCCACGTGTTTATAAACCCAAACTAGGAATTAAGAGCTCAAAAATAACAGCTGTTTTTTTTTCTGATTAATTACAAATCAGTAGAGAAGTAGGGATAATTCATGATGTGTATATACTAATATGAAGCACAATCCAGAAATCATTGTGGCAAGCAAAACGAGCACATTTATCACAATAAATTATAAGCACAAATTCTAAAAACCCAAGACTGATGTTTCTCTTGTAACACAATCAACTCAGATTCTGTGCATGGGTAAATTAGATACAAGTCACAATATCAGGGGACTTAAATCCATGCACTTTCTTCTGAGGAAGAATCGGCTGGATTGCAATTTTAAAGTAGTTGTGCAGAATTTACACAAATTGTATCAAATTTACACAAGAATACACAAGAATACATACAAGGATTTATATGACCAAGACAAAGATTAAATAATGTACCCTCAGGAAAAAAAACTTAAATATTAACAGCTGCCAATTTTAGATTTAAATCCAGTTTGCATGTGGCTGGAACTGTGTTTGGCAGCATTTTAGAATCCCCAAGGCACCATGATTGATATTAAAACCTTACATGTCACATGTTGGAAGTCAATAGTTAACTATTTTGTTCTTTATATTTATTATATATGAATTGTTTTGATCCAATACTAGCTGTAGCAAATTTCATTATATTGTACAGCCGGGGCATGTAACAAAGCAGGGAAAGCTCCAATGAACTATGAGAATATCTAGAGACCACTTTGGAAATGTTAAATATAAAGAAATGGAAGGCAGTTACTTCCTGGTTTGTTTGTTTTTAAATGTGCTCCATGTGCCAAGTTGAAAACCCAAAGTGAGCAATTTGCCTCATTAGGCCATTAAAACATCCACATCAGACAAGTTTTGACATTCTGCAGGACTCTTTTCTGGGTGGGAACTGGCATTGCTGGCAAGGAAGAGGAAAGGAAAGTTCAAAAATCATCTACAGTAGTCAAGATGAGTTGTGGATTCTCCCATTTCTCAGTCAAGCCCATCTTATGTGTAAATTGTGAATTTTGTTGTCTGTACAGGAATTGATTTGCTGTGTTACATTTTTGTCCCAATTTCCTCCTTGTACAGAAGCCAAGCACAGCGCTTTCCAGGCAGTGTCTCATACAAGCCTAGTACAGCACAGATAAGCCTAGCATCATCAAGGAGACTGGCCATATTCTGTGCCTTCATGCCAAACCCTAGAAGAGTGGTTCCCCTGATACTGTTGGACTCCAGCTCCCCAAAGCCCCAGCATTTTCGTGTATGCCAACAGTTGTAGTCCAACAACATCTGGAGATGTGAGTTTGGAAACCACTGCCCTAGAGTGTAGTCACCCATGTACTGGCCTAAAAAAAATGCAAATATAATGTTATTAAGTTTTATCTGCAATTAAGTGCTGCACTGCTATATGCTGTGGTTGGCTTGCTTGTGTATTAGATATTTAAGCCACCCTCATAGCCCTTTCAAGGTGGCTTGTATCAGACTTGAAGCAGAAGTACAATGAAGCCGTCAGCTCATTTGTCATGGAGACATGAATCCAATTGTTAGTCCCAATTAAGTAAGCCTACTGATGAATTTTTCCTAACTATAATATTCAACAGTCACTTCGTTGAGTAGAGAAGCAATTGGATTTAGACCAAAATGAGTAAAATACAAGGCTAACAAATGTTCATAAAAAAATTAACATGTTTTTAATATGACTTTGCATGTCATGTTTGAAACAATAGCCATATGGTATCTTCCAGGAAATAACACGCTGAACAAAATGTGTCCTTAGAATCTAGGGAAAGGTCTGCAATAGGTGCCATGTGCACATATACTAGAAGATGTCTGTGAAGATTCTCAGTCATCCAGGTGAGTTTATCTAGAAGTTGAGTCATGGCAACTGGACTTCTTTTTCTTGAGAGATTGAAACATTTCACTGCTCATCCAAACAGCTTCATCAGTCTGAAGAAAGCTAGTGTGAGTCTTTCATCTTACAGCCCACTTTGACCTCTTGTCACTCTGGTCTGAAATAGGCTCATAAGATGAACAATGGCCTGAATAGGTTTGTTAGGTAAACAGTATCTGTAGCCTTAAGGTGAACAATGGCCTAAGGAGCTGAAACCCATAAAGTATGGGTCGTTAGCTATGGCCTTGGTGTTGAAGGCTTTTTGATTTGTCTGGGTATTGTTGAAAGCACAGCCTGATAAGTAGCAGATAGACTGTGCCTGAGGCCCCCACCTCTGTTGAGAGAGGGGTTTTCAATGCTCTCAAACCACCTATCTTCTCTGTCTAATATGTGTACATCCTAATCTTTGAATGAAAGAAAAAGAAATCTTTGAAAGAAAAACAAAACTAGAATAGAATTCAAAGTAGCATCAAAGCAGCCATGGCTTTTTACAAGATAATTTGCTCTTCAGCTGGTCTCCTCCTTTCTAGAAATCTACCAGCTTTCTAGCCAGCATTTGTTCATTGCACCGTTTTAATGGGGTTTTCCCCCTCAACCCTCATTTTGGGATATTTTTCCTTTTATTTTTAAAATAGAAAACCCAGGGTTGCCATAAATCCTCCTTCTTGCATCCGGATGGACATGATCCATTTTCTTTTACTTTCTTTCTAGGATTCTTGAAGCTATTGAGGTTGGTAAGTGACATGCAATAAAAATGTCCAGTCACAGCCATGTGCCTGAAACGTCTGGAAAACTAGCAAGCTAACCATACACCTCAGAATCTTCTGTTGTTTTTCTTGTGTTCCACTAGATGGCAAATGTTCTGTCTCTGTCTCGAGAGGGCAAGTATAGATGGAAGTCTGTGAGTTCTCTTTCATGTGCTTGATCAATAACTAGATCCGTGGAAAGAATTCTCAATTGCAGCCAGGAAGACATGTGCCCTTACTATAAGGGCACATGTCTTCCTGGCTGCAATTGAGAATTCTTTCCACCGATCTAGTATAAGGCTTATATAATGCAAAGTATATTTTCTGATTATACTGTATACAGTTGCTCATGGAAAACACATGCTTTATGCTCTTCCCACCACATTCTGAATGTTTCTGTTCCATTAGAAATTTCTTGGAATTGCTTGAAAAAAATCTGCTGAAGTTGCCTCTGCATGGCTACTACAGGATAGATTATATTTTATATAAATAAATAAATAAATAAATAAATAAATAAATAAATAAATAAATCTAGAGCTGTGTGGTTTTTTTTAGTGATATGAATGTGAGGGGAAACACCTACCCTCCCTCACCACTTTTCCTCCCCTTACTCTCATAATGCATATTTTGCTTTGACACAAAGGTGTTGCAGTTATAACATCCTTAACATCTTAAGAAAATTATAAGTATGTAATTACACAGGCCTTTGCAAATGGAATATTTCCTTCATTCTACTGTATTTGTGTTTTAGTGATTGATGTATTTTAATAGTTTATTATTTTAAAGTTGTTTACAATCACTTAGATATTTTACTTTATCAAGAATATTCTCTATAAATACTATAGAGATATCCCCTTGGAAGAAATTAAAAAGCATCCCAGCCAGCTTCCTGGGCAAGGTCTTTTGAGAAGCATTGAACCCCATCTGTGCGGGGAAACCCCGGATCAGAGGACAATGGGTCCCATGGGACCTGATGCACAGGAAGTCAGGCTTGCTCTTATATCTTCTCCCACATTATCCAGCAAGGTCATGAGATGGTACATAGGAAATAACAAGCTGTCTGGTAGTCATTCATCAAGACCCCTGCTATGTGACACTGCTACGTCAGATAAGCCCTTCCCAGGAATTCATCAGCCTACACCATCCTGACATGTCGCTCCACCTCTGATGCCCTGCCCTTGCAACTAATAAAAGAGCCTGGGACTCATGCTTGTGGAGGAAGCTGTTGCATGAGGCCTGGCTTTGTTGAACCCAACAATATGTGTCTATGTGGAATCATTCCTACAAAATACCCTGATGAATAAATAGTGTTATATATATATTACAAGCAGTGTGCTAGTCAAGGGAAATAAAACCAATTTTGTGTCATTAAGGTTGCCAGCAGGTATACTCGCATGCTCTGAATGGCAGCATGATCTGCTGAGATTAGCAAGCAAAGTTTTTGTACAAAACAGGGAAGAGCAGAGTCATCTGCTGAAGTTTGCCATTGTCAACACTGCAGGTAGTAAATCTAGTTCAACAGCAGAAGGTCTTCTAGAAGCCAATTAAAAACTTATTGGGTCATCATCTTTTTTTTCTGGCATGGATTCTAGGCATTTAATGGCAACATGGCTGAAGAAAGTTGTGCAGGTGAACTTGTTTGTCTTCATGTGGCTGGACAGACTTTGGGGATAAACTTGTCTTTGGGGCCTAAAATGTTGGCTAGCGGTGCAAAACTGTCTTGATAAAAATTTTGTCTTGGCTTTGATACTGTTTCTTGGTTCTTGGGGGTGTTACCAGGATTAGTTTGACATGAGAAATATTAAAACATTTGAGTTTTCAGTTTTTAGGTGGTCTTTGTCAGCGAGGCGTTTGGTTCTGGAGATGAAGGAGTTGGTGCAGGGTGGTGGTGTGATTGTGCATTTAATGGTTTGAAAATGCCGTCGGGTTTTTTGAGAAAGCATATTAGATTTCATAGTGAAAAGATGAGGCATGTTAGTTGACAGCTTATTTCATTCGGACTTCTGTAACGCGTTGGTTTCAAAGTGTTCCATATATAGGTTTGCGATGACCGGTGAGAGGGGTGATCCCATGGGTGCTCCTTCTATCTGTTTGTATCTTTGTCCATTGTGGACAATGAGACCCATAGTCAGCTCCATAGGCTCACCTCTACAAAACCTCGCCAAATTTCTTGCCAAACAACTCCAGCCCTATGCAGAATCCATCACTTCATACGTACAAAACTCGTTCCACTTCATAGAAATTATAAAGAAACAAGACCTACAACCCAATGACCTACTCGTGAGCTTCGATGTTGTTTCGCTCTTCACACAAGTGCCCATTCAAGAAGCCTTGACAGCTATCCACAACAAATACAACCCCCCCCCCAAACACATCCTAGATCTGACCAACCACTGCCTAACCAACACATACTTCATCCACAATGGACAAAGATACAAACAGATAGAAGGAGCACCCATGGGATCACCCCTCTCACCGGTCATCGCAAACCTATATATGGAACACTTTGAAACCAACGCGTTACAGAAGTCCGAACATAAACCCAAACTCTGGCTCAGATATGTTGACGACACCTTTGTTATCTGGCCACACGGGAAAGATAAACTGAACAACTTCCTCACACATCTCAACAGCCTACACCCCAAAATACAATTCACTATGGAAATAGAACAACCAACAACCAACTTCCTTCCTGGACGTCCTAATCTACAAAAACCCGACGGCTCCTTAGGACATACCATCTACCAGAAAAAAACACATACAAACCGCTACTTAAATGCACAATCACACCACCACCCTGCACAGATCAACTCCGTAGCAAAAACCCTCATCTCCAGAACCAAACGCCTCGCTGACAAAGACCACCTAAAAACTGAATTACACACTCTCTCAAATGTTTTAATTGCGAACGGATTCCAAAAAAACACCATCACCAAACTAATCCAAAAGGAAACACCCCCCAAGAACCAAGAAACAGAAGAGAACAACGGCACCGCCCTCCTCCCTTACATCAAAGGCACCACAGACAAAATCAGCAAAATTCTCCACAAACACAATATCAAGACAGCCTTTTGCACCGACCAAAAAATAGCCAACATTTTAAGAAACCCCAAAGACAAGATTGAGCTAGAAAACCAAGGAGTCTACGAAATACCATGCAAAGTCTGTCCAGCCACATACATCGGACAGACAAACAGGAGAATAAGCGCACGCATCGCAGAACACAAGAACGCAGTCAAAAAGAAGAAAAATCTTCCTCTCTCTTCCAGCACATAAAAACAACAGGTCATGAAATTGACTTTGAAAGAACCAAACTCATCTCCAAAACTGAACACTTCAACAGTCGAATAATCATGGAAGCCATTGAAATAGAGAAACACCCAAACAACATGAATAAACGTGATGACACCTCCCGCTTGCCTGACATCTGAAACTAGCCCTGGTCAACAGACGAGCCTCTGTCACAAAGACTGACACCAGGTCCAAAAGGACACAAGATGCCACCACCTTCCATCCACACCAAACACAAACCCAGACCCTTCCCACAGATGAAACGAAACCACCATCCAATAACAAAACCACGACTGCACCATCTACTGCGGCACCCCACTCCAGTCACCACATGGAGCACACTCACACACCCCCCAAAAAATTGGGAGACCACAGACACGTAGCCAGACCAAAATGAATTCACAAGACACAGGCCCCCACTCCACCAAAGCCCAGGATACTGCCAGAACCCACCAGCCATCTAACCCACCAGCATCTAAACAGCCATCTAAACAGCCACCAGCAGTTAATCCCTTAACGATCGCCTCAGCCACACAGCAGATCACAAAAGAACAAAGGAACAAAGGAACCTACAATCAGCAACAGAGCAAGCAAACCACACACCCCCCCAGCAGTATTTATAGAAGGACTTCAACTGAGATCACGCTTTGCTTCAAGAAGAAAGAAGCCAGAACACCAGCCTGAAGATGACGAGTGAGACCTCGTCTTAAGGTTGCTAGCAGGTATACTCGCATGCTCTGAATGGCAGCATGATCTGCTGAGATTAGCAAGCAAAGTTTTTGTACAAAACAGGGAAGAGCAGAGTCATCTGCTGAAGTTTGCCATTGTCAACACTGCAGGTAGTAAATCAGATCAACAGCAGAAGGTCTTCTAGAAGCCAATTAAAAGCTTATTGGGTCATCATCTTTTTTTTTCTGGCATGGATTCTAGGCATTTAATGGCAACATGGCTGAAGAAAGTTGGCAGGTGAACTTGGCTTCATGCAAGGGGGATAAACTCTGCCTATACAGCTGAACCCTGCCAAAAATTGTTGGCTATACTACCAGGAGTGACATGAGAAATATTCAGAGTTTGAATTGGAGCCGGCTTTTGAAGGAGGTGATATCGCTTAATGGGAAAATGAGAGAGAAAAGCATATTAGATCAAAAGATGAGCATGTTAGTGACAGCTTATTTCATTCCTCTTAATGTGATGCTATTGTTTTAAAAAAAGCTTTTTGGGGAGGGTACCAGAATTCCCCAGCCAGCATGAAATTATGGGAGTTGTAATCCTCCTGATCCTTTGCCAAGTTTTTCGAGAAACCCTCTCTGAAAGTTCTTTAAAAACCATTAGAAGTTTGTTCCTATGGCTGTGGAAGATTTTTGTGTTCGTTACAGGGGAGTCAACAGTGTGCAGACACACCACTTATCTTTAGCCCAGTTTACCATTAGATGTGGGAATTAGCAGAGAGCCAGTGTAGCCTGTTGCACCTGGACTTGGTCTGAAATACTAGAATAATGAAAAAAGTGTACTTAATCCTTGCAGTTGCAGCTGGCCAGTTGAGTCATTTTAGGAACTGGTGGGATCTAAGAGAGGGAAAGCAAAGGAAAGAGAAAAGGGAAAAAAGAAAGCAGGAGATAGGCAAGAGAAAATTAAAAATTTTGAAGCAACTAACGGAGTTTAAAGATGACAGCATTCCTCTGGTTGCTGTTAACCTGGGGGCTTCAGCAAGTTTGGGGAATTCTACTGTCACAACATGTATAGATTTTAAAAAGTTAAATCATTCTTCCAAAAAGTTTCTTGGGAGCAAATGAATGTATAAGTGGAAAACATCTGTTTCTGATCAAGTCAGTCCTGTGCATGAACTAGAGCGGATCTATTTTCACAGCCCACGATGCAGAGTGACTCTGAACAACTTCTAGTTCAGTCTTAGCAAGCAAGCAAGACTTTGAGCTTCAACTTCACATGCTGACTTTCTTCAGCCATACTGGCATTAAATGCATGTGAACATTTCAATTATTTGGCCGAAATCCTTCTGATGAACATTGTAAGTTGCACTAGAGTACGGCCAAGTTCAATTGACTTAAATGGGGGCCTATTCTAGTTGTGACTGTACTAGCTCACAATTAGAGTAGGTCCATTTGAATAAATTGAACATAGAGGAATAGATTCAGCATATCTCAGTACTTCAATAGGCCTACTCTAGTGCAACTGACATTGCTAAGCCATAGAATTTCAGCCAAAGAATTGAGAATTTCAGCATGGGAAGAAAAATTGAGAATGTTCCCAGAAGTCTCCACCAGCATGGGAAGGTTGCAGTGAGTTGCTCAACCTGATGGGTCCCTAGAGATGTCCTTTTTGGGCAAATGCAACTCCCATGAAAAAAGTCTCCACCACATTAGAAAATGTGCTGGAAGGGGTTTCTGGGAGTTGCAGGCCAGGAACATCTGGGAACCCACAGGATGAGAACCACTGACTGCTAGAGCATTCCCATTTGCTTCAAGGGGCTACCTCTAGTGCAGCTTGATATAGATTTTAGGATTACAGTGGCTATACCTGGAGATCTGACCAGAGACTGTTGCATAGCAGACTAGTTTATGGTAATGATGAGCAAATGTTAGCTGTTGTTTCACCCTCTTCTCTGCCAGACCTCACATAATTGGTTAGCCTTAGGCCATTTGTATTAGAGGTGGCATTTCCAGTACTGTGCTGCTCTGAGATCCCAATAATTTGCTGGGCTTCTCTGCCTGGACTGCTGCTGGAGAAGACTTTTTTATGGATAAATTTTGAGTCTTCAGTCTCAACCCAGACATACGTATTTTTGACCGTTCATTTCCCTCAGCTTTATGTAGTGTTGTATGTGCATTGATTAAATATTTATATTTTTAATGCATTAAGAGCCAGATGAAAGAAAGAAAGAAAGAAAGAACGAAAGAAAGTGAAACTTGTTTCTCTTTCACATGTACCCAAACAGAAGTGTTGTGATTTAAACTAGTGCAGTTCCACTGAAATGGAGCAAACTGACAAACTTTACTAAACTGCAGAATTTGGGATGTTACTTTTCAAAAGTGCCTAAATGGATAACCTCACAGATTTCAAATATATTGTATCATTCTTCCCAGTGTACTAGAAAAAATACATGGTGATTGTCCCTGGTTCTCCATAGTTGGCTGTTCTGATACTTTGTACTCGAAAAACAGAAATACAAAAGACTGTATATAAAGCAATAATTTCCATGTCACTAAAGTCTGACAAAAGAATGGCATGAGAGTTGAAAAACATTGGTCAGCATGCCTCCCAAAAGGCCTTTAAATGCAATTAAAAGTAACTTTTAAAACATCTAGAAAGCATTCTCTGTTATAACTATAGAACAATTTTGTCTCTGCCTTATATATTACTGTATTTCTGGAGTGTAAATTCTTTGCACTGTTCTTATTCCCCAAATTAGCTAACCATTATTGACTGTGGTACTTGTTACATCTAAGTTTTTCTAGATAGGTGCACAACTTGCTTACGATACCATACTTTAAGACAAGGAAACAGAAGGTTCCTTGCTTTTTAAATGTCTAAATGCTGTGAGAGAACTTGCAATTTTAGTAGTAGGCAGGGCATGCAGAATATTTTGAATAATTTTTAAACTTTGCTAAATTTGTTTTAAACTATTAGAAGTTTTTAATGTTATTCTGGTTTAATCATAAATTTATACTATTTTAATTTATTGTAATTTTAAGCATGTACTGTATTTTATTTTTAGCTGTTGTACAGCATCCTGAGCTTCTTCACTGAGAGAAAGGTTTCCAGATGTTGCCAAAAGCTAATTGTGACAGATTATGGAAGTTGTGGTCTAACAATATTTGGATATTCTTAATATATTTTTAGAAGATAGATTCCCACAAATATTGAAGAATGCCCATTTGTCATAGCATGTAATTCCCCCCAACAATTTGTCTTGCAGTCCGTATGCTATGCTTTGTGAGTGGTCATCGAAGGTAAACACAGGCCTCAACTGGAAAATCTGATTGCCAAAGTACATATTTTTGAGGAAATCCTGTAGTAGGAGGGAAATGTGTTACAGAAAATAAGTATTTCCCTTTCTGTCTAACTTGACCCTAAAAATACAAAGAAATATAACAATGGACCAATATGCTGTAGTTGAATACAGCTTTTCCTTACCTTTGCTCCCAAGTGCTCAGAATTAACAGTTGAGAAATGATGACCAAGCTTGATACCAAAACCAGAAGAGATGGAGTTTGAATCAGGTTTAGCATGCTTGAATAGTCCAGTTTTAAAACGGCAACCGCATGATGCATAAAGAAGCTCAGATTTTCCCTCCATCCCCTGGAAGTGTATTCTTTTGTTCAAAAGTGAGGCATTTTACATGCTGGGAAGAGGATTGTTTAATTTAAGTTGTCTGTAAAAAAATGATTTAGTGTGAATCCTTTTGGCATATGAAAACACATCGGTTGCTGTAAATTGTGTTGGGGGGGTGGGGGCTTGCCACTCTCACCACTCAGTGGTTCCCTCTCCTTCTGCACCAGGCTTCCCCTTATTGATGTGGATACGTGCGTAGGCACCTGTGTTAAGATGTAGTCCAGTGGTTCTCAACCTGTGTGTCCCCAGATGTTCCTGGACTTCAACTCCCAGAAGTCTTCATCACTAGCTGAGCTGGCCAGGATTTCTGGGAGTTGCAGTCCAGGAACATGGTTGAGAACCACTGCTGTAGTCTGATCTTGAGGCAAGCAAATAGGATTGCCTGGTTAGAGGCAAGAGGCAAGTGAGATGCGAGCTTAATGTGAGGAGTGAACAGCTGTCTTTGCAGTGGGGCAGAAAAAATTATCTGAGGCACAGATTCACATGATTCTAATCCCCAAACCATTCTCCAATCATAGGCCCCATCTCTGTCCACAGATTGGACAGTGGCTTGGGGATGATCCTACATACAAATAATGTGGATCCATGAGATCCAATGGTTTTGCACCACTGCAAAGCCAAGATTTATATGGTGTAGTATGTGCATACTAAGGAGACATGATTTCACCGCTGTTTGAGGTAGATCCCATGTTCCACTACACCACTGCATACTTCAAAGGATTGCTGAGAAGGTAATGGATGCATTTACATCATCCTGAGATCCGTGGAAGAAGCACAGAATTAAAATGTTAAAAAGGAAACATATGCAAAAGCCCCCCCCCCAGCTCGCTGTAGCCATTCATTGGGCCATGAAGTGAAAGGAGACTAGGGGCGTTTATACACGACCCCTAAACTCTGGGGCAAATGGCTCCCAGCTCCGGAGCTTAAAAATGTTTACCCACTAGCTCTGGAGTTAACAGGAAATTAAGTGCGACCACGCCCACTTTAGCGCATCCCAGCGCAGCTTTCAGGTACCTGCTCTTTGGAGGTGAAAATTATTTGAAAATTATTTGATCCAGTGTAAGGATCCCACCCCTTTAAGAGCTACTTTTACAGAGACGAGAGGCAGAACGAGGTGAGCGGCATGCTTTTCTTTCTCTTTTTCTCCCTCCCCTCACGCAGCCAGCAGCCAGGAAGTGCAGAGGGGGTGGGGACACAGGAAGAGCGACAAACCCCTAAGATCTCTGGTCCGAATTTAAGTGGCCAGCAGATCTTAGGGGTCATGTAAAAAGGCCCCTTAGGTTAGTGCTTATTGTGGCTTAGTTTCTTTATAAGCTCTGGAAATGTTTAGTATGCCAGTCTGGGAAAAGCTTAGTTACAGCTATTTATCATGGCAGCCTGAATGCATTTGAATAAATATTAGTCAAAAGAAACCAAAACCACCTACGTCATATGACAAAAGCAAGACAAAGAAAAGCCTGTCAGAAAACAAGGAAGGAATTACTTATGGTTTCCAACTGGGCTTTTTCTAGAAGAACTTAAAAGGCTAAGACGAACTAGACTTTTCACCCCTTTAAAAGCCTTTCTAACTTTCTCAAAGGAACAATAACATTTATGGAAGTGACATTTAAAAGGGTTGAGTGTTCCCTTTAATTCCAAATATGAAAAGGAGACAGATTTGATGCTTTATTGCAAATAAAAAGTATGGATTCCAGATTCATGCTCTTGAAACATTAATTGCAAATTACATATCCAGAAAATATCTCAAATAAGTGGTGTTTTATTTTGATTTCTAGCATGTGTGACTGCTGATATCGAACCAAAGTGGCACTGAAAGGTATTTCCTCCAACACGTCAATGATATGACACTTGGGAGGCAAGCCAATAAAGTGAGATGTGATTTACCAATTTAAAAAAATTCTACCTGTGTCCTGCTTGATGCAGAGGAGGAGACAGGAAAAAACACAGTGGATAGTCTCCCCCCTTTTTTTCTTTACAATTGTGCATATCCCCGGGTGTCTCCAGGCCTCTAATATCCTTGCCTTCCATGTTCAAATTTGCTAGTTGAGACCAAGTATATTTATCAACAACAGTATTTATGAAATATGGAATTTTGTACTTGTGAAACAGGTACATTGGTAAAGCAAAGTGTTCTGCTTATATACCGCCCCATACCACTACAAGTAGTCTCTGGGCGGTTTACAATTTTTAATTACAGTGTGCAGGCTACACATTGCCCCCACCCCCCCCAGCAAGCTGGGTACTTATTTTACCGACCTCGGAAGGATGGAAGGCTGAGTGAGCCTTGAGCCTGCTACCAGGGATTGAACCCAGGTCGTGAGCACAGTTTTACCTGCAGTACAGGCATTTAACCACTGCGCCACGAAACTCTTTCTACCAAACTTGAATTAAAACCAGTCTCGCAACTAGTCTCTTTAACTGCATTTCTTCCTGGTGTCTTGGTTGAACCCTCCCTTTTCCCTCCAGAACCTGAAAGACTTGCTTGAGATAAGCCAAACAAGGAGTGTCCAGCAGGGAAGGTTTCTAGATGGCTTTTACTGCTTGTAAGGGAGAGCTACCCTGCCTTTCTTCTCTTTCTCATGGCCTTGGTTAGTGGGCCAGGGTGAAGGGTTTATAGTCACACCAGCCCTTGCAGCTCCCTTCTCATCTCTTGCCTCTCCTTTTTACCCCACAAGGAAGGCTTATGAGGTATTAGGGTTGTTTCGACTGGAGTGGTCTCTCTGCCTTTGCCTTGGGGACTTTCAGTGCAACCAGCTCACCAGTCCTGGGGGCTTTGTGTTTTATGCATTTCCAGTCTTCTTGAAGACCTGTCAGTTTCAGGCCTTCCATTTCAGCCTGACAAGCCTGAACTTGTCAGTCGTCCAGGTGAGTTTATCTGGAAGTTGAGTCATGGCAACTGGACTTAATTTTCTCTCAAGAAAAAGACGTCCAGTTGCCATGACTCAACTTCCAGAGAAGCCTGAACTTCTGTTTCTTGCTTCGTGTTCCTCAGGACTTCATCTTCCTCTCTATGCTGTCTCCCTCCTCTCTGGAATCTTCCTTTCTCCCCTTCCCTTTTTGCTCTCTGTGCTCAAATTCCCCCCTCCTTCTTGTCCTCTGTTTCTTTCCCAGATTTTTGTATCCTTTCTTCTTATTCTGTTTCTGGCATAGCCCCCTCCCCAATATCTGCAGGAGAGCTACATGTAGGGGAGTCTTCCATGGCCTTTTGGTGGTGAGATGGCCCTCCAGCAGGGATTGGAGCATTCTTGTCCTTATCCTCACAATTATCCCGTGCTATGTCAATTGGACCACAAGGTAATGAAGTAGCATGCATGTCATTAATAGATGAAAGGAGAGCACCCCCCCCCCCCAGAAAAACACAGGAAGAGGGGAGACAGAAAGGAAGCAGCATAAAGATCTCTTGTTTTCTTTTTCTTTACATTTCAGTATTGAGTCACTTTGGTGGCAAGGCTATGGCATGATATGTCTTCTGTCAGTGTCAATACCACACACACACACACACACACACAGAGAGAGAGAGAGAGAGAGAGAGGAGAGAGAGAGAGCATGGCTGTATAGTTGCACCCTCAGTCTCTACAATGGTAATTGCTATGCACACAGGTTGCAATTACATATGGCAATGCGTAATGATGTTCCATAAAGGCCAACGTGAAGTGCAGAATTGAGCACAGATCAATGCACATGCATTTAGTACATGGTTGAGACAGAATGTTATGGCTGCAGCATGCAAAGTAAGATGATCCATATGGAAGTATTCACATGCATAGCAACATTGGATGCATCAGCAATGCAATCTGAAGTGTTTCGTAGCAAGGAAGGATGACAAAGGAAATTGACAGAAGCAGGACTAAGGAGGAGTTATAAAAATAATACTACTGTATATATGAAGGAGAGTTAGGCAGCATTCCATAGGATAGCTATGGAATTTATGGCCCTCAAAATAGTTATTGAACTGCAGTTTCTGTTAGCCCTATGGTTGCATAGCCATTGAAGAGGAATGATGTGAATTGCTATGTGCATCTGGATTGCCACATGTTCTCCAATATATTCTAATGGCTTTTGAGCTCATGTTCTAAATATCTAATATAGTAGCCTAAACCAGTGGTTCTCAAACTTTTTCGATGTGGCACCCTTGTCGGGCTAAAAAAAATTTCTGGCACAGCTACCCTTAAAGAAGAAAAAGAAGAAAAAACAGTGCAAATTTAATGCTCATTTGTCTTTAATGCGATGAATGAAACTATTTGGATGAATTTTTTATTATTTCCAAGGCATCCTTGGCATACACTCACGGCACCCAGTTTGAGAACCGCTGGCCTAAACGGTATCACAGAAGCTGAGCACTATAGCTAATTTTAATTGGATGAATTCTAATGCTATTTTACATATGTTTATGGCCATTCCTTTTATAAACTGGCTTGCCTCGCAGTGCAGCGGTTAAACTGCTATACTACAGGCAAAACTCTGCTCATGACTCAAGCTAAGTCCCAAGTAGCTGGCTCAAGGTTCATTTAGCCTTCCATCCTTCTGCAGTGGGTAAAATGAGCTGGTGGTGGTGGTTGGGGCAATATTTAGTCTCTATTAGCTAAATTGTAAACCACCCAGAGTGCTTTAAGTGCTATAATGTAGTATAGAAGCAGCACACTTTGCTTTGCTTTGTGAAAATAGTATGTTCTGAAAGATAGGCTACATACCGTAGTTTAAGCAAATTCTATAAAGTAACTAATCACAGAGGGCCCATGTTTATTAAGAACAGAATTATGACTTCATTGGTGAAGCAAAATGAGACTGTTAGTTCCGTGCATTGCATTGTCTCTTTTTGCTTTCAAGTAGCATCTTTATTTTAAGTATGAAGACTACAAAATGAAATGTGGCATCAAGAATGCAGTTTTGGAGGTTGTAGAGAAAAATGGAATGTGATTATCATCATTCAGCTGGGTTATTTATTTATTTAAAGATGCAGACACAGCATTCAGCAAGGTATCCTAAGAAAACCTTGTGCATACATATTACTCCTTTATTGTACATTTGAGCATCTGCTTGGCCCCCATAGCTTTCCAAGAGTGTGGGCAAAAATGTACAGACTTCTTGGGAGTTGCATCCAGACTACTTATAGCAGACTCAGAGAAATTAATAGCACCACTATTAGGCAGGGTTTTGTTTGTGTTTCATATCGTTTTGCTTCTGAAGTACACGTCTTAAGATCAAAATGTTGTGATGCTTTTTGCTGTCTAGGCAGCTTTGCAAAAGCAAGCTTCTCACTTCATTGTCACAAGCATCTCAGTTCTCTCTGCTCCCATAAAATGAATTTAAAGGGAAATAACAATACCTATAAAACTACTGACTCATTAAATATGTTCCACAGCTTTCTGTAAGAATTGTGTTACCAGTGAAGGCTGAACATATATTGAATCAATTCTGTTCAGTGCTTCTGCCACAGCTTGTGTAAATAAAAACGTGACCTATTTTCAGAAGTCGTATAAGCCGTTACCACCACCAACTCCGGTCTAGAACAGCTTGTGACTGGAAAGTGACATATTAAAAAGGGCCCTGGTTGCTTTAGGCAACAACAGAGAACATTGTTAATAAAGAATGGGTTTCCTCATCTCCTGTCATGGTTCTATGGGGTGTAGAAACAAGTACACACCAGCAACCCTGAATATGAAACAGGACTGGAGTAAAAACATGGATTTTCTGCTGCCCCACCAATCAATATAAAATACTGTAAGTTATTTTTAAATGTCAAGATTAGCTCAGCAATGGTAATAAAGACCAGGTCCCTTTGTTTTTAGACATTAACAATTGCTAGGAAAGGACCTTGCGGTTTTGTATGATTTTATACATGGTTTTGAAATTGTTTTAATGCATGTTTGGGGAACATCTGGCCCTAGACTTCCACTCCCAGAAATCTCATCCGCCATGACTGATGATACACTGTAGTTTCAAGGCCAGAAGACTGCAGGTTATCTGTATGGCACCCATCATCCCTCTGACAATTGAGCCACAGTATAATTAATGAACACATCAGTTCATTTTAACAGGGAACATCAAGAGCATTTGGGGCAGCTAGTAGCAAATCTTCCATAGTACGTGTTAAGGGGCATACAGTATGTTGACGTGCGAAGTTGCCTGTTTTTCTCCTTCACAAAATGGTGTGCCAATGCAAAAACAACCAACCACCCTTGCATTTTTATTGGGCTCACTTTGGAACTGCCAACTCCATTCTATAGCCTCTTTAAGTGACCCTCCAGCAACCCAGTTTTCCCTTGTGATTAGGACCTAGACCTTCCTGGGGTCCCATCCACTTCGAGAAGAAAGTAAACCTTCCTTTCCACATTATAGCCCTGGTATTCTCTGATCTTCCTTCAAAATCAGTTTCAAATAATGGTAAGCCCTTTCAGTGGTTTATCATAGAATCATAGAGTTGGAAGAGACCTCAAGGGCCATCTAGTCCAATCCCATCACAGGACTCCCGACAGATGGCTATCCAGCCTTTGCTTAAAAACCTCCAAAGGAGACTCCACCACCCTCCATGGCAGCATATTCCATTGTCGAACAGCTTTAACGGTCATGAAATTCTTCCTAATGTTTAAATTGAATCTCTTTTCCTGTAGTTTGAGACCATTGCTCCGTGTCTTAGTCTCTGAAGCCATGGAAAATAAACCAGTCCCTTCTTCAATGTGACATCCTTTCAAATATTTAAACATAGCTATCATATCCCCTCTGTCTCCTTTTTGTAAGGTTAAACATTCCCAGCTCCCTAAGCCGCTCCCCATAAGACATTTCTTCCAGACCCTCAGTCATCTTGGTCGCCCTCCTCTGGACCCGCTTGAGGTTGTCAACATCCTTTTTAAATTGAGGCGCACAGAACTGGACACAGTACTCCAGGTGGAGTCTGACCAGAGCAGAATACAGTGGTACTATCACTTCCGTTGATCTAGACACGATGCTTCTGTTGATGCAACCAAGAATCACATTGACTTTCTTGGCCACTGCATCACAGTGCTGACTCATGCTTCTTCTCGGAGCACATCTGGAACAGTGTAGCTTATCCAAGACAATACAGCCTGGCTCTTATGAGGCACAGCAAGGAACTGAACTCATATATCAAGTGTTTCATCTCACTGAACTACCCAGCCAGCAGTGTCATGTATACAATGCATGTATTTAGATGAACAAGTGTAGCATTCTATTGTTTATTATCAAAGAAGTTTTTTTAAAAAAATGTATTCAATCAGTTGAGTTATAGAAAATTGGTTTCCATGTTGCAGGTTGGGGTTCAAGATGGCTGGGTAAAAATGTATTTTAGTCTTTTCCATTTGAAGCCTCACTTAATTCTATTATTCAGTATATCAAATTCATCAGACTGTGCAAAATGTAGCTTCATAATTAACTCTCAGAACTTCCAGAAGAGACATAAGGTCTATGCTAGCAAAATAATTCATGTTTGTTATCAGTTTAGAACTCACACTTGTTCATGCTGACATGCCACATGGTTCATATAGCGTACAGTACTATATTACATTTGAATTCTTGGGATAATCCACCAATATTCAGTTGTTTTGCAGCAAAGATATGGTTGTAATTTCTGCAATATTGGATTGTCTGCTCTGTGTCTTAGCATTTATAGAAATTAAATTATGTAATATCCTGATTAATTAGTATTTAGAATATACTTTATATTATGTAGAGATCCATCTACTATCAAACTCCTATTCTGGAAAGGTATACAGTACGACCCCCGCATCCGCTGATTCACCAACCATGGATTCAGGTATCTGCAGTTGGTGATCGGGGGGGGCAGCAAGGGGGGGAATTAAAAATAAAACTTACCGCTGCTGATGCCCGCCACAGCCAGGCAACCTCCAAAGGGGTGGGGACTCACCCAGCTGGCCAACCGGCATTTGAACTTCCCGGTTGGGTCCCAGGCTGATATTTTGAACTTCCCACTCAAACTTCCAATCTGCTGCCTGGGACCTGAGTCGGAAATTTAAAGGACGGTTGGCTAGGCAGGTCTTTAAAGTCTCCACCTCACCCCTCTGGAGAGTGCCTGGCTGGCAGCATCTGTAGGAAAAAAAAACTTACTGCCACCACCACTGGCCAGGCAGTCTACAGAGGGATGAGGTGGGGGCTTAAGACCCTGCTGGCCAACCGGCCTTTGAATTTCCCGCTCAGGTCCCAGGCGGTAGACTGGAAGTTTGAGTGGGAAGTTCAAAACTTCTGCTGCCTGGGACCCAGCTGGGTGAAGTTGCCTGGCTGTTAGGCAGCTGGGTGAGTCCTGCCCCCGATCACCAACTGCAGATACCTGAATCCATGGTTGGTGAATCCTGCCTGTCGTACTGTATACCTTTCCAGAATAGGAGTTTGATAGTAGATGGATCTCTACATAATATAAAGTATATTCTAAAGCTAATTAATGGATAAATGCTAAGACACAGAGCAGGCATCAGGGCAGTGCAAAAAGTTTATTGGTGGATTATTTTTAAATGTTTTCCCTTTCCGGAGGGTGCCTGCCTGGCTTAAGGTGACAGCGGCAGCCCCATGGAGAAGGGAAGCGGGCATCAGGGCAGTAAGTTTTATTTTTAAATTTTCCCTTCCTTGCCGCCACTGCCAAAGTCAAGGACAGAATAGTTTTTTTCCTTTATTTTTCTCTTTGCTGCAGCCGAGCCCAGTGGCAAGGAAACAGGGGAAAAACTTTCTTCCCTCCTTGCCATTTGGGGGTTTGAGGGAGAAAGCTTTTGCCCCTGCACCCCGATCGCCGCCGTCAACCCAGATAAGAGTGTTTGTTCTTATCCATGGATTTCACTATCCGTGGGTGTCCCAGAACCAATCCCCAGCAGCTATAGTGGTCCTACTGTACTCGCTTATCCACTGGGATAATTCCAACTGAATGTGTCTAGGTAGGGCTTAAGTATGTTACCACCTGTCAGTGTATGACATCAGTGCATAGAGACAATTAGTACGAGTCTGATAAATTCAGCAATTGTGATTGTGAAAATAACTTGGGAGTTTTAAAGATAATTTTCTGGTACAGACATTCGGGGTGAGATTGCAAACAGTTTCATCATTAAAACTCCCACATTTTATTGGTTTTTGAAAGGATAACTCAGCTACTTTTAAGAACCCAATGTATCTTTCAAAATTTGAGGGCTTGCAGTAATAAGGCACATACATCATGCTAGTTAACTAATGCATAATATTTTATTTGTGTCCAGCTGAATATTTTAACGCTTGCATCATCATGGACTGGCACATTATCTTGCTTACAAGAGTTAATTCCAAGCACTTGGGCAGAGTGCTAAATGTACAATTTACATTTGATATGTATTTCCCCCTTTACTTTTTATTAAAGGAAAAGTAGCAAAAGTAAGAGACAGACAGCAGACTTTTGTGGAGTTTAGTATTCCTCGCCTTCATCTTCACCATCTAAGGAGTCTGTGCCCACTTCTTCATAATCTTTCTCGAGAGCAGCCAGATCCTCTCGAGCCTCAGAAAATTCTCCTTCCTCCATTCCTTCTCCAACATACCAATGGACAAATGCACGCTTGGCATACATCAAGTCAAACTTGTGGTCCAGGCGGGCCCAGGCTTCTGCAATGGCTGTCGTATTGCTGAGCATGCAGACTGCACGTTGGACCTTGGCCAAGTCTCCACCAGGAACTACTGTAGGAGGCTGATAATTGATACCCACCTAGAAAGCACAGATATACAGGTTTGACAAGACTTTCTGACAGCACGAGAATGTTGGCATTCAAGATTATTTTGGGAGTCAGAATCGGTAGAACTTCAAATCAGTTTAATCTCACTTCTTTCTCTTATTGATTTGAGCAGTGAAAATAAACAGATATATTAACTGAGGGTTACCCCACCTCAGATAGAATTTCTGTTATAGGTATAATTTTTACCAACAGCCTTAACCACTACACTTTACTTGTTTTTTTCCTCCAGCTTGCATAGTAAATTACTCTTGGAATATGTCTGTGAAGATTCTCAGTCATCCAGGTGAGTTTATCTGGAAGTTGAGTCATGGCTACTGGACTTCTTTTTTTTTTTGAGAGAGAGAGAGAGAGAGAGAGAGAAATGTTTTGTTGCTCATCCAAACAGCTTCATTGACTCAACGTCCAGATACTCTTGGAACTAACAGGCAGCAAATGATCAATGAGTCTTGCAGGCACAAACAGTACTAGACCTTTTATCACCGTTAGTTGTTAACATAATCTCTCCTTCTCTGCGTATCTGTATCAGCTGGTACCATAAGAACTATTAGGAACAAGTACAGTACTGTACTTTCCTTTTTTGCGCTCAACCCCACTGCAGCAGACTAAATGTAACATTTGTAACTCCTTGTCTTATCACTTAAAACAGTCCCAATCAACTTTAATTTTAATACTGTATATGTAGTTGTGATTGAATTCAAACTACTTTACCTCCTGCTTTTATCTCTGCAGTAGCAAATAAATGCACCCAGCAAAACAAATATGAATAGACTGATCCAGCTTAATTGCCCCTAAAATAAAGGAAGTTATGATATTCTAGTTGTGCTAGGCTATAAGAAAAATGTCAAGGTCCATGATTGCAATACCTTCACGAGGGCCACAGTCTTAGATTATCTTGGTCCCTGTGAAGGTCATTTAATTAAGTCAGCTTACCTCATTTATTAGAATGATATAACTTGTATATATTTAGTAAGCTACAGTTCTAAAATGCATACTGAGCTATTCTGAATCCAGTTAACAGCACCTACCTTAAATCCAGTAGGACACCAGTCAACAAACTGAATTGTACGCTTTGTTTTGATAGCAGCAATAGCAGCATTGACGTCTTTGGGGACCACATCTCCACGATACAACATGCAACAGGCCATGTACTTGCCATGACGAGGGTCACACTTCACCATCTGATTGGATGGTTCAAAACAGGCATTGGTGATCTCCGAGACAGAAAGCTGCTCATGATAGGCTTTCTCCGCTGAAATAATGGGAGAATATGTTACCAGTGGGAAGTGGATTCTGGGGTAAGGCACCAGGTTGGTCTGGAATTCTGTCAGATCGACATTTAAGGCACCATCGAATCTGAGTGAGGCAGTGATTGAAGAGACAATCTGGCCAATCAGGCGGTTGAGATTTGTGTAGGTAGGGCGTTCAATGTCCAGGTTCCTACGACAAATGTCATAGATGGCTTCGTTATCAACCATGAAGGCACAGTCAGAGTGTTCAAGGGTGGTGTGGGTGGTCAGGATGGAGTTATATGGCTCAACAACAGCAGTGGAAACTTGAGGAGCTGGGTATATAGCAAATTCCAATTTTGATTTCTTTCCGTAGTCGACGGAGAGACGTTCCATCAGTAGAGAAGTGAAGCCTGAACCCGTGCCGCCTCCAAAACTGTGGAAAATCAGGAATCCTTGCAAGCCAGTACACTGGTCAGCCTGAAAGAAGAATGCGGATATTGCAGCAAGCCGGCACACCCAACATTTATGGGCTTTTCCATCTATTTAACCTTCTCCTTTTTAAAAAGACATTCAACACTGTAAGCAAACAACATCCTTACTATTCTATTACCATTATTTGCCCTGAACTTCCCTGAGCATTTTCAAGGAAAAGGGGAGACTAACTATAGCCAAGGCAGAGTTCATAGTATGCAGCACCCAACTTACTGACAGGACTGTTTTTAGGAAGAATTATAAGCAATTCCCAGACTGGCCAAGCAACAATGTACTACTCAAGAAGTAACTGTTTCAAGTTACATGCAGGCCACAGGGCAATTCCATCACCTATGGTATGCTATATACTAAGGGTGCTAAAATGCTTAGAATACAATTTTAAACCTTTGTTTTTCTTATGATGTCTCTTATTCCTCTTTGAATTGATTCTAAATGTTAAAAGAGATTAAAGCCACAAAAGGGGCAGAAGCAAATGTGAAATACTGCTTCCCTTCCCTTACAGGGCCCCCTTACTAACAAAGGCAGAGTGAAAGTTATGGCTCTTCAACCCATGTTTGTTTAACCAGGACAAGTTTGTCACATCAGACCTGCACTCACAGACAAAACAATCAAAAGCAACAACCAGTTTCTATGGCAATCTGTCTCCCCCACACACATAATTGATTCTGGGGAATTTAAAGATACTTAAGTTTTGACAAACTCCAAAATACAATCTTTCAGAATTAGTTTTGCAATAATGCAAATGTGTCAACATCTAAGAGTGCAAAAGTGCTAGAACATACCAGCTTCCTGACACGCTCCAGTACGAGGTCAATTATTTCTTTGCCCACCGTGTAGTGACCTCTTGCATAATTATTAGCAGCATCTTCCTTGCCAGAAATCAGTTGTTCAGGATGGAAGAGCTGTTTATATGTCCCATTTCGCACCTCATCTGCAATAGAAAATATTAAATGCTATGCTATAACAGCTATTTCATGTTGTAAACAGGCCAATAAAAAAAATCAAAGGTGCTTTCATTCCATTTGAACTCATTTAACTTACTTAAGATCAATAGTAATTGTTGCATATATTTAAAGTCCCACTATTCAGTTTCTATTCCCTGGAAAATATAGATGCATATATAAATAAATACAATAGTGTTTATCTAGCTGTAGCCAGTTCGTCATATGGTTGATACACAGTTACCACTTATGCAAGCTCAACATTTGAAAATATAATTTTCGAGAACCAACATTCATGGGACAGCACTTCACAGTACAGGGCACAAAGTGCTGTCAAAGATCATTGTACAGTGAACCCTACAATTAAAAACAGGTTACCCGTTTAACCATGGCATCCAAAACACAGGTTTATTTTATTTTATTTATTTGACTTATTTATAGGCTGCCTCCCCCCCTCCTTATATGGATACCTTTGTGTTTGGGAATAAGGCTCTGAAGAGCCTTGCTCTAGACCAAAGACAGTTATGTTCATGCAGATATTTCTTCTAAATACTTGTTTAGCTCCTTAGGCATTGCACCCAGTGTACCGATTACCACTGGAACCACCTGTACCAGTTTATGCCAGAGTCTCTGAAGTTCAATTTTCAGATCATTATATCGGGTAATTTTTTCAAGTTGTTTCTCGGTGACTCTACTATCACCTGGTATAGCAACATCAATGATCCACACTTTTTTCTTCTCCACAATCACAATATTTGGGGTAATATGCTCCAAAACCAGTTTGCATCCTCAGTTTCAATTACTTTTTCAGGCTTATGATCCCACCAGTTCTTTGCTGCGGGCAGATGATAGTTGTGACACAAATTCCAGTGGACCATTTGAGCCACTACATTATGACGCTGTTTGTAATCAGTCTGAGCAATTTTCTTGCAACAACTCAATATATGGTCGATAGTTTCATCTGCCTCTTTGCAGAGTCTACATGTGGGGGACTCAGCTGATTTTTCTATTCCAGCCTTAACTGCATTTATTCTGATAGCTTGTTCTTGAGCTGCAAAAATCAGGGTTTCTGTCTCTTTTTTCAGTGTACCATTGGTGAGCCATAACCGTCTTTTCCTCATCTACTTTTCCTTTGATTTTTTTCAAGGAACTTTATTATTATTATTATTATTATTATTATTATTATTATTATTATTATTATTATTATTATTATTATTATTATTATTATTATTATTATTATTAATAATAATAATAATAATAATAAAAAATAAATAAATTAAATAAAGTCCTAAATTGGTAATATAAAATCCAGTGTAGATAGCTGTGTGGTTAATAAATAATAAATAATATTAGGATTTCTATACCGTGCCATCTGGCAACATTGCCACTTTTAGGCTCCAGAATCCCCTTGCATCCGTTCTTGCCATTTGAGGGGTGAACTCACCTATCACGGCTGGTTCCAAGTCAACAAAAACAGCACGAGGGACATGCTTTCCGGCACCTGTCTCACTGAAGAAAGTGTTGAACGAGTCATCTCCACCGCCAATGGTTTTGTCACTTGGCATCGTGCCATTGGGCTGAATGCCATGTTCTAAGCAGTAGAGTTCCCAACATGCATTGCCAATTTGCACACCAGCTTGGCCAACATGGATAGAGATGCACTCACGCTGTGGAGAAAGAGGCAGAAGGGGTAGTTAAAAGATTTAAGGTTTTCCAACTAACGACATACCTAGTATTGCTAGCTGAGAACTCATAATATGCAGTATATAAATTTTCACATTTTAATTCAAAATTAATCAATCAATCAATATTTTGATGGCAGTAATCAGCAGCACAATAACTGCATAATAACCGGTACAACATATTCCAGGTATTCATTCCAGTCTTGCTCAAGACAGAATATATGACCCGTGACCATCCAAAACAATGGTTTCCCAACCTGGGGATCATAAATTGTTTTCCTAGGGGTCAACAGTTTTTTTCTTGTTGCAATTATTTTTACATGTATTATATTAAGCATGGCACTCACATTTTGCTTTATTTTAGTACCATTGACCTACATTGGCAATCTAGAGTTCTTATTTATTTCTATAGCCGTTTGGGCAGATTTTCCTTTAATGCATTTTATTTCATTTTATTTATTTTGAATATTTTACCCCACCTTTCTCCTTGGAAAAGGACCCAAGGTGGCTTACAATAATGAGGGACAATATACAGACCAGAACATTTTAAGGCATATTCAAATTAAGAACAGGGAATTAGAAAGGGCATTTTAGAACAGTGGTGGCGAACCTTCGGCATTCCAGATGTTTTGGACCACAACTCCCAGAATTCCCAATCTGTGGTTGCTGTAAAAAAGGGACAAAGTTCGTGTTGCATACTGTACAACCAGAAACTGAATTGGAAATATAATAGCCAATGCATACTGTACTATGCCTCTACAAATTCATGGTGGAATAAGGGATTAGCACAGGCATGTCCAAATTTCGGCCCTCCAGATGTTTTGGACCACAACTCCCAGAATTCTAAGCTTAGACTGCCAATGACAAAGGACTGTGGGCTTTGTGGTCCAAAACATCTAGAGTGCAAAGGTTCACCACCACTGTCTTAGAACATTAAAAGGTAACATTAAAGCTACAAAGAGCACGTCAAAAATGCATTATGAGGTGTGGAAAGTAAACACTGGTGTTCCTATGAAATGAGTCAGTGCAGTCATGTACACATCACTCCTACTCCCTCCAAAAGAACAGCTCTTCTCATTCACTTCTCTCTGCTCCTCTTCATCCACCTGTGGAGGACTGACACCAGGCCTTAGGACTTGAGCATTAATCTCACTCAAAGAGGCCTGAATGACATGAGTGTGCAGTGCACACCAGGGATACTGATGCTCAAGATGGCAACAGGGTTAAAAAGTTGTTAGGGTAATAACGGCAGTGGAACAGGGAGATGGGACCTGGGTGGGGCAAAAAGGTGAGGGAGAAAAACCAGGAAGGGGTGGAGCACAGGGTGTGACCCATAGGGGGTGGAGTCTATTTGAGTTTGAGTAGAAAGGGCTCTTCACAGGAGAGGTTTTTCTGGGGATGACAGTCATTACCACCACCACCCAAAAAGCAAATTAATGTCAAAGTGTATTGACATTTTCTTCTGAAACTTCACCTGGAAGAGGTAGACTTACAGCCTAGCCATAATTATGTGGCAGGGGTCACAGATTACTTGGATAATATAAAAGGGAATGTAACTCAAATAAAGTTTGGGAAACACTGATCTAGTTGTTGTTGTTGTTCAGTCGTTCAGTCGTGTCCAACTCTTCGTGACCCCATGGACCAGAGCTCGCCAGGCCTTCCTATCCTCCACTGCCTCCCGGAGTTTTGTCAAATTCATTTTGGTTAATTCACCAATATTAATTTAAATACACCAGAATACGCATCCTTTTGTGGCAACAATCACAATTGACCATATGAAGGGTTCCGGTGCTTTACTTTTTCCCCATCCAATGGCCTCAAAACCAATGATATATAGGCCTTATAGATTCCATGGAATTACAGTATAGAACAACAGAGTTGGAAGGGGCCAATAAGGTTATTGAGCAACCGCTTGTGCAATGCAGGAATTCTTTGGCTAAAGTGTATGTCATTTAGTTATGTAATTTGAACATGATAGGTAAGACATATAGCAATGTTCTTACATTATCCACATAGTCATATTACCATCATGCAAGGAAACCAATTTCATTTCAGGCAATTGGGACTGAAGCAAGATTTGTGACGAGATCTCCTTTACTTCCAAGTTACAAATCTGTGTCTTTTGCATGGTTCATTAACCAATACATCTTTGTCCTAACTTAATTATGGATTTTTGATACAAAAGTTAATTCTTCCCCAAAGCATCCCTTACTTTGAAACCAGGATAACTTAGTGTTAGCATCCTGTTAATTAACTAGCTGTCCTACTTTGTGAAATCTGACCCACTGTTCCTTGAGCTCAGGAGTTATCTGTTCAAACTACTTTGAGTTATTCCTATTTTGTCTTCAATTGTTTTTAGAAAATCATTTTTGACCTCAAAAGATAATTGTGCAACAATCCCATGTACACAGTCCACAATGGTACTGTGTTTAATTTTCTGCTCAGTGAGCGATCTTAAGAACATTCTAGATATTTTTCACTAAGATCTCCTTCTGCTGATTTCCTAGCAGAAACTTTCTTCTTCCTTTGCACTCCCAGCTCCTTTGGATAAACAGCCAAAGTGTGATGGCTAAAGTCCTAGTTTAATAGTCCAGTTCCACCCACCCGTACTATGTTCAACCAGTCTACCTGTACAGATGTGTAATTACCGTCATTGCTTGGTGTAAGTGTTGAAGGTTCTCTATTTCTTTTTCCAAGAGTGGGGGTTGGTTGGTAGGAATGTCAAGGATTCCTAGTCCATGGGTTGTGCTTATTGCCTTGCTACTTATCTAACCAGCCTAACTCCACTCTAGTCTCCCTGATGCAGCTACTATCATTTCTCACTATTGGCCATTCTGACTGGGACCAAAAGGGAAAAGGGCACAGCAGATGGCTAGTTAAGACCAAATGTAGAGAAGAACAGTTCACGTAACACTTCACCCATCCTACCCGAGTTCATAACTACAAGAGGTACTAAGTGAAGTTTATCTCTGATGCAAGCATATCCCAAATACTGTGTCCTGCAATGTACCCCAAATGTTAGGTGGTCCTCCTCTTTCTGTAGCCAGCACATACTGCCCAGTGCTTCACCCAACCAGTAGGGCTGGGGCCATCAACTGTACTGTATGAAGCAAACTGGGTAGAGATAATTGGTTACGCTTCTGGTGACCCTGCCCAATAGCTCCAGTAAACATCTGCCATTGCTGCCAAACCAAAAAGACATCAGACTGTGGATGAAACCATTACCATCACTCCCTTTTAAGCCAGAATAACAATGAAGCACGGGTAAAAAGATACTCTGTTTGAAAGGGGTGTGGGGGGTGTTTGACCACCATGAACTAGCTGATGACATGTATTAAGTGGAAACTGACCAGTACTGGTATGATTGTCATGTTGTCAGAACTAGAACCCTAAATGTTTGGGAGACTTATGATCTCCTGATGCAAGGAAATTAGAGAATGATAATGTTGCAAGCCATAACTTAGAGGCTTCTATTCATGTTTTTTTAAGGGGGGCAGGGAATTTTCATGATTTATCCTTTTCCTGTTCTCTCGACTTTACAGAGAAATCAAATTATTTAAATTAGTTTAATCTGATAATCAGAAGGCATTTGTACTTTTAGGACACAATGTTAGGTAGATATTTTGTGGAAATCCTTCATCTTCTAGCAGTGATAACAATGATTTTAACGGCCAAATTGAGGGCAGAATTTCATCCAGAGGTTAGCAAATTCTTATTAAGGCAGCATTTGGGTTATTAGTAGTCTACTCTTACTGTGTTCCTCCATTAAAGCACACTTTACTTGCTTATTGTTCTTCAGGTCTGCAGCATAAAGTTGTATCTGAAGAAATTGCTGTAGCAAACATAAAAGGCTAGAATGTAACAGAGAAGTCCTGGAGACAGTTATTTTTTAAACCCACAATATCATTTGAAACAGGATGAAGCAACACAGTATAAAGGTAACTACTTGAGCAACACAAACTTTGTGCCAAAAAAAAAATCAGAGAAAGAAAACAACCCCTTTGAACTGGATGTGCCCTAGGCTGTTAAAATAACCAGAGGAGGCAAGAGCCTTTGAGAGGCAGCCATCTTCTTTAGAAAACTTCCCACCATTTTGCAACAAAGCTTCTGTGAGAACTTGTGAAGAAAGAAAAGCTGATGAACCAAAACGTCCACTGGCCAGTTATGGCACCCCAAGTAAGATGCCAGATTCCTTAATAAACTTGCCAAGTGACCAGCCATGAGGCAAGTCTGAACGACTTCAAAAGGGAAACAGGCAAGACTTTGAGAGTTGGATCAAAAACTCCCCTCTGGTATCCCCTGGTGCCCCCCTGCCAACTCAAGACAAAGGGAAAGGGAGGTGGGTCCTTTTTTTTTTTGAGATGTCAGAGCTCTGAATATCCCAAGACCATGAGTCATACGTGAGGCATTCCGAGAGTGGGTTTCATGGCTCTTCGTTTGTCCTTTGATTTCTGGTCCTAAAGCCATCCACATTTTTTGTCTTTTCTTTTGACTTTGCCTGGCATTCCCGATACAAGAGGGCCAGCTTCAAAGTGAGAACTCAAAATCTCAACAGCGGAGGTCTTGGGCTGGTAAAGAAAGGATGATACGACCGGCAAGTGGAGGCGATTAAGAACCTCAGATTGAAAACGCACGAGTTCGAACGCGGGCCTCGGAAGAGCACACCGGACTCGTCTGGAACGACTTGGACACGCATCTTCGACCGAGCACGGAGGGGAGAGACAAAGTACGATCCTCTTACTCTGCCTTCCCTCACCCATCACCCATGCGATGGACTTCGAGGCACTACAGCCGCGTAAAGAACGCGCTTCCCTCCCCCACCCCCCAACAAATCGCGTCCCCATCACAGCGGCGGCTTTCTTGTACGCCTAAGGTTGCTCAGCCCGCGACCCGCTTTCCAACTTGTGCAAACCAACTGGCGGTGGGACTCGGTGGGCAACCCCGTGTGCCATCCTGTCCGCAGGGTCCCCCTCCCTCCGCGCCAAGGGCACGTAAGCGGCCGCAGAGGGCACTGGCAAAGAAGCCGGCAAGCCCCGCTCTTGGCTGCCGCCGGGCACGCGCACCCCACCCGAGCCAGCCCGGACCCCTGGACGAGACCAGGGCTCGCGACGCGTTCCGGGTTGCTTTGCACAGCACAGGAAGAGCGATCGCGCCTTACTAACGCGTTACACCGAAAACAGGGAAGGCCGGCAAGGATCGAGGAAGAAATGAATGAAGGACGGGCGAGGGGGAGAAAGGAATCGGCCCTTACCATGTCTCCGGCCGGTTAGGAGTCGACGAGGTTCGGTGCACTGGCTACAGCAGACGCGCTACGGGTCTGAGCAGCACCAAGAAAACAGCTGCTGGGCTGTCCGGACAGCCCTTATATAAGGAGGCTAAAAGAGCGCTCTTCTCCTTGCAGGGCATTGGGCGACGCTGCCGCCTCCCGGCCCCTCCCCTCATAAGCTATTGAATAGGGGCCGAAGAGGAAACACCCCTTCCCCGTCGTCATTGGCCCACGGCGATGAATCAGTCCATTTGCGGACGGCCATAGGGTAGTTCGTAATAGAGCATGGATGAATTATAAGTTCCCGCCAAGTCCAAGGCAGACGGAGCAACCCTCTGTTCTCACAGACCCCCCCCCCCCCCCCCCCGAACCTCTCACATACTTTTACTCTCGGAGGACCACTTGCCTTATTATGCCTCGGACCTCTTGGGACGCAGGGCCAAGAAGCACCTGGTTCTCTGATGCTACAAACTCCCTTTTAGAGCGTCTCTTAATTTCCTTCTGATTTGATGTATTGCTGAGAATATAGCTGTTTAGCGTATATTTTCATGTGTGTTTGCTTTAAACATTCAACTAGCATTTTGGTTGTGCTTACCCAGGGTAGAGGCCGTTGAAAGCAGAGGATGAGAACACGATTTTGACAGAATACCTCAAAGTACTGTATATTTCTGTAAGGACTGTATAGTTCAATTTAAAATAGCATGGAATAGCAATAAAGCAACGCCAAACAGTAAAATAAAACATTAGAATCAAATATGGCAAAATTTTGCAGCCCTTCATCTTCCCACTTAGAAAAGCAATTGTACTACTAGACACCAGAGTTAGACGTAAATAGGACTAAAGCAACATATCTGTTTTATACATGTATTAAAAAAATTGAACAAGTTTGATATGTGGGAGACCTCCAATGTGGGTCACATCTGTAAAGTTTAGTGAGCATATCTAACTACTTAAATAAAGATAAAGGCTTTTAAGCTAACTATATATTTTATATTTGCTGAATTATCAACAGGGAAACAATATACTGAAGACCTATATAGAAGAGATAAGAGGATGACATACTCCTTTGAAGAGGAATTCTGAGATGAAGAACCTGTAGTACTAGAAAGTGGTGGAAGCTCTGAAATCACTGGGAAGAAATAGATGGTTGGCTATTTCAAGCCACAGAGACCGAATCTATTAAAATCCTAACACAAATATGGCAAACAAAACAATGGCCCAAACTGGAAATGTTCAATATGCATTCCAGTCCCCGAGAAAGGAGATGCCAAGAAGTTCAGGAGCCACAAGACAATTGCTTTCTTTTCCCATGCAAGCAAAGTGATCCTCAAGGTGCTGGAAGAAGAACTTTTATCTTATATGGAACAATAAATACCTGATGTTCAAGCTGGATTCCTATAAGGAAGAGGGCTCTAGACCATAGTGCAAATATCATCTGGTTAGTGGAATGCATCAAAGAATTTCAATATATGCTGTAAAGACTACAACAATGCCTTTGACTGTGTGGATCATGAGAAGGGATGGGTTGTTCTGAAATAGTGTGTCTGAGCCCCGGGTTGTCCTGATGTGTAACCTGTATTGTTGACAAGAAGCTAAGAAGATAGAAGGTCAGAATTATTTCCTATAGGCAAGGTGCCAGACAAGCAGGGACACTGGCAAGTATTCGAGTCCCAAGTCTGAAGTTTTCAGTCCTCTGTATTAAACCCGAGCCCATATTAAAAGCAATCCCCCCCAAGAAAGAAGAACCACCCTTAGGAGAAGGAAACTCTTTCTAACCTCCACTGCCTTGTGGCTATATCCATCATTAGAAAAGGCTTCAGGAGTCAACCTCGAGGAAAAAAACGGAGCCAGAGTCCCAGAGACAGTTCATGACTGTATACAATCATGTTCTGGCAACTCCTGCAACAGAGCTGGAACTAATCCTATCGGCTTTGCTGTTCCATTGGACCACTCCAGCTACGTGGAGAGGGGGGTTTCGCTGCCTGGGTAACAGCCTAATCTCCATATTGAATTACCCAGGCCTCGTGCCCTGGAGAGGACCATTTGTAGCAAATAGTGGGGGAACAACACAGGAAGTGGCAGCTACCTGGGTGTAGGTGGATCAGGATGGAAACCAGCAAACAAATTGTTGACTCCACATCATGCAATAAACATAAAAAAATTTGAGCCTAAAGTTGAGCACATGGAATGTTAGGACAATGAATCCTGGCTGTTCAGACTATCTCCAAGAAATGGACACTATACGAAAGACAGCTGTCATCAACAGGGAACTGTGCAGACTGCGGATGGACATTGTTGCTCTCCAAGAGACAAGGCTACCTGACTCTGGATCTGTCAAGGAGAGGAACTTTACGTTCTTCTGGCAGGGAAAACCATCAAACGAGACCAGGGAATGTGGGATTGGCTTTTCTGTTAGAAATACTCTACTAGGTCTCATCATCCCACCTGCTGTAGGAAGTGAGAGAATTCTGTCCATGCAACTACACTCTACAGCAGGGTTGGTTACACTTATCAGTGCATATGCACCAACATTATCATCTCCAGCAGAACTTAAAGACAAATTCTATGATGATCTAGCTGCCACTATCAAGAAAATCCCTGAGAAAAGACCAATAGCTATACTCGGTGACTTTAATGCCAGGGTTGGAGCTGATTATAACTCCTGGCCCACCTGCCTAGGTCGGTTCGGCATTGGAAAGATGAATGAAAATGGCCAACGCCTGCTGGAGTTTTGCTGCTATTATGGTCTCTGTGTCAGCAATACATTCTTTAACACAAAGCCCCAGCACAAAGTGTCTTAGAGACATCCAAGATCGAAGCACTGGCATCAGCTCAACCTGATTCTCGTCAGGTGCTCCAGCATTTCTAGCGTTACAATCACACACAGTTATCAGAGTGCCGACTGTGACGCAGACCACTCCCTAGTGTACAGCAAAGTAAAACTGAAAACAAAGAGATTGCACCACCTGAAGAAGGAAAGAAGATCAAAAATTGATACCAGTAAGACCTATAACCAAGGAAAAGTGGAGGAATTCTCCCATGTACTCAAGGAAGTTCTTCCTGGCCCTGCTGAAGATAATGCATCTAAATGTTGGGAACACTTTAAGAATGTTGTTTATAACACTCCTTTATCAGTATTCGGCAAGGAGACTTGAAAGACAGCAGATTAGTTTGAAGCCCACTCAGAAGAGCTGATGCCAGCTATTGAGGACAAGAAGAGAGCCTTGACTGCATATAAAGCTTGACCCAGCGAGCACAACCTAAAGGCCCTACGAGCTGTTCGTAACAAAGTCCAGCAGACTGCCAGGAAATGTGCTAACAATTACTGGCTGCAACTGTGTTCTCGGATTCAGATGGCAGCTGATAAAGGTAACATCAAGGGGATGTATGATGGAATTAAGCAGGCCTTAGGGCCAATACATAAGAAAACTGCACCCTTAAAGACTGTTTCAGGTGAGATCATCCAGGATCGTGAGCAGCAGATGGCACGCTGGGTGCAGCACTACTCTGAACTATATTCCAGAGAAAACACAATAACCGAAGAAGTCTTAAATAATATTGAGGGCTTGTCTGTCTTGGAGGAGCTTGACAATGAACCAACACTAAAAGAACTAAATGTAGCTCTGGATTCACTTGCCTCAGGCAAGGCACCTGGAAAAGATAACATCCTTGCTGAAGTTCTGAAGTGCTGCAAAGAGATCATTGCCACTGAAGTGTACGAAATCCTCTGCCTTTGCTGGAGGGAAGGGGGAGTACCACAGGATATGAAGGATGCTAATATTGTTACGCTTTATAAGAACAAAGGCGACAGGAGCGACTGTAAGAACTATTGTGGAATCTCTCTTCTTAGTGTTGTCGGGAAGCTGTTTGCACATGTTATACTGAAGAGGCTCCAGAAACTTGCAGATAGAGTCTACCCAGAATCACAGTGTGGCTTTTGAACCAACAGATCCACTACTGATATGGTATTTTCCCTCAGGCAGTTGCAGGAGAAATGCAGGGAACAAGGACAGCCACTTTTTGTAGCTTTCATTAGATCTTACGAAGGCATTTGATATGGTTAGTAGGGACGGACTCTTTAAAATACTCCTCCAGGTTGGATGCCCACCCAAGCTCCTTAACATCATTAGGTCTTTTCATGAGGATATGAAGGGCAATGTAGTTTTTGATGGCCTGGTGTCAGATCCCTTCGACATCCGAAGCGGAGTGAAGCAGGGCTGTGTCCTTGCGCCAACCTTGTTTGGGATCTTCTTTGCTACCATGCTGAAGTATGCTTTTGGAACTTCAACAGAGGGTATCTATCTCTGGACCAGATCAGATGGAAAACTCTTCAACCTCTCTAGATTGAGAGCAAAGTCTAAGGTACAGGTGATGTGTTTGCAGGATCTCCTCTTCGCTGATGATGCTGCCATTACTGCTCACTCTGCCGAAGATCTCCAACAATTCATGGATCATTTTAGTAAAGCTTGCAAAGATTTTGGGCTAGAAATCAGCCTGAAAAAAACACAAATAATGGGCAAGAATGTGGACTCTCCTCCTCGCATTACAATTTCTGGAAAAGAACTGGAAGTTGTCCATGACTTTGTGTTTCTTGGCTCAACTATCTCAGATATACTCTCACTAGAGTCTGAGCTGAATAAATGTATAGGTAAAGCAGCAACTATGTTTTCCAGACTAACAAAGAGAGTATGGCTCAATAAGAAGCCGACAGAACATACAAAGATACAGGACTATAAAGCTTGCATACTGAGCACACTTTGGTATTGCAGCGAGTCTTGGACCATCCAAGCCCGACAGGAAAGAAAGCTTAATACCTTCCATATGCGCTGTCTTAGGCGAATATTCAACATTACCTGGCACAAAAAAGTTCCAAATACAGTGGTACCTCGTATAAAGGAATTAATTCGTTCCAAATGAAATTATGTTAAGCAAATTTTCCTTTATACAAATTTCCCATAGGAATGCATTGAAAACAGAGTGATCCCATTTTTATGTTGTACAGATTTGCCCCATAGGCGATTCTGTTAAGCAAATTTCCACTATCTCCATAATTATTTATGTTGTACAGATTTTATGTTATACAAACCGTTTGTTATACAAGAGTCCACTGTAGCATAGTCCTGAATCGAGCTGGAATCCCTAGCATGTACACCTTATTGAAACAGCGATGCCTACGCTGGCTTCGCCACGTCGTGAGAATGGATGATGGTCGGATCCCAAAAGATCTTCTATATGGAGAACTAATGCAGGGAAAGCGCCCCAGAGGGAGACCACAGCTGCGGTATAAGGATATCTGTAAGAGGGGCCTGAAGGCCTTGGGAATGGACCTCAATAGTTGGGAAACCCTGAGCTCCGATCGCACTGTCTGGAGGCAAGAGATATAGCATGGTCTACATAAATTTGAAGAGGCATTTGTCCAACAGGCAGAGGAAAAGAGGCAGGCACGGAAAGAACAAAACTCGAGGACCGGGCAAGAAACAGAATACATCTGTCCCCAGTGCGGTAGAGACTGCCATTCTCGAATTGGTCTATTTAGTCACACTAG
Organism: Phrynocephalus forsythii; assembly: GCA_029282475.1. Taxonomy (NCBI): domain Eukaryota; kingdom Metazoa; phylum Chordata; class Lepidosauria; order Squamata; family Agamidae; genus Phrynocephalus; species Phrynocephalus forsythii. The sequence goes on along the minus strand of JAPFRF010000005.1, from coordinate 89,202,545 downwards.
GTGTTGTTTTTAGGATATCTACTCCGGGCATGATACCATAGTCTTTTGAGACTGAAGGATGCCAATGATGAATGATGATGATGATGATTAAAAGCAATCCTCCCCAAGAAAAAAGAGGGATGGGTTGGTTCTAAGTTGCAAGTTGAATTCAAGTAACTAAAAAACTCACTTTGAGTCAAAGTCAAGTCACCTGTGTGACTTATGTCCAACTTGACAGTGAGTCCTGCTACCTGAATCCTCATCCCTGCAGACAAGGGTGCATTTTATCTCCCTGTCTGTTCAATCTATATGCAGAACACATCACATGGACAGCTAAATTTGTGTCAGGAGTGAAAACTGGTGGAAGAAGCATGAATACTTTAAGATATGCAGGTGACACCATCTTACTGGCACAAAGCAGCACTGGCTTGAATTGACATTTGGGGAAAGTGAAGAGAGAAAGTGCCAAAGCAGTTGAATATAAGAAGTTCAACATGCAGTTGAACATAAGAAGTCAAGAATTATGAGTAAAGAAGGACACAAGTTTAAATTTGACAATGAAGAAATTGAAATTGTTGAATATTTTGTATGTCTTGATTCAATCCAAACAGAGACTGCAGCCAATAAATCAGAAGACTGTGAGACATTGGAAGTGTAGCAATGAAAAAAATTAGATCAAGTGTAACAATGTGTCACTGGAGATTAAGACCAATAAACTCAAGCTTAACCAGAGAAGACGGAGGTTCTGTTCTTCGGGGCCCTCGTCTCGGTACAATGGCCCCCTCCCTAGTCTGGGGGGTATCTCCCTCCAGCCTACAGACAGGGCCAGGAATCTGGGCGTGGTCCTGGACTCGGCCCTCTCCCTGGAAGCCCAGGTGATGGCCGTTTCCAGGGCCGCTTTTTTCCATCTCCGCAGGATCGCCCAGATCCGCCAGTACCTTGATGAGTCCTCCCTGAGAACAGTTGTGCAGGCCCTGGTGATCTCGAGGATTGACTATTGCAATGCCCTCTACGTGGGGTTGCCCTTGGGCCTGGTCCGGAGGTTGCAGCGGGTGCAGAATGCGGCGGCCAGGCTGGTGGTGGGTGCCCGTAGATATGAGCACATCACCCCAGTCCTGGTCCGCCTGCATTGGCTCCCTGTGGTCTTCCGGATCAGGTTCAAGGTCCTGGTTTTGATTTTCAAAGCCCTCCACGGCTTGGGACCAGAGTACCTGGCGGAGCGTATCTCCCAGAGGGCATCCGGATCCAGACCCACGAGATCGTCGCAGGCGCGCTCACTGAGAGTGGCCACACCCAGAGAGGCGGAAAACGTGCACGCGAAACCACGCCTTCTCTGTGGTGGGGCCCTCTCTCTGGAATCATCTCCCCGGTGAGCTGCGCCTGCTGGAGTCCCTGCCTGCCTTTAAGAAAGCTTTGAAGACCTTCCTCTTTAAAGAGGCCTTTGGTGACCTTATCAGTTAGTTTTTTGTTTTGTTTTTTGTTTTTTTACCCCCTTTCTTCCTCTCCCCCTTTCCATTTGCCGCCATCTTGCCCTCCGCTGCTTTACTGCTCGGATGCTTTTTTACCTATTTTATGTGTTTTTAACTTTGTTAGCCGCCCAGAGTTGGGAAGATGGGCGGGATACAAGCTCATAAATAAATAAATAAAAATAAATCTCATTCATTCATTCATTCATTCATTCATTCATTCATTCAATCAATTTATATACCACCCATCTGACACAAAGCCTCTCTTTGGGCTCAACATTCTTCTATTTCTGGTCACCATGTATGCGTATGAAAGCTGGACAGCAAAGAAAGCTGAGAAGAAACAGAATTGATCTGTTTGAACAGTAGTGCTGTATTGGAGCTTTGTGGATGCCTAGACCACCAGAAAACAAACCAGTGGGTCCAAGATCAAATCAAGCCTGAATTATCTCTGGAGACAAGAATGTTTAAATTGAGGCTGTTCTACTTTGTGCACATAATGAGAAGGTGGGCTTCTCCAGAAAAGACATTAACATTAGGAAAGGTTGAAGGCAGCAGGAAAAGAGGAAAAGTAAACAAATTTACTTGCTATAAGAAGCCAATGGCTTGTGTTTACAAATACTGAGCAAGACTATTAAGGCATTTTGGAGATCACTCATTCATAGGGTCAACGTAGGTTAGATGCAGTTTGATGGCTCATAACAACATACATATCCACACATTTGTTTTTGTTTTTTACAATCTTGTGTATAGATAAAAAGTGGCTTTCTCCAAACTCTAACCTCAACATCAGAAGCTGGTTCAGGAACAATAACATAAAAATGGACCATGAAGTCAATTCTGACTTATGGTGACCCTTTCAAGGTAGATGATACACAGAAGTAGCTTATCATTCCCTTCTTCCAGGGACATCTTGGGACTGTGTAGCTTGCCCAAGGCCTCCCAGGCTGGCTTTACTCCCAGGAGGCATGGTGAGGAATTCAACTCCCACCCAAGATTCAAGAGCAGAGGTGCTATCCTTCAGGAAAGTGAGGATCAAAGAGCAGGTTTTTGAATTTTCCACAGCCACAGTGAGGGTGCTGTGGTTGCGGGGAAATTCAAAAGCCTGCTCTTTGATCCTCACTTTCCCGAAGGATAGCACATGAAGCATTTGTAACCCGGGGTACAACTATATTCAGATTAAATTGTTGCATTGGCATTTTGCAAAAAAAAAAAAAAAAAGGGGGGAGGGATTTTGAATTGCATTTTGGGCACTCGGTCTCTAAAAGGTTTACCATCACTGGGCTAGAACATTTTTGTGTTTACTTTGTTTCTGTTATACATGAAAGTACTAAAATAATTAAAATACCCGAGAGAACAGAAAAATCTGATTTTGAAAATACTGTACAGGATGGTAGACATGTTTCTCCTGATTTTTGTTACTATCAGAAAGCACATGTGAAACATTCCTGTGTTGACCTGGACTGGTAATTACTGTGGTTTAAATTCTGTTATCTATCTGGCATCTGATTGTAGGCAAAGAACTTGAACCTGATTGATTCTTCACTAAAGACCTTGGCAAAGGACTGAACTCTGTGTGTGTGTGTATTCTGTGTGCGGGGCTTGACAGTGTACAATGATGACATCCGACCTAAATACGGAGTTGCACCAATCGCTGACAAGATGCACGAAATTTGACTGTGTTGCTTTGGTCATGTCTTGTGTGTTGATGAGGAATCTCTGGCCAAAAAGGGTCTAACTTTGGAGGCCAACAGATCCCAACCGAAAGGACAACCAAAATAGCACTGGTTCACCCAGGCCAAGCATGTGATTGTGCAAAGTGGAAGATGAAAACCAGAATAGCGGACCCTGCCACTAAGTGGGACAAATACCAAGAAAAAGAAGATTGTTTCTCAGTGAGCATGCCAGCTGGGCATCTCCACATATATAGTTTTATTGCCAGTGCAATGCAGAAGAGGTACAGTTGTGGCCAACTCGCCAGGTGGGCAGGGTGTAAATAAATAAATAAATACTCAGATTCCTAAGATCAATCAAATAAATCTCTATGTAACCATTCCATTTACCAGTTGAATATTGGGCAGTCACTATCTTGGAACATCATTTCACAGGATTTGGGGAGAAATGAAAAGGGGATGAAGATAATGTGTCAGTCATCTTTAACTTCTTGGAGGAAAAGGATGGCAAAATACTAAGCCTTGAAACAGAGTATCTCTGGTATATGTTTTGGTAGGTATTTCTGGATATTAGTATCTACAGATTTTGTTGTCCTCTTCTATTTTGCCTTTTTCTGGACAGAGAAGATACTTCATCCCTGAACACTTTTTAGTCTGATGCCTGCCAGGAGCTGCATCAAACCTTTGGACACCAAAAGAAGCATCCTGTGACTTAATTAAAGTAGCCATAATCTAGTTACACGTTCTTCAGAGGGCTGCAGCTAAATGTCAATATACTCCCCAGTGTCTTATCTAGGTTAAAAAAATACATGGGGGGGGGGAGAGTATACCACTGTCCTCCTGGCAGGCAAAGACATTTTCATTCATATAGTACAGGACTTGAACCACTGGTTAATGAGAAAAGGCCTTTTAATAATTAATGTTTTTTAATTAATTGTTGACTTTTTTAAAAAGCTATTTAGTGTTTGTTTTAATTAGGTAATTTATTTAACAATGTTTGAATACTGCAATTCATTTTTAGCTGCACTGGGGTTTAAAAATAATTAATTACTGTATTTTTTCATCTATAAGATGCCCCCCATGTATAAGACGACCCCCACTTTTCCAATCTAAAATTACAGTTTCAAAACTGCACATTTCTTTCCTCGGCTTACTTCAATCTATAAGATGACCATCAATTTTAGTCTAACAATTCTAGACAAAAATATAATATACTGTATATGGAAAAATATTGTAATGTTTTTCAACATTAATTTTAATTAATTAATGTTTTAATTATGGTAATTTCCCTTGCAGTCTGCAAGGGAGAAAGGCACAGTAAAATAAATAAATAGATAAACAAATTATGACTTTTCATACATCAAGGATATAGCAGAAATAATGGCAGCTATTTCTCTGACATGCTGCTGATGATTTAATAATATTGGTATTGATAATGTTTAAGGTCTATGCAGATACATAGGCATTGGATTTAAAATTAAGCCCCATTAAGGCATTATTCAGCCTTGTGCCATGAAGATGGACTAACTTCAGTCTCATTGACCTCAGTGACTTTGTTCTACCTAAATCTGCAAGTAGCTCATAATCTAAATACTGTAGGACCCCCATATCCACTGATTCATTATCCACTGATTCAGTTATCCACGGTTGGCAAAAGAAAAAATAACTAATTCAGCAGCCACAAAGCAAGCTGTACATCAAGCTGCTGTCACAAAAAGCAGCTGTAAAGCAAGCTATTGTCACAAATAGCATCTGTAAAGCAAGCTACTGTCACAAACAGTGGCCATAAAACAAGCTACTGTCTCAAAACAGCAGTCATAAGGCAAGCTACTGTCAGGAAACAGCAGTTTGGGGGGTGGGCGGGCAGGCGTTCTTTCTTATCCACGGTTTTCATTATCCACGGGAAGGCCTGGAACCAATCCCCAGTGGATACCGAGGTCCTACTTGTAGTCATCTTTGCATTAGGAATAATTTCCTTATTATAGAAAGAGTATGGGGACTAAGATAAGGTACAGTTTAAGATCACTTAATGAAGTCATAGACCTAATGAAAACATAAACATTCATTTCAAGTCCACTATTTTCATCAGAGAAAATAAGGTCTGCTCTATTGTGTGTGTGTGTATCTGTAAACCAGAATAAATTAAAGATTTGGCTATGTTGTAATTATTTAGAAAAAAAGGGTACTTCAAAACCCCTTTGAGATTGTTTCCCAATTAAAACAACCCATAACTGTTAACAAGTTTCAACTTGTACCACTGATAGCAGGAAAAGTTTAACTAATTCTTTCATCATGGATGGTTTATGGAAGGAATGAACTTGGCCAGGTACATATAATGGGTGGAAGAGTTGGAGGGTGTAGAAGGAATTTAACATAAGACCGCAGGTCTATTTACTGCTCTAGGAGTTGCTTGTCTGCTATAATTGCTGCACATAACTCATTTATGATCTAGTCAGACAGGTCATGCGAGATAGTCTAGAGATTATATCACATTCTTTCTTGAATCAGGTGAGGTTGCAGACTTTAAACACCCACATTGTACACCTGGTGATTTCCCCTCACTATTTCACTTGAATAAATCACATAATATTAGGCTTTATAACAGGATCCATCACTTTTTAAAAATGTGCCTTGTTTTAAAATGACATTTTAATTTATTTTGCACCCCTCTGTGCTCTAATCTTCATTTTATTACTCTGAGATTAAATGTGACTATGTTCACCCCATATGTAGATTATTTCTGTTCTTCATTTGAGTGCATTTTTTCTGGAAGATGGATTGAAAACTCTGGGATGAAATTGGACACTGGTTCATGAAAAGCGTTTGTTATGCTAACTAAAGACACCCACTACATTTTCCCACTTTTTGCTAAAACAGCTATGAACCATTGGGTTACACTGATGAGCTTTCCTTTCACATACTGTACTCAAATCAGTCTTTGGTGCTCTAATATGAACTCTGCACTTAGGATGAATCCATTTCAGCCACAAAAAATTTCCTAAGATAGAAAAGGCCCTTGGGGCACTTTTGGTTGAAGCCTCTCTCAAAATCAGTGCTGAATGGCCTGTCAACATTTTTAATTATGTTCAATAAATCCTAAATTAAGGTAGGATAAAGATTGAATATACTGTACATGTATGTCAAAATGGCTTCTGAAGAAGAAACCCAGACCTGCTGTACAGGTTCTGTATAGCTCAAATGAAATTACTTTGTTCTACTTGTTTTGAAATACCAAACACTTTTATGGAACTGTGCAAGGCTTTGATTTCAGTCTCCTCCGTTTTGATTTGCAAATAACAGATGTATCTGAGAGCAATGTCAAGAAAAGACAGTTTGGGGGATTATATTAATATTTTATATGAAGAAAGCTGCATAGCTAAGATGACACTATTAATTAGAAAAGACATCAAGGCCAAGAAATTTTTCAGAAAGATGGTCTATTGTCAGCTACAGACAAAGATGTAATAAATATTTAAATATATTCTTCAATCTTCCCATATGCTGAAGCAAAGTATGATTAAAATTATATTTTTAAAGTGAGATGCAAATAGTATATAAATATTTTTACTCTGTTTATATTTTAATTCATTTTCCCCAAGACTGCAAAGTGTTTGAGAATTGGTCAAAGGAACAGAACCCCAAAGACTTGATTCCATTATCAGGAAAAGTGAATCTAAAGTCCTGTCTTTACAGGATTCCACCATTTTCAAGGGAAATATTTGCCTTTTGGAATGAATCCCATATTAATGTTTTGTGCTTATATGCAATGTAGTGTAAGGGAGCTGTGCCAGTTTAGAAAGTCAGCCAATTCATGATGACCATTTAATCTGTATTGTGTGACATTTATGGTCAGTGCCTTTATAGTTAGAACAAGCATCTTATGTTTTAGAAGTATACTCCATCAGCACACCATCACTGGACTTCTCTTTGTACTTGAAAGAGCACTGGAGGCTATCAGAATGTTTGGTGGCAAATAACGCCTGAGTTGGTCAAAATTTCATGAAGTTGGGTCTTCTGCAACAGATGATCAAATTCATCTATCAAGATACAAAATACACACTTACCCAAGACAAAAATATTGCACCTTAAAGATGGTTATAATTTAATATAAGCTTTCATGGAACTTCACCCACTTCTTCAGATACGAGGTGGAATACAGAATATATTATACCATTTCCCGAGTCCCAGTGGCAGCATAAAACCTAAAAAATCTTCCTTCATGTTATATGTGGCATTCTAAAAGCAGTCAGACTTTCAATACTTTGCCCTTGTGAATATTCTAGAGATCTGTCCCAGTGACCTCACGAGTTCTGAGACCATTATGGTGGAAGTTGGTTCTGAAATCTGAGAATTTCAGGCAAAAATCAGTGTAACAAGACAAAAGCATGTGGCACCTTAAAGACACGAAATGTTACATTAAAATATGAAAGTTAGTCTTTAAGGTGCCACATGTTTTTCTTTTTTGTTGTTTCTTTGATTTTTGCCTGGAGTTCTTGCACAGACTAACATGGCTACCTTCTCCAAAACTTCTGAAATCTGAGGGAACAGATGTGTTAACTTGACAACTCAATCTATGACGTTCACCATCTGAAGATCCAGTATTTCATACGCATGAGTCTAAAAAAGGGTTTTGTAATATGTGAAAACTCATATTAGATTTCTTGGTCTCCAAGATGCTATAATTTTTCTTTTCTGCTGAAACAGAGGCTACTGCTTTGAAAACTACTTTAATCTCTGCATCCCATTTAAAAATAATAATATAAAACTATCTGAAAAAAGAAGACGGAAGTAATCACTCTGAATTGAAGCAGAAGAGTTGTTAGAATGTCTTAAATGCTGAGAAATAAAAGTATATTTCAGTGTTACCTTCTTTGGATTAAATTCCACTTCCACAGACATGAGTGCAAATGTTGATACTGTAGTTCATATGCCTAAGGAAGTAGATTGTAATACACATAACTCGTGCTGAAATAAATCTGTTGGTTTTTAAGGTCCCCAACCATTCTGTGTTTACTTTTGGTTTTGTATGCTGGAACAGACTAGCATGGCCATTCTTTGAAAATTCCATATGGAAGGAAACACAAGAATATCCTGGCACCTGGTGCATTGTTTCCTGTGAAGCAACGTTCTCTAATCTACAACGGTAGCCTTCCCTGGACTGCAGACATCAAAAAGGGTTTTTGCTTCGCTAAAAGAAGGAAGTTTTCTTTGACAGGGCAAAGATGTCTGAGAAGAAACTGTTACTGTGACATCTTTTCCCCCAGGGTAATGTAGGGCAGTTCTCAAGACTTCTTGCTTTGGAGAAGAGTTGATTTACCAACAATAGTTCTATCAGGCAAAGATTTATCTCAGGTCATTACATAATTACATTACTGGAAACAGCTAGCTATAGGACACACTGTAAATTACGAAAGTTCTTCCTTTTTAATTTCTGATCTGGCCATGATGGTATGTGTGACAGAAACACATATACAAAAATTGAAATGATACAGAGCAAGCCAACATCATCCTAGAACAAGAACGAAACACACATTTGCAAAGTGTTCCTTTATTTCAGAGGATAGACAATAGCTGCACTAACATAGCTCCACTCATTAATCACAACATTGTTAACACACTTTTAACCAGTGATGTCTTCCGAGGTGGGCAGGGCGATTGACCAATGTTGTGCCACCACCTCCTCCCTTGGTCCTTGCCCAGTCTGGCTAATAAAAGCGGCCAGGCCAGTGACTACAGATTGGGCCATGGCAATAATTAATGGGTCTCTCCTTGAGGACTGGGTACCCTTGGCCCTCAAGGAGACACTCATTAGGCCTATCCATAAGAAGGTGAATGTGGCAGCTGACAATACTGATAGCTAGTGAACGGTCGCCAATGTTCCCTTCACGAGTAAGGTCTTGGAGAGGGTGGTGGAGAATCAGCTTCAGGCTCTCCTGGTTGAAACCGAAGCCCTTGATCAATTCCAGTCTGGGTTCAGGACGTGGAATGGCACAAAATTAGCACTGGTTGCCCTGCAAGATGACCTATGGAGGGAGGCCCGTTGGGGCAAGATGTCCTTGTTGGTCCTCCTTGATTTCTCTAGAATCTAGAGTTCACCCACTAAAACACAATTTTAGCTGATCTGCCCACCAATAATATCATAGGTTTATGGAAATTATATGTCATTTCATGTAATTTTATTTTCATTACTGTTACTGTATTTTTATGTTTATTTTATTTTATTATATGCATTATATGTGCTTTGCTTGTATTGTAATGTATAGATTAATTGTTCTTAACTTCCCAGAGTGGCAGTACAAAAATCCAATAAATAAATAAATAAATAAATATTCCATGAGATTCCTTTTCCCCATGTTTAAGAAGAGGTCTTGATTGGCACCTGAAAATAAGTACAGTAGTTACTTTGGGGTATATTTTTAAAAACATGCTTTCTAAGGATATTTAGACGCATTTTGACACAATTTTTTCAATGTTATGCCTTTCTTTTATAAATTCTCAGTGACAAAGGAAGCACTGCATGAAATATTTTCAATATGCAGTATCAAAATGGGCTACTAGAGGGAACCCATGAATAGTTCCATTTAGTTTTCTGTCTTGCTGATAATAGCACCACAAAAAGTTGCTAATACTGTACACACTGACAATAAAGAAATTGAAATAATTAGAGATTTTTGCATACAGTGGAACCTTGACTTACGTCATTAATCTGTTCCGGAGGTCTTTACTTAAGTTAAACATAACTTAAGTCAGAACTTTTCCCATAGAAAGTAAAAAGTTTTTAAAAGTTAAAAAAAACCGATTCCCGGCCCTAAAAGTAGGCGAAAACTGTCTGAGGGCACCTACCAGGCCAGAAGGGTGTTTTATTTGGGGTTTTCCCGCCCCCTCTCCTTGGCTATTGCTACTGCTGTGCTGCTGGTACCAGGCTGGGAGGGCGCATCCATTTGCCATGCAGTGCGGGGGATCAATTTTTTTTTTTTTGAAATCGTTGCCCAAAACCCCACCAAAGCAAGAAACATGCGAAAAATTAGCTATTTTAAATGCTTGAATTTTTACAGTAGCAGCAGTGGGTTTTTCTTTAAGTCTCCGTTGATTTTATTTTATTTTACAGAACCTTTGACTTACGTCATTAAGAGTGGTCTAGACTTAAGTCAAACATGACTTAAGTCAAATGAACATTTCCCATAGAAAGTAATGGGAAAGTGGATTAATCCGTTCCAGATGATGAAAAAGACCCCCAAAATAGCAATTTAACACAAATTTGACTGGGATAGGAGATGATGTAAATGAAATGTCTCTTCAAAGAGAGGAGGCAGTGGAATTATAGTCCACAAGTTATATGCCTCCACTTTTTAATGTTCATAGCAACAATGTCTAACATTTAAGTTTTACTGATTTTTAACCTGATGTTCCAAGTTCTGAACAACCCTATGCTTACCATTAGAGTCCCACAACTGTACAGCTCCCCAACTAAAATCTGCAGCTAGATTTTTTTACAAGACTGAGCCGACTGTCTAACCAGCGAGGCCAGCCCTGAGCTCCCAGCCCTTCTCCTCCTCCGGTGGCAGCGGCGGCTTCGGTAAGGCCGAGGACCAGCTCCAGGTGCTCGGAGCCGGCCTCACCGAAGCCGCCGCTGCCGGAGGAGAGGAAGAAGGCAGGAGCAGTTTGGAGGCGGCAGCCGCAATGCTGGGTCATGGCTGCCACCCGATTCCAGTGCCTTGTGCCGGGGTTTCGAGCTGTAAGTCAAAGCCTGCAACTCAAGTCAAACAGGCCCCTTCTTGCTGCAAGTCAAATATGCTGCAAGTCAAGCAGCATGTAAGTCAAGGTTCCACTGTAGTTTGGTTCAGTTATCAATCGAAATGGAGACTGCAGTTGAGAAATCAGAATAAGACTGATACAGTACAGTACTTGGAAATGCAGCAATGAAAAATTAGAAAAGATCAAGTATAATGATGTCACTGAGATCATCCACAATCTTGTAGTTCCAATCACCATGAATGGCTGTGAAAGCTGGCCAGTAAAGAAAGTTTACTTGGGGAAAAATGGATTCATTTGAAAAGTGATGTTGGTGAAGAGCTTTGCAGATATTCTGGGATGCCAGAAGGATAAAGCAGTGGATCCTAGATCAAATTAAGCCTGAATGACCTCTGGAGGCAAAAATGTTAACCCCTGAGGGCGTACTACATTTGGCACATCATAAGACAAGATTCTCTGGGAACAAGACAATCATGCTGGGAAAAGTGGAAGGGAGCAGGAAAAGAGGAAGACCAAATATGAGGTGGACTAACTCCCCAAAGGAAGTCACAGGCTTGAGTTCACAAGAGCTGAGCAGAGCAGCTGAGAACAGCACATTTTGGAGACAGCTTATTCATAGAGTCCCTGTGAGTCAGAGGTGACTTGATGGTACAGAACAACTAAATAAAGTGCATTAAATGAGTTACAGTAACAGCAACCTGATTGTTGAGAAGTAATGATGCCACATTACAAAAACAAACAACAATATAACAAACTGCTGCTTTTAAACTGTAACACCTCAAATTCTGGACTTGGCTTCAAGTTCTTTATTCCTTTTGAAAAAAGTGGTGTGGCATAATAAAAACTATTCAGCACATTACTAATATCTCGTAGGTAGCTACACTCCTAGATTAGGGTGTTTTCTGATATTTCTGGTAACACCAGCTGCAGTGCGCTTATGTTTATTAAAAGGCACAACTTTCTATTCAGGCTTTTCCTGACTGACTGCGCTATCGGCTTGAAAAGTATCATTCAGGGCCTCATTCTTAACTATTTTTAAATATTCTAATTGATCAAGGTTTCTTTGTCTTTTGTTTCTTTCACTTTTTTGTGAAATTTGCTTTTTTATGTGTCAATTCAAATGCCTGCTCTTCGATCCTCACTTTCCCAAAGGGTAGCACCTGACGCATTTGTAACTCGCGGTACCACTATATTCTGGTTAAATTGCTGTATTGGCACTTTGCGAAAAATAAGTGGGTTTTGAATCGCATTTTGGGAACACGGTCTCTAAAAGTTTTGCCCTCACTGCAGTATTTAACAGTCACATTTTGGATTCAACTGACCTTTTTAAAAAACATATTTTAAATCACTCCTTAAAATTAATCCCCTGTTTTGCTAATATATAAACTGAAGGGCTGTGTATTTGCTGCTCTAGGCTGATAACAGAACTATGATTTTTGTCCAACACAAAATACAAGTCTGACTTGCAGCTGCATTTTATTTTAAATGGAGATCAGCCATTAATCCTTGATCCCAGATTGCATTGCTAGGTGTAATCTGATGCCTGCAACATCTGCCAGAAACTAATTCATACAGCCTGCGAAAGCCATCTTGAAACTTTTAACTGAAGACCTCATACCAATAGCATCTGCTCCCCCCACCTTTTTTTTTTTGCACTTTTCTGTTCTTCTCCTCTTGAATTCTGTACCACGTAGGTAGGCAGAGATCTTCAGAGTTACAAAAGATTACACATTTTCAAAGCTATGTGGAATAGAAATGTTGCCCTTTCAGGGGCTAGGATGGTTAGGTTCATGTGTTTTTAAAAAAATGAGGTATGTAATTCCTTTTGACTAGTGTACCAATCCTGGAAAAGTGCTGCCACCCTGAGGTGGAGATTTAAAATGCAAATATCATCAGGTCCTCTAACAAAATGCATACCAACATGATTCCTTTATTGAGCCAACCAGAGAGGTAAAGAACACAAAAGCCCGACTTCGGAAGCTTTCAAGATGTAAAGAAAGTATTTTTTTTAATCATACATGGTGGAGATGTGAAAATATTGGAGAACGGTGCATGAAACAGCGCAAAAATGTTTGATTATAGCAATATTATACCATTAAACCTGAAATATTTTTGTTAAATATTATGACACAAATCATAAGATGTTAACGTGAAACATTTATTAATGTACATGACAACTATTGCAATAATTTTATATGCCAAATATTGGAAGTCAGCAGAAATGCCAAATTGACAAGAACTGTTGGAAAAACTCTTTGAAACAGCAGAGATCGGCATATTATCTAAACTGTTGAAAAATAGACTTATAGAAGGCAAGGCACAGCTGGAAACCATTCTATAGCTATTAATGAAAAAGAAATTTGTAACTAGATAGCTCCAATGGTATAATAGATATGTAGCTGTTATTGTCAAAATCACGGGAATATTGTAAACATGCCACTTGATCTTTCCTTTTTTCTCCTTTTCCCTTTAGAACCCTAACCCATTATCTGTTCCCCTCAGTTATTCCCTTGTGTGTTGAAAAATAAAAACAAAAAATAAAATAAAAGAGATGGGACACTCTCATTAGGTAGATGTAGAAAGTAAGGAACAAGATAGGAAAGGAAGAAGACTTTATCTTATATACTTGCTCTCTGTCCATTGTTTCAGAGCAATGCAAGGGAGTTGCTGCAGAGAAAGAGCTGGGTTTCACCGGATGATAATGGTATTGGATATCATCAGCCTACAGGCTCATTTGGGCCTGGTGAATTAGAAACATCAGGGCCTCCATCTTAGGCCACTTTGCATGCTTTAATGGAGAAAAATGGGTTGAAAATAAAATAAAATAAAAGGCTGATTTCTCATAGCTCCTATAGAGGGATGCTCATTACAATCTGTGACCTGAAGAAAAAACACTGTGAAATATTTATCATCATAAACCTTCTTAGTAACATTTAAAAATTCTGATTTACTAATAGTTCTTCCACATTGTTTTTCATTGGCATCATGTTATGCTATTTGGTTGGTGAACCATTTGTTACTGTTGCTATACAATTCACAATTCTCCAGAACTGGTGAGATAACATTTAATATGCTTCATTTATTCTGGTGGTTTTTTTTTTGTTGCCTCTAAAGGCCAAGCCTTCATGAAGCAATGTGCATACATAACACAAATAGAAATAAGGGTACATGAGATCAAGCAAACATAAAATGGGCACAATTTAAATTTACATAAGAAAAACTAATTTTGATCACAGAATTCCAAGAGGAAATGCAATATTGAAATGCGGTTCTTAAGGCTTGTCTGAATGCCAGAACTGAGGGAACCAAGCAAATGTCAATGAGAAGAAAGTTCCAGAACTGCTTAGCTATCACTGGGAAAACTCTGCTTTGTGTCTTCCCCCATCCCTAGCTATTTTCTCTAGCAGGTACAAGACTAGGGCTTCTAATACTTAGGTATAAAACTGTATATGGCCCAAGTGGACAATTACAAACCTTCCAATGCTTTAAGTCTACAACACCCAGCAGGCATGCCAACATAACCAGTGAAGGGAGATTCTTGTACTGTAGTCGTGGCTCAGAGCTGCAAGGTATAAGGAAAGTAAAAATAAATCTGCTTTCATGGATTACAATTCATTTTCTCAGACTTCCTGTGTCCGAGGAAGTGAGTGGACTGTAATCCACAAAAGCTCATGCTACAACTCTTTTGTTTTTATATTTGTGATAAATGCTAAAACATACAGCTCTTTCATTCACAAACCCTTTGAACTTGGCATTCTGCATCTGGAGCAAGGATGGTTATCATAACAACACAATAACATAAGAACAGCCTTACTGGAACAGGCCACAGCCCATCCAGTCCAGCATTCTGTCTCACACAGTGGCTCACCATTTGCTTCAGGGTATTCCCCAGTAGATGTCTTCACCTGCTTATGATTCCCTGCAAATGGTATTGTGAGATATCCTGTCTATCTCTCCAAACCGGAGGTTGTCCTTAGCCATCCATAATGATAGCCATTGATACCCTTGTTCTCCATGAACTTGTCCAATCCTTTCTTAAAACTGTCAAGGCTGACAGCTGTCACCACTTCTTCTGGTAGGGAGTTCCACAGACCAGTGAGCCTCTGGGTGAAAAAGTACTTTCTCTTATTTGTTTGAGATCTAGCACCCAAAAGTTTCACAGGGTGACCCCTAGTTCTAGTGTTGTGCAAGAGGGAAAACAGCTTTTCCTTATCCACTTTGTCCACACCACATATAATTTTATAACAATCTAACAGGTCACCTCTTAGGTGCCGTTGTTCAAGAGTAAAGAGGCCCAGCCGTTGCAGCCTCAGATGGTAAGGAAAGCGTTCCAGTCCCCTAATCATTTTGGTTGCCCTCCTCTGCACTTCCTGACTTCCATTAGTAAGCAATCAGCCACTAAAACTTGAGGCCTGTCTTCAGGAAAGGGGTTCCTGAAGTGGTTGTTTGGAGGGATCTAGAGCAGTGGTTCTCAACCTGTTTGTCCCCAGATGTTCCTGGACTGTAACTCCCAGAAATCCCTTCCAGTACAGCGAGTGGTGGAGGCTTCTGGGAGTTGCAGTCCAGGAACATCTGGGGACCCACAGGTTGAGAACCACTGATCTAGAGAATAGGAAAGGCCATGTACTGCAGTCTTCAGCAGGCCTATGGTTGGCATGCAAGCCAGTGATAGCAGAATGCCCTTCTCGACACAACTGATGTCCCTCAGCTTCTCCAGACAGTGAGTCCAAAACTACCCTTACATGATAGGCCTGGTCATTCAGAAGACATTTAGATCTATCCAGAACTGGATTAACACCAAATCGAGAGACTTCCCAATAAACAAATCTTCCATTTTAATGGAGGCGAGGTTTCATTTGTTCTACTACTTCTTTAGACCCAAAAACATATGGTATCTAAGCATCTGCTCAAGGCATTTGTTCACAGGCTACCTGGAATTTACAGGTGAAAAAGAGAAGTAGAGTGACACGTAATTAGTATATTTATTGTAATGAAATCCAAAATCCTCATGTGACTTCTTCCAATGGCTTCATATACTGTTGAAGAGCATGCAAAGTAGGATGAAGCCTTGAGGTATTCCATAAACCAGAGCCCATGGGGTAAAACAGCACCATTTTTCAAAAATGATCATCCCAGAAAGACTAGAGCTATTGTGACATGCTACATGATATGCAAGACAGAAGGCCACTGGGAAGTGTAATGGTTAGAAACAATTAATTGCCTTCAAAACTACCTAAAACTGAAAGGGCAGCTCCCTATTCAAAGCCATCTACAATGGTACATCTACTTATGAGCAGCTCTACTTAAGAACAGAAAACCATTGGCGATTTAACTGCTGCCTTACAAATTTTGGATGCGGTTTGCTCTATTTACAATTTTATTTTATTTTATTTTATTTTTAATTTATTTATTTGATTTTTTTAGAAACGGCTGCTCTACTTATGAGTTGTTTGACTTATGAGCATGCATTTGGAATGGATTAAGCTCGTAAGTAGGGGTACCACTTGTATTGATATATTTTGTATCTCAAATAAACTGTTTTGTTTTACTATCAGGACTGGTATCCTGATAATATTTCCATACATTTCTTATGAATATTTCCAGCTATTTAGTAAATAAAAATTGTTACTGTTAATACAAAAAAATCAGTCTGATGTTCCACCGATGGAACCTTTCTTCCTTCAGAATGGCTCAACTATTTTCCTTAACCAAATGGAAATATCACATTACACACACTGGGAAGCATGATTTAAATTTAATTAAATACAAATACTGTCTAAATGCATCTGTCTCTGTATGTCCTTCTCCCACAATTTAAAATCTCTTCCTGTAATCAGAAACTGATTTTCAATAACATTTTATAATCATGAGGTGGAAATTAATAAATATAATTTCAAGCCAGTAAATTATATACACCTGATGGTCCAAGATATGGTAGAAAACCATAAAATCAAACCCAGCACTGCAGAAAAGAAAAAGATAGACATCTTATTTCCTGTTGCAGTACTATGCTCGGTTATCAGAAGACAGCAGTTCAATGAACCTCAATGTTTTTTTTTCTTTAGTACTTTAAAAATGTGAGCCATCAATTTGCACGTGAATACTTTTCTTCCAAAATACATCAAAAGGAAACCACATTATTATAGAGGAATGGTAGTCAGGACATGGGATATCTCACATGGAGAGTTTCAAGGGAGCAATAACTCACTTGACAAACAATATAGATAGGTACTTCGTTCAGTGAACCATGTTAGGGCAGCGCACATGTGCCATTTTTGAAGCTGCATGTTCACTTCATGACACTGATCCCTGGGGAGAAAGCAGGGTTATCTGCATTGGTCTAACTGGCTGTCAGAGGCCCGCAGTTGGCCTTCTGGTCACCAGTCATTCATGAGTCACACGATCCAAGGCCACGTAGAAACTCTTTTTATCATCCAAGCAGTGCCAGCCAATAGGACCTATTTCACAGTCTGCGCAGATCAGGAACTTTATATTTCCAACATCCTTGGTGAAGCCGACATTTTCAAAAGAGAACATATCATCAACCAACCAGTGGTCCTGTAGGACATCTCCTTCTGGGTCACTGTTACCCACCAGTGCTGTTTTCTTCTTCATAGCGGGAAGGAAAAGCTGTTAACCAATAAGATAAAACAGTCACTTCCAGTTGTTCCGAAAGGAATAATATTAACGGCACCATTTGAGGCCTGAATCATTTTAGGAAACCTCTGCCTTACTTTGAACATAAAACTCATGCGTGCACTAGCTGGCAAATAGCTTGTGCGCATGCGCACATACGCATACACACACAGAGAGAGAGGAGGGGGGAGTCTATTTTCTTTTCACTGCTGTCTTGAATACTGTACTTTGATAAACCCAAATATTAAATATTTTCTAGCCATAAAGTAGGCCCTCCCCCTAGCTCCCAAGCTTAGTCAGAGGTACAATATAACTTTAATAATAAGGTACAATATAACTTATCAGTACTACAGTTAGCTTTTATTGTCAGGGCTTTATTATACAGCAAAGCAAAGTGTTCTGCTTATATACCGCCCCAGACCAATTCAAAAAGTCTCTGGGCAGTTTACAATTTTAATTACAGTGTGCAGGCTACACATTGCCCCCCGCAAGCTTGCAGAACAACAATGATGACCAAAATTCAGTATCCTTGTGTGTGTGTGTTGTGTCAGTCTCCTTAGTAGCCACAAATGTAAGGCAAACACAGGAAAAGAGGGCTTTCAAGGCTGAGTCCTGTCTTCAGAATTATTATTTAAGAGCAATAACAAACATAACCATGGCCACTTTGAGGGAGCAGCATAATTTTCCCTACCTCAGGCCACTCTATTAATTATATCAGGATTCGGAAATAGGTGGGACAGATAGGTTCAAAACCATAAACCAAAAGATACAAAATTGGGTCTGTCTAAATCTGAGGGGTGTGTGTGTTGCCCATTATGATGTGTAGGGGATAAAGCGAGGAACTAAGACTAAACTCAGTCACCACCACAACTCGCCTGGATGTGGAACTAGTAAAGCCACTCCTTCATTTTCTCACTTACCTTGAAAGGTCTATTAGGATCGCCATAAATCGGTTCCGACTAGACGGCATGCTAACTTTAAATCTGACACCCTTAAGGCGGGCATCTCTAGCCTGGTGCCTCCGGCAGATGCGAATTGTAGTCCAACATATAATTTAGTGTTAGGCCATCGGAAAGTGAAATGCTGCTCTAACCACTGCAATACGCTGTTTAATTAAGTGCTGCCTGGTGAATGGAAGAAGGGCTTGGGAAGGCACGCGGAGAGAAAGGGGAAAACTCCCGGGTCTGACCATCAGGTCCTGCAGTAGCAGGAAGCACGGGCGAGGGCGAGAGATCCCCATTCCCTCCCTACCTCTCTGCGGGTGAAGGTCGCCATCCCAGGCAAAAGGACGCGGGAGCTGCAGCGTTGGCATAGCACGGTTTTGCGGTTCCGGCCTTGGGCACACACCAGCTCTTCCAGCCCCGAAGCGGCCGTCTCCATTTGAGAACCGGGCGCCGCCATAGCCACGCAAGCGCAAGGCGGGAAGGAGGGACGGGGAAGATAGCCCGCCCTAGGCGGAGCCATCCGTGCAGAGCCTCCTTCCTGGGCCCGTTTCCCCCTTCCTGATCGGCGCCCTGAGAGCGCACACGCGAGGCTGGGGCAGCGGCAGCAACTGCTGGAAGGAAGGAGCAAAGTGATGCTTGCTGTCTTCGCCGATACAGTGGCTGCTGTTGGTTTCTTTGTGTGTGCACGTTGCCTTTTCTGCATTTGATAAAACAGTTCTCATGGTAATGCAGGATCGGATCGGAACGGCAAGCTGGTTTCAGAATACAGTACACTGGTTTTGTATCCCCGCAAATACTGGCTAAATTAATCCATCAGATGAAGCAAGGGGAAGGTATGGCCAAAATTATGTTTAAGTTAAAGTCCCCCCCCCCGCGCACGTGCGTGCTGGTAGTGTCCGACTCTAGGGGCGGAGTTCATCTCCATATTCAAGACAAAGAGCCAGTGTTGTGCAAGTTAAAGGCCATGTGGGCGGCGTGGCTGCAAGGAAACACTTTTTACCTTCCCAGTTTTTATGGAGGTACCTGTTTATCTACTTGCATTTACATGCTCTTGAACTGCTAGGTTGGCAGGAACTGGGATTAACGGGGAGCTCGCTCTGCTGCATGGCACCCGGGATTCGAACCGCTGAGCTATCGAGGTTTCATCCAGTTTTCAGTGCTCTAGCCCGCTCAGCAACCACGCCCCTTCTGTTAGCCCGCTGAGCCACCCCCTCCCCCTTTTTATATTAGGCCGCTGAAAAAACTGCTAGGCCACTGCTAGCACATTTCTGCATGGAAAGCAGCTTCCTGGGATACTAGCTGTAGCCACACTATTATGCATTCCAGTTTAGCTTTGTGAGCTGATCCCAACAATCGTCCCTGTCGACAGACATCTTACTGCAGTCTAAAACAGTCTTGGGTGTATGCCCCAAATTAATGTGGTTCGCTTTTTTTAAAAATGTAGACATCAGCATGCATAAAGAAGCTTTACCATTACAGGTATCGGACCACAAATCTATTAGTATTTATAATATGTACACAGATTAATACTGTAATCTCCTAGTCAGTATTTACTTATTATTATTATTGTTAATTATTATTATTATTGTTGTTGTTGCCAAATTTTTCTTCATCCTCTTGACTTTCCATTGAATCGTCAGATGAATATTGTGGCTGCCACATTCAGCTCTGAAAACCGTAAGATTTGATTAAATCACCTAATTTTACAATGGCCACAGATTACTTAAACATGAGCAGCTTTACTTATTTTGTCATTCTGAGCTGATCACAGACAATCAAAGCTGAAAGGCACCCATAAGATGTAGGACTGGCTAAATAATGAAAGTAAATGAAATTAAAGGTATCCAAATTGAATTTAACAACTACAGTATCTAAATAGATCGTCCTACCCATAATTCCTATTATATTATTGTGAAAATCAGCAAACTAGACAAAACTTATTCTGTTGATTACCTTCTAATACAGACATTTGTTTCTTTAGATGTCAAGTGCTGTAACTGATGTACTGCTAAGATGTACAAAGCCCAGCCACACCAAACAATAATTTACAAGTACAGTATTTTATCAAATTGGAAATTAATATACTGTAGTGTCATGTACTGATCTAATAATCCCGTTAAAATTTAAATGCTACAATGGCATTAATCTTGACACTTTCATTTACAACAAGTTGCAATAACCTGTTGCATCTTTATCATGTGCTGCAAAGCAGAGGGTAGATACAGAATTAATGCTACAGTAGTTGGTAACTTGTACAGGTCTCTAAAGAGTTTTTCAAAGTGTTTTTCATCACGCTGTGTCTGACTTCAAAATGGGTACGGTACTGGGATGTTAGTGCAAATACAAAGCCAGCTAAAGAGACTGAATGCTTATTCGTATTTTATAC
This sequence comes from Phrynocephalus forsythii, assembly GCA_029282475.1. Classification (NCBI taxonomy): domain Eukaryota; kingdom Metazoa; phylum Chordata; class Lepidosauria; order Squamata; family Agamidae; genus Phrynocephalus; species Phrynocephalus forsythii. Next base: position 89,181,709 of record JAPFRF010000005.1, on the reverse strand, counting down.
TTTTATTAAAAAATACAAAAGAAATGGACCACAAACACTGGTGTGAAAGGACAGACTTTTAAACTCAGTGTTGTTTGAAAGTGCATCATTACCCCATGCTACAACATCCCTAAAGCAAGGAGTCAACAGCACCCAAGAAAATAAATACATTCACCCCTTGGTTCCTGATTGGGCAACACAGGAAAAGGCTCAGTAGATCATGGGAAAGAGCTCCAGGGCCATGCTGAAAGTTTCCGGCACAAAACTGAGAGATGGAGCTGTATTATCCACAGGCTCAAGTGTCCATTTCAGCAATGCGACTCAATCTTCACATACTTAATAACAATGTATTACACATAAAAAGGGAACAGAATTGTGTGTGTGTGTGGGGGGGGGAGGAATCCTAAATGGAACTACAGACTGATGCCACAAACAAAATTTAAGAGCTCCAGTTCACATGATATGATGATTATTGAAATTCTTTGCTGTAACTGGTTCTGGAGAGATGAGGCAGCAGGAAAAGATACAATATGTTGGCAACTTTTTGTAAGAATCTAACGCTTCTCATGCTTCTAATCTGGATGTTAGTGCTAAAACCAGAGTGCAAGATAGTTTAAGAGTCAACTTGTTCTGATACTACACATGCTGGATATACAGAGTGTAATTCCTGCAAAGGATATCAGGCTTCAACCTTATTGACAGTGCAGACTTAGAGGTGTCTATATAGGCTTAAAAGGTGCCCTGAAATCCGCGGAGACTAATTGTATTGCAAGAGCACATCCAAGCCCGAAAAGGAGCCTGGGCAGATTTACTACTTAAAAACATATGTCTGCATCCTGTTGTTATGGTCAGGCTCCCAAGAACACACTGTCACGATGTATTACTGCACAGTTCTGCTAACAATAAGGACTCCTAGCTTAAGAGGCAGATGTAAACTACAAACAGGTTTCCATTCACAAGTACTAGAGTGGGGGGTCTCCTGGAGGTGGGGGATAGGAAGAAAAACACTGGTATCCTGACTGTCAGAAAACATAAGATTTAAATATTCTCTTCTGCCTGCCATCCTTCCCAGCAGACAAACTCAATATTGCAGTTGGCAATAATCTCCATTTTATTTTCCCTCGGTTATTAAGATAAGATTCCTTAGACTAACATTTTCTTTCAGAGTTACTCTGGCTGGATCTTCTAAGCATCCACTGCAAGTTTCTGCCAACCTCAAAATGACATGATGTTAACCAACAATATGTCTGCACTGCAGCATGTTTGGTACATGGAAATATTTAGACACAAGCCAACCCTTAGACCTGTGCATACACTTCCTTCATGTGCATGATGATGCTTTGCAGATGACCATGATGAGCTGCTTAACCTCAGCCATTCAGAAGACATCCAAAGTTGTTCTGGAAATTCACTTTTATAGCAGTAGCATATCTTAGCATCCTACAGTTCATTTTCAGTTCAAAAGGACTGATGTGGTTTTGTTGGACTCGTTTGTTTCTAAACTGGGATCAGTAGTTTTTTATGATGAGCTGGAGGATGTGCAGCATAGAGCAGGTACTGAACATCACTGCACCCACATCTACAAGATCAGAAACTCCAAAACTAGTGCTTTCTGTCACAGCTCTCCATTCCATAGAAGTGCTCTTTCAAGGCCTTTCGCTAAAATGTCACTTCTCCCGCAGCACACAAACACCAGCATCACAACGTTGGGTCCCCAGTGACGTCACCACTTCCCAGCTATCAATGATAGGATCATAGCATTCAATACTGCTCAGGAGTGAGTTCCCATCATACCTATAGGTAACAAACTGGAGTTTAGGAATTTTAGAGGTAGAAGAGGTTAACGTCATCAGTTAATAAATGTCAGTAGTCAAAGAGGTATATAAGTCGTTCCCTTCTAATAATCAGAACATTAAAACTTTGCTTTTGGGGGAAGTATTTTAGGAGACCCTCCCTTTAGAACAGGTCATTTCATTTCATTTTATTACACCATCTATCCTTATTTATATTTATTATTTATTTATTTATTTTCAAATTTGTATACCACACCTATTTCCTGAATGGGAACTCAGGATCCTTGATCTTGTCCATTGGCATCATCTTTATTTTTAGATCTGTTGTTTTGTTATATAGATATACTGTACCCCTTTTTAAATTTTTTGTTTGTATGGGAATTGGCTTCTCTTTTTATGTTTTTTTTACTGCTGTAAACCACCCATCCAGAACAGTGGCAAGGCCACTAGATGGTGTGGTATAAAAAAGAACAAATAAACAAACAAACGGCACACATGTGGAATGACAGATGTATAAAGACACAGAAGTATAGTAGTTATTCTAACCCTACAGAATATAACTTGGTAACTGAATATGAAAGGATATCAAGAAAAATGACTCAAGCATAATCTCTAAAAACAGGATTAGGTAGAAAATGAAGTAACTGCATAAATAAGATAGTTTCTCCAGTCCCCCGCCCGAAAAGTAATAAAAGGAAACTTTCTAAGCAATCTCACTGCTACAATACAATGTGCAGGATATGTATGGCATGAAAAGCCTCAAACTACGTCTATGGCTAAGACAATCTGGTGAAAGTTTAATCAATTATCAGAACAAAATTGAAATCAGAAGCTAGACAAAATTACACATTAGGCTGTCTGCCTCTGATCTATGCCTCTAGAAACTGTTTATGGAGACTGAAAAGATATAACAAAAAGGTATAGCCAAGAGGTTTAAGTGACCACTACACAGAAACTGTTCTTAGAAATGGCAATGAGTCATTATAAGCTGCCTGATGTGTCTGTGAAGTTTCTGCCATCCAGGTGAGGTTCTCTGGAAGTTGAGTCATGGCAACTGGACTTCTTTTCTTGTGAGATCAATATACACATGAATGGCTTCCCTGATCCTTCTCTCGAACCACCTGTCTCCTCTGTCTAATATGTGTATATCCTCATCTTTGAATGAGTGTCCTTTATCCTTCAAATAAAGGTACATTACTGATTCTGGCCCTGAGCTATTGCCCTCCTGTGCTGGGCTGAGACAAGGGTGTACACATGTGTCTTTTGAAAATCTATCTCTGAACAGAGGTGGGGGATTTAGGCAGAATCTATCTGTCACTTATGCTGCCCTTTCATCAATCCCCAGGCAAATCAGAAGCACTTCACACCCCCACCAGGATGGCACAGCTAACAACCCATACTTAATGGGTGTTGGGAAGGGTTGCATAGGTGGAACTTTCACACACACCAGGGCATTGTACATCTAACAAGCATATTCTGGCCACTGGCCACCTGACAGACCAGGGTAGTATGAAATCAAGGTGAACTATACATTGGAGGCCTCACATCAACTTTCCTCAGACCGAAGAAGCGACTTGAATGAGTAGTGAAACGTTTCAGTCTCACAAGAAAAGAAGCCCAGTCGCCATGACTCTGCAGCTGGATAAGGTGTCTGATTGGCAGAGCATGAACATATCTTGTTTTTCATAGCTTGCAAATTAGCTTTGTTTTGTAGTTGGTTTTTAGGAAATAGACTTGGTCCTAGATTTCATTCTGTCTGCTCAAACATCAAGCTTGGAGGGGACTGCTTACTTCTATGATTTTGCAAAGCAAGACATCTGGTTTGACTCAAAGTCAACATGCCAATACAGGGAAGAAAGTCTAGGATATGTCTAGGATATCCAGGTCTCATTCAGTAGAAGAGTTTTTGTTTGCTTACCCTGCGATGGCATAAAGCCTTCCCCTCAGCACTGTTGCACCTACATAACAGCGGGGGGTTGTCATGCTGGTCACTGTTGTCCAAGAGTCTGTGCGAATGTTATAAGCTTCCACAGAGGAGAGATGTGCTGTTCCATCAAACCCTCCAACCACATAAATATGATCATTCAGCAAGGCTACTCCAGCTCCTACAAGAGTAACCGTAAAGTATGACACCAAGATTAGTGAATGTATACGAACAGGCGTGTTTGCAAACAAGAAATGGTTTTCTGCAATCATACCCATTTCTCCCTTGAATTACACAGATCCAAGAAGTATGATTCAAGTCATACACAGATTTTTTAAATCAAGCCATCAAGTAACTCCTGTGTCATTAGTATTTTTTTATTTTATTTATTTATTATTAGATTTATACCCCGCCCATCTTCCCAGGGGAACTCTGGGCAGCTTCCAACAAACAGACCGGAACAACGGTCATCAATACAAAATAGAATAGACAAATTCTAATTCAATAGACTAATTCAATAGACAATAAATACAGTGAACAAACAACAAGTTAAAATAAGACACTGCTAGCACCCTTAACATACAACAGAGCTGGTTCAATAGCTCACCGTCTTAGTGTCTTAGTCATTAGAGTAAACAGTGATGGCAGATGGCGGGTAAAAACAAGACAAAAAAACCCAGCTAAAATAAATTAAATAAATTACACTGGGTGAATTAGACTTGGTCACCGAAGGCCTCTCGAAAGAGCAAGGTTTTAAGGGCTCTGCGGAAGGCCAGCAGGGACTCTGCACAGCGCACCTCACTCGGACAGGTGTTCCACAATGAAGGGGCCGCCACCGAGAAGGCCCGGTTACGGGTGGTAGATATCCGGGCCTCTCTAGGGGTGGCGACCCGGAGCGAGTGCACTTGCGACTTCCAGACTGGTCAGGCCGAAGTTGATCGCTGGGCGATCCGCTCTGCCAGGTAGTATCCTACTACTAAGGTGACAGAGGAAGCATAACACAACTATTCTCTAAACTGTAATTGTGAACAAGACAGCAATATCGCTTAAAATGTCAAGGAATAATAATGCATCGTAAAGATGCCCCACCAAACAGCACCTTACTGACATGAAGCAATAAGAAGAGATAGATTATGTTATGTTATATGAATTATTAAAATACTAGGGTGGTAGGTAAGGTGACATAAACTGAATTTTGTCACAGGTAAAAATGCCAAATTCTGAATCCAACTTTGAAGAATGCAGCTGAAGAGTAGAGTTACATGAAAAACAAGTAATTCCTGTTACCTAAAGATGACCAACAGAACCACTATAACTGTACCACAGTTTATTATTGCTGGTTAAAAGCTGTTGGTCAACAAATTAATGCATTTCATCTATAGCAGTGGTTCTCAACCTGTGGGTCCCCAGATGTTCCTGGACTGCAACTCCCAGAAGCCTCCACCACTCACTGTGCAGGAAGGGGTTTCTGGGAGTTGCAGACCAGGAACATCTGGGGACCCACAGGTTGAGAACCACTGATCTATAGCTTGCCATCCTGATAAGAAATCTCACCTGAGCGTTTAGTGGCCATTGGAGTGACATTTGTCCAATGCCCAGTGTGAGGGTCATATCGCTCCACAGAATTTAAAATGTTCAGACCATCATAACCACCTGAAAAGAGACAGAGAAAGCCAACAAATTTATTATTATAGGTGACATCTGTACATGAAAAAGGAGAAGGAACCCCGACTCAGTCTGCCTCAAGTGCAGTGAAAGACTTGAAGACACAAACAGATGGGATAAAGGAAGATACCAACACAAAAGTTTCATGAAGTGAAAATTGAACCCCATTCTTCTTCAGATTCCTTCTGATGAGCTAAGTTCTCAATAATATGGAATTAAGGAATTGTTTTCTGCCACAAACGCCTGAAAATACCGTGTCACTACTCAAAGAGAGACATCAGCAATAAAATTTGGGCCACAATCAAATTTAGATATTGTTATCTTCAGCTATCAGTCAGTTATTATTGTGATGACAAACACTTGTATATACAAAAAAGGTAAACAAAAAATGAAAATAGAAATTGATAAGATTGACTTTGTTTTTCTTAAAACAAAACAAAGCCAAGCTTCAATTTACAAATCAGTAGTAATTAGAAGCAAATTTTCTGACTTGTTCCTTGCCACAACAGCTTCTACAGCCCACACCGATGATGGTGACAGACTTATAGAGGGCAAGCCCTTTCATTCACCAAAGATAGTTTGCAGATTCAACCTGCAGGTTATTCTCATGTACTAGAATAATCAAACTAGAAGTGTTTCAGAGAAGAATGCTTTCATATCTGATACAACACTTCAGAGCAGAACAGTACCCACAAATAATTGGAAACTTCCAAGAATACCTCCTATTCATAACTTTCTCTGTAAGTTTTTCATCTAAATGTTTGTGAAATGCTGGTAGATACCAAATCTGAAAAGACATTAAGATTACCTACCAAGACAGTATATAACGTTATTAGCAACAACCAGTCCTGCTCCTTCTCGCGCTGTCTGCATATCTCCCAACATACTCCACTGATCAATGTTAGGATCATATCTTTCCATACTTGTATGGCGTCGGCTTCCATCAAAACCTCCAGAAACGTAGATCATGTCTGCAACACAATACCATGTTATGAACAAGACTCATAGACTTCAATAACAAGGCTTGCTTTGGGCTTGATATCATTTATTTATTTATTTATTTATTTATTTATTTATTTAGCTTGTATGCCGCCCACTACCCAAAGGTCTCTGGGCTGCTCACAATCAGAATGAACAGTTAAAATAATTAGAACAATAAAACATTTAGATGCAATAAATACGATACATTAAAAACACACCACTAAAATTGCCATCAGGGCCCACAATCATTAGTTAAAAAACTTTTGGAATAAGAGGGTTTTTACCTGGCGCCGAAATGTTAGCAACATCGGTGCCAGGCGAGTCTCATTTGGGAGGGTATTCCATAGTCTGGGGGCAGTTGCTGAAAAAGCCCTATTCCTGCAAAAGGGATGGCTCTTTCAGGAGGGCTCCCTGACTAGATCTTAATTGCCGGGTAGGTTCATATGGAAGGAGGCGGTCCTTCAGGCATCTAGGTCCTAAGCCTATATATTTTGCAATTCCTTTATATTTACAAAGAACCAAGGTGGCTTACACCATACAAAATATAAAAATGAATGAATACATATTTTAAAAAAAGATAATAACAACAATAAAGACAAAGGGTTAAACAATCAACAAGCCTTCTAAGGTCTTCCCTCTGGTTACATCTTTGATGGAGGGCAATGTAAAGCAAAGCATCTCCTAAATGTCTAAGTAAGCAGTCACATAAGGCCATTATGATTGAGATCAAAACATTACAAGTATTGTATCTAAATATTTAAGGGATGCAAGATTACTCCAAATTGAGCTCAAAATAAAATAAGAAGCCAGTAAAGCTGATCTAACAATCAATTATATTTTCTGGGAAAAATCAAGTTATAAATCTATGTGCCGCTTCTAAACAATTTGGAAGAGTAGCTACATGTACAACCCTGTGTAAAGAATCCTGGAGTAGTACTAATATGTATCATAGCAGTTAATATTAGTATTTTAGCAATACAGTGGTATCTTGTATAAAGGAATTAATTCGTTCCAAATGAAATTATGTTAAGCAAATTTTCCTTTATACAAATTCCCATAGAAATGCATTGAAAATGGAGTAATCCCATTTTTATGTTGTACGGATTCTCCCCATAGGCGATTATGTTAAGCATCCCCTATCTCCGGAACTTTTAATGTTGTACAGATTTTATGTTATACAAACTGTTTGTTATACAAGGGTCCACTGTATCTAATTTCTTGGCTAAGCAAGGGATATGTGCCAATGTGAGAAGGAAGGTGCACCCTCCGCTCCAAAACGGGCAGCCAAGGTGGAAAGCGGCAAAGCCCTGGGGGCATGGGAGAGAAAGGGTGAGGATGAGAAGGAACAGGAAGACGATGATCCTGCAAAAGAAACAACAAATGGGGTAGGGGATAAAATAATGCCATTAGGAGGTTGGGCAACTTTGGAGAGGGAAGAGTTAATTGAGATTGCTAAGGAGGATCCCTGGACTGAAGAGTGGGTAATGTTTAAACTCCCGCAGGAAGTGGCGGAGCGGGAGTGGAAGGAGAAAAAGGCGGTAAAATCGCCATTTGGGGTGTGGACTGCAGATTGCGAGCAGAGAAGGCAGGCTCGTGAATATTTTGAGGAAAGCTCGATACAGGAAACAGCACAGAGAGCTGTGGCAGAATACCCTTGGAGCAGAGGGGATGAGGAACCCACCAGCGACAGCGGAGCCAGAAGTGTGGGACCTCCAACAGTAGGAGGTTTGGGAGAGAGCCCTTGTTATTCAAAGGTTTAGCCAGACTTTCATTGGACTCGGGCCAGTTTCTTTCTGAAGATGTTCCAATTCAACGTTGGACTGTTATGCCCGGTCTAACGCCAGGGCAAGTTGCAGAGTTCTGGTCTGAGGTGGAGCCACTGCTTCCTGCAAGGAAAGATCCTGCTAGTGAAGACTAAGAGACTGTTTCTGTTATTAATAAAAGTTTGAAGCATCGCTCAGCCTTGGAGTTTTCTCTGCCTGCATCATCGGGGCTTCAGGGAGAGGAAAATGGCGGGAAAGATCCTCACTGCCAAACTTTGTCTTACTATGCCTAGATCATTTGCCAGAATGATTAACAGAGGATGGATGACAACATTTTAAGGTAGCATTTATCTACCAAATAAAAAGCATGATTTTTTTTAAATTGCCTTAATGAACCCAGATTGCTTACAAGACTGACAAGCAGAAAGAGGACAAAGTATTAGCCAATATTTACCTCCCAGAGTGGTTGCTCCTGCTAGGCCCCGTCGAACATTCATGGGAGCCACAGAATACCAAATACTGTCTTCATCAGAAGTATAATCCAAGCATTCCACAGAACTAAGACGAGAACGGCCATCATAACCACCTATTACATATATCCGATCATGCAAGGAAACTGTGGCAACGTAGCGTCTTTTACGGCTGATGCTCTATGCAAGGTAAAAGAGAAAAATAAGGAACTAATAAATGTTTGCATCTGTAAGTATCATTGATCCCTTCAATTTCCATGAACTACCACTGAGATAAAGAAGCTATCAATCTAGACAAGGTGCTGGAACTCAAAACAGAATTAAATGACAGGAAATATTATTTCTATGTATCTAGCTAATCAACAACAGAGCCATTACATTTCATGTACTGTATCTGCTTCAGCACACAATTTACTGTCAAGCTGCCCTGCATACAGTAAAAAAGTCCTCGACAGAAGGAAATGGACATGTAAGGAAGTGAACAAGTACAGCAGTACCTTGTATAAAGGAATTAATTTGTTCCAAATGAAATTATGTTAAGCAAATTTTCCTTTATACAAATTCCCATAGGAATGCATTGAAAATGGAGTAATCCCATTTTTATGTTGTACGAATTTTCCCCATAGGCGATTATGTTAAGCCAATTTCCCCTATATCTCCGGAATTTTTTATGTTGTACAAATTTTATGTTATACAAGCTGTTTGTTATACAAGGGTCCACTGTATTAGCTAGACTTTTTAGCTTTTCTTGGCAGTGTTCTTGGCAGTACAAACAGATTGAAGTTGCATGTGAAATATTCCATATCCTCCATCTCAGAATGCAATACAAAAATGTCTTCCCTATAGGGATATTATTTGTATGGAAACATGTGTCACATACATTACCTCAGTAAGCTTTAAAACTACTGTACCAAGAAGGATCGCCTGACTTAGGGGCTGAGGTGTGAGATAGATTCACTTAAGATAGTGGTGGCGAACCTTCAGCACTTCAGATGTTTTGGACCACAACTTCCACAGTCCTTTGACATTGGCAAGACAGGTAGGAATTCTGGGAGTTGTGGTGCCAAAGTTTGCCACCATTGACTTAAGACCTCTTAGCAAAACTGGAAGCTTGAGCTTTCAATTGAACTCAGGACTGCTTCATCTGTAGTTGATTCAGTTTCAGAAGTCTGGAGAAGCAATGGCAAAGGACTGTGTGACTTGCAATTAAAAGAAGAAGGCTTTTGGGATTACAAGTCACATAGTCCTTCATCACTGGCAAGGCTGGCTAGGGATGACAGCAGCTGAAAGTAACAGCCACCATACCATTTTCTATATTGATTACAATTAGGGACAGATGGAGAGGGGCATGTTCCATTGTGTATACATTATGTACAATATAATCTTAGAGCTGATGTGTAGGAAACCACTTTATATTTGTTTCTTTTTTAAACCAGAAAAACACCACTGAAAATCCCCCCTATTACAGGTTAAGTATCTACAAGGTCCAAAAATATGTTTTCTATTGCTGTCAGGCAAATATCAAAGGAACAATAATCTGAAAGGGAAAAAAAGTGGGCAGAGACAAGAGTCAGGTATTGCTTCATCTACCGGTTTTCTGCTCTAAATGTTCTGTCTAAGGGACTTCAAGGCACAGGTTACCTGCAACAGGCAGCTCTGTCTAAACATACTTTAACAACATATGTGAGTGGCCTTTTATTAATGTAAAGTAGAGATGGGCGCTAATTGCCAGATCAGCAGTTTGTGCTCCTTTGGCCAATGACTGGACAGGTGTTCCACAGTTCGGCACCTTCCTCGCTCTCATTAATGCCCCTCAGAGACAGCACCCAGAGGAGGAAGGGCAGGCATGGTTGAGAGTAGACATGGGTATTTCATTTCGGAAGGGGACTGGTTCCAAAATGAAACACGCCAGCACAGCTGGCATTCAGAACACAGTCCCAACCTCCGGAACAAAATCAACCACTATCATACCTTGCTTCACCCTGCATGGAGTTAAACTCCAATCAGGAAGCAGCCTTCCATGTGTCATCTTTCTCTCTCCCTGGCACTGGCCAATCAGGGGCTGTGCAACGACATGCAGCATCCCACCTCCCTGTCTGATTGGTCAGCACCAGGAAGAGGAAAATATGATGCGTCAGAGGCTGCTTCCTGGTTGGAGTTTCGCCCCACACAAGGCAAAGCAAAGTAAGTCAGTGGTTGATTTTGTTCCAAAGGGTGTGACTGTGTTCTGAATGCCAGCTGTGCAGGTGTGTTTTGTTTCAGAACCAGTCCCCTTCCAAAACGAAACACCCATCTCTAGTTGGAAGCTGCTTCCAAATGGGTGCCTGGTGGAAGGGAAGGGTGCCAAACTGCAGGACATCCATTCAACCAATGGCCAAACCAGTGGTTTGTGCCCATCTCGAATGCAAAGCATTTGACAAAATAGACAATTACATACTGGTAGGAAACTCCACTCCTGTGTCTTTGGGTCATATTTTTCTACCACATCGATTGGTGACTGCTGACTTCCGAAGCCTCCAATTACTAATAGAACTTCATTGGCACCTGAATAAAAACAGACCACTGAATTGTTAATGCTCCCAGTATGTCACCAAGAATAGATCCTTTGTCGTGTATGCACAGTCTGTCCTCAAAATAGGATCTTGGCATAAGCAACAATTTTACCGTCCACAGTGGCAAACAAATGTTCTCTTCAAGCTTAAAAAGCTGATTTACAACAGTTGTACCAAATTGTACATGAACCTAAAAGCAATCATGCCAAACTGTCTAATTTTTTAAAAAGATAGCATGATACACTTTACTAATTTAGTAGATATTTCATTCCAGTTTTCTGCTGAATACTATCTGAATCCTATCCTGGTTCTAGTTACGTTGCCATATTATTCATCTACTAGACATATTCTCTACTTTTTTATTTTGAGTTTGTATTCCTAGTAGTGCTTTTTTATCCTTATCCACCATGTATTTTTCCTTCAACAAACGTATTTCTTCCTCAACCATTTTCATGTTTTTCCTCTATGTATTTTTAAATTATATGATTCCATACTAATTCATGCCTTTCATAGCGACCTATATATTACCCTGAGAACAGCCTTCTATGCTATTAATTTCCCATATTTCCAACATTTCTTTTTTATTTTATCTATCATTTTCTTTTGCTTAAATATTTTAGCATCTAAGCTCCATCTTTTGGCTTCCCTATAATCACATTTAATTTTAATACCCATATTCAATAAAGTGCGATCAGTTACATTTGCTTTCGTATGTATTACAGTTACTTACATATGTATTATCACCTCAGAAATCAAATTTTTAGATACAATTATGTAGTCTATCCTACAGAAACTTTTATGAACTGTCTCAAAACATCTCTCAAATCAGCATTCATCATTCTAATCAAAACAATAAATTCATTATTTATAACACTATTATTTTTCTTATCTTTCTTCCCAAACCATATTAAAATCCCCTGCCTGCTATTATTACAAAGCTCTTCCTTGTCTCTTCCAATTCTTTAAACCGTTCCTTAAAAAAATAACAATTTATACCCAAAGAGTAAGCATTCTTCTTCTTCTTAGCATTTGTTCTACTTGGTGGTGGGGTCTGCTATCCAGAGAGTAAACATTAATTAAAGTATATTCCCCTCCCCCATTAGTCCTTGTAATATGAGGTATCTACCTTTATTATCTGTTTTCATTTTATTCACTTTAAAATCACATTTCGTAGAAATAATGGTGATGACCTCTTTGGACCTTGAATTTCTATAAACTTTTCCATAATTACCAGACCAGCTCAATTTGCCATTGCAAGAACATGTATGCAGCCCTTCTGGAATATGATGATGTTTGGAATAGGATATTATCATTTCCTAATACTGTGCTGTTCCCAGCCATTAGGGTGTGCCGCCTTCTGTCACTTACCTAAACGTGCTCTGGTCCTGGGACCCTGCATTTGGCTCCGAAGCTCTGGCCTAAGATGAAACTTCTTAGCTTCATCTACAAGATCTCTGCATTGCAGACTACATCGAATAAAAGGCTGGGGAAGACATATAGCCATTATATTTTTAAAAATGATTTATATGCAAGTTTTACAATTTTTGAAAACAACTACACAGCTCAGGGACAGAAAACATCTGGCCTTCCAGATACTTGGTGTAATAACTTTCCTCAACCTCACCCAGGATGGATAAGTTAAGGAATAGTAACGTTTGTACTACAAAACATTTGGAGGATTCACATTTCCTCACCCCTCCTATTACTAGTAATACACTGAAAATGCTGTCTATCAGTGATAACAGTGCAAAAAAACACACACAAAGAAAAATCAAATCTTGCCCTTATCCAAACAGTATCTTAAGCTGCACTCTTAGGAAAGATACGGATCTACAGACGTACTGTGTTCTGTGCTGGCATGGCAGCTGAAGGGAGCCTAGCACAGCAATCTTCCTATTTAAATTTCATTAGTTTCAAAAATTGCTATTTGACATTTATATGTTTATTTCATGAACTCTGTACTAAGTTAACTCCATCTCATGTGAAAGGCTCACTGAACTAGACAGTGAGCTTTTAGACAGGTTTGCGAAATTCACTTGAGCCAACTCTCTTTCATCACTGCTTTGTGTCCCACCCCAACGATTCAAGGAATTATTTTTAAGGGTAAAACGGTTGCAAGACAGAAGAGGAACGGATGGCAAAGTTTCTTTCCAGAAGCAACGTTTGTGTGCAATTTTCAGGATTCAAAACAATGGCTGGAACCTAAAGTTTTCCCTAACTTGCTACTGCCTCAGTGTGAATTACTGACAATGTACCAAGGCACACCTCAGTTAAACAACATCTGTCATGTAGGTGAGATGCATCCTAGCACCTCAATAATTAGTCACTACAAGTTATGCAATCACCAATAGGATTTTGAGCAATATATTTTATTGCTTTTTTTAAAAGGACCCAAGTGGAATTTTGCAAAAAAAACAAAACACCATAATTAACTTGCTTGCTAATAGGAAATTATTCTGCCACTTGCTTGTTAATAGGAAATTATTCTGCCAATACCGTTGATGCTTGTTTGACAGACTAAAAACTGGACAAATGGTGGTCTTTGCGCCAAGGCAGAGGTGCTGTTAACAAAGCATTTCAATTTAATTCAACTCTGGATTGTGGTGTTGTTCAAACTGGGAATCGCACAAGCAACTGCACGATCAACTTGTGCAATCCTCACTTCCTAGGGGGAATGCCTAGGGGGAATGCATTACATTATTCAGTTGTAATGTTACAATGAGTCTAGACAAAAGTGATTCAGGCCAGTATATGTTAACAGAGACAAGGACAGAATGCCATAAAGGTATCTGTTTCACAAATGAGACAGGATTTAATTAACAGACTTCAGATTATTTTTAGTTTTCCTGTACTGTGAAGCAGATGGGATAATTTGCCTGAAGAACTGTTTACAAACATCATGGCAAACCAATTCAGAAAAATATCAGTTTTTAACTCATCTGTAAAACAAATGCACCTATAATCACTCAGCTTTATTCTGCAATATGAGAACAGACCAGGAGTGGTCAACTTTATGCCCTACAAATGTATCTCCAAACATTTTTAACAGCCAGAGACATTTGATAGGAGATCAACTAAGGGAGGAGGAGGAAGAGCTGATCTCAGCTAGTGATAATGAAAAGACTGGGGAGAACAATCAGGAAGCACAGAGGCTGCCAGAGGAAGGGGAAATGGGAACAGGTTTGATTGGCTCAGAGAAAAAGGTGGAAAGTCAAAGGAGGAGATTGGAGCATTGGAAGAGGGGAGGGAGAAGAAAAAAGGTGTCAGAGGCAGGAGAGATGGTAGTGAAAGGAAAGCCTAGGAATCATACCAGAGGGCTGGGAGTGGATTTGGTTAGAAAACCTGTGGACACATAAATGGGAGACAGTAGTGATGTCATGGGAAGAAGTTAATCGTAAAAGGCATGTGGCTGACAAGGAAGGTTGTCAGCCTATTGGGTTGAGAAACAGGAAAGAGAGTGACAGAGAAAGATCCCTGAGGAGAGAGCCCAGGTCAATAGAGAGAAGAAAGAATGTGCAAAATGGATTTGGCATCAGGAGATGAGAAGTAGAGAAGGGAAGGACCATGGGAGATATCCTTATTTGACCAGGACTGGTTATGGGAAGAACGGCTCACTGGGGACCTGCTTTCCTTGATGCTGGCACCACCTGGGTCATATCTAGAGAGGGAGTCAATACACAAAATCCAGAGTCTGGCAGGTTTGAAGAGACCATTACTTTTCCCAATTCAAACCCTTCTGTTACTCCAGTTGGGCAAATTGAAGACTTGGAAATAAAATTCAACCCTGATAAGGTTAAACATGCATCTTTATTGACTGAACCCAAGAAATCTGGGTTAGGTAAACTTGTCGGGCAAACTCCACAATCCTCACAGACTGCAACTCCCACCAGTCCCACCCAGCATGTCAAATTTTTAGGGATTATAGCAGTCTTGAGTATTTTGAGTGTGCTACACTGTTCACCTTTGCAGTAGATTTTAATGCAGGTACGTGTCCTAAGTGAGCTGCTTAGTAAGGTTTAATTAAACCCACCTCAGTGTCTATGACATCAGTGATATAACGGGGAGTGAGGAGTGGCATGCGCACATACTGCAAAAGCTCTGGTAGGGAGGCTTCGCGTTCCTTCTTTGAGTGCTTCACCCAATTAATGACTGCCTCAAAGACTGGCTCCTCAGAATCCACCTGTAAAAGAAAACATGATCCCCAGCTGTCTTTTGCAACAGATTCCTCTGGCTTAGGAAAGAAGACTAGAGACAAAGCACAGATCTCCTCTCTGGTACTGGAAAGTTGATATGGTTAATTAAATAACGTGATCCTCATCTAATGCATGAAAGCAGATCTTAAATGAAAGAAGCAAACATTTGTTGTGTAACTGTCACAAGCAGCCACTATGAAATACCCAAGATGTGATATCACTGAAGTTAAAAGATGACACCTATACCATGAATACAGAAGTTCTGCTTTTAAAAAAAGAGATTTAAATTTTCTTTAGGAAATAAGTATTCTGTTGTAGCCAGAGATGTAAGATGGACATTTTTTGTGGATGCTGCATTTTTCTCAATGCTGTTATTTTTCCACAGAAAAGTTTGTACACCATGCTTGTCTCCATTAATCCATAGTTTTCTGGGCTCATATAATGCAATCAGGAACAAAGTAGGACAATAACTTCTGTAAGTTATTCTTACAAGAAGACAAACATTGACAACCTCCAGTGCTCAGTTGTCCATGGGGAAATTGGAAAATAACCCATGGCCACCTCTTCCTGTGAGTAAGCTTCTGCACCAGACGTACACATGGTGTATTTGTCCTCAGTAAACTAGAAAATGATCTCACTGCTCAGCTTGTTTCTATTTCACAAAATCTCTTGCTTTTTAGTCAGTTATAAGTACAATGAGTCAAGACAAAACGTGGCAAGATATCTGTGCATACAACCTCACATCTATCCTTTACTGAAATGCAATTGTACTGAATCACATTTTTTCAACTTATAATGAGTAAATGAAGCTGAAAGCACTACAAGTATATATCAACAACAGGAAGTTTAACTGTTGATATATTAGGAAAATGTTTCTTGAGATATGTGTTCTAAAATTAGTGTTCTTTTATGAATAGTCATATTTTGTTAAATATAAGGGAACTACTGGCATTCTCCCGACATTATTATAAATATTTATATAAAAGAATGTCTGCATAATAATTTGAATGTTTAAATATAATATTTAAATCAAATGTGATAAACTGGTTAACATAATTTTGGTTTTTTTGGAAAAACCCACATCACTGGTTATAGCTTCTTAAGAGTACCTTATTACAAGATTTACTGAATAGGAAAAGGAATTTATTCTCAAAGAGAAGAAAGCACGCCCCTCTAGTTTTCAGCCTGAGCTACTGCATATAATATAGGGGTAAAGCATACATTAGTCTAGCTAGGATGACAACATATACGACAACTGGCTTACATTTGTAGAATTTTGGAATTTTTTTAAATGTCACTACAAATTTGAATTTACCTTGTTAATTATGAATGTGAGAAATCTGCTTTTATTTTCAAATGAAACTGGGAGACTAAGAATTTTAGCAAGTATTTCACTATTTATTCCCTGGGTTGCATCTGATTTCAGTTTGTCACATGGCAGAAATAAGTATCGTCTTCACCACTACTTTGTACAATAACAAGTGTTTTTTTACCTGAATTTCATCACATTTGATGAGTTTTTCCACTTCCTCTTGGCTTAGGAGGATAAACTCTTCATGTTGAACTACATCTGGAAAGTGCTTCTGACTAAAGACCTCGGCCGCTTGCATTAAGTCAACACAATTGTGTGTTTCAGCAAAATCTCGGATACCCAAACAGTTGGATGGATCCAGTTGACTTTCCAGGAACTCACAGCAAGCCTGCTTCACTCCTGTGAAAAAACAAGATGACGAGTTATATTATAGGTGCCCCAAGCCATTGCTCTCAAAAATATTTCAAAGACCCAACATTTGTTTTTATAAGGGAGACAAGAGAGATACTACGCCCACTGTCTGGGAAGAATTTTATGACAGGCACTATGCAGGATCTGCCTAACTGATTTAGAAAGCCTCCTAAGTGGCCTCCAGTTACTCAACAAGAAATATTTATGTTGATTGCATATGGGTGCAATGGCAACCTTGAATCAGAAGAGTTTAAGATTACTGAAGACTGGTGCAGGTCTGTGGCTTTACTATTGTGGCATGGCAGCCAATAATATGACTTCCAGACTCCAAAAAGGGGACTTCCCTGATTCTAAACTGAGTTGGACAACTTTGGTAAGTCTGGGGGAAGCAATGTTCTGCTCTTGAGAGCCTCTATATGTTATGAAGGCTACTCAAAATGATAACATGTAAAAAAAAAACCCCAGAAGTGATTAAACACCCCCTTCCAGTGTTTAAAAACTGATATTTAGGAGGTGCAGGATGCTGTAACCTGTTAAAGGTGAACTGGCACTCCTGAAAATTCCCAGAAGTCACAGTTCACCATTTCTGTTGGAAATACAGGAATGCAGGGGAGGGCTGAGCTACAAATGCAGCCTTGGAAGGTCGTAAATGGAGCCCTGAATTTACTACTTTGTCTGCACCGATCTAAACTAATACTCTTTGCATTACCTTTTAACTGAAGCAGACAAGCGGCTGGAAGCAATTCCTGAACGTTTTCCACTGTCACATGAACAGTCTCTGTATATACAAAGTCCAGCAAGATTTCCATAGTTGAGGCCGTTAGCCCTTGAATATCTACATAAGGTTTATCTTTCTCTGAAAGCTGCAAAAAAAAAAAGGTGGGGGGGCAGGAAAGTAATGTTTTATTTTGTGTCCATTCTATTAATAGCCTGTATTGGGCGATGTGGAATCATAATCTGGAAAACACAGGTATAAGCAGTGACTAACAACTAGAAGCACTAAAAAAAACTCACAAGAGATTTCAGCAAATGGAAAATATAACAAATACTTTACAGAGCTTCTACAAGAGAAAAATAACACTTATACTAGAACCATCCAAAATATGAGAGCAAAGTTAGTAAATATGTTTTAATATCTTTTACTAAGATATAAACATATACATTTACTACAATTGAATAACATTTCCCTTTTTATAGACATTCATATACAGGTTTGCATTGTTATGCAGGGTGAATGACTGGGATTTCAATTGACAATGGTAGATTGGATGTGTGCCAGGAGAGTCTTAAAATAGTTGAAATAACAGAATGTGCGTGAATTGAACAGTGCTGTGGAGATGCTGAGAAAAATCCAGTTTCTTCGTATGTTAAATCACACTACAGCAGGTCCATTGAATCAATGTGTCAACTCCTCTGTACTACTGATTCAAATTGGCCTACTCTAGGTGCCACTTACTGCAGTAAAATAAAACTAAAGCCCATTTTTCTTCTCGCCATCTTGCTTTAGTATTCTGCTTTAGTATTAGCATCATTGCTTTTGACTCTTTTGCTAGTTTTTTCTTTTAATTTTGGGTTCCACTGTTGGCGGTTCACTTTTTACGTATATTCTCTGAAACCAATTATTATTGTTGTTATTATTATTTTTCCTTTTTGCATCTCATATTCTGACATTTTACATTTGTTAACCGCCTTGACTTCCCATTTGGGAAAAATCTGGTGGTATATAAATATAAAAATAAATAATTAAAATAAATAATAAATATATGAATTAATGGAACCAACGGAGATACTCGCCAAATCCCTGTTGATTCAGTGGGCCTGATGTAGTGTGATGTATGACACTAAGTAACAGAAATTCATCTACTGTTTATATAAAAGGATGTGTATGGGAGAAAAGAATCAGAAAGAGCTGCAAGGCAGATGACAGTTCAGCAGCAGTTACTGGCCGGCATTAATACTTTTTGGTCCAAACTCAAAATGAACATCTAAGATTTGTAAAACTTTCTCTCAGGCTACCCAAAGACGGTCCTCTTTGCAAACAAGTAGGTGGGCAGAAATATGAATGCAAAGATCATTAATACTATGACAACAGAAGTTACCTTATGTATAATCCTTATTTAGACTTATGCTATCTCTGAATCCTTAAGAAAAAAATTAATTAATATAAGTTACATAACATGTTCAGTAAATAAAAACAAAATAACAATGATATTTTTCCTTCCCTAATTGACTATTATGATTCTACTGCTGGCAACTTTCACTTATTGTACATTAATATTTTATAACAATTTTGACATCCCAATCCTTTGCATAGATTCTTAAAAGAAAACCCCACCATCTTATATCCACATGGGCACAGAATTGCACCTATGCTGCACAATGCTGTATCTCTTTAGACAGAATTAGGCCTCACTGAAGTCGCTAGGAGTTACTCACAGAAATGTGTGTGCACAATTCCAGTCTTAATGTTAATTGTTCACTGTTAAATCCATAATGCAGCAAATATCTTACCTACAGGAATAAAAAAGTGCACCTACAGAGCACCGTGCTTACCTCACTGGTGAACATAGCACAGAAGTAATCACTGCAAGCAGCTAACACAATACGATGAGCGGGAAAGTCTTTCTGTTCTACACGCAGGGTCACATCACAAAGTGTGTTACTTTTTCGCAGAGAGTTCATTGCATTGAGAATGGATTTGGCATGAGAATTAGTCATTATATCTTTAGGAGCCATTGTGAAGTTATTCCAGCCAACAAAACTGTTGAGAAAGCAGGTTCAGAATACAAGCAACCTGCCAAGAAAAGAATGTACTTCACTTGAGCCATCTAGTAAACATGAGGCAACATTTAGGAGAGATACAAGGTTTCTTCTTCTGAAGTATAAAGCTGGCTTGTGGCCAACCCTACCTATTTCTAAATACAGTACTGTACTGTAATGACAATTGCTATTGGAACACTTTTTTCAAAGGAGATACAGTGGTTTAATACCCAAGTTTCAGAACATGCGATTGCTTGTTTCTTTCCTTCCATATGCCTGCTGGTGGATGGTAGAAATGAAAGCAATACAAGAATCCAAATCAATACAATATAAAGAGTAGGTACCAAGGCAAGGCAAAAGTGCAGCAATGCTAGTCCAGGGAAATAGAATGGCAAACCGTTGTGTTCAGAATATAGCGAAAGTCAGGCATACAGTTCCAGAGCTTTTAATTCTCCATATTATCAGTTTTGTTCTTGTGTGTTGTCAACTCTTATAGGGACTCTAAGAGAGCTTTCAAGGTAAGTGAGATACCGTACTTAAAGAGTAGTTTTACCTGTTACCTAGAATTCCCATGACTAAGTGGGGATTCAAACCCTGGTCTACCAAGTCCTATTTCATCATTCTGTCCACTAGACCCCACTGGGTACCTTATTATCACTTACCTCAGTTTAACAGAGAAAGTATGGTGAAAAAAGATGCAAAGGTATTTCTAAACCATGTTGGAAGAATGATTGTGTTTGCCAGAAAGCAGGGAAGGGGGTAGATACAATCCCATATGCAAGACATCAGATCATATAGTAGTCCCCCGTCATATTGCGGTTCATATATTACGGTCTGTGTATAACGTGGGACTGCAGCATATGAAAGAACAGGCAGGTAGCGCTGAGCCTGAGGCAAGCTGTGTGGGCTTGTTTGGGGCCTTCTATACATACCCCAGGCTTGGCGCTGTCCTGAATGGGCCTCCGATGGTTTTCCCGGGCCTGTTACAGGCCCCAGAAGTGGCTTCCGGCAGCCCAGAAGTCA
The DNA here is from genome assembly GCA_029282475.1 of Phrynocephalus forsythii. NCBI lineage: Eukaryota > Metazoa > Chordata > Lepidosauria > Squamata > Agamidae > Phrynocephalus > Phrynocephalus forsythii. The sequence goes on along the minus strand of JAPFRF010000005.1, from coordinate 89,160,883 downwards.
CTCCTGGTTTTTCAGAAGTCACTTCCGGTCTGCCCAAAGCCACTTCTGGGGCCTGAAACAGGCCTGGAAGCCTGTCAGAGGCCCATTCGGTGCAGTGCCAGGCCTGGGGTAAGTGCAAGAGGCTCCAAACAGGCCCCCCACTCCTGACCTGACCTGAAGATAAAAGCATCCGCATAACATGGATTTTCTTTTATCGCGGTTCAGGTCCGGGAACATAACCCCCATGACACGTGGGGGGGTACTGTATAGCTGTAGAGTTCAGATTGTCTACAATTTGAAGTACCACCCGATATTTGCAGTGCTAGCCCTTGGTGAGCTGCACACTCTCAGGATGCCTTAAGGAGAAAGGAATGGCAGACCACCTCTGAATAATCTCTACTTGGAAAACTGAAAACGTCCTCTGTAAATCAGAATTGACTTGGCACATAATTATTATTGTTATTTAAAGTAGAAAAACTAGTACCCTCCATATTAGCGGCCCCCAACCTTTTTGGCAATAGGGATTGGTTTTCTCACTGTACAGTGCTGGTTCTGTTGTGACCAAAACAAAAAGAGTTGTGACATGTGCAGGGGGAGGAAAAGTCCGGGGGGGTGTGCACACCCACTTGGATGCATACCTCAGAATTAATGTTGCTGGCTGTGTGGCCCAGTTCCTAATAGGCCTCAGAGCAGTACCAGTCTGTGGTTCAGGGGTTGGGGAGCCCTACTCTAGATGATGGTCTATAACAGTGGTGGTGAACTTTCAGCACTCCAGATGTTATGGACCAGAACTCCCAGAATTCCAAGCCTAGATTGCCAATGACAAAGGACTGTGGAAGCTGTGGTCCAAAACATCTGGAGTGCTGATGATTCACCATCACTGGTGTATAACATTTATCAAACAGCTAATATTATTCCAGACTATAACAGGGGCTTCCAAGATACCCATATTGCCTGCATTTATTCAAGGCATTTATGCCCACTTTATTAATAATGATCACAAAAACTATGTAATAAAATCAACATTATCATCCTGAACTGCATATGAGAAAATAGGCTAACAGTTGGTGGCCTAGTATCACTTAGTTTACAGCTCAAATGAGATGTCAACTGGGAACTTTGACATAACATTTTTAGGTATGAGAGTACAAATTTTTAATAATGAAGTTTTTATAATGCATTTGTTAACAATGTAGAAGGCATTTTCATAATGAATCCTCATAACTAGAACTATTAATGATTATGACTAAGAACCCTGACATAGGCTTTATACCTTTTTATAGTACAAAGCTTTAATGGAATACTGTGGATCTAAATATCAAACAGAGGTCACCACCCCAGTAAGAAATACCAAATGACTCACACAATTTGCAAATCAACCAGCCAACCATGTTTCTGCATTCTGATGTCATTTTTAAATGCATAAAATTGCTATACTACCTCATTTTTACATCTGAGGAAGTAATTTTATCCACAAAAGCTCACATTAAAATATTTAAGTTAGTCTTTAAAGTGTTACAATGGCTCTTTTTAGTTGTTATTTTACTCTTATTTTTAATTTCGCTTTCATTTTTGTCTAATATGCCTGAACAGACTAACACGACTATCTCTTACAAAACTACAACAGTGGAAATGCAACTTGAATACTTTAACAAGTCAGGCCTAGTAATCAATATACTCTATCTAGAACAAAATGCACACTATTAAAAAGCACAATACCTCTACATTCAGGCTTCATGATACTTTAAAAGCTTGGCTTCTGTAATGAAAGGCTCCACCATCATGTTCTGCATAGTATTAAACTTTTACCAATATTCATGCTTCAACAGGCCAATGTTATGCAGGATTCACTGAGGTTGGTGGAACTTATTCCAAAGCAAGTATAAATGTGATTACACTACTCAGCATCTAGCACTCTCCTTTTTCCTATTTTCACTTTGCACCTGCTTCATTTAGAATTTTCAACGTACATTTGATAAGGCCAGAACACTTGGTCCACCTTCATTTGCAAATAGAGTGATACCTCTACTTAAGAGTGGAAAACCATTGGTGTTTTAACTGCTGCCTTACAAATTTTATATGCAGTCAACTTAAGAGCATGCAATACAGGTACCACTGTATTGAAGCAAATAGGTCTTACTGCAGATAAGCCTTTTACCTTCAATGTTTTCAATTGAAACTCTCTTAACCCCTTACCTTTGCTTTGTCCATGTTGACTGATAGTTCTGGGATTAAAAATCCGAAATATCTACTGAGAAAAGATTCCTCAGCCCTGTCTTACTGCATATACAAACTGTACTTGGTGTCTTACTGCAACTTTTGCAAGCAAGAACTCAAAGACAGAAGCATCTACAAATAAACAATGTACAAAACCCATATCTGCACTACAAATGTAATGATAGAAAGGTAATTCAAATAATTTAACAATCCCTGCTCCCCAAGAATTGGATTTTTCTAAGGATGTGGTATGGTGGCTCCAAATGGATTCCTGAGGGCACGATCAGCATCTGAAGTAACAAACTGTATGTCTTTATGCCACTCTCCATTAGAAGACCCTATATGGGCATTTGCAATAAGAAAATATTACTTATTTGAAAACAAATTATTCTCACTAATATAGATTCAGCCAGAGCGTTAAAGAGTGTCTGATGCAGGAGAGTGCCAATATCTGAATAAGAAGCATTGTTAACTCAAGAGCTCAACTCTCCGAACAAGCCCCTCCCCTCACTGAACTACAGTTCTTGGGTCACTTCTAAACGGGAATGATACTGATGCTAACGCCAACGCCAACGCCAACGCCAACAACAACGACAAGTAAATAAATAAGTGCACACACACACGCGCACACCTTAACTCGGGCTGCGAGTGAGCAAACTCAAGAACCAGCTGTCGGCCCAGGCTATACCGCCGATACGGACATCAACGTTTACAGCAAGGCAGTACATTTATTTTTTCGATACAGGAAACCTAGTTATGCATGAATAAAAAAGGATCTACCTCGGACATTCTATCGCGGGAAGGCCAACTTCTCAAGCAACCAGAAGCTTCAAGTTCAGGAGTGAGAAAAAGAAGGCTGTAATTGTAACGGGAGGGAAACGATCCTGTGCGGGTTATTTTCTTTTTCTTTACGGCTTTATTTACCTCCAGGTTCTTGCCCTGGGGCAGTGGACGCCTCCAGGCATGCAGCGAGAGGGAAGGGAAGCGCTCAATCTCTGATTTTTCTCCTCAGTCGTGCGTGGGGGTGGGCCAGCCGTGCCGCATCTCTGTCGCCGGCAGCCTCCACCCCCCCCCGCCAGCCGCCGCCGCCGCCGCCGCGCCCTCCCCGCGAGGGGAGACCTTCCCGACTCCTCCACTGGGGCCTCCGACCTGCTTCCTCCGCGTCTGGCGCGCACCGATGACGTCACAACGGACGCCGAGCCATGGCATTCGAGGAAGTGTTCCTCCCTTTCAACCCACGTGAAAAGAGCCTCTGGTCCTGCGGGGAGGTTGGAGGGACGCGTAGTTGATTGGACGGGGTCGCTAAGCAACGCAAATACTCTCTGTCGCAGACTCCGCGCGCTGGCGGACGTCTTCTCGGTGGGCGGCACGACGGTCTTTGGCTGCTTGGATGAACTGTGTTACACTTGAGAGAACCCCAGGCTCTGTAGAGCTGGTTGGACACCTGGGGCTTTAGGGAGACACGTGTAGCAAAGCCATTATATTCTCCCCACTCCCCTTTTTCTTGCTCCCACGATCTCTAGAAGCAGCTCCCCTAGAAACCCAAAGCAATCGCATCACTTTCTAGACGCGTGTAGGCTCTGCTTCCTTCTGATTATTCCTAGTGAGTTTTGCTAAAATTTTCCCCACTTTCAAATGGAACACATGCTTTTTGTATCACCTCCCCCCCCCACTTCCTCAGGCCAGCAGGGATTTGTAGTCTCCATAGAGCCAAATTGAGGGTGGGAAGGGGTGGGTGGGCTGCTTTGTTTGATATGTTGGGTATTAAACCGTATCAGGGATTCTGAAGCAATCTTAAAACCAGCCCTGCCTCCTGATAACGTCATCTGGTGTATTCCATCTCACCAAAAAGATTCTCAGCGCTTGATAGACTACATCCTCATTCAAGATTGCATTTTTGGTACAATGCTTTGATAAAAATAGCAAATTCCTATCAAAACCTTAGCTTACTTTTTCGTTTTAGTAGTGACCAATAAAGGTATCACCTAACCTACTTTTGACTTCTGTTTCATGATATGCAACCATCCTGCCTTGACTACTAAATCCATTCTCCTTTCGCGCTCCCCTCTCCTGCTTTTAGTAATGTAGCTGATGAATGCATACATATTTGCTGGCCTGAAAAAAAAGTATTGCACAAATCTGGTGTTCCAAATGCTTCTTATAGTATGTAGGTATCTTCCCTTTTTCTTGGACACTGTTACAGCTATTGGCCTTTAAGTTATCACTGGACTGCTACCAGGTTATTAAAAAAGCAACATGTCATCAAGTGGGACAGGACTTACAAAGCAGGTGGGGGTAGGAGGCAGAGATGCACAACTTGACATTGAAATTTTGTTTTTATCTCTATCAGTATGTCAAAGTTTGGACATTACTGGAGGATTAAGATATTTCTAATGGATCTCAAAGAACTGTTAACTTTTACTTATCTGCAAGATGCCTGCAAATAGACAAGGTTGTTTGAGGTGCTCACTAACAAACAATTTGTGATTATGTCTATAGGTATCTATCAGTATCTATCTTTTCTATTTATCTTTTTTTGTTTTGTTCCTTTGAGGGATAGTCTTGTTGATAATCATTTGATTCTGGTTAATACACTTGGTTCACAAGTAGATTGTTTTACAAAAGAAAACAAGAAAGTCATATGTTGACTGTGCATTTGGTTCAACTCACTCTTTTAATACAGGGTTATTTATAATGTAGGATCCCCAGAGGAAATTAGATATAAATATATAAATCTCAAATTAAAAATGATTCAATGGTACTGTTGGTAAACTATTGTTCTGATTGGGCAAATATCTTAATTCATACTAGATTTTCACCCATTCATTCAAGACAAAATAATAATAATAATCTTGCATAATTGAAATGCATAGGCTTCCATTAGTATTCCAAATTCCAGGTAGCTGTAGTAATGACTTGTGGAGAACCAGGCAGATTAGGAGGCTTCTCTGCCAGAGTGCCATCTGCCCCCTCCCCAGAAGCACATGTGAGCCCAGGACTGTTAAAGAAAGACATGATAGGAAGTGGAGAAACCAAAAAGACAGTTGGAGAGGGCCCAAGTAGAACACTATCTGAAGCAGAAAAGGCAGAACAACTGTTGAAGGAAGTGGAGACCGAAAGGAAGGGAGGAGAAACGGGGGTGGGGTGGGGAGCAGGAAAAGAACAGTTAGGGATTTGCAAAGGGGAAAATCAGGAGAAGGGATATAAGGAAGTCTCCGAGGCTGGGGTGGTGGTGATTAAAGGGAGGCCAAAGATCTTACTGCCAGGCTGGGAATGGGTCTGAATGGAAAATCTGTGGACCCATAAATGGGAACAACTAATGATGCCGAGAGAAGAAACTGATAGTAGAAGACAAAAGGAGGATAAAGAAAGGGCATTGTATTGGGATGAACGAGAGATCCAAGAGTGGTGGAGAAAGTTTCAAGAGAAAGAGGCCCAGGTGGAAAGAGAATAGAAAGAAAAGGGTAGAAGGTACTGGGCTCAAGAAAAAACATGAAGAGAAGGGAGATGGACTGGGAAAGAATGAACTCCCTCTACCCAGGACTACTGTGGGCCAAGGGAGTCCAAGAAGACCAGATGTCCCTGTTGCCAGCATCACCTGGGTCACATTTGAAATAGACTAAACATGATTGGGATCCAGAAGGGGTGTTAGATATTTCTGTTGAAACAGAGACTCTTAAATGGTTGTAATCCATTAAATTCTCTGTTGAGACTAGATTGAGGAGTTAAATGTTAAATTGGACTTACCTGCACTCCTCAATGTTCCTTCATTAAATGTTGAAACTTTTGCTGTTAAAAACGAGTCTATTAAGTTCATCTGGGAAAAAGAGGAATCAATCCTCCATTGGGCTGGAACACATTCCCTCACATGGCTAGAATAATACGAGAGTGTAATAATAATGAAGATCTGGAATAGATAAGTCCTGTGTGTTTCTATCTCACAGCACTTTCACACTTCGTTCTTTATATATAATGTCAGTTATATTAATTTTTGCATGTATGCAGGGATCATATCAGGATTCTTTCATTCTGATCGACTGCATGCACATTTCCATAGTGATTATGGAGCAGATTCTACAATGTCATATAGCTATGAGAATGATGATATTATAAATAAAGGACTGGCATACTGAGCATCTCTGAGCCACATCTCCACTATGCCTATTCACCTGTACCAAAGACACTGAGATTATCATCACCTGGCAACATGTGCAGAACTCAAGTGCATGGCTTCATTTTTGAAGTGTTTCCAGTCCTTTACACTCCACAAAACTACCTTAAGTCTAATAGTATCTATTGCAAGTAAAGTACTTAGTCATTGATAGGATGTATTGCAATCTAGGAATCTTTTTCTCCAGTAGATGGCAGATTGATCCCAGTGTTTGATATTTGGATTTGTGGTGGTTAGTATGACTGGAAAACGATAGCCCCTAGCCCCTGCAGCCCTTGAGTGGGCAGGGAGTGCTAAGAATCTCCCAGCCAGTTATGAGAAGGATAACCACCTGGAATGTTAGAAGTTTATTTCAAAGAGGAAAAAACCACAGCGCCATCAGAGAAATGGGAAGACATAATATTGCTATCCTTGATATTTGTGAGATGTGTTGGCCTTATTCAGGAAAGTATGTAGGAGATGAATATCAAGTATACTATGTTGGTAACAACAAACCTCATCACTTTAATGGAGTGGGATTCATAGTCCATCCAAACATCAGTAAGACTGTCAGAAAGTTTGTGCCAGTGTCAGACAGAGCCATTCTTCTCCAACTAATGCACAGCCTATCTTGGTAGATCTTACTCAAGTGTATGCATCAACATGTGATGTATCATTTGATGACATTGAAGAATTTTATACTCCATTAAAGACTGCATTGTCATTTATCAAATCAGTGGAAGTTACCATAGTAATGAGTGATTTCATTGTAAAGGTAGGACAAGGCCAATGAGCTGAATTAGTAGACAGTTATGGATTAGGAATTGGCAATGAGTAAGGTGTCTGATTAATTCAGTTATATCAAGAAGAGAAACTTATAATACCAAATACTGTACATATTTCCAGATGCCACCAGGCTACCTTTATACTTGGACTTAAAATGCTGACAGGAACATCAGGAATCAGATGGATTACCTCATGATCAATAAACATTTTAGGAACTCAGTTAAATGTGTGAAAACATACCCTAGTGCAGATATTAAGTCGAATCATAATCTTTTGTTAGCAACAGTGAAACTTAAGTTGAAGATTTGGAGAAGGTAGCCATGTTAGTCTGTGCAAGAATTCAAGGCAAAAATCAAGGAAAACAAAACAAAACAAAAGACAAAAACATGGCACATTAAAACTATCATATTTTAATGTAACATTTCGTAAACACATCCACTTCTTCAGACATATAGCAGCAGAACGAAGTGTGCAATATAATATCTATGGAATGTATGTTTCATACCAAATATTCATTGGCTGTTGTGTGTAGGTATATTTGTATGTAAGCTCCATTGTAAAAATTCCCAAAGAGACAGAAACCAGATCTGGATGGGTAGGGGAGGGGGAAGAGGAAGAGGAAGAGGAAGAGATGGAGAGGGATTCATTTGAGGTTATGGGAGTGGGAAGTAGCATTTATATGGCTGCTGTAGTAAAAAAAGTAATAAAAAGTAAAAGTAGTAATAAAAAAGTAATAAAAAGCAAAAAGTAAAAGTAAAAGTAAAAGTAGTAAAAAAGTGAAAGTTGCAGAAATGTCAATCACAGGTGACTAATAGTCAAACTGTAATTTTTAAGCTTCAGGATCCAGTAGTAAGAACTGAAGTTCAAATGAGTCTGAGTACAAAATTCAAAAAGATCAAGGAGATAGCAGATGTAAATGAAGTTGAAAACACTTGGAGCCAAATTAAAGCTGTTGAGAATGATTGTTGAGAGAAAGAAGATCAAACCTTGGATGGCAGATGAAATTCTGGACCTCATAGAATGTAGAAGAGAGGTGAAAACTAGAGATCCTGTAATATAAAAACAACTCTAGAAAAAATATGGCATAAAATAAGAATGGCTGTAGCGTTCACCCTTTTACTGTGTATGTTCCTATACAGGAGGGGGAAAAGAGTTAATACCTATGCCCAAATATGGAATGTAGAGGTGGAGCCCTAGTTTTTAAATTGCTCCATCTGAGTGAGAAAGGTTCAGTTAGGGAACACCCATCCTAAGAGATAGGCTAGAGAGAGGGAAGCTGAACACTTTGTTAAAGCACTGAAGAAGAGACAGGGCAGTTAGGGAAATGTCAAGTTTGAGTGAGGGAATTATATCAGTATTTGAGGGAACTGCTTTGTGTAACTTTAAAGTAACTGTATACAAGTGAACCTGATTTCAATATCTTTCTGTATTCAATAAACACACATTTTATTTTTTCTACCTTACATCTGGTCTGGAACCCACTCAAACTGTGGGTTGGGACAGTGAGAACAGACAAAAGAAAATATTTTTTTTACCCAGCGTGTTGTTAGTCTGTGGAACTCCCTGCCACAAGAGGTGGTGATGGCATCTAGCCTGGATGCCTTCAAAAGGGGATTGGACAGATTCCTAGAGAAGAAGTCCATCACAGGTTACAAACCATGATGGAGAAGGAGATGTGTGATCTCCAGGCTTAAAACCAGGGTACTTCAAGGGCCAGATGCAGGGGAGTGGTAGCAGGAGACAGATATCCAGTCTCCTGCACTCCCATAGGCATTTGGTGGGGCCACTGTGAGATACAGGAAACTGGACTAGATGGGCCTTTGGCCTGATCCAGCATGGCTCTTCTTATGTTCTTATGTTAACTGGGATACCCTAAATTGTGGCAGCTATACCCGAGACTAAAGTAGTACAGGTCAATGGTCCGTGAGATGACTTGGGGCCTGTGCTAGAGTGAGGCAGTACTGCAGTGAGCAGAGTGTGGTACTTCGGCTACATCGTGGGAAATTCCTTCCAGAAAATGAGGAAAGTCTTGACAAACCAGGACTTATCTATCAGGCTTTCTACCTAAATACTTCAATCCTATGTATTTAGTATACTTCTCTATGGTTTTGAAAGTTGGACCCTTACAGATGCATTAGGCAGGAAGCTGGAAGCATTTGAAATGTGGATGTACAGATGAATTCTGAAGATGCCTTGAACAGCCAGAGTCACTAATGTGGCCATATTACAGTGCATGAATAAAAAACTAGAAATTCTCAATGCCATCTACTGCAGGTTATCCTTCAAAGAAAAATAGATGGGAAGCATGAATATAGAAGAACATTCTGGCTTAAGAATTTAAGAATTTAAGCCACTGGTTCACAGTGAGAACAGCTTCCCTATTTAGAATAGCTTTAGATAAAAAGCAGATTATGCTACTGATCACCAATGTTCTGAAGACATGGCACTTAAAGAAGAAGAAAAAGATGGTTGAAAATGCTTCCGTGGTAATAATCTTGATCTGTTTATAGCATTTTAATGCCTGATGGGTAAATTCCAGGTCTCATAGTCTTCCTTTTGTAGTAGCCTGCCTTTTTTTTCTTATTGCACAAAATCTGATCAAGAGAGAAAAGTCAAACCATCCCTTTTAAAATCAGAACTTAGTTTTTGAATTATACAGATTATCAAAGATCTCTTTTAATATGTCACAGAATTTGTTTGATGAACTGTGAAGAATTCTGTGGAAATCTTTTATTGTCAAAACAGATGTTTTAGCTTTCTTTTTTCAGACCTCTTGCTGACATGTAAGAGCTCTTACAATTTTAGTTAAATGAAGGACTTTGGAATTTTATCAGCATCTATTGCAAACAACTCTGCTCCCGTTTTTGTAAGTTTGGAGAGCATCCCTCTAGACTTTGTTTGTTTAGGAGTCTCTGACAGCTGGAACATATTGACTCAACTTATCTCTAGTTTTGCTTCCCTCCCTTTTAACCAATGCTTCCTCCTGAATGACTAGGCTTCATAGAACTGCTTTCAACGTATCCTATAGGAAGACATTTGAAATACCCATTTATGCTTTAAAATTCAATTCTGCTCTGATTTTATTCATAAGATAGCTTGTGCCTAGCAGTTTACATATTAGGAATAGATCCACATAAACACATTTGTTTGTTTGTTTGTGGGTCTGTTTCCCCAGACATGTACACTGTAGCATGACTAGAGACACTTGTTGTCACATCTAAATTAAAATATGGTCAGTTCTCAAAAAACAATTGTGGCAAGCAGAATAATACATGTACAGTAGTCATTTATCTTGGGATCATCAGGCCATTTGAATAAAAGCCAACCACACCTTCTTTATTTACTGCTAGCCATGATCCCATGCTTAGGGCAATCCTGTGATGGAGAATGCAACACAGGAGGCATTGGGGAGAGACTACTACAGTATAGTAGCGAGCAACATCAGCTACCTTTACCTGTTTATAAATTAATCTTCATTACATAGTGAACAAAGCCTGTTCCTGCATCATAGAGTTATTATGGTACTGATAAAAAGTAGAGATGGGTACAAATCAGAAGAAATGGTGACTTGTTTTGATTCATGATTTGTCAAGCTAAACAAATCACAAAAAACAAATTTTCTGACAATCTGAGAGCTGTTGTGAGTTTTTCGGGCTGTTTGGCCGTGTTCCGGAAGTTTTTCCTTCCTGACGTTTCGCCAGTTTTCGTGGCCAGAATCTTCAGAGGGAAAGGAGCTCAGGGAACTAGGAGTCCCGACCATATACACCCACAAAGCTTCCCCATGGGAATATGCCCTTTAGCAACTAGCTTGGGGAAACCCAATATTCTATGCACGTTTGGAGTCTCCAGATACCTGGGGGAACTTTACGGGAGGGGTGCTAATTTAGGATGCATAACTCAGAGACCAGAAATCCAATCTTCCCCATGCTTGGAGGGCTTGTAGAGAAGGGTCATGGGAAACGTCCCCACAAATTTGGTGTTTTTAGGTCACTTGAGGCCATTTTGAAGCCCAATGAATCAACAAATCAAAATTTGCAAAATTTTGTTAATTTATATTCATTGGGGTATCAATTTGCATGAGTCAACAAATTAGTGATTTTTAAAACAAATTTTGCAATTCATTTTTTAATTTGTGCCCGTCTCCAATCAAAAGGTAGGTAACCCAACAGTTAATCCAAAAGTTTGTAAACCACCCTGAGAAGCTTTATGATAGATGGTTGCAGTACAGTTTATCAAACAAACAAACAAACAAACAATCAAATAAATAATCCTAATCCTAAACAATGAAAGTGTTGTTAAGACAGTTAGAAGGACATACCACAGATGAAATTTATTTGAAGAGGAACTCCAGCACAGGCACATTCGATTTCAAAAACAAGCAATTTCAACAAATGAGGGACAGCTGAAGAGGACATTGAAAGTGAAAGTGAACGCACATGCTCTCTCTCTCTCTCTCTCCCCCTCCTTTCCTTCTCTCTCCCTTCAGATCAAGATGTGTACCACAAAACCATTGGCATAATTAATGAGCAGAATCAGAGAAGCTATTAGAAGCAGAGGTGAATGGATTACATTATGTTTGGTTCATATAAAATTCATATGCATTCATTCTTAAATGCATTTGGACCTAGTTCTGTATTAATATGCTTTTTTCTCTTGCAAAATGTGCACTCAAGTCCACAACTAAAAACAAACTTGAGTTGTCTGAGGATGGCTTAATAAATTTGCCCATCTTTTTATATTTATGGAAGCCTTCCTAAGCAAACATAACGTCTTCTTCAAGTATAAAATAAAGCATTCCATGCATTGTAATAAAATTTCAAATACTGTGCGAAAACAAACTTTATTTATTTATTTATTTATTTATTTATTTATTTATTTATTTATTTATTTATAACTTGTTTTTCTCCTTAAAAAGAACCCAATGTGGCTTGCAATAATTAAAATACACTATTTAAGATTATTAAAAATGAGCATAAATACTAAAATAATTCAATACAATGCCAAAAAACATAACCAGCATTAAAACACATTCAAAACAGTAAAATTTGAATCTTAGCATCCATTAAAAAAACCCACTCAGGAGCGATTCAGTCAAGTTTGCCTGGAGAGAAAGATTTACACCCAAAAGTAGAAAAGAAAGATCCTTAATTAATGAAAGTAGTGTAAGAGCATCACACTAGGAGCTTCTCTTACTTTTGAAGATATACAAATTACTTTTGAGAATATGCAAATAATATATATAATTCTGGTGAATTACATATACAATTCCCAGTGATGGCAAGAAAATGTTGGTAAAACCCTCCAATGCACATTAAAAATACCTATACACTTTTAGATGCCATTGATGTCTGTTTTGTGCTTTCTTTTTTATGCTACGATGTTGGAGTTACCTGTGTTTTTTTTTTAATTATTCTGTTTGATTTGTGTGATGTTGCAGAATTCAGGGCACAGGGCACTGTGACCCTGACACCAAGCATCTTATATCAGTACTCAGTGCCACAATTCAGATTCCAGCCTGTCAATCAATAGTTTATTGCAGTCATATGACCAGTTCAGAAGAGAAAAAAAGAAATAACAGCAAAACAATGCTACAAAGAAGAGAGGGAGGCAGAGAGACTGGGGTCACAGAGAACATTTGCATAGTTCAACCATCTGCTAATAGTACAGCCCTTCTACGGATTGCAGCTAAAAAAAAGTTAGCAACCTGAGTTGTTATATAAGAATTCTGGTCTGAGAGTTAATATGAGACCAGCCACTTATCTGAACAAGCTTGAAATCTGTGGATCAGAGGATGGATCAGATCCCTCCCGATTTGTTTGTAGAAAATACAATGTGGAAGGGTGTGTGATAGAAATTCAGGGACCCAAGCTCCACAAGGGCAGAGTCTTTCTTGGTGTGGGTTTCCCTGAAACCTGCCCTGAAGTAAAGCTGAGGGTAGAACATTAAATCTTGCATGGATATATGCTCTACAGGCTTGAGGTGTTTGAAACTTAGGTAGGTTGTAGGTGTCCTATACATAGGGAGGATACCACATTATAGAGGTGAGCAGGTTCTGTTCGCTAGTGAAAACAATTCTTGTTTCCCTATGTCATGGAGTCTCTGGCTTCGTGCTTGATAGGCCTGTTGTTGTCCAAGCAATAGAATAGAATCAAGGGGCATACCAATGGATTTGATTTTATGGTGAATTGTGGATATCCACTTACTGGTATAAGAATCAGTTAACATAAGGTATATGTAACCCAGGTGTTCAGCCAGAAAGTGAATCTTCAACCAGCATTTTAAGGTCTGGATCCATGCCCTAGTTTCCATTTGGTCAAATCCTGCTTCCAGATTATACAGCTGCCAGTCCCACACAGTTGGGGGATACCCTGGATACAATGCAAAAAAGTAGATTGTACTTTCTCTACCTCAGAATTATATGTGCTGATCCAAATAGGTATCCCATAGAGCAGTTGGGTCCTTGTTTTTTCTTTGAAAACCTGAGCAGCAGAGGGGATGTGATGTCCACCATTAATGTAAAAAAAAAGTGAGTGATGGCTGTCATACTGCAATTGGCCTTAATAAGAGCATTACTGCGGTGGGCAGTCCAGCTACAACTTTACTTAACATTTAGCCCCCAATACAGTGGTACCTCTACTTATGAGTTTAATCCATTCCAAATGCATGCTCATAAGTCGAACAACTCATAAGTAGCACTGGCGTAACTAGGGAGGGGCGGAAGAATGCATTTGCCCCAGGGCACACAGTTATTTGGGGGCACCTGGAGAGGGAGCAGGAGGAGGAAGCCATGCACCATCCCACCAGTAGTCCTCCTTTTGCCCCACTAAGGCTTGACGATCCTTAGTCGGGGGAAAGGAGGAGAGGGAAGCAGGCATTTCCCCCCCCATGCAGCACCTCTGTCAATTGCTCTTCCTCCCCCTTCCCCCCACCCCTACTAAGGCTTGGCGATCATTAGCCCAGGGAAAAGAGGAGAGGGCAGCGTGTGATGGAGGTGCTGCTTTGGAAAAAAATCCCATTGCCTGCTTCCCTCTCCTCCTTTCCCTGGGCTAATGATTGCCAAGCATTTGCCGGGGGAAAGGAGAAGGGGGAAGCATGCTATGGAGGTGATGCTTGAAAAAAAATTACCTGCTTGGCGCTATCTGCACACTGTGCAGTTTGCATAGGAGAGCCTTGTCTGGGAGACCCCAAAGAGAAAGAGGGACCCTTCTCCTCCTTCCCTGCTGTTCCCCCAGGATTGGGCACCCCTTGCTTGGTGGGTGAGATGCAGTTGGGGGGGGCAGGAGGGGGTGGCAAAACTGACTTTGTCCCTGGGCGCTCCAAGCCCTAGCTATGCCTCTGGTAAGTAGAGCAGCCATATCTAAAAAATAAAAAAATAGAAAATGAATAAATAGAAAATAAAAAATAGAAAAAAATTAAAAAATTGTAACTAGAGCAAACTGCATCTAAAATTTGTAAGGCAGCAGTTAAAACACCAACGGTTTTCCACTCTTATGTCGAATTGCTCATAAGTAGGGCCGTTTAAGTAGAGGTAGCACTATACTTAAATTCTCTTACCTGCTCTAGGGTGTTATTCTGGATTGTCCATTAACATTTCTTCCAGATCTTGGAAAACACCATAATTTTGGATTTTTGAGTGTTGATGGTAAAGCTATTATTATCGCAGTAGTTTGCAAATGCCACCAAAAGTTGTTTTAAACCCAACTGAGTTAGAGTTAAAACTACAGCATTGTCCGTGTATAAAAATAGTGGGATCTGCTGGGCACCAAGTTTTGGAAAGTGGCCCTCAGCCGTTTTTTTTTTTTGCAAAGTTTCTAGCTTTCTGGTGTGATTCAATTTTCTGTAATTTCCCTTCCCATTGGAAAGAGAGACCTTGAGGGTAGAGCCATTTGTATCTTATGTCATGCTTGAGCAGAAGTTTAGTAAGAAATGAATATTCTTTTCGCAGTTGACGGACATCCCAGGGGACGTCTTTCAGTATTGTCACTTTGGATTTATTAATTTCTTTGTCTCGGATAACCTTGAGGATGCAATCTCGGGTGTATCTTCTGACTAGTTTGACTATTACCTCCGGAGGTAGTTTGTTTCTCCTGGTATAAGCTGTAGGTTGACGGTAGATCACGTCCACCTCACGAAGGAATTCTTCAACGGGTGCCTCAAGTAAAGTGGCCAGGCTTTCTCCAACTATAGTATAGAGGTTTTCATCTTTATCAGCAATGAGGTTTTGGATCCTTAAAATTTTGGAGGAGGCTTCGATTTCCTGCGTGAGGGCCAGTCTGCTTATCGATTCCATTGTGGCTTCAATTTCTTATAGGCGGAAGGTGGTTACGTTCATGTTATCTTCCAAGGCTTGTATACGTCCACCAAAGGCTTCTAATTTAATATCCACATTCGAAAAGCCCTCTTTCATTTCCGCTCTTAAATTAGAGAACCCGATGCTTTGGTCTGATACCAGCTTGGCCTGGGTTAAGTTCAATTGATTAAGTGCATCTAGGATTTGGCTTTGGCTTGTTTGCTGAGACAAAAACAAAAAAAACGCACCGAAGTTGGGCTACTCTCCCTCCTCCTCTTCACCATCTTCCTCCGAAGGCGAGGATACGAGCGATACTCAAACCACCACCAAAGACGACAGACGAGAAAATCAGACCCCCAAACAAGCGACCTCAAAGCAGGACCAAGATTCTCATGGCGCAGTGGGAGGTGCCAGGCCGAAACATTATCTCAGGCCGAAATCGGGGAAAAAGAAATATCATTGGAAGTAAAATATGATGGCCCAGAAAATCCTAACATGGAATATCAATGGATTGAACACCCCACAGAAGCGTCGGAAGACCTTCAACCTCCTCCAAAAACAACAATGTTCAATCATCTGTTTACAGGAAACCCATATTTTGAGAAAGCATGAACAATATTTAATCCAAAATAAATTGGGGAATTTATTTTCCACATCGAACAAAGTAAAGAAGCAAAATGGAGTGGCACTATATATTAAACCAGAGCTCTTCCCAACCCTTCTGGAAAAAGATGAAGCAGGCAGACGGATCCTTGTCCAGGCAAATATTCAATCTAAAGAAACAATTATTGTTGGTATATACGCCCCCAATGATAACCATGGAAGACAAACCTTCTTCGAAGAATTGGCCAAGAAACTGCTGCAATACGAAAACCATCAGTTAATAATATTGGGAGATTTCAATGATGTACATACTCCATATGTAGATAGGAAAACATCCAAAAGGAAAAAATCCATGACTTCATCTTCCATACTGCCTAAATCATTTCTGGATATGTCCAACATTTTAGAACTTCAAGATATTTGGAGAAGGAAAAATCCACTAAAAGATGGTTTCACCTTTCATTCAAGACAATATGCCTCTTTCTCCCGTATAGATATGTGCTGGGCTACACCCGATCTTCTCCTAAATACAAGGGATATAGAAACTCTGCCCCGAACAATATCTGATCACAATGCCATCCTATGGACACTGAAATCTTCGGGTAAGCCCAGACACTGGAAAATTAACTCAGCCTTGTGGACGGATAAAGAATTTATCTTAGAGGCAGCCAAAGACTTGAACCTATATTTTGAAATGAACCTGAACAAGGGTACACCACTGAAAACTGTGTGGGATGCCTCTAAGCCTTATTTTAGAGGTTTTGTCATTCAATATATGGCAAGACGGAACAAAGAGAGGAAAAAGCAATTTGAATCAATTCTCAATACGATGAAAAAGCTTGAAATGGATCTAATTCATGATCCCTGCAATGAGCAACTGGACAAAGACTTGGCTTCTTGTAGGCATGAACTAAACCTGATTCTGACGGCAGATATAGCTCACAAAATCAAGTTGGCCAAACTGAATTTTGTGGAAAATGCAAACAAACCAGGCAGATGGTTAGCCTACCGGTTAAAAAAGGTACAATCTCAAAAACTCATATTATCACTCAAAGATAAAACTGGGGAAAATCAGACAGCGCAGAAACAAATCCAAAAAATTATAGAGGCATACTACCAGAACCTATTCAAGCCGGAGACGATCGACCAAGATGCCATCCTTCATTATCTTGAACAAGCCAATTTCCCAAAACTTACTGAAGAACAGAGAGCCCAGACGAACGCTCCTATCACAATGATGGAAATAACAGAGGCTATCAATCACCAAAAAATAAATAGGGCTCCTGGTCCCGATTCAATACTGGCTCAATTCTACAAAAAATTCTTGGAGATAGTCTCTGGAAATATGAAAAATCTTTTTACATTCATTTTAGAAGGCGAAGATATACCAGACTCTTGGAAATTATCACATACAACACTGATTCCCAAAGAAGGGAAACCAAAAGACTTGATACAGAACTACAGGCCAATCGCCCTTCTAAATGTGGATTATAAAATCTTTGCAACTATTTTGGCTAATAGATGGCGGTCGATCTTACTCCCTTTGATATTGCATGATCAGTCTGGCTTTCTTCCGAAAAGGCATCTACAATCCAACATCAGAACTTTCCTCAATGTGTTGGAATACTACGAATCTCACCCCGAGAAGCAAGTAGCTTTCATTTTCATTGATGCTGAGAAAGCTTTTGATAACATATCTTGGACTCTACTTAAAACTCAGTTAGATTATCTACAATGTGGCCATAGAATGCTACGAGCAATTGAACAAATTTATTCCACCCAAAATACCAGGATTACAGTCAATGGCCACCTCACAGACACAGTCAATATATACAAAGGTACCAGGCAAGGATGCCCCCTCTCTCCCCTCTTGTTTATATTAACTCTGGAGGTACTCCTTCATGTTATAAGAAAAACCCCTGGTATTCAAGGCCTACAGAGTAAAGGAGAAGTTTACAAGGTACAAGCTTTTGCAGATGATATGTTGGTAATTATGGAGAACCCCCAGACCTCCTCTTTAGAACTCTTGAAGACTTTGGAGGCATACTCTAAAATTTCTGGACTAAAGGTAAACAGAGAAAAAACATTGTTGCTTACCAAAAATATGACCTCATCTATGATTGAAAAACTGGTAAATCAATCGGGTTTCCAACATGCCAGTAAGGTAAAATATCTGGGTATTACTGTATCTAACCGCTGTAACTCTTTACTTAAAGATAATTATGTTAATGTTATAAAAACAATCAAAGCCGACCTCGAAACCTGGTCAAGACTCCAATTATCCTTAATGGGCAGAATTGCTGCAGTTAAAATGAATGTTCTACCCAAACTGCTTTTCTTATTTCAATCCTTGCCTATACTACCTAATTTTAAGATCATTACAGATCTGGAAAAAAGTATATGTATATTCATATGGCAAAAGAAAAAAGCAAGGATTAAAAATGTCTATCTACAGGACAGAACCAAAACTGGTGGCTTTGCCCTTCCTAATTTAGTACTATACTATAAGGCTGCTGCCATGACCTGGATTAAACATTGGATTTTGATGACAAACAAAAGAATTTTGCAGCTTGAGAGTTATGGCCTAGACAAGGGCTGGCATTATTATTTGTGGTACAAAGGTAACTTACCTACTCTCTTCAAAAAACATTGGATAAGGAACGCCCTAGTTAGAATATGGTTATCGATTAAAAAACAATTTTACCCTAAAGCACCACTGTGGCTATCTCCGCTAGGAGCGATTTATAGTCCCCATATAAGTGAAACCTCGAATGCAACTTATAGACACCTTCTGAACGATGACCTCTCATTGAAATCATTGGGGAAATTAGTATCAGAAGGATATAATTTAGACTGGTGGAAGTATCAACAAATACATTCACACTTCAAAGACCTCACCAAAGAGGGGGGATTCACGCCTACTGATACTCCACTTGATAAAATACTTTCCTCTGGTGACTCTAAACTGCTTAGTAAATTTTACACTATATTGTTAAATGAAAAAATGATTGATACACTGGTCAAAGACAATATGATAAGATGGGCAGAAAACTTTGGTTATTCTATTCATCTAAACAAATGGGATTCTCTGTGGAATACAGTTAAAATTTTTAAATCTATTTCCTTTAAGGAAAACTGTTATAAGATGTTCTATAGATGGCATCTCGCACCACAGCCCCGACTATCCAAGATGTATAATTGCTCACCCAAATGTTGGAAATGTAAATATGACTAAAAAATTTTAACATATGTGGTGGACATGTAAAGAGGCAAAGGCATATTGGAAAATGGTAAAACTATTTCTAGAAAGATGTCTGAAAATTAAGATAGAGCTTAGACCAGAACTTTTTTTATTAAATATAGTAAATATAAATATTTCATATGATCAGAGATATGTACTTCACAATGTAATTGTTGCTGCAAGGATATTGTACGCGAAATTTTGGAAACAACCAAACGTGCCAACAGAGAAGAATTTTCACGAAACGATAAGAGAATGCATCGAAATCGATAGACTCTCCAGCTATTTAAAAGGAGACTACGATGAGATCTCTCGGAAAAGATGGCAAGAAGTAACAAACTTATTAGTACTGTGATAATATTTGGCAATTTATCAATATGTTATACTACTTTCTTTTTACTTTGCTTGACATATTCAATGTAAATTTTAAACTCTATCCCTCCCCTTTTATCCCTTTTCCTTTTCCCTATACCCCTCCCTTCCCCCCTTTAAAAAACCCAATAAAATTATAAATACAAAAAAAAAAAAAAAGAAAGTGGCCCTCAGCCGTCTTTAGGTGTGAATCTAAAGTCATTTTATATAAGTTAAAATGATATGGAGCCAAAACACAGCCTTGCTTAACCCTCTTGCTCAGTATCTCATCTGACGTTTCACCCTGAGGGCCATAGCAGACCTGACAGCTGGTATAGGAGTACAGCTTTTGGATAAGGAATAGCAGTCTCCTCTCTATTGAGGTCCTATCTAATTTATCCCATAGTAATTTTCTGGGAATTGACTCAAAAGCCCCTTTCAAATCAAAAAGAGCAGTAAACAATCCACTCCCACCTGTATTTCTATATTTTTCAGCCAGATGAGCTAGGACCACACAGTGGTCCAGTGTGTTTCTGCTGGAATGGAAGCCATTTTGTTCTGACCCTAAAATCTTTTGGGATTCCATCCAATTTATCAATTTATCTGCTAAATGTCTTGTGTAATGCTTGCCTGTGATGGATAGCAAGCTAACAGGGCAGTAATTTTCTGGTAAGTATGGATTTCCTTTTAAAAAAATAGATACTTGTACTGCCTGGTCCATGCTGAAGGTGCCCTCCCAGTTTTATCAATCAGGGTGAACAGTGTGGCTAAAGGCAGAGCCACCAATCCTGATTTTTTTTTAAAAAATGTTCAGGTAGAAGTCCATCAGGAGCTGGTGCCTTCCTCAATTTTAGCTTTCCATTTAGAACTTTAATTTCCCCTGAGGACACTGGAGGCCACGTTGGTAAATTGGCTGGTATGAAGTCAGTAAGAGCCCTTTTACATGACCCCTAAAATCCGCTGCAAAACACTTGCAGATCCAGAGCATAAAATTGTTTTCCCACCAGCAGCGGACTAAAAAAAAAAATAAAGTACGCCCACGCCCACTTAAGCACACCCCAGCACACTTTACAAGTACCTGGTCTCCGGAGGAAAAAAATTTCCGATGCGGATTGTAAAGCTGTGGATGCCGGGCTCTCCTCGCCTTCTGTTTGTTTTTGTTGTCCCCGCTGCCCCTTTAACAGACAGGAATCCCTACGGGGCTACTCTGATGGCAGACGGAGGTGAGCGGAGGTGAGCCTGCATTTCCCCCCTTTTTTCCTCCCTCCCCTCACTGCGGACAGAAGCAACAGAGTGTGGAAGGGTGGGAACACAGGAAGAGGAACAAAACCCACATGATATCTGGCTGGGGGGATCCGAATTTAAGCTACCAGCGGATCTTACAGGTTGTGGAAAAGGGCTCTAAGTGTATGTCCAGAGGAGGATGGATCATAGAATATTTTGGAAAAAGTGCTCCTTCCATATCTGGGCTGGTATCAAGCAATCCGGCAGGCCTGTCCTAGCTACCATAGCATCAGTGACCAGGGTCCAGAATTGTTTGTTGTTATTTGATAAAGTGGCATTGGTCAGCAAATCCCACTTGTCCTTTTGCAATTTACTTTTCTTGTGAGCCATTGTCAATTTATACTGCTGTTTACGTTCATAATATTTATTTGGGAGCACATTCATTTGGTTCCTATAATAAGACTGATGCAGGGCATGAAGCTGATTTTTTCAGAGAGAGGCATTCTCTACCAAACCACAGGTTAGATTTGTTCCTGGCTTTGTTATATGCATCTGCTGATGAACCGGCTAAGGTCTGCTGATATAATAGATGATTGGCCTTAGAAGTGATTGTATCATAATAATAAAGGGCATCAGTCACATTTTTGTGTTTTGGATAGATTTTGTCTCAGATTCATTGCCTAGAAAATTCCATGGACATGGTGGTCATGAAGAGCTGGTCACAACTGTACGACACAACAACAAACCCACTCAGGAGCCATCCAAGCTTGACTGGAGAGAAAGATTTACACTCATAGGTAGAAAAGGAAAATCCTTAATTAATGAAAGCAGTGTATGGGGATCACATTAGGAGCTTCTCTTACTATCGAGGATATGAAAATTATTTTTGAGAATATGCAAATTTTATATATATCATTCTGGTGAATTACATATATAATTTCTGGTGATGGCAAGAAAATGTTGGTAAAACCCTCCATTTCACATTAAAAATACACTTTTAGATGCCATTGATGTCTGTTTTGTACTCTTTTTTTTGCTACAGTGTTGGAGTTACCTGGTTTATTTTTTTAAAAAAGTACTCTGTTTGATTTGTGTGATGTTGCAGAATTCAGGGCATAAGGCACTGTGACCCTGACACAAAGCACCTTATATTAGCACTCAGTGCCACAATTCAGTTTCCAGCTTGTCCTGAGAAGACAGGTTCTGATCCCTGAAACCATGAGCCATCCAGGTTTCAAAAATATTGTGAAAAAATTCATTCTTTCTGAAAGTTAAGGCCACTACAGCATCTACAGACTGATTTATTATCATGTTCTACATTAATTCAATGTGTCTCTACATGGAAAAAAGCCAGAAAAAATGTCAAATGTCTGGCAGGTTATTGTGACACATTAATGAGATAATAGCATTAAGTAATATACACAGTTTGTACAACCCAGGTTGCATAGTTCGTTCCTCAAACAAAATAGAGCTTCCTGAAAATATTTGCTTGTTTCACAGTGCATTGTGGCTGGCCTGGCCTTAAACAACGCAAGTGACATCATAATGTAGCAAAAAGTAACAGCTGTTAATAAAAATGTAGGCTAAAAATATAGGATGCCCTCAAAGGTATCCATTACCACTCAACCTTGTAGATTTTTCTGGTCCTCTTAATAATAACTAATGTCCTTCTGCTCCAGGGGTGGGCAGCTTCCAGAGGTCAGATGGTTGCCCACTTCCATTCCTAGATCTTGAAGGGCATTGACAAAAGTGTTTGGATGGATCCAGACTGTTTTCTTCAAATACCTTCAGTGTCAGTTGTGTACCAGTTGTATAATCAAAAGTGGCAGTGATTACAACACATAACAATGATTCATTAAGCTTGCAATTTTCCACAATGTGGTAGTTTATGAAACAAACTTTTCACAAGGGCTTTTTCTCTCTCATAGAACTTTGCAAGAGCCCATATCACAACCCATTGGCAGCATATTTGCTTAATATTCTGTACACAAAAACAGTTGTAACATGATGTCTACAATTTCATTCTGGGATTTGGGGGATTGACAATTTGCACTTCCTGAAATGTGCCTTTGAATTTCTGTCAGCTTTTCATCTTTTTAAAAGACATCATTAAAATATATTTGCTGTTTTTCTCTTCAGTTTAATATGTTCTCTGCATCTAACGCAAGTCATGACTAAAGACTGTATAAATCAACAATTGATTTCAGATAATGTCTGTTTCTTTCAAGATGTGTAGCATTGTTAAAGTTGACAGAAGGGTTCCAACTGAAAGTACAGTGGCCCCTTGTATAACAAACAGCTTGTATGACATAAAATTTGTACAACATAAAAAATTCCAGAGATAGGGGAAATTTGCTTAACATAGTTGCCTATGGGGAGAATCCGTACAACATAAAAATGGGATCACTCCGTTTTCAATGCATTCCTATGGGAATTTGTATAAAGGAAAATTTGCTTAACATAATTTCATTTGGAATGAATTAATTCCTTTATACAAGGTACCACTGTACCTTTGGTTTTTCATGCTATGTAGACATTGCTATGTGCTAATCCCTCGTTCCACCATGGATTTGTAGAGGCGTAGTATGCATTGGCTATTTTATTTCCAATTCAGTTTCTGATTGTATAGTATACAGCATGAACTTTGTCCCCTTTTTTTTACAGCAACCACAAATTGGGTTTCATAGAATCACAGAATTCTACAGCTGGAAGGGATGATTCTATGGATTATCAAATCCAACCCTTCATGAAGCAGGAATTCACAGATAAAGCTTTTTGGACTTGTGGCTGTCCAACTTCTTTACACAAAGCTCCAGTGAGGGGGAGTTTACCATTTTCCAGTGTCGTTGAGTTTCTATTGTCAGGATTTTTTCCTAATCGTTAGTCCAAGTCATTTTTCTTGTAATTTGAATTCATTGCTGCATTTTCTACCCTCTGGAGCTGCAGAAAGCAAGATTGCTCCATGTGACAACTCTTCAGATATTTTAAACAGACTTTTTATTTATTTATTTATTTATTTATTTATTTATTTATTTATTTATTTATTTATTTATTTATTTAGACTATTTTTACCCTGCCTTTCTCCTTGGAATAGGACCCAAGGTGGTTTACAGTAAGGAGAGACAATATACAGTCCATTACACTTAAGACATATTCAGTTTGAGAAACATGGAATTGAGGGGCATCCTACAGCATTGGAAGGCAACATTAAAACTAACAATTCATAACATAGTGTCAATGCAATCACACTAGGAGAACTATAAACACAAAGTTATAAGTGGTTATAAACATAAAGTCTATGTAGCCATGTATGGTAGATTCATATAAAGTAGAGATGGGCATGAAATGCTAAAATGGCATTTCATTTCATTTTTTGTTTTGTTTTGTTATGTTTTTCTTTTCTTTTTTTGTTTTGTTTGAAATGATTTTTTAAAAAAATTCATTTCATTTTTTGTTTTGTTTCGTTTTTGTTTTGTGTTTTTATGTGTTTTATGTGTTTTTGTTTATGTATTTTATATTTTTTTTACTATTTTGGGGCACATTGGGGGGAATGGTATGTGGGTTTTAAGTTTTTTCAGTCCCCAAAGCAAGCAGCACCTGCAGCCATTGGTGCTTGCTTCGGGGGCTAAAAAAAGTTTTAAAACCCTGCACCCCCAAATGCCTGATTGAGGGGGAAAGGTGCAGGTCCAAGACATTTTAAATGACCCTGACCTTTCCCCCCCAATGCGCCTGATCGGGGGGAGGGGAAGGCACAGGGTTTTTAAAATGTCTTGGAGCCACTGAGGCAGCCTCGGTGGATCCAATAAATTTTAAATGACCCATGACTATTCCCCCCAACATGCCCAACCAGTGGGGAAACATGCAGGGTTTTTAAAATGTCTTTGAGCCACCAAGGCAGCCTCAATGGCTCCAAGACATTTTAAACGACGCATGCCTTTGCCCCCCCCAATGCACCTGATCGGGGAGGGAGGTGCGGGTTGTTTAAAGTGGTTTTCCATAGGAATGCATGCCATAGGAATCCAAGGATCATGCCAAATGCCCCACTGGACATCTGCCTGACCTTAGCCAACCCTATTAAGTGCTCCCGTTGAGTCCATATACAGTGGTACCTTGTATAACGGAATTAATTCATTCCAAATGAAATTATGTTAAACAAATTTTCCTTTATACAAATTCCCATAGGAATGCATTGAAAATGGAGTGATCCCAATTTTATGTTGTACGGATTTTCCCCATAGGCGATTATGTTAAGCAAATTTCCCCTATCTCCGGATTTTTTTATGTTGTACAAATTTTATGTTATACAAGCTGTTTGTTATACAAGGGTCCACTGTACTGTATACAGGCCCTTTATTCTCTTGATTTGGACATGACACTTTTTAAAATGTTAGTGTTGTTGTTTTTGCTACCACATCACACTATTGATTCATATTTAGTTGTGGTTTACTAACCTCTGATTTCTTTTCAGTATGTACTACAGCAAAGTCAGTTGTCACAAATCCTCTATTTGTTCACCTGTATCATTGAACTATCTACCACAACCTTAAGATCATTTTTGTGGTCAGTTGCTGCCAGCTCAGATCTTATTCTAGTGCACGAAATGTCAAACAATGCTGAACAGTGTGAGGAAGCGGTTGGCTTGCTAAGAACAAGCTATGAATCTTTGTAGCATTCTTTGTTATTGTTATCTGTTCCTTGATTGGGATTAAATAAAGGGGTCACAAAGTCCTTTTGGGTTTGTAGAAAATGCAGACATGTTACAATCTGTGTTCTACCAATGTTAAAAGTTTAATTGATTTTTCAACAATTTGTTTGGTTTTGATCGCACAGTCAGAACCTGTTGAATAATCATGTCATTCTTTGTCCTTCATTCTGAATTGGATTTTAGCCACCTTGGAAGCCTTCCCATTTTTATTTTGTTCTGGCATCAGCATATAAACCAATCAAAATCTACATAGTTCTTAAAAAAACATATTTAAGGACCTTTTCTTTGGCATTGATTTCTACTCTGGCAACACTTTTTTCTAGAAAACAAGCTACCCTAGCAGGAGCCATTGGTAAGTACTCTATATAGAATTCAGATGGTCAAAAAAGGAATTAGAAATTAGACTAAAATCCTTTTTGCAGTACCGGTTCATACAGAGTTCCCTTTGGGAAGATGGGTGGGGTATAAATTTAATAATAAATAAAATAAATTAAAAAATAATGGTCATGAAGGTGGATGGCTCAGCACAATCTCCAGGGAGCACCCCATTGACAGCAACAAGTATCTCCACTTACACAAAGTAATATGGTAATGAGGACTTTGGTGTCCAATTTCTGTAGCTCTTCCAGTAACATAATATCAACTGGTCATGGTTAAAACTTCTTGGCCCCATTTGATCTCTGGAACTCAAAGTGGAGATGCAGTTGTTTCATTCTCAGTATATCAAGTTTTAGAATCATGTCAGATTTGCTACTGCAGCATCTTTAATCTGCTAAGTATAGCCCATGAATTAAAGCAAATTTCTGTTGGAAAGTACAGTAACGTCTTTTCTGCTGTTGGGAATAGAACAAGACCTTATGATCTAAGGACTGAACTTGAGTAAATCCTAATGTCACCCTCCTTTCTTCCTGATGAATACCGGTATCTATTATTTTGCTCGTTTTCTTTGCAGAATTTCTCCCCGTGTTGGGGCTCGGTGATGATGACGGACCTCTCACGTGGCTTCTTAGTGTTATTCTGTTTATTGCTTGCAGGATGCACTAATTGCCAGAAATGTAAGCAGTTTTCATATTGTGTTGACATTAAGCAGACTTATTAAACATATATGTTAACATCTTAGATCTTAAATATACAGCACTATTATACTTAACCCACTTCTCTAAGTGATGGAATGTCAAGGGATACACCTACCTCCTCATTGTTTCCTTTAGAAGGAAGCCATTGGGAGCTTATGGATTTTTTGTAATTATTTGTGTACAAAAATACAGGCCAACCTTATATGAATGAAGGACTACTTACTATGTGACTTTTATATGGAGTACTATGCATGATTACATTGATTGATTTTATAAGAACACCAGTGTTTTCCATGTTACTTTCCACCCCTCATAATGTATTTCTTTTCTTTTTGTGTGCTCTTTGTAGCTTTAATGTTACATTTTAATGTTTTAAGGTGCCTCTTCTAATGCTCTGGACTATATATTGTGCCTCATTATTGTAAGCCACCTTGGGTCCTTTTCCAAGGAGAAAGGTGGGGTAAAATTATTTGAAATAAATAAAGAAATAAAATTTGAGGACACAAATTAAATACTGTGGAAATTTTGAAGTGCAAATCCTACTCCCCTTCACAAGCTTTCAATTAGTGCCTCTAATTAAAATTAGGTTGCAAAGTAAATAAAGTCCTCTGAATAAAGCTATGGTGACCTTCTGTCAGTCAGAATAGGTGGTACTAGGTTGCATGAACCAACTGATAAGTTCATACAGTACATGTTTGATCTTTCCAGCACAAGACATAGCTGAATCAAAGCTGAAGTATAAACTTTGTGATGAATATGTGCTTATTGGGCGTACTGTTGAGGATCTAAAGCCTATGACACTCTCACATCTGAACTGTCATTATCCGGGTAAGAATCAAATTCTTGGCTGCAACAATATTGTTTTAATGTGTCTTGTTATAGGGGCATTAAAAACCAGAACTGTCTCTCATAAAAAGCCCAAATTACAACACAGATTTCCTTAAAATTGTATTCAGCATTTCAAACAGAAATTCAATATATCTCACTCTAGTGTAGGGAACTATGATTTTTGTGCCTGTTGTTGTTTTCCAGGTACAAACTGTTAACATGCAGGTCCAAGGCTCCTGTTCACTCTACTTCTGGCTCTTTCATCTTTAAAATGGAGGTAGAGTAGACAGCACTTCACTTCCAAATAGAGTGGAGCACATGGCTATCCTTGAGTGGTCAAGGGCAAGAAAAGACTGTTGTTCCACTAACTGCTGCGTGCAAGAACGGCACAACTGTTAATAAGTCTAGGAGCCCTGCCTTCTATTTTCCCTAGTGTCTGAGAAGGCAACTTGCCTCTTGCATGCGAGTGGTCCTTTTGTCTGGATTGAATCCAGTTTTTACTGTTGGAGGACTGTCATTTCAAGTATGGCTGGGACAGCATTATACCAAAAAGCAAGAAATTGTGTGTGTGTGTGTGTGTGTGTGTGTGTGTGTGTGTGTGTGTGTGTGTGTGTGTGTGTGAGAGAGAGAGAGAGAGAGAGAGATGTTGGCTACTCACCCTGCCCAAGGAGGGAAAATTCAGTCATTTGAACTGGAAATCTGATGTGTGAAAATATTCTGGTCACCCCAAAATATAACAAAATATAACTGGAAGTGGAATTAGGTTCAACAGGTATCACTTCCTACATTTTGCTTGAAGACACATTACAGTCAAAAAAAGAAAAGAGAATTTTAGGCGTGGTTAAATAAATGAATGTAATTGTAAGATGTCCTGGATGAATATAAAAACACTAGGAAGACATTAAATCATCACTAAGTACAGTCACATGCACCCAATTCTCTTTAGCAGAATGCATGTATGGGCTGTGCGAAAAAGACCAGATGTAGCTCTCTCCCCTCCCTGTCCACTTGTGACACCATCTCCAACTTGCTACCCTTCAAACCCAGGCTGGAGGTGATGGAACCATTATTCAATATATTCCAAGGGCACAGGAATGGGGAAGGCTTCTCTATATAGTGATGATGTAATGTTCTTGATCATTTAAAGGTAATACACAAATGTAACATTTCTAGAAGCAATTGTCCTTATTACATATCCTGCTGTTATTGCACCAGAATGTATCTTCAACCTTGGATGCTGGGTATGGTAGAGCCTCTCAGGGTTCATGAAGAACTGCTGTCATTTGCTATCCATTGATGCAGTGGTTCCCAGCCGGGGTTGGGGGTTGGGGGTTGGGACGCCTTTGGGGGTTGAACGACTATTTCACAGGGCTCACCATGAGCCATTGAAGAAGAAGGCACAAATGGCTTGGGTCTGGAGGAGGAGGGGGAGGCTGCGATTGGCTGAGGGTGCCTGTAGAGGGAAGTTCTCTATGGCACCTGTGGCATTGGCCTACCAAAGGGGGTTGGTGGCCTCTTCCAAGCAGGGCAAAGGGTCACCACAACATGAGGGACTGTATTAAAGGGTAGCGGCATTAGGAAGGTTGATAACCACAGCATTAATGTGTTACAATAAAAACCCCAATTAAGATCATGTGGTAACTACTGGCAACAACATTTCATCTTCTAGGCTATTATTCTGTTGGAGATGTGGCTAAACAAGGCACTCGCCCTCCTCGTCATGGGGCTGTATTAGTGAAGGATGAGAATAATGGGCTACTTCATCATCCCACAACAGCCAGGTAACACTGGGGAAGATAATATACGGACATGGTGTCTTTCTATATTGAACCTAAACATACAGTGAAAATGGAAAGCAGCCACCATATCTATTGGAAACATGGTGATCTTAAGCTATGAAAGACTGGACTTTAATTAGAAGGAATTTTCCTATGCTTCCAAACTTTCTTTTCTTACGGATTAAGGGAGCCCTTGGGAATGATTGCAGGCATTTCCCCCTCATCTGAACAATTATTAATTAATTAATTAATTAATTAATTAATTAAAATATTTATATGCTGCTTTTCTCCTAAAAAGATGTCATGTGGCTGTGAGAACAATCTCTTTTTAAACTTTCCATTTCAGTAGTGAGAAATTCCAGGCATGCTTTTGTTTTGAAAGCAAAGCAAAGCAAAGTGTTCTGCTTTTGTACCGCCCCATACCACTTCAAGTAATTTCTGGGCGGTTTACAGTTTAATCACAGTATGCAGGCTACACATTGACACCCCCCAGCAAGCTGGGTACTCATTTTACCGACCTCGGAAGGATGGAAGGCTGAGTCAACCATGAGCCTGCTGCCTGGGATTGAACCCCAGGTCATGCAGTACAGGCATTTAACCACTGCGCCACAGGGCTCCTTAGAGCAGTGTTTTTCAACCATTGTTCCGCGGCACAGTACAACGCGAGATGTTGCCTGGTGTGCTGGAAAATTTCCCTACACCAGCAATCCCACATCCCAGCCCCTGACCAAGAGGCCCAGCAGCCGGAGGAAGGTGGGGTTTAGAAAGAAGCTGCCCCAAGGCTTCTGGGGATTTTGCAGGTCTAAGAGTCCTGGGGAGGAAGCGGACTGAGTTATCCAGCATTTTGTAATGGCCGTGGGCGGGGAAGGAGAAGAAATAAGGGAGGAGGAGGAGGAGGAGGGGGGGAGACTGGAGAGCAAGAGAGTGAGAGAGAGCCGCACAGGCGCATTGCGGCGAAGGGCGCTCCAGAAGCCGCTCTTAAAGGTTCTTGGGGTTGGTTCCCCCTCCTCGCTCACTGAACCCCCCTCCCTCCCTCTCCCGCCTCGCGCACTCGCTGTTTGCCTCCCGAGGGTGGGCGCGCGCCCCTGCCAAGCCAGGTAGGAGTGCGCGTGCGCACCCCTCTTTTAAGGGTGGGGAGCGGGTGGCCGTTGACAATGGTCATTTTTTGTGTGGGGGGGTAAATAAAGGGGAGGACATGGGAGGCTGAGGAAGGGATTCCTACGACCTAGGGAGGAGACGGGGATGGGGGGTCCCTTCTGGGCCCTGTGGCTGCCTGGGTGGAAGGAGGTGGGGGGAGGGAGAAGGGAGGCTTATACTGGAAGGGGTAAAAGATGGGGGTTGGGGGGTTGTATATGAAGAGCCTCCCCCAGCCCCACCTTTCTGGGTTTGCAAGTTCCTCTGAAAAAAAGTGCCAGGAGGAGGGAGGGGGAAGGTGAGGGCAGGCGGACATTTTGATAGGGATGCCTTGGGAGGGCCTGGGCTGGAGGATGGATTTGTTGTTGTTTTTTGGGGGTGAGAAGTGTGTGTTTGTGTGTGTCTGATAGGCACAGAGTTAAATTTTTAACATTTTCTAATGGTGGTGTGCCTCGTGATTTTTTCATGAAACAAGTGTGCCTTTGCCAAAAAAGGTTGAAAAACACTGCCTTAGAGGGTTCAGTATTGTTTAAAGCAGTATTTTTCAACCTTTTTTGGGCAAAGGCACACTTGTTTCATGAAAAAAATCACGAGGCACACCACCATTAGAAAATGTTAAAAAATTTAACTCTGTTCCTATATTGACTATATATAAAGTAATTCTCTTGAATAGGAATCAAATAAACACAAATAAAGTATTTTATAATTACTTTATTATGAAATAGTAAACAGAAATATGAAAAATTATAAAATAGTTTATTCAGTGCGCAACCTGGGCATGTTTGGCTGAACACAAAGCTGATATTCTTCAGCTTTTCCAACGGCACACCAGGCAACATATCACGGCACACTAGTGTGCCGCGGAACAGTGGTTGAAAAACACTGGTTTAAAGAACAACTTTAGAACTGCTGAGCTGGAAAGAACCCTTGTGGATCACTGAGTCCAGCCCCTGACCAAGAGGCCCAGTGGGGTATTGAAGTCCCAACATCTGGTTTTGCAGCCAGATGCCTAAACCACTGAGTTATCCAGCATTTTGTAATGGCTGAGGTTTTATATACAGTTATAGAGGTCAAATATTGTCTTAGGCGAATATTCAACATTACCTGGCATGACAAAGTTCCAAATAGCATCGTCCTGGATCGAGCTGGAATCCCTAGCATGTACACTTTATTGAAACAGCGACACCTACACTGGCTTGGACACGTTGTGAGAATGGATGACGGCTGGATCCCAAAAGATCTTCTATACGGAGAACTAGTGCAGGGAAAGCGCCCCAGAGGGAGACCAGAGCTGCGGTATAAGGATATCTTATCTGTAAGAGGGACCTGAAGGCCTTGGGAATGGACCTCAACAGATGGGAAACCCTGACCTCCGATCGCACTGTCTGGAGGCAAGAGATACAGCATGGTCTACATAAATTTGAAGATGCATTTGTCCAACAGGCAGAGGAAAAGAGGCAGGCACAGAAAGAACGAAACTCGAGGACTTGGCAGGAAACAGAATACATCTGTCCCCAGTGCGGTAGAGACTGCCATTCCTGAATTGGTCTATTTAGTCACACTAGGTGTTGTTTTTAGGATCTTTACTCCAGGCATGATACCATAGTCTTTCGAGACTGACGGATGCCAATGAATGATAGAAAAATAACTGATTTTTTTCTCCCCATGGCAACTGGACTTCTTTTTTCTTGAGAGATTGAAACATTTTGCTGCTCATCCAAACAGTTTCCTCAGTCTGAAGAAAGCTAGTTGCGAGTCCTCCATTTTATAGCTCACTTTGACCTCTTGTCACCCTGGTCTGAAATAGGCTCATAAGATGAACAATGGCCTGAATAGGCTTGTTAACATTTGCAGTTTGCTCAATCTACAGCACCTCATTAAATGTCCACACAAAGGCACCTGGCCAATAACATTGATATTCCAAGGTTACAGACCCACAATACTCAGTTATCTTACCCTTAAATTATACATGACAGGTAGCATTAGAAAAAGGAATTCCTTCAGGAAAGCTGTCTGACTGTCTCACTATAAGCTTTTCACAGCTCATGCAGCTTGCAAATTGGTTTGCTTGTTTTGTAATTGGTTTTTGGGAGGTAACCACGACTTTCATTTGCAAGTACCATTGTTCAGACATGAAGGTCTGCTGGAATGATGTATCTCAAACCCTAATGTGATTTCAGCATCTAATGATGTGCTTTCTGTACTGTATAGTTTGATGCTCCATCCCCCACAAAATACTGCAGTCCACCACCACCCCTTGTTCTTTCTCTTCACTCCTTCAGAGTGAAAGACCCTTTAAATATGAGTGAGGGTTTATTTTTGTTATTTCTAACAGTGTATTTCAATGTTTTTGATTTTTAGGCAGATTTGGAGATCTCCAAATGAAGGAAAAGATGGATTTACAGTTTATGAGATGGTTTGTCCACAAGGATTTAAAGCGATGGGGGATATTGTTGTTGAAGGCTTTGAGCAACGTCCTGACCTGCACCGTTACAGGCAAGTCCAGATCACTAATTTCTTTTCTATTTGTTTAATAAACTTTTGTTTTTTAAAAAGTGAGTGATAGGGCAATTTGACAGAGGAATCTGACATGTGGTGCTCTAAACATTCACCACAAAGCTTAAAGAAAACTTCAAGACCCATATGTTGAAAGGAGATGGAATGTTCAGTCATTAGTTGTAGTCAGTACTGTATTTATTACTTGGAAAATGCATACATGGAAAAACTTGTGGGACAGTTCAAAAGAGGTAAAAAGGAAATAGTCTTGGCAGAGAAAATATACACTGAAAACCAATAATGACAGGACAATAGGGAACAGATTCAGAGCTGGGAACTGACCACAATCAGGCTTGAGCTTTCTTAAAAAATATGTTGGTTCTACCTTACTTCTGTTGTTAGAAAACAGAGATTGTACACATTCCCCTGTCCACAGTCTGTAACTAAATAATGAGACACAAAACTGCTTGCCTTCCCCATAACTGCTGTTGCAGAAATAAAGTAAAACTGTATGAGGAGTCTCCAGAGGTCTGGAGGCTTCACTCATCCATGGACCTTGGAGATCTGCAACTGGTCTCATAGCCTTGCACTCTCCCAATTTTATTCTTACAGAAATAGGGATGGGCTAATTTTTTCTATCTTTCCCTTGGGTCCTTTTCCAAGGAGAAATGTGGGGTAAAAATATTCCCATAATAAATACATAAATAAATGAAAACATTTTCATTAACTGCCCCCCCTCCTGTGAAAATATGGCAGAATTTCTCCACACGTATTCAAAGGGCACAAGAAGACAATTCAAATAGAATATGAAATGATTAAAAAAAAACTGGAGGGTATGCTAGTGGGGCCCCAGAGTTGCATGGGCACCCCTCCGGGGCACAGAGGGGTGAGGACGCTGATGGCAGCTGGAGTGGTGGCACTCCTGCCCGAGCGAAGCATTTTGCAGGTGATCATCGGGGGGGGGGCACAGCGGTTGTGCCCAGCAAAGCTGGCAGGAGGGTGGCAGAGCCCAGGTGAAGCTGGGCTGGGCTGCTGGGAAGCTGCACCAGCAAGGGCGCAGCAGTGGCCAATATGAGCAGCTGCACCTGGGCCAGCCTGGAAGCGCAGTCTGTCACACCAGGAGAGATGGCTGGCCAGTGCTAGGGGTGGACCACTTGCCTCTCGCTGCCGAAAGGGCTCGCCTCAGTTATCGGCATGAGAAAGCACCCCCTGCCCCCATCGTCTAGGCTTCAGAAGGCTCCTCCACTCCCTCCCCACTTGAGGTGGGACTCTTCCTTGCCTCCGCTGTCCCTGCACTGTGTGGTTTGCACAGGAGAGCCTTGGCCAGGAGGGAGACCCCAAAGAGGGTGTGAGAAAGAGGGACCCTTCTCCCTTCCCCCCTGTTCCCCCAGGATCATCCCCCTTGCTGGGTGGATGAGATGCGATTGGGGGCAGGAAGGGGTGCAAAAACTGACTTTGTCCCCAGGCGCTCCAAACCCTAGTTATGCCTCTAGGGGGCACATGTTACCCAACTCTTAAATAAATGAAAAAGATGCAGCATTGAATTCATAGCATAACATGCAAAATACATATTTATTGGTCCTTAGAATTACTATACAAATCAAAGACAAAAGTACAACAGGTGAATCTTAAGCCAGTGACCATGAAAATGAGCGGCTGCCTGTGTTTACCCAGAATATCCCTAAACTGCATAGTTATGATTTAGACATAACTTGTGGCCATACAGGACTTCTCAAAGCTGAATTTGCTATGCCTTTTCAAAATTATATTTTTGTGCAAGCAAATGCCTTCCTGACTATAGTGGTGGCAATCTGGGACAGAAACCATATGATATATAGTGGATATCGTGATGAACTAGGATTCAGGAGTCCTGTGTAGAGATCTCCACTCTGCCATATAAACTCACTGGGAGTTAATGCTTGCTGTCAAACTTCTGTGTTTTCTCCTATTATGCCAATAAAGGTTATCTTATCTTATAGGTGTGTTAATGAAGCTGTGGTAATACAAGGAAAACTGCACCCTATCTGGGATGACATTGGCATTAAAGAAAGACTGAATATTGGAGTATGGGCAGTTGAAAAACCTCATAAAACACAAGGTAAACAGCTCAGTAATACTGTATTGCTAAAATTAAGAACAAGAGAATTGTGGAGAAGTAGATTCTTTCCATTTAGATAATTTGAGAATCAAGAATTATGGCAATATATCACATCTATAGGTAGACTACTGCCTGTCTGAGGTATCTTTTAAATTTCTATCTATTTTGTTTTGTACATGCTGAAAATGTTAGAGAACTGGAACAAAGTGTCATACTATGCAAACTAACTCGTCTTACTTCAGTTTTGGCTTTTGCTAACAAGACTTTAAGTGTATGTGTCCTTCATTGTGTTCTACTTTGACTTAATCATGCTTTTCTGTCCTTTTATTCATTTTGCTCTGATGACATCATTTTTTTCAATTTTTTTTTTACGCTATAGCAATTACAATAGAATTCCAAAGGTAGCACAAAGATAAAAAAACAAGGAGATGGTTTTGGTTGGTAGTTACAAATTGTGGAGTTTCAAACATGTTAATGACTTCTGTTTGATATTTAGTTTCTTTCCTTTGAAGAACTGTATTGTTTTGTAAAAAGCAGAAATGGTTAGTTGCTTAATTAACCTCAGGCTCAGTGGGCTATAGCGCTGAAACTGTTGGCTGCAAAGTCATCAGCTTTTTTGGTTCAAATCCCAGGTGCCTTGCAGCGGAGTGAGCTCTCGCTGTTAACCCCAGCTCCTGCCAACCTAGCAGTTTGAAAGCATGTAAATGCAAGTAGATAAATAGGTACCACCACAAAAAGTGGGAAGGTAAACAGTGTTCTGTATGCAGAAATGTGTTTGGCCATGCTGGCCACATGGCCACGGACTTGCACCACACTGGTTCTTTGGCTTAAAAACAGAGATGAGCACCACCCCTAGAGTTGGACATGACTAGCATGCATGTGCGGGGGGCACCTGGTTTAATTACAGTATGCAGGCTACACATTACCTTTACCTTTGCCTTTATCTTTACCATTACCTAATATAACAGAAACAAAATGGTAATGAGTTTTTGAGTGTTTTTGAAGCTGTTCTTTAAAGTGGCTGTAGTTAGTTTGAAAGAAACTACAGCAAATAAAAAAAAATTACAGAATTTGGTAATGGGTTAAAAATCTTTGACTAATATTTAACCCGTTGAAATGGGTACTAATCATATGTATATATTTTATCTCAGCTGTCTCTCATTGGATCCTTGTCTTGCAATTTTTCTTTTCCAGAATGATAGCTTTCAAATCTTGTGAAGTGTGTCTCGGTAGATGAAATGATTTGAAACAGTTGTATAGCCATTTCTAACTTATGTCTGTTAATTCTTTTGTGCAGAGATTGTCTAATTTGTCCTGTTCAATTTGTCCTACGTAATATGTAGAGGGGCATTTTGGGCAAAACATTGGATAGATCACATTGGGAAAGTGAAAGTGCCTTTGATTTTGTGTGTGACATTGTTAGGTGCTCTAATTGTGTTGCCAGAATAAATGTGGGACAGAACTGGCATCTGGGTTTGTAGCAGGGTTTAGTCCCCACCTCTGTGTCATCATTGTGTATTCTATTGTGTTATAGGTGTTTGAGATTGGGGACTTGTCTACAAGCAAGTACTGTATAGGTCTGTTACCAAGGGCTTGAGGGAGTGAAGTATTCTTGTCAAGGATGAGTTGAAAGTTATTATTTGTGTGATTGTATGATCATTTGTGTGCTATATGTGCTAACTAGCACTGTTTGGTAATTTTCTCTTCTGGATCTGTCTTGCAGCAAGTTGCTTCTATGTAGTTATCTTGCCCTATTAATTTCTTCCTTAATCGTATTTGATAGGCATTACAGTATATTCTGATAAATATATTTTGTAGATCCTTGAGTTTAGAATTTCTATTTTGTGGATCCAAGCAGAAGAAGTTGTATCGGAGGGCTTGGCTATACATGATGAATTTTCTCATGTGTTCTGGATGGAAGTTGGAGGCATACACGGCCAACCTCTGTGTTAGAAAGATGTGCAATAGATCTTAAAAGGATTGATTTGTTTCTTTTACATTTCCAGATCATCATCCAAATAATGTAAGCAAGAATCAACTTGACAGCACATAATAATAATCATTATTATATCATCATGACATTGTGCTGCTATAATAAACTGTACATGTGTGTCTTTAGGTATAGCTGCAGGAACGTTTGTGTCTGGGACCCCTGATCACCATGTACACTCTAGGGATATCTATGTTCTGAATCCACATAAAGTCACGCTTGGTGAACGTGCCTCTGTTCAGCTAAGAAAAAAGTCTGACAATGGTAAGTTGTTGCTATTTGAAGAAAAAACTTTATTGACCATATCAGATGAAAAATGTTAGGCTCTGTGGAACAAGGCCCCACTCAAATCAATTCCTTCCCTCCAAATTTAAGGAACATCCTATTAAGCTTCCGTACCTGTGATACTTTGCACCACTCCATTTACGTTACATCAATACTGAAGTCAGTTTGACTTGTTGGAGGAAATGTGGAAATATTGGGATGTATTTTCATATGGAGTGGAGATGCTCTCCAATCTGGTTGTTCTGGTCTAGGGCTTTTACAGATATAGAACTGATTACAGGGCATAAAGTTATCTGGTCCTCTGCCCTTATTTTTATGAAATAACAAACATAATTCATAAACACTTAATTGCCCTTTTCAGCATGTTTGGAAATTGCCACAAACTATGTCACCAATGTGACATAGCACACCTTTTCCCTTCTTGGCTGCATACATATCTTGCCATGATTTTATCAAACATTTGTGCCCCCCCCGCACCACCCACAAGTCTGTGGTACCCAAAGTTATCCCCACCCTTGCCTTTGGATTGTGTACAAGGATTGCATAAGACCTTTGTTTCTCTTTACAGAGAGAAGAATTAGAATTGAAGCACCAACTAGTATAGGAACTTTACACTCTACATAGTTGCAGTACCATTTGTTCTGACCATGTAAGCCAGGTGGGCATTAGGGAATACAGTGTTTGGCCCTCCATATATTTTACACTACAAATCCCAAATCCTTTACCATTTGCCAAATTGGATGGGGCGTCTGGAAACTGTAGTCTAAAGCATCCCAAAAGCCAAACATCCCTTCTCTGCTTGTGTGCATTTGGAGATGGAGTAATTAACATAGAGTAAACAACTGCCTAGAGTAGCCTTCGGGTCAGATGGTGCGGTATACAAATCCAATAAATAAATAAATAAATAAATAAATAAATAAATAAATAAATAAATAAATAAAGGGTGTATATTATTCCTATAGATCTTACTCTTAGCAGCTGTCAGAGTAACCAAGTCACTACAAAACCTCCATATAGAAGCACTTTTGCTGTATAAGTGTTGATTGAAAATAAAAACAATGGTGACTTCATTAAAATAACCACACATTCTCCACTTTCATTGCAGGTGTTCCTTGCAAACTCGTGTGTTACATCACTAACTGGGCCCAGTACCGTCCTGCTCCTGGAAAATTCTTCCCAAAAGATACAGATCCGAACCTGTGCACTCATGTCATCTTCGCCTTTGCAATCATAAAGTCTAATCAGATTACAAGTTTTGAATGGAATGATGAAAGTCAACTTTACCCCGAAACTCAATCACTTAAGCAGAGGTGAGACAGAAATATACAAATGCAGAATGGGCAGGAATGGCTTTTTACATTGCTTAATGGTATTCGGACAGGAGTCATGAAGAGTCGATCATGACTGTAATGACACTAACACACACACACACACACACCATGGTATTCAGGATTCCCTTGAGGGTCATGTAGAATCAGACAAATCAGGTTTTTGAAAAAACTGCTTAATTCAGAAGGTTCTGAGGTAGTCAAATGTCAAGGAAAGAGCTGGATAATGATTTTTGTGTGGTTTTGGAACAAGGGTGGTAGAACCTATAGCCCTATTGGTTGTTTTGGAGTACAAGTCCATAATCCTTGAGTACTGGTCATGCTGACTACTACTGATGGGGGATCCTCAGTCCTATAGCATCCAGAGGGCTACCAGATCTCCTTTGCTGCTTTAGAACTTTGTTAGGAAGGAAAATGGTGTTGGTGTTGGCTCTTCTCGTGGTGATTTAATGGACCACTGAGAGACTTATTATGCTAATAACCTGAAATATTAATAATCAAAGGCTAAGGAACTATACTTCGTTTTCATCACTTCTAAAACATATCATATTTTTATCTCTGCTTTCTTCATGAAAGAAGCCAGAGGTGTAGCTAGGGTTTTCTGCACCTGGCACAACGTCTGTTTTCATGCCCCCTCCTGACAAGGTGTATGTGTATGCATGTGCCTTGCAGGGGGGGGGCACCCTTAGTGAGATTTTTATAGTGTGTCTCAATACCCCTCTGGATATTGAAATAATTAGCAGGGATGGAGACTTAAATGGCAGTACTGGCTGCAAAGTCCCACTGGAGTCCCACCAGTAACTCAAATTAAACTTGACTTGATTTTCTTTCAGTGACTGGGACTCTACACGGAGCCAAAACACCCTCCCCCTTTTTGGTGGGCAGTTGTTTTTCATAGGAGCTTGAGACTTGGTACCAAAGAGGGGATTCAAAACTTTGCCACTATCCCTGCAATTGTTCTTATCTGCCTACGAAAAGTCATGGGTAGCTCAGCAGAGGGGTGTGTGGGTGTGTGGGTGACAGGCAGCCCTGGGAGAGTGCAGTGGAACCATCTGGGTCTCCACATATGGGGGGGCTTAACATACTGGCCCCCATCTCTCTGGTGGGAAAGGCCTGGAAGCTCTGGGGAGGGCGACAAGGTCTGGGGTCCTAAGGGATGGGGCACTTCCCTCTTTCCCAGAGGCCCCCTTGCTTTCTTCTGGGGGGACCCTGAAGACAAGAGCAGGCCAGTGAGCGAGTGGGAGGGGTGATCTCCACCTCCCAGGAAATGTAGGGGAAGCTGCACTCTTGGTCCCTGTCTGCCTCTCTCCCTCCCTCCCTCCCTCCCACTTGTTGCCTTGGCGAGGGAGGCAGCTGTGCAAGCAATGCTGAAGGATGAAGGGAGGCCGGAGGAGCGGCAAAGTGCCTCCCCAACGAGGCCGACAAGTGGGCAGCAGTGCAACTGGGACTAGGAGTGCCACTGCCAGCCGCCAAGTTCTCCTCCCTGAGCAGGACTGTCTCAAGGGCAGCGGGATGGTAGTCTTCCTCAGGAGGAACCTGGTTTCACTCTTGGCCCTCTCCAAGAAGAAGGTGGGTGAATCCAGCCCAGGCAGTCTGTGTGTGGGAGCTGCGAGGATTTTTGGCACCCCTAGATGCTGCGCCTCGGGGCTTTTGCCCCCCTGTCCCGCCCCAAGCTACGCTAGTGCAAGAAGCCTCCAAAGCAGTTTTTAAAAAGAGAAAACTAAGTAATAAACTTAAGATTAACAGCCCAGGTTTAATAGCAACACAAAATGTAAGATGAAAATTTTTAAAGTTAAATAAAAATAAACTTAATATTTTAAAAAAAAGAGTAGCACTAAATTTGAAAGACTACACTGTGAGTATATTGGATAATTCCCCTTCTCTGCTTTTTCTGGTCCTGGGCTGAAATACATCATTATAGGTGGGTAGTTACTGTGCAACTCCCAAGTTTTATTCACTGGATTATTGTCTGCAGAGCAAAATCAACACTATGGAAAATGAGCACTACCAGGTAGTAACCTGGTTTTTCCTCTCATGGTGTAGTTTCTGTGAAGATAAGAGGCCAGGCAATTGGACTTGCAGATAAGACCTGCATTTATTTATTTACCAGTATAAGTCGACCCGAGTATAAGTCGAGGCCCCTAATTTAACCCCCCAAAACTGGGGAAATGTATTGACTCGAGTATAGGGTGGGAAATGCAGCAGGGCCTGGCAGCTCCTCCTTTGTGAGCTGGGGAAGTGGTGTGTGATGTTTAAAATGACTTTTAGCCACTGATGCATGTGCTTGGGTCAGTGGCTAAAAGTCATTTTAAACATTGAATGCCACTCCCCTGTGATGCAGAGGGGGGGGTAATGAGAAGCAGCATGCAATGTTTAAATATTGACCCAAGCACTTGCCTCAGTGGCTAAAAGTATTGACCTGAATATAAGTCGAGGGCCCCTTTTTTCAGCCCAAAATTAGGGCTGGAAAACTAGGCTTATACTCGAGTATATACAGTATTTGTTTGTTTGTTTGTTTGTTTGTTTGTTTACTACACCATCTGGCACCAGTGCCACTCTGGGTGTTTTACAAAAGTTTTTATATAAATAATAAGTTATACAATATCAAATATCAAACAAACATAATAAACCATGATTGAGGCAAAAATTGCAAAACAATAATAAGAATCAAAGACACCCTAAAAATAGAACAGAGGTGGATTAAGTTATCAAGAGCAGATCAGCATCAGTGATGATCAATAACCAGGGAAAGCCATCCTGCATAGCCAGGTCTTCAGCTGTTTTTAAAGACCTGCAGCATGGGAGCCAGGCAGATCTCTGATGGGAGCTGGTTCCATAAATGAGGTGCTGCCACCGAGAAAGCTTGATTCCTAATGGCTGTTTTACGGGCTTCCCTCGGCATCAGCACCCTCAGATGACCTGCCTGGGAAGAAGGAGTGTATTGGGTGGTATTGTGAGGTAGAAGCCATTCTGACAGATAGCGAGGTCCTAAACCGCGTAGAGCTTTTTATGTCAGCATCAGAATCTTGAAGTCAATGTGGTAACAGATAGGCAGCCAGTATTGGGCTAATATGCTGCTGTCTTTTTGTATCTGTTACTAATCTGGCCACAGTATTCTGCTCTACCTGGAGCCCCCACATTAATTTCGAAGCCAGCCCCACATAGAGAGCGCTACAATAGTCTAATATTGGGACTACGAGTGCATGGACCAGCATAGTGAGGGCACTGAGGTTTGAGGAAGACACACACAACTGTGCAATCTGCCATAGCTGGTGGTGTGCAGAATGGACCACCAACACCACTTGGGCTTCCATGGTGAGCGCCATGTCCCATAGAACGACCAGACTGCACACCTTATCCTGTGTAGAGAGAGTCACGCCACAAAACTGAGGGAGTTTCCCAACTTGCCAACACCTGGTGCCCCCACCCAAAGGACTTCCATCTTGCCTTTCACTAACCAATTACAAAACAAAGAGGAAGAATGGGCAACAAACAGGCATTGCTTAACATTTTAGGAAGCTCATTTTCTAATTGTTTGCTATTTGAATGAATGAAATTTATTTACAGTCTTTGACCAAAATTGTTTGTTCTTTGTATAGTTGGACATTAAAATAGCGAGAACATTTTTATAGAACAAAAATATTGGCTACCTCCTCTGTGGACTTGACTGGCCTGAGATGTTTTGTTGCCTGAGGCAAAGGGGGAAATAGAAGGATTTATTTTTGATTTGTTATTGCCTGCTACTTATCAGGCAATAATTTCAACAATCCCCAGACAAATAAAAATACTTCACACCTCCACCAGCAAGGCCATGGCTAACAACTCATGAGGATTTATTGTTAGAAAGTTTCTTTTCTACATACGGAGGCAAACTGGACAAACTGCAGGCAATTAGATAGCATGCTCCTGTGTCGAAGAGGGCAGTAGGCCTTCGCAGCTCTATCATTATAATAGTTTGGATTGTCTCAGAAGGAATGATTTGAGATTGTCACTGCCAGCATCTGGCCCCTAAAATAAGCAAAGATAATTTATTAGATCTGTTAGCACCACATAATTACATTTCCTGATCTGCATACTTATTTATAAGTTATAATTATTATTTTAAAAAACTGATCCAGTGGATATGTATTGTGCTGCTTTGAATTCCTTCTGTGGAAAAAAGATTGGATATAAAATAAATAAATAAATAAATAAATATCAACAAAGCATGAGCCCCGTGGCACAGAGGTTAAATGCCTATACTGCAGGTAAAACTGTGCTCACGATCTGGGGTTCAATCCCAGGTAGCAGGCTCATGGTTCACTCAGCCTTCCATCCTTCTGAGGTCAGTAAAATGGTTACCCAGCTTGCTGGTGGGGGGGCAATGTGTAGCCTGCATACTGTAATTTGAAACTGTAAACCACCGAGAGACTACTTGAAGTGGTATGGGGCGGTATATAAGCAGAACACTTTTAAAGATTTTTGTTAACTGAAAAGCATGGCTTTAACTTTTAGAAGAAGGCTTTTCAGACTAAAAAAGCTTTCATGTGCTTTAGTGGCAAAAATATTTTTTTGAAATAAATTAAAATTCGAGTGCATATGAGTGATTTTAGGGGTGCTAACTGCTCCACAAAGCATGGGGAAAATACTTTCCTGTGGCAA
Source organism: Phrynocephalus forsythii (assembly GCA_029282475.1). NCBI lineage: Eukaryota > Metazoa > Chordata > Lepidosauria > Squamata > Agamidae > Phrynocephalus > Phrynocephalus forsythii. The sequence continues at coordinate 89,117,683 of JAPFRF010000005.1, read as the reverse complement.
AGTGGAATATTTGGTGTGAATGAGGGTGCTGGGTAGCTCACAAAAATGGTCACAAAACCACCATATTCCAATCCCAAGGCCATATATGTTATTGTTAGTGTTCCAACACTTCCTTTGTGTTCTGGGTACAGAAGCAATTCATGTTGAATCACAGAATATATATTTTGATTTTCACAGAAATCCAGCATTGTTGACTCTGCTAGCCGTTGGAGGATGGAACTTTGGTGCGGGGTAAGCTCTTCCCTCTGACATTTGTCAGCATCAGTTTGCTATAGCTTAGAGAACAGTACAATCATTATTAAAAACTTAGAGCCTAGGGAAAGAGTTAGCTGACATCAATAGCTCTTACCTCCACTTGGTAACGTCTTCTCTTCCATACCAGTATGAGTAATTGTGGTTGGATTATTAGCTCTGTCCAACAGAGGTTGCAGTTGTTATGTTAGTCAATGGATTGAATATGAAAAACTAATTTAGACTTAGACTCAGATCTGGTTTGGAATGATTTGATTGAAATCCTGGTGCATTTGGCATAGCATAAAGATAAATCCACATTGCATGACTACTTGCACAATTGATTGTGCAACTAGTTGCTTGCGGGATATGACTTCCACCTTGGCATGAATTTTGTAACTGCTTGCAAAATTGCATTATGCAGATTTAACTACATAATGGGATTCTGGCCTACAAGTGATAATCGGTTCCCTGACAGTTCAAGTAAGCAATATTAATGTAAACACTAGAAAATGCTTCTGACCTGATGGAAAATTTGGGATCAAAAGATACAAAACACATTGTAATAATCTAAACCACATGTTACTAGAACATGGATAGCTATTATATTGATATAAGAATAGCTGTGACTAGGTGCAGTGCAGCAGTAAGACTGTGAACGGAACACTAATGCCATCTTCTCAAAATGAACAACTGTTTATTTACCCTGCATCCCCCTTGATTGGTTTAAGGGGGATGCAGGGTAAATAAACAGTTGTTCATTTTGAGAAGATGGCATTATGTTTATGTAGGATATTGAAATTCTTCATCTGAAGATTGGAAGTCCTTTTGTTACATCTTCAAGGGTTTGAATACATAAAAAGAATACATATTTTACAAACAGCCCTATCAAAAATAGCAACTTAACTTATTTATCTTTTTCTCATTGTGGAGTTAATCTACCCAAACCCTAAACTCTCCACCTGCTCAGCAGTCAATGATATACTTTGTCCTTTTCTATTACTTGTTGTGCTAATGGCAGTGGTTTCCCAGTAACTTCAAAGGGGATATTTTATCCACAAAAATATGTGTTATTATATTTTACCCAGTTGCACTTAGTTCCTATTGAAATTGGTGTGAAAAATCCATCATCGTGTCTAAGCAATGTTCAGTTTATCTGAATGGGAACTAAATGCAAGTATTCTTGATCTATCCTGCTATCTATCCCCATTCTAGATGAAAGGGGGAATAATCTTTTTCAAAGAGACCTGTATTATACTTTTCTTATAAAATCTATACTTTATAAACCATTATCTGACACTTTTTGTTGCATTGCAAACTAGGGAGGTAGGACAGAAGTGGTTTTCAGTCTACTATGCAGCACTTGACATGCCTAGATAAGCGTAGAGTAGAGTGAAAGCTTCATTATTGTCTATTTAATTTCCTCTCAGGCTTCTCCTGAGAAAAGATTAAATGTGATCTTAAACTGATTTGGGAGTTCTTGCTTCTGTCCAAACAATGGTGACTAGATCCACAATGGGATATCTAATTAATGTATTCTTTCTTGGAAGCTTTCCAGTTCTGTCTAGTATTGTTGCTTAACAAGGAAGTTATTTTCCCCCTCCAGATTCAGTGAAATGTTGTCTACAGATTCCAACCGCAGGACCTTCATTAATTCAGCAATTGCGTATGCGCGGCAACATGGATTTGATGGTATAGATCTGGTCTTTGAATATCCAGGTTCCAGGGGCAGTCCTCCTGAGGATAAGCATCGTTTCACTTTGCTGGTACAGGTAGGTTGTTAAGAAATTTTGTAATTTATTTATTACCAGAAGGAAAAAGAGATGTTTCTGATAGCTGGCAGTTAGAAGAGGGAATTCTTTAATTGCTGAAAGAGTCTGAGTGTACAGCAAGAGCTTTTGCTACTCTCTGTAATTTTCAAATTACGGTAGTTTTCTTTTTATGCTATTAGTCTGCAGGACCTAAGCACAGAGATTGATTTGGAGTCTGATTTAGCAGACATAGCCATGGCCTCTCCAGGATGATCCTCCAGTTCTCATCCCTAGCTGTAGATAAAAGTAGTTACAAGAATATTTTAGTGAAGTAATACCTTAGTTTACAAGCACAATCCGTTCCAGAAACCTGCTTGTAAACCAAAGCACTCATATATCACAGCAAATTTCCCCATAAGAAATAATGAAAACTCAGATGATTTGTTCTGGGGTCCCATAGACCACATACTGTACACACAAATTGCCAAAACTCACAAAAGAAGTTGGCTAGAAGTCCATGTCCACACCATGGTTTAGGTAGATGGCTGCAGAATCTGCTCTGCTTGGGACTTACAACCAGGGCCGGCGCTAGGTTTTTTTGTGCCCTAGGCAGCGGTGGCAATGGCGGGGTGGGGGGTGGCGGCGGGCAGGCTCTCCGCTCTTATTAGCCCTCTGGAAACGCACAGGCGAGAATGGCGAGGCCGAGTTGCTTCCGTGCGCTCGGGTGTGTGCCACATTTTTTTATTAGCTAGGAATGATCCCGCAGACAATATTGCGGTGACAGCCGGAGGGCGACGAGAGCGACGTGGGTCGCTGCGGAAGCGGCGGCGGTGGCGGCAGGGGGCGTGGGCGGGCGGTGGTGGCCAGCGGCGACGGTGGGGGCGGCGGTGCCCCCTCTCCATTTTGGTGCCCTAGGCAACTGCCTAGTTCACCTTAATGGATGCGCCTGCCCTGCTTACAACTGGATTTTACTCTGTGTTTTTAATGTGACAATAATAAAGTGCAATTTGTAGCCATATACACACTTGACTAGCTGCTCCAGGACTAGAAATGGTTTGAACAATAAGAAAGGATGTTGAAAACAAATTAAAGATATAAAGAAAAATTAAACAAACCCCTAACCCTGCACTCCCCTTTGAAAACATTCCTGGCTCGTGGAAGGGAGACCTTCCTTCCTTTCTCCTCCCTCTGCTTTTGAGGCTTGCCTGAGATGGAACATTTCAGACAATCATCCACAATACAGCAGGAGGAGAGAAAGGGGCTTATGTGTGATCATGTGACCTGCTGTAGTGCTTGTATTGCAAGACATTGCTCATTGATCAAGGCAAAATCTAGAAGAATTTTTTATTTGCAAAACACTCTTAAACCAACATACTTGGAATCCAAGGTATTACTGTATGCATTTGATGTGCAGGGGGTGGAATTGTAAAGCTGGAAATTGATAGATGAACCATGATGCCTCACTATTGGAGCCATTCTATTTGTTGGTCTCTTTCAAACTCCAGCTCTGCAGTTTGCCCCTCATTGCACATTTGGTGTTCAGCTGTATGCTAAAAGGGAGGGAGGAAGGAAGGAAGGAAGGAAGGAAGGAAGGAAGGAAGGAAGGAAGGAAGGAAGGAAGAAGCAGCTCTGTCTGTTTCTGGTCTTACCAACTCAGGTTCTATGAAAGAAACTTCTCGGTGGCCTGGTTTTGCACCACTTAGAGATAAATCTCACCAATGTTTTGCTTGCCTAGGGAATGCATGAAGCTTTCGAAAAAGAGAGCAAAAAGACTGGGCAGAAGAGGCTGTTGCTCACTGCAGCTGTTGCTGCTGGCAAGGCTACTATTGATGCTGCATATGAAATTAGCAAAATAAATGAGTAAGTTAAAAGAAAACATATTTTGTGAAATGAATTTTGGCAACCTACATGCGCGCGCACACTAATATGTATATGATGCATGGAACCCACCAAGCTGGCAATCTGAACTTCTAGTTTCAGATTGGCAAATCTCTGGTTTATTCAGTGTTGGGGAAAAGGCATTCTTCAAATCTGGGAAATATTTATTTATTTTGTTTGTTTAAACCCATATCCTTCACATTTAGTGGACAAGCCACTACTCTGGGTGGCTTCCCCCAAATTAACAAGAATACAAATTCAGTGTTTTAAAAATAAACATATAAAATAAATCCCCATTTAGTAGCAGATTGCTTCATCTTGGCACTGTGACACAATTTTCAGGGCTCAGCATTAGCTCACATTCAGCTTCGATGTGCTGAAGGTCAAGTGGTCAAAAATGTCTGTCCTTTTCAAAATATATACTGTATATGAAAAGCTTTAATTTTCTATTATGTTTTCAAATTTTATATGTGATTACCATAGATAACTATTGTGTTTCCTTGAATTCCTAGGATGGAATTGGGTGGAATATTTATTATGCAACAGGCAATCTTGAAATTTCCCAAGAATTCCAGGCATTTTTTCCATATGTCCCTCTCCTAAGTTTCCCAGCAGTTTATTTTTTTCCTTTTCCTTACCACAAAACCAAAACACTGGCCTGTTAAGAAAGGGAATATACAACAGCAGTGCAATCCTTTCTGGAAGCAACCTTGGAAAACATTAAAACATAATAGAACTACAGTATGAGTAAATTGTTGCTAAATTGCTCAAAACAATCTAATTCTCAATTATATTCTTTTGCAGATATCTAGATTTTATTAATCTGATGACCTATGATTTCCATGGTGGTTCTTTTGATAAAGTCACTGGGCACAACAGCCCCCTGTATGGTGGCAATCAGCCAGAAGAAGAAGATCCAGCTTTCAACTGTGTAAGCACACTGAACGATGCCTATTTTTTTCACTAAATTATGGGACTGAAAATGAATAGTTGGTATAAGACAGTTTCTTGTTCTTCTTCTAGGAATTTGCCATTAATTACTGGATCAAAAAAGGTGCTACTCCTTCTAAACTTCTCTTGGGATTTCCCACATATGGACGCACTTTCAAGCTTACTAGCCCAGACACATCCGTGGGTGCCCCTGCCTCTGGGACTCCCCCTGCTGGACAGTACACAAAAGAGGCAGGCTTCTGGTCGTACTATGAGGTAAAGAAACCAAAGGACATGAGAACCCCTCTGCTTCTCAGCATGGCTATGGATTATACAGTATTGCCTTCCCAAGCTTCCCAATGAAGCGTGTCTCACAGCATAGGGATGACCTAGGGAATTTGCTCCTATACGATCCAGAGATGGCTGCCAACTTTGGCATCTTTAAAGGGGAATTGATAAGGCTTCCAATGGTAATTAGTGATGAAGCCTATACATTATTCTCTAGTACCACAGGCTGCGCAACTTTGAATACCAGTTGCTGGTAAAATGACTGGAAAGATCTGAATGCCCATATAGAATCATAGACTTATTGAGTTGGAAGGGGGCTATAAGGCCATCAAGTCCAACTTCCTGCCCAAGTCAGGATTCCAAATCGAATGACATCGGACAGATGGTTGCCCAATGTTCTCTTTAAGGTCTCCAGTATTGGAGTATCTAGTCATGGGTCTCCAGTATTGGAGTGCTCACCACCTCCCAATTGGTTGCATTATTCTTTCTGCTCTAATTTAAGAACTTTTTTGCTATTTAGCTGTAATCTGGCTTTTTGTAATTAGAGCCCATTATTGAACCCACATTTCCTACACTACACAATTATCAAGTACAGATCTTGCCCCTTCTTTTTTTAATTTGTGTGTGTTGTGTCATTACAGTCGTGATCGACTCTTTGTGACCCCATGTCCATGGAGTTTTCTTGGCAGGAATACTGGAGTGGCTTGCCAGTTCCTTACTCCAGGCACCTACAGAGCCTGGTATTCCCTGGTGGTCTCCCATCCAAGTACTAACTAGGGCTGACCCTGCTTAGCTTCTGAAATCAGGCAAGATAGGATGTGCTTAGGGCATCTAGGCAGCTCTTTTTTTAATGACTTCCTTTCAAATATTTGAAAAGTGCTTTCATGTCTCTCCTCTCTTCTTCCCTCAATGCTAGACGCTTTTCAGACTTTCCTCATAGGACTTGGTTTCTAGTCCCCTCATCATACTTGTTGCCATCCTCTAAACTTGTTCCAGTTTTCTGGCATCCTTAAAAGTATGGTGTGCAGAACTGGGCACAAGACTCTAGACCAGTGATTCTCAAACTTTTTTTGTCATGGCACCTTTAAGAACATAAGAACATAAGAAGAGCCATGCTGGATCAGGCCAAAGGCCCATCTAAAAGCCCCAAGATGCGTTTGCATGAGACTAGATATCTGTCTCCTGATACCACTCCCCTGCATCTGGGCTAAAAGAAATTGCAGCACAGCTACTCTTAAAGCAGTTTGACTCTTTAGGTAAAGAAGGAAAAACAGTGCAAATTTAATGCTCAGTTGTCCTTAATGCAATGAATGAAACTGTTTAGATGTATGCACCCATGGCATATGCTCGCGGCACCCTAGGGTGCCACGGCACCCAGTTTGAGAACCGTGGCTTTAGATGATGGCTAAGCAGCACCAAATGGAGGAGGACTAGTTCCTCATGTGATGTGTAACTGGTAGTCATCTGAGAAGCATCTGGCTGGTCACTGTGGAAACAAGATGCTGAACTAAAGAAGCCTTTGATCCAATTCAACAAAATTATTTGTATAAGCCAAGCCTTTGTTGGTGGAAATTGTTTAGCTTGAAACTTTATTGTTGCCAGTGATGTTGTAATCAATATGGAAGTGTTGGTGCTCCTCATAACAATCTCCATGCTCAGTCCCCAGATGAAAAATGTCAACTGCATTGATCCGACTCAGCAAACTTGTTCTAGCAGTTTTCATATCCCCAAAGAAGAACAACTTTATATAGTTTGTAGATCTTAACTGATGTCGAATTCCAGGTCAAGCCATTTAAAAAATTGTTTTATAAGAGATATGATTCCCAAATCCCAATAATATATTGGCAGGAATCCTATTAGTCTTTGTATAATGTTTACTTAACTTGCTGTGACTAAATGATGAACTGCTGAAGTGTGTCTCAGTTGCATAATTAGGTTTCTGATGAAGCATATGACCAAGGCCTAGCACCTCATTAATTAGTCAAAATTAGCAGCAGCAAAATATGCAAATCTTACTCAATCGCTAAAAGGGCTTTGGTCATTGCTGCTGGGAAGATTAACCCCCAATTCAAGCTAAGCTCTGAGCAAGAGGGAATGTTAAAGAATTATGAAAATGCCATTCATTCTGCTAATAAGCAAATCTATTTGCTTTAACTTGTTGAGTAATAATAACTGTACCACAGCACCAGCTCCTCTATGCAATATTTTCTGTTTTTTCCTTCTGAGTTTGAATATCCTAAATATTTTCTTAATAACCATTGGCAATGTTCTTGGTTTGAATATGCTTCTAACATGTTTTGTTTTAATTATCTCCTTCTCTCTGTGTGTGTGAATACTGTATAATATTTCTGATGTTTTGACACATCTGTGTTGACATACTGTATGTGTAGTCTCTCATAGTGCCTCCTTGATGTTTGTACTCCCAGTGTTTCTTCTTTCTGTTACTACTTGTGATTGGCTGTTCCTCAGAATACCATTCTTTCTTTCTATTGTGACAAGCCTGACCTATTGGCCAATTTCCAGCAGAGTCTGCTATTTACATCATGCTATCAAATGCATAGTTGACACTTAATCTGTCCATGACATCTTGTTGCAGATTACAGGATGATGCCTCTCTGTTCCATGTGCAGAGTCTGATTGTGATGACAATTAATTGAAGGCTAGGTTGACAAATAATCTAATATTGACAATGGAATAGAGCCTTCAACTACATGTTCTGCTGCTGGAACTTAGAGAATTGGTCTTTCTGGGAGGATGAATTTTCTGTCAAAGAGACCCAAATCTTTTTGAGGACGTCGCTGCTCAGGGAGCTTTCTTTGCAGCCAAGCATTCCATCTGGGGTCTGAAGAAGAGGCCATACTTTTAGGCCAGGCCCTTTCTGACTCCTCTCCATCCTGTGGTTTGCACAGGGGGCCATATAATTAATGCTCACTAGATGACTCCTCTGTTAACTGTTGTGTTCCTGTATTTTTGTGTAATTCAAATGAATATGCAACAGATTTGTTTCCAGTTTTTTTTAAAGCATCCCACAGCCTTCATATAAAAGGCTGATTGCTAACTATTAATTGCTAATTGAATGTGCTGCAAAACACCATCTGGCTTTTGATTTGAGTCATGGACATGCTTCATAATGAATTATTCACAATTATTTGCCAAAATTCAAGAGTCCTAGTAATCAATTGCCCCATATACTTGAAACAGGTAAATTTCATAAGCTAGACCATTTTTAAAAAAGCAACTACTTTAATAGAGTAAAAAATATTAGAAAGGATCCATCAAATCAAAAATGTATGTGTACCCACATTGACCAACCATTACAACATGATATGTTTCTTCCCTGCCATAGATCTGTGATGCTCTTAAAAATGGTGCTACTGTTGAATGGATTGATGACCAGGCAGTGCCTTATGCCTACAAAGATTCTGACTGGGTTGGCTATGACGACAAAATTAGTTTTCGATACAAAGTAAGCTCTTCTTTATTTACTACTTAGCCCACTTTTATGTTTGGTATGCCCTTTGGTTTGCAGCATCACCTACCAAATGTATAAATATTGTACCATAAGACCATGTATCTTATCTGCAGTCAGATAATATTAAAAATAGGGAAAGAAAAACCCTAGAATTATGTTAGTAAAGATGAAGTTACTAGGGATGGGTACAAAATGGAAAAATTGAGTTTTGTTTCAGTCCGTTTCGTCCCCCCATGTTTCATTTTGTATTGCAAGTAACAAAAATTTTCAAAAGAATTTTGTTATTTATGATACGAAACAAAACGAGGTAAGGGAATCACCCAGCAGGGGGATGAGAGGGTAGCACTGATGTCAGCACTCCCCTCCCAGTCCCTGCTGGTTGGAGCCACTCAGCTGCCTTTGGGTGACTTGGAGCCCTTTTTGGGGGAGCTCTTAACTCTCTGCCTGCCTTTAGTGGATGTCTAATGGGGTTGGAGCCCATCAGCTTTTCTCTGCTGCCGCTGGGAGGCAGCAGCGGCAGCAGAGAAGAGTGTTCCAGGAGGACTCACCACCACTGCACCCGCTTCTGCTGCTGTGGAGCCTTGCGGAAGCAGACAAGGGCCGTTACTTCACGAAGTGCCTCGCTTCGAACCGACCTTGCCTTCGCTGTGAATTCGGAGGCGGTCACGTGTTCTCGCTTCGCTCCCGCCCCTGTTTCTCAGTACTCACGAGCTGCAGTTTTAGGACCGATTCGAGCACAACCTCACGTGCTCCCTTCGCATTCACATGCCATTTTTCAACGTTCCTTATTTCCCATCTGTCCTTTAAAAAAATACCTACCGACGGCGTATCGATGCACTGATGCTGGACTGTCAGTTGCAATGGCTCTACTGATTTCAACTGTTTCCTGGCATCATTGGCAGCCCCCCCCGCCGCCGCTACTCGGGGGGAGCCCCGCATGGCACAGCCGCCCGCCCTCCGCCGCTTGCACGCTGCCTGCCCCGGGTGCCCTGCTCTGGCCGGGCGAGGTGGCAGCGGCTCCTCCTGCTCCCGCCGCCGCCGCCGCCGCTACTCGAGCGAGGAAGTAACAGCGCAAAGCGATGAAACGATATAGCGATGCATCAATATCCCTGTTTGAATATTTTTTTAAAAAACTTGAAATAAAAGCCAAAAACCGAGACCACACGTCACATTGGGAGCGAAGCGAGATGCGAAGCGAAAAGATTCCCGGCCGCTGGCAGGGGAACCACTCACCCCGCTTGGAGCACGGTAAAGGGGGCGTGGTCGGGGTGGCATCACAGCCAAAAAGGAGGAGCGTGCAGACTAAAATGATCGATTCGCACAGAAATGAGGGCTTGCCGCGAAGCGAGCGGTTCGTGAAGTAACGGCCAAGCTGAGTTAGGTGAGTCCTCCTCTAACATTCTTTTCTGCTGCTGCTGCCATTTTAAACAGGCTCCACCCTCTGACAGCTAGGCTGGAGCCTGTTTAAAATGGAAGTGGCGGCGGAGAAGAGTGTCGGAGGAGGACTCGCCTCCTAGCTCACAGCTCCTTTGCCTGCCTCTGCGAGGCTCCAGAGGTGGACGCAGCGGGGTCGTGTCCTCCTGGGACACTCTTCTCTGCCCGCTGCCACCTCCCAGCTGGGAGGCAGTGGCGAATCCCCCAGCGGGGAGGGAAGTGCTGACATCAGCGCTCCCTTCTCACCCCCCTGCCAGGGGATCCCCATCAGTGGTGGTGCCTCTTTGGCAGCGATCCTCTTACAAGTGGAACAAAAATGTTTGTTTTAACAAAAAAAATGCTATTTTGTTTCATTTGTAACGAAATGCTGCTTCTTCGTTTCATTTCGTTTTGTTTCATTTCTTTACGTTACATAACAAACCGATGAATCAGTGTTTCGTTTTTCGTTTGGTGCCCATCCCTAGAAGTGACTACAAATTGACCACTAGAGGGAGCGAGATACCATACTATGTATAAAATTTGCTGGAGAAATACAGTATATTTCTATGATTGTGAAGATTCTTAGTTATCCAGGTGAGTTTATCTGGAAGTTGAATCATGGCAACTGGACTTCTTTTCTTGAGAGATCAAAACGTTTCGCTACTCATCCATACTGCCTGGACAAGTAGCAAAACGTTTCAACCTCTCAAGCAAAGAAGTCCAGTTGCCATGACTCAACTTGCAGATATTTCTATGGTGTAATTACCAGAAATGGCTAATAGACAGAACCAGACACCATACTAAGTAAAGCATCTCTGCATTATATATCTAACACCCTTTGACTTTGAAGTCGGTTTCTCTTGTATCAGCTTCTGAAGCAAATTATGCTAGGAAACATCCAGCCATGACGTGAACTGGGAATGTGTGACTCTCAGGCCACAACTCCAATAATCATCCATCACCGTTGATTACACACTTGCTTGGGCAAAAGGGCCTTGCACTACATCCATAATGGGAAGGCCACACCCCTGCTCAAATACTGGTTATATTTAACAGAACCTTTCCTTGCATAGCATGCATTTTTCTGCTTTTCATGGGACCACTGTAATGCAGTGCTATCCAGCAACATATACCATTAGAGTCGCCTGAGGATGGGTACTTTTGGTAAGTTATTCAGAGAAGGAGAATTTGGCAGGGAATCTCAACAGTCCTGAAATCTGTATATACCTCTTGAGATAAATGCCTCATAAGACAAAAAATTGTAGGAAGAAAACAATTTCCGGGAATAGGAATGCTTTGCATGACAAAAAAATTCCCATATGGGATGCAAGAAGAAAAACTGTTCTGCATGTACCCAGGGGGAAAACAAACAGTTTTTCCCTTTGTTCTAGCCTCTGGAAGGGATTAATCCATTCACAATGCATTCCTATGGGAAACTGCGTTTAGCAAGACAAAATTTTCATAAAACGAAGTGACCCATAGCCTCCATAATGGATTAATCCATTCCCAATGCATTCCTATTGGAAACTGTGTTTCGTAAGACAAAATTTTCATAAAACGAAGCGACCCATAGCCTCCGGAATGGATTAATTCATTTTCAATGCATTCCTATGGGAAAACCACGTTTCATAAGACAAAATTTTCTTAATACAAATTGACCCGTAAAACCAATTAAATTTGTTTTAGGAGGCACCACTGTAATATGATTCCCTTATCTACCTGCTAAATGTATCGGCACAGTTTTTCAGTTGGCCACAGAGATTCATGAGCAAGACAGTTAATTGCTGCTTTTTGATCAGCACGAAATGGAAGAGAAGTGTGATAACAGTATTTTGTGGGCATGCCTTCACCATGTGCATCTGCAGTGGAGTCAAGCTGCATCTGTTCCTCATTCAGATGTTTAACTTCTAATGGGCAATATGAGGGGTTGGAGCCTGTCCACTATTTTTTAAATGACCTGTGCATGTTCTTTCCAAAGTAATAAAAGCTAAAGCTTTTATGAAAGGCAAAACATTAAGAGCAGCCGACTCATTCATTAATTTCTTCAAAGAGACTCTGGAAGTTGAGTCATGGCAACTCACCTGGATGACTGAGAATCTTCACAGACTTCAAAGAGACTCTTCTTTGATTGCCGTCTGTGCTAGAAAGGAAGGGGATATGTTATCATCATCATCAGCCATTTTAGAACTGCATAATAAGAAGGGACCCTGTGGATTATCAAGCCTAGCCTCTATGAAGAAGACTCAATAAGGAATTGAACTCCCAGTCTTTAGCTTTGCACTGTACCTAGATCTGTAAACCAGTCAGCTTGTTTGCTGGCCTTCTTTTGCAGTTAGAAATGAGCATGAACCTGGTTCTTAGGCGTCTGCTGGTTCGTCAGCACAACACCACAGCTGCTGCACATTCCCTTTCCCCATCCCTACCCACCACCCTGCTGCCCCACTCAACAGCCTGCACGCAGTTGTTGCCCTCTTCTTCTGGCTTTCATCCAGTTCCAGCTGGAGAGCCTGCTTCCCTCCTTCTCCTCCTCCTCCTCCTCCAGCAGCCATCCATTCAGACATGGAAAGAAGCAGGGCAGGGATGCTTGCAGTGCTGCCTTTGAGTGGGAAAATGCTAGAGAAAGTGTATTTCTATAGTAGGTTGTTAGTGTTTTAATGCTTTATTTTTAATATAATATTTTAATATTTCAATTCTGGTTCAGATAATTGGTTTTCACTGTAAAACTTGTTATTTTCTGTATTGTCTTGATGATGGTACTTGTCAGTGGAATCATAAAAGACATGCCATTCTTGGCTGGTTTTGTTGGTAGGCTCAGTTTTTGAAGGACAACTCCCTTGGTGGAGGCATGGTATGGGCAGTGGACCTGGATGACTTCGTCGGTACCTTCTGTGGTGAGGGACGTTACCCTCTTTTGACTGAACTGAAGAAATTGCTTTCAGGCAATGGTAAGATGATACCAATGACCTATTTGTAGAGTTATTAACGAGAATGCAATTTTTTCCAGCATTTCAGAATCAGAATCAGAATACTTTTATCAGAATCAGAATACTTTTATTGGCCAAGTGTGGTTGGACACACCCAGAATTTGTTTTGGTGAAATATGCTCTTCATATAAAAGGAAATATAAGAATCAGATAGGGCCTTTTCACACGACCCCTAAGATCCGCTGGCCACTTAAATTCGGACCAGAGATCTTAGGGGTTTGTCGCTGTTCCTGCGTTCCCACCCCCTCCCCACTCCTGGCTGCTGGCTGCGTGAGGGGAGGGAGAAAAAACAGGAAGAAAAGAGACGTGGCTCACCTCCGTTCTGCCTCTCGCTTTTGCCGCGGCAACATTCCAGTCTCTTAAGTAGCTCTTAAAGGGGCAGGAGCCAAAAAACAACAAACAGAAGCGAGGAGAGCCCCACACTCACTATCGTTACACCGCATCAAAGAATTTTCACCTCCAGAGAGCAGGTACTTGAAAGGTGTGCTGGGATGCGCTAAAGTGGGCATGGTCGCACTTAATTTCCTGTAAACTCCGGAGCTGGTGGGGAAACATTTTTAAGCTCCAGAGCTGGGAGCCATTTGCCCCGGAGTTTAGGGGTCATGTATAAACGCCCAAAGTCAACAATAAAAACACAGTACAACAATACAATATAACCTATTATTTAAAAAGGAAGAAGAGAAGTAAAAATTAATTATTCAATTATTTATTTCCTTCTTTCCTGTCGTTTTTAAAAGGGGAATTGTGGGAAATTCAGAGCTTGGAAGTGTTACTCTTTTTTTTGGGAGTAAAAGTCAACATGGTGTGTCACAGCTTGTTGCTTTGGCATTTACATGTAAATGCCAAAGCAACAACGAGGAGCTCTTTCGTGGATAAGAATAAACATTATATGTTGTTCCCTCTCTGTTTTTGTAGTAGCTGAAAAAGAACCAGTAAGATGGGTTGTTTATCTATACATATTTTTACAGAAAAATTATTCATATAGGATACTTGACTTTCAGCCTGATCTTGAACAGATTAAAGCAGAAGGAAGTCTCAGTACAGGTGCAGGATATATAGGAAGTAATTAAAGCCATTTCTGTAATATTTTGCTACAGTGATTTGAAAGAAGTTCGATGTCTCCAGGTTATACTGCAGCTGAATCCCTTGTGTACCTGCATTTGTTTGTTGCCGTAGGCTGTCATGGCTGTTAGGAAAATGTATGTTGTTTGCAGAAAGTTGCTTATCTGATTTTCGTCTCTCTTTCAGTATGTGGTGGCTCTGGACCTATGCCATGGCCCACTGAAACTCCTAGACCAAGCAAGACTGCTCCACCCACCACCACTCCACCCAATTATGGACTTTTGTAAAAACAAACCAGATGGCAATTATGTCTACCCCCCAGATCCACATAAATTCATTTCTTGTGCCAATGGAATCACTTATATAATGGATTGTCCAACAGGTCTAGTTTACGATCCAGATCTAGATAGGTGTGAGGAGCCATCTTCACATTTTAGCCAGTTGGGTGCAGTTGAAGAAAACTTTTGTGAAAACAAACCAGATGGCAATTACGTCTACCCCCCAGATCCACATAAATTCATTTCTTGTGCCAACGGAAACACTTATATACTGGATTGTCCAGCAGGTCTAGTTTACGATCCTTTTCTACACAGGTGTGCAGAGCCATCTTCACATCTTAGCCAGGTGGGTCCATTTGAAGAAAACTTTTGTGAAGACAAATCTGATGGTAATTATCCTTACCCAGGAGATGCAGAAAAATACTACAGTTGTTTTAATGGGAAAACAAAGCTTAAAAGGTGTCCACATAATCAGGTTTTTATTATTGCTCAGGGCAAATGTGGGCCACCACTTGAACCTTGATTTATGGATTAGCATTGTAAAAACGAAGCTGATTGTGATTATGTTTATCTCTGTCAGGAAATCCACAAAAACACCACATTTACTCTAAAGCATTAAAACTTGCATACGTTTGTCCAGGAGATCTTATTCCACATTAAATGGTTGCTTTTCTGGGTTTTGTGGCCTGAACAAGAAATAAAGGACGAATTATTTCAAAGTTGGGGGGAAATCTGGTCTATAAAAATTATATGAACACCATACCAGATAATATCTATAAACCAGGAAAAAAATGGCAGATCAGTATTATTCAAGGTCAATTTCTCAAATCTAAAAATTGTGGAGGGTGTAATTATGAATAGTGTACAGAAGCCAGCTGAAACCACTAACTGATGAGAAGCAGGATTTTTCTATTTAATTTTAATGCTCATGCTTGTTGCATTGTGAGCAAATCATCCAAGGCTGATACAGGGATGTAATGGCGGGGGGAGGCAGAGGGGATGTAACTGGGGGAGGAGAGGCAGAGGAACTGGGGCTTTGTCCAAGGGCATGGCAATATGGATGATGCCACAATCAAAAACATAAATGTACTGGTGACTGTTAAGAAAACAAGTGACAGCACCTCTGGGCCATATTCACATTGGTTGCATTTCTGATCTGAGTCTTAAAGAGTAAGCTGATTATCTCCATAAAGAAGAAAAAAAATGATTGAAACTGAGACATCGGTTGACTACCTGTCAATGACTTCAACTGAACAACCCATGAAATCACTGCAATGAAATGTCCATACATACTATATCCTTATTCAAATTAATACTACAACAAATACTGTGCATTGGAGCACAAATGTACACACATTACGTTCAGAAAGGGTAGTATTTGGAGAGCTCGGTGGGTTAAGTCTCTGGCTGTGGTGTTAGAGGTCAGGAGTTCAGTTCCCCACTGGGTCTTCTTAAGAGGGGCCGGACTCAATGATCCAGCTCTCCAGTTCAAATCATGGTTTTTGACATAGTTTCCAACCATTACTAAAATGCAAGAAAAGAGACTTCAGAAATAGCCAAGCCAATTTCATAGCAGTATTTCTTAATCATCAGGTAGACCAATGCATCTCACATTGTCAAAGAGCAGGTGCGTACTGTGGACTGTCCAAAGGGCCATAATATGTTTGACCTAGCTTCCCTATGTTCCAAAACTATAAAAACACTGATAGATATGGGTGTTATACATTTAAATTACAGAAAAAAAGATACCTAAGCAATGCCAGTATTGTAGAGAGAGTCATAGATCATGGAATGCTGAATCCATTTAAAATATTTTCACCAAGGTTGCAAGCAACAACAGGACTAGGCAGAATATTAGGTCTTCTAAGTCAGAAACTCCTAATGAAAGCAATATGCGACCATCTGTTTGATTAGCTCATTGGTTCAAAGGATAAGTCTTCTAAGCCTGTTTCATTGGGAGTTTAGTTCCTCTGACACTAGAGACAGTGTGGTGTAGTAGCTAAAGAGTCATGGGAACTTCTCAAACAAATTACAGTATATCACGGGAGTACACCCCCCCTCACATTTTGTAAATATTTTAGTAAGTTTTTCATGTGACAACACTGAAGAAATGACACTTGGCTGCACAGTAAAGCAGTGAATATACAGCTTGCATAACACTGTAAATGTGTTCTTCCGTCAACATAATGCAACACACAGTAGTTAATGTGTAAATTGCTGGCAACAAGAATACATCCCTAGGTGACAATGTCCAAATTGGGCACAACGTGTCAATGTTTTGTGTGGCCACCATTATTTTCCATCACTGCCTTAACCCTCTTGGGCATAGAGTTCACCAGATCTTCAAAGGTTACCGCTGGAGTCCTTTTCCACTTCTCCATGATGACATAACGGAGCTGGTGGAATGTTAGACATCTTGCAGACCTCCACCTTCTGTTTCAGGATGCCACACAGATGCTCTATAGGGTTTATGCCTGGAGACATGCTTGGCCCGTCCATCACCTTTACCCTCAGCTTCTTTAGCAAGGCAGTGGTCATTTTGGAAGTGTGTTTGGGGTTGTTATCATGTTGGATTACTGCCCTGCAGCCCAGTCTCTGAAGGGAGGGGATCATGCTCTGCTTCAGTACATCACAGAACATGTTGGCATTCATCGTTCCCTCAATGAACTATAGCTCCTCAGTGCTGGCAGCACTCATGCAACCCAGACCATGACATTCCCACCACCATGCGTGGTTGTAGGTACGACACACTTGTCTTTGTGCTCCTCGTCTGGTTATTGCCACACACGCTTGACACCATTTGAACCAATTAAGTTTATCTTGGTCTTGTCGGACCACAGGACATGGTTCCAGAAACCCATGTCCTTAGTCTGCTTATCTGCAGCAAACCATATGCGGGCTTTCTTGTGCATCATCTTTAGAAGAGTCTTCCTTCTGGGATGGCAGCCCTGCAGACCAGTTTGATGCAGTCTGTGGCGTATAGTCTGAGCACTGACAGGTTGACCCCCCCACCCCTCCAAGCTCTGCAGCAATGCTGGCAGCATTCATACGTCTATTTCCCAAACTCATCCTGTGGATATGATGCTGAGTACAGGCACTCAGCTTCTTTGGTCAACCATGGTGAGGTCTATTCTCAGTGGAACCTATCCTGTTGAGCCACTGTATGGTCTTGGCCACTGTGCTGCAATTCAGTTTCAGGGTCTTATAGCCCTAAGCCATCTTTATGTAGAGCAACTATTTGGTTTTTTCAGATCCTCAGAGGTACCATGAGGAACCATATGGAACTTCAAGTGACTAGTATGTGAGAGTGAGAGTGATAATACCAAATGTGAGAGTGAGATAACATCTGCTCCCCCTTCACACCAGAGACCTTGTGACACTAACAGGTCGCATGACACCGGGGGGGGGGGAACGGCTACTTGAGCCCATTTTGGACATTGTCACCTAGTGGTGTACTCACATTTGTTGCCAGCAGTTAGACATTAATTGCTGTGTGTCTGTGAAGATTCTCAGCCATCCAGGTGAGTTTATCTGGAAGCTGAGTCATGGCAACTGGACTTCTTTTTCTTGAGAGACTGAAACATTTTGCTGCTCATCCAAACAGCTTTATCAGTCTGGGGAAAAAAAGCTACCTGGGAGTTCTCCATTTTATATTTCACAAATAGAAATAGAAAAAGAACTCCAGTTGCCATGATTCAACTTCCAGATGGCTGTGTGTTGTGTTATTTTCAGGGGACAGCACATTTACCGTGTTATACAAGCTGTATACTCACTACATTACATTGTAGCCAAGTGTCATTTCTTCAGTGTTGTCACATGAAAAGATACACTAAAATATTTACGAAATGTGAGTGGGTGTACTCATTTCTGTTATATGCTGTACTGTCTATGCTCCACTGAGCTATAATGGTCAGTAAGTAATCCTGGGCCACTTGCCCTGTTGTTCATCTGACTTCTCTCACTAAATGAAATAAAATGATTTGGGTGACTAAAATTTTATTTCAAGATTTCAAGCTTGACCTACTGTTCATTCATGACTATATTGGCAATGAGTCTCATGTGACTTTGCTAGACACGAGACTCGAGAATATTGTATATGAAGTGCATGCCAACATTTTAATCTCTTATTCAAGACAGTTCACTAGATGGGGGATATCTGGCTCAGCAGTACTATGAGCAAGAAGGATCTTGGGATTGTCGTAGATCACAAGCAGGAGATATGAGCCAACAGTGTGATGTGGCTACAAAAAAGGCAAATGCTTTTGAGGCTGCATTAGCAGAATTACAGTCTCCAGATCCTGCAAGGTGCTAGGTCCTCTCTATTCGGCACTGGTTCAACTTCTTCATCTTAAGTACTGTCTAGCTTTGTACTTCAAGAAGGATGCTGACAAATTGGAACACGCTCAGAGGAGGACTACAAGGATAATGAGGGGGTTGGAAACCGAGCCCTACAACAAAAGGCTGAAAGAACTGAACATGTTTAGTCTTGAGAAAAGGAGATTGAGGGAGATTGAGTCCAGTAGCCATGACTCAACTTCCAGGTTGAGGGGAGATGTCATAGTATTTTTCAGACGCAGTACTTGAAAGGGCTGTCATGCAGAGGAGGGGTGGGATCCCTGAATATTGGACACGCAACAATGGGCTCAAATTACAGGAAGCCAGATTTTGGTTGAATATCAGGAAAAACGGCAACACTGGAGAGATTCAAGAGAAATTAAGACAACTAGCTGGTGGGTATCCTTCAGTTTGTATTCCTGCATTGAGCAGGGGTGTTGGACTCGATGAATTTATAGTCCCCTTCCAACTTTATGATTCTATAAACCTAAGACTGTATGGGTAAGGATAATATGATTGTTTCCCAGCACATCTTGTGTGGCTTAGTGCATAATGGTGGACCAGTTGCAACCTTAAAGCATTTCATTAGGGCATCTTGTCCTATTCAGATATTCCTGTATTCAAGTAGTTCTGTTTAAGTATAAGATACTCTGAGTAAAATTAGGGTAGCCCAAGATTTTCCATCTTCTTGAGGATTAAGCAAGGTGTACAAAACTGCTATAGGGACACCTGGAAGATGAGTCATGGCACTGGACTTCTTTTCTTGTGAGATCGAAATGTTTTGCTACTCATCCTAGCCACATCATCAATCTGAGGAAAATTGGTGGTGAGGCCTCCAATTTTAGTTCAACTTGATTTCATATCACCCTGGTCTGAATAGGGTCATTAGGCGGACAGTGGCCTGAATTGGCTTGTTAGGTGGACAATGGCCAGTGTGTCACAGCCACACTGCAGGGACACTTCACCAGTCCATTTTCTTTTGCTCATGATAGTGTATTATGTGAAGTAGCCCAAACCTTAGAGGCACAGAGGTACATAAAATTCAGAACTTGGTTCAGATTGCTTGCGAAGTTCTCTGTTGAGAAAAGCACTGGTAACCCATCTGCCTGGGCTCAAGAAACCATGGCATGGGCTTTCTGGTGGTGGCACCCTGGACCTTCTGCATTTCCCCCTTTGCTTTGACTATCTTTTCAATGCTTATATTTTGATGCCTCCCTCTCGCTTTGGAATTATATTTTATTTCAAAAGGTTGGTGAGTGTTGCATTTGTGCTTTTGTGGCAGCCTGTTTATCCTCTGCTGTTGAGAGAGAGAGAGAGAGAGAGAGAGAGAGAGACTCTGTGTGTGTTTGTGTGGTAGGAAACAAGGAAGCCTTCAGTTCTATAGACCTTTTTGTTTCCTTCTCTGCGCCCGGGTGGCTCGCTTGGCACTGGGGGTGTGCCGGGAATTCTTCGAGAAAGCCAACGCCGGAGGGCTGCTGCTTCTCTCTCCTCGACCCGTCTCCCTCCCGGCGCATCCCGCTCCCAGTGGCGCAACGGGGGCGGGCGGGCGGCCGACGGACGGAGTTCACGGGAAGCGCCGCCGAAGTCCAGCGGGCCCCGCGGCTCTCGGCAAGGCCGGCCGTGCGAGCGAGCGAAGGCGGGGCCCCGGTCGGGCGTCCCCCCCTGTACCGCCGGCGAGTGCGCGAAGGCGAGCCGTTCGTCGCCTTTCCCTTCTTGGGCGGCGAAGGAGGAGGAGAAGGAGGCACCCGTCCCCCCTCGGATCCGGTTTCTTGGCGCCCGCCCCCCTCCCTCCGTGCCTCCCTTGGCGGACGTCGGGCTTCGGCCAGGCGTTTGCAGCCGCCGCGGTCGCCGCGATGGGAACGTGGGCCCTGGCGGGCGTCGTGCTTTGCAGCCTGGCCGCCGCCGCCACCCTGGGTAAGGCGGGCGGCGGCGGGTGGAAGGGGAAGAATCGGCGCCCGGCGGGGGGTGGGTGGGATGCGGCGCTGCCGGGGGCTCTCCGACTGGCGGCGCACTGCTCCGCCCGGCGCGTCCCGCCTGGGGTCGGAGCGGCAGGGCGACGTCGGCAGGGGGCAGCTTGGGGGCCTCGCCAGCACGACGCAAGCCTGAGGGGGGGGGCGGCGGCGGCGGGAGGGGATCGATGCCCGCCCGCCCCGGGAAACAGGGGTCGTGGGTCTGCCCCTCTCTGCTGCGGGAAGGGGAAGGATCCAGAGTTAATGCCGCATAGTGCTCCCCCATCTACCTTGCAAAGTAATGCCGTCACCCAGAGTGCCTCTGAGCATGTGTAAAATACCTTTCCCATTTCCTAAATAGCTGGGATAGGCGGCGCGGGGCATGGATGGGTTGCTCCTGCACTGACTGCACCTCCCGGCTTTAATCCCAATAGATCAAGGCGGTTGGCTTGAGTGTTTTCCTTTTTTTTTTTTTTTTGCCGGCTCACTGCAGTGTGCTTGTTTTGGAAGCTGGCACAGGTGCTTGATCCTCAAGATTTTCAGCTCCCGGAAAGACCCGCTAAATCTGGACGGAGGTCTCTTTTCTTCTAATGTCATCTTCGCCCACGTGGAGATCCCCTTGATGTGAACCGGTGGGGACAGACACGGGGGACCCATCCACGGTTGAATGATTGACCGTAAACAGAACTAGGAGGAAGAATAATTAAGAATCTATTACTGTAACTTGCTTGGCAGTAAATTGGCATAATTGTCCTGAGTTGGAATTTTTTTACCCTGGAATTATTTTTAGGAGCCCAGGAACTAGGAGATAACTGGAAGCATGAAATAGATCTTGCAAACCAGAGGGAATTTCTGAGCATGCTTCTTTGAAATCAATAGGGATTACAGAATAATCTGAATGCTCATTCATATCCGTGGAACCTATGCAGGGAAAAGCTTTCAGTACCTGTTTAGTATCAGAAGCAGCACAGATCTCTGTACCAGTTGCTGGGGAACAAATGTAAGACGATGCTACTATGGAAACATTTCTTCAAATGCCACTATAGCGAAACTTAACATTAGTCTATATGCCGTCTACAGCAGTTTTTGACAATGCAGATACCTATTTAAATATTTTATTATTTGTATGTCTACATCTACCTACAGCTAGGTGTAGTCACGTTTCTTGCCACATCCTTGTTGATCTCTGTGTCAATGGTGACTTTGTCTGAATTATTTTTGTCTGCGGTTAGGGAATTATGCTAACACATAATTAGGGGGATCCAAGCTAAGTATCCTGTTGGGTGACTTCTTAAAATATATATAGGCAGGCACTATTTGTAGAAATGTAAAAATGTGCCTTGACTTGCCTGCTCATAGTGGTTTAGCACTTTTTCTGAAAAAGTGAGATCATCTGACCATACTGTGGAGTTAGTCTGATATTTATTTGGAATTGTGCCTTGTCTCCCATCCATGAAAAGATTTAACACTGGCAGATAAACATCTACAGTCCAGTTTTGTTCAATTGTCATGTTCTCAGTTTGTACTGGGCACCTTTAAGAACAGAGAAGGTTGTTTTGTGCTCATTGGTCCATCTATCCCAGAACTGTCTACCTCGATTTGGCGGATATTCCCCCGGGTCAAAGGTGGAAATCGTCTTCCTTATCTGATACCTAATTGTTTATGTGGAAAGGTTAGGAGTTTTCTCTGTGGGGAGTTCTCTATGCCAATCATGTGCTATATCATTAAAGCTAATGCCCTCACCAGTACCTATTTTTATCTGCCTTTCTCAAATCTAACGTAAATTGGAGAAACTTTATTGGCCAGATCATACTCGAAATTATTAATGCCATTGTCACCATGGAGATTTATTACGAGGTGTTTACCTGCAATTGCCATTTATTGTTTCACATTCCATTTAATCCCCCACACACACACACTTTGGGCCCAGAACCTGTATTCCAGGTGTCTGAAGATGTGGGATGTAATCAATGAAATGTTACATTGAAACAAATTCATTACAATATACTGTATACCAGTGTTGGTGAATCTATATATCGCCCCTTCACAGCCACCTGTGTTCAGGCTAAATTGCTGTATTGGCACTTACCAGTGGGATGGTATTATCCCTGGGAAGGTGTTGAGTGCCTTCTTCTCCACTTCTTTTATAGGTTATCAACAATGATTGACACTGGGTAACATTGTTATTAATTGCATTTATGTATTGCCTCCAGCACCATTTAGATTACATTTACTTTTTGTCAAGACACCTCCCAGCATCCCTTGGCCAGTGTGTCCTATTTATGATGCCTGATGTTTTCTGAGAGTCATGGTCTTTTTAAAAAGTAGCTTTCTGGCCTCCCTCACTCTTGACATTTTTAATAACTCTGCAGAATATTATAACAGGTCCATTAGCATACACCAAAACTGAGCGATGAGACAGTTGGTTCCTGAATCTTGAAAAACATCTCATCTCCTAGTGTTTAACCAGACCGCCTACTCAGATTTACATAATTGGTTATCTTTTTATCCTTTAATTACCCATTGTTTCCTTTATTTACTCATTGTATTTGAGGTCAAAGGGTTGCCAGGTTACAGTGTCTTGGTTTTACACTTTAATTTTTCTCTGGTTTCTTCATTTCCATATCTAAGAATCCAAGATGATTCCCCCACCCACCCATTCTACCCTTGTTTACCTTTCCTGCTTTTTTCCAGAGAGAGAGAGAAGGCAAGCCCTTCATTATTCAGAGTGCAGGCTTGTCAGGAGGAAAAGCCTTCACCACTGGTTTAGCATGATGAATGGATGTACTGTATTCACTCTGCAGCAGCAGTTTGTTGCCTTTAGTTCCTTTCTGTCAAGCAGTAATTTAACTAATACCAGTCAGGTGACAGTGCTTCTAGATATACTGTTGTCTCTTTCCAGGGCTTTAGATTTCAAAGATTATAATAATCATGAGCTACAAGTCAGTTTTGACTTATGGCGGCAACCCTTTTCAGGGTTTTCTACATAGAGATTACTCAAAAGTGAATTGCCATTCCCTTCTTTGGGAGGCATCTGGAGACGGTGCAGCTCACCCAAGGCTACACAGGGTGTGGTGACGGCATCTGGCCTGGATGCCTTCAAAAGGGGATTGGACAAATTCCTGGAGGAAAAGTCCATCACAGGTTACAAACCATGATGGAGATGTGTAATCTTTAGGCTTAAAACCAGGGTACTTCCAGGGCCAGAGGCAGGGGAGTGGTGTTAGGAGACAGATATCTAGTCTCATGCACTCCCAGATGCATCTGGTGGGGCCACTGTGAAAGACAGAAAGCTGGACGAGATGGGCCTTTGGCTTGATCCAGCATGGCTCTTCTTATGTTCTTATGGTTTTTCACCCAGCAGGCACTCCCAATCTCTGACTACATATCAAAAGACGTAAGCCACTGAGCTATCCTTAGACTTCAAAAGGGGGATTTAATTCCCCATATTGCAAATAATTTTTAAAAGCCCTGTGGCTTAATCTGTGGATCTTGGTTTTTTTTTTCCAATACTCAGTAACACATTGTGTATGTGTGTGTGTTTATGTGTGGGTGGGTGGTGGCAGAAGTGGGGGTGAGCTGCCACAGAGAGAAAGTTGGCCTTCCTAGCATACTGACATTCAGCTGGCTTACAGATGTGTCAGAAGTCAAGCAGGAAATTTTGCAGAACTCAAGCCAGTGTGGTGGGAGAGAATGCCACATATGTATCTGTGTAACCAAGCCTTCAGTTACCCATGATGACAAATCAGTCAGTTGAAAAAAACCTGGGCTTCTCCTTATGTCTCATAAGACAGGAGGGAAGATCAGATTATAAAGCAAAATGTGTATATATACAGTATGTTCACCTCTTCAGTTTTCCATAACCTGATGGCCATTAAATATTTTAGTTAACAACTTTCATTAACCCCATTAGCATGGACAGTGGTTGAGTGATCATCGGATTTGAAATCCAAAACATCTGGAGAGTTCCAGGCTGCTGAAAGGTGTTCCAAGTTAATCCTTGGATCAGTGACTTGATAGAACACTTTCCCCCTGGAATTAAGGTGTACTACATCTGAGATATTGTATGCTTTCTTCATCAAAATGATCAGAGGTTACAAGCCAAGTTTTGTATGTCACAGTTCTGTAGGTAAAGACATTAAGATATTCAGTGAGTAGAGAATCATGGCAACCAAGTGTGAGAAACACTCATAGGATTTCTGCTTAATATGCAGGTCTGAACATGGTAAAGACAGTTGATCTTTTCAGGGGGCAGAAATGTCGATAGTGAGATAAGAAACTGCCAAGGCTTCAGCCTAGGCTCTATTGAAATCGAAGATTTAGGGCTGATTCCCACATACTGTACATTTGCTACATACTGAGTAATATGGCTGTGTGAATGGCCTCTGATAAAAAGCCTTGAGTTTCAGACATCTCTTTCAACATCTTTGCCGGCAGTAATTTGTGATGCTTACAAGCTGACTCTTTAGGTTATCGTTATTTAAGAAACAGATGGGTCAATGCGAAATTCTAACTTTAGTATCTCATGTGAAATGACACATTGGGGACCAGCGCCGCAGTGTAGCTCCTCTATCCCCAGCTAAAGATGCCCGATTCCTTGTTCTAGCTTTCCTAAAGTGTCTTTTTCTTCATGCTTGTACAAATGATGCTGCAGTAACGAGCTTAAAAATATACACCTTTTTGCCGGGGGCAGGAAGGAGTAAGGGAATGAGTTACTGGACAACTTTCACTAGGTAGAGTTACCCACTGTGCTCCTGGAACAATCTCTATTATTCTGGTGGGGAAGATCTATTAGTTGGTATTACATACATACATACATACATACATACATACATACATACATACATACATACATACATACATACATACATACATACATACATACATACATGTCATCAAAGGGGAATAACGTAGTGGGGCCAAAAATGGTGGAAACAGTTCTCTAGTTTCGGTGTGTGTGTGTGTGTGTGTGTGTGTGTGTGTGTGTGTGTGTGTGTGTGTGTGTGTGTGTGTGTGTGTGTGAGAGAGAGAGAGAGAGAGAGAGAGAGAGAGAGAGAGAGAGAGAGAGAAAGAGAGAGACATAACTGCAACATACCTTGGTATATGGAACATCCCAGGCTCATAGGGTAACAATGTTCTGGGGGGGTCGTTGCACCATGTATCCCTCTTCATGCAGGTTCCTTGTTTCCAGCTCAAAGAAGCTGTCTCGGAACCACGAGGTTGTTCTCAGCATCCCATTTTCTGCGCATTTAACACTTCCTGCCCCATATCGGAGTCAGGCCTGCCTCTGAGCCATCTTCTTGCCCTTTCTTCTAGCTTGTTCCCCCTTTGAGCCCCCTGTTCTTGACATATAGGCGTCTCCAGGATAGGATCTGAGTAACAATAATTTTTATAACTTTTACAATTGGCTACTTAAAACTTTTTGTCTCCATAGCTGCAAAAAAATTTTTTTTTTGGGGGGGGGATAATTTGAACATAAACAAATGGCTACAGAGAACAGATTAAATGAGCTTCTCCCTCCTGTGTCTTTCCTCAAACCTGAATTCTCCTGTGATAGTTTTTCCTAAAAGAACCAACACAACTCCCCTTAGATAACAATAACATATATAGAATCGTGACATTTTATATTGTGCTTACTCTTTCTCAAAAACCCATGTACTGTATTTCATTGTTACAGCCTCTTAGTTAATTTACCGGTAATCTGAAATCCTCTGTTTTATGAAGCCATCCTACAAGTTCTAACAGAAATCTCCTTTCCTTTCCAAATAATGACTTTAAATATTCCCAAAAATTATATATCTGAGTGGCCACCCACCCTGCATATGATTTTAACACCTGGGTCAAAGAAATTTTCTCAGAAGTCAAGTGCTACTTCTCTAGGTTCTTGTTTTCCTTCCCTAACAGATTTTTTTTCAGTGTCTTTCACAATACCAAATGTAATGAAACATTAGAACAAATGAGATTTAAAAAATGTGAAAGCAAATAAAAAAAGTTTTAACAGCAGATGAACCATGTCTTTGAACTGTGCACATAAAGAAATAAAATTGGAGCTTGGATGAATCTGGAAACCACTTGACAAAACAAGTAAAACCAAAAGGGTTTTTATAAGTGTTTGTTAACAGGCTAGTTAATGTTCCTCTTGCTACAGTCAAGCACTGACTTCTTAGGTCAAGAAAGTGTCATTGTACCTTAGTGTGTGAATCTGTGTAGGAGGAAGTCTCCATAGTGGAAGGTCTAAGCATGGATGATTGGATGAAGGAGTACATCTGACAAATGTTCATCAAAGGGCCACATGATAGAGAACCATGAGAAAGGTAGAAAGAAGACTGCTTTGAATACTGGTGGTGAATATAATAGGGGAATTGGTAACGGTTGCAGCCATAAGCATGGTTTGTTGGTAGCAACCCTGTGAAAGGGTGAGTAAGAAATTGCTTGGGGATGGGTTTGAGGGGGATAATTTCCTGGAAACCTTTCAGCCAATGGTTCCAAACCCTGGATCTCCAGGGCTGCTATCTCCAGAAATCCTGACCAGCACAGCAGGTTGTGAAGGCTTCTGGGAATCTTATTCCAAGAACATCTGGGGATCCAAGGGTGGGAAGTTCTGACAGTGAGAAGAAAGCCTCGATAAGTCAGAAAAAATACAGCAGGGGAATAAAGTGGGACGAAGAACCTTGACTAGGTTGATGACATTTGAGATCCTGGTTAATGACTCTTGAACAGGTTCCTAATAGGCAATATATAATGAAGGACATTTTTATTCATGTCATGGTGTTTGACAGCCTGTGTTTGAGGCTGGCTATGCCTCCCTCCCCCTGCACAAATCTTTGCCTTGGTCTGCTCTTCGGCTTAATGTAGGCTGTTTGCACTATCCATGTACTTGTGTGGTACCAATTTTCTGGCTGATTACTTAAGGGAATTTGCTTAGAGACCACCTGTAGATGTGCCCTGGGGTGTCCACATCTATTTATTTTTAGTTATATTTATGTCTCACTTTTCCTGAAGTTCACACAATGAGGTATACATGTCTCCTGTCTGGTTTATAGGTTGCATTGCTCAGGTATAGGTTGTCCAAGTTCACTCAGGGAGATTCGCAACCAAGTGAAGATTTGACTGGATTTCTTGAACCCTAGACCAACTAGGTACAAACAATCATGTATCTCTTTGAAATATTGTTTTCCTACCTTTTTTGAGTTGCAGCCTGTGACCCCAACACCACATTCACACAAAAAGGATGCCCCCAGGCAGCTCCTCCCCTCACAGGTAGAGAGGCGGAGCTCCATCTCTGATGTAGACGACAAGACAAATGTGGCAAAGTTCCTAGTCACCTCTTAGGAGGCTTTGCCCAGCTGTTGCTACTTCCTCTTTTTCTGATGGACAGCGGTGGCCACCATTTCTCCTTTCTGTTGCTGCTGTTCTCATGGAGGGAGGGAGCAGGCTGTGTGTGAGAGTCTTTGCAGTCTATAGTTGCTACATCGATTGCCTCCTCACAGAAAATAATTTGTGACCTCCTTGAGGGTCACAAGCCACAGGTTGGAAACCCATGATTTAGAAGATGACTGCCTTTCCTTGATAAGACAATAATCTAAAGATGAGGATGGAAGCACAGAGGAGTTGCTCTTCAGAGGCCCATAATGGATCCAGAATTAAGCACGGAATGAGAACTACAGCCCTGCCTTTTCTAGACTCTACTAAAAATAGTGCTTCCAAGATTTAATGGTATTTAGAGGAATTTGTTCACAAGATTCACTTATGAAAATGCAATGTAAATCCCAAAGTAACTGAGTGGAGAATAACGTTCCTGCAAAACATGTCTGTGTCATAACAGGCAATGAAAATGCCCCTACCTGCCTTTACATTTAGAACCTTGTTTGTGATTTCAGTCTTCACTACACATAGGGAAATGCCATTAGAGTGTAGGAGACAGTCTTACAATAATTGATAACAATGGCTCTAAGACCTTGTAGTCTGTAAAACTGATTAAGTGCTTTAATAGTTTCTATGCAAATTCTTGGTGTCCACAGCAGATAACAGAATTACCACAATATAAGGCTGAAGATCTCCCAGTAGCTGCACCATTATATCCGATAATACAGGAGAATACAGGGTCCACATTTTCTTCTTGGTCTTGTATTTGGAGGGCAGAGTAGTAAGTAATTTGCAAGAACCTCATCTTGATTCCTCCTAAAGACATAAGCTCACCCTTTTGAGGGGATACCTGAGAATTCCACCTTAAGGCTTGAGGCTAGTAGAAGGCATAATAGGAAATCTATGTTCTTTAAAGATTCTGAGATCTGGGGAATATCAGGGGTTTATTATTTATTTATTTATTTACTGAATATTTAGACACTCCGATTTCCCAGAAGGGACTCTGGTGGTTTACCAGAATGGAAATATAGTAAATAGTCTACAACTAGGTACAAACAAATAATAAACAAGGCAAATCTGACAAGAGGCAAAAAAAAAACCCCAACTGCCCCCAAAAACTAAAGGGTTGGAGAAAGAAAATAGCAAATGGGGGAAACACAAAATAACAGGTTTACCATTTGCCTAATGACCCCTTAGAAGCAAGGACTTTAATGCTTTTTTAAAGGCTGGGAGGGACTCAATTTGGTGGATTTCACACAGAAGTTTATTCCAGACAGCGGCGCGGCCACCAAGAAGGCCTGATTATGGGTAGAAACCCTATGGGCCTCCCGGGAAGAGGGTGGCCACATGGAGCAAAAGTGCTAAAGATGCTCTGGTGCGCAGGGTCGATGTTGACCTTTGGGAGATCTGCTCTGCCATATACTCAGGCCACAAGCCATGGAGGGTTTTGTAAAGCAAACCCAGTACCTTGAACCTTATCCGGGGGACAACGGGTAACCAGTACAAGCAGACTAGCATTGGTGTGACGTGATCAAAACAACCTGCACCAACCACCATAGTGGCCACCGCATTCTTCTCCCGCTGCAGTCGCTAGACAAGGTTCAAGGGAAACTCCATGTAGAGAGTGTTGCAGGAATCAATCCTCAAGATGACCAGCATTTGCACAACTGTCCTCAGGGAGTCGTCATCAAGGTAAGGATGAATCTGGGTGATAAGCCTAAGCTGGTAAAAGGCATACTTGGACACGGCTGTCACTTGGGACTCCAGGGACAGATCTGGATCCAAGATAACACTCAGTCTCTTCACTGTTTCAACCAGCTGGAAGGCAGACCCACCCAGATTGGGAAGAGGGGCACTATTCCCATCCAGCCCCCCGAAGAACAGAACATCGGTCTTCTCCGGGTTGAGTTTGAACCTGTTACTCCTGGTCCACTCCAATACCGCAGCCAAGCAACAATCAAGGGTCTGGACCACCTCCATTGCATTGGTGGAAAAGAAGATTTAGAGCTGTGTGTCATCAGTGTACTGATGACAGCGAACTCTATATCTCCAGATGACCTCAGCCAGCGGCCTCACATATATGTTAAAGAGCATGGGGGAGATTGCCGACCCCTGAGGCACCCCACAGGAGAGTGACCAGGGGGCCAACAATTCCCCACCCAGGCTTACTCGCTGGGCTTGGCCACCAAGGAAGGAATGGAGCCAGCTCAAAGCTAAACCCCCAATCCCCACCTCTGCTAGCCTGCTGAGGAGGATACCGACGGTATCAAAGGCCACTGACAAGTCGAGGAGGACCAAGAAGGAGCAATGTTTCCTGGAAGGTTTTTTATCAAACTGAAAAAGGTAAATAATGTAGAATTTGTTTTCCTTTGGCCTATAGTTGCAAATCTCAAAAGTAATGCTTGTAAATTTAGCAAATACAGTGATGCCTTGTAAGATGAATTTAATACATTCTACGGTTCAATTCGTCTTACCAAAAATCCATCTTTCAAAACACGGTTTCCCATAGGAATGAATGGGAAACTGATTAATTTGTTCCCAAGTCTAGAAAATAAAGAGAAACACCCAGGATTTTTTTTCTTTTGCAAAAACTCTTTATAACTTGCACTTTAAAGACATAAATACTGTGCAACACTTCTGCACTCGAAGCCTTGTGCTCACCACAAGCCACTGGGTTGCAATGAGTCCTCAGTGCCTTTAAAAAAAATCTAAAAAAATTATTGCCAATCCTGGATGCATTTTTTGAATTTTCCTTTTTTTTATTTATTTTTTTAATTTTGTGACTGTTATTAATCTTACAAGGCATTCCATAGGGGGAAAATTCATCTTACAAGTTTTGCCTATTCCCAGAAATTCTATTCATCTTGCAAGTTTTTCGTCTTACAGGGCATTCGTCTTACAAGGTACCACTGCATGTTTTGTTTCTGTGTTGGGTGTATGCTATTTCATATGTCCCCTTATAACAAATTGTATAGAAACCTTGCCCTTCTACAGTAAAAACTAAAGTAATGGCAGCTCCTTTCCTGGTCAAATGTTTTTAGTGCAGTAATAAAGGTAGAGTTTGGAATGTGAATTATTTAGACTGTGTCGCAAGGAAGCCTCTCTCATCCTTGCCAATATCTTTTTTGTAAGACACTAAAGGGTGATTAAACTTGGCAATTGACAATCAAAGAAGCAAGTTTGTTTTATGAGTAGCTCTGAGAGCAGATGCAGATGGGCCTACGTACAGTTCTGTGGTTGGGATGCACACAAGAAATCATTTCCTGATGCCTTGCATTTTGAATCCTTCCACGTGTGGACAGCTCTCATGTCAAGAGAGGAGGGTGGCCTTGCATCGCCTTTTCACTTCATCCTGTCCAGATGTTGATGCTATTTCTGCTCCATCTTGCAACTCATTAAAACTGCAGCATCAGGAACAAAACAGTGCTAATGGTGGCTCTGTGCACCGTTTCTCCCGTGTGGTCTTCCAGCGCCAGGAAAATGAATGCGCACCAGTGGCAGTCTAGGGGAAGAAGTGGGAAAGAGGAAGGAGGGGGGGCTCAGTGAACAAGCAAAGTGTGTTTGGATCCACAGATTTGACAGTTCAGAGGCCTCAATAATTATTTCCATGTCCATTTTTTGGATCAGATACTTAGAATCACTCAGTGTCTATCAGCTGTGATATGGGGAGGGCGAACATGGGAAAAGAGGGAAAGTCTTGCTATGCAGCAGAAAGAAACTGGATTGATACATTCAGGAGAAAGAACACATGTTGCACTAGAGCATTATTTCCTGCGTTCACCATGGATCATTACTTTTGACTTGTATTTCGCTGGATAGCTCAGTGGTTTGGGTGTCTGGCTGCCAAGCCAGAGGTTGGGAAATTGATTCCCTGCTGGGCATACAAAGAGAAGAGCCAGCTTGTGTGTGGCCTTGGGCAAGGTGCAGAGTTCCAGGATGCCCCGAGAAGAAAGGAATGGTAAATCATTTCTAACCGAGCCTCGTGGTGCAGTGGTTAAATGTCTGCACTGCAGGTAAAACTATGCTCAGGACCTGGGGTTCGATCCCAGGTAGCAGGCTCATGATTGACTCAGCCTTCCATCCTTCCAAGGTCGGTAAAATGAGTACCCAGCTTGCGGGAGGGGGGCAATGTGTAGCCTGCATACTGTAATTAAAAACTGTAAACCGCCCAGAGACTACTTGAAGTGTTATGGGGCGGTATATAAGCAGAACAATTTGCTTTATGTATTCTGTACCTTGAAAACCCCGGGAAAGGTTGCCACAAGTCAGAATTGAATTAATGGTACATTATTATTATTATTATTATTATTATTATTATTATTATTATTATTATTATTATTATTATTATTATTATTATTATTATTAAATTTGATATACATTGTCGGAGATCATAGGCACATTCTGTGATGCTGCCCAGTCATGAAATGCCACCCTGCTTGCTTGGTGTGTGTGTGTGGGGGATGCTTCTAAATGTGCAGGATCTGCTTTTGGAACTCCAAATGTTGTCCAATGACTTTGCACCAATTAGAATAAAAAGTTGCATTGTTTGGTTGGAACTTCAAATCCCCATTCAGTCATAAACCTCACTGAGCAAAGGGGCCAGTTGCTATCTCAGAATCCATCTTAATCTCCCAGGGTGGTTGTGAGGGTGCAGTGGGATGAAGGGAGAAATGTCTACATATCTTTGTGATTTTCTTTGTGGAAAAGGAGGAGGAGATAAATGAAACAATGGAATAACTTGCGCATTGCAAGTTTCTCTATAACACCTTTAAAATCATTAGTATGATTGCATAGTATGGCAGTCAGGTATGCCTTGTTTGATTGATTTGAAGACAGTTTTCTGTTGCTGCCTGCAGAATCCCTCAGTAGGCAAATAAATAAACCTGCACACTGAAGTTTTGTTCTCTATCTAAAATGTGTAAGCTCCCTAAATGATTTGTGGTTGGCAGTATGCTGAAAGGTCATAAGCAGAGCAGTGGGAGACTGGGTTTCTGAGTAAAGAGTCAAGTTGGGGTAGCCAGCGCAGGCTTCATTAGTAAATTGCAATTAGTTCGCAGAGTGGAGTAAGTAACACTTCTGGCCATTCCAAGACAGCTCATCATGTTCCATAAGTGGAGATCCCATTTTAAAGAGCAGGAACTTGGAACATGAGGATCAGTTCCAACATATGATACTCTACATGGCAATATAAAACCACAGCAGCTGCCCAGCCTACATATACCAGAGAACACAGGCATTCCA
The DNA here is from genome assembly GCA_029282475.1 of Phrynocephalus forsythii. NCBI lineage: Eukaryota > Metazoa > Chordata > Lepidosauria > Squamata > Agamidae > Phrynocephalus > Phrynocephalus forsythii. The sequence continues at coordinate 89,084,506 of JAPFRF010000005.1, read as the reverse complement.
GTTTGCTGTCCTTGGCACCCCCACCAACTGCTCTGACCCATGGCTAGGACTAAGGTAATGTGATCGCCATGTGTCTGTGTTTTCCCCCTGTGACAGCTTACATCTATGCATGCTGAACCATGTTTCCAGGAATTGAGCATCCGGCTGTGTCGCCAACATCTGCCTTGCATCTGTTTAATGGCAGCAGGACTCCATGCGACCCACAAAGTCTGGCAAGAAAAGCAGTTGAATTCGAGGAACACAGATGTGAATGGTGGTAACAAATGAGTCGACGCAGCCAGTGATCGGTTGTCACACTGGCTTGGAATATTTATGAATATTCCAATATCTGAATATATGAATGCACAGGTTAGCTCTTTCCCTGGGAGCACAGTTGGGGAATAGAAGTGCCAGCCTCTGGCTCTACACCCAGGTGCCACTGAACTGTTCAGCTGTGTGTGTGTTGTGTCATTACATTCGTGACCGACTCTTCGTGACTCCATGTCCATGGAGTTTTCTTGGCAGGAATACTGGAGTGGCTTGCCAGTTCCTACTCCAGGCACCTACAGCACCTGGTATTCCCTGGTGGTCGCCCATCTGAGTACTAACCAGGGCCGACTCTGCTTAGCTTCCAAAATCAGGTGAGATGGATGTGCTTAGAACATCTAGTTTAGTTCAAATATGTTAGGGAAAGGATGTTAACTAAGCTAGCTGAATAGCTCAGTGGTTTAAGTATCAGGGTTAGGTCAATGCTTTCCTACTCTGTCTCAGATTCTCTTCTGTCAGGACAGATTATGGTTGCCAATGGAGATGGCACAGGAGCTAGTCCTTTTATCTGAATTCAAAGGATCGCAGCGCAAGTAATTTCAGTTTATTAGTCATGGTCAAGGCAGTAGAGTACCCTTATAAGGTAGCTGAGGCGAACAGTGATAAGAACACAGGGTTTCGATTAATGGGGTCACTTGCTAATGTAAACAAAATAGCAAAATGGTGCAGTTAACTGTTGTAGAAATTAGAGATGTGAAGGCATGGGAAAAAAACCCAGAAATTTTCAGGAAAAAAAACCATTGGGTTTCCCCCATTTTTTCCCTGAAGCCTTTTTGTTTTTTTTCTGGAAAAATTGGAAAAATCGGAAAAAGAAAACAAAAAAAATTCGTGGATTATGGAATGTTTTATTTCAACATGATGAATAAAATATTTTAAGACAGGGTGTTCAAATATTTTCCAAACCATTTCTAAGAATATGCATAGTATGTGATTATTCTAATTTCTGTGCACCAAGGAGAAGCAGGTTACAAACTGAACTCTCCAATGCAAACAAAAATGCATTTCTTCCTTTTTAGGGGTGCTGCCTTTGTCACAAGAAAAAGAAAAAGGTTTCAGTTTTGTTTTTATATGTGGGTGGATATATGTTTGGTTCTGTTCTGTCTTCTTCACTAGGCCTCAAAGCACTGGAAGAAAATACAGAGCAACAAAAATGATTCTGATTAAATTTCATGCCCATTCATTTGATACATCCCCCCCTCTTCAATTCTTTTTATGAGAATGAGGTTTTTATTTTATTTTTATTTAATACTGTGGAGACGAAATATGAATAATTGTTAATTCTGGATTTTTAAACATTGTATTAAAGAGGGTTTTTTTGTTCCACATAAACTAGTAAACAGTTCAGGAGATTGTTACTCCATTTGTTATTTATAATTACAAATAAATATTATTTAAAAAGTAAATTCTGTTTATAATAATTGTTTGGATACACTCTATTTTAATATGCTAGTTATGATAATTTTATGCTAAGTCAGATTGTCCATAGTCATATTTTATGTTCCTAAAGTAACAGAATGACTTTCAAGCTGTAAAAGTGTGTGTGTGTGTGTGTGTGTGTGTGTGTGTGTGTGTGTGTGTGTGTGTGTGTGTGTGTGTGTGTGTGTGTGTGAGTGATAATGTAGCATTTCCCCCAATTTTCCAGAAATTTCCATCTTTTCCTTTAAAAAAAAAAGTGGGGGAGCTTTTTTCCTGAGCTTCAAAATTTCCGGAAATTTTATATCTCTAGTACTAGAGATAAAAAGGAGACAGAAAGGAATGAGAGGTTGTCCCTGCGGGTCTCATTTTCCTTCTCCGGAAGAGGCAGTGTTGTTGTTGTTGTTGTTGGGATAACATTTCAGGTAGGACGAAGATATTTCTTGTAACGAATATTGGTAATTTTGGGCTTCTCAATAGCCAATCCATAGATCCGGCTGCTGAAGAAGGCCTTTTAAGTGGATGCTGCACTTCTTTAACAAGTCGATGCTGCACTTCTTTAATGCTCTGCTTTTAATTCCTTTTAATTGGATAATATTTAGTATTATACTTCAATTGTATTAATAGGTTACAGGCGATATCTTTATAGGCCACTAATAAAAAGAAAAAACAAAGAACATTGCAAGCTTTTGAGTTTAAATCACTCTTCTTCAAAGCAGGTCCCATACATTCAGACATGGTAAAAGATGTGCTTTACCAGGAGGTTACTTTTAAAGTCCTTGGTTAGATGATGTTCCTACGTCTATGGTTAGATGATGTTGCAGCCAGGGCAGGAGTCTTGTTAGAGGCAGGAAGTTGAAGGGCAGTTGTAAAAGCTGCTTAAGCATTGGGTTTAACACCCCGTTCTTCAAATGGAGGAACATTGGTCATACACCCCCACTCCCCCTTTTTGCTTTAATTGTATTTTAATACAATATTTTGTGTGTTTATCTATACCAGGGGTGCCCAAACTTTTTGTAAGGAGGGCCAGATTTGGTGGCTGAGAATGTGTCAGGGGCCGGTTGCTCCCTGACCCTGCCACCCCACTGCAAGCCCTACTCACTGACTCCTTGCAACCCCACCTGAAGGAAGGAAGGAAGGGGGGGGGAAAGGGAGGGAGGGAGGGAGGTGGAAACCAAGAGAGGGAGGAAAGAAGGAAGGTGGGGACCAAAGGAAGCACAGGGAGCTGTGGCCACAGGGAGCCCCTTGGAGGAGGCGATCTGTGCGACCTTGCACCCCCCCAAGCTCCCCAGCGGCGGTGTCAGTGTTGGCAGAAGATTTTTTAAAAAATGGGGTGAAGGAGGGGGAGGGAGGGGCGGGCCAGCCAGCCGCCGGCCATTCAGAATGGCCTGACGGGCCGGATTTGCCCCCCCCCCTGGGCCGGACTTTGGGCAGGCCTGATCTGTACCCTTTCAAATGGAGTTTGTTGTTACCTGCCTACAGTCTGGAGAAAGATGGAGGAGTATCCATAAAATATATACAAATATTTGTATTCATTTAATTGATGTTGTTTTTCTTCAAACACAGGGTGATAACATAGATATGGAAGACAAACAGTGTGGGTGCTTTCCGACAGTGTAGGCAGGTAAAATAAAAAAGAATCTGGAAAAAAATATCTCAGTTACTTCTAGTTCTGGTAAAATCCTTAGTGGACTGAGGAGAGTGGGAAATTGTATGTATATATCCCCAGTATAATTTAGGTCTCGTACCTCAAACATCCAGGTGTGTGCTAGCTTTGGTACATTCTTATTGATTCCTCTCCTGCTCCATATGGAGCTGAAGGTTTTGATATATGTTTGTCTGTGTTTTGGATGGATCTTCCTTTCATGAGGAACCCTGCGTTAATTGGGGCTGTGTATTACTGTGTGTGCTTAGGTGAACATAAGTAAAATCTCCCTTTCAGTCTTTCTGTTTGGCACCAAAAGGTTCAGCATAGATCCATTAGGGATATAGATATTGCTGGCTGGTACACAATCTTTCAGGCCCTTCCCTGGTTAATTCCACACATATTGAATGCCTAACTGAACCTGTGGTGTTGCTTGGATTAGATAGAAGAAAATTAAGCATTTGCATTATGCCGGGGGAGATCATGTATACTGTTTTCTTAACTGCTCGTGTTCTCTTTTAGCGTTAATGTTGTCTTCTACTGTGTATATTCTTTTGTTAACTGCTTGCATTGTCTTTGAGCATTAATGTTGTCTTCTAATGCTGTAAGATACCCCTCAATTCCCTTAATTCCTTGTTCTTAAATTTGAATACAGAGGTACTTTTTATAAAGGAATTAATTTGTTCCAAATGAAATTATGCTAAGCAAATTTTCCTTTATACAAATTTCCCATAGGAATGCATTGAAAACAGAGTAATCCCTAATTGCAACCATTTTTATGTTGTACAGATTCGCCCTATAGGCGATTCTGTTAAGCAAATTTCCTCTATCTCTGGAATTTTATTATTATTATTATTATTGAATATTTTTATCCCACCTTTCTCCTTGAAAAAGGACCCAAGGCGGCTTACAATAACGAGGGACAATATACAGACCAGAACATTTAAGGCATAATCAAGTTAGGAACAGGGAATTTGAAGAGGCATCTTACAGCATTCAAAGGCAATATTAAAGTGACAAAGAGCATGTGAAAGGAAAGAAAGAAAATTCCATTATGAGGGATGGAAACTAACATGGAAAACACTGGTGTTCGTGCATGGTAATCCATCTATTTTTATGTTGTACAGATTTTATGTTACAAACCGTTTGTTATACAAGGGTTCACTGTTATGTCTTAACTCTACTGGATTGTATATTGTCCCTCAATACTGTAAGTCACCTTGGGTCCTTTTCCAAGGAGAAAGGCGGGGTAAAAAACAACAACCTCATTAATAAATGAATAAAATTTATGGTAAAAAAAATGGGGGTAACGGGGAGCTGATTTTTTTTTTTTGCCCAGTTCAGTGGGTAGCTCTGTGGTTTAGGTCTCTGGGTGTGGAGCCAGATATTGGGAGCTTCGTTTTCCACTGGGCCTCTTTGACAGGGTCTGGACTCAGTGATCCATAGGGTGCCTTTCAGCTCTGCTATTCTAAGGTTGTCATTTAGATGTACGGATGCAGGAAATTTCCACTGCACTTAGAAGAAGGTATGATACAGATCCTGATATCCTTGTTACCATAGAAATGGTTCCTGATCTCTTGAATATATAGGGGAGTCAGCTTCCATGCTGGGAGATTGGGTTGAATTCTGGAACGCTTTTGTGCTATATTCTGGGACAAATGGGTGTTGTCTAACGATAAATACCAGCCTATGCTTTCATACAGTTGTTCTGACATAAGCCAATGAATACTTCTTTTACTGAGTTGAAATTTCTAAGCAGGAATTAGTGTAGGTTGAGTTTTGTGTGACAGGATAAATCACTGTGAGTACATTATATTGGTTTAGGCAGGCCTTTGTTTCAATTTTTGAAGGGCTGCTACTGTGTTTCTAAATTTCATCATATATAGAAGTTCATTAAACCTTCAATTTAAGAAAACCAATGGTGTTTTGTCACTGACTAATCTGACACACAAACGTTCCACATGGTAGTCTGCTTGTTTCTTTCCCCCACACATATAACAATTACAGGCATAAATACGGTAACACAGCTTGACGTTTAAATACAGTAACAGGAACGTCTGTAAAATGGAGAGAAAAATATTTTGTTTTGTGCTTCTGTGAGAAAAAATACAGCTTGCAAAGAGAGCTGTCTTTTGAATGCTTCTCCGTCTTCCCCGTGATGTGCGCAGAATGATGGGTGAGACTCAAACACTCTGCCATCTCTGACAAGGAGCTTCTAAGCCAAGGATTCCTTGGTAATGGCAAAGTTTAAGTTATAGAGATCTGGGAAGAAATGGCAGTGCACAATTGTTTGCTTTCCTGTCCACTTATATAAATAAGGATTTATGCTTATTATGCTGTCCATAAATAAGGATTTGTGCTTTAATTTATCAGTTGAAGACTACAGTAATATTAAGATTGAATATGAGATCCAGGTTTGTATTTGCAAAAGATTTTCCACACTGATTAGTTTTCTGCCTGCCTGATGCTAGTCCCCATAGATGTCTAGTAACTTCTTTGTCGAACATTTCTATTATTTAATAATTAGAAACCTTCTTTTCTATCAGAAGGTGTAGCTTTTAAAACTACTTGATAGGCAGTATCTGCAGCAGAATTCACATTAAATCAATGTAATACATTCTGGCAACGATTTATGGATTTAGATCAGTGGTTCCCAACCTTGGTAATCCAGGTGTTCTTGGACTGCAGCTCCCAGAAACCCTAGAGGTGCAAGCTTCTGGGAGTTGCAGCTGAAGAACACCTGGATTACCCAAGTTTGGGAACCATTGATTCAGATCATCCTAACCAGGAATGTCTTTTAGAATGCATGTGCTGCTACCATAGCATTAAAAAAAAGGTATAGCCAGGAAGGAAAACCTGTAGCCCTCTCATCAGTGTTAGATTGCAACTCTTGTCATCCCTCATTGTGGCTTGTACTGACTAGGATTGCTGGATGTCACAGCCTAGTAACATCTGGAGGTCTTGATGGTTCCCATTCCTGGTGTTGGACCTTCTTGCTGAAGAGCAGGGTAAATATAACACTTTTGCCCATTCTGCAGAATGTGGGAAGAGGGCAAAACTCAGACCCCAGGACCATTAGCTGGACACAGGATGCCCACAGTCAATCCCAGCTCTGTGTTCTTAGCAGGTTTGCCTCGGTTGTGTGTGGTCGATTGAGCAGCTCTGGTTGAGCAGTTGTCTCCTCCTATCTCTCTGCAGTCTCAGCTGATGAGGACTGCAAATGGTACCTGGACAGAAACAATTCCTTTCATTCTGGCTTCGACTGCTACATTCCCAGCTTCTGCTGCGGGGACTGCTATCATCGTTACTGCTGCATGGACTTCAAGAACCGCTTCACGGAGTGGCAGCAAAACCGCTGTAGAACATTTGGGTAAGAAGGTGCCAGAAACACAGAGGGCTGGTGGGAACTGAGACAAAGTTGTGCATTAATAATTACAGATACATTTGAAGGATCTCTCCAAACTGGGAGAATGGGCTGTGAAATGGCAAATCTGTTTCCGTGTACAAAAATGTAAAGTAATGCATATTGGGGCAAAAAAATCTAAACTTGATAAGCTAATGGGTTCTGAGCTATCTGTGATGGGTCAGGAAAGAGATCTTGAGGTGCTGGTGGACAGGTCAATGAAAGTGTCAACTCAGTGTGTGGCAGCGGTGAAGAAGGCCAATTCCATGCTAGGGGTCATCAGAAAGGGGATTGAAAATAAAACAGCCAACATTTACGATAGTAAGGCCGCATCTGGGGTATAGTATACAATTCTGGTCACTGCATCTCAAAAGAGACACAGCGGAACTGGAGAAGATAACAGAAGAGAGCGACTAAAATGATTACTTGGTTGGGGTACCTCCCTTATAAGGAAAGGCTACAGCATTTGAGGCTTGAGGGGAGATATGATTGAGACATACAAAATTTTGAGACATACAAAATTCTGAGTAAAATGGATAGAGGGACGCTCTTCTCCCTTTCACAAAATACAGTCTTCTTCTGAATACATGCTCATAAGTCAAACAACTTGTATGTAGAGCAGCTGTATCTAAAAAAATCAAAATAAATAAATAAATAAATAAATAAATAAATAAATTTTTAAAAATGTAAGTAGAGCAGACTGCATCTAAAATTTGTAAAGCAGCAGTTAAAATGCCAACGGTTTTCTGCTCTTAAGTCGAATTGCTCGTAAGTGGAGGTACCACTGTACCAGAACTAGGGGACATCCACTCAAATTGGTGGTTGGGAGAGTGAGAACAGACAAAAGAAAATACTTCTTTACCCAGTGTGTTGTTAGTCAGTGGAACTCCCTGCCATAGGATGTGGTGATGGTATCTGGCCTGGATGCCATCAAAAGGGGATTGGACAGATTACTGGTGGAAAAGTCCATCACAGGTTACAAGCCATAATGGGGATGTGTAATCTCGAGGCTTAAAAATCAGGGTACTTCATGGACCAGATGCAGGGGAGTGGTATCAGGAGACAGATATCTAGTCTCATGCACTCCCAGAGGCAATAGTTGCGGCCACTGTGAGATACAGGAAACTGGTCTAGATGGGCCCTTGGCCTGATCCAGCATGGCTCTTCTTATGTTCTTATTTTTTTGAAAGGCCCAATAAAATGAGGTGGAGGGATGCTCCATTGGTGCAAATGGAGACCCTCCTCTTTGATGTCTGTGCAGGGGTGATTTAACTGAGTTTGAAGGACATCTAGGAGGAAAGGGAAGCTTTTCCTTTATGTTAATCATCTCATTGAAGGAAGCCATAGCTTTCTGTTTGCAAAATCTGTGCACAGCTGTTTGTGATACAGTACTGTCTTCTGGAGGTCATTAATTCACAGGGTTGTCATAATTTGGAAGCAAAGGGACAGCATGGAACAACAGCAACTTGCATTGATTTATTATTTATTTATATTACCTATCTGCCACCATTTTCCCATTGAAGACCCAATAGAAAGGCAGACTCAAGGCATCTTATAACAATTAAAACTGCACAGTGATAACAGATTAAAAGCTGTAAAAAAGCTGTATTAAAACACAATTAAATCGGCCATTCACAGCAACAATCTGCCAGCAGCAGAAGCAGAACTACTCAGGATAAAAGTCTCTGCTGCACTCTCCAGTGCTCAACCACCACCATCCAACCTCACCAGCCAAGAGAGAAGTGCTCTGACATCCCTCAGCAGGGATGAGAGCATCACAATTCTGCCTGCAGACAAAGGAAGGTGCACTGTCATCCTCAATACTGTGGACTACCACAAGAAGGTTATCACACTTTTAGATGACAACACACATATGAAAAACTAAAAAGAGACCCCACCAGCAATTACAGGAAGAAAGTAATAGAATGCTTAAAACTCTTGGAGTAGGAAAACACAATTGACAGGGTGACCTACCACCAGTTATATCCCAGAGAGACCGTTCCCTGCTTTTATGGACTTCCCAAGATCCCCAAGCAAGAAATTCCCCTCAGACCTATTGTCAGCAGTATAAATTCAGTGAATTACGACATCGCAAAATACCTGGCGACTATCCTCGTCCCACTGGTTGGACTCATGGACCACCACATACACAATTCAGAAGAGTTTGTTTCTAAAGTCAGGGAGCTGAAACTGGATACAGATGAAACCATGATATCCTTTGATGTTACATCACTCTTTACCAGCATCCTGACCACTGATGCCCTAACAATGGTAAAGAGAAGACTAAGAGAAGATAGTAGCCTCACCTCCAGAAGCCGCCTCAACCCAGACCAGATATGCCTGCTCCTGGACCTGTGTCTGAACACCACATATTTCATGTACAGAGGGGACTTCTACAGACAGAAGCATGGTTGTGCCATGGGTTCCCCAGTGTCACCAGTTGTTGCAAACCTATACAGTACATGGAAGAAGTGGAGAAGAAGGCACTCAACACCTTCCCAGGGACAACACCATCCCACTGGTTCAGGTATGTAGATGATACCTGAGTGAAAATCAAGACTCAGGAAGTACAGGCCTTTACAGACCACCTCAATGCGGTGGACCCTAATATTAGGTTCATTAGGGTAGACACCCAAGACAACAGGCTGGCTTTCCTGGATTGTGCAGTCATCATCAGACCTGACTGTGGCCTGGGAGTAGAAGTTTACAGGAAACCCACCCACACAGATCCATACTTACTGTTTGACTCCCACCATCCATTACAGCACAAACTAGGAGTCATCAGGACCCTAAGCCACAGAGCAGAGAGCATCCCCACTTCCACAGAAGCCAAGAAGAAGGAAGACAGGCACCTGAAGACAGCACTTAAGGCCTGTGGATATCCAAAGTGGGCCTTCAACAAAGCAGTGGGCCATCCCAGAAGAACAAGGGATCATTCTGAAACCCAGACCCGATGGAAGAACCTGGTCATTCCTTACATGGCTGGAGTGTCGGAGAAGCTTAAAAGGATTTTTGGCAAATACTACATCCCTGTTTATTTCAAACCCACAAATACACTAAGGCAGAGACTTGTCCACCCAAAGGATCCGATACCAAACCATAAAAGGAGCAATATAGTATATGCAGTCCAATGCAGTGAGGAGTGTTCAGACCCCTACATCGGAGAAACTAAACAGCCATTAAACAGAAGGATGGCCCAACATAGGAGGGAAACAGCTCAGGACCAGAATCAGCAGTTCACCTCCATTTGAAGGACAAAGGACACTCTTTCAAAGATGAGGATGTACACATATTAGACAAAGAAGAGAGGTGGTTTGAGGGAGGAGTAAGGTAAGCCATTCATGTGAGCACTGAAAATCCCTCCCTCAACAGAGGTGGTGGGCTCCGGCATAGTCTATCTGCTACTTATCAGGCTGTGCTTTCCAAAGTACCCAGACAAATCAAAAAGCCTTCACCACCAAGGCCATAGCTAATGACCCATTCTTGATGGGTTTCAGCACCTTAGGCCATTGTTCACCTTAAGGCTATGGATACTATTGTCTCCCTAACGAGCCTATTCAGGCCATTGTTCATCTTATGAGCCTAATTCAGACCAGGGTGACAAGAGGTCAAAGATGACTATAAGATGGAGTACTTGCACTAGCTGTATTAAGACCGATGAAGCTGTTTGGATGAACAGCGAAACGTTTCTATCTCTCAAAAAGAAGTCCAGTAGCCATGACTCAACTTCCAGATAAACTCACCTGGATGACTGAGAATCTTCACAGACAATTAAATAATAATTAGAATAAAACCTGGATTAAAGTCTACTTTGTGCCTACCATATTTTTACTTGAGAATAATGTGATTCTCAAGTGATTTTCATCCTGATTATGGTTTGTGAGGAAAAGGCTGAGCTCTCTGTTTGTCCCCTTTTCTGAACATGTTCACAGCCTCCTCTTGTAGCTACATTGCAAGTAAAACTCACACATCCTCACACCTCCTTTAGTTGGTAGAAAAGTGCAGAGTTCGCAACTCAGCCAGGAATATGTTCTCAGCAATGAATCTCAGATATTGTGGGTAACTGTGAAAGGGAGCTTCATGAATCAATTAGTCACTGCAGAGATTTAAATGGTCTGTCCTCAAAGTTGCTGGATCCAACACATTTCAAGTCTTCCCTTAGGGAGTTTCTAATTAGCCAGGCAAGACTTCCAGCCAGTAGCCAAGTTGAGTTAAAGCTTTAATATCCCTTATCTTACAAACAGAATAGTTTAAAAGTAGCTGTAGGAGGAGGATTTAACTAATGCATAAAATGACTGGACTCTTCTTGTGTATATTTGGGTAACTTGCTGCCCCTAATTGATCAGGTATAATGCCCGGCAGATGTTAGACATGCAGAGAGGCATGTGACCAGCACCTCATCAATTAGTTGTAAATAGCCACAGCTAATATGAATAAGATTCTGGCTGGCGATTCTTATACTATGACTGTGGGCATGGGAGTGAGTTGATTTTTAAGTACTGTATACAAAAAGTAATTTGTCATCTAGTCCACTTCTTTCATGCAGAGAACACAAGTTCTAGCCATTATCAGTTAACCTATTCATTTCTGCATCAATAAAAGTGTACATTTTAGAAGCATCTCTGGTGACTTGTTTAGTGTCAGATGCTGAAGTATACACATAATCTCTTTCTGTGCTCCATAGTCCCAGAACAATTGCTGGTATTGCTTCGGCTGTGATACTCTTTGTGGCTATCGTTGCCACCATTGTTTGCTGTTTCCTGTGCTCCTGTTGCTATTTGTATCAACGACGGCATCATATTCAGACACCTTACCAAGGTAAGACAGTACTGCGGTGGTAATCAGCACCTTCTTTCTCACTGAGTAAGCCCCACTGAGACATGTTTTGGCTATCAGGAATGTGTAGGTTTCTGGTGCAGGCACCATATACTGTATCTGTATCTGTGTTTTTTAAGGCGTCCTTAATTGTTCTAACCAATTATTATAGTACTGGTGTATGTTTATGTGTTGTGTTTTTTTTAGTGCCATACATCATTGTGGTTTTACTTTTAATAACATATGAACTGCCTTGTGTCCTTTAATGGGGAGAAAGTAGCAGTGAAATGTAAATAAATAAAAAGGAAGAAAGAGGATCCTCAGCTTCTAGAAATTTATGTTAAGCACATCAAAGTTTGCAGGACATCTAGTGGATGGTGAGGATTTGCAGGTTCTGGTGTGGGTCTTGATTGCATGCTCCTGTCTCTACCACACCCTTTAATCCCTACGTCCTTTGAGGCTGAAGAACTAATAAGTAGAGGAATAGCCTTTGTGGATGCTTGTTCTGATCCAGGAAGACAAAGCTCATATGCATTCCAGCTCAAGCCTTGAGCCTGTCTCCTTTGGAGTTGTAGAGCACCCATCTGCTAAAAGGTGACCTTGGACGTTGGTCTGCAGCAAATAGTGTAGATTACAAGTGCTGTCTAGCCTCGCCTGCCATTATCATCCGCCATGAACCTTACAATTCTGGGCGGTGTTGGGGGGTGAATAGATCCCATAAGCTTGGAGTCTGCTTGGTTTAGAGCAGTGGTTGTCAACCTGTGGGTCCCCAGATATTCCTGGACTGCAACTCCCAGAAATCCCTTCCAGCACAGCGAGTGGTGGAAGCTTCTGGGAGTTGTAGTCCAGGAACATCTGGGGACCCACACACAGGTTGAGAACCACTGGTGTAGAGGATGGGGCAATTTTAACTGTAGAAACTGTGGCCTCTCTGAAATTTAGCTACCTCTTACTGAGTTGAAGAGGCGTGTGTCTCTTTTAGCATTCTTCCTGGAAGAGACATTGGCGCATCCCATTGTCCACACAGAGCCTCTTTTCTTTGATCCAGGTCAAGAGATCCCACTGTCTGGCTACCCTCCACAGCCTCCAGTTCCTTATCCTATGGATCCCAAGGCAGGGCCAGCACCATTTCATCCTGGATATACACCTGTCGCTGGCTACCCTCCCACATTTCCAGCTGCCCAGTACCCTATGTATCCACCTGGACCACCGTACTACAACCCTTCAGGTAACAAACAGGGCTTGGAATCAGCAGGCTTTATAGCCCTTGCTTTTGTAAAAGGGACTGGTCTTGCCCAGTGCTTTCCAAAGTCCTACAGTCTTACCAAGAAGGAAAAGGGTGTTTTTTGTTTTGTTTTGAGTCAGTAACTGGATGATATGGGTTCGAGACCCAGTGCTTTGACAGTGGAGGCTGGCTAAAGGAGCTTGATTCTAAGAGCTGCAAAAAATATTCTCATGCTCTCTGGAACTCTAATTTCTGGACAATAGCCTTCCCAAGTATCCCACATCCTGGTGGCAAGCGAGGAAAACCTCTATCAGTCCACAGGAGGTATGTAACTTCATAGGAATTATATAGGGAGCAAATGTACCCCATATTGTAGACTGAGGTCCTTCCTACCAGTTTCAGGAAAGGCTTTTGAGCCTTGTGGAATGGGTGTGGATGGACGTTTAGGTCTTTGGCCATGTTCTGAATGTCAATGTCAGTCTCTTCTTTTGACAGCTCCTCCACCCTACATACCCTCACAGCCCAGCACCTGAGGAAGACCTTTCAGAGACGATGCAACAACATTCTTCCTCTCTGGGCCTGCGAGAACCATCTCCACAGAACTTGTATGGACTTCCTGCTGCATTGGAGCTCCAGCCCAAGTATCAGTATTTGCTTGTTTCCCTACTAGTTATCCTTTTTTGCTCTGCATGGTAGGAAGCATTATAATCCTTCTTCTGTGCTCCCCACTCCCTTCCTGTCTGCACCATTTAGGGGATCTCCTAGTCCTCCTTGTTTCCTATTTGGGCTCAGATAAGGGCTAATGTCAGTGCAGGTGCACAAGGCTGGTACGCATGCCCTAAATGTAACCTGACAAACCCTTCCACCCCATCATGATAAAGATGAACGTCTTCAGTGGGAAATGGGAGGATATCTGCTTCAAGGAGGAAAGAGAGAAGCAAAGTTAAATACACATTGCCATGCTTGGATTTTGACACACCCATATTTCCCTTACAAAACATGAAGACTAACCATGTTCCTAGTTGAGGTCTTATGTCTTATGGAAGCCCCTGCTGTTCTGAGGAAGTGGATATGGAGGTGCCTGTACATCTCAAGACTCCAGAGACATTTGGTGCTGTTATGTTTCATTGAACTACATACCTGTCCAACTGGTCAATGCCTGGAAGGGATACTTCCTGAAAACCTTATGGAGCATCTTCTCAGTTGACTGAAGAAAGCTGTAAGTGCAAAGTACAGACTGAAAGGAATATGTGGACATGCAACATTTATTTTATGCGACTACAATTCTCATGACCCCATAGCCAGTGATGAGAGATTGTGGGAATTTAAGTGCAATAGCTGGCCTACAGCAAAATCCTTGCAAGAGATGGGCCAGAGCCATGGAAGGAAGAGGCAGGTGGCCTTCTGAACTCTTAGCACTGGCTAAAAAGGTTCACTAGCTTTCTAGGATTTGTAAGCCAAGTCTCCTTTCACAAACTTGAAATCACATTTTCTGTCGGCAGTGCCAGAGGTGGCTGGGAATGGTAGTAAAGACAGCTGGCTCTGCACTGGGTGTGATTTCAACTTTATGAGATTCTTTGACCATGTCCCCCAGAGTGCTAAAGCCCTCAATCGCCCCTGGGCTTGTCTGCATTGTATGGATGTAGTTGATGAAGGACAGAATCTGGAAGAGATTTCTAAAAAATCTTTTATCTTAACCCATCCAGATGTTTATAATCACATTATAGGTCAAACTAACCAGAAATACAGGTAAAAGGCCTCATGTGCTGGTTCTGTAGAGTAATGTGAAGCCAGGTAATCTGGAAATGGCAAAAAAAAGGAAACAACAACAAACTATTGGAGACTGGCTCATAGTGGGTTGAATTTTACACCTGGGAGAAGGGGAAGGGGGGAGTTTAAAACTAGCTCAGGGTTTGGATATATGAAATAAGATGGCACCCACTTCTCCGCCACCAGGGTGCCATTAATCCTGCTCACTAGGGGCTTCTTTAAGTCATAGTAAAAAAAAATACCATTTCCAATCTCTGAATTAGCTCAATAGAAAGTTCAGGACTGAAATGGGGGTGCCTTTGCAATATTCTAATAGACTCTGATGAGTTACAGGCAGATCTCATATGTGCAAACACATTCACTGTCTCATCTTGGTCATTCTGCCTTTGGCCAGGTTTTCAAGTTCCAAGACTCTTGCCTTCCTTATTGAGCTATTCCTCAGCCTTTAAGCCATTCTCTCATGCTGTTTCTTTTAACATCTCATTTTGCTAGTGCAAAAGATGAGGAGTGCCATTTTGTAATGCAGATAAGCATTCTGGCCATTTTCAGATTTATGCTGCTGCCGGAATGCTTATTGGTGGCACCAACGCTCTCTAAATCTTCTGTGTGAAAATGTCCTTGAGAGCCTCCCACTGCAAGAACCTGTCATGACCGGACGCACGATTGCTTTCAAAATATTCTAATGATGGCCACGGTCCAAGACCAGCCGAGGTAGAAGACAATATGAGGCTCTACCTCCACATAGAAGCTAAAGGTGGTTCAGTCAGTTGAGTTTTGTTGTTAGCAGAACATGGGGAGCAAAGAGGACAACAGAAAGTAACAGCAGGAGGGCAGCTTAGGAGGAACAGCCAGGGGACTGCCATTCTCCTTTGCAGCTGCTGCCTAAGTGGTTGACTTAGCAGGGCTGGGCTTGATTCTAATTAACCTACTTTGCCTGATTTCCCTTCTTTTCACTCAAGAATGACAGCTAAATCAGACCCATGTACCTTGCCTTTTAACCCAACCCCCCCTCTCCTCTACTTGGTCATCAGGGGGCCAGTCCTCCATGAAGCCTTTTTAACTAGCCCCGCCTTCCCTTGGCCGTGTAGCCCTGTTTCCTGTGGAGGTTCCTCGTAATTCCTGCAGTTTTGTCTGCACCATTGCTGCATGGCTCTTTCCCGCCCAGCCTGCCCCTGCAGACTTAATATTGTCATTCTCCTCAGACGACAGCAGTGTCTCGTCTATAGAGATAAGGGTGCAAGGCGTCCTCTCTGTCACCAACCCTTGGAGCAAGTAGTACTGGAAATGGAGGCGATGTGTCAGTTCCCCAGAGTAAAATGAATACTGAGGGTTGGAAGGTGCCACCAGCCAGAGTACAAAGACAGCCCTTGTGCATGGATGGAAAAGTGCATTCACATGATGTGTCTCTTAGCAGTAAGGCAGTTCTGCAGGAATTCATGGATCTTGGCAACTGGGATAGTCCGTAGGCCCATTGTGAAGAGGCGTGAGGCACCGTTTGTGTCACTTTTGTTTTGGGGCTTTCCCCCTCAGGAAAACACAACCATACAGGCCCAGAGCTTGTGGTGTGTCTGCAAAGAATCTCCTCTAGTGAGCGCATCTCATTCTAAGATGTGGTGTATCATTAAGAAAGCACAAAGTTGGGAGGAGGAGGAATGTGTGGCCTCAAGCAGCTTGCTCAAACTTTGTTCCCACTGTGTGGGGCTGGTCCTTCTGTATTCCAGCAGCAGTCAGCACTGCTAAATTATGTTATAATAAAAATGGCAAGTGTTTGCATCATATAGTATTTGCTAAAATGTGTATTAAAACTGTACATTCTGATCCAGTTCTCTCACTCATCCTCTCTCTGTTCATTTGCCTTCATTGTGTGAAATATGGGAGGTAGTGCATAAAGCAGGGTTAGAGAGCAATTGTCTAAACAGATATTTTGGACTATTAATTAATTTCATTGGTTACTATGGGCCAAACTTCTGGAAAGTGAAGTAATTAACTCAAAAGTAAAGACTCAAAGAGCAATAACATTTCAATGCATCTGCAAAAGTAAGCTTCACTGGTTCCTGATATGTATAGTCCAACCCTGTTTCACTTAACTGCAATTACTCATCTACTCAGAAGTAAACTTCACTAAATAGGTTATTTTCAGGTAGTGCACAGAAAATTGCTCTATAAGGAGGGGGACCCTGAAATGGAGGGGGGAATTATCCTACACTAGCCTAGCCAGTGTATGTTAAAAAATAAAATAAAAGTCTGGTTGCCGTGGCAACATGAGCTTCAATTTGGATTTCTAGGCTTGGCATACAATTCCTCCAGCTTCTTCCCTCTGTGATCCTACTGTTCTGTTTACAGAACAGAAGCAAAGATGCTGAACCTTTACAGCACAGCTCCACTATGAAAACATTGGGTTAAATCCACAAACAGGCAATAATGCTTTGGGGGGGGGACATCTCCCAGAATGCCATAGTCAGTATGGTCTTGTAGCCATGCTGCTACTTATAAGAGCATCACACAGAGAATGCCCAAGGAAAGATGAACAGTTCACCGTTTATTGATCTGAGATTGGAAGGCTGGAACTGAGGAAGATCTGTGGCAAAAAAATTGTCCTGGGAGCAAATAAATAAATTATCTGTAATGGCTGAAGCAATTCTTCCCAATTTAGATTCATTTTCTGGAGTTAGATAACATATATCCATTAAAAAGAGTGTTCTGGTCCTGAGAGAACCCTCGTGGCTTGGGAGCCACTTGCTGGTGGAGGAAGAGATCCAGGATTTCAGTCAGACTGCTGCAGATACCACTTAGGCTTTGGCCATGTTGTGCAAAATGGAGGCCTGCTCAAATGTGAGGCTTATGTAATCTGAACTGAGGGCCACCCCCAGTCCCCCAGGCTTGATGAGGAAGATCCCAGTTTGTGAAGCATTGGGAAGGTTCCTGCTCCAGCCTTCACAGGGATCATTGGAGGCATGGCCAGAGCTTCTGAGCAGCCACTGCCGCCGCCTCAGAGCTCCTTGGGCCACACATCACTTTTGGGCCTCTGTCAGAAGAGGCCAAAATGGCTCAGGCTTCACATTTGCTTCCAGCTCTTCCTTCACTGGCTTCTTCTTCATATCTGCCATGAACAAAGGGAACAGACCAGGTTAAGCCAAAGTGGGAGCCAGCTACTTAAAGTAGTCTCTGGGCGGTTTACCGTTTTCAATTACAGTGTGCAGGCTACACATTGCCCCCCCCAGCAAGCTGGGTAGTCATTTTACCGACCTCAGAAGGATGGAAGGCTGAGTCAACCATGAGCCTGCTACCTGTGATTGAACCCCAGATTGTGCACACAGTTTTACCTGCAGTACAGGCATTTAATCACTGCACCATTTACCTTAAGGATCATATGCCTCTTCACATCCTTCCTAACATCCACTGGGCAGTTCTATCTATAAGCCAAGGTGAGACATGCTCTGAGAACTCATAATGAGGACACCATCACCTAACAGAGCTGTTTCTGTATAGTAGGGGTGGGAAAGAAAAGTTAGAAAAACAAAACAAAAAAGTGTTAAATGCCAGATGAAGCATAGGAAGCTGTCCTGTATTAATTCATAGCATTCACTTATCTACATGAAGATAAAATAGAAGGCAAAATTAAACATTAAGGAGAGTCTTCTATGTGATCAATGAATTTTCCATCCAGCTGAAGAATTTTTTGGTAATTTTTACCTCAGCACTCACACTTTTCGAGTAAGCTTGTGTTTATCTTCCAGTGACCAATCACAAAACAAAGCACAGCTAAATGCACAATACAATGGTGAGAAAAATGAATATATTGTGCTTGATCAAACAAGTGTCTATCACACCTTAAGGAAACACTACTTCTAATTATATGCCAGAGTAGCAGCGGCCCCTAACCTTTTTGGCATCCAGGATCAGTTGATTGCTGCATGGGTCTCTCTCTCTCTCTCTCTCTCTCTCTCTCTCTCTCTCTCTGTGTGTGTGTGTGTGTGTGTGTGTGTGTATGCACATGCACTCCCCACCCACACAATGATTACATTACAACCAAAATAAAAATGGTCACGATGGGTGCATGGGGGAGGTAAATCAACACAGAGAGCAGGGGAGAACCATGTGCCCCTACTCAGGCATATGCCTTACCAGGAACCAAGGCTTCACACCATTATTGTGGTGCTGTGTGACCTCGTCCCTAAGAGGCCATCAACCAGTACCAGTCTGTGACCTGGGGCTTGGGGGACCCGTGATCTACAGTGAACTACAAACCACACTCTAGAGTTTTAGCCAGGGCATTGAAAAGTTATTGTTTTGGACTACAACTCCCAGAGTCTCCATGCTGGCTGGGAGATGCTGGGGAGTTATAATCTGTGAAATTAACATTTCCAAGCTCTGATTTTAGGAAGACATGTACAAACAATGCCAAATGTGACAATGTGCTAGCTAGATAATTAATGCTCAAGTTCTACCACATTCCTTTTTCTGATTCCACTTTTTCCCATCCCTTTCCCTGGAGATATTCTTTCTGCCCTACCAGGGATCACTATCTCAGTTGTACAGAAAATCTATGTATAGTTTTTCATTGCCTTCCATGGCAGTTCTGATCTGTGGAAGAGAAAACGTAGGTGCTGAACTCTTAAGTAATGTATACCTCTGCAGAGCTGTCTCCTTTCCGCCTCACTTTAATGACTTTCACCAGTACATGGTTTGCTCCTCCTGCAGCATTTGTGGTTACCATGCAATTCAGCACAGCTTATGCTTAATTCCTCTCACTGCAGACAGGTGCAAATTAGCCCGGGCTGCTTACTGAAGCTTAGCTTACAGGAGACGAATCCAGTGTTCTAAGAAAACTTTCAGAAACAACTAGCTACAACCTTCTGCTGCAGTGCCAAACTTTCTTCAGGATTCTGTTGTAACCATATCTGCAGGACCTTGCAGGCACAATGTAGAAGCAGCACATTTAAGTGTTGATGGTCCCTGTGACACAGTTACTACCAGGGTGAGACAACAAGGTTGCAACATTCTTATTTAAATAATAACCTAATGAGCTACAAAGTCATGACATTTTTGATGCAACTTTTTAACTTCTACAATGTCTTGGGAGTCCATTTAAAGCAGTGTTGGTGAAGCTATGGCAAGGGTGCCAATGGTGGCACTCAGAGCCCTTTCTGTGGACTGGACACCCAACATTGCTCCTTCACAGCCACCTCGATTCACGTTAAATTGCTGTATTGGCACTATGCAGAAAATTAGTGGGTTTTGAATTGCAGTTTGGGCACTTGGTCTCTAACTGACGTGTGGGTGGGGGAGGTAATAGTAGAAGCCTTCCATCTCCAACCCAGTGAAAGATCTGTGTCCCTTGCACCCACCATGAAATAAAACAAACCATGATGTGCTTTCAGGTGACATGTAGCATTACTTGTGTGTGTGTGTGTGTGTGTGTGTGTGTGTTGTGTCATTATAGTCGTGACCGACTCTTTGTGACCCCATGTCCATGGAGTTTTCTTGGCAGGAATACTGGAGTGGCTTGCCAGTTCCTACTCCAGGCGCCCTACAGCACCTGGTATTCCCTGGTGGTCTCCCATCCAAGTACTAACCAGGGCTGACCCTGATTAGCTTCCAAAATCAGGCAAGATCAGATGTGCTGAGGGCATCAGGCTTCTCTCTAACTGACTTAGAGGGATATTTAGTTTTTATATACTCTATACTGTATTTTTAAGTGTTATTTTTCAAGCTGTCGTAGTAAAATGTAATATGTTACAGATGTTATTTTTAAATAACAAGTAACAGTACCGATTTGCTTTGCAAAACAGCAGTAACAGAAAACTTGCCAAGCAACATGTAACAGATTTCTCCAACATGCATTTAAGTTTTAATAAACATTTTAATAAACCTTGCAAGGGAGCACCCTCCATCATGGCCATTTTACTGATGTGAAACTATGCCTGCAACAAGGACCTGGCTCAGGACTGCTGAGGGATAGGGTGATATCGGGAAGCTCTTGACTTCTGTGCTAGACAAAAACAAGTGTTTTCCCCTGGGTCTGTCAACAGCTAAATGCAAGGAATGGCATTGGCTACTAGTCTCCTACTGAAGTGCAGAGGCAGACGTTATTATGCCTCCAATTTCCAGCTGCTGTAGTAGACCAACATAGGGTGATGGTGACTGCTTTCACACCTTTCTTTATTTATTATTTTATTTATTTATTTTAAGGCTTATATACCTCCCATCTTCCCGAAGGAACTTCTTTTGGGGTTCCTACATGCATCTGGGATGATTAGGCACTGGACAGGTGTTTGGTATTCATCCAGCAGGGCTCTTCTTCTCACTTGCTCATACACACTTCAGGAGAGATGCTGGAAGCCTTTCTCACCTTCCCATAGAGACAGAATAGGGCACAGGAATCCTAGCAGGTGAATTGGATTCAGTTCACTTCAGCCTTGCCTTTACCTAGCCTTCCTCAGCCTGGCAACTCCCAAATATAATTCCCATAGGCATAAAGCAGAACCCAGGTTGACTGACTGACTGATGATGACGACGCTTGCTTGGGGAAGGCAAAGTGAGGCATCCAAAGGACCTTTCACAGCGGTGGCAAACCTTCCGCGCTCCAGATGTTTCTGGCCACAACTCCCATAGTCCTTTGTCATTGGCAATTCAGGCTTGGCATTCTGGGAGTTGTGGTCCAAAGCATCTGGAGCGCGGAAGGTGCGCCACCACTGACCTATCAGCTCCCATCAGAAAAGTGGAGCTTCAAGTTACATTTTTGGAAGGCAGTTGGGAGATTCCAGTAGTTGTCTTCCTAAACGAGCCACTTTTTTGTTGTTCTGAAGGCGCACTGCTCCGTTCCTCAAATCAGGGTTCTTAAGCGGCTCCCTTGTTCCCACCTGGCCTCACCTGAGAGTTGCTGTCTTTTTGTGAGCTTCCGGCAAGGCAGGCGAGGAGTCCACGATTCCTTCCCTTCCCCGCCGCCCGCCCGCCCTGCGACGCACCCGATGCCCCCCCACCACCACCACCCCCACCACCCCGGGCAGGGGGAACACTCGCCCCGGAAAGCCGCCTCCGCCTCCACGGGGCCCGGCGGGGAGGCCTGGGAGGGGCACTGCTCGGGTCGCTGAGGGTCGTGCCGGGAGGGCTGCGCTTGGCGCTGCAAGCGGTGCCGGGCGATCTGGTCGTTGGCGGGGCGCCGGAGGCCCCGCCAGCGGCTCTTGACCCCGCCGATGCCGCTCCGGTTGCGCCCGGCCGCCTTGATCCGGTGTTGGTGATGCGCCAACCAGATCGTCTGCTTCTCGTAGGAGGCGTTCGTATGGCCGCCGGCGGCTCAGAAGAGCAGCTGCTCGCACCTGATGCTGTAGCCCTCCAGATGTTGCCGGACTCCAAGTCCCTTCAATCCTAACCTTGCTCGTCAGGATGTTTCAGCGTGCTGCGCCTCCCGGCCTTGGCGGTGGAGCCGCCCACGCTGACCACCACCATCACCACCACCCCGCGGCCCTGTCGCGGCTCATCGTTCTCCGCCCCCACCGGGCTCAAGCCGGGAGCGCCCGGCAAGCACGGACGCCGCCGAAGCACCAGCCGGGCAGGGAAGGCGGCCGCCCCACTTTTGTCCTGGGCCTGCCGGCGCCTGAAGCCACTCTCCCGCCCCCTAGCGGAGGCCAGCCTCTGGGGAAAAAAGAGCCGGAGCTCCGGGACTTAGGGCTCTGCCCGCCGAGGATGCTGAACTGCCGCTCGCATCAGCGTCGCCCATGGCAAGGGGTGCCGGGAGGTACCAGCGCAGCCCCATCGGGAGAGGTGCGCGTCCCATCCCCGCCCCTCCTCTAGAAGGCTATCTGAGGAGCTGTAGCGCTCATGCGGCACATCACCCTGGCGGAGAGCCCATCAACACTGGCCGAGAGCCACATTTAGGACCCAAGAAGGAGTGGGGTGTGTGACTTGAGGTATCAGTCGCTCCTGCTCTCTTCCCTGCATCGCTGGATTCTGAAACAAAATCATAGAATCAGAGCATGGGAAGGGATCCCTGACAGATTCCCATCACCCTCAACCTCTGTTTAGTGAACTTCAATGAAAAGGGGGGGGGGTTCCATGTTCCACTTTAGCCAGGGTAGGATTAAGACCCTTAGAGGCCCTAAGAGGACTCAAAAGATTTTGGTGCCCCCCCATTTATTGTATATGTAATTCAAACTATAAACAATAATAAACCATAAAAATTATTTATCAAAAATAAACAAAACTTACAGTAAGATGGAAAATAATGTTTATTTTTCTATACTTCCACTTTATATTTGAAAAGTTTTTTCCTACTTTTTAAAATTGCAAATTCTTTGACCAGTTCCTTTAAAAAACTAATCTTATGTTGCACATCTGCTTCTATATTTAATAAAGATAAGGGATCCATCCTGCCTTGTTGCATAGTTGTTCTGATGGGATTTTTAATATACTTCAGCTGAGAAAATGTATGCTCAGCTGAGCAATTTGTGACCATTAATGTTAAAATATATGAAAGCCAATGTCTACCATTGGAAAGGCACACTCAATATTGTCTTCTACAGTTATTTTATAAAGTTCAGCACAAATGAATCTTGTTTTTATATTTTTGTTGCTGCAATGGTGCACATATCAATGAAACTGCTGAAGCTCAGCTGAGAAATTATTGTTGAAGTCCTCCGGGTAACCATCAATCAGCCTTTGACAGCACTGAGAATACCTTTCAATGTTAGTAGATGATGAAGTGATATCATGTGGCACATCACTTAGAAAATAAAATATCTCTATTTCTTTATATATATTTCCTCTTCTTTTCATCTCAGTTCAAGGTTTGTCAACAGTTGTGTAAAAGGTGACGATACAAATTTTATCTCTGCCATTCAGATATACTTCTGGTGCATCTCCATCAGTGGTTACCTTCTTTCTGATATGTTTGCAAGTTGTAGCTTCCTTGTAATTAACATCTGGTAGTATTTCCTTTGCAGCTGCTTTGTATCTTTCAAATTCATCTTGTGAAGTGCACAGTTGGTCAGCTATTGATACATACTGATCTGCACATGTCTCCAAGTTCACATCCTCATTTTGTAGAACTTGGCTTACTCTGTGAGCCTCTTCACTCTTGAATGATAGTGTCTAAGAGGGGACCTGATTGAAGTTTGTAAAATCATGCACAATGTGGACAAAGTACACATAAAGAAAAATGCTTTCCCTATCGCACAACACTAGAACTACGGGGCACTCCATGAAACTTTTGGGTGCTAGATCTCAAACAACTAAGAGAAAGTATTTTTTTCACCCAGAGGATCACTGGTCTGTGGAACTCCCTGCCAGAATAAGTGGTGACAGCTGCCAGCCTTGACAGCTTTAAGAAAGGATTGGACAAGTTTGTGGAGAACAAGGGTATCAATGGCTATCATTGTGGATGCCTAAGGACAACCTCCGGGTTGGAGAGATAGGCAGGATATTTCTCAATGCCATTTGCAGGGAATCATAAGCAGGTGAAGACATCATCTTGGGAATACCCTGAAGCAAATGGTCAGCCACTGTGTGAGACAGAATGCTGGGCTGGATGGGCTGTGGCCTGTTCCAGCAAGGCTGTTCTTATATGTTCTTATAACACTGGTTTTCCAACCCTGGTTAATATACATGCTGATTCCACTTTGCTCTACTAGGAAAAATCTTGCTCTACAAAGTACACCTTGATTGTATGGCCTGCCTGATGGAATAAAAAGCTGCAGAATGATTAGACCAAGCAGAACCCAATTAGGCCAAGACCAAATATCGGATCATTGTGAACCAATTCCTATATATGGAGGTGATCCCATCCATTCTTTCTCAGAAAAATATCTGATTTCAAGCTGTCAACTCAGCATTGCATATGGGATTAGGTACATGGGAGGTCTGTAATCAGACTGACTTTATTTAAAATACCTTAGCCTTATAGCTACTTTGACTATTGTGCATAAATGTATTTGGGAGATTAAATTCCTTCCTCAATACTGTTCTTCTTATCCAAACAGGTTCAGATGGTGTTATTTTCAAACGTATCTGCACAGAACTGTTACTTTAAAATCCCATTCAGAGGAAGAGCTAATCATGTGCTTCACATGGATCATGCAATTAAAATGTTACACTGTGCTGCAAATCAATGTATGTATTTTCTAAAAGAGTACCCTCTTTCCATGAAATTAATGGTTAACATGGTACACGTATGAGAGATATGGGTGTTACCACATGGGGGCATAGTTGCACTATAGAAGCTTAATGTTGAAAGATGGATGTTTCTTAGGATATTTCCAGATTCGCAGCTCCTATTGAAGCTCACAATTCAAAGGCAGTATACAGTTATTCACTTTTTTGCTTACTGAAAACCCAATGAAAAGCAAAACAAAACAAAATACCATGAAGAAGAGGGAAGTCATGAGATGGGGTATGTATGTGTTAATTTCTGCAAGAACATTTTTCCAGTTATTAGTTAAAATATTTTGAAGGAATGTTGAACTGAATTGGCAATTTAGAGCCATTCAGTTTACAATAGATCCGGTCCTTCAAAATTTACCACTAAAGAGCTGAACAAAATCTTGTTTGAAAAAAAAACCCTAAACCCTAGATTTCCCCCCAGTAATTTTAGTGCATGTCTGTTACTGAGGTCAAAGTACATTGCTTCTATGTTACATATGCAGAGGCTGGGAATTAAGTTCTCCATGGTGCCTCCTTGATTGGGGCTGGATTTGATTATCCATAGGGTCCCTTCCAGCTATGCAGCTTAATAATAATAATAATAATAATAATAATAATAATAATAATAATAATAATAATAATAATAATAATAATAATAATAATAATAATAAACTTTCCTCAATTACTGCTAAAGAGGAACAATAAGGAACTGAACTCCCAATCTCTGCTTCTGTAGCCAGATGTCTAAACCATGGAGCTATTCAGTAATTTTTCTATACTTCTTGTAACTCCAAGGGCTTGTAACTCAGAATCTGGTAGGCTGCCACTATGCCAATAAGCATAATGTTGCAAAATTAGAATATTGTAGTTACAGAGGGTGCTAGTTATAAGACTTGCATTTTCAGTGATATTAATACATTTTAAAATAAATACATTCTACCTATTTCAATACATTTTCAGTTCTCTCCCACAGTTCAATTGTCAGCTATGAATATAATTTATTTTGCTTTGGCAGTGCTTATGTATAATGATCTTGTTCCCAGAGCTGGCTGGAAAACAGGCTAATTGTTTTGCAGCCATTAACTGCTGTTCCAGCCTCATTGTTGAAAGCACTTTCATTTTTAGGAATATTTTTCCTAGTACCATCCTTAGCCTATTTTAACACTCTATACATATAAAATTTCACATCTTGACACAGTTAAACAGAGCATAGATCAATTCTATACATTCTTGTTCACGGGTAAAACCAGTGGAATCCCTTTCTGAGCTTAACAAAAACCAGTTCCATGCAAGAACTTCTTCAGTTGCCAACAGGTCAATTTTATGCAAGCATCTCTCATGATTTAAATACTAATTCTTATGCATTTTAAATTTGTGAAAGGAGGATGTTGGCATAAGGTATTTTGGTAATAGGGAATGTATCCAGAAGATGGCAACCCTATGTAAAAGGTCTGAACACAAAGCCCTGTAAGGAACAGGGAATGGATTTGGGTATGTTCACCTTAAGAGAGAAACAAGACCTAAGAAGTGATTTGATTGCCTTCTTCACATGCTGTATTTGTCTTATGGAATACATAGCAAGCTTTCCTTCACCTTCCTTCCAGCAGGTAGGTATGAAACCAGTGAATTCAAAACACAAAAAAAGAGAGAGAGATATCAACTAAACATTAGGAAAAGATTCCTGATTGTAAAAGTTCTTCAATAGTGGAATTTACTTTTTCAAAATGTGATGGACTCTCCTTTGTTGGAGATTTTAAAACCAAGATTAGATGGCCATCTGTGAAGGATGCTTTAGTCGAGAATTTCTAGGATCAAAAGGGTTGGATTAGATGGGGTTCTTTCCAACATGCCAATTTTATGATTCTCTGTACTCACTGGTAGGAGATAACAACACATGAAGCATCTGACCGAGGGCAGGAAGGTTCTGATGTGATGTGTTTTAATCTGGAAATCTATCTGCTCCCAGCCATGTTATGACAGGGAATAGTTTTTGTGACATAAAGCAAAGCAAAATGTTCTGCTTAAATGCATTCCACATGTTTTCAGAGATGAGATGCTTTGTTTAAGACCTGATTTATTTATTATTTGCAGATTTGCATTCAGGTTTCGAAAGTGATGTTGAGGTCTGGTGATGAACTTAAATTCTGTTTTTGAATCCTAAGTAGAGCCCAGTTTGCATAAAGAAATATGGAGACAAGTCAGCATACATGTCTTTTCTAAAACATGTTAAAGTCTAGCCAGGTGCTGATTATTTTTTAACCAATGATCACTCAGCAGAATAAATAGTGTCTTGACTAAGACCACATGAGGCACTAGGATAATTTTGAAGCTTTTTCTCATTGTTTACAAAACTTAAAAGCAGCCATGGTCCCTGTCCTGTGGGATTTCTTTGGAGGCATTAGTACTAGAGAGGGAGTTAATTCTGTTTTCTTTACCTATATTTCAACCCTAAGGATGTTTTACCAGAGATCGCAGGATGCAAATGTCTAGTGCTAGTGAAAGCAAGGAAAAGCATGTCTCTTCAGAGTAGCAGTTTCCAGGGGGATACCTATGTTAGAGACTGGTTATGGTAAAACTATGAAAATGAATCAGAATCCGTGGTTCTGGGGTCAGTGTGTTTATACTCTTGGGACAATGTTTAATCTGTTTTTAAACTATGGTGTATATTGGTCAGGAAAGTAACATGGGCTTTTAGAATTGCTGCATTTGAGACTTTGTCCTGTGCTCACCTGCCCTTGTGCTGGCTGCCTCTCATAGCCACTAACCCACTGTTGCTGTGGTGTTATTTTTTATTTTATTTCTTGCAATATGGCATAGCACTAGTTAGGCATGAGAGACAGACAAAAATTAAAAGAGCTCAGAATGCATGCTTTCCCTACAGATTGACATATGGGCACAGAGACATAACACACACATAACAGAGAGAGAGAGAGAATGTAGAAAAGGAGAGGGTGTGATAGAACCAGCAGCCAGGGCTGGCAAAATGAAAGGCATAAAAGCAAGTGGCAAAGAAAAACTGACCATACTTCTCCCCCTTCTTGGTAGAGAAGGAAGTTCATGGTGGATTTCATGCCATTTTAAATGTTTATAGGAAGGAAGAGGTCAGCAATTGCCACCCAAACGGAACAGAGTTTCAACCTGACTCTCTTGCCAGTCCCCTTCTATGCTCATGCAAAATTGATATAAGAACAATGGTTGGCCATGCAGTATTCAGACTGCAGAGACTGAATAGAAAGATTCTGCAGATGTGCAGAAAAAAGGGCCAAAACTTGCCTCCTAAAGCTATGTTTGGCCAGCCTATTTTTCTTCACCACTTTTCTTTGCCCTTTCCCCATTTCCCGCAGTGGTGGTTGTTTTTTATTTTTTTATTTGGGGGGGGGTGAGTGGGAAGCAATAGAACAATAAATGTGTATACTAGAGAAAATTAAATGTTTTTAGAAGGGGGATGCCTTATCTTATCACTATGGCTGAATTCCTCTCTCCTTACACCATTGACTAGTGTCTGGAGAACTCACCCAGTTGGAACCTCAGGGGTCAGAGGTTCAGTTCCACATGAGCTTTGGATGAAAAGAGTCTTCCTGTGTAACCTTTGACAAGCTGCATCGTCCCAGGCACACTTCCAGGAAGCAGTCCATTTCGGATAGCTTTATATTTAGAAGATCCTGATATAGGTTGCCGTAAGTCAGCAGTGACTTGATGACACACAATTATTACTGCACAAAGACAAATTTGAAACTGTAGGTACTACAGATGGGTGGAACCAGCATGGTGAAGAGGATAGTCTGTTGAACTAGGGCCCAGAAACCTGGGTCCCAATCCCAGATAAGGCTTGCTATGTAAACCAATCATGCTGTCTCACCTGAATCAGGATAAAGTGTGGGAGGAGGAACATCATGCATGCCAGCTTGAGTCTACTGGAAAAAAAGTGGGATATATAGGAAACAGAAGGATGAAGATAGGTACATACAGTATAATCTGTGCTGTCAATTATGAATGTTGACTGTAGGATTAACCCAGTATATTTATGGTTATGTTTAACCTGTATATCATATTATAGCATTGTCTCCAAATGGACCTCTTTCTCTAGAATATTTTGAGCCCAGATGCAGCACTGGTGTTTCAGAAATGCCATATAAGACTGAGATTTAATATGATATGGTATGTTGGATCCAGACTGGATATTCCAAAAAGCTGCTTCTGTTCACATAACACCCAGCTTGAATGGAGGCTCTCATTGCAGGGCAAGTTTGACTGTTTACCCTCTATCCTTCACATTGCTTTGAAGAGTCTCTCAATGCACCAGAGATTATTTTGCAGCAGAATGTAGGGGAAAGGAAAATTGGCAAAAAACAACAACAACAACCCTTGTCCACTCTCTTGGATATTAGCAGCTCTCATCTCAGTAAGTTGTAAGTCCAGATCCAACCCACCGAAAATCATACACAACAATTATGTCAGCAGACAAAAATGGCTTTTGAAGTCATCAGGAAATGAAGCCTTTGAACATAATCATTTGGTAGTTTTAGGCTGGTCTTGCAACTAGATATTGTGAAAGTAATATGCCCTGCTTTTCTATTTCCATCTGCCACCTGTGGGACCATTTGCAATGTGGAACTGACTTTGAAAAGCCAAGGGGCATCTCTGATGACATATGGTCCACTGGGAGCTCTCATAACAGGACAGCTGATTGCGTGCTGGTCAGTGATGAATAAATTTGTAGAAATAGCAAGAAAACCATTAGTAGTGGAAAAGGCACTGGCTGGGGCAAGGCCTGGTTTGCATGTTTGTTTGTCTGTGGAGGCACACAAGTGCCCCACTGTAAATGGAGCTAGCAGTTACAGAAGAGAGCAGGCCTCATTCTCTCCACTTCTTGGCTCTTCAGGGCAGCTGGACGGGTTCCCAGTATTAGGCAGAGCAAAGGAATTAAGTTTTGCTTGGTCTATGCAAAATGCCCAAATATAGACATTTCTCCGGAGTCCAACAAGTAATCCAGCTGCTTTTTTGAGTCAGACCCTCAGCAGTAATTGACTTCTCCATAGAGTTGACACACAATCTATTGAACTGGCAGCAGCAGGGAGAAGATATTCTTCTCTGACCCAGTGCCCAGTGCATTCAGGCTTGTGTTTGTACACAAACTAATGTTCCACCCCAACTGCACATCTCAAGTTTCTGCCTTACTCCAGTGGGTACTTATAGAAATCAAATTTCCAGTTCTTTTTTTCTCAGCTATCACAGCTGGTATAACCCTTACTGGAGCTGATGTCCTAAAGCCAAGAGCCTGTCCAGACAGGGAAATTTGGAGCAGTCCGATTCTTGATTAAAAGGTTCTTTTCTCCAATGCAACCTATTTTCTCTCTTATTTGAGCATTCCTTCTGTTCACACTGTCTATTCTCCCATGAGAAGGATCCACATTCGGATCACCAGTTTATGCATGAGACAGGTTTACCCAGTTAATTTGTATTATAGTTTATGTGGTTTCCTTGCAAGTAAGAAGGCTGCAGCAATAGCAGCCGAGGACAGCAGTGGTGGGAAGGGAAAATATTGAGGGCAAGATTTGGGAGAAAGAAAACAAGTAACCCTGTCATTTCCCTCATATTTCCCCTTAGGTGGGGCTCTGCTGGGGCTGCACTGCCTTGTGGTAGTGGAGCCCATGGAGTCAACAAGTTCCTGAGTTCTGGTTCCATTTTCGCTACAGTGAAACGCCTCAATAAGCTCTTCAGCTTATCAGGCTGAATTCCTCCAGATAAACAGGACCTGAAAGGGTAAGTCCCCTTTGAGGGGGAGGTGAAGAGAGGCAGCATCTGGGGGCTACAAAGAATTGCGGCAGCAAGCTTCATAGCTTCAGAAATCGCCTTATCTCCTGTTTGGGGCAAAGTCTGTCTGCCATCTGTCAAACTGTGTGCACAGGACAAATGTAAATAATTGTAGATCTTTGGAAACTTTACTGCCGTAACTAAAACTGTACGTTTCCCACTATTTTTGTGAGCTTGGGCACTTCCCTGCTTCAATACTAGCTAATACAATATTGTAATCTACTATATGTATCTTGTGCACTGGATGAAGACAGAGACAAACAGAGATGAACATGATATTGATGGAAAAACATTAGAATAATATTAATGGTAAAATATTTAGCAAATACGGAAACATGAAAATGTCTTGTTTAAGATGAAAAGAGAATCATGAAACAACTAGGCGGATCTATTGGGAAAAACTTTTGATATATGTAAACTTTTGATATATATAAAGCACCCCCCCATCCCTTATCTTGGGGCCATCATTCAATGGGTCTCAGTGACTTCCTGTTTTGTTGTTGTTACATAAAGAGGCATATTGAAACAGCAATGCATCAACCTAGCAATTAGAATTGCTTTTCTTTTAAATCAAGATTTAAAATAAGAGGGATTTTCTCCATCCTTCCTTTTAGAGTACCACCCAACTAATATTTCACAGGGTAGTTATTGCAGATAATACCACCCACAGCTCCATGTGGGTATATAGTAACCATCCACACAAGCTACACAATGGGATAATTTGAAGTGCATGGAACTGTCCCCAAAAATAACATCAGAAGCCCCTACTGCTGTGCCACAAAGGAGCAGGATGGCTTTTAAAGGGTCAGGATGGATCAATCTAATAAGAAACGTATGGATGACCTGCCTGTAACTTGGTTCACAACAAACCTTACCAACAGCAATCCAAACAGTGATCTATATAACTTTCTCAAATGGTCCCAAGATTAAGTGTTCATAGGAACTTAAATAACAATGAAACATTGCTTTTCTATTCAAATTGTTCCTGTTTCTAAGTAACCAGAGGTACATACTAGTTTATGACGTTGTCAAACCGTTATTCTGGGACAGGAATCTAGGTACATAAGACGGCTTCCAGCTGACGTGCCTCCCTCCCCCTATATATGTTCCAATACTTATTACCTGCAGCATTTTGCAAACTTTATTAACGAAAGTGTGGGTGAGTTTATACACTCTGCTGATAAGATTTATGTCCATCCGTTATAGATCAGAAAACTGCAGCAGACTCCTTCCCCCATTATTTTCCCAAATCAGTAAATAGAAAATACGTAGTAAAAAGATAAATCAGTGTATTTTTGTGTACAGCAATCAATACTTTCATCCAAATCCTACCTTTTAAAAACAATTAGCATATTTCTCATACAAAAGAGAAATTCTATCCTCTTTCATCCTTTTACCTGAAGTTTGTCTGCTCAGCTTGGTTCACAACAACCACTGCATGGCACAGTGGTTAAATGCCTGTAGTGCAGCTAAAACTGTGCTCACAACCTGGGGTTCAATCCCAGATAGCCAGCTCATGGTTGAGTCAGTCTTCTATCTTTCTGAGGTCAGTAAAATGGGTACCCAGCTTGCTGAGGAGGGGGGCAATGTGTAACCTGTATATTTAAAATTGTAAACTGCCCAGAGAGTGCTTAAAGTGCTATGGGGTGGTATATATAAGCAGACGACTTTCAGCTGGGAGGGCATCCTGAGCTATAAAGATTTCCAAAAATGCTTTAATAGACTAGGAATTCCACTTCTCCTTCATGGAAGAATGGGCATCAAAACAGGTGGCCTGGGAGAGGGAGCTATGGGCCAGTTTCTCAGTGTATTTGTATTCTTGCTGGTTCTTATCAAGCTCCAGAGAAGCTATAAATGGGTCTCCCGATTTAGAGGTTGATTTAAATAGACCACCATTTGCACCTGTACCACTTGGCATCATATCAGTGTAGACATGCTTGGATAGCTTCTGTAAGAAACAGATTTCTTTTCTATTCAGATGCATATTAGGTTTTCCCTTCCATATCTATATGGATATATGAAACTCTTATAGCCATGCAAAGCATATATATTTACATTTATAGCCTGAGTCATAAACTAGTTAAGTTCAGGACTTAGATTTGTATCCAAGCTATTACAGTACACTGGATCTTATCCAATGCAGATGAACTGTTTAGCAGATGGGGCTGTCCATTATCCATCATCACATGCAGAAGTGAAAAGATGGCCCTTCTGTCATCATTATAACACACATCTCCAACTGCTGTGGCCAGGTTTCTCTCACCCATTCTCCTAAAGTGCAGAGGTCAAGTCTGGGCTCCCTGCCCAGCTCATACCATATACCTTTGCCACCCACTTCCTCCAGCTGGTCAGAGCAGGTAGTAAGGATCTTGTGACCCTATAAGATGTTGCCAGTCATGCTTCATCTTTGTTCATGCTGGCTGGAGCCAATAGGAGCTGGAGTCCTATAACTCATGCCTCACCTTGGTGAGTCAGCTTCATGCAGCCAGGGGGAATGCTGGTTTGGAAGATGAATTCAGTGCTCCAACGGTCAGTGGCTGCTTCAGAAAGTATCAGAAGATGAAGTAGATGCCAAGCTCCTTTGTCCCAGGGAGAGGCGCAGGTTGAAAATATTAGCTCTCTTTCTGAGTCCTAATTGAAAACAACTGGAGACCAGGGAGAGCCTGACTAGGAGTTACAATTTCTGTATGGGCTACCAAGAGAGCCTTTGTGAAAGACAAATTTCTTTCTTGCTAGCCTGTGCTGCCTGATCAGATCTCCAGACCTTTGATGAACAGACTGCAAATAGCTTTGCCTCCACCTGCTCCTTACTTCAACTGTGTAGCCTCAGTACCTGTGGGGTTTGGTGGGTCACACATTCAACACTCTGAACAAATGGACAGCAAACCCCTTTCCTGGCATTGAGAATTAAAACAGTAATGTAGCAGATGAGCTCCATAGTACAAGTACAACACCATACACCCTCTTCATGACATATTTGCCTTCTGTTGAGTTGTCTTGTACAGTAATGCCACCCAGCAGCACAATGCAGTTACCCTGTTATCGTATTGACAGCCTGCATGACGTGGCTATTCCCCTTGGTAATGGCCTTCCATCCCGGCTGGTGGTGCCAGTGTAGGTTGTGCCGTTTCAATCCTAGTTACCCGTGTGATGCTGAATATTTGTATGTGACCATACACTTGATGGGATCCATGCCCATGGAATTGTAGGTGACTGCAATGCTCCAAAGGCAACATGTGAATGGGTCTCCACTTGGAACAAAAAAGGAGAGAAGCAAGAAGAGTAGTAGGAATGACATATGGATTGGATTGCGGACAATAAAACATCCTTATCATTTCCCACACATGGTCTGGCAAGCTTTGGAGCTTTGAATTACTTCTTTTTTTACTGTAACTCCAATAAAACCCCAACCAGTATGATTGTGCTAACAGTATTCAAGGACTTGTGGTTCAACAAAGCCATTTTTCCAATCTCAGAATCAATTAGAAACAAGTCACAAATGCCAGTCCCTTGGCTATATAAATATGAAGCAACTTGGTTTTAAAAGAAGAACCGATACAGAATCCTGGTCCCTACATCAGTCTTGTCTTGTGATTTTAACAAGTTAAGTGTAGCTTTGTGTTGATTGCTAGGTTCTTATTGTCTGAGCTACAGTGACACAACTGGAGCTTGTGCTGATGTTAGCAAGTGTTTGCCCCGAGCTCTGCAGAAGATGCAATAACCCCCCCACCCCAAAATCTGGGAACCCTTTCATTTGATTAGACACATAAGATTCACTCAATAAGTTTTCAATTACATTCGTCACCCTCCACAGGCCGACCTCCCTGCTCTCCCAAAAAGCCTCTGAGGTTCGAGTCTGCAAATGGAGTATGCAAGACGATGCTCTTGTCAGAGCACCATACAGATCCTCCCGTCACCACTAGGATCTATTCCCAGTTCCATTGCCTGCCCACACGCTCATTTAAAGTTAGGTTCAGGGGATCATAAGTAACCCTTCACACATATATACAAAACAGAGACAACAAACTGGGCTGTATTCAGTTCTTCTGGGAACAAAAAACAAAGCCAAGCATATATAAGTCTGCCTTGGCATTTTACATGAGAAGAATGGAATCCTTGAGACCACAGACACATTGAAATATTGGATTTGGCCCAGTGATTTCTCCCCCATCCTCTAAATTCATCTTGTTTCAGGTAGAGTGACAGTGGTACTGCTGCTGGATATACCTAGCAGCTAGTGGCAAGAATCTGGGTGCTGCCTCTTTTGCAGTCTTTTCTGCTGAAGACAGGCCCGGTGATTTTCCCACAGTGCAGTTGCTCTGGTGCGGATTTGCTCTGATATATATTTCTAGTGGCTGGTGACTGCAGTGGCATTGACTGGTGCCTGGCAAGATAAGCAGAGATGCCCCACCTAGAGTCCATTTCAAGGTTTACCGTATTCTTAATTTCTAAGCTCCTGCAACAAAAATATGCCCACATATATAGCCCTCTGCGACATCTCTCTTTCAGAAAATAAGAGTTTCATGGTTCAGAAAAATAAAAAATAAAATTAAAAAAGCACTAAAATGAATATTGCTTCTTTCTGATGCAACACCCATCCCACCAATTCATCCAGTCCAACCCCACAGCTCATCTGGGATCAGTATAGGAGAAGCTACTCTTTCCTTGAAAGTCCTTCTCATGTAAACAGTCACCTGAGAGACAAACACAGAGATCCAGCCTTGGCAATCTCATCCTTCTAGGGAATTTAGACTCCATTCCTTATTGCAGTAACTTTGGAACCTCCACCTACCAAAATAAAAACAAAAAGTGTGCATGTTAGTGTATGATAGGACTTTCTCCTTCCTTTCTGCAGCTTCCATGGCTTCTTACGGATGAAAGGAATTACACAGGAACTGTGGAAGTTGTAGCAAAGAAGGAAGTGTTTGATTTCTGAAAATCCCCCCTGCTGATGACATTGGCCTTCTGCAGACATAGTTGTACCAACAGGATTTCAAGTATTATGTACAAAACTGGTGCTGTATCCTGTCTGTGCAAGTACCGTACCATAATTTGTTTTTCTTATTAAATTTTAAATGGCTTTGTTTATCATCACAAGCAACTTTGAGAACTCTGGCATGAGTCCAATGGACAGTTCCAGCTAGAATTGACCTACTACATCAATATTCACCATTCAGCAGTTCATTCAAGGAACTCACTTTAGCTGGAACTAAGAAATGGATTGCTGTTTTAAACGTTGTTATCAAATGATGTAACATTTGGCTCTGAACGATCCCAGTCTGGCCCTCGAGAATGTCAGCAGAGCTTTGCAACATCTTAAAACTATACCACTTGAGTATAAAGTGGCAGAAAAATATTACTTTATTAAACACACAAGCTTGTGTGTGTGTGTTGCATTAAGAATACTGCAACTAGCTGCATCTACCAGGCAAGCAAAATAGAGACTCACAATTTTTTCTTTATCATTGCTAGGTATAAAATTATAAGCAAAGTGTGCTGCTTATATACTGCTCTATAGTGCTTAAAACACTCTATGGAGTTTTTATAATTATTCAGGCTACAGATTGCCTCTCTACCCCAGCGAGCTGGATATTCATTTTACCAACCTCAGAAGGCTAGAAGGTTAAGTCAGACACAAACTGGCTGCCTGGGATTGAACTCTGGGTTCTGAACACAGCTGTAGTACAGCAGTTTAACCACTGTGCCATGAGGTATAATCTGATACTGCATATCTACCTGTTTCTCAATCACTCTGACATCTCCTTGTCAGAGTGGAGAAGACATCATGGCCATAGCAACACATGGCCAAACCACTTAGCATGCTCAAGAATTCTGAAGAACTGAAAAACTTATCTTTTGTGGACTTTTACTTTGGTCCTAGGAAAAGTATTGCCTAGGGAGTACTCCCACTTACAGATATGTTGCTTTCATGGCCAAGTTTATCTTTGCTCACACTACCAAGGGTTTAGATTTGAGGAACCAAAAGTACAATCTAAAGGCTTCATCCCAGTATGACCTTCACCTCTGCCCTTTACTTGCCTTCTTCAGCTTCTTGAGGTTGGTGGATCGAATAGCAGCCAGCAGCTGATCCCTAGAGTTCTTCTCTTGTGGAGGAAGTGCTTTCTCAACCATTTTCCTTTGAGTTGCTGGGGAGAGGGACAGCCGTAAATTTTCGTTGATCAGGGGAGGGGCAGGAGGAGCCAGAGGAGGTGGGGGTGGAGGAGGTGCAGCGGATGATCCAGCTTTTTTAGGGGGTGCTTTAGGAGAAGACCATGGGGAAGTCTTGGGAGATGATTTTGGAGAAGCCTTAGGTGAGCCAGCTGGCAGACTGGCAGCCTTGGGGACCTCAAGGAAATCTTTCTTCTCCCCCTTTTCCTGAGCCTGCCTCTGCTCCTGCAGGCGTTTCTGCCGCTGTTTGTCCATGTTCCTGCTCAGCAAGTTAGTGACGGTCATGCGGGGCCCAGCTAACTCAAAGTGGTAACCCAGCTTCAACAAGGTTGTGTTCTCCTTCAGCAGGCTGGCTATCTCCATCTCAGTCTTCCCTCCACAGATGTGTCTCTGGTTGTGAAAGCGCAGCTCTGTCAGTGTGTTGTTCTGCAGCAAGGCACGGAAAATGGCCAGAATGCCTTTGCCGGTGATGTGATTCGAGTCTAGATTGATGCTGGTCAACGTCTTGTTCGATTTCAGCATAATGGCAATGGCAAAAGCAACATGGTCGTCAGCACGTGTGTTGGCCAGAGCGAAGACTTTGACAACAGTGTTGAATTCCAAGGCCTCTGCAAAGCGCACTAGGATCTCATTGTTGATGCAGTCAGAGTTATTCACATTAATCTCCACCATTTCTGGGTCATTATTCTTTACTTTTTCTAATGGTTCATCAAAAATACTAGTGGCTTCGTCTTCCTTGCTCTGGTTGGAAGAGTTGTCTGCAGATTTCGAAGGCGTGCTGTCCGGACTGTCCTTTATCGTCTTCCCTTCCTCTGGCACAGAGGCCTTTGCCTCAGTTGTCTCTTTGCTGCCTCTTGATGATTTCTCTTCATTGCCAATGGTAGAGCCTTTCGTCAAAGCTGAACATTTTTCTTCTGTTTTCTCAGGTTCTTTTTTACCTTCTCCCTTTCTCTCTGTGGTCTGCTTTAAGGCTGACATTTTCTCCCTTATTTTTTCAGATTCCTTTTTATCCTCATTCTTTTTACCCTTCTCAGCCTCCCTCTTCACCTCTGCTTGTTTCTCTTCTTTTGCTTTGTCCTCCTTTGATTTATTCTTTAGTATTGTGCTCTTGTCTTCCCCTCGTATTTTAGCTGCCGTGCTTTTGTTCAATGGTAGGTCTTTGTCCACCTCTTTGGAGGTGTTCGTTTCTTCTTTTAGTAGGCCAGTTTTCTTACTCCTGTCTGGTTCGTCCTTTCCTTTCTGGTTTGTTTTCTGGACATTATCTTCTTTTTTCCCTTCTTTTCTCTGATCAAATGATCTAGTTTTCTTCAGATCCTTCCGCTTTTCTTCAAGAGTCTTGGGCTCTTTTTTCTTCTCTTCCTAAGGGGGGGGGAATGATCAACAAAGAAAAAAATTATCAATAAAGAGACAG
Organism: Phrynocephalus forsythii; assembly: GCA_029282475.1. Taxonomy (NCBI): domain Eukaryota; kingdom Metazoa; phylum Chordata; class Lepidosauria; order Squamata; family Agamidae; genus Phrynocephalus; species Phrynocephalus forsythii. Next base: position 89,046,399 of record JAPFRF010000005.1, on the reverse strand, counting down.
CTCAGTGACAAACATTGCTCCTAGATAATGCTAGGCTTGTCGCCATTTTAATTAAAAGAAAAAGAAAACAGCTGATGACAATGAAAAGCAAGGTTGCTGTACTATCAAAAACATGTTAATAGTTAGAATCTGACTGAAGATGGAACTACACTGGCAAGCCAAATTGGAGAGTTTCGCTTTGCAGTGGCTTGATTCAAAACCTGTTTTATGCTTCAGATTTGATGATCACACAAAGACTGCAGGTCCACACTGGCCCCTCAATCTAATGTGCTAATATCCCCATTGAGCCCACAGCCTCCCTTCTTTTGATCCCCCATGCCAACCCCAGGCTCTCCTTTTATCATTCATTGTAAAGCCAGTGAGCTGCTTAAAACATTGGGGAAATGGACAGTTTTCCAAAGTTCTTCACAATGTGCAAATACATGACCTACGTATGTGAATTGTTTATGATCACTAAGAGTCCTCCCACTAACATCTCTTGTGATCAATTTGCAGCATTTTTTAATTCTAAAGTGGAGCCCATCCGCCAGAACATGGATTGCCAACAGTTACCAGTAGATTCATTTGAGACCTCCTGTACACCATCTTGCCCATTGAATTTGACCCAATTTCAGCCTGTGAAGTTACAAGGGGTGGACAGAGTGCTTGATCTCTGCCATGGCACCATCTCTTCCCAAGATCCCTGCCTGGCCTGACTTATAAAATCTTCCAGGCTGACTAGTATGGAATGGTCCACTGCTGAAATTAATGGGCCTTTCCTTGAAGGTCAAGTGCCTTGCTCCTCAAGGAAACAATAGTTAGGTCCATTTTAAAAAATCTAATATACTGACAGATGGTCTTAACAACGTTCCATTGCTTAGTAAGATAGTGGAGAGACTGGTGGTGGATCAGCTCTAGTAAGTTCTGGAGGAGATCAGCATCCTCAATACATTCCAGTTTGGCTTCAGGCCACATCACAGCACAGAAACAGGATTGGTACAATGATCTCTCGAAGATGGCCAACAGGTGCATTATGTCCCTGATGGTCTTCCTTGATCTCTCAATGGCCTTCAATACCACTGACTATGGTAACCTTCTGTGGAGGTTCACCAGATTGAGGATTGGTGGCCTGGTTTTGGCCTGGCTCCACTCCTTTCTGGAGGAACACCGCTGGAGTCCAGTTTGGTGAGAGGATTTCCATCCCTTGGATTTATAATTGTGGAGTTCCTCAGGATGGATCATGTCACCAATGTTATTTAACATATATAAGAGACTGCTGGCACAGGTCATTTATGGATTTGAAGTTATGTGCCATCAACATGCTGATGACATGTAGCTCTATCTCTCCTTCCACCTTTCCGCAGATGATGTCGTTCAGTACCTTGAGTACTGGCTTGGGACTATGCTGGAGTGGATGACAGAAAATAGACTAAGGCTGAACCCGGGCAAGACAGATCCTGTGTGGGAGATCCTGGGGTGGTGGTGGTCAGGTGTCTGCAGATTGGGAACATCCCTCTCTTTGAGGGGTGGGCAGGCAACTCTCTCTACAAGGGGTGAGGTTCTCAGCCTCGTTGTTATCCTGGATCCAATGCTATCCATGGAATCTCAGGTGGCATCTGTGGTCTGGTCAGCCTTTTTTCCACCTTAGGCATATCACCTGGCTGTGTCCCTATCTGGACATCAGGGGCCTCGCCATCTTGTTTCATGTCTTGGTAATCTTAAGACTCAATTATTGACCTCTGTGTGGGACTACCTTTGAGACTGATATGGAAGCTTCAGCAGGTTCAGAATGCAGCAGCCACATTACTGACGGGTCTGAGAAGAAACAACCATATCTCTCCTGCCCTGGCCACTTTGCATTGGCTGCCTGAGCAATTCTGCACCAGGTTCAAGGTTATGACCCTAACATATAAAGCCCTAAATGGGGTTTTGGACCTCGTTACTTGATGGCCTTCTAGGCCTCTTCCAACTTCACAATTCTATAACCCTATGATTCAAATGTCTTCTTCCACTCCATATTGCCTGTAGTACACATTCATCTCAAACAGAGCGTTTAAGGTCAGTAACCCTGAGAGAGGTGCAGAAGCAGGTCAGATCCCATGCCTTTTTGATAACCACTGCAACTTTATGGAATGAATTGCTGTCCAAGATTTGACTTGCCCCCTCATTGGAATATTTTAAAAGATCACTAAAGATATGAGTCTTCCAGCTACCCTTCCTTGAGCCATTTACAGCGGAGCTATTGGTTAGCCAAACTATCTCTGTCCTGCTGTCTGTTGATATGACATTTGTATATTCTATAATTTCTTTCATGATTATTTTTATACCATGTCTTATAATTGATCTCATATTAATTGTGTATTTATCATGTTGTTTATTTTGCCATTTATTGCTCTGTTGGACACCACCCAGAGTGGCCTGTTGGCCAGATGTGCAGGATTTCAATACAATAAATAAAGTAAATAAATAAATACAGACATACTGCAGAAACATAGCAGTCTGCTAGTTTTTTGAGTCATTTCTATTTCATATAGCTCTCTCTCTCTCTCTGTTCATGCAGAAGTGATCTAGCTTACAACTAAACTAGTAATGTAATAAGGTAATCTAGTACCAAATGTGATAGTTTGTTTTAAAATAATAATAATAATAATATCAGGAAACTGGGGGAAAAGACTGTGGGTGTGGATTGCTGTCCAAATCATCATGTCCAGCTTAGTACAGTACATAATTAGAATACCAGACACCTCATCCTTATGTTAAAGTAAATAATCATGCAGGGGAAAAACTGTCTGAATATTTCTGGTTTTAGAAAAAGTGGATGGGAGAGAGAGAAAACCTCCATGTTGGGAGCAAAAAGGACTGAACTAATTCAAATTGGCCTTTGCATCATGTGATCAGTAAAAAAAAAAAAAAAAAAAGGAAATTCATCCATTTTACACCCACAGCAAATCCCATGGTATTTGACTATGCGCTGCGGTCATCGCCTAAAATGCAAAAGAACAACACATTTTCAAAAGAACATTCTTTTGATCAGGGAAATGAAAAAAAAGTATGGAAGCTGAGAAAAAATGGAAAGGGGTGAAAATGTAGAGTGGGGGGGTCTGGATTTTAAGTCTTTGTTGCCTGCTTCCTGGCATAGGAAGTAATGAAGGAGAATTGAAAGACATGGTTGATAATGGTCTTGGCTCTTATGTGGAGTATCTAATAGATTCAGAAATTTCCTAGCTTTCCTGAGTGAGTATGGGCTATAGCAGATGATATTTAATAGCCCAACTACAAAGCTCCTGGCATTACTTCCTATAGGAATGTGCAGACAATTTAAGATTCTACCCCGCATAATTTCCTTTCCCTTTCCCTTTCCCCCATTTGGCCTCCTCCTTATAACTTCCCATCCATACTGCCCTATATTAACTTGGAACTGTGACTGTATTATAATAATAATCATGAAGAAGAAGACTGGTGGTGTATATTATATGGTTCTTTGGTAGCATTGTCTGGCATGAGGGGAAAAGACCTTGTCTACTTATCTTTCAACTTAAGGCGATTCATCCTTTAAGTAAGAGCCTGTATCTTTCTGAAACAGGGCCAAGGCACATAAACTTTTTAGGATGATTTATTGAGATGCAAAATAGGTTTTTGTTTTGCCTATATCGTCAGCTCACCACCTTACCTTGCCCAGCTCGGCCCTGCCTCTTTCTCTTATCTCTGTGTCACCCTAAGAAAATATCTGTCCCTTACCTTTTCTGCCTGTTTGCGTTTCTCTCCAACTTCACCAAAAGTCTGATTGCTTCAGTGCTCTTTTCTGCACTGCTCTACTCCAAACCTTCCTGATATGGATCTTCATGTGTAAGTGGCACATTATAGCCAAAGTGAAGCATCCAGAGCAGAGGATGGAAGAGATTTTTGTTTTTGGCATAGCCATATGCAGAATACCCTTGCTGGTCTGAGGCCAGCAGTTGGTTTCTGGGAGCAATTATCTAGAAGGCTCTTTTTCTGAGCTCAAGAAGCATCACAATAGTTGACCTTGCTTCCTTGCCATGTAGACAGCTAAGATGCTGCAATTTCTTCTACCTTCTCTTGTGAGAGTAATGGTAACAGCCTAGAAGAGCAATGGGGTTACACATGAGAATTCACCTTGTACAGAAGACTCTACAATGGTCACATTGTGCTTGGATTGTAGAGTTTTTTTTAAATGAATTGCATGGGTTTGAGAAACAGAAGCAGAGCAGGCATGAAAGAGAAATTATCAATTTCTGCTCCTACTGCAGAACTCAGGAAAAATCTGTTTTCTCAATCAAGATAGTTATTGATTTTGGAGGTAATCCCTGCCTTAGCGTTCATGGGGGACTTCTCAACACAACAAATGCCTTCAAAGAAGATATTTTCCCCCCTCAAGCACATAAGGGGAAGAAATTGGTAAATTATCTCCCCTGCCTGCTCTCAACTCTTTTAGGTATTTTCTTCAGGAAATATTTCTTTTCCTGTTTGCAAGCTTCTTTTTCCTGCATTTTCAGCAGAATCAATGATGGTGCGCCAAGAACATTTCTTGTGCATAACTCTTAACTTGGTTCTGGCATGACGACTCAGAAAGATCTCATTAAAAAACTACAATTTCCAGAATTCCATAGCTAGCATGGCTTTGGTAGCTGAAGTATTCTGGGAACTAGAATCCAAAAAGTAACATTTCCAAGCCATGTAATATGTAGTCCGTTTTGGTGCAGTCCCATGGCCTATTCAGCCTAATCCTTGATCTTTTCCTCTGGAGCTGAATCAGAACTTCTACAAATCTTCCATCAACTCTAAGAAACAGCTGAGCCAAACCATTAGATCTAAATCTTCTTGGCTGTCATGAATTCTCATTTTTATCAGAGTTCCCTAGCTCAAGGAATCCACTGAAAGGGCAGCTTCTTATATGGCTCTGCACTAAGAAAGAAAAAGAAAAAGCCATCTAGCATATAATTAAGTGGTGCTCGCCTTAAGGTGTTGTTTACAAATGGAAATAAACAGACTCCATTTGAGAAAAGCAAGGAACTTTCTATTTCGTTAAGCCATTATTGGGCTCATTTGAGTCTTAAATGTCTACAGCTGCTTTTTCGGGACAGGAATGTAAACAAAATGACAAAACATGCAGCTGAGCAAGTGGGCATTCCTGTTTGCCGGACTATGTATAATAACTGTGTGCCATCAAGTCAATTCTGACTTATGGCACCCCTTTCCAGGGTGTTTTAGGGGAAGGAGACTCAGAAGTGGTTTACCATTCCCTTCTTCTAGGGGCACCCTGGGACCGTGCAGCTTGCTAGGCCGCAAGGGCTGGATCCTCCCCCTGGAGACATTAGCGGAGACTTGAGCTTCCAGTATCTGGCCCTGCAGCCAAAAACCTAACTCACTGAGCTATTCTTCCAGGCCTGGACCAAATAGGTCTACTTCAGTTATATAAAACAACAGCACCCCCCATCTTAAAAGCATTTTAAATGTGTAAGGAACTCAAGTTTGCTGCTTCTAGCGACACAACAATTGGCATAATCCCAATTTCATGCCCATCTGCTTACACACAGTGGAACTACAAAAGGTATGGTAGACGGCTATATAAAGAAAAGAAATTGGCCCTAGGGAAAAATATATGTTCTTTTCCTGCCCAACAGTCTGAACAATAGTGGGAATAAGCATAAGGTAATATTGGCTAATTCTTTATTCCATGACAGCTAAAAAGAGCTTGTAAATGCAGGGAAAACCGTCTTCAAAAATCGTGCCCCCACGAGCAACTGGCTTTAATTAAAAAATCCCCAACCAAACCCCCTTAAGCGTATCCCAGCAGGTCCTCCAGCAACCCCCTCTGGGAGTATTGTTTTTTGGAACTGCTTTTGATACATCTTTTAGGGCGACACAAACTTAAGTGGGGACTCCAAAATGCCATTTTTTTTCTGTTGTCCCCCATTGTGCTTACTTCCCGTGGTGTTTTTTTCTTTTTTGAATTTGTGGTTTCAGGATATCGATATGCCAGAAAGACCACATATGTGCTGGCCTGCATTTTACTGAAATTACTGAAAATTTCCCTATTACTAAAAATTTATTGAAAAGTTCCCTATTAAGCACCATGATGTAAGAATAATTATAATTGCACATTACCACAGAGTTCGCAGTGTCACAAGGAAGGCGACATGTTGGCATAGAAACTTAATATTGTTTGCAATGGAAAAGCAGAGAAACATCACAGAAACTGGCATTTTGATGTGCATCACAGTGGTGGGGACAAAACTTAGGCAGAGAATACAGCATCGTCTGTGAGGACACAGAAACCCCGTTCCGAACCATGTGATCGTTGGCGGAGTGAATCCGCTTTCTCTTAGGAGCCAGTTCTTCTGTCCGTGGGATAACACTCTTTGTGTGTTGAGCCTTGTGACACAGTGGTTAAACTGCTGAACTGTAGCAGCTAAATCTGTGCTCACATCCAGGGGTTCATGTCGTAAAGTATGGGTTGAAGTTAATTAAAAAAAACTTTAACCTTAACAACAGAGTTTACAGTGAATGGCCTTCTCCCCTGAGGAAAGATAAACAATGTAAAGAGAACTAAAATAATGAAAAAAACACAGACTCACTCAATTCTGTCGAAAAATAGAATATTTGTATTGTTTAACAAAAATATATACATTAAACACAAAAATACAATGCTTGATACTCAGCTCTATATAAATTTAAAACAGTTCTATACCTGCTTATATTCAGCACAACACAATGAAAGAACCCAGAACTGTAACTTAAACTTTAAATGTATACTACTAGTAAAGTATAGCCCTCAACTTTAACAAATAAGTATACAGCATATACAGCAGGCAGAATAACACACAACAAGCAAACAGCTCAAACAGAGCTAGCAAGTTGGTGTGACTGAATCTAAGCAGATTCAGCAAAGTGTAACACCAGAGCCTTTCCTTAAATACACTTCTGGCTGCTTGATTGCCTACACCTGCCTGAGGCAGTGCTGTACCTCAGTTTGATTGCCTCACCTGTATTGCCACACCGCAAACACTCTTGTAGTGCCTTCTAGCAAGAACTGGTAAGCCAACCTCATTCACAATATTTAATTTATATTTGTTTTAAATTTTATAAAAACTCAACAGTTCATTCCCATGTAGCCTGCTCAAGGTTTACTCAGCCTTCCTTCTAAGGTTGGTAAAATGAGTATCCAGTTTTTGGGGTGGGCAGGTGTGTGTGTGTGGGGTGGGGGCAATGCATAGCCTGTATGATTAAATTTTAAACCACCCAGGGAGTGCTTTGTTATGGGGCAGTATATAAGCACCCACATATTTAGTTCCAGGTTTAGTGGGACTCTCAGCAAATTGTCCTCCATCAATAAACCCAAGCATGCTGCTTATACTGCCAGGTACCAGATGTCATTGATGGGAAAAGGTGTTTATGGCTATAGAAAGTCATTGAGGGACAATTTAACAAAAATACAGCACTTAGATGGAAAGGAGGCCCAGAACAGTCTGTTTGAGAGATGTTATTTGTTGTGCAGAAGTGAGAAAAGCTGGTTTTATTGAAGGAAATGCTGTATTCCACACTATGGATAGCCAAATGTTGATCTATTCTATACAACAAAAGCAACCTCCCAGAAAATCAAGGTATGGCACAGCAGTTTTCAGAAAAGTTATTCCCCCCTTCCCTGATTGAATTACCTTGGAATCTTGGGTTTGGCTCATCTCTATATTGTTATCTCCGGTTTACTCAGAAAGATTGAACTTTTGATAGTATGGAGAGATCCATTTCAGACCCTTTGTATCCTTTTTTTGCTTACAACAGTTCAAAGCAGTTCCATCACGGAACAAGAATACAGTACAACATGGTCTAAATGCCATGAATACTGATGAGGAGCATGATAATAACATACTGCAAAGTGAAACACCACCCTAGAAGAGTTCTATCAGCCAAATGCTTCCTGGAAGAAGATGGCTTAAGGGTCTTCTTAAATCCTGTGCAGAGGGCACAGATGCTATCCAGTCTGGTTCAAAGATGGGGAGTCCTCGACTGTGGAAGCACATTTGTTTTTCCCCAAATGAGGTAGCAAAAATCCAGGTACACCTGTTTTGTATCCTTTAAGGCCCTATTCTGATAATGTAATGTGAACTTTGTTTTACAGAGCCTTGGTTTGTGACCTTGGTAAACTGTGACTCCCAGAAACCCAGGCCAGCAGAGCTGGTGGTGATGGCTTCTGAGAATTGCAGCCCAAGAATACCTGGATTACTGGTAGCTGGGAACCAGGGATACAAAAAAACTGATTATCCCTCTTCTACACAGTCAGTCAAGAAGACTTGTTTGCCTTTATATCTGGTCATTTTACATACAACCCCTGAGAGAAATCTGGGCAACCTTTGGTCCTCCAGATGTTACTGGACTCCTATTTCACTTAGCCCTTGGTGTTTTTGGCCAGTAGATGCAGGGGCAGTAAGTAGTTCATCAACACATGGAAAGCCGTAGTAGGTCCTCCATCTTATCCTGAAGGTTCAGGAGGGACCTCTCCAGGGACCTGCCCTACCTCTGACACCATTCCGTAAGCGTACAAAATGTTTCCTCGATCTCCATGCCTTGCAACTATTGGCATGAGCCTTACATGTTTTGCCTCTGACCTTTCTCTAAAAACAACCAGCCTGGGTGCTTGCTCCAATTAATCACAAATGTTATGACAAAGTAAAACGCTGCTAGTTCCTCCTAAACATACTAAAATGAGTGTTGCTGCTGCTTGCTGGCAATTGCTGTCCTCAGCCCCACTCAGACGTTGCCTTAAAAGGAAAAGGAGACTTGGGAACCTCTTGTTTTGGAATTTGGGCATTGAGACACACATGATCCCTCCTGGGTCCTCTCCCTGGTGTAGCCAGCCTGCTGGGTTTGTGCCCAAGGGCCAGAGTGTGCACAGCGCAAGTGGGATTCGAAGAGGTACCAACAGACCCTCATTAACTGATCTGCAATATTTGGTAGGCATTTGGCAAGGGAGGCAAGGCACAAGTATTGTTAACAGCACAGAAGTAACAACCCCCCTCCCACCTCTGCTCTCAAATAAGCTTTGCAGAATGTTGGTTACAAAGCCTTTGCAGAATGTAGGTTACCTGAATACAAGTACTGTAAAAAGGGAAAATCCAAATTAGCACTGAAGTTCTTCATGCAATCTGCTATTTGTTTCATTTAAAAAGTTTTAGCCCTCCTTTTTCCTTGGAAAAGACCCATATGAAGTCTCCCCCTATATCATCACCTATCTCCCTGACTGAATTTTATGGAGGTTCAGCCACCACATTCCTCTACTTGTTACCTTTGTTCTTTCACTGATTCTTCCTATTTTTTTAAAACTGTGGAAAATCTGTGAAGCAGAAAAGAACAGAATGGCTGCAAACTGGCTCTTAACTGCTACCATGAAGGGATCTGCTTTTGCTGTTACTGTATACCCCTTTTTTACCATTAGTTATGTGAAAGCTCAGTATCATAAAATTAATAGATTAATGGAATTCGAAGGGGCAATAAAGGGAATCAAATGCAACCCCTTTTCAATGCAGTAATCCAAATCAAACTACAAGTGTACCCTCGTATAACAAGCATTTTTTTAACAGAAAATCTGTTAAAAGGAAACCAATTCCAGAGATGGGGGGAAATAGCTTAACAGAATCTCCTATGGAGCAGATCGGTACAACAGAAAAACAGTCGTGATTAGGAACTAATCCGTTTTCACTGCATTCCTATGGTAAATTTGTACAAAGGAAAATTTGCTTAACAGAACCTCATTTGGAATGAATTAATTCCTTTATACAATGTACCACTGTACAGTATATCTTACAGATGCTTGTCTAATTTTCTCTTAAATGACTCCAGCGTTGCAGCACTCATTACTTCCCGAGATAATTGGTTCCCATGACAAACTGCTCTAACAGTTAGGAAGTTTTTCATGACATTTGACTGAATTCCCCATTCCTGTAACTTGAGCCCATTATTACGTGCCCTGCACACTCTGGGATGACCAAGAATGGATCCTACTCCTCCTCTGCATGACAATAGTTCAGGTTATGTGAAGGGTGCTACCATATCTCCACTCACTCTTCTTTTGTCAAGGCTCAACATGCCCAGTTCTTTTCAGTCTTCCTTCCCAGGGCTTGGTTACCCGTCCTGTGATCATCCTCATCGCCCTCCTCTGAACTTGTCCCAGTTTGTCAGTATTCTTCTTGAAGTGTTGGACACAGTACCCAAGATGAGGCCTAACCAGTTCCAAACAAAGGGGAATTAGTATCAGCATTTGGAGACTATATCTTGGTAAATACACTCTAAAATTGCAGCAGCAGCCAAATCACACTCTTGGCTTATATTCATCTCGTGGTCTACAATAATTCTAAGATCCTTTTCTGAGTTAAGTATCCTCCATCATTTAATTGTGCATTTTTTTCTTTTTCCTGGTTGTAGGACTTTGCACTTATCTCTGTTAAATTTCATTATGTTATTCACAGCCCAGTCATGAGCCTGTCAAGATCTTTTTGAATTTCATTTCTGTATCTGAGGGTATTAGCTATTCCATCCAATTTTATATCATCTGAAAATTTAATAAGCATTCCCTACATGCCCTAATTCAGAACATTACTAAAAATGTTGAAGAGCACCAGAAACAGGGCCAACGGTTGGGATACCCTACTTGTTGCCTTCCTCTAAGTTTGAGGGGTAGCCACAGATAAGAACATAAGAAGAGCCATGCTGGATGACCCGTCTAGTCCAGCTTCCTGTATCTCTCAGTGGCCCCTCCAAATGTGTCCGGGAGCGCACGAGACTAGATATCTGTCTCCTGATAACACTCCCCTGCAGCTGGTCCTTGAAGTACCCCGGCTTTAAACCTGGATTACACATCTCCATCATGGTTTGTAATCTGTGATGGACTTCTCCTCCAGGAATCTGCCCAATCCCCTTTTGAAGGCATCTAGGCCACATGCCATCACCACATCCTGTGGCAGGAAGTTCCACAGACTAACAACGTGCTGGGTGAAAAAATATTTTCTTTTGTCTGTTCTCACTCTTCCAGTCCTTAATTTGAGTGTATGTCCCCTAGTTCTGGTATTTTGTGAGAGGGAGAAGAGTATTCCTCTATCCACTTTACTCATGCCCTGCATTATTTTGTGTGTCTCAACCATATCCCCCCTCAGGCGCCTTTTTTCAGACTAAAGAGCCCAAAATGTTTTAGCCTTTCCTCATAAGGGAGGTGCCCCAGCCCAGTAATCATTTTAGTCGCTCTCTTCTGCACCTTTTCCAATTCCATTATGTCTTTTTTGAGATGCGGTGACCAGAATTGTACACAATATTCCAGGTGTGGCCTTATTATCATTTTGTATAATGGCATTATAATGTTGGCTGTTTTATTTTCAATCCCCTTTTGGTAATCCCTAGCATGGAATTGGCCTTCCTCACTGTTGCCACACATTGGGTAGACACCTTCATGGAGCTGTCCACCAACACACCAAGATCTCTTTCCTGATCCATCACAGATAGCTCAGAGCCCATGAGTTGATAGATAAAGTTTGGATTTTTTGCCCCAATATGCATTACTTTACATTTTCCTACATTGAAATGCATTTGCCATTTCACAGCCTATTCCTCCAGTTTGGAGAGATCCTTCTGGAGCTCTTCACAATCTTCTCTGGTTTTTACCACCTGGAAAAGTTTTGTGTCATCCGCAAACTTGGCCACCTCACTGCTTATCCCTGTCTCCGGGTCATTTATGATGAGTCAGAGCATCTTTCAGCATGCTCTGACTCAAATTACACTTTGACTCTTTCAATCAAAATAATATCTTGGGGTGATCCCAATTGTATCAGTAATATGATGCTGTAGTTTGTCTATAATAAAAAAGTGGAAGATGACTTAGATAAACATGAAGCATTTCCAAATAGTAAGTGCAGCGTCAACTCAAATTTTACCTTGTTGCCCTCCAATTACACCTTCCCTCGATGTACATTGTACACAGTGGTTTTGGATGAGTTAACAGTATGAAAAAGTAAGCAGATCTTTCCAAATATACTGAGCTCATGACCAAACCATTATTGAGGAAGCCAGGGAAAATCATCAATCCCACACACTCCTTTTCTTTTCTTTTTCTTCTTCTTTCTTTTTGTTTTTCTCCCCCTTTCCCCCTGACCCTTCAAGGGCCAGCCTCCCAAGTATAATCTTGGTTAAATAAAATGCAACCCCCTGTTAAATTCAGAAAGAACTCTGTATTTAGGGTGGGACTAGTAGGGGGAATATGGAGCAGGCCAGGTCACATTGAAGAGGTGCAATCTGTTTAATTTTGCATTTGAGTATCCCTTCCATGCACCCAATAAACATTTCCTCTCCCAATAGAAGCAACTAGACAGCAGTTCAGATCACTTCAATTTCTCCTCCTGTTTGTGAAGATTCTCAGTCATCCGGGTGAGTTTATCTGGAAGTTGAGTCATGGCTACTGGACTTCTTTTTGAGAGATAGAAACGTTTCGCTGTTCATCCAAACAGCTTCAGTTCCGATGAAGCTGTTTGGATGAACAGAGAAAGGTTTCTATCTCTCAAAAAGAAGTCCAGTAGCCATGACTCAAATACCAGAGGTTCTCCTCCTGTTGATTAATTAATGCCACCCTGCCCCACCCCTTTCCTGCCTTCAGCTGTCATTCCACAGGCCATGGTGACCCCCCAACACACACACACACTTCTTTCATTTATTAAGTGGTGTGACACTATAGTAGTCCACCTACCTAACACAGATACTGTACTCCGGTATATCTGGAATGGCACTGTGTCGTTGAGGATAATATCTGAAAAGGGTGGAACTTGATCCAATTGTGAGAAGAGGAAAAGAGAGGGCAAGGTTCGCTCTTCATTGTTTTTACTGCTGCAACTCACTGCATATGTCACAGGGTTGTCACTGAAGAGATTGTTATCACCCACAACTCTGCTTGGGAGTGAAGGAAGCAATCACACAGACTGCAGGACAGGATAATCAGGAGCGATCCAAATTGCACCAAATGACCTGCAGCCCTACTGCTGTGACAGAAAGGAACAGAAGAAGTTGTAAGAGGGGGCAGGATACTTAAACACATGTGTTGGCTGGGAAAAGGGTGAATCAAACTGCACCAAAATGTTTACAGCTCTAGTAAGCTATATGCTCATCTGATCACCCACTTAGTTTTACAAACCACAATCGAATTGTAGTTTAACATTATGATTAAGCCAATATTAAATCATGGTTCTCCACTTCAGATATAACAGGGAACTCTGGTTTAAACAGAACAGGAATTTGGCCCTGGATCTAATGAATAACACCAAGAGGAGACAGAGGAGGACCTACCTCCAATACTCATTCCTAGTTCCATTGATTATGCTTTGTCACATTATTCTCTAAACTTTCCTGGTCTCAGTCGCCAATCTCCAGGACATGACATATTCTTGATGTTTGAAAATGACATTGGAAATTGGTTGCAGAATTGTGACACAAAAGCACTACACTGACATGTTGTTTATTAAGAATTCTTTTGACGGTCTACTTCTAAACTGTTCATCAATTTCCTCATTTTTCTCACAGCATTTAAATATTATTTTAGAAAAGTGTGAGAAGTGCAAAACTCTTGGAATAGCATTGACAATTGATCACATCCAAAGAAGGAACAACCTATGTGTTAGTTTACCCTTGGAGAGTTTTAAAAGTCAGTAATTAATTGAATGGAAAAGACCACTTGGGATGTAGAACTAATTCAACGCCCTGGTTGCATGCAGAGATCTCTGAAGACAAAAAACATTCATCAGGGCAGGCAATATTTCTTTACCAAACTAAAGAAATTTCCCCTTCATCTACAGTATTTATTTATTTATTTATTATTATATTTATACCCCGCTTATCTTTCAAACGAAACTCTAAGCGGCTTACACGGGCGAACAAGCGCCAATAAACACAAACAATAATTATAAATTTCTTTTATAAAAGCTATCAAATTGTTCACAAATTGTTCACTGCAAAGAACAGAACCACTACATCAGAAGCTCTTAAGGGTGCCAGAGATTAAGAGATCCGAATGGTAGCGTACCTAGTCATCAAACTCTAGGCCAAACTACAGATTGTCATCAGACTATAGGCCAAACTACAGATTGTGGATATAGAGTCAGTAGCAGAAAAAGAATCTTAAATGCTTAAGATACATGATGGTCAGATCAGGAGAAGTTCATACCTCCTGTAGTTTGCAAATAATCTTGGTTGGCTTTCTGATTACTCATTGAAAGGTAAGCACAGGCCTGGTGTGTATGTAAGATTGTTCAGTCACAGATGTTCAACTGAATTACATTTCTAGAACATGAATAGATCTCAGCTTTTAATGAGATGCAGACCATAATCTCCACTATCATACTTCTTGTGATCTCTGTGATCATCTATACTATATATGGCTCACAAGTGCAATAGTGCTTACTGATGTCATTTTCAGCCATGACTACCAACAGAACATAACTCATCCTACACATATATTCCCAAACAAGGATGTAGAAGATCTGGTTGACCACAGTACTAGCTTTACCACAGTTAAAGATTTATTCCATGCATCAGTCATGGAGGCTGTGCAACATCCAACTGAACAGTCCCATCCGGACTCATGAATTCTCACAACAGAACAACTGATGCCACATTGCAGAAATATTATGTTATCAGCAGCAGCTTACACTGTACAATCTAGCACAACTTGCAACTTGCAATTCATAAGGTCCCAACAGTTCCTGAAACATCAACTGACATTCAATATTATTCTGCAAATCATTCAGACTGTGTGAAAAAGAAGTATGGCTACTAAATGTCAAAAACACTTTGTCACAAAAAGAAAGTAAACAGATGATGATAAAAAGATGCATTTTTCCTGTCACACTAAGTCACACACATTCTTTGTCCATTGTTTGCATTGTAATTTTTTTTGCCACTGCACACAGAGCTTGTTCTATAAGAGATTTTGCTTGCAGTGAATATTGAGGAAACACCAACAATGCATCTCAGTCAGGTACAGGCACCACATTTAGCCAATGCCATGGACCAATCTTTTGTATACTGTCGCAAATCTACAAAATGACTAATGTGGCCACATATGGTGGAAACCAATTGGGAACCTGCTTGGTGTGTATTACATAGGAAAGGTAGCTTATAATGTTCCTGGGAACTCTCTGGATTGATGTTTAGTTCAGGCATAGAAAGCCACCAGGGATGTGCATTAGGGAAAATAAGACACTCCCCCAAAGAGGTGGGGTTCCCCCCACATAGCTTTAGTAAAAGTTTTATCTGGTTTATTTTCAAATCATATGAATCTTTTGCCTTTTACTGTTTTTCATAGTTTCTGATAGACATCCCCTGAAACCAAATAATCGTGGCTTTTTTAAAAACAGAGTGTCTAAAAATATTGGATTTCTATAAAGTGTTTTGCTTATAAACTGTCCCATAGTGCTTAAAGCACTCTCTGGGCGGTTTACAATTTAATTACACAGACCACTCTGTATCTGGCTGTGAAGAATTTGCACAACACTTTGCAGGCAAAATTGAATAGATTCGGGCTACCTTGGATGCTGCTATTGATCCAGAGCTTGTAAATAAAACGCTCTGCCCTGCTTGTCCTGTATTAATGGATGACTTTCAGCTCCTACAGCCGGATGATGTGGTTAGGATCCTTGGGGAGGTGAAGGCCACCACATGTGTGTTGTATCCTTGCCCCTCATGGATAATAAATGCTGCCAGAGAGGGTATGGCAGACTGGTTAGGAAGAGTAGTGAATGCCTCCTTACAACAGGGCAGGATTCTGACGTGCTTAAAGGAGGCAATAATAAAACCACTGTTTAAAAAGCCCTTCTTAGACCCAATGATACTGAACAATTACTGGCCGGTATCGAATATCCCATTCTTAGGGAAAGTCCTAGAGCCGGTTGTGGCCTCACAGCTCCAGAGGTTTCTCGATGAGATAAACTACCTGGATCCATTTCAATCTGGCTTCAGGCTGCTATGGGACTGAGATGGCATTTTTTTTTAGTTGCATTGGTAGATGACTTATGCAGGGAAATGGCTAGGGGATCTCTGTCCCTTTTGGTTTTACTAGACCTCTCAGCTGCTTTTGACACTATAGACCATGGCGTCCTCCTGACTCGTCTCTCTGAAATGGGAATTGGGGGTACTGCATTAAAGTGGCTCCAGGCCTTCCTGCAGGAAAGAACACAGAAAATAGTATTAGGTGATTCATGTTCGACATCACAGCCACTGACCTGTGGAGTTCCCCAGGATTCTGTTCTGTCTCCTATGTTATTTAACATCTATATGAAATCACTGGGGGAGATTATCAGGTCTTTTGGGGTTAAGTGCCACCAGTATGCCAATGATACCCAGCTCTACCTCTCATCACCTCTGGATTCTAAGGGAACTACTATCTCAACTTTACATGAGTGTTTAGCTGCAGCAATGAACTGGATGAGTATGAACGAAATGAAACTAAACCCAGAAAAGAAAGAGGTGCTCCTGGTCAGTTGAAAGGGAGAACAAGGGATAGGGATGTAATCTGTACCGGATGGGGTCACCCTCAAATTCAAAAAACAAGTACAAAGCTTGGGGTGCTCTTGGACTCATACTTGAGCTTGGATGCCCAGGTCACGGCTGTGGCCAGGAGCTCATTTGCACAATTAAGGCTAGTATGCAAGTTACACCTATTTCTTGAGAAACCAGCTCTGGCCACAGTGCCACATGCCCTAGTGATGTCTGGGATAGACTACTGTAATGCACTCTATGTGGGGCCACCAATGAAAACTCTCAGGAAACTTCAACGGGTCTAAAATGCAGCAGCCAGACTGCTGAGTGGGGCAGGGTACAGAGATCACATTACATCCCTATTAAAACAGCTCCACTGGCTGCCAATCAGCTATCGGACACAATTCAAGGTGCTGACCTTGGCCACTGTACGACCTGGGTCCAAGGTACCTCAAAGATCAAATCTCATAGTATAAACCGATTTGGGTGTTAAGGTCATCAGGAGAGGCCCTTCTCTGTATCCCTCCACCATCACAGGTACGTCTTGTGGAAACCCATGAAAGGGCCTTCTCAGCTGCTGCATCCAGATTCTGGAACTCCCTCCCACTAGAGGCCAGGATTGCCTCATCTCTGTTGTCCTTCTGGAAACAGGCAAAGACCTTTCTTTTCAGGTAACTTTTCCCTGAATGATGGACTACCATGTGTATTTTATATGAATCTATGGGTTCACATAGACTTTGTGTTTATGACTACTTATAACCGTGTTGCTTTAATGTAATGTTGTCTATTAATGCTGTAAAATGTCCTTCAAGTCCTTTTTCTCAAATACTTGAACATGTCTTAATTGTACTGGACTGTGTATTATCCCTCATTACTGTAAGCCACCTTGGGTCCTTTTCCAAGGAGAAAGGCGGGGTAAAAATACTCTAAAATAAATAAAATAAATTAATAAATTAAGCGGACAATAGCCTGACTAGGTTCATAGGTAGACCGTGATCTGAATAGGCTTATTAGGTGGACAAAGGCCTAGGGTGCATGAAAGTCCCACCTATGCAAACTTTCCCAACACCCATTAAGTATGGGCCATTAGCTAAGTATGGCAAGGTGATACAGCACCTCTGTCTTATATGAGATCTATGCCCCTTTGTTTGAAAGACTGGGGCGTGAAACCCAATCCTCTGCTTCAGATACAGCTTTATAACAGCCCTGCTGCTTCTTGCCTCACCTAAGACAGATATCCCTGGCAAAAATCATCATGCCAAGAAATGTACGAGTAACCTTCTGGCAAACACCATCTTGCTATGTTTGCACTTTTGGTACTCGCTTTGAAGAAATGGAATTTATCCACAAAAGTTTGCAAACAATTTCCTATTTTTTAATAGTGGACTATAAATGCATCACCTGTGGACTAATATTTATAGTGATCTCCCGCCTATTGCGGGGGTTAGGGACCCAACCTGACCGCAATAATTGGAAATCCGTGATATGCAGATGCAGGTCGGGCTGGGCCTGGGCCTGGGCCGCCTAGCTGGGGGCTCTTGTACTTACCCCCAGCCTGGTGCTGCCCTAAACGGGCCTGCAAGGGCCTTCCCGGGCCTTTGGGGGCCTCCAGAAGGCTCAGGAAGGCCCTCACAGGCCCGTTTGGGGTAGCGCCAGTCCTGGGGTAAGTAAGGGAGGCCTGAAACAGGCCTTTCCCCTTTACTCCAGGGGGTCTTTTTCATGTACTGCAGTCCCACAATATAGTGGGACTGCAGTATATGAACCGTGAATGGGTGGGGGACCACTGTATATTCACTTCAGCATCTGAAGTTAAGAGTTTTCATTTCTGTCTACAGGACAATTTCTTTTCATGGTTACTACCCTCAAATTAAACAAAGTATGCCAACTTTTCTTTCAACTATTTAATCATGTAGTAACACATGATTACCTCTTCTTTTTCTTTTGTGTTTGCCCCACTTGGTGGTGGGGTCCGCTAGAGTCTAGACAGTTCCATTGTTTTGATGTGACTTTCTTTTGGGAAGGGTAACACATGATTACCTGTTACATATTATACTGAATATATAACATCACTACCCTGAATGCTATCCACAGTTTAGAAAAGTTACTTTAATGTGTAGGAATCTTCCCTGCCAGCATGGTGAGGGTCTGGAGATTCTTGGAGCTGGAGTTCAAAAGATAATTTTTCCTGGCTCTGTTGCTCTCAGGTTTTATAGCCCTCAATTCTCTTCTTAGTCTGGGAAGCTTCCTTTTATGGCATTTAACCCCCCAAAAGAAGGCAATTCCCAGGCTGCAGTTGACTCATGCCTTTGGAGTTTCTGGCAAGACATAGTGTGACTCTGGCAAAGACCCACTGACACCAGATGTCATGTCAGCATTAGCCTGAGATGCCATTAAGGCTATTCATAAAGCAAAAAAGCAAAAAGCAAAGTGTTGTGCTTATATACCGCCCCATACCACTACAAGTAGTCTCTGGGTGGTTTACATTTTTTTTTAATTACAGTGTGCAGGATACACATTGCCCCCTCCCCAGCAAGCTGGGTACTCATTTTACCGACCTCGGAAGGATGGAAGGCTGAGTGAACCTTGAGCCTGGTACCAGGGATTGAACCCAGGTTGTGAGCACAGTTTTACCTGCAGTACAGGCATTTAACCACTGCGCCACGAGGCTCTGCATCCCTCTCAGCTTGAACCAGACAGCAAGATGACTTTAATATCAGAAGCAAGTCTGCAAGAAAATGTTGCAGTACACCTTCATGCATTAAAAGGAAGGTGGCTATAAAGTCCTCTCCCCAGGATGCACCATCTTTCCTGTCTGCTTTTCATTTGCTCCTTCCCAACCTATGCTCATCCTTCTGTATTTACTGAGCTATGGCCTTCTCACTGACTTATTCGGGAGAAGGCAGTGCCCCGTTAAAATGACTTTTGTTTGTTTGTTTCTACAAATGGGCAAATTGATAACTCCCTCTTGTTTCTGTGTGGTGTAGTTGCAGCTACATAGCTAGAGGCATTCACTGTCTGGGTTTTTAACAGAAGGAGTCATTAGAAGCATATTTCCAGGACTACATCAAAGTCGCTGCACATTTGCAAACATATTAGTAATGATACCACAATGTTTTGTGGTTGCTCCCTGGTTATGGAATGCATTCCTTCTGCTTGTTAGGACAGTTCCTTTCCTTTTATCCTTCTGCGTACAGATGAAGACCAACCTTTTCAGGCAGGCTTTAAATAACTGGGTCCTTCCTTCCTTCCTTCCTTCCTTCCTTCCTTCCTTCCTTCCTTCCTTCCTTCTGTCTCTGCTTTTTCTAAGTTTGTTTTTAAAGTTTTGAATATTTTTAATTACGTAATGATTTTTAATTACTATTGCAAAAATAGGTTACAGGCAATACCTTTATAGGCCACTATTAAAAATAAAAAAGGAACATTGCAAGCTTTCGAGTGTAAATCACCCTTCTTCAAAGCAGGTTCCACATGGCTTTTTTGTTCAACCCTTTTTTGCTTTGATGGAATTATTAATTACTATTGTAGTTTAACTGGTTTTAAATTTGCAATTTATTGTATTTTTAGCATTACTTGTTTTAACATTGTCAGCCACCTTGGGTCCTTTTACCAGGAGAAAGCCTACCTACAAATGATACAAAATAAATAAATTACTTTTATTAATTTCGTGCTTCACAGATGTTTCTGTGTCTAAATATACATCTAAGCAGTTGGCACATTTTTAATAAACTTCTACTTCATATGAATGAGTACATCTACAACTGGGACTGCAGGTACAATCAGACAGTGATGTAGGATTATGCCAGAATGGGTTGCCTGCTTGCCTCACTAGGTGTGCGCTTTACAACAACACTTTAAATTAAGCATCCCTTCTGTCCACATTTGATCTGGTCTCAATTGCTCTACTCCAGTTTTTTTAAAAAGTAGCCCTTTGACTGGACCAACAAGGTCTGGACTGGGGCCAGAGCAGGGCCTGGCTGGTTCATAATTGTGTGGGTTTTTTTTTGGGGGGGGGGACAAACAGACTGTGCCAAAGGCATCCCAAAATGCAGCAAGCTAAATCCCCATCTGATTGCACATGTTCCAGCTTTCGTTTGTCATTCAGGTTTGTCAGTTTCTCATCTATAGTTTTTTACTACAAGGAGGTGCAATTTATGATGCATCTCATCATCAGCGAAAAGAAGCACATTTGTTTATACAGTAGACCCTCGTATAACAAACGGTTTGTATAACATAAAATCTGTACAACATAAAAAATTCTGGAGATAGGGGATATTTGTTTAACAGAATCTTATATGGCGCGAATCTGTACAACATAATTAGGGTTACTCTGTTTTCAATGCATTCCTATGGGAAATTTGTATAAAGGGAATTTTGCTTAACATAATTTCATTTGGAATGAATTAATTCCTTTATACAAGGTACCACTGTATATATTAGGAGCAGCCAGAATTCAAGCGGCAAAACAACTGAAAACAAAGGAAGAAACTTCAGTAGAGGACTGCTTAATAAAAGTACAGGAATTAATACTAATGGATAAACTTACACAGACTCATTGGAAGGAAAGACTGGAATGGAACATGAATCTCAATGGGGGAGAGTAAATGGATATCTCATAGAGAGATGGGGGAAAATTAAAATCTGTAGATTTAAACAGTATAAATAAGAGGAAGAATTGCTCCCAATGTTGGTAGAGATAGATTATAAAAGTAAAGCAGATTGTTAATACGATTACAAAATAAGAAAAAAGAAATAAAAATAAAGAAAGGTACTACTAAGGATGTGAGGAAAATAAGATAATGGAAGATGAGGAAGTAAAATGGTTTAAGATATACTGTATTGTCTTATTTTTTTCTGCTACTGTATATAAATACAGTACAGATAGCTGCCAATCAGTGAACACACATATAGGCCTAGCAACAGACACTATACAGAACATGCATGGAAGTATTCAGGAGAGTCAGCTTGGTGGAAAAAAGAGAAGATGGGAGAGAGGGGGCAAGACTTACTTTCCTGCAATTCTTATAGACAAATCAGTCTTAACCTTGCTTACCTGTTGCCATCAATGCATTGGTGTCACTAATACTTCTGCATCTCAATGAAAGAGAGTATAAAGAAACAATATTGAAAATTACAAAAAAAGTACTAATTCATTCTATGGGTCACTTCGTTTTACAAAAATGTTGTCTTACAAAACACAGTTTCCCATAGGAATGCATTGGGAATGGATTAATCTGTTCCAGAGGCTAGAACAAAGACAAAAATAACTGCCCCCCGGGTACATGTGGGATATTTTTTTGTCTTGCAAAGCATCCTATAGGGAATTTTTTGTCATGCAAAGCAGGCCTATTCCTGGAATTTTTTCTTCTTCCTATGCATTTTTGTCTTAAGAGGCATTTGTCTTAAGAGGTACCACTGTAGTACTGTATCCCATTCTTTTAAGTTACAGCATGGGACTAACCTGGAAAGCTTCTGGAGACCATGTGGAACAGAAAATACCTGCCGTCCATTGACTCTTCCCTAAAGGGTGAAGAAGGTCATGCCAAATTGGCAATGGCAATTAGCACAACAGTTTATGGAAGTTGTGGTGGGCAAATGGGGAGCTACAAAGAACAGAAACAATGGATAAGGGAAGGCTGAGGACCCCCCACATCTCATTTATGTCCAATATGTACATTGCTTTTCTTTCACTACCAGCAGGAAGACAGTTACCTGATGCCTTCTGGGCTGCCTTTCTGCCTTGCTGAGTGCAAAGAAATCACAGAGACACTCATTTCTATTTGAGGTTGTTGATCAACAGTTTTCTGGTTACTGTACCTATGGTTATCTTAACTGTCACAGAAAAAGACATGTTGTTATGTAGTCAGAACTCTTCCAAATATAACTTGCTCTCCTGAGATTCAATAGGCAACCAAGATCATAAAGGTTTGCTTCTTTCCATTACATCCACGGGTACAGCTAAAACTCCACTTTGGGGTGTAAAAGCCCAGACTCTTCCTAAACAATTATCTAGGGAACAGCAGTAAGGCTCAGGGCTAGCAAGCAATATTTTACTTACTTATTTTTATTTGTTTGCTTAATCTTATATCCTAACCAATTAGTGGAGAGGCTACTACTCTGGGAAGCTTCCAGAAAATATTTTTAAAATGCACATTCAAAAACAACAGCTCAAAACCCAACCCTGTTTGGCGAACCATGGCAGCATAAAACCACACAATTAATATCACAAAAGTGTGGGTTTAATGAAGACCTGGGTAAAAAGTCAAGTTTTTACTTTCTTTCAGAAGTGCAGGAGAATGGGGGACCAATCATATCTCCACAGGAAAGCAGTTCCACAGCAGAGTGGCCACTAGTGAAAAGGCCCAAGTTCTAGCTGATGATTTCTGGGCTTCTCTCAGAAGAGGCATCTGAGTTGGGAGGTGCCGGTGGGACAGGAGGACAACCTGAGGGAGAGATGCTCTGACAGGTAGAGAGGTCCTAAACTTGTAAGGGGCTTTTTAAGTTAACATCAGAACCTTGGATTTGTCCTAGAATCATACTGGCAGCCAGTGCAGTCAGGCCAGGATGGGTGAAATATGGTCTATTATTTATTTATTTAATTTATACCCCACCCATCTGGCCACCCTGTATTAGATATTAGTGACCAATCTAGCTACTGCATTTTGCACTTGCTGCAGCTTCTGAACTGCCTTCCAGGGCAGCCTCATGTAGGGGGGATTGCAGAAGCTGATCCTTGAGATTGCCAATACATGAACCAGAGTTATTAGGGACTTCCTAATAACCTTCCTGTCAAGAAGGGGGCAGAGATGTGAAATCTGCCTCAGACGGAAAAAGGCAGATTTGGCCATAACCAAGATCTGTTTCTCCATTGACAGGGTTGGGTCCAAAAGCACACCCAGATTGTGGGCCTGATACTTGAGGAACAGTATGGCCCCCAACAAAACCAGGTAACAAGCCCCTCAACTGATCAGTATACCCTCCCAACAGCAGGGCCTCCATCTTATCAAGTCTCAACTTCAGCATACTTGCCTTTGTCCAATCCATAACTGCAGCCAGAAAAATCTCTAGGTCTGTACAGCTACCCCTGCTGAAGAGGAAAATGAGAAATAGAGTTGTGTGTCATCAACATACCAATGACAACACACTCCAAATCTCTGAATGACCTCTCCCAGCGGCTTCATATAGATATTAAACAGCAATGGGAAGATGATTGATCCCCGTGGACCACCACATTATAGTATCCACGGAGATGAAACAGCTTCTCCATGCTGGACTCTTTGGCACCATTTGTCAAGGAAGAAACAAAGCCAGTGTAATGCTAGGCCTCTAATCCCAACAAGAGTATACTGTGGTCAACAGTATCAAACGTGGCTAAGAGATCCAAGAGGACCTAACAGTATCATATGCCCCCAATCAGCCTCCTGTAACCGGTCCTCTAGCAGGGTGACCAGAGCTGTCTCAGTCTCATGAGGTGGTCTAAACCCTGATTGAAATGGATCCATGCTATCAATATCCTCCAAGAACACGTGCAGCTGAATGGCCACCAACCTCTCAATCAGTTTCCCCATGAAAGGTATTTTGGCAACTTGGTGATAGTTGTTGCGATTGGTGATTGGCAAGTTGACTTTCTCCAAAATGGGCCAGATCTAGTATGTAGCAGTCCTTTTCATAGAATCATAGAGTTGGAAGAGACCTCAAAGGCCATCTAGTCCAACCCCCTGCCATGCAGAACCCCATCACAATATTTCCAACAGATGGCCATCCAGCCTCTGCTTAAAAACTTCCAAAGAAGGAGACTCAACCACCCTCCATGGCAGCATATTCCACTGCTGAACAGCTCTAACTGTCATGAAGTTCTTCCTAATGTTCAAATGGAATCTCTTTTCCTGTAGTTTGAAACTATTGCCCTGAGTTGTAGTCTCTGGAGCCATGGAAAACAAACCTGTTCCCTCTTCAATATGACATCATTTCAAATATTTAAACATAGTTATCATATCCCCTCTCAGTCTTCTTTTTGAAAGGCTAAACATTCCCAGTTCCCTAAGCCATTCCTCATAAGACATTTCCTCCAGACCCTCAACCATTCTGGTCGCCCTCCTCTGCACCCGCTCGAGGTTGTCAACATCCTTTTTAAATTGAGGCACACAGAACTGGACACAGTACTCCAGGTGGGGTCTGACCAGAGCAGAATAGAGTGGTACTATCACTTCCCTTGATCTAGACACTATGGTTTTGTTGATGCAACCAAGAATCACATTGGCTTTCCTGGCCGCCGCATCACGCTGCTGACTCATGTTCAATTTGTGGTCCACCAAGACTCCCAGATCCCTTTCACAGGTACTATTTTCCAGCCAAGTATCCCCCATCCTATATCTGTGCAATTCTTTTTTTTTTACCTAGATGTAGCACCCTACATTTCCCTCTGTTGAAATCCATTCCGTTAGCTTTGGCCCAGCACTCTAATCTGTCAAGGTCTTTTTGGATTTTCATCCTATCCTCAAGGGAATTAGCAACCCCTCCCAATTTGGTATCATCTGCAAATTTAATTAGCATACTCTCTATTCCTTCCTCCAAGTCATTAATAAAGATATTGAACAGCACTGGACCCAGAACAGAACCCTGGGGCACCCCTCTGATCACGTCTCATCTATTATAGTACAATCCCACCAGCTGTGGTACAAATCGAGGAGCTGCAGTCTACAAAAGTAATATTTCTAGATTCTAAACAGCCTTGACATTGTAGCTGGCAGACCTGTGCCAGAATGCAGTCATTCTGTTACTGTTTGTCCTATTACAAACCATAAAAACATATAGTCAGAGTGAGCAGTTAAGCATGCACATAGTTACAGACACTCATTTTACTATTCAGATACACAGTATATCACAGAAGGGAGCACACCCCCTCACATTTTGTAAATATTTTAGTACTGTATATCTTTTCATGTGACAACACTGAAGAAATGACACTTGGCTACAATGTAAATCAGTGAGTATACAGTGTGTATAACAGTGTATATGCGCTGTCCCCTCAAAATAACGCAACACACAACCATTAAAGACTAAACCACTGGCAACAAAAGTTAGTACACCCCTAAATGACAATGTTCAAAGAGGGCACAAAGTGTCAATATTTTGTGTGGCCACCATTGTTATCCAGCACTGCCTTAACCCTCTTGAGCATCGAGTTCACTGGAGTCCTCTTCCACTCCTCCATGGTGACATCACAAAGCTGGTGGATGTTAGAGATTTTGCGCACTTCCAACTTCTGTTTCAGGATGCCACACAGATGGTCAATAGGATTTGGGTCTGGAGACATGCTTGGCCCATCCATCACCTTTACCCTCAGCTTCTTTAGCAAGGCAGTGGTTGTTTTGGAAGTGTGTTTGGGGTTGTTATCATGTTGGAATGCTGCCCTGCAGCCCAGTCTCTGAAGGAGGGGATCATGCTCTGCTTCAGTACATCACAGAACATGTTGCCATTCATGGTTCCCTCAATGAACTATAGCTCCTCAGTGCTGGCAGCACTCATGCAACCCGAGACCATGACATTCCCACCACCATGCGTGGTTTAGGTACGACACACTTGTCTTTGTGCTCCTCATCTGGTTATTGCCACACACGCTTGACACCATTTGAACCAATTAAGTTTATCTTGGTCTTGTCGGACCACAGGACATGGTTCCAGAAACCCATGTCCTTAGTCTGCTTATCTGCAGCAAACCATATGCGGGCTTTCTTGTGCATCATCTTTAGAAGAGTCTTCCTTCTGGGATGACAGCCCTGCAGACCAGTTTGATGCAGTCTGCGGCATATAGTCTGAGCACTGACAGGTTGACCCCCCCACCCCTTCAAGCTCTGCAGCAATGCTGGCAGCATTCATACATCTATTTTCCAAAGCCAACCTCTGGATAGGACACTGAGTACGGGCATTCAACTTCTTTGGTCAACCATGGTGAGGTCTATTCTCAGTGGAACCTATCCTGTTGAGCCACTGTATGGTCTTGGCCACAGTGCTGCAATTCAGTTTCAAGGTCTTCACAATCTGTTTATAGCCTAGAAGACCATCTTTTTGCAGAGCAACAAATCATTTTTTCAGATCCTCGGATAGTTCATTACCATGAGGTGCCATGTGGCACTTCAAGTGACCAGTATGACAGTGAGAGTGATAAGACCAAATGTGTGTGAGAGAAAACGCCTGTTCCCCATTCAGCCCTGATACCTTGTGACACTAACGGGTCTCATGGCACCAGGGAGGGAAAACAGCTACTTGGGCCCAATTTGGACATTGTCACTTAGGTGTACTCACTATTGTTGCCAGCAGTTTAGACATTGATGGTTGTGTGTTGCATTATTTTGAGGGGACCTCACATTTACTATTATATAAGCTGTATTCTCACTGCTTTACATTGTAGCCAAGTTTCATTTCTTCAGTGTTCTCTTATGAAATGATATACTAAATATTTACGAAAAGTGAGGGGGTGTACATACTTCTGTGACATAACTGTACAATGTTTAGTTATCAGCAAATTGATAAGTCTGTTAAGCATCAGCATGGCCAATGCAAACACCATAATATTCTTACAGTCGTCATAATGTAATACAATGACTTCATTTTTCATGGTAGCTCATTACTGTATTTATATATTTTATTTCCCTGGAAGACAACCTAAGTTGGCATTTTGCAAAATGTGAAACTGTACAGTATCCAAGGCTGACAAATGATTCTTCATTTGCCCTAAATAGCAGGACTGCATGGGCAGATGTAAAGCATGGAACAATGTTGGTGTGAGTGGAGAACAGATATAAAACACAGAGGGTTTCTTACCTAGAACAATACATCCAAACAGCTAAGAGACTGGGGAGGAGGTTTGTTATGACAGAAGATCATGGATTCCAAGGTTTAAGATGATGTATCTAATTTATCTTTTGTCTCAGCTGGCTGATAAATATTTACTATGTAGCATTTGGCAGATGTAAGACCAGCTGTCCCTTGGGAAGCAAAGCTGATTAGTAAGAATGGAAAATGGGTTAGCCATCTCTAGCACAGTTAGAGACTAAATTTTTATGGAAGTCTGGTATGACCAAAGATAATGCACATACTGTATTTCAGATAGAAAGCAAACCATAAACTCCAATGAAGAATGCCTCTAATCTGCAGTAATTCTGTCATTTGAGTATTGGAATGTTAACCCAAACCAGACAAGATATGAAAATATTATAACAGTATCTCTGGATCCTGGAGTTTAAACACTGGGAAAAAAAGAGTCCAAAGCCCACCAAGGACTCACAGGAAGCAAGTGAGTGTGAGTGGGAAGGTTCTGATGAAGTAATTCAGCACCTTCATCAGTGATGGAATTGTGGAGTAATGGTGCAATCAATCAGACAGTGGGAAAGGCATGGGCCAGAATGGGCCCATAAAGAGTCACTTTGCAGGGTGTGATCTCCCTTAAATCAATCCTCTGGTCTGTTGGGGAATCACTCCAGCCAAGACACAAAAAGCAGTAGCCCTACAGCTGGACCAAAAAACATCCAGCTTGGGCAAAAATTGAGATTGGGACAGAATACAGTTCCTCATACATTGTGTAATTGCTCGGAAATTGATCACACTGGACTGTTCCACAAGCAGTCTGAAATGTACTCTTATTTCCCCATACGATCACACCCTCAGTACAGATTGTGCAACCCGCAACCAAGTACAATGTATAAAGCAGCAGAAGATGTGGCACCTTTTTTTCCTGGCATGTTCCTTTCTGTGTGTCTACCTTGGTTCTGAATGAATAGTAGGAAGCTCCTGTGTATATATTTCAACAGTTTCTTGCTCATTTACAATTGTATTTTCTATCATCACTTATGATAACAAAGAATGAGCACTGGATTTTATCAAGAGACATAAAAAGGCCTAGTAGCCTCTTCTAGCCTAACATTTCTACCTCTACACCTTGTGGGACTCACTTCTATAAAACTTGTGGCTGAACAGCAGCTTCTGCTCCTAATAGATTAATCAGCTGGTCTGTTTGCCAAAAGCAGTGGCTTCCAAGGAGCTAAGACAGGCATGTCCAAGCTTTAATCCTCCAGATGTGTTGCACCACAACTCCCACAGTCCTTTGTCATTGATGATACAGGCTTGGAATTCTGGGAATTGTGGTCCAAAACATCTGGGGGGTGAAGTTTGGACATGCCTGAGCTAAGAGGAAAAGAAGTGAACATGCATGGTTATGAGAAGCCATACACACTGATGTACAGTTATAAGGACACTCAGAATCTTAGCTTGGGCAGCTGCTTCTTTCTATCAACCCTACTAAGGTTTTCATGACAGTATTTTCCATGGACTCCAATACATAGTTTGTTATTTTCATTAATTCAACATTCTATCAAGAGCATCCTGTTGGACATGGTACCAAAAGCTCTGTACTGTATAGCACTGCAAGATTCCGTTTTATAAAGGCAAGACAAAACTCCTTGCACAGCCCATTGCATCAAAATAGACCTAAAGAGAAATGTGTACTTCCAGTAATTATACTACTTCCCCTGCCACAATATGGCTTCCTCAGAAATGCATGCCTAAGCAATCAGAATTGCAAATGAAGTTCGTGTTTACTTCCCAGTGACCAATATTAAAACTCCAAGGGATGGAGATAAGGTAAAGCAGGCCTTGAGACATATCAATATCTTTCACCCTTTTAAGGAAGTGAAATTCATGCTAAGCAGATTGTCCACTATTGTCAGCTTACAAAAAGAATGAAACTAGAATCTCAAGTGTAGAAAGGCCCATGTAGCTCACAATTAGTTGAGTAATTGAGTAGTTTTGAACTACTAATGCAGCTGAGGAAATTATCTACCTACAAATGGGGTTTGAACCAAGCAAGCCTGAAGTACGTCTCGTGGGAACCCATGAAAGGGTCTTCTCGGTTGCTGCGCCCAGACTCTGGAACTCCCTCCCATTAGTGGCAAGGACTACCCCATCTTTGATGTCTTTCCAGAAATAGCCAAATACCTTTCTCTTTAGGCAGGCTTTCCCTAAATGATAGATTACATATTATGTGACTTTTATAGGAATCTATCATACATGATCACACAGACTTTGTGTTTATAGACTTTGTGATTGCATTGCCACTATGTTTTCAATGTTAGTTTCCCTCACTCATAACTTTTACATGGAATGTTTCTCTTGAACTGCTTGTGTTCTCTTGTATATTTAATGTAATGTTATCTTTTAATGCTGTAAGATGTCCCTCAATTCCCTGTTCTCAATACTTGAATATGTCTTAATTGTACTGGATTGTATATTGCCCCTCATCACTGTAAGCTGTCTTGGATCCTTTTCCAAGGAGAAAGGCAGGGTAATAATACTCTAAAATAAATAAATACATAAGTCTCAGTAGAAGCTAAAAGGACTCAGTTGTGGCTATTGCGCTTTGGATATTCAATGAGAAAACTTACTTGAAAAATGAATAATGCTGGAAGAAGTTGAAAACAGTAGAAAAAGAAGAAGATCATATATAAGACTGATTGATTCATTAAAGGAAATCATGGCTTTTTAACTAGCAAGAACTGGAGATGGCTGTTAGCTGTAGCACCTTCTGGAGGTTGGTTCATACAATCATCATAATTAGGAGGCAACTAGATGACATGTGTTGTAATAAACTAATGCAGAATGGCATTTCTCCTTGAAATTCCAGCTACATCCTATGTTCTAAATGCATATAATGCTATAAGCCAATGGTGAGTTACTGTGTTACAGGTAAAAGAACGTTGGGAGCACAAGAAGCACCACAACTCTCCCACCAGCATGGGAAAGAGCTCTGTGCATAACAAATTTGGCCCCCACAGCAGACTCCTGTTGCTGAGATCTGGAGCTGCAGAAGTGTTAATCCTGCCTGTTATTAACAAGACCAAGGAGGAGCAAAGGAACAGACAGGATGCTTTCCCACTCCTCTCCCAGGATGGAAAACTGAAAACAGTCAGCTTGCCAGTGTCTTATTACTGCAACATGATCTAAAGTGTCAGATCTACCAGGCAATTTGGCCACTGGTTATTGCAGTTTAGTCCTCTACCTGTAAGCATTAAAGAAAGTTAAATCAGTCCTCATTTGAAGATGTTATATGCCTACGGACAAGTTAAAATATTGACCGGGGAGGGTATTGGTTGTTATTTACACATTTATTTCTTACCTTTTTCTCTTGTGGGACCCAACAGATTCTCAATACCCGGGAAATCTCTATTTAAGTCAAAACAACAGCTTTTTGAACAAGAGTTTACCTGTTTGGTTACCACTACGAAAAGAAAAACACTGCGTGCCATTTTGAAACTTGTATTATTTCTTAGCCCATTATTAAACTGAGTTGAAAACCAAGAGACAAAAGCAATCCAATCTGCCATATTTTAAAACTGGAAAAAAATTAAACACGTATGTTCATTCTAATCTTAATAAGTTGCAGGTGACCCCTTGTAAAGAGGAAGTTTTCAAAAACTCAAAATATGAATAGCCAATATATGTAGGGAGAAGATCAGGAAGTCTAAAGCTCAGAAGGAGTTCAGACCTGGCAGAGAGGTTAACAAAATGACTACACACACCCTTAACTCAGAGCAGAAAGAATGACGGAACTATAGGCAGGAAAGAAGCCCAAGGATCATGAAGACCAAGCCCTTTCCAAAGAAGAAAATCCAATATCTAAGCATCCCTACCAAATAGGCCATGCAACTGCTCTTTTAAAGCCTTACATTAAGGAGAGTCCACTACCATCTTCCTGGCAATGTATGTAATTGTTGTAGACTCCTAAAGTCAAGATGTTCTTTCTAATATTCAGATGAATTCTCTTTTAAGGATTTCACCTAAATAAGGAAGGAGCAGGAGGTGGGAGATCTAGAACAAGGAATGGGTGGAGAAATGCTGATGGAAAACGTGGAGCACCTCAAGACTGTTTCCTCTGCTTTCTCCCAAAAGGAAAACAATTGTCAACTTGGTGCTATAATACAAGAAGTGGTAGGAAGACATCAGCCCAAGGCAAATAAGGAGATTGTAAGGGAACATCCAACATCAGCCCAAGGCAAATAAGGAGATTGTAAGGGAACATCCAACAGTTAACTTGTGCCATCACATTGCTTCTGCTATTCCTGCCAAGAAGACTCCACGGACATGGGGTCATGAAGAGTCAGCCATGACTGTAACAACAAAACAACAAATGAATTAATAATAAAGGTCCTATCATTAGCAGACATATTCAGTCCCCCAGGGTAAAATCTATGGACGTCCTTTATTGAGTTAAAATCTTTTCATGGTAGGTCTTGCTTTTTTCTTACTGCCTTCAGTTTTTCCTACTATTATTGTCTTCCAATGAGTGCTGTCTTCTCATGACATGTGCAAGACACACTGGCCTTTATTTAGTCATTTTATCTTCTAGTAAGAAATAAAAGATACTTTGCATCCACAAATTTCTCTTCCAAAATTACATTTCAAATAAACTGATCTTTTTTCTGTTAGCCTTTGTATTGTTCTGCTTTCATATCCATCAGGAATACTGCAGCACTGATGATGTTGGTCCTTATTTCCAGCAACAGATTCTTATGTTGCAATTATATTTTTCAGTTCCTTTCACTTTGAAGGAAAAATTGCTCAGATTCGCAGTGAACTGGACTCCACCATTGGTGCAGAATCAAAGGATGTGTCCAGTGCACCGTGCTTAGGTCCAGTGTTATTGGATGAGTTTCAATTGTTGAGACCCGAGGATGTGGACAGGGTGCTTGGATCTGTCAGTTCCACCACCACACAGCTCGACCCTTGCCCTTCTTGGCTAATTGAAAGATCTGCCAAGGGGGTTCGCACCTGGGTCCAGGAGGCTGTGAACGCCTCTTTAAGAGAGGGAGTGGCCCCTGCCACCTTGAAAGAGGTGGTAATTAGACCACTCCTTAAAAACCTAACCTGGACCCAGGGCTGGTAGTTAACTACGGACCAGTACTGAACCTCCCTTATTTGGGCAAGGTGCCAGGACCCTGCCTGCCATAGAACCTGAATGTGAAGGGTTAAATGCTGAAGAACAGCAGGAGGAGCCTTGCAGTTCAACTCAGCAGGCAGCTGAGTCTGAGGATGCAGCTGAGGGCACATCTCCTCCTCCTATGAGGGCTAGGAACAGGATCCTGCAAAGAAGAACTAACAGGAGAGCCAGGGAAAGGATCTTTAATGATAGGCATAGAATTAGATCTGAAAGCCCTGAGTTCTAGCAGGAGCCTTGCCAGAGATATGGGTGTGTTCCCTGATTTAGGATAAAGCTAGCAAGTTTACCCTGAAACCTCTGTGGGAGCAACGTGTCACTTACCTTGTCACCACGTTCCTGTGTGTATCCAGACTCTGTTTCCTGACCTTGGACTGGTTTTCTGATTACGGCATTCTCTGTTTCCTGACCTTGGACCGGCTTTCTGACTATGACATTTCTCTGTACCCTTGAACTTGGCATTTGGTTCTGTAAGATATTTTGGCTTTGATTCGGACTGTACTTTGTTCGTTATCTGGATTACAACTAAAGTTCCTGGCAAAGAACTGAACTTGGCTTGCTGTGTATTCTGTGTGCGGGGCTTGACACAAGGTGTTGGAACGGGTGGTGGCCGGCTTTCGACACCATCAACCATGGTGTCCTTTTGGATAGGCTATCCAGGTTGGGAGCTGGAGGCACTGTCTTGTAGTGGTTCCACTCCTTCCTGGCTGACTGTGACTGTGCTGGGGGATAGTAGCTCAACCCCATGGTGTTTACGTCATGGGGTTCCACAGGGCTCGATACGGTCCCCCATGCTCTTTAACATCTACATGGAACCACTGGGAGAGGTCATCAGGAGGTTTGGGCTGAGGAGTCAGCAATATGCTGAGGATACTCAGCTCTACCTCTCATTTTCCACCAATCCAGGTGGAGGCAGTTTCTGTGCTGAACACGTGCCTGGATCGGATAATGGAATAGATGAGGGTTAATAAATTGAAACTCAATCCAGACAAGACGGAAGTGCTGTTAGTGGGTGCTCTGCCAGACAGATTAGAGGGCCATCTCCCTGTCCTGGGTGGGGTTGCATTCCCCTAAGGGACAGGGTCTGTAGCTTGGGGGTGCTCCTGGACCCCGGTCTGGAAGCCCAGGTGGACTCAGTAGCCAGGGGTGCCTTACTTCAGCTGCGGAAAATATACCAGCTGTGCTCCTACCTGGACGAACGGAGTCTCATGACAGTTACACATACAGTGGAACCTTGACTTACGTCATTAATCCGTTCCGGAGGTCTAGACATAAGTCAAACATGCCTTAAGTCAAATGAACTTTTCCCATAGAAGGTAATGGGAAAGTGGATTAATCTGTTCCAGATGATGAAAAAGACCCCTGAAAACAGCAATTTAACACAAATTTGACTGGGATAGGAGATTCCTTCAGGGGATGTAAATGAAATGTCTCTTCAAAGAGAGGAGGCGGCAGTGGAATCATAGTCCAAAAGTTATACACCTCCACTTTTTAATGTTCATAGCAACAATGTCTAACATTTAAGTTTTACTGATTTTTAACCTGACGTTCCAAGTTCTGAACAACCCTGTGCTCACCGTTCGAGTCCCACAACTGCACAGCTCCTCAACTAGAATACTTCCATTGTGGACTAGAATTCTGCAGTCAGATTTTTTACAAGACTAAGTCGACTGTCTAACCAGCGAGGCCAGCCCCAAGCTCCCGGCCCTTCTTCTCCTCCGGTGGCAGCGGCGGCTTTGGCAAGGCCAAAGACCAGCTCCAGGTGCTCTGAGCTGGCCTCGCCGAAGCTGCCACTGCTGGAGGAGAGGAAGAAGGCAGGAGCAGTTTCGAGGCGGCAGCCGTGATACTGGGTCGTGGGTGCCACCCGATTCCGGGGCCTTGCGCTGGGGCTCCAAGCTGTAAGTCAGAGCCTGCAGCGCAAGTCAAACAGGCCCCTTCTTGCTGCAAGTCAAATATGCTGCAAGTCAAGCAGCATGTAAGTCAAGGTTCCACTGTACACTAGTAACATCCCGTATTGATTACTGCAATGCGCTTTACATGGGGCAGACTTTGAAGACTGTCCGGTGACTGGAACTGGTTCAGAATCATGCTGCACGTCTGGTGAGTGGCAGGGCCACCAAGGAACACATCACACCGATTCTGTATAACCTTCATTGGTTACCAGTTGCTTGTTTTGACATATAAAGCCCTAAACGGCTTAGGACCTAGATACCTGAAGGACCACTTCCTTCCATATGAACCTACCCAGCAATTACGATTTAGCCAGGGAGCCCTCCTGAAAGAGCCATCCCTTAAGGAGGTGAAAGGGATGGCTGCCCCCAGATCATGGAATGCCCTCCCAAGTGAGACCCCCCTGGTGCCAACGTTGATGACATTCCAGCGCCAGGTAAAAACATTCCTGTTCCAGAAGTTTTTAAACTGATTATTCAAAAATGGAAGCTAATTATTTATGAAGCCCCCTGCTAATGAAAACTCTTTTCTGCTCTATCTGGGGGAGACTGAAAATCAAATGGATCATTCAAATCTCTCAGGAAACAAAGAAGTTTTTGACACCTTATAATGAAATGGGCTGCTGCTGAGGCATTTTATCATTTCACAAGCATCTCTAAGTCCCCTGACAGAACTTTATCAAATCCTTGTTCATGCTGTAGACCAGCCTTTCCTAATCAGGAACCCTCCAAATATATCAGTGGATACCAAACACTGGCTGTCCATAGTATCAGGTTGATTTGGTTCAGCTTGGTGGGCTGTCAGGCCATGTCCAGCTTGCCTTACTTCCTGTCTGTCTCTTTAGTTTTCATCAGCTATAAACTTTGGGATGTTTTCTGTTTCATCTAGGATGAGTCAGAAAAAAATCTGCTCTCCCGAATTGTCACTCTATAAACATACCAGAATGTTTCTTGTTCTTCTAGTCCTCTTTTAGCAGAACCTGGAACAGAAAAACTGGCATGCATTTTTAAGCGCTATGACTTTGCCCCAAGGCAGGCTTAAATAAAATCTAAATTAAAACCAAGATAGAACCTACAATTTAAAAATTACATAGTGCTAACTAGGTTCCTATAAACATATGCTATTTGAAATAAGTTTGCAAAGAGAGTAAGGGCGTGTAAAGAATTATATATTTGGTGCATTTTGACTCCAGAGGTAAATAAATACTGTATTGGCAGATGTATTTATGCGCCTCAAAGTTATTCAACACAGGGTGACAAAGTGACCGTTGGTGACTGCAAATATCAATTTAAATAAGGGCTTTAGAATCAAATAAAAAAATTATGATCTGAGGAACTGAAAACTTGTAGGCCGAGAGACGTAAGAAGGAAATTAGTTTCTGGTGTTTGAAAAGACAGAGGAATAAGTAATGAGCATTAGTAGGCATACTTTCCATATAGGTTACCAAGTATGGAACTGGCACAAGAGGTTAAAATGGTATCAGGCAGTTTTGATTTAACAGAGACAAGAAAGTCCCTCTTATGTAACATATATGGGGCATGGTTGCTTGTCACAGTATGCATTGTTGGCCAAGGAAGATAAATGATGGACTCTTATTATTTATTTCTTAGAATTCCTATGCATCCTATCCTATCCTTTCCTGAGCAAACAGTAATGTTGTAATCCCCACAATCTTTTGAGTTAGGTCAGGCTCTAAGAATATGACTGGCCCAAAGTCACCAAGAGAATTCCAAGACTAAGAGGGATTTAAATATGATTTCCCTAACCCTAGTCCAACACTCTTTTTTAAATATATATATTTTCGTTTCTTAATATAAAATGAAAAACACAATATATAAACTAAAACAAAATGCAAAACAACTGTGCTCCTCTTCAGCGACAGGACATCCTGAGAAATCATCTTCTTTATCCTCCTCCACTCCAGAACTGAATTGATTGTTGTGTTGGAGCTTTCCCTTTATCACTTACAAGTACATATTCAATAAATCTGCCCCATATATCATAAAACATATCTTTTTTCAACTCCCCTTTCTTGACCTTTAAATTACAAGTCAATTTAACATTTATAGCAATATTCCATACTTCAATGTACCATTCCTCCATATGTAATTCATGTTTAGATATCCAATTCCTGGCTATTATTAATCTAGCTACTGTCAATAAATTAGTAATCAATTTTCTAGTTTTAAAGTCCAACACTAAGTTACTACATTGCACTGGTCGCAGATCAAAATGTGTCTAAACAACATTAGCCAAACACCAGATAGCATAACAGCAGACTTTTCTTGTGTGCTTGATTGGCTCAAAGATTCAGAGGTGGTGGTTCTCAATTTTGGGTCCTCATATGTTCTTGGACTACAATTCCCAGAAATCCTGTCCAGCACCACTAATGAGGAAGGCTTCAGAGAATTTTAGTCCAAGAACATTTAGGGGCCCAAGGTTGGGAATCGTTGTTCTGCTCTGGCAGAAACAGACCCAACCATTTACCTCAATGGTTCCTCATCAATATCTTAGATAGAGGAGAGGCAGCACATCATCCATCTACAATCCCTAGAAAGTCCATCCATAGCCTCCTAGATTGTCTACTGTGTCGCAATGAGGCATTACATGGCAACACTGTCTTCTCTTGCAATGGACAGAGCTGCTGAACCGTATGTGTGTGCATGCATGCATGTGCATGGGCACGCCAAGGAAAGAAGGTGTGAGGGAAAAAAAGGAGCGAGAGAAAGAGGAAACATCCGTTTAATCGGATTATTCTTTGAGGTGGGGCGGTGGAAGAAATTTAAGAATATTCAGGCCAGGGGCCGTACTACCATACAGCACAAAAGGATGGTTGGCTCCACTAAGAGAGATATAGAAAAAGGCAGTGGTGTTGGGCCATTCTCTGGCCCAATATATGCCCCTTCTCCACTTTTGTAGGGCCAAGGTGTATTCTAGACAGCTTGCTCTGTGCTCCCCAAGCTAGTCTAATGTGATGGCGGACGTTGACCCATCATCAGTGTTGCAGAAACGTTAGTCTGCTCTTCTGGTTGGCTTCTATAGATAAAACAAAGGGGGTGCCGGCTTCTTTCCACCCATCCCAAATAGCTACAGGCAGGAACAGCAGTTGCTTGGTAATAAACTGATTTGCTAGTCTAGCCTCTTTAGCACAAAGGCAACAATCACTTCCAGCTTATGGTGACCCTTCCCAGTATTTTCCAGGTGCAGACTATTCAGAAATGGTTTGCCAGCTGTTTCCTCTGAGAATGGCATGTAACTACTGTACACATATTGCTCACAGTTGCACAGGCTGGCTATTTCTCTTGGGATACACCGTGGAGGATCCAACTGCCAACCTCAGGCTCTGTACCCAACATAATGAGCTAGCTATCCAGCCAGCTATAAGGAAAAAGAATACAATAATACTGTGTATATCTCTTGCCACTGCATATCAGCTGTGACTCACTATGGTTTCAACTATTGATCCTGTCCTTGCACACATGTAAAGTTAGGATATAAAGCTTTTCTGGAGGTTAACTTGGAAAAAAGAATTCTGAAGCATTTTTACTCTTAAACAACAAGCCCAGAAAAAAATTGCTTGAAGGACTTGTAACAATTGCCTTTCCTCATCCTAGTTTCAGCAACAATGTGAGCTTTCCCACAGAGCTGACAAAGGCATTCCAGAACAAAGGCTGTATTGATTCACAGAGTCTTAGATAAAAGTGTCAGAGAGGGTAGCCGTGTTAGTCTTTCCAGGACTCTGCAGGCAAAAATAAAAAAACAAAACAAAACAAAACAAAAGACACAAAACATGTGGCACCTT
Organism: Phrynocephalus forsythii; assembly: GCA_029282475.1. NCBI lineage: Eukaryota > Metazoa > Chordata > Lepidosauria > Squamata > Agamidae > Phrynocephalus > Phrynocephalus forsythii. The sequence continues at coordinate 89,008,162 of JAPFRF010000005.1, read as the reverse complement.
AAAGACAAACTTTCATATTTTAATGTAACGTTTCGTGGAGATGTCCACTTCATCAGACATATAGCAGCAGAATTATGCTGCTATATGTCTAAAGAAGTGGACGTGTCCACAAAATGTTACATTAAAATATGAAAGTTAGTCTTTAAGGTGCCACATGTTTTGTGTCTTTTGTTTTGTTTTGTTTTTCTTTGATTTTTGCATGCAGAGTCTTAGATAGTAAGATTTTAGAACTGAAAACTGTGGTTGGATCATCAAGTCCTGCCACAGTCAAAGAGACACAACGGGGACTTCAACTCCCAGTCCATGAGACCTAAACCACAAAATCAACACAGCAACCTTTGGAACGAGAAGACAGCCAGGAAAAATAAAACAGCCCTGGAGTTCTTATCAAACCTGTGAGAGAACAGCCCAGCTCCTGTTGCTTGGCACAGTAAATTGCATTGGAGTATGAATCAATGGGGATTTGATGAGTCAATTAATCCATAGGTTCCATTGACCTAAATGGGCCTACTGCAACTGCAACTTTTTATGGAAAGTCTCAACTAGAACAGACCCATCTGGTTCAGTGGAATTCATTGAGTTGGCTCAACAAATCCCCATTGATTTAATGGGCCTACTCTAGTGCAAATCTGCTACTCTCATCAACATGATGTTGGCCAATGACTTCCTGCTGCTCCTTAGGTAAGCATGCCCCCTTGTGATCAGAAATGCAGAGGACCACAGGAGTCTAATCTGGCCACTTAGTAAAATTTATTTATTTATTTATTTTTATTTATTTATGAGTATTTTACCCCACCTTTCTTCTTGGAAAAGGAGCTTATAATAATGAGAGACAATATACAGTCCAATACAATTAAGACATATTCAAGTTTAAGAAAAAGGAATTGAGGGGTATCTTGCAGCACTCGAAGACAACATTAAAGCTAAATGAGAATGCAAGCAGTTAAGAAAAGAGTATAAATTCCATGTAATCATGTATGGTAGACCATCTAAAAGTTATGAGGGATGGGAAATAACAATTATTAACAAACCCCAAAAACTGCCATCCTGACAGTGACTTATGTTTCTTCAGCCTTTAGGAATGCACTAGCTACAGAGAAAACAATAAACTGACAGGTTGACGCTCCTGGTTTTGCTCCTTTTAATTCTGGCAAAGCTGGCATTGCATGTAATGCTATCCACTTCTCCAGACACATAGCAGCATATACATGGCAGACATATAGCAGCATCCTTATTTAGAAGGGCAAGTCCTCATCCTTTGCCTCACTGAATTTTCCTCCAATGCAGACCAGCCTGCAGCTGGTTGTCCCTTTCGTGCACACAAATGCCCTCTTCCCCCAGACAGCAACACTCAGCAACTTACATCCAGTGACTGCTCCCTCTGAATAAGCTTTTTGGACTCCTTTTCACAATAGTTGAGCATTGCTTCTCGGTTGTACTTGCTGCTTGGTTGCTTGTCTGTTTGGTCTCTCTGCCGGAGCCCGACAGGAATGCTTCCGTCTGTATCAGATGCATCCAACTCTTTTTCTAGTTCTTCCATCTCCTCTGGAGACAAAGTGGACAACAAGTTGTCAATATCGGGGTCCTCACTGACCTGCCGCCTGTATTTTGCTACCCTGGACATCTTGGCAGTTTGCAGGGGCTGCACTGTTCTGTGCCAGTATTTTTAAAGGCAATGAAAGATAAGCCGATAAAGAGCAAATTGTAGGATTACTGTGAAATTAGTCCAAGGAAACCACGTTGTTCTTTCTCTTATGTTGGAGTTGTTGAGACGTTACATGGAAGGAACTGTAACTTCCTTCCAGCCTGGGATATAACAGTTATGCAGATGAAGCCACTGAAAGATCATAGCTCTGCCGCCTGGCTTGGATAGGCCAATCGAAGAAGGCAGGAGGTGGAGCCGGAGTCTATCAGAGGAGTCTGAAACCTGAGGACATTCCAGGGAATCTTGAAGTGCTGCATGACCAAATTTAGTCCTGAACATTTAGCTTTTTAAAGGCAATGGAAGAGAGAAACATGCAAAAACCCATAGCAAAACAAAAACCCAACAAGCTGTTGACGGCAACTGAGAATCTCAGGATTAAATTTAAAGCTTCTAGGATGTGCCTCTTAGTGCCTAACATTCAAACAAAAATGCATCTGAACTGTTCGAGACTCTCCAGAAAATCTGCTTCAGCATTTCGTTGATTATGGAATACTGTTGGCACTCAACAAACATCCTTCCAGTTAACTGAATTGCTGTATTTGGCAATAAAAAAATAGAAGACTAGGGTATGCTTTTAGTTTTTATTTCATTAAATATTTCTGTTTCAAAATAGGAACACTTCTGCATCAAAATAAATTGGCATCACTCTCTTATTCTGAGGAAGAAACCAACACCTGTGGACAATATGAACAATATGGTTTGTCTGTATGGTTGGCATACAGCCAACTAGACACACTCTCATGAAAAAAGCATGAAGATTAGGGCTACCATCTTATTTGTATGTCCCAGGTTATATAGTGGTTTATCTGCAAGTAATTTTCCAGGGGATTGGACTGCAGAGCTGAATGCATTTAAAAAGGGGGGACAAGAAAAACTGGTAAATTGAGAACAAGAATATATCTGTATTTTCATAATTAATGGTAGATTAAAAATGCTTTTTCCTGCACACTATATTCTTATCCCATAACCCACTTCCATCTCCTTCTGATACATATATGAGAACGTAATTTGCAGCCTACAGTCAAAATGTGCCATATTTTAGATTGCTAATGATATTCTAGGGGCCTTTTTACACGACCCCTAAGATCCGCTGGTCCCTTAAATGCGGACCAGAGATCTTGAGGGTTTGTCGCTCTCCTTGCGTTCCCACCCCCTCCGCACTTCCTTGTTCTGTCTGCGTGAGGGGAGGGAGAAAAAAAGGGAGAAAAGAATGCACTCTTACCTCCGGTGTCGGTGGAAGTTGACCCCCGTCACTTCCTCGTTCCTCTTAAAGGGGCAGGAGGCAAAAAAACAACAACAAAAAGAAGCGAGGAGAGCCCGGCACTCTCCGCATCAAAATTTTTCACTCTCCCAGAGCAGGTACTTGAAAGCTACGCTGGGTCGCGCTAAAGTGGGCGTGGTCGCACTTAATTTTCTGTTAGCTCCGGAGCTGGTGGGGAAACATTTTTAAGCTCCTGAGCTGGGAGCCATTTGCAGTGGAGCTTAGGGGTTGTGTATAAACGCCCTTTGATATTGAAAAGAAATGTTATGTTGGACATGCTGCCAGGTTTTCTTCACATCTTTCCCCTCAAAGAATAAACTAAATGCATGCCATTTACTGTACTTTCCATTCAGGATGCCAATTTTTAAATTAACCCAAAGATTGAGCTAATGCCTTTAGAAGATCTGAGATTGAAGGAGAGAGTGGCTGGCCCACTTTTCCTTTTGCCCACCTGTCTTTTGACTGCTGCTACTTGCTGCCTTAGAACATCCCATGGCTGACGGGGCTTGGAGGCAAGACCCTTTTTATTCTCTTGTTTGATTAGACAGCAAGAAAGGGGCACTTTGCTGGGACTGATCTTCCATAAAGTGACCTTTCCATCTTTATAGGAGTTGTTCCAGTATGCAGCCCAAAAAGTGTAGCTATGTAGCTAGACCAGAAAGGTCTAAAAAGGTTGGGCATGAAGCAGGGTCAGATTGGTTAGCAAACTCCTGTTTTGAGTGTGTCTTGCAGAGTTTTGAATTTTGTTTGAACTTTTCAAGCTGCCCATCAGAAGCGTGGGGACTTACAGAACAGAACAGATTCAAGTTTCCCATCTGAGTAGATCACCCACTTTTCTCTCATCAGCTGGCACTTACAGTCTCAATAATTCATTCCAAGACATCAGTAAGAGAAAGAATTAAAAAGTTTCATTACTCGCAGATAAACAGTTCAATCAGCATACTGAACAAGCATTGCTGCTTTCAGGCCTCAACAGACTGCTTCCTGCAGACTCTCAGACTACTTTCACTGCAAACTCTAACTGTCAATCTAACTCCTATGAACCAGTAGGGCTGTGAGTATCAGATTTGAATCAGAAAGAGCTAAAGAGGCTCAAGCTACTGTTGCCACTTAAGAACACTTTGTTAATTCATTCTTATATGTTTATGTTTGGAGGGGCAAATACATATAGTAAACTCCTATATATGCGATTGAACTGATAATTTATTCTAGGATTTTGAAAATGTGGAATGTGCATATGGAACTGATTCTTCTATGTTATGGATGCCCAGTCCAGCTGAGGAAGAGATCTTGGATTTTCTTCTGAATTTGCATTCAAAGAGAACATTTGAACTTTGCAGTTCTACAAGCCACTTCTAGAATTGGCTGTTGCTGAGGACATGGGTAAACAAATCGTATGCATTTTGTTGTTGTTATATTTGGTCATGTTTGTTATATAACTTTGAATAAATAGAGACTTTTTTTGTGAAACTGTGTTTGCAATGGACTAGAAGAAAGGGGGAAAGAGACTTGCACAGAAAGGTGAGGCTCCTTTTGGAATCAAAGGCACAGAAAGAACAATTGGTTACTGCTGGGTTAACAGTTGCTGCAGCCAAGAAAGGTCCCTCCTAGCCAAACATACTGAAGGCAGCAGTTGATGTTAACTCCATCAGTTACTTCATGCCATTAGCAGTTTAAAATACATGCTATTTCTCCTTCTTAGCAGATCTTGATAAAACAATCAATCTAACCTTGTTTATTTATTTATATTTTAGATCTGTATTGTTCCTTTCAACAAATCACATGGAACCAAAGGTTGCTCATCATAGTCTTAAAATGAAATACAGACTTTCGTTTTCCCAAACAGAGGAACAGCCTTACCTCCCAATCTCTTGAAAAGGAACACTAAAAATTATGAATGCCATCTGCTGGCAGCCTCTAGTATTACATAAATGCCACAAACTTTTGGATTTGAATGTCTTCACACTGGTACAAGCCCAATGGTTCATTTTTAGGGACCTGTAAAAGGATTGCCTGTTCTTGTGTTTGTTGTTTATAAATGCAAGCATGAGTGATATAGTTTACTGGGCCTCTAAAAAATCCACTTCTTCTGTTTAAGCACATCTTCTTCATGGACTGTGCCAAGAAGAGAATAAAAACAAAACTAAACAACATTGTAGACAATGCTCAAAATTGATGATACTGTCAGAGTATTTTGCAATTTGTTCTGCCAGTGGAAGCAAGTACTTGTTGAACAATTACATAGACAGAAGCAGAAACAGACAAAGTCAGAGCTTACTAAAAACAGAACAGCTATATTACTTATATACACAGATAAGTTACATGGAGACAAATCAACAGCATAACAGCATTTCATCATACATGGCATACATAATTAGCACATGGCATAGAGAGACAAGAATGGGGGTCTTACTCACAAAGGCCCATTGAACACTGATTAACAGAACACTTATATACATTTGTCTGTCCAGTCAGGTAACACATTGCATCGTGGCTATCACAGCACCTTGCATCAGCCAAACCCATTTAAGCCCGTTCTTTACACCTGCAATCTAATAGGGGAAAAAAACCTTTAGACTGAATCACTGTGACTTTGCACATTTGCAGACTCCATCTTAGAAATCAATTAAATACCTACAGACCATTTATTTATACACCTAGTTTCACTAATATCTGTCAGATACATGTCTGTGAGAGATGATGGAGGTCTTCAGGAAGCTGGGCTGAAGTTTGGGCATGCCTGCTCTAGTGCCTCTACTGTAAGCCTTGGCACGTTTACAAGCCTGCTCTTGAGATACCTTTGCAGATAGCATTATTGCTATGTTTGACAAAGGTTCCTCCAACTTATTATTATACTATTTTGTTTATTTAAAACATTTTACCCCACTTTCTTCTTAAAAAGGACCCAAGGCAGCTTACATCATTAAAAGTCAATATTTAAAATCTAAAAACACAGTTACGTATAAAACTTTTTCTTTAAAAAAATCACATACATGCCCCACTAGAAAAGGTAAACAAAATCAACTCCAAAAACAGATTCAAAATCTGGAAGGAATAACATTTCATTTAAGAAACCCTGCTGAGACAGCCAAACACTAAGAGAAAGCCTGTCTGAAGAAAAAGGTCTTTGCCTGCCTGTGGAAGGACAGCAAAGATGGGGCCAGTCTGGCCTCTTATGGAAGGGAGTGCCAGTGTCTGGATGCAGCAGTAGAAAAGCCTCTTTCTCATGTCCCCCACTAAGCACACCTGTGAAGATGGTGGGGCCAAGAGAAAGCCCCCCCCTCCACACGAACTTACTCTGAGGGCAGGCTTGCACAGGGACACATGGTCCTTTAGACAGCTCAGACCCAAGACATTTTAGGGCCTTATAAGTTAGAACCAGCGCTTTGAATTGTGCCCAGAAACAGACTGGCAGCCAGTGAAGCTGCTGTAACTGAAGCATTATGCGATCCCTGTAATCAGCCCTGGTTAACAATCTGGCTGCAGCATTTTGGGCCTTCTCAAGTTTCCAAAGACAGCTGAACATGCAGTTCATTACAGTAATCCAACCAGGATGTAGCTAAAGCATGTATCATCGTGGCCGTATCAGACCTTCCAGGAACAGGCACAGCTGGTGCATTACTCTTAATGGTGTAAATGGATTTTTGTGACCTCCCTAACCTGGACACCCAGGATCAGACAAATCTGGGAGTACACCCAAGCTACACATCTGTGTTTCCAGAGAGAGTGCAATTCCAAAAGGACAGGTTGCATCCTGATTCCTTGTTCTGCATTTTGACTGACTAGGAGCACCTTCCAGTCTATTCACCCTCATCTAGTCCATTACTGACACCAGACACTGATCTAGAGCTGAAACAGCCTCCTTGGATTTAGAATAAAGAAGGAATAGAATAGAGTGTCATCTACATTCCCAGCGTTATTATCTTTTTCTAGAGAATCTTGCCTTCTCCTGACGTGCCCCAAGTTAGTAGGACAAGCTCCGTTTTGTCATTTTTATTTATTTCCAGAGCTAGTTAGAACTTGATTTGATCTTGGACCCACTTGTCTTTTTGGCAGTCCAGAGTATCTGCAGAGTATCTCCCCCAGCACCCCATTTCGAACAAATAAGTTTCCCCCCATAGAATGTTGATTTTCAAGTTCCCCTATTCTTTTTTTTTTAAACCCTAGTTTTATAACATTACTTATAGATCTATTAAAAAGAGGGAAGCTATACTTATTGTTACTACTGGTCCTTCTGGCTTACAACTGATCCGGTTTTCTACACGAAATCCCCCTAACACTTCCAAATCTCGAATGGTTCCACTTAAAATATACCACCAGCACCTTCTCATATAATTTCCCGGAGTGTTCCGACCCGTACAAGGTGCCCCGTTGATCTTTTTTGTATCTATGCAACCGGATCTTCTTCCCCAAGCCCCGCCCCTTCCCCTTCGGCGACCAATCCGAGTACCGCTGGGCTAGAGCCCTGGGTCACGTGCCTTCCATGCTGCAAGCCGGCTGACAGAGCACGTCGCCCTCGCTGGGTGGAAGCCGGGATTCAAGATGGAGGAGTACGCGCGTGAACCTTGGTGAGCAACCATCCCCCCCCCCTTTTGGGGTCTCTTGCGGCCGCCTCGTCTTTCCAGGGCAAGAGCGAGCGCAGCGGCGGCCTCGATCCTGAGTGGGCGCGGCGAGCAGCGGACCTGGCACCGAGGATCCCTCTCCCCGCGCCTTCGATCTCGACCTGGGGCCAGGGCTGACCTTGGTGGGCGAGGGCGTCAGGGGCTCCGGACCTCTCCCAGCTGGAGGGCTTCCTTGTGGTGGGTGGAAGAATCGATCCTAGGGAGTCCGAGAAAGGCGCGGGTGGATGGGGGAACCGCCTTGGGCGTCCCTACCTTTCTGTTGCCTTGGACGTTTATTTTATGTCCATGGCTGGAGGCGCCCTTTGCTTTTGATTTGACCACCTTGACAAATCAAGGTGGGGATGGAAGATTGAGGGGATGGAAGATCACTCACGATCCAATCGAGAGCCAACTACAGTGGTAACCTGTGCAAAGGAATTAATTCGTTCCAAATGAAATTCTGTTAAGCAATTTTTCCTTTATACAAATTTCCCAAAGGAAATTTGAAAACAGAGTAATCCCCAATCGCGACCATGTTTATGTTGTACGGATTTTCCCTTAGGCAATTCTGTTAAGCAAATCCTCCTATCTAATTTTTATGTTGTACGGATTTATGTTATACAAACCATTTGTTATACAAGGGTCCACTGTATTGACAACTGTCTCTGGCTCATCACCCCTTAACACCGCAGTACCTGGTGGCTGCTGGGGGCTCCTTGCAGAGGATGCCTAGAATCTCTTCAAACATTGGTTTTGGATGAAGGGAACCTGATTATGTGCTGCTGTTTCATAACGTTGGTTGTCTCCACAAAGAGAAAAAGGCTGTTGCATAAGAGAAGGTTTGGTGTTTTCCCAATTTGGAGATTGAAAATAAACTGCAATGTCATGCTTCATCCCAAACTTCAATCAAATAACATATTCTCTAGTGTGTGTTTTATATTTGTAAAGCACTGTGCACTGTTTTAAGAAGTATGATAGAAAAAGAGAGATAAATCTGTTCCCAAGGTGTTTATAGTATAAATTTTACGAGGCACAGGTAGCAAAGGATTTACATATTTCAGTGAGGTCCTTACTCTGCTTCTTCTCGTCCCTGTATCATAAAAAGGATATGTATTGAGGTGGTTGATGTCCCTGTTGGGTAACCTGCTTGGGTTATGTAAGTCTGCCTTCAATTCTATTACTTTCAAGCTAGTTATATCAAGTCAGCACTGGCCATAAAAATATTTTGAAATTTGGGGGATTTATAGCACATCAAAAGCAATGAACTTCCAGGGAATCTTCCACATGCACTGAGCCAAGATTTTTTAAAATTGATCCTTCATGCCATTTGTGTGACAAAAATCATATACCTGTATGGTTTTTGAACACAGTTACCTGGGAAGGTTTCATGTATGGCTTCTCAATTTAGCAAGATCATTGTAGGGACATAGCCTACATTCCTGCACTGACAGTAAATACCACTGAAAATTCAAAGTTGTTGAAAGCACAGGTGTACTTTGGATATAGCACATAACAAAGAAGAAAATTGGTCTGTGAAACAAAATAAACATTTTGTTCACTGGTGTGGGATGTTTGCCAGATTGAGCTCATTATCAGTGTCTTTCTTTCAGCCCGTGGAGAATAGTGGATGACTGTGGTGGGGCCTTCACAATGGGAGCCATTGGTGGTGGCATATTTCAAGCAGTCAAAGGATTCAGGAATTCTCCAGTGGTGAGTTGAAACTATTTCTTGTGGATAAGTCTTGCCCACCTCTGGTTGCTAGAGGTACTGAGAGGAAGGAAAACTTCATATAGAGTATTTAATGGAGATACTTAGAATCATAGAGTTGGAAGATACAGTCACCCTCTGCCGATCACGGGGGTTAGGGACCCACCCCACCCGCAATGCATGAAAATCTGCGATATGTGGAAGCGGGTGGCCTGGGGGCAGGGGCGGGGCAATCTGACGCCTGTCCGAGGCTTCTCAGAGGAGCGCGGAGGGGGATTGCCCCTTGCCTCCCCCCCACGCAGCCCGAGGCTTCTCGGAGGAGCGCAGGGGGGGCGGTGTGGAGTGACTGGATTGCCCCCCGCACAGCTCCGAGGTGCAGGTACTGTGATCCCGTGATGTAGTGGGACCGCAGGACCTAAACCGCGAAATGGCGGGGGGTGACTACCTCAAAGGCCATCCAGTCCATCACAGTGCTCCTGACAAGATGGCCAGGATGATTTAATTTCAAGATGCTGGTTCTATCTGGAAGTTCAGTAATGGCAACTGGACTTCTTGAGAGGTTGAAACATTTCTCTGCTCATTCAAACAGCTTCATCAGTCTGAAGAAAGCTAAGTGTGTTGTGAACTGCCCGGAGTTCCTTCGGGAAGAGGGGGGTATATAAGCCTTTAAATAAATAAATAAATAAATAAATAAATAAATAAATAAATAAATAAATAAATAAATAAATGCAAGTCCTCCATAGACAGGGCTGAAGCTTTATGGTTTTCAGCATTTTAGGCCTTTGTTCACCTTAAGGCTATTGAGACTGCTGTCTACCTAACGAGCCTATTCAGGCCAGAATTCAGACAAGGGCAACAAGAGGTCAAAGTGAACTATAAAATGGAGGACTCGCAACTACAGTAGCTTTCTTCAGACTGATGAAGCTGTTTGGATGAGCAGCCAAATGTTTCAATCTCTCAAGAAAAAGAAGTCCAGTTGCAATGACTCAACTTCCAGATAAACTCACCTGGATGACTGAGAATCTTCACAGACAAGGTCCTAGTTTTATTTATTTTATGTTGTTTGATCAGTTTAGCTCAGGGGTGGCGAACAAGTTTGACAAAAAGAGCCAAAATTTTAAACTGTGAGAGTCAGAGAGCCACACCACGCAGTGACCTGCCAAAACAGACAAACACTCACACAAACGCATATAATTTTAACAATAATATATTAAACACATAATATAACATGCTCAGTCAGGTGTTTTTTGTTACCTTGTTGGCTTTCTTCCGAGGGGCTCGGGGCGGGCGGGCGGCAGAAGAAGGGGAAGCGGGCTGGAAGGGCCGGAAAGCGACGCGTCGCGCCGGCTGCTTGCCAGTCCTTGGCCGCCGCCACCGGAACCGGATCCTCTTGCAGGGCGGCCGCGGCGGCGGCGGCGAGGAGGAGGAAGAGGAGGAGGGGCTGCCCAGGCCGGGCTACTCCTCCGCTCTCCGTGCGGGAGGCAGTTCCCGGAGGGGAGGGGAGGGAGTCGGTGAGGTTGAAAGCTTGTCCTGCGCGCCCCCTCCTCTCCCCTCCCTTCTTCTTCTTTCCCGGGAAGCCGGGGTGGTCGGGGGAAGGTGGCCGCCGGGGTGGGGGGAGGGAGTGGGGTGCGCTGCTTGTCCTGCGCGCCTCCTCCTCTCCCCTCCCTTCTTCTTTCCCGAGCAGCCGGGGGTGGTCGGGGAAGGTGGCCGCCCGGGTGGGGGGAGGGAGAAGCACCCCCTCCTCTCCTCTCCCTTCTTCTTTCCCGAGCAGCCGGGGGTGGTCGGGGGAAGGTGGCCGCCGGGGTGGGGGGGAGGGAGTGGGGTGCGCTGCTTGTCCTGCGCGCCCCCTCCTCTCCCCTCCCTCCTTCTTTCTTTCCCCGGGAAGCCGGGGGTGGTCGGGGGAAGGTGGCCGCCGGGGTGGGGGGGAGGGAATGGGGTGCGCTGCTTGGCATGCCCAGAATCCCCCCGCTCGCCTCCTGCCGGAGCCCTGGAGGCAGCCAGCCGGCAGGAGGGCGCAGCCGTGGCCCGCTTTCTTCCGAGGGGCTCGGGGCGGGCGGGCGGCAGAAGAAGGGGCCGGAAAGCGACGCGTCGCGCCGGCTGCTTGCCAGTCCTTGGCCGCCCCCACCAGAACTGGATCACCTCGCAGGGCGGCGGCGGCGGCGAGGAGGAGGAGGAGGTGGAGGGGCTGCCCAGGCCGGGCTACTCCTCTGCTCTCCGTGCGGGAGGCAGTTCCCAGAGGGGAGGCAAGGGAGTTGGTGAGTTCTTGGGGGAGGGGGAGGAGGAGGAGGAGGAGGAGGAGGAGGAGGAGGAGGAGGAGGAGGAGGAAGCGCCGGAGGAGGAGGGAGCTGCCGGCCGTGAGCCCCGGCCACCGCCGCCGCTACTGCGCTCAGGAGGTCCCCAGCCTGGTGAAGAGGTGCCAACCCCTCCAGGCTCAATTCCATCACCTGCCCTCCCCGCCCACTCTTCCTCCTCCTCCTCCTCCTCCTCCTCCTCCTCCTTCAATCCCACCCGCTGCGCATCTCAAGCGGTGGCCATCCAGAGCACCTGGCAGCCTCCCCAGCGCTGCGCCTCTTCGGGGATGGGGGTGGGGGCACTCCGGCTCGCTCTCCGGCTTGCCTGGCTCGCCCCCGCCCGCTGGCCCGCTCTTTCCCTCCCTCCACCTCCTCTCCTCCTCCTCCTCCTCCTCCGACGATCTGCCACGAATGGTCGGGCTCCGGTCTTTCTCTTCTCTCTCTCTGCCCTCCCTCCCGTCAAACACACACACACACATGATAAGAGGCAAAGAGCCGCATTCATTTTGGCCGGGAGCCGCATGCGGCTTGCGAGCCGCAAGTTCGCCACCCCTGGTTTAGCTCATGTTTCTTTGTATAAGTGACAAGGTGTCTGTGAATTTCTTACTTTGTGATGACTGGGGACTGGTCACAAAGTGAACTGAAGTAATTACAGTATTCAGATTCTCTTTTGTCTACTTTTCACTTGCATGAACAGCTTGCCTTACTTGCTATATTGCATGGTACAAGCAGAAGACTTGATATGCATTGTAAATTCACTGCCACATAATGCTTAGGTTTTCTTACTGAAGTAGTTTGTGAAAGTTAGGGAGGGCTTGGGAACTAACATGGAAAGCCGCAGTTCCGGCAGTGAAGATTAGGCTGAATGCATCCTACATACAATATGTGAATTGATGAAAAGTACTGGCATTGCTCCAAAAGTGTACTTTTTGTCTATTGCAGGGCATGAATTATCGGTTGCGAGGTAGTCTAACAGCTATTAAAACCAGGGCGCCACAGCTGGGAGGTAATGGCAGTGTTTGTACGTTTTCCTTTCCTACTGTCTTCCAATAAGAAGCTGTCCAAAAATTCTATTGGGATTTAACTTGCAGTACATCATTGCTGTTAAATGAAAAGAATAGAGCAGTACTATTCATAGGACTAGTTCTTGAGGGGCAGTTTGTCATCTCCTGATTCTTGTGCTTTTACAACTATGTGCGCCTGATCTTCACATTCACTCCAGCTGATAGATGACATTAAACTTATATCAATTTATAAATTTCAATATGAAGTAAATGAATCTGGAAATTGATAAACAAAGAAACAAGGAATTCCTTATTACCTTGAACAGGTTCAGATTTCCAGGGGTGGATGAATGGTATCCAAGAGTTTTGAAGGAATTGGCTGAAGAACTCTCAGAGTCATTGTCCATTATTTTGTTGAAAATAAAATAATAAAAGAAATAAAATGTAAACTAAAAATAAGATAATTAAAATGTCCTCAACATTTTGATTAATGACCTGGATCAGGCAGAGAATACTAATCAAATTTATGAATGACACAACATTGGGTGGAATAGGTAATGCCCTGGATGACTAAAACAAAATTCAAAAGGATCTAATTAGGCTAGAGTACTGGGCTGAAAGCAACTGAATGTAATTAAGCAGGAAAAAATGCAAAGTGCTGCACTTAGGAAAAAGAAAACAAGCACAGTTACAAGATGTGGGATACCAGGCTCAGCAGTACAACAAGTGAGAAGGATCTTGGAATCGTTATAGATCACAAGCTGAATATGAGCCAACAGTGTGATGCAGCTACAAAAAAAAGTCAAATGCTATTTTAGACAGTATTAATGGAAGTATAGTCTTCAAATCCTGTGTGGTACTATTTTGCTTCTATTTGGCACTGGTTATGCCTCATCTTGAGTGCTGTGTCCAGTCCTGGACACCATATGTCCAGAAGGACTGACAAATTGGAACAAGTTCAGGGGAGGGCAACAAGGATGATCAGGGGCCTGAAAACCAAGTCTTTTATTTATTTATTTATTTATTTATTTATTTATTTATTTATTTATTTATTTATTTATTTATTACATTTATATACCGCCCCATCTTCTGAAGCGGAACTCAGGGTGGTGTACAATTAAAAACAAACAGGAGCAAACAAACATGAAGAACAGAGGCAAGCTACCAATAAAAATAGGTTTTTTTTTTTTTTTTTACAAAGGATGGCATGGGTGGAAAAAAAAATTATGGGAAAAGATTGAAAGAACTGAGTGTGTTTAGCCTTGAGAAGCAGAGACTGAGGCATATTTCAAATACCTGAAAGGATGTCACACAGAGGAGGGTCAGGATCTGTTCTAGATCAACCCAGAATGCAGGACACACACAACAATGTGCTCAAGCTACTGGAAGTCAGATTTTGTTTGAATACTGTATCAGGAAAAACTTCCTGTTTTAGCAGTATGGCAGTGGAACAAATAACCTCAAGAGGTGGTGAGTGCTGCGAGAGTGGAGGCATTCAAGAGGAATTTAAACAACCACCTGGCATGTATCCTATGTATTCCTGCCAATTTCATCATTATGTGATTCTAAATGAAAGTGTCATAACTGATACGCTTGCATTTCATACATTTCTATGCAGACGGCACATATTTTAAGGATGTATGCAGAACTGTAACCCTAGGTGGAATAATGGCTTGCTGGTTTTATCAAAATGAAAGTTTGTTTGCAGTATGGGAAGGATTGCAGGAAGAGAGAGAGAGAGGGGGAGATGAATAAAATGCTGAATTGTGTAAAGTATTTATTAGATCACTAAACTTTACAAACATCTTAACCTTTTGAGATCTCTGAAAGTCTTCATCAGGTATAAAAGGAGAGGGCAGGCTGCTAGGAAGACAAGATTGAAAGATGGAGGTTCTGCGCCTCCCTGTGTCTCCTGCCACTTTTTTGAAGAAACAGGGCACAGTCAGGCAGTAATGTAGAATAGAATAGAATATGTTATTTGACTCCAGTTAATGTGATTTTATTCTGCTTTATGTCAGGAGTGAGCAATCTGCAGCCAACATTTCAATATTCCAACCTATAGTGTTGACTTTGCACATGATGATCCAGCCAATTCCCATTCTGGCAGACATTCTTATGAGCTGCTAGCAAGAAGAATTAAAGGAAAGGCAAACATAAAAGAACATGAAGCTTTTGTCTTCCCCCTTTTCATTAATGTGAATAATCTGTGCTTTAGAGGCTCTTTTTTGGAAACCAGTGAAAGAAGACTACAATGATAGAAAGCACCTCTTTCCTGTTTTTCTTTTCATTAAATACAAAAGTTCTATCCCTAATGAGAGTTTCTTAAAGAGTGTGTGATGATGATGATGATGATCTCAGAAAAGAAAGGTGAGTCCCCTGAATGCAATGCCAGGCTGTAGCCCCTCCCAGGTTGCCTCCAAGGGGATGCTGCCCCAAGGGGAAGAGAATTTGGAAGAGCATTTGACACTTTCAGTGGATGAATTTCTATAATGAAGACTTTTATATGGTACAAATTTACTAATATAATAAAATAACTTACAGTGTAATGCAGTGGGCTAGCCTTGGACATTGTTTGCATAATTGTTGCTTCTGCTTTTTCAGCGAGTTTGATATAAATTTTCTAGAAACTCGCATAACCCTTGTTTTGCAAATAAAAAAATGACCACTTTTGAATTCTGAATAACCTTCCATCTTCTAAATAACTTTCTACTTTCAAATAGGAAGCTTTGCTGTCTGGGGTGGCCTGTTCTCCACAATTGATTGTGCTATGGTGAGAACAAGAGGAAAAGAGGATCCTTGGAACTCCATCACTAGCGGTGCCTTAACTGGTGCCATATTAGCTGCACGAAGTAAGGACTTTAAGTTTCGAGGGAATACTCTTTTTTAAAAGTCAATAGGTTATTTTCCTATGTTTATCAAATAATGAAAAATGTAAGAAAATCATATATCAATGTAGATTAACACATTTTCTGTCTGTTCTTTTGTACTCATACGATAACATTTAGACCACAATATAAATATAATATTCTGCCTTTACCAAGAATAACAGCTTTAGGAAATCAAATATTACTTTAGCCCAAGGAGGACTTGTTTGTTGTTTGTAAATTCACTTGCAATCAGATCAATAGAATGCCTGTTATTCTGTAAAACACTCACATTGTTTCTTTCCAATATTTTTTTAAGAAATGCAGTAAGACATTTTGTATTTTGTAAGAAATAGTTATAGATGACATTGCAAGTATTTTTAGTTGGTCAAATGGTATGTGGTTTGTATTTTTTTAAAGAACTCTCCCCTTTCCCCATTCTACTTTTTTTTTAGATGGACCAATTGCCATGGTTGGCTCAGCTGCTATGGGAGGGATTCTTCTAGCTTTAATTGAAGGGGCAGGTATCCTATTAACAAGGTTTGCATCTGCACAATTTCCAAATGGTAAGTTGACTTTTCGTTCTGAGTACAATGCTAAATCTTAGTAGATTTTTCACTGAAGCTTTTCTCTGCAAATTGATCAACAGTTAATTTTTCTTCATGTGGGCCAAGCCTTGTTCTAAGCCAGGCATGTCCAAACTTCAGCCCCCCTGATGTTTTGGACCACAACTCCCAGAATTCCAAGACTGTATTGCCAATGACAAAGGACTGTGGGATCTGTGGTCTAAAATATCTGGAGGGCCAAAGTTTGGACATGCCTGTTCTAAGCCATAAAGAAGCTTAACGAAAGGCATTCTTAGGAGGCTGTGATGATGGTCTGATGCAGTAGTTCACAACTTTGGATCCCTAGGTGCTCTAGACTAGAAGTCTGAGAAGCTTTCAGCTCTAGCTGTGCGGGTCAAGATTTCTGGGAGTTGTAGTTCAATAATATCTGGGTACCCAAGGTTGGGAACCATTGATCTAAAGCAAAGAACTGTCCCAGGTCTACTGAAGAATGTGAGGTTCCAGGGATGTGAGAACATCTCAGTAAGAGGGAATGAATTTCCCCCAAATGTTCTTTTCATATTGGTTTTTCCACAAGAAGTGCAAATCAGTGAATACCTTTTATAAAGATGAGGACCTCTTGCCCTGAACAGTATATACATGACTGTTCAGAAAACTGTCTGTGGGAATTCATCTTAAAAAGACAACTTCTGAGATTATAGCCAAAACGCACCTCAACATGAAATTGTCCGGGTTATTATGCAGACATCTCAAGCTGGTAAGCAAA
Source organism: Phrynocephalus forsythii (assembly GCA_029282475.1). NCBI lineage: Eukaryota > Metazoa > Chordata > Lepidosauria > Squamata > Agamidae > Phrynocephalus > Phrynocephalus forsythii. Next base: position 88,991,397 of record JAPFRF010000005.1, on the reverse strand, counting down.
ATCAGTTGCATCACCCAGGTCCTTGGTAGTAGTTGCCCACTCGTGTTTCAGTTTAGGGCTGGAAAAGGCTAATTCCTCATCCTTTTTCCTATTTCTGTGGATGCCTGCAACATTCTATTATTCAGATGCCTTGGGCATTGGTTCGGCCTAGGGCCCATAGACTAGTCTGTGTGTTTTTTATTTGTTTTTTATTTGTAAAACTGTAAAGAAGTAGTTAGATAAAAAGTATAAGTGGCACTGATCCATCCTAGTTTGGTATTAAAGACAGTGATACCATATTATACTACTGCTATTTTCCAAAATATTCAATGAGGCTGGTCACATTTTGGCCAGGGATTCCTGCTGGATTTTCATTTTTCTTTTTTGATAGTGCTGTATTAAATGTGTGATCTCACTTATACTTCTGCTAGCTTTCATTAAAGTGAGTAGATATATTGTCAAACTTAAGAGTTCAGGGTAGTGCATATTTATGAATATCATTGCATCAGATTAGACTGCAAGCAATTTCACTACTCAAAAACAGTAAACTATGTTAAAAACAGTCTATATTAGAGCTGTACATAATTTTAAAAGTAGTGTTCCTGAAACTATAACAGACATCAAGGGTTATCCCACTCTCTGTTCATAATTTGTAGTTTTGTTGATTAATAATCAAGATCCCTGAAATAGCTGTGTGTGTCTCAAATACTTAATTTGAAAAAATGTTCCTCTTGCCATGCTGCTAAAGTCTGATTGTTTAACTTCTTTTGATTACAGGTCCTCAGTTTTCAGAAGACCCTTCTCAGTTTCAAACTTCTCCATTTGGAGACTACAGGCAGTATCAATGATTGCAGATCTTCTTCTGTTCCGTGCTGGACAAGAAAGTTGTTGCCCTTAAAAGAGCAAGCAAGATGCAACATCACTTGAGGACTTTTTATTAGATGTGTACACTTAGATGTTTCTGTATTTTTCACAATATTTAAATTATGAATAATAGAATTCCAAAATTGTCAAGTGGATATGAGATGCCTGAAAAACTCCTTTGTTTGGCCTTCTCTTAAGAGGACTGAGCAGTGTTACTCTTTCAGAAGAACTTGAAACCATGGCCTTTATTGTATAGCATTAGCTATACTGGTGCCATTAAGGGACAGAACAGCCATGCAACATTGGAGGTGCCTCCCCTGAGTATCTGAGGAAAGTGTCCAGTTTGTAGGGCAATTAAGGTAGCTGGTTGTTTTTATATTGAGAGAGATTTTGCAGTTAGATCTTATCTGCCATTCACATAAGTATACTATATAGAGAGGCATACTAATAATCTGATGGTGTAACTTGCCCATGTAAAGGCTCTTGCTCTTAAATTTGACAGAATCTGCAGAGCAAATATATTATTTCCTTACCATTTCTGGATAACGTTTGAAGGTCCTGTATATCTCTAAACACCAGTTGTTTTGATTGGATTTTGGATTCCTGAATATAGACATGTAAAAGTGCATAACTGATGCAGCTTAATTATGCTTGCAAATCCAAGTACCTGACATGCACCATTTTTACTACTGGCAGATTTCCTCTAGAGAATCTCTGCAGAGCAGAAACATGCCATTTGTATTAATTCTAAGTGTGTGAATGAAGAACTGGACTGTACAAGCTGTGGAGCAGGCTGGTGATACATTCTATATATTTGAAATAAAAATATATGGTGGTCATGTTTGCACAAGTCACTAACAGTACAATCCCTTTGCAAAGCTAAATGTAAATTACAGTAATCTAATGGCACCTGTTTCTCATTACTTCACTGTAAATTGCAGATTCTCACATTATATAAAGATCCATGCTTTCTCTCTCACACAGCTTTCTGTCCATTCTGCATGGTTGTGAGGTAGTAGGCCAGTGTCTTAATTAAACCACTCCATAATTATTTTAGGCATCTTCAATGTATGTTCTTCCCTGCATAGGAAACTAATGCTTCTTTCCAGCATGGAAGCTTTCAGCCATGGGAGTTCTTTCCTATAACTTGAAGTGGTACCACCGAGACCTCAGAAATACCTCTACTTGTTGTCTTGCATGGATGAGTTATGTGCCAACGGCACAGTGAAACTCAGTAATACTGTGACCTAGGGGAGATCTTTTTTAGCACAAGCTCTTTGTGCTAAGTAGCTTACTCCAATAAATACACTGCCCTGTTTATGGCATTCTTGTCTTTCAATGTGTGTTGCGTTGAAAAATTGCTATGGAGAACCAGACTGGTATAGTGGGCAGAGTAGTAGGCTAGAATTCAGGAAACCTGAGTTCAGATCCCTGCTTGGTCATGGAAATTCCAGGGATAGTGGTAGCAGCTGCAGTGGTAAACTAATTTGGAAGTGTCTCAAAACTCCAGGTTTCCCCATAACTTCTATCTATCTATCTATCTATCTATCTATCTATCTATCTATCTATCTATCTATCTATCTATCTATCTATCTATCTATCTATCTATCTATCTATCTATCTATTTACTGCAGCCATCTAGCCCAAGGGCTACTTGGAGTGGTTTACATCATAAAAACAAATGCACTGATATACATCAAAATTGCAAATGAACTGTATGAACAAAACCAACTTAACACAAATCAAATTAAAGCAAATAAACCAAACAGCCTACAGTGATTAAGCATAGAATACAAAATAAAACAACTAATCCATATAAAGCAAAAGGTTGGTATTAGGTGGAAGAAAAAGGAGCATCAATAGTTACATTGTTGAAAGTTGGGGGAGGCCAACCTGTACAGTCATGCTTTTAATAATTCCTTGAAGGATTGTAGTGAGGGTGCCTGGCATAACTATTGTGGAAGCTTATTCCACATGTGGGGAGTGGCGACCAAGAAGGCACGGCTCCTCATTACCATCTTCTGAGCCTCCCTGCCTGGCTAGAATGCATGATCTGGGCAGTTCTTGGGAGGAGCCGCTCTGACAGATACTGAGGTACCAAACCATTTGGAGCTTTGCATGTTAACAACATGACCTTGAAGTCAATGCGGCAGCAAATTGGGAGCTAGTGCAGAGCGGCCAGTGCAGGGATAATATGTTGATATCTTTTCATCCCTGTTTATAATCTGGCCACTGTATTCTGCAATAGCTGGAGTCTCTAACTTCATAGGCAGCCACATGTAGAGAGCACTACAGGAATCTAATCTCAAGATTACGAACACATGACTCAGTGTGGTTAAAGCTCCAATGTCTATGAGAGCCTGCGGCTGAGCAATCCTCTGCAGTTGCTAGTGAGCAGAATAAATCATAGACATCACCTGGGTTTCCATGGTGAGCGCCAGGTCCAACAGGATGCCCAGGCTGGAGACCCCATCCTTTGTGGAGAGAGTCACTCCCCAAAATGAGAGGGAGCTCCCACCTGCAGGATCTCCATCTCGTCTGGGTTCAACCTTAAGTCTGTTCACCCCCATTTAGTCCAGGATAGCCATCAGGCAGTACTCAAGGGACAGAATGGCATCCATTTCAGAAGATGGAAAGGAGACAGAGCTGGGTGTCATCTGCATATGGGTAAGGCGACGCTCCGTACCCCCTAATGACCCTTCCAAGCAGTCTCATATAAATGTTAAAGAGCATGTGTGAGATGACCGACTCCTGTGTCACCCCACAACTGAGGGACCAAAAAGCAGAGGCCATCTCACCCAGCTGTACTCTGGGGATGGACCTCCAAGAAGGATCGGAACCACACCAAGGCATGGCCCTGATCCCCAACTCAGAGAGCCTCCCCAGGATACCATGATCATCAACTATCAAAGGCCGCTGAGAGATTGAGGAGGACCAGCAGGGACGTTTTGCCTCTGTCAGCCTCCCTGAAAAGGTGCAGGGTGACCAATGTTTCTGCACTATGGCACAGCCTGCCTCCAAATTCTCTTTAGCCTCTGGTTTTGCTTCAGTACTCATAGGTCCTGGTTAAACCAGGTGGTTGAAGGGGCCCAGCAGTGGAGGGGATGTTTGGGAGTGATTGTGTACCACCTATCCACCAGTGTCGACAGGAGCACCAACCAGTCCCTCAGTCGTGGTGTGACACAGGAGTCGGTCATCTCACACATGCTCTTTAACATTTATATGAGACTGCTTGGAAGGGTCATTAGGGGGTACGGAGCGTCGCCTTACCCATATGCAGATGACACCCAGCTCTGTCTCCTTTCCATCTTCTGAAATGGATGCCATTCTGTCCCTTGAGTACTGCCTGATGGCTATCCTGGACCTAGAAGACCATCGTTCCTGCTGAGCCAAGAGTCCAGTGCCATCTGCCGCTCCCTCTGCCCCTGGGTGAGAGACAGGGGACCTTTCTGTGGCTTCTCTGGGGGAGTTTGGCCTCTTGGACTCCTGAGGCAAGTCAGGACTGGGCCCCTTGCTCTGTTGCTCAAGCTGCCTTCCACCTCAACACTCACCACCTGCCTGAGGGAGGGAAGGCTTGAAAAGCGGAGCTGCCTGGGACCTGCCTGGGACCTAGAAGACCACCGTTCCTGCTGAGCCAAGAGTCCAGTGCCATCTGCCGCTCCCTCTGCCCCTGGGTGAGAGACAGGGGACCTTTCTGTGGCTTCTCCGGGGGAGTTTGGCCTCTTGGACTCCTGAGGCAAGTCAGGACTGGGCCCCTTGCTCTGTTGCTCAAGCTGCCTTCCACCTCAACACTCACCACCTGCCTGAGGGAGGGAAGGCTTGAAAAGCGGAGCTGCCTGGGACCTAGAAGACCATCGTTCCTGCTGAGCCAAGAGTCCAGTGCCATCTGCCGCTCCCTCTGCCCCTGGGTGAGAGACAGGGGACCTTTCTGTGTCTTCTCTGGGGGAGTTTGGCCTCTTGGACTCCTGAGGCAAGTCAGGACTGGGCCCCTTGCTCTGTTGCTCAAGCTGCCTTCCACCTCAACACTCACCACCTGCCTGAGGGAGGAAGGCTTGAAAAGCGGAGCTGCCTGGGACCTAGAAGACCATCGTTCCTGCTGAGCCAAGAGTCCAGTGCCATCTGCCGCTCCCTCTGCCCCTGGGTGAGAGACAGGGGACCTTTCTGTGGCTTCTCTGGGGGAGTTTGGCCTCTTGGACTCCTGAGGCAAGTCAGGACTGGGCCCCTTGCTCTGTTGCTCAAGCTGCCTTCCACCTCAACACTCACCACCTGCCTGAGGGAGGGAAGGCTTGAAAAGCGGAGCTGCCTGGGAGCTGCCTGGGACCTAGAAGACCACCGTTCCTGCTGAGCTAAGAGTCCAGTGCCATCTGCCGCTCCCTCTGCCCCTGGGTGAGAGACAGGGGACCTTTCTGTGGCTTCTCCGGGGGAGTTTGGCCTCTTGGACTCCTGAGGCAAGTCAGGACTGGGCCCCTTGCTCTGTTGCTCAAGCTGCCTTCCACCTCAACACTCACCACCTGCCTGAGGAAGGGAAGGCTTGAAAAGCGGAGCGGCCTGGGAGCTGCCTGGGACCTAGAAGACCACCGTTCCTGCTGAGCCAAGAGTCCAGTGCCATCTGCTGCTCCCTCTGCCCCTGGGTGAGAGACAGGGGACCTTTCTGTGGCTTCTCTGGGGGAGTTTGGCCTCTTGGACTCCTGAGGCAAGTCAGGACTGGGCCCCTTGCTCTGTTGCTCAAGCTGCCTTCCACCTCAACACTCACCACCTGCCCGAGGGAGGGAAAGCTTGAAAAGCGGAGCGGCCTGGGAGCTGCCTGGGACCTAGAAGACCACCGTTCCTGCTGAGCCAAGAGTCCAGTGCCATCTGCCGCTCCCTCTGCCCCTGGGTGAGAGACAGGGGACCTTTCTGTGGCTTCTCTGGGGAGTTTGGCCTCTTGGACTCCTGAGGCAAGTCAGGACTGGGCCCCTTGCTCTGTTGCTCAAGCTGCCTTCCACCTCAACACTCACCACCTGCCTGAGGGAGGGAAAGCTTGAAAAGCGGAGCGGCCTGGGAGCTGCCTGGGACCTAGAAGACCACCGTTCCTGCTGAGCCAAGAGTCCAGTGCCATCTGCCGCTCCCTCTGCCCCTGGGTGAGAGACAGGGGACCTTTCTGTGGCTTCTCTGGGGGAGTTTGGCCTCTTGGACTCCTGAGGCAAGTCAGGACTGGGCCCCTTGCTCTGTTGCTAAAGCTGCCTTCCACCTCAACACTCACCACCTGCCTGAGGGAGGGAAGGCTTGAAAAGCGGAGCGGCCTGGGAGCTGCCTGGGACCTAGAAGACCACCGTTCCTGCTGAGCCAAGAGTCCAGTGCCATCTGCTGCTCCCTCCGCCCCTGGGTGAGAGACAGGGGACCTTTCTGTGGCTTCTCCAGGGGAGTTTGGCCTCTTGGACTCCTGAGGCAAGTCAGGACTGGGCCCCTTGCTCTGTTGCTCAAGCTGCCTTCCACCTCAACACTCACCACCTGCCCGAGGGAGGGAAGGCTTGAAAAGCGGAGTGGCCTGGGAGCTGCCTGGGACCTAGAAGACCACCGTTCCTGCTGACCCAAGAGTCCAGGTTCCATCATCCAGCAAGCGCTGCTCCAAACGGACCCTGCTTCAACCACCACCCCTTTGTCTCCACCTGCTTGCTGCTGGGTCTCCTCGTGAGTGAGAGGCACGAGAGGTAACCTAGCCAGCTTGCCAATAGAGGGGTGGGACTGGAGAGCTGGGACTCCGCCTTACAGCTTTCTAGCTGTCTGCAAGCTTGTGCTGTGGTTCCATCATCCAGCAAGTGCTGCTCCAAACGGACCCTGCTTCAACCACCACCCCTTTGTCTCCACCTGCTTGCTGCTGGGTCTCCTCGTGAGTGAGAGGCACGAGAGACAATTTAGCTGGCTTGCCATCAGAGAGGTGTGGCGGGGGGAGGGGCATCGGGCTGATACCAACCTGTATTATTTGCCTGTGAAGGGGAGAGGGTGGTGGGATGTTGAAGCTGAATGGTGGGGTGGTTTGTTTTTATCTACCTTATTCTGCTTTGTTTTATTTCATTTTTTGTCATTTTCTTGCCATCTGAGATAGAGATAAGGACTCACAATGAAACTGATGGAACAGGAAGGAAGGAGGGCAATGGAGGGGGGAGCCATTGAGCCTGTGCTGGGTAGAGGAAGGTATGGGGGTGGGAGTGGAATTCTCATGTATATAGGAGAAGAGAGGTTAGATATCTTACATCTATCCCCTCTTCTGGTTCCACTTCCAACCTGAAGGTATCAGGTGACCATATCAGCGAACCTACGGGCCACACGGTGCTGTTGTTGAATGCCAGGTCGGTAAAAAATAAGACCGCCCTCATTCATGATGTCATCATGGATGAGGGTGCCGACCTGGCATGCATTACTGAGACCTGGGTGGGAGAGGAAGGTGGGGTTCCCCTCTCCCAACTCTGCCCACCTGGGTATTCAGTCCAGCACCAGTGTCGCCCGGAAGGTCGGGGAGGGGGAGTTGCTATAGTCTATAGGAGTTCTATCTCCTTGACCAGGCTTCCTGTCTCCTTGAGAGGAGGTCTAGAGGGCCTGTATTGTATGCTGGGCTCACGAGACAGACTGGGGATTCTGTTGGTGTACCGCCCACCCTGCTGCATTCCAACAGTCTCCCTGCCTGAGCTGACGAAGGTGGTCTCGGACCTGGTGTTGAGGACCTCCAGACTGTTGGAACTGGGGGACCTCAACATCCATGCTGAGGCTGCCTTGGCCGGGGTGGCTCAGGACTTCATGGCCGCCATGACAACCATGGGGCTGTCTCAACATGTCATCAGCCCGACACACGAGAAAGGCCACACTCTAGACCTGGTTTTCTCAACAGGATTGGAGGATGGTGGTTTGGATGTGGAGGGGTTGGTCCTGACTCCATTGTCATGATCAGACCACTTCCTGGTCAAGTTTAGGCTATTAGCTACTCCAACCCTCTGCAAGGGTGGGGGATCTATTAAGATGATCCGCCCTCGGAGACTGATGGATCCAGATGGTTTCTTGAAAGCTCTGGGGGATTATCCGTCTGATATGGTCGGTGCTCCTGTCGAAGCTCAGGTCACCCTATGGAATAGGAAATGTCCCGGGCAGTTGACACGATCGCACCTAGCGCCCTCTCCCCTTGCGCAGAGCCCAGTCGGCTCCTTGGTATACATCTGAGCTGCGGCCAATGAAGCAGGAGGGGAGACAGCTGGAGCGCAAGTGGAGAAAATACCGCTGTGAGTCCAATCGAACACAGCTTAGAGCCCATTATCGGGCCTATTCTGTGGCAATACAGTTACAAAAAAAGGCAATATTTTGCAAACCGTATTGCTTCCTCAGAGTGCCGTCCAGCAGAGCTGTTTCGGGTGGTCCAGGACCTTCTTCAACTGAGAAATACGGAGGAGGTTCTGGACCACTCAGCAGCCTGTTACAGACGAGTTTGCTGTTCACTTTGAGGGAAAAATCGCTCAGATTAGCAGGGAATTGGACTCCACTATTGGTGCAGAATCAAGGGATGTGTCCAGTGCGCCGTGCTTAGGTCCAGTATTATTGGATGAGTTTCAGTTATTGAGACCCGAGGATGTGGACAGGGTGCTTGGATCTGTCCGTTCTACCACCACTCTGCTCGACCCTTGCCCTTCCTGGCTAATTGAAAGATCTGCCAGGCGGGTTCGCACCTGGGTCCAGGAAGCTGTAAATGCCTCATTAAGAGAGGGAGTGGTCCCTGCTGCCTTAAAGGAGGCAGTAATTGGGCCACTCCTAAAAAAACCAACCTGGACCCAGGGCTGGTGGGTAACTACCGGCCAGTAGCGAACCTCCCTTATTTGGGCAAGGTGTTGGAGCGGGTGGTGGCCGGACAGCTCCAGGCGCTGCTGGATGAAACGGATTTTCTGGATCCATTTCAATCTGGTTTCAGGCTGGGTTTTGGAACAGAGACTGCCTTGGTCGCCCTGTACGATGACCTTTGCCGGGAGAGAGACAGGGGAGTGCAACCCTGTTGATACTCCTGGACCTCTCAGCTTTCGACACCATCGACCATGGTGTCCTTCTGGATAGGCTGGCCAGGTTGGGAGTTGGAGGCACTGTCTTGCAGTGGTTCCGCTCCTTCCTGGCTGACCGTGTCCAGAAGGTGGTGCTGGGGACAGTTGCTCCGCCCCGTGGCGTTTACGTCATGGGGTTCCTCAGGGCTCAATACTGTCTCCCATGCTGTTTAACATCTACATGGAACCACTGGGAGAGGTCATCAGGAGGTTTGGGCTGAGGAGTCAGCAATATGCTGACGATACTCAGCTCTACCTCTCATTCTCCACCAATCCAGGTGAGGCGGTTTCTGTCCTGAACTCGTGTCTGGGCCAGATAATGGACTGGATGAGGGTTAATAAATTGAAACTCATTCCAGACAAGACGGAAGTGCTGTTAGTGGGTGTACCGGACAGGTTAGAGGGCCACTTCCCTGTCTTGGACGGGGTTGCACTCCCCTAAGGGACAGGGTCCGCAGCTTGGGGGGTGCTTCTGGACCCTGGTCTAACTCTAGAAGCCCAGGTGGATTCGGTGGCCAGGGGCGCCTTCCTTCAGCTGCGGAAAATATACCAGCTCCGCCCTCTATATAAAGACGAGCAGAGCCTCATGACAGTTACGCATGCGCTGGTAACATCCCGTATTGATTGATTACTGCAATGCGCTCTCACGTGGGGCTGCCTTTGAAGACGGTCCGGCGATTGCAACTGCTTCAGAATCGTGCGGCGATGGCTGGTGAGTGGTGGGGCCACCAGAGATCACATCACGCCGATTCTACGTAACCTGCATTGGTTACCAGTTGCTGCCAGAGCCCAATTCAAAGTGCTTGTCTTGACATATAAAGCCCTAAACGGCTTGGGACCTAGATACCTGAAGGACCGCCTCCTTCCATATGAACCTACCCGGCAATTAAGATCTAGCCAGGGGCCCTCTTGAAAGAGCCATCCCTCAAGGAGGTGAGAGGGATGGCTTGTAGAATGTAGGGCCTTCTGCAGCTGCCCCAAGTTATGGAATGCCCTCCAAATTGAGATCCGCCTGGCGCCAACATTGGTGACATTTCGGCGCCAGGTAAAAACCTTCCTGTTCCAGAAGTTTTTTAATTGATACAACATAGACTGGGGTCCTTTGATGGCAATTTTAGTGATGATTTTAGTATAAGGTTTTGCTGTTGTTTTAATTATTTATTGATATTTTATGTCTTAACTGTTTTAATTCCTTGTTGTAAGCCGCCCAGAGACCTTTGGGTAGTGGGCGGCATATAAGCTGTAAAAATAAATAAAATAAATAAATAAAATAATAAAGATTACTACTTGGTTGAACTATTATATCTGTTTAAATGAGATGACATAAGTAACCATATTTCTCCTTTAGCTCTGCCTCTGAATCTGGGCATGTTGTGCTCCACTCTTGTGTATAGAAAACATTGGTGCTCAATAGAACTTGAAGAGAACCAAACTGAGACTTCCTTCTGGATACAGATTTCTGGGAGTGCTGTGTACTGGATTGCACAGGGCAAACACATTCCAAATTCTGGTAAATTACTCTGGGAATAACTCACCAGGAAAAGCCGCTAAGAGACTTACTTACTTGAGTGCACAGTTGATCTGAAAGACACGTTTTTCTGACCATTCAGATTGCTTCATGCAATGCAGGGCCATATTTTGCAGCATGAATCATAGATACGGAAGCAATATCCCACATTCATGAACCAGAGACTTTTAAAAAATTATTATTATATATTATTAAAGTCAATTATAAAAAAGCAAAGCAAAAGCACTTGCTATTAGAAACCTAGCAAAAACACTTGCTATTAGAAACCTCATACAATATTAGAATTGTCCATTTTCAAAATGAATAATAAAAAGAAACATGCAAACATTAATAAGACCAAATTATACAAACTAAACAGAAAAAAACAATTCAAAAATGGCTTAGCAGACATGTGCACCTTTCCCAATATATTCTTCATTTCCTGGAAGAATCTACTGTTTTCCACACCATATTGGTAAATAGTCCCCTTTTTCTTTAGAGCTGTTGTTTTAGTGCCTGAATGGTCAACATCTTGTATATCACACTCATGCCAGAGTCTTTTGGAAGGATACAGTCAAAGGTTGGAAACAATTGAGCAGGATGATAACATTTGATAGGCAGAAATAACTTGTACAACGTTACCACCAGACTGCGTATACATTAACAAGAGCATCCAAACAGGAAAAAAAGTAACAAAGGGCCTTTTTACACGACCCCTAAGATCCGCTGGTCCCTTAAATTCGGACCAGAGATCTTGAGGGTTCGTTGCTGTTCCTCCCTCCCCACCCGCTCAGCACTTCTTTGTTCTGTCTGTGTGAGGGGGGGGGGAGGAAAAAAAAGCCTTAGACAGAGACAAAAGAATAAAAGGCTTACCTCCGGTTGCTCCGACCTCCGTTTACTTCCTGGTTCCTCTTTAAGGGGCGGAGGCAAAAGAAAAACAACAGAAAGAAGCGAGGAGAGCTCAGGCAGTCTCCGCATCAAATATTTTCACTATAAAAAAGCAGGTACAAGAAAAGTGCAGTTTGGTCGCGCTAAGTGGGCGGGGTCGCACTTAATTGTCTGCAAACTCCGGAGCTGGTTGGTAAACATTTTTATCGTCCGGAGCTTGCAGCCATTTGCGGTGGAGCTTAGGGGTCATGTATAAACGCCCAAAGAGGTTGCACTTCCTAAACTGTAGTAATAGGAAGCTGTGTTTGCAGCAGACAATCTCATTAACAGGATGAAAAAGTGTACCCATGACCTTTTCTGGAAATATAGAGACAAATCCTCTTGAAAATTCTTCCAAACTGAAGGTGAGGGTGGGTAGGAGTTATTCCAGGTAGCTTCAGAAACCAGTGTAACAGGTAAAATGTTACCTAGAGGCCAAAAGCCACAAATGAAGGGGGAAACACTAACAGTGCTTTAAAGTGTCATGTGAAGTGATATTCTATAGCAGTGTAATGCCAAAAGAAAGGAACAAAGAAAGATGGAGTTGAATGGACCTATGGTTAACCCTCATAGGAACTGAGATGATCCTATCCAACCATTGGGGCTTAAAGGTATGAAAGAGGATGTGTTTAATAAGGGGCCGTACATTTTAGAGAATCTTTCAAAACATGGGAGACGTTTTCAGCACCAATTTTCAGGTTGAACCACCTTTCTTTTTTAGCCAGAAGCAAGCATGTCCCTAATGTCCAGAAATGCCCAATAATTTTGTTTAAAGTCAACATACTGACCAAGAAGGAGTTCTTACACCACCCACCATCCAGCCAGCTGATCTTCCTAAGAGATGATAAGCCTGTAATGATTAATGCCACGTTTCCTAATAGGTTTAAATTAATTTTAATTTTAACAAATCTGCTATCAACACTTGGAGAGCTGACCCTGAAACCTAGTTCTTAGAGAAGGGGGTTATCAGTATGATTTTCTCTCTTTCAAGGCCATGGTGGAATTCCTTCAAAACTGAATATTCTAGAAATGAACGCAACTGCCACTAACAGTAGATGAAATATACTGTGGACGTGAGACTGCAGAAATATAAAAATAACATTAAAATTTAAAAACCACAGATACTGCTATTTTGACAGAGGGAGCTCATACATAATCTATTTCCCTCAATAGTGCAACACACACATCCCACCACAGGAAAAGCAAATTATAGCCAGGAATGGTGTCTTTAAGGTCCCCCACCTCCAAGGCCAATTACAGAGTGCTCCCTCCAGGAGTGCTTGATCTTTAGCTTAATGTTTGTGACCTAGGTCAATCTTTTGTACTGTATTTGATAGAGCACTGTATCTAATGAAGTGATTATGATTTCTAAATCTGTTGCTTTTGTCGTTTCATTTATTTGTTTCATATATTTAAAGCAGGCTATACTTTTGGTCTATATGCATACACACATGCATGAATCAAGTTGAGTTCTGACATCTACAGTCCTAAAATCTGTCGAATGTAGTGTTAAGTCCTACTGATCTCAGATTGCTCCTTTTAATTATGCATCAAATGCCGCTTTAATCTAGCACTATTTCCCATACCTCCTTTATTAGATATAAGGCAGGGAAAACCTCAAGGTACTGTTTTCCAATGGTTTCATCAAATAAAGTGCCCAAGCTACCCACAGCTGCCAGGTCTGAGAAAGAAGAAGCAAAATAAAATAAAATAAAGCCCGGATACCTATTATGGGTCAGCGAAACAAGATACGATGGCTTTTCTTCAGACAAATCCTTGTGTTCATTTGGATCGAATATCTCTCTGCTGAATATTAATAGAGGTTTCCCCTGGGAGCACTGTAAGACAGATCATGTAGCAATCATATCTGCTATTCAAGCTACACACTTTGGAAAACTAAAAACAAACTCCTCAGGAATAATTCATTCTCAGATTCACCTTCCATCCATTTGCATCCAGATTCTTTTTCCTGACCTTCACTGGTTGCTTCAATACGGGACGATTTAATTACCTTACTGAACAATGCTGGTGGTGTTTCCTGTGTCCCTTCTTCAGCTGCCCTACATACAATTCCTTCCACCAAGGTGGTTTATATTCCTTATAAATTATTAGTCTGTGCTCTGAAGGAAGGGCCTGATGATGATGATGATGATGAATCTAATTGCAAAGGCTCTCTCGATTGTTTGGTCACATCTTACGGGCACCAAATGTTGAAGGGGATGAGGCAGCCTAAGATCCCAATCCCACTCCTTTGTTTTGGTAAGTAAGGTTCAGGGTCAGCTGCTGGTAGATGTGTGTGTAATGCATGAGTGTGCTAGTTTACAGCTAAGTCTTGTTTGATTTATTGCTCAGTCTCTTCAGTTTAACATTCTGTCCCTGCTTAGAAGGAAGTTCCACTACATTTTAATAGACATGTACTGTATATAGGACTGGATGTAAAACATTATACTTTGTTATAAAATATTGGAAAAGCTGAATATCAGGACTAAGAACTCTTCAGTGCTCTTGAACATTTTCCTGTACCCTCTAAAGTTTTTACTGAAGGAGTTTAGAATTGACTTCATTTGTCTGCTTCATTAGTCCATTGAGAGGCCAGATAAATTCAGTGCACATGCCTTGGTCTCCCAGGGCAGGACAATCTCTAAAGCAGGGGTGTCCAAACTTTTTGCGAGGCGGGCCAGATTTGATGAAGTGAAAAAGTGTGGGGGCTGACAATTCAGCTGCATTTGACCCCCAGGCCGGACTTTGGACAAGTTTCTATAACATGCAAGGAGGAAGGGAGGATGATGCAGCAATGGAACCGGGGGTGGGTAGGCTGGGAAGCTGGGTGGGTGGTGGTGGACAGAGGCAGGGAGGGCAGGCAAAACATAAAACTACAAGCTGATGCTTACATCCGGTATGGGGAAGGGCCAGCTGGCAGGGATGCATGACAGGCTAAGCCAGTGGGGAGAAGAGGTCGCGGACCACTCGAAATTTGTAAATGGGCCACATTTGGCCCTTGGGCCTGACTTTGTACATGCCTGCTCTAAAGGAATGAACATTGCTAGTAGGAGACAGTGCGGTTTGCTCAGGGCCACACAGGATGGCTCTACTGGCAGGAGACACAGTGGTGAATCACCAGCCAGATGCCTAAACCACTGTGCTGCCTTTCCAGCGGGTTTATATACAGATTTACACAGAGGGGATGCATGGATATAGTCACAATCCTTACATTTTTCTGGCAGGCTCTATCTGCATCCCTTTACCGATAGCAAAGCCTTTCACTGCAAGGTCACAGGAAAAGAGATCATGAAAGTTTACCTGAGGGAGAGCAAAAGAAAGACTGCCTGCTGACATGCCTCTTCTTTCCCTTCAGAGACTACTAGTTGTTCCCGCAGCCCCCTGCCCACCCCAAATCATCCTCAAGATGACAGTCATATTCCTTATGAAGTATCTGATGTTTGTGTTCAACGGGCTGGTGTTTGTGAGTATCTGATGGGGCTGCAAGTGCACACACACAAATATTTGCCACAGGACTTCTGTAACTGATACTGATAAGGGTGCCTTAGCGTGAAGCCTCAGATGGGCATCAGGCCTTGCCACAGATGCAATGGGCAGATTATTTTATCTCACTTCATTTCCCAAAATCTACCGTGTCTTTACCCTTGTACACCAAGGGACAAGAGCAACACCTTTTCAAGTGTACATTTACAAAACAAAACAAAAAACAAAAACTTAATACTGACGTCCTTGTTTGTGGTTTTGGGGGCAATTTAAATTCATCTGTAAGCCGTTAGGTTAGTTCTCTGCCAACTTGTTTTGAGACATAAACCCTGAAGAGTTGTACATTTTAAAAAGTATATGAAACGTGTACATTTTATTTTCTGCTTTATTTGTATTACATTTATAAATTAAAAAAGAGAAAGAAAGCTGATTGAATGCAAAAATCAGAAATGTTCTTTACAAATAAGTCACAAAACACCTGCACTATCTTTTATTTCTGGGATATGAGGAGGATGGGCAGACAAAGACAACGTGTGTACATTTATGAGCTACAACATGATCAAAGAGGCAGGCAGCAGAGAAGCAAGAGTATGGCATTTCTGGATATTAGGATCTCCAAGATCCAAAACTCTTAAACCATGAAAGCTCTGATGAAAAACAAACAGGAAAACAGAACCTGAGTCCCAAACCAACTCTGAGCTGTAATGTTCTAGAATCCTATTTTCTGCCTGAGTTGGGAGAAGCTCAGACCTTTTTGGACTTTTGAAAAATGAGTAACAAATTAGCTGTCTTACTTTGATAGAATAAACAGCAACAAGATCCATTGCCTAAGCAGTTAGGGCAGGGGTCTGCAACCTTTAAGACATAAAGAGCCACTTGGACCCGTTTCCGACGAAAAAACAACAACTGGGAGCCGCAAAACCATTGCGACATTTAAAACAAATATATACAACCGCCGCTGCCACGGTCCCACAGCCGGAGGCGAGGGAGCGGCGCCCACCTCAACGGTTGAAAGGATGGGCCTGTGACCCCGCGGCTGGTCCCTTTTTTTGGAAGCGGGCGAGCGGCGACCTCTCCCCACACACACACAAACACACACACACACTTCTTGCAGCTGTGGTGTGTGTGTGTGTGTGGGCAAAGTTTGGCTTGTGAAGGAGACGGAGGAAAGGGGCGGGTGAGGCTGAAAGAAGCAGGAGGGCGAGTGGCGCGCTGGGCCACCGTGAATCTCCCCGGTCTGCTCCTCCATTCTGCTTTCGGACCCACTTTTTGTCCATCCAGGCCGCCGCGGCCGCCACCACCACCACCACCACGAACCGACCGGCTGCTTGGGCCTGGCCGCTGCCGCCTCCCTTCACCCTTTTCCCGACCGGGCATGGCCATTGTGCCCGCTTCCCCCTTGCCGCCGCCGCCTCCCCCTCCTCCACTGCCGGCGGTGGCGGGAGGAGGGGGAGGAGGAGGAGGAGGAGGATTACCAACACGCGTGGCTTCCTGCTGCTGCTGCTGCTGAGCGGCCCCTGACCCCCGTGGCAGGAGGAGACCCCGGCGGCCACCGGTGCCACCCCCACCACCCCTCCAACGCCGCCGCCTCCGCCGCCATCCTGGCCCTTGCCGGCCCAGGAGCCTTCGCCACGGCCGAGGAGGAGGCGGCGCACCGGCGGCGGCAGCAGCGGCTGCAGCAGCACCAGGAGGAGGAGGAGGAGGAGGAGGAGGAGGAAGATGAAGACGAGGAGGACGGTGGCGGCGGCGAGCTGGAGTTTCCCCCACGGTCCTAGTTTAAATGCCGCGGGACCCCTTCCATGAGGGGAACCTCCCGGAGCCGTGGCAAAGGTTACAAAGAGCCGCATGCGGCTCCGGAGCCGCGGGTTGCAGACCCCCGAGTTAGGGTAATTGGAACTAGTTCAGGTTTCTTGGAGAGACACGTTCCCCAACTCTACAATGGGGTAATGCTAGCAAAAATAAAAGGTTGAAAAAGAGAGTATGTAATCAGCAAGTGACAGGGAACCATTTTTGAAAGATATACAATAAGTGCAATAATAAAGCTAACTGATTAAAGTGAAATAACCACTAATAGGTGAAATCCAAGGATGAGTACAGGAAATAGCATAACACTCAGCAAGTAGACCCCGAAAACAAAGACACAAAGAAAGGCTAACTTTAAAAAAACAAACCCCGACTAAGGATTTGGTTCCAGTAAGCCATGGAAAGAGACTGGCAAGCTGATGTGCTGTTTATGGGTCAAAACCTGCAAGTGCAGAACTTAAATCGCACAGCAGACTTCTAAGGCTACCACTCCCTCTCTAGAAGGTGGGTGGCCTGGAGCAGAAAGAGGAGAGAACTACTGCCTGTGGCTTGTTGGGCTGAATTTTAAAGTGAAGGTGAGGACAGAGAACTACCTTGTCTTGGTTTTTTATAGAATTCCCTCTCAGGTATTAAGATGTTATGAAATATGATATGTGACCAGAAAAAAATCTACCACAATCTAATACAGTGGTACCCCGACTTAAGAGCAGCTTGACTTAAGAGCAATTTGACTTAAGAGCGGAAAACTGTTGGCATTTTAACTTCTGCCTTACAAATTTTAGATATGGTTTGTTCAATGTACATTTTTTTTATTTTTAACTTATTTTTTCAATTTTTTAGATAGGTACCCCGACTTAAGAGTAGTTCAACTTAAAAGCATGCATTCGGAAGGGATTAAATTTGTAAACTGAGGTACCACTGTACTGTACAGTACTAGATTTATATACTATCACCTATAATATATTAAATACTCTATAAATCTAACAGCCTCTCACTGTGTTCCAGATGGGGGTGGTGGCATGATCTCTTGAGTAATTTTCTTCAAGGTAACTCTTACCTTTTGGAAATTAACCCAGTTTGAGTTATAGCTGGGGACATAACTGAAATTGTTTTGGTGAAATCCAAGGATATAGAAGCATTGTTATCATTTCTGACAAGATAAAACAGCATCATCTGTTTGGAACAGATGAGACTTTATTATTAATGTGTATACCAGTAGTCTGAGTTATGCTCAATTGTGTTTTTATTATAATTCCATGTCTTTGAAGTATATACTTTAATATCATAAGAATTACTATATGGGTTTGTAACAAAGTGCTTTAGTTTTACCTATGTACCAAAGTCGTGCATTTTTGATTTTCCAATTTGCCATTAATCAATTCTTTGCATATGCTTGCTCATTTCCAATAACTTGTTAAAAATGAATGAAATCATTTTGAACCTTCAAGATAAAAGAAAATTGTACCATAGGCACAAAATTAGCTGTTAAAAAAAGAATGGTGTGTAATGCACAGTCGAGAAACCTGTCACAAGTGTAGGCAAGTCATGATATTCCCAAGTGGGTTTTGATGGAAGGAATGAATAATAAATAAATAAATAAATAAATAAATAAATAAATAAATAAATAACTTTATTTTTATGCCGCCTTTCTCCCCGGAGGGACCCAAGGCGGCTTACAACAAATTCATAAAAGTACAATAAAAGCAGTACAATGTAAAAAACAACACAATACCTGTAAAATACTATAAAAATACTATACAATATAATACAATAAAAACAAGATTAAAAAACAGTAGCTGCAGCAGAGTTTAAAAAGCTCCCCAGCCAATGAAACTAAAAAAGTAAGATGTTATAAAAGTTGGTGAAGGCTGGAGGCTCAAAAGGCCTGCCTAAATAAGTAAGTCTTAAGGCCTCGCTTGAATATTTCAAGGGAGGAGGTGGTTCTCAACTCAAAGGGGAGGGAATTCCATAGTATCGGTGCCACTACTGAGAAGGCCCTATTTCTTCCCGCCACCCCTCACACTTCCTTGGGTGGCGGTACTCGTAGAAGGGCCTTCTCCGATGACCGAAGGGGGCGGACCAGATTATATGGAAGAAGGCGGTCTCTCAGATAATCTGGTCCTAAACTGTATCAGGCTTTAAAGGTCATAACCAGCACCTTGAATTGGGCCCGGAAGCGAATGGGCAGCCAATGTAGTCCCTGGGGAAGTGGCCCAACAGAGCTCCAGTAACCACCCGGGCTGCTGCATTCTGTACCAGTTGTAGTTTCCGAACGGTCTTCAAGGGCAGCCCCACATAGAGTGTGTTGTAATAATCTAATCTTGGTGTCACCATGGCATGGATCACTGTGGCCAGGTCTGCACGATCCAAGTATGGCCTAAGCTGGGCAAAGGCTCCCCTGGCCACAGCCGCTACCTGGGAGTCCAGGAGCAGCTCTGAATCCAGGAGAACCCCCAAGCTGCGGACCTGCTCCTTCAGAGGGAGTGCAACCCCGTTCAATAAACAACAAGATGGTAGTCCTGCAGTTAGAACTGAAACTACCCTAAGAAGTAAAGGATGTCTATCAATCCCCCATTGTTATTCCACCATTTTGGAACTTGGCAGTTGAGTTGCTTTTGTTTGGAGATTAGTTAATAGCCATCATAAATGCTGGCTTCATTTGCATGTATGGTGACTATGAAGAATGCATCTCTGGAGTGATAATGTTCCCTCCCCTCCCCATTGCTTTCTGTTTGTGAAGTTGTTGTCTCCTCTTTTTCTGCCTTCAGAGAGAACTTGAGATAACCTCTTGGCTGAGACTTTTGACCATTCATGTTGCAATTCAGGATATTACCCAAGTAGTAACCTTCACTTTCTGTCTTTTTTTCAGATTGGGGGCATCTGCCTCCTGTCTGTAGGCATCTGGGTAATCACTGATCCAGATGGAGTTCAGAACATCATTTCCAATCCTTACCTCAATGCGGGAGCTTTCCTTGTTGTCTTTGTGGGTGTGGCTCTCTCGTTCCTGGGTTTCTTGGGCTGCTATGGAGCCATCTCTCAAAACAGAGAAATGTTGTTGTTTGTAAGTAAAATGGGATTTGTTGGAAGAAAAGGGATACTGAAGCAAATGGGAGCTGGGAAGGGATTAACTGTGTGTCTGTGGCATGCTAGTTGTGTCAAGGATTGTGTGTTTGTGACAGGCTGCTTGTCAGCTTGAAATCAACAGTTGTGGGCCAGTTTATTTCAGGATCAAAGAGTAACCTCAGTGAATAGGTAGATTTGACAACACTTTTAAGTACAGTATCTTGTATAAAGTAATTAATTTGTTCCAAATGAAATTATGTTAAGCAAAGTTTCCTTTATACAAATTTCCCATGGGAATGTATTGAAAACAGAGTAATCCCTAATTGTGAGCACTTTTATGTTGTATGGATTTGCCCCATAGGCGATTCTGTTAAGCAAATTTCCCCTATATCCAGAATTGTTTATGTTGTACAGATTTTATGTGATACAAACCGTTTGTTATATGAGGGTCCACTGTAAGTCCACCCCTAGTGATCTGATTCTTATTCTGCCTGTTCTTTCCATTCCACAGTTTTTTCTGTTGGTGCTACTGGCATTTATAGTGGAGATTGTAGCTGCTGTGCTCATTCACATCCATGGACAAAAGGTAACAACAGCACCTGGGCAGGTGCTACTAGAAATAGCTTCATTCTTTCTTCAATCTCCCTTTACTGGCTTTTGTCATTCCTGCAGAGTTCCCACCATAACAGGGAATGGCTTTTCCCTCATGTATTAAGTGGTTGGGAATTCATTTTAGTTGCAATTTATTGAGGGCTGTTGGCTGAAAATGTGTATTGAGTGGCATACGAATACTGTTTATGAAAAGGCCATTTTATCTATTGATACTTCAAATACCAATCCAGAGAGCAAAGCTTAACTCACTACTTCTGAGGTAAATTGAGGTAGTTCCAGTCACCAGGAGAATCAGAATCAAAAAGGAGCAAGCAGTGTTTTGCAAAGACCACCTTTGCCACTGTGCACAAATTCTACCTTTATGAACACCTTGCCCACAATTGAAAGGACCACTCAGTGTGAAGTGCTGATAGACAGGTGTGGAAACAGAGGTGGATTGGAAGGCTTCTCCTCCTGAGTGCCATCAGCTTCACTTCAAGCCATACCTGAACAACTGAGACATTTAGTGAAGGACAGATGTAAATTTGGAGCAGAGGAGGACATTGGAAGGGATGCAAGCAGGGTCCCATCCCAGGAACAGAAAACAGGGCAGCAGCTATAGGAAGTGAGGATAAATATGGAGGGGATTGGCCTGGGGGTGAAGGCAGGAAGTGTTTTGGCAGGGATTCGATGGGAGGAAGAAAAGGGAGGGAAATATAAAGGGCTGTCAGAGGCTGGGGAGGCAGTAGAAAAAGGAAAGCCAAGAATCTTACCCCCTGATTGGGAGTGGATCTAGCTCAAAAATCCCTGGACCCATAAATGAGAATGCCTAATGGTACCCAGGGAGGAGGCTAACATCAGGATGAGAAAGTCTGAGAGAGAAGGTGCCTCGTATTGGAGGGAGGAGACTGGCAAGTGGAGGAGGAAGACACAGGAGCAAAGAGTCTAGGGACCTTTTCACACGACCCCTAAGATCCGCTGGCCCCTTAAATTCAGACCAAAGATCTTAGGGGTTCCTTGCTCTTCCTTCCTCCCCACCAGAGAAAGAGAGGAAAAAATGCAGCTCACCTGGAGGAGCTTCCTGGAGCTCCTTTTCTCTTCCATTTCTCTTCTGCTTGCTTTTTTTCCTCCCACCTCTTCTCTTAAAGGGGCGGGAGGCAAAAAAAAACCACAAGCAGAAGCCAGGAGAGCCCCGCACTGACCAGATTAAATCCAGACCTGGGGATTTTCACCCACCTCAAGCAGGTACAAAAAAGTGCAGCTGGGTCGCGCTTAGGTGGGCGGGGTCGCATTTAATTTCCTGCAAACTCGGGAGCTGGTGGGAAAACACTTGTAAGGTCCGGAGTTTGCAGCCATTTGCTGCGGAGTTTAGGGGTCGTGTATAAAGGCCCTAGGTCGACAGAGAGAAATGTGAGAGACCACAATGGATCTGTTCTCAAGAGAAGAATCAGAAGGAGAGGTGACCATGGGAGAGTGATTTGGGTATAACCCATGATAACTAAGAAGTGAAGGACTGTCAGAAGAACAGGTGCCCTTGTTGTCATTCTCACCTGGGTCATGTTTGAAAACAAAGTTGAGGACCCAACAAAGTTGAGGACCCTGGATGGGGATTAAATGTGTTTGTGGACAATGAACTGTTTAAACCATTCAGTTCCCTGTTGGGACTGAATGAAGACCTAAGTGTAAAAATGGACTTACCTGCATTTCTTGATGTTCCTGAAATAAATGCAGAGACGGTGGTGTTAAGAAAGAGTTGTTATTGGGTCCGCAAAGGGACAAAGACCAACAGCTGTGGGTTGGACTGAATTGACCACTCTCATTGCAGGAAAGCAGAAATTGGGTCTCTCAGGAAACAGCCATGCTGCACTCTGAGGGTACTCAGAGTGAGTAACTGGGCCCAGCATGTGCTCTGTGAGGGGCAAGTGGTGGCAGTCACAATAGTGGCAATAGTGGCAATAGCTACCACTGCTGCCCCTGAAAAATGCTGCCTTAGGTAGACAAAGCCAGCAAGGGAAAGATGAACAATCTTCCATCTGAGGCAAAGGCTGTGCCTCCTTTTGTGGGCAGTGTCTCTAGTTGGGATGAGAATAAGCTGTCTGTTTCTTGTGAGCATGTAAACTAGTTGTAGAGACAATCTAAAATCAATAGAACAAACTTTTATGGAGAGGAATGTGGAAGAATGATTCCTAGGAAACTGGTTTTGTGGGTCAGAAACAATGAATCTCAAGAGATGTCCATTTTTTTCAAGTCATTGTTTTCATGATTGGATGATATGGGTTTGTTTGGAGAATGTAATCTTTCCTTTTTTTGTACAATATAGCTGGATGAAACATTAACTGCTACACCACACTGTGTAGACACAAGGTATCATTCTAAATCAGACTTTGGCAGCTCTGGCATGCCCAGAGTAAAAATCATTCCAGATATTACCTTTGTTAGCAGGGTAGAGTAATATTGGACTATTTTCTCTTTCAGATCCGAGATGACTTTTTCCTGACTCAGCTGAAACAGAATTACCAAGGAGACAATAGCTCTGATGTATTCTCTAGAACTTGGAACACCTTCATGACCATGGTACAGTTGGTTAAGAAGCTGTTGTATCTATGCCTCGGTCCATAATTGAGTGAATATAGTATAATAGATCAATTTAAAGCCTATAATGTGTGTTCCTGTGATGTCCAGTTAAATGTTCATTTTAATGAATGTTTTCAAAAATAGTGTGCCTTGAAATATAGTTTCCACATGGTGCTGGTGTTAACTTCCCAACCAGCAATGTTAAAAATATTAGTTTAAAGTCCAGTACATATATTGGATAATAATTTATCAAAAAGGTTCTAGGTAGCAGATTTTTTAAAAGGAAGTTAATGAAATATTTCCGTCACCTTGCTGCCACAGTCCTGTTCATTTGGGAATGCTTGAATGGAACGGAGTTCTGTCAAAATAAAACAAAACATGTTATTCCATGCAGGCAGATAGTTTGGGTTTTTTGCAAACTTCGACTTTATATGCGGAGTTCAACATCTTCTATATCTATATCTGTGAGTACAGTAGAGATGGGCCCAAACTGACATACAAAAAACTCCCTCACAAACTGAGCTGAATCGTAGTTCAGTCTGGAGATCCCGTTTTGCTGAAATGAAAATAAGTGCCATACTTTTTCTCCTGGGAGCTTCATTTTCCTTCAGAAAAATGGAATGCCTGACCTCCTCCCTCCCATTGCCCCCAATGCCTTGTCTTAGAGCCAACTCCTCTGTCTCCACTGTTGCCAATCCATCCTAAGACCCAGCAGACCCAGCTCCTTGCACGGAATCTGGGCCTGCTGCCATTGTGCATGCGCCTGCATCTCAGTTGAGTAGCAAGTGCGTGCACACAGGCATGACCCCCCCCCAATAAGAACCATAAACCCATTCATTTTTCTCAGGGTTTGTGTGTGAACGTCTCGTGGTTCGTGGATAGCCACAAACCACAAGCCATCACGAAATATCATTTTTCCAGTTCGTGCCCATCTCTATCTGTAAGCAACAAGGATAGTCGCTTGTATCTCCCAGAACATATATGGAACAGCCATTCTATCTGTAGTTGCTTCTTGGCTGCCCCTTGTACCAGGGGGCATCTGCCAATCTATTGTACAGTATCAGCAGGAACTGCTGTTTGAAAAAATGATCTCTAACATGCAAAACTGAAAGATGGAAATTGGGCAGAGAAGTCACAGAAGGCTCTGACCACAGCTCTTAAACTTTCTGAAATTGAACAGGATATTGGCCTGAGAGGCTTACAGTGTGAAGGAATTATATGATGGATGATACCTTCCCCCCCTTTAACTGACTTCTTTTTTCTTTCTGCCCTGCTTTCAACATTATTGCCAGATAAGATCAGATAAACATGAAGTGAAAATGCACCCTTTTAAAATCCAAATCTCTTGCTCTTTGTGTGCTTTGTTTTCCTATTATTTATTATCTTTTCCTGGGCCTATTCCATAGAAGTCAGAAAGTGTCTTTGTAAGTGCTTGATAAATTATAACACAAACAAAACAAAAACCTAAAAAATCATGGCAGCTTTGACACTACAGTATATGTATTTCACTGTAAAATTCTGTAGATTGCATCCCACAGAAGTTAGCTGTGAAGAAATGGATTGCTATCTCCAAAACTCAAACTGAAATAAATTTATTCATCTCAAAGATGCCACATTACCTCTATTTTGTTTTTGCTCTTGCTGAAATAGGCTTCACTATGTCTTTGAAAACTAATAACTCATATCCTTTTTTTAAGGTTAATTTTTATTTATTTATTGTTATATTTATATCCCGCTTATCTCCAACTAGGACTCTAATCACTTGTTTTTGACACATTTATTGTACAGTATTTAAGTAATTAGGAAAATCAGGTAATGGGGCTGCCAAATCCCACACTGGCCGTTCAACTGTCTATCTTAAATACCACCAGAAAATCTATGTATTGATATAACATTGCTAATGATGACTAGGGTTTTGGGTGTGTAAATGTTACATTCAACCAAACACTCTGGAATCAATGGGGCTACAAAGACAAGCTTTAGATGTTGCAATCAGAGACCTCAGTCTAAGGGCGTTTATACACGACCCCTAAGCTGCGCTGCAAATGGCTCCCAGCTCCGGAGCTTAGAAATGTTTTCCCACCAGCTCCGGAGTTTGGAGACAATTAAGTGCGACCCCGCCCACTTTAGTGCGACCCAGCACATTTTTCATGTACCTGCTCTCTGCAGGTGAAAAAAATTTGATGCGGATAAGAGTGCCGGGCTCTCCTGGCTTGTCTGTTGTTGTTTTTTGCCTCCCACCCCTTTAAGAGCTCCTTGAGACAGAACCAGGAAGTAACGGGGCTCGTGGCAAGTTCGACTGGCACTGGCAGGTTAGTAAAGGCTTCTTTTGTCCTTTTTTTCCCTCTCCCCCCTCACGCCGACAGGAGCAGGAAGTGCTGAGGGGTGGGGACGGAGGAACAGAAATTTAAGGGACCAGTGGATCTTAGGGGTCGTGTGAAAAGGCCCTAAGTTGTTTTGCTGGGGAAAGGCCAGTGGGTGCAGTGGAACCAGAACCTGCAGGGTTGAAGTCCTGGAACAATTTGAGTATGACATCATCTGCCATCTGTTTCAGCCTTCCATGTTCTCCATTTGCTCCACTACAGTACCTCAGAAGAACAGGGAGAGAAACAGTTTCCCCAGAAACAATATGTTCTGGCAAGCTATTGCTATTGTACTGCAAATCATTTGAGGATGGTGTGGTGTTAAATGACTAATTAAAAGCTGTTAACTTTACAACAAAGTTGAGTCCTGGCAACTGGACTTCTTTTTTTGAGAGACTGAAACGTTTTGCTGCTCATCCAAGCAGCTTCATCAGTCTGAGGAAGGTTAGTGGTGAGTCTTCCATGTTATAGTTCACCTTGATTTAACAGTACCCTGGTTTGTATAGGCTCATAAGTTGGTCAATGGCCTGAATAGGCTCATTAGGTTGACAAGTGCCTGAACAGATTCATAGGAGGACCATGATCTGAATAGTCTTCTTAGGTGGATAATGGCCTTGGATGTGTGAAAGTCCAACCTGTGCATCCTTTCCCAACACCCATTAAGTATGGATCATTAACTATGGCCTTGCTGATGGAGATGTGAAGTGCTTCTGATTTGTCTGGGGATTGATGAAAGGGCTGCTTGATAAGGAGCAGACAGATTGTGTCTCCCACCTCTGTTGAGAGAGGGGTTTTCAATGCACACATTAATGGCTTCCCTGACCCCTCTCTCAAACCACCTATCTTCTCTGTCTAATATGTGTACATCCTCATCTTTGATGAGTGCCCTTTGTCGTTCAAATGGAGGTATACTGCTGATTCTGATATCAAATGGAGGTATCATTTTCTTAAAGGTGTGATTGCTCCTATTGACTAAAAAATCAGAGTTTATGAACAAATCACCACAATCTATTAAAAAGAATTTTGGTCAGTCCATTAATCACATGCCATTTCTTCCCCAAAATATTTGTTGAAACCTAATGACCTACTAATAGTAGCTTGCTGAATTACCGAATGTAGTAAATTATGTGGGGCAACACTTTCCTCTCAAATTAATGTTGCAGTTCTGTATCATTACTCGTTGCACAATCTTTGTCACAGAGTGTAATTCTATCACAGTTGGCTTCCTTTCACCATCAACGTTATCAATTCTTATTTTATTTGCTTATGTTCAGATTCAATTTGTGCAACAGAAAGTACCAAGACATTGGTTCTTTTAGCATCATTTTCACAGATATAGAAGCTGTTTTTAATATACGGCATGTGTTCCATCACACTGATGTGTCTAGCTTGTTTGTGGAACTATTAAAACAGGAATTGAATTTGTTAAGGCTTTGGTTTTAAATAACAACAGAACACCCTGTGTCGTGAAGATGACATTTTTATTTCTCAAAGTTTGCCTATTTATTTATTTATTTCTATACCACCCACTGAGCAGCAAGGCCACCCAGGGCAGTTAAAATATGCTGGTAAAGAGCCATCATGTATAGAATTGACTGTATAAAATGAATGCATGTGCTGCCAACATGTCCGAGGAGCAAACAGTGATGGGGAAACATTTATTTATTCTTTGTTTGTTTGTCTGTTTGTTTGTTAGATTTATATACTGTCCATCCAGCCGAAGGGCTACTCCATTATTATTGGTCACAAAATTATGTTGAGAATGAATGTGTCATTGGTACCATCTGACTGAGATGCATATGTGTGTGTCTGTCTTTAAAAAGCATTTGTGCACAAAATACAGAAACTACCCAAGGCTGTAACTCTGCAGGTTTGTGTCACATTTGATACATTTGGTACATCTAGATCTGAGCTAGGAGGAACATAACTTTAAACATGCAACTAATTCTAGTTATAGTTCCATGGCCAAGAGAGTTTGTAAATGAAAATTATAGTTCCTATTTATCAGGAATTATTTTATTTTCAATTTACTCAAACCCACTAAAATACTTTTATTTTACATCCATCTGAAATGTATAGCTGTGTAAGAATTAACACAAGCCAGGGCTGGAAACATTTCCCCCTCTAGCATTTAGTAAGGCCAAAATCCAATAAGAATAAATGTTACACTGCAAAAGGATCAAAAATATCCCTTGCTAAGTTACAAATGTAATATAACATACTGTAATGTTTTGTTATTGGAAAAAGGAATGGATTTGAAGCAATTCATTTATATGTAACAAACCATGTCAAAGACAATCCAGAGTCAACTAATCACTCTTATGCAAACAATTCCTTCCTTCCACTTTAATGCACTTACTATGGTATGGAAAAAGATGAGTGTGAGAAATATGGAAGGGATGCAGGCTTATACAGGGGTTTGTGCATGACATAAAAAGTGACTTTTTCACAAGCTGAAAGAAAGGGCAATTTGTTAGTTAAGTTAAAACTATTTATTGCATAATCGTCAGATCATTGCAAACAAGCCATATTAACATGCCATATTAGTCTGCTTTAAAATATAATATAAAATATTGTTTTTGCCAATTTTAAAATAAAAAGTATTTACTTTACAATTTTAAAACCTTTACATAAAACATTTAATTTGTTATAAGACATAAAACAGGATTACAACAAAATTGATGAAATTCCTCATTATTGAGGTTTTCGCTGTCTTTGGGGCAGGGGCTTGGAACCAGTTCCCAGAGGGTATGGGGGTCCTATTGTATTCAGTTACCAAAGTGCTCACATAGATAATGGCATAGTGAAAACTCCATTAAATAACTACCTCGTTGAGGACCAGCTTTCAAAACTGTATCATCTTTATCCCCTTTTAGTTTGCTTGTTGTGGCATTTCAGGACCTGATGATTTTAAGGAGTGCTCCTACTTCCGGGAAAAGCAGCCAGATGACTTTTGGCCTCATGCCTGCTGCGTTCGGATCAGATCTGAAAAGAGGGCTACTGTTCTGGACTTGAAGCTGTGTAAGCAGCAAGATCCAAAGTTTATCAATAGCCAGGTAAGGCAACAGGTCTAGCTGTGGGCTGTTTCAGATCTCTCACTTATTGAGAAGACTAGAGGTCAAGCAGGCCATTTACTAATGAACTACATCTACTGCAGAGAGACTCTTAACAGAAGCCAGTGTTTAGGCCAACTATTATATATGTAAAAATACACAGGTGTGGGTCAACGGAGGACTAAGTGCATCTGATGAAATATATCTGATTCATGGAAACTTATATTTCAGTAAGTGTGTTTTAAGTCTTTAAGGTGTTCCAAATAGTACAATAATATTCTAGAGTGTTTTTACCCCGCCTTTCTCCTTGAAAAGGACCAAAGGTGGCTTACAGTAATGAGGGATAATATACAGCCCAGTACAATTAAGACATGTTCAAGTATTGAGAACAGCAAATTGAGAGACATCTTACATTAAAAGACAACATTACATTAAAGCTACAAGAGAATATGAGCAGTTAAAAATAGTAAAATTCCATGTAAAAGTTATGAGTGATGGAAACTAACATTGAAAACATAGTGTCAATGCAATCACACAAGGTTGTAAGTAGTTACAAACACAAAGTCTATGTGATTATATAGATTCATATAAAAGACGCGTGACAGGTATGTATTCTGCTTCATTGACACTCATGTCTGTGGTTTTTCATCATAGATGGGCTCAGTTCTATATCGAAACTTCACCTGTCACTCACAGTCACCAACTCCCAAGCAGCTCAAACAGGTCTCTCCATAGCACCAACCCATGTGTGTTGTCTAAGTTCATCTGTGGTTGTCCTTCCTCAATACAAACAAACCAGACATGGTGAAAGATCTTTCAGAATGAAACTAGGCTGGAACTGTTCCTTCACAGCTACCATTTGACAGTCCTTGCTGTGTCTTGCATCTCTCACTAAAAGATGCTCCTTAGCTAACTGCCCCCTTTGAGAACAGAAATGTTTTTTTGGGGTGGCATATGAACGCCTATAATGCAGCCCTCCCTAATGTAAGGACCCTAAAAGGCTTGCCAAGCAGGTTTTATTTACATGTGATCAATATTACAGTATACTCATTGATTTATGCAATGTAGCCATGTGTTGGTTTGCTGTGAATGGCTTTTTGTATGTTTGGATTGTTCCCTTACATTTCAAGCTCTTGGACATCTTTTGACAGCATGCTGTTTGCCTTGGTAGGACTGCAATGTGTCAGGACATGTTCTCAAGTTAATTCTGACTCAATAATAGCAATTCTGCGCTGTTGAGTTGATTCTGACATATGGCAAACCTTTCTAGCCAGAGAAGATACAGAGAGGGCTTACCATTCCCTTCTGGTGTGGGTGCCTGGGACTGTGCAGCTTGCCCAAGACAACAGAAGCCGGCTCTACTTGCAGGAGGCACAGTGAGGAGCTGAACTCCCCTAAATACTGGCTCCACAGCCAGATTTCTCACTTCTATCCCACCAGATAGAACTACAGTACATTTACGTCAATCAAAGATCGAGCAGACATATTTTTAAAAACTTGAGTCTAAAGATGGGTTGGTCAACATACAGTAAATAAATACTTAGCATTTGTCCATTTGTACATTAACATGTAGAGGAAATTTTACTAAGATCCCTTTTATTTACTGTAGGGTTGTTTCTCCATGATTGCCAGGATATTGCAGAAATATGTTTCCATTACAGAGGCTTGTTGTTTAGGGGTAATTACTATTGAGGTAAGTCAGCTTTGTGCCAATAAAAAGGAGATGACCTAATTTATCCTGCTGTTTGGTATTCACTGTACACAAAAGTGTACAATACAGTGAATACATTTATAAGGTTTCAAACTGCCTTATAAATGCCAATGGATATGTGTGTTGATTGGTTTTAGTTAAGTGTCATCGTTTCTGAGTAGTGATCACTCTATCAAGTAATGGTCTTCCAGAAGTCCTAGCAGTAACAACATAGCTCAGACCTTGCAAAGTAAAAGAAATTGGCTTTCCACTGCCAGGTTTCTTTGTCATCCAACATGTCTGTGGAGATTCTCAGTCATCCAGGGAAGTTATCTGGGAGCTGAGTCATGACAAGTGGACTTCTTATGGGATCAAAATGTTTCACTACTCATCCAAGTAGCTTCTTTAGTCTAATGGAGATTTGTGGGAGGCTTCCAAATTATAGTTCACAATGGTTCACCTCACACTTTTTAGAATAGGCTTGTTAGCTGGACAATGGATTTGGGTATTTGAAAGTCCCACCTATGTAAGCCTTCCTAACACCCATTAAGTATGGGTCATTAGCAGTGGCCTTCCTGGTGGAGGTGTGAAGTGGTTCTGATTTGCCTGTGGAATAGGTGAAAGGGCAGCATGATAAATGGTACACAGATTGTGCCTAAGTCTCCCATCCTTGTTGAGAGAGGGATTTTCTATACATATATGAATGGCTGCCCTGACACCTCTCTCGAACCACATATCTTCTCTGTCTAATATGTGTACACCCTTGTGTTTGAAAGACTGTCCTTTGTTGCATCTATATATTATAATCAGGAATACTACAGTAAGGATGGTTGTGCTTTGAGCTAAATTTCTGAAAAGCTCCAAGTTTCCTTACCTTCTGAGTGAGATGCCCCATATCTTACATACAGAAGATGTGCTTCTCTTTAAATGTGTCTTCTGAGTTGCAGAGAATCTTTGGGCCTCCAAACATTTAAGACTTCAATACTAAGATGCCCTGGTCAACATGGCTTATGGTAAAGAACTGAGGGGGGGGGAGAGTCCAAAACATACAGAGAGCTGAAAGTTTCCCCACCTCTGCTCTAAATAAACGATAGCAATAGATTGGCATGTAGCCTCATACATTGATGTGCTAATCTTGTGCAAATGCCCACCTTGGCTGTCCTTGTTGGGTGGCACACTTCTTCTCTGACAATGCATATGTTGCCACCGACAATTTAAGCAAAAATGCTGTGGTAAAGCAGGATGAACGCAGCTTCACTCACAGGGATCCAACACACTATGCTGCCCAGTAATGTATAAAAAAATCTACGGCAGAATGACTCCTAGAATCATTCCGATTTCTTCCTCCTCTTTGCTCACTTCAGATGCATTGGAAGCTGGACATTTAAGGAAAGCGAACTTTTGTTGCCTTCAGGGTTGGTATGTGGGGCTTTCCAGATGTTTTAGATTTCATCTCCCAGAATCATTTTAGAACTGCAGAGCTGGAAAGGACCCTATGGGTCATCGGGTCTGGCCTCTATAAATTCCACAGCCAGATACCTTAATTACTGAGCAGTCCTAAACACCTGGAGGGCTAAGGGATCCCTATCTCTCTACTAGAGATTAGAATTAGGGAGAACACTTCTGAGCACTTACCTCAGAAGGGCGCTAATGTGGAAGCTATTCTAATCTGATTGACTTCCTTTTTGTTTCAGATATTTGCCATGTTCTTTGCATGTTGTCTCTACCGCTACTTTGACTGAATGAAATGGCTGGCCCTGAAGAAAATGAAAATAAAACTGGTCTCCAAATCAAACACAACTGGGTTGAAGACTCTTGTGTATGTCTGTGTGTGAACCGCATTTGTTTAACACAATCACTCTTTCAAGCCTTTAGCAACCTATTTTTCTTTGGAAGTAGAGGTGGGCACGAAGCATGATGAAATGCTTTTTGCTGAATCATATGTAGGGAACCACAGGTGCTGCACTTGGCCTCCCATTTCCTGAGGCAGCCAGCAACTAGTAGGCCTTGGGGTGGGGGAGAGAATATCCATCCTGATTCTTCATTGGATTGCTTGGCTGCCTGAGGAGGTGGGGGAAGGGCAGCCAAATTCATGGACTAGCCTGCCCCTGGTGAAGGAGAACCCAAGTGCTGTTCCAATGGCAATCAGTGGGTCTACTTGCTGAGGGGGGATGTTAAGCACAGTCCCTGCGGTGCCATGCATGAGATTTGGCACAAAGCAGTTTGTTGCTCCTTGCCGATCTCTACTTGGAAATTTAAAAATATAAGAATGGTTCCAATTTTATTCAGCATATGTCAAAGTATTGCATCTAGTCTAATATCTTGTGCAGTTGTGGAAAACACAATCCACAATGCTTGTTGCTAGTCTAGTTGAACTGATGTTTGTCTTGAACCTGGATAGTTGTTCTCTTCTACCACAAGCTTATAAGGTAGGCAGAAATGTGCGTTTAACATGATCAAGAGTCAAGCCAATATAAGAGATTGATTAATATGGCACATTAAGTCTTCTTTGGTCATTAGTAAGTACAGTATGTGTAATATTCAGGTGCAGAAGGTCATTCTAGATCATGTTTCAGGCAGTGGAATAACTATCATTCCTGTTTGGAACGTACAGTACTAAATAATTTAACTCAAATCCCATATACACAAAGCAAAACTCATAAATATATTTAAATAAGAAAGTTTATTTATGGAAAACATAACTCACAAATGCCATCATAATAACAATAAATAATCATTTTGGACCTAATCAGACTATTCATATATTAGAGCTACATCTATATGACCTCAGGGTAGGCAAGTATTATTATCTCACTGTCTCAGATAAAGACAATTGAATCAGACTTCCAGAATCAGAATGCACAATCTGGGAAACCAGACTACACAGACTCACTGCTGTAAAGTAAAATAAGTTTTCTAATACAGAGATTTAACTTGGGAGGCAAGAGCTGCCAAATCATTGTGGATTACTTGGTAGCTATCAAATTACACAGAATTTCCAGCATATGCTAAAATGCTTTAATACAATTACTTCAGAGAAACTGTTTTTGTCACAAACAGCAAAGCTAGTACCTTAAAGTGCATCCCAAGCTACTTTCTTATCAACTCAGTGCCTCTCCTTCTCGCTTTCAAACTGCTCATGTCACACATTCCTACCAAGTCCACCAACTCCTTCACCCAGTGGGGAGAAGGGCCCCGTTTTCAGTTCTCTAACACAGTGGTGTCCAAACTTCAGCCCTCCAGATGTTTTGGACCACAACTCCCACAATTCCAAGCCTGCATTGCCAATGACAAACGCCTGTGGGAGTTGTGGTCCAAAAACATTTGGAGGGCCAAAGTTTGGACACCACTGCTCTAACAGCTTTCAGTTAGCATATCAACAAACTAATACTAAACCCATTATCTGAGAAAGGTTTCTTATACAGCAAAAAGGTGTCGACTCCACAAGAGGGAGGTTGCAGCAGCCTTAGAGGAACAGCTGATTGAGGAGTAAAAGTTACTAAGAGGCCACAAAATGCTAACTGATTTGGGGAAACAGCTGATCAAAAACTAATGGTGATAGAGGAAGAAATGGGGAAAGTGTATCTCTGGAAAATTAAAAAAGGATATGGTTGGCTAGCAGAGGTGTTAAACAACAACATTCTGTGCTGTGATGTTTTATTGCAAGCATATGTGAGTTACTGCTGGTCATTAACATCTATTCTCCTTAAAAAAAGAGAGCTCACCCATCCTTGTGACAGTTGATTACAAGGTGAGAAACAGAAGCATGTATTTTGGTGGTAGGCATTCTGAGATTTAGGGTAAAATGATTTCCTTAAATCTTTAGTACATTCCCAAATCAAGTTATTCCATGTTATGTTATTCATGGACCCCAAAGGGCAAATTTGACTTCAGCTTCAAGTGTTGGCTAACTGGAGACTTAAAAAAACTGACATGCAGAAATTAAAAAGTGAGACCCAGTTACCCTCGCTAACCAAGAAGGCCTACTTTAAAAATGGAAACATTGAGAAATGCATTACAATAGGCAGCAACAGCACACAGTGGAAATGGGAAATAGATGAATCCAAAACAGCATAATCCAATCTTTGACCCTCCAGATATTTTGGATATCAGATTCCAGACCCCAGGCCAAGGGCTATGCTAGCTGAAGCTTCAGAGAGTCCAAATTCAAGACCTATGGAGACCCAGGGTTGAGAACGAGTAATTTAGAAGCTGAATGAGATGACTCAAGCCTCTTTCTAATCAAAGGTGGCTGCTGAATACAGACCATATATCTGTGATATAGCCAAGAGGTAGACCAACATTAATTGCACAATAAATATACAGTAAATATTTGGTTCCTGAGCGGTACTCTAAGCTACTTACATACCACACACTGAATTATGAAGTGTGGAGGCAAACCCACATTCCAGAGAATTGTATGGCTGCTCCTTTGCAGGGAAATCACAAATGCAACAGGTTGTCATCAGATTAATTTCTATTTTGAAAAAAAAAGTTGAATGCAGGGAAGATAGGAGGAACCTGGTAGAATGACTGAGGCACAGGACTGGAGTATGTGTCCAAGTCTACTGAAGGATGAGGGTATATTGAAAAGAAGTTAAATTCTCATGATTAAAGAAGCCAACACATCTGTCCTGATTTAATCTGAACTCAGAAAGCAAGCTTTTGTTCCAGGCCATGGTCATTTGGTCCTATATCCCTCTACAGACATCGCCAAACAGGTTCTTTCCAAATGTACTGGATTGCAGTTCTGATAAACCCCAGTGTACAGGATCAAGCACATGGAAAGAACAATCTTGGAGATGAGTTCTTATCTGGAACAATGTTTTATCTGAATACTGGACAGAATGGCTATCCTTAGGCGATTCAAATCACACTCAGCGGTATGAGTTTTACTTGAAGCAATTATCTTTTTATTTATTTATTTATTTATACCCTCTTCCAAAAAAGGCACTCAAGGTGATCAGCAACGATCAAGCAGAGATAAATAGCAAAATCTTAATCAAAATATAGCATACAAATAGAAAAAATTAAGAACACAATAAAAGAGGGGGCAGCACCAAACTAGTAGGGCCCCTTTCAACAGCAGACCAGAAGACCTGCAAGAATAAATCTTCTAAACAAACTGGATTTTGTGTTGTGCAAATCTTTGTAAGTCATAACTAGTAGCCAGTGAATATGTTGTAACAAGGGAGTGGCTAATTTTCAGTTGTTGCCTTTGATAAACAATCTGGCTACAACATTCTGGACCAGCTAAAGCCCTTTGAATGGGATGTAACTAAGGAATGTGTCACCCCGGGGTCTTCTCCGGTAGCTGAATTGCACTACCACTGCTGAAATCTGGAGATATACAGATTCAGGGATAATTCCAGGGCCACACTCAAAATGTAAATGGGAATATAATGTGCATTCAAGCACAAGTTGCTTTCCTACTTTCTGATTTGCTATTTGTTCAGCTTAGTGCCAATTTAGACCAATCTATGTTTGACAGGAGGTAGGTCCTGAGATGCCCCCACCAGGAATGTTTCAGTGGCCTCGTTGCTAGATGGTGCAGTATATAAATCTAAATAATAATAGAGATGGGCACAAACCAGTTCATCCTGGTTAGTAAAGGCAGCAGCCGAGGTGCTGCTACTGTACTTGCCTCCTCAGCTGATCTAGTAGCCACTCAAACTCAGATCAGTCTGATAGCTTCTGGCAGCTTCTCAACTGAATTCTCTACTTCTACTCTCTACACCACAAGCTTCTCTGAACCGCCCTTTCTTCTAAGTAGGCAATCAGCCAAGAGGGAAGGGTAGAGAAGCCTGAGCTGCAGCCAAGAGTGGAGAAATCAGTTGAGAAGCTACCAGAAGCTAGCAAAATGAGCAGCTGTTTGAGCCAGAGGAGGTGGGGGAGGAGAGCACCTCTGCTGCTGCCTCTGTGAACTGGGACGAACATGTTTGTGTCCCTCTCCATTTCGCATGGATGTTGTCAACACACACTTTTTTTTTCCAAATGCAACAAGCTGAACAGTTTCCAGAATTTTCCCTGAAACAACCCTGGCAAAAGCTCAAGAACGGGAACCATTGGGCAACAGCACAGGAAGTAACCCATTAGAATCTCAATTTTGTCCCCAGCACCCGCCTACAGATATGTAGTCATAGAACTAGAAGACTAGTGGATGGAACACCTGGCCAGGCGATGGAACCAAATTAGATTAATGCAAGCCCCCCCCCCACACACACCCATCCCCATTCCGAATCAGGCCCTTGAGGTTGTCACATTCATCAACCTGGCATTCAGCAGCAGTATCTTCAGCACAGGGGGAATGGCACCCCAACTACTCAGACTATTTAGGTTCCTCAAATCGGGTGACAATTTAGGATCAAACAAAGCCTTTGTTAAACTACCTCCCCCTTGCCATCTCTCCCTCTCTCTGCCTTTTGCTGTTCAAGTACCTCTGACCTTTGCCTCCTTGCACCTTCTAAAAATATATGCCTCCTACCAGAAGACAATAACCACAGTTCTGGCAAGAGTCCCAGCCCACAAATCAGGGAAACCAATATACAGTGTAATTTGCAATCATTCCTCCTTCTATCCTTTCACAGACAGAATGGCCTTCAGCTTTCTTCATTCATAAAAACATTTTTCCTAAAAAGGTCCATTTTTTTGGTCTCTTCTGATGGAAAAACCTATCAGTGACAAGCCCACCCTGTGGTAAGCTAGTGTAAGGCATCACAATAATGCTCCCATGGAAGAAATCCATGATCTCAGTCCTAAGACTATTTCTAAAACAGCCCCAGGTAAAGAGGCAGGCAGGTTACAGAGCACATATTCTAGAGTAGGATTCCAGCTTCTTATTCCAGTTCTTATTCCAGACTCACAGTCTGAGCTGGTAGTTTTTTCTTCTCTCCCTCCTGTCAGTTTTTTTTTCTTGGCTTATTATAATTCCAGATAAAAAACATCCATTTGTATGTTCGGTTGAAAAGAAACCTCTAAATCATCCAGCAAGGCAGTAAAAGGGAAGGAAGCTGACCCAGCAGTCTTAGTGAAAAATGTATTTTTATAAAAAATGTGCTCCATGTTGTTTTGGTGAGCAGAGATTGTGGGGGGAGGACTTCTTTGACAAACCCTTGGCTTTGTGCGATAGGATCCAAACACCTGAGAGGTATAGGTGAAAACAGTCACAGTAGGCAGTGCTAGAACTAGGGAACAAATGGTCCTTTGCCCACCTCTAGCCATCACAGATAACCCTTCAGAGAAAATGAAGATTGCTCACCCTACCTTCCAGGGGCAGTAGATATGGATGCCAAAAAGGCACTGGGGATTCTGGCATGAGGTCTGCGGCGCTACAACGTGAGCTTGCTGTTCTGTTCCTGTGTCCAACTTATTTCTCCAGTCCCATAAATGTCTGTGGAAGCATGCCAAGGAAATGGGCACAAACTAGCCTAGTGACCGAAAACATCCATGAAGATCTCTCTGATCACCTGAAGGTATTACAAGTTGTGCACATTGAGTGAGAATACCTAAGGGGAACATCTAAAGCTTTGGGACATCTAATAGACATATCACAGATGTTTATTTTGTAAACTATACATCCACTCATCATGACTCCAAAGGATCTTGGAGTTGTTGGGAGTAGCTTGATGAAAATGCCAGCGCACACCAGCTGTAGGAATGGCAAATTCCATACCGGGAATGACTAAAAGGAACTGACAATAAAAGTGCCTTTATCATGCCATCCTTAAACAAACCCATAGTGCAACCACAGCTGAAATGCTAAGTACAGTTCTGGTTACTGGAACTGAAAAGGGGTATTTCAGGCTTGGAAAAGCTGCAGAAAAGAGCAACCAAAATGATCAAAGGAATGAAGCTGCGTCTTTATGAAAGATTACACTATCTGGGGATGTGCAACCAAGGGGAGATATGGTATGACAGAAGTGCTGTATATAAAATAATACATGTTGTGGAGCAAATGGTGATGGAGCCCATCCCCCTTTCCCCACATTAGTGGAGTCATCCAATGAAACTGAATGCTAAGAGTCTCGGAACAAATTTAAAAAAGAGTACGTACTTCTTGACATAATGCATAGTTAAACAGTGGGATTCACTGCCACGAGATACAGCAATGCCAGCCTGTTTTGATGGACTTACAAGACGAACAAATACTTTAGCAAAGGGAGGGTGAGCCTTCAGTTGGTGGTCAGGATGACAATATGCCATGTTCAGTATCAGAAACGAGATGCCTCTGTATATCAGTTGCTGGGGGGGGGGGTGTAAAACAGAGAATGCAATTGTGCTCATGCCCTGACGGTGGGCTTCCCATGTGCAAATGGTTGGTGAAGTGTAGACGCATCTTTGCTCGCGGTAGTGGAGCTGTTTCTGTGAGAGTGCAGAATCTGTTTGTCCTTTGGCCCTCTCAGTTCTTCAATCAGAACAGAAACTGAACACAAGCAGCATTTTGACTCTGTCAGAGACCTTGATTGCACAGCACCCAGCTTATTCAGGCCCAGGGCTTAGCCAGATGTTGACGCTGCTGATGATCAGCCATTCTGTCTGACTCTTGGTCACTGTGATGCGCACACACTCAGGGGCAGAGGCTGTCTTGCTCTCCAGGTTCTGTGCATCAAACTTTCCATGCTCAAAGCGTCCCACGGGAGTATAGGTGGCACACTTTAGCTTGTGCTTCTGGGTGCCCAGTTCCACAAGCCCGGCCCGGAGATAGTCCCCGGGACGCTGCTCAGACCCTGTACGGATCTGAATGTGGGAGATGCGAGCAGCCTTCTTCAGCACAATGGTGAATGTATTCCCAGCAGAAGGGGCCTTGCCCCAGAAATAGTCCGCCATGTTGCTGTATGCCTTATTGGGCAGGTAATTCTCAAAGGTCACAATATCTGTCACCATGTCTGCAGGAGGGTTGTCTGGGAATCTAGAGAGGTCCTCTTCGAAGTCTTCATCTTTCAGCTTGTTGGCCGTGCCCTGGAAGGATGAGAAGTGGCCCACATGCTGGAAGAGAGATGGCTTGAAACGGATGACTTCCTTTTGGGTAAGCAGGAGGCGGAAGTGCACAAAAAGCCAGTCGCATGGCATCTCTTGGTAAAAGAGCATCAGGAACTGAGCAAGCTGGGGCAGATCGTGGGAATGGTACAGCTTGCCAATATAGCCCAGCTTGGAGAACTCCACTGTGACCCAGTAGGAGCCCTCAAGGGTCGCCAGCCTATTCCGGATAGCCGTGAAGAACGATTTGGAACAGCGGACATCGTCTTCAATCATGAGGTAGTAGGTGGAGAGGTTGGCAGCAAAGTTCATGAGGTAGGCATAATCCACGTTTTGTTTTGATCTGAACTGGACCCGGTCTTCAGCATCGTTAAAGTTCCTCTTTAGGCCTTCCAGGGGAGGGTAGTACGCAAAAGGGGCATGGACAACCAACAAGAGGCCCAGCAAGAGTTGTGGAGCAAACCTCTTGGCAATTTTCTCCACCATTTGAGCGTTCCAGTCCTCATCGGGATCCGCTAAGTGTACCACCACCATCATCTCTTTCAGCTCTTCCTGTGTAGATTGCTCAAAGACTGATTTGAGGGTTTCCAAGAGGTAGTTCGCTCGTTTCCGCTTGACCGAACACAAGCCCACTGTCAGGAATTCTGAAATAAAGAGCAAAGAGGAAGCCTTCATGAATCTCTAACATGCTAGCAACCAGCTCACTTCTGGCCACACGTCTCTGTTGCCTCTAGGCCTAGCTGGGAAATAAATATTTTGGAAGGTCTTCCTGTTGTAATGAAGGAAGCCTCTCTGTCTGTGCCTTTTTTAAAAAAAAAAAATTTAAAATATCATTTATCCCACCATGATCTTAAAAAGGACCCAAGGCAGCTTGCATCATTTAAAACAGTATTTAAGCTAACAGCAGAGAGCATACAAATACAAAAAAGTATCAAGGGAACACCATACTACAAAACATAGACAACACCAGAACACATTCAAAGCAGTAATGAGTAACAATCCATTAAAAAAAAAAACCCTAGTCTGGAAGCGAGTCATTGGGAGAAAGCTTGCCTCGGTGTTTGATCTTAAGTGGGCAGCTAACAGCCATTTATTTTACAAAATACTTGCTGCTCATTTGTTGATGCTGACCAATCAAGTTGCCTTCACTCTTGGATTCTCCTTATGGATGATATGCTGCACTCCTAAATTTACCACTGCCAGCAAGGCTTACAGCAGTTGCAGTGTCTCTAAATCAACGTCCACCACTGTTCTTTGCATCTCAGCAAGTCCGTAAGAAACAGGCTGCCAAACGAAAGTGACTGACTTTCTGTTCCAGGGAAGCAACTGGACGTATGTCTTTATATTTTTCTGTGGCAAGATGCAGTGATGGCTCCAGGCCAATATGGCGTTTAAAAGGAAATGTGAAAAATACATGGAACAGCTTTCTGTAACTCACTGCCTTCTCAATATGTTGTAGTCTGAGCCAATGATCATGTTGGCTGTGGAGGATGGGAGGTGTAATCCAACACACCTGGATTACTACCTATTTGGAACGCCTATTGCCTGCTGAGTGATTTGAAATACATTAGCTAGGAGTCATGACTCCTAATTATTTCACAACTGCAAACAACAACAAAAAAGCGATTCCAGTATCTACCAAATCATACTGCTCAAATGGTGAAAGGTGTGTGTGTGTGTGTGTGAGAGAGAGAGAGAGAGACGGGTGTAGGAACAAATGTGGGTTTGTGTGCAGAAAGGCTTCAAGTTCCATTCTCAGAAGGAAATGTATATTAATTATAGCAAAAAATTGGAAGTCAAAACTAGAATTCAAGATGGAAGACTGGTATAATGAACTTTGGGATATAGCTATAAACGATAAACTCTCCTGCAGTTTAAAGGTTAAACGAGGAGAAATGAAAAAAATGATATCTGGGTAAATTTTTAGATTATGTACTAGCGAAGGAAAAGGGAAAGAGCTTCGAATATCTCCAATTCTGGAGAAGAGAACTTTAAGAAATAGAAGAATAGAAGATAACGAATAAGAATGTATGGATGGCCCCGTGGGATGGGGGGCTATAAGTTTTTTTTTACTTTCATATGTAGTTTAAAATTTAATAAAAAAACATTTAAAAAAAAAAGAAGGAAATGTATAACTGGTGGAAGGCTAAAGCATTGTAGTATAAAATAAAAAAGTGGGGGGAGGGATTAATAGATAGCATAATGTCAATGATAGAGAATCACTAAACGAGATATGTTATAGTGTAAAAAAATTATGTGTATACTATTTTTTCTTTTTCTTTTTCTTCTTTCTTTCTTCTTTCCTTTTTATTTCTTCTCTTATGTATATCCTTTTTATACTTTTTTAAACTGAAAAAAAAAAACTTAAGAAAAAGAAGGAAATTTGTATGATCAGGTGAATTCTTCAATTCCAAGGTCTAAATTCAACTGCTAGTCCCAACTAGAGTGGACCGGATGAACATTGATCATTGAACGTCTAAGTCAACATTTATGGAAACTTCAGTGATTCAGTGGGGATTAGCAATTGGATTTAAGCCTAAGTGTTTCCAAGGCT
This sequence comes from Phrynocephalus forsythii, assembly GCA_029282475.1. Classification (NCBI taxonomy): domain Eukaryota; kingdom Metazoa; phylum Chordata; class Lepidosauria; order Squamata; family Agamidae; genus Phrynocephalus; species Phrynocephalus forsythii. Next base: position 88,949,916 of record JAPFRF010000005.1, on the reverse strand, counting down.
CCAGAATGTCTGATTGCTAAGTCCCACAGGAAACAAAAGTGCATTCCACAAGCCTACCATTTCCAATCCTCACAGGAAGGATAGGTCCACCCGTTGCTGTTAGCTATTAGAGCTAAGTGAATTGTGTGATGCAGGAAGGACCGTGGGAGGGAGACCTTTTGCTATCATGTCTGCTTCCCGGAGGCTTCCAGCTGATTACCATGCGGAACTACAGAATGGATTAAACAGACCTTCTGTCTCTGTTTCTATCTTGGGGACTCTTTGTAGGTTCCTCATTACTGTGTGCAGATTTGATAAAGAAATCCTATTGCTACTCTAACCCCCAAATCACCACTACTGCCACCACTCTGTACCACATTCAACCAGCTAATCTCAATAGTGCTAAGGGCAAAGCTTGCCTTTGTCTTCTCTGGTCAGTTTTCAGAACTCCTGTATTAAGAACAAGATTCCAGACCAGTTGCCGAGATCTGTGCCCTTCATTTCAAAAAAGAAAAGAAAGAACTTGGGATGCATTTGCCCCTTAAGGGTGTCAATGGGGGTGTGGCAAAATGAACACCTTTACATAGGACCCAGCATGAGATAGGAAGGGAGCAAATGGAGGAGACATTGGCCTCTGGAGCATGGTGAAGGCAAACAGACCCAAGTTGTTCTTCCATCTACAGGGCCTTGTCCCCCTCTTGAAGGACAACCTGCCTTCCGATGCAATAGAGAAGCTGCAGTCCCGCTGGCAGGGGTTCAACTGCCAGTCTAGATTGCTTTCTGTACAGGGGATAGAGGGCATCCTTCTGTATGCAGCAGCAGAAGAAGGGACAAGCAACATTTTATGTTCTCCTTCAAGAAGCAACAAATTGACTGGGGATTGGCCCAGTCAACAGGCGCTGCCCCCTTTCCTTCTTCAGAAGGAATTACAACCAAAGAAGAAAAGTCTGTTTTGCAACTCAAGTTCTGTTTCTCCGCTGGGCGGCAGTGTAAGGTCAATGAGTCAGAACTCGAGGAAAGAGATTAGAACCAGAGCCTGGGAAAAGTTCCTTCTTGCAGACTACAACTCTCAGAATCCCCTGGCCAGAGAGGCCACTTTCTGGGGATACAGTGAGTTGTAGTTAGAAAAAGCAACATCCTATGGCCATATGGGGGATGGAGGCAGTAGCGATCTTAAGCAGGGAGTCCTTCTGATTCTACAGTATCTTAGAATGGCTATTCCCAGTGGAGGCCATATGGCCCCCTGGCATATTTGAAGCAGGCCACGGACTGGAAGCAATTCTCCAGAAGCCTAAATGCAGCTCGTTGACACTTATGCAGGGCCCACATACCTTCATTTAAAAAAAAAACTTTTAAAAGAGCAAATGTCCTTAAGAACATTTGTGAACTCTAGGGGGCATGGGGAGGGCAATGTGCTATGTTTTGAGGGCCCCTAACATCTCTCAAATGACACTTTTTAAGAGGGGGGAAAACCTTCGGCCACTAGAAGGGCAGAAGGGGCTTTTTCCAGAAAAAATAATTGTATAGATATAGGATAGGAGACTCCTGGCTGGAGAATAGTAGCTGTGAAAGGGATCTGGGAGTCTTGGTGGACTACAAATTGAACATGAGTCAGCAGTGTGACACAGTGGCCAACAAAGCCAATGTGATTCTTGGTTGCATCAACAGAAGCGTAGTTTCTAGAGCAAGGGAGATGATAGTATCACTATATTCTGCTCTGGTCAGAGCCCACCTGGAGTACTGTGTCCAGTTCTGTGTGCCTCAATTTAAAAAGGATGTTGACAACCTCAAATGGTTCCAGAGGAGGGCGACCAGGATGGTTAAAGGTCTGGAACATATGTCTTAGGGATTTCAGAATGTTTAGTCTTACAAAAAGAAGGTTGAGAGTGGATATGATAGCCATGTTTAAATATTTGAAAGGATGTCATATCGAAGAGGGGACTGGCTTGTTTTCCATGGCTTCAGAGACTAGGACTCGGAGCAATGGTTTCAAACTACAGAAAAATATATACCATATGAATATTAAGAAGAGCTTTTTGTTAGTGTAATATGCTGCCATGGAGGGTGGTGGACTCTCCTTCTTTGGAGGTTTTTAAGCAGAGGTTGAATGGCCATCTGTCGGGGGTACTTTGATGGGTGTTCCTGCATGGCAAGGGGTTGGACTGGATGGCCCTTGAAGTCTCTTCCAACTCTATGATTCAAATTCAGATTCATTTTTAAAAAAAGACAATTTGGGAAGAACTTGTTCTGAGACAGGGTCATGGCATTGGTTTCATCCTTCAAGGTCCATGGAAGGGTCTGTGCTTCCCCTGGATCTTTGGAGATCCCCCACTCTGAGCTACACACTCTATCGTGGACCAAAAGACTGAACTGGAGACTCTTCTGAGTGTATGCTTCTACTAGAACTTTTGCTCTTCTTTGGTTTGCTGCACAGTACTCACTCTTTTGGGGCGGGAGTGTGCCAGCAAATAAGTGATAGGATACATTGAGGAAGCTGGTGGCATTGCTTAGCTTTTGAAGACTTTGTCGGTTCCAATCAGCATGAAGTTGGTACATTCCCATATCCTGCGCTCGCTGCCATAGCGCCTTCTGTGAAGAAACAGTTTGGCAGAAATTATTAGAAGTCTTCACCATATGTTAGAGAACATGAGCGATTGTACAGAATGTGCTTTTCCATTGGTAGAAATTGAAAGCTGAGTGGTGGTTAAAGGTAGTTGGCTCAGGGCTGACTCAGCCTTCTATCCTTCTGAGGTCAGTAAAATGAGTCTCCAGTTTGCAGGGGTGGGGCAATGGGTAGCCTGCATAATTAACTTGTAAACCACCCAGAGAGTACTTTAAGTGTTATAAGGTGCCATATAAGCATCATGCTTTGCTCACTTTGGTGGCACTGGACTACAGTTCCCAAAATCCCCATCAGAGAAAGGCAGAGGAAATCTGAGATTTGCAGTGCAAAGAAATATGCATCTCCCATGCTGTTGCCTTTCTGGGAATGTATCTACTAGGGATGGGCATGAAACGGAAAAATAATGTTTTGTTTTGTTTCGTGCTCACCCCTGTTTTGTTTTGTTTCATTTCTTACCATTTTGTTTAAAATTTCGTACGATCTGCCTACCCGACTGTTTTCTGAGGGCTCCTGCTGCTCTGTCAATGGCTGGAGCCCTTAAAACCTGGCCCAGTCAGCACCAGGGAATCCCCCTGGTGCCAACTGGGCCAGATTTAAAGGGCTCCAGCCATTGACGTTAAGCATGAGCCTTACAAGGAATATTGAGGGGTAGTTCTTCTCATGAAACAGAACTTGCTCATGTAGTAGACTTCTGGTGACGTGTTTATTACTGAGGCCAAAGCTGATCTTTCAGAGTTCCTCTTTATAAACTTCAGATCTAGGCAAGGCAAGTGGCTTGAAGCGTACAAGTTTACACTTCCAAGACTAACATCAGAAATCAAGCCATGCTCACCATCTCAGAATCCTCTTGGGGCCACAAAACCAGATTGATGACAAGCAGGAACACCAGGAGGGAAATGGCCACTGTAAGCGAACGCCTCAGGAAACACCGCATGGCTGCTGACACTCTGGGATCAAATGTTCCTGCTGGAGGCTAACAGTTCCACAGGTACTTTGTCTTCATCCTGTCATCTGGAGAGGGAAATGAAGAGCCCCATAAGAAACGGCTTCTCCAGATAGCCCAATGCACAGCAGTAGAACCTCAGCTATGATACTGGTTCTGTTTCTGGAAAATCTTGCATTAACCTGTGATTAAAATTCTTGGATGTGGAATCCAAAAGAAAACACCTCTAGAAACCGCACAATTCTGATTCAAAGGATTTGGAATCATTTAACAGTGGTTCCCGACTTGGGGGTCAGGACCCCATTGGGGGTCGAACGACCATTTCACAGGGGTCGCCATGAGCCAGTGAAGAAAAAGGCACAAACGGCTGGGGTCTGGAGGAGGGGGGGGAGGAAGGGGATGAAGAGTGAGTTACAGCTTGATAGGTTGGAGGATATGTCAGTCAATGGCACCACAGGCTGCAATTGGCTGAGGGTGCCTGTAGAAGCAAGCTCTCTTTGGCACCTGTGGCAGTGGCCTGCCAAAAGGGGGCTTGTGGACTCTTCCAAGCAGGGCAAGGGGGTCACCACAACATGAGGAACTGTATTAAAAGGTCACAGCATTAGGAAGGTTGGAAACCACTGATTTAATGTGTTCTTCTTCCTGCACATAATTGAGAAGAAATGTCATGGAAAGAATATGGATAGATCTCCTTGCTTTATAGGTTAATGAGAAACCCTTCAATAATAATAATATTAATCTAATAATAACTTTTGAACTGCAAAGCTGGAAGGGACCTGATAGATCGAGTCCAGCCCTTTCCAAGGAGGCACTGTGGGAAATTGGACTCCCTGCCTCTGACTGCACAACTGGAGACCTAAGCCACCGGGCTATTTAGCAGTTCAAAATATAAAGTGGCAATTGGATGCAGCAGCTGGTAAACGATAGTCAGTCATCTAACTGGCAGCCCGTAGTCGCAATAAAAAAGCTACAGGGAAATCTGACAATTAGATGGGAAAAGAATTATACTGTTATCACTTTTTCCAATGAAAAATGCTATTATGTGGTTTGTTAGACCGGCAGCCCTCATTTTAATTAGGATGGATTAGTAATGTAGGCACAGCACATTAGGTTTATGAATATTACTTCCCCTTGAGTGATAGCTGAGGGCTGCCCAGACTGCAAAGTATTTGGGTCAGCTTTAAATTATCCCAAATCCTTTGAATCAGAATCCTTGAATCAGAACAACTTGGCATCATTTTCAATGGGGAGATTATCTACTACAACATCCAATATGCCATTGATAAAGTATTCCTAGTTGACAGGTGGATAGGTGGCTTGCAAAGGCTACTCAATAAAGCCACTGGTGTTAGTAGCAAATACAATACAAAAAACAGGTTCACTGCGTTCAGAAAAAAGATGCAAGCAGCCCACAAAATGTTGTTAAGGATCCCAAATAAAAGTGTAAAGTGTGTTACCAAATACAGTTACCTTGAACTTTAGCTGAATGAACAATGGAAGCATAGCCATGTGACAGAAGTCAGAACCGAGATGGCTTGAAGCAGCTTACTGGAGTTGAAGAATGTAATGTGCAACAACTTGAATTGGTTTTGAATAGGCACACCCCATGGCACACTGTATTCTTGCTTTTATCATGGAATGGGCATTATGTGCCCCATAAGCCTCCCCAAAGGGTATCTTTCTCTCTCTGTATATGTATATGCATGTGGTGGCACAGGATGCAGCAATGCTCCTGCAGTTTTGTATAAGATATGAGTATCATAAGAACTGAGCCTGAAATACCTCAATAGATTATTATATCCTTCAACACATTCCAGAGTCCAGATATAAGAGTCAAGGGCCACAAAGTTGGGCAATTACATTGGGCCTGAGGACCAGTTTTCCATGCATAGAATCTAGAGATGGTACCTTACCCTAGAAGTCAATGAAACATATTCAAAACTGAATGCTACTGGAAGGTTGCTTCCCGTTCATCTCTATGAGTTTAGGGTCTTGTACCCCCATTTTATGGCAAAACCTCAAATCTTGGAGGATTCTGGGAACGGGAAATTACATTTTTGCAATTTCTTTTTAAAAAACCAGGTACATCCATGGTTTGCAGAAACATCTGGTTGAGGGGACAATGGGCCACACGTGACCTCCCCTCTACTGTATGATATGGCCCAGCTTCCAGGATTCCACTTGGAACAGCTACGAGTGAAATCTTCACATTTTCCCTAAATCTTTCAAAGCACTGTGTTTTACACCGTGTTTGCTTTAATTTTCTATAAATACAAGATAAGGACAGACACTCTGATCAAACTGCCTAAAATAGTGCCCTTTGCTTCCGTGTGTGTTCTACCTTTTTCTTATTGATCTGTGAATCTGAAACGTAGAATGTAACAGTTTTTCTATCTATCTATCATCTATCTATCTATCTATCTATCTATCCCATTTATACCGCCCATCTGGCTACAAGGCAAAATGGGACGATTTGCAAAAAAACAATAAAACACAAACAATTTTTTTAGCAATATAAAAAATAAAATCCAAATTACAACCTACTAATCAAAATGAGAATAACAATCAAATTAATATCAACAATAATTTAAATACTCATTTTAATTGTATAAATGCACTGCTCACCACCACCAAAACCTGGGCATGCAGGCTGAGAGGCAAATCCAGGGGCACCCCCCCCAAGCTGCACACTTGAATTTTCAGAGGGACTGCTTGTTACCTCTGCTATCTGATCAAAGAAACCAGCAGAAGCTTCTCAGTGTCAGGTCCTTCCCTGCCTTGCAACAGGCAAATTTCAAGTCACACATAACAGAAAGGGACACCAAATGGCCCTGTGGTCCACAAAATAAACGACTCTAAGTACATTTGTTTCTGCTGTACCATGGATAATCCTGTTCTGGCCAACAACAACAACAACAACAACAACAACAACAACAACAACCAACAACAACAACAACCCTTTTTCTTGTCATCACCCTCCAAGTCTCTCTTGGAAAGAAAAATCAAAGATCAAACTGGATTTTGATCTTTAAGAATGAACTCCCTGCCACAGGTTCTGGTGATGGCATCTGGCCTGGATGCCTTCAAAAGGGGATTGGACAGATTCCTGGAGGAAAACTCTGTCATGGGTTAAAATCCATGATGGGGATGTGTAATATCCGGTCTTAAAAAAGGACACGTCAAAGGCCATATGCAGGAGAGTGGTATCAGGAGACAGATATCTAGTCTTGTGAGCTTCCAGAGGGATCTGGTGGGGCCACTGTGAGATCCAGGACACTGGACTAGATGGGCCCTTGGCCTAATCCAGCATGGCTCTTCTTATGTTCTAACAGGTTGGTGACACTGACTAGAGGCACTTTTTCAGGTATGGAGATCTCAAGCCATAAGATGCTTTTTATAACATTATATTGATAAATCTTTGCACTATTGTTCATTAGTATTTATTCTGCAAAACGCTCTGACAGTAACAAAGAAAGAACACATATTGCAGTGATTTAATCTGGCAGTCATCAGAGCGCAGACTAAAGATAGTTAATCTTTGTCCAGACAGGGCACAGATGAGTCATCAACCAAAGCTAGTAGAAGATACTCCATGCCTCCATCAGACCAGAAGTTCTGATACTTGAATACCTCTCCTAAGAGGAAAAACCAGAAGCCTGTGTTGGACTAAGGTGTACTGCTCATCCTCACAGCCACTTGTGCATTAGGATGCAATAAAGGGTCCAGACCTGCCCTATACCTGATCCTTCAAGGAAGGGCAAACTCATCTAAAATGGACTGAACATAATTAGTTTGTAAAAGAGCAACCCCTTAACAGTACCTTTGTTCTATCTGCACTGGTCTTCAGTTTACATTTGCTGTATGCATCCAGCTATTCCTATGGTCAGGGATCAATTTACCACGTATACTGCCTCACCTGCTGAACGTGAGCAGCAGGTTTGTTAATCTTTGGCACACTGAAGACAATGCACTCCAAAACCTCTGGACAATTGAACTCATATAGATGCTAATTTGCATGCAAGGCGTCCTAACTTTTAGGAATGGAACTGAGAAGAGATCAAAGAGAACCAACAGAGTCATACACACAGGGCTGGCACGTCCATTAAGGCGAACTAGGCAGTTGCCTAGGGCGCCAAAATGGACAGGGGGCACTGCCCAGCCGGCTGCACCCCACTGCCACCGCCCGACCCCCTGTCGCTCGACCCTCCTGTTGCCGCCCCCGACCCCCCTGCCGCCGCCACCGCTGCCCGACCCCCTGCCACCGCTGCCACCGCCGCCCTACCCCCGCCCTACCCCCCTGCCACCCGCCGCCCGACCCCCCCCTTGCCACCGCCGCACGCACGCACACACACACACACCACACACACACACACACACACACACACACACACACACACACACACACAGTACAGGTCATCATAGTGGGTAAACAAGGTGGACTCTAAATCGAAACTGGGCTGCAACATGGACAGATGAACAAATCAAATTAGACAATTTATCTTCCAAAACAGGATACCTAAGACCATCCAGAATGCAATGGCTCTCAGGGGTATTTACCTGGGAGTAGGTTCTGTTGAACCCCATGAGGATTACTCCTGAATAGATATGCTTAGAGTTACACTATAGTATTTCTGTTTTTAATTAAGGGCACCTCTCGCTTCCCTGGCCTAAATTTGAATACAAAGCACTTTTGTTATCCAACATTTTAATCTGAACAAGCAAGCAGCCAGAAAATGTGTCTTCTTTGAAATAATTTTATCTCTTGGGCAAGGGGCCATTTCAAGTTAATATCTGGAAAAAAACTCACTGAAGAAAACAAAGTTGGGCTTAAATCTAGGGGAAAAGAAGAAAAGCAAAACAGAGAAGATTCAACTGGGAGATTACCCCCCAGACATCATGCTCCAGGGGTCAAACACAGAAAAGAACAGAATGTGAACAACTGAGTAGAACAAGGAAGTCCACCTGTAGAAATCCTCTAGTCAGCACACAACTGTAGAACAGGCACAGATGCCTGCTCCTATTGCATCTGGCCACCCCCAAACCCAGCCCTCAAAGACAGGGTGCTAGCATTTCAAACAGCTTTCAATCCTAGGCCTGTTTCTTCTTCTTCTTCTTCTTCTTCTTCTTCTTCTTCTTCTACCATGTCCTTATAGAATGTTGGAGATCACTAGCCTGAACTGGTTTCTGTCTAAAGCTATTCTAAATACAGCAACTGTGCAGCTATGCTTACTCCGGACCATTGGCTTAAGTTCTTAAGCCAGAATGTTCTTCTACACCCTGAGCCAACCTTCCCATCTATTTTTCCTTGCAAGGACAACCTGCAACAGATGGTATTTCTTATTGCACATTATGTGTCCAAAGTATTGCAATTTTCTTCTCTTTGTGGTATTGAGAATTTCTGGCTTTTTATTCATGTGCTGCAATACAGCCACATTAAAGACTCTGGCTGTCCAAGGTGTCTTCAGAATTTGTCTGGACGTCCACATTTTGGAATGCTTGCAGCTTCCTGCATAATAAGAACAGCCTTGCTGGTGCTAGAACAGGCCACAGCCCATCCAGCCCCTCATTCTGTCTCTCACAATGCCCCAGCATTTGCTTCAGGGTATTCCCAAGCAGACGTCTTCACCTGCTTATGATTCCCTGCAAATGGCATTGAGAGATATCCTGCCTATCTCTCCAACCCTGAGGTTGTCTTTAGGCATCAATAATGATAGCCATTGATACTCTTGTTCTCCATGAACTTGTCTAATGCATCTGTAAGGGTCCAAGTTTCAACACCATAGAGAAGTATAATGAATACATAGGATCAAAGTATTGGAGTACAAAGTCTGATAGATAAGTCCAGGTTTGACAATACCTTCCTCATTTTCTGGAAGGATTTTCTAGCTTGTTCAATTCTACAACAGAGTTCACATGTAAAATCCCAGTTATCCTTGACATAGCAAGTATTTATAAGATAATACTCTATGAATTATATCACTGCCAATTTTAAGAAAACTACTTACTGGAGTAAATTCCACTGTGTTACAACCGACTTGCTTCAGATGAGAAGTACCTAGGACTGGAACGGCTTGTTATCCACAAGCCCTGTGGACACCATGCAAAGAACCATTCAGCAGCATGTCCGTCGTTCTGACTCCCCCCCCCCCACCTCCAGTTTTCTGATCTAAAAGAGAACTCACATCCAGTGTTTACCTCCAGTTCGGTCCTGTCCTACATGATTCAGCCTCCAGCGCCCCTACGACGTACAGAATACACGACAAAAGCTGCCCTTGACACCCGCGATGCACAGCCTCCCTCCTTTCCCGGCCCCCCAGTGCCGTGCCATGGAAAAGGCAGCGAGTTGCAGCCGGCAGGGAGGAGGAGCCCGAGCAGTACTACAGAAAGGAACCCGAAGACATTGGCGACTCACCGAAACTTCTGGCCAGGAAGCCGCTCTCGGAATCGCCCAGGCCCCCCTCTTAGGTCAAGGTGACGCCAAGGTGACGCATCCTGGACCCCGGCAACCTCTCTGTCCCGGAGTCGAGGATACAGGAGGAAGACCCGCCGCCCCGCTCTTCCGGGGTGCGGGCGAGGCGGCAGCGGGACCTTCCAAAGCTACCTCGTCCCCCCCCCCGCGCCCCAGCGCCCAGGCGAAGAAGAGGAAACGCCCCAAGAACAACTTCTTCTGCCTTTGGATCGGGTCCCTCCCTCTTGCTCGCCTTTGCTCGTCGGGCGCCGCTCTCCCCGAGCCGTCCAGAGACCGAGGAGAGGGAAACCGCCGGCCGGGAGAGTCCGCCAGCCTCGCCTCGGAGAAACCACGTGCCGCCTCCTCCTCCTCCTCCTCCTCCTCCTCCTCCTCCTCCTTCAACGGGGCTCGCCCTCGGCTTCGCGCTGCCACCGCCGCCGCCCGTCCATCTCCCTTGTTGGAGCGCCGTCGGCGGCTGGTCTGGGAGGCTCTGGCGCTTCAGAAGAGCGCGCCCAGGCCGCCTCTCCCGGCCGCTTGACCCGAACAGGCCGGGTCAAGCCGAAAGGGCCCCTGCGTGCCGTCGGAAAGTGGCGCAGAGCGCAGAGAACCCGAAGCTTTCACAACGGAAAAAGGAAGGGACCGCGACGAGTTGATCTTCCCCTCTCTGGAGCTCACTCTCACGTGCTGCTTAGCTCCCCAGCCGGATTCTCCTCCTTGTGCTTGGCCACGCCGTCCTTTCCCTGGTGTCATTTTTCTCGGGCTGCTCCTGGTCCTGACTCTTCTCTCTCTCTCTCTCTCTCTCTCTCTCTCTCCCGTGCTCTGTCCTCGCTGATTGCCTTGTGCCTGTGCCTTCCCTGCTGCGCCCCTCTTTTTAACCTCTGGATTTGGAGACGTGCCTGGCGTCCATCAATCCGCACGCCTTGAATCCTCAAACTGTCTCTCCCCACCCCGCATTCCACTGTCATATACGTTGTTGGTTAAGTTTCCTGGAGGATTGTAGTCTGACGGGTTGAATGGGCGACCATTGCCTTTAAGACCGTCCCTGTGACCGCGAGAGGAAGGTTACACACACTGTATTTACTTACAAGAGGTCTCACAGCATTCGGTGGATTTTATTGACAAGTATAAGAATGCATAAGATTAGGGCCTTGAGACTGTTGAAAGGAACTAAGGGTGTGATAAGAGAGCAGAATGGTTGCCACATCTTGCAAAACAATAAAAGCCAAAGGCATGGGTGTGTGTAACAAGATAAAATAATGTTACTTTAGGATCGCAAGAGATTTTCCTAGGAATGATTTCCAAAAAGCTAGCTGTGTTAGTATTTTAGTTGAGGGAGTAAGTTGAGGGAGACCTCCACCCTTAAAGAATCTTGTAGACTAGCAAATTTTATTTGACATAAAGTATGTGGTGTGAATGTGAAGATTCTCAGTCATCCAGGTGAGTTTCTTTCCAAGTTTAGTCATGGCAACTGGAATTCTTTTCTTGAGAGACTGAGTAGCGAAACATTTTGATCTCTCAAGAAAAAAGTCCAGTTGCCATGACTCCTCTTCCAGATATGTAGTATGAAGTTGTCATAAGACTAGACTGGATGAGTTTGTACTTTTGGTTTTTTGTTCAGTTTACTGGTTTAGAGTTGTCTGGAAGTTTTGCACTGATGAGGAAATGGGAACTAATAATAAACTGCAGCATCATAATCCTTAAATAAACATTTGTTGAGTTGTTTTGTTTATATGAACTAGAAGAAAGCTCAGTTGAATGGGAGCTTGCATCTATTTCTGAACGAATGCCAATATAACTGCACTGAGAGTCTCCATTTTTCAGATTTAAGTGGACTGCACTTGCTGGTGGGGGGAAAGTTCGTTCTCTGGAGGAACACTGCTCTTGCACTGAAAAGGCAGCTCATGACTGATGTGGCCTCATGTGTATTTAAATTTCAAGGAACTGCTTCCTTGCTCCCCAGATATGGGACACCATGGAGAATCTGTTTAATGACTGCTGTTCTGATCAACTTAATTAGAAGTCCATCCCCTCAGGGGTTGTCAATTAGCAAAACAAAACACTGAGTAGATAGATTATAAACCCCTTGTGTATTTGAATACTTCACCCATATCTCAGATGGCACCTACTCTGCTGAGGCCGCAATGGAAATCTGAGGGATGGGGAGAACTGGGAGGGTTAAAGATGCCTTAGGAACATGTTTTGTGAGATTTCTGACTCTTCCCTCCTCATAGTTTGAGGTGGTCTTCCAAAGGGCATATCAAGGAACAGACTGCTCTGTCTGCCACCTGTTCCTTTTAGTGTATTTACAGATTGCTGGAACTATGGAAAAATCCTAATTTATAATGCACATTAGCCAATAATTAGGCAGTGCCTTAAAGAACTGATCGATAGCAAAATGCATGTGCCATCTCAATTAGTGGCAGGAGCCAACATTTCAGTCTCTTTTAGTTTTATTGTTATTCTGTTAAAATGCATGAAGATAATTTCTCTTAACCAACTGCTCACATGAAGTACATCCTAACATTCTACATGGTTTTCTTCCTTTTCATTTTGTGTCCTGGACTTATTGCAAAGATGTTAACTAAAACACATACACAAAGTCCATAGATAGCAGGGGCTTGATCAGATCCCTCTGTCCACCTTGTGCTGACCTTCTCTGAAAACAGTAGTACGTAATTTAATAGGAAATCAGATCTCTAGGCATGTCTTTTCTATTTTGCTGCAGTTCTTGGATAAGTGGCAAATGTTTGAGTTTTTTTAAAAATAGTAAATACAGTAACATCTTAAATACTACTAACCTCATCAAAACTTTTTGATTAAAATCTAAGAAGGTCTTGGGTAATGGTTGCGGAGAATGGAATAGAAATGTTATTCTGAGAAAGAATGTTATAGATGCTCTAGTGCTAGATGTTAAAGGGTGCTTCTTATCAAATGGCAAGATCCACAATCTCACAGTCACCTTTCCTTATCCTATATCAGTTTGGTGCCAGAAGAGGCACTCGGAGCCCTTTCACAGCCACCTGTATTCAGGTTTAATTGCTGTATTGGCACTTTGCTAAAAGCTAGTGGGTTTTGAAGCACAGTTTGGGCACTTGGTCTCTAAAAGGTTCACCATCATTGTCGAATATTATAATGACAGGTAACTTGAATTGAGCCTGTCAGCAAGCATTGGAACCACAGCATGGAAAAATGAACAGGGTGAGCAATAAATAGGCAACAGCCGTGCAGCAGAAGCACACAAATGCTCCTCTTTGTCATAGCTCTGGCACCAGTCTGCAAGTCTCCATATGCCTACCTAATAGATAAAAGGTTCATGAACATTTGCATATATCCCCAGGAGGAAATAAAAATAAAACTGTACCATGCCAGTTTGTAAAAGGGTTGTAGATATCAGAAGACAGATATCTAGTCTCATGCGCTCCCAAACGCATCTGGTGGGGCCGCTGTGAGATACAGGAAGCTGGACTAGATGGGCCTTTGGCCTGACCCAGCATGGCTCTTCTTATGTTCTTATGTTCTTATGTTCTTATCTAATCAGCATCAAAGTCTCAAAGTAATAAAAAAAACACTGCATGGTGTACATCTGAAAGAGCACTTTAATGTTCTGTCAGAAGTTGCCAAGTGACAGGATGGTATGTGGGTGTGTTACAGTTGTGACTGAGTCTTCATGACCCCATGTCCATGGAGTTTTCTTGGCAGGAATACTGGAGTGGCTTGCCAGTTCCTACTCCAGTCTGCCTACAGCACCTGGTATTCCCTGGTGGTCTCCCATCCAAGTACTAGCCAGGGCCGACCCCTGCTTAGCTTCCAAAATAAGACGAGACTGAATGTGCCTAGGGCATCTAGACTGCTGTTAGGATGAGGTGACGAACTGGCAAAATTGGGTTCACCCCTTTTTCCTGACTTGTCAGGGGGTGAGTCTTACTCATTAACTTGTATATTACATTTATATTCTATCTTGTTCCCAGTAAGCTTAATGTGCCCAATGGTGCTCTCCTACTCTCTATTTACAACTTGTTACAGAGGTTGCTGGTTTGTGGTTTTGCTCCAGATAGTGTTTCTGCCACCACCATCCATTAGTGCCCCTATGAGGTTATGGCCAGTATTCTTCCTCCAACCATTCCTAGTATTTATTTATCTTCTTAAAGTACATTTATCCTGCCTTCCTCTGTAAAAATGACAAAAAAGAGGCTGGCTTTCGAGGATAGTTGTGTGAAACTGATTTGGATCCTATAAGAACTGATTGATATGAGATTGGGAGCCAACTGGGATGGTGCAACATAACTTGGGGCCAACTTTCCAGCAGACCTATACTTTCTGTCAAGTATGCTTATAGAGTTATGCTGCATTCATTTTACAGAAACATATCTAAAAGATGTCATCTGGCTGTTTACAGACTAATTGTTCCCAAACTTAGGGTTCTTGGTAGACTTGGACAATCATTCCAAGAGGTCATGACCAGACTCTTGACTGTTACTGCAGAGGCTTCTAGGTGTTAACCATCCAAATGCCTCTATTTATTGGAATAAGGTTTATTTGCCGTGTAGAAATTTAGTTCCAAAATGTATAGGCCACTCTCCTTTTGAGAAAAAATGACTGGAGTGACATGTGTCCTTTGTAGAGGACATGATAATTAACGCTTTATAAGTAATCCCCCCTTTTTAGTCATGTGTTCAGAGTTACCCGACGCCTATAAAGATATTGCCTGTTTTTGCCTATGTCAGGGTTCTAGATTATTTCCCTTATATTGTGCATGAGCACCAGAGTACTATCAGTAACTAAGAAGGGGTGGGATCATAGGAGATATTTTCTGCCTTGTTGTTTCTTTCTGAAATCATAAGTATTTAACATTTATGATTATGCAAATATTAATACAGTAATAATCCTTAAGTAATTCTTGTTTTCTACTAGAGATGCAAAATTTCTAGACATTTTGAAGCTAAGGAAAAATCCCTGCCCCCCCCCAGGAAAAATGGAAAGTTTTGGAAAAAATTGAAACAAATGGTACATTGCCACTCTCCCCTCCTCTTTTACAGCTTGAAAGTCATTCTGTTACTTTAGGAACATAAAATATGACTATGGACAATCTGACTTGGCATTAAATTATCACAACTGACATATTAAAATATAGTGTATTCAAACAATTATTACAAACAGAATGTACTTTTTAAATAATGTTTATTTGTAATTGTAACAAATGGAGTAATAATCTCCTGAACTGTTTACTAGTTTATGTGGAATAAAAAACCTCTACAAAACAATGTTTAAAAAATCCAGTATTAATAATTATTCATATTTCCACTCTGCAGTATTAAATAAAAATAAAATAAAAATCTCATTCTCATGCAAATAATTGAAGAGGAGGGAAATGTTTAGAATGGAGTGGTAGTGAAGAGGACTGAACAGAACCAAACATACAAAAACAAAGTGAAACAGGGCTTCTTGTGGCAATAGCAGTACTGTACCCCCAAAAGGAAGAAGTGCACCTTGTTCTTGCATTGGAGAGTTCAGTTTGTAATCTAGGATTTGCTTGTCCCCAATGCACAGAAATTAGAATAATCTGAAACTATGCATATTTTTAGAAATGATTTGATAAAGATTTGAACACCCTGTCTTAAAATATTTTATTCAACATGTTAAAATGTCTCATAATCATTTTTTCTTTTTCTTTTTTCAATTTTTCAGGGAAAAAACCAAAAAGGCTTCAGAAAAAAAGGAAAAACATGGGTTCCCCCCCCCTGAAAATTTCCAGTCCCCCCCCCCAGGCCTTCACATCTCTGTTCTCTACTTGATTGATTTAGATACCAACACACAAAATCAGAGACCTAGGTACATAGAAGCAAAATGATGCATTAAAGAAATACATGTTGCCTTTATTGGAAAGGCAACAATCTGGAAAATTGTTAATACAGTATTAGCAGCTGGCAGTCTGCTGGAGTCTAACAAAGCTCCAGTGCTGCTTCACATGACCCAGTTGCCAGGGCAATTGAGAACAAGAAAAACAGAGTACTTGGTCTTATGAGTCACTATAAACCCACATTAGAGGGATCAAGTTACATCAGGAGCATCAGGAAAAGAAACAACAATAATGGACTTGTGCTTCTTAATTCTGGAACAAAAGGATTAAAAAAACCTTCAGAAAGAGAAACAGGCTGTGGGTAAACGCAACACTCCCATTTCTTTTGGCCTCTGAGAACTTAAAAACATGATTCTTGTCCTGACTGGAGTATGAAAGTTGAAAATGTCACCTAGAGGAGTAGTGGGAAAAGTCACCTAAGGCATAAGGTTTCTCTCTCAGGGCTTCTTGGCACTCACAGCCGGCCCTTCATTGCTAGCAAAAGTCACTGTCTGCTTCTGGAAGCGGTCTTTAAGAGATCTGGGCCTTTACAGATGCCATGGGTACCTCTCCAGGAAATGGCATGTTATTCCAATAGATCAGTGGTTCTCAACCTGTGGGTCCCCAGATGTTCCTGGACTGCAACTCCCAGAAGCCTCCACCACTCGCTGTGCTGGAAGGTATTTCTGGGAGTTGCAATCCAGGAACATCTGGGGACCCACGGCTTGAGAACCAATGCAATAGATCCTAGGCAAGGGATCCTGTACTGCTGCCCCCAATTATGCCATGCTATGTCTTTCTTAATAACTATCCTGAGAGTGCTGGAGTTTGGATCTCACAAAACAGCAGCAACATCTTGATATACCTGGGATACTCAGGTGCACCGAAGACTGACTGTGCTCCTTTAGCCTTTAATCGAATGCTTAATCCCCCTTCCCCCCATCATAAGAACAGGGCACACACTGTGGTCAGAACAGATGAACCATTATTGGCTTCCTGAAACCCACAGTAAGTAGCTTTCTTTTCATGCATGGCCACCAGTGCAAAGTACTAATGCTCTGAACGACACAACTCTGATGACAAAAGAGCTACGGAAGTATGGAAACACCATGTTTTTATGGAGATTCTTTTAATCAGGCTGCTATCTAAATGGTACTACTGACCATATGAATGAAAATGGCCTAGTGCCAAAGAGTAAGGGCATGAATGATGATAGTAAAGGGCTTTGCAGGGATATTATTAATGAATACTGTATTCGTTAATCATTCTAATCATGATGACCTAAGAAAACAGGTGTCAGATTTCACCCCTGCTCTCTCTCCCACCCACCCACTCCCGGCCACAGTTCCAAGAGCCATGGAAAATGAACCTAGTTCCTTTCCATCCTTCTGAATGGTATCTGGAGCTATACAATTCCCTGTACAGAAATAAGGGTAACAGTACAGATACAGGGCCCCGCCAGCCATTCTTTCTACCTTGCAGGCAGTGTATGGTCCCCAGATACAGAGCAACATTTCTACCTCTGTGCTGTCATTTGTCAGGCTGGGCATCAAAACTCTCCCTTAAAAGCCATTTCTCCGTAAGCAACTACAACCTGTGATAAAATCTTTACCGAAAAAAAATCTGCTTTAAAATAAATCCACTTCTTTGTTGAAGCAACTTGTCAAGAAATTTTGAGTGATAGCTAAAGAACTGAAAGCTTCTGACTAGGGCTGCCGATGCGAACTTCTGTGGGAAGTTGCACAAAAATTAAAAGCACTATACTGAACGGAGACCAGCCTTACATCTTAAGGAATGTTAGGAAAAGTATCACAGCGGACAATTCCGTGACCTGTGGTTTTTACAAGAATAAATCCTCCCCCCACCCCGGAGGAGCTCTCCAGGTCCTTCCCTTAGCAAACAAGGTGAGGCAAAATTGACTCAGGTGGCATTGGGTGAAAAGCTCCTGCAATAGTTAGGCTCCAGTTCCCTGCTAGCTAGGGAATTCTGGAAGCTGTATTATTAAAAAGCACCTTGTCTGAGCTGCTTGATCCTTGCAGGGCTTCTCCATCTTGTTTTATGTTTCCTAGATAACTTCCCCTCTCAGCCCAGAGGTCCCCTTGTTCTTTCCATCTCAGCAATATATCCCCCCCACCCCGCCGCCATAGAAAACTTCAAAGGAAAAATGTCACACTTACAGACCCCAGCAAAGGAGAGCTCTGTGGACACAGTGTTGGTGCTGAGGAAAAGATGGTAGAGGACCTCTGGGGATGTTAACAAGTCCAGCTCATTGGCCTCCTGGAAGGAACCGGTGCCGTCTCCCCCAGTGCGTCTTCCACCGTGCATGCATGGCAGAAGCTGCTGGAGCGACCAATTAGAGGCAGCATCGTATTGCAGCCCCAGGCACTCGAACCGTAGAGCTAACAAAGACAATAAATCAACCTGATCCTATGGATGCAGTGGGGATAAGAGCACAGGAGCAGAGAAAATGAAAACTGAAAGGAGCCGTGAAGTCAGGCAGCATTGTTTGAATCAGGTTACAGCTGACCTCTTCCCCTATTTCCATTACTAAATCCCCTCAGTCTGCTCAGAAACACAAGTGGAGGAGTTACAGGAGGGAGTACAAGCTAGGGAAAGATGGCAATGACTCCAAAACCCTGGACATCATATTGGCAAGGCTGTAAAGATAATCAAAAGTCAGGAGTAAATTTCAGGCTCCTTCTCACCTCCATGTATCTGACCTCTTGGAATAAGGGTGCCAATTAGAAGGCTCCAAAGCTGCACACCTGACTACACTGGAAAGGGTCGCTTTAATAAGAGCAATGTCCCTTAAATAAACATTCTGTCTGCCAGGGAATCACCCCAGCCTGCCCCCTAAAAAGTAGAAAATTGACAGCTGGATCAAAAAGGTCCAGCTTGGGCACAGAACAGGGTTGGGGAGGGGGACACATTTCTTCATGCATCCTGTGATCCATAGGAAAATTGCACTGGACTGCTCCAAAAGTGGTCCATTATGAGATCTACTTTCCCTTGTGATCACACCCTACATAGTATCGTGACATGAAGTTGGAAGGGGCGTACCAGGCCATTGAGTCCAACCCCCTGCTCAAGACAGGGACACAAAAATCTTATGACATCTGCCAGGGGGCTGTCTAAATTTCCCAGGGAGCTAGCTCAGGGTTTACTCAGCCTTCCATCCAAGGTTGGTAAAATGAGTACCCAGTTCATGGGGGGTGGGGTGGGGCAATGCATAGCCTGTATGATTAAATTGTAAACCACCCAGAGAGTGCTTTAATTGCTATGGGGCACACGTATAAGCCCACTCACAGGTTTAATTCTAGGTTCAGGGGACCCTGAGCAAGTTGCTGCTGCTTATATACTGCCCTGTAGCAGAAGTTATTTGTTGTGCAGTAGAGATGGGCACGACCAGAAAAAATTTTTTTCCGAGTTGTCGTTTTTTGGGACGGGTCCATTTCGGGTCGTTTCCGTTTTTGCGAAATTTTTTAAAAATTTGTCGTTTCGTCCTGTCATTTGTTGTTACCGCCGCCGTGATTTCGTGCGATTTGACATCCCAGCGAGTGGTGTCCCACTGGCACTAGGTGTTTTTGCGCCCTAGGCGGCAGGCGGGGTGGCGGGGGGCATGGGCGGGCGGTGGCAGTGGGAGGGGGGAGGGGCGGGTGCGCGGGTGCGCGGGCGGCGGGCGCGGGTCCCGTAATGACCCAGAGCAGGCAGAAAACACTTTAAACTGACTTGCTGCACAAGACTGCATCGAATAAAGCAATTGCAATTTTTGCAAACAAAGTGGGCAGTGCACCCACAGCAGAGCTGCAGGCAGGGTATGAAAGGACCTTGGCTTGCCACCAAGCAAATGAAATTTTTAAAATAAATCCACACCTCCCCTCCCACTCAAACCTCCCCCCCTTTGAAGCACTATCAGAAAAGAAATCCTAACAAACTGC
This sequence comes from Phrynocephalus forsythii, assembly GCA_029282475.1. NCBI lineage: Eukaryota > Metazoa > Chordata > Lepidosauria > Squamata > Agamidae > Phrynocephalus > Phrynocephalus forsythii. The sequence goes on along the minus strand of JAPFRF010000005.1, from coordinate 88,930,149 downwards.
AGGAGAATAAAAAAGAATAAACTGTGTTGCTATTCCCCACAGCAGACAGAGAATGAAAGGAATTATTATTTCCTAAAAATTCAATTGAATCAATTCCCTCCCTGCCTGCCTAACTGAAATCTAAAGGCTCCGCGAAATCGAAACTAGTCTAGCACAACAGCCAGCTACACACAACCCTCTCCCACCCACATCCAAGCCCGGACTGAGACTCTTCTGGGAGTGCCTCGCCTTTTCATGCCCTCTTGCACATCCAGAAGTGTCAGTCAAAACCTGGCCATGCGATTAGTAGAATGGGTCCAAAAATTTGCATGGTCCCATCCCATGGCCAGCCCATCATTGCACAGGTGTAAAAAAATAAAAATAAAATAAAATAAAATCAGTGCGACCTTTTACTGCTATAAAAAACCCACTGCTGCTACTGTAAAAATTCAAGCATTTAAAATAGCTAATTTTCGCATGTTTCTGTGGTGCTTTGGTGGTTTTTTGGACCACGATTTCAAAAAAAATATTGCGGATGCCATTTTGGATCCCCCCGCACTGCATGGCAAATGGAGACGCCGAGGATGCCCCCTCCCAGCCCGGTACCAGCAGCCCAGGACAGGAGGGGGGGAAGGCTGGGGGGACACCCCCCCAGAAACCACCCCTCTGGTAGGTGCCCTCAGGCAGGCATATTTTCACCTGCTTTTTTGGCCGGGAATCGGTTTTTTTAATTTTTAAAACTTTTTTTCTGTGCCGCTTGGCATCGCGCGATCGCCGCGTGATGCCAGGAACGACAATGACAAATCAGTCCCAATTTTTCTTTTTTCGGTTCAAGTTTGAGTTCTGACAGCTTAATTGTCGTTACTGTTTCCGTTACGTAACAGAAACGATATCCGAAAACGGAAATGACAATTTCGCCAAGTCGTGCCCATGTCTATTGTGCAGAAATGAGAAAAGCTGTTTCTGTTGAAGTAAATACCTTATCCCATGCCATGGACAGCCAAATGGTGATCTATACAACAAAAACAACCTCCCAGCAACTTTTAGTCAATCAAAGTATGGCACAGCCCTTTTCAAGAAATGTTATCCCCCCCCCCCGATCGAATTACCTGGGAAGAATGGCTTAGGCCTCACTCTACATTATTAAGTAACTTTGCTTTGCTCAGAAAGATTGTGCTTTTGACAATATGGAGACCTATTTCAAAACCTTCTTATCCTTCTTTGCTGAAAAGATTTCAAAACAGTTCACCACAGTATAAGAATTAGGTGATACAATATACAGTTTTAATGCCATGAGAAGGAGCATGATAACAACACACTGAAAAGTAAAACACCACACTAGAAGAGTCCTATCAGCCAAATGCTTCCTGGTAGAATATGTTTGTGGAACATCTTAATACTTCAGACTCTTCTGTTTCCTGCAGGTAAGTCCTGTGTAGAGGGCACAGATGTTACGCAGTCTGGTTCAAAGAGGGGGAGTCCTTGACTGAGGAAGCACATTTGTTTTTCCCCCAAAGAGGTGGCAAAAATCCAAGCACACCTGTTCTGTATCTTTTAAGGACCTATTCTGATAATGTAATGTGAACTTTGTTATATAGAGCCTTTGTTTGCGACCTTGGGCAATTGTGACTCCTAGAAACCCAGGCCAGCAGAGCCAGTGGTGATGGCTTCTGGGAACTGCAGTCCAAGAACACCTGGATTACTGGTAGTTGGGAACCAGGGATACAGAACATGTGTCTACAAGAGAGAACTGTTCACTTCAGTTCATGAACAGCACCTAGAGAATACAGCCAGTCAGGAAGATTTGCTTGCCTTTACATCTGGTCATTTTGCATACAACCCCCAAGGGAAATCTGGGCAACCTTTGGTCCTCCACATGTTATTGGACTTCTATTTCACTTAGCCTTTGGTGTTATTGCCCAGTAGATGCAGAGGCAGTAAGTAGTTCATCAACACTAGGAAAGCCGTAGGTCCTCCACCTTATCCTGAATGTTCAGGAGGGACCTCTCCAGGGACCTGCCCTACCTCTGACACCATTCCGTAAGTGTACAAAATGTTTCCTTGATCTCCATGCCTTGCAACTATTGGCATGAGCCTTACATGTTTTGCCTCTGACCTTTCTCTAAAAACAACCAGCCTGGGTGCTTGCTCCAATTAATCACAAATGTTATGATAGAGTAAAACACTGCTAGTTCCTCCTAAACATAGTAAAATGAGTGTTGTTGATGCTTGTTGGCAACTGCTGTCCTCAGCCTCTCTCAGACGTTGCCTTAAAAGGAAAAGGAAACTACTGTAATGGTAACCTCTTGTTTTTGGAATTTGGGCTTTGAGACACACATGATCCCTCCTGGGTCCTCTCCCTGGTGTAGCCAGCCTGCTGGGTTTGTGCCCAAGGGCCAGTGTGTGCACAGCGCAAGTGGGATTCGAAGAGGTACCAACAGACCCTCATTAACTGATCAGCAACATTTTGCAGGCATTTGGCAAGGGAGGCAAGGCACAAGTATTGTTAACAGGACAGAAGTAACAACCCCCCCTCTGCTCTCAAATATGCTTTGCAGAATGTTGGTTACAAAGACTGCAAATCTGAATACAAGTACGGTACAAAGGAAAATCCAAATTAGCACTGAAGTTCTTCATGTAATCTGCTATTTGTTTATTTAAAACATTTTTAGCCCTCCTTTCTCCCTGGAAAAGACCCAGATGAGGCTTCCTCTACATCATCACCTATCTCCCTAACTCATTTTTATGGAGGTTCAGCCACCACATTCCTGTACTTGTCACTTTTTTTGTTTTTGTTTTTTCATGGATTCTTCCTACTTGCTTAAACTGGAAAATCTGTTAAGCATAAAAGAACAGAATAGCTGCAAACTGGCTTCTAACTGCTAACATGAAGGGATCTCCACATGAAAATGCCTTCACTGTTATTTCACCTGTGTAATTGCAGTGCTATTGGTATTACAGTGGCCCCTCATGTAACAAGCAGTTTGTTTAACAGAAAATCCACTTAAAGGGGGGGGGGAATCCTGAGATAGGCGAAAATCGCTTAACAGCATCGCCCATGGGGCGAATCCATACAATAGAAAAACGTTTGCAATTAGGGATTAATCTGTTTTCAATGCATTCCTTTTGGAAATTTGTACAAAGGAAAATTTGCTTCACAGAATTTCATTTGGAACAAATGAATTCATTTCTACAAGGTGCCAATGCACATCTATTTTTTTTTACCGTTACAGTAGTTATGTGAAAGCTCAGTATCATAGAATCATAGATTAATGGATGTTAAAGGGGCAATATAAGGGAACCAAGTGCAACTCCTTTTCAATGCAATAATCCAAATCAAAGTATATCTGACATATGCTTGTCTAATTTTCTCTTGAACGCCTCCATTGTTGGAGCACCCACTACTTCTTAAAGTAATTGGTTCCATTGCCTAACTGGTCTAACAGTAAGTTTTTCCTGATATTCACTTGAAATTTGGCTTCCAGTAACTTGAGCCCATTGTTATATGTCCTGCATTCTGGATTGATAAGAAACAGATCCTGCCTGTATGACTGCCTTTCAAACATTTGAAAAGTGCGATCATAGCTCCCCTCATTCTCCTTTTCTCAAGGCTATACCTGCTCATTTCTTTCAGTCTGTCCTTATAAGACTTGGTTGTCAGTCCCCTAATCATCCTTGAGGTCTTCCTCTGAACTTTTTCCAATTTCTCAGGATCCTTCTTGAAGTGAGATGTTCACAACTCGAGACAGTACTCAAGATGAAGCCTAATCAGTGCTGAATATTATTTATTATTTATTTATTAGTCTTATACCCCACCCATCTTCCCAATGGGAACTCTGGGCGGCTTACAATAAAATAGTAATACAAAAAAACAGGTAACAAGCAAAACAAAACACAAGGGAGCAAGATGGCACCCCCAAAAAAACCTAACTAGAAAGGTCGCCAAACGCCTCCCTGAAGAGGTGAGTCTTCAGGGCTTTTTAAAAGGCGGGCAGGGACTCAATCAGGCGCAGCTCACAGGGAAGATGGTTCCAGAGCACGGGCCCCACCACAGAGAAGGCGCAGTCACGTGTACGCGATTTCCGCGCCTCTCTGGGTGTGGCCACCCTTAGTGAGCGCGCCTGCGCTGATCTCGTGGGTCTGGTTCCAGTTGACCTTTGAGAGATACGCTCCGCCAGATACTCTGGTCCCAAGCTGTGGAGGGCTTTGAAAGTCAAAACCAGGACCTTGAACCTAATCCGGAGGACAACGGGGAGCCAGTGCAAGCAAGTCAGAACTGGGGTGATGTGCTCGAATCTCCGAGCACCCACCACCAGTCTGGCCATTGCATTCTGCACCCGTTGTAACCTCCGGATCAGGGTCAAGGGCAACCCCACGTAGAGGGCATTGCAGTAGTTGATCCTCGAGATCACCAGGGCCTGCACTACTGTCCTCAGGGAGGACTCATTGAGGTACTGGCGGATCTGGGTGATCCTGTGGAGATGGATAAAAGCGGCCCTGGAAGCAGCCATCACCTGGGCTTCCAGGGAGAGGGCTGAGTCCAGGACCACGCCCAGATTCCTGGCCCTGTCCGTAGGCTGGAGAGAAACACCCCGCAGTTTAGGGAGGGGGCCATTGTACCAGACGAGGGCGCCCCGAAGAACAGAACCTCCGTCTTCTTTGGATTAAGCTTGAGCCTGTTATCTCTGGTCCATTCCAGAACTGCCTCCAGGCACAGATCAAGGGAGCGAACTGCCTCCACTGCAGACGATGAAAAGGAGAGATAGAGCTGCGTGTCATCAGCGTACTGATGACAGCGAACTCCAAATCTCCCGATGACCTCCGCCAGCAGCCTCATGTAAACGTTGAACAGCATGGGTGAGATTGCCGACCCCTGGGGCACCCCACATGGGAGAGTCCAAGGAGCCGACAAGTCATCACCCAGCTGAACCCGCTAAGTCCAGCCACCGAGAAAGGAACAGAGCCAGGCCAAGGCCTGACCCCAATTCCCGCCTCGGCCAGCCGGACCAACAGGTTACTGTGGTCGACGGTATCAAAGGCAGCTGACAGATCAAGGAGAACCAACAGGGAGGAACACCCCCTGTCAGCCTCCCTGAGGAGGTCATCCTGCAGAGCGACCAGAGCAGTCTCGGTCCCGCGAAGAGGTCTGAAACCAGACTGGAAGGGATCCAGGATACGATTTACCTCCAGATATGACTGAAGCCTGGCAGCAGCCACCCTCTCGACAACCTTGCCCAGGAAGGGAACAATGGCAATCAGACGATAGCTGGATAAATCATCCGACGCCAAGCCAGTTTTTTTCAGAGTGGGTTTCACCATGGTCTCCTTTAAACGGGCAGGGAAGCATCCCTCCCTGAAAAAGGCCGGGAAGCATCCCTCCCCGAAAGAGGCCGTGGGAATAGCAGAAACCCACTCGGGCATGTTCCCTTCGGCAGATTTAATAAGCCAGGCCGGGTAAGGGTCAAAGGGAGTGGTCGCCGGCCGACAACAAGCCATAGCTCTGGAGGCCTCCGCGGGAGAAACTGGCCGAAACTCATCCAGGAGGGAGGGACGGAGGGGTGGGGTGAGGGTTAGGGTTAGGATTTGGAGACTATATTCCTGTTAATACAGCCTAAAATAGTATTTGCCTTTTTTGAAGCCACATCACAGTGTTGGCTCATATTCGGCTTGTGCTCCTTGATGATTCCAAGATCCTTCTCACTCGCAGTATTGTTGATCCAGGCACGCCTCATCTTGCAACTGTGTATTTGGTTCCTTTTTCTTCAGTGCTGTACTAATTCCTGATGGATTTCTTTGTTTTCAGCCCATTTCTCAAGCATATCTAGATCCTTTTGAATTTTGTTTCTGCCTTCTAGGGTGTTAACTATTCTGTCCCATTTTGTATCATTTTTTGTTATGTTTGCTATCCCCACCTCCACCCCACCCCTGCAAGTTGGAACTCAGTAATCCTCATAGGGCTTTCAAGGTAAGTGAATTATTTAAGGAGTGGTGTTACCAGTTCCACACCTCCAGTGACTCTGAACCCAAGTCTCATGATGATTCCCAGCACATCAATCTATCTACTAGACCACACTGGGGATGCAAGTTGTGTTAAGGCTGCATAGTAACGTCTGTGCCTGTTCTCTCTATGTTTGAGCTATTGGTGGGTTTCTGATACTGGTTGCTCTGCAAAATTATCTTTTTAAAGTAAATAATTTTCTTAACAACATTCTTGAATACTAGCTATGCTGAGAGAGTTTGAGAGAAGCACGTAGCTGACCTGTATTATTTTGCTGCCTCAGCCAAAACAGGACTTATTATCCCTCACTACCCTGTTCAACAGACAGGCTACCCAAAGCCAAATAGGTTATCTTGGCAATGAGGCAGAAAATTAAATAAGCACCTCTCTCCATATCTGATAGTAAAATGCTTCAGGAGTAGATTACGCTACTGTGGCCCTTTAACAGCATTATATAACTGCTTACTGCTTCCTCAGGGCATTTATACACGACCCCTAAGCTCCGCCGCAAATGGCTGCAAGGTCTGGACCTTAAAAATGTTTACCCACCAGCTCCGGACTTTGCAGACAATTAAGTGCGACCCTGCCCACTTTAGCGCGACCCAGAGCAGTTTTCTTGTACCTGCTTTTTGGATGTGACAAATATTTGATCCAGTGTAAGGATAGTGAGTGCGGGGCTCTCCTGGCTTCTGTTTGTTCTTTTTTTGCGCCCCGCCCCTTTAAGAGATCTGAATGCTGCCGGGAACAAAACGTGCATTCTTTTCTTTCTTTTTTCTCCCTCCCTCAGGCAGCCAGCAACCAGGAAGTGCTGAGGGGGGTGGGGACAGAGGAAGAGCGAGGAACCCCTAAGATCTCTGGTCCGAATTTAAGTAGCTAGTGGATCTTAGGGGTCGTGTAAAAAGGCCCTCAGTCTCCAGAAAGGCTAGCCTGGAGAAGCCAACTCTTTCAAGATTACTGGGAGTAAGAGTAGGTGGTACTTTTATCAGGCCTTTAAAAAATCAGAAGCATTAACTAGTTTTTATTCTCACATTGGTCTTCATCAGGCTGAGTACCACTCAGCAACTGGCCTCTTCCTAATGCCCTAGAAACAATGCTTCCATCTTGGTCTCAAATCTGCAGTGTAGAAAGTAGATGCTACAGTAGCCTTGTACAGAAGCCTATGAAAAAGGCGTTGCCTAGAATGAAAAATTAGTGAGAATGTAAGGAATGGTGGTAATGGTGATGGTAATGATGTTTAACTCGGTCAGTCCAAAAAAGAACTCTTGCTTTTGGAATTGGCTAGCAGATGCAGTTTGAATGGGGGAGGGGGTTATGAAGGAATTGCAATTAGGGGAGTACTATCCCAGTTCTGGTGTTGCTTTGGATGAAGTAATAACTTTCTGTGAGCCTGCCTAGTTGCTCTCTCCTTTGAAATTTATTTAAATGGACAATGCAGGGTTCCACTACCCTCATGCAAAGAAAACAGATACTGCAAAAACGTACAAAGTGCTGTAAGATATGTGTATTTCAACAAAAGGAACCAAACGTGCTGCCAGACAATGTGCAGTTCATCTGAATGCCTTGGAGCAGGAGCCGTGGTGGGGAAACGCTGGATAGTTACAAAGGAAATATGACAGTGTCTAGACCACCTGTAATATCCCATGAACGAGGCCATTGATTGCACAAATCAAAGTTCTATTTCCAAGCAGAACCCCGAAAGCTGCTTTTTCAGACTACTCCTTCCGGAATGGTCAGAAAGTGTGGTCTGAGTTTAGGGATGATAGTTCTTGTCATCCAACTGCAGAGCAACACCCAAGCTATAAAAGGGGAGAGAGAAAAGCTAAATACAATGGCGAAAGCTGTGACAATGCTTCGTCAAGCTTAGGGTCAGCACTGTGTATTAATGTACATTTTGGGGAACACACACAATAGCAGTTGTGAGAGCTAAACCCAGTAATCCTGTCAAAAAGCTGTACTGGAACTTTCCATTGCTTAGTGGAGTGAGGGAGCAGGAAACAGCTGTTGTATGGAATATATCGCCATCTGAAGACAGCCTGTGTTATAGCAGCCCAAGGAGGACTTTTCTGGAAGGCCAAAATATTTCTCCATCCTGCTTTAACCTTTTGTGGTTTAACTGCAGGCTTTGTTCTAGTGACCAGCACAAGTAATAAACAGACATGTGCTTATTTATACTGTATCTTGTTTCAGCTGACATAGGGAGCTTTCCCCCCTGATTCATGATGCTTTGACTGTGATTAATGAAATGATTTTATACTGCTTGTTACATGGTTGGATTTTATTTTTTTTTCCTTAGTACTGTTAAGATATTTTCAAAAGCTGAGTTGTTGGAAGTTATTTTGAGTAAGGGCAGCCACTAATATACTGCCAGAAATAGGAAATTGCTCACTAAAAAGTGGCAAATTCCTTGATTCTCTTTAAGCAGCTGTTATTGCTATTAGGTGCAGGTGCTCAGTGGCCAAAATCCTATTGCCTAGCCAAGTAAATTGCACTAGTGTAGGCCCACTGAATCAATGGCATTGGGTGAAATAATTCTGCAGTAAGTTCCAGTGATTCAAATCGGCCTAGTTTTATGTGATTTGCTGTGCTAGAACAGGCCCAATTAAATAAATGGAACTTATAAAGGAGTTGACTCATTAAATTCTCATTGATTCAGTGGGCCTTGTGCAATTTATTATGTTAAGCTACAGGATGCTAGCCAGTATAAGTTAGGGAAAGGAAAACCTTTGGCTCTCCAGATGTTTCCAACTGTAACTCTCTCAGTCCTTTACCACAGACCTTGCTGCATGGACTATTGTGAAGTTATAGAACAAACCATTCCTGAGCTATTATATCAGCGTTCTCAAACTGAACATAGGAAAGAAACAGGCCTTACTCAGAGAATTTTAGAAGCAATACTCATACTACTAATATGAGTTTAGAACTTTAGATGACTTACACATACATAAATGAGCTTATTCTGTGGATTTTTTTCAACAAACTAGAAGAGTGATTAAGGAAATAATCAAAAGATTTTAAGATTTAAGGATTTAAAGGATCCTTAAAATTCCACCACTCCCTTCCCCCTTTCATTTTCTTCCTCTCCCTCTCTCTCTCTCTGTGTGTGTGTGTGTGTGTGTGTGTGAGAGAGAGAGAGAGAGAGAGAGACCTGGCTGCATAGTTTGGTGGGTTAAGTACCTGGCTGTGGAGCCGCAGTTCAGGAATTTCATTCCTCACTGTGCTTGAGCAACCCGCTCACTTGCAAAACACCCCCAAAGGGAATGGCAAACATTTTTGACTACTCTAATACAGAAAACTAGAAAGCATCACCATTGACTTGATGGTGTATACTGTATTTATTTGTGCTAACTAATTTCCTCAGGCAATGAGAGACAACTGCTCCACATTCAGGTATGAAACTCACTGTGTGACCTTGAGCCAGTGATTGTCTCTTCAGACCAACCTACCTCACAGGTTTGTTGTGAGGATAAAGTGGAGAGGAAGAGCACCAAGGATGCAGCCTTGAGCTCATGAGAAGAAATATAGGTACAAGGGCAACTAAGAAACTCCAGTCATTACATTTTTTTTGCCCCATCAATCCTAAGTATACACTGGAACTCAGAGCCCAAATCAGCTAAATCTTATGTTTCAATGTCCTGGAAATGACCACCAGGAGGAAGATTGACTTTTCTTCCCATTCTTGAAATGGTTTCTGTATGAAATTTTCTATTATACTATCCCAGTGACAGTTTTCTCTATGGTAAATGATTTGCCTCCAAGTAAGACTCTTTGAGGAGGCAAGGATGACACACAAAATAATATAGATCAAAGTCATCTTCAGTACATATAACACACGCTAGTAACGGGCAATGGCCATCATGTCTTCATAGACATGGCACACAGCAAGAGCCTCTGTGCCTGGGTGAAGAGGTCATATTTTGCTTGAGGGCATGAACAACGAAGGATGTTCTCTAGTGGTGTTACTCACCTCATTACACCCCACAAGGTTCCATCCAGAGTCTTTATATTATCAGATGTCTTGTATGGAAGCATTTTGTGAGGCAATCTGCACCATGAATATTTCTGAACCCATGATGATGTTTTCAATGTACGGTCATCTCCCCTAGACCTACAGGATGTTTGCCAATTATCATCCCACTTTGTTCTTCTGTCTCCTCTGTTTACTTTGTTCTTTCTTTTGTACCATGCCCTCAGCCTGCTAATCATTCAGTTTTGCAGCCCAGTATCTCTGTGGAATATCAATTCAGACTGAAGTTTCTTCATGCACAGAAACTCAGCTGCAAACCTTCTATCTCTGCGCTCTGGTAGTTAGGATAGGAATAGTTGGCACTTGGCAGCATCACACAAGCTCACTCCTTTGGTGACAAAGGCCTACCTACCATTTTAAGCATAATTCCATACAAAGTAGTGGAGACAACCCACAAAAATAGTTGGAAAGGTACTGTTGTGTTTCCTCCTACCACCGAAAGAACAAGTTGAGAACATAAAGCAAAACAGATCTCCTTTCACTGCACTCTGTTGTGAGATAAACCCAGCCTGTGGCAGCTGACTTTACAGCCACAATACAGGAAAACCTGAAGAGTCTCTATTTTTAGCATTTTTAGACCTGAAATGCAATCAAAGTGATTCCCCATCAAAAACACTAAGATAAAGACAAAATTAAAAGTAGTCTTACTTTACCTCCCTTTTGAAATGCTTTCTCCTGAACTTGTACTACAAAATTGCTCAAGAAAAAGGGCAGACTTGCAAACGCACTGGGTCTTGTGTAAAAGTATTTTGGGATTTTATAATTAAAATCATTATATTATCTCCCCTTTCAGCAACTGTTTACTACAGCACCATACTGAGTGATCATGTTTTCTCCAGTTGTCTTGTTTCCACAGCTATGTAGCGTGGTGACCCATGACCATATTAGATGAGAATGCTGGCCAAGACGAGGAAGAACATTTTCCCCTTTGTGCAACATCCTACTCAGGAGTCCCAGAGAGAATTAGCAAACTCTTCTGCAGACACTGAAATATGAAAATGTATAGAACAGACTATTGATTGTAAGTACCATCAAGTCAGAAAGGACCTACAGTGGCCCTAATTGGGATTTCAAGTTGTGATATCGAAGGAGTGGTTTTACCAGCTCCACACCCCCAAGTGAGTGTCCATGGCTCAGTGGGGATTCAAACCCAGGCTTCCTGAGTCCTAGTCCAGTCCTCTATGCACTGTAGCACACTGGGTGTCCCACAAACTAGTTAAGAAACTACTCATCATAACCTGTGCACATTGGAAGCTGTTAGGTTGCACGTACAAGCAGATCCAACTAAATGGATCTGAGAAAGTGAGCACATTGGATCCACACTCAGTCATGTGTAGAGCAAAAGGAATGAACACAACAGAACCAGTAATCAGGACCAATGTTTAGTGGGTTTACTCCAAGCCATATTAAGTCTGGAGGCAATCCTGTATTATTTTCAACAAACATAATTCAGGCACAGGTAAACAACCTCTGTGGTCCCAAAGGGCAACTTTTAGTGTAATGATTTAGAGGGGCTGCAAATGCATACAGCCACTCACTGGGGTGGAAGAGAGGTTTCACCTCTGATCTCATTCCAGCAATACTACCCAGTAGTACTGGAATAGAGTTAATGCAAAGGCAACCCTCCTCCCAACGTTCCTCAAGACATCAAGGTGGAAGAGGCAGTGGCTTCTTCTTAGTAACTGGGCCGTGAAAGCACTGTCTTTGTAAGCTCTCCTTCCAGTAGTTCAAGCTCTGCTGGGAAACAAGGCAGTTGTATTCTGGGAAGCAGGACGTGAATAGACGTTTTTCCTTACTTAAACCTGTGTGTGACAGTAGCAGAGGGGTGATGAGAATTTGGAGGCAAACATTTGAGGATCCTGCAGGGTAGGCCTGGTGGGGACAGAGGTTGTCCACCCAGAACTTACTGGATGAATTGCCAAGGCCTCCTTCATATTCTTCATAGAGAAAGTGGGTATGCATGCATACCATGTTATGGAGGAATTTTTTCCCTATAAGAAGCAGGTAAGGAAATTAACATTGCACTCCTTATGTTCTCCCTATATGAACTAGTATAACAGAATATGAGGGCATTTAAAGAACTGGGAATAGTCAACGATCCATTTCCTTTTCTCAAATGACTAACACCCAATTTCTTAATGTTTCTACCAATACAAGAGAATTTTCTTTAGCAACAAAAAGAATTTTAACTGACAGTTTTTCCCACCTGGACCATAGTATCCTTTAACTGTGTATACAATCTCTTTACTACAGTTTTTTCCAGAGAGGTGATCAAATATCTCTACAGACTGGCTGATCCAAAGCAGTTATTTATGGAGATCATATAGATTTTTCAAATGTGTGACGAGGGGTACTGTGGGTGCCACCAATCAAAAATATGCACACTGTGTACAGGGTCCATTACAACTTGCACTCCATGGTCAAATCTATGTTTCTTGCCATTCCAAACTGGAGAATCATGGAACACCAGTTTCACTCTGTGATGCCTCATATCGGTGCTCACATTTATTGAGAACTGCAAAGGAGAGAGAAAAAAGTTTCTTCATGATCTAGATAGTCTTTCAATAGCACACATCACTCAGTCCTATTAAAAGCGAAACAAGAACATTTTCTTGTTGAGCTCGTACTTACTTCAAGAATATACACTATTAAGTTTTCCCCCTGTAAAGGCTTACAATTCAGTTAACATCTGTTAACAAATGGTACTCAATATTTACTGGAACACAATGGACATAACTTCTATTCTAGCAAGACTGCTAAAAGGATTGCTTTGTGCATAGTTTTAAACATGTGATGATAAGGGCATAACTCCCAGCACTTACCAGGTTAACTGTCATGCCCATGACTACAGGAACATATATAAAGTCAAGGGTAGTGATCTGTAATAGGCAGCAATCTTGATCGGGGTTCATGTGGACATCTTTGTACCGGGTGGGCGGTTGGAGACGTTTCAAACAGTTATTCTTAAACTTGGGAGACTCAAAAGAAAAAATATTCATTCAGTTTACTAGAAATTGATTTTTGTACACTAACTATTACAACTGAGGACTATTCCTGCAGACTGAGATTTGGCATGCAGGACAGACTGTTCCATAGTAAGAGAATGTGAAATACTATCTTTGAAGGATTATGATTGGCTTTTGACTGGATAGAGACCACTTATACCATTCTATGTAGGTAATACCTGTCCTTCCATTAAAGCTTTCTTTATTAAGAATTTATAAAAGTTAAAGGGAAATATTTTATTCTACTACTCAGTTTTGAGCACTAATTTTTGTCACAGCATGATTTCAGATGAATATGTATCTTATAGTTTAGAGTCCGTGACAGTTACCTGCCTATAGAACAGAAGCAAACTAATTTAATGGTCAGTAATAATACTCCTGCTACTTTTAAAGCATGCTTAATAGTTTTTGACAACATATTTTTGTTCATAAAAGTCCAGCTATTTCTCACAGAGCACCAGTCATTACAATCACATACTACATACAGTAGGACCCTGCAGATACCAAAATCCACGGATAAGACCAAACATTCTTATCAGAGGGTGACAGTGGCAACAGCGGTGGTTAGGTGTCGGGGGCAAAAGCATTTGCTCTGGACACCCCCTCACCCCCAATGGGCAGCACAATGGACCGGGTGGCATAAAGGCATGCTGGTGCACTGCCCGGTAAGCTTGAACGGTCAGGGGTGTTTCTGGTTGTTCCACCTTCTTGGACAGTGGATCAGGAGATGCAGCAGTGCACCTGAGTGAAGACATGGGAATGTCCTTTGGCAGCGGCAGCAGAAAAAACAGCAGCTGCGGTGGCGGGCAGAAAAAACTCACCTGCTCTCCCTCAATCCCTCTGCCTTTTTGCCTGCCTGCCTGCCTGCCTGCCTTGCTAGCTAGCAGCCCTACCTCTTGCAAGTGCCAGGCGCTGGGGGCCAAAGGGGCAAGACCAAGCACAATTGGCAGCCTGAGACAGGGAGAGGGCACCAAGGCTCCTGGTTATTGCGAGAGGCCACCCCTGGGAGGGGAAGGTAAAGGAAACAGAGGCAAAAGGTAGGGCTGCTAATTAGCAAGGCAGGCAGACAGGCAAGAAGGCAGAGGGATTGAGGGAGAGCGGATGGATTAGTTTAGCTCGATCCCGGCTACCTGCTCTCTCCTGCTCAGGCACAAACCGTGGAGAGCGAGTGAGCAAGCAAGCAAGAGCCAGGCAGGTGCTGGAGGCCGAAGGGGCAAGACCGAGAAGTCATATTAAGATTAAGACATAAAATATGACTTAATGTTGTTGGCTTAGGCATGTCCAAACTTCGGCCCTCATGACGTTTTGGACCACAACTCCCAGAATTCTACGCTTAGACTGCCAATGGCAAAGGACTGTGGGAGTTGTGGTCCAAAACATCTGGAGGGCCGAAGTTTGGACATGCCGCCTTAGTCTCTTACTTGACTGCTCCCTTCTGTCTAAGCAGCTCTGACCATTTGTGATAGAAAAGCAGGCGATGAATAGAGAAAATATCCTGTACTGATATTGGTAAATGTTTAGACTCTAGTTCTCACCTGCTTTTGGAATTTGAAGCTGAATTCCCACAGTGAAGATGGTTGGTCAACTTTTTTTGACCAAAAGAGCAGACACTGATGCAGAAGAGAGAAATATTGGTGATGTGTTGACTAAAATTACAAAGACATAGAGCAACTCATGCAAACAATGTATAATTAATATATTTTCATTATCATTAATAAGAATCTGTTATATTTTTTAAGTATAACAGGGCAACAAAATGCTTGCTTATTCTTCATCCTTCTGGTTCCACATGGACACTGAATGAAACATAACACCAAAGTAGTCATACAACAGAATTTCCTGTGCATGGCATTTATACTAATAAGTCAATAGCAAGGAAGTTAAGGGCTGATAATTATCAATGGCAACAAGTAAAAAGCATTGTTATTTTTCTGCAAGAAATGCAAAGTTCAAGAAGTCATCTTGAAGGCTTATAAGAATTGTGCAAGTTTAAACTTCCAACCTTTAAACTCTTTGATTTCCAGTTCATAAATTACCCCCTATTCTCTTAATGTTCCTTGAGCAACAGGAATATTTTTTTACCATGGGGGGGGGGGAAATCAACCATCACTTGGGGGGGGGCTTGTTTCAACTACTGCAGCCACGGTGCTGACAGGTCTTAATTTCAAGACAACCCTCTGGGATGGATAAATTGGCCTGTATGCAGCTGTGAAACACTAGACTGACAGCTTGCATTTTAGATTATCAGTTTGGGATTTCTTTGCTTTGTGTGACAAATTCATTAAACTTGTATTAAGCAAATCCTTTTTTGGGCATTTAAAAGTAAAACTTGAGGTGAAGGCACACCACAACTTCAGAAACAGGCTATAAATACTAGCAAGAAGTTTTGTAGAATTTCTGTTCTGAAAACACAAACAGATAAGTTGAAACAAAATGTCCGCTTTATGGTGCTCTTTAAGTGAATGTTTCTACAGTCTCGAATTAAATGAAAGTAAATTCAAGGTATAGTTCGAAGTAAGTATTCTTAGTTTAACGAAACAAACAAAGTTCAGGAAGCATATGTACTCTAAATGCCTATGGAGGAACTTAGGTTAGTCAGTTTATTGATATGGTCTTTAGACCAATCAACAGCTGAATAATCTAATCAGCAAGAGGGATAGGTTAGAAAAGCTGCTAAGGAGAAAGCTGGAAGGACTCAGGATCAAGGCACTTGCAGCAACAGAGTCTGTGTGTAACAAGGAGGTAAATCTCCCTCCAACTGAGAGTAGTATTTCCAGTTTTAATTTACGTTGACATGTTCATTATCAGACCTACAATTTTAATAATGTATGACTCATTCACAGAATCCTACAACTTTAAACACTGACTCCACAATAAAGCCTAATGGGCCACATGGCAAAAATGGATTTGCTATAGCAATATCTATTGAACAGTCCTTATGGGCAAGGGCTGACTCCCTGCCATCCAGGACAATGGGTGAAAATACTCTTAGTTTTACATTGTGCAGACAAAGGCCTTCAAATAAGCCTTCTGTTCATTATAAGCAGACTTCATACGGGAGACATCCACAATCCAAACTGTAATTCATGCAGTAGCAAGCTTCCATGCAGGCTAGTATCCCTTTGGGGCTCGATAACAGCATGCACCCTGAGGATAACTTAGCTTCTGAGCAGCTTTGAATATTAGTCACAAGGAGGAGATGAGTTTATGAACATGAATACCTCCTAAGGGTCAGAGGACGTCATCCACAAGTCAGCTCTCCTACCCTCCTGGTGTTTACCATGTGGCCTGCTGCTCCAAACAGTGGGGGATGTCTTTAAGGACAAACTTCTGCTGCCACCACAATGGCTCCAGTGTCCTACAGAAACTACACTGGGAAAAAGAAAAGGAAATTAAATAGCAAAAGCTGGATTAAGTAGCCAAAAGGAGCAAGTCTTCCAGCCTTGCATGCTCTCAAGGTATGCCATTATCTCCCATTAACGAGAGAGGATGATAAATGAAGAAAACCAAAACTGAAGCATAGGGCTTCTGTGGATGTGTAGTGTACAAAAGCATTGTTGCACAAACAAATGCACGATTTGCAGCTTATTAATGCTAAGGCGCAAGAGAATCGGATTGATGCCAGATTTCTCTGCTTTTACAAAAGGAACCATAATGGCTGCTACAATATAGCCTTTTGACATTTAATTTCCTTTTTAGAGTTGTTACTTCTTTCCACCCGAAGGGCTGAAAAATTGTTAGTAAGATAGTAGCCGTCAGCTGTGGACACCAAAGCCGTTGTGATATGAACAAGTACCCAAATTGCTAATTCTTTCAGCCCCAGCATATTGGCAACTGGCTAACCCCAGCATGTGGAACAAAGTTGTTTGTAGTCATGCAACAAACTGCTAATGGACTATCCAGAAACACACACACACACACATGTACAGATCTGTGTTTCTAGACAGAAGAAAACTACATACAGTACTGTGTTAAATATTGACTAACTTAAAACTTCTTCTTTAACAGATCAAACACCAAGCAACTATGCAGTACATTTTCTTTCAAATCCAGAAATCAAGCATTAATGAACAAGCAGAGGTGGACAGAATAATTCCTTATAAAGACAATCTATTCAGAATGTGCTCATTAACATGCACTTCACATCACTAACAGACAACTGGATAGATAAACTTCTCCTGAAACCCTGCTACTTACTTTTGAATTTTTTAGAGTATTTGGAGTAGTATCTGGAATAGCTGGATTTCTGGCTATTCGTGAAGCAAACGGTCTGTACATATGATATAAAGAACGAATTACACATGCACGAAGGCAGTACATCTTTTCCATCGACTTTGGTTGTAAACGGATGGGGAGGCAAGTATTCCTATTGTAGTGCCTGGGAGAAAATGAACACACGTTTAAGACAAATACCAAATTCCATGGAATCAATGAACCAGTTGTTAACTACCCATTTCCATCCTGCCCCTCCCAAACTTGCCTGACTTCTGTGTACACCCTCCATACTAAACCTTATCTCAACTACTTATCACCTTGTAGCTTTAATGTAATGTTGTCTATTAACGCTGTAAGATGTCCCTCAATCTCTTGTTCTCAATACTTTAAAATGTCTCAATTGTATTGGACTATATATTATCCCTCATTACTGCAAGCCGCCTTGGGTCCTTTTCCAAGGAGAAAGGTGGGATAAAAATACTCTAAAATAAAAAATAAAAAATAAATTATCCATTTCATTCTTGAAAACACAAAACCTTTCCAAGTCATGGGAATGCAGCCTGAATCTGTATCTACCATCTATTGCAGTGGTCGTGATCCTTTGGCACTGCAAATGTTTTGGACCACAACTCCCAGAATTCCAAGCCTAAATTGCCAATGATAAAGCACTGTGGGAGTTGTGGTCCAAAACATCTGGAGTGCCGAAGGTTCGCCACCACTGACCTATAGACTGTGACATAGCATCCTGAAGCTCTCTCTGTATACTAAACTCAGGTCAATTCCATTAGACCAGAATGGAAGTTTCCCCTAAACCAGAAAGGGGAATACAGGAGGGCAAATACACTTACAAACCCAATGTAAATAAATCAAGAATCTCTGCTAGAAAAATTACACGGCACACTTGAGCACCATGGCTGATGAGGGGAAAGTTTGCTGGCGTCATAGCCCAAGCCATCCATCAAATTGTGTGCCTCTCACAGGGGATTCTGTAAAACCCACTATAGAGGTACCTCAACTTATGCCAGGGGTGTCCAAACTTCATCCCTCCAGATGTTTTGGACCACAACTCCCAGAATTCTAAGCCTGTATTGCCAATGATAAAGGACTGTGGGAGTTGTGGTCGAAAACATCGGAAGTGCTGAAATTTGGACATCACTGACGGATTAATCCGTTCTGAAGGCATCTTCGGAAGTCTAATAATTCGTAAGTCAAACAGCAGTTTCCCATAGGAATGCATTGAAAATCCTTTCCGGATTTTATATTGAGAGAAGGGTACTGCAGCAGGAGGTAGATTACAATGAAAATAAGGCACCATCTATGCTTATTTAAAATATTTTTATTTCACCTTTCTCCTTAAAAAGAATCCAAGGTGGCTTACATAATTAAAAAGACAATATTTAAAAATCTAAAAACCACGAGTGTACATTTAAAAAAAAAAAGAATTAAACAAGTATTATACTAAAAACAGCAAGTAGAATCAATACTAAAACATATTTACAACAACAGAGCACAACAATCCATTTAAGACATGTAAGATCTATAAAAGGCATATGGCCCTTGTATACAATTCAAAAGTAAGGATAGATGATACCTCTACCAGACCACCCAAAAGTCACTGGCAAATGTTTGCTTTTTTCTGCATGGTCCTTTGGCAGGCTGCTTGTCAATTAGTTTGTTCATGAACAGTTTCACAGCTTTTGTCTGGGAGAATTCCATTATCACCACAGGTGGAATTTAAAACAAACACTCTTCACTTCGTTTTGCAGATTGATTTTTTTTCAAATTGGTAGAGAGATCTAGTTATATATATTTTTGGAACTCTTGTATTTTTTTAGCCACCCAAATAAAAGTGGTCCCCAGACTAACAAAGCCTGTAAAGCTAGCATCTGCTTGTGATTTTTAATGATCTAACAGAGATGTCACCTACTCTTGCCTTTCCATCTGTAATATGAAAGCACAATTTGGCTTTTTTTAATTTAAAAAATATCAGTATGTTATCCTTTGACCTTTTTGGTGTGACCCCCAAATCTCAAGGTTATCATTTTGTTAAGTCCATAGGCAAAACTTTTCAGGTGGCCCTTGTATATATTATGCTACATGGAAAGCAGGGTTGCAGGAATCCATTCCACTATGGGAAGCTAACTGTAGTGGTAATCACTGCAAATAAAGTCATTCTTGTGGCACCGATTTTCAGTAGTTAAAGACTTCTCCCATTCCTAGTTTCCCAGTGATGAAAGGGATGACACAGGAACTATGGGTGCTTGGGACAGAAGTAACAAATGTTTAATTTCTAAAAGATATTGTCTCAGTTTATGTCAGCAACTATAAGTATGAGATCAATTAGTTGCTGTATTAGATCAACTTACAAAAACAGGCTTTCAGCCATCATAAACTGTATTCCAGAATTTAAAAATAATTATAAATATTGCATATTTCATAGATATATTATTCCTTATGCAGGCCTCTTAAAACTGTATCATCAGCCCTGACCCTTAAAACTGCAAGAGCGTTGTCTCAATAATGTATTTACAGACTTATCATACCTTTTGTAAAGTCTGCTCCAAAAGACAGCAGTGCAAGTAACAATCCAGGCTCTTTTACAAATGAGAGAAAAATTCACAGTGTCTTCTGGGCGTATGTAGGATGCCAGCATCAACCAAATATCGATAGGATATTCCTTGCCTGCTATTCCATCCGAATTTTCTGAACACAATGAACAGTGTTACTGATCATTATTGTATTTTCATGGACAGCAGAAAACCAAAAACAAACTAAAACAAACAAACAACAACAACAACAACCAATTGCAAAAATCCTCATGTTAACTCTTGAGATGGCATAACCTTGAGAGGTAAACGGCCCACACATTAGGAGAGGCTGACTGGTTTCTAAGCCTATGGTGATTCCTTAACTGGGGAAACTGCCTCCTAAATTTATGCTGTTTGGGATATGCTAGGTAAGAGGGTTTGGGCCAGCGGGATTTGGCATAATTAGAACAATGTTCAAGCTTTCCTTTATTGCAAAAAGAGGCTACTTTTTTTTACTAATTCTGATATAATATGCTCAGAGTACATTCATCTTATTATTGCACAATGAGAAAGTCTATATAAACTATGTTGCCATGTGAAGAACTGTGGTTATAATACTCATTTTGCTAATGTAAAAGTAAACCTCAGGGTCTTTTTTTTTTGTACCAGTTCAGCATACTCCCTCCCCCGAACCGGTACAAGAATTTCATTACATATGATGCAAGCCATAAACCAAGACAGCCACCGTTTATCCACAAACAAGTACAACTTAGTTATCAAGCAAAATTTTTGTAAGATGGGACATGTACCCAGTTACTAAACAAACAATAACAGTTTTTAAAACCTATCTCACTGGGGTTTCCCCCTTTTCTAATCAACATTGTAGCATATCCAGGATTTCCCAGATTAATCTTTAAAATACTACACAAAGGAGTGACAAGTCTTGCCTTTCTCAGTGTTACTGCCGAGGAGGAATCTGAACCCTAATACAAAACAAAACTGGCTTTAGATAAGCATAAAGCAGCAAGAAAAGCAAAGTTGTGTGCCAATAAATAACTGTAAAAAACATTATTGAGCAATTACGTGAGAAATGTAAAACCTGGGACCCTCCAGAAGTTGCTGGACTGCAATTCTCATCATCCTTTCTCATTGACACTGCTGGTTCAAGACGATAAAAACTGCTCGTCAACAACCTATACAAAACTACATGATGCTAACTCACACACAGGTCACAGGGAAGCAATTAGTTTGACAAATAGGAACTACCCCAAGAGAACCCCCTACATGCAATGATTAAATTGATCATCATTCTTACCTTTATGCCTCTTGCTTTTTTTCTTTCTAGACAATATTCTACCATTAGTTAAATCCATCAAATCCATCTCATCGCTACTGCCACAGGATTCTGCCACTGATAATACTTCATCAGTTGGTACACATGATGCTTCCAAGCCACACAGTGATTTTACTAGAACCACAAGCAGACACATTATGTTGAGCTGGTAAATGTCCACGAACAAATTCACATCAACTAGTAATCTAATTTCTCTAGAGCAGGAGAATTAATGTGGAAAAGCAAAAGCTCTACATACAACATGACTTCTGTTTTTCAAAGTTCAATCTCTGTCTTGCATTATGCTTGTGGTAGTGAAACCTTCAATTAGCTCAAATGCTGTGGTAGCGTGGAAGGCTCAGTGAATTTAAGGAATTAACAGTCAAGATTATTTAATTTAAAAATACTTGTCAGATGGGATTAAAGTTTATGCAGGAGTTGATTAAGAAACAGGAAACTAATCCAAATTCTACCCTTTTAGAAGTAGCCACTATTGCTGCCAGGTAATCATTTTCAGAGCTGAAAGCTTGTAACAATTAAACCTTGCTTTGATCACTAATCTTACACAGTTAATGTTCAGTTTGTAGCTACAACTTGCTTTGTTAAATATGTAAGTACACTTGCATCAATTCTCATTCCAGAACTCTCTATTTGGAGAAAAAACTCCAAAGAAGACAGATATTTGAGAAAAATATCTTAAAAGTTCTGCTTCGATGTATAGTTGCTTTATTAGATCAATCTGACAAGTGACATGCAATCAAGGGCATCTGAAATATTAACACATTAATATACAGGTGTTAGGGATTAGCGCCACATCATATGTGAAGGTAATCAGCTTTTCCACTTGCATATGGTACCTGCAAACAAATGCACTCCTGGTATTGATGAGACAGGACTGAGAAAAAACACATGCCACACAAATTCCATCTCTTTAGTTTGACCAAGTGAGTGAAATACATGATTACTAGTGCATGAAAAGCGACACCTGCACAACCTGATGACAAGTGGCAGAAAACTAAATCAGAAACGCTACACCAAACAAAATACAGAACGTTATGCCTGGTGCACCCACATGCTCTCTCAAAAGTGGCCTTTGGACTTCAGTCTACCTCCTACCAACCCACGGTCAGAATCCCGTTTTTGCTTTCCTAAAAGGAAGCGGTGGCTTCTAGGTTAGGGCAAAAGAAAACGCTGCTTTCGGGACGGGCTTCGAACTTTTTGTTTTTTCCCCTTCCAAAGTTCAAAGGCACCTCCACCTCCCAATCCGGCTGCTTCTTTCCTGCTGAGAGAGGAAGGGCCAGCCGGTGCCTTCGCGGGGACTCACCTTCCTGCTGCACCGCGTTGGCGACGGCTTTCTTCACCCGCCCGGACTTCACCACGGCGGGATCCGAGTTGGCATAGTCGGCCACGGTCACTGCGGAGGGGGTGGGGGGGGGGAGAAAAGCGGCAGCGTGACACAGGTCGGGTGGAGAGGCCCTTCGGGGGGTGGGGTGGGGAAGGAGGGAGGGAGGGGGCGCGAAGGGGACCGGGCTACTCACCGCGCTCCCAGGAGACGTCGTGGGCCGCCCGGGCCTTGTGGCGCTTCCGGGCCCCGCCGCGCTTCCGCATGGCCGAGTCTGACGGGGCCGCCGCTAGCAGCCTCTCTCGGGGAGCCATCTCCGACGCGGCGACGGCGTCGGCCGAGCCACTCCTGAGCTTCCCCGCTGGGCTCCGCTCAGCTCCTGGGCCATCCCGCGCGGGCCGACCCCGAACCCCGGCCCCGGCCCCCGTCGACGTCGCCGCCGCTCTCGCGACATCCAGGGACGGTGGTGGTGGCGGTGGCGGTGGCGGCGCGCAGGATGGACGCACAGGCCCGGCGTCATCCGGGCGCGACGGCAAGGGCGACGCGCCCCTTGTTGTTGCTGTTGCGGGGCGACGGCCGGTCGACCCACGTTTATGGCGCCTCGAGCCTATGTGTCTCCAAGACGATCTCCAAAGCGTCCAGTTCTGGTTAAGCCCTGCTCAGTTTTTGCAAACGCAAGCCCGTGCCTTCCCGAATTGAGTCAATCTCCTATTCGGCCTTCCGCTTTTCCTCTTGCCCTGAACTTTCCCCAGTATTTCCCCCCTCTTATCAATCTTGCCTTCTCATGATGTGCTCAAAGCCTCGCTCTCTTATTTTTGCCCCCACAGAAAGTTCAGGCTTGGTCTGGCCGTCCAAGGTATCAGCAATGCTCTCCTACAGCACCCTAATCAAACGTATCAATATTCTTCCTAGAGCTTTCTTTACTGTCCAGCTTTCATACCCATAACATAGTGATCAGCAATGCAAGTGCATGAATGATCCCCTTGTCTTCAGAGATCCTTACACTTGGTGATCTTTTCTAGTTCCTTCATTTCTGAGGCTTCTGATTTTGCAGTCTCCATTTGGGTTGGCGACTGAACTAAGGTATGTAAAATCTTTAACAATTTCAATTTCTCCATTGTCAACATTAAAGTTGTGCTGTTCTATAGTCCTCATTATTTTTGTCTTAAATGTTCAACTACAATCCTGCTTTGACCCTTTTTTCTTTCACTTTCATCAGAAATTGTTTCAAGTTGTTGCTGCTCTCTTCTGGTAAAGTGATATCATCTGCATATCTTAATTTATTGATATTTTCCTCCAATTTTCACTCCTCCTTCAGCTGAATCAAGTTTGGCTTTCCATATTATAGGTTCTACATACAGATGGAACAGAGACAGGGATAAAATGCATCTTTGGGCCTTTTCACATGACCCCTAAGATCCGCTGGCCACTTAAATTCGGACCAGAGATCTTAGGGGTTTGTCGCTATTCCTGCGTTCCCACCCCCTCTGCACTCCTGGCTGCTGGCTGCGTGAGGGGAGGGAGAAAAAAAGGAAGAAAAGAATGCTGCTCACCTCCGTTCTGCTGTCCCGGCACTGCATTCAGATCTCTTAAAGGGGCAGGGGGCAAAAAAAAACAAACAAACAGAAGCAAGGAGAGCCCAGCAGTCACTACTGTTATATCCACATCAGGAATTTTCACCTCTGGAGAGCAGGTACCTGAAAAGTGCGCTGGGATGCGCTTAGGTGGGTGTGGTCGCACTTAATTATCTGTAAACTCCAGAGCTGGTGGGGAAACAATTTTAAGCTCCGGAGCTTGGAGCCATTTGCGGCGGAGTTTAGGGGTCGTGTACAAAGGCTCTTAGTCTTGACACCTTTGCCAATAGGAAAGCATTCTGTTTCTCCATATTCTGTCCTCAAGGTAGCTTTTTGGCCTCAATAATGGGTTACATATCAGGACAATCAAGTACTGAGGTGCATCAATTTCTTTGAGAACAAGGTATAGTTTGTCATGATCTACACAGTCAAAAGGCTTAGCTGTAGTCTGTAGGCTGATCTGAAATTATTTGGCTTGCTGCAATAGCCAGCAGATATTTGCCATGTGATCTTGAGTACCTTTTCCTTTCCAGACTCCAGCTTGAACACCAGACATTTTTCACTCCATGTAATGTAAAAGCCTTAGTTGTAACACACAGCATCATTTCACGTGCACAGGAAATCAGAGCAGCAGTCTTATACTGTAGTTCCTGCATTCCTTGGCGTAGCCTTTCTAGGTACTGGAGTGTATATTGAGTGTTTCCAGTCTGTGGACAGTTGTTTCCATATTTGTTGACATATTCTTTTTAGGATTGTAACAGATTCTTTGTGGCTTTAAAGTATTCTTTTGGCATTTCTGGAGGAAAAGTCCATCATGGGTTACAAACCATGATGGAGATGTGTAATCTCCAGAATTAAAACTGGGGTACTTCAAGAACCAGAAGCAGGGAGTAGTATCAGGAGACAGATATCTAGTCTCCCAGACGCATTTGGTGGAGCCACTGGAGATACAGGAAGCTGGACTAGATGGGCCCTTGACCTGATCAAGCATGGCTCTTATTATGTTCTTATGTTACACTCCTGGCAATTTCTTTCTTTGTAGTGCTTTAGGAACAGTTTTCACTTTCTAGAACTACAGGTTCTTCATTATACTGTAGTCTTCTTCTTTAGAAGAGTTGATCATCCTTTTGTCCCTTTTGTATACGTTGTCACTATGCTGTTTCTACCTTCTTTATTTTCTCCTGATTAGATAACATGCATCTCTGTTGACCACTCAGCATTCTTAATCTAGCTTGAATTTTTGATCCCTAGGCCAAAATTTCCAGCAACATTTGGTTCTGTTTGTTTCCTCCTATTGCATTCCAGTAATCTATTTATTTATTTCTAGGATTATATGCATGTCTTATTTTGGTAACTGATCAATTTTCTCCTGAATGCTTGCATAACAGCTTTCAATTTCATCTTCTTCAGTATCTGTAATTATAGCATAGACTTGATTGATGGTTATGTTGGCAAATTATCCTAGATGTCTGATGGATATTATTTGTCCACACCTTGCATTGTAGCCCCTAACTGCCTGTGATATCCTGCCTCAATATTAGAGACACTCCATTTGTACTGAGTTTGTCACTTGTAGGGTAAAACACTTTGTAGTTTTGACTGAAAATGTCCAATTCCAGTCCACTTCAGTTAACTGACATCAAGTGCTACAATGTTTTAATGTTCCATTTATTGCTTTACAATTTTGAGTTTATCTTGATTCATACATCTCGTATTTTTGCTCCAATTGTGTGTGTTCTGCATCATTAGACCTTCTTTTACTTATCCTTTTGGCTTTACTCTAGTTCAGGGGTCCCCAAACTGAGGCCCCCCAGGGTCCTGAATCTGGCCCACGGGAACAACTGCAAACACCCCCCGGCACACCCCCACCTCACTTTGAAAGCGAGCAAGCGGGCCGGCCTCCGCTGCTGTTTCTATAGGTGAAGCAGTTCAAAGCTGCCCTGATGCGGGGCAGTTTAAAATGGGAGGACCTCCTTTGCCCCCCCCCGCCACCCAGATGGCTGGTGTGCCAGCTGCGCACTGTTTCATTCAGCTGCAAGGCACCCGCTTACCCCCTCCGTGCCTCCCAGCCCCCTTGAGGACCCCTGCTCTAGTTGCATCCTTAGTGGCCATGCTATTTGTACTTGTTTTCTCTGCCCTGTAGCTGTTAGAAAGCCTTCTGACTTGGGAGTTTCATCCTTAAGCACTATCTCTTTTTTCACCTGGACAGTCTTATCATAGGGTTTTCAAGGTAAGAAAGGTCCAACAGAGGTTTATTGTTCCCTCCTGTAGCTTTCTAACAAAAGTTAACTTGAGTGTCACTGCTGTTATCTGTGAAAGATCCCTCGCCAATGTGATCTTTGGCTAGCTACCCTCCAGATGTTTTTCCATCCCCATGACTATCCATTCTGTTGAAGTGGCTGTTCCTCTGGTCCAGTGCCTCAGCCATGAACATTCCACCTTGGGTTGGCCCAGCTCACAGTCCAGACTTGTAATGGGGATCTAGCCTCCAGATGGCATTGCTGTTGGCTTCCTGGGTCAAGTCCTTCAGCATATTATTTTATTTATTTATTTATTTTGAAACTTGTATACCGCACCGTCTTCCCGAAGGAACTCCGGGCGGTTCACATCAAAGCAAAACAAGAACAATTAAATACAACAAACAGATAATAAAATCAATTCAAAACACAATAATAAAAATGGCATGGAGGCAGATGGCGGGCAAGAAAAAAAAATCAGGAGTCACCAAACGCCTCCTGGAAAAGCAAGGTCTTTAAGGCCTTCCGGAAGGCAGGCAGCATCTGTGCAAGGCGCACTTCGCTTGGGAGGTGGTTCCATAGCATAGGACCAGCCACAGAGAAGGCTCTGTTACGGGTAGATGTTTTCTGAGCCTCCCTGGGCATGGCCACCCGCAGCGAGTGTGCCCGCGACATCCTAGTTGGTCAAGCTGATGTTGACCGCTGGGGGATCCGCTCTGCCAGGTAATCAGGTCCCAGGCCATGGAAGGTTTTATAAACTAAAACCAAGACCTTGAATCTAATTCGGGATGCAACGGGTAACCAATGCAGGCGGGCCAGTACTGGGGTGATGTGGTCATATCGACGCACACCCGCCACCAGTCTGGCTGCTGCATTTTGCACCCGCTGCAGTCGCCGAAGGAGAGTCAAGGGCAGCCCCATGTAGAGCGCGTTGCAATAGTCTAGCCTCGAGATCACCAGCGCTTGCACCACAATTCTGAGGGAGTCCCCATCTAGGTAGGGACAAATCTGGGCTATTTGTCTCAGATGGAAAAAGGCAGTCCTGGACACAGCAGCCACCTGGGCCTCCTTAGTGAGCACCGGGTCCAGGACTACGCCCAGATTCCGGACACTGTCCGACGGCTGGAGGGAAACGCCCTCCAAGGTGGGAAAAGGGCCTCCGTAGCCAGATGGGGAAGTCCCAAAGAACATAACCTCAGTCTTCTCGGGGTTGAGTTTGAGTCTGTTGGCCCTGGTCCATTCCATGACTGCGCCCAGGCACTGGTCGAGGGTCCGGACAGCCTCATCTGCAGAGGTCATAAAGGAGAGATAGAGCTGCGTGTCACCAGCGTACTGATGACAGCAGACTCCAAATCTCCTTATGACCTCTGCCAGCAGCCTCACATAGATGTTAAACATTATAAATATTAAACATTATAAATATTAAATTGTGCATCCATGAAGGTGGCAATAGAGACAATTGCAAAGACATTGTCTTCTGTGCAAGGATATCTGGACAAAGTGAAAGCAAACAACAAAACATGCTGCTATCAAAGTTCCCTCTAATTTTCAGCCCTGCTGAAAATCCTCCTCTTGTGCATGTGACTCCATGTCCACGCCCACTCCCATTCTGGGTTCCATCCTGACTGGAACCAAAGGGACTAGAAATAGTTGCTATGTGTGAACAGAGGAGGAGGAATGCTGCACGGGGGCAGGGACAGAGTTGTGTGTGCTTGCACAGATGTGCAATTTAGAGCAAACCTTGATGACTACATTTTTGATTTTTTTAAAATTTTGGTTTGATTTTATCAGTAGTAGTAAACTTGACACTATACAGGATAGCAACTCTTACCAAATGTCCCCAAATGTCTTCCATTCCTAAAACATCCATTGATTTTTAATGTGTAAAGTACCCTTCAAGCCTGGTGCAGCATAGAAGGCTTTTTAAAGATGGTTGGGCATTTCTCCTGCCTAATCCATTACACCCAGCTTAGTATGTCACCAGAAGACCACTCATAGTCATACCTGCACATCCTCTTAGAGAATAAAACAATTGATTACACAGGGAAAAGTCTATTTGAATCATTCCAGTTTGAAAACAAGGTAGAAGCCTCCAGTAGCAGCAAAAAAAAAATATTTCCACCAGGACCATATGCACATGGAGACAGATAGACTGAGGGGGTGAAGAAGGAGAGAGAGCAACCCAGCCAGGCCTGAAATTGACCAGAGACATCACTAGGCTTGGGAAGGAGGAGGTCCTGCTCACACAGTGGCAAACCCCACAAACACAATTTACACTGACAGAGACATTCACTTATGTCAGATCAATTTAAATTAAATTGCTTTGACATCTGAGCTTAAAAAAACCAATCCTCTGGCAGAAGAGTAAAATATCTTGCTTCAGATTATAACACGATTCCCTGTCAAAACAATCCAGGCCTTCATGGGTTAACTAATTAAGAACATGCTAAACTTGATTTAAATATGGAGGTTTTTTTCCCTAGTGCAAATCTTCTTTTACTTTGACACTGAGTAATGGGCTGCACATTTACAACACTGCTTGCTTACACACACACACACAGAGAGAGAGAGAGAGAGAGAGGGAGGGAGGGAGAGAGAGAGAGAGAGAGAGAGAGAGAGAGAGAGAGAGAGAGAGAGAGAGAGAGAGAGAGAGAGAGAGAGAACATTTCCATACCACCCTGCAGTTAAAACTAACTCCTCAAGGTGGTTTTCAACAACAGAACAAAACAACAGAAAAACTTATTAGAATTAAAATGGCAAATTAAAGGCAACATACAAAGCAACCTGGCAATGATAACGCAGCTATTTAAAAACATGTACAGATAACAGTATAATTGCTAGGCAAGTCTTTTGGGGGAGCAACATGGACAAGGAACATTAGAAAAGGAAAAACTGTCTCTCCAGTTGCCATCTGCATAATCTCAGCTGGTAAGACAGTGGAAGAGAGCCTCTGGAGTAGATCTTTAATGTGTGAGATTTGTATGGAGCAGATAATCTTTGACGTTCCTGGCTTGCTTCCAGTCATGCAGGGCATACGTGATGACAGGAGCAGAACTGGCTATGACTGCTACCAAGAAGAAAGGTTTTATGGTTATGGTCGAGAGTCAACTAAACGTCAGCTTATTGTACAATAGCCTGAATGAGGCAAACCAGTGTTGAATTTTTTTAGGGGGAAACCCTAAAAGTGTCAGTGTCATAGAAATTGCATATAGAATTCTCTATTATAGTATGGTATGCAATATTCAGATTTCTTCATTTTCTAGAAACATTTCTGTACCTGGAAAGAGGACAGAAAAGAGTAACAAATACTGGCCATGCAGTACTTTGATTTGGATTCCTGCATTGAAGAGGAGTTGGACTCATTGGCCTGTTAGGCCCCTTCTAACTCAATTATTCTGTTATTCTGACCTATTGTGACGTTAATAGCAAAGTATTTAAAGAGTGCAAGGTATTAATAAGTTACTTTTGCAGTGCCATTCCCCAGTGAGTTTCCATGGCCAAGCAGGGACTTGAACCCAGATCTCCCGAGTCCTTGCGTGACATCTACTACACTGCAGTACCTCTGCAATGCCTTCTCTGGGGTCACTGTTGCTTAAGCCCTGTATTCTTGTTCCATGCTCCTTTGCTGGAATATATGGGGTTGGCTGGGGGGGTATGTTTATTTCACACCCCATCTGTGGCCCTATCAGTATGCACGATTCTCAGTCTGCTCCAAAATAATTCACATATTCAGAAGTGCTCTATCCTTAGGAACATTTTAAAAGCAAACCCATGTCCACACTGTTTTTAAACAGAAGAAACACTCTACAAATACTCAGGCATACTAAAGCCACTTCTTAAAATGTGGAAGAAATGTTACTATTCTTAGCTATATTCAACCTATAATGTTAGATATTTTAAAATGCATCCTGGCATTCTTTTTTAAGCTGAAGTATTATAAACTGATTGTATTTTACATGACATTAACAGTCTTCCTTTTATGTATCACCTTTCTTGGCTCCATTCAGCCTTTATATTAAATGGTAGCCTTAATATTTCATACAGCATCATGAGCTGAATGTGTATTTATAGAAGTTGGCACCAGCTAATAATTCATCCCCCATCCTCCATTTCCTAAGTAAAGCTAGAAACTCATATCTCAAAGATTAGGAGAAAAAAACCCATTGGATAGAGGCCAGTTCCCCAACTGCAGGTATTCTTCCGCAGCAGGTCCTTAGCCAGGCTTTCAACTTAGCATTTTGCATTTTCATTTGGTTAAATTAATATTGTAGTCACAAATATTAATCCCCAGGATATGTTTGTATCATGCCAGGCAGATCCCTCTCCCTGTTTGCTTTATAATTATATAAGACTATCCCTGTCTGTTTAGAAACAAGTCCTGTGCTCTTTTACACGCGGCTGTGTGTGACTCACAACGTGAAGCTCTGTGTAGGACTCTCAGGAAAACTGGCATAGGAGAAAGGCTGCCACTAGAGAGCTATTAGTCACAAAGGCGGAACATTATTTCAATATCAAAAGATTACATTTCTGGACATCAGCAGGTGGGGGAACACACACGGGAGCTGCTATTGCACTCTTGATCTTCTTGCATCTGGTGGGCCACTGCTGTAACTGTGATGAGGCTTGTTTTGGAGGTGCTTCAAGGCTTCTCAGAGAGCTTGGGTTCCCATTGCCACGGAAGCCAGTCGTGCTCTTAATTCTTTGGGAACACGCCATTTTCCCAGGACATGCACTTAAGCCGAATGGAATGCAATTCACCAAGCAGAGGGGAGTATTTCTTCACATGTCACAATTAAGCTGTGCAATCCACTGCCACAGTATGAAGTGATGGCCACTAGCTTGAACAGCATTGAAATGAGAATAGATAAATTCATGGCGGCTAAGATGACTATAGATCCTCTCCAATGCTAGAGAAGGAATCAGAAAAGATCATCAAGTATAAGGATGTGCCTGGAGACCAAAATCAGGATCACCTTGTATTCCTGATCACTGTATATGGGCATGAAAGTGGACAGTAAAGAAAACTGACAAGGGGAAAACCTGATTCCTTTGAAATATGGTGCTGGAGGACAGTTTTGCAAGATACCCTGGACTGCTAAAATGAACATGTGGGTCCCTGAAATCCCTCTCTCACCAAGCCCCAATTATCTCTGTAGGCAAGAATGACAAAACTGGGGCTGCCCTACTTTGAGTACATCAGGACAAGATTTCTTGGGAAAGACAGGGTTGAAGGCAGCAGGGAAAGAGGAAGACTCAATGCAAGATGGTTCCCCAAAGGAACCCACAGACTTGCGTTTACAGGACTGTTGAGGACCAGACATTTTGGAGATTGCACATTCAAATGCTGGACAAGTTTGGGAGGCGACTGGAGTCATGTAAGAAGAACAACAACGCTGCCTCTGTGTCTGTTTGCTGGGAAATGTGAAGTGAAGGGTACAGTCACAGTTTTGTCCTGCTAGTAGGCTTCCCATAGGCCAGTGTTGGTGAACCTATGGCATGAGTGCCAAAGGTGGTAATCGGAGCCCTTTCTGTGCGCACCCGACATCTTCCCCTTCACAGCCACCTGTATTCAAGTTAAATTGATGTATTGGCACTTTGCAAAAAAATTAGTGGCTTTTGAATCGCAGTTTAGGCACTCGGTCTCTACAAGGTTCGCCATCACTGCCATAGGCAATTGACTGACGACCATGTGGGCATCATGTTAGACTCCCTTCTATCGTTCACTCACTTGGAAGGCCGTTGGATTTATACGCGACACAGGATAACCACGCTCAAGCCAGTCCGTGACAGCGAGGTAACAAGCCCGCGGCCGTTGCCCCTTCCGCTCTTATCTGCATGGGGAGAGGAGGGGCTACTAGTGAGGAGGAGGATCCCAGAGGCGGCGAGAGGGCTCCTCCCACCAGGGGGCGGGTCTTCCTTCGCTTGCCAACGGGAGCTGGGAGGGGGCGGGCGGTACAAAGACAAGGGGCGTGGCCACGTATACTTGGGGAAGAGGGCGGCTCCGAGGGCGTGGCCTCGCTCGGGCCGCGGAAGGGGAGGCGGTGCAGGGGGCGTGGCCTGGCGCGAGCCGGGGGACTGTCCTGCCGCCGCTCGGAGGTGAAGCGCTTTCCCGGAGCCGCCGGTGAGTGGTGGTGGCGGCGGCGGCGGCGGCGGTTGGGGGGGGGTGTTTTCCCCCCAGGGGTGCGGCAGGGGTGGTGGTGGGGGGGAAGGGCGCTGTGCCTTCAGGGCGACGCGCGCGGGCGGAAGGTGGGGGAAGGGCGGCGGCGAGGGAACCGTTGTCTTGCTGAGGAGGGGCGGGGGGGGCGGTTGCTGCTGCTGCTGCTGCTGCTGTGTGTGTGTGTATGTAGGGAGAACCTGACATTTAGCCGTGGCGTTGTGTGTTTGTGTGTGTGTGGGTGAGAGAGAGAGAGAGAGAGAGAGAGAGAGAGGCTGTGGAGGGATGGAGCGAGGGATGGAGGAAGGGAGGGAAGGCGAGCCGTGGGGTGGTCTTGAGGGCGCCAACGCGGTCATGGCTGGAGCCGGCGAGGGCGAGGGCGCCGCTGGCTCTCCAGGCCTCCTTGCCGCAGCCTGTCAGCCTTCCATCCCCCCCCCACAGCCTCCCGCCCTCGTCCTCAACCCCCCCCCCCACATTCTCCTCCCGGGGTTCCGCCGCAGCTCTGTGGGTGTGTGTGTGGCTGGGGGGGGCAACCGAGGCCGCCAGCAGGTGCCCAGGGCAAGCGCCTCAGGGGCTGCCTGTAGGTGACACGACGGAGGCCCTGCCTCGGGAGCCCGGTGGCACAAATGGGGAAACCCTCCACCCCCCAAAAAAAGCGCCGGGTGGTTCTTCGCCGACTAGCCGTCCGGGAAGGAAGGGGGCCGGGGCTGAACCGCCGGCAGCTCCCCTTGGGCTGGAGGGGCTTCTTCCCTGCGGAAGAGCGGCGGTTGTGGGGGGCGGGCGGGGGGGGGTTCTTGGCCACGGGCCCTCGAGGGGCCCCCTCGGCTCAAGGGCTCCGAAGGAAAACGCGCGGGGCGAGCCTGGCCTTTGGCGAGCTCCACCCGAGGCATGGATGCTCTCCCTGAGTCGCCTCCAGAGGAACGTGCGGGCCCCGTGCCAGGATTGTCCGGGTGAGGGAGGAGAGATTCCGGCTCCCGTCGCGGGGATGGAAAGCAAGCCCATGACATGCTGCTGTGGTTCCTACATTGACATAAGAATCTTGGCTTGTCTCTAGAATAATAATAATAATAATAATAATAATAATAATAATAATAATAATAATAATAATAATAATAATAATAATAATAATAATAATAAATCTCTTGCTCCGAACTCCATTCACGTTGCTTGGGTGCAACCGTCAGAGTTGTTACAGTTGACAATTGAAAGATGGGTTCTCATAATTAATTTGTCTTACATTTCTGAAAAAAAGATTGTGGCTGTCACAGATCGGCTCTTATAGCTTTCTGCTCTGAGGTTGATATAGATTTACATTACAAATTTATTACATTGGATCCATACTCATTTATGCTTAAAATTGATCCATAATTAGCCCCACTAATTTAAAAACGAATCTAAGTATAACTAAGTCTGAATCTTGCAGTTAAATAGGGATTGCCTATGTTTCAGTGGGCGCCATACTGTTGCATATTAGTTGCAGGGTTACATGGATAATATGACTTCTATGAAATCCAGCAATATTTGTCACTCTGTTGTTAAAATACAGTATCATGGTTAGTGTATAGATACATATATTTGAAGTACTGTATTGATGTTAGATAATGTGATAAGTAACTGCTTTCTATGGGAAAATGCATCCTTATTTACTTTGAATATGGCAGTGTTGAGATGGAAGGGATCTATTTCTGAAGGTGATATATGATCTTGGAATGTCACCATCTCTTACCCAGTCCTTGTTCAGAATATTTTGAAATCAAGCCTGAAATAATAAGGAACAGATGGATATAACAAATGGTTGAGAGAAAGTAAAGGGACAGCATGACACTACAGAACAAGAGAAGCAGCTGTCATGTCACACCAGTTGCTGAACCATCCTTGAGTCTTCTGAAAGCATCACAATTGTTTGTATAGCTGTGTATAGTATACATATGTATGTATATACACATGATAAATTTGAATAAGAAATTAAGCTATGAAATTAAAAGGCATTGAACGTGTCAAGTCCTACAAAGATATCTCCAAGCTTTTCTCAGTTTAAGTGTAATTTGTGCCTCACACTTAAAAATATGACAGATTTGTAGCATCTGTTTAATCCAGAATCTCTTGGTATTTTTTAAAATGTAAGTCATATTGGTTCTTTTCATCCTAAAATGTGCAAGCTATGTATGGCATTTTTAAGATATCTATGCATATTTTAATACAAAATGATTGATAAAATTAATATACTATAGATTATCGGAAGATTTCTAGAAAAGTCAGTTGTATGATATCAATATTTTGTATTGCTTTTTTGTTCTTTTTTTCTTTCTTTTGCCATGCCTTGAGATAACTGTTGCAGTGATTTTGGTGTCTGATTGAAAGAAATTATTAGAGTTGTAGTCCAGCAATATGTAACTCTCTGCATGTTCCATATTTCTGATCTAGATGCAGGATAAAGGGGGGAAACTGTCAGAAACAAACTGTGGTACAGTAAGCCACTTTCTCTCACTGTATAGGAGAGACTTGTCGGCTCCATGTGCCTTTTGAACCCCATTGAATTCCATTTAAAAAATTCAAAAAGTGCAACTTTCCACCTCTGGAGGTGCCAGGTTTTGTAGTAAAATAGGTTGCAGGCTCACCAGTGTCCCTCCATGATACAAGAAATGAACTTCCAAAAACACTTGACTTTTATTTTTAAAAAGCCTTTTGCTAGTTTCTGTGGCTACTGTAGTCCCTGGAGGACCCTTAGGATGGAAAATTGTACCTTAGACACCTCAAAGTTGTCTGTCTTCACATAAAATGTACCTTTTAATGTAGAGAATACTGAGATAACCAGATTAGTAACCTGGTGAGACAATTTTTCATATTTCTGTGGGTGTTTCATGCATGTGAAGTTTCCAGCATATAGCGCAATTTAATCTGTGTCTGCTAATGGATTAAAATGTACCGTGATTTTACTTGTCTGTAATGGCTAAATTGGTTTGACTAAAAAAGCCGACTTGGAATTCTAGCCTTATATCATCATCCTTGAAACTTAAATTTAGTGGCTTGAATCCAGGTTAAGGACTAACTTTAATCCTGTGGATCCAGTTTAAGTCATGTTGATACAAATAAGTAACATTAAATCCTTGATCTCATTATTTTGAGAATGGCAATACAGGTCTCTTTCTTGAGACATTTCTCATTGAAATGCCATGACAGTACTACTGAACTGGCATATTTCTTGGAAGAATTAGGATAAGATTTCAACAGGTATGCTGTTTGCCTGTTGTTGTTTTTTAATGCTTTAGAATAGCTACTTCAAACTGGTTATTAAAGGAGCTAAGTGTTCTCATTCCTTCCTGAAATAGTATTTCAAATAGTAATTGTTTGGAGTGCAGCTTACAAGTGGTGTAACTAATGGACAAGATTTCCATTTCTTTGATGGGAGCTTTGCCACAGCAAAAACCTTCACACGTTTTTACTTCATTACGGATCCGCATATGTCACCTCTTGTTTTAATTGGTCCTTCATACCAACTTTGATGTTGGATAAATTATCAAGAGATACAGTGGTATTCTGTCAGTTTTTTATAGTTAATTTCTATCAATTTGACACAGAGAGACTGAAATACTGTTCATGCAGCTTTTCCACATAAAGCTGATGATGTCATCAGCCATGGTGAATTTTTTGGGAGTTTTTTCCCCTATCCTTCCCACATAGTCTTTTGTTCTGGGGAAGCCATTGTGTTCATGAGATGGAGAGAGTTTTGATTTCTGTAAATCGGTAGCAAGAGAATATTAGCATTTATTCCACTGAGATGTTATCTATATGTTGTTTCTAAACGATGTAGCAAATTCAGGCCACTACATATATTGTATAAGTAAATGATATAAGCCAGAGAGCTGCCAGGCATATTTGGGCTTAAATATTATGCTTTTTAGTTTTTTTACATTATTTTTACAACACCACATTCTTGTAAAGATTTAACAAGAAATGTCTACAGCATTTGGGGCTCTTTAGTCTGGAAAAAGGCGCCTGAGGGGGATATGATTGGAACATACAAAATTATGCAGGGCATGAGTAAAGTGGATAGAGGGACACTCTTCTCCCTTTCACAAAATACCAGAATTAGGGGACATCCACTCAAATTGAGGATTGGGAGAGAGAGAACAGACAAAAGAATTTTTTTTTACCCATTGTGTTGTTAGTCTGTGGAACTCCCTGCCACAAGATGTGGTGGTGGCATCTGGCCTAGATACTTTCAAAAGGGGATTGGACAGATTCCTGGAGGAAAAGTCCATCACAGGTTACAAACCATGCTGGAGATGTGTAATCTCCAGGCTTAAAATCAGGGTACTTCAAGGGCCAGATGCAGGGAATTATTTATGTATTTCTTTATTATTGTTATTATTTGCTAATTGCTATAATAAGCCTTCTGTTCTGTAGGAAGAGTCTCTATTCTCTGCATCATGTAGATGTGTTTTGCTACTTTTGTAGACATGAAAGACCTGTTTGTTTAAGATTTTACATGAAGCACCAATAATTTAGTGCTGGTATGAAAAGGTTTGGGGGTTGGTTTTGGCTTTTAGCTGTTCTATTGCTGTTTTAGGTGCTTGCTTTTGTAAACATCCTTGAATGTGATAGATGGATAGACATTTTTAAATCTATGACTTTCCATTGCTCAAAATCTGTTGTAACTCTCATAATAACATAATCTTTAGGTTTTCTGCTGCTAACATGAGAAATGTTATACATCTGTAAAAGCATTGATGAACTCCCATTTTTAATTATGGACAGTAGTTTGTTCTCAATGGCCAGAATCCAGTGGGAATTTTACTCTGGAGTTAATAAAATTTCAGTAACAAATTGCAACTAATTCGTAGGGTGCCTAATCTTGTGCAAAACACACAGTCTGGCATGTGTCTATAAACTTGTTAATTTGATGCAATTTGCTCCTGAGGTTTATGCAGTTTCACTTTACTTCATGATCAAATCCCAATAGAAATATTGCCATTATCTCAGTCCACAGAAAGCTAGTGTTCCTCCCTGTGAATTTTTCAAGGATTGTATAAAGTGCAGTGTGATTATTTGACCATTATACCTTTAATAATATCTTTTTTTCAGTTTGGCTAATGGAGGTTTGGTTATTCCTGGGATAACATACTATTTCTTCAGCATCATTATTATTTAAGAGAGGATTCTGAAATGCTATCTTATAAGTTATATAGTGTTCATAGTTTGAAAAGTGAAGATGCTTTTCTTAAACCTGGTTATGAACAACAACAAGGTGCTTGCTTATCCCTAGTCACAAAGTAAACCAATGATATTTTGTGCAATTTACTGAAGTGTTTTAAAATTTCTTATTTGAAAAGTGAAGATGTTGTTCTTAAACCTGGTTATGAACAACAACAACAAGGTGCTTGCTTATCCCTAGTCACAAAGTAAACCAATGATATTTTGTGCAATTTACTGAAGTGTTTTAAAATTTCTTATAAAGAGTAAAGTTCAGAAGCTAGAACATGGTTATCCTAATCCATTATTGGCTTTCCATTGTGATCAAATTTCAGATGAGCACCCTAAGACTTAATTTCATAGATTCTGCTTGTCAGGGACAAAGAATCATTTATTCCTGTTAGGGCCTAGAAATAATTTACGGTAATTCAATTAGGCAATGGATATGCCTAAATCTAATATTTTCAAATAGAGGAGCAGTATAGGACACTCTGGATAATTACAAACTGTTTTGCGTTGTTAATTTATTTATGTGGTACAGGGAAGGATCTCTGCTGGTATGCCATCCTCTGCTGGTATCCCAGGCAGATTTGGAAAAGGTAGAGAGGCCAGAGTCTTTAGGAAACACGTGATTTAACAAGACTGTTGGTGTTCAGTGCTTCCTCAAGGCACTTTCTTGTTGTGCTTCAGAGAGGTTAGCCATGTTAGTCTTTTCAAGAATTGCAGGCAAAATAAAAGAAAAACATAACAAAACAAAAGACACAAAACAGTTGGCATCTGAAAGAGTTCCTTTCATATTTTAAAGTAACGTTTCATAGACATGTCCACTTCTTCAGACATATAGCAGCAGAATGAGGTGTGTAATATAAATTGGGATGAGATATACATATGAGATGTTCGTGGGTGGATAGGGGAGGGGGAAGAGAAGGGAGAGATGATTAGCGGTAGAAATGGTGGGAAGGAAGATTTGGTCAGGGGTCATTGATATGTTAAGTATTGTTAATGGGTATGTGGAAGAGGGAGAGATGATTAGTTGTAGAAATAGTGGAAAGGAAGATTTGGCCAGGGGTTATAGATATGTTAAGTATTGTTAATGGCTCTGTGGCCAGGGGCTGTAGATATGTTGTGGTTTTAAGGTAAATACCTCAAGAGTCAGAAGCCAGAACCAGATAGAGTGGGGTGGGGGTGGAAGAGAGGGGTGAGAGATTGGGATTTACCTTAGGGTCCAGGTGTGAGATAAACTTCCATGAAAAAGTGGCAATATAGTAATATTAAATTTGATAATGATTCAAGAAACCCACACTTATGTTTAATCAATTCTTCTGTGTGTCCATCATGCATATGAATTTCATCTCAGCTGTTTCTCTTTGTATTCTGGAGTTGTAACGGTTCTGTTCCAAAACATTGACCTTCAAATCCTTCAAGGAGTGTCTTGGTAGACTGAAATGGTTTGAGACAGGTTTCTGTGTATCGTGGTTTCTTATGTCAAACTTGTGTCCGTTGAAGCATTTTCTTAGAGATTGTTTTGTTTGTCCAATGTAGGGTGCAGATGGGTTTTGTTGGCAAAAGATGGCATATATATTATATTGGTTGAAGAGCAGGTGAAGTTGCCCTTGATATTGTATGTGACATTGTTCGGTCCTGTGATTGTGTTGGCAAAGTAGATGTGTGGGCAGAGTTGGCATCGGGGTTTGTGGCAAGGTTTACTTTCATTGTCCATGTTGCTGTTTTCTAACCTTGTGTGCATTAGTATTTGTTTGAGGTTGGGAGGTTGTCTGTAGGCAAGTATGGGTCTCCCACCAAGAGCTTTGGAGAGTGATGTGTTCTTGCCAAGGATGGGCTAGAGATAATTTAAGATGCATGTGAATGGTCTCACTTGTGGACTGCAAGTGACAACCACTTGGTGCTTTGGATCTGTCTTATAGCAGTTTATCTTTCTGAATGCATCTTACTTTGTTGATTTGTTCCTTAACCATGCAAGGTGGGTACTGTACTGTAGTACTGGAGAACTTTCAGAGTATAAAGTCTCTGCTGTGTCATTAAAAGAACTTAAGTCAGGAAATTGTACATGATTTGCTGTGTATATTGCAAATGCAAATAAAAAATAGAATAATTAAACATTGATGCCTGCCTCAGCAAAGGAGATAAGATGTGTACTGTATTCTATAGCAGGTCTGTCAGTTCAAATAAAGAATTTAATGTCAATAATATAAATCCATTGTCAGATTAAAGGTGCTTCCTTTAGTCTTTTACTATTGGACAACAACATTCAGTTAAGAAGGTGGCAGCTAGTATGTTGGGTGCTTTTACCTGGGTCAGTATTTCAAATAATTATTTTAGATGAAAATCCGTTCTCTCGAAGAACAGTGTTATTAATCAAATGTGTGTATCACTTGAATTCAGTGTCCTTGTAT
Organism: Phrynocephalus forsythii; assembly: GCA_029282475.1. Lineage (NCBI taxonomy): Eukaryota > Metazoa > Chordata > Lepidosauria > Squamata > Agamidae > Phrynocephalus > Phrynocephalus forsythii. The sequence goes on along the minus strand of JAPFRF010000005.1, from coordinate 88,890,153 downwards.
CTCAGAAGTAAATGGACATTGATTTTGGCTGCCACTGAGTGGTACCACTGAAGCTCTGTGCGCATGCCCAGTTTATAGTGATCATTGGTTGTAATGGAAAGGTGTTACTGTACACATTGACTTTTGAACCTGGTCTCATTTAAGTAGTTTAAGTAAGTAAGTGATTGAAGTTGCCTAATTGGACGGAATAGTTATACTGATACTGAATATTTTGTTACCATTTGATTTGATTTGATGCAAAATATGGAGATGAGGAAAAGTACATGCTATGACAAATATTTTAACCACTTTTGATACAGTGTATTATCTAGGATGTGTCTCATAATCCTGCAGTGCAAAATGGGGTGCAAGGCCAATTATTTTTGAAAGTTATCTTTCTGGGTTGTATGAAGGCTACATTTAGCTTTGTGGTATACAAATTAAATTGTAAAAAGCTGCAGATCAGTATGCTTCAATATTAGTTTCAAACATACTTCAGTTTCAAAATAAGGAACTTAATTTAAACCAATGTGTTTGCTAATGCCTGCTTGAAATCTGCTTCTCCATCTGTCAATGTGGGCATAATTTTTTTTCATAAGAAAGGTTTTGCATTTCCCTCCCAAATTTGTAGAATTCTTATGCTGCTGAAGCAGCTTACTGTGGATTGGTGAAATCATATTTATAGAACTAGATAATTGTTACATTGTGTAAACTTAACAGTTCCAACATCACCCTGTGGCCTTGCTTTGAATCTATTTGGAGACTGCACAGTGTTTTTAAAAAATCAAAGTGCAATGTTACTGTGTTAGTGCGTAAGATTAATATAAATATAGAACATTTTGAAGTTACAGTACTGGTACGCCTGGTGGTTTGAAAGTTGAAGTGCCAAAATGTATCACTGTGTATAAAATTTTGTTGGTTCAGTTGTGAAATACGGCATTGCCAAAGAATAGCTTTAAAATCGTAGATATTTCTTTGCTTAACATTTGTTTGTTTGTTTGTCTGTTTGTTACATTGATTTATATAGTGCTGAAACACTATTCTGGGCAGGTTACAATTAAAACAAACTACACAGAACAAGGAACATTAAATATATTATTGCCTTCAGTATTGCTGAACTTGGAGTTAGTTACAGTACTACAGAATTACAGCTGACAGTGATCTAATTATAATTATGAATAAACATATAGTTCTTATTGGCAAATACGAGGATTATGACTAAACTAGAATAAAAACTTGAATTTGAAAAAGATGTATTTTTCATGTAGGTTCAGGACTATCAAGAACAACATAGGCTTTTAATGTATGTTATTTTTTCACTTTTGGATCTCCATGGAATTGGATAAATCTCGTCTTCAGTTTTTAGTGAAGTAGGAAAAGAAGAATTCAGATCCCTACTAGGGAGAAGAGCAGGTGGAAAGAAGGGGATGGATTTGTAGGCTTGTATATGTCATTTGGTCAAAACATTACAAATAACTGTTGGGTTTGGACAATGCTGTTGTAATAAAATCGTCCAGGAAAGCATCTCTGATGTCATCCAGTTTGTGCAAGGTTTTTCTTTGTATGTATGTCACTGAAGATGACAGTTCTGGGAATTTCTTTACTTGATCATCAATGTCAGTGAACAGTAGGATTTCTGAGCCAAAGCAGTCGCTTAGCAACTAAGGCAGAGCATGGAAACCAAGCCATGTGCATCTTATTTAAGGTTCACTAGACTGGAAAGTAATCAGATACTCAGTGAACAAATTCAAACTGTGCTTAGTGTAAAAATTTATTCTATATCGGACAACTTTCTAAAGACCGTGAATTATTTCACAGCTTTAGTGCATGAGTACAAGGGAGACTGTGATTTTCCATACAGGAGAAGTATCAGAATAATTTAATTTGACCAGCACTTAAGTAGATCAGTGAACTCATGCTTATGCATGTCTCAAGTTAGAGGTTTAGCATGCAGGAAGCACTGTCTCACTGTGTGGAAATAGCTCCGCTATGAGAAAAGTATAAAATTATGAATCCTTCATTCCAAAATGCAGGTTGCAAACACGTCAGGAGTGTAGGGCTTCAAATTCCAGCCCTGTTGGCTGTTGGTTGCATCTTTTCCAACTTATTGAGCAAAGGGCTGTCAGGTAGTCAGTATTTCCTTCTTTCCCATTGCCGTGCTTTGAAATTAAGTTTTCCTCCTGGGCCCAGGGATTGAGGTTACACAGAAATGTGGCAAAGGCCCTATCCACCAATCAGGAATAAAAAGTTACCTACTCACTAGGTGAATCCTACCTAGTGGCAGGAAGCAATTTGCATCCAGGTTAGCTAATGTACTGCCCATGCATTCTTGTAGATCTTGGCAGCCAGTATTGTTCAGGGTATCCTCCATAATCCAGAAAAATCAACATGCCACTTTGTGAATGGTAGTGTACACAGGAGGGTGTTCTGCAGATCATCTTCACTGGATCCTTTGGTGTCATGAACATTCATGTTGCCCATTGCTATGTAAAGCTTGGCATCCTTTTTCCTTCTGGCAACCCAGGCACGATATTGCGCAGAAAATGCAGCCATTTCCTGGCTTTGTGAAAGGAGGATACAGAAGCACAATATTCTACTTTCATAAACCAGAGTTTTTTAAATAATTGATTTATCAGCATCACTTTGTCATAAGTACGGCATCTTTGTAAGAGAGAGAAAGTTATTTGTGAGGATGTGTGGTGGTATAACATAGGCAACACTGTTTTGAATTCTGTGGAAGGAATAATAAAGAAATGCTTCTGTAAAGAACCAGTAAATAATCAAGTTTGGGGATTTTATTTCCCACTATATTTCCCAGGAGAAGAGCCAGCCTATCTAGCACTGGGCAAGCTACAAAGTTCCAGGGCAACCCCAGAAAAAGGTAATGGTAAATTGTTTCTTAATACAGTATACCAAGGAAACTCTGGAAAAGGTCACCACATGTTAGAATTTACTTGAGAGTGTGCAGTTATTATTAAAGACAAAACAGTCACTTTTACTGATGGAGTGCTACTAAGACTAGATTTTGTAGAGAGGGTCTGCCAGTTTTGACATCTGCTGTCATTGTAATTGTGACTTCATGATTTTTATGTGGGACAGCCATAACTAAAAAGTTGCTTTGATCTAGATTTCAAGTATTGTTTTGAACCACAAAAATAACTGATGGAATCTATTAAAAACCCAAGGCTGTTTATGTTAACTGAAAGTTCTAACTTGAAAAGCCCTCAATATTTTAAAAATATGTTTCCTTCCCCAATTCAAATTGGGTATTCTTATTTTACTTTTATTTAAGAGGCTTATGGGCATATATAAAAGTGAAATTGATCTCTTAACCCCCAAGCACATAGTCTTCCTACTTTCATGTTTCACATGTCTATTTAGTTCCTTCTGGCCAGCAGCATACTGGCATTCTCCAGATAATTTGGACTGCAGCTACCATTATGCTTTACCATTGGCCAAGTATCAGGAGATGAAAAACTTCTAGAGGGCATTGCATGAGATCCTCTGGCTCCCATTTCTATCCTTCCACTGTCTCTACCGTCTTTCCTGCTGCCTCCACCAATTCTAGATTAAGCTTTTGCTTCTTTGTCCAATACCTCTTATCCTCCTTCCTACACTACCATTTATCCTAGTCCCATACCTTTTGAATTCTTATTCAGCTTTCTTGAATATAAATAGAACGTTAAAGTTGGCCTGTAGGGCCATCAAGTTCAACCCCCTGCTCAGTGCAGATATCCAAATCAAAGGGTCTGTCAGCAAAGTACTCCTGCCCACACTTTCTGTCATGTTGACAACATACAAACAAATGCTATGATGAAGAGGTTACCTATTTTTGAGATACCAGCTTTTCAAAGCAGCATTTTGAAGCAGAAATACTTTGATTGTAATGCAGTGCCTTGGCTAGTCAGAGCAGATAATTCAGCTCAAGTATTAAAGCAGGCAGTAGTAAAGTTTAATCTGCCAAAATTGACTATCTGTTCTATTTTTTGGATTCTTCATTTTTGTTAGTAATACAGTAAGCCATATCTATCTATCTATCTATCTATCTATCTATCTATCTATCTATCTATCTATCTATCTATCTATCTATCTATCTACTATTTTAATGAAATGAAACAAACAGGAAAAGTGGGTAGTGGTGGATAACAAATGTAATTAAAAACAAATGCAAGCATAAAGAAGATAAAACAGAGTACATAATTAAAAATTTCACAATAAGCAGAATTTAAATAAAATTATAATATTCTTTAACAATAAATATACTTAGAGGCTCCATAGAGGTTCATTCTTTCCTTCATATCTGAAGTAAGATTTCCGCCCAGAGTTTATACAATGTGCTCCTTGTTTTATTCTCCTCTGACTCTTCTGGGTAAACACAGCAGAATGCTTGGGTTCTTTTAGAGTCTTATAGAAACCTGATGTTCTTTCTGGTTACATAGTCCGGATCTTAATTTCCTTTTACTTATTAAAGTGTATTTAAAGGGCAACACCCTCACAAAGTAGCATATAAAGAGCATAGTTGGATATAAGGAATAACACACACAACAATCACTGTAAGAATACAGTGAAAATACTGTACAGTATTTGAAAACATTATCCACTTGTGAATTCTGCTGAAAACAACTTGAAACTGAAAGATGTACATTGTAAGAGCTAGGTACACATAAATAGGAAATTCTACGGGGGCTATCACTGAAAAACTTCTTTTGAATATGCTCATTGAACATATCTTTCTGGTAGGGACTTAAAAAGGATCTGTAATCACATCCAATGTATTTTTCTTTGAACTTTCCTTGACCTGTTTTTTGCAGTTGGGTAGTTCATTTTGGTCATTGCTTATTTCAATGAGTTTATGTTAATGCACAGATTCACACTCAAACATAAAGATTTGTGTGGAAGTTCTGATGAAAACAACTTGAAACTCCGCTGCCACCAAAAATGAACCAATTTGGGACCTGACACACCCCAGGATTATTCAAGAAGTTCCCTCAATTTAAACTAGCGACACAGCTTATACCGGGAGGGTGAGCAGCTGTCCCGCTGTGCCCTAGTAAAAAGGGGTTTGTCTCCTCTGAAAAACCCTCAGTCCGGGAGCCTCGGAACTCCGAGTCCCATAGAGTTCAATCAAAAGAACACTTGTTGCTCACGAAAAAGTCAGTAGCATGTAGCCTTGGCTAAGGGTCTCTATAATGAGCAATAAACTCTCCTCTCAGGCACACACAGATTCCGGTTAAAAGGTAAAGAAAAGAACTTTATTTTAAATACAAGCGAAAAAAGCAGGAATCTCTCTCTGTCAGCATCATTCTGGCAAGAGTTACAGATTCTTGGAGCATTAACAAAACAAAGGCAGACTGGCAGAGTAAATATAAAAACCAATTTCAGGAAAATAGGGTAAATATATGGCAACCCAGAAATAGAAAATAATAAAGCTCTCTAATCTGGCTTATATACAGTGGTACCTCGTATAACGGAGGGTTTGTACAACGGAAAAAATCGCGCCCCCCGCGGCCACCTCCGTCCACCACCTGCGGCCGCCCGGGAAGAGGATGGGGGCGGTCGGGGAAAGAGGGGAGGGGAGGGGAGGGGAGGGGAGGGGTGGCAGGCACGGAGGGGGCGAGCCAGGGAACCTGGCACCTGCACTTTGCTTTCCGCCGCCGTGGATGCTGAGGTTCCTGCGGGAAAGAGGGAAGGAGGGAGGTGACGCTCCCTGCGGCCGGGCCTCGCTCCTCCTTGGGGGGGGCGAACATTTCCGAGCCCAAGGAAAGGTGTCCGCTACCTCGGGGCAATAGGAGGCGGAAAGGGGCGGGGTTTGGTGCCGAGCCAAAGCTGCGGTGGGGGGTTGGGGGTGGTGGAACCAATTTGGTGACGGGGCTGGGAGGCGCGGGAGGCCGACGGCCGGAGGCGTGCAGCGATTATCCGAGCGAGGTAAGGGGCCAAAGCAGGGGAAAGGGTGGGGGAAGCTGCAGCTGCTGCCCCTACAATGGGGTAAAAAAATGGTGTACAGGCGGGGAAAGACAAGGGGGCTGTTTAGATAGCTTCCTTCCAGTGCCTTAGCGCTGCAAGAGGCTGTGGAGAAGGTCCAGGGCTTGAGGGTCCGGCTCTGTGGTAAAAGGTAACCCCCGCACATAGTAAAAGGGGCGGTGGTTTGCATTCAAGCCGAAGAGCCAGTGTGGTGCAAAAGTCGGTGGCCCATGGCTGCAAGGAAACACTGTGTTTTTTTAAAATTTGCATGGGGGTCCACCGCCCGCCTGCCCTCGAACTGCCGGATTAAATCCAGTTTCCCTAGGGGAAATTAGAATTTGTATAATGGAAAATTTGTATCATTTGATTTCAAAAGAACAAGGTACCACTGTACTCACATCTTGAAAGGAAAAGATCTCTTTTCGTTCTCCTGGCTGAAAGCCAGCGTTGCAGGTGGTTACATGGCGGCGGCTGACCCAAAGCTCAGTGTCTCTCTGGTTAGAGCAACTCATTCTTATAGACCCAAATCTTGTCTTTGTTCTTCAGAAATGTAAGCTAGCTCAGGGCAGTGTAGGCTCTTCGCATAACTATGAGTCAAGACTGTCGCTTTTTGATAGTGGACAAAAGGCTAGGCATTCTATTGATCTCAAGCGTTCAATCACCTGAATGGGATGTTTATTTGACAGGGGGAAGTTAAAAGCAACTTGCTATCTTTGTAAATAGCCCAGGGACCCGTTTGATATACAGGGAGGTATTATAAAAACTGGATATCTCACCCATGCGTTCCTTGCTCTAATATCCTTTGTGAAGGCAGATTTTTGATATGCAGGAGAGACAGTGTAACAAGAAACATTTTGATGGCGGGAAAACATAACATTTGCTATACCATTTGGTTTGGCACCGGCCTGTTAATTACAGAGGGAGTCCAGGTCTTCCTTTCCCAGCCAGATCTCAACAGCTTGTAACGGATGACATGACACAGCCAGGGATCAAACAGATTATACAGATGATAGGACAGATCAAAGATGAATTTTCTAGAATTCATCACAATGACAATTGGACTTTTTTTCTTGAGAGATTGAAACGTTTCAATCTCTCAAGAAAAGTCTGGTTGCCGTGACTCAACTTCCAGAAAAACTCATCTGGATGACTGAGAATCTTCACAGATACCTAAAGGTTGTGGTTAAATGTGTTGCATGTTTACACATTATTGATATTATTGGAATGCACTCTGATGTAGTGATCAATGTTGATGGTGGTGGTGATCTTGGTGAACAGGAAGTATTGCATGGAAGTCCTTGGTTCCAAACTCGTAGGGTTTTAAATATTAACACTAGCACTGTGAGTTGAGACTGGAGCTATACTGGCAACTAGTCATTTTAGAGTTATATCTGAGAGTTAGGTAGCAAACAGTCAGTGAGTTACTATATTTTCTAGTACTGGAGCTATACTGGCAACTAGTCAAATTAGAATTATGTCTGAGAGTTAGGTAGCAAACAGTCAATGAGTTACTATATTTTCTAGTACTAGGAGCTTTTGGACCAAATCCTTCCTTTCCAGATGACTTAAGGGGCTTGCTAGGCAAGTACTGATAATACATATTTCATAGAATCATAGAGTTGGAAGAGACCTCATGGGCCATCCATTCCAACCCCCTGCCATACAGGAACCCCATCACAGTATTTCTGACAGATGGCCATCAAGCCTCTGCATCAAAACTTCCAAAGAAGGAGACTCCTTACACATCTACATATGTATCTACAAAATGTTCATAAGACTGTGGTAAAATAGACATCTTTTCCTTAGTTAGGGGGCTTTTGGCAAGCTGATGTATCAGACTTGCTTCCATATTTGTCTCTAGAGATGGGCACGAAACGAACATTTTTTTGTTTCCGTTTTTGTTTTTTCGTTTCGTTATGTAACGAATTTTGTCTCTAAAATGAAACAAAACGAACAGAAACACCAGAAATTTTGTCGTCCGTTTTGTTTTCGTTACGGCAATACATTGAACTACTTTAAATGCTAAAATAAATCACATATAATTGAAATAAATGGTAATGAAACGGTAACAAAACAAACGAAAACGAAAACGAATTTTTTACAAAAATTCACGAAAAACAGAAACGAACCGAAATGGACCCCCTAAACAACAAACAACAAACGAAACACCATTTTTTTGATTCGTGCCCAATCTCTGTTTGTCTCAGAGCTTTTAATTATAGAGTTTTTCAGAGGGATGGTGTTGATTCTGCATGTCCAAATGTTCTTTAGCTCCTTGGGAATATTTAAAATAGGGGTTTTTTTGCTATAAATTCTAGCCTTCTGATTTGGCATGTGGCTCTCCTATTTCACTGAATATGTGCAGCACTTCTCTGGAAGATGGGTTATGGGAAGTGCACTTCTTTTCTTGTGAGATCAAAATGTTTGCTACTCAGTCCTTGACAAAGCTCCTTGGATGAGTGGCAAAACGTTTCAATCTCATAAAAAAAAAGTTCAGTTGCCATGACTAAACTTCCAGATAACCTCACCTGGATGGCAGAGAATCTACACAGGCTTGTGCAGGACTTCTGTGAGTTGCTAGCCAGTTAAAAGGGATGGCCTGTTCTTGTTAATATTTTTTTCTTGAGCATTGTCCCAGATGTGTATCATTTTGTGTATGTTTAGAAAGGTAAAAAGAGGCTCTCTAGTGATATCTCCAGACATAAAATGTCAGATTATGGAATTTACTGGTAAAACAAATATTGATGTCTATTTTCCAGATTTCATCATCTTTCATGTTTCTTCTTTTTCTGATTACTGTTGCTACTCAGTGTTTCGCAATATTGATTGTATCCAGTCAAGGTAACTCTGGTTTAAGCAAACCAGGATTTCTCTTTGCAAGGGCAATTCATCAGCTGGGTGCTGATGAAAATATAGTCTATAAGACTGGGAACATTATGTCCAAACAGTTTATTTTGGTCGTTTGAGGCCAGGTATTAAAGGATGTTAATGCATTATTTCATCTTGTCAGCATTTCTGTAAAACAGTCACTAACACCTTATTGTTTCTGGTCCTCAATGAAAATTTGTGTTAACAAATATGCTTTGACTTTGAATACTAATCTGCATCAGTAACACAGTGTACTTTCCCAATATAGAGAGCCCCCCCCCTGCTGCTGCTCCCCGGAAGCTCTTTTCAGAGTGTTTATTTGCTGGCTGTGTATTAATATTTTCCACAGTATTTCTGGCATAGAACATTGTTTCATTTTGCATTTGCTCTTAAGTTTTATTCAGTGTTGAATCTCTCAAATTTAGTGTAGTAACACAGTAGCAGTATATCCCATTTTTGCCTGACATTTGAGTTCCAATTTCCCATGCATACTCAGCATGTTTCTTTCCCCTTCCCCTAAGGAAATGTGCATGACTGAATTTAACCTATCAGTTCTTGAGATCTGTAGATAGTACAGGATTTTTCTTATAATGATCTGGGCACAGATCCATCTGAACAGGCCACAGTTTTTTTTTTACATTTTTAAATCTATTTTCTACACTAAATTACATAAAACAAATATATTGCTTGTCTCCAGTTGTGTTATTGATTCCATCACAGTTTTTCCCAACATTGAGCCCAATATAATCCAATATTTTTAATTTTAGCAATCTATTCAATTTCACTGTTTAGCTCTTCATTACTAAGCAAGTTAGGATTGATCTGACTAACTATATATCTTCTATATAACATCAACAATATATTTACCTATTTTTCCAATGAGTGCCTAATTTCAGCAATCATCTCTAATTGAAGTTAATACTTTATGGGATATTATAAAATAACTACCTCCTGGTCTGTATGTTTTACTTTATACATAGAAATTCTTATCTATACCTAACTGCCAGTATTCTTTTAAAAATCTAACAGATTAACATATATTTATGTATCAGGTTTGTCTTCACTTTTCCATTTTCCGTTTCCCATATCATACCAATTAACTAGTAACCTTAGAACCTTAGAATACAGAAAACATTTTATGTAACAAATTCACTAAGCTAATTTTTTTTCAAATTTCCCTTTTCCTGCCAAGTCCCTTATCTTTTCTCTTGTCAAATCCATTAACTTAATGGGTTGTTGTGTTATCTTGATAGTAATCTTGATGTCCCCTCTGCTACTGAAAACGTCCCAAATTTTCCTCTTTTTGGCATCCATACTGAGTAAAACAGATGTGCTTGTCTTATTTCATGGACTTGGCACATCTAAGGGCTTAGCCTGCACCATTCTTGTCAGATTTGACTTCATGTTGAGAGCCACCCTTTGTTCTGGTATAATCTCTTGATTCAAGCTATTTTCAGCTTTTCTCGGGGATTCAATGTAATCCAAGAGATCGTGTTGGGGTCTAGCTTGGATAGATCCTGCTGCTGTCATTTGTAGATTGGTCTCCGGTGTCTGCTCTACTTCTATTACTTTATCAGGATTGAAATTTCTGTATCGTTAGAGGTTGGATCCAATATATCTATTATTCTTTGTAATCCAAATAAAAGTACATTTGCGAATTCTTCTTCTGAAATATTTTCCTAATCCATTGTGTTTTTATGGCTCAGACCAAAAAGTTAAAAGTTGCTTTTAATTATAGTTTCTGCCATTTAATTTCCAAAAGGGAGGGGTGTAGAAGGAGATGACTGAATTCGAGTCCTAGAGGCAAAAAATAGCTATCTTTCAGTCTTTCTTTTCAAAACATGAGATTATATCAAGGTCGAAAAGTAGTCTTTAACAAATAGCTTCTCCAACGTTGCTCTTAAAACTGTGTCATTAAGTCCAGCAGATACCAAAAGTACAAAAAGCATAAACTGATTTCCTTTAAGGTTGCATCTTAGAGTCACCACATACCAAGAAAAACATAAGCTAATTTCCTCAAAAGAAAAGCAATAAACCAGAAAGGCGATAATGTAGTGTGAAAATAATCACTTCTTCTGTACTTGTCTTTTCAAAATGTTCACCACTTCGCTAAGCGCCACTTCCAGAAGAGGAGGAGGGTTGATGCTTATTTGAAGAAAGTTTTCTAAAGCCAATGAGGAGCTTTGCATAGATAAATGGAGGGGGAAAAGCAGATCTACTCACAAAATGTCAAATATAAACAGCTTATTTACAACATCCAGCACTGATAGCTGTACCTTCATCAGAATGGTTAGTCTCCCCCAGTGGGTGGCAAGGCATTTTCCTGCTTCTACCAAAAGTTCACCTCCAATCCCTTCATGTCCGCAGATGCTGCCTTTTCTTCGTTTCCCCTCCATGGAAACCTGCCCCTGAACAGTGGTGGGCTTGGAAGTTTGGCTGTATTTTAGTATTGCCAGCAGTTTTTCTTTAAAACAAAGGAATTGAATACTGTTTCTTGCAGGATTTAAAGAGGCTGCTTGGGGGAGGAGTTTTCAGTCTGCTTTGAAAATTCCTGAGAGCACCTGGGCTTGGAGGTTTGGCTGTATCTTAGTATTGCCAGCAGCGGGCACCTGACAGCACACAAATTAAAAATAAAAATAAAAATAAAAAGGGGAAAGGTGGATTCCTTGAGAATTTACCGATGCTGAGGGTAGCAGAGAAGATTAAGTGAGAGGATTGGTTTTTCCATTATCTTTTCTTTCTTCCATTTCAAGTAACTGACCAATTATTCAGGATGGAGGGTCAGGGGCAGATGTAGTTACTTGCAACATCTGCAGCATGTTCGGGTTTTTTTTTGCCAAATCAGGTGCCGGGATACACATGCTCAAAGTGCAAGCTGGTGGCCATCTTGGAGGACAAGATCAGGCAACTAGAGGCCTGTGTTTTCAATCTTCGCAACATTAGGGAGCAGGAGGGGTTGTTGCAGGAAGCAGAGAAAAACTTTGTCAACACTGGGGAATATCAATCAGGATGAGGGCATTTCACAAATACAGGAGACAGATACTGGGAGCAACGTTACAGTCATAAAGGGAAGAACTAGGAAACAGACAGAGAGCTTGCAACTGCACAATAGATTGCAACCTATCTCCGTTATCAGCCAGGAAAAGGAACTGCAGCAAGAACAGCAAGGTCAGCTTGAAGACCCTGCACAGAGGAATCTGAATCCAACAGCACAACAAGGGGCACCTACCAAGCCTTGAAGGAACAGAAGTGGTCATCTGCAGGCTTGACAAAATGAATTGAGAGATCTGCTGTCTCCCTGGAGCCAAGATTCGGGATGTAACAGAGCCTTACAAGACTCATCAATCCCACTGATTCTAACCCCTTTCTTTTGGTCCATGTAGGAACTAATGATACTTCAAAATGCAGCTTTTGGGATATCACAAAGGCATATGAAGAGATGGTAGGAAGCTGAAGGACCTGGGTGGGCAGGTGTTAATTTTGACTCTCCTACCTGTAGAAGGACATGGCTCATGAAGGGGAAGAACAATAGTGGAGGTTAACAACAGGCTTCGGAGATGGTGCTGGTAGGAACAATTTTGTTTCTTGGACCATGATTTGATATTTCATTCAGATGGGCTATTGGGCGAGGATGGGGTGCATCTCACCACTACTGGAAAGAATCTTTTTGCCAAGAGGCTTGAAAATTTGATAAGGAGAGCTTTAAATTGAGTTCTCACAGAGAGGGAGAAAATTTTCTTAAGGGTAGAGATCCAGAAGGGCTTGTGGGTTGTGGGGAATAGCCCAAATGTTGAAGTAGGAGCAGGACAAGGAGTATTACAGACCATCAGTGTGAGGAAAAACAGGTTAAGCAAAAGACTTGTAAGAAACACACACATCCTCAAATGTCTCTACACCAATGCACAGAGCATGGAAAACAAACAAGAGGAGCTGGAACTCCTAATACAGCAAAATAAATATGACATAATTGGCATAACTGAAAGCTGGTAGGATGAGACTTATGATTGGAATGTTGTTATTGGAGGGTGCAACCTGTTTCAAAGGAACAGACCTAGTAAGAAAGGAGGAAGTGTAGCTTTATATATTAAGGACATATATACTGCTGAAGAAATACAAGATATATAACAGGGAAAGCAGGTTGAGAGTATCTGACTGAGAATTAATGGTGAGAAAAATGAGAGAGATATCACTGTGGGGGTATATTATAGACCCCCAAGTCAGCCAGAGGAGTGGGATTATGCCTTCTGTGAGCAGATGATCACACAGTCAGAAGGGAGAGATGAAGTACTAGTGGGAGATTTTAACAATCCTGATATATGTTGGCAGATATATGCCAACAATCCTGATATATGTTAACAATCCTGATTTATGTTGGCAGATATATGCAAGGTCTAACAAATTCCTTACTGCCCTTGCAGACAATTGGAAGAAATGTCTTACGAGGAGTGGCTTAGGGAGCTGGGAATGTTTAGCCTTACAAAAAGAAGGCTGAGAGGGACTATGATAGCTACCTTTAAATATTTGAAAGGATGTCACATTGAAGAAGGGACTGATTTATTTTCCATGGCTTCAGAGACTAGGACACAGGGCAGTGGTCTCAAACTACAGGAAGAGATTCAATTTAAACATTAGGAAGAACTTCATGACAGTTCGAGCTGTTCAGCAGTGGAATATGCTGCTACGGAGGGTGGTGGAGTCTCCTCCTTTGGAGGTTTTTAAGCAGAGGCTGGATGGCCATATGTCAGAAATACTGTGATGGGGTTCCTGCATGGTAGGGGGTTGGACTGGATGGCCCATGAGGTCTCTTCCAACTCTATGATTCTATGAAATATGTATTATCAGTACTTGCCTAGCAAGCCCCTTAAGGGTTGGACTGGATGGCCCATGAGGTCTCTTCCAACTCTATGATTCTATGATTCTATAACAAGCACAGTTGTACATCATTTGCTCTTTTTAATGTGAATAACAGAAGACTCTAATCCGGTAAATCACTGATCCAAAATCATAATATTTTGCAAGATTCAAACCTAAAATGTTGTTAGGGGTGATATTAAATAAAGAGCAACCATTAAATGGTTTCAGAGTTCCTGTGAATGATCTGATGCCATGGTGTAGCTCTTTTTTCTGAACCTGAATTAATAGATGCCTGGCCTGGCTTGGGTTAATACTATAGAGCTCCATATGCTCTGTTCAGAGCTTTCAGGGGAAGTCCAGCATGTACGTGTGTATGTGTGTGTACACATGCGCGTGCACGCACTCAAACACGCACGGATTTAAAGAGTATTTAAAGGAATCAGTACTTTGCATGTTTGAATATTGTTGCAGTTTTTTGTATGCATCAGTTCCAAAGAGGTTATAATTATATCTTATTTATTTCCTTTTGATATGATACAAACAGTTGAGCTACATTTAATAGAACACTGCTGCTTTGTGTTCTGAACATCCGGTACTTCCATAACATCTAGAGATGGGTATGAACTGTTGGGCAGTTAATGGCCATTCGGCCAACAGTCCAACAGGTGTTCTGCAGTTCAGTGCCTGCCCGCTCTGATGGGGGTCTGCTCAAAGGAGGTGCCCAGAGGAGACAGGGCAGGGAAGCTGGCATGCTGCCTCTGTGTGGGTGCTGACTGGAACACCTGTTGGGCCATAAGCTGAACTGGCATGAATCTCTGAACCAGTGGTTTGCGCCCATCTCTAATACTATCTAAACTTAAGCTATCTGATTTCTAAATAAATAACCATGGCTTTCTTGAACTTGTGGCATTTCTTGATTTTACTTCTGTTTTAGTACTACCCACAGATTCTTAGGGATATTCTTTTCATGTTACCTTGAAGAAGCAAGTGGAAATTTATGCCCACTTCTCAAAGAAGCTGGCTATTGTTGGTGCAGTCACTGGAATATTTGCAAGAAATATGTATTTGTTATCTCCCAGTACTCAGTTTTAATGTATGTTAATTATTAGACAAAATGCCTTCTGTAAGTCATAGTTATTTCCAGCATATATTAGTGCTGTTACAGGAGTACAGTTTGCAGGCATAAAGCCAGCAGGGATGTCTTGCTAGAACAACACTTTTGTAATGAATTTAAGGCAAGCAGGGTTTTGTAGAATCTTGAGTTTAGAAGCCTTATTCCCCCCCCCCCCGGTTGTGATATATCAATCCACCTGAGGGCCTTTTTACACGACCCCTTAGATCCGCTGGTCCCTTAAATTCGGACCAGAGATCTTGAGGGTTGGTTGCTGTTCCTCCCTCTCCACCCGCTCGGCACTTCTTTGTTCTGTCTGCGGGAGGGGGGGGGAAAGCCTTAGACAGAGACAAAAGAATAAAAGGCTTACCTCCCGGTGTTGGGGGAAGTTGCTCCGACCTCCGTTTACTTCCTGGTTCCTCTTTAAGGGGCAGAGGCAAAAGAAAAACAACAGAAAGAAGCGAGGAGAGCTCAGGCAGTCTCCGCATCAAATATTTTTCACCATAAAAAAGCAGGTACAAGAAAAGTGCAGTTTGGTTCGCGCTATGTGGGCGGGGTCGCACTTAATTGTTTGCAAACTCCGGAGCTGGTGGGTAAACATTTTTATTGTCCGGAGCTTGCAGCCATTTGCGACGGAGCTTAGGGGTCGTGTATAAACGCCCTGAGACTGTTAGTATGCATTTGAGTTGTTCTGCAGTGAAGGCTATGACATGAAATACTGGGAAATGATAGAGAATATGGTCTGCATCCACAAGATCCCAGTTTCTCTCACATCCCTGGGCTTGGATAGGAAGGAAGTAAACTTGAAGCTCTGGCAGACTGCTGCCAATCAAAGTTGATGGTATGGGACTAAATGAGCTAATGGTCTGACCTGGCAGTAGTTTGACAGGTAGCTTCGTATGTTCCTAGAATCCTGAAAAATATGTTGTCTACTGCTGTTTGGGAAAGTTAATAATGCTGAAAACTCTGTCAAGGATGACTAGCATAAGAAACTCTCTCCCCACCCCCAGTGATTTTACCTGACACTTTGAAGCTAAATGTACTTTGAAGCTTGCTCTCTAAGCAATGGGTAAAAATTTAATTTTTTGTTGATGAATTTAAAGCAGTTAAGCTGTTGGTTTGTGCAGTGGGAGTGGAGACTGGATGTTAAAATTCTTTTTACTGCTGACGTGAGAATAAATGTCAGAGGATATTCAACGCAAAGAACATTTATTTCTAGACACCATTCATGAAAATATTTTTGTTTTGTTTCTGACATTAAATGCACCTGCTCAAGAAATTTAGAACTGTAGGCTTTAAAGAAAACACAGGACTGAAAATACAATATCAGTCCTGTAAGAGGAGATATAAAATAATAGAACTTTAGAATTCCGGTGTTGTTTATTACAGTATATTCTACAAATATTACTAATAAAATATTAAATACAGTACTTGATTTTATGTAGGCAAGATAGCCCCAAATTTGCCACCATGGCTTTAGCAAATTAAAAACAAACAAAAAATGAGTAAGAAGGCATCCCTCCTAATGTTGTTACTAAACAGTGAAACAAAATCTAGATCTGTGCTTCTTGTTGTGTGTAGTCTAAATCTTTTACAATAGAAACAACATTATTCTTGTGGCACTTTAAAGATGAATAGATTTATTGTGATACAAGAATGGTACATGAGATAACGTTTTATCATGTGAACACCAGGGTTCTTTAAATACTATATAAAATTCTATTAAAGTTTAAATATATAGTGTGTAGTGTTTGCAACTTAAAATAAGCAGAGCAGTTCCCGCACATTGTATGAGAAAAACTAGGGAAAGAAATCAAGGCAGGCCGAATGGCAGGCCCCTTTGACAACCCACCATCGGCCAACTTCTGGGTGTCCCTAATAGGAGTTGTCCCCGAGAAGACCCCTGGGGAGTACCAACTAATACATCACTTATCATACCCAAAAGGAGAGTCAGTTAATGATGCCATTCCCCACGAACTATGCTAAGTGCGATGCGCTACCTTTGACCAAGCCACAAGTCTGGCCAAAGGGGCCGGGGCCAGGGCATTACTAGCCAAATGTGATATACAATCCGCCTTCTGACTCCTCCAGGGTGGTGCAGGGAAGCTTGTGCTGTAGCCAAGAGAAGAAGAACAGTTGAGGAGCTGCTGAAGCTAGCAAATTGAGCTGGATGAGTGGTTAGATCAGCTGATGAGATGGGGAAAGGGAACAGCAGAACCTATGCTTCTGCCTTTATGAACTGGTTCACACCCATCTCTAGTAGTGAATCACAAAGGAATTGCATTGTTTTCTTTGTCTTTTGTTGGAACAACTTTAATTTGTTTTGGTGGATTTTTTAATGCTGTAAATAAATGAATAATTAAAGAATGTAGCCAAAGAGAAAAAAAAAACCAAAGGTCAGAATGAGTTCTTCCATCATTTTTGTTAAATAATATGGAGGAGGCGGCAAAACCATATCCATTTACAGTGGCATTGAAGAGAAGTTCCTCAGCACTACCTTTTGCAGTTTTCTTGCTAAGTATAACTGGAGCTACTGTAAAATAATGGTTCCAAGTTCGGTCTCAGCCAACATGGTTTATATAACATTAAAAGATCCAGTAGAGGTAACAGGGCATATTCTGTCTGCCTAATTTTGGATGTAGATAAACCATTAAGTGACCAAAGCAGTTTCAGGCTGGATTAGAGGTTACATGTAAATTATGTATATCACAGAGAAAGTAGATGGGGGAAGATTTTCTCTCTGTGTAATAATAATAATACTAGAGCCTGCTTTGTTCAATGAAACTAACTAAATGGTATAAAATTCAGGGCAGACCAAACTACTTCTTCACTAGAGTGCATCTTTAAATCGTGGAATTTGTTGCAGTAGTGGCCAACATCTTTGGTGGTTTTAAATTTAAACAAATGAATCGTGGATAAAGTTATCAATAAGATTACCCCAAGGGCTAGATAATACCATAAAGGGAAAGTCTCAATGGAGGAAATTGATCTATAGGTGTTTTTCCTTATATCTTACTGCGGATTTTCTAATGGGATTTGTGAGAAAATAATGTAAAACTTGACAACCTTTCCCAAATTTTGTTTTCAGTGGATGTGTTCTGTTTTTCACAAACAGTAGAAATAGCTGTGCATTTTACTGCCTTTCCTTAAATGTTGTTCTTTTTTTGTTGTCTCTCAGGATTTTACTTAAGTGAAGGGAATAGGTACTTGGCTTTAGAGAGTTGATGTAGATTCTTGAGACATAAGAGGCATTCAAGTATTCTGTTTATCTAGAGTTCTAAAAGTAATAGAATTTTATCCTTGTTCTCCATTTAAACAAAACTGCTCTGTTGCATTAGTGATATTAATCATCATGCTTGTTTCAACAGAGTTTAAGAGGTCAAAACCTCTTACTAAAGCACACTTATTTACATTGGACAGAAGCACCTATGAAGAACCAGAATGCTATATGTTTCGGAAAATTTACAAAAGAGGAAGGTCATTAAGATTCACTACTGGCTCAGTTCCTCTCATAGTTGTCATATACTGTACATCATGTTCAGATAAAGTGTTAACAGATAAACATGTTGGTTTAAAGCAAAGCAAAGCAATGTGTTTTGCTTATATATCGCCCCATACCACTTCAAGTAGTCTCTGGACGATTTACATTTTTAATTACAGTAATGCAGGCTACACATTGCCCCCCCCCCCAGCAAGCTGGGTACTCATTTTACCAACCTTGGAAGGATGGAAGGCTGAGTCAACCATGAGCCTTCTAAACCATGAGCACCACAACCCCAGGTGGTGAGCACAGTTTTACCTGCAGTACAGGCATTTAACCACTGCACCACGGGGTTTAGCATTTACAGAGCAAAATTCTGCATTAGTGCCTAACTACATACCTAACTTGGTGAATATGTTAGTATATTATAGCTCTTGACAGTCACCTTCATTTTTTAAATGCAATCAAAATGAGTACTGTCAAGTGTGTGTGTGTGTGTGTTGTGTCGTTACAGTCGTGACCGACTCTTCGTGACTCCATGTCCATGGAGTTTTCTTGGCAGGAGTACTGGAGTGGCTTGCCTGTTCCTACTCCAGGCGCCTACAGCACCTGGTATTCCCTGGTGGTCGCCCATCCAAGCACTAACCAGGGCCGACCCTGCTTAGCTTCCGAAATCAAGCGAGATCGGATGTGCTTAGGGCATCTAGGCAGCTAGTAAGAAATAATTTCTCCACTATGGCCTTAATGTTCTCGTTTTCTCATGCTTTTTGTTTACTTATTATTAAGCCTACTTTGCAAACATGATGGTAAATATATTGAGGAGAAAATTTGAAATAGAGCTTGAAATAGACTCAGGGAGTATTTGCAGGAACAGGCTCTTTTATTAGAGAAGTACACTAAAACACAGCTATCATGGCCAAACAACAAAGCAATTTTATGGGCACCAAGGAGTTAACTGCCCTCCCAGATAGTTAGGTTAACAGGACCAATTCACAACAGTTTTTTGCTAGGCAGATTGGAGCCCCACCTTCTCTACTAGCTTGAGAATACCTCTCAGGTGTGCTTGGCATGGAGTGCTGCTACAAGGGTTTATGATGGAGATGTTCAACTGTCCTTGGATGAAGGTTGCCTGGGGACCTTCACTTGTTATTCCTTTGCAGTCACTCCTGGGTCAGGTGGTTGCCCCATACATGCTGTACTCCTTCCTGGCGGCACGGCCCAGGTCTGTACAGAAAGCCACTCTGGGCAGTTACAACACAAAACAAACTGATTACAAAATATAGATACAAATATATAATAAAGAGCAAAAATATGACAAATGAAAACATAACTAAAACAACAACATTCATAAAAATCAAAGATAAATAAGATAAGCAAATGGTGGACAAGATTAGATCACTAAATCAATAAGGCCACATAATAGTTAATAACCAGGAAAAACAGATTGAAATAACCAAGTCTTCAATCTTTTCTTGAAGCTCAACAATGAGGGGCCTGGTAGATCTCTGAGGGGAGTTGGTTCCAGAGTCTAGGAGCTGCCACTGTCTCGAGACTACCGGTGAATGTACCAAGGTAGTGAGAGTGCCAGGGTCCAGTAAGGCACATAGCTGTGCATCTGCCTAATGTGGTAATGTGTGGTATGGACCACTGATGCCACCTGGGCCTCCATAGTGAGGGCCAAGTCCAGAATTATGCCACGACTATTCACCTCATCCCATGCAGGAAGAATCGCCCTCCAAATCTGAGGGAGTTTCCCACCCACACCCCCAACACCAAGCGGCCCTACCCAGAGGACTTAATAAGGTTCCAGACTAAAGCCTGAAAATATTCCACAGATGTTCTATACAAGTTTCATCCTTATATAGCTATATGGATGCTTGTTGATGAATATAATCTTATTTTTTGTCTGTTAAGGTGTTCAGATTTTCCAGGCCACGAAAGTAGATTGCCTTGCCCTGAAGTAAGTTTTGTGTGTGAGAGAGAAAGGGAAGGAGGGAGGGAGAGAAATTCAGTTCCTTTCTATTTACTACAGTGGCCAAAAATTAACCACCGTAATTGAGGTGGTCTCAACTGAATAAGCCAGTAGGGAAGCTATTAACTTGAAGAAGACTTAATTAGAGTTGGTTTAAGAGACCCAAGTGGGTTTTCAAAATGAAGACTCAGGAGAATTAAAGCTTTCTCAGAAATTGTTTAGGAGACAGTTGCATAATTGTCTGCTAGTGTTTGAACCTGGCCATGAGGTATAAATTCATTCTTTGACAGGAGTGGCCTGTGAATTAGAAAGGCAAATAGTTTGGAGAGTAGGAAACCAAATTGGTGAGCTGAAGATGGAAATTAGCTCAAGTAGGGCAAGAGTGAGTGATCTCCTGGGACTGAGAATGCCCATTCCTGCACCTCAGAGAGCCAGACCTGGTCTCTGACCTTCACCCTCAAAAAATTGTGTCTTTTTTGTTAATTGAGAAAATCTACTGCCCTCTAGTGGTGAAAGTTTTTGAAAATGTTATAAAATTTGGGGTATTGGCACAGGGTGTAGGCAGGTTGAAGGCTGCTCAAAATTTGGAAGAATTACCTGCGTATGAAAGTGGGCAAAATGATAGAATGATGGGGAACAATTCTTTAAAGAAAGCCACTGCATTAAATGATGAAAAGAAGAAGGAGCAGTATGGGGGAATTACTCCCAAGACAGAGGTGGTTAGAGATACAGACAGGGTGGATAAAAATTGATGAGTCTTACAAAATGATTTAATTAAAGCAATATTTTTTAAAATTCATCAAGAATTCCAATTTTAAAAACTTATTTCATGACTTAAATTAATATGATTTAAATTAAATCCACTCTGGTGAGAAGGCCAGAAAATGAGAGGCAGCTTGGTCAGTGGCATTGTGAGAAGCAATAGAACAGAGGAAGCCATGTCTGGAAGCGGAATAATTTGGGGAAAATATGTCCAGATCCACCATACAAAGCAAAAATGAGAACAATTGTGCTAAAGAGGCAGTGCTCATCAAATTGAGACTGGTATGTTTGACATTTCTGAAGAAGGCTTAATGAAAATTGAACTGAAATAACAGCCAGCATGCTAAAAAAAGGCTCTGAGCCTCTGACTCATGTTTTACAGTTTCTGTTTTGGATCTAGGTAAGAGAAGCTGTTTTCAAATACAAATACATTGCTAGAGTTTATTACTTCAGATTTTCTTAGAGCCCCCCACTCTTACATTTTCATGTAATAAAATGATAGAATTGTGAGAAAAGAGTATCCATGCAGACAGCAGGGCTATTCTAAGGTGAGAAAATTATGCCAGCTGCATTTGAGCCATATATCCAAGGCAGTTTTATTTCTACCTGGTTGCTGGAAGAAGCCAAGTTTGGCAGTCCTTTTGAAAATGACTGTCCATGCCATCATCTGCACAAGCGAAAGTTTATGCCAGAAGTATGCTCAAGAGTTAACATAAGTGATGTCAATTGACATTGCAGTTTACTGGGTAATGAGTTGGATGCTGATTTAGACATGTGTTACTAAGCTGCTGGAGGTAGAGTTCCCGGCCCACTTTGCTCCATGGCAGCTTCTAAGCCTCCTTTAAATGCTACCTTGAGGCTCAGGGGACCCTGCCAAATTTAGGAGGGGGGGTAAGGAAGCTGCCTTCTGCTCAGAGCCATTGTCACTGAGCAGAGGGGCTTCTGTCAACAAAAGACAGATACTGGGTCCAACTCATTACGTATTTTCCCTCCTTCAGATAACACCTACAAGCTTTTACAGTGACTCTCTTGGACTGTGAACCATATACTTGTTCCTTCTAGATTACTTCAGATTGACATTTTTGAGGTTTCTACAGAAATAGTTTCACTTTTAGAGATTGTAATTCAGAAATCTGCTGAATGTTCCAGTCAGTGCAAGCTACTGATATACAAAGAG
Source organism: Phrynocephalus forsythii (assembly GCA_029282475.1). Taxonomy (NCBI): domain Eukaryota; kingdom Metazoa; phylum Chordata; class Lepidosauria; order Squamata; family Agamidae; genus Phrynocephalus; species Phrynocephalus forsythii. Next base: position 88,867,988 of record JAPFRF010000005.1, on the reverse strand, counting down.
GCAGTTGGTAATAAATGCTCTTTCAGTAGCTGAATTATTCATTTTTCCAAATATAATAAGTGGCTGCCTGCCCCTCCTCCTCCTCAAGAATAGCTTTCTTTTCTATGATCCAAAGGGTGAAATCACTTCCCTCTGATGTGAGGGCTTAGACAGGAGGTGTGATATCTTAAAGCTTAGAACTAACATGGAGCAAGGCATAATTATTTCTCTCATCAAAGCTGTTGTGTGTTATAGCATAGATGTTGGTAGTTCTGCTCATTGCTAGTGACTAAATAAATTAACACTTGTTATCATGATCTGAGTAATACAGGGGAGGAGTTCTGCATGTCAGAGTACAAAAAGCAGGAGCTGTTGTAGCTCATGGCCTGCACCATTTTCCCTGTGATGTTGAGAATAATAATCATCCCTTGAAGTATTAGCAGTTGCATGATGCTTGGAGGCCCTTCTGCTTGGTGTCTTGAAGATGAACGGTTAATAATATCCCTGAATCCTTTTCCCCAGGAGAAGATTTGACCTTGTTTGAACTTGAACTTTAAGGCTATTAACTTGCTTTGTAGTCTGAGGTGTAGTTTGTTGAGGATCTATGAGAGAATTTAGACTAAGTTATTCATCTTTATATGGGTGAAGTAGCTAGAAAAGCAGAAACATGTATTTTGAAACATCCTATTTCTTATTAGTGGTACTTGCCACTGTTTACATTATTTAATTGACATTATTTCATAACAGAAAACTTTGAATTTCTATAGAAATTTAAAATTGAAACATTTCCTTTAATTAATCCTTTGTTTTCCTACTTTCATCTCCCTTTGTTGTTATATGCTTTCAAGTCAGAACCAACGTAAAATGACTGTAGGACTGATATAATAGCCATAACAGAAACCTGGTGGAATGTGGAGAACCAGTGGGATACAGCAATCCCAGGCTATAAACTCTATAGAAGGGATAGAGAGGGGCGGGTTGGAGGCGGAGTGGCCATCTATGTCAAAGAAGGGGTAAAACCCAGCAGAATGGAGATTGACAGGGGGTCTGACTCCACCATAGAATCACTGTGGGTTAAACTACCAGGTCCAAGGAGTGATGTGATAGTTGGGGTATTCTATCGTCCACGAGATCAAAAACTTGAGGGGGGCCTTGAAATGAGGAGATAAATCATGGAGGTGTCTAAGAGGGATAGGATAGTAATCATGGGGGACTTCAATTATCCCCACATTGACTGGGCCAATGCAAGCTCCAGGCAAGAAAGAGAAACCGGGTTTCTCGACTTGTTGAATGACTGTGCCTTAGAGCAACTTGTCATGGAGCCCACCCGAGAACAGGCAACTCTGGATCTAATACTGTGTGATACTCAGGACCTGGTCAGGGATGTGAATGTCACTGAACCTCTGGGGAACAGTGACCATGCTGCAATCTCCTTTGCCATGCATGTTGGAGGAAGAGTGTCAAGCAAATCAGACATAAAAACCCTTGATTTCCGAAGGGCAAACTTCCCTCAGATGAGGAAACTAGTTAGAAAGAAATTGAAGGGGAAGGTTAGAAGAATCCAATATCTTCAGAGTGCATGGAGCCTGTTTAAAACAACAGTAATAGAGGCCCAGCACAAGTGCATACCACAAAGAAAGAAGAGCTCCTCTAAGTCCAAGAGGGCACCAGCATGGTTAACGAGTGGAGTTAGAGAGGCTCTAAAGCGCAAGGAGAGGTCTTTCTATAAATGGAAATCCTCCCCAAATGAGGAAAATAAAAAGGAACACAAACTCTGGCAAAAGAAATGTAAGGTGATGATAAGAGAGGCAAAGAAAGATTTTGAGGAATGCATGGCTAGCAATAGAAAGGGTAATAATAAAAGCTTCTTTAAATCTGTTAGAAGGAGAAAACCTGCCAGAGAACCAGTTGGCCCTCTGGATGGTGAGGGAGGAAAAGGGGAGGTTAAGGAGGACTTAGAAATTGCAGAGAAATTAAATGAGTTCATTGCATCTGTCTTCACGACAGAGGACCTTGAGCAGATTCTGCTGCCTGAACGGCCCCTCTTGACTAAAGAATTAAATCAAATACAGGTTAAAAGAGAGGATGTTTTAGGGCTAATTGATAAATTGAAGATTAACAAGTCCCCGGGCCCAGATGGCATCCACCCAAGGGTTATTAGGGAACTGAGAAATGAAATTGCAGATCTCTTAAAACGGTAATATGCAACTTGTCTCTTCAAACGGCCACAGTGCTGGAGGACTGGGGGATAGCAGATGTCACACCAATTTTTAAAAAAGGAAGGATGGGGGACCTGGGAAACTACAGGCCAGTTAGCCTTATATCTGTCCCAGGGAAGATGGTGGAAAGCCTCATCCAAGAGAAAATCTTAAAACACATAGAAGAACAAACCTCGCTGAGAGAAAACCAGCATGGCTTCTGTAAGGGTAAGTCTTGTCTGACAAATCTTTTAGAATTTTTTGAAAAGGTCAACAGGCATGTGGATTTGGGTGAACCGGTGGATATAGTCTATCTGGATTTTCAAAAGGCTTTTGACACAGTCCCTCACCAAAGGCTGCTGAGAAAATTGCACAGTCAGGGCATAAGAGGGCAGGTCCTCTCATGGACTGAGAACTGGTTGAGAACTAGGAAACAAAGAGTAGGTGTCAGTGGGAAATTTTGACAATGGAGAGATGTGAAAAGCGGTGTGCACAAGGAATTTGTCCTGGGACCGGTGCTTTTCAGTCTGTTCATAAATGACCTGGAGACAAGGGATAAACAGTGAGTTGGCGAAGTTTGCAGATGACACAAAACTTTTCCGTGTGGTAAAAACCAGAGAAGATTGTGAAGAGCTCCAGAAGGATCTCTCCAAACTGGGGGAATGGGCTGCGAAATGGCAAATGCGATTTAATGTAGCCAAATGTAAAGTAATGCATATTGGGGCAAAAAGATCAAAACTATCTATCAACTCATGGGCTCTGAGTTATCCGTGACGGATCAGGAAAGAGATCTTGGTGTGTTGGTGGACAGCTCCATAAAGGTGTCTACCCAATGTGTGGCAGCGGCGAAGAAGGCCAATTGCATGCTAGGGATTATCAAAAAGAGGATTGAAAATAAAACAGCCAACATTATAATGCCATTATATAAAACAATAGTAAGGCCGCACCTGGAGTATTGTGTACAATTCTGGTCACCGCATCTCAAGAAAGACATAGTGGAACTGGAAAAGGTACAAAAGAAAGCGACTAAAATGATTACTGGGCTGGGACAGACCAACAAAGCGCTGGGTGAAAAAAATATTTTCTTTTGTCTGTTCTTACTCTCCCAGCCTTCAATTTGAGTGGATGTCCCCTAGTTCTGGTATTTTGTGAGAGGGAGAACAGCATCCCTCTATCCACTTTACTCATGCCCTGCATTATTTTGTATGTCACAATCATATCCCCCCTCAAGCGCCTTTTTTCCAGACTAAAGCGGCCCAAATGTTAGCCTTTCCTCATAAGGGAGATGCCCTAGCCCAGTAATCATTTTAGTCGCTCTCTTCTGCACCTTTTCCAGTTCCACTATGTCTTTCTTGAGATGCGGTGACCAGAACTGTACACAATACTCCAGGTACTTCTTTCATAGTAGCAGATACATGGATAAGCAACATCAACTTGTGTTTAACATTGCTTCCAGATGAGTAAATTATATTATCAGTTATATGGATTATAGACATGTGGCTGTAGACATTCTAAATGCTAAGAAAAGAAGAGTGTGTGCATCTTTAGATTCATACTTTTTGTACAAGTGAAAGAAAAAAACTGATAGATGCATTTGATCATCCCATTCAGGTGATGGAATTCCTTTGTATTGTTTAATGTCACATATTGTTATATCCACTGATTACAAACTGAGAACCATTTACTTTTCTAAATGGTTGAGGGAAATGTTTGATCAAATTTCTGCTCCATTGTGAACTTCAGGTTTTTGTGCCACTAGACGGCAGCCTAAGTGCACTGGATATGCTAGATATAGATCAGATAAATTACATATTGCCATCACTTCCTCTCCTTTTTCCTCAGAGACCCAAATGATCATATGTTACACTGTGATTTTCTGCAGAAAACAATAATAAATATGAGAGGCTGTGTGTGGAGATCTGTGTATATGTGTAATTTGCATTAGCATCTTTGGAGCTCTAGACTATGACTTCATATAATATCAGATCTTTTATTCTGGTGTGTACTTCAACATGAGTTGTAGGATTTTGTGCTTTCAGTACCAAATAATATAAACTCTCTTTAGCATGACAGAATGATAAATTTTGGGTTTTTTTCCTTGCTTGGTTATGGGCATAAGTCCACACTGTAGATGAGATATACATGACAACAAAATGAAATATCTTACTTTTTTCTCTCTTGATAATCAGAAGATCTATAGCTCTTAGCTGAAAGACTTTTCATGAATACCCTGGATGCTGTGTTTGTTTTAACTACTGTACCTAAGGTAGAGTTTTAATAACCACAACTGAGTCCACAGGTGCTGTTTTTTAGCTAAGGAAGTTTGTTTTTAAAATTTCAAATGTTTTAAATTATTTAATGTGTTTTAATTACTATTACGGTTGAATAGTTCTTAATTTGTAATTTTTTGTCCCATAAACCTTAATGGCAGAAAGGTGGCCTACAAAAGAGAGAGTCAAAATAAATACAGCTGGAAATATTTTTGGCAGTGAACTTAACTGTATCCTTTATTTGTCATTGATATTGTGTACAATGTATTGTACCAAATTTTATAATATTTATTTATTTATTCATTCATTCAATTCATTCATTCATTCATTCATTCATTCATTCATACATATATACATACATACACACCGCCTTATTAGTGTTATAACCTTCTGGACCAGACATAATATACAATAAAATCATACAATTTTCAAGGAAATGCTGTGCCTCCCTTGCCCTTATTTATAAACTACTATATTGTATAAGGTCGTCTAACAGTTTTTTTCTGCTTTCTATGGTACACTGCCCCCTTTCCTAATCAGCATTTCCTATACCTCATTAGAAATGTTCATCACTGTAACATTCTGACCTTGATCTTGGGAATGACTTACAGAAATGCTATGGTGGGGATGCTGTGATGTCAGATATCTTAAATTTTGGACTTTAGCAGACCAACTTGAGCTGAGCAGTGTATTCATGCAGTTCTAGTGTTTAGTTGCATGTATTTTCAGCTTCCTGCAAACACAAAGCTGTGTTTGCAGGGGTTTTTGAATATATATTTGATTTTACTGGTTATATCTAGTAACCTGTTTTTAGGCAAATTTCTATGGAAGAGCCTCTTACCACCAGGGTTTGATTTCTGTCTCTTTGTACTAGCGAGCTTGAGTGATTCTTTCAGTCTGAGAGATTTTCCCTTGAGTGTAGTTTTTATCAGACTTATGTTTATGTTGTCCTTGCAGCTTCTATGTTCTCTCTGTCTTCCTCTCTGCATGTATAGATACTAACTCTTTTATAGATAACTGATTCCACAGCTAGTGACTGATTGCTTGGCACTGAAACAGTGTATTGGATTCTTGTAACACAAAGCTTGTTACAAGAAATTGATAGACTATAAAGGTAGAAAGAATAAAAATCTGTCTAGCCTACGTGTAAATCCAAGTTCAAATAAATCCACACATCCTATGAAAGAGGCACCCATCCAACAATTATTGTAAGCAACTTATACCATTGACTCTGCTGTGTCATCTGCAATGATAGATCTCACCAATGTTTCCTCTATTCTGTGCGTGTACTGAGCTGGGGCTGCAACCAGAAGCAAAGGGGCAGCAACATTGGCTTGGTTGTGTGGGACCAATGTAGTACTTTGTGGTGCTTTGATGCACAGCTTAGAGGGATTCTCAGCCTTTGATGTTGCAGATGTTTTAGACTCCCCAGAACACCTAGCTATTTGGGTTGGTTATGGCTGGTTATGGCTTTTGAGAGTTGAACTCCAAAGATCTGGAACACCAAGGGATGAAAATCATAGGTGGGCCTTCTAATCTGATTCTGACTCAATGCAAAGTGCTAATTATTATTTTTCATGCCTTAAAGTGCTTACAGTAGAGGTATTGAAAGGTCTGTTACCATACACAATCAAGAAGAGAACCCCTTTTATATATCCTGCTAATATCTGTACTTCAGCTGGCTGGAATGCATGGTAGAGTTTCTCTGCCTTCATACTGATGTTTTGGTTTGCTTATTCATTAATTAAGCATTTGTTCTTTTTCTTTTATTTTGCCAGATATATTACCCTAGACCAAGATAAACATGACTACTTCCTCTAGAAAAAACATTAATACTCTGCAGTACAAATGTGATGTAATGATGACAGTGCAGAGGACAGTAAATTACAAGCATTAACATATGGAAAATGTAACCTCAAACAGATTAAAATATTAAAATAAGAAATCATTCATGCTGTGAAGATTTCTGGATAGAAATCTTAAAATCAAGAATTTCACTAGAAGAACAGGTAATAGATTAGATGAAACCAATGTTCCTTCTAATTTTCTGGAGTGCTGAGTGGTGGCTAGGGATGGGCACAAAATGGAAAAATAATGTTTCATTTCATTTCATGCTCACCCCTGTTTTGTTTTGTTTCATTTCATATGAATTATTTAAAAAAATTCATATGAAACAAAATGAAACAAAACGATTTGGTGCCCGGGACTCTGGGATTCATTTTTAAAGGGCTCCTGCTGAGCTGTCAACAGAGCGGCAGGAGCCCTCAGAAAGTGGTGGGGACTCAGGGCAGTTCCTGATTGCACTACCCTCCCCACCATTTTCTGAGGGCTCTTGCCGAGTTGTCAATGGCTGGATAGATCAGCAGGAGGGTCCCCCTGGTAATGACCGGGCCAGGTTTAAAGGGCTTCAAGCCATTGACAACTCGGCAGGATCCCGAAAATAATGGGGAAATGACCATTTCGTTTTGTGTATAATGAAATGCTGCTTCCTATTTTGTTTCATTTTGTTATGTAACAAAATGATGAAACAGCATTTTGTTTTTTGTTTCCTGCCCATCCCTAACGGTGGCATTACCCTGTCTGCACAAAGTCTGCACAAAGTTCCAACCATGACCTGAAACAAATGGGTGCCTGATGCAGTGCTTACATGCCTGCACATCTCAAAGCAATGTTGTATGAAACCTAAGATGCAGAATCATTTTTCAAAACACACTACCCCTCTTGAAATATTTCATGGTGATATAAAAGGCTATGTTTACCTTCATTTGTGAGAAGAATTTGCAAAGGGATAGATGGATAATGTTCTAATGTATGCAATGTTTTTTTCTCAACAGATCCTAGATCAAGAATGAAACATGAATCATTTGGAAAAAGCACGCTCTTGTCTCGAGCCTTCTGCCCCAGCAACATTTTATACTTCTTAAATTAGATGATGATTGGTTAAGCTGATTAACAGCATCAAGAAACGTGCAGTGTTTCACAGCTTTCTGGATACCTCTTGAGTCTCTCAAGATAGCAACGAGGCTGAAAGAAGACTGTTTTTCAACATAAGAGATTTACATTGTGGCTGATGGCTTTCTGTGGAAGGATCTAAAAAATCCCCGGTGCTTAGAATGACTCTCAGAACATCATATCGTCATTTCAGTCCAAGGACCTTGCTAGCCTTAATTACTTCATGCATTCAATTTTAATAATGCCCTTTTCACCTTTTCAAAATTTTCTAGGTGTAATGTAAGCATCTGTTTGTAAAAGGAAATGGAGGGTTTACAAACCTTACCTTGGAGCCCGCAAGTGACAGCAGCCACAACCTTTAGTTGGCTACAGTAGCTATGTGACCTTAGCGTGCTATTACTACAGCCTTAAGAGGCATCCTTGAGAAGGGATTCCCTGCCAATTCCTGAGCTTTCTGTAACATAGGCCATTTGCCAAGTGTTGTCATGATGTGTGAGGTAATGCCTACCATCAGTGAGAGTGACCCTTTGGGGTCACAGCCAGGATCTGATTCTGATGCCAACTTTGAACAACTCATGGTGAACATGCTTGATGAAAGAGACAAGCTGCTAGAAACTCTTCGGGAAACACGCGAGACTCTGTCGGTAACTCAGGGAAGGCTACAGGAGACCTTGCATGAGCGAGACCAGTTACAGAGGCAACTGAATTCTGCTCTACCTCAGGTAAGAGTTTCACTAGCAGGCTTTGTGGTAGCTAAAGTATGTGAAAGTAACAGGAATGTAGTATTGTCACCTATTCTAATTTACATCTGAACAGAATGTGAGAACAATAAATTGTAACCAATTATTTTGAAGTCAGATTAAAATTACATGATTTTGGGGGTGACTTGCAACACGTTTTAATTTGGTAGTACACTGCCTGGCACTGGTGGTGGAGTGAGAGTAGAGAAGAGCGAGGAAGCAGCAGAGGCACTACTGCACTACTGCCACCATCAGCACTGGTTCCACCTCCTTTCTTTCATTCCCTTTCTTGCTTTGTAAGTATAGATGAACAATATGGCCAGTGCATTGTCTTGCCCAAAATTCTCTCCAACTTTCAGCCTTTGATGTCAAGTAGGCAGAGCCCTCAATCCCTGTCACACCACTACCTCTTCCCTAGACCCTTGCCCAGCCTGGCTTCTAAAGCAGTGTTTTTCAACCTTTTTTGGGCAAAGGCACACTTGTTTCATGAAAAAAATCACGAGGCACACCACCATTAGAAAATGTTAAAAATTTTAACTCTGTGCCTATATTGACTATATATAAAGTAATTTTTCAATTTTTCCCCCGGCACACCAGGACCATCTTTGCCCAGCCTGAAAAACACTGTTCTAAAGGCATCTAGGCCTATTGCTACTGAGTGGGTCACTTCAATAGTTAATGTGTATCAAGGAGACACGCATTAGTGTTCCACAAGGAGTGTCAAGGAGACACTCATTAATGTTCCTCAAGGAGACACTCATTAGGCCCATTTGGAAAAAGCTAAATCTGGCAGCAGTCCAAATTGAGAGCAATCAGCCCATCACCAATATATCCTTTATGAGCAAGGTCTTGGACCAGCTTCAGGAACTCCTGATACTGATGCCCTTGATCATTTCCACTTTAGCTTCAGGCTGTGCCACAGCATGAGGGTAGCATTTGTCACTCTGAAGGAGGTCGATTGGGGCAAATTGTCCCTTTTGGTCCTCCTCAGTATTTTGGTGGTCTTTGATACTGTTGACCATGGTATTTTCCTAGGGAGGCTCTCTGAGTTCGGGATTAGGGGATTATGCTTTAGAACCTCACTATCAGAATGACTTCTCCTGAGAAGAAATGCTTGAGCAGACCAACTGTGGGTGCTGACACCGAGGCTCAGAATATGATGACAAGGAGCTGGGGCTTCTTGGTAATCACCCAACCAACTTCTGATGGAAATCTGCCTGGTTCCATCTCTGCAAACATTCAATGATAATTAAAGACCTTGTTGTTCAGATTGGCCTTCCCGGATCTTGTTGACAGCTGTGATGCTTAATAATGTTCTATCTAATTCCACCACTGGTTTTGATCTTCTGTAGTTTCACTGGCTTATTTTTATGTTATGATTTTGTTTTGGTTTGTTTGGGCGGTTATTGAGTTGACTTTTCCTTTGTTAATGTTAATATTGTGTTAATTTTATTTGATTGTGTTATGCTATTATTATGTTGCATTTCTGCTTGTATTGTCATTGTTGATGTTGTTTGTTGTAAACTGCCCTGAGTGACCTTGCTATCAGATGGGTGGTATAGAAAAATAAATAAATAAATAAATAAATAAATAAATAAATAAATAAATAAATAAATAAATAATGACCTCTATATTTTGCTGTTGTTCACCACCCAGTATGGTCCTTGGGCTACATGGGTGGATGGATGGATGGATGGATAGATAGATAGATAGATAGATAGATATGGCACCACCCACGGCTTATCAACTGTAATGGCTGCCCTTCCAGTTCATCTCCTGCCTTCCTTGTGTAGAAGCCAGCTGTGTCAGAGCATTGCTCAGTTGGAAACCTGGACATCGCTTCTTACTTTGCTATGAAAATACACATATACCTGACAAGCTGCCCCAGGCATTCTACTTTCTTGGGGGAAGAGAGAAAGAATAGACAGTTCAGAAGAAATTAAAGAGATTTTAAGGTCCTATAATGTTTTAATATTTGTTTTAGACACAACTTACTCTGACACAGGCAAGCAAATGTGCAAACGTGATGCAAAATAGATCTTTTTCATAATCTACTTAAAATAAACTAGCCTGTAGCTTGTGTTTTTTAAAAAATGCTTTCCAACAGAAAACATGCTTCTTTGCAAATTAAAAAACTGTGCTTAGCTGTACATCATGATGTAGATTGAGGTTTTTAAATTTATTTCAAGTGTGGTAACCCTAACAAAAAACAGGAATATTACAACGTGTAACCAAGTCCTAAGGTACATGTGGTCTTTGATACCATTGACTGTGGTATTTTCCTAGGGAGGCTCTCTGAGTTCAGGATGAGGGGATTATGGTCTAGAACCTCACTATCTATCAGAATGACTTCTCCTGAGAAGAAATGCCTGAGCAGCACCTGAGGGTGCTGACACCGAGGCTTTTTTACTTTGTTACTTCCCAGCCCTGCCTCCTCTGACAGGCACCCACTCAGAGGCAATGCATGGAGAAGGCAGGATAAGGAAACTGGGATGCTGCCTCTCTATGAGCACCTGTTGCTGGAATTGGGGCTGGGAAGCACCAAACACCTGTTTGGTCAAAATGATGAACCAGCAGTTCCATGATTTGGGCCCATCTCTGCAGTGTAGTTATAGCTTCTAATTAAATGGGGATTTTAATTCTTGGATAATTGGGATGTTTCTAGATGAGACTTTTCTATCATCCAAGTATCTGGCCTCATTCTTGGAATTTTATGGGAATGAGAGGTCCAGACTTCCACTTGTCTCTCTTATATGCTTTCCCACTTGTTTTTCCATCCATTTTATTTCTACAAAAAAGCACCAAGGAGAGGAAAGTAGAGTATCTACCCAGTGTTTGCTACACATTGGGACCTCTATTAACATGTTGTATGATTGGTGCAGCAAGGGATGTGGTGTTATGTGCACAGTTTCTCGTTTTTAAGTATTTTCTGATTCTTACCATTTCAGTACACCATGCTAAGATTTCCCATTGCACCACTGAGTTTTCCTGGCTTTCTGTGAAAATGAGATCTCTGCTTCATTTCCCCTTCAGTTATGTTTGGAAACTGTCAAATTCTGCACAGCTTAATGATCTTTCTAGTGCATTTGTGTAAAAAAGAATTCATTCCACATAAGATTGGCTATTCTGGAGAGGACTCTTCCCCAACCAAGGAAGCAGGTTTCTTCTCCTGAGAGTATTCAACTGGCTACTGAGTATTCAATTTGTGTGGCTGTTCAGTACAACCCTTTTCTCAGTTGCTCATTTTATGGAGAGAAACTTACTACTATTTGAAATGTTCTAGTAACCTCCTAAGGGCATCTGTCTTGTTGCAGCCATGTGCAAACAGGATTTTGGAGGCACAAAAACCAGTGGCATAGAATAGAAAAACATTGTCAGAAATCTACCTGTTTCTGTGATTGCTGTTGAGATTACTTTCTCCTAATGCTCTGGTAGGCTGTTCTTTAAAGCTTTTGTGGAAAACTGGCTCTCTGCCATTTGTAAAATCATTATGTTTAGTAACTAGTCCCCCCCCCCCCATAGCTGATTACTTCAAACCCGAATCAGCCTGGGAGGCACAGGACAGGAACCAAGGAAGAGAAATGCTTTGGGTAGAATAGGATACATTTTTATACACTCAGAATAATAGCAGTAAAATTCTAACAGTTTAGGTAGTCCTGTGCTTGTGCCACTGTTTTTATATTGCTTTTTATTTTAATTTATCCTTATTTGTGCTCTTAAGTTGCTTACTGTCTTATCTCCTTACAAGTGAAGTTTTGTAACTTAGCATGGAAAGTGTGCCACCATGCTTAATGCACTCCTGATGATATTTTCTTGCACAAACTATTACATTCCTGGATGTTAATGGACATACATTTCTTTGTTGTTTATGGTAATCCACCTACAGCATTCCCAATGTTTACAGTGGGGTTTAGGGGTCCACATAAGCCCATCAAAGCATTTACAATGGAACAGTTGGGTGCCTTTCTCATACTAAGATAAGATGGAAGAAAGTACAATGGTCCCCTGCCATTTCATGGTTCATATACCGCGGTCCCGGTATATCGCAGGACCATAGTATATGAAAGGCAAGGGCCCCTGGGGTAAGCTGCATGGCCCTGTTTGAGGACTCCTGCAGTTACCCTAGGCCTAGTGCTGCCCCAAGTTATCCTCCAGTGAGCTTCTCGGGCCTGTCAGAGGCCCCAGAAGTGGTTTCCAGTGATCCAGAAGTCACTTCAGGTTTTCGGAAGGCACTTCCGGTTCCCCAGAAACCACTTCTGGGGCCTCCAACAAGCCTGGGAAGACTGTTGGAGGCCCTTTCGGGGCAGCACCAGCAGAAGGTTAGTCTAGGAGTCCCCGAACAGGTCCCCCAGTCCCAACCCAACACAGCATCCACATATCACGGATTTTCCATTATAGCAGGTTGGGTTGGGACCCTAACCCCCATGATAAGTGTGGGGGGGTACTGTATTTGGGGACCTTCAGTTAGTAGCAGTTGTCATGTACATTTCCCATAAACCATATATTAAAAGGCATTCAGTGCAGAGCTAGGTAAATAAGACAAGCAACCAGTTGTGACTTGGAAAGACCAACATATCCACTGTGTATGTTGTGTATCTCCCACCTTATAAATCTATAGAACTATAAATATGGAACATGCATTTCATGAAGAAGGTATACTGCATAGAATCTTCTGTTGACTAAAGAAGGTATCTGTCAAGCTCTTCAGTGAGCTTTAAAAATAAAAAAAATACTGTGCTGTATTATGTATGTGTTGTGATAGTAAGGAAGTAACCATTGACAGAGTTTATCAGCATGTTGTGTCTTGCAAGATCATGTTTTTTGCTGCTATTTGAAAAAGGATGTGCAGGTTGCTTGTGGAAATCCTACATTTTATGTAATAATTGAAACAATGATAAACATAGAAGTTACAGATTTAGATTAACCCACAGGGGTTATATCACCACAGAAAGAATGCTTTCTACACAGAGCAGATCTTAGGAGTCATAACCTTCTCCTTTTTCATCACTCTGCTAGCTTGCAATGGAAATACAAGCACCATAATGTGGGAGATGTTTATTTCAGTACAGAAATAGAGCCACCCAGATGAATAAACAATTTAATTCTAAAAACTTCTTATCAGTAGTAAAAGTGGATGTCTTTAGGCATTTTTGCATGTTATAGTTTTTAATCCTGCTGCTGCATCTCAAATTCAATTTTATGAATCAATAAGTGGAATAAATTTTTCAGTTGTTGAGTCAAACAGTGATTTACAAACTTGATGAATTCTTGGCAGAGCCCCGTGGCGCAGTGGTTAAATGCCTGTACTGCAGGTAAAACTGTGCTCAACACCGGGGGTTCAGTCCCAGGTAGCAGGCTCATGATTGACTCAGCCTTCCATCCTTCCGAGGTTGGTAAAATGACTACCCAGCTTGATGGGGGTGGGGGCAGTGTGTAGCCTGCATACAGTAATTAAACTGTAAACCACCCAGATACTACTTGAAGTGGTATGGGCAGTATATAACCAGAACACTTTGCCTTGCTTTGCTTTTGGCACATGGCACTCTGTCTCACAAGGAAATGTGAAATAATTGTCCCCTTTCTTACATCCTACATTTATTCATACGATTAATAAAAGTTGTAACACAGAGCCTGTTTCCAAGTCTGCAATTGGATTAATTCAGAAATTATCCCACATAACGAGAGTATTTGCAGTTAGGAACAGCTGTGATTTATAATGATTGCAGAGGCTTGATATGGAGTTGAACATTAGCAGGGATGAACTGCTGTAGGTTCCAAATATGAACGAAAATCTCTTTTAAAATAAAGTTTTAATTACTTTCTTGTTTATGCTGTTAAAATTGGCGGGTTGGTTGGCTCACAGTGTGATGAAGGGACCTATATTCTCAGGAAGAAAAGAAAACTCTGGAAATACTGTGTTGTGCTGCTACCAACCTCAAGGTACTTCATGTTACTTGAGGAGCTATAGAAACATGTAAGACCTTGAGAGGAGGGAGAGAGCTAACTGCTCAATAAGACAAGCTGCTTCCAAGCCTACTGTCGGTGAAGATTCTCAGTCATCCGGGTGAGTTCATCTGGAAGTTGAGTCATGGCAACTGGACTTTTTTTTTCTTGAGAGATTGAAACGTTTCGCTGCTCACCCAAACAGCTTTGTCAGTTTGAAGAAAGCTAGTTGTGAGTCCTTTATTTTATAGGTCACTTTGACCTCTTGTCATCCTGGTTGGAAATAGGCTCATAAGATGAACAATGGCCTGAATAGGCTTGTTAGGTAGACAACAGTCTCAATGTGCCATGGACCCTAATATTAAGTTCACTAAGGAAGACACCCAAGGCAACAGGCAGGCTTTCCTGGATTGTGCAGTCATCATCAGACCTGATCGTGGCCTGGGAGTAGAAGTTTACAGGAAACCCACCCACACAGTTCAGTACTCACTGTTTGACTTCCACCATCTATTACAACACAAATTAGGAGACATCAGGACCCTAAACCACAGAGCAGAGAGCATTCCCACCCCCACAGAAGCCAAGAAGATGGAAGACAGGCACCTGAAGACAGCACTTAAGGCTTGTGGGTATCCAAAGTGGGCCTTCAACAAAGAAGTGTGCCCACCCAGAAGAACAATGGATCAATCTGAGACCCAGACCCGATGGAAGAACCTGGTCATTCCCTACATGGCTGGAGTGTCTGAAAAGCTTAAAAGGATTTTGGCAAACACTACATCCCTGTTTATTTCAAACCCACAAACACATTAAGGTAGAGACTGGTCCACCCAAAGGACCCGATGCCAAAATAAAAGGAGCAATATTGTATATACAGTCCAATGCAGTGATGAGTGTGCAGACCTCTACATTGGAGAAACTAAACAGCCATTAAAAATAAGCATGAGCCAACATAGGAGGGGTAACAGCTCAGGACCAGAATCAACAGTACACCTCCACTTGAAGGACAAAGGGCATTCATAAAGATAAGGATGTACACATATTAGACAGAGAAGAGAGGTAGTTTGAGAGAGGAGTCAGGGAAGTCATTCATGTGAGCATTAAAAACCCCTCTCTCAATTGGGGGGGGGGGCACAGGCACAGTCTATCTACCACTTATCAGGCATTGCTTTCATCAATACCCAGACAAATCAAAAAGCCTTCACCACCACCTAACGACCCATACTTTATGGGTTTCAGCACTTTAGGCTATTGCTCACCTTAAGGTTATTGAGACTGTTGTCTACTTAACAAGCCTATCCAGGCAGTTGTTCATCTTATTGGCCTATTTCAGAGCAGGGTGACAAGTGGACTGTAAGATGGAGGACTCGCAACTAGCTTTCTTCAGACTGATGAAGCTGTTTGGATGAGCAGCAAAATGTTTCAATCTCTCAAGAAAAAAGAAGTACAGTTGCCATGACTCAACTTCCAGATTCCAAGCCTACTGTAAACTATGCCTGGCCCTGATATTCTAGTCTTACATCTTCCTCACCATGCCGAGTGACCTCCAGCCTCTGACAAATCCTCAGATGGATCAGCCAGGTCCTCTCTTCTGAAAAATGCCAAATTTATCTAAAGACACCTTGGTTCTTATTGGGCTATGCCTCAGCATATTTTCTGACACACATCCTTTGTGGCCTTCCATTTTTATGATCCATTTCTTGAAGTGAGTGCCCCAGGTCTGCTGCCTACATTCATCCATGCTGAGCAGCTGGGCAGAGAGAGCATGCCAGGTCAGCCAAGGGAGGGTTACGCCTCTCAGTCTCTGCAGTGCTTGGATTAAGGGGCTATGCGGATTTATTCTCTGCTCTTGCTTCAATTCCTCTCCCTCCAATATTCTGTACAGGGAGCATGCAAGCAATGCAGCGCAAACTAGGTCACTGCAAAGGGACTTTGTGCATCTTTGAGATCCTCTGGGGGAGACCGCTGGCTCTTTCAACTCCTAGCTCCTGCTCCTAGCTCTTTTGCCTCCTTTACCGAGCCTGACTGCTTCCGCCTTTGGATCTTGAAAAAGGATGTGATTAGCAGCAGATGGGGAACTTCTGTGAGCACCGAATGCCTCTTTCTGGCAAGTGCTTTGCTGACACTATTCCAGTGCCTGGTATTCCTCCTCCTCCTCCTCCTTCTCCTTCTTGGTGGATGAACTTTGCTGGTTTGAACGTCACTCACCAGGCTCTGTGGTGGGACATGGAACCTCGGTTGCTTCTAACCTTCATCTCTGAATTTTGTTGCTGCTCTCCATTGAGCCTGGCAGAGCCATGGATTTACAGATCAAGCAGGCTATGATGCCCCAGCATGAATACAGGGAACAAATCCATAAATATCCATCTGTCCAATGGCACTAATTTCAGCATGTTTATGTACCAGGTAAGTAGGATACCCATTGAAAAGCCTGCCCACTGTAGTCTTCGCTTTTCTAGGTGAACAGAAATATTCAAACTCTTTCAGCAAGGTTTCAGGCCTTTTTGAATCTTCACAAGCAGTCCCTTTTGTGCTGGTCCAGTTCCTCTTTCCTGGGTTTATACATAAACTAAGAAAATAGAACTTAACAGTGCTCATAGGCTACTCCAGAGGTCCTTATGGGAGCAATAGAGTGTTAAGCACAGTTAACACTACTGCATATGCCACCAAACAATCAGAAATGAAATATTTCCTAGTGCATTTACTGACAGTAGCTCATTCCCAAAAGGATTCCTCGATTATGAGGGAAAGGGTTTTTGGTCTTTGGGAGATAATAATTTCAGAGATGTTTCAAGTCGTATATTCTTTGGCTTACTTCAGTTGTATGAACAGATCAGGATGCTTATAGGAAACTGGGTGGGAAATAGCTAAGTATAGTGTATAACCAATTGATTCTTCGTCCATAATTGAAATATCATAGTGAGTAGTCAGCATCATTTACTGTAAAATGATTCGGCTTTTGCTTTACATTGCAGGATTCTTATTAATTTTGGTCATCCCTTCAAAGGGCAAATGCCTTCATAACGGTGGACCTTGGGAAGATGCTTTCTTGCAGCTAGTTCAACTTCACAATTTCATGAAGTGTGGGCACTCCAGATCCTAGAAGTGTTATGTCTAGTGCTTTGGAATTAAGGCAGAAAATACCTATCACACTGTAAATAATAGTACAAATATTCCACAAATGTGAATTGTTCAGTTCTTGCCCCACAATCCTGTCCAACCCTTTGTTTTTGTTGGTGAGTTTACGTTTCAATGTATAAGCCTGCTAGGCAGTTTGTGAAAAGAAAATAACATTTCAGAGATTCAAAAGAAGGTAGTGTGGAATAGTTATTTACTGTGGGATGACGACGATCCCTCAAGTCAATTCTGAATTACAGTTTACCTTTGTCAGGGTTTGCAAGCTAGGGAGTACTCAGATGTGATTTACCACGTCCTTCTCCTGAGAGCGCCATGGGGCTATGCAGCTTGCCCAAGGCCACACAGGTTGGCTCTACTTCTAGAAGGCACAGTGGGGAATAAACTTCTCTGACTCTGACTGATACGAGTTTTTAAAAAAGTAAACCTGTTTTACACTCCTGCCATTTAGACACCAGAAACCTTTTGTGTTTTCAGATTTAAACCAGATCAAAAACACTGAAAAACAAAACTTGCTTATCTTTACAGAGAATGGCTAGTTCCAGTCTTATCACCTTAAAAAAATTGGATGGGATCTAGGGATCCATAGCACTAATTCTCAAAATAGCAAAGATGTAGCATAGTTCTACAAAAAATTAAATTAAATTAAATTAAATTAAATTAAATAATCAGATTTTGGACTCCAGTTGGTAATGGGTTTGTTTTAGGTTGATGATGCATTGTAGTTCTGATCTTATGAACTAAAGGAGGAACAATGCTTCAGACTACGGATGTGACTAGACAGGGATTTGTCCTGCTGTTTTCTCTTCTCTGGGCTAGTTTGCTACTTTTCCGGATGATCCATAACACAATGTAAATGACTTTGTGAACCAGTCCATCCTTGATGAGTGCCTAACCACACTTTTTTTTTTTTTTTTGCTTATCATCTCTCTCTCTCTCTCTCTCTCTCTCTCTCTCTCTCTCTCTCTCTCTCTCTCTCTCTCTCTCTCTCTCTCTCTCTCTCTCTGTGTGTGTGTGTGTGTGTGTGTGTGTGTGTGTGTGTGTGTGTGTGTGTATGATTGCTCCATTTTGCTTTGGTTCCAAGAACTGCAGTTGCTGGGATCAAACCAAAGTGGCTAACTTATTTTATCTTATTAAGCCATGTAATAGTACAGTACAGTATTGGGAAATTGAAAGTTTAGTTTGCTCCCCCATAAAGGGGAGGAAAAGAAGAAGTAAAAGTTGGGTTTCTTTAAATACTTTTTTTTAAAAATTGAAATTGAAAAATCTGCAGTTCTAGGTTGATGATGTAGGCTCATCATCAACAAAAGGGCCTTTCTTTCTTTCTTTCTTTCTTTCTTTCTTTCTTTCTTTCTTTCTTTCTTTCTTTCTTTCTTTCTTTCTTTCTTTCTTTCTTTCTTTCTTTCTTTCTTTCTTTCTAAAGGGAAAGTTTTATAGAAGCATGCACACATGCATGTATGTGCTCACATGCATGCACGCATGAACGCGCGCACATGCACGCACGCACGCACACACACACACACACACACACACAGAGAGAGAGAGAGAGAGAGAGAGAGAGAGAGAGAGAGAGAGAATCACTTTTTTAAAGTTCTCTTTGGGCATTTATTTTCTGAGATGCTAAGTTAATGGCACTGATTGCTTCTGCACTTATTTCAGTTCATGTAATAAAACTGACATACCCAGTCATCCCAATTAGATGCTTAAAATGAGACTAATATCCTAGATGGACCCAATTCATTGTTTTAATTATTGATACATTTTCAAGGATATTTTCCTTATTTAAGGAGTTTGCTTTAAAATAAATGAGCTAGTTCAATAGAGAGCTGAATAATTGCACTTGAACCAGAAAACAGTTTGTTTAACATAATTCACTTTAGTATATTTAGTTCCTGGATGCAAAGAGAGAATAACCAATACATGTGAAATGTTTAACAATCAAACTTAAAACAACTCTTGAATAGCCTGTTCCATGTTGTTTTGTTCAGTCATTAAGCCGTGTCTGACTCTTTGTAGCCTCATGGACCAGAGCACGCCAGGCCATCCTGTCTTCCACTGCCTCCTGAAGTTTGGTCAAATCCATGTTGGCTGCATCGATAAAACTGTCCAATCATCTCATTCTCTGCCGTCCCCTTTTCATTTTGCCTTCAATCTTTCCCAACATCAGGGACTTTTCCAAGGAGTCCTCTCTCCTCATGAGGTGGCCAAAGTACTGGAGCTCACATTCCAGGTTCCTATGCAGTATATTTCTTTGCAGCATTGGACTTTCCTTTCTCTTCCAGGCATGTCTGCAGCTGGGCATCCTTTTGGCTTTGGCCCAGCCGCCTCATTAGCTCTGCAGTACTTGTACTTGTCCTCCACTCTTCCTTAGTAGCATGTTGGATGCCTTCTGACCTTAGGGGCTCATCTTCCAGCATCATATCTTTTAGCCTTTTGTTTCTGTCTGTGGAGTTTTCTTGGCAGGGATGCTGGAGGGGCTTGCCAGTTCCTACTCCAGGTGGACCAGATTTTGTCAAATTCTCTACTGTGATCTACAGCATAGCTCATGGCTTCTCTGAGTTGCTCAAGCCCCTTCACCACAAGGCAGTGATCCACTGAAGGGGCTGTTCCATGTAGTATTTTATAAATAAAAGTTGATACCTCATTGCTGTGGAAAGCAAACCAAGATCAAGTATAAGGGGTAAAACTCTTAATATAAAATGTTCCCAATATGGAATTGTTTTCTAATACAATTGAACAGGCCCATGCTGTCCCATCTGAAGTTTCTCAGTTTAGGTTTTAAAGAATTCTTAACTGAGTTGAGATTAGGCTCTCCTGTTTCACTTTCTAATCCTTTTATAGGTGTCCCTGCTTAATCTGGAAAGCTTATGACTGTGCAATTTACCATTCGAGGGCTGAGATAACAAGGTCTGACAAAGTAGAATGTAGAAAGTCAGTTGGAAGGAGCATAAGCTTAGAAAGGATTTCAGTAATGTGAGGAGATATAACTTGTTAAACATGTTGACACAGGATGGATTTGATTCACATCAGATTGATTGAGTGAAATAACAATTTAAACTTAAAAATAGATTTTTGATTCTTTAAATCAAAAACTGTTTTTGAGTATTTAAATTGTGATTTAAATTGATTTGTTTGTTTTAATACATTCATTGTTTTTATCATCTCAGTATTGACAAGACAGCCTTCTTTTAATGGTTACAGTGTGACCCTCAATACAAGGTTTCAAAAGATTTTGATTGGAGTTAGATGGAATTTAGCTTAAATATTACAGAAATCTCCAAAACCTGCATCTGAGTCAATGAAAGTTCAAAGTGTAATAAAGCTGACAAGCACTAAAATGCCACAGCCTTTTCTGCTGCCTTGTTCTTAAGCTAGGTGAATAGAACACACTGCTTAGGGACTGCAGATTTTGTCTCCATCAGCCAAAAAATAATTTAAGTGCCAGCTAGCCTAATCATTGGCTGAATTCCTGTTGCTTACCATAGTATGTTGCAGTAGAACAGACCTACTGAATCAGTGGGGATTTGATGAGTCAAGTTCTCTGTAAGATCCCTCTTAAGGCTAACCTGCTTCTTCTGTTTCTGTATCTCCTGGGTCCGTATTGTCTAGTTTGTCATCTGTGTGTCCATCAAAATGCTACAGCTCAACCTAAACTGCTCATTCTCTCCACCAATAGTAAATCTGATGGAAATGGTATTTGAAAATAAAGGGTGAACTAATTGTGAAAAAGATTTTCATTGATTCAAATGGGCCTACTGTGTCATAACTTACCATAGCATAATAAATTGCAGCTAGAGTAGACCCATTTGAATCAATGGAATTTACAATGGAATTAAGCAAATCACCACTTTCAGTGGATGCGAGTTAAATTGCTAGTACCTTTTTCTTTATATTCAAACAACCAGAGTGTTTTTTTTAAATCTACAGTGAGATGAACTGATTTGAACCTGTTAGTAATTGATTCATAGGTTTTAGAGAATGAATTCTACCTTTGAGTGTAAAATTCCTTGTAAAACATGAAAGTCAACTGTTGTAACTGCTAAATAGCATTCTTGAAGGCAAAGGTGCAGTCTGTAGAGTCCCAAGGCAAAGTACAGCCAATATTTTTCAAACTTTTTTTTAGCATAGAACAATAACGTATGGCAGACCTACACTATTCTGTGCACAGAGGGCTTTAATATAAGACCGCTCTTTTTACATTTTGGTACAGAGTGATTTATGTTGGATTTATGATGCTAGTCCTCAGTGAATCAAAAATGATGACAGTGATGACAAATTTAGCTCCTTTTCTAATGCTATCTATATACAGTATTTATATCTGGACATACAGTCCAAAAGCTGTTCAGTGACACATCTGGAATACTTCTCTCTCAGTGTCCAAATAGCTTATCTTGGACTCAGCAGATACTATTTACAGACAAAATGGTGAGTATCTCACCATCACCGCATATACAACAAAACAGCATCCAGTACAGGAACATACATGGTCAGCAACAGTAACTGTAATGTCTTAGCATTCATGAGGAGAAAGAAATGGTTGCTGCCACATGGTATCATATATACTTTTTCCCTGTAACTCTGTCCAATCCTTGCTCAGGTTTGTATCACCTGGTCTCTGTTGAGGATGGAACACGCTCAGATTCATGTCCTTCAGTCTGCTTCCATTGATTGCTGTCATCTGATTGCTGACTAGAATTACCCACCTTGCATCTGTCTACTATTTATGAAACTTTGAACATTGTTCCCTCAATGTTCTGACATTATGTTGGTTTCAGAACTAGATGAAACAATTTTCCATGAACAAGAACATTTTTAGAGCCATTGCAACTGACATTGCAATACGGTGCTACCAAATTCATTGCTGCCCCTTCCACTTTTCAGGGAACTTGACAACAAATAGACATTATGCAGGATGGTGATTAATCAAGAGGTAACTGTGTCTATGTATAAAAGCCAACTTTCTGCAAGAACTGAAGTAAACAAACAAGCCAACATGAAGTTATACATGCAGGAAAGGGTGGATTTATCTCCACAGTGGGGAGGGAGGAAGAAATCCCTAAAAGTACTACACTGGCAGTGTTGTGGGGAGAGGCGATATAAGGAATATGAAGCTGGATAGTGGTGATGGGAATACCAAAAGGATATTAAGATAGGAAGAAGAATGTGATGCTAGGGAAAGCAGACCAGGGAACAGATTTGTTATGATTTGTACAATATTTCACATAGAATCATCGTAGGGTTGGAAGGGACCTTGGACGTCTTCTAGTCCAACCCCCTGCCCAAGGAAGTAGAGCTCATAACATCCCGGACAGATGGCTGCCCAGTCTCTTCTTGAAAACTTCCAGCAATGGGTTATCCACAACATCAAGAGGCAAGCTGTTTCACTGTTGAACAGCTCTCACTGTCAGGAAATTTCTCCTTATTTCCAGGTTGGCACTCCCTCTGATGAGTTTCCACCCATTGGTTCTTGTCATACCCTCAGGTGCAACTGAGAATAAATCAATGCCCTCTTCCCTGTGCTAACCCTTCAGGTTTTGGGAAGACTGTTATCACACCTCTCCTCAGTCTTCTCTTTGTCAGGCTAAACATGTCTAGTTCTTTTAGTCGTTCTTCCTACGATTTAGCCTCCAGTCCCCTTATTATCTTACTTGTTTTCTCTGTACTTTTTCTAGGGCCTTTGTGTCTTGTTTGTATTGTGGTGACCAGAACTGGACACAGATTCTAAATGTGGCCGAACCAGCACAGTATAGAGTGGTACTATCACTTTCCGTGGTCTTGATGCTATCTCCCTCTTGATGCAGCCTTGGCCTGTGTTCACTTTTTTAGCAGCTGCAGCATTCTGTTGCCTCATTCTTAGGTGGTGGTCCACCAGGACACCTAAATCATAAAACATATGCTTTATTTTTATTTATTTATTTATTTATTTATTTATTTATTTATTTATTTATACATTTCCCTTAGTGCAAACTGCTGTACCTGGGACAGTTTACAAAATAGTCAATCTTAAATTGCAGTAAAATTTAAAACAGCCATTAACAGAACCTGTTAGATGGCAAACACCTCATCCTGCCCATGAGCATTTAAAGATGAAATTTAAAAATGAAATATATATATCTCACAATGAACCATACTTCATCACACTACTGTTAAATTATCAAAAGGCAGTGTGATGAACTGTTTTGGAGTGCAGTGCTTCAGGATTATAGTGGGTATGTTCTGTTTCTGACTGTGATGATATGCCTCATATGTGTTTCTAAAGGGTGTTGCCATTTGTGTGATCTTGTCTTGACAAGGTCCTCTTTTCTATTTCTGGTCTGCTGAGCTGCTTCCCTAACTCCACCATTGGAGTCTTGCCTTGTTTGTAGCACAGCTAGACGCTGCTACTTCTTGCTTAATCTTAGTATATTTCCAATATGAGTTTACTCCTGTTTTCTGCCTCCTTGACATTGACTGTAAAGTGTCATCACAACATGTCAGTAAAACGAAAACAGTGACTAATCCTGAGCACATCACTCTGATGACAGGTTCTAGCCTTATTATCTGTTTACTGTGCATTGTCCCTAACAATATGTGCTGTTGTGTATTTTCCCTAACAATATCAGGACATGATGGAAAGGAACATAATATAATCATGAATTATCATAACTTGCCTCAAACCCCTTGGCCAATAACATCATAAAAGAACAGTGTCTGACATGGCGCTTGAGAGAGGGGTCAGGAAGCTCTTGCAACCCTAGTCACGGCTTTGTCTGCTGAGTCCCTTAACATACCCATATGGAAGTGGCAGGGATCATAAAAGTGTACAGTCAGTGTGCATCAGAATGAAGAAGCGGGAGGGTACTGAGTAATAGGCATGGGGTAAGCTGTAATAGGAACCATAAAGGATACATATTGGCACACTGTGGGAAGCAACATGTTAATAACCAATTCTTATTTTCTCTGTTTTTCAAGATAGGGGAGAGAGAGTACTGGGATGGAGAAATATACTTGGGCAAGGGGAATGATTTGAACAATCCTTTCATCCCCTTCTTTAACTGTGAAAATTCATAAACCTATCATAGTCTGACCATATCAGAAGTTACCATAGGAATATCTCTTTAGTAGCTTGTATTCATAAACAAGTCAAGAGATTTAGCATTTCAAAGAGATCCCAAAATGTATTTCAAAATACTGTATAAGTATTTCCTAATATTTTGGCATCTCAGTACATGCCATTTTAAAATCTCCCTCCTTGACCCCTACTGATTTTCCCTCCATGGTGCAATGGGAGGAAGCTTTAATTTTTAAAGAATCAAATGCCACAGTGCTGGATAGGCTCGGCAAGCAGCCCATTCAATGGGTATTTAAAACAACAACAAACTCTTTGCAACTTGTAATATTTCCCCACTCCATGGGAGGGGGGGAATGGCAGGCAGCTAGCAGTGTTGGTTGAAGGAGCTGTTGTTTCCTTTTTCCCCCTGTGAAGTAGGTGAGGAATCCACTTTGATTCATCTCCAGTGATCACATATATTGGAACTGAAACAAAATGAAGCAAGCCTTCCTTTAACCCCCCAAAGTAGCCTCAACCAAGACCCAAAAATGTGGTAGGAGAATATAATTCATGAGCTGTTTTGCGAATACCCATATGTCATGTGGCCAGAGGAAAAAGCAGCAAATGATCACATCCCCAGAGTGGATAAAATTATGGGATGAAAGTGTGTATGATCACATCCAAGTCTTCTAGTGTATTTGGTGGAGTTTCTTTGCTGATGTAGCTTCATCCTGGAATATGTTGAAGTATAAAGCATTATTGGGAATGGGCTTCTTTCGTCATTGCCTAATTTGTCTTCTTTTTTTGCGGTTGAGGTGTTTTGTTAATTTTTTAAAAAAATTGGGTTTATAACGTTTAATGTAGATTCAAGGAAATTATGTCCCTTGAAGGACATGCACTGTAGGACTCTCTTAGCATTAATATTATCTTGATCCTTATGCTGAATTGTCAAACAGAGATAATTCAAGCCGACTATGTAAATTCTGCTCTCTAGTTCATATTATGAAGCACAGACCACTCTGTTTCCTTTGAGTTATTTCAAATGCTGTCCCAGTAGTAAAATCTCAGAGAAATGCTGGCTGCAGAGGATGCTTAAGCAAGTGTCTCACACGGGGCAGGGACTCTCGGCACAGTTCCTATTTTGGTTCACTCTGTTTCGTTCATCCTGTTTCTGAGGTAATCCCTGCAGCTGTTAGAAATTTTCCAATTGCATTTGGTTTTGTAAGACCTCTTTTTAGTAGTATGGAAAATAAGAATATAAGAGGTAGCTGAAATGTGTTGTCCACCCTTTTAATTCTTTGAGCTGTATTTCTTGCTACTTTCTTTGCTGTTAGCCCTAGCATAGACATCATCACAACAGCTGCTGTGGTAAATGAGCAACTTCCAAGTCCCTGCGGTAGTTCTTTATTGCTTCAATTAACACAAGGCTTGTGGTATTTCAGTCACACAAAATATAATTTAGGATGACATTGCTGTCCATATATCTTTTACGTACATGTAAATTAATTTATCTGGAGTAGGAACTGGCAAACCACTCCAGTATTTCTGCCAAGAAAACTCCATGGACATGGGGTCATGAAAAGTCGGTCACAACTGTAACGACACAACATAAATTAATTTATAAAGTTTCTGGACTTGTGTCTGCTTTCATAGTTCTAGTTGGTACTCTTGACAGCATTACTAAGAAATTAAGGTTCAGGAAGTGTGTATGCAGAGGCTGTATCTATAATCTATGAAGATACCTTGGCTAAAATACCATGTCAGAAACAAAATACAAAATTAGAAAACCAAGATAGATGGATATTTCCTTAGTATACTTGTGTTTAGAAATAACTAACTTCTTGTTGTTATTTCCACCAACACTCCTTCCCCAATACAAAGGTATAACTAAATTGTACTATAACTTAATGCAGAGACATCACTCTCCTTCCTGGTTTAATAGCAACTTTTTATTTGTAGTCATGAGACATGACTTTATTAAATAGTGAACAACGAATATCACATAGTTCAAGTACTAACTTATACTGCTGTCTTGTACTCTTTTATGTTTTACGTAAAGGACAAGGTAGGAAGAAAATTACGTTTTATACACAGACCCATGGCTTGAATAAGTTAAGATGTGTTTTTAAAATAACTAAAATGTAATTGCTAAAGTAAATTGTGCTAAAGTGTGTGTGTTCAGTCGTTCAGTCGTGTCCGACTCTTCGTGACCCCATGGACCAGAGCTCGCCAGGCCTTCCTGTCTTCCACTGCCTCCCAGAGTTTTGTCAAATCCATATTGGTTGCATCGATGACACCGTCCAACCATCTTATTCTCTGCCGTCGTTTCCTTTTGCCTTCAATCTTTCCCAACATCAGGGACTTTTCAAGGAGTCCTCTCTTCTCATGAGGTGGCCAAAGTACTGGAGCCTCAGCTTCAAAATCTGTCCTTCCAGTGAACATTCGGGGTTGATTTCTTTCAGGATGGATAGGTTTGATCTCCTTGCAGTCCAGGGGACTCTCAAGACTCTCCTCCAGCACCACAGCTCAAAAGCATCAATTCTGCAGTGATCAGCCTTCTTTATAGTCCAGCTTTCACTTCCTAAAGTAGACCCATTGAACCCATGGGGATTTGGTGAGTCAGCTTGTCTGGATTTTAGTGCTTACAATTGGACTTTTCCTAATATATACTGCCCTTTTAGTGGATGCACTACTCTGGGTGATTTACATGTTTCAACTTAAACTTCCGCAGATCTCACATAACAATGCATAAGACAATATGGCTATTTTTTAAAATAGTGCAAAAAATAAGAAGAAAAATAAAATAAAATTATTACTGTATTGGCAGCATCAGTGAGACGCAGCTGAATGTAGCTTTAATAGCAGGCAAAGTCCTTTATCTTTAGGCAAGCTTTCCCTGAGTGACTGGCTTCCTGAGTGTGTTTTTTAAAACGAACTGTTGTGTCTTACTGCTTTGACCGTATTTCTGTGCTGCTTATGTTTTCTAGTATGGTGTTTATTTTATTCTTGGTAGTGTTTGTATATTCAGTATTGTTAGCTTTAAAATGATATTTATTAATTTAAGCTGCCTTGGGCGGTTTTTAAGGGGAAAGCTGTGGTAAAAATATTTTATATAAATAAATAAAATAAATAATTATCTTTTCAATAATTTTTAAACATTAGGAAATATTAAAATAAGTCACAATTAGAGTAGGCTAATTGGACTCAGTGAAAATTATGGAGGGATTGACTCAACAAATCTCCTGTTAATCATCGCCATATTCAGTTTTAGGGTGTCCAGATTGTCTTCTCAGAAAAGCAGGTATTCATGTTGATAATTTTTCAAAAAGTGTTCTAAATGTTGCTATATGGGGAGAACAATCATATGTGTGTGTTACTGTAATAGAGGAGCAGCTGTCATATGAGCCTCAAGCTGTTCTCTGTACAGAAAATACATTTGACTGCTGGGAAGTAACATGCCCTTAAGTGAATGGATTGAAAGTCTTTACCAGCTTTATCTCTGATTTCTTTAATTGGTATAAACTGGGACAGGTGACTAATTCTTTCTCAAAGGAGGAATTTCAGAACCAAATAAAGGCCCTTTGGAGGACTTCTCTGTAATAGTAGTGCATAAGGAATCTTTCTCTGCTGCCACTGTACAGTGTCATTCAATAAGATTTATTTCACTCTCATAAAAAAACAAAACACCAAAGCCTAAATCATGTACAGCTGAAAAGGCAATTATCAGCATGTAAATTTCTTCCAGAAATCACAATGGAAGGTACCAGTTTAACAATGTTGGAATAGCATGGGGCATTTAAAGGCCACAAAACAGTTTGGTTGCAGGTTTTATGCTGGTCTGTCTATAGGATTTTGTATTAGTTTTTGTTATATCTAAACTTGTAGTTAAACAATCAATCTCAGTACCATTTCATTGTCATTACTAAACAGTTGGGCCCTTGAAATATTACAAAACCTTTCTGAGGAATGCAGACTGAAAAGCTGCACTATTTTCCCATCTGATAGGCAGTGCTGTCTTATATATCTGATATGATAATTCTGGGGACTTCTGTATTCTCTAGATCCTTCATCTTTGGCAATCAGAATTTGTTTAGACCCTCTTGGAAGAATGGTTGCGGTGCAAACACTATTTTAAATACCTGCTTTCATTTTATTACTACAAGAAGTTTAAAAAATGATTACACACCTTCTAATTGTGAAATTATGTTTGCCTTGCAGGAATTTGCAACACTGACCAGGGAACTCAATGCTTGTCGAGAGCAGCTGTTAGAAAGGGAAGAGGAGATCTCTGAACTGAAAGCAGAGCGCAATAATACAAGTGTGAGTAAAGAATGAGTCCCAGTGCTGCAGAAAATCATTCTTGTTAGCTTGGTCCAATTACCTCCTCCATAGGAAGTCATAGATCTAGTCTTATTCAGGCATGTGGTAGTCTGGCATCATGTAAGCTCCTCCTCCACACTGTCTAGTAGACCTCTCAATAGAAGGCCTGACATTTTCTTTCTTAGGCCCTAGTCACATGAAGGAAATGTTCCCTAGTTCTTCTGATAGTTTCTGTATCTCTTTTGCACTGGTTCACAGTCATCTGGTGTATATACTGGGGTGAATATCCCAGAACTTTTAGCATTACCAGTTTATTTCCTCCTGTTTGAATTGCAATGGCTGACTATACATGGCCACCTTCCCGGCTTTGATTCTGAGAAAAAGTGGGGCAGGTTCACACACACAGGCAATCCCATTAAGAAATGCATCACTACAACCGAATTACAAAATAACAATCCTCCCAGAGGGAGGGAAATGTTCCACAATTACACAACTGAATGGAAAAATGTCCAGATCTTGACAATGTGTTGTGTGACCAAACCCCACACCCAGTGAACTAACTGGGGGATAACTAGAGAACATTTCCCTCCTGTGACCAGGACTTTCATCAGGATTAATAGCATAGTAAGCTTTCTGTGGAATTTCCCATCTATTGGTAGAATTTAAGAGGAGATGTGTATTTTTAACTGAAGAGGTAGGGTTTAGAATAATCTGTGGAAAATCCAATGTTGTATCTATTGAACGTTGGTGTTGTCCTTTGCTCTTTTTATAAAAAAAAATCAGGAAAAGGCCATGTGGTCTCCAGAACAATACAAAAGGCAAGAGTAGGTGCTACCTCTATTAGACAAATAAAATTATGCAAAAAGCAGACAGCCAGCTTTATATGATAATTCATCTTTCTCAGGCTGTGCACCAAGATCTTATAAGTAGTTCAGAAAAATCTATTTTTTAGAGTCCCAAAGTTTCATGGCTGTCATTCAGGCCAGGCTACCTTCTTAAGACAAGTATAGATGTGTTCTGGGAAAGACTTGTGAGGAGAGTGTGTGGCTTCAAACTCCTCAAGCAGCAGTTTGAAATTTGTCCGTCAAATTCTCAAAGGACTGCCTAGCATTCCCCTCACCCTCCATTCACCTTGTTTTGAAACTTAAGAGCTTCTGTTTGGCTAAGGGAAACAAGGCAGCTTCAGAAAGTTGGGATTAAAATTTAGTTCATCCACTAGGAATAGCCGATGTTAGCCAAATCAAAGGCAAATTGATAGTATTACCTATTGGATGTTTTCCTCAGCATGCAATACTGCAGGGCTTTTTAGTGATCTAATAAAGATATCATCTGCTCTTGCATTCTTATTACAGTGCAACTTGTTTTCATACCTGCAAAGACAGTACAGTCTGGTATAAGAGTCATTTTCACCCTGTGTAGCAGTAAGGTTTGTTAATAATCCTTGGTCTGTGTCATCTCCACTACAGTAAGCAAATGTGAGCTTCTCTCTTTGCAAATAGTTTTGTGGCTACTCCAGACCGCCACATAGCAGGTTTCTTTTCCTTTCTTTTCTCTTTTACTGTGCTAGTGGATTTTTTTTAAAAATTGATGGGATGCCACAATGGAACAGCAGACGTTCAATTGTGTGTCCTGAGTAATATATTGTGCTTCTGTTACTATGCCATGTGCTGTATACTGATCTGGTTGCAGCCATTGAAAATGTTCTCTTTCACTATGGGGCACAGACAGACACTGTGTTTTGTTATTTTCACTGCTAGTAATTTTCAGTGCTATTCATCACACATCCTTTGAATTTATTTATTTATTTATTTATTTATTTATTTATTTATTTATTTATTTATTTATTTATTTGTCCATTTTTATACCGCCCGTCTTCCCGAAGGAACTCCAGGCGGTGAACAAAAAGAGGGCAAGACAAACCCAAAAGGAACAATACAACAATCAAGACAAAATATTTTTAAAAAGTATATAAAAGAAAATAATAAAATATGGAATAAAACAGCTCAACAAAGAAGTCGATAAGTCAATGGCAAGACAGCAAAAAACAACAACTGCATCCCTGTTAGTTTATTTTAATAAAGGTAGAAGGTGCCATTGATGAAGGCTAGAGATGATTTTTGTACTGGAAATGAAAGTGATTCAGGAAGACCATTGCCTTCTGTGCTGCAGACACACATATTTCTTTGTCCTACTGTCACCTGGTATCTGCTGCAAAACTGTAATTAATCCCTGTTTTCAAATTGCCTTGAGGTTCCAGGAAAACCTCTCCAATCACATTCTTTTGGCAAGTCTTTTGTGTTTCTTACTAGAAAAGCCAGCAGACCCCTCTGAGCCAGGCTCAGAAAAGAACATCAGAGACTCATTAAAGTCTTCCTCAAAGGCCAGGTGAGCTTTAGAAGCGCTAGGATCTTTTCCCATTCAAATTTTCATCTGCATGAAAGGAGAATTGTCAAGTTGCTTTGTCTTTTATTTTTCCACTTTTGAACATAATGAACCCACATTGCTTCACAATGTTTTACAAAAATCTATCTCAGGTAATTTCTGAATTCATCTGATGGGACAATTGGAAGGCTTGCATGCCTCATTTTGTGCAACATTTCTTCTGAATCATTCACATCTGCTTTGTTCTACTGTGTAATTAGGACTTGCACTTTACTTATTTACTGCATTTTGATGCTAGCTCCTTAACTAGTGATGAATAAATTGTCCAGTAGCAGAAGTATATGCATAAATGGTGATACAGTATTAACCTTTGAGTTCACAAATGGGTTGCCAGTGAAACCTTGACATTTCTGTGTAAAGCCCTGAATTCACCTGTCTAACACATTACCCTACCTGACATCAGCTCTTTGCCTTCCAGCTTTTGTTGGAGCATCTGGAGTGCCTTGTCTCAAGACACGAACGCTCTCTGAGGATGACTGTGGTGAAGCGGCAAGCTCAGTCTCCATCTGGTGTCTCTAGTGAAGTTGAAGTCTTGAAAGCACTGAAATCTTTGTTTGAACATCATAAAGCACTAGATGAGAAGGTGAGGCTTGAATGAACTTCTGGTTTTGTTAGTGAATGCATTGCCTGAGCAAAGCCTGCTGATTAACAAACTGGGATCTTTAAACCACAGGCTGTAATGGCCAAGAATGTTTGCTTTGTTCCATATTTTGGGCAGATCTCTCACCGAACACTCTTTTCTATGGCTGATACCTACTCTGATTCTTTCTCCTTGGAAGGGAACTCCCAAATATTACAGTTGACATCACAAGACACTGCTGCTAGTGTGGAATTTGTGCAGATTTTCCTTTAAAGGAATATCCCAGCTTTTCTTTATATCAGCCTCATATTCACACACATTTTGTTCTCCTATAGGAATAATCTCTAGTAGCTTTCCATTTCAGAAACACTGTTCAGAGAAGCTCTCTTGCTTATCCTGATGCTGAGATTATCCCAAGGCTTTAACTGGCTGCACCAAGCATTTTGTACTAGTATTTCTTTTTATTAACTGAGCCAGCTGGGATATTAAGCTTCTGAATTTTCTACACTCTTCTGACAGATGTTGTGGGGCATGTGAATTCAATTGATTATCTATTTTATGAACAGGATTTTTAGATACTTGCTTGTGTTCAATGTGGAATAAGCAAATTAAGTGTCAGATCTGGGGCGGGGACACACTGCGTATCTGCCCTATTTTAAAATGATAAACACTCTTTCTTGAATCCTGTTAGGTGAGAGAGCGTCTACGGGCTGCATTGGAACGAGTAGCTACTCTAGAAGAACAGCTATCTAGTGCCCATCAGCAGGTAAAGATGGTCTTCCAGATACCCCATTACATTACATAGAGGTGGTTCCTAAATAATCTAAGATAATTGATTGAATAAGGCTAATGAATTTATTAGGAAAGCAAAAGATTAAAAACTCATTGTAGTTAGCAGTGGGGTACAGATGGCAATATTGCAAGATTAAGACAAACAACACATCTGTGTCTGTGCTGAACTGAATTCTATTCTGTTTGACAAAAGTGATGTGTGGCTTCTACTCCAAGACCATGATGATGATTTTGTCCAACTGATGAGGCACGTACTTCCTAGTAATTGGAACAATTAAGATTCTTCCTATACAGTATATGAAAAAAGCAGACCTTGTAAATGGAGTGATATGTTTAGTAGAGACATTTAGCGCCTTTCGATCTCAACAACCAGTATCTTTAAACATTTAACTGTTGAAACCTGTGCCATTTTGAAGCATCACAAAAGTTCTATTTCTACAAGGTGCTTTTGGCACTGGTGCCATCATTATCCAGTGGTTATGCCGAATTTCAGTGTGGGGACGAAAAGAACTAAAAGAACAGGTACCAGTATAGCAGAAGTCAAAATGAGAGATCAGGTCACAGGATGTAGAAAGATATAAATAATCTTTACTCAGATTTTAAAAATGCTCAACATGTTTCAGCACATCGCCTTCTTCAAGAACTATGTATAAAAAAACAAAAATAATTTATAAATAGACTTGGGGCAACTATAACTGTGACTTTTTATTAACTATAAATAATTTCTGTTTTTATACATATCTCCTGAAAAAGTCAGTGTGCTCAAACATGCTGAGAACTTTAAAATCAAAATAAAGATTATTTACATATTTCTGCATCCTTAGGCCTGGCCCCTCATTCTGACTTCTGAGGAAGGTAGAAGTCACTAGAGTAATCTTCTCCCATTTGTTTCTGCCTGCTATGGACTTGCCTGCTATGGTTCTACTTGGACCAGATCTTTTATATCCATACAAAATTTACCATACCATCTTGCTTAGATTTTACATTCAACTTGAATAAAAAGAGACAGATGATATTTTCAGTTGTATCCAGTCCTATCTAGCTATACCAAGTCTTCAAATCACTTTGAACTGTTGCAATCTTGGCTCTAAAATAACTGATTTCAGAGGTGTATGGTTTGTGATATTGTATTGTGTACAATTCTGGTCACCACATCTCAAGAAAGACATAGTGGAACTGGAAAAGGTGCAGAAGAGAGCGACTAAAATGATTACTGGGCTGGGGCACCTCCCTTATGAGGAAAGGCTAAAACATTTGGGGCTCTTTAGTCTGGAAAAAAGGCGCCTGAGGGGGGATATGATTGAGACGTACAAAATAATGCAGGGCATGAATAAAGTGGATAGAGGGAAGCTCTTCTCCCTCTCACAAAATACCAGAACTAGGGGACATACACTCAAATTGAGGGCTGGGAGAGTAAGAACAGACAAAAGAAAATATTTTTTCACCCAGCGCATTGTTAGTCTATGGAACTCCCTGCCACAGGATGTGGTGATGGCATCTGGCCTGGATGCCTTCAAAAGGGGATTGGACAGATTCCTGGAGGAAAAGTCCATCACGGGTTACAAACCATGATGGAGATGTGTAATCTCCAGGCTTAAAACCAGGGTACTTCAAGGGCCAGATGTAGGGGAGTGGTATCAGGAGACAGATATCTAGTCTCATGCGCTCCCAAACGCATCTGGTGGGGCCACTGTGAGATACAGGAAGCTGGACTAGATGGGCCTTTGGCCTGATCCAGCATGGCTCTTCTTATGTTCTTATGGTCTTATGTTCTTAATAGCAGGCTGATCCCAGAAGTATCCACAATTTTGGATGCTGTGACAGAAGACCTCTTAAGGCAAATGGTGCCTATATTGTTCATCTGTCTTCACTCTTGTTTTTTCACACCAGAGGACTCTTTAAATACAAATAATTATTAAACATATGTTTTGCAGATAAATGTGCTTCAGCAAGGTCCCTCCCAGAGGGAAGCACCTGTTGGAGAAGATGAAAAAAAGGTCGAGGGCAAAGAACAAGGTCAGAAGATACTTTGGAAGGTAAGAGAAATCAGACAAAAACTTGCATACTGTTCAAAATATGGCTTATTCTGGTCAATAGGCCAATACAAATTCAAGCAGTTATATGCATGTATAAGAATTGTAAACAGAAATATAGGAATATCAATAGACATTAACCCCCTGAAAATCTTCTAAAAGCATCAACTATTGTATTTTAAGTTGTATTACTAATGGACAGTAATTTTTGTCTGACAAAATCTTGAGTAGGACAGGTTGGATTGTCCTATTAGGGTGCTCAGTAGAGGAACAATAGCTAAGAGATCAACTCCAGTATATAGACTGCAGAACTGGGGTATATGCTCTGGTGCTTCTGTTTCAATGACTGCAACATGTACAAGGTCATATAATTCAAGTTAGGAAGAGCTGATAGTTTCAACTTGTGATGATATACTGTATTGCAGGTGGGCAGTTAATTTGTGGAGCATCACTCCTTGGCACTTGGTTGATATTCGCACTGATCTGCTGCTGTGCTGTACCAAGTATTATCTGTGCCTTCAAAACTTAGTTCTTTATTATCTGACTTGACAGAGACTCCCTAATGGTTCTATACACTCAGATGATGAGGCAAGCCGAGTCGTGGAGCTGCAGGAACTTCTAGAGAAACAGAACTTTGAGCTAAATCAAGCTAAAGAACGGATGGCTGCCCTGGCTGCCAGTGTTGCTGAGCTGGAAGAAGATCTAAGTACTGCCAGAAGGGACCTAATCAAATCAGAAGAAATGAGCAGCAAGTACCAGAGGGATCTACGAGAGGTTAGAGAGTTCTGTTCCAATTGTATAAGCTGCATCATAGAAACTATGGGTCATTAGGAACATAATTAGCTTTCCCCAGCATGGCAAAAGCAAAATAGCAGTTCTGATTGCACTGTGTTTTTGCTTGTGGCTGTAGAGTTAACCAATGACCAAATAAGTTTTAAAAATACAATTCTATGCATCATAATTAGAATACAGCTACAATAAATCATAACCAGAAGGGGATTTGCCTTTGAGTACTGTATTTTGGTAGGATAAATACTAGAAAACTCAATTAACTGTTTTTGTGCTATATTCCCTGCTCGTCACCATTTATTTAATTCATCAATTTCAAAAAAGGATATACAGTATTAGCAAAGAAGGAGGGGATGACAGGTCCTGAAGCATCGGGCACTGCACAAACTATATTTTTTCAGGAATCCTGTGACTACTGTATTGAAGTAGTCACTGATTGTTAACCCTTCCACAAAGTGAGGCACCTTTTTCTTGCTAAAGATATGGGACTGCAAGGTTCAACAACCTTCTATATGGCATACAATTTACAACCACATCCAACCCCAACACACCAGGTTTTGGTTTGCCATTCATAATTTGCGAATAAATACTCCTGCTCTTGGATTTTCTCTATCATTGACAGGCAAAAAAGCAGTGTTCCCTTTTACACTCCTATGGCTTTTATTCATAACTTCATCACAAACAGACCATTCATTCTAACTTCCAAACTCTAATTGACAGCATTAACCAACGGCACTAATAGATGCACTCTTGGGGGAGCCACTTTACTGAGAGAGGAGGAGTTTGCATGTTGAATTCATCCCCTTTGCATCCAGCCTCCTTCCTCGTCATAACAGGATCCAGCTCTTGCTACGAAATGTCGGATTCTGGGGCTGTCCCCTTTTACTCTGGATTTTATTCCAGTGTTGTGATTCATGTAGAGGCTTCTGGAAAGCCTGAGGGGAATAGAACTTCAGAGTAAATCCCTTTTTTCATTTCTTGTTCTCTTCAGGCTTTGGCACAGAAAGAAGACATGGAGGAAAGGATCACTACTCTGGAGAAGCGCTACCTCGCAGCCCAGAGAGAAGCTACTTCCATCCATGACCTCAATGACAAACTGGAGAACGAGCTGGCCAATAAAGAGTCTCTCCATCGCCAGGTAATGGGACCTTGATCGCCTGCCGTTTCTAACACCGTGGCAACTTCTATCAAAGATAATTGAGTATTGGAAACTATTTTGGAATGCTTACTTTCTTTTCTTAACAAAACATTCTGATTTTCATTTTCATCCAGAAAATTCTTTCCCAGAATCACTAGCCCCTCCTCCGCTATTGTTCAGCTAGCATATTCTTAACTGTTTATAATATACCCCACTTTTAAATTATACATTTCTATAGCTGGCTTGATATCTCAGTCCTTTAGGTAACTGGCTGTGGAGTCAGAGGTTGGTAGTCTGATTCCCTATTGCGCGTCCTGTGTGAAGAGCCAGCCTGTATCATCATGAGCAAAGGGTGACCTTGAAAGACGGAATGGTAATCCACTCCTGTGTATTCTCTACACAGAAAGCTATAGAAAGGCTTGCCATGTCAGATTCAACTTGATGGCACATCATCATCATCATCATCATCATCATCATCATCATCATCATCATCATCATCATCATCATCATCATCATCATCATCATCATCATCTATTACAGTGATGGCAAACATTTTAGAGACCGAGTGCCCAAACTACAATTCAAAACCCACTAACTTTTCGCAAAGTGCCAACACAGCTATTTAACCTGAATACAGGTGGCTGTGAAGGGGTGATGTCGGGTGCCCACAGAAAGGGTACCACCTTTGGCAACCTCGCCATAGGTTCAACAACACTGCTCTATGGCTTAAAGTGCTGGAATTGCCTGTGGTGGCCTCAGCTCCTTGTTTTCATTGTTGCTTTTCTACCTTTATTACACAGTGTGAGGAAAAGGCTCGGCACCTCCAGGAGCTTCTAGAACTGGCAGAGCAGAAATTGCAACAGACAATGAGGAAGGCTGAGACGCTGCCTGAGGTTGAAGCTGAACTGGCTCAAAGGATAGCAGCACTCACAAAGGCAAGTACTGTACATAACAAGAAGCCAATATCAAACAGCACTGAAAGGATTCAGCATCTATCCTGGCCCTGTAGCATTTGTGGAACTGGGGAGAACCCTGGGAAAAAATTAAGGACCTATTTCCAAGGATTGACTTCTTTCTTTTTGCTCTGTATTCCTGGGTGAATAAGCTGCATCTTAAAATGATGGTTATTGCTAGACAAGTTTTTCACCTTTGCCTGGCCATTTGGCATTGATGCATGCAGAATTACAGGGCAGACTTTACTTCCCAAGAATGGCAGAAAGCAAGCTATTACAGTGCACCCTTGTATAACAAACAGTTTGTATAACATAAAATCTGTACAACATAAAAATTCCGGAGATAGGGGAAATTGTCTTAACATAATCGCCAATGGGGCAAATCCGTATAACATAAAATGGGATTACTCCGTTTTCAATGCATTCCTATGGGAAATTTATATAAAGGAAAACTTGCTTAACATAATTTCATTTGGAACGAATTAACTCCTTTATACAAGGTACCACTGTATATCAAGGTGCCAGGAATTGCTGGAGGTTAATCAGTTAAGTATCTGGCTGCAGAGCAAGAGGTTGGATGTTCGATTCCACACTGTGCTTTCTGTGAGTCATCCTGTGTCACTATGGGCAAGTGGCATAGTCCCAGGGTCCCCCCCCCTCAAATGGGAATGGTAAACCCCTTCTGTGTATTCACCTCCCCCCCAAAAAGCTTGACAAGGTTACCATAAGTCATAATTGATTCAACAGCACAAAATTATTATAGGTAAGCTTGAGACAGGTGTACTGTTGTGCACAAATTTTGTGGCCTTCCTGGAGATATATTTAAGAGATGAAAACAACTTCTATGGGCATAATGTAGGCCTTTGAAATCTAGTAAATACTAAGATTGCTTTTATGAACCAATAAGATCCTGTGAGACCTGTACAACTAGATACAGAGGGCCTGTCTTGCACTCTTGGAACCTTTTCATCCTGCAGTGTTATTTTAGATCTAAGCTCAAGAAAATCCTCAGTGTAATTAGCTGCTTGTACTCCAGCAGAAGGCTTAATAGAGCCTTTTCCCAACATTTGCCACATTATATGTTTGCTACCTACCACAAATCTCATAAAAAAACAGATCCACCCCAGTCGCACTGCTGCATTTTCTACTGGCATTCCTTTTCTCCCTGACAGCCACTTCTGTGTTCATATATATGAACATATCCCTGTTCCCCAAATTCAGCTCAGCTGTAAATGTTACTTGTTTCTTCAAAACTGTCTTCCTTATAGGCAGAAGAAAGGCATGGCAGCATTGAAGAACGACTGAGGCAGCTGGAGACTCAGTTGGAGGAGAAGAATCAAGAATTGGCAAGAGTAGGTTGGCACATAGCACTGGCAATTCTAACACTTTCCTTGCAAGACAGAAAGTTTAGCTGGAATTCTGTTGTTTAAAAGAGAGAGATAGCTTGGTGTTCTCTTCTATGTATGCTGCTAGTATACTAAGGTCTCAGTCACAAGCTTCAATACATAGTAAGCTGACAATAGAAAGCAGCCTTCCATAGCAGTAACATAGGTCTTCAACTAAACTTCTGTAGGTCACATGTTTGGAGGTGAGTTGCAATAGCATGGGTTAAATTGTGACAACCTGCTATACCAACACAATTTCATGTTCCAAGAAATGTTGCATCATGTTTTACCAGCCAGA
This sequence comes from Phrynocephalus forsythii, assembly GCA_029282475.1. NCBI lineage: Eukaryota > Metazoa > Chordata > Lepidosauria > Squamata > Agamidae > Phrynocephalus > Phrynocephalus forsythii. Next base: position 88,829,014 of record JAPFRF010000005.1, on the reverse strand, counting down.
AGATTGACTGCTCTAGGGGGCACTCCATGAAACTTTTGGGTGCTATATCTCAAACAAATAAGAGAAAGTGCTTTTCCACCCAGAGGATCACTGGTCTGTGGAACTCCCTGCCAGAAGAAGTGGTGACAGTTGTCAGGCTTGACAGCTTTAAGAAAGGAATGGATACTTTCATGGATAAGAAGGGTATCAATGGCTATCATTGTGGATGCCTAAGGACAACCTCCGGATTGAGAGAGAGGCAGGATATCTCTCAATACCATTTGCAGGGAATCATAAGCAGGTGAAGACATCTGCTGGGAATACTCTGAAGCAAATGGTGAGCCACTGTGTGAGACAGAATGCTGGACTGGATGAGCTGTGGCCTGTTCCAGCAAGGCTGTTCTTATGTTCTTACGTTCTCTTGTGAACTGAAACTAAAAATGAAATATATTGTGATACTCTGTGACCACAGCTGAACTGAAGTTCAAGTACCCTCTTCTCATTCAATCCCCCCAAAACAATTCTGCCTTTGTTTAGTAACAGAATAACAAAGGCAAAGGCATTTTGTGCTCTAAGATGCTAGTTCAAGGGCCCCTAATACTATTTTATATGAGTATTAAGTTTGAGTGTCAGTTTAGCAATAGTAAAACTTGTTTTTCTCACTCTTATATCTTAGGAAAAAATCTATACGTATTTATTTATTAGATTTCTATACCACACCATCTAGCAACAGAGGCCACTCTGGGCAGTTTTCTTAGCTACGTAACTAGTAAACTTCAGCTCTCATTTTTGGAATAGTAAATGTTGGTAAACATTGGGTTCTCCCAACTGATGTGTATTGACATAGCACAACCAGTGACAACCTTTTCTATTAGTGATAGACTCTTGGTCTGCTTGTAAAGAAATTTCTTGTATTACAATGGGGGATTTCTGGGATTTTTCAATGATTACAGGTAATTTTATAGCACTCTCAAGATCTCCTTGGTGTTGCTTGGCTGATCTTGGATTTCCCCATAGGCTCGTCAGCGGGAGAAAATGAATGAGGAACACAACAAGCGGCTATCCGATACTGTAGATAGATTGCTAAGTGAATCCAATGAACGGCTCCAACTTCATTTGAAAGAGCGAATGGCAGCCCTGGAAGAGAAGGTATTATGGGTAGACTTTTTGCTATGCTATGTTTGAGTGACAAATAGAAATTCATTGAAAACTATCAAAAATGTTGGAGGTCCTCCGAATGTCCACTCTAATAGGTAGCTGAGGTATCTGGTAGATCATTTTCTAGGTATTCTTGATCAGTTAACTCTAGGTGCTACTATGCAGATACAGATATGGACACCACTTCCTTGAATTACATGGGCCTGAGCAGCACAAGTTTTGGTTATACATGGATTCCCTTACTTCCTGCTACTGTTCATCTCCAGGAAGTGGTCTGGGAAGGATGGGTCTCAAAATTGCTGAGGCCCATGTTGTTGGAGGTGTGGCAGCCCCTGGTCCGATGATGGTGGTCTGACCAGTACCCTCTTCTGGGATGGCAGCTCCATGTGGCAACCAGGGAGGATGCTTGGGCATGCTGGGAGACTGGTGCAGGTTGGGAGAGGGCTGTATGTGTGTTTGTATCTATGTGTTAATCAACTGTTTATGGTTTGTACTTACATTTGAGGGGGCATGAGAGTTATACATGGATGTGTATAACTACACGGGTTCTGGTGCCCTTAACCCCAAGGTTGTTGAAGTGAAAAGTATAAAAGTAATGATAGTAAAATATTCTTGTGGTAGAAGAGTGGAGAGTTCTTGAGTGGCAGGCAGTTGGAAAGAAGGCAAGCATAAAAAATGAAATAAAATTCCCATTCCATCTTGAGGAAAACTCCATTTGCACATGAGCCAGAATGAGCCAGAATGGGAAAACCCTAGTGTGTAATCACGGGGTTCTGATTCAGCTTTACCAGTATCAACAGGGATGGCACTCAATGCGATTAAGAGCAAAAACTTCCTCTTTATTTAATGAGCTTAGAATTTAGGACACCAACGGTCCATTACCTCTTGCATTATCTCATTTACACTGGTGCTGAATATAAATAGCATTTTATATGCATTTCATCCAGGTATAAGTGATTTTGTGTGCATTCAGGGAGTGCTGTTCTGGGCTGGAAGCCTAATACTGTAGTTGCTCATCTGGGACATAGTCCTTGTCTAGTACACTCATGCTTAAAACATCTTGGAAAGAACACTGAACTGGCTCAGTTTTGACACTGATAAGTTAGCAAGCTTTGTGGTCATAGCATACTATTTCTCTTTGGTAATGCTAATGAAAACACAGAGAAGCTGAAAGCACTTCACGTATACTGTGTTAAGTTCTTAATTTATATGTAAACTTGCCCACAGCTTTATTTCAAAGTGCTTAGAGCATTTTATAACTGTTTGCATGCATTTTTGTACTTGCTAAGAATGAGCATTTCCCCCCCATTTATTAGCAGATCAGGAGGAATTCAGTGTTAGAACCAAGCTAGATGTGATGATTCTCTTCTGCTCTGGCCTTGATAGGCAACATTGAGAGAGAGAGAGAGAGAGAGAGAGAGAGAGAGAGAGAGAGAGAGAGAGAGAGAGAGAGAGAGAGAGAGAGAGAGAGAGAGAGAGAGAGAGAGAGAGAGAGTTATAGAGGGGATCTGAACCGTGACAGGGAGGTGAGGCTTTCACCTTTTACCTCCACCACAGAGTGATCAGAATCATCCTTTTGGCTGCTGTTTACTTGGGGAAGGGAAGCTCCTGTTGTGCCAGTGGGAGCTTTCTTCCCAAGTAAGTAGCATCAAGTCCACAGCATGGGTGAGGAGTTAAAGCCGCTATTCCTTCCTTGTACATTATACCAGATCTCTGTAGACATGTTGCATGCCAATGACATCGCTAGTCCTCAGAAATGAGTTTTCCCAAGCCATCCTCGATCCATAGCTAACTTGCTAGTGTGGTCAGTGTTAGATGTATTTTGGCAGCCTTTACCATAGCACCAGTGAACTTTTGTTGTGGGCTCTATTTCACCATTACCGTTGTTAGACAATGCAAACATGTAGCTTCCAGTGTGGAAGAACCTGGCAGGTTTCCCCCCTTAAGTCTATTTGAGCACTTTGTACCAAGGTGACCAAAATGCTCATTTTCTTTGTCATCATAGTCACTCACCTTTGCTTTAATCACTCACCTTTACTTTTTAAGAACACATTATTACAAGAACTGGAAAATACCCAAAAGCAGATTGAGGAGCAGCAACATGATAAGGTAAATGCCACTCCAGGGCACTGTGTGAGGAGTGGCAAGCATGCTTGTTCTAAAGTATTTTTGGTGCCTTGAAATAGCATGAGCAGAAACTGTCATGTGATTTTGTTGCTATGGTTGATGGTTTTCTTATATGTTATGCTCCCTTGTTAACTCCTCTTATTGTAATGTATTAATTGTTGTAATTTGCTTCAAGTATTTTATGTCTCTTTATTGACTTTTAAAAGTCTGATCTGAAACTCTGTTCTTTGTTAGCAAGTAGGATATCTTTTTAGACAATCACCATGGTTTTGTCTCTAGAGAAATGTAAACTTTGAATAATTCTGAGACCCTGGCTAGTCACGGCTGAGACATGGATAAATGCTTATGTATTAGCCAAAGTCTGCCATGCAGTGGTGGTAGTAATTTCACTCTGTTCCTACCACTGCCAATGGCCTTCTGAAGAATTAAATATATCAAATTAGATTTTTGGCCCTCCTAATTTGACAATGAATCCTCAGTGAGAGATGCTTGTTGTTGTTCAGTCGTTCAGTCGTGTCCGACTCTTCGTGACCCCATGGACCAGAGCTCGCCAGGCCTTCCTATCTTCCACTGCCTCCCGGAGTTTGGTCAAATCCATATTGGTTGCATCGATGACACCGTCCAACCATCTCATTCTCTGCCGTCCCCTTTTCCTTTTGCCTTCAATCTTTCCCAACATCAGGGACTTTTCCAAGGACTCCTCTCTCCTCATGAGATGGCCAAAGTACTGGAGCCTCAGCTTCAAAATCTGTCCTTCCAGTGAACATTTGGGGTTGATTTCTTTCAGGATGGATAGGTTTGATCTCCTTGCAGTCCAGGGGCCTCTCAGGACTCTCCTCCAGCACCACAGCTCAAAAGCATCAATTCTGTGGCAATCAGCTTTCTTTATAGTACAGCTCTCAGGAGAGATGCTAGTGATTCATTACAAGCTGGAGACACAGTTTCAGAGGATCATTTGAACACAACAAATACCCTTCTTTATTTCTTTTTCCTTTGAGATTTTGTTACTGTTCCAGATATGTCTCTCACATTTTCAAACATTAGCTGGGAGAATAACACTTATCCTCCATCTAGCTCATCACCACTACTGATGTGTTTGTCTTATGGCATGTGGCGCTCCAACTGTTGCAGGCATCTATTGTGTGGTGTTTGAGGCAGCAACGAGTATTAACCAGTGGAGGTCTATTTGCCTGTACAGCTCATCTCTAGCTAATTTGTCTCTAATGAGCAAATTTAAATTCCCAATTTAGCCATTTCATTTAGATTGCCTGATCACAATTTGCTTTTCAAGTCTTTGCTTGATTAGCCATTTCCTCTGATGCAGGGCAACAGAACAGGGTGCTCACCAAGCAGCATTGAGAACTATAACATGGGGACCTGAGTTCTGATTATTCTTTGGATATCATTTTATTTAGTTGTTATGTTCAAATCAAATAAATAAATATTTTTTCCTAGTAGAAAACCCAACCTGAGCTTAAGAGTGTACAACAATTCAATTTTTTAAGTGACATGAGACAAAGGGAGAAAATAGCAGCACAGTTCTCCCATGAAGCAGTATTATGCCTGGTGGTAGGACTGTTGGAATCCTTATCTAAAATGTAAATATAAAACTTTATTATGAAGCCATTAATGGGGAAAATGCAATGGAGAGTTGTATTCAGTTGTCAAATGGATAAACTCTGGCTTAGAGATTAATTCTGTGTATAACTATAGATTGCTTAAATCCTTTGATTGCACAATCCCAAACAGTCTCTGGATAACATGTGGAATACAGTTTCTAAAGGTCATCGTCATCTGTCATGTTAGTAGCCAGGAGCCCATAAATGCCTGCTTTTCTGCCCAGTTTTGTTCCTGCTTCTTTGCACTCTAAACCTTTTTATTTTTCTTGCCTTGTCTTCAGCATGATTCTCAACCATTGCCTGCATGAAGTGGGATTTCACAGATGTATTTAATTGAGTTTGGCTGATAAGTAAAAACTGGCTATAGAGAAAAACTTTCTTGTTTGTTTCAAACAGAGGAGGCTAGCAGATGAAATTGACAAACTGAGATTAGAAATTGAGCAGCTGAAGACAAGAAGTGGATCTTTCCTAGATAGTGTTCATACAAGGTAAGGATGGTCTGTTTATTTTTCATAGATTTGATACATGTTTAAAGTTTTCTAGATGCAGCTCTTTGAATCATTGCTATTTTGCAATTACATGTATGTTTTCCATTATCTCAGGTTGAGTTGAAATGTCTGAAAAATTGTTATTGATCTTTCTCACACCATTGAGTTTGGTACATTGTTACAGAAGGGGCCATCTGGTAACTGAGTTAATTCCAGCTTGCTATGTTCTTCTTAGTATATTTGTATGCCCTATATTACTTTGGTGGGTTCCTCTTTCTGACAAAAACAATAGTAGCTAAAATACAGGTCTTGTACTTACTGAATGTCTGAATCCAAATCTCTTCTGTGGTGGTCTCTTGTTCTATTCATTTTACTGGTAAATCTTAAGTACACAGATTTTTCAGAAAAATCCCTGCAAAATCTATTAAATAAAGAAAACTGGTCAGTCAGAGCAACTGTGCTTTGGCTTCTGTGATTAAGGTTACATGTTGTGCCATAAGGAAATTCACAGGTCTTCAGTACCCTGTGAAAATTGCTTGCAAGGATGTATATACAGTTGGATGACTCTGTATTTAACCATTGCAGCACTTTTTCTTGTTCAAGGAAAGATAACATCATCAGTAGATTGGGGGGTGACACAGAGTTGTTTGAAATATGTCTGTGAAGATTCTCAGTCATCCAGGTGAGTTTATCTGGAAGTTGAGTCATGGCTACTGGACTTCATTTTGAGAGATAGAAACGTTTCACTGTTCATCCAAACAGCTTCATCAGTCTGAATACAGCTAGTGCAAGTCCTCCATCTTATAGTCAGCTTTGACCTCTTGTCACCCTGATCTGAATTAGGCTCATAAGATGAACAATGGCCTGAATAGGCTCATTAGGGAGACAGTAGTATCCATAGCCTTAAGGTGAACAATGGCCTAAGATGCTGTCTTCAGGTGCAGTCATCATCAGACCTGACCGTGGCCTGGGAGTAGAAGTTTACAGGAAACTCACCCACACAGATCAGTACTTACTGTTTGACTCCCACCATCCATTACAGCACAAACTAGGAGTCATCAGGACCCTAAGCCACAGAGCAGAGAGCATCCCCACTTCCACAGAAGCCAAGAAGAAGGAAGGCAGGCACCTGAAGACAGCACTTAAGGCCTGTGGATATCCAAAGTGGGCCTTCAACAAAGCAGTGGGCCATCCCAGAAGAACAATGGATCAGTCTGAGGTCCAGAGCTGACGGAAGGACCTGGTCATTCCTTACATGGCTGGAGTGTCAGAGAAGCTTAAAAGGATTTTTGGCAAACACCACATCCCTGTTAATTTCAAACCCACAAACACACTAAGGCAGAGACTTGTCCACCCAAAGGATCCGATACCAAAACATAAAAGGAGCAATATAGTATATGCAGTCCAATGCAGTGAGGAGTGTTCAGACCCCTACATCGGAGAAACTAAACAGCCATTAAACAGAAGGATGGCCCAACATAGGAGGGGAATCAGCAGTATACCTCCATTTGAAGGACATAGGGCACTCTTTCAAAGATAAAGATGTACACATATTAGACAAAGATAGGTGGTTGGAGAGAGGAGTAAGGGAAGCCATTCATGTGAGCATTGAAAACCCCTCCCTCCACAGAGGTGGTGGCCTCAGCCATAGTCTATCTGCTACTTATCAGGCTGTGCTTTCCAAACTACCCAGACAAATCAAAAAGCCTTCACCACCAAGGCTGTAGCTAACAACCCATTCTTTATAGGTTTCAGCACCTTAGGCCATTGTTCACCTTAAGGCTGTGGATACTATTGTCTCCCTAATGAGCCTATTTAGGCCACTGTTCATCTTATGAGCCTAATTCAGGCCAGGGTGACAAGAGGTCAAAGCTGACTATGAGATGGAGGACTTGCACTAGCTGTATTCAGACTGATGAAGCTGTTTGGATGAACAGTGAAACGTTTCTATCTCTCAAAAAGAAGTCCAGTAGCCATGACTCAACTTCCAGAGTTGTTTGAAATACACATATTTTCACATAATGCATGCCCCCCCAAAAAAACCCTGTTGATTAACTAGTCATACTTTGGAGAACATAATACTTGCCTACAAGTCAGAGGGGGAAAAGGAGGTGAAGTGATTAAAGTATCTGGGGAAAAGCATGGGTAGCTGGAACCTTGCATGGCAGCATTTTATTGCAGCTCCCACTTGCAGTTATATTTTGTTGCACCTCCCACTTTCTTTTTCCCATTCTCCTGCATGTCCAGACTTCTAAAAGTGTTCAGGAAATTGTAAGTGGAACTAAAATCTAACGGCTTGCTATCATTGTGTGGTCCATTAGAGGGCACAACTAGATAACATGCCACCAAAGATAGCCAAGTACCTTCAGCTTTCCAGCAAAAAATTGCTTTGTTTTTTGTTCTGTGGTCTTATAAGCAGATAAGAAGGACAAGAAGTTCTGTAATAATACTGCACTCTTCACAAAACACACATTTCATGTATGAACAGTACTTCTGTGGAAAAATAAGATGAAATAAACACCTGAATTGTCATGTGCAAAATCTTGCACTTCCAATTCATTTCACGTCTGATTGCCTGAATTATCCATAGGTTTACTTAATACTACCGTATTTCATCTTTGGCTTGTCAGCTCTTTGAGTTAGGTATCTGCCTGTGGAGCCCAGCGGTCGGGAGTACAAGTCCTCATTGTGCATCCTGAAAAGGCCATTCTCAGGATGCCCCCAGGAGAAGGGAATGGTAAACCACTTCTGAGTATCTCTACTTAGGAGGCTCAGAGAACAGTTGCTGTGAATCAAAATTGGCTTGACAGCACACAATTATTATTGTTATGTCACTTTTAATGTTATTACCCATCTTGATTGGTTGAAACAATAATAATCAATAATTACATGCTGTCAAATCAATTCTGACTTAAGGTGATCCTTTTCAAGATTTTCTAGTTACAGCATGCTCAGAAATGGTTACCATTCCTTTCTTTTAGTGGCATCCTTGGACCATGCAGTTTGCCCAAGGACTCACAGGCTGACTCTACTCATAGGAGTGAAAAATTGGCCTCCACAGCTAGGTACCTGAACCACTGAGCTGTCTTGCTAGCTTGTTTGAAACAAAAGCTATATACTGTACCTAAATATTTTCACATGCAGAAGGATACATGGTGTCATTTCTCTTGACTATGGTTTTTAATAGGTTTAGTATATGCCAACAGCCTTCAATAAGTTCCCTTATACCAATAGGCAATCTGTTCTAGTCTATTATGCCGTTATCACTCCTGAATGTTCTCTCCTTACATATAATTTACTATATCCATACATAACTGTATTATATGTGAAAAATAAAGCTATTGGAACAAAAGCATGGTGAGAAGGTTTGGTCAACATAATAACAAAATCTGTTGTTTGACTTCCAAGGCATCACTCATGATAATCACTTTATTGGAAGGGAGGAGATGGCAAATGCTACCTCCACATTTATGCCTCCTATTGAATGCAAAGAACAAGAAATAGTATCTGGATACTTTATTTTGTTCAGCTCTTGTTTGTTGAATGGGATTGTTTTGGCTAAGGCATACATCTACTTCTAGAGGAAAAGGAAGACAAAAGTAAAAGTACATTCCATGTTAGGGTACAGATGCCATACACTGCGTAAACAGCTTTGCTTCTTGATGGAGAAATTCTATAATTATTTGTTTTTTCTGATAACTCTGTTGTTCCTTACATGTATCACAATTTGTTCAATAGTACAAATAGCTGTGATTTTAATCATAGATAGATTTCATGTCTTCCTAGAAAAGTTGGAATCCAAAAAAGGCTCTAGATGAAGAACTTTCAGTATTATTATTTTAATTTTAATTGTTGACTTGTCGATGTTTGTTAACTGCCCGGAGTTCTGTCGGAAGACGGGCGGTATATAAATAAATAAATAAATAAATAAATATAAGAATATCCTGCAAAATAAAAGAAGTACCCAGCATCTTGCTTCCATAGGAACACAAGTACCTAATTAATAAGCATAACTTTGCTGCCAAGATTTCTGTGATTATGCTTAAGCAAGTGTAAATCAGCACTAGGGTTCTGGCTAGCGGCTTTGAGTCAAAGGATTATTATAGGGTGGATGGGACTAATACCTGCTACTGCAGATCACTAGAGGCTTCTTTCTTGAGCTTAAGCGTCGAGTTGTGCTCAGTGTTTCCCCTTGCCCCCTGATCAGTGTGAGGCCAGTTGGTAGGACAGGAGAGTCTTGTATCTACTAGGGAACTCAGCTGTTACACTTCCTTTGATCTGCTCTCCAGGCTGCAACAGGGCTCATAAGCTCAGCCAGTATGATGAGAGATGGGTTGATAGTCTGTATGTGAGACTACTCTGGCATGTGATAAGATAAGGAATTAAGCACTAGTATAAATTGAATATACTGTAATTGTTAATTTCAGTTTATGATATTAAAACTAAAGATGGATCAGAGACACTGAATTTAAATATGAATTTTAATTAACAGAAAATTAGTGCCTGGTTTCATTCACCTGACCAGGCCGCATTAAACTTTAAGAAGTAAATCAAGAGAATACTTCTCCAACATTCAGGATCAAGTTCTTCAGAACTTGGATTACCAGATATTGCATTCTAAGTGCTTGCTTAATTTTGCAATTGACCTGAATCGAGAAAAGTGAATATGGAGAAAGGTGTTTTGCATGTGTTTCCAAAGACTGAAAAAGAGTAATTTTGTGTCAGGCTCTGGATCATCTGTTTGGGGAAGCAGCCTCGTGCTCTTCCTTTAGTTGATGATTTTGAATACGCCATCCTTGCCTTAACTGTGGCAACTTTCATGTTATTGCTGTATGCCTTGTTCCATCTTTAATTGTTTTCCTCTTGTGATCTGCTATTTTGTCTCATACAGCAGGCTACATTTAGACTCGGTGAGCAAACCATAGGATTGCACTTTTTTAGCATTGGAAAGCAGTTGTGCACTGTCCATTTCCTTTGTCTAGGCCAGAGTGCTACTCAGCAATGTCTTCTCTGATTAAACCTAGGGGTAAAGAGGAAAATTCATTGATGCATCATCTTTATCTCTGCCTGGACTATTATGATGTGTACTTTATTTGGGACTGTTCCTGAATACAAAAACTTTAGTTGCTGCAGTATGTCAGAACACTGGCCGGAACCCTCACCAAACGCATACCATCATAGCTTTAAAAGAAATTTACAAACTGCCAGTATGTATTTAGTCTGTAATTGAAGTCCTGGGGATCACATGCAAACCTCAAAACTTAAAGGATCAAGTTTTCATATTTTTGCTGGTGAGGCCTAAATGCTGCATTGAGCAAGTGGAGAGCTCTGTCTCTCTTTGGCACAGTGTCTGTGAAATGTCATCTTAAAAGTCTATGTGTTTCAATGTGTGCATTTTATTGGTGGTTTTTGAAGTAGATCAGCTTTTAACATACTGTCTAAAAAGATAGGAGAAAACATATATTAACATGTATGGATTTCTTCTTCAAAAAGAGGAAATTAATGATGAATATGAATGACGTGTCAGATAATTTATCAATTGCTTTTTTATATATAGAACTCTTGTTGGTAGTACTCCAGACCTCAGGTATCCCCTGAGTACCATGGTCCACGTATCACCTGAATCCTTTGGAACACCCTCCAGCCTTCACCGGACACCAAAAAACCGATTTACAGCTCTGCGGGAAGAACCCTCAAAGGTAAACCTCCTGATATTTGCCTTACTTCAGCTAATCTCTTATTGGCAGCTCCTGTTACATCCATATCTTGGAGCATATCGCAAAATCTTTGTAATGGCAACAGCTGCAACAGCTGTCCTGCTCCTTTAAAATGAGGGGCTTTAGCCTTTCACTCGGCAATAGCAGCTGCAAACCTAAACCCTCTGAAGGAAAAAGGCTCCCTGTTGTGCAGAAAGGCCACTGGATGATGGCCAGGACAGGACTTATATGATGGGCTTGTGCAGAGGGTGGTGAGATGAGGTTTCAAAGGATGGCAGTAATGCTGTAAAATCTGGGCAAGAAAGAAATCTGTTCTAGCCCGTAATGTTTCACTCCTTGGCTCGGCTCTGGTATTGGTATCAGTATTGTTCTTTTATGGTTTGCATTATTTTTATAAGCCATGTTGAAATTTGGACTGTATATGTGCTTTAATGTATAGGCATCACTATATTTTTCAATATAGGAATTGTTTGGATATTAAAGTTTTATTTACAGCTTGGGAAGAAGGGGAATGTGTTGAGTGATGTACCCTAAAGGGGAAAAATCAGGGTTTAAGTCAACTTGAATACAGTGTGCTTTGTCTCAATAGATCCCTCAGTTCAATTCATTTGTAGCATTAACAACAGGCAAAATCAAATTACACTGGGAAATTCATTGTTAAAGATGTTTGCTTCAAATACTTGTTTATTTAGTGGGTTTATGTGTTTCCTCTCTTCCAGTGTGGAAGTCAAGACAACCAGTATCTTCTTGGAGTAGTTTCATTTTGTCTGTCTGTCTGTCTGTCTGTCTGTCTGTCTGTGTTTGTTTGTTTGTTTGTTTGTTTGTTTGTTTGTTTGTTTAAAGATTTTGGAGCTTCTTATTCCCCTATCAGGCAGGGAAATAAATATGCATGTATTTTTTTTACTAAACCTGTTAGACTAAAAATTTAGGGTTGTCTTATACATGGAAGTAAGCCAATCAGAGAACCACACAGTAGGGAAACTGTTATTTTGGGCTGGAAAATTGGGGGTTATCTTATACATGGGGTTGTCTTATAGACAGAAAAAATATAGGTATTTTGTTACACACGCACACACGCACACAAACACACACACACACACACACACACACACACACACACACACACACACAGATGCAAAATCAAATAGATAGATAGATAGATAGATAGATAGATAGATAGATAGATAGATAGATAGATAGATAGATAGATAGATAGATAGATAGATAGTATTTTAGGTATTTGATTTTGCATCTCTGTGTGTGCATATGTGATTTCATTGAAAGGGTTGCTGTTGAAAAACCAGAACAATCAGACACTGTTGTCTACTGGGCTCTGGGCACCTCTCCAATAGTAGCACGCTCAGCCCCCTGAAGACTCAGCACAGGGCAGTGCTGATGGCAAATGAAGTGGGTTCTGTGGGACAAGTGGCTTTCTTCTTATGAATGGCAAGAGTCCGAGGGCAGAATTTGAGCCATCAGCTCAGGAAAGCAGGGAGGTAGATGGGCAAATAGGAAGAGGTGGTGGGCAGCAACAGACCCACACCTGAAGAATAAGTTCCAGTTTATTCTGGCGTTGCTTGTAGGGGTGCAGGAAAAGGTGTTCTGCAAATGTAAAAATGCTGATTGTGCTCTCTTTCCTCTTCAATTCTTCTAGTTGCTACTCCAAGGTTGTGCTTGCTCACTCAACTGTGCTGTGTCTCATGCAATTGGAAGAGTTCCCAACCATCACAGGCTATCTTCTGCTCATGTTTGCCTGCCAGTTCTGCCCAGAGTGTTTGCCCACTTCCCCAATGTGACTTCTCCTCTGCTTCCCCAGTGCTTGCTAGAGTTTCCTTCTGGCATTCCAACTGTTCAGGGTTTAGTCAGTATGCCCATTACAATCATTTCCTAATACCTAGGCACTGCTGGCTGTTGGTGTGCAATCTTTTTGTTTAATGCAGTCACTGGGAAGGAGTCAGAGGAGAAATGGAAACCCTTTAAAATACCTTCCCTGTTTTATGTTGTTTTAAAGGGGGAAATGGTGACTATGTAATATTCATATTCACTGTAGAGAGTTTTGGATATCCAGAAATTATGAATTTTTAAAATACAAAATCAGAAGTGCTGCAATTCCAAATTCTGAATCCAAATTCTGAATTCAACATCTCGGTGCTAATGCACATCCCTAGTTCAGCATAAAATGAAGGGACAGATATATGGAAAACAGGATTCTTCCTTTTTTTTCCTCCTCCCAGTTTGAGGTGGGATAGTTGTCAGCTTCCTTGTTGCTTAATTTTCAGGACTGGGAACTTCCCCAGCCGAGTGGGGTACTGGCCACTGCAGCTCACCCCTTTGACAGTGACCCAGAGATCTCAGATGTTGATGAAGATGACCAGGAGACTGTCTTTAGCTCTATGGACATGCTGTCTCCCAGCGGTCACTCTGATGCACAGACCCTTGCCATGATGCTTCAGGAACAGTTGGATGCTATCAATGAAGAGATCAGGTATGGAGTATTCTAGTGCCGCTTATGTGTTTTGTTTACAGTTGAGAAGAACTTGTGTGTATACAAAGGAATGACTGAACAAAACCAGATTGTTAGATTGGCCTCCCAAAAATGCAGTAAGGTAGCCATACACATGATTTAAATTTACTGAGAGGTTAGGAATATGAGGTTTAAAATTCAGGTAGCTTATCAGGAGGTTATCTGAAAAAAATCCTAAAAGAATTAGTTACTGAACCTGAGCTATTACAAATGAATATTTTGAGAGATAAGATGAATTAAATACCCAATCTCTGGCTCTGCATCTAACGATCTAAATCAATGGGCTATCTAGCAGTTCCTATAGATGAAACAGAAAAAAATGCATAGTAGTGTGCTGAGTGCACCAAGAATATAGACATGGGCAGTTTTTGCTATCTCCTTGGGGATCTGAAAAAAGAGACTAATGACCTTGTCCAACTGCATTAGAGTAGTCAAACCACAGAGAAGCACAGTTCTAGGGGACAAACATCACCTGCATAAAAAGCCTAGCACCTGAAGATATTTTAATGAAACACAATAGGACCCCTGTATCCACTGATTTATTAACCACTGATTCAGTTATCCACTGTTGGCACAGGAAAAAATTAAATAAGCAATTCAGCAGCCGCAAAACAAGCTACTGTCACGAAAAGCAGCCGTATAGCAAGCTACTGTCACAAAGCACCAGTTTTGGGAGGTTTTTTGTGTTCTCTCTTATCCACGGTTTTCATTATCCATGGGAAGGCCTGGAACCAATCCCCAATGGATACTGCGGTCCTACTGTATGGTAATTTCTAATGCTTTGAATTTGTAGGGAATGTGTACATCTGAGAGTAAGCAGACAACTATTGAGAAGTAGAAACAGTTCTATAGTGCAATATCAAAAATTGGGTTATAGCCTCACTTGTATTCCTGCATGAATGTAGAGTCCCATGAAAACATAAAAAATGGAGTAGGCCTTAAGGTGATTCTCTGCAAATAGAAAGGAACCAAATGGGAAGAAATGGTATGGATTATTCCCCTCCAGGTGATACATAAACACATGGTTCTGGGTTGGATCTTACATCAGGGACCTACCGTGATCAAAATCTCTCTCTCTCTCTCTCTCTCTCTCTCTCTCTCTCTCTCTGTGTGTGTGTGTCTCTCTCTGTGTGTGTGTGTGTGTGTGTCCTGCAAAGAATCTTAAGTAATCTGACAGAAATGTTAGAAGATGCATTACAAGCTGATGCAAAACATTTTTTTCTCGTTTAGAATGATCCAGGAGGAGAAAGAATCAACTGAGTTGCGGGCTGAGCAGTTGGAGAGCCGTGTCACCAGTGGTAGTATGGAAGCCCTGAATCTAACACAGCTGCGCAAGAGAGCATCTATCCCCACCTCCCTGACTGCCTTGTCATTGGCCAGCTCATCTCCTCCTGTCAGTGGACGTTCTACTCCCAAGCTCAGTTCTCGCAGTGCAGCTCAGGATCTTGATCGGATATGCAGCATGACCCTTGTAAGCAAGGAAAAAGAGGATGCATCATGTATTCAGCCAAAAAGACCCGTGGGCTATTCAGTGGTGTCTTATGCTTTGCTCTAGAATGTTGTTATTTCTTCCATCGTGGCTTGTACAGGCTATGGTCATATAATATGATCCTTTTGCAAAGCTCTGGACCTCCTCACCCTCCCTCATTTCCCATTCGTTTCTTATTTATTATATAAGCCAGCAACAGCTTTTGGTGTTGGCTAGGTTAAATGCCCATGAATCCCACCCTAACCCCAGCATCTTTCCTCTTCTCTCCTGATCACTAAATTCTTTCTTTCACAGCGGTCACATTCCATCTTAGTCTGTCTCACTCCCTTTTCTTTCTCCCTTTCCCACTTGGTACTCATTCATCTTGTAGCAGGGCTAGAAATCCATTAGTCCCATCTACCACCATAATACTCTCTTTCTCTTCTTCCTCTGCCTCAGTAGAGGTATCCTCCCATCTTTAATCATCCTCTGCACTTCCATCCTAGTACTCCATCCACTTACTCAGCCCAACTGTCATGGGATGGTAAGGAAACTTCTAATTAAATCACTAAATTCCGCTGTTGGGATGGACATTTGATATATAAACTATTCAGTTACTTAAGCTGGAAAATTGGTAGCATCCATGCAAAGTTTTGTGCAAAAGTTACCAAAGTTTCTGTTAAGACAGCTGCAATCCCCAGAAATCCCCAGCTGGCATCACTGTTTGAGATATAACCCACCTAGTTATTTACACTGGGACATCAGTGTCTGTGTCACTTTTTGTGTTTTTAGTTCTTATGTTTCTGATATTTTTTTTGGGGGGGGGCATCAGCTGTCTACTTTGTTAATAAGATGTTGTTGTTCAGTCATTAAGTTGTGTCTGACTCTTTGTGACTGATTTCAGGGACCAGATTACGCCAAGCCCTCCTGTCTTCCTCTGTTTCCTGGAGGCTGGTCAAGTTCATGTTAGCTGCATTGATGACACTGTCCAACCATCTCATTTTCTGCCATCCCCTTCTCCTTTTGCCTTCAGTCTTTCCCAGCATCAGGAACTTTTCCAAGGAGTCCTTTCTCCTCATGAGGTGGCCAAAGTATTGGAGCTTCAGCTTCAACATCTGTCCTTTCAGTGAGCATTCAGGGTTAATTTCTTCCAGGATAGATAAGTTTGATCTCCTTGAAGTCCAAGCGACTCTCAGGAGTCTCCTCCAGCACCACAGCTCAAAGGTGTCAATTTTATGGCCATCAGCCTTCTTTATGATCCAGCTCTCACTTCCATACATCACTAATGGAAAAACCATTACCTTGACTATCCGAACTTTTGTCGACAAGGTAATGTCTCTGCTTTTTAAGATGTTGTCTAGGTTTGTCATCACTTTCCCCCAAAAAGCAAGTGTCTTTTGATTTTGTTGCTGCAGTCACCATCTGTAGTGATCATGGAGCCCAAGAAAGTAAACTCTGTCACTGCCTCCGTTTTTTCTCCTTCTAATTGCCAGGAGGTGATAGGACTGATATCCATGATCTTAGTTTCTGTAATATAGGGTTTATTTTTTTGATGTTGAGCTTCAATCCATTTTCTTGCTCTCCTCTTTCACTCTTATTAAGACATTCTTTTATTCCCCTTCACTCTCTGCCATCAGAGTAGTACCATCTGCATATCTGAGGTTGTTAATATTTCTTCCAGCAATCTTAATTCTGTCTTGTGATTCATCCAGTCCTGCTTTGGCATGATGTACTCTGCATATAAGTTAAATAGGCTGGGTGACAATATACAATCTTGTCGTACTCCTTTCCCAATTTTGAACTAGTCACTTGTTCAAAATCCAGCTCTGACTGATGCTGCTTGTCCCACATACAGATTTCTCAAGAGATAGATAAGGTGGTCAGGTATTCCCATTCCTTTAAGAACTTGCCATAGTTTACTGTGGTCCAGACAGTCAAAGGCTTTGGCATAGTCAATGAGGCAGAAGTAGATGTTTTTTCTAGAACTCTCTAGCTTTCTCCATAATCCACCACATGTTGGCAATTTGATCTCTAGTTCCTCTGCCTCTTCAAAATCCAGCTTGTACTTCTGGGAGTTCTCTGTCCACGTACTCCTGAAACCTACCTTGTAGAATTTTGAGCATAACCTTGCTAGTGTGTGAAATGAGTGCAGTTGTATGGTCGTTGTTAGTAACAAGAGGTACTAAACCTAAAACTATAAATGCTTGCCATTTATTTTATGTCTTCTGAAGAGCTTGTCCACCATGAATGGTAACCAGGGTGAGGGTTAGGGCAATCTTCTGTCCAGGTTGCAGCAAATATTTTACAGTGCTAAGTATTTAGTTCCGTTTCATTTTGAGCTAACCTCTCCCCTTGTTGTGTTTTGTCTTTGACAGCCCAGTGACTTGAGGAAACACCGGCGAAAGCTTCTTGTAAGTGTTTTGTGTTTTTTTTTCTTTTCAGTGGATGTTTTTGTTCTTTTATAATAAATAACCCAGTTGCTCTCCTTTCCCTTTGCTAAACCTGTAGCATAATATAAGTGCAGTAGCATAATATAACTTACTATATTACAGAAAATCTCTGTATTCTCAGATGTGCAGCAGGAGAAGTTGCAAAACATTTGGTTATTTTGAGTGTGGACAGAGCCATTTCCTAACTGCTTCCATAAAATATATAAATATAGAAAGGACAGAACTATATACAACATTTTCTGTATGACTGCCAGAGAATTTGATTCCATCTTTGTTCCTAATGCAGGAATAGGGTCTCTGTTTAATCTGCTGCTTCCGTGGATCATCAGTTCACTTGTTCTCCTTGCTTGTTGTAAGGCATTATTAGAACCCCCATTGCAATGGAAAGATCAAGGAAGGAATATGCAGGAAGCAGAACTACAATACAATTTCCCATGTTGCATTAATGTTTAAGGTAACATCAGGTTCTCTAGGACCTGATTTACAGAACAGTACAGTGCTGTGAAAGAAAACTGTCCTGAATATACATTGAACAACACTTTTCTCATAGATTGTTTGTTGGCTCAAGATACATATTAGCATTTACATTTAGTTGTAAATTGCCTGAATTATTTATTTGTTTTGTTTGTTTTGCAGTAAATGCACAGTTGTGGCAAGTTATCCAAAACAGAGGTGTGCAGATTTGTTCTTTTGGACTGTAACTCCTAGAATTCCTCCAGGACTTATAGTCCACACCCCAAAATTTGCAAACCATTATTTTGCACATCTCTAATCTGAAGCCTTTCCAACATACATTTTGTTCCAGGAAGGACATATTTTTCCCGCACTCCAATCAAGTGGTGTTGATGCTGAGGGAACGTGTTTCCCCATTAGCACTTGTATTGTGCTCTGTAAGTTGTAATATGAGTATTATAGACATTTTAAATGATTATTTTAAGGGGAAAGAGAATTTTAAATTATGATGAATAATTAAAGACCTTTATCATTACTAGCCCACATTTTTTAAGTTAGTGCATTTCCCATTCAGTGGAAATAGTGTTATCTGTTCTCTGCCAATGTGTCTGTGTGTAGATCTAGTAAAGCCTAGTGATCTAAGAACTCGCACAAAAAAAGGTAAACCCTGAAATCAGAAGTTTTAATTTTTGAGTTCAGAACGAAAGTAAATATGTAATTTATTACATGCACTATGGGTGTAAAATAGGAAGGTGTTTTAAACTAAGGACCACAAGATGAAAGAGCAAAGGTATGGAAGATAAGTCTCCAGAGGACACTTAAGTATATGAACCAATTAAAAAATTGTGTAGTGTTAAATCTTACATCTTAATTGCTAAACACAAATAGAGGTTAAAGAAAAGCAAAGTGAAGTGGTCTGCTTATATACCGCCCCATACCACTTCAAGTAGTCTCTGGGCGGTTTACAGTTTAATTATGCAGGCTACACATTGCCCCCACCCCAGCAAGCTGGGTACTCATTTTGCTGACCTCAGAAAGATGGAAGGCTGAGTCAGCCATGAGCCTGCTACCTGGGATTGAACCCCAGGTTGTGAGCACAGTTTTTCCTGCAGTAGAGGCATTTAACCACTGTGTCACGAGTGATAATAGGATAGATAGATTTGCAGTTCTGTTTTGTGACAGAGATCTGGCAATTCATGCTGTTCCCTCAGTAGAGTGGGAATTGGGATTCAATGTTTAACACCAGATATTTCTTTCTTTAGTTTTATTCTCTTGCTCTGCATATCGTGGCTTTATGCCTGCCATGTTACATTTAAACAGTAGCTGATTACTTGCAACTATGTATGGCCATTTCAAAAGCTGGAATGTTTCCTAGTTCAGTGTCCTAGACATCAGTGGTCCGAGCTACAGGAGAACAATGTGGATTCTAAAATAGACAACAAGACATGTACGGTTGACTGGAATAGGCAAAGGTGGAAGTTTTGCCTTTGTACTCTTTGTCAGTGCCTGAACTATTCAGATGATTCACACTGTCTGCCAGTTGCAAGGCCTTGTGTGTTATAACCTCATTTTCTTGCTCTGGCCCTATGCCAGAACTTTCTTTTGCAGGATGTTCAGTTAAGTCCATACATTTTTGTTTCAGTTTTCTAAACAAAGTTCTTTTCTCCCAATGTGAGGTTCTACCCCCTTCCCCACAGCTATTTTAATCAGTGATGTGGTTTGACTTGCAAGTGAACATAAGGGGAGGAAGGTGCTCCTTTTTCTTCTTCAAAATTGTTCTCCATATACAACCAAAGGACACTTAAGAGAGTAGAACTGGATGAACCTTTCAATTTTGGGGAATTCATGACAGGCAAAAAGCAAAGCCCCCATATGGCTGGAATTTATTTATTTATTTATTTATTTATTTATTTATTTATTTATTTATTTATTTATTTATGGAAAGAGTTTGGTTTGGCTATACAAGGGGTGCATGTCCTTTCCTCTTTCTTTACTTCCTAATCCCTTATTGATATTGTCCATAGAACAGAACAGGGTTCTCAGAGCAGCTTGTATCCTGGCTTTATTTTCTGAGGACGAGACTGTAAGAGTGGCCATAAAGATAACCTCTGTTGGTATCCCCCTGTCCCCTTACCTAGAAATGAATGTTGTACAGAGATCCGGGTGTTGAGTCATGGCAACTGGACTTCTTTTTCTTGAGAGATTGAAACATTTCGCGGCTCATCCAAACAGCTTCGTCATTCTGAAGAAATCTAGTTGCGAGTCCTCCATGTTATAGTCCGCTTTGATCTCTTGTCACCCTGGTCTGAAATAGGTGCATAAGATGAACAATGGCCTGGATAGGCTTGTTAGGTAGAGAACAGTATCCATAGCCTCTGAAACCTATAAAGTATGGGTTGTTAGCTATGACCTTGGTGGTGAAGGCTTTTTGATTTGTCTGGGTATTGTTGAAAGCACAGCCTGATAAATACAATAGCAGATAGAGAGTTGCAAAGAGAGGTTTATTTCCCACTATGAGCAGCTCAGTTTTAAAATTGGGAGAAAAGAAAGGAATCTTCAATTACCTCATAACACTAATGTAACCCTAACTAATAACACCTATGTAACCCCTCAGTAACCTCATGATACCAATTTAAACAATTAACAATAATTTAACCTATGATGCACATTCCCAGGATGACCCCAGAATAAGAGAATGGTAAACCACTTCTGAGGGCTATTTACCTAAAAAAAAAACTGAAAAGAATTGTCATAAGTCAGAATTCACCTGACAGCACATAATTGTTATTGTTGTTGTGCGATATAGCTCCTTCCTTTCCACTGCATGCTGCTCCTGTGTTCGCTTTCAATGCCTGCTTGTGATTTGTTCAGTGTATAAGAATTTAAAGACAGCTTCTGTTTCAACAGGATATCTGTCTTAATAGTCTCAATGAAATGAATGTTTAATCCCTGTAGTGATTTTGCTTCAGGAAAACATGTTGAACAAACAGACTAAATGTCCTTCCCAGTGACAGTTTAGGATACAAAACATGGAATCATAAAACATTGCTAGTCATGAGAACCATGACACATTTTAAGAAACAGTAACTGAGGAGACTCTGCTCCTGTTCAATACATCAGGAAGTTTCCATTTTGGCTTCTGTTTGCTATTTCTTTGTCGCCTTGATTTGTGCATGCAATGTTCTTTAATCCTGATCCTTCAATTTCCTTTTGCAAAAGGAGGTTTGAACAGGGTATGTGGCCACTGTCTCATCACTACTTGGATTGTGCTGACTGGAGCGTCGTTCCCTAGCTTTAGCAGTAATTTTTTTGCCCCAGCCCAGAGAGTGAACATGTTGTTGATGGTTACTCCAGTGATGGACCTTATAACAGTGGAGAGCTATCATCATTTAGTTACCTTCAGAGATCCATGGAGCTTGAGTAGTTATACGTAAAGGCGACTCCAGTTATGTGTTGAGCACTGGCTTTGAAAAGGTAAAGGCTGCTCTCTTAAGAGCTACCTGTCATTGATGGGTCATAACTGGCCACCTCCTTCCTGCTGTTTGTGGGCACCATTTCCTCCCATCTTCCACCTTCTATTTTAATTGAACTGGCAGTTGATCTATACCTGTGGTGAGCATGTGCTACAGATAGGATGGAGGTATTTGTACAGAGATCTGTACTCTAACCTTGCTTTGTCTGTACAGTCACCAGCTGGTCGAGATGAGAGTCGAGAAGATAAAACAACCATAAAATGTGAGACTTCTCCGCCTTCCTCACCCAGGACCCTGCGGCTAGAGAAGTTTGGACATCTTGCTCTGAGTCAGGAGGAAGGCAAGAGGTACAGGGGGCTGGCTAGGGTGGTCGGATAAGCTCTGCTTGCTGCAAATGGTAGGTGAACAGCTGGGTGAGATACTACGGAATAGCATCCCCAGATCTTTCCATCCATTATCAATTACAACAGATTGAAAAATCAATAGATCAAATTCTTTCAGAAGAATATAGGCTATTTTTGGTGGTTAACTGCTAAGGGAATGTTTGTTGGGCACCCAAACACTATTTATTCCTTTTTATTTGTTTTCGAAGAGTACCTCTCCCACCCACAATGACATTGCTAAGGAGAAAAGGAGAATAAGAGAATCTGCTCATAGAAATCTTACAATAAATTATTCCATGGGTGATAAGTTTATTTATTTATTTATTTATTTATTTATTTATTTATTTATACATACATACATACATACATACATACATACATACATACATACATACATACATACATACAACTTATCTGCCACCCACTGCCCAAAGGTCTCTGGGCAGCTTACAATTAAAATGAACAGTTAAAACAATTAAAACATTAAAATGTCAGTGAACAATTAAAAACAATAAAAACATTAAATACAAAACACTAAAATTACCATCAGGAATGGGGTATCTTAAGGTCCGTTTCTGTATTCTGTCCGGTATGTGAAACAGTGTTGCATTCCTTTAAATTACACAGGTGGAACTCTGTCTCTCCATTTTATTCTTCCCAATCGTTTGGCACAATGTTGGTGCTGGTGGCAAACTTCCTTCCCTAGGAGGGAGTAAATTAAGACTCTACTGCAAGCATGTCTAGGAAAGATATAAAAGAAATGTATATATTAAAAAAACAGATATGGTGTTGACTTCAGGAGCAAAATGGCAAGCCCAGAACCTTTCAGATTGTGACAGTATGAAACTCTTGCTTTTCCTGTAGTTCTTTGGAGGACCAGGCGAGTAATCCGAGCAGCAGTAACAGCAGCCAGGACTCTCTTCACAAAGGCACCAAGAGGAAAGGCATCAAATCTTCTATTGGGCGTTTGTTTGGAAAGAAAGAGAAAGGTCGTTTGATCCAGTTGAGCAGAGAAGGTGCTACTGGGCAAGGTCTTTGATTCTTTTCACCCCCTTCCTCCCTAGGAAGAGTTATATCTCTATTTGGGCAAGGAAAAAAAAGTCTGAAAGTATAAGATCAGGACTCAAGAGTTAAATCTGTTTCTTTCAGTCTTTGACATGCTAGGATCACTTTGGTACAGTTATGGAACATATTTGCACGATGCCCATCGAGGGTGTGCTTCAAGACAATATAGAACAAAGATGAAGTGAGAATTGGAGATTGCAGAATCACTGTGAAGGATGAATGGGGGCAGGTCTCAAATAGGACCATGTCGTTACAGAGGTCGGCTGCAGGAAGCAAAACAAGCTGAGCAATTCAGAATAAATTAGACGGCTTAAATGCTACGCAAACGTTGCGGTGTCCATAGCTCAACTGTTGCAAGATAGCACTTAAAGTGGATTTTAAGAAGGAATGTAACAGATGTGGGGAGCTGTACAGGGTAGTTGTGGAGAAAGATGAAATGAAACTGTTTGAGGTATAAGGAAGCAAAAGAGCTGAAGGCAAAATGACAGAAGCAGGAGGAGCAGACAGTAGATCAGTCTGAGCAGAATGCGGCTTTGTTCAGCTGTTGAATTCTAAACTAAAGTATGAGAAACAGAAAAAGTAAGCTGCTTTTTTTCATCACTGGCACAGACCACATTTTAGGAAGCAATGAAGTCACTTCAAAGTAATGTTCATTGTTTCATATCATACAAGCCCTTGTCTTGATATTTAATGCACATTGTTGTCATTTTTAAACTGCACCAAGGCTTCCATTCCAGCCATCCAGTGCTAGGATGCTTCCCAGATACTGGGAGCCCTGAGTTGGAGTTCTATATGTGGCAAAATCAGAGCCACTGGAGCTGTCTCTCAGGCAGAAAACAGCATCACTGCCCAGCTAGTGTTGGGAATGTTTCCTAGCCACCTGGAAGCCTACCAAACTTTTCCCTTTCTCACAATTATTGAGATTTGAAGTCTGTGATATTACTACGACTGCAATAAGACAAAATCTGATGCAAAACATTTACTAGGTAGCTGTGCATTTTCTGTGACTGCTCCCTGATTAGGAAACTTACTTCCTTGGGAGGTGCATCTGGCCCATTCACTCCTTTCATTCTACCTCTTTAGAAAGGCTTTGGGGATTTAGTAAGCTATTGAGATGAGAAGATCTTTTAAAAAACTGTTTTCATAGTCTTGTTATAATGTTTGGAATAATATGTATACACTCTAGTTTATCATTTTAATCGATACATTTTTAGTTATTTGTGGATTAATATTTTTGTACGTTGCCTTGAGTGGAAAAAGTTGGAATGGATAGTTGGTAGGTCAGTCAGTCAATCAGTAGTAGACCAACTGGATTGTTTTCAGCTTTTAAGATTTTTTAATGTGTCCCTAATTTT
This sequence comes from Phrynocephalus forsythii, assembly GCA_029282475.1. Classification (NCBI taxonomy): domain Eukaryota; kingdom Metazoa; phylum Chordata; class Lepidosauria; order Squamata; family Agamidae; genus Phrynocephalus; species Phrynocephalus forsythii. The sequence continues at coordinate 88,804,755 of JAPFRF010000005.1, read as the reverse complement.
TCAGGGTCACTAGAAGTCTTTGTGTAATGGTCTGTTATATTTTCCAGTTATACTGACAGATTCAGAGATCAGCATACAGGACTCTCTTGGTCTTGGCAAGCTAGGAGCTCAAGCTGAGAAGGATCGCCGCCTCAAAAAAAAGTGAGTATACCTACTTAATGTTTTCTACAGATGTGTTGTTTGGACTGTAAAGCCTGCAGGCATGTTACTTTGATTGCTCTAGCTACAACATTTTCTGCAGGTTGTAGAAGATTTTGGGAAGTATTTTAGGTGAAATTCTTGCAGAACACCAGATAGTGCCATGGAATGACCTCCTCAAATCATTTGAGAATGGCTCTAAAGCAGGCTCCCATGTTTTTGGCATCACATTCTACTTTTGATTAGTGAGAAACAGTCATTCCTTCCTGTCTCTCCTTTGCCATTATCCAACACTCTTTTAGTAAAAAAAGAGTTCATAATTTAAAAATCAACACAAAACTTAGTAAAATTACTTTAAATTAATTTTGTGGCATACCACTTGAAAATCAAGTTCTTTGTTATATTCATTGGGTTTTTTAAAATGAAAATCTCACAATCAAATTCTTGACACACCTTTCAGGTAAGCAGTGATATAGAATGTGCCCATTTCTTGGCTCCAATTATATATTGCAGATAAACATTATTGTGTAGTATCTTTGGGAGAGCTAATCTTTTCTCCTAGAAATCACAGAATTCTTAGAGATTGAATATATGACCACTGTTGTGGAGACTAAAAGGCTGGGATGCTTATGGAAGGTGGTTTTCAGGTGCAAGCATACCCAGATAAAAAACAAATAAAAAACCCTCTAACACAAAAACAATAATGAAAACAAAAATGTTATAGTATAGTAAAGACTAACTATTGTCTTATATAGTTATGAACTATTGTGTTTTATAGTTATGAACAGGTCGGTCAGCCTGACACCAATCCCAAGGAAAATTCTAGAGCAGACTATAGAGCGGTCACTCTGAAAGGACCTTGAAAATAATGCAGTAATAACTAGAAGCCAACATGGATTTCTCAAGAACAAGTTCTGCTTATTTTTTGATAGGGCAACTTCCTTGGTCAATGGCAAGAATGTTGCAAACATAATATATCTTGACTCCCGCAAAGCTTTTCACAAAGTGCCCCATGATATTCTGGTTAGCAAGCTAACCAGGTATCAGCTGGATATAACAACTATGAGGTGGATACAAGATTGACTACAGAATCATACCCATAGAGTACTTAAAAATGGCTCCTTCTCAGAGTAGAAGGAGGTAACAAGTGGGGTACCACAAGATTCTGTCCTGGGGCCAGTGCACTTTAATATTTTCATTAATTACTTGAATGACAGGGTGCAGGGCATGCTTTATCAGATTTCCAGATGACACAACTTTAGATAGAACAGCTAATTCCTTGGGCGACAGAAAAAGATCAAACCCAAGGTGGGTACTTAAAAGGACCCAAAGCAGTTACCAGATGGGAGATACTTTGCTATGAGAACGATTATGGAATTACAGTACTGTAGATCACAGGGTGAATATGAGTCAAGGGTTCGATGCAGCTGCAAAAAGGACAAATGCTGTTTTAGTCTGCACTAACAGAAGCACTATTTCCAAATCCTTTGAAGTACTCGTTCCCCTTTTTTTGGCACTGGTTAGACACCCCATTTTAAGAAGGCAGTGGCGAAAGTGAAACAAGTACAGAGGAGGGGAATAAGGATGATCAAGGAAATTGGAAACCAAGCCTTATGAAGAAAGACTGAGAGAACTGTATGAGTTTACGCTGCGGGAAAGACAATTAAGGGGAGATATAACACCAATAAGAACTAGAAAGATTGTTATACACTGTACAGTGGAGGACCAGAATCTGTTCTCTGTCATCCACAAGTGCAGGAGGATGTAATAATGGGCTTAAGTTACAAGAAGCTCCCAGTTGTTAGAGCAATAAAAGAACGGAACCAATTTCCTTGGGAGGTGGTGGGGATTCCAATGATAAAAAATAGACAACCCTCTGACAGATATATTTTGATTTGGATTCCTGTATTGAGCAGGGGATTGGACTTGACAGCCTTACACATCCCTTCCAATTCCCATGATTCTATGATTATATATACAGATTTATTTATTTATTTATGTATTTATTTACTTTACTTACTTACTTACTTACTTACTTACTTACTTACTTACTTACTTACTTACTTATTGCAAATGGAATTGGATAAGTACTGCAGAACTAGTTTGGAATTGTGGAGGGGCTAGCAGGCAAAAAAATGTCATATTGCTACTTACTGCTTCTCCTTCCAGACATGAGCTTTTGGAAGGTGCTAGAAGAAAGGGTATTCCTTTTGCTCAGTGGGATGGCCCAACTGTAGTTTCCTGGCTGGAGGTAAGCCTGCCTCAGTATCTTCAGATTAGTGGTATCTAGTAGATGATATTTAATTATAGTAAATATTTTTTCTTAGATAAGAGTTATGACATATCTAAGCTCAAGATAAGTATGGGTGCTTTTGGAATAAGGGCTGTGAACAAAATGAAACATTTACTTACTCAGAATAAGGGCATAACATGTTGCCTTTAATCTGAGTCGGTTTTGATCTCAGATGCCCACCTCTTTTTACTGTGCAGAGCTGCAGTGTCTCTGTGCTAATACCCCATTGTAGAGGGACTTTTTAGTTGCTACTCCCAGGCTATGGAAAGTAATCCTCGAGAATCCAGGTCCTTCATCATGGCCTTTGTGAAGCCACACAGATGGGTTTCCCAGTGCTCATACGTGGAGAAACCCATCAGTGTGGCTTCACGAAGGTCCACTCGAAGAAACACCTTTATAGGTAAGTAACTGATTTCCCCCCCTCCCCCTTGTTCTTCTGTCTTGAGGTTTTTAGGAATGCTATATTTATTGATGAAGAGATTTTTCATTTTGTTGAAAGAAATAGTTTTTAAATACAGGTTTTAATATTGTTAAAGGGTTAATTGTTTTAACAGAGTTTCTTCTAGTGCTTTTAGTAGTAATTAATGCATAGTTTTAACCGCCCAGAAGTGACCTCACTGCCAGATGGGCAGTATATAAAAAAAAATCAAATAAATAAATAAATAAATAAATAAATAAATAAATAAATAAATAAATAAATAAATTGATGGTGAGTTCTCCTGAGTGAGAATAAATCAGCATTAAAATAACTTAAATAAATATATTGACTATTATTTAATGGGGGGGGGAGTGAAGTGCCTGTGACTATATTAATCACTTCCAACCCAAAATATTTGCATGAACATTTTGGCTCAACTTATATGGTAGATACTTGGGATTGCACAAGAATTGCCACACTAATGGAACAATCACATTTGTCTCATATATAACGGATGATTTACAGCTTTCTTGGTGGTTGCTTCCAGAGTGTGGAACTTCCTTCCAAGGGAAGCTTGGGTGTGTTATTCCCTTTTCATCCTTCTGCTTGCAGACAAGGATCGTGTTTGACTGACTATTGCAGAAGGCAGTTTTAGTTAGTGAATTGTGTATCTTTGTTGATCGTTTTTAAATTATACAATTAAAACGTGCTTTAATATTATCATTAGTTTAAATTGTTTTAATATTTGTTTAAAATACGCTGCCTTGTTAATTGTTCTACTCTAAAAAACCTTAATGCCTAGATAAAAATTCTACTATTTTGAGAATTCTAAAGACTGTTGCAAATAATTGCAATTTAAAACTTGTAGTGCCTTTTTGTTTACTTGTAAATTTTATCATTTTAAGGGTCCTTCAGATGTTTATCATTTATTTGCGTGCAGAGATGAATCACTTTGCCAAACATATGCTGTTATACTGTTATTTTTTCTTGCCATTAAAGTATCTTTTGTTTACTCTTTAAAATTAAATAGAAATATTTTATGGAATTTGCCCAGTTATTGTATTTATTTAAATGTGGGTTCCCTCATCTCAACATTATTATGCTTTTTGCACAACTTATCCCTCTCACTTGAGTACATGATGTGAATTCCACTCTATGACAACGTGAGTAACTGATGCTGAAAACAAGAATTTATCTAAATCCTTTTATGTTGTAGCTTTGGGTAGGCATGCCTGCCTGGTACGTTGCAGCTTGCAGAGCCAATGTGAAGAGTGGTGCTATTATGTCTGCCTTGTCAGATACAGAGATACAGAGGGAAATTGGTATCAGTAATGCTCTTCATCGATTAAAACTGCGCTTGGCAATTCAAGAAATGGTGTCACTAACAAGCCCTTCAGCTCCTCCCACCTCAAGGACAGTGAGTACTTCATGTTGTGTTCTTGAGATTTAACAAACTGATCATCCTTTCACTTTTTACCCCCACCTTTCTCATTGGAAAAGGACCCAAGGCGGCTTACAGTAAGGAGAGACTATTCAGTCCATTACAATTTTGACACAATCAGTTTGAGAAACAGGGAATTGAGGGCCATCTTACAGCATTATAAGGCAACATTACAGCTAACAATTGCTAATATAGTGTCAATGCAATCATACAAGGAGCAATGTAAACACAAAGTTATAAGTGGTTATAACACAAAGTCTGTGTAGTCATTTATGGTAGATTCATAAAAGGGCACAGTAGGTAGTCCATCATTCAGGGAAAGCTTGCCTGAAGAGAAAGGTCTTTGCCTGTTTCTGGAAAGACATCAGAGATTGGGCAGTCCTGACCTCCAATGGGAGGGAGTTGCAGAGTCTGGGTGCAGCAGCCGAGAAGGCCCTTTCATGTACCCGTGAGGGAGGTGGGATGGAGAGAAAGGCCTCTCCTGCTGACCTTAACACCCAAGTCGGTTCATACTTTAAGATTCAATCTTTGAGGTTGCTAGGACCCAGGTCATACAGTGCTTTGTATGTGGGGATATTATATATTAGCTTGTCTGTTCTATCAGCATAGCTGTCTCTGTAGAATAGATCTGAGAACTCTGACATCACACTGGGAACACTGTATTATGGGTAATAGGCTGACCAATGAGAGCTTGGTAAAGGCCTCTGGAAAACATGGCGCTGAAAAGCGTGGGAGTTTTGCATTCCTGAGATGCCTTTCTACTGAGCATGCTCAGGAAGATATAAACTGTGTGTTGATTGGGTGGTCTCTGATGACGTGGATGGAATGTGGGAGGACTAATAAAAAGTGTCTAGCTGGGGAGGGGAAGAGAGCTTTTTACCATCAAGCCGTTTCCATCAGCAAGCTGCCTGTTCTCTGATGCTTGCCTGCTTGCTTTGATTCTGATACAATAAACAAGCACCTAAGATCCCAGCTGTGTTTAAGAGATCTCATCATTTCTGTACTATCAGTCATATCTAAGATATCCCAGTGCAGAAATCCCTACATTTTTAAGTTACTGTCAGCACTTTAACCATTTCAATGCATTTCTATGGGAAACTGCGTATCATAAGACAACATTTTCTTAAAACAAATTGACCTGTAAAATGAATTAAATAAATGTTGTATTACGAAATGCAGTTTCCCATAGAAATGCATTGAAAATGGATTAATCTGTTCCAGAGGCTATGGGTCACTTCATTTTATGAAAAGTTTGTCTTACAAAACACAGTTTCCCTCCATTCCAGAGGCTAGAATAAAGACAAAAAATAACTGTTCCCCCCTCCCCCGATACATGCGGAATGATTTTTTGTCTTGCACAGCATCCCATAAGTAACTTTTTATCACATGAAGTATGCCTATTCCTAGAATTTTTTTCTTATAGGCTTTTTGTCTGATGAGGCATTTGTCTTAAAAGGTACCACTGTAGCTGAAATCTGGACCCAGAATCTTCCAATGAAATGCCAATTTACACATTTTAGTTAGAATGAAGTGTTCTGATGACTACTGTGATTCCCATGTCCCTTCAAAAGCAAATACTAGATTGTATATTTCAAGTGAAGGTTGAAATGTTAGGAGTGGGCAACTCTTTGTATGTTTATTTTACTGCTGGAAACTGCCCAGAGTAATGGCAATGATGTAGTATAAAGACATTATGTATGTATGTATGTATGTATGTATGTATGTATGTATGTATGTATGTATGTATGTATGTATGTATGTATGTATGTATGTGGGTGGGTGGGTGGGTGGGTGGGGAAGGAAGGAAGGAAGGAAGGAAGGAAGGAAATAGGAAGAAAGAAAACTAGGTCTTTGTGACAGATGGTTCCTTCATGTTACTTGTGGCTTATTTCAGCATGCTTATTGTAACATACTTGTTTGCTTATTGTAATGGAAGCCTGTTTTCTTTCAATATCTACTTTGATGATCGATTTAATATTATACATTTCCTCTGTTGTCATTGCTAGTAACTGTTCTTAAACCAGCATTCTGTAACAAGACAAAGTGTGGGGCTAAATGTAGCTTTGATTTAGAATCTGTGCAGACATTGAATTGTCCTGTGGGTTAGGTTTCTTTAAAAAGTGCTTGGCTGTCTTAAACTCAATCATGGGCTTGATTTAGGTTCTGTACTTGCTGTATGAGAAGTAGACAGATCTATATGGAAGAAAATGTACTCAAATTTTATTCCAAAAGATGGGGGCCATAAAGCAAATGTAAGGCAAATTCAAGATTCTAAAGAGTTAAAGAGGAAGTAGATTACAATTGAGGATATTTTAACATGAGAAATTATAAAAGAAACTATTATCACTTTGATCGGTGTGGCTTGTTACCAATGGAAGTTCACATCTGTTTGGTACAAAAATGCTTTTGACTTCAAAAGCTTCACATTTTTTATCTTTTAAATGTTGATGTTGGAGAAAACATAGAACCATATTCTTTTGTTTAGATTGAAAATGACTTTTCATCAGTCTAGCCAGAGGCATTTGAAAACTGTGTCCAAACAGAAAACAGCAGTGGCTTAATCTGATTGTCAGTTTGAAGTATTTTACTTACAGTTCTTTCCTTTTCTGTTCATCCATTTCACATTCTCCCTCATATAAGTCCTCTGGAAATGTCTGGGTTACACATGAAGAGATGGAAACTATGGCAACTTCAACCAAAACGGTAAGACTTTTCTGTGTAATTTGTATTCGATTTGTGCTTCAGTAATTGAAGTGTTTGCAAGCACATCATTAAAACTGACAGGAAATTTTTTTTATTTGATCAAAAGAAATACTTTTCAGATAATATTTCCAGCATTTCTGTTCCCAGTATACTTTACCTTCCACATTACCTTTGATGAGAATCTAGCCAAGTGATTGTCTTGTTTGGAGATGGGCATGGCTTGACATGTGGCTTCGTACAAAGCCCTCCATGGGGCTCCATCGCCCTCTTCCCCCAGCCTCCAGCCAGCTGATCCACTCATTGTATGCTGCTGGGGCCCTTCTTCTCCAGCAGCACTTCAGTCTGGCTGGCTGCTAATCCTGCCCTCCCCTGCCTCCTCTGGCAAGGACTGCACAGGGAGAATCCCCGACCTGCCTCCTCGTTGGAGTGGTCAGCTGCCAGGGGAGGTGGGGAAGGGCAGCCTGAGCAACCAGTCAGACTGGAGTGTTGCTGGAGAAGAAGTTCCCCAGTCATGTGCAGCACGCGGTGAGTGGACCAGCTGACCAGGGAGAGGGGTTCATATGAAGCCTCAGGACTAAAGTTATGCCCATCTCTAGTCTTGTTGGACCCAAAGTAATGAGAAATATATGTTTGTCTGAGGCATTGTGACTGTTACTGAGAAATATGCTGTCTCTGCAATGTGTTTGTTTTTTATGTTTTATGTTATTGTGATGACTTGTTGTTTAACACTAAAGCCTGATTGATTGAGAAGGGATAACACTTTTTTAAAAAAAAGTTGCCTCAGGAATGTTCAAAACAAGTTCCAAGTGTTTTACAATGTGACACTTTACATCAGATGTACCGTAAATAGCCTACTAAATCAGGGATGAGCAACATGTACCGTGTTTCCCCGAAAATAAGACAGTGTCTTATATTAATTTTTGCCCCCAAAGATGTGCTAGGTCTTATTTTCAGGGGATGTCTTATTTTTCCATGAAGAAGAATACGGTACACATTTATTTTTATCTTATTATTGGGGAGCCCTTATTTTCAGGGGGATGCCTTATTTTTCAGCGAGAGGCAAAACTGTTAGTTGGTCTTATTTTCGGGAAAACGGTATATTCAGAAATGCATACACTGTATTTAGAAAGCCCTCTTTCATTTTCACATTGGGTGGCTAGCAGCTGTGTTATTTCCCTAGTCAATATTTGTGCTTTACAGAAAGTTTCTTATTAAGTATAGGTATTAGAGTATTGTCTCTTATAATTGCATGTCAGACTAAGGAAGCTGCTTTTCATCTAGGCAACTAGCAGTCTTTCACTGGTACAAATCTGCAGTATGTTAATTTATACTTGTCACATTGGGGATAAAACTACAATTTTAATTTGTACTGTCAGATTGTGGATAAAATTACAATTTTAATTCATTTATCAAACAATACCGAATAAATGTCTAGCTATTGGAGTACTTCATCCAGGTCAACATTAGGGTAAAACCCAATGTCGTAATGCTACATTCCACATGGTATTTTTCAAAGTCCTTTAATAATAAAAGCTTTCAATCTTCAGAGGACTTCACCTTGCCATCATCTATTATCACAGCTGCTGCTGCTGCTTACCTGTGTGCTTAGAATGTACCTCTCTGCATAACTTGCATAACATGTGATGCTGTCATGTATGATCTGGATTTTTTGCTTGTGCTGGAGATCCTCTGTATGCTGACTACACTAAGATCTTCCAAACTTATAAATAATGAAAAATGGACCCTTCTACTTTAATAAACCTCATGCCTGTGCAGCTGTGTATATTCCATCTGGGAATATAATTATTATTTTGCTTGAATATATACATGCAGAGTCTTTGCTTGTATCTGAAATATTGTCACCCCCTGTAGAGTGATAACTGACTTTGCCTCTTGTTTTGTTGACATGCTGCATTATTACATTTAGGACACTGAGGAAGGCAGTTGGGCACAGGTGAGACCCCTGTCTTTTGTTCACTATGATTGTTCACTGCAAAACATTTTGTGAGTGGGCATAACTCAGCAAAATTGAATTCAACAGTGATACACAGAACTTGATGTAAATCATCCTGCTGTATTAAAGCATATATTTCTTTACTGATATTTAAATATATATCACTCATTGATCATGAAAACATATACAGAATGCTCTTAAGCCTTCATAAGTGTTCTTATAGTAATTAATAGTGTCTACTATTACCTTCAGGTGATAGAAATATTTATGTTCCAAAAGATTATAGCTAAACCATTGGTGCATCTCCTTCATGATTCAATAGGACTTGAGATTCACCAACCAAACAACCTTCCTAAATTCACTTCTCTTTCCTTTCTTAATATTAGCAGGACTTGTTCTCAGATTCAGCTCTCCTCTAAATTATCTTCTATGCATGCCCAAATGGAAGATATACTGTACCTCTAACCATTTTCTTTAGCTTTCCTACTCAGATATTCCCTTATTTGACAAGCAAAAGGCAGCCATAATAAAATTCTACATGTAAGGCTTGGATCACTTCTCCCTTTCTTTTCAGAATTCATTTTTTGCCACTAAAAATATAAAAACAGTTACAGAGCAAAAGATGTACTGCCAAAACTTTTATATCGAAACACTTCAGTAAGATTTATTTTTAGACGATCAGAGAGGGTAGCTGTGTTAGCCTTTCCAAGAATTGCAGGCAAAAATCAAAGAAAAAGAAAAGAAAAGAAAAGACACAAAACATGTGGCACCTTAAAGATTAACGTTCATATTTTAATTTAACGTTTCGTGGACATGCCCACTTCTTCAGACATGTAGCAGCAGAATGAGACGGTCACTGCAGTGCTTAGCATTATAATGGATCACACTACACCCACATATTGAAGATGAACAACACAATCCATTAGCTGTTTCTGCCAAAGGAAAAGGCCCCTACATACTGATTTCAACATGATTCCTTCTAGAAGCTTATGTGTGTTTATTTCTTCCATAGGGACTAAAAAACAAAGCATATATGCTTTCTCTGTTTTGTATGTGAACTATGCTGTATACATGATGAAGATGATTCTTGATTTAGCAAGCAGCCAATGTCAAATTCACTGCCAGTAGAAGTATTGGCATTTCTAAACTTTGAGGCCAACATGTGCATGTTTGGGTGTTAGTCATTGCTGTAATGGGTGCTCTGTATCACACTTCTTAAAAATGCTCTCATAACTGAAATCATTGTCACTTTTGGGAGAACTGTCTGGTGCAAATTGGTCATAAATGTGAGGGCGATCTGGATGCGGCATCTGTCACCCCACTGATCGCCAGGGTTGATTCAGCTGATCTGGCTGGCTAGGCGGGTGTCCCCTTCCTCCCTCACCACTCCATGTGCATCCCTCCCGAGACTGCACGCTCGATGGAAGAGGACGACCATCCCAGATAGAAGGAGTGTACCGTTCTTCGGTCAAGAGTATACAATAGGTGCGCTCCTTTGCTAGAACCTCCAAACAAGCTCAAGGTCAAATTGGTCATAAAACACCTCTTATACAATGTCAGTTAGCCCCTAATCTGTAATACAGTAATGTTGCTGCACACAGTATGAGATTACCACTCATTTTTTACTAAAAGAAATTAAAATTTCATTTCTAAAACATATACCCATGTGTTTGTCAATGTTTCTGAAGGACATTTGTTTAAATTACTCATTTTGCTTTCACAGACACTGGCTTATGGGGATATGAACCACGAGTGGATAGGGAATGAGTGGCTTCCTAGTTTAGGTCTCCCACAGTATCGCAGCTATTTCATGGAATGTCTTGTGGATGCACGAATGTTGGACCATTTGACTAAGAAAGACCTTAGAGTGCACCTGAAAATGGTGGACAGCTTTCATCGGTAAGAAGATTTCCTTAGGAAATTTCTGAAAAAGGAAACACTGTCTTACAACCAACTTAGTTGCTTCATATGCCCATTCTCTTCCCCACCCGCAATGTTGCCCCTCACTTAAATTCCTTTAGCTGGTTTCTTTTTTTAGAAAGGATTACACTGGTGAAAGGCATGAAGCAGGCTGTTATACTGGGGTTTATTTGGAATCTTTCAGTAACTACTAGAAATTCCAGTTTAATGAGGTAATTGAGACTAGATTATTGTCATCATGGATCTATTAGTGCAGTGCAAACATTAATATGAAATGCAATCAGTAGCTAAAGTTGCTATACATATTTGCCACTGAGCATAAATGACAACTGGAATATGGAGGTGACTGAGAAGTGGATTGATATGAAGACTCCCCCCTCTCAGTATAAGTAAACAGGAGAACAGAATCATATTTTGAATGGCGTTGTCATTTAGTGATCTAATACCATTTCAATGCATTTCTAATATTTCCAATGATGAAAGAAGTGTTAGTCTGAAATGCCTTGGAATAAATGCTGAATTATGTTGTTGCAGAACAAGTCTTCAGTATGGTATTATGTGCCTGAAGAGACTGAACTATGATAGAAAGGAGCTGGAGAGAAGACGAGAAGAAAGCCAGCATGACATCAAAGGTTAATAATGCACCTCTTGATAATCTTCAAAAGAACCATTCCGTGCATCTTTACACTTAATGCAATTCAGGCATACTAAGTCAATGCTGTTTACAAAGTCAGTGTCTGCCAATTGCAGAGGGAGAAAATTAATGCATCTCACCTTATGCACTAACTTGTTTGCTTACTTGTTTGTTTTGGCCCTCTTCCCAGCTTGGATGGGACTCTCCTCCAGCTGCTTGATAAGGTGCAGAGGCTGGGCATTATCCTAGATCCAGCATTGTCCCTGGAGTCCCAGGTGGCAGCCCTATCCAGGGCAGCCTTCTACCAACTTAGACTAATTGCCCAGATTCACCCTTACCTTGACGGCAACTCTCTAAGGACAATTGTGCAAGCGCTGGTCATCTCAAGGTTAGACTACTGTAGCGCTCTTTACATGGGGCTCCCCTTGACCCTTGTTTGGCGACTGCAGTGGGTGCATAATGCAGCGGCCAGACTGGTGGTCGGTGCGGGTAGATATGACCGCATCACCCCCATTCTGGCTCACTTACACTGGTTACCCGTTGCCTCCCAAATAAGGATCAAGGTATTGGTTTTGATTTACAAAACCCTCCATGGCTTGGGACTAGAATATCTGACGGAGCGTGTCATCCTAAGATCAGTGTTGGCCTGGACCACCAGAACATCACAGTTCCTTTCCCTCTGGGTCGCTACCCCCCAGGAGGCCCGTAAGGCCTCTACCAGGAACCGTGCCTTCTCTGTGGCGAGCCCTGCACTTTGGAATCACCTATTAAGTGAAATGAGGACTGCAGAGCCCCTTTCGGCCTTCAGAAGCTGTTAAAAAGTTGGCTTTTTAAGGCCACATTCAGCAATCAAGGAGATCGATTTGTTTGTTGTTGTTTGCATGCCTACCTGTGTTCTCTGCCATATTGCCTTTGCATATTTGTATTTTTGTCTTTGTATTTTTATTTGACTCAAGTCTTGATTTTATATGTCTTTTGAGGATTGTTTCATTTTTGCATAGAATTGCTTTCCTTATATTGTTTGTTGCCCTGAGTTCCTTTGGGAAAATCGGGCAGTAAATAAATAAATAAATAAATAAATAAATAAATAAATAAACTTTATTTATTTATTTATTTCTATAATATATATTATAGAAATAATATAATAATATTAATATATAGATAATATATAATATATTTCTCAAAGCTGTTTACAGTGTTTAAAACAAGCATATCAAATGCAATAAATTAATTGTGATTTTTAAAGGATCATAAACAAATTTAAAAAATAGATAATTTTCCTAATAAACTTCACAAAAATTGATAGTAGTAAACATTTTATTAGAGACTTTTTAGGATACTGATTGAAAGCGTCAGGTCATTATGCATAAAACTAAGTGGTAATTAATGTTTTTGACCACATGAGCTATCTGAGCTATTCTTCATCAGAAGCCTTCCTCTATGTCTTCCTATTGCCTGAAGTTAGGTGGGTAGTGACATATAGAATGGCATGTCCAGAAAACCCTGTCCTGTACTAGTTTTAATGTCTCATCTGTGCTGGCAGATGTAGACATTAAGACATTTTATGGCTAGTTTCTAAATATCTTTAATAGGTCCCACTGATTTTGTAATAGTTGCTCTTGTCATTTTATATTTTTCAGTTATTAAGCGTTATTGTTTTTGTTTTCACTGTGTTCTTAATTTTCCAATTTTCCGTGACTTTATCTTAATTTATTGGTTTGTTACTTACATGTTTGGAGCATTATCTTTGAGAGTTTACCAACCACTGCTTGGTGTTTGATACATAAACAAATGAGATTGTTCGGAGACGGCAATATTTTTCTGTGAAATTTTTCTACATTTTTTTCTACAATAGCTCATGAAAAGATTATGAACTATTTGTTTACAGAAGATGAACTGCAATTTCTTAGGTTTTTGACTTACGTGCTGAATTTCTAGACAGTGTGTCATCAATACACTTTTCTTTGTCTTTGACAGCTTATGGGAGCTTAATATTTGATTTTAGATCTATTTGTCCTCAATGTATGACTTCGCTGTCTTCTAGATGTATTGGTCTGGACCAATGATCGAGTAATTAACTGGATTCAGTCTATTGGGCTTCGAGAATATGCCAATAATATCATTGAGAGTGGAGTTCATGGAGCACTCATAGCATTGGATGAAAATTTTGATCATAACAGTCTTGCTCTGGTGTTACAAATTCCCAACCAGAACACACAGGTAGGAAGAAATGTTTACAGTGATGTTTTCAGGATGTTGTGTTTATATATTTCTATCTAAAGCTCTTATTTATATCACTGTGCTTTGAAAAATAGTTCTTATAGACTTAGTTGTGTCTTCTTTATTAATTGACTGCTGCTTTTTAAAAGTGGAGGCACTAAATTCTATTAATCTGTTAAGCCACTTCCATTACATATTATCTTAGCTTCACCCACCTAAAGCTTTTCTTGCTGGCTTCACCTCAGCCCCCTCTCTATATAAGGCAGCACCTATTTAGCACGATCGCTCAGTGGAACCTCTGTTTCCAGAAACAACACCAGAAGATTATTGTGCTCTTAACCTTTATGAAAGCTGTTCAGAGGCTTTTGTCTGGCCATTATTAGAAAAAAATATTGGACTAGATGGGGTAATTTACCCTGGGTCAGATGGGCAGATTTCAGGTTTGTAGGACTGTCCTTTTCACTAGACTATGGTTGATACCTTCATAGGTTGCTAGTAGAAAAATAAAAAAAGTTGCTGAGCTTTCGAGAACACAAGTCCTCTGTTTCAAAGCAGGTATAAAAGTCCAAACATGGCAAGGGATGTAATTTGCCAGGAGAGAGTTCTTAAAAGTTCATCTGGCAAGATGGATGCCAGGTTTTCTTCATGGAAGGCACAGAGCAGCATGGTCCAATGGTGAGCCTGTGTTTTGTGTTTTTGCATCAACCTCCTACTTCTAACTTGTCTCTGGCCAACCAGGAGCCTTGTGCTTCGAAGAGCTAATAGAGATGATGGTTGCAAGCAAGGGGGAGGTGCTCACACCATGCAGCTCTTTGTTTGAATCAGTCTGTTTAGGCCAGCCCCATTGGACCATGCTGCTCTGTGCCTTCCATGAAGAAAACCTGGCATCCATCTTGCCAGATGAACTTTTAAGAACTCTCTCCTGGCAAATTACATCCCTTGCCATGTTTGGACTTTTATACCTGCTTTGAAAAAGAGGACTTGTGTTCTCAAAAGCTCAGCAACTTTTTTATTTTTCTACTAGCAACCTATGAAGGTATCACCCAGAGTCTAGTTTTGACTTTGTTTGTTTTAATGGTTGCACCGCTCCAAACTCTTTTTCACTAGGAATGTGAAGTCTACCAATAGGACCAAGCCTCAGAATGGTAACTTGGGAACTGAAGGGGTGACATCAGTTTACACTATATGTTGTATCAGGGCATAGGACCAGTTACCTGCTAAATCCTTTGAGCCACATACTGGGATAACCTTCTGCACAAGTAAAAATCTCCATCTGATTTACAACAAAACAGGGATCAAAAACCTGCTTTGTTGTTTTCAAGAAATCCTTACTGATCTGCTGTCTCAGTGATCTGGGTATATCCTCTGCTCTCCATTCCCAAAGTCACACACTAGGCAAAGGTGGAATCAAGTCATCAAACACCAAAACAACTTTTTTGAATCTATAATTACTACTGCAGGACAAATTCCATTTCAAATCTGGCTCAGAGGTCATCCGTCCTGAACAGCTGAGTGTGTAAAAGGTGGAGATGGGATCTGAGTCCCAAATGCTAATATTCTCTAATGAATTTCCTATTAATTTCCATTAATAACATTTAATTTCTAGCTTCACAGGTCAGCTCCCTTTGATTGATTTAAAGCCAAAGAATTTATAGTTTCCTGATGGATTTCACTAAGTACCATTTATTGACTCAGTCTGAGAGTGGCCAGACTTCCTGTCTTGCAATGAAAAGACCTAAAACAAAGGCACTGAAGT
Organism: Phrynocephalus forsythii; assembly: GCA_029282475.1. Lineage (NCBI taxonomy): Eukaryota > Metazoa > Chordata > Lepidosauria > Squamata > Agamidae > Phrynocephalus > Phrynocephalus forsythii. The sequence goes on along the minus strand of JAPFRF010000005.1, from coordinate 88,789,278 downwards.
TATGTACACATATGTACAAATGTGCACAAGAGCCCTATTAGATGAATCTTGACCTTTTATCTAGTCTGGTTTCCTATTTCCTACAGTGATCATGCAGATGATTTTGAGAGACCAGAAATAGGATATGTGAATGTGGCCTTGACCTGTAATTACACCCCTAAATGCATTTGTTCCCCGGCAATATAATGCTTGCAGTTGACTTTTACAATGTCTGTTTGAAACTGAAGGTTCATATACAAATTCTTTTATATATCAATGTGCGATGTTTGATGTTGCTATAGTAGTGTATTGGAAATGCGTAATCCTTTCCTCTCATTAGGAAATTACATCCCTACATAATGACTTGGCTAATTTGCTGTCCAGATTAGTTGATTCCTTTGATAGATTATTATTGTTGGTTTACCTGATTTTACTTCTAGGCACGACAGGTTTTGGAGAGAGAATTCAACAACCTGCTTGCCTTGGGCACTGATAGGAGGCTTGATGATGTGAGTACAAAGTACTATCCTCTGACTAAATCATACTGGGAATTTGAGAAATTTGGGGCTCATAGTATTAGCTAAGAACTTGGTGAAATAAATGGAGTACTGGGCATAGGACTGGCTTTGCCTTTATCTTCTGTATAGGAACACCACAGTGCACTAATTCTGTGTAGCAAAGGTGGGAATAGATATGATGAACTGAAGAAATTCCAGATTGGAAGGAGGCATATTTTGCACATTTTGTTTCATAATTTTGTGGCAGGAAGAATTATAGCAGAGTTTGGCTCCACATATCATTCAGGAGGGAGGATTGGTGCTGATACCAAACCTGTGCTGGTTGCTTTTATTTTTGAATCTTCAAGGGAATTCTACTGGCTTTTACACACCAGGGTATTCTTTCTAACAAACTCTGCTGTTTTAGAAAATGACAACATAAAATCCCCTGTGTGGATATTCTTATTTTAGTTTAGCTTAAATGGCTTTCAATCAAACATCCGAGTCATCATATAGTTATGCATACATTTACATTGATCCAACTAGTCAAAATGGTTCAAGTATCTCTTTAGACAAAGCATCGGTCTCTGGACTGTGGAATCTCCTCTCTAAGCCCTGTGTTTTCAAACTGAACAAAGCTGTGAACACCAGTGATGCTGGATACATTCTTGCCTTCAGCTGGGATCTCAGAGCCCTTCTTTGCCATTTTCCCCCCGTGAATAAAAATCCCACAAGGTGTGGAGCTGCTCTCCTTTGTCAACTGTACGGTACTCAACTATCCTGACAGAAGCAAGTTTTCACAGTGACCTTTTGTATGTTTTGTGAATCACTGTCACGCTGCTTGCTGTACCAAAGTGCTTTGTACTAGTCAAGTCAATAAATATAAACACTGGATTTAAATTCTTTGAAAGACTTCTTTACCTTGGGATTCTGGGAACATTTTCATATATAGACACCTGTTCTATCTGAAGGTTTAAAAATATTCTATCAAGAAATCTTGTGAAACAGTGAGAAACAGTAGAAAGTGGAAGGTAGAGATGACTTGTTTTCTGGAATATTATATGGTGTTTCATCAGCAGTTTAGTGCCAAATAAATATACCTGGGTAAAGTAGAATGGAACTGTTCTGGGTTTTATTTGTGGAAGAGCTTTCCCTTGGCTACTTTTCTTTTGAATCTATTACCTTTGACTGCAGAACTGAGCAACATGAAAACTAGCTAGAGAGCAGTTGTTTTAGGGTCAAAGGGAGCTGTGTGTTGCTGCAATTCCTTCTTGCATATAAGGTGGAAAGTTTTCCCAAGCATAATGTGTGGAATGATTCTTTCATAAGAAAAGAAGCATTGAAATCATTGGCAGGGCTTTAGGATGAATTATGAATTACACTAATTGTCCATTGTATTTTCAGAAATATATAAAGTGAAAAGTGACTGAAGTGTATCTCTCAAGGTGACCTTGCATGTACATTTACCAAAGACTCCAACCATTGCACTATGCAAATCACTGTGAAGGTTGTTAGTCATAATGGTTGGATCTTCTACAGCTAAATATTTGCATTTTGGCCTATAAGTGTTCGTGAAAGCTTTCCTCTAATTGTCTACAACCAGAACCATGGGACTGAAGTACACTAAATGATACAAAGACCGCATCAAGATTATAATAGGAACATTTAAAGTGCACAAAATTGCCTATAGAGCAAACAACTTGAATGATTCAATGAAAAGTTGATTTATATGGTTAGAAAAGAACAAATCTTGAAGTTCAATTCCCAATTCCACAGGTCCATGTGACTGCCCCACAGATACTAATAACCTGACAAACTCTTTATGGTATAGATTTATACACCACATTTTTAGGATAATATGAAAAAATATTACTGACAACATAATAGAGTTTTGCTTATTAACAAGGTTTTGTGGAAACTGTTTTCATAGACCCAAAACATATATGGCTTTATAGGTTATAGCCAACACTTTGTACTCTACCTAGAAGCAGAACAGTAGCTAGTGCAGTTGTTGCAAAAGGGGCACTATATTCTCCCTATAAGTGGCCTCAGTCATTAGCCTGGAAGCTGCATTGTGAACAAGCTGAAGTTTCTGAACCTTCAAAGGCAGTCCCACACCGAGCATATTACAGTAATCCAAGCAGGATATAACTGAAGCCTATGCCATTGTGCCAGACATCTCAAGGAATGAAACAGGTGCAGTTTATGCACCAGTTATAACTGTGCAATACACTCTGGGCCACCACTGAAACTTGGGGATCCAAGGCCCAGGGACGAATCAAGGGATACTCCCAAGTTGCTGACCTTAGCTTTCAGGGAAGTATAACTCCACTCAGTGCAAGTTCCATCCCTGTTCCCTCCTCTGCCTTCTGATTGATTTATCAGGATCACTTCTGCCCATTGCTGAAACCGGGCACATCAGTGTAGAACCAAGATAACTGCCTTGGAACTTGATGGAATTCTAATTTTTTAGGCAGATCTTTTTTTAAGATCAGGTGGATGGTGACCAGTATATCATGTGCAGTGGTACCTTGTATAAAGGAATTAATTTGTTCCAAATGAAATTATGTTAATCAAATTTTCCTTTTTACAAATTTCCCATAGGAATGCATTGAAAATGGAGTAATCCCATTTTTATGTTGTATGGATTCGCCCCATAGGGGATTATCTTAAGCAAATTTCCCCTATCTCCGGAATTTTTTTATGTTGTACAGATTTTATGTTATACAAACTGTTTGTTATATGAGGGTCCACTGTATTTCAGATTAGCAGATATCATTTTAAATCTACATGGAAATCTGTTATCTACACATTTTGCTTTTTAATTCTGATTCCTCTGGATGACACATCTATCATCCATACTGTATTCTTCCTGTGGATTCTCAAACATTCCCTTTTGTGGCTTAATTTTTATGGAGTGGAAGGTTGAGCAGGTATAGTGCCACTTCCTGTGTAAGTTTCATATTTCAAAATATGAAAAACCTACCCCTTCTGTGTAGGAGTCATATTATGCATCTCATGAAGTTCTCTTCAGTCACAAGTTAATACCAGAGAGCAAGCTACTGTGGAAAGGCTGAAGGCCTAGGAATCTGATTGTTTTCTGTCACATTTAGTGAGAAAATGACACAAAACTGGAATGAAAATTGTAACATTGCAAGAGTTACACATATTTAAAAGCTGGTGCCCTGATCCACTTCTAAATGCAAGTAGCTAATGCAGAATAAATAGCTGTGCTGCTTTAATATATTATGGTATATCTATATATACAACATTTTCAGAGGTTTTAATGCTTCCGTGGAAAATTCAAGCACGCACCCACACAATGAAATATATTGTCCATTAGTGAAAATCTGCAACTTCAGCCTTAATTGGGTTGCTTCTCATATCCTTGTGTTAAGGTGGGCCATATGGATTTTCCCCTGCATGACATTTAAAAAAAATAATGCATGCCACAGATGGTAGGAAGCAAAATGATTTAGATGAGGAAGAACGAGAAGAGTTGCATGTTATAAAGAGAGAGGTCTGTCAGCTGGAGGCAATGGATTTTGTGACCTCAACTCTTGAAATAGAAGATTCTAAGTGATGTACAGGTAAGTCAAACGATTTCTTGGATTTTGCAGTGGTAGTATCTCCAGAAATAATTGTGGGGAGGCTTACAAATCTCCTCCTCATGAATGGAAGTTGTTGGCTGTCATAAAAGGGTCCAATAACCCCCCAAAAGGTGCACAGATGTTTACATAACATATTTGCATCCTAGCCTGAAATTAGCTTGGTGCTAAAGTTATAATTTCAGTGCCGGGGGGGATTGTATTTTCCCTGTCTTTTTAATGTATTGTTATACTTGCTATTACTTTGAATTTCTTTTTTTCTTTTACAAATGCTCTGGAAGCCTTGTTGAACAGTTAGCATACAAGTGTTCTAAACAAATAAACAAGCCTTCCTCTCTAAACCCCTGATATTTTATAGGTTGATGTCCCCATTTTATCATCACAACAAACTGAGATGATTTAGATAGAGGCAATGTAGGTAGTTGTGCATCTCACCAGCTCCCCTTCCTGGGGGCCTAATGAAAAATTAAATGAGATGCAGTATTGGGTACAGTCCTGTTAGGAAAGGATGGTAAAAGCAGGTGATGGGACTGGGCTCCATGGTACTGCTCCTCCCAGAGCCTCCTTTCCCACTCATATTGCTGTTTGCATCTCCAGCGTCAAAGGTGTACAGTATTGGGATAGGCTGTGTGGCTCTCATCAGACAGCAAGGACAACAAGGCTGGAGTGACACTTGACTGCCTCCTTCCACATCTCCGCCTCATCTGATGCAGTTCTTGGTGACCATTGTGAGCTATGAAAGTTCCTCCCTCTTATTCCTGCCATTGTGCCTTTCTCCAGTTTTCCTGCATCAGAAGTGGTCACCTGCAGTAGTGCATTCCTGCCCAGAAGACTCACCTTCTCCTGTACTCCCTTTAGGATTATTGGGTGTGGCCAATCAGCCTGATCTGGATGGTCAAGTTGACTCTCTCACCGGGCCACCTGCCAAACAGGTCATCAGGCCTCCTCTTTTTCTGTATTTGCCTTTATTGCTCCTGGGAGTAATAGTCTACCTTAACATTATTCTTTCCATTTCAGTATTGTACCTGAAACTCATAGGGCTAGATAATGTGTTAAGCTAGGGTTCGTATTCTTCATTTGCTCCAGCCATTGGAGAGGGGCATTGTCCATGACCAAGGTGAAAGGGACATCTAGAAGTTAATCATATAAAGCACGCATAGCCCAGAAAATGGTCAAGTCTTCCCTTTCTGTGGTTGCATACTTTTGTTCCCTTGGCTCAAGTACAGCGTGAGGGGCGCTTTTCTTCCCCACTATTAGGTCAAGACTGCCCCTAGGCCCCTCTCAGTCTGCAGTATGAAAGGCTGGAAGAAGTCAGGAGTTCAGAGGATGGGGCCCTGACAAAAGGCATCCTTCAACATGAGGAATGCTTGCTCCCGGGGCCCCACACACACCTGTCTTGGAACCATTTTCCAAATGGTATCTGTTAGGGCTACATTGGTCACAAAGTTTGGTATGGATTACCAGTAGTGTCCAGTCAATCCTTGGAACTGTTGGAACTGTTTCTTATCCTGAGGTCAGGGTCAGGTGGACAGTTTATCAACTTGATCTGCTACAGGCTTTATTTTCCCAACAATAAAGTCCAAGTAGGGGACCTTCCTCTATACTACCTTGCACTTTACCAGTTGGGCTATGACGGTTATACTTCACCTCCAATCTCGTCCCAGGAGGAAGTTCATTGCATGTTGATGTTGGTCACGGTCATGTGGTCTTCTTCTGGTTCTGTCCCTGTTCCCGTGTATGCATGGGCATCATGGATGATACCGGCATGACTGTTACTGCACATCCTTGTTCCGTGATGAGATGTGAAATTCCATGCCTTTGTTCTCAGTTTTTTTTTCTGGCCCCGACCTTCCATTTTTTGATGATTCAATTCTCCGAAGCCTTGCCTTCAATGTGTTACAGAGCTAAGTTTGAGGCATTTTTCTTTTAATCTCTCTGCACTTCGTTGCTGACTCCATAGGGAATGTACTGGCGAACGGCACTTCGCACTCCTGCCACTAGATGGAGAATGGCACGTTGCATGATGAGCCTTACCTCAAGGCCACTTGTCTTGGAATGAGAAGCGTGATGAGCAGATTCCAGAGGCCAGGGAGGGGAATCTCTCATCCTGCAGTTCAGGGGGCATGGTCGGGACAAACTCCCCTTGTCCCGCAATGGACGTGCAGTTAGATTACTTCGTACTGGTCCCAAGCGGGACTGCGAATAGCAATGAGATGGACGTGAAGTATCAGCCTATTAGTCCTGCCCAGAAGAGTTCACTGAGGACCCACCTTAAGTGCTAGGGGTAAGCCTCCTAAAAATGCTGATGTCATCAATGTACACTATGGCAGAATATTTCCATGTTATAGGACCTGCCTCATGCTAATTAATGGGCATATAGATAAAGTGATATAATCATTTGGGAACTGAGATGGTGATCTTGTCTTTGCTCCCGTCCCATAGAAGAATCTGCCAGTAATCTTTTGTGAGGTAAAGGGGGGTTAAGAACCATGCTTCCACCAGTCTTTCTAATAACTGCTCAGCCCAGAGCATCTCTGTTTTTCCATTCCTTCCAGAAGTTCTCATGGAATATTTGGAAGGATGGAAAACAATTGACAGGCCTCACCCACCAGATTACCCCAGAAGGCCCGTGCCTTTGGGCAAAGCGTTTGACTGCAGGGGAGGGCAGCCAGAGGAGTACCTATTGCCCAGGCAGGAACTCCTGGAGCATCATCTTGGCATCTCCCTACGGCAGTGATGGTGAACCTTTTAGAGACCAAGTGCCCAAACTATGATTCAAAACCCACTTATTTTTCACAAAGTGCTAATATGGCAATTTGACCTGAATACAGTGGTAACCTGGGTTACAAATGCTTCAGATGCTACCCTTTGGGAAAGCGAGGATCTAAGAGCAGGCTTTTGAATTTTCCACAGCCACAGCAAATAGTAAATTGTATGCCAAAGAGCACCCACATCTACTGCAGTGTCTGGCCTATAATGTTTATGCCTTCACAGAGGAATTTCACATGAGAGGAAAAAAGGTTTACTAACTCCCTGGGTAGCATTTGGGCAGAAGTGGAGTGCAAGGGGAGGGCTCCTGGGTACTCAGTGGTATAATCTATGATTACTATGATAAGGGCATGCCTGGCCACAGATTTTTCTACAAGGCCTGCCATGTCTAATTTTCATTCTAATTGTTGGGCCACCAAGTACATTGGGAATAAGTTCCCCTGGGGTGTTTTCAGCTGCACCCACTGGCACTCAGAGCAAGTATGATAACATTGTGCTATGTTGAAATGCTGCAGAATCCAGCTCAATATTTTCTTAGCTGCCGGGTGGCCACATTAAGAATAGGCTGCCTTCATTTCTGGGGCAGTGCCAGTTGAGTCCTGATAAAGTCAAGAATGTACCTTAAAAATTGGCATTGGGGTGGTTCTTTATAAATTGCCAATGCACCATTGGTGGTTCATCAAAATTGCCACGCTGAGTTAGTTATATAGCAAAAGGTTTATTAAAGACAGATAGAGATACAACACAGAACACATACAGTACAGAAAATAGGTTAGTAGACATCTTAGCTTAAGGGTCCAAGGGCCCTTAAGGTTCCAAGACATAGCACAGGCACATCTGCCCTGCTGTCCTGGACAAAGGACTAAATGACTTTCCATGGTTTTTAGTTTTCTGTATGGTAGGCATGATCTAAGACTGACGTATTTAGTATGCCTCTACACGTGCCTACATGTGCTTTCATGTGCTTGTTCATCAGTCCATGTTCTTGGCCTATAGCCATTTGGCCATCAAAGCCTAGAATGACCTGACCCTATTTCCTTTTTCAAAGTTGGTTCCTTATTCCTGGCTAACCGCCATATGTTGCTCTCAGCAAATTGATGCCTCGGCACTATAATATAGTGCCAACAGTCTTAGAGGATGGGTCACTGTGACCATAGTCCTGTCTCCTACTTCCTAGCTTGGCTTATTCTAGCTAACCACAAAATATTTGCTGTTCTTCATAGACTGGCACCCACGCGCTTTATCTTTTTTTGTGGTTATGCCAATCCCTTAGTTGTGTCAATGAGACCTTCAGAGAGATGTATCTGACACCCACAGTCGGGTTTAACACTTCAGTATTGTTTATAATAATTTTTGGCTTTTCTCATGTTTATAAATCCTTATCAGTCCCAAGCGCTCCCACAGCTTTCCCCGGGAGCTGATAAAGGAGATCCCTCCCCTTTGCAATTAAAAGAGGGGTACTGTTCAATGGCCTCCTCTTCCAGATGAGTCAAGGTGAGGGCTTGAGAAAGGGAAGGGTTCAGTGCTGAAGCTCGTCCTGGGTGATCTCCCTCAGCCAAATCAGATCCAGCTCTTCAGCGCCAAATATAGCCAACCTTTCCATAGGAGCAACCAGCTGTTCCAGATTGTCTAGTCCTACCCTGGGAGGACTGTCCTCACCAAAGAGAGCACAGTACCCATCCTCAACTGCTTAGTATGCTTAACAACCTGCACCCTAGCTCAGCAAGTTGCATATGACTTAACATTTCCATGTATACATTTTAGCAACAACACTTCCAGAGATGGTTGCCCCTCAAGTTTCCTGATTCAGTGCCACACATAGATTTTATTAATCCATACATCTAATCCCAAACCTGGCAGTTCCTGGACATAAATCCTTGCAGGCACCAATGTAAAGCCCCAGGAGTGGGGCTTTTCCCCAAAAAGCATTACTTTTTAAATTGTCCCTCCTGCCTGCAGATGAAGTAAGTTGGCTTGTGTGGAGGGAGACCTGCTTCCATTGTGATGGGTTGCCAAAACAAGGGGTGGAACTGAACAGAGACCACTCTGTGGATGTCCCTGCCTTTTGCTGGGGCACATTATCTTCCCCAGTGCCAGTGGGAGCCCAGCATGTGGCTGTTTAGAGATCTACCCTAGGCCTTTTCTTTCACCTGCAGTGATGTTGCCTCATTGTTCCTAGGAGCCACCACCACCCAAAATGCATCCAGTTATGTCCACTGTTCCTGGGGGAGGAGCTCAGAATGGAAACCAGCTATTCTAGCATCACCTACTCCAACACTTCCTCAGAGGACCTTGCCACTAATTTTAATGAGTTGGCAGCATTGCTCTTCATTTACTAAGTTGCTGCCCAGGCGTAGTGCCCAGCCACAAGGCTTATCTCTTGGAATCACTTGTGGTAGGCTTCTTCAAAGAAATTCAGAGTGCTAAGCACACCTTCTTTAACTTTCTCATAATTAGTAACATCAGTTGGACCTAGGGCATCAACAGGTTGTTACTTCACTGGGTTGGTGAGGCAAGGAGCAACTTTGCAGTGCTGCTCCTCCCAAAACCTTATTTGCTGTACTTGTTGCCACTTGCATCTCTACCCCTGAACCTGGGTTGGAGTAGGTTCCACAGCTCCCATTGGACAGCAGCAATGCCAAGGCTGGGGTGGCACTGGATCAGCTGGAGGCTGTGTTTGCAGAACCTCAGGTCTCTGACTCCTTCCATGGCCAAATGGTATTGTGCATGTACACATGTTTTATTACAAGTTGTTGCATGAGGATCTTGTGATGCCTGAAGTATGACCTTGGATCACACATGGCCACCTCTCTGAGGTGTCAGTCAAAAAGCGATACCAAGGAACACTATTTCTGTTGTGTTGGAAAATAAATAGTTTGAAGTTTCTCATCTTCTGATATATTGTTGCTTACTGGCACCAACTGGGCTTTTTCAGGTTGGGCTAGTTCTGTGTTCCTGTCCTGTTAAGGTTTTCTTGTTTTCCCATTGAGCCTTCATGGTCACAACCGAATCCTATTGTAGATTACTGCAGTGTAAAGAGAAATAGTGTTTGCTATAACATTTCTACTGAGAGAGCTGCTTTGAAGATAGCTGTTCTGTGACAAAGCTTTTTAGCATAGGATATATGTGTATTGTGGCAGGGATAGCATGTGGGGGATTTTAATATATGAGGATATAATTTTTCCTACAGACCGGAGAGTTTGTCAGATCTTCAGATCTGGCATAGGGTTCACTTCCTATCCTGTTCCACCTTTTGAGGATTGGGTTATTTGTCTGATGATCCCTTCAGCAGCAAATCCCTGTTAAATTTTGGACTGTGTGTTCAGCGTTCAGAGTACTTGAACTGTCAGGGAAGGAGCATGAACCAGAGAGACACTGTCATTGACTTCAAAAAATGATAATGACTTCAACACAGAATGATAAACAAAAGCTTTTTCTCATCATGGGTGAAGCCGTTAAAGCAATGAAACAGGAGTCAAAAAAGAGATGTTCCCTCTTCTGATTAAGGATATGAATGTGCAAAACACACTTATTTTTCAAGTTCACTCGTGACTCAGTAGTCCTCACCCTTTCCTAAGAAAATGTTTGCCTTCAACGTCACAAGATTTGGCAGGGGAAGGTGAAGATCAGAGAATGTTTGTCACTTTTGAGAAGTACTGTATATACTCAAATATAAGCCTAGTTTTTCAGCCCTAATTTTGGGCTGAAAAAAAGGGGTCCTCGGCTTATATTTGGGTCAATACTTTTAGCCACTGAGGCAAGTTTGGGTCGGTGGCTAAAAGTCATTTTAAACATTGTGCACCACTTCTCCTGACCCCCCCATGTTTAAAATCACTTTTTAAAAAGTCATTTTAAAACAATGTTTAAAATGACTTTTAGCCACCAACTCAAGCACTTGCCTCGGTGGCTAAAAGTCATTTTAAACATCACACACACACACTGCTCACAAAGGAGCAGTTGCCAGGCCCTGCTGCATTTCCCACCCTAGGCTTGACAAGGAAAATTTGATTATTTGTGTGGTATGAGGAATAGTCAACTCAGCGGATAAGAGTGCTAAAAAGGCTGCACTATTAACTGCAGCTCCTGCCAGCCTAGCAGTTCAAAAGCATGTATATGCAAGTAGATAAATAGGTACCACCATAAAAAGCGGAAAAGTAAACAGAGTTCCGTGCAGCCATGCCAGCCACATGGCCACAGATTTGTGCAACACTGGCTCTTTGGCTTGAAAACGGAGATGAGCACCGCCCCTAGAATCAGGCATGACTAGGATGCATGTGCAGTGGTGGTGGTGGGGAACCTTTATCCTTACCTTATATCTTGACAAGCACGAGTTTGGTTATTTGTGTGGTATGAGGAATGGTCAACTCCAAAATGTCTTTCTACTGCTCTCATTTTTTTAAAAAAAGGCTGAAGGAACTAAGAAAAGGCCCTTCTCTCATCCCAGTCTGCTATGACTTTAGGATACCTAGGAGGACTTCTGTTGATGATGCTCATGTAGACATAGTGTGGGAAAGTGCTCTACCTATTATCTAATTTCAGTGAATAAAAAGAAGAAAGAGGTAATTGTCCCCACCATCAGTCTTTGATTATTCTAGCCTATATCAATTTGATCACCCTTGACTATGTTAAGCTATTTAAATTTTAAAAGGATGTTGACAGATGTTGATAACCTTGAGCGGGTGCAGAGGAGGGCGCCCAGGATGGTCAAGGGTCTGGAGGAAATGTCTTAACGTGGAACAGCTTAGGGAACTGGGAATGTTTAGCCTTTCAAAAAGAAGGCTGAGGGGGGATATGATAGCTATATTTAAGTATTTGAAAGGATGTCATATTGAGGAGGGGACAGGTTTGTTTTCCATGGCTTCAGAGACTAGGACTCAGGGCAATGGTTTCAAACTACAGGAAAAGAGATTCCATTTGAACATTAGGAAGAACTTCATGACAGTTAGAGCTGTTCGGCAGTGGAATATGCTGCCACAAAGGGTGGTGGAGTCTCCTTCCTTGGAGGTTTTTAAGCAGAGGCTGGATGGCCATCTGTTGGAAATATTGTGATGGGGTTCCTGGATGGCAGGGGGTTGAACTAGATGGCCTTCCAACTCTATGATTCTATGATTCTATGATTCTATTTTATACTCTACTTTTTAAATTTATTTTCTGAAGATGATTGCATCAAAAGAGAGCAAAATTCAGATAAAGCCATTAAAGTACACAGAAGCATCTGAACACCACCAGAACAAGAAATTAAAGGGGAAAACACCATAATAGATACAAAACATTATCTAAAATATTTTTGAAGCAGAATATAGAAATAGAAAGAAAATGATCTTATTAGACTTTCCTGTGGCATTTCTACTTGCAGAGCTTGTGTGCTCTTGGTAGAAACTAATCAAAAATTTTGGCCGTTTATGAGCAAGGCTTATCTTAACAGATGTGCCGTACATAAGCCAAACAAACAATAGATAAAACCCACATGAAATTGCTAACGCCAGCTTTGGCATTACTGGATTGTGCTATGAAAGGTCAACGTTTTTGTCTAGCCATTTGCATGCCTTTACAGGATAAACAGTCCAGTACATAGTCTGTTATTTGGAAAATTGAATTTAGAATGTTTTTCTGTCTTTTCAAAAGATTGGCCTCTCATATTAGATGCGAATCATCAGGATGATTTGTATGAAAATCAAGGGTGGATAAATCTTGCTTTTAAAATCCTGTTTAAAATACCTACTGAAATGGTAGCAACTTTCTGACAGATTTTGTTTAAGAGATATATGTAGTTTGAAGTCCAAAGAGACAATTATCTGACCTTTACGCATTAAATGTGATTTTTGAAAGGGATGTTTGGTTCCCTCTCATTGTTTCACCTAATGCCTAATCTTCATCTCAACCCATATTTATTGAGCTATACTTCTATAGTTGTTGCAGTAATGTTCTTTATTTATACAAGTCCATATAATTTCACCCTTCTAGAGTGTTTTCACTGTTTAGAGCTACTAGCAAAAAACCCCAGAATACATTAAAATTACCGAACAGCAATATTGTGATAACAGAACTATCAGGAAAAAAACAGATCAAGTTGATAAAACAGGTGCCTAAGTACAAATAGAATATTTGGGTTGAAGTCTATGTAAGGCAAAACAATCACACTACTTGCATTTCCACTATTCAAATTTTGTTGTCAGGGTTGGCTTTTATACCATATACAGTACAAAAAGAACACAACTCATAGACATTGGCTTAGGCAGAGCGCGTTGAGAAATGATTGAAAGCCAATAATAGCTTGCAACTAGAGTAGGCCTCTTCATTAGAGAATCACTGGAGACTTGATGAGTCTCTATAAATTCCATTGATTCATTAGGCTTCCTCTAATTGCAACTTATTGGATTTCAACCAATGTATGCAAAAATAAATATTACATATACAACTTAGGTAAGTGTATGGAAGAACCATTGTGGTAAATGAAAAATAAAAGAGAGTTACAGCACCTTGAGTATATTTTCAGCTCAATGTTTGAATCATATGCATACTTTTAAAATAGCAATCATGATATTCTGTATGTGAAAATCTGAGGGGTTCAGGTTTTTCCAGAGTGAAGCATGAAAGATATCTGCTTCCCCCCCCCTTTTTTTTCTGGGTGTCTACAAATCTTTGCCTGATTCTACAACATCATTATTTAAGTCTAAGACCAAAGTAAGATTGAGAATTATGAAGTAGGTTTTGCCATTTTATAAGGCACATTATGGTATATCTGAGGGTTTTTTTTAAATTTAACAGAGTTTTCCTCACATCTTTGTGCAACGCTGATTATAACAAGCTACCTGGACAAGGTAGTGGCAGTCATGAGGCAGATTTGGTGCTGCAACATAATAGTCTGAAACGGTCAAGTTCAATTTGAAAAGATTATAGGAGCCAATAATGGGTTGTCTTTCTACAACAGAGGTGATGACTATATTGGCAAATAGAAGAATTAGTTTCATGGTATTTTCTGTTGATTATATAATGCATAAGTACCTAGTGTGTTGTAGTAGATAAAGTGACAGTATAGGGCTCTTGGAAACCAGGGTTTGAATCTATGCTCAGCCCTATTGTAAGTCAATCCTGACTTGATGGCACATGACTACCATATTTTCCTAGCTATAAGACACCCCCATGCATAAGACAACCCCCACTTTTCCAACCCAAAATTACAGTTCTGTAACCATGTGGTCCTCTCCTCGGCTTACTTCCATGTACAAGAAGACTCTCAATTTTTCGTCTAACAATTTTAGAGAAAAATATAATCTTAAACATGGAAAAATACTGTAATTAACCTGATGTACATCTCAGTGACAATTAGCTCCAACATTTTTCTCTCCTAATCTGTAATTTTTTCTAGTACAGTGTGGGGGGAAAACATATATCCAAGTAAAAATGGAAAAATACTATTCCAATTAATGGGAGTGTATTACTATTGTTTTACCAATTTAGTTCTTCCATGAGGATTAAATAATAAAATTTTGGACATGATTGCTGACTTTCCTCATGGTACAGTGCCTGCACTGCAGCTAAAACTGTGTTTACAACCTGGGGTTCAGTCCCAGGTAGCAGGCTGGTGGTTGACTCAGCCTTCTGTCCTTCAGAGGTCAGTAAAATGAGTACAGTACCCAGCTTGCTGGCAGGGGGCGCAATGTGTAGCCTGCATAATTACATTGTAAACACTTTTTCCATCAGGACTCTTTGACAGTTTTCTGTGTTTGTCCTTGAACTTTATGCTGCTTTCTAGCCCAATTCTGAGGCATCTACCGTGTTTCCCCGAAAATAAGACAGTGTCTTATATTAATTTTTGCTCCCAAAGATGTGCTAGGTCTTATTTTCAGGGGATGTCTTATTTTCCCATGAAGAAGAATACGGTACACATTTATTGTTATCTTATTATTGGGGAGGCCTTATTTTTAGGGGGATGCCTTTTTTTTTTTTCCAGCAAGAAGCAAAACTGTAAGTTGGTCTTATTTTCGGGGGATGTCTTATTTTTAGGAAAACAGGGTAACTTCTCCACCTACTAGTGGAGATGGGTCTGAAAAAAAAATGCTTGGCATGAAGTATAATCTCTCAATCCCCATCCCCTTTTTTTCACAGGGTGATGATAAAACTTTTCGGCGAACTCCCTCCTGGAGAAAACGTTTCCGCCCTCGGGAGTTTCACAGCATCAACATGCTCAGCGGGTCAGCAGAAACACTCCCAGCAGGGTTCCGAGTCACCTCCTTGGTGCCTTTGCCGCCCCCATCGGCACCACCGAAGAAAATGCCACCTGAAGGTGAGGTCCAGTTTCCGCTGTTATTTTTCATGATTAGTCAGTAAAACTATTCCAAATTATCACCTGCCTGTCTGGATGCTGCATGGTGTGTTTGCTATTGCTCAGAAGCCTAGCTTCTCTCAAGGTGCATAATATCTGATTAAAGAGATCTCTTGCCTAGAAAACACAAGCTCTTTGGTTTAAAGTCAAAAAGGTATCATTAATACCCAATGCCCATTTTTGTTGTATAGATTTGTCATTATTTCTTCTTGCTAAGATACCCATATCTGAATTCCATGCATGGGGTTTGCTTTAAAACTAAAATAAACTAAACAAAAAGAGTGGAAACAAATTATATATGTTTATTAGGTTCCAGCAAATGCTAAAGGAAGTGTCTAACTATTGGAAATAGGACAGGCTAGAAGGAACCTTGTTCATGAAGCATCAGTTCCCATCCTCACAAAGTTAAGCAATTCCTCTCACTCCAGTTCAAAACCCATGAAGGACACTCTGGCAGCTCTAGATTATATCTGGTCCTTTAATGGTCTGATTTTTTCTTCCATTATCATGTTCTGAAGCCATACATCTTTCGTACCTATTCACAGCATTGCATACTACTTATTTTAAACGATTGAACTAATTAACTAAAATGTTACAATTACTCAGTCAAAAGCCTACAATTCCTGAGAACCATGATAGTCAATTAACAGGGCAGCCAAGATTTAATTGTGTGCCTTGCCTGAGAGCAGTGACCTCACTAATTGCATGCTTTTGTGTGTTGTTGCTGAATGGTTTGCAGTTGGTGCATCTGGGCCCCAAAGACTGGAGACATCCACAGTTCGCACATACTCCTGCTGAGATTCATTTTTCCTTGGGACTTGGCCCTGGCCCCAGGTAAGTTTAGAAATTAGGTTAGAGGAGCTGACATCCCAGTAGCCCATTGAACATCCAGAATAAAACCAGAATTTTCTTTTGGTGCAGAGAATTCTACTGTTTTGCCATCATGTTTCTAAAGCCTGCTCTCGCAGTCCGTGTTTGTTTATCTGCCGGAAGATTTCCTATACTGCTAGTCTAGCTTTCTCTGCTAAAGTGTGGGAACTAGTATGGTGATCAAGTGAACATGGAACTTGTGCTGTGTTCTCATGCAAACTACAGCATACATATGGACCACAAAGTAACCTTTTGGCTAGATCACAGCACAGTTGCTGTAAGGATAATGGGATCAGATTTATTCAGTCAGCAACCCTAGATTCAACCAAGCACAAATCAGAAGCCATGTGAAAATATGGCCTTGGGTACCACTGCCATTAGTTTTGTCTTGATCTGTGCAGAAGCAGTGTTGTGCTAGGAGGCAGAGAAGTGGTGTTTGGGCACTTTTTCAAGCCCAAAGCAGTGATACCATTAACTTATCTCCCAAATACTCAGAAGCAGATGCTGCTGCCCCTGCTGAGGTCAATCTTTGCCTAACCTCTGTGGGCCAGAAAATGGCACCAGCTGAACTCATAAACTTCCTTTTATCTTATTTATTTATTTATTTATATTTATTTATTTATTTATTTATTTATTTATTTTATCTTATCTTCCGGAGGAATCCAGATTTACAAAAATAAGAGATTTACAAAATTAAATATTTAAGATTGAAATAAATAAATAAATAAATAAATAAATAAATAAATAAATAAATAAATAAATAAATAAATAAATAAATAAAAAGGGTTTATTTATTTTGCCAAATGCCTCACACAAAAGCCATTTATTTATATATCTCAGCAAGAGCCAAAAGGAGATGCATCATAAGACAGGAAAGGAGAGGAGAGGACAGATGGCAGAACCTTCTGTAGCAAACACAATCACAGTGTTTACTCCAACAAAATGGAAAGAGATAAAATGTGTTGTTGTTTCGTTCAAAATGATCAATAAATGCAACATCACACTGTCCAACCATCTCATTCTCTGTCCTCCCCTTTTCCTTTTGCCTTCGATTTTTCCCAGCATCAGGGACTTTTCCAGGGAGTCATGAGGTGGCCAAAAATCAAAATAAATTTCTTTCAGAATGGATAGGTTTGATCTCTTTAAATAAATAAATAAATAAATAAATAAATAAATAAATAAATAAATAAGTATGCTATCTAGGTTTGCCATTGCTTTCCTCCCAAGAAAAGGGTTCCAATGAAAATAAGGATGGCAGGACAAAAAAATTAACATGATCTTCGTTTTTTTGATTGCCAAATGTTCCTCACTCTGCTATTAGAGTAAAAAAGCCAGGTTTTCAAGGCCTTTCTTGATGTGAATCAGGCAAGGTGACAGTATATCTCAGCATTCTAAACCAGTCAGTTGATCCAGTGTTGCTGCTTGTCCCACATATAGGAGCAAAGGTGGTCAGGGAGATGCCATAGTTTGTTCATAAGACAATGAAGAAATGTTTTTCTGGAAGCTTTCTCCATAATCCAGGAGATTTGGTTCCTCAGATGGCAGAACCTTGCTAGCATGTGAAATGAGTGCAAACACAATCACAGATTGATTAGGCTCTTTTCCATCTTCTTTGCCCAGCACCTGCATCCTCTTTTAAGATTTTAAAGAGTTCAATTGGAATGCCGTCACCTCCACTGGCCTTGTTGTTTGCAATGGGTTGATGAGGAAGATGGAAGATCATATATTCCTGCCATCTCTTCTTGATCTCTTCTGCTTCAGTTAGGTCCCTACCATTTTTGTCCTTTGCTTCAGTTAGGTCCCTACCATTTTTGTCCTTTAGGGACACATGTAGCAAAGTGCAAGTGCGCTGTTTCTTCCTTTACTTCCTCGGATGGCCTGTGTTCTTGTTTCTCATGCTGTTCTGAGTCCTCTTATTAAGAATGTAAGAAGAACCCTCCTGTATCAGGCCAAGGGCCCATCTAGTCCAGCTTCCTGTATCTCACAATGGCCCCACCAGATGCCTCTGAGACAATTAGATGCCTATCTCCTGTTGCCACTGCCCTACTTCTGGCATTTACCCTCCTTTAAGTCTATCCCCACTATGACTTGTAACCTGCAATGGACTTTTCCTCCAGAAATAAGTCCAATCCCCTTTCAAAGGCATCCAGGCCAGATGCCATCACCACATCCTGTGGAAAGGAGTTCCACAGACTAACAACACCCTGGGCAAAGAAATATTTTCTTTTGTCTCTTTTGACTCTCCCAACCCTCAATTTGGGTGGATGAGCACTGGTTCTAGTATTGGGTGACAGTGAAAAGATCTTCCCTGTATTCACTTTATCCATTCCCTGCATAATTTTGTACATCTCGGTTATGTTCTCCCTTGGGTATCATTTTACTAGACTAAAAAGCCACAAACATTGTAGCCTTTCCTCTCAAAGGAGGTTCCCAGACCTGTAATCATTTTAGTTGCTCTCTTCCCCCACAAACAGGAGACTGAGTGCCAATATCAACTTCGTTTGCCCTCTTCTGTGTTTGTGTGTGTGTGTGTGTGTGTGTGTGTGTGTGTGTGTGTGTGTGAGAGAGAGAGAGAGAGAGAGAGAGAGAGAGAGAGAAAGTATATGTGCATGCATGCACATCTGCTTTTCCCTTTTCATGCCACTTTTTTGACCTGAGAGAGACACTGAGTCTATCTTTGTCTGTCTTTCTGTGTGAACAGCATTTTCTCTAAGCATCCATATGTTTCCTCGGTGTGCTGTTTGCTCTGATAGGGGAAGTGATGAAGGGGAGCTTGGATTCACAGATCACCTGTGGATGTTGTGCCTTGTGTGTTTTTTCCATTTACAAAGTAACTGCATAAATGCGTACCTGTTTTCTGAAATTTATCAGGCCTAATTGTTTCACTATGTACAAATGTGCAGTTTGCACATTTTGGGTTTGTTGTGTGCAGCATATACATCCCTTCATTTGTTCTTTCTAAATACATTCCAACTATCTGGATTGTATCACGCTCTTTTGAGACTTGGCACAGTAGAGCTCAGTTGTTAGACTTGAGATCCATCAATAATAAGTTCTTTCCCCAGCTGTGCTTTGACATGCTTCAGTTTCCATTAGTCTGATTTTTTTCCTGAGTTTTCAGAACTTTCTGTAAGCAGGCATATAGTGGGCAATGGTGCCAATGCAGATGCATATTGATAGTGTTTTATGGCACTACATTGTGCTCATTGCCCTATTTATTCCACACCGCCACCCACCTTTCAGATTTTATAGAAAAGTTTCTCAGGCTAGATACTGAATCCAGGTGATCGTGGACAGACTGAAGATGGAGGAGAAAAATTCTACTTAAGGCCACAGTGGAGAGGATTTCCAGCATGACATGTTCTGCCAGATGTAAAATGCCAATGTCTTCCAATATTGTATCAATTAAAATAGGGGCAAAACTGCAGTATTCCTTTTCCTATACAGTATTTACTGTAGATCCACTGTCATGATCTTCTCCATAAAGAGTGTGTGCTAAGTTCAAGAGGCCTTTTCTTCACTAGTTTACAAGAAAAGAAGGTTGCAGTACTTCCTGTCCCATATATTAGAAGAACGCCACTGTCCTACAAAGGAAGATTTATCAGCCTGTGATATAGGTGGCTGTGCAATGTATGATGCTATAATGCCATTCCCATTTCTATTCCATGTTTCCTTCTTTGAGCTCAAGATGGCAAAAGAAGGAAAGGTCAAGAGGGTGTCCACCTCCATCCCATTCCATGTACAGAGGCTGCCAGAGGCTGATTCTGATTTCCACATTAGGGATCAGGCTGCATTCTTCACCATATCAAGGGCAGCAGACTGGCTTGCAGAACAGAAAGCAAGTGGCCCATGACATGCAGAGCTCCCTCCTCTAACACTTTACTGCCACTTGAGGTGGCCTCTGCCTAATAGTAGGACTGGCATGCATGTGGTTGCCTCCTGTGTCTATGACTCATAAGTCTGTGAGGCAGGCTAATTATAATGTTATGAGGTCAATAGCCCAAGTGATACAAATAGCTGCAGCACTGAAAAAATCTTAAATGTCTCCCAGTAACAAAGAGGAGAAGGGAATAGGGATGTGCTGAATAGGTACTAGGCAGGCATATATGAAAATGATGATCAGGGCCAGCACGTACATTAAGACGAACTAGGCAGTTGCCTAGGGAACCAAAATGGACAGGGGGCGCTGGCCAGCCTGCTGCCCCCCCGCCCCCTGCCGTCCGTCCCCCCACCCGCCGCCGTCTCCCCGCCGCCACTGCCCACTGCCCCGCCCCCTGCCCCCGCCCACCTGCCCCCGCCGCCCCACCTCTCTCCTAGGGCGCAAAAAACCCTAGCGCCGGCCCTGATGATGATGACAGCTACTGGATAAAGATAGCAGTCTTTTTCTCCACCTCCACCTTCAAGGCAATATCAGCATTGAATTTTCCAATGGCAAGAACAGATTTGGCCCAGGGAATGGTAGAAACATGAATTGGTTGTTGCTGTACTGTGCTTTGCACTCCTCCTACCATTTCTCTGCTGATAATGGTCTTTGAATCTTTGCTAAAGGCACCTTTAATGGAGTCTTCTAACTTGGTAGGCAGAGTTTGGAAAACATGCTTTTGGACTATGGCTCCTGTTTTATTACCATTGGCATCCTGAACCTGCTGATCTCATTTGATTTCACCAGCTAAGCCAGGGCAAGTCTGAATAGTACTTGGTTAGGTTACTACCAAGTAATACTAGGATCTTCCAGGTACATCTAGGAAAGAATTGTCTGAAACCTTAAAAACAGTCAATTGACAATACCTGTACTTGAGTAGACGGATCAAGACTCAGATTCACTATGAAACAGTTTCCTATATTCTTAAT
The DNA here is from genome assembly GCA_029282475.1 of Phrynocephalus forsythii. NCBI lineage: Eukaryota > Metazoa > Chordata > Lepidosauria > Squamata > Agamidae > Phrynocephalus > Phrynocephalus forsythii. Next base: position 88,768,378 of record JAPFRF010000005.1, on the reverse strand, counting down.
CTTTCCAAAAGAAAGAAATAGGATATATGGAAATCATGATTATCTTTTGGCTTCCATGATAGCCCTAAGTGCTCCATGTAAAGTGTCAGCTGTTAGAACAGTGGACCATTTGCTGGTAATGCAGCCCTGCTGGGAGCCTGAACCTTCCACCAATAGGAGCTGACTCTTGCATATGGAGTCATAAGAGGATGAAAGTGAAAAGCTGCCTTGGTCCCTCCTAACACTGAGTTGAAATGCTGTAGAAATTTTCCTGCCTCTTTTTCTTGACATATATTTCCACCTTTGTCTAGTCAAAAAATAAATTTAAAAAAAAAAGCAGGGGGTTATTCTGTATACAGTATCTCTTGTGTTTGCAGGTTCATGCTTGGGCAATCCTGGTTGCTGTAGCAGAGCAAAGTGAACTGGTCCAATGAGACTGAAAGGGCAGATGCAGAATAGATTTGTCACAGTACAACATTGTCTGATGCTTAATATCTATCTGTTATTTTCCCCTCTAGCACATTCGCACTACTTGTATGGTTATACACTGGCTGCTTTCCGGGAGTAGCCCTGAGACCAACAATGCCTGCTCCTTGTCTCCAAAGAACAGAAGCGACAGGCCAATCAGTTTCAGGCCACACAGCGAAAAGGACAATCTTCCTCCTGCTTGTAGACCCCACCCCACCCCACCCCACCCCACCCTGGTTTCCTGTTTGGTGTCCTTTAACCCCGGTTATATCTGTGGCTTCCCATGTATCCTTCTTCCTCCCCTTGGCATTAGACACAAAGAAAATACAGGCCTTTATATCCCAAAGTCTGTTCTGTGTGTGATGTGGTAATCTTGATGTAGGTCTGGTAAGACATGGAGGCACTTTAATGCTGGTCAACAGCAGTCCCTGCACCGTGATTTGCCTGTGCTTCATTTTTGCCAATATACCTAAGAACAGCAGTAGGTGCCTGTTCCCACTGGAAGGCTCGGACTCCATAAGACAATTGCCACCCAGACAAGGCAATGGAAATAAGGGAGCACCCAGCTTGGCACTCTCCATTGGGCACATCATGCTTCTGCTGGAGCTTCCTGCCGTGCCACTGCCTATGGACAGTGTTGGTTCTCAGATGAGAGGGGGCCAGGACTGGAAAAAGAGTGGGTGGTAATGCCTGATGGAAGGAGGGAAAGATTGGCTATCAAGGAAGTTTGTGTGTCTTCCAGGCCCTGTGTCTGTGTACTGGAGAAAATCTAATGCTGGAACTACAAGTGATTTCCTAAACACATCTCTGTTTCATTCACAGTATATGCCCTATCTCTCCTTTTGACAGAAACCCTCCTTTCTTCTCTTTGCATTTACAGGTAGCCTGTGATACAAAAGATTCCTAGCTGTCAATGTTTCTGTCCTCTAGGGTAGGATCTGTTCTCTCCTCATGCTGCCTTTTGCCTCCTGTGGCCCCCTTTTACTGATGTGATCTTTCTTGGTGGCTGGAATGCCGTATACTTATACTGTGCTGTTTGGAAGTGCAATATCCAAGAGACTGTACAGTTGCAATGTCTTTTTGGTGTACGACTTGCCTAATACAGTATTAAATATTTTTTTAATTTAAAGAGTAAGTGACCCCTTTATATCAATAATGTCTTTCTTTTGTCATATTGGTACTGCATGGATTCCAAGCCCTGCAAACAGGTCAGGAATGGATGTATGATTGTTCCAATAAATCAGATTTTAAAACAAAGCTGGTTGGTTCATAATTCTCTTCTGCATTAATAAACTATTGCTTTTGCATGACAACACTTAGCTTCAAGCTACGTAATCATGATTTGGGATACCTTTCTGACAGAATACTATTCTGATAGGTAACTTGCAGCAGCAGATTCAGATGTGGCCTTCAAATAGTGGTTAATGAGCTCAGCAAGCCACTTGATTCCTTCAGGATTTTAGCTCTGTCTCATTAATTTATGGCTATGTGTAACATAGAAACATAAGGGTTGTCCTATCCACCTTTCTGAATAGCACATACCAATTGGGGTTGTTTCCTTGATTGAATCACAGGAGAATGATATGCATGATGACCTGTTGCATTGCATTATAGAATCACCAAACTGCACAAACATACTAATTGTGACTGATTTTGGAAACTGGGCAGGGTTGGATGTCATCAGAACATTTCCTGGATGGCAGAACACCAGGAAATAATAAGATTCTTCAGGCAGGGCTAAGAAAGAACCTTTTCTAAAACTCTGGGGAAGCATCAGTCAGAACTGGCAACATTGGACTGAGCTCGGGAAGATGTCTATAAAAGGCATCTTCCCAAACTCATTATGGCCCCGGTCACATGACCATTTTGGTGCTGTGTTTTCTGCAAATGACTGCGCAGCAAAAGATCATGCCTCCACTCCAAGGTGCAGCATTTTGGCACCCCAGTCGACCACGCTCCTGAAGCGCATTTTAACTGCATCATCCTATACCACCACCAGGGGTTTGATCAAAATACTCCTGTTAATGATGCACAGTTTTTACTGCAGCAATTGCAGTGCGACCGGTGAAAATTTGCACAATTTCAGCCCCCCCCCCTTTTGCCTCTTTCTGCTGTCCTACTGTAATCAATTGCTGGCATTTCGGTAACTGAGCACTTCTACAAGCTGCAAATTACCTATTACAGTGATCAATGGGAAAGGAAGTGAGAGATGAAAGAAAAACTTTTCATGTGACAAGACTGAAGAAATGACACTTGGCTACAATGTAAAGCAGCGAGTACACCATTTGTATAACAGTGTAAATGTGCTGTCCCCTCAAAATAATGCAAAGCACAGCCATTAATGGCTAAACAGCTGGCAACAAAAGTGAGTTACACCCCTAAGTGACAATGTCCATATTGGGCCCAAGTAGCCATTTTCACTCCTTGGTGTCATTAGACCCATTAGTGTCACAAGGTCTCAGGTGTGAAGGAGGAGCAGGTGTTATCACTCTCACTCTCACAGTTCGTGTTATTGCTCTCACTCTCTCATACTAGTCACTGAAAGTTCCACATGGCACCACATGGACATGAACTATCTGAGGATCTGAAAAAAAAATGAATTGTTGCTCTATATAAAGATGGCCTAGGCTATAAGCAGATTGCCAAAACCCTGAAACTGAGCTGCAGCTTGGTGGCCAAGGCCATACAGTGGTTTAACAGGACAGGTTCCACTCAAAACAGGCCTCGCCATGGTCGACCAAAGAAGTTGAGTGCCCATGCTCAGTGTCATATCTAGAGGTTGGCTTTCAGAAACAGACGTATAAGTGCTGCCAACATTGCTGCTGAATTTGAATGGGTGGGGGTCAGCCTGTCAGTGCTCAGCCATATGCTGCACACTGCATCAAATTGGTCTGTCATCCCAGAAGGAAGACTCTTCTAAAGATGCACAAGAAACTGCAGTGGAGGCAGTTCGCTCCATTGACCTGTGCCTGGAGGCAGTTCTGGAATGGACCAGAGATAACCGGCTCAAGCTGAATCCGGAGAAGACGGAGGTTCTGTTCTTCGGGGCGCCCTCGTCTGGGTACAATGGTCCCCTCCCTAAGATGGGCGGTGTTTCCCTCCAGCCTATGGACAGGGCCAGGAATCTGGGCGTGGTCCTGGACTCAGCCCTCTCCCTGGAAGCCCAGGTGATGGCTGCTTCCAGGGGCGCTTTTATCCATCTCCACAGGATCACCCAGATCTGCCAGTACCTCAATGAGTCCTCCCTGAGGACAGTAGTGCAGGATCTGGTGATCTCGAGGATCGACTACTGCAATGCCCTCTACATGGGGTTGCCCTTGACTCTGATCCGGAGGTTACAGCTGGTGCACAGTGCAGCGGCCAGGCTGGTGGTGGGTACTCGGAGATTCAAGCACATCACCCCAGTTCTGGCTTGCTTGCACTGGCTCCCCGTTGTCCTCCGGATTAGGTTAAAGGTCCTGGTTTTGACTTTCAAAGCCCTCCACGGCTTGGGACCAGAGTATCTGGTGGAGCGTATCTCTCAAAGGTCAACTGGGACCAGACCCACAAGATTGGTGCAGGCGCGCTCGCTAAGGGTGGCCACACCCAGAGAGGCGTGGAAATCGCGTACGCGTGACCGCGCCTTCTCTGTGATGGGGCCCGTGCTCTGGAACCATCTTCCCTGTGAGCTGCGCCTGATTGAGTCCCTGCCCGCCTTTAAAAAAGCCCTGAAGATTCACCTCTTCAGGGAGGCATTTGGCGACCTTTCTAGTTGGGTTTTGGGGGGTGCCATCTTGTTCCTTTCCCTTGTGTTTTGTTTTGCTTGTTACCTGTTTTTTTTGTATTACCATTTTATTGTAAGCCGCCCAGAGTTCCCATTGGGAAGAAGGGCGGGGTATAAGACTAATAAATAAATAAATAAATAAATAAATAAACAAACAAAAAAAAGAAGTTATTATAAAGGCACTCTGGTACTAGGGATACACTGCCACGTTCTCAAACTTTCGCATGAACTCTTGCAGTAATACTAGAACGCCAACATGCTGGTAATTGACAAGAAAATCACGTGTATATATGTGTGTGTGTGTGTGTGTGTGTGTGTGTGTGTGTGTGTGTGTGTGTGTGTGTGTGTGTGTGTGTGTGTGTGTGTGAGCATGATGGAGAAAGGCAGATCAATAAACAGGGAAAAGATGCACATTTGGCAAGATGGGACGCACAGAAAGAAGTATAATGCACCCCTACAGTCGGGGCATTAACCGCGCACCAAATATCACGTGATCACCCACGATTTTAGTATGCATCAAAATATGATGCACAGTTAATAGCCGTGTGACCACGGCCATGACTGCCCTTTTAGTAACCAACCATTATGCCAGTAAAGAGGGCATATCTTACCCATGAAAGCAGTTGATGGGGATTAAAGGAATGTACCACAGAGTAGTTCATGATTTCAGATACATAGGTTTCTTTTGCCAGTTTTCAGAAGTTTCATATTGTTCTGCTTAGTTTACATGGATTTCTGAGCAATTTTCCCTGCTGTGTGATACCTGAGATAAATTTCTTGTGAAATAAAGTGAAGGCACAATATGCTTTTATGCTGTAAATCAGGCATGTCCAAAGTCCAGCCCAGGGGCCAAATGCAGCCCGTTTTAAAATTTCAAGCGGCCCTCAGCCTCTTCTCCCTGCTAGCTCAGCCTGTCACTCATCCCCACTGGTTGGTCCCTCTTTGAGTTGGCAGCCATGTCAGCTTGCAGTTTTATGGTTTGCCTGCCCTCCCTGCCTCTGCCCATCCCCTCGACCACCCGCCCTGCCTACCCACCCCTGGCTCCATTGCTGCAGTGCCCTCCCCACTTCCTTGCAAGGGAGCGCAGCTTATGCGGGCAGTGGTGCTTCTTGGGTATGCGTGGGCCAATTCCTGGGCATGCAACAGCCACCGGACCCTTGGGCGTCTTGAAACTAGAGCATTTGTGGCTGTGGCAGATGCACATGGACCATACCCTTTCTCCACCCATCAGGTGGAATAGTCGGCCCCCACACATTTTCACCTCACCAAATCTGGCCCTGTTTGGACACCCTTGCTGTAAATGATTTGCCAACCACCTTTGCTTCTGCCTAAAACACTATTTTGGGGGCACTATTTTTTTAAATGTTCTGGTTTTGTCTCATCCCAGTGACTACAATGAGTGGTTCTGTGCTATGTACAAGAGCACGGGCAATATGCTTCAGGCTATTGGTCCCTTTAGGATGGGGCTTGGATACATACAGCATTCCATGGCCATATTTGTGGCCTCCTCCACCCCAGTAAGTTTTTTTAAAAAAATCTCAACCCCCTTGTAAGAGAGCATGGGAAATGCTTGTTGCTGTTATTTGGAGCCTCCTATCCTCTGCAGCCTCTTATCCCTCCCCAAATCTTTTTTTTTATTTGTTGCTCTAGAAGGTGCAAGGGAGATTTCAGGCAGGAGGGGTTCCCCATTATTTAAATTATTTTTCAGTTAGCAAAATATTGCAGGAATATATGGTGTATAGCCCCATTTTTAAATGTAGCACATTAAATATGCCAAGTGTCCTCTTTTTGCCATGTCCCTGCACCTTTAGCTTCATGTCCTTTGGTGTGAGGAGCTCACAAATCGGCAAATGGCTTGTGGTCTCCCCGAGATTACCTTGCTTGAGAACATGAGGGGAGGTTTTTTTTCTTTTCTGGCCATCACAATACAGTATTTGTTTGGCCTCTTCAGGAAACTGGGCAGTAGACCTGTCTGATGCAAGAAACAGGATACTCTGACGGTGAGTAATTTTATGTATGAATCCCATGGATCCCTTTAGTGTTTTGCAGAGGTAGAAGAAACTGCCAAAACCTGCAGGGGCTGCATGAACAGAGGCAAGAGGTGAATCTTCTTCTTCTTCTTCTTCAAGTGCTATATCCTTGTAGAACATTGACACGATCAGTAGCCTGAACTGGTTTCTATCTAAGGCTATTCTAAACAGAGCAGCTGTGTTCACTGCTGACCATTGGCTTAAGTTCTTAAGCCAGATTGTTCTTCTATGCTCCTGGCCACACTTCCCATCTATTTTTCCTTGAAGGATAACTTGCAGCAACATTTCTGTGGGTGGCTTCGAAAAATGTTTATTTTTATGGCACATGTATGACCTGTATAATTTGGCAGTGGCTATAATTGAAACAATGGGATAAGAAGGAGTGATATAGCCCAATTTCTTTGAAAACTAAGGAAAGCCATCTCTCTCCATGCTGTCCTTATTGCTGTCAATAATGAAATATCAATATAGGAGGCTCCTGTGCAATTATGCCCTCTGATAAGCTGACTTGGCGACCTCCTTTATTACTATGACAAGATTATTATCTTCTTCCAGTGTTGTGCACTGTCAGCATACATAATTGGACCTAGGAAGCAATTTTCACTCTGTATTCTTGCAGGAGCACTAGTGTTCAGATAAATGATGAGACCAGCATTTCAGTTAGAAGCAGAACACTCTTAAGAGTTTAGGGGTATTAATTATTCCTACCAAGACTCATCACATCAATTTGCAATTTAACTTGCTTTTGTCTGGGGATTGGTCTTTGACGGGGGAACACCCAGTGATTGGTCATTGAATATAAACATACTATTCCTTTGCAAATGTAGATATGGAGTGATAACACGTTATCACCTAACTGTGAAGCTGGCATTCAGTCACAGCACAAGTTAGCTCAGTTCTAAATGTTTAAAATCTGAAAAGACCTATAGGCACCAGAGTGTTCCCTCTGCAAGGAAGTTGCACGTGGTGAGGGAAAGAACACAGAATTAATGTGAAAAGAGGAGAACTAAAAGTGAGTCCTCGTGTTATGCTGTGGCGGTATCCCCACAGAAACTGAGGAAATAAGAAATTTTAGTTCTAAAGGTGCCACACAGCTCTTGATTTATTTCCTTCTAGAACACATCCAGGTTATGACTGAGCAGTTCTCCTTCACCTCCTTGTGCCCAGTCAAGGAGGTGGCAACCAATATCAGAACAACTTGGGTGCTAGTAGTTAGACAGGGAAAATTCCTAAAAACTTTTCATTGCTGTAGTCCATGAATTCTATAAACGTCACACCTACTGCCAATCATATTTTGATTTGTTTTAAACTGATGAAAGAAGGATAATGAACGTGGCTGAGACCCCAAAATGGTGAACAGAGAAGAGAATTTTAATGTGTTTCGAGTATTAAGACTTTGTCAGGGTAACTCAAAGTCAGCACTTCAAAGAGAAAACAAAATGACTTTCAACACCATCGTAAAATAAATTCAAACAACAAAATTTTATTTTTTTTAAAAAACTCACAATAAGTTAGCAAAAATACAAAAAAAAAAGGCAACCCCACACAGTAAAAATACTTTAATGGCAGTGTTTTATGTGGCCTCTGTGCCTGGAAACTGCAAACTGCCATGTGAAGTTGGTCAGATAGCTTCTATTTTTTAAAAATGCACACACTTATACACACTCACAAAAATAAGACCATTGGCCCCCAAAAGACACAAAACTTCTAAAAAAAAGCATGGGAAGAGAACAGAAAGCCACGCTGGAATCTTTCCTGAACATGCAGAAGTGGTGTAACCTCTCCCACCCTTAGTTAGCACTCCCAGTAACATTATGACATACTTGAAGTCAGCCAATTCTCCCTGATTTCTAGAGCAGATGAAGAAATTCTAATTCTCTTCCTTTCTGGAAACCAGGCAAAATTTTCAATAATAATTATTAGGTATTTCATTATCTTGATGCTTGTTTAGCAAGATGTGAGAAGGAGTAAAACCCGTTTTCAGACATATGGAATTGGGTAAGTGGCTTCACTGATTTAAGTCTATGAGCTTGGGAAATAAAACATCATCCAATGTTAGTTGGGAAGGAGAATCTTTCCCCTTTGTAATATCCAGTATTAGTGAGGGCAGCAGATTCTCCTGGAATTGTAAAGTCCTAGTATCATATGTCTTGAACCCTACAGGCTGCTGGCGAGACGGATATCATTTTCTACACTCTCAGTTCTGAGCCCTCTCCTCTTGGAACGCAACAGACACATCCTCAACGGCAATACTGTCCACAATAGAGGACAGTGAGTGAAGGTTTCGGTCTTCAGAAGAATCATCACTCAGCAAATGATCTGTGGAGAACAAAGGGGTGACTTGAGGCAGGTAGCTTTCTCTTGAGAATCCATCACAAATAACAATCACATGTGGTCCATCAATACAATGAAACAAATAAATCTGAGAGAAATTATGTCTTCGTTGTGTCACTGAATATCATTTAAAAAGTGAGCCTTCTAGTTTTTCAGAACCCACCACTGGCCCTGAGATTGTAAAACCTGGGACTGGGAAAGAAGCAGAAGAGTTTAAAAAATCATCTGGCCAAGATACAAATCCTCACTTTTTTAAGGACTAAACTAACAAGAGGAATTGGGTGAGTATCATGTCTCTATCTTTAGACAAGGAGATAAAGAACAATGGGATAGTCCATTTGGGCCACAATTCAAGGTGACTCTTCAAACCTTCAGTCTCCTTTTGGAGCACTTAAGTATGTATAGAACCTAAAGTTATAATTTCCCTGCCTCTCCCTCCCCCCACCTCCAGATTTGAAAAGTTGAGAACATAATAAATGTATCATGGTCCTGGAATCCAATTACTGTGGAAGAAGAGTTGGCTGTGATAAGAAAGTCAAAGCCATGGTCTGCCTCTTACTGAAATCCAGTCGAGTCCTCTAAAAGATCACCCCCTTTTATGCTGTATTTAATAACATTAGATGCCCTAAGCACATCCAATCTCGACTGATTTTGGAAGCTAAGCAGGGTTGGGCCTGGCTAGTACTTGGATGGGCGACCACCAGGGAATACCAGGTGCTGTAGGCACCTGGAGTAGGAACTGGCAAGCTACTACAGTATTCCTGCCAAGAAACTCCAATGGAAATGGAGTCAAGAAGGGTCAGTCACAACTGTATTGATACAACACACACAATAGCTGAAAGGCCTTGGTTCAATGTAACATAAATTTATTATAACCATAGTGTCTAATATAAGAACTGTTTTACTGACTATGCCTTTGTTATCAGTCACTTGCCTCTAGTTCATATTGGGAAGTGAAAAGAATATAAATTTATTAATATAAGAACACTGTAGTTATCATCATTGAAAAGCATCTATTAGCATCAGGGGTGGGCACTGTTGGCGCTCCAGATGTTTTTGACCACAACTTCCAGAATTCTGAGCCTAGACTGCCAAATACAAAGGACTGTGGGAGTTGTAGTCCAAAACATCTGGAGGGCCAACAGTTGCCCACCCCTGATCTATACTAATGAAAGCAAGTCTATTTGTTGTTGCAGTGTCTCCAGTTCGTATGCATTTTAATGCCACCTACCAGCATGCCCTCTCACTTGTTATGCCATTTCATAATTGATTAACTACTTCTTCCTAGCATTTCCTCACAGGTGCAGGGTTTGCTTTGAAACAGATTGGCTGTTATTGGGTAATTTAGATCTCCTGATAGCCTACAGTACCATTCTCAATCATTGAATGGCAGACCAGATGAGCCAGGAATGAAGGAATCTGCACTGAAGCCTTGTGTACTCATTTCTCCAAAGGCTTATAAGGTGCTATACAGGGGGTCAAAGCACTGTTTAAAACTGCTGCTTCTCTCTCTTTTTTTCAGACCCATTAACTCTTCAGAAAGTAAAGATCAGGATAGTTCTGTTGTCCAGGAGCAGGATGGTCAGAAGAGAAACTTGAACAACTACTGGGAAGAAAATAAACAGGGAGGGGGAAAATGAAACGTTAGATGGGAGAAACAGAGGGCACAGGGATGGAGGCAGAGAACTGCTAACTTTGTGGTCAGGATGAAGGAAGAGAGATCTTGGTGGAGAATTCTCAAATTTCCACATGATGGTGGCCATTAAAAAGCTGAGCTCTGCAATCTCATTTGAAACTGTGGAAGGATTTATTAAGTCTAGACTTAGCATAGATGTAACTGTGAAATCTTCAAATGACCTATTTTTTTAAAATCAGGGAAATCTAATTCCTCTGTGATTTAGTAACTTCCATTTTGCTCTGTTTTGCTGTTTCCCGATGTTTATTGTTGGCTGTTGTTCTAAAACTGATAAACATATAGTCTTTAAAAAAAAATCTGTGCTGAGGATTATCTTTCATTTTATTACTATCTATTGTTTCTTTGAGAACAGTAGACAAGGAAAACAGCCAGCTCCAAATCCTTCACCAGATACCCAGGATCAAATCAAGGCTAAAATCTTGTTGCTTAGTGTGGTAAGTCATAACTACAGTCGGCTAATTGACTCAATGGAACTTACAGAGAATTTTACTTATCAAATCACTATTGATTCAATGGACCTTTTCTTGTTACAATTTACTGCATTAAAAGCAATGTGTTCTGCTTATATACTCCCCCATAGCACTTCAAGCACTCTCTGGGCGGTTTACAATTAAATTATGCAGGCTATACATTACCCCTCACCCCAGCAAGCTTGGTAATCATTTCACCGACCTCATAAGGATAGAAGGTTGAGTCAATCATGAGCCTGCTACCTGGGATTGAACCCCAGGTTGTGAGCACAGTTTTAGGTGCAGTACAGGCATTTAACCACTGCACCATGAGGCTCTTAGAGCCTAAGCAATAGGTTTCATTGAAAGATTACTACTACCTGCCTTGTCCCACCCACCCCCACCCACGTTAAGCAGCTGAATCTTTGTTCAGACTTGGGGCTCTACTGCTATGGATATAGGTGCTTTAATTGTTCTGTCATCTCAGTCTATAGCTTGGATCATGTGGCAGCAAACTATATTGCAAAACGTGCCAATTAGATTCAGAAAAGGAAGAGTTGATATTGTTTAAAACTTACAGTTTATATTCTATATATGTTGGCTACGATACTGTACTGAAGTATCCAACAGGAAAATCAGTCTATGCTTTAAAGTAAAGCTCCTGTCTTTGGATAATAAAAAAAAACTATGGGTCATTCTGAAAGATATGGGCATTCCACATTTGATTGTCCTAATGTGTAACCTATACTCTATATAGAAGGCTACTCTTTAGTCACAATATGGTGAAACAGAACAGTTTCCCATTGGCAAATGTGTTGACCAAGAATGTTTTGTACTTCCCTGTATGTTCATTCTATATGTAAAACATGTGCCCCGTGGCACAGTGGTTAAATGCCTGTACTGCAGGTAAAATTGTGCTCACGACTTGGGGTTCAATCCCAGGTAGCAGGCTCATGGTTGACTCGGCCTTCCATCCATCTGAGGTCAGTAAAATGAGTACCCAGCTTGCTGGGGTGGGTGGGATATGTAGCCTGCATACTGTAATTAAAACTATAAACCACCCAGAGACTACTTGAAGTGGTATGGGGCGGTATATAAGCATAACACTTTGCTTTGCTTTAATCATCAATCTAAATGGGAACTGCAGGAAATAAGTCTGAAGACCTGATACTTGGATGGATAAGTTCATTAGGTATAAGTACATGTCACTGGAAAGCAAGAGGAAATCTCTTCTATGACAGCCCTAATGAATATGTACAAATATGAAAGCTAGCAAATGAACACTGGCTAGCAAAATTCAATTCATTTCAAATAAAATGTTGGAGGACACCTTTATGGATACCACAGGCTGTCAGAAGGACAAATAAATGGGTTCTAAATCAAATTAAGTTTGAATATCATCAGAAGCTAAAATGATTAAACTGAATCTGTTGTATTTTGGTTACCTCATGAGAAGACAAGACATGCTGAGAAACACAGTAGGATAAGTTGAATTCAGTAAGAAAATGGAAGGCTTCCCATGAGGTCCAAGACCTGAGTAGGGTTGTTAATGCCAGGACCTTCTGAGACTCATTAAAGTCAAAGGGTCATCTATGTAACAACAATAATTCAACAACAAAATTAAAATCACTCTTGTTTTATGTCCTGCACAGAAGTCCTACACAGAGCGTTAAATTACACATTAGCAGCAGGCTACTATTCATTCTCTCTCTTATTCACTCTCTCTGTGTCTGTCTGTCTGTCTGTCTTGGTATATACCTCTCTCTCTCTCTCTCTCTCTGTCTGTCTGTCTCTCTCTCTCTCTCTCTCTCTCTCTCGTGTGTGTGTGTACTTCTATACAATTGTGTGTGACTGTGTTGTTCCCAGAAAAAGCTTACCAAAGTAACTTAGATTATTTAAAAGGAAAGGATTGAAGGTGAGAGTTGAATAAAAACATTAGTAAAAACTGTGAAGGCTGGCCCACTGAAAAGGTTATAACTTGCTTTGTGAAAACCTGTCTCTCATTACAAAGCTGGTGTTCAGTATATTGTAATTTACTTGGAGGTTCACCTGGTGCTACTTTCTGGTTTGACTTGTGAAGTTACAGTATTTATTTAAAATTGCAATAATACCAAAAAGTAGGCTAGCTGAAGTAAAACATCTCACTTGAAAAGACTACTGTATGGAAAATTGTTTTTGCATACTTTTAAAATCCAAATTATTGTAATGATGATGTTTAGTTGCTCTTCAATGAGGTTTTTTACACAATTCTAATCCTTGGGAAGATTTTTTAAGTCACTCACAATTTGCAGTTGCTTGTTTTTAACCTACATTGGAGAAGGATGAAGAAGTTTTGTCAGTTCTTAGATAGAAATGACTCCCCAGAGTCCTGTTCAGTTTTCATCTGGTTTGCCATGATTTCCCTGTCACAAAACTCAAGACTTTCACACATCCACCACTACAGATGGCATCTCTGCCTTGTGTCCAGTTCTGCACACCTCAATTTAAAAAGGATGCTGACAACCTTGAACAGGTCCAGAGGAGGGTGACCAGGATGGTTAAAGGTCTGGATGAGATGTCTTACGAGGAGCAAACAACTTAAGGAGTTGGGAACGTTTAGCTTTACAAAATGAAGGCTGAGAGGGGATATGATAGCCATGTTTAAAATTTGAAAGGATGTCATATTGATGAGGGGACAGGTTTGTTTTCCATGGCTTCAGAGACTAGAACTCAGAGCAATGGTTTCAAACTACAGGAAAAGAGAGTCCATTTGAACATTAGGAAGAACTTCGTGACAGAGCTGTACAGCAATGGAATATGTTGCCACGGAGTGTGGTGGAACCTCCTTCCTTGGAGGTTTTTAAGCAGAGGCTGGATGTACTCATCTGTTGGGAGATGTACTCATCGGGCAGGGGGTTGGTCTGGATGACCCTTGAGGTTTCTTCCAAGTCTATGATTCTATGACACCACCATCTGAAACATGGCTCCTTGCAAGGCAGAAGAGAGCTGAAGAACCAAGAAGTGGTTCTTGTTGTAAACAGCACTGCTGGGCAATGTGGCAGAGCTTTGTCACTAAAGAAAAGCAAAAGAGTTGTGTTCTTAGAGGGCCATGCCTTCTGCTTACCTCCAGAATGAGTGCTGAATTCCAGCTGGGTGCTCCACTCCGGACTGCATGAAGTGCTGCTAGGTCCATGGTCACTCACCAGCTGCAACCAAAAAAACAAAGAAGCCTTTAAAATTGGTTAAGGTTCCACACCAGAATTTAATCCTTGTGTTCTTTACTTCCATCAGCTGAAGCAAAATTTACATAGGCTTTATACTGAGTGCACTACGTCTATCCAGACTTGCAGCAATGACTCACCAGGAAGCAGGGAGGATCCTTTTCTCAGCCTCACTTACAAATCCCTAACATCAAAAATATTCTGCAAATTTGTTGTTGTTGTGTCGTTACAGTCGTGGCCAACTCTTCATGACTACATGTCCATGGAGTTTTTCTTGGCAGGAATACTGGAGTGGTTTGCCAATTCATACTCCAGGTGCCTACAGCACCTGGTATTCCCTGGTGGTCTCCCATCCAAGTACTAACCAGGGCCGACCCTGCTTAGCTTCCGAAATCAGGCAAGATCGGATGTGCTTAGGGCATCTAGGCAGTTCTATTCTGTAAATTACCTGGGCCCAATGCTGGTTTGTGTCCAAAAGCAGACGAAATTAAGTGTGTTCAGAATGGTAGGGTGATTTTAGTCTCTTTCCTCTTTTGCATCAATTTGTCTTTATTAGAGTTTCTAAACTGGAGATCTAAATTGGAGATATTTAAAAAGTGACTTTATAAGTGCCACACACACCCTTTAATGAGCAAATATTTATATTCAGGTCTCTGAGCTGCCAATACATCACTGTATCTGTTACATTACCCTGGCTCTAAACAAAAGTGTAAGGATCAAAAAGTCATACTAAAGCAGTGATTGATCTGGAACTTTAATTGTCAGACTCATAAAAGCCAAGGTCTTGTGCATTGCTTTGCATGAATAACAGAGATGCTGTTGGAACAGAATAATAGTTACTGATATTCAAACATAATGCAGTTTGCCTTTGTTCCAAAGGGAACCAAGAGATGATGGTCCAAACAAAGTCTCAAATAATCTGGGAGAGGTCTGTAATGCATGATGGGTACTTGGATACATAATATGATTGCAGCCTGCAGGCAGACAGGCTGAATTGGGTTTGGCCTCAGTATGTAGAGATGGGCTTTTGGTTGAATGGTGACAGTGGTTCTACTGAAAATGAGGAGACACAAGAGATCAAGAATTATGGCTTGATTCATTTATAAGAAAAGAAATCCTGTGATATCCTAAAGACAAATGAATTCTGGCATGCACTTTTGCAAGGTCATCTGAGAATAAGCGTATGCATCTTCAAGATGTTTGCTGCAGCCCGCTAATACAACTGGCATTGGGTGGCCAACTCATATGATCCTGAACTTTGACAGTGAAGCATTTGCTTAACAAATGTAGCTCGGTTTAGTCTGTTCACAGGGTGTCATCCTGCACGGATATGGTTGTGTGCTAGTGGCACCATAATGCGCACAGAGTTAGTAGTCTTAATGTGTGCTTTTATTTGATAGGACCCCTTTCAAGACATTATTAAATCTCTAAAAGCTGAAACACAGAAGACAAGGAAGGCTTTTGTTACTAGTTGTATTCTGCAGTGGTCTTCTCATGGATGGCTCTAAATGCAGGTTAGACCTAAATCTGGGGTTCTTGGATGCACACTCAGACATTCAACAAGAAAAAGGGAGTGTATTATTGCCACTGGCTATGCTTCTCAGCAACCTCTTGGGGTTTGAGAGTCTTCTGCTGCTTTCCAGTCTTGTGCTAATCAGAAATGGGTATGCTATTTATGAGGAGACCTGCTCAAGAAGGAACTGTGATTACTCCTTGCATTGTTACAGAAAGAGGTGCTACCATGATACACACATATCTGCATGTTTTTCTTGCTAAAATCTGGTCATGCAAAATGTACGACATATGAAAGAGAAATGGATCTCACTATTAAAAATAAAAAGCTTCAGTCTGCTGTTCAATCTGCTACTTACCAAAGATTATGTATCTTAGAAATCTTTACAAATTGCTACCCTTCCAAAAGTGATCCAAACATCGAAACACTTGTTCCTGCTCCAGGCAATGGAAGTGAAGAGGGGGAGAAATACACTACTAATAGTCTTTGGATACTGTATTTTGATTTTAGAAGGCAGGAAGTGAACTATTGTTTATCTAAGGCTGTAAGAACAATTCTGTAGAAGTCTCCTTTTCCTGATCCCTCTCCTTTTTCTCACAATGGCACTTATGATATATTGGCAGTCAAATAACACAGTGGCCAAAATCTTCACGTGTAGTGTTGTAAATTATACTAGAGCAGACCTGCTGAATCAATGAAAATTTGATGAGTCAACTCATTAAGTTCCATTGATTGAGATGGTCCTACTCTGATTGTGACTGTTGTATACTATAGAGAAGGTTTGTTTGAATCAATGGACCTTATTTTATTTTATTTTTTAGTATTTTTACCCCACCTTTCTCCTTGGATTGACATAATGATTCAGTGAACCTACTCTAGTTTGATTTAGCATGATAAGCAATAGGATTTTGGTCAATGTATAGCAAGATCTTCTTATCCCGGAACATTCTTGAAAAGCAGAAGTACTACAGGCAGATCTTGAAAGTAAGTTAAGTAAGTCCTTCCATAGAGTGACAGGAGGAACCCAGAATGTTTTTCATACATCACTTTATCTTTTATTAAATGCTCTATCCCTTAATAATGAATGGCTAACTTTGTACCCAAATGCCCTTATGCCTCTTTAAATGGAGGCATCCAGTCACCCATGTGAACTCAACAGGTGTCCAGTTCTCATTGGCATATGTGCTGGAACCAGTTTCTGAATTGCCATCTGTTGAACAAAATTCCATCCATTGGTCACTTGGGTTATAAGGATTGTGCCAGTCAGTACCCCTGCTCTTCCTGCCCATTCTGAAAAACCTTCATGTAGTTTGTATAGATACAGCATGGATCTGGTAAATATCAAAATCATCTATTGGGCACTCAATCTATCAGGCTTTGTCACATTAAAAATAATAATAATTAATGGCTCAGTTAATTTAAAATAGAGGCACTAGCATATCATGCCTTTTTGGTGGAGAAACTCACAAAGGAAACATATTCCACAGGGTGACCTATTAGCTTGGTCTGCTGGGAGCATGAAGAATATATGGCAACATTTATAGCACCATTAAGCTGAAATAACTTTCTGTCTCACTGTGAAAAATTTAGGTGGATGGGAAATAGTCCTCTATCGGATAGACACAGAATATCTGTCCTATTTTGCACAATAGTTATGCGGACAAAAAAAATCAACAGATACGTAACATTTTCTGTACTAGCTTCTGAAGAGGTGGCAGGTTAGTTATATGCCATCAAGCCAGAAATACAGTGGACCCCCCATGTAACAAACGGTTTGTATAACATAAAATCTGTACAACATAAAAAGTTCCGGAGATAGGGGAAATTTGCTTAACATAATTGCCTATGGGGCGAATCCGTACAATATAAAAATGGGATTACTCCATTTTCAATGCATTCCTATGGGAAATTTGTATAAAGGAAAATTTGCATAACATAATTTCATTTGAAACAAATCAATTCTTTTATACAAGCTACCACTGTAATTAAGAGCAACCATAATATTTGAGGAGTAGCTTTGCCAGTTTACTTGACTCTTATACTCCTCCAGGGAGTTTCCATTGCCAAGTGAGGATTTGAACCCTTATCTCCAGACTCCTAGTCCATCCAATACTGAGTATGAAGGGGTACCTAATTGCTAAACCTTGAAACTTTGGTGTCCACTGTCAAAGTGGAACTTGGGAACATAATACTAGATGCCCATTGACAATGCTAGTCATTACATATACATTACAGACAGCTATAAGTAGACAATGACATCCCATAGTATGCCAGAGACACGACTGAATCAGCTCTTCATGAATGAGTAATCATATCTGCCAACACGGCTTCTGCTTATCTCCTCACGACTGGTCACAAAATGAAGCAAGCTACAAGAAGGTATGCAAAGCTCCCATTGCGACAGCCAGGCATTCTCAGAACTTAAGGAATCCCCTCTTCTAATGCCAGGTTATCTGGAATGCCCACAGTGCAAGCGCTAGTGCAGTAGCAGCTGGTGCCTATCAGCTGCTTGGTGTGTGTCTTGTGAAGGAGCACTGGCACTTACTGATGGCTTGTGCCCTTACCCTGACACTTACCACAGGCTGGGTACTGGTGTTACAGTAATGCAGTTCCCGCTGGTCCCGCTCTTGTTGGTTAAGGGTACTGAGCAGAGCTTGTAAGCGTTCGATGTATTGGATGGCACTGCGCAGGATTTCCACCTTGGGGAGCCGCTGGTTTGGGTTCAATAAGGTGCTCCGTTTCAGAGCCTCGAAGGCTTCGTTGACTTTCTTCAGCCGCCGTTTCTCCCTCAGGGTTGCCGCGCGGCGTCTGTCAATGGAGACACTTTTCCTCTTGCATACTTTGCATGCCCAAGGCAGGCACTGTCCAGGACTGTGGTCGGGCAGGGAAGAGGCCTTCTCCTCTATGCCAGGCCTTCCCTCCGGGCACAGGGTCACGGCTGCTCGGTCTTGGTAGGCCGTCTGCTCATAGCTATGTAAGCGAGGGCTCAAGTAGTTTTCCCCGTCATAAAAACGTTGGTCTGTGAAAAAGTATGGGTTGGTCTCTAGCAGTTCCATGGTGAGCGTCTGGCAAGGCAGAGCCTGCGTTGGGGAGTGAAACCGAGGCCCCTCACGCCAACTGCTTGGTGGCATTTAAACCCTGTGCGGGCATTAAATCACAGAGATAAATATAGCAAACCTCCAGGAAACCTGAGCTTGCCCTAAGCTGCTGCTTCACATCAAAACTTGTCCATCTGATTTCATGTACTCTCCCTGTGGGGATTAGGCTGCAGCTTGGGGCAGTGCTGTGGCTGAAGTGCGGTGTGTGTGTGTGTGTGTGTGTGTGTGTGTGTGTGTGTGTGTGTGTGTGTGTGTGTGTGTGTGTGTGTGTGTGTGTGTGTGTGTGTGTGTGCGCGCGCACGCGGGGGGGGAGATGGTGGCTGTGGGGGTGGAGGGAGAGAATGGATGGTGGAGCTGGCATGTGCTCCAGAGCAGACAAATCGCCTCTCACACAACAGACCCATTGGGTTCATTTTCACTTGCACTCCTACGCTGATATTGATGATCAGCCAGCTCCCTCAGCTTGGCAGCTCTGTGAGGCTTTCCTGTCTCCTCTGCTCCTTTCAGTTACAGCTCCATACCAGCAGCCCAAAGCCACCCAGCCCTGCCAGAAAGGAGAGGAGCAACAAAGGCCAGCCTAGTTGTTGTGTTGGGAGGAAGAAGTGCTACATCTTCTAAGCTCTTTAGGCTGAGGTGACATGATTTGGGATACCACCTCCTTAGGGACAATGGGATAGACAAAGTGTGTTTCAGTCTGTCTGTTAAGAATACTGCTTACCCAAGAGAAACAGTTGTCTTGCTGTTCTTGGAAGCCTCCAGGAGCTACTGTTTATTTTTTCAATAGGTCACATGCAAAGAACCAGTTCTGGAAAACTGGACATGAATTGGTCCATGAAGTGTTTAAGATGCATAAGAGACTTTACAAATCAAAATTATTTAAAAGACATTCCTTGTCCTAGTTCAATCTTTGTCCTGTTCAGAATGGCTTCTGATGCATTCTATGAAACAAGTCTGGGTCAAGGTAGCAACTTTATCATTGCTCAGAATGAATATATTTTTATACCTTTTTTAAAAAAATAGTGTGTCAGTGTCTTTTAAACAGGGTATCTGATGGAGGAATGAACCTTCTTTGTAAGGGAAAAAAAAAGGATTCCTTCCTGCCTTTTCAATGTTTCATTTCAAGGTACATGGTGCCCATCCTAAATCATACTCCAACACCAAGAAAAGCAAAAGCTCTGCAGTGATTCACTATTGAGCATTCATGCTGTATAGAAGTGCCACCCTTTGCTCACAGTAGCCATTGAATGGGCAGGACAACAGGGAGAAATAAGGATGGCAGCGTAATAATTCCAGTATCAGAGGTCACTCATAGCAATCATTTGAGTCCACAAGGTGGAGGGAGCTTTTGTATTTCTGTTTGTATACTTTTCTCATTCACCTTGATGGCTCCAGAGTAGAGACCTTCAATCTGATCCAGCACCACTCTTCTGATGTTCTTCAACAATAGAAAAGGCAAGGTCTTAATAAAGAGAGAAGTAAGAATGGGACAGAAGAAGGGTTAATTAATCCCAAACCTCAGAAAATATACTTTCCCCCCAGTATTGGGGGTTTCCAAGATTGTTTGGCATAACAGCAAAGTTTCCAAATTCTGTTCCACCCATGTTATCAGAGAGTCCTTTGTTTCCAGAAAGTCTGTGCTTAGCCTTGAACGCTTAAGCGACCCATACAAATTACCCCAACGTCCTATTAAAGGAGAGGGACATAAATGCAAAGCAAGAAATTTATGAGCCTGATATATCCGCACATTTTAGCAAGCATCTCTGTACATGCCAAATCTCTGTACATGCTAGATAGCACAATGGTTTTGGAGGTATCTGGTTGGGGTTGGATTCCTCATTGTGCCTTCTTGACAGAGGCTGACCTCTAGGATCTGTAGGGTCCCTTTCACCTCTGCAGTTGAAAGATGATGATGATAATATAGCCATGCTCTTCTGCTATTTTCTTTCTTTCTTTCTTTCTTTCTTTCTTTCTTTCTTTCTTTCTTTCTTTCTTTCTTTCTTTCTTTCTTTCTTTCTTTCTTTCTTTCTTTCTTTCTTTCTTTCTTTCTTTCTTTCTTTCCAATAAATTAAACTAAAGCATGATGACTTGCCCCAAATGCCCCAAAGAATGGGATGGCTGATCATAGATTTCAATCCAGGTCCCATCAACTTATATCCGGTATTTTTGGCCATTACACCATATGTCAGGAAAGGTTTCCTTTTTCACTTCCCTTCCTTTGCCATTCTGCTTTTGGATGGCTAAGGCTGCATACATGCCTAAGCGCATTTACTGGGGGTGGGACTGAGTCATCTGAGTCAATGCAGAAAGGACAAGCTTGTAAGAATCTACCTACATTCGGCCCATTTCAGTACAGCTTTTCCCCAGGCCAAATACCAGCCAAGGGACCGGTCAATGGAAAGAATGTCAGCAAAAAAATGTGGTGATATTTTCTCTTTCAAAATCCCCTGCCTAATGAGGAGGGACTTTCTATTTGACGTGCATTTCTCAGCCCACAAGCTCAATGGGTGGGACTTGGGGCAGATTTCTGGCATGTTTCAGGTCTGCCCATGCACAGATATTCTATGATTCATCAGAGAAGTCTGGGATATTTTTTGGAAGTTCATAACTGAACTGCCAGTCAAGACTAGGATTTTATGTTTAATTTTAAACAGAGCACAAATATCTGTAGTTTGAGAATGTATCTGTAACGTTCAGAGCTTTGCTGTTCCAGCTCGTATTCACAAGGCCAGTTCTGACCACCATGGTTTAGAATAAGGCATCCCCGGTGCAACCTTTTGGGCTTACAAACCATTTCAGTGCAATCAATAGTGAGGGAGTAGCAGTCTAATTACAACTGAAGACTCACACAATCTTTTCCTGGTTTAGAAGATCACCAATGAGTTATAGCAAACATTGGGCTTGTATCCTTTCCCCCTTCCTTTGCGTATGTGAAAAGAAAGAAGGTGGGGATGCTTTCATTTTGGAACAAACTGAAGTTCTGCATCATAGTCTATAATTTCTTCTAATGACAATTAATTGCTGTTTGTTCAGTTTTTTTTAAAAAAATCTGGATCCCCAATTTTATTCCAGTTCTAAACAAAGGTTAAACTAAATTACAGTTTTTAGAGAAGATTCTCATTAAGAGGCAATATATTTTTTTATCTTAGCATAACTTTTTTTTCATCTGCCTTCTTTTATTTTTGTTTTGTCATTGGTTGTTGGTAGGTAAGCACGGGCTTTATTTGCAAGTCTGATTGCTCAGCCGTGGAACTTTGAAATAATTACATATCTGGAAGGAAAGCATACTACCAGTTTCTGACAGTGATGGTGGTATCTCATCTGATTTGATGGTTTGTTTTGGACAAACCGCAGTCTTCCATGTTTGGGCATGAGGTAGAATTGGTTTGTGTTTAAAATAAAAAGAGCAGTAAAGGAAAGTTTTCACTTTCTTGCTCTAAGGCATAAATCTCAAGGCTTGCTGAAATAAAGGGTGTGACTACACTGTTGAAATAAATCGGAAGCTGGCTCACTGTTTTAGAAGTCAATTAAACACCACATAATCTTTGTGTCAGTAGGTGTATCCTCATGTAACAGCCTATTTTACAAGGTCAAGTCCCCCCCCACCCCCACCCCCACCCCGATCAAGGCCCTGGAGATTTGAACTCATTCAAGCTAATAAGGTATTCCTTGACTATTTGTTTATCCATCTCCAGCTTTAATCCTGTCCCCTCCATTTGCACTTCATATTTGTCTGTAGGGCCATAGTCTTTCCTTTGGGAGAAAAACTGCGCTAAAATAGAAATGGAAGACTTCTGCAGTCTCTCTGCAACCTGTTATTTTTCCTTCTCCACTGAGAAGCTGAATCACTGTTTCTTTTCTTTGTCTCTTGTTGCAAACATCCTGAAGGAATATTTTTTGTTCCTTTTAGTTTCTCTAGCTAGCCTCAACTCATTCTCTGCTTTTGCCTTCCTAATGCCATCCTTGCAAATCCTTGCTATCTATACTTCCTTGGAGGCCTGGCCTGCTTTCCTCTTCCTATACATGCTCTTTTTGTTTTCAGGTCCTCTCTGAGCTTTTTGTTTAGCCACACTAGGCTTTTTTTTGGCTGTCTCCCACCTTTTTGTTTATTGGAATTGTTTGTACTTCCTCCTTTTGAATTTCTTGTTTTAGAAACTCCCGCCTGTCTTGGACTCCTTTTCTTGTTAGGATATTCTTCCCTTTATATATGAATTAGCACTTTTGTCGCACCACTCCCATTTCCCCCTCTCCTCCTTTTAAAAATCATCATGTCCATTGCCCTTCTGTATAGCTATTGGGTTGTGTTTTGTTCTTGTGTAGGGAATTTTTTTACTGATGGATCAAAACTGCCTTTTAAAATATTAAATATTGTATTGTTTTGAAGTGGCATAGCACTAGATCAATGTGCCAAACAACAACTTGGTTTTTTAAAGTGGCAATGAATTATAAGCAAGAAATAAGCAATACTGTCCTGACAGATATTTTAATGGTCAGAAAGGGAAGCACATAGGTTATAATTTGGAAGCTGAAGGGACTGGCAAAGCACAAAAAACTAAACCGCCATTGAGGTAGCTGCCCCCAGTTTCCAGCACTTACATGATGCCACAATAAAATAGAAACATATAAGAAAAAAGGGAATTGTTCACACTACAGGGTAGCCAGTAATCCAAAACCCATTTAATACTCAAACCTCACTGACGCAATTTACTTCAACACAGGCCAAAATGAGTCAAAAGGTTTGAAAAGAACTTATTCAAAATAAACAGCCCCCATGTGGGTATTTTTAAAACCTCACTTTCTGGCCAAATATGTGTACTTATCTGTACATTGTATCTTTGGAAATTTTCAATTTAATTTAAAGCATACTGAGATTGATACAAAAATAGGAGTATTACACTGTATAGTCAAACCCTAAATCATAATAACTTATCTGAAACTGTGATTAGACTTTGTCTATAATCTGAATGTAGCTTCATCCTCCACTGAATAAGTTTCCTTTGACTTAACCTGTTTAAAACATATCCTGAATTCTATTCCATTACCACTTCAAGCCCTTGTGCTGGACTGCATTATGAAACCATCGTTCCAAGATGCATTTAAGATGCCAATCTTTTCTTTGGGTCTGCAATTTAAGAAGGTTGTGTACCTCACCCAAGGCAAATTTACTGGAGTCCCAACCAGGCTTTTTGTCCACAGACTTATTTAAGAAAGAAGCATTGGTATCTAAATCATGATGTTTTCCATCAGCCAAATCATGTTAATAATAATCGTCTTGGAACTATACAGCTGGAAGGAATTCTATGGATCATCATGTCCAGCCCCTATCAAGGAGGTACAAGTGGGGAATAGAACTCTCACCCTTCTGCTCCACAGTCAGAATCATGTTCTTGATAGACTAGTTTAAAGGGTCACCATCTTGAAGGGGATGGAACTCTATGCTAGCTTTTCAATTGAATATTAGCAACCTGAGCAATCATCTTCCTTAACTCTAAACATTTTAGGACCTCAATACTTGGCACAATGGCTCCTCCCACAGAGTACTGTATTGCCCGTGTCACGGGTTCTTCCCAGCAGGGCGCCTGAGGACACCAACCTTAAGGCTGGCTCAGAAAACTGTAATGAGAAACTGAGCCTTCTCGGTGGCAGCTCCCAATCTGTGAAATTGACTGCCCCCAGAGATCAGCCTGGCACCCTCACTATGAGTTTTTAAATGCCTGTTAAAAACTGGTCTATTCAAACAAGATTTCTCTGGTCTTTCATTCTTCTTTCAACACTCTTTTATCTGCATTTACCGAAATACGAAATACGAAATATTTAATAGGGACGTAGGCCAACATGCATTTACCTTTTTGCATTAATATCACCTCTGCCTTGATTTCTGTAATGTGTAGATTGATAGTTCGTTTTAGTTTAATGAGTAATTGTTTTAGTATTATAATGTTCATTTTTATGTTTGTGTTTATAATTGTTTATTTGTTCTTGTTGAATTATTTATTTTGTCTATATACCACCCAGAGTAGCTAATTGCTAGACATAAAAGATAAACAAACAAACAAACAAACACACACACACACACACACACACACACACACACACACACACACACACACACACACACACACACACACACACACACACACACACATACATACATACATACATACATACACACACACGTCCTTACACTGAATCTTATTTATATGTTAGGGTATGCTATGTTATCCAGTTTTAAGTAGGTCAACACTATAATTTATAAGTAATGTTTCATTACCTAGTATTTTCTATATTGTTTCAGTGAAACTGCTCCAAGCTGCAAAGATGTGCTGATTTACCATTCCCATCATCTTGAGCATAACAATATCCAATGACCAACCTAGCTGGGAATCTGAGTTCTATGCAACACATATCCAGGATACCAGATTTGACAACAGTGGCTTCAGATAATTTCTCATTGAATTTTGGTTGAGGTATTTACATATTTTGCGAATTCACTTTACTTTCTGCATCATTCAATAGTAGCTGTTGTTCCCTCAACTGCTGTTCCACAGCAGGATAAGTTATTTTCAGGCTGAAGGAATATAATTATGGACTGAAGCCATCCATAACAAAATAGTGATGAAATAATAATCAACTAGATCTGGCCTTGTTGTTTCACTGCCTATCATTAGGAAAAACAAAGTGACCACCTCAGGCAGATATCCATCCTTTGGCAAAGGACTGACCATCCTTTGAGCAAATTGTCCCTTGGTAAGTATGTCTGTCGTGAGTGAATAGTGGAGTAAAATAACCCTTTTCTTTGATTCATTGGGATTGTATTCAATTAGGCAATAAAATGAAATCTTACTCCAGTACTGGTCTCCTTATTTATTTATTTATTTTAGAGTATTTTTACCCCACCTTTCTCCTTGGAAAAAGACCCAAGGCAGCTTACAGTAATGAGGGATAATATACCGTCCAGTACAATTAAGACATTTTCAAGTATTTAAAAACAAGGAATTGAGGGACATTTTACAGCATTCACTGATTGGCATCCAAAAGAACACCCATAGTTGGTAACACATACTTCAGAGTTGCTGTTTGAACAATCAATATAGAAACCAAATCCACTGTTTACCTTTCAATCACCAATCACCAAACGAAGGCAGGTTAATTTGCAACTTCTGGCACTCCTCTAAAAGCTCCACAATTGGAAGATAATCAAAAACCGATTGCTTCTTAAAGCAACTCTCCTTCTAATTGTGAAGCTGCTGTCTTGTCTGTTTCTGTTTTCAGTCATTAAGGTGCCATCGGATTTTTTCTATGATGTTTACTGGAAGATAAAACCCAGATTATTCTGTGTCTCTTCCATGTAAAACCATTTCTTTATGTTTTGTTATTGTTGGAGCATTTTCTGGGCTTGTTGCAGGATCTGCTTGTATTATTTGACATTTGCTGTTTATTGACTCTTTTATCCAAATGCATGCAGATCCTACAGGGGATGATCTACTTGGCTGTTTCTCCCTATTTCATATTCACAATAGCCCTCTGAGATCAGTTGGAGTCTGAACTAAAAGCAATTAGCCCAAGACAGACTTTCATGTGTAAGATGGGGATGTGAACCTGAATCTCAGTTACACAAAGCTCCACAAGTTACATCACAGGGTACTCATATGCACCTTCATGTACATGTATATAATAAACAACTACATAGTATTTCCCTTTGCTCATGTACCCGGAGAAGTCAACATCCCATGTATGTGGCCCTCTTTGGTGCACTCAGCAGTTCATACTCTATCAGCACATGGGTTGAAACAGGTTTGACTCAGCTGGGCAGAGCAACCTCTCAGCTCCGTAATGCCTGTGTTGCATATGGACTTGGGAGCTCTTCCCTTCTCCCTCAGCGTCTGGAGGCGTCAGCTAGGGTGGAGGTGGCTTCTGTGACGGCGTAATTCCAAACTGGCCAGAGGGATTAGGGCTCTGCTGCCGGCTGTCAGGTTAGACCATGATGGATGTTCACTGATGGTAACAGCACAAAGGCGACACTGTGTGTGTAAGAGGCAAACGTGTTCCAATCTGTCATGGGCTGACATTTTTTGTGTTAAGAGGAGGAGAGCGGCTGCAGGGCCCTTCATGGGGGCAGCTCACAATCAAGGAGGAATATTAGCTACAGGGTTGACATGAGCCTCGTCTCAAAATGACAAAGAGTCTGGGGAAACTACAAACATCAGAGTTTTATCCCTGAGCTTTGTTTTTTGCATTTGAGGTATTCTGGGTCTCTTAGTATTGTAGTCACTACCTTTAATGACTGACGAATTCTGGGAGTTGTAGTACAAACAAAGCAACTTGGACAAGCTTTGGCAATGCCTATGTTTTCAGTCATGCACCAAAAATGGGCAAGATAATTAAGCTTGATCAATTCACATTCCTGTGAATTTTCATTTAGTTTAACTTGTAAACTCCATTATTCCAGTCCCTAAAGAATGAATAATGGATCTGAACAGCAATTCCCTCAAACAACATCTGACAGATAATTTTCAGTTGTATGATACTTGGCATTTTCTTCACCATCTCAAAATTATACTTACATTAAGAATATTGGTAATATGCAGACTGCCTGCCTGCCTGCCTGTCATCTATCTATCTATCTATCTATCTATCTATCTATCTATCTATCTATCTATCTATCTATCTATCTATCTATCTATTGTGCAAATGCACTATTTGGACGGCCCACTACATCATAAAACAAACAAAACATATCACAATAAATGCATAAGAAAATAATTAAAAGAGTTAAAACTGTTAAACAATTAGTAAAACCAATGGCAGAGAAAGAATGTTACATAAGGGGCATGATATTAAGCAGGGTCATTGAGGAAGGCCTCCCTAAAACAAGCAGGGTGTTTGGACTGCCTTCTAAAGAGGGAAGAGGCCAGGCATGGCTCCACTAGGAGCAGGTGACACAGTGACACAGTGACAAAGAACTGACCTCTCATAGACGATGTCTGGGTCTCTGGAGTGGCAACCCACAGGAGCATTGCCTGGGAGGGCAGGGTGCTTATGGTTAGCATAACAAATTGATTAGAGAGTACATAATGGATCTGTTAAAATCTTTTGGTAGAGAGCCTTGCGATCCATCTTTCTTTTCACCTTTGCCATTATCTCGATATCTCTGAACATGCTCTCTGGCTAGCTGCATCTTTAACAAGAGGTTTTGTCCTGCCCTCTTCACCACCCTGCTTTTTCTCGCAAAATAGTCATCCTTTATACTTGCAAGTGCAGGCCAGGGGATTGCATTTTTGAGGGGATGAGGAGCTGGGCCCATGTAGGTTGAACTGCATTATTCATCTCATGCTCCTTCTAGCAAATTGTGTTCACGTTCATGTTCCCTAACCTTATGCAGACTAGGGTCTCCAGGTCTCCAGGTGGTATGTGAAGTCTCAGGGTGTTGGTTTGCTTTCCTCGGTCTCCAGGGAGAGAATCCTGAAAGCAAATGGTGCTGCAGGAGGAGAGCATTTGGTTTCACTGTGCGAGTGGCTTAAAGCCTCAGCACCCATCCCCTCCCATTCTCAAATGGTGCCAAAGCTTACTGGCTTAGCACAAAGGTGTTTGTATGTGTGTTGTCTGCATAATATTTGCTTAGGATACAAAGCAGGGGATCCATAGTTTGGCTCACTCTCTCAGCACACACAGATGGAGACACATTAGTTTGCAAGTGTGATACAAACAAGGCTTCCTGCCACACCAGCACATCAGAAGGCCCACCCTCTGCTCTCACGTTTTGGCCTTGGAATCTCAGGGAAACTGCTGAATGAGCATTGGCACTGCATGAAATCTCACTCCCAGGGTTTTCTGATCTTTATCCGCATTACTGTGTGCAAGGCATTTTTGATACTGCTTAGTGTCTAGTCCCTAGCCCCCTAATGCCATCACTGGAGTCGCCACGTTCTGGTCCAAGATCACAAAAATCCAGAATCCATGCCCATGGGCCAATCTTTAGGGGGCTTCTGTGAGATGACATTCAACAACGTATCTACTTTAGAAACCCATGTCCTGGGCTGGCCAAAGCCCATTCTAGCAGGCAGGTAGGCAGGCAGGCAGGAGGCATTTGTGCTGCAACTCCCCACCTCTTTGAAATGTCCTGAAGTAGAAGGGAAAGCTGGTAAATAATGTACAGCAGGGCTGCCCAACTCGTCAACCGCGGGCGACTGGTAGCCCGGGAGGTGCTAAGAAGTCGCCCACCAGGTCCCCGCCCACCTCCCAGCCTGGGGCCGCTTCTCCTGGTGGGGGAGAGGGCAAGCACCTCACGGGCTACAGGTCGCTCCTCCTCCACCACCGCTGCCAGTGCCATGAAGCTTGTGGGAGTGAGCGGGCGCTCCTCCTCCACCACCACCACCACCGCTAGAGACAGAGCTTGGGGGGGGGCGAGTGGCCGTTCCTCCTCCTCCATGGCTGGCTGGGTGGGGAGCGAGCGGGCGCACTGCCGCAGCTGAGCTTGGGGGGGCGAATGGCCATTCCTCCTCCTCCATGGCTGGCTGGGTGGGGAGCGAGCGGGCGTGCCGCCGCCGCTGAGCTTGGGGGGGGCGAGTGGCCGTTCCTCCTCCTCCATGGCTGGCTGGGTGGGGAGCGAGCGGGCGCGCCACCGCCACTGAGATTGAGGGGGAGTGGCTGTTCCTCCTCCGCTGCCACCACCAGTGCTGGGGAGTTTGGAGGGTGGGTGGGTGGGGAGTAAGTGGGCGCGCCGCTGCCACGGAGCCTGGCAGGGGGCAAGCGGGTGCTCCTCCTCCCCTGCCGGGAGCTTGGTGGGTGGGGGTGTGAGTGGCTAGGCCACCACCGCAAAGCTTTGTGGGGGAGCAGCACTTCTCCTCCACTGCCGCCACCAGCACTGCAGAGCTTGGTGGGGTGGTGGAGCAAGTGAAGCAGTCCTGAGGACTCTGTGTGTGCACGCACTTGCGCGCACACACTTGGGAAAGGAGCCCGCGTGAACGTTCCATGAACAAAAGGAGCCCGCGGGCTGTTCAAAGTTGGACAGCCCTGATATACAGCATAGCTACATATATTCTCAATAGGTCAGTGCACAGACAGTCAAAATGTACGGTGAATTAAAAAGCAATTGTGGGTTTCTTCTGGTTTGTGGAGCACTTTGTATACCTGCAAGCTTGGCAAAAGTCTTGCAACAATCTCAGTTGCAGAAGTACAATAATCGCCACAGGATTTATTGATCTAATTCCGTTCCTAAGCACATTAACCTACCAGGGATGATTCCTACTAGTATAATTGGATTAGGTCCCAGAGCCAAGGCCTCTGACAATTCATTGCTTTGTATTCTCAAAGGCTTCCACAGCCGGGATCGGATAGTTCTTGTGAGTTTTTCAGGCTGTTTGGATGTGTTCTGGAAGTTTTTCTTGCTGACATTTCGCTACACTCTGTGGCTGGCATCTTCAGAGGGCAAGGAACGCAGGGAACTAGGAGTTCTCTCTGCACTCTGGGGTATAGAGTGAGTGAGACTGGGTTTTTTTTTTAAGTTGTGGGAAAGAGGAAACTTGTCCTATGCAGGAGAATAAGTGTTAGTCATTGTTTTGGGATGAAGAAGTTTTATAGCAATCAGGGGTTGCTCCTTGCCCTCTGAACATTCCAGCCACAGAGTCTGGCGAAACGTCAGGAAGAAAAACTTCCAGAACACATCCAAACAGCCCGAAAAACACACAACAACTATAAGTCATTGCTTCTTTTTCTACTTTCTTCTTCTTTTTAGCGTCTGTCCCATTTGGTAGTTGGGTCTGCTATTCTGATTTTTGCCTTCCACTTGGCACAGTCATGGGCTAGGTCCAGGTGAACCCAGGAAAACTTCATTTTGTTGCCAAGGGTGTTTATCCAGCACTGTTTTGGTTCTCCCCTCAAATGGGATCAAATTACCCCCAGGGTGTGACCTTTTTTGGCTAGAGTTTCCTCATCAGCATGCAAGAGATGTCCATTACCAACACAGTTGGGTTTCATGCATCTTGTTGGCGATTGGTGCAATGCCATATTTAGATCAGAGGACATCATTGTACACACAATTATTTCATGTGAGGCTGGAGGTCCATCATAGCATCCTTGTCTCCATGACACCATGGTGACATCTTAATCGCCAGCCAGCATACCATGCCATAGAGCACAATGGGTCATACAATGGTGCAATAGATCTTTGACTTTAATTGGTCACTGATCTTTTTGTCATACACAACACTTGTTGGTATAGAGCATTTTTGCTAGGCACTGTTGATCCTTGATGTGACTTTGCTGTTCAGACTCCTATCAGCTGTGATCATAGAACTCAGTTATTTTAACTCTTCAGTTCTTAGTAAGTCAATACCATTGATTTGGATCATGCCCCATTCATTTGGGTCAGTTGTCAGATACTCAAGATCTGCCTTACTCTCCTATGCAATCATGGTGTTGTCAGTGTAAAGGAGCATCCAGGGTGCCAGATTCTGCAGATCATGAGTGGCTGAATCCATAACCAGAATGAAAAGAAGTGGGGAGATTGTCGATCCTTGGTGGACCCCCAAAATGATATGAAAATCATAAGAACATAAGAACATAAGAAGAGCCATACTGGATCAGTCCAAAAGCCCATCTAGTCCAGCTTCCTGTATCTCACAGTGACCCCACCAAATGTGTGCATGAGATTAGATATCTGTCTCCTGATAGCACTCCCCTGCATCTGGCCCTTGAAGTACCCTGGTTTTAAACCTGGAGATTACACATCTCCATCATGGTTTGTAACCTGTGATGGACTTTTCCTCCAGGAACCTGTCCAATCCCCTTTTGAAGGCATCCAGGCCAGATGCCATCACCATATCCTGTGGCAGGGAGTTGAGGTACCAGCAGCTGATTGCACATGGTTCTTCATAGAGCAGTTTGACCGAACTAACAAGTTCCTCTGAGACTCCATGATGTCACAGTGCATAAGAGATGGCATCATGTGGGATTCAGATAAACACTTTCTCATGGTCGAGGAATAGAATACTGCATGCACTGGTTTTCATTTCTCCCTGTGTTTTTCAAGTAGCAGCTGGGCAGCATGAATTGTGTCAATTGTTCCTCAGTTCTTGACAACGCCAGCTTGACTGATACTTAGTTGTACTATGGTGGGGATTTGTGTGTTAATGACTTGCTCAAAGATTTTAAGAGTATGTAAAAGTAATCTAATTGGTCTGTAACTGGCGCATTGGGCAGGGTTCCCCTTCTTTTTCCAAACAGACACTGTCATGCTATGTTGCCAATCATCAGGTATCTTCGTCTCCAGCACAACCTGGTTAAAGAGCTCCATCAGCCAGTCACAGGTATTCCAATGTTGCATCTTCCACAGTTCTGTTGCCACAGCATCTGGTCCTGTGGCCTTGCCCATTTTCATCTGCTCCATTGCCACAGCAACTTCATCAGATGTGATAGGTTGCGCAGGCCTTAAAACTAGATGAACATATGGGATTGGCGGGTGTGGAAACTCTTCTGGCAATTCATTGCTAAGGTAAATTAATAGTGATAAAAGTAAATAGGATGTTCTATATATAAAACATAAAGAATATATGAAAACTCTACATCCTGTAGAATCATTCAGCAACTCTAATAGGATCACCAGATTTACATGATACAGGTTGTACTATCACTGCAGGTGTCTTGTATCTGTTTGTATCTGTGCACACTTGAGAGAGAGGAGAGAATTCTCACTGTGAGTCGTTCTGAAGAAGGAGAAAATCTGATTTTCATCTGAGGTGGAACTAACGTCCAGGAACCAATCTCCACCCATTTCTTGTTGAGACTAGAGCTCTGCAGTGTATATGCAAGTTGTGCGTGCACAGTGTCAAAATGCACACAAACAAACTGAAGGGAAGGGATTGGAGAAAGAGCTGGTGGATGTGTGCATTTGGGCTCATTGTGCAGTTTGAGCACAGCCAGGAGTGGAGAGCCAGACTTGTAGCTCATGAACAATCTTGTAATCTCAGCACAAAGACTGGATGAAATCTCTTTCTGCCATGTATGGGATTTCAGCTGTAGCAGAAAAGGTGGCTAAAACTACCATTTCTGAGTACACTGTACTGCCTGTCCAGGCACCAAGAAATTGGGTCCTGCCACAATTCAGGGTTGAAATACTTCCTATTTCAGCTGTTGTCCAGGTTCTTTTAGTACCTCTTTTCCCACAAGCACTTTTGGTCCCAGCTCTTGCCTATCCATAGCTCTGTGACACCACAAGGGCCTGCTCTCTAGTCTGCGGTTTTGGCAGCGGGATGTGGCTGACCTGCTGCTTCTCTCTCTGCAACAGGCATGTGTTATGTGAACACCTGCAGCTGAGGAAGACGCAGAGGGTACCAATGAGTGGTTGAAATCTTGCTGGACTTGGCGTAGCACAAAATTACATGAGTGGACGATCACAGGGAGCCTGCGTTGTGTGCCTGGTTGCACAACTAATTGTGCAGCAATTTGTGAAACAAAACCTATAGTTTGTTGGGTATGACTTCTGCTTGAGTCCCAATTTCACAACTCCTGAATACAATGAGGACCCTTCCAAACTTTCAAAGTATTTTACGTGTCTTCACCCTCCACTGGTATTGTTTTCCCCGCTATAGTTTTATGTGCTTTTTCTGCTTTGCTCAGTGTTTAAAGAATCTCCCTCTGGCTATCTCCTTCCAGGACTTCCCCTGCTACCTTTCTCCTCAAGATCCAGGTTCTTGCTTCTTTCCACCCACTTATCATATATTATTGCTGTTTTGACAATGACAAGTTGTAACATATTTTCGAACAGCTGCTCTGCCCCTGCCCCGCAATGCTCTGCGGACACCATCCGCCCTTCTTGCACCCCCTCTTGTGGAATGTGGAACAGGCCTTTTCCCCTGTGCTGACACACAAGATTTCCATCCTGAAGTGAAGGGAACAGATGCTCTGATAAAATGGGTCTCTCTAGCAACAATCTCTCCTCCCTGGGCACTGTTGCTCCCAGAGGACAATATTTACCGTCTATAGGGAGTTGCACAGCAGAGCATGGGTTAACAGTTGTACCTACACCCCAGAGTAAACTTACCTATGATTTTTCCTTTTGGAGGGCATTGAAATACAAGACAACCATTGACAACTGGGTCCCGCACCACCACACCCACACACCTTCATTGCACTTCATAAAAATCAGAAAGCAGCGCAACATCCACATTCAGGGAAAGCATATCTTTCAGTCTCTTTCAACAGGTGTTGACACTCCTTATGTACTCCTTATGTACCTGGCTGTCTCTTCATCCATTGTCAGAGAAGCCACTGTTGATCCTTTATGGCTATGCCATCACTGTTCCCCCTCTTCACAGTGTGTGATGGTCAGCAAAACCCAAATTGCTTTCCATATTTGGGGGGGGGGAATCTCCTCCTTCTCCTTCTCCTCCTTCTCCTTCTCCTCCTCTTCCTCCTCCTCCTCCTCCTCCTCCTCCTTTAGCCAAATGTAAGTTCTGAATATTCATGCACTGCCAGAGAATGTCGAAGAGAGCATGTAACCCACCAAATTATCTCAAATAGCTACAAGGAAAGCCAATATGGAAAACAGCATAGCATGTAGCTGGATCCACTAAGAGCCACTAAAGTAAGCCATTTACAGAGTCTGCAAGAGATGCTTGCTTTCCTTTCCCAGAGGAGAGCTCTTAAGAAATAGTACTGTATAATCAGAGTGTGCAGGATGAAGTGTGATTCCAATCTCTGTTTAAAGCAAGCTGTGTGGTGCAGTGACAACAGTACTCTGCTTGATGTATTATCTCCACTTAGCTGAGCATTTCACAAGAGGGATTTCAGCCATTGACTGGACTGAACCACCCTGTTGAAACAAATGAGTTTTGGAGGTTAGGAAACTCACCTCTTAGGATACATTAAATAATCCTCTTTTTACATGTAGACATTCTGGGTGGGGAATATGTTAGGACTCTTTCACACGACCCCTAAAATCCGCGACAAATGGCTCCCAGATCCGGAGCGTAAAATTGTTTCCCCACCAGCTCCGGAGTGTACAAAAAATTAAGTGCGACCACGCCCACCTAAGCGTGTCCCAGTGCACTTTTCAAGTACCTGCTCTCCGGGGGGGGGGGGTGAAAATTCCTGATGTGGATGTAACGTAGTGAGTGCCGGGCTCTCCTGGCTTCTCTTTGTTGTTTTTTTGCCCCCCCCACCCCTTTAAGAGATCTGAATGCAGTGCCGGGCACAGAGCGAGACGGCAGAACGGAGGTGAGCGGCATTCTTTTCTTCCTTTTTTTTCTCTCTCTCCCCCCTCACACAGACAGCAGCCAGGAGTGCGGAGGGGGTGGGAACACAGGAACAGCGACAAACCCCTAAGATCTCTGGTCCGAATTTAAGTGGCCAGCGGATCTTAGGGGTCGTGTGAAAAGAACCTTAGAGCAGTGGTTCCCAACCTGGGGGTTGGGACCTCTTTGGGGGGGTCGAGCGACAATTTCACAGGGGGTGCCATGAGCCAGTGAAGAAAAAGGCACAAACAGCTTGGGTCTGGAGGAGGGGAAGAAGGGGATGAAGAGTGAGTTACAGCTTGATATGTTGGAGGGTATGTCAGTCAATGGCACCGGAGACTGCGATTGGCTGAGGGTGCCTGTAGAGGGAAGTTCTCTATGGCACCTGTGGCAGTGGCCTGCCAAAGGGGGCTTGTGGCCTCTTCCAAACAGGGCAAGGAACAACATGAGGAACTGTATTAAAGGATCATGGCATTAGGAAGGTTGGGAACCACTGTGCTAGAGGGTAGTATGCAGAAAGACCAGTACAGAGGGGAGGAGGGACTCCTAAGATAAGCAAGAAAACCTTTCTTTTTAAAAGGCCCACCTCCTCAAAATCTGCACTGACAAATGTAGGCTCCCACATCTTCATCAAGAAAACAGTAGATATCTAGAGGGTTGCTCTTATGTGATAAAGGCGCGGAAGGCCATTTCCTTGTGGAGATTTCTTTTCCTAGATCAAGGTAGGTAAAATGTTCCCTCTGAAGTGGAGCTTTAACCCCTGGTCCAATCACACTTCTCCATTCCCACTAGCAGAAAACTAGTTCTCCCCTGGCTAAGAGTAAAACTATGAATTGCCACTAAGAAAAAGAAAGATGGGGTAGAGTTCTTTTAAAAGGGAGAAAGAGAGTTGGAGGAAATGTCCTACTTGCCCTGCCATACTAGTTCCAACTTCAGGGGAGATCCTGTGTTCCCAAACTGTAAGACAGAATAAGAAAATTTCCACCATGCCATATGCATTGTTTAGTTGCTGTAACCTAATACTACTTACTTTATCTGTTGACCTGGCGGGCAAACAGACTTTGAAAAGTAGATCTAACTCAAGCTAGCATGAACTACATTAAATTGTAACATGTTTCTGTTCAGTGAGCTAGATACATAAGACCACCTAGGCAGGACAATCCAAAGACAATTTATCACCTGAGGCAGAACAGAAAACACCTCACTCTGCTCCTCAACCACCCCCACTTCTGAACCAAGGCTCAAAGTACTCTAAATCAGCCATGTGAAACTGGACAGGCCACCAAAGGGGAGAAACACTTTTGCAATAGCCTTTATATGATCATGTGTGACAAGGATTCAGGCTTAAGCAGCTAACAAGGGCCTGCCCCTTTATGATACCCAGAATCTCCTGCCTGGGGTGGTTGCCCCAGTATATCCAGTGGAAGAATGAGCACTGCTGTAGTGGTGCCACAATACAGAAAGGTTCCTGGAAGATTGTGGATAACAATGTTATGAGTTGGGCACACCTATGGCTATCTGTTTACCCATGTTGATTTCAAACTCAAGTCACTCTTCCATCTGGGTAACCTGCACCCTGACATCACCTTTCGAAGAACAACTTTTGGGCACTGCTTGCAAAAGAATGAGAAATGTTAACTCTATAGCCAGGTAGACTGTACGTAGAAACTCCCAAGATCAACATGATTCTCCCTGCTACTGTAAGACCGTCATCACTATAAGCCAGTGGAGTGGAGAATATGTGGTCTTCCAGGCATCGTTGGACTGCAATTTCCATCAATCCTAGCATGTCCAGTAGTAAAGGGAGATAGGAACTGTACATAGTTCAGCAACATCTTGAGGACTGCATGTTCTCTGCCCCCTCTATAAACTGTACTACCAAGTTTATGTACTGTTAACACTGAATGTTGTTCTCTACAGAGTCATCAAGGCAGGTCAAAGCAATATTACCACAGCAGTTACATACAAATCATCCTTTGGTAAGCTGATAAGGTAAAAGTGTTTTGTATGTGAAAGCCCACAAAACCCATTGATCACAATCAAACACAGGTCAATGCGCTTCAGTTCGCGGAAGCCAATGGGCTTAACCATGCTTTGTGCTGTTCTGGATAACCATAGTCTTTTAACACTGACCTAATACCCTGCCTTTTAGCACACATTCGCAGAATAGTAAATATTAATCATTCTAACCTACTTTGAGCATCTCTGTTTGTGAGTACATAAGGAGTGTCTGGGGAAGAGTTGTGAGGCAGAAGGATTCTGATTCTGAGTGAAAATGCAGTGGCAAGAGCCCAAATCCATAGGAAGGTCAGGTGGCTGGGCATATAAAATGACCTGGGGAATGTAGATCCAGGACAAAATATTCAAGACCTCTGCTCCAATATCCCTCAGTCTGAAAGACTGGTAAGTTATGCATGGGCTTTTTAGATTTTTGCCTTGTAATTGCCTTGATTCTGTGGTAAGACCTCTGATAAGAGGCCAGTCATTCTCCTCTACCCTGTTTACAACTACAGTGGTACCTTCGTATAAAGGAATTAATTCGTTCCAAATGAGTGCCCACAGAGCTATGAAATTAATTAGCTGATTTTAGGCAAGTCACAAATTCTCAGCTTGGCCAAACCTCAGATAATCTTTGAACGGAACTTGCTCTATATGAAAGTAACATCCCCACCCAGTTCTTGCAAGCCAGAGTAATGTTATTGCTATTGTTGATCTCAGTGAACAATAATTCATTACACTGAGTACTGTTAGCATGCTGTTGCTGTCAGGCCACACAAATACTCCCTGGTTCCCTACCATGGCCTGCTTTGACAATGCAATGGACATACTCATAAGAACAGAACAGTACTTTGCCACAGTTTGGCATAAAATCTGAAAAAACAACAGTCACCATGCTCTTTAAAATTCCTTCAAATGGCCATAAAAAGAAAGTTTTGGAGGTAACCAGTTATTAGTCCATATACAGTAACTTTGGTTTTGCTCATTACATCTAAAAAGTAACTTCACAAATATTAGTTATATTACTTGTTCCCTAGAAATTTTATTTATTGTATTGTATTGTATTGTATTGTATTGTATTGTATTGTATTGTATTGTATTTTTACCCCACCTCTTTCCTTGGAAAAGGACCCAAGGCGGTTTACAGTAATGAGGGACAATATATAGTCCAGTACAATTAAGACATATTCAAGTGTGAGATCAGGGAATTGAGAGAGACCTTACACTTACAGGATTAAAAAACAACATTAAAGCTACAAGAAAACACAAGCAGTTAAAGAGATAGTAAAAATTCAATGTAAAAGTTATGAGTGATGGAAACTAACATTGAAAACATAGTTACGATGTAATTACACAAGGTGGTTATAAACTCAAAGTCTATATGATCATAATAGGTAGTCCATCATTCAGAGAAAGCTTGCCTGAAGGGAAAGTTCTTTGCCTGTTTCCAGAAATACAGTAGAGATGGGGCAATCTTGGCCTCTAGTGGGAGGGAGTTACAGAGTCTGGGCAGTTTCATGGGTTCCCACAAGATGTACCTGTGAGGGTGGCGGGATGTAGGCACAGATAACTACAGGGTAAATGTCTGATAAGTGGTTTACTCCCAAGCTGTGAGCCTGGCCTACTTCATCAGGCAGCTGTAAGGATGGAAGATGGGGAGAGTTGGAAGAGCCACCTTGAACCCCTTGGAAAAAGAACATAATGTAATTGGAACAAATATAATAGGCCCAGTTTAACTATTATTTATTTATTTGATTAAAACAAATAAGTTAGGTGTGTTATATTTTCTTTAGAGACTAGAACCCAGCTAATACCAATGTTGTTCTGAAGAAAGCAGATTCCTACTCCTTTCTTTTCTTCTAAACCCAGATTACCTGGGCCCTTCCCCTTCATCTTCCATTCTACTCATTCTACCGCATGGGGCAGCTGCTTCTTTGCCCTCCCTCCGAGACCCATCTCTTTGGAATGATAACTAAGCTCCTGAATGCAAGTTATGCTTTGGGTTGCATGTCACACAACACAGTGCATTGTAAACAGACTGAGTCATGGTAGGATGCTCAGCTGTTGAGTTCCTAAGCATGGTGCCAGGGCCAAAGAAAAGGCTATCAACCTCTCAGCAAACACATATGCTCTGACCCCAGTCACAATAATGTCATCTCACAACTCAGGGCACGGTCAGCTTGACAAATTTTCGCTTGGTACCAAACGCAGGCGCAGCCTAGCCAGACCTATTACCCATTTTAAATCCCTGTGTGTCACTTTCTCCGCCCTGATCTTTCATATTCTTGCTCTCTCCAGATTCTCTGCCTTGGAGTTTTCGGTAGAGAAGGACCAAGCTGAGGAAATCAGAAGTAATGGTTTCTCAGGGATCATGCCCCATTGTAGTCTGTTCAAAAATATTTTTTGCTCTCCATTTAGCTAAGGCTTTCTCTAGCTCAGCTGTGGTGCGGAAGAATGATAAAGCTGCAGGCATATGAATGCATTAGCACATCTCATTTTTAGCTTTGCAAGGTTATTTTGAATTGGCATTCATATATTTAGATTGGCTTGGGTGGCACAAGTAGGCCACATAGGATGAAGCCGTGGGGTCTTGCTCCTTCTCGTCTGCTGGTTGTTTCCTATGCACAGCACCCTCTATGGCAAACAAGAGATTACAGTTTCTCCTACATATATGAGTGAATTACCGGCAAGTATCTGATGGCAGAGTTGGAGGTTGGGAGTTCGATTCTCCACTGTGGCACCTGGAAGATGAATAAGACTGTCTGAATATATCAGAAAGCAGGATTTCACAGATAATCTCATCCTCTTCCATTGTTAAAATAATAATAATAATAATAATAATAATAATAATAATAATAATAATAATAATAATAATAATAAAATAGTAGTAGTAGTAGTAGTAGTAGTAGTAGTAGTAGTAGTAGTAGTAGCAGCAGCAGCAGCAGCAGCAGCAGCAGCAGAGCAGTAGTATTGGTAACTCCCACCTCTGCTCCCCCATTTTTGCTGTGAAATGACACAAAACTCAGCAGCAAAACTTTTCGATCTCTCAAGAAAAGAAGTCCAGTTGCCATGACTCAACTTCCAGATGAACTCACCTGGATGACTGAGAATAATCACAGACATAAAACTCAGCAGATTGATGACTAATTTCAGCTCTCTATTGGAGAAATCCTCATCGTTCAGGCATTTCTTTCATTCTTACTTTTCTTATTGCAGCACTCAGGCGTTAACCCTGCCTACTGTATTTAATGTTCATGTGTTATTTAAATTTAGCATTTTGACGTAATATTTCCCTATAGCACCTAATAAAATAAATAAAAGATGTCACTTGGTTTCCTATCTGACTGTATGTTCCTGTTCTTTATTTCTTTTCATTTGTTCCCAAGGTGTTTGAAATATGCACAATGTAAATGAAACTGATTAAGGTAGCTTAACACTGGGCTATCAAGTAAGCAATGGAGAAAAATGAAATGAACAGTGGAATAAACAGCTGTATGTTGTTTATAAGGAGATCAAACCTATCCATTCTCAAAGAAATGAACCCTGAATGTTCACTGGAAGGATAAATTTTGAAGCTGAGGCCACCTCACGAGGAGAGAGGAGTCCTTGGAAAAATCCCTGATGTTGGGAAAGACTGAAGGCAAAAGGAAAAGGGGAGGGCAGAGAATGAGATGGTTGGACAGTGTCGTCTACGCAACCAACATGGACTTGACCAATCTCCGGGAGGCAGTGGAAGACAGGAGGGCTTGGCGTAATCTGGTCCATGGGGTCACGAAGAGTCGGACATGACTGAATGACTGAACAACAACAATGTTTTTTATAAAATTATTATGCCTTGCACCGTATACTGCTATCAAGCAAACAGTGATGAAAGCCCAGATCAAGCACATGTTCCAGATTGTGTGGATCTGAAATGCACTGGACAGCTGGTTGAAAATCTGGGAGGAAATCTTTGTGCACACTTTCAACAATGCAGTAAGATTAAAGGTTGCTTATGTTTTAAATGATATTGAAACAGATCTAGGGAAATCCAAGGCACCCACATGTGTTGTGGCATCCCAAGGTAGCAGCCTTTAAGATAGCAGGCCTGTCCAGCACTTCTTTCTCTTCCTTCCTTCCTTCCTTTCCTTCCTTCCTTCCTTCCTTCCTTCCTTCCTTCCTTCCTTCCTTCCTTCCTTCCTTTCTCTTTCTTTCTTTCTTTTTCTTTCTTTTTCTTTCTTTCTTTCCTTCCTTCCTTCCTTCCTTCCTTCCTTCCTTCCTTTCTTTCTTTCTTTCTTTCTTTGCCTTTGACTTGAACGGAATGGTCTCCTAAACACACCTCGCCTTCAGACCTTATTTTTTGTTCTCCCACTTTCTGAGAAAAAGAGAATTATAAAGTACAGTGGTACCTTGTATAAAGGAATTAATTCGTTCCAAATGAAATTATGCTAAGCAAATTTTCCTTTATACAAATTTCCCATAGGAATGCATTGAAAACAGAGTGATCCCATTTTTATGTTGTACAGATTCTCCCCATAGGCGATTATGTTAAGCAAATTTCCCCTATCTCCGGAATGTTTTATGTTGTACAAATTTTATGTTATACAAGCTGTTTGTTATATAATGGTCCACTGCATTAGATCAAATAGGTATAGAACTAGCTGGAATTGAGTCCACGTATGTGAATGCCACTGATAGGAGCAGAAAAATCCACCCGCGGGCCTGCCCCCTCACTCACCTGTCTGCCCATCTGCCTGCTCGCTTGGTCCCCATCTGCCCAATGGTTTCCTTGTTCCCTTAGCTCACTTGCCCTCTTGGTTGCCACTGCTTCTTATGAGTGGCATAAAAGGTTTACCTCAATGCACCATGAAATAGGTTTTTAAAAGAGGATGCAAAAATTCCTATTGGAGACAAGATAGGAGAAAAGAAATTCAGTTAAGTCATCATTTTCATTTGCAATCCTTACTAAGAAGGGCCTGTTCTAAAATAATACTAGCTTCCTGAAGTATTAAACAAAAATGTGGGCATAAATCCATTTTTTGTTGGGGATGTCACTTTTAACAATGCAATTTTCAATGAAACCCCCAGTTAACTGTCACTGAAGGAGTGGCACTCTGAAATGCAGGAGACCAATAAATAAAAAGTATTCGCTTCAGGTTATTTTTCAGATCAATTGTGTGAGAGTGAATTTTGGTACTTTAATACCTATATTAAATGATAACATTTATACCCTTAGGCTTATATGCCAATTGCAGCTCTATCTAGAGAGAGAGAGAGAGAGAGAGAGAGAGAGAGAGAGAGAGAGAGAGAGAGAGAGAGAACCTGCAAAGGAATATCCATGCTCTGCTATCCACCTGCCAGGATTACCGGATTTTTTTATTTTATTTTTGCATATTCAGTGCTTTCGGACACAGCTCAGCATTTCAAGTTAGTTCAAAACAGAGCTGTTGGGTTAATAAATTGGCTTCTCTGTTCAGATTGTGCCATGCCTGTACTTTATCAGCTGCATTGGCTCCCAGATCATTTTGGAGTGACTCCAAAGCGCTGGTGTTGAACTTGAAAACCTCAAACAACTTGCAGGCAGAGTACCTCGCAAGACATATCTCTTCATGTGCTTACTTCGCTGGAGACTTGTAATCTTCAAGGATCCTTTACCCCTTGAAGTGCATTAACAGAGTCCTTAAGAGAGAAAGAAAGGACCTCCTTGGTTGTGACACCCCATTTATGCAACCCCATCCCCAAAGATACTCCCTTGGCATCTGCACTGTTATCTTTTTGTCACTTTTTCTTTTTTGCTGGGCATTTAGATCCCCCCCTCATGTCTCGAGGCTGTTTTTAAAACATATTTTCCAGTGCTATTGGCTGTTTTTATTTGTTCCATATTATACTGTATTGTATTCTTCTGTTGTTGGATTATTTTTTTGTAATCCACCCAGTGACAGTTTATTACCAGATGGATTAAAATATCATAAAATGTGTAAACAAGCATAAGAATAGCCCTGCTAGATACCAGTGAAGTTCTATTTAGTATGGTATTTGTTCCCACATTGGCCAACTGGACGCCTATGGAAACTACAAGAAGAGCTTGTGTACAATAATAGTTTCCCAGTTACCCAGCAACTGATACTAAGAGGCCAGGGACCTCTGAAGTGATTCAGAAACTTCATCTGCCACAAACAGTGGCTGCCCAAATATTGGGGGACCACTGCAGCTTAGCCATCTGTTTTGTAAGTTTCACAACAGGATTTTTTCCAAGTGTGCCAAAACACAGACAGAAAAACAAATGCTGCCCCTAACATTTCAATGAGAAATGTTGCCTTTACTATTTTATTTTATGTCTGATTTGAGAACATCGCGTATGTGGCATACTGCATTACATTAACTGACCTGATGGCCTTACTGTAGCCACCTTCCAACACAATTATTCTGCAATTCTAATGCATACTTGTGTACTACACACACACACACACACACACACACACACACACACACACACACACACACACACACACACACACACACACACATTCAGAACTAAGTGTTTAATAGAGAGGCAGGTTTAAAAGGTCAACTATATAACAAGGAAAGCCATCAAAGTTTTGCCCTAAAAAAATCAACTGCCTGTTGACTTGGATCACAAAGCAGAAGTTACTGTTGGGACAGGAAGGAGTGAAATGGCTCCTTTGATGAGTCCTTCTGCCCTCCTACATGCTTTTAGTATATTATTTACCTTATAAAGACACTTACTTTAATTGCCACCTGCAGTCATAGTTCAGATCTTGTTAATATTCCGGGATCAAACAAATCTACATTCCTACTTGTTTTGGATATTTATATTTCACAAGAGTATCAGGCTGAGTGAAATGGACATATAAATCCATTTCCAACACAGCTGGGGTCCTTCTCATTTGGGTTTCTGTTCAAATTTATACCTTAAATCTAATCTGCAGGCACTTTCTATTCATTGACCACCTCATGCCTGAAAGATTGCATTCCTGTTGGGAGGGCAAAGGTTTAAATGCATTCTAAAAATAAGCCTGCTGCTATTTCACAGTTAAAAGCCTGCATCTATTTCACGGTTAAAAAGCAAAGTGACTTCCTACTGAAGCCGTTTTCCATCAGGTGGCTTTATTCGCCTGCCATGCATAGCTTTTAAAAAGGTTCAGATTAACGTATACAGTACTTGGCTGTGAGTTTGGGGGAGATTGCAGTGTCTTTCATTAACAAAATCTACATTTCATGAGTCTCACATCAGCACCTAAACCGGGCATTTCGATACACTCTTCCTTCAATGTGAATGAGTGGCAAGCATCCTGAGTGGCACTCTCTCGTGAATTGGGAAGAAACATGATAGAGCCTGCTTCCCAATACAATTGAAATGTGTGTGTGTGTGTGTGTGTGTGTGTGTGTGTGTGTGTGTGTGTGTGTGTGTGTGTGTCAAAAATACCTCTATTAGACCACCCACCCACCCACCCACCCAGACAGAGCGGCACCATCTGTTTCCAGATGTGTGAAAAAAACCCCTAAATCCGAAAATGGCAATGTCTGGTCAAAAAAATAGCCTCTGATTACCCTCTCTGGAAATAGCACTTGGATTATTCCAAACTTGCTGGGCAAAGGCCTGCCAAGCACTCCCACATCACCACACCCAACCCCATGTTATGGCATACTGGTTAAATGCCTGTCCTGAAGGAAAAACTGTGTTCACGACCTGGGGTTCAGTCCCAGGTAGCTGGCTCAGGGTTGACTCAGCCTCCCATCCTTCTGAGGTCAGTAAAATGAGTACCCAGCTTGCTGGGAGGGGG
Organism: Phrynocephalus forsythii; assembly: GCA_029282475.1. Lineage (NCBI taxonomy): Eukaryota > Metazoa > Chordata > Lepidosauria > Squamata > Agamidae > Phrynocephalus > Phrynocephalus forsythii. Next base: position 88,723,837 of record JAPFRF010000005.1, on the reverse strand, counting down.
TGGCAATGTGTAGCCTGCATACGGTAATAAAACTGTAAATCACCCAGAGACTACTTGAAGTGGTATGGGGCGGGATAGAGGCAGAACACTTTCTGCTGAAATAAAAGGTTCCCTCTTTTTTTCATTGGAGATGGGTGACACAGAAATGCAGCAAATGTCTTACCAGTTACCGGGCAACATTTAGCTACTGTTTAGTTGTGTCACCACTGGCCACCTTGCTCTGCTGTACTTTGCCACTAGAGGGCAGCAGCAGCCCATTGAAATCAAGTGAGGTCTCTGTTGCCCAACCCAAAAATCTTATTCTTTGAGCTAAATTTAGAGTCTGCAAGTGTTTTGTGGTGCAGGAACCAGAACCAAACAGTTCTGTATTTGTACTTAGAACAGAAAGGCCTGCCCGTCAGGGAAAGAGCCACAGCTGCATAACCGAGCACCTGCTGTAAGGTGCAGAAAGCCTCAATCAAACCTCTGGCATCTCTAGCAAGGAAGGGGTTGGTTTATAGCAGGTGATGTGAAAGACTTGCACCCAGGACTCAGACATATTGCTGAGAAAGATGACAATGCTGAGCAACGTGAACGTAGCCTAATATAAGGCAGCTTCCTAGGCACTGCATACACAAAAGCCCTAGTCAAGTATTCAAAACTGAACATAAAAGGTGGGAACATCCTAGCTGTACTGCCCTCTGTTGTCAGGCTACACCTCTATCTATCTATCTATCATCTATCTATCTATCTATCTGCCTGCCTGCCTGCCTGCCTGCCTGTATAATTAATAAGCTGCTTTTCTCCCCTTAAGAGAACTCACCAGTTCATTGCTGTGAGCAGCAACAAGCTGAAAAAGACAGCCTCTGTCATGTCTCGAATCTTTCCACAAGATTGGAAACCTGAAAAGCCACAGTACCTAATCACATTGACTTTTCTTTGTGATTTTTCTATTTTCTTCATAGATGGACTGCTGATGATGATCGGTGGGCCTTCCATACTCCCATCTTGATTTTAACACCTTTTAAAAATAACCCCACATGCATGCTTTCAGGTTCTTTAGGCCCCGGTCCCACATCACTTTAAAAGCAGTTTAAATTACCAGATAAACTGTGTCTGAAAAGGCTGTTCCCACAGTCACCGGGCTTTTTGAAAAAAGAAAAAAAAAAGAAAACCTGGTAATGCTCCCTTAAGCGAGGTTTCTATGACTTACCCAGGAGGTAGGGAATTTTTTGCCTTGCTTTGAAAATCCAGCTTTCAAGGAGGCATACACCATGGGATCACGCAGATGATCCGGGTTTCTTTTTCTTTTTTCATAGCACCAACCGGCTGTTCCTGGGGCCGATCGGCGCTGTTTTTTTAAATTTCCCTGCACATCAGAGCAACAGGAAGTTCCATCAGGTCCTCTAAGCATTAATTTCCTTCATCCAAGTGGTCCATTTTTTTACAAATGCTAGCGCCACCTGCTGGCCAAGGAGGGCTGAACTGCACTTTAAAATTAAAAAAAAAACAGCTTTGGACGTGGAAACTCCTGTCCCACATATTAAATCATGTGATGGGATGAAGAGGAAAAGCGGAACCTTCAGAAGATCAGGATCGAAACCCAGGTGTGACCACGGCCTAAGCAGCTTTTTAGACTCATTCCTTACAAGGCATCTCCCATCATAATTAAAGTACAGTACAGTACAGTACAATCAACCTGAAACTGAACAGCAACATGAAAATCCTTTTAAACAAAGTTACACCTGACAAGCATAGTGTCAATCTGCCCTGGAACTCAGTAATGCTCTACCTGTAAAAGTATTTATTTAAACAAATCATTTATGAAACAACCACCTGAAATGTCCATGTATTTAGTAGAGGCGAGGCCACAGACATCTGAGTAGAGAATTTGGGATGAGGCTCATGCAGACACCCTACCTCTCAGGCTCACCAACAAAACTGATTTTAGAAGCGTACTTATGAGCAGTGTCTCTATGACAGATTGTTACACTGGGGCAGGTTCATCTGTTCCCCTTACATCTTTTAACAATTCTGCTTTGTATGGGTTGGCTGATACCTGACCCTTCCTCCTGTGACCCTCAGAACTGCTATTAAGAATAAATTACATATCTGAGATGGGGAACAAGTCTCAGATGAACATGTCCTTAGCATCTTCTTTGGGTCTCTTCAAAACTGACAAGCAAGCCTAGGAATCTATATGCTAGCAAGCCCACATGTTATTTGCTTATTGGAAACTGGTAGGAATTTCTTGGAAATATATTTATGATCTCTTCAGTCCCCAGGCTGTCCTGATTCCAAGTCCTCCTGTTTCAGCAGTTCTGACGTTTGCTGCTGCACTGATGGAGTCCAGGAAGCAGCCACTGCCGTAGCCCTGTTTACTGACTCCTTGCTCCCCAGGATCCTGGTGCCTGGTGCCCGTGTCACAGCTGGTCACTCTTGATCCATTGGGTTAATTGCTTTTTTGAAGAAACTGCTGATGCAGACAGACATTTTTGGCATGGAAAAGTACCCTCGAGGTGTTTTAAATTGCATTTGGAAATTTGTGCATAGTTGGTTCCTGGACATTTGGCTTAACCCCCCCTCAACCCAAGTCTACAGAAGGTAAATGGCATAAACAAAAATAGAAAAGTTTCCATTTCCGTTGCCCATTCTTCACCTTCAACCATCACCTTGAGGTTTTCTAGCAGGGCAAAGTTTCTGCAATGGAATATTTAATTTTCACACTTTTCTTTCTGTTGCTTCAAGTTGACTTGGAACATTTGAGATTCAGAACAGAAGGCTAAGGTTGCAGTGCTACATTTCTCTACATTTGCCAAAGGGCAATTTCCAAATTGGGGGCGGGGTATGGAGTATGGGCCTCCTTCTGTTCAATACTTAACTAAAAGAAAGACAACAAGGAGGAGGAATTTAGAGCAGACTAGTTGCTTGAAAAGATGGGTCTAGCCTTGTTGTTAGACCTTTCTTTTGACTTACAGAAATCTTATGAATTAGTGACCTCCAAAAGTTCCTATGAGTAATATCTCTGCTTAGGTCTGCAGACTGAGCAGACACTGCTTGCTTTCATCTCTTATTTTGTTTTAATCTCTTCATGGTGCTTCCAACTTTTCCCTGCCTTCTTGTCATGTCAGATGGATTTTGTCTTCTCATGATGTACCAAACATATGATATTATGCCTTGGTTCAGCCATTTTTACTTAAAGAATATTTCAGGCTTCATTTGTTCTCTGTGTTGCATCGTTACAGTCGTGACCGACTCTTTGTGGCCTCATGTCCATGGAGTTTTCTTGGTGGGTATACTGCAGTGGCTTGCCAGTTCCTACTCCAGGCGCCTACAGCACCTGGTATTCCCTGATGGTCTCCCATCCAAGTACTAACCAGGGCCAACCCTGCTTAACTTCCGAAATCAGGCGAGATCAGATATGCTTAGCTCACCTATTTTTCATGGTCCGTAATCTCTTTATAACTCCCTTCAAACACCACATTTCAAAGGAATCAGGGCAATCCAGTTTTTACTTTGGGAGCTTATTTTTTAATCCTTTGCTGGTGTTAGGTTAACCAAACATAACATTTCTGAAATATAAGAAAATGCAAGGAAATAACATTATCCTAGTCTACTCCCTCTGTAAACAGATCACACCTTCCTAGCCTGATGGACTTAGACATGCACAAATGCCTTTTTTTGGTAATATGTTTGATACCTGTTTTGTGATTTTATATGTAGCTGGTGAACAAGGCAGTCAAATTCTGTTCTTGATTCTGAAGGTACCTCTTGTTTTCCGCTTTTGGCAGACTGACAGGGTCTGGCATTATAGAATCAGTAGAGCTCGCCTTGCTTGGGGAAATAGATTCCTAGCAGCCTATGCAAAGAGGAAAGAAAACTAATGTCTTATTTCGAGAGCATAAATACATCTTTGCTCTGAGTCAGAAGTCCTGAGAATTCTTGAGAAATTCCAAGGGTAGCAGGAGCTCTGGACGGCATCCTGTCCACCCTCCTTTTTCGGCACATCCCTCTCCCGGCAGTCCGCAGTGGATGAAACTCTCTCTTTCTTCTCTAAACCTGGAAGATGCTGCCAGATTCATTCAGGCACAGCTTGGGTTCTAAACAAAACCACCTTTGAAGGGTGCCCAGGAACAAACAGGTCAGCCTCCATCACGTAGCTGCTGCTTCTCACGTCTCACTAAAGAATCCCTCCAGGCAGCCAAAGGTACTTTGTGGTTGTTGAGTGTCCTCGAAAAATGCATAGTTGGTGATAAGAGGTGCTTTGCCCTGATCATCCGCAAAAGTCCTTCTAGTCTCAAGAGAATGTTGGTGCGTGGAAGGCTGTGCACTCCAGTGGGTAGTTGCATCAGAAGCAGGATATGGCCTGCCTATGCTCTTACAGTGCCTTTCTATCTGCCTATGCTTGTCAACTGCATTACATTAAATAATCTCCCTGTCTATGCTGCCCTTGAAAGTTGTGAGAAGGGAGTACTGTGAAATAATTTCAGCAAATGCATTTCCAAGTCTAATCCCCCTTTCTATGTTCTTTAATGACAAATTGGGTGAACGCCTATGCGCACATCTAATTTCCTCTTCTTTTCTTCTGGACACATTTCTCTACCACCTTCTTAGCCTTCTTGCAATCTAGAAGCTTGACGCCTAATAGCCAAACCCTTTCTTGTTCTGTTTGGAAGCAAGTCCCTTTGATGTGGACAAGACATGTGTGCAGCCATATAGCACAATCTTAAGTACAATATATGGAAGTTGTGTCATGGCAATTGGACATCTTTTCTTGTGAGATTGAAATGTTTCACTACTCATCCAAGTAGCTTTGTCAGTCTGAGAAAAGTTAATGCAAGGTGTCCAATGTATAGTTCACATTGGCTTCACACCACTCTGGTCTGAATAGGTGTGTTAGGTGGACAGTGGCCTGAATAGGCTTGTTAGGTGGACAATGGCCTGGGGTGTGTGAAAGTCCCACCCATAGGACTCTTTCCAAAACCTGTTAAGTATGGGTTGTTAGCTGTGGCCATCCTGGTGGAGGTGTTAAGTGCTTCTGATTTCCCTAGGGATTGATGAAAGAGCAGCATGATAAGTGGCTGCTAGATTGTGCCTAAATCCCCCACCTCTGTTCAGAGAGGGATCTTCAGCACACACATGAATGACTCCACTTCCAGTTAATTTCACCTGAATGATTGAGAATCTTCACAGAAATCTTAAGTATGTTTCCTTGGAAGTCAGCCCTAGTCTACTTCAGGGCATATGCACATGGAACATTTGTTCTCCATAACATATATAGTTCAGCATTGATGTTATTATTTTCTCCATCATTTCTCTTCTCGCAGTTTTTGTGAGTTTCTGTGTTTGCTTTTATTCACCACTGAAAAAATAATTTACTGTTTCCTTCATTTTTCTCTGGTTCCAGATTTTATTATATTATTATTATCATCATGGACACCCTTAAGAATGACATGAAATTTCCAGGGTTCACCTGGACCTAACCCATGACTGCACCAAGTGGAAGGCCAAATCAAGAACACCAAGTGGGACAAATGCTAAGAAAAAGAAGATTACTTTTCTTTTTTTACTCTGCCCTTCTCTTTGAAAAGGACCCAAGGCAGCTTACAACACTGAAGGCCAATATGCAAAGTTTGAGACAATGAGAGTAGAACACTTATCAAGAACACTAAAGCCAAAATCCAAGGCTAAGAACAAAGCTTGTGAAGAAACATTTTCCATAATTAAGAAACAATATTAAAGCTATGAACAATAAGCAAACAAATAAAGGAGGGGGAGAGAAATGCTACCCTGAGAGATGGAAAGCTAAAAGTGGAATAATATAAGTAGTACTACAGATTCAGTCCAAGCAGTATACATATAACAGCCTATCTAAAGGTCACATACCAGGTAGTCAGTCATGCAGGGAAAACTTGCCTGAAGAGAAAATTATTTTGCCTGTTTTGTAAAAGGACAAAAAGGTGGGGCAAATCTGGTCTTCTCTGGGAGCGAGTTCCAAAGTCAGGGAGCAGTAACAGAGAAGGCCCTCTCATGTGTTCTCATCGGATGCACCTGTGAAGATGGAAGATGGAAAGAGAGAAAGAAAGACCTCTCCAGGAGACCTTAGCTCCTGACCCAACTCATCCTGGGAGGTATGGCCTTTAAGATAGTTCCGGAACTTTGGACCCAATTTGTTTGGGGGTTTGTTGGTTAAAACCAGAATTTTGAATTGGGCTGGGAAACTGATTGGCAGCCAGAGGAACTGCTGTTAACAAGGGTGTGGTGCTTGTCACTGAAGTTGATTTCTGCAATCTTTGCTACTGACTGGAAGCTTTTGATTAAGTTTTGAATTCGCTACAAAACAAAAACATAAACAAAACAACCCTCCAGCAGGCAAATCAGTTTCTTAAATGTTTTAAGAAGTATTTTAAAGATTTCCAGAGAAGAGGTGATTTTAAGAGAGTTGTCTTTTTAAATAAAGGTATTGATGTGGATGCTGGTAACCTTATGATATTTTATGACCAAGGCGGAGAAGTCTAGCTCCGCCGCTGCATAGGAGGCGGGGCCTCTTTGCCCCCCCCGGCCGAACTACCGCGAGAAGGGGTTTCGTAGTCTCGCGAGGCCGGGGGACGCGAGAGTTCCCGCTTTATAAGCGGGCTCCCGCCCAGGCCCGGCCTCTTTTGCCTCCAGCCGCCGGCATCCCTCCCTCCTTTATTTTTTGCGCCAGAAAGGGGTCAGGGGGGTGCCTCAGGCTCCTGTCCGCATTTCAGGATATGGCCAACAAACTGGGCGTACCATTAGCAGAGGAAAAAACCGAGGGTCCAGCCACCGTCATAACATTCTTGGGGATCGAGTTGGACACGGCCCAACAGTCCTCTAGGTTACCAACCCCCAAAATTGAGAATGGATTAAGTGCCTATAAGAAGCCTCAACCCCCTAACCTTCAGACGCTGCAAATCCTGTGATTACAGCGCCCGGGGAGGGGGGGGAGAAAACGGTAAGCTTACCGCAGCTGGGCTGGGCCCAAGCCAAGTGATGGCATCCCAATGCACGGCTGTTAAGGTAACCAGCTTCTGCTAACGAGGGGGGGCGCTGTCGGCAACCGCCCCCCCGTCACGGGTGGTACTTACTTGTCAAAATCTGACCACAGGTGGGGGAAACAGGCTCCGGGCTCCCCCCCACTCAGTCTCTTGCAATTGGTATTTCCCGCACTACGAAGGCCCCCTCCTTTATGGTTTATTTCTGGTTACGTTACGTTCTGTTGGTTATCGATTTAATAAATCTGGCCCTGTTTTACTCCACATTGGTGTCTCGCGTATTTAGTTTCGGCGTGGGGGGGCAAGTCTAGCTCCGCCGCTGCATAGGAGGCGGGGCCTCTTTGCCCCCCCCGGCCGAACTACCGCGAGAAGGGGTTTCGTAGTCTCGCGAGGCCGGGGGACGCGAGAGTTCCCGCTTTATAAGCGGGCTCCCGCCCAGGCCCGGCCTCTTTTGCCTCCAGCCGCCGGCATCCCTCCCTCCCACCCTTTGATATCTGTCAGGGCGAGTTTACGGGTCGCCAGGTGGGGCCGGATAGGAATTTTCCCCATGGCCCTGATTGGCAACCCGGGCCGGGGGTTTTTCGCCTATCCCGCTCTGACAGGGGAGAGACGGGAAGTTTTAGTAATCCGGCCAGTGCGATATGTTCAGGGGCGGCGGGTAGTGCGGGAAAATAAACATGGATGGATTAAGTGCCTATAAGAAGCCTCAACCCCCTAACCTTCAGACGCTGCAAATCCTGTGATTACAGCGCCCGGGGAGGGGGGGGAGAAAACGGTAAGCTTACCGCAGCTGGGCTGGGCCCAAGCCAAGTGATGGCATCCCAATGCACGGCTGTTAAGGTAACCAGCTTCTGCTAACCAGAAACGGGTGGTACTTACTTGTCAAAATCTGACCACAGGTGGGGGAAACAGGCTCCGGGCTTTCAGTCTCTTAACTACGAAGGCCCCCTCCTTTATGGTTTATTTCTGGTTACGTTACGTTCTGTTGGTTATCGATTTAATAAATCTGGCCCTGTTTTACTCCACATTGGTGTCTCGCGTATTTAGTTTCGGCGTGGGGGGGCAAAGACCCCTCTGTGCACTTAACATTGTGAAGTCAATGTTTTCTAAGATTGTAAATGTTTACAGTATATTTGTTTCTGGCTAAATGAGAGCTTGAATCCAGATTGCCCTGGTCATAATCCAACAACACTGCTTGGTAAGCCAAGCTGTTGTCCACAAGAGCCTGGTCTCTCTCTGTACCAGAAAATGCTCAACTGTGCATACATTACATGTAAAAAGGCTCCTACCCCCATATGTCAGCTTCAGCTATCAGCAAATCACATGAGCTGCTCCAGAAAAGCTGTAGTGATATTTTTCTTTCTAAAACATTGCATCATCCCTACCTTTCCTCCCACTAGGGCAACCTGTCCCTTTTAAAGCTGACATTTGGAAAACGCAGACCTCTTATTGCATCTAAGCCCCAAGGTCAATAGCTCAGAGCTTTGCTTTCTTACGCTCTTCTAGATCTTTTACGTATGAGGTCAGGGGGTGGCAAGGGGAAGAAATATACTCAGAAGCTCTTTTGCCAAGGGAATTGATCTTATTTATTCTATAAATTGCAACATGCTGCTGCTTTTGATGGAAATGTTTGGCCTGCTCCTGGCCTGCACCAGACATTGTTATAAATGGCATTAGGAATTACTCTTGGAATTATTCCCAGGTGGATGAAATGAATAATGTCAACTCTTTCCAGTGATGACTGGATTATTTTTTAAAAGACTATTAGCAGAAGCATTTCAGGGAATTAAAATCAGAAGGATGCTCCTATATAATTTGATTTAGATGGAAGGAATTGCTGACGTTTGCAAGCATTTCTTTTCTAGCATGGCTCTCAACTCATTAAAGCCTTGAAGGATGGATAAAGGGGTGAAAGGAGGAGGGTTTTATATAGGCATCTCAACTAGAACAAACCTGCCTTCTCCCCACAAGTATTAATCACCAGTTAGGGTAGAAACACTGCCAAGGATACTGCCTGAGCTGGGGTCTGCAGTCTCTTATGCTTTAGAAATCACCTGTTTTGAATTAATTTGACTGATGTTTTGGACTTGGTGATCGACTGTCCTGAAGACATGGTGTCCAGCTGTTGGAACAGTTGTTTTGATCTGGTTCCCTCTCCAACAGATTTGCATCTGATACCAGGATTTATACTGTCTAACCTCCATGCTGTAGTTCCCACCATTTTCCTGGCAGGCAGACACTAAACAGGTACAGCATTTTTAAACACATCATCTCCAGGTTCTGAACCTGTTTAACTGCTGTCCCTCTGATACTTGTGAAATGAGCTGGACTTCTCTGTCTACTCATATCTGCTGGCCTTTAGCCTCCACAAGGCAACCTCAGTTATGCAAGTACATGTTCCTGTGTTATGAATAGAGATGGGCATGGAATGAACATTTTTCGTTTCCGTTACCGTTTGTCATTTCCGTTACGTAACGAAATGACAAACAAAAATTGTGATGAAAATGAAATGAAACGAACAGAATCACAAAAATTGTGGTCGTTATGTTTCGTTTCCGTTAATGGCGACGCGCAATGAAACGAGCTGTTTTAAATGTTAAAATGTTAAAATGTTAAAATGTTAAAATGTTAAAATGTAAAAACGCAGCGATAATAATTTATATTGTCTGATAATACCTACCAGGGGGGTTGGGGTCCTTAAAATGTTTGTTTTTGTCTTCTCCCATCGCGATGTATTTTTCTTTTCCCTTTAAAATGAATGTCGCCACCAGCCACAAAATGGAGGCAAGGCATGTGATGGGATCATGTTCAACCAATAGCATGCCCAGGTTGCAGACTGGGCGGGCAGGTCTGGCAGCCACAGAGGGCATAAAAAGCTCTGGCAGCCCCCATCCTCCTTGAACTCTCTGGTGGGAGTTAGGGTGTGATTGCTGTCTCTGCGACTCTAGCTTCAGTCCTGCATCCTCCCTGTGTGCGTGCGTGCTGCGTACCTCTCGGTGAGTACCCTCCCTTGCCCCGCAGTGCAGTCACTCTGCGGCTGCCTTGCACCCTGGGCAATGCCCGCTGCTGCCTTTGCAGCCTCCCTGCGTACCTAGTCTATACTGTGTCTCTGCCACCATCCATTTTCTTTAGTGTTTTCCCTCTGGTCTTGGGCATTGGGGGATGCCTGCACATGGAAATGCTTTAAAAATTGCACAAAAAGCAGGTAGAAATGACAAACGGAAAAACAAAAAACGGTAACGAAATTTTTCCAAAAATTCACGACAAACGGAAACGAACCGAAACAGACCTCTCAACGACAAACGAAAAACCGAAACGCTATTTTTTTGATTCGTGCCCATCTCTAGTTATGAACATTTGACTTGTGCCAGATCTAGACCCCCACTTGTGATGTCTGCTTTCTACACATAGGGACAGAATATTACACGTGGAGTAGAAGAACTCCAGCAGATCAGACAGAGATGTCTGCTGTTGTTTGTCACTGCCAATTCTTTCATCTTTCGTTATGAAACAGCAAGAACCATCTCTAGCATCTAAGCCAGAGGTTCCCAAACTTTTTCGCCCTGTACCACTTGCCAATTTTCCCCCTGTAGACCCCCTGCCTGCCTAATATTGATTTTTCCTAAACATATTAACATCAAATGTGTTTTTGATAGCTGACACAGTACTACTAACTTTGATAGGGGCTTTTGTAGCATGGACAATTGTAAAAAAAGAAAAATATGTACAAATTTTATTCATACCTTAATTGAAAAGACACAAAATGCAAGTAAATATTAGGATTTGGAATGAAACAAATAAGAACCTAGTAAAATTCTTACATAAAATTATTACACAAACAATGCTGTTAATGGGAGGGATGAGCCTGATGCTCTGATAGCAATTGTTCAATATTTGGCTTCAAATTAGTGAGCTATAGTCTTAAATCTCCATGTTCAGTGATTTGCAATTGATTCTTTCATAAGAAGATTGGCAACCATGTTAAATCCCCTTTCCACAAGGTATGAAGATGGAAAAGCTATCAAAAACTTTCTTGTGATAGTCTATAATGCAGGATAAGCAACAGGTATATCTTTCTGAAGCCAGAACTGCTGATACCCCATTCTGAACTGCACCTTAAGTTCTTCATTATTGCTTATTCCAATCAGTTCTTCTTGTAATGTGTCATCCGATCCTGTGTCACCATATGGATTGATAATCCACTGTGGTATTTCCATAGTAAAAACATCATCAAACCTGGTTTTAAAGTCTGTGTAAAAGGACACTTAAATGTTGAACGTAGACCAAAACGTCATCATTCTGGACGTTTGACAATGACAAGTTGAGGAACTGAGAAAATTCACACCGTCCAATGTTTTGCTTCATTATATTAATTCTGCAAGAAAAGCTGCAATGATGGACTTTGTTTTTATTAATTTGAGACGGTCACCTTGTAACTGCAAGTTAACCTCATTAAATTTAGTAAACAAATCTGTTAAAGAAGCAATGTCTGGTTTCCATTTGATTAAATTTTCTTTCAAAATGGGATCTTTAGCATCCAAAAACTCTAAATCCATCTCAAAAAGTGAAAAAAACTTGTCAAACATAAGCCTTTTGAGAGCCAGTGTACTTCAGTGTGAAGGAGTAATCGATGAAAGTCCTCATCATTTTTTTAACACAACTGTGTAAATAACGTGTTGATACAGATCTTGTTTACTACATTTATGACAAAATGAGAGATTGTGACAATCAAGAGATTGATGCAATCTGGCACTCAGATTTTTAGCTACTATATGTCATCAATGAATGACACAGTGATTTGCAAACACCCTGGATACATTTTGTTTTAGATGGCTTATAAAACCACGATAGCATCCAAACTTGGCTGGTGTTCCATCTGCTGCTAATGATATTATATTTGATAAAGGGATTGCATTTCTATTAAATAATCTTTCAAAACTCTGAATATTGATTCCCCTTTGGTGTCTCTTGTCAAATCTGGAAGTTGAGTCATGGCTACTGGAGTTCTTTTTTGAGAGATAGAAACGTTTCACTGTTCATCCAAACAGCTTCATCGGTCTGAATACAGCTAGTGCAAATCCTCCATCTTATAGTCAGCTTTGACCTCTTGTCACCCTGGCCTGAATTAGGCTCATAAGATGAACAATGGCCTAAGGTGCTGAAACCGCTCAAGAATGGGTTGTTAGCTATGGCCTTGGTGGTGAAGGCTTTTTGATTTGTCACCAGGACCCTAAGCCACAGAGCAGAGAGCATCCCCACCTCCACAGAAGCCAAGAAGAAGGAAGACAGGCACATGAAGATAGCATTAAAGGCCTGTGGGTATCCAAAGTGGGCCTTCAACAAAGCAGTGGGCCATTCCAGAAGAACAAGGGACCAGTCTGAGACCCAGACCCGACAGAAGAACCTGGTCATTCCTTACATGGCTGGAGTGTCAGAGAAGCTTAAAAGGATTTTTGGCAAACACCACTTCCCTGTTTATTTCAAACCCACAAACACACTAAGGCAGAGACTTGTCCACCCAAAGGATCCGATACCAAAACATAAAAGGAGGAATATAGTATATGCGGTCCAATGCAGTGAGGAGTGTTCAGACCTCTACATTGGAGAAACTAAACAGCCATTAAACAGAAGGATGGCCGAACATAGAAGGGGTAACAGCTCAGGACCAGAATCAGCAGTACACCTCCATTTGAAGGACAAAGGGCACTCTTTCAAACATGAGGATGTACACATATTAGGCAAAGAAGAGAGGTGGTTTGAGAGAGGAGTAAGGGAGGCCATTCATGTGAGCATTGAAAACCCATCCCTCAACAGAGGTGGTGGGCTCCGGCATAGTCTATCTGCTACTTATCAGGCTGTGCTTTCCAAAGTACCCAGACAAATCAAAAAGCCTTCACCACCAAGGCCATAGCTAACGACCCATTCTTGATAGGTTTCAGCACCTTAGGCCATTGTTCACCTTAGGCTATGGATACTATTGTCTCCCTAACGAGCCTACTTAGGCCATTGTTCATCTTATGAGCCTAATTCAGGCCAGGGTGACAAGAGGTCAAAGCTGACTATAAGATGGAGGATTTGCACTAGCTGTATTCAGACCGATGAAGCTGTTTGGATGAACAGTGAAACGTTTCTATCTCTCAAAAAAGAAGTCCAGTAGCCATGACTCAACTTCCAGATAAACTCACCTGGATGACTGAGAATCTTCACAGATGTCTCTTGTCAAAGTTCTCACAAAGAGCAGTTTTTCATGGGTTTGTTGGTCCATAACAAAACAAACATATTCAAATAACAGTGCCTCATTACCAATTAAAGTTGACTCATCCAGTTGAATAGAGAAATGGTTCATTTTCAGATAATTACACAAGGAGCTTTCAACATCATTACTCATTTCACAGTCTTTGAACTGTGTTGTTGCTCAAAGGAATTATTTTGAGTATATCATATGCAGGCCTATGTAGAAGAGTTTTTAAAACCTCTTCAATGGCTGCTAAAATCAGCCCCAATAGTATGAGGTTTTACTGATTTTGCTATGAGTTGTGAGATATTGTAAGACACCCGCAAATCATCATAGTCTCTTTTTCATGTTGAAGCGAACGTACTGTCCACTGTGATTCTCTTCTGAAGTTTTTCTTTTAGTGTTTTAAAGTATGTCAAATCTTTATCTGTTTTATCACGGTGATACCTTCGCAGATGATCCTCCAGCTTGGATAGTTTCATAGCATCACTGTTTAAAACTCTGTTGCACAAAAGGCACATGGGCAGACGTTTGTCTGACAGGGATGGAATGAAGCCAGACTTCAAATAATCAATGCTATACTGCCTATATTTCTTTTTAGCCTTAGCCAGGCTGAGTAGAAGTTATTTGTTGACAAAAATAAAGCTATTTAAATATGATAAGAAAGAGCAATTCAAAATTAATTCCTGCCCAGACAGCATACAAATATTTTAAAAACATTTTTATCATTTTGGTAACATTGGAAATATTTTTAAAATATTTCTAAAAGTGTTGAAATGTCTGCAAAAATAGCTTACAGAAATACTTCTGAAAAATATTTTGAAATATTGTGTGCTGTTTGGGTGGAGTAAATCCTTATTAAAATCTTTAGTTAGGTAGATATAGAGAGGAATCAGGATAAAGAAAATGTTGCTTTTGTAGTAGTACTGTGTAAGCATTGGTGGTGCAATTTCAAAGGGTGCAGACTGAGATGACTGGGTCCCTGGTTCAGTCCTGTCCATGCTATGTAACAATGAATCTTTTCTATAAAGATTTAAGTAAATAATACTGATTGCTAAAACAGTGAAGGGAACCCGATTAGAGAAAACACATGTACAATAGTCAGGGTCGGCGCTTCCATTAAGGTGAACTAGGCAGTTGCCTAGGGCGCCAAAATGGAGAGAGGGTGCTGGCCAGCCTGTTGCCCCCTGCTGCCCCCCCGCTGGCCACCGCCGTCCGTCCATCCAATGCCCGCCAGCCGCCTGTCACCGTCTGCCTGTCGCTGCTTGTCGCCGTCTGCCCACTGCCCCCACACCCTTCGCCGCCCACCCCCGTGCCTGTCGCCATCCGCCCCCCATGCCCGTCGCCGCCCCCACCCCCCGCCACCCTCCTGTGGCTGGTGCAGAGGAGGGGGGAAGCCTTCATGGAGGGGTCTGTTTTAAAAATGGGGTGATGGGAGGAATACCAGCTAGAGCAGAGGAGGGGGGAAGCCTCCAAGGAGGGACTGTTTTTAAAATGGGACAATGGGTTGGGTGTGTCCTAATTGCAGTGGTGGTGGCAGGGATGGTATGGAGAGGCCCCACGGAAGTGGCCTCTTTGGGGACAGAGGTTGATTGGAGTGGCAACTGTTCATACCTTTACTGAGCCTGTCACCCTTCTTTCAACTCTGCTGCTGCTATTGCCTGGAACAGAAACTGAAACAGACAATCACCCACTTCCAGCAGGAGGGGGAGAGATAGGGAGAGATGCCATTGGCTTAGAGCACTTTTGGTTATGTGACACACACGAGAGTGCTGGTATATCAAGACACTCCTCGTTAATAAGGCAAAAATGTTCAGAAGTTTGGTTGCTCGTTAATCAAAATGCTCGTACACCACTTGTTAACCAAGGTACGACTGTAATTATAGTTGATTTGAATTTCAAATGACTATGATTCAGGTGCAAATACCTCATGTGACTGCAAAACACAAGTCCCCAACCTTTGCAAAGTGGACTTTAAAAACATGCACATGGCGAGGATCAAGTTCCGAAAAATGATACCCCCACCCTGCACACACAATGCAAAATGGACTTTAAAGGTATGTACACCACAAGGATCAGGTCCCTACCAAAATGCACCAAAAAAGTTTAAAAATTTCCAAAAAATGCTGCAAAAATTTTCAAAAATGGTGCCAAAACAATTTGTGTTAGGTGTAAGACATTTACAGAACACCTAAATGTTGATGATGATATGCCTAAATGGGGTCCACTCCTAAATGGGGGTACATATTGTGGACCCCCAATTTTTTCCTCATTGTCATAGACCCCCTACAAGTCGAAATAGACCCCTGGGGGATCTATATAGACCACTTTGGGAACCACTGATCTAAGCTAACGAGGTGTTTCTGCATTCATAATAGACCAGATCACCATCACTAGAGCACCTGCCTCTTGCAACACCCACCCACATCAGTTGTTTTGTCACAGCTTTTTGTTGTGTAGCATAATGTTGAGTTCACATTAGTCATGACTCATGTTCTATAATCACAGTCAGTTGGTTCTAAATGATATTCCTTCATCAAACCAAATATTTATTCCACTAGGATATTGCACATTTGAATGTATAGGTATTTCGATCAAAGTTGAAAGACATTGATCCCCAGTGTCCTAGAAAGGAACACTGAAGTTTCCATGTATGTATGAAGATGATTTTGTGTGCATATGTGTACAAGGTCAGTTCCCCAACCCCCCAGTCTCAATGGCTTCATACCAGCCATTCCTTGGATTTGAAACACATAACTCTCTCCCCTAAGGTCAATTTGTCATTGATGTGGGTGAATCTAGAGCACAGCCTTCAGGTTGTTACATAACACCCTTTTATCTCACCTGGCACAAATCCACACATTATGACATAATTCACCGCAATTTGCTGAACAATTAACTCCCATTCCTTCATTCCTTCCTTGTCGAGGTCACTGATAAAAGGAGAAAACTTATTACTGTTTTGCTTCCCAGAGAGGTTAGCTGTCATGAGGAAGGTTTCTCTTGTGGATCGCTGGCCTTACATGATTGAGCCCGAATATCCTCTTTCTTGTGCTGCATAACTGCCTCCATCTGCAGGGACAAACATTTGTGGCATATTGCAGCAGCCTGAGCTGACTGGAATATAGCCAGAGGGAATCTGTCAAATTTGTATGCACAAGATGTTAGCAACTTTGAGGAGTCATCAGACAAAATGGAGGCAGTTTGAGGAGATTCACCAAGAAGCTCAGGATCATACTTTTCTCATTTGTCCTTTAACCAATAATCTTCCTGTCCTCTGATAGGGACAGTGGGGAAATTTGTTCATTTGCCATTTTCACATGAACATGCATACCATCCTATGTTTGAGTCAACAATTAAACCAACATTCAATTACCTTTTAAAATGAATGCTTCACTAAATTTTGCTATCATGTTTTCTGACTCTAAAAAAAGCATATCAAAATGTAAGTGCATAATGTTAGGAAAATTGCTTGCAAAAACTGTATACAACAATGTCTGGAGAGAGATGCTCCCACAAATGTGTACAATACACATTTTCTGGAATACATTGATGTTCCTTTTCTTGGACAGTAACTCTCAAAATGCCCCAGTGCCCACAGTCAATTGGACAACAGATCCCAGAATTCCCTAGCTACTGAGACCATTACAGGAGAATAGAAAATTCTGGGATTGCACAGTATTTTCAAAATAACACTTTCAATTTGTTTTTGGTACATATTTAATGTACAAAAAAGGTTTTTCTCTTTCCCTGGCAAAGTGAATTTTAATATTCGAAAAATGAGAAATGGTTACAGATAGATTCATCCATTGCTAATCCCAGAATGCCCTTCTACCTCTTTGCCCCCCGAGGACGGAGAAACGACGCGAGACCAAGAGATGGGTTGAACAGGGCCAGGGTTTATTAGCCAAACCAGAAATTCGCCAGTTAGGTCAATCAGTCCACCAATAAAGACCAAGCCCATATCACCAAGGAGGGGGCGACCACAGTGCGGAAAGCGTTGAAGGGGGGGCTGGTGTCACAGCATGGACCCCCCCACCAGTTAGTTTGTTTGGGCGAGTGAAGCGCCCTGCGGGGGTGCCAAGTTTAAGTTAGCGCCCCCCAGCGGCCGGCGAGTGGTATGTATCCACCCCCGGGGGATGAGTGCCCTCTGCAGGCCTCTCACTTCCACCATGGTAGGATAAGAAATTTACTCCTTCCCCCGCCCGTGTGCTGTAATCTCCTGATTCTCGGCACGCACAGGGTTCAGAGTTCATAGCTTTTGTGATTAATACTCACCATCCGTAACCGCTTTACCTCACTTCCCGCCTCCCACGGATTCCCTGGCCAAGGACTACCCGACCCTACCCGGCTGAGTGGGGGATAGGCGAAAAATCCCGGCTCGGGGCGGCCAATCTCCCGGGCCGGGCAAAAATTCCTATCCGGCCCCACAGGCGACCAGTGACCTCCCACTCACTGCCCTAAAGGGTGGGTGGGTGGGTAACGCCGATGAGGAGAAAGAGGCCGGGCCGGGGTGGGCGCTGCCTTAAATAGGCTGCTCGTCTCGCGCCACCCCCACCTGGCCTCGCGAGACCGGACGGCCATTCTCGCGCCGTCCCGTCCCATGGGGCAAAGGGGTCTCCGCCCCTCCAAGGGTGGGTGGCGGAGACGTCCCTTGCCCCCCGAGGACGGAGAAACGACGCGAGACCAAGAGATGGGTTGAACAGGGCCAGGGTTTATTAGCCAAACCAGAAATTCGCCAATTAGGTCAATCAGTCCACCAATAAAGACCAAGCCCATATCACCAAGGAGGGGGCGACCACAGTGCGGAAAGCGTTGAAGGGGGCTGGTGTCGGCATGGACCCCCACCAGTTAGTTTGTTTGGGCTATGACCCATGCACCAAGTTTAAGTTAGCACCCCCAGTCAGCTGTATCCATCCCCGGGGACGAGTGCCCTCTGCAAATCTTCCAAGAAAATGTCCAGACCCGCCTCGGTGCTGTAATCTCCTGATTCCGTTGCTCTCAGAGTTCAGGGCCTCCTTGTTGGGTGCAAGCTTTGTGACCCATGGGCTGGCCCACCACCGCTCCATCTTCAAGAAAATGTCCAGACCCGCCTCGGTGAGGTGCACACTGTCTGCTCCTACAGGGCCTCCTTGTTGGGTGTAATTGTCCTCCGCTCCACCTGAACCACGTATCTGCACACCTCCCTATTAAGCCCCGCTGCTGCCCTAGAGCTGGTCCCCCAAACCCTTCTTGGTATAATTGTCAACCATACCACCTTGCAGGCTGGGTGGGACGCGTTCCATGCTTCCAGGTCCCTGATGATCTCACCAATCAAGGATTTTCCGGTTTGGTTCCCCAAGTCGTTACCTCCTGTGTGCACCACCAGCACGTCTGGTGGCATGCCCCTAGCCAAGCTCCTTGTGGCCGGGAACACCTGCGCCCAGCGCATGCCCCTAATCCCTTTCCATTCCACCGTTGCGACCGCCCCTAGGCCGAGCTGGATTCCCCATGACGACCTCCATGTGTGCCTCGCCGCCCAATGGACGAAGCTGTGCCCGATGATCACGACTCGCTTCCTCGCAGGATTTGCGATACCTATAGCAGAGAGAGCAGAAAGACAAGTGGCGGTGGGGTATGCAGTCCTGGTTACAACTGTGGGAGGGGGCGCACATAGTTTTCATACTTGCGGGATTTCCACCTGCCGATTTTCTGTATTCCCGCCTGTTCAAAGCCCATCGCTGCCGCAGTAGATGCCGCCCCAATGCGAAAGTAGTGAGTGCCAAAGGGGGCCGGCGATATGCCCACCCACTGCATAGCTGCTGCCGTCACCTTCCAGAATTGAAACTTAGTCAGGGGTGACCCATCACTATGGCAAAAAAGTACCCGTCCCCTTCCCCCCTGAGCTGTACAAACTCTCTCAGGGCTGAAACGGGGCAAATCTCCCCCTGTGCGCACGGTCCCAGCTGCATGGACATCCCCTTGCCCCTCTGGTCTGTCTTGGACTTACGTATAATTAAGGACACACCACTCTGCGAGAACCTGACGTCCGCCCTCTGAAGTGCAGCTCCGGACTCATCACCCTTCCCAGAAGTGACTAGCTCACTGACCCTGAGTGCCGCGAAAAATGCCACCAGCGTTGCTGCGCGGAACAGCACCTGCTCATAGGTGTCCCTGCACACGTGCCGCCATGCGCCCCCCAATCTTCCCAGGATGTCGGGTGTTATGGGGGCCCTGGAGTCAGCCTTCCTGCCCCTTTCTCTCCCGTACCCCTCCACCATTTTCCTGACCCGGAAGTCGCATGTGTTCTCAGCACAACCTGATGCTTTGGCCTGGAAAGCTTGTGCAGACAACTTGGCCTGGATGGACCCGGGCTGTAACCCCTTCCTGTACAGCAAAATAACGAACTGCTGGAGGTGCTCGATTGGTACTGGCCATGACTGTTGCAGGCCCTGCTCAGCCCTGAATGCCTCGAACTCCCTTGTTGTCGCTTCGTAGACGCACCTGGTCCTCGGTGCCAAGGACAACCCTATGGCCCGCTTCGCCTCCAGCCTCCAATCTCCCAGACGATTTCTGGGAGTTTCTCCGGATGTGTGTTTGCTTCTAGGGCCAATTCCCTGAACCTGTGGATCTGCTGTCGGGACAGGGCATCCGCCAGGCTGTTGTCCAGGCCCGGGATGTGCCTGGCACACACCTCTATATTCAGCTGTAATGTACGCACGACAAATGCTCTTACTAGGCACATCACCCTCTCAGATCTGGCGGACAGGCTGTTAATAATATGTACCACCGACATGTTGTCGCACCAAAATTGGACTGACGAGTTCGCCCAGAGGTCCCCCCATAGCCAAAGGGCCCCCACTATTGGAAAGAACTCCAGGAACGTGAGGTCCCTGGTTGCGCCTGACTCTTGCCATGCTGCTGACCATGTCCCATGGCACCACCTTCCCCTGAAATAAATACCATACCCCAATGATCCCACCACATCTGTGTGTACCTGAAAGTCGGCCCCAAGGCGTACCTCCACCCTCCAAAAGGAGACGCCATTAAAGCCCTCCAAGAATTGAAGCCACACTTGTATGTCCAATCTCATGCCCCTTGTTACCCTCGTCCTGTGAAGCGGTTTCTTTAACCCCTGCATGGCCACACATAGTCACCTAATAAAGGCTCTACCTGGCGCTATGACCCTGCAGGCGAAGTTCAAGTGTCCTACTATTACCTGTAATTCGTTGAGGGTAGCCTTACTTTTACCTAGCAGCTCTACCAAGCGCTGCCTCAAGTCCTCCAATTTATCCGCCGGCAAGCGGCAGGACTGCTGGACAGTGTCCAGCTCGATCCCCAAGAAGGTAAGGGTAGTGGCAGGGCCCTCGGTTTTCTCCTCCGCCAAAGGTACCCCCAACTCACCGGCCAATCTCTGGAAGGTACTAAGCAGCCTTGCACACACTCCTGCCCCCCGGCTCCCGCATAAGATGAAGTCATCGAGGTAGTGGGCTGTGGTCGATACCCCCGCCTCCCTCCTGAGCCTCCATTCCAAAAATGAGCTAAATCGCTCAAAGGTCGCACACGAAATTGAACAGCCAAACGGTAGGGACCTATCCATATAAAACTCCCCCTCGAAATGGAAACCCAGGAGCTCGAAATCGTCAGGGTGGACCGGGAGCAGGCGGAATACGGATTTGATATCACATTTTGCCATCTCTGCCCCCAGACCGCAGCCCCTGATCATCCGGACCGCCGCGTCAAATGACGTGTAGCGCACCGATGCCAGTTCCTGCAGTATGGCGTCGTTGATGGGCTGCCTTTTGGATAAGACAGGTGGTGGATTAGCCTGTACTCGCCTGGTGCTTTCTTCGGCACCAGGCCTAAAGGCGATACCCTCAGGTTTGGGACTGGTGGGCTTGGGAATGGGCCGAGGACCCTTCCCTCCCGAAGCTCTTTGTGTATCTTCTCTCTGGCCACCCCCTCCATGCCGTTCAGGGATTTCAATTTTTTTGCCATACTCGCCCTTCTCTCCCCCACTACTGGAATTCTAAACCCCTCTGTAAAGCCCGCTAACAAGAATTTGGTGTCGTCCCGCGAAGGGTATGCCGCCAGCCACTGCCGGAGTACTGGCACCCAATTGGACTGGGGCCCTTTCTGAATGGAAGCGTTTGACTGATTTCCTCGTCCTCCACCCCCTTGATCCTTTCCTCCCCCATTCTGGTTCCTGGGCCTGCTGCATCTAGCTGCTGAGTGGGGGGCACTGCATAAGGCACATTAGTGCTTAAATTTGCATGTTTTCCTGGCGCACCCCCCTTGACCATTAAAATCCCAGCACAACAGGTGGGATTGAACCGCCTGCCTCAAGTTACCGCGGGGTGTAGTGGCCTGGGCTGGACATCTGATCAGGTGGCCGCTGTCAAACCTATCTCCCATGGCCGGGCGTGTCGGGGTCATAATTTGCAGCCACAACGATGTTAGTGGGATGTCCCATCTGAGTGTATGATCTAATGCCACCCTTTTCCTGAACTGCTCATCATATTGCAGCCATGTGTGTCCTGGGAAGTCGGTGAAGGCCTTGAAAATTAGGTCCTGATATTGGACGAGGGCCTGCGCCCGTATTATCACGGACATGTAAATTGAGTATGCTGGAAGCCAATTATTCCATGTCCTCTCTGGCTCACGTCTCAGGCGCCGGTCCTTGTCCTTCTCATCCTCCTTCTCCAAGTCCTTTGACTTGACCTCCGTGTTAAGGAGGCTGAACAAATCCACGTACTCCCCCCTTAAAATGCGGTCCCTAGTAGCTGGTGCCAGGTGCCCCCCTAACGGAAGGGCCTGGTTGCCGTAAGGGATAGCATGGACCGGGACCATACCCAGTTGCCCCCCCACCCACGCTTGGGCACTGCCTGCCCATGGGCCCTGCCACGGGACTACCAGGGGGTGGCCCAGGTTAGCAGGGGGTTGCGCAACGCACGCCTGCGGTTGTACCACCTGTGCGCCAGTACCCCCTGCCAACCCGCCCTGCGGTGGTGCCTGAGCGTTCATGGGTGGGTACAGGGTGCTATTTACAGGAAATGCTGGGTGGGCCTGCAGTTGTCCCGTTTGACTACTCCCGAACCCACCCTGCTGCCCAAACCCCCCACTTGGTGGGCCCGAGTTCTGTGCGGTACCCACCGCCTGCTGGCCACTACCGGACCCCCCTGGGATGTGTGCCATCGCTTGCCCTGGCAAAGTGTGCTGCCCTACCCCTGACCCTTGCTGGCATGTAGGTGGGCCCCAGGGCCATGCCCAACTCCCTTGGGTGCTGGCCAGCCCCTGCGGTGAACTCAACCGGCCTCCAGTTAGATGGTCCCTCTTGTTGCGGGGTGCTAGCCTGGTCCATCCGTCCGGTTCCCCCGGCGCCGCCGTTGCCTTCTGCCGCCACTGGCGCTGTCCCGGCTTCCTCCGCTGTGCTAGGTGCACCAACTTCTCCCTGGTGGCCCTCAAACCTGTCCATGCGACCGGCATGCTCGGTTAACATTTCCCTGATCATAGCCCGCCTTCTGGCCTTGGAAGGCCTCTCCAGCCTCCTAGGCTGCTCCTGCTGAGCCTCCTGCTGGGGCTGCCCGTCCTGGGGCGCTGGCCGTGGGGCGGGCTCTGGCTGTTGGCCCCCAGACGATGTCCCCGGGACTGGGCCTCGACCCGCCTCCAGTGCGTCCATCCGCGCCCTCAGCGCTTGTATAGCGGCCAGTTCGTCCCCCTCTGAGTCCGACCCCGGTGGCGTTATTTGGGGGGCTGGCTGCTTTGCCGGCCCCTTGCCCTTGCGCCCGTTCTGTCGGGCCCCTGGTGCCATCTTTCCTCGACCAAGACTCATCTGGCACCCCTTTAACCCCTAGGGACCCTGCGATACCGAGTGAGCTGCCCCCCCTTGCGCTCCCTTTGTGCGGTTCCCTTAGGCCCCGGCGTAGCCGTTCGGGCCTACAAGTAAATCCCTTAAGTCCGGGGGGTGGGCGGTCCTTGGTAATGCCCACCCGTGGCCCAAGCCTGTTGTTCCCGCTCCCGGTTCCTCGCCGAGCCCTTTAGTACCGGGTGTGTTGGGCCCCTGCTGCCTTGCCCCCCCTACCTGGGCGTCGTGTTTGGCCCCCCCAGTGGTGCCACCCCAAGCGCTGCGGGTCCCTTCATGCCCCGCCACTTCTCCAAACCTAGCGGGGCAAGCCCCGCGCGCCTCCTCGTGGCTCCGGGCCTCCGCTGCCGCTAGCCACTCCTCCGTTTCGCGGGCCTCGTCGCTGCTGGAGGTGGAGTTGCTGCTGCTGTCCGCCCCTCTCAGGGGCCGGGGCCGCCGGCCGCTGCGCGCCTCGCCGCTGCCTTGCCGCTCTCTGCCGCCTCGCCGCTCTTCCCGTTGCCACGCCGCTCTTCACGCCGCCGCGCTGCTCTCCGTGCCGCCTCGCCGCTCTCCTCACCGCCTCGCGTTCGCCGCTCCTTGCTCTCTCTTCCTCTTCTTCCGCTCCAGCCACGTGGTCCTTCCTTGCTGACCGCCGCCGTCCTCGCCCGGAACGCCGATGAGGAGAAAGAGGCCGGGCCGGGGCGGGTGCTGCCTTAAATAGGCTGCTCGTCTCGCGCCGCCCCCGCCCGGCCTCGCGAGTCCGGACGGCCATTCTCGCGCCGTCCCGTCCCATGGGGCAAAGGGGTCTCCGCCCCTCCAAGGGTGGGTGGCGGAGCCGTCCCTAGTCTGTTTCTCCCACAGTTGCAGGATTTGCAAGGAACACAGAGTCCACTAGAGTTGCCTCTTTTTAGCTTTAACTATTTATTCTTCTTCGGAGAATCATAGAAGGTTGTTTGGAATAATCTGCCACAGTGCATAAAGAGATCTTCAAAAATCTCCAAAGGAATGAGAGAAAACCTGATAGGCAAATCTGACCAAGTGAAGGTGACTTCCCCCAGCAGGGAACATGGGTATCGCTGAGAATAGCTCTACACAGCTCAGCTGAGGAATGAACTCTTCCCTGCAATCCGTTTGGCCCCTTCGCTGGTGACCTTTTAAAAAAAAATCACTAAAAACTTTAGGCAGGCATTTCAAAATGTTATACCCATGAACTCGTCTGATCCCATCTAGCCTCCTTGGTTATCTGCCATCTCAAATGTTTTAAATGTTCTGTTTGTTTTATGCTAACATATCTTTTATGGCTCATATTTATTCTTTGTTTTCTTCGTTGTATTTTAGCATTGTTGGTTTTTATATGTTATAAACTGCCCAGTGTGGTCATCAGCCAGATGGGCAGTATAAAAATGAAATGAAATTAAATGAGTAAAAATAAAATAGGTACACAGGTCATAAAAATCTGTGTATTACACATGCACAAAGAGGTATGCATATAAGCTCTACCCCAATCTCCATTTTTGTTATCAGATATACAGTACATGAACCATAACTATCTGAAAGTCACTCTCCTTAAATAGAAGGTGAAAGAGGACAGAAGGACCAGTGTGTTTTTTTCTTCTTGTATGTTTACATTGTCGGGATTCCACCCACCTTCATAAGGTTGTTTCTTCCCAGTAAGTGAAGCCTTGGTCAGAATGATTCATATTAATAAAGAAGTACCCCCCCTACAAATTTCTCAGATTTTGAAGGCTTCTTATATAAAACCTTCTGCCTCTTTTTGTCTGAAACTTGTCATGGCACGCTTGATTCCTTTACGAGGAGATTTGTTGCCAATAGATTCCATCCAGTTCTGTCAAGGAATTGTTATCCTGCCATATGTTGAGTTTTGCCTCTAGAGACAAAGTGCGAACCTTTGGGAAAATGAATGGAACTCGCGTTCACCTCAGATCCGAATTAAAGTGCATTTTCAGTCTAAATCTCAGCAGTTGACTATGACAAGTGAGTTCTGCACTGTCTTTTTCTTAATAATAATAAACTTAGAACTGAATAGGAAAGCGCCCTATGGATTGCTGAGTTCAGCCCCTGTTAATGAAGCACATTGGGGGGGGATCAAATTACCAACTTCTGGGTGGTTTTTGTTTTGTTTTGGGGATGTGAACATTGCTGTCATCTTAATTTGTGCCTGTGTGGTGCAGTGGTTAAATGCCTATACTGAAGCTAAAACCGTGCTCACGATCTGGGATTCAGTCCCAGGTAGCCAAGGCTGACTCAGCCTTCCATCCTTCTGAGGTCAGTAAAATGAGTACCCAGCTTGCTGGGGTGGGGGCAATGTGTAGCCTGCACAATTAAACTGTAAACTGCCCAGAGAGTGCTTGAAGTGTTATGGGGCGGTATATAAGCAGAGCACTTTGCTTTTGTTTTGCTGTGTGGATTTTGGCCTATCTGACTGCACTGCTCTTTTCCCTTTAAATTTTTTTTTCATCCACATAGTTATCACTGTGTCACTTCATCAATGTATTTGTCCTTTCAACTAACTAGCCTGTTCCCTCCATTCAGCAAATTAAAGTGAAAATGCACTTTAATTTGGTTCTGAGGAAATGGCAGATAAGCAGAAGATCAGTATCTGTAAAAATGATTTAGCAATGTATCACTTACTTTTTGTTGTTGAAAAAAACAGCATGTTCCTAAAACAGAAAGGAAATAAGTTGATTTCAGTGTAGCCTCCACAACTGGTTTATTTACTAGAAACAAATCAAATTAATTTTTAGCCAAATTTTTTAGCCAATGGCTACCAGTTTATATGGCATGTGATTTCCACCTCATATAAAAAAGAAGAACAGGAATTCATTCAAATTGCCAGTGGAATCACCCTCAGGCAATAGTGATGGTATGTAGAAATGAACATATGGGTCACCCCAAGCTGTCTGCCAGGCTGCGGCTGTTGGTTATGTAGAGATTTTCACAGAGTAATACAAGACGTAATTACAGCAGTGAACACCATGCCAGCATCTTCACTCTTCCACAGGAGATGAAAGTTATGAAAACACATCAAACATCTGCTTAAAATATATAGATACAGAGAGAGAGAGAGAGAGAGAGAGAGAGAGAGAGAGAGAGAGAGAGAGAGAGAGAGAGAGATTCATCATTATATGCCGTCAAATGAATGCTGACTTATGGTGACCCTTTTCAGAATTTCCCAGATAGACAGTAATCAGGAGTGGTCACCATTCCCTTCTTCTTGTCCAAGCCCATACAGGTGGTTACTTCATGTCCTTCTTTGTTCCATGGCTAGTTTTGTACCGTGACAGCAATGATTGTGATCACGTGGTTTTGTCCCTGTTTGAGTGTTGCCATGGTTGTGATAACTTGTCTGATGACAAGTGTTACCTCACGGTATTTTCCCGTGACAAACACTATTTGTCTAGCTTTCTTTTTCTTTTCTTTTCTTTTTGCACTTAAATTTTTTTTATATATTTCGCTTCTGAAAAGTAAAAATAAAAAAACCCCACAAACTTGGACAGTTTTCTGAAATGAATGTTTTGTTGTGTGACAGTCATTACTACATGGTGTCTTGTCTCGGAACAGAAAGCTGGAACAAAGAGTGACAAGGGAAAACCCTACCCTAGCACCAGGTACAGTATTGTCATGCTTAGCACCCATTCTGGAGACATGGTTGAGACAAATTTCAGTAGTTGCACGATGGATGTGAAGTAACATTTTTTGTACCGCTCCTAAGTGCAACACTAACAGAGACAAAACGGATGTGAATAGAGATGGGCACGACTTGAAAAAAATTTTTTTCGAGTTGTCGTTAGTCGGGCCGGTTCCCTTTCGGGTCGTTTCCATTTTTTGCAAAAATTCGCAAAAATTAGTCGGTTCGGTTTTTCGTTTTTTTGTTTTTGTTAGTACTGGTTTTTTGGGGGTAGCGGGCTCCTGGAGGCACCTCTGTGGGGTGGGTGCCTCCTCTGGCCTGCTATAAAGGGAAAGCGGGCTCCTGGAGGCACCCGTGGGTACCTCCTATCCTCACCCACTAGGAAAGGGAAGCAGGCTCCAAGAGACCCCTCTACATGGGGGTCTCCCCTCCTCACCTGCTGCTGCTGCAAAATGGTATGCAATAGCCATATGGATATGCATACCTGTTGCAGACAGTGAGACTAGTGATGGCAGTGAACCCAGAGCCATAGGTGATGCCTAAGGCTCTCGCACCGCCATGTCTCACAAAGAAGGGAATCGTACTTGCGTGTAGTGCAATGCAAGTAGATCTGGCTTAGGGTTAAGGTGGGTTAGTGCAAGGGCTAGGGTTAGGCTAGTGACGGGTAAGGTTATGGTGGGCTAGTGGGTTGCACCTCTGGGTGCCTCTCTGACCCACTAAGAAGACAGTCTGTGACGTATGGGTAAGGACTGGAGTCAAGGATTAGGGTTAGGGTTAGGGCGCTAGGGCAGGTTTTAGGGGGCGTTTTGGCACATCCCAGAAGTCTCCATGGCCAGGTGGCCATGCGATTGGTGGGATGGCTCCAAAAATTTGCATGGTCGTCCACTCCCACATGGCTGGCCACTTGGCCAGCCCATCATTGCGCAGGTGTAAATAAAATAAAATAAAATAAAATCAATGGAGGACAGAGGAGGAGAGGAGAGACATTTTGTTGCAAGAAAAAACCCACTGCTACTGTGAAAAATCTGGCAGTTTATAAATTTTCGCATGTTTCTGTTGTTCTTGTGTGTTTTTGGACCACGATTTCAAAAACAATATTGCGTTCGCCGCCCCATTTTGGATCCCCCGCCCGCACCGCATGGCATGGTGAGTCCGGCTGCCCAGGATGGGGGGGAGGCGGGACCCCCCCCTCCAGAAACCACCCCTCCGGTAGGTGGCCTGCGCCCTTAGTCAAGCAGGCATTTTTCCGCCTGCTTTTTTGGCCCGGGAATAGGTGGGGGGGAGAGTTTAAAAGTTTTTTCCTGTGCCTGCGCTTTAAATGAGGCGGCCGGCGGCGAGACTGGGCTTTTTGCTGGCTGCGAGCCTGCGGCGAGTCCCACCAGAGCAGCCCAGGAAGGGGGATGGGGGGGGAGGCCGGGGACCTCCAGAAACAACCCCTCTGGTAGGTGCCCTGAGGCACAGCAGGCATTTTTCCGCCTGCTTTTTGGCCGGGAACCAGGTTTTTTTAACTTTTAAAAACTTTTTTTCTGTGCCGCGTGGCATCGCGCGATCGCGCGATGCAAGGAACGAGCACGACAAATCAGACCAAAATTGTTCGTTCATCAGTTCGAGCTCGAAGTCTGGTGGAGTAATTCCCGTTACCGTTTCCGTAGAGTAACGGAACCGAGTAACGGAAACGGAAACGGGAATACCGCTAAGTCGTGCCTATCTCTAGATGTGAAGTAACCACCATAGGCTGGCCTTATTCACCAGAGGTACAGTGGGGAATTGAACTCCCAACATCTGACTCTGCAACAAGGCACTTAAATCCCTTAACTATCCAACCAGCTTCAGAAAGTTTAGCGCACCCAGTATATTAATAAGGTGACTTTCTCTCCGCCGAAAACATCGGATCTACTAGGTCTCAAACCCATCACCCCTATAATGAGGCACGGTCTACCTTATGATTCAGGTAGACAAGCCCTCCATCTGGAACCCACTTATCTGGTTTTTGGGTTCACCAGCACTTATCTGACTCAGTGGGCCCTGGTCTGTCACCAGGTGCCATTCCTCTGCTCTTCCCAGTGGCCAAGGCTTCCTCTCCTATGAAAGCAGGCCAGACTGTTTGCCCAGTCCTGGAAGTCTGGAGGAAGAGAGGAACCCTCTAGATTGGGTGTGCTGGTCACTGTTATGGTCCTGCACAGCAAACCCACAATGCACCTGTTCATGCACGTTCTTACAGTTGTAAGGTATATCATAGTTTTGTTCAAAGTTGTAAAATAATTTGTAATTCTGCATCTTAATCTATAAATCAGATCATGTAATTTTATGCATTTTTTCTTTGTAACATATGTGACTTCCCTTGCTCGGGGACTTGGCCAGAAATTTTTGGTCTGACTGCCATAGCTTCACACTCTTCCAGCTGCTGTTTAGTGATCTGAGTCCACTGGCAGAAAAAATAGGTTTCATTCTCTTTTGGTCAATGGGTGTCATTGCCTCCTATTTTTAAGACGAGGATTCCTCTGTCTTTCCTGATCTCAGCTGATATGCAAGCTGAAGGACCTGTCTATTGCCCTCCTCTGAATACTTACTTATATAACCACCCTCAATAATGCAGTGGTACTGTTAAAACAGGTTTTCTCTGCCAGCAGAAGGTCAGATTAGATGACCTCTCAGGTAATCAACCAACAATTCTATGAGTCCATCGAAGCTTAATTTTAAAAAAATCCTATTAAAATGTTTCTATATTGCCTATAACTATAGAAACTCATATCAGTTTGGGCATAGCTTACACAAGGACAAATAAAACAAAACACAACTGCAAATATAAAACAAAAGTAAAAATCTGCTGAAAAAGTGAAAGACTCAATGAGAATTAAAATGCATCGGTTGGTTTCTAATTGGATGATTGCCAAGTGTTTCTCGCTGGGGAGGAAATTCAGTAGATAATACTACAGCCAAAACCAGTTTCCGTGGTTGACACCCACCGGATCTCAGAAATCAGAGAAATGTAGATAAGATCAGGGACCCACAGAACAGGGTGATGAACAGTCCAGTGTTTCTACAGATGCCTTTCACCAGATCAGTCTGGCTGGTACAAAGCTATTTTGTTTTTCAGTACCTGACTTTCAGAACTGTTGTTGTCTTTGCTTTACATTGGGTTGAGTCTTGGCATGGGGAAAGCCATCATTAATAAAGAAAACATTTTTGAACATATGCAGAGCCACTTCCCCTAGTAGTGATGAGTAGATGCTGCTGCTAGTTCTCACCTACTGGAAAAATTAAGATTCGTAGGAGCCTCTTGGGAGCATCTCTCAGTTCCAGAAAGGAATGAAGGACTCTCAGCTCCAGAAATGAATGAAGGACTCTGCCAGGGAAGACTCCAGAGGGCATAGCGGGGATATTTCACCACTCTGGGAAACAGAAGCAAAAATTACTCTTGGATCTGTCTGTGCCTGGTTCAGTGAGTTGCTGTGGTCAAGAGTGAACCTTGGAAAACGACAGCCACGTCCCTTTACATACTGAGACAGGCACCAAAAAGAGACCACTACCTCTTTAAAATCTTGCAGGCAGAGTGTACCGTGCAATGTGCAAGACCATGTGATAGCTTGAAAGGCAGTTGGAAGAAGCTGCAGGAGGAGAGCAGCCGACTTAGGGATGAGAGCAGGGGACTGGCGTGGCTGCAGCAGAGAAGAGATTCACTGCAGTGAAACCCCACGTCCTGTTTGCTATTCCAGCAGCAGAAGTGGCAGGTGGCAGCTCTCCTCTCTGTCTCTGATCCAGGATGCCAAGAGACACACGGGACGCCTAGCCAAACCCTCAGAGAGCAGAATGGTCCCTTCTCTCCCTCAGCCTTTTGCTTGTCCTAGGTGGGACTGGGAAGGGTCTGCTTGAAGGAGAGAACTGTAGCATAAAGGCACACTCTGGAGGACCCCCTGGGCAGGAGAAAGTAAGTCTGGAGCTTGCACTATCTTCCTTTCCAGTCTCTCTCTCTTTGCTGCAATTATGATTTCCCACATGTGTAACTGGCAGGATTTATTCAGAGGGCACAGAGAGGTATGCAGAAGTGAGAAAGGCAGCAAATGTTATTTGAAGGGGGACTCTGACCAGTCAGTCCTGCAGGGGGTGGGATGCTGCTTTTTGTTAAGGAGGGGAGATGGAAGCAGGTGAAACGTGCCCTCTGGAATTTAATTTGGATCTGAGGAAATGGCAGACAAGCAGAAGATCAGCATCTGTAAAAAATGATTTAGTTACTTTTTGTTGTTGAAAAAAAAACCCAGCATGTTCCTAAAACAGAAGGGAAATAAGTTGATTTCAGTGTAGCCTCCCCAACTGGTTTCTTTCCTTTCAGGCTAGGGAGGGTAACCCAGTGACAACAAGACATTCCAGCTGGGTGGGGAGAATAGCCGGCAGGTGAATGCAGGGAGTGGGTGGCAATAATGGTGGTGATGGTGGTGGTGATGGTAGTGGGGGTGGTGGGGAACATCAGACCTGAAGCAAGCAGAGCTATTGCTGAGCCAGCGGTCGTCATTGCCCCAGTGGGCGAGTCCCTCTAACTGTTAGGCTGTCCTATTCCAGAGCTCTGAGGTAGGGTTTCTCCAGACCATTTGGGACTCAGCTGATGAGGAGGCACTTGGAGATGCCATTCAGAAAAGTCACGTTCCCAAGGAATTTTGCTTCCCTCCCAAACAAGACTGATTATTAAATAAAAAAGGAATCGAACAAAAAAAATGTGCAGGAAAAATGTGAGAAGTGGCAGTAGAAAGAGGTCGGAAAGAGGGACTGATGGCTTCTGTTGGCCAGCCGAGCTTTTGTTAGGGTCGAAAGCTGTGCACGATGCATTATTTCTCTGGAACAATGAGAACGTGTCTGTCACATTAATCCTGATTCCGGACTGATAGCTTTGTGATTGTAAAGGCGTTATGGAGAGCGAGCACAGTCTCCCTGTAGCATGGTAACAGCTGTTGTTTGTTTTGTCAGTGGGACAAAAGACACAGTAACCAATTGTGGCAGAGTGGACATTCATACTCATCAGTGCACACATTCTTGCACAGAAGCAAGGTCCTCTGCTTCTAGTACTCAGGCAAGTGGAGTTGGGTTGGCAGGGATGAGGAGCGGAAGGTGTGGCAACGCCCTATAAGCCTTAATGGATAAATGCTTACCAACAAAGGAGGAAAAGAACATTGTACATTCAAGTGTTCCGGACACCAGCAATACATTGTTCTTGCTGGTAGTGTTAGTTCTCGTGATACAGTACTTTCTGACAGTAGCCCTTGTCACACAAAAATATAGCAGCACCTACCACAACATTGCTGGTCACACATTTGAAAAGAGTTGCTTCATAATGTAGCTTCAAGTACCATGAAACTATGCAAAAACCAGCTGGACCATGATGTGACATCGAAAATAAAATAAAGTGTGCCTCCTGTACCATATTAGCTCTGTGCTGCAGCGTTAACGGTGCCAAATTTACATGCTGTCTCTCAAGGTAGCAATCACGTTACAGAGGTGTCATTTTTTCTAGGAACTCAAACCACAGTTCTTTCACACCCAGAGAAATGTGGCAGTTGTCCTCATATTTTCATTGCAGTGTTGATTGACCTATGGAATGGGGTTGTACAAATATGCCTATTGAGTAGGGATTATGAAGCAGGAAACTGTTGCAAGTTAACACCAACTCCACCCTATATCTACCCATGGCATTTTGTTAATCAGATTCTGAGCTTTTTAAAAATTTGCCGGTATCTACTGCCCAGCTTTGCAGTTCCTATTTAGGAGTAGAAATATAAACAAATTTAAATTTTCAGTAGAAATGGGCAGGTGGTCGCTCTATCTACACCAGTTAGTATCTGTGGACAGGATATTGGAGCATTGTCCCACAGGACCTGGCTGCAGAAGCATTCCCCTGTGTGGGCTGCAATGTGTTTATGGCATGTTTTCTAGGAGGATGAGGAAAGAGTTAGAACTTGGAAGCATTGCTTTTTGGGACTAAAACCCAGATTCTCTCAAGCAGCTTCCCATTGGCTGGGACATTTTGGAAGCCATGGTCCAAAAAAGTAAATTTCCCAAGCTCTGCGCCTAAGAAAGATGGGAAGTCATATGAACAGGCATTGCATGTAGTATAACGTCCTATATCCTGTCACTGGCTGATGGAGCCTCTCATTAAAATAAATTAGCAGGAGATGTTAAAAGCAAAACAAAACACCTTTGGCTCTGACTTTGCTGCCAGTCAGAGCAGACATTGTATGTTTCAGTTTGTATACCGCTTTTTAAATTTACATTACACAAAGCAGTTTACCGACATCCGATGGTCGACAAGCCATAAAGTAAAGAGGTACAACAATTTAAAAACTCTATAAAATATAAATCTATATCTATCTATCTATCTATCTATCTATCTATCTATCTATCTATCTATCTATCTATCTATCATAAATCTACAAAATATAATATAAAATCTATAACATCTCTCAGATCTGGCAGTTGACAGGTCTAAATCATAAATCATCACTCTTGGGGGGCATCTGTTGGGTTGAAAAGGCTTTTTTGCTGTTAACCTTGATAATTGCTGCTCCTGGAGACTCCAGGGTGTGGTGACCATTCTTTCTTTCTGTCTATCTGAGAAAAACATTTTTCAGGAGACCAGAGGGTCTGATAAGCCACAGAGCTGGGGAAAAAACAAGCTAGGGACACATATTCCACACCAAACGGCACTTTGGTTGCCCAGGTTAGATAGGCAACATTCTCAAGAACAGAAAGGAAATGACTGTTGGACAACATGTGGACATACAGAATGGTAGAGTTGGAAAGGACATTGGAGGTCATCTATGCCACCCCTCTCGCTCTGCACAGCCTCTGCAATGCAGGTTCCAATCCGAATATCCTGGACAATAGGCCATCCTGTCTCTGTAAAAGTTCCTCCCAGTGAATGAAAGAAGAGCTCCCGGTCATTCTGTTCCCCTATCAAATGGTCCTTGCAGGCAGGAACGTTTATCTTCTTACTTTATCACAATGAAAATTAAAGAAGCACAGTTTTAAAGAATGTAAGGTAAAAAGGAATCCTAAAAACAACAGTGGAGAAAAAGAAAACAAATACACTTAATCAATTGAAGAAAATAAAGAATTGTCCAATGATATACAAGGCAAAGGTAAACACGATTTATTTATTGAATGGTACTATTGGTCTGCTTATTCGTTTTGATCATTTCCAAGCCCAGCTGACATAGATGGGATTGATTTCCCCAGATGTAATAGAAGTTAATTTACTTGTTAATTTTATTGTACTCTTAGGCTGCAGACTAAATGGAATATGCAGTGCATTAAAATTTAGGACATCATAAAACAAACACACTGTCTAATAAAGCCAGCAGAATTCATACACATATATACCATCTTTGGTGTGGAGCCATGCAAAATATTGTTTTGTTTTAATGTGGGCAGAAAATACTTGCAGTCCATCAGCTGCTCAATTAGTGATTGACACGGTGGTAAAAATTGCTCTGCTCGCTGTGGAAAGTGGGGACATTGCATGGAGCCTCCCTGCCAAGGTTAGCCCTCAAAAGAATGCAGAGAAATAAAGAAGTATTCCATATTCATTAACCCACCACCTTGGCAGTATATAAATTTGGCCTAATTTCATAGCCAATCTCATGAATTTTGCTGCAGTGAGCCAGCTTTTTCCGCTTTATTTAGCAGAGATATCAAAGGAACACTTCCTAGCTGCTGCAGGACATGAGTACAGTTGACAGACATATTATTATGATTTCTTTATGATGTTTGGTGCCTTTTTTTCCCAATAGGATGCTGCCCTAGAACAGTCTAGGAAGTCTTTGGTATGCCCCAGTTGTCCTGGAAATGCAGTTTTCTTTGCCTTTTGCTTTAAAATGGGGATGCAAGAGCAAGAGAGTTAGCGTAATAACCACATAATTGCCCTCTCCACCAACTACAGAAGGGGACTTGTTGACTGGTGGGGTGGAACATGATGCCACTGTCTCTGCCATTCAAAAAATCTCAGCATTTCAACCCTGTAAGTAAGCTCTGGCTCCAGTATAGCACTTGCTAACACTACAAACACCACAGTAATAACTCCAACAGCAAAGATGTGTGTCTGTGTGGGGCACAGATGCATAAAAGCACACACATCTTGCTGGAAGTCTCTGTGCACTTTTATCAACTTGAATGAATCTATTTCCTTACTAATCTGCCATGAAATGGCTTGTTCTGGAGTTTCTAAAACAGACAAAATTACTGAACTGAACAAGGGACCGTGTTTACCTGTGATGCCTATGATGAATCTGGCTGTACACAATAGCTGCAGTGCAAACACATACAGGCAGCCAAAGCTAGAAATAGGGGAGAAAACCGTGTGTGAATGCAGGCTGTGGAATCCAGTTAACCCCTCTGTTGTGTTTTGAGAGTGACCGCTTGTAAACTACGAAGGCATGTGAAATGGTATTCCCAGGCATTGCTGTCCAGTTTTGGAATGTCTTTGATAGAGATGTTTGCCAAAATCAGATAATCTTACGGATTAAATAGGAAGTACTTTAAATGAAACCAGAATCGTGCAGCAATTAATAAGAACATAGGTGGGCAAAAGTAACATGATCCCCTCTTTCAGGAGGTTTTGCAGGGCATCCTATGACTGTGTAAATCAGCCAGGGTGCAACTAGTGGAATGCATCCTTGGTGATGAAGAGGACAAGTGGAAACAGAAGAGCCATGGGATGTAATTAAAGTAGCCAAGATAGACACAAAATAGGGCCCTTTGTGCAGCAGCTCCCCATTGTTCAGGGCCAATGAGTCTTCTTTTGTAGCGTGTTGGTCCTCTAGAGGAGTTGAATGGAAAAGCTACTAGCCCAGTTGGGGGAAAGCCTTCCTTATCCTCTCACAATGGTCCTGGATCCAGTCTAGGTCCACTTGTTACGTTGACAGAAGAAATAAATCAAGGCTCAGTCAGCTACATACATACTGTTGATCCAGCGATTATTTAATTTGGTCCATGGCCCATGCATGCAGTGCCCTTAGTGAGTAGAATGGAGCAAAATGAGCACGTGGAGAAGGGTGAACCTCCTCATTTCCCCTGAGCAATGAGCCGCTCCACTCGGTGTCATCAAAACTAGTAGAGAACAGCACAATGCATGGGGTGGTTGGGTTGCTCAGAAATTGCCCTGGGAAGAATGAAGAAACTTTCCCAAGAGCCGGGAAATAATTTCTGCAGTTTTGGAGACAGGGCCAGATTAAGATATAGCAAGGCCCTCGGATATAGGAAGTTTAAAATGGCTCCCTAGCATAATTGGTAAACATTAAAGGTCCCCCCTGCACATGCGTGCTAGTCGTGTCTGACTCTAGGGGCAGTGCTCATCTCCATATTCAAGATGAAGAGCCAGTGTTGTGCAAGTCCGTGGCCATGTGGCCGAAACGGCTGGAAGGAAACACTGTTTTACCTTCCCGCTTTTTTACAGCGGTACCTATTTATCTACTTGTATTTACATCCTTTCGAACTGCTAGGTTGGCAGGAGTTGGGGTTAACAGCGGAGCAGGAGCTTGCTCCACTGCGTGGTACCCGGGATTCGAACCACTGAGCTGCCAACCTTGCAGCTGACAGGTTTCAGTGCTGTAGCCTGCTGAGTGACCACACCCCTCCCTAGCATCATATGGTCAAAATAAATAAGTACTGTACTGTTTATGTAAGTTAAGTCACACTTAGAGTAGGCCCATTTGAATCAATGAAATTTATGGAGGGGTTGACCCCAGCAAATTTCCATTGATTCAGTGGGCTTACTCTAGGACAACCTGTTGTGCCAAGCCACAGGATTTTGGCCTTTCCCCTCCTAAATATTATGTAAAAAAGAAATTCATATAATACAATATTTTGGATTTTGTGCTTGTTTATTTATTGTTGTTAGAAGCCTCTTAATTTTATGATCTCAATGTGCCACTTACCTGTGCATGAATCCAGTGCTTCTTGTAAGACTTGTGAAAGAGAATGTTGAATGCAAAGGAATCTATCATCTCTCAAGATTTACTAAATATAGACTAGTGTATGTATATGAGAAGCTGATTGGGTTGGGATACAGTACTTTCATAGGCTCTTTTGTTCTTAAAACACCCACATTTTGTCCTCATTTCAGGCACCACAGGGGCCCATTTCAGACACCTTAAGGACTACACCATCATGCCGGATGATAAATTGGGCTTCCAGGCTGTTTATATCACCATAGAGGTGCTGATTGCCCTTATTTCCATTCCCGGGAATATCCTGGTGATCTGGGCTATCAAAGTGAACCCAGCCCTTCGAGATGCCACCTTCTACTTCATTGTCTCGCTGGCAGTTGCAGATGTTGCTGTGGGGGCCCTTGTCATCCCGCTTGCCATCATCATCAGCATTGGCCCACAGATCCACTTCTACAGCTGCCTGATGCTGGCCTGTCCTGTCCTCATCCTCACCGAGAGCTCCATCCTGGCATTGTTGGCCATTGCTGTGGATCGCTACCTCAGAGTCAAAATTCCTACACGGTAAGAACAATTTCTTCAGACATTAAAGATCATTGGGGTAGATTGTAAAGATTTTTTTCATGCTTACAGCAATACCACACAGCAAGAATCCAGGGAATAGAAAGATCAACCTTTTCAGACTATAACTCTCCGTGGTCATGCTGGCTGGGGGAATCTGGGAGATGTTTCCAAAAAAATAACCCTCAAGAGTTTTGAGTATTGACATTAATAATTATGTGCTGACAAGTCAATTCTGGATTATGGATCCCATTTTGAGGGTTTTCGAAGTATAGAATACACAGAAGTGATTTGCTATTCCCATCTTCTGTGGATATTTCTGGGTCTGTAGCTTGCCCAAGGCTACACAGGCTTCTTCTCCGTGGTGGCTTAGTGGGAATTGCAATTCTGAGGGAGACTGATGGAGGTAGATATCCCTCTTGGTCCACCTCAATCTCTTGGTGGCTTTCTGGGGTGGCTCTCTGGGTTGGGTGTTGGGGGGCCAGGCTTTGGCCTGTTTCCGATCCTTCCTGGAGAACTGTCTCCAGACAGATCAGCTTGATGAGATGGTGTCCACTCCATGATCTCTCAGTTGCAGAGTCCCACAGGGGTTGGCCTTCTCACCAGTACTATTTAACTTCTATATGAAACTGCTGGGGGAGGTCATATGGAGATCTGGAGTTTCGTGCCATCAATATGCTGATGACACAGAACTCTTATCTTTCCTCCCATCTGCCTCCCATCTGCAAAGCTCCTTTGATATAATATTTGGATGGCTGGTGGGAAATAGATTGAGGCTAAACCCTGACAAGACAGAACTCCTTGATATGCTCCTGTCACTGTTCACAGAAAGGGAAGATCCCTCTCATTTTGGTGAGTGAAGAATGAGGTATGGAGCCTGGGCATCCAACTAGACACAACACTATTCATGGACTCTCAGGTGGTATCTGTGGTCCGGTCAGGTTTTTTTTCATCTTAGGCAGAATGACAGGCTGACGCCAGGAGCCTTATTCTGGTTCATGCACTGGTAGACCCAAGATTAGACTACTGCAATAGCCTCTATCTGGGGATGTCTCTGATGGTTTAACAGGTCCAAAATGCATCAGTCAGGTTGTAAACTGGGTTGGCTTTGTTGCATTTGTTACCTGTCTGATTCCACCCCAGCTTCAAGGTCTTAAGTTTGATATATAAAGCGCCTAGACAGTTTGGGACATTGCTATCTGACAGAATGCCTTCTTTTACCTAAATCTGTCCTTGTAGCCTGTTCATCACAAACCAGGCGATTAAGAACATTAATCGTGTTGTGTTTTTAGAACTGAGTTAAGAGTCCTGGCCTTCTTTGCATAGACCTTGTGAATGTTTAAACATTTGTGGAAGAGGGAAATGAAGGGAGGGCATTTGGGGGACAGGCCTTGGTTGTTTCTTAATGTTTTGGCTGGGAAAAATTGCTAAGAAAAAGCTTAATTGAGTGACATAAAGAGCAAAGCAATATATTACAAAGCACCTACTGTAAGAAGAGAGAATTAAGTGGTAAAAGTGCTTTGTTATCAAGGAGGAAATTTTCACATCTCCCACAGCTTACAAATTAGCTTGTTTTAATTGGTCTTCTTGATTGGCCTTCTGAACGTAAACATGGGCCTCATTTGCAAACTGATTTCTCAGACACATAGCTATAACACAGATTTGGAACACAAGCATGAATTAAGCATCTCTGACATGTAGTTTGGTTCTGAGTGTGGATCCACTGCAAACAATTATCAGGCCTGAAGGCATGAACCAAACTGAATTTCATACAGAAACCCGCTGAACATTATTGCTTATTTTAAAATGAAGACTTTTAAAAGTCAAAGGCAGCTACCGATCTTTGAATTAATATCCCACACCCCCAAAATATGTTTTCTTTATTTAAAATTTGCTTCCCCAGGACAAAGGACAAGATGCTGCCATTCCACATGTGGAAACCAATTGGGATTCAGTGCTGATATTAAGATAGTGCCCTCTATTGCCCCAAAGGAAATGAGTGCTTGGAGAACAGGAGAGGCTATATATCACATATAGCTCTATCGTGTAAAACACTTTGCTGCACACTTTGGTCCTCCAGCACCTACCACTGCACTCTGCCTAATAGTAGGAGTGGTATTGTGCAATCTTATTTCTGGAGGAGCCTTAGGGCGCAGTGGTTAAATGCCTGCACTGCAGCTAAAACTGTGCTCAAGACCTGGGGTTCAATCCCAGGTAGCAGGCTCAAGGTTCACTCAGCCTTCCATCCTTCCGAGGTCAGTAAATGTGTAGCCTGCATAATTAAATTGTAAACCCCCCAGAGACTGCAGAACACTTTGCTTTTAATGCTACTTTTTCTTAATGTTCTATAGGGGAAAACCACACTGCTTCTAAAAAACAAATGGCATAGGTGAATGAGGACATCTGACTAAATATATTGGAAATCCTGGAAAACAGCATTTAGTTACTCTAGATCCAAGAAAGAAAAAAGAGGGGGCAGAAGAAAAAAATAATCAGAAGGTTTGTGGGAGCGTTCAGCGTCATCTGACAGAGAAACCCAGCAAGAATTCTTAATCCCTAAATTCGGGTTGAGGTGGAGGGGATACCCTGTGATTAATCTGTAGCGAGAAGAAGCAAGCATACACAGGCACAAATACTGTATATTTTTCCATGCTTCCAAGCTGTGTTGATATTAAACAGCAAGATAGGTGTGAATAAATCAAAATCTTTTCCTAAACAGGCCCAGTTCCTCTTGGGTTTGTGGTGTGCTTGGCTTTCCCCACCTTTTCTTTGTATCAAAAACAAAGTAAGCCATTTGGAGTGATGAATAATTTGAGTTATATACAAGAAATAAAAGCACTTACTGTTGAAAAAATGAATTATTGACATAACTGCGCTAACCCTCAAAATTATCTGGCACTGAAGGCCAACATTAACCTACTTTGTTGATTAGGTAGGATGATGATGATGATGATGATGATGATGATGATGATGATCATCATCATCATCATCATCATCATCATCATCATCATCATCATCTTAGAACTGCAGAGCTGGAAGGGACCCTGTGGATCATTGAGTGTAGCCCCAGTCAAGGGGGCACAGTGGGGAACTGAACACCCAATTCCTGATCTATCCAGATGGGTAATATAAATTTTATAGAAAAGAATATAACTTGTCCATCCAGTTCAGTACTATCAAAGCTGATGGCAGCCAGACTTCATTGAGGATTTTTCTTATTCCTGTCTGGAAATGCTTCAGTCTACTGCCTTTGAATCTGACAGTTATACTTATCACTATAAATTAAAGTGTGTGGCTCTTTGTGGATAGCAAAACATTTTACTGATCAAGCGCTTAATAAATAGTATTCTTATCACTGCAAACCTTATCAAGATTTTACACTAACTGGCTATGAGTAGGGGCAGGAATGCTTCTTTGGGAGCCATTGAGTTTACCACTGGTTCTTTTTTTCTGGTTGCGAACATAAGTTTCTTCTTTCTTTTATGGGCCAATCTTTCTTTAATGCAAAATAAAGAGATCTTGTTCATGAACTAGGATCAGAAGGAGATAAATCAGGTGATATGCTGGGAGAATTCAAAACAAACATCTGTGAATTTTGAGAATTGAGGGTTTGGGTTTTTTTAGGTAGATGCGAGTTGTCCTTAGTTACTATGCTACATTCTTTTCACTTTCCGATCCACAAAATCTCTGATTATCAGCCCATATGAACTGAAATATAGGGGATCTGCTTTGTAAACTGCTGCAGCTATGCGAGGTGGCTGCATGCAGTGCAGTACCCAGTAGCTGGCTGTATTTCCACACACCCACACAGCACAGTCTGCTTTAGCACCTCATCTAAAAATAGGATTTAAAAAAATGTTGAAAAGTTATTAATGGATTGCTCGGAGCTTTAGGACCACAAAACATCTGTGGTTGAGGGGAAGTACATGTGCATCCTTGGGAAAGGCAATGCTTTAGCTGGTAAAACCATGAAAAAGCAACTTCGTTGTTCCAGTGAGTAAAGGCACTAGATCCTGAAGGTTATTGGTTTCATGCATTAGCTGCCCTGTGAAAGAGGCCAGTGTTATATTGATTGATTGATTAATTAATAATTAATTGAGCTCACCAAGTGAAGATCTGAACTTGGATCTTGTCAATTTCAGTATGGATAGCCCCTCATTAGAGGGTTAAAAACCTATGATTGGCACAGCAGGACTGTTGTGTACCTCTTGCAGCGTGCAGATTATCGTTTTTGTTCTGCAATTAGTCATCACAAAGTGCAGTATTTTTGTTTATAAGACTATGTTTTGGTCTAAAATGGTTGGACTGAAAATTGAAGGTTGTCTTATACATGGAAGTAAGCTGAGGAGAGAACTGCATGGTTGTGAAACTGTAATTTTGGGTGGGAAAAGTGGGGTTCGTCTTTATACAGGGAGTTGTCTTATAGAGAGAAAAATATGGTAAATGTGAGGGCTTATAAA
This sequence comes from Phrynocephalus forsythii, assembly GCA_029282475.1. Classification (NCBI taxonomy): domain Eukaryota; kingdom Metazoa; phylum Chordata; class Lepidosauria; order Squamata; family Agamidae; genus Phrynocephalus; species Phrynocephalus forsythii. Next base: position 88,682,188 of record JAPFRF010000005.1, on the reverse strand, counting down.
CAAGTACATTTACTGAGGCAGAAAGGTCGCCCAAATCACATTTTTAGAACATGAACATGATTTCGGCTCCTAGTGATGTGTTAGCATTAGAGATGGGCATGACTTAGCAGTATTCCCGTTTCCGTTTCCGTTACTCGGTTCCGTTACTCTATGGAAACGGTAACGGGAATTACTCCGCCAGACTTCGAGCTCGAACCGATGAACGAACAATTTTGGTCTGATTTGTCGTGCTCATTCCTTGCATCATGCGATCGCGTGATGCCACGCGGCACAGAAAAAAAGTTTTTTAAAGTTAAAAAAACCCGGTTCCCGGCCGAAAAGCAGGCGGAAAAATGCCTGCCGTGCCTCAGGGCACCTACCAGAGGGGTTGTTTCTGGAGGTCCCCGGCCTCCCCCCCATCCCCCGTCCTGGGCTGCTCTGGTGGGACTCACCGCAGGCTCGCAGCCAGCAAAAAGCCCAGTCTCGCCGCCGGCCACCGCAATTAAAGCGCAAGCAAGCGGCACGGACGGCACAGGAAAAAACTTTTAAACTCTCCCCCCACCCATTCCCAGGCCAAAAGCAGGCGGAAAAATGCCTGCTTGACTAAGGGCGCAGGGCACCTACCGGAGGGGTGGTTTCTGGAGGGGGTCCCGCCTCCCCGTCCTGGGCAGCGGACTCGCCATGCCATGCGGTGTGGGCGGGGGATCCAAAATGGGGCGGCGAACGCAATATTGTTTTTGAAATCATGGTCCAAAAACACACAAGCACAACAGAAACACGCGAAAATTTATAAACTGCCAGATTTTTCACAGTAGCAGTGGGTTTTTTCTTGCAACAAAATGTCTCTCCTCTCCTCTGTCCTCCATTGATTTTATTTTATTTTATTTTATTTTTACACCTGTGCAATGATGGGCTGGCCGAGTGGACGACCAGGCAAATTTTTGGAGCCATCCCACCAATCGCATGGCCACTTGGCCATGGAGACTTCTGGGATGTGCCAAAAAGCCCCCTAAAACCTGCCCTAGCCCCCTAACCCTAACCCTAATCCTTGACTCCAGTCCTTACCCATACGTCACAGACTGTCTTCTTAGTGGGTCAGAGAGGCACCCAGAGGTGCAACTCACTAGCCCACCGTAACCTTACCCATCACTAGCCTAACCCTAGCCCTTGCACTAACCCACCTTAACCCTAAGCCAGATCTACTTGCATTGCATTACACGCAAGTACGATTCCCTTCTTTGTGAGACATGGCGGTGCGAGAGCCTTTGGCATCACCTATGGCTCTGGGTTCACTGCCATCACTAGTCTCACTGTCTGCAACTGGTATGCATATCCATATGGCTATTGCATACCATTTTGCAGCTGCAGGTGAGGAGGGGAGACCCCCATGTTGAGGGGTCTCTTGGAGCCTGCTTCCCCTTCCTAGTGGGTGAGGATAGGAGGTACCCACGGGTGCCTCCAGGAGCCTGCTTTCCCTTTATAGCGGGCCAGAGGAGGCACCCACCCCACAGAGGTGCCTCCAGGAGCCCACTACCCCTCAAAAAACCAGTACTAACGAAAATGAAAAAACAAAAAACCGAACCGACTAATTTTGCGAATTTTCGCGAAAAACGGAAACGACCCGAAATGGAACCGGCCCGACTAACGACAACTCGAAAAATTTTTTTTTCAAGTCGTGCCCATCTCTAGTTAGCATACACTTTGACTTAACTGTAATAGCATGGGTTAATCTGTAATGCAATGATGACCATGCCACAGTGACAAACTCCGTTGCCAGGAAATCTTATCCTTTGGCACACAGTCCATTTGGACAGCCTCCATTTAATTTCAGGTGGACAACATCCATCATTTATATGTGTGAGAGGCCAGATCTTTTTTGTGAAGCAAACTGCATGTGAGAAGAACACTTCCCTTGAGCAGCATATATGTTCCTAAGTATAACAGAGGAACCAATGAATCTCTGTGACTCTAATAGCAAACAGTTTATCTCCTCCTCTTCTGCATGCAACCATCTCTTCTCTACAGTCAGTCTTAAAAAGTAAGAGAGGCCATGGTTTTTAAGATCAATATCATTCCCTCTGGAGAGCATGTACTCCTTCATCTGCTCTGTAAACTGAGACAATAGCACAACTGTTGTCAATCTGGAACCCTCCAAGGATGCTGGAATAGAAATCTCATAATCCATAGCCAACATAGCCATTGGTAAACTGGCAGGTGATGATCAGACAGCCTGACACACCTGGAAAGGGCAGCTACCTCTTCAGAAGGTGTTGAACTCTTATCTCCATTTCCCTGCCCTTTGGCTAATGAGCTGGAGTCTGACCACAGCCAGAGAGCCATCTGTTCCCTGACTTTGCTATAGCGCAGGGATGGAGAGCTCTGGAGGGTCCAGGAAGCCCCATATCCCACCCCTAAAACCAAGTAGGGGGTCACAGCAACTGTGTAAAATAGTTTAAAAGAAAAGCATTTCCACTTTCTCAAATTCCACTCTGGTCTGGCCATTTCCCCCACCCCAGAGAGGTTTGAAACCCCCCCCCCAAAAAAAAAAATCTATGGAAGCAATTCTGTTTTAACTGGAGGTCGTGTGGATCATAGTTGCAAGAGCTTTTGGCAGACCCACGACAGAGGGAGGACCAATGTGTAAAGCTGTCACTTTGGTATCACTTCAGCTTTTTAAAAGATTCCTCTTCCACCTTGGGTACTGTAGCTGAACAGCCAAATGAGCTGTACATAATAGTTTTTTTTTGCACATCTCTCCTGTTCTACCCACCAATGGAGATGCTTGAACTGGTGATCAAGTGAATTTGAGAGGTACATTTGTCTTCTGCAGACTCTCTGCTGCTTTCCCGTTAGAAGCTAATTACTCAGTCAGTAACCCTACAGTGGATATTCTTTCTGGACTGTACAAACATTGCCAGTGATGTAGATACATTCTCTACGATCTCTTAATTCCATTGTCAGAAGGCTTCTCTATTGCTTCATGTTTGGGGTGTAAATTGCATTGTTAGCTTGAATGCAGGGGCTGAGTTACATGAGAGAGTGCTAACACATTTCTCCTGGGAAATAAAGAAGTGTACTAAGCATCTCAGTTCCCCCTTCAGCATCTGTTGGTACTGTAATTCAAAGATTATTAGGATCCTCAAGACAGTTTATTGACTATTCAAAGTAGAGATATCTCTTAGTCCAGGGGTAACCCCAGGGGCATTTTTGCATCGATAGAGCACTGAAAATCATAATTTAAAAAAATCCTCCCATAAGACTGACCTTCCAGGAACAGTGAATTTGCATCAAGAACCTTAGGCAGCTCCCTTAAGGCCTGAAATAAAAAATAAAAACTGACTGAGTGCTTCCTCTTTATCTTTTTTTTTTTAAATGTTCCAAGTCCACTATTTCTGGCCCTGGACTGCTTATGGGAGGGGGGAAGCACTGGATGTTAAAATACGGTGCCCACGCTTTAGGCTGTTATCCCACGACTGGAAAAAACGGCTCAAACACACACACACACACACACACACACACACACACACACACACACACCACCTTGCTAACAGAGCACTTTCTCTTATGGTGCCTGCTTCAGCTCTTTGGCAGCCTGGGGGCGGAGAGGGGAGAGATTGATGCCCCAGCCCCGTTTTCTCAGTGGAAGGGGAGGGAGCAAAGTGCTGCTGTCCAAGGCTCCTCCGAGAAGGAGCAGCCTGATTGGGAGAGGCTGCCTCTCGAGGTGAATCCCCACACCACTGCCCACTGCCTCTCTCTCTCTCTCTCTCTCTCTCTCTCTCTGTGTGTGTGTGTGTGTGTGTGTGTGTTTGTGGGGAGGGCTACAGGGCTGTGTTGCATCGGGGGCAAAAATATAAAGTGGTGTTTCTGAGTCCCCACGGACATAACTTTGGGTTAAAAATCTGCATGAGGACAGTGACAAATTTTTTACTACCCCCCCAACCTGGTACTTGGAAAACTTGCTGGGTTGCGCTAAAGTGGGCGTGGTCACACATTTTTAAAAAAAGCCCATTGGTCGTGGAGACACGACTTTAGGAGCCACATTTTTGAGCTGTTTGAAGCAAGATTACATCTCTGACGGGATTTGGAAGGGCGAGAGGGAAGTCTGTCCAAAATAGGCTCCAAGATGCTCCTGCCTGAGTGGATCATCGACAGGAGAAGAGCTGCTATATTCCATTGTACAGTGTTGGATTTACCCATGCACCCAGTGGAGTCCCAGCTCTGATCCTTTGGCCTGCTTATCAGCTACATGCAGACAGAGACAGTGCTTGCAGTCTGCTTTCACACCGGCCTAGCACTGTTGGCAACAGTGGCGTTTTGGCAGTAGGGAACAGTGAAGCTGTTCCTATGTCCCTGGTTGCTGGAGCTACTGGGCCCTCCTTTTTGAGCACACAGAGGGACAGTGACTCATGCCGGAAAAGGTCTGCAGTCTACCCCCCCCCCCCGGTTTTATTGGAGCTTGGCTGATTAAGCCCTGCTTTGCATTTCATAACTCACAAAAGACAGGGGTCTCCAGGCTCTCCACTTTTTACAGGAATAGTTATTTCTTCAGTACATTATGACCTTTTAGCACAGACTGGAGACTGGCCCTCTGCCTTGTTGGAGAGGGATTCACAGGCAGATCAGTCACTGATGTGAGATGGAAGGAGCCCAAGCTTATCGTGAATGGCTTGCGGGATGCATCTAGCAGCCTTTTTAAAAATAATGAGTTAGGAGACAGGGTAATACAGGAGGACAGACCTAGAACTTTTTGATGCCTGGGTAGAATCTTACTTCAGCAATACAGACATTCTACCCAATGGCACAGGGAGCATGAAAACCCAAGCTGTGTGCAAATTAGTTTGCTTTATTTTGCAGCTGGATTTCTGGACATAAAAACAGGCTGCATCTGCATATGAATCTTTGATATCTCAGACACAAAAGTCTGCCTAAATCACATATCCAGGAAACTAAAGTGACTTCAGCTGTAACAACACATTGTTGGCAATGAGTTGGCTTCACAACAAGTAACAAGGGTTGAAATTAAGACAATAAACAATGAACTTAGGATGCCAGTGACACCCCTCCCCACCCCTAGCACTGCTGTCTTTGCTCCAGTTTCACTGCTTGCTGCCAACTCACTCTGCCAGTACTTGTATGAAGCGATCAAACTTGTAATGGCTGGTCTGCTGGGGAATGCCCTTCATTGTATGTCTGCGAAAGAAAGCAGGCTATTTGAAGTACATACCTTATCTGTAGTTCTCAGACAAGGATGCTGATAGCCAGTGGTATGCTTAGTTCAACCCTTGCCTTGCTTTGTAGTGTCAGGAGATTGCTGTACATATAAAGTTAAGCTGCAAACATTATTTCTGACTGTTCAGTCAATACTGGTATGAATGAATGAATCTTTATTTACGGTTTTTAACCAAATCAAAAAATACCAAAATATCAATTTGCCAGAATAAAACAATTTGCCAGGATAAAACATTTTAAAAACATTGTAAAACTTTTGATAAAAGCCGCAGAGCATGAACAGGACTGTTATATAAATAGTCAATATCAAAAAGATAGATAAAATAATATATTGAGAGTCAAGTCAACATCGAACCCCTAAGTGGAGACCACACTCTATATGATCACCAGGAGCTAGGATTACTGGCAATCATGAGCCTACGTACAACTACTGCAGTGGTACAAAATCTGGCGACACAATTTGAGATCTGCTGGGACCTGTCAGAAAGAAGTAACTTCACACAGAATTTGGCAGGTCTCCCAGGGAATGTATTAATAACAGGTTGAATAAGTTCCTTATGTAGGTCATGATAAAAAGAACAATAGAGAAGGACATGAGTGACCGTTTCTACCTGGTTCATTTCACATGGACACAAGCAATTTAGGAAGGGAATATTCTGAAATTTCCCATCCAGAAGCTTGGAGGGGAGCACATTCAATCTGGCTAAAGTGAAAGCTCTTATAATCTTTGGGGGCATTGAACCAGTCAGGTATTGGGGTAAAGTAAATTCATTATAAGTAACTCCACTGTGATTACCCAAGAGGCTCACATGTTCTTGGAGTTCTATATCCCAGATCCTGCGTTTAACTGCAGCTTTGGCATTAATGTAGCCCATTTCTTTTAGGATACTATTGGAGAAGCCAATTTGCTGTATTTCTTTTACTACAAGCTGTTTCCATTCTGACTGGAAAGAGTCAATTAATACCAGTGGGGCCAACCCTTCTGTGGAGAATATAAGTTTTAAACAATAATTGATCATGAGGACTTTGACCTGTGCTCTTATAGATACTAAACCAGCCTCCAAGCGAAGAGCTACGTTTGACGTACAAGGGGGTACAGCCAGGATTGATCTCAAAAATTTCGTCTGTACTACCTCCAAAGAATGAACATTTGAACATGCGAAAATTTGGGAACCATGCAACATTTGAGAAATAACTTTACCTTTGAAAACCTGAATTGCTGGAGATGCTTGTCACCCTCCTTTAGAATAGAAGAATCTAGTTAGTGCTGCAGCACTTTTCTGGGCATTCAATGATGCATGTTTTAGATGGGAGACCCAAGAGCCTGTAGAACTAAAAATTATGCCCAGGTATTTAAAGCATGAAACCTGCTCTATGGGGTGGTTGTTTATAAGCCATTTATGTTTGATTCTTCTTCTACTGGTTATAAGTACCTTGGTTTTCGTGTAGTTTATTACTAGTTGCTCATGGTTGCAATAAATGGAGAAGGCCCTCAAGAACCTTCTCAGGCCAACACAAGTTAGAGAGAGACAACAAGAATACATAATCAGCGAACAATAACATGGAGCAGGGGCATGAAGATAACTTGGGGGGATGAAATTCAGATTTCGATAAATTTCTCACGATACCACTTATGTAAAAGTTAAACAAGGTTGGAGCCAGAACACAACCCTGTTTTACCCCATTTTGAGATGGAATTGGGTTGGACAACACTCCTGATCAATATTGGTAGAATTCAGTGTGGCATATTGGCCAGAATGTTAGCAGATATAATTTCAAGTTTACAGTCAAGTATGACCTTCAGTTGGCCATCCTCTCTGCTCTACCTACCTCACAGGGATGCTTCGAAGATAAGGCATGAGGAGATATGTGCCATATACAACCAAAACTAGTATGTAACCTTTTCATTTGAATCAAGACTGTTAAAGTATATAACCCTTTTATGCAGATAGGGATTTGTAAGATTCAAGGGAAATATATTAACCACTAGCAGAGATTAGCAGCGTTGTAGAAGAATAAATGCACTTAGTAATTATGGAGCTAGGAGACAAATGAACAAGGCAATAGAACTTTAGTACAAAACTTATGTTACATCTGTATACATGACAAAGAGTAATATACAATAACAATGTACAAAGCACAGCATATAGAAAAAAATACAACAGAGCGTGGGGAAAGCTTCCTCTCACCTTAGGCAGTCCCAATTTACATTGGTTTGCATGATACCTTTATACAGAAAGCAATATGGTGTAAGCCAATAACACACTACTTGGGATGAGGTGATTTAGCTATACCACCTGTGCCCAATCATCCTGACCTTCCAGTACTGATGACTCTTTACACCTGTGTCCTAGACCTAATACACATTCTTGTCTACATCATGATATAGCATTTTACACAGGATCCATTTTGTAATCTGTTAAATATATATTACAAACATTTTGTCAAAACTATAATCCTTGACAAGAGTCAGAGTAAAGGTGCCAAGGGGTGAAAGGACTTTTCTACAGGAAAACTTTTCAGAAAATGTGCATTTATTTTCTAGTCTGTATCTTAAAACAACAAATATTTATTTATTTATTTATTTATTTATTTACTTACTTACTTACTTACTTACTTACTTACTTACTTACTTACTTACTTACTTACTTACATATTGACCGCACCGATTTTCCCAATGGGAACTCTGAGTGATGAACAAACTGGAAAATAAGGGGGGTGTCTGCTATTATCTGATTTTTTTAAATTGTGAGGTATTTCTGGCAGTTGACTGTTGTATACAATGCTGGAGAAAACAAGGTGCCCGTAAATTTGTGTCAATAGTCAGAGGAGATCAAAATCCCCCTTCTTAAAGAAATGACTCTATATCCCTTTTGTTACCATCTTGCCAGTTGCTCCAGCACCTGCTGTCCTTTCGTTCCTTCCACCAACTAATCTTGAAGTCCCTCCAGTGAAATGTTATTTGGCGACACTACATTCAGTAGACATAAAAACAACAATGTGCTGGCTTTGCACATGAAAAGAGGGAAGCGGGCACAACAGCAAGGGAAGGCAACGTGTCAGGAATGGGGGTAGCCGGGCCAGCCTTAAAACGTGTGGAATGTATAGATTCTTGTAAACATGTACCATAAGGGAGAAGGAGAGGAAAGAAAAGCTGCTGAGTGGAGAAAAACGGAGATACATAGTCTGTATCCCTAGGGACACAGGAGGCATCCTGAGACCTTAAGAGCAGCCTCCACGGATGCTCTGACCACCTGCCATTGCCATGTTCCTCAATGGCAATCAATATTGCTCTATGATTGCTGCTAGGGTCACGTGGCAGTGTTTGCTTGAAACAAAAGGGGGAGATCAAGGTGAGAGCCTCATCTCGCTTCAGACATCTAGCCCAACACAAATAAATACTCTGAGGAATAGAACTAAAAACAAATAATGCTGCCTCCAGCTGGCTTTTGTTTGATGTAAATGAAGAGAGATGCGGAGTAAACAGCACAAAGCTGGATGGGCCTTGATGTGGCATTTTACAGATTGCAACACACAGCTGGTGAGCAGCTGCTGGCCTCCAGAGTTGTGTTCCTTCTCTGCAGAGGTACTGAGTGAGGCCACCAGGGCCATCCCACAGCCTGCCTCTGTGCCAGATTATTACCGTATATAGTATACTAATGGCATCTATTTGAGTAATACTCAGTTTAAACTCCACGCACACATGCAAGATGGGAGGAGGCTGTAACCACCTCTTAAACTCATAGAGCCATGGTTCCCAACCTTGAAGCTCCAAATGTTCTTGGACTACCACTCCCAGACATTCTGGCCAGCACAATTTCAGTCCAAGAACATCTGGGGACCTAGGGTGGGAAACCACTCTCATGCAGCAGAAGTAGGAATACTAGGAAGGAAATGCTGCTGCAGCTGGGCAGAATATGTTCTAACTCCTTCTGTCTTAAGTGGTGACAACACAGGCATTTAGCCTGCTGCTTGGTCCACTACAGGGACGAGCTAGTTCTCTTCTAAAGCTGGTAATCAGATGAAGCCTTTTACTTCACGTCCTTCTTTGTTCTGCGACTAGTTTTATACCATGACAGCACTGGTCACGATCATGTGGTTTTATCCCTGTTTCAGTGTTCCCATCGTCGTGATAACTTGTCTCGTGACAAGTGTTACCTCACGGTCTTGTGCCGTGACAAATACAGAATTTGTCTAGCTTCCTTTTTCCTTTTTTTGAGGGGGGGCCTTACTTTTTCTCCCCAATATTTTGAATTACTGGTGATCAGGGTTTCATACACCAATGCAGCAGAATTAAAATTATTTTCTTTCTGAAGGTAAAATTTAAAAAAAAAACGGACACAGTTTTCTGAGAGAAACGAATGTATTGTTGCGTGACAGTTGTTACTACACAGTATCTTGTCTTGGAAAAGAAAGCGGGAACAAGGAGTGACAAGGGAAAACCATACCCCAGCACCAGGGAGAGGATTGTCATGCTTAGAACCCGTTCCGGGGTCATGGTCTAGACAAATTTCAGTAGTTGCCCGATGGATGTGAAGTAACATTTTTTGTACCACTCCTAAGCACACTAGGGCAATTACTTCATGTCCCCTTCATCCCTCCTTGCTGTCCTGCTTGAGACGGGTACAAAAACCCTTACTTCACGTCCATAGCATGACAACAAAAAGTTGTCTTGACCACGCCCCCGGAACCGGGAACAGAGTGTGACAAGCCATACCTGCCCCTGGGCTGGGGAATTCTCTTGTCACGGTTAGTTCCTGGTTTCTGTTCCGAGACAAGGGACCATGTGGGAACAACTGTCACGCAACAACTAGTGTCCACCTAGTGGTCAGCGGCTAAAGCGGCATTCAACATTAGTTTCCCTATGGGAAACACCATGCAGTGCAAACGTTTATTAAAGAAAGTACTGAAAATTCTGTAGCATTGACGTGTAAATCCCAGAAGACCAGTAAATTGAATTATTGAAAAAGTTTTATTTATGATATTTTTTAAAAAGGGTTAAGAAAGCAAGACAAATTCAGAACTTGTCACGGAACAAGACCATGAAGTAACAGTTGTCATGAGACACGTAATCACGCCTGTGAGTAAATGGAAACAGGGACTGAACAGGGACAAAAACCACGTGACTACGAACAATGCTGTCACAGTACAAACGTAATTGCGGAACAAGGTAGGACGTGAATTAACCGCCTAACAGAGATAAAATGGGCTTGAAGTAACTGGTGGGGCAAACTAGCCAGCCCACAGTGCGTTCCTACCTGCCATTTCCCAGCCCTTTCAGGGGCTTTTACTTCTTTGATGCTGGTAGCATTGTTCTATTTTGAGCCCCCCCCCCGATCCCTGGTAAAGAAAGCTGGCTTCTCAGGCTGTAAAGAAAGTTTTAAAAAGTTAATAGTTAAAACCTCATTTCCTCCCATCTCTTTCTGCTTTCAGGAGGAAACTTTTGATTTATAAATTATTTTTTCCAAAACTACAGTGGACCAAATAGGATACAAAGGTCACTGTGGAAGCATGACACACAGCATCTCTACCCAACCTTAAGCAATGTTATTTAGTCTGGACTAGTTCACTCCAAACCCACTGTGTCTCCAAGCCCTCAATTCTGCACATGGAAGGTTCTGTATGGCAGGGCTGGGGTTTGTTCTATGTTAATGAAGCAAAAATAAAAGTACTTTGGCATCTTTAAGACTAACAGATCAGTGTGATTAGATTTGTGGATTACACGAGTCAGACACGATCCATTTTTTTCTGATACAAGCACCACTTTTCTAGGATTTTTGTTTCTGCGTTGAGCCTAGATAGAAAGTAGACCCTCCCCCTCTCTCTTGTCACTTTGCACACATGGAAAGGGGCCAGCTCTGCAGAGGAGACAGTCCTGCTCCTTTGTGAAAACCTGTAAGCATGGTAGGCATTGGGCATCACTTAAGCAGCTACTGCACTTCCTTGAGCAGCCACTTTTTGTTTTGCATCACCTTATCTCCTCCCGCAGTCACGTGGTCGCTCCAGCAGTTTGGCAGTCCGCACTTCGGTGGTTGCTTAGCAATCGGCTTCCCCGTCCACACTTTGCTGAACTGCTTTATACTTCAATTTCCAGTGACCACAATGTGAAAGTGCAGCATCGGCAAAATCAGCAAACATGTTTACATTGCAGCTTTTTTACTGCAGCTTTTTTTTGCGTGTTCTATGACAGGGAAACGGCAGAAATGCAGGAATTGATTTTTAAAAACATCACCCCCAGTGGTCATCTCAAGAAAAACCAACACAGCAGTCAAAAATGGGCGTGGCCAAGGGAGCTCTTCAGAAAAAGCTATTTGAAAAGTGGACAGTGATTTTTTAAGGCGATTTATTTTTAAGGAAAAGGCATTTCAAATCTAAAGTGTGGTAGTGGTCTTAATACTTTCTATTGACTTGACATCCCCTGAGGTAAAAGTGATGCCTACCAACTGACCTCAAACAAATCCTGTAAGCCTCCACTCTGGAACTTTAATGTATGGATCCTGAAGCTCCAACATTTAGCCAGGTTAAATTTTTTAACTTTTCTGTTTCTCTTCCTAGCCCCTCAAGCTCTGTGATGCCCAGCTTGATGGAGTGTCTTGAATGACTAGAAAGCTCCTCTGTGTATGATAGTTTAATGTTCCAATAAAGGTATTACCAACTCTGTTTTTGGGATGGCCTGGAATGGCTATGCTGGATAGGAACAACGGATTTTGTAGTCTAACAGAGCTGGGCATGCCCAACAGACTGCTGTCTTGTATATATATATATAGAGAGAGAAAAAGACCATGAGGAATATGCAACAGGTTTGCATTTGAAATGATCAGAGGAAATGAAGGCACGGAAGCATGTGACAGGAACCCTCCCCACAGGAGATTGCCTGCTGAATACACTTCCTGCAGAATGAGGATATATGATAAATACAAGAAATGTTTGGTCCCTTTATCTGCTTCTGTTTATCAGCTATAATACTAGCCTGCTCAGAAACTGCAGGGGATCTCATTGTCTGGAAGGAAATCAAGGCGAGTGTAGCTTTAAACCCAAAGTATCTGGGTTGAAAAGCAAGTAATAAAGCCAAAAAGCATGTTTTCTTGGAAATAAGATGGAGGCACAAGATAGCTCCCCCGCCCCAGAATGGCGACATAAACATACCTGCAAATAAGAGAGATCAGGGGTACAATTAATGGTGTCTTGAATCAGAAAAATGCTATGCATGCTTCTGTTACCCACTGCAGTGCAGTGGACAGAGTGATGGACTAGATCTCAGGAGACCTGTATGGTATTTGACTCCCTCCTTAACCATGGAAACTTGGAAGGGTTGTGACGATGGTTTGGAACCAGTAAAACCACTCCTTAAATATGTCACATACCTTGAAAGACTTATTGGGGATGCTATAAGATGGTTCTGACTGGATGGCATATAACTGAACATACATGTTTCTATACTAATATATTATGAATGTTGTACTACAAAATAGGGATGGTCTCTTTGTTTTGGAAGCTACCAGTTCCGAAATGCCCCATGAAAGCCCAGCTTGTGTTTGGAAACCTCGGAAACGCAATCAGCCAATCCCTTATCTTGCTCTGCACCCGCGCGGGGCTGAGATCCAATGAGGAAGAAGCCTCCGACGGCACTGCTGCTTCTCCCTGGTACTGGCCAATCAGACAGGGAGGCGGGATGATGCATTTCCCTGCACAGCTTCTGATTGGCCAGCGCACGGAGTGATGACGTCAGAGGCTTCTTCGTCATTGGAGCTCAGCCCCGCATGGGTGCAGAGCAAGGTAAGGGATTGGCTGATTGTGTTTTGGAGGCTTCCAACCACCAGCTGGGCTCCCGCGGGTCATTTGGGAACTAGTAGCTTTTGAAACGGATAGCCCATCCCTGCTACAAAATGTTACTGGTAAATTTCCAGTTTAGCCAACAAGGACTGCATCTCAGGGCCAAAATATACAACACAGACAAACCATAATTGGAAGACAACATTTTTCAAGTGAATGCATGTCACAGCCAGATCTTTGGTAAATAGCCCATTTTGTTGGTGACTGGTCATCAGGAAATATGCATGGCCTTCATTTGCTACTAGGGAGGTGTCTTCTTCCTCTTTGCTGCAGCTTCAAGAAGTATTCTGGTAGGCAGAATACTGAGAACTCCAGCCCATAGACCTATTGTGTTAAGAGAGTTGAAAGTATAAAACAGAGGCATTATTGCCTATACAGTATTGCCTGTTTCAGGTTTAGTTGTTGTTGTGCTTTAGTGTATGTTAGGGAGGGTGACTCTAACAGTACCTTTCACATAAAATGCAAAACTTTTGAGTTATGGGGAAATAAACCTGTTTAAATGACATTACTAATTTGTGAAACCCCAGACAGGTGTGTTAGTCCTTCTCTGTATTATGGTCAGACAATATTTATTTCATGTTATGATCCTTGGAAATAAATCTAGAAAGCCTTCCACCTCACCTTCCATCCTGATGCAATTTAGAATCTCTAGACCAGTCATGTCTAGCAGAAAATATCACCATTCAGGAACTAGATTTAATCTGCTGGTACTAGATTATAGAACAAAGAACTGAAGTCCCTCCACCCTGTCCATTTTGCATCACTTTGAACTGCTAATGTCACTTCTCTTGAGACCATGCAGCATGAGGTTATCCTTGCTTGCCCTTTGTTTTCAGAGCAGAGGGCTTCTAAAGGAGGTTTTGAACCTGCAGTAAACTGCTTCATTCAAGTACGGTAGGTTTAGGCTGTTTTCCCACTGCTCTACTTGCTATTGAGTGAAAAGAGAGAGAGAAGGAAAACAAAATAACCTTGTTAAGGCAAGAAAATATGGAACAGCACTACACTTTTTCAGCAAGCGTGGACAGGAAAATATGCAACTGAGGGGGCATACAAGAATCCATAGAAAGGGGGACAGACACGGTAGAGATGCATTACCGTCTTCTGCTGATTGTCTGACATGCTCCTATAGTTCCAGAGATATCACATGTCCTATTGAAGCAAAACAAGTTGAGGAGCCGTGTAGCCATCACAAAAACCAAATACAAAAGTGGAACAGGTGATACCTTTAGGCTACTAGAAAATTAACAAAAATGTTGCTAATATTATGGGGGTGAAACCCCCTTCCCCAGAGCAGTACCAATAGGTTATAACAGTGATGGCGAACCTTTTAGAGACTGAGTGCCCAAACTGCAATTCAAACCCCACTAATTATTCGCAAAGTGCCAATACAGTAATTTAAAATGAATACAGGTGACTGAGAAGGGGCAATGTATGGTGCCCACAGAAAGGGCTCCGAGTGCCACCTTTGGCACCCGTGCCATAGGTTCGCCAACACTGGGTTATAACATGGCAAAAGATGGAATTGCCAGGAGTTATTACTTAGATGTAAGGTCCTTGGCAAGATGGGAAAAAGCCAGGCAGTTTCTTAATTGAGACTTGGAGCTTGGATGTTCTCAGGCTGCATCCAAAATGAAGGGAGGGAGGTCTTTGAATTGTCCCAGTCCTTCCAAAGACATGTCACGGCTCAAGTACATGCATTCACACATTCACATGTCCTGTGAAGTAATTTCCCTCCTCCTCTCAAGGTTTCTCCAACCTTCAAATTTGGAGATAGTTCCCATTGAACACAACTGCACTAACAAATGTGTGTGATCCGGTTGTCAGTCTGTAATTCCATCACTACAACTTGATATTTTTCCATTTACATAGGTAGATAAAGATATAGAGGAAAGAAGCAAAACTGGCACATATTTTGTCCAGTGTAAACATATACATTTCCTTCTGTTTTCAAAAGAACAATGTTTGGATGAAAACAAATAAACTTTTTGTAACACAGATGTCAACAGACTTTGGAGATTTTGCATTTATGAAAATGGGTAGAAAAATCAACTGGTAAGAACAAGCTCATTAATTTCCTAGTAAGAACTTGTCTGGAGGAAGGGCTGTTATAACCACATTAAAGCTAGAGTATGGAAGAAATCAATTCATTTCAGGTTTTAGGGAGTGGTGTGTGGTAGTGTCAATGGTTAAGAAAATAACAGCTCATCTTTTCAACAATAAGGAACTAAAAATAAATGGATTTTAGAGGCCCATTGAAAAGCCAATGAAGGGTCCCAGTATCCATGTGTTGACTGTGAGTTCCAGAAATACAGGGCTTTGGGAGGGAATTTGACCTTCTCGGTCTCCTTTTACTGGAAATGTGGATGACATGACTGATATCTGGAGCAAACCTTGGGGGAAAAGTTGAAATTTCAGCTCCTGGTAAACAGCTGATACAGTGTTTATCTTCAGACTAGTAAAGCAGAAGGACACATTCTTTGCTTTCTGTACTGATACCAAAAGGGAAGATATGGCTTCATAAATATGAAGGAAACCATTAATCTTATTTTAAATTCTATTCCCAAGAAGTAATTGAGTGTGCTTCCAGATGAAGGTGATTTGTTTCAGTTACATCCCACCTTTTCTCTCAAAACACCGGAATAGATGGCATCATCTAATCCAGAATAGATGATATCTTCTACTCAAAAACCTCCCCATGCTCTCCATCACTTCTTCTTTCTCTTTTCTTAATGCTGAAAACCCATTAAGAAAGAATGACTCAGCACTATAGTGGTTTCTAATTGCTATAGCTATGAGCTGTCCATATGGAAGCAACCTAAAGCAAATTATTACTTAATCTTATGTTTTCTTTATGGCCAGTTTTTTCACAGACAACTTTATGAATAACCTGTAAGGGTTCACCATTAAGTGAATATAAGATCTGATGATGAGTTGCATCTGTAGAATGGATGTGAGATATGCACCAAAAGATACCATCTCAGATCAACAGATGTTTATGAAAACAGTTCACATTTTAACCTGGGGGTCAAGTGACCCATTGGGTGGTGATCTATTTTTTATACGTAGATGTGTGAAACAACACTAAAATAAAGACATGAGAATATTCTGATGTGAGAACTGTATCCCTTGTGATGTTGATAAAGATCTTTAATGTTTGTATGTATCTCTTTAACCTTGATCTGTGCTGGACAAAATGTTAATTTGCAAATGGCTATAGAGGTTGTTTCCGTCTATGAAAATAAGATACAGGGAATGTCAATTTGATTATTAAAAAAGAACAGATAGATGAACATGGTCATGTAGAACAGAAGTGAAATGTCACTGAGTCCTAGAGTTTAAGGAGGCTTTCAAAAGTATCTGCCATTGTGATAACAAGAATCAGGACAACCAGAATTAAAATAAACAAGATGATAAAGCAGAGTGAAAAGCAAACCCATACAAGGCAATTAGGGTGGGCTGTAGTAAAGGCAGGTCTTCAGTTGTGCCTACAGGAAAACAGTTTTTCAGATAAGCTGCTTTTTTATATTCCTGTGAAGAGAACTTAAAGTCCATTGCATTCCATTGACTGCAATGGGTCAAACTAGACATCAAATGGAAATATTATTCCTTACAATTAATCAGATTTAATGCTAAGTTTTGATTGGAAATATATTGTAAGGGTTCTTGCTTTTCCCAGGCAGGTTCCAATAAAGACACATTTTTGAAAGAATAAACAGGTGTTTTATCTTGTTCTTCTACAACTAGGGAGGTCCTTTTCTTGATAACAGTTCCAACATCTTTAACATCAACAATAAACGGGTTGTTCTTAGACTCATAAGATGGAGTAAACACAGAGAGATCTAACCCTCCCCCTAGTCTTGGAGAGATATGGTTCCACCACTTTCCTTCCCCTCCTTCTCAAAGAGATTCGGTTCCCCCACTTGCACCCCAACCTCCGAAGTGAGTTTGGGCCCAGGACACCTCTGGTGGCAGGATTTGAAAGGATAGTCATCTCTCAAAAGTCAGATCCCTCCCAGTACACATCTCCCTGGTCCTTTCCTCCTCCTCCTTCAGCTTGGCTAGCCATTGTTCCCAGGCCAGTTCCCGCCTGACCTCTTTTCACTTACGGTTGTATTCTCGTGCCTCCTGTTCACCCCAATAGGAACAGTGTTGGTTATGGGCCCGTCTTCTGTAGCTTTCAGCCTTGGGCTTTGGCATCATCATCTGCTCCCATTCGCCCGTTCATGGGTTTTCCATCCACACCCAGTCCCAGTCTGGGGACAAGACACCTGGCGTTCCCTTTTTACATTGTCCAAACCCCACCTCCACCACTGCTGATTGGTTTGGGCTTCCCGCCTTTTCTGGTTCCTTCTCTGTCTTAACCGGGGCCTTAGCCCTTCCCTCCTCCTTCTCCTTTTCCAGTATCTTCAGGGAGTCATTGAACTGTTTCCATAGCATCTCTCACTCTTGTGCTTCTCTGTCCTGAGCGGCTCTACATCCCTCCCTCATCCTTGGCTTCTCCAACCACTCCTCCCTCTCTTTTTCTTGTAGTGCAGGTGTCACTCTCCTGCTCACAGCCCCTTCAGGGTGGCTTCCCTCACATATATTTATCAGAAATCAAACCTGGAAATTAAGTCTGTTCTTGCCCTTCATTGTCCAAGCACAGAGCATACTAAATTAATTTATTCGTTCATTCGTTAATTCATTAGTTCGTTAGTTTGTTCATTTGTTAGTTAGTTAGTTTGTTCATTCATTCAATTTATATACTGTTCCTTTAGTGCAAGCACCATACTGGGTGGTTGACCCAAGATTAAAACTCACAACCCTTTAACAATAATACAATAATAATGAAAAGTATGCTTTTAAAAAACAGTACAGTGATACAACAGACAATAACTGTAAGCGCAAATATGAATAAAACTATAGAATTACTTATTTAAAACAGAAACATTGTTATTGACAGCATCCCAGAGATGTGACTATTAAACATTTTGGTCTTTCTAACTGTAACGAGGAAAAGAACCTGGTGTGTTTCTGCTGCCATAATTATTCCAGATACTAGGGGCCACAATCAAAAAGATGCCATTTCTCCTCATATTAATCTTTTTGGCCTCCCTCTGTATAGCGACTTTTAAGAATATAAATTGAGAGGAGTGGGTGGGATGGATGTCTGATTTCCGTTTCCCCTGCTGATATGTTCCACAACATTTAGAAACAGAATAAAAAATTGTAGAAGTCATGGAACTTGAGGCAGGAAGATAAATGAGTGACAAGCAGCATGATAACTGGCATGGAAGGTGCGAAGAGAGTCACATTTTTTTTTTATAAAAGCTTGTGTTTAGCATTGTGGCAATTTTGGGATGATAAAGCATAAACTGCGAATGTTACTTTTCTGGGACTGCAGATCCCAGAAGAGGGTGTTCTCGGTTGGTTGTTATGTACTGTCAGATTGGAACTGACTGACAGCGAACCTGATAGGGCCTTCAGGATGTCAGAGAGTTTCCATGGGCGAACAGAAATTTACACCCAATCCTCCAGGATCCTAGTCCATCCATTATTCTGAGCTCTAAGATAAAGTTGACAGGGTAATATGTACATTTCTCCTTTGAAGTGAGCAGCATGGTATTATGGGTTATACACATTTGTTTTCAATTAAAAATGAATAAGTATTCATTCAATGTATGTTCAACTAATATTGTGCTGTTCTTCATCTCCGGGAAGCGGTTTAAGAAAGCTGGGTCTTGGATCAGGGAAGGCCATAGCAATGCAGTGCTCTTTTGGGGAGGCATAAGAGTGATACATGGATTTTTGAGCTAGTGGAAGTCCTGCAGCCTTAGCCCCAGTGTTATTGAAGAGAGAACAGCTTCTCTGTGTGTGTCAGCTTAGAGGGTTTTAACACCAGTGTGTCTCCTTAAAACCCCTAAAGAAATTATATAGACTTCTAGGGGAAAATGTGTTCATCAACAGTTGCCATTTATCCCCCAAATGGTTAATTCCAGAATGGAATCTGGAATATTAACACATTGTAACATAAATAGGTTCCACTTATTTTAATACTCTTCAAATTCTCTCCTACAGCTCAACTTTCAGGCACAGCAATGTTTCTGCAAGTGATTTCACTCTAGGCTTGTCTAGAAAATGGGCTGATTATTCCACTGTGACTTTTAGCAAACTGCTGTTTACTCCCCCTCCCCTTTTAAAGTATGATTTTTTTCAGGACTGCATTTTTGTACCTCCTGTAATTATTTTAGCACTCTATGCAGTACACACATTTCTCAACTTGACATGTACTATTGGGTCCCCTCCATGTACTCTGTTTTGTGGCTGTGGAGGTTTTGTTTTGTTTTGTTTAATTTCTCAACTCCAGCTATAGCACAATTCCATCCTGTCCACCTTTTAACACTTATTTAAAATAACCTTTCAATAGACACATCAGTACAAGAAAGGGAGGTTAATTTGAAACCAAACCATAACCAAATGCCTTCAGCAATCCAAGGAAAGAGCAGAATCAGGCAGGAAGTCTAAAACTAGCAACACCATGGCTCATTCTGGGTGTCATGTACATGTTTTGTATATAGAAGAGGCCTAATTGAATCCCATGCATTTTAGGTAGGAAATTTCCTGTCTAAATACTCCTGGAAAGATAATGCAACACATACTGTATTATATAATACTTAACCTAACTCCATTAAACACAGATTCATATATTCCCCAAAAAAGAATGTAAGTAGTATACGGAGGTAATTTCTGTCAAACCACTGCCAAAAGCCCTAAATCATTCCCCCCTAGGGGGGTGTCCTGCACCCCCCACCCTGTGAACCAGTAGAGGGTGCTTCATAACCACCTGTACCCCCAGCGGCTTGACCAGGCATATCTGGGGCTGCTTGGTTATAATACCCTATAATGTAACTGGTGTGTGATTCAGAGTTCCCCCAAGATGGAGGAACTTCCGGTCAAAAGTCTATAAGGGGAGGAACTTCCGGTAAGGGCAGGGGCTGGGGCTGGGAGTGGGGAGGAGGGGAGGGGGCTGGGGGGAATGATTTATGGCTTTTGGCAGTGGTTTGACAGAAACTACCCCTGTATACTACTAATGTATCTATCTAAAATGCAGATTATGCTAATCCTCTCTCACAAACAGACTCAAAATTA
This sequence comes from Phrynocephalus forsythii, assembly GCA_029282475.1. NCBI lineage: Eukaryota > Metazoa > Chordata > Lepidosauria > Squamata > Agamidae > Phrynocephalus > Phrynocephalus forsythii. The sequence continues at coordinate 88,662,019 of JAPFRF010000005.1, read as the reverse complement.
CAGGAATATTTACATGTACATTTACATGGTCTTCAGGTTATTGCAAAACTTCATTAAAAAGCATTTGAAATAACATCTCATATCTTTCATTCAGCAGACAAACCAGAGAAAAAAATTCAAAAGGTAAATGCAAAATTGTATTTACAGTACTAGCATCAGACTGATGTGGTTTTAGCAGCAGAGAGACAACCTATATCCTGACAGATATGCCGGTACAGTACCTTTAATAGGAAATGGACCCTGGAAGTGCAATCAAGGAAGACAGGTTGGTGCAAATCTGCAGTTTACAAGCAGCTGATTGGGAAGGAGAATGGGTATGCAGTAGAATACAGTAGAATGCAGAATACAACAGAATGCAGTAGAAACGGATACAGGACCGTTTTCTGCAGACGCACAGAAAACAGGCTAAGAACAGCATCATATATCTTTGCAACCTCCTCTAGTCAGCAGCAAGGCATTGTTGTTCCTGGATGGAACTGCAAGGAGCAAGACAACATTCCAGACCGCTTTGCAGCTGAATGGCAGCATGGGAAAGAGTCTGGCCAACAGCATGCCTTCACCAAAGATCATAGTTATACACAGCAGCTCCAGAAGGGCCAGAGAGATTGACATGGCATGCTGCGTCAAAGATTTTAGACTCCTATGAATTTCTGATAAACTGAAGAAAGTATTAACTGCAAAACCGCATGGCCCTGCTGGTAAAAGATGTCCCAATTTCTGCTCTTCTTTCTTTGCTATAATCTGGTGTGGGTGGGCATGCAGACTTACCATGAGTGTGGCAAGGGTTGGGTATGACACCACATGGTGGGAATCCCACGCCCTGTTCCCACCTGCCCCCCTTTTAAATAAAGGGTTTTATGCACATCTTTGGATGTGTGGTTTTATTTACAAGTTAAATAAAATGGAATCACACATCTGCACATGTGAATAGAAGCAGAAAAGAGAAAAGGCAAAGAAGAAACTGGAAATCAAGGGACGAGTAAGGTGGGAGGGGAACAGAGAGGTGGGAAAGGATGGGCAGACAACTGGTGGGAGGAAAGGGGTGTCCCTGTACCACCCTACAATGTGAAAAATGGAGCAGAAGAGAATCAGATTGGGCACTATTTTGAATTGCAGTAGGGTTTGACATTGTTTAATACCACAGGAGTTTCTGTGGACTCGGTTTGTTTTTTCCTGGAGTGTGTGGTTTCAGCCACAGAGTAACAGTACCGGAAAGAACTCCAAGAATAAAGGAGAAGGAGGGCAAATTTCCCTTGCTGAGACAGGAACTCCATAGCTAATGCAAAGAAAATGTAGATAGGTATCCAAGCTCTGTTTAATAAGCTCCAGTGAAGGAGAGTCCACCACCTTCTGAGGTAGTGCATTTCATTGTCAAGCAGTTTTTATTATCAGATTCACACACCCCTCAGGTTTAGTCAAGATCTTTCTTATAATTCTAATATGTTGCTTTGGGTCTTGCACTCTTGAGTTGCAGAAGACAAACCCAATTTTTCTTCCACATAGGAGCCTTTCTTCCACATAGGAGACATTTAAAGATGGTTCTCATATCACCTCTTGGCCTTGTCTTTCTCAACCATTCTTCAAAAGACTTGGCTTCCAGGACGTTTACCATCTTGATAACTTTTCTGGACATATTCCAGTCCATCAATATTTATCTTGAACTGTAGTGCCAAAAACTGGCCGCAATATACTAGGGAAGTCTGATTAAATCAGAAGAGAATTATTACAGAAGATGACAGAGAGTCTGCAGATCAGACAAAAAGTTGAGTTCATTTTTTTAAATTGCTAGAGTCCACATTCTCAGGCTGGCTACATTCAAGAGAATGATATTTATGGGCTTTTCCACTTTGGGAAAAGAAAGATGTGACTTAATATGCTAAGCTAAAAAAGATGTCATAGCATAAGCAGTGCTGGCACTCTATTCCCTACCTCACTACAAATGACACAAGGTGCATGCACAAACTGCCTCAGTCTTCCTCTAAGCTGCTTATTTTTCTTTCTGGCTTCTTGTGGCATGGATGTTGCATAGGCACAACACATATAAACACTGTGTTGAGCCAGTGAGATTTTCTGCCAGCTAGGAATGGGTGGTGGTGATGGATATTCAGGCATAAATGCCACAGCATGCCTCCAAAGTCAAACTTTCCTCTTTTTCCATACACAATTTGTCCAAAGATTTGTGCCACTGCTCAGTGACAGCTATGGCCACACCAGCAAAATGTCCCCCCGTGGCTACACAACTTTTAATTATGTTCTCGTCATGCTTTGAGATCATGTTGCATGTATTCTAGGATGTTCATCTCAATGAGTTTTTGGGTTACCAAGCCATTCAATATGTACCTAGAACTTCATGTGGAGACCATTTGACAGAAGTTAACTGACATGTCGACACAAACATCGCAGAAAAAAAGCAAAGGCACTTTTAAAGTACAGTGGTACCTTGTATAAAGGAATTAATTCATTCCAAATGAAATTATATTAAGTAAATTTTCCTTTATACAAATTTCCCATAGGAATACATTGAAAACGGAGCAATCCCATTTTTATGTTGTATGGATTCGCCCCATAGGCGATTATGTTAAGCAAATTTCCCCTATCTCTGGAATTTTTTATGTTGTACAGATTTTATGTTATGCAAACTGTTTGTTATACAAGGGTCCACTGTACATGGGCAATGACAGTCGTCTCAATAAGTTGTGACAAGATTGTTCACACACACAGCAGTGTAACTTTAAGAAAAAAGATCTGCAACTAAAAAAGTAGAAGCCCTTTGCAGAGTGAAAAATGATCCGCAGTTAGCAAGCTTGCTGGGTAAATAATTTGCTAATAGTTGTGTGTCATGTGACTGCAAATTTAAATTGCATACTCAAATTGGGAGAACTGGAAAACATTTTGTGCATACGTATTTGGGCAGTCCTAATAAAGGTATTATTGCCCAATCTGTAATGTGTAGTCAAAGGCTTTGTGCTGGTTTTAAATGAATTTTGGTTTCTCTCTCAAAACTGACTTCTGACCCTTGAGAGGGAGAGTGAAAATGGCTAGTTCACAGGCTAACCTCTTGTTTTTGAGGAGTTGTTTGGAACTGAGGAGGTTTAGCATAAAAAGGTCTAGCCAGAAATGGTGATCTCAAATGTTTCCACATAATCTGGCTGTTAAGGTGTGCTATGCAGTTGAGAGGCTGCAGAATTTCAAGTGCAGAAACACAGTTTCCACTGGGTCTGAGCTTCTTCAGACTGAAGCAACTTATATGAATGATAAATGAGTCTTAGGGGAGCAGCCCTTCATTAATCTCTTCCATCATTCTACAGCTACCTCTGCAACCTTCTCTGCTCAGTCATTATCTCATGGCCACTCTAATCCAGTCCTTCAGAAATTTTGGAAGTACAAGCTGAAATCCCCCAGCTAACATTCCTAGGAATCCTGGGAAACATTGCCCCAAAAGTAACTTTTCCAAGCTGTGCTTCAGTGTTTCTGGGGTGGGGGTGGGGTGGGGTAGTGGGCGGCATATAAATTGTAGAATAGTGGACTAGATACAGTATAAGTTTCCTTTTGTTCCTGCCTATCAAGACTTTATTCATATTACTACAGATTCTGCCCAACTATTGGTTTATTAAACTGATTAATTATCAATATCATTGTTGATGTTTCATAATAATTTTGAAACTGATGGTCTATAGAACTCAGAGGAAAATAAATCCAATATTTGCTGCAGGCTGTGTGTATGTGCATAAATACATACGCACTCGTGCACATGTGCACGCACACACGCACACAGGTAAAAGAGGAGCAAGTAAGCAGGAGTGAGAAGTAGTAGTTGGAAGTTTGATGCATATGGAAGCAAAGAGACAAAGTGATCCAAGAGAGTTTCTAGATAGAATTAGCTGAAATATGGGATTCAGACAGAGGTCTTCCCAAGTTCCCTAGTTGGTAGAGATTTTCATTTGTTCCACGTATACTTGGGTTTTATATTTATAAGCAAAAGGGAAACTACAAGGATGTTAAAATTCTCCATTGCTCACATACAAGGGAAATTAAACTGAATCGGATCACATTTTATTAATTTTAAGATAAACTCTTCAATCAGTAAAAAGGAATTGAAGTAAGGGCTCGGTCCCGCGTCCCTTTAAAAGCAGTTCAAATTACTAAATAAACCGAGTCCAAAAATGCCATCCCCACAGCCACCGGGCTTTTTGAAAAAAAAGAAAAAAGGAAACCCAGCAACGTTTCTGTGTCTCACCTACGAGGTAGAGAATTTTTTGCCTCGCTTTGAAAACCCAGCTTTTAAGGAGGCAGAGGCCATGGGACCACGTTGATGATCTGGATTTCTTTTTCTTTATTTTTTTTGGCTATTCCTGGGGCAGATGGGCTGTGTTTTTGTTAATTGCTTTTCACCTTCAGAGAAACAGGAAGCTCTATCTGGTCCTACAAACATTAATTTCCCCCAGCAAAGTGGTCCTTTTTTTTCAAATACTAGCGCCACCTGCTGACCAAGGGGGCTGAACTGCACTTTAAAATTAAAAAAAAGCTTTTTACGTGAGAACTCTTGTCCCACATTTAAATCACGTGATGGGACGAAGAGGAAAAGCTGGACCTGCTGAAGATCAGGATCGAAACCCAGGTGTGACCACAGCCGATGATCATATAGCTCTTTTTTTATCCCCACTCTTCCTGATTTCCCTTTTCTCCAAACATATTATTATAGTTTTGGTGAGCCATAGTTCTTCGCTATTCTAAATCTTGCTATGAACCTCCAATAATGTTATTTCCTTATAGCCCAATTCCAAGCAGTAAAATTCCAGGCTTATATAAAATAAGATAAGATAAGATAAGATAAGATAAATCTTTATTAATCCCACATTGGGGAAATGTACTTGTTACACAACTCCCAATATTTAACAAGCAAGAAGGGTAGGTGCACAAAAAGTGTAATGTGAGAAAGAAAAACTAGATAATAAATATTATATAAACTAAAATTTTAAAATCCAATATACAAATATACACTATAAACTATGGATAAAACATTAAATGTGAAAAAAGAAGAAAGAAACTACAATATACCCCCATATGAATAATAGAATACTATGGAATTGTAGACTCTAACAGCAATATACTGTATCTATATGTGCATGTGAAACCGTTTTTTTTATTTTATTTTTGTGCATTTGGTACAGAAATGCCTATACAGTATCACTTTCTTTGATTCATTTATTTCCTACTTCCACATGCACAACAAAAGGCAAAATCAAATAGAGCAGAAACCTAGTGCAAAAGGAGAGGGGAAAGAGACAGAGAGGAGAATGGGGGTATGGGGAGGACTGATCCAAGGAGAGGTTTTAGAACATTCCCATGTGTTATTAGGAATTTAATTGCTTGCCTTCTACCAACAACTAGTAATTCATGCTGGTGGAACAGCATTCCTGTAATGTCAGAAATCAAACTGCCTTTAGGGCAAGTCATACAGAAGCAGAGGCCATGCCATAAATCCAACTCTTGCAGGGATCTACAGCTACTGCTCTTCTGCTCTGAGATATTTGTTGACGATCCTGTCAAGAATCAGGTCATCTCTATAAACCATGATGATAGTGGCTGAGATAGTGAGAGATTAATCTGAGGCTTTAATCACATGTTTAGCACACAAATGTCTGGAATACTGTATCCCCCCCCCCTTCATATTTGTAAGGCTTGCTGGGCATGATTCAAAACAGTCAGTTCTGGAGCCCTTCACACCATGCATGATGAATAAACAGCAGGTGCAGCATTAGGCAGGTGGGTGACAGAGCAACTGAAGGACATCTGGCCGATGCTTTATTTTCCTAATGGAGGTTCCAGGACAGAGCATTGCAATGTTTCCAGTGAGGAGGAAGTATTTCATCACCAGCAGCCCCCCCCCAATGGTGACATCAGTGTCCTTAATCATGTGTTGTCAAGTTTGTTCTGACTTATGGCAACCCTTTTCAGGGCTTCATAGGCACAGAATGTACAGAAGAACTGAACTACTTATGCAGGCATCATTTTTTCAACAGAATTTTGAAACATTGGTAACACAGTACAGTACAGTACTTGCTTTTGCAGAAACTATGTTCCTTTCTCCTCTGCAAAATGTATTATTTCCTATGTTCAAAAATTCCAATTCTCGTTTTGCAACGGGTGCCCACCAGTTTTCTTGGGATCTAAGTTGGACATCCTCTTGTCTGCAATCTGTATGCAGGCTGCTCTTTTATCTCATATTGTTTTTAATGCCAAGAAACTGTGTTATATTGGTTACTTTTCAGTCCTCTGCTGGAAAGATTGATTGTAGTGAGAACTGCATATTTTTGTTGTAAAAACAACACACCCATGTTTAACCTCCTTAGACAAGTGGTTGTATCTTGCCCATACACTGTGATTTGCTAAGTTATAACTTGTCAGTTAGTCCATGGATGTCACTACATCTCACTTCTGTTTGTCTTATGTTGACAGATGCCCTCCTTCTAAACTGTAAGCATAGGTATCCATCCAATGACTTTTAAGCTGAACAATGATGGAAATAATCTGCTCCCTTCCTATCTGTCTTTTCTCCTTCATTAAGGCATAACTTTTAGCAGGGAATTGTAAGTTTTAAAAATCTCTATACACATTATCTCATGCAAAATGTGAAACTTGGTGTATAGCAGACAAGGCCTATGGAAGTTTTTGAACGTATTGTGGTTTGCCACTAAAAGTAGGTGCAAATTTTTTCTTTAATTTATTGTCTGTACTATGTCCTGAAATCTTTTTGTGAATAAATTAATATATTAATATATCAATAGAAAAAATGCATAAAATAAATCTCCTTAGTTGGCTTCCTTGTAAACATGTTTCCCAATTCCTAACTTTTGAACACTTTTCAAAATATGTTCCTCAGGTTTGTTTTTTTTTTTTTACCAGACTTACTAATGTATATTTATTTTACTCAAGTCTGTTTTCATTTTTATTGTTCTGGGTAAGACTCTTTTTGGTTTTTAGATTCTTGGGCTGCTAATTAATGACACAGGTCTCTTTCTCTTGGATTTGTTTACATCTTCCTTTAATCTTTGTTGCACATTCTGAGTTTCTGTTGTACTGGTTTTAAAGCAGCCAGCTGACTTCTTTTGAGCTTGAAGGGATTTGTGAATTGCAGTAGTGTCTTCAGAATACAGTAATCTAACAATAGATTCTTGCCCATTTGCACAAGTGAAATTCAGTAGGTACAGCTGTTTCCAGCATGGAGAGGACAAAGCTGCAAGTGAGTCCAGTTTACGAGGAACTGCAAACTGGTTCTTTTGTTTTTGGATTTAATTAAAATGGAGGTCAATCCCTTAAAGGGGATTTAAAAGGAGAAATCATGTCTGTGTTTAAATCTAATAAGACTGATGTTTTTGGAATTAGCAAAGAACATGTGATCACTCCTGCCCCTTTCAGAGCTTGGGAAATTAACTCTTTAAACTGTAATTCCCAGAATCCGTGCCCAGACTTGCTGAGATCCTGGGAGTTGTACTAAACAAAATACTTTCCAAAACTCAATGTACCTTGTATCTGAAAGGGTGTAGGCCAGGCATGTCCAAAATCAGGCCCGGAGGGCAGATACGGCCCATTTTCAAATTTCGAGTGGCCCACAGCCTCTTCTCCCCACCAGCTCAGCCTGTCATGCATCCCCGCCAGCTGGTCCCTCCCTATACCGGATGGAGGCGCCAGCTTGCAGTTTTACAGTTTGCTTGCCATCCCTGCCTCTGTCCGTCCCCCCAGCCACCTGCCCAGCCCCCCTCCCCGCTCCTCTGCTGCAGCATCCTCCCTGCCTCCTTACATGTTATAGAGACATGTCCAAAATCCGGTCCAGGGGCCAAATGCAACTGAATGGTCGGCCCCCTCACATTTTCACCTTGCCAAATCTGGCCCTCCTTGAAAAGGGTTTGGAAACCCCTGGTGTAGGCCCATCAAAATATCAGTTGAGCCTGAAACAATGCTGTCATGCAAGATGGAAGTGCCACCTGAAGGTTATAGGGTGGAGATTTGCTCTTTCTTTATGTAATTTTTTTAAAGCTTACTCTGCTTAGTGTGGAATTGGGTGGAGTTGGAGGTGTGGCAGTGGAATGAACTTGACTATTCTGCCTAAGCTTCTATAATTTTACTAATCAGGGTAATTTCTGAAAATGATAAAATTGCAATCAATTTTTAATTTTGCTCAACCCAAGTTTTTCCAAATAATTATTCAGAAGGACCTATGAATCCCATCAATTTCGTTAACATTGGCAGCTTTTTCCTACTATATGTTGCCAAGCTAAATTGTACTTGGCTATATTTATCTCTTCTTTCAAAGATTGTGCAATCTTTATTTGAAGACATGTGATTTTGTATCTTCTGGTTTCTCTCTGAGATTGTTCTGATAGCCAATTGATTCCGCCCGAACAACTTTTTTTTCTCTCCCTCCCCCACCCCCGTTATTCTTCCTCTAAACCATCCCATTAAATCTGTGATGCTTTTCCTCCCAAGGCTTTGATCAGTCTATGCCTCACTTTGATACATCTATAAAGCTGCAAATGTTAGTGAGATTTATGAGGGTCCTCTGGCTATTTGGTACACTGAATGCTTCTGAACATTTTCCTCATCATCTTTGCAACCCTGCTCAGTTCCCTCTACTTTACATAGTCAAAATCATTGCTATTGCTATTCTCCACTCCTGATTTATACAGGAGAGAAATCATTTTATCTCTTTGTATTAGGAATAAATATTCAGCGTTCATAGGAGCTACCAGCGGCATAGGCAGCCAGAGATGAAAAATTCCATTTAAATTATTTGCAGTTTGAGTACCTCCAGGAAAGAAGTTAGCCAGTTTTGTAAATGTATAAAAATGAATTGAAAGAAATGACCCCCCAGATTTTTACTATCCAAATTCAGCAGGTAAGACTTTTCTCCTGCATGGAGATGACCATGTTGTATCTCCTTGTCATATAGGGAGGTATTAAAAAGGCAGCAGCTCAGGGTTGAAATACTGCACACCAGTGGTTCTCAACTTGTGGGTCCCCAGATGTTCCTGGACTGCAACTCCCAGAAGTCTTCATCACTAGCTGAGCTGGCCAGGATTTCTGGGAGTTGCAGTCCAGGAACATCTGGGGACCCACTGGTTGAGAACCACTGCTGTACACAATTATTCAAACCTTAGACTAAGTGTCAAGTGCTCAAACTGTAGATATTTCTTCCACCTGAACTAACGAACAAGGAAGCAGGCAAACAAACAAACAAACTCATCTTATCCTTGTGAGCTTCATACGTTTTCTTCCAGCTTCACAGGTTCATTCTCTTATGTATTTGGATGAATGTCCAGCAAGCAAAAGATAAGGCCTTTGGGGCTTTGTGAAACATTCCCCAGTCCTACCAAACATGACTTTAGAGAACTACAGGAGCAAATTAGTCTTGTAAATGTTATTGGCAAGATAGAATTTTCTTGGGAGCAAGGCATGGATCAACAGCACGCAGACTAGCAATTTGACAATTACACTGACAAACCTTGGAAGGAAAGAAAAGTCATTAGAGACTGGAGGGAAACTAATGGCATTCGTGCCAGGCAAAGAGCTGGCCCTTCCATTAGTCCCACCTTAGGCACAGGGGTACACCTCTTTTACCCCTTCATTCCATAGCCTTGGTCTCCCCAAGTCTCTTCTTATGTTATGTTCTTATGTTCTTGCATCTTAGGAGAGCTACTCCTTCTCTGTATGGCTCTTAAGAGTACTTGCTTCCTCATTGCTTGATTCTGAGTATGTCCAGAGGATGTCCTTATGGGAACAGTAACAGCAAATTGCCTATGCTGCATAGCCATGCCTCTTATTGTCTCTGGCTCTGCAGAAGACAATATAGCATAACTCATAGTGTTTAGACATTTATTTGTCGTACATGTTCTTAACTTATTTATAGACATATTTTCTCTGGTAAGTAACTAGCTTCCTCATTGTTGTACTATTACATTTGTAAGCCCTATCTGGCCCTATCAATTCCTGTTAGTTACATCTTTATTCCTGTCAATGAGTCCTATCTGCTGTATTTTGGTCTGACCTATTACATGTTTGTACATGTTCCTATCTTAGTCTAACAGATGGTTGTATTTATGACACAGTTGTCTCTATATCTGTTACATGCCTGTCTGAGAGACTTCTGATCGACATTTGCCTTATATAGCAGCCTGGCTGACTCCAGACATATTTTGATTTGTCAGAATGCTATGTTATGAAAAATGCAATATTCTGGTATTTTGTAGCAAACACATATAAACATGCACATACATATTCTGTTGCATAAGCATATATACATCAACAGAAGTAAATTGAAAGGAAATCAAACTTCAGTAGCCAAAGACAATGGCAGTTGCCATGGGACATACCGGTAGTTGTATCAAAGGAAAAGAGAAAAAGGCAAGTGTGTACGTATATTCCCCGTTAGGATTGCAAAGTTAGGGAATAAATGAAATAATGTCGGAGTCAGCTTGTTTCTCCATAAAAAATGCAGTAGGGTGGCAACCGCTGCATAGGTCACCAAGAGAAAGGAGCAGGTGAATGGCCTCCGTGCTGCTTTAGTGCACTCTCCTGCTCCCCTACCTTCTCTCTCTTTGCAACACTTCAAGCCACCAGGTAGTCACACGAGGCAATGCACAGGACCTTCCTGGCCACACCACACCGACATTCCTTGTGTTTTCTCTGATTTCTTTGCTTCCAAGCTTTGGTGGCCCTTTCATCGTCCACATTACACAATTCTTTAAAAAAAAACGAGATTCATTTTGATGCATGATTCATCGAGGTCAACAAATCACAATAACACATTTTTGATTATTTTTCTGTCAGAGTTTCTGTTTGACAAGTCTGAGTAGATGCTGTTGATTCATATGACTTGGCTGTAGGCATTTCCTTTTGCACTTTGTGTTTTTGTCTATTATTCATTCATTCACTCACTCACTCACTCATTCATTCATTCATTCTGGGAGCTGAAAGCTATAAAATGGTGGATTGAAGAAGAACTTTTGGAGCAGCTGCCTACAAATTATGTGGCATGTATGTTATATGTTTTGATTCAGAATGAGTGCTGGTTGCACTGTTCTCATATTAAGTTAGCTACTTGCTCATTTAGCACTGTTTCTTCAGTATTAGTGTATTTGCCCCTTTATAAGACACCCCCATGTATAAAACAAGCCCTACTTTTCCAACCCAAAATTACAGTTTCACAACTGATGTGGTTCTCTGTTTGGCTTACTTCCATGTATAAGACAACCTTCCATTTTTACTCTATCAATTTAAGACAAAAATATAGTCTTATACATGGATTGATTCTGTAATTGTCATTTCAACTAAATAATGTAAATGCAATTCATTTCACATCTTTTCAGGTTTTCTTTCTCTTAAACTCTTGGAAGTTACCTACTTCAATTATAAATCCAGAATCCCCTTATCAGCAGGGCCAGTGGGAAATTTCTGGTTCCTGCTGACCCAAGAGTCCAGTGCCATCTGCCGCTCCCTCTGCCCCTGGGTGAGAGACAGGGGACCTTTCTGTGGCTTCTCTGGGGGAGTTTGGCCTCTTGGACTCCTGAGGCAAGTCAGGACTGGGCCCCTTGCTCTGTTGCTCAAGCTGCCTTCCATCTCAACACTCACCACCTGCCTGAGGGAGGGAAGGCTTGAAAAGCGGAGCGGCCTGGGAGCTGCCTGGGACCTAGAAGACCACCGTTCCTGCTGACCCAAGAGACCAGTGCAACCTGCCGCTCCCTCTGCCACTGGGTGAGAGACAGGGGACCTTTCTGTGGCTTCTCTGGGGGAGTTTGGCCTCTTGGACTCCTGAGGCAAGTCAGGACTGGGCCCCTTGCTCTGTTGCTCAAGCTGCCTTCCACCTCAACACTCACCACCTGCCTGAGGGAGGAAGGCTTGAAAAGCGGAGCGGCCTGGGAGCTGCCTGGGACCTAGAAGACCACCGTTCCTGCTGACCCAAGAGTCCAGTGCCACCTGCCGCTCCCTCTGCCCCTGGGTGAGAGACAGGGGACCTTTCTGTGGCTTCTCTGGGGAGTTTGGCCTCTTGGACTCCTGAGGCAAGTCAGGACTGGGCCCCTTGCTCTGTTGCTCAAGCTGCCTTCCACCTCAACACTCACCACCTGCCTGAGGGAGGGAAGGCTTGAAAAGCGGAGCGGCCTGGGAGCTGCCTGGGACCTAGAAGACCACCGTTCCTGCTGACCCAAGAGTCCAGTGCCACCTGCCGCTCCCTCTGCCCCTGGGTGAGAGACAGGGGACCTTTCTGTGGCTTCTCTGGGGAGTTTGGCCTCTTGGACTCCTGAGGCAAGTCAGGACTGGGCCCCTTGCTCTGTTGCTCAAGCTGCCTTCCACCTCAACACTCACCACCTGCCTGAGGGAGGGAAGGCTTGAAAAGCGGAGCGGCCTGGGAGCTGCCTGGGACCTAGAAGACCACCGTTCCTGCTGACCCAAGAGTCCAGTGCCACCTGCCGCTCCCTCTGCCCTGGGTGAGAGACAGGGGACCTTTCTGTGGCTTCTCTGGGGAGTTTGGCCTCTTGGACTCCTGAGGCAAGTCAGGACTGGGCCCCTTGCTCTGTTGCTCAAGCTGCCTTCCACCTCAACACTCACCACCTGCCTGAGGGAGGAAGGCTTGAAAAGCGGAGCGGCCTGGGAGCTGCCTGGGACCTAGAAGACCACCGTTCCTGCTGACCCAAGAGTCCAGTGCCACCTGCCGCTCCCTCTGCCCCTGGGTGAGAGACAGGGGACCTTTCTGTGGCTTCTCTGGGGGAGTTTGGCCTCTTGGACTCCTGAGGCAAGTCAGGACTGGGCCCCTTGCTCTGTTGCTCAAGCTGCCTTCCACCTCAACACTCACCACCTGCCTGAGGGAGGGAAGGCTTGAAAAGCGGAGCGGCCTGGGAGCTGCCTGGGACCTAGAAGACCACCGTTCCTGCTGACCCAAGAGTCCAGTGCCACCTGCCGCTCCCTCTGCCCCTGGGTGAGAGACAGGGGACCTTTCTGTGGCTTCTCTGGGGAGTTTGGCCTCTTGGACTCCTGAGGCAAGTCAGGACTGGGCCCCTTGCTCTGTTGCTCAAGCTGCCTTCCACCTCAACACTCACCACCTGCCTGAGGGAGGAAGGCTTGAAAAGCGGAGCGGCCTGGGAGCTGCCTGGGACCTAGAAGACCACCGTTCCTGCTGACCCAAGAGTCCAGTGCCACCTGCCGCTCCCTCCGCCCCTGGGTGAGAGACAGGGGACCTTTCTGTGGCTTCTCTGGGGGAGTTTGGCCTCTTGGACTCCTGAGGCAAGTCAGGACTGGGCCCCTTGCTCTGTTGCTCAAGCTGCCTTCCACCTCAACACTCACCACCTGCCCGAGGGAGGGAAGGCTTGAAAAGCGGAGCTGCCTGGGACCTAGAAGACCACCGTTCCTGCTGACCCAAGAGTCCAGGTTCCATCATCCAGCAAGCGCTGCTCCAAACGGACCCTGCTTCAACCACCACCCCTTTGTCTCCACCTGCTTGCTGCTGGGTCTCCTCGTGGGTGGGAGGCACGAGAGACAATTTAGCTGGCTTGCCATCAGAGAGGTGTGGCGGGGGGAGGGGCATCGGGCTGATACCAACCTCTATTATTTGCCTGTGAAGGGGAGAGTGTGGTGGGATGTTGAAGCTGAATGGTGGGGTGGTTTGTTTTTATCTACCTTATTCTGTTTTGTTTTATTTCATTTTTTGTCATTTTCTTGCCATCTGAGATAGAGATAAGGACTCACAATGGAACTGATGGAACAGGAAGGAAGGAGAGCAATGGAGGGGGGAGCCATTGAACCTGTGCTGGGTAGAGGAAGGTATGGGGGTGGGAGTGGAACGTGTCCGCGTAGGAGAAGAGAGGTTAGATATCTTACATCTATCCCCTCTTCTGGTTCCACTTCCAACCTGAAGGTATCAGGTGACCATATCAGCGAACCTACAGGCCACACGGTGCTGTTGTTGAATGCCAGGTTGGTAAAAAATAAGACCACCCTCATTCATGATGTCATCCTGGATAAGGGTGCCGACCTGGCATGCATTACTGAGACCTGGGTGGGAGAGGAAGGTGGGGTTCCCCTCTCCCAACTCTGCCCACCTGGGTATTCAGTCCAGCACCAGTGTCGCCCGGAAGGTCGGGGAGGGGGAGTTGCTATAGTCTATAGGAGTTCTATCTCCTTGACCCGGCTTCCTGTCTCCTTGAGAGGAGGTCTAGAGGGCCTGTATTGTATGCTGGGCTCACGAGACAGACTGGGGATTCTGTTGGTGTACCGCCCACCCTGCTGCATTCCAACAGTCTCCCTGCCTGAGCTGACGGAGGTGGTCTCGGACCTGGTGTTGAGGACCTCCAGACTGTTGGTACTGGGGGACCTCAACATCCATGCTGAGGCTGCCTTGGCCGGGGCGGCTCAGGACTTCATGGCCGCCATGACAACCATGGGGCTGTCTCAACATGTCATCAGCCCGACACATGAGAAAGGCCACACTCTAGACCTGGTTTTCAACGGGATTGGAGGATGGTGGTTTGGATGTGGAGGGGTTGGTCCTGACTCCATTGTCATGGTCAGACCACTTCCTGGTCAAGTTTAGGCTATTAGCTACTCCAACCCTCTGCAAGGGTGGGGGATCTATTAAGATGATCCGCCCTCGGAGACTGATGGATCCAGATGGTTTCTTGAAAGCTCTGGGGATCTGATATGGTCGGTGCTCCTGTCGAAGCTCAGGAAGGGAAATGTCCCGGGCAGTTGACACGATCGCACCTAGCGCCCTCTCCCCTTGCGCAGAGCCCAGACGGCTCCTTGGTATACATCTGAGCTGCGGGCAATGAAGCAGGAGGGGAGACAGCTGGAGCGCAAGTGGAGAAAATATCGCTGTGAGTCCAATCGAACACAGCTTAGAGCCCATTATCGGGCCTATTCTGTGGCAATACGGTTGGCGAAAAGGCAATATTTCGCAAACCGTATTGCTTCCTCAGAGTGCCGTCCAGCAGAGCTGTTTCGGGTGGTCCAGGACCTTCTTCAACTGAGAAATACGGAGGAGGTTCTGGATCACTCAGCAGCCCGTTGTGACGAGTTTGCTGTTCACTTTGTGGGGAAAATCGCTCAGATTCGCAGGGAATTGGACTCCACTATTGGTGCAGAATCAAGGGATGTGTCCAGTGCGCCGTGCTTAGGTCCAGTATTATTGGATGAGTTTCAATTATTGAGACCCGAGGATGTGGACAGGGTGCTTGGATCTGTCCGTTCTACCACCACTCTGCTCGACCCTTCCCCTTCCTGGCTAATTGAAAGATCTGCCAGGGGGGTTCGCACCTGGGTCCAGGAAGCTGTAAATGCCTCATTAAGAGAGGGAGTGGTCCCTGCTGCCTTAAAGGAGGCAGTAATTAGGCCACTCTAAAAAAACCAACCTGGACCCAGGGCTGGTGGGTAACTACCGGCCAGTAGCGAACCTCCCTTATTTGGGCAAGGTGTTGGAGCGGGTGGTGGCCGGACAGCTCCAGGCGCTGCTGGATGAAACGGATTTTCTGGATCCATTTCAATCTGGTTTCAGGCTGGGTTTTGGAACAGAGACTGCCTTGGTCGCCCTGTACGATGACGTTTGCCGGGAGAGAGACAGGGGGAGTGCAACCCTGTTGATACTCCTGGACCTCTCAGTGGCTTTCGACACCATCGACCATGGTGTCCTTCTGGATAGGCTGGCCAGGTTGGGAGTTGGAGGCACTGTTTTGCAGTGGTTCCGCTCCTTCCTGGCTGACCGTGTCCAGAAGGTGGTGCTGGGGGACAGTTGCTCCGCCCCGTGGCGTTTACGTCATGGGGTTCCTCAGGGCTCAATACTGTCTCCGATGCTGTTTAACATCTACATGGAACCACTGGGAGAGGTCATCAGGAGGTTTGGGCTGAGGAGTCAGCAATATGCTGACAATACTCAGCTCTACCTCTCATTCTCCACCAATCCAGGTGAGGCGGTTTCTGTCCTGAACTCGTGTCTGGGCCAGATAATGGACTGGAGGAGGGTTAATAAATTGAAACTCAATCCAGACAAGACGGAAGTGCTGTTAGTGGGTGCTTCGCCGGACAGGTTAGAGGGCCACTTCCCTGTCTTGGACGGGGTTGCACTCCCCCTAAGGGACAGGGTCCGCAGCTTGGGGGTGCTTCTGGACCCTGGTCTAACTCTGGAAGCCCAGGTGGATTCGGTGGCCAGGGGCGCCTTCCTTCAGCTGCGAAAAATATACCAGCTCCGCCCCTACCTAGACAAGCAGAGCCTCATGACAGTTACGCATGCGCTGGTAACATCCCGTATTGATTACTGCAATGCGCTCTACGTGGGGCTGCCTTTGAAGACGGTCCGGCGATTGCAACTGGTTCAGAATCGTGCGGCGCGGCTGGTGAGTGGTGGGGCCGCCAGAGATCACATCACGCCGATTCTACGTAACCTGCATTGGTTACCAGTTGCTGCCCGAGCCCAATTCAAAGTGCTTGTCTTGACATATAAAGCCCTAAACGGCTTGGGACCTAGATACCTGAAGGACCGCCTCCTTCCATATTAACCTACCCGGCAATTAAGATCTAGCCAGGGGGCCCTCTTGAAAGAGCCATCCTTCAAGGAGGTGAGAGGGATGGCTTGTAGACATAGGGCCTTCTCGGCAGCTGCCCCCAAGTTATGGAATGCCCTCCCAAGTGAGATCCGCCTGGCGCCAACATTGATGACATTTCGGCGCCAGGTAAAAACCTTCCTGTTCCAGAAGTTTTTTAATTGATACAACATAGACTGGGATCCTTTGATGGCAATTTTAGTGATGATTTTAGTATAAGGTTTTGCTGTTGTTTTAATTATTTATTGATATTTTATGTCTTAACTGTTTTAATTCCTTGTTGTAAGCCGCCCAGAGACCTTTGGGTAGTGGGCGGCATATAAGCTGTAAAAATAAATAAAATAAATAAATAAATAAAAAGTAGCATTTCTAAGCTTTGCCGTTTAAGAGTCATACAGGCAGACATTTTTTGTTATTGAACTGTGGATTGAACCTTGCTTTCACTTTTTCAGTGAAGAATAAGTAGAAGGCCTAATCCCAAAGAGCCTGGAAGGAATTACCCTAATGAGTAGGAATAAATAAAAGACAGAAAGGATAGGAGAACAGAGGTTATCCTGAAGAAGTGGTAATATATTTTAATTCCAAATTAATAACTGAACAGCAAAGCCTTGTGTAAACAAGAATGAGGAAACTCTAACTGGCTCAATGCAGAATGACAAATAAATTTGCAATTTTAATGATAAGTTTAAATATTAGTTGATTTAATGTAAAAAAATTCAAATAAAATACTGTATTATTGTATTTTTTTTACTCTGCAACAAATGCTGATTCAAAATTTCAAGACATATCTTCCTTCACTGTAAAAGACTACCCAATAAAACTTGACCACATCTGGGTTTAAGCTGAAAACAGTACAAAATAGTCTTCATCACTTAACATTCATTTACACCAATGCATCTATATTCTGTATTGCCTCTTTCACTTTTATTCATGTTCATCCTTAATAATCTTTGCTATCTGAAACATAGGTCATGTTTCCTTTTTTTGTAGTGTACTGTTGATTTTATACATTTTCTAAACTTAACTTAATAAACACCACATGTTGCAAGCTACTATACTTGTGAAGATGCTCAGTTATCCAGGTGAGGTTACTCAGAAGCCGAGTCATAGCAAATGGACTTGTTTTCTTGTGAGATCAAAATGTTTTGCTGCTCCTTCAAGTAGCTTGGGTCAATCTGAGGGAAGTTGGTGCAAGACTTCCAATTTATAGCTCACCTTGGTTTCACATCACCCTGGTCTGAAAAGGCTCATTAGGTGGACAGTGGCCTGAATAGGCCTGGTAGATGTACAATGGCCTGGGGTGCATGAAAGTCCCACTTATGCAACTCTGAATCCCAACCTTGATTAAATATGTCTCATTAGCAGTGGCCTTCCTGTTGGAGGCGTGAAGTGGTTCTGATTTGTTTGGGGCAGCATGATAAATGGGAGACAGGTTGTGCCTACGTTCCCCCACCCCTATTGAGAGAGGGGTTTTCAGTACACACATGAATGGCTTCCTTGACTCCTCTCTCGAACCACTTATCTTCTTTGTCCAATGTGTACATCTTCATCTTTGAATGAGTGTTCTTTGTCCTTTAAATGAAGGTTCACCACTGTTTCTGGTCCGGAGCTGTTGCCCCTGCTGTAATGGTCCATCCTCCTGTTTAGTGGCACTTTGGTTACCAGTATAGTGTTCTGCACACTCTTCACTGCATGCGACCACATAGACCATATTGCTCCTCTTTGGTTTTGGTGTCTATTCTGCCTTATTGTGTTTGTGGGTTTGAAGTAAATGGGTATGTGGTGTTTGCCAAAAATCCTTTTGAGCTTTTCAGACACACTAGCCATGTAAGGCATGTTATCAGAGCACTCAAATATGGCCTGGAAATTGAAGTTTTCAGGACACTCCCCTCACACACAAACACTGATCAGTACCTACTGTTTGACTCCCAAAACCCATTATAACACAAATTAGGATTCATCAGGACTTTAAAAACAAAAGAGGAGAGCGTATCCCTACCTCCACAGAAGCCAATAAGAAGGAAGACAGGCGCGTGAAGACCGCATGTAAGGTCTGTGGATATTTCAAAGTGGGCCTGACACAGAAGAATAATGCATCAGCTTAAGCCCCAGAGCTGACAGATGAATCTGGTCATTCCTTACGTGGCAGACCTGGAAGGCAGAGTCTTCACTCAAGTCCACTGGTAGCATTTATAACAGGGTAAGCTGGGGCCAGGAGCCTTGGTCTCACTGGGGCAGTGTTACCCAACCCTCTCACCCAAAATATGGTGGTACCTCAGTTTAAGCAATTATTTGTTCTCCGGGCTGTTTTGTATTGCAAAAAAATTCTTAAATCAAAATGTGGTTTCCAATAGGAATGCATTGAAAACCAATTAATTTGTTCTGGAGATCAGAAAAAATGGGGCATTCCATTTAAAATGTTCTTAAACCGAGGCATCACAATTTCCAATAAATTATTTCCTTAAACCGAGTTTTCCTTTAACTGAGGCATTCTTAACCCGAGGTACCACTACAAATATATTTGCAACTATTGTTAAATTTTGAAGGGATTATGGGAATTGTGTTTCTGTTACTATTCATGTTTGTAGCTGTCACAACTTTAGGCATTTTTTCTGGCATAGGGATGGGTCCACTGGTGGTAAGGCTCCATTTTGAGTACTAGGGGTGGGGGCCTTATTCTACTCCAGCTTGGGGAGGGGACATTTGCCCCCTGCCCCTGGATGGAAGAGAAGCCAGGGAGTGAAATATGGCCACATGCTGTCCAGAAGTAATGGCCACCCAGGTGATGTCTCAGGGAGACAGTGATGTGTATCACAAGGAACTTGGGACCCTCCATGAAGTGGATCCAGCCCTATGCTTGGCCAGAATAACTACTGTTGTAATCAAAGTTGTGGCCTCTTTTATCCAAACCTCTCTCTGTGTGTCAGTTATTAAAGATAGCAGCTGGCTCAGCAGTAGGCCATCAAAGGTTGGGTCACTTTCTCTCTTTGAGTCTGGGCTGTCTCAGTGGGTTGCCGTGAGTGTCAAGTGGAGATGAGGAGAGACATGAGCTTATTGTGAGAAAAGCAGGGTATAGACAAATAATTAGATACTGAGAAACTGTGAGCCATGGAACAGAAAAGCAAAGGAAACCCTGCAGAGAAACTTCAGAGAAGCAACAGGGAAGCACTGTGCCTTGGCTTTAATTGTAATAGTTCTGTTATAGGCCACTACATATTGTAGATAAGATTTGCTAACAATATTTCTTTGTACAGTTTTCATAATGATTGTTCCATAAATTAAATCTGTTTAAGGGCAATCATACCACTGCCAGAAGGAAACATCTAGTAATTCAAGCGCTTTTGCTTCCATCCTGAGGCTTGCAAAGCTTATGTACAAGGAGACTGATGGCATGTGAGTCATGCACGTTTCAGGACAGAAGCTGCAACTTTTTTATTACTGAAAATCTCCCACTGCTGGGGATATCATCATACTTAACTCAGACATAATTTATAGAACAGCATTTGGGACATTTCTGATCCATATGTTCTGATTTTGGCACTGAGGTCCTGTAGCATATGGTATCTACTATATATTTTTAATTTTATTAATAAATTTGGTAGAGTATGGAAAATATTTCAGACTAGTATTTTGGCTTTAGAGGAGTCTCTTCTTAATCACTGATCACGTGGGGCCAGATCAGGCAGCAGAAACATCTAATTTAAACTAATTAAAATCTTCTTATTCCACCACCCCAGGATTTTAGATTTCGAGGCGCCTGAGGGCTACTTTTTGCCCTGGGCAAGACTTTGGAAGCCTCAGAACTTGTAGGAGAGGCTTTAAAAAAATTCAGTGCCAGATCACTGCTGCTAAAATCCAGACCACCTCTGAAATGCCAGCAGTGGCCCTGATCCCAGATGTAGCAATTTGCTAGCGATTTTCCCAGGATAAAAGAAAGCCTTGCAACCTAAAATGGTGGTGGGGAGCTGATGATAACAGTCACATGTCATATAAAGTCAGTTCTGCCTTATGACAACACTTTTCAGGGATTTTCAGGTAGAGGACACTCAGATGTGGTTTACCACTCCATTCTGGGAACACTCTGGGACTGTGCAACTTCCCCATTAGTAAATCGGAAGCTTTTATTCAGTGTAAATTAAATGTTTCCAGCATATGATCTTGGTTATGCCAGAGACAAAGTTACGCAACAGGGTTTTGCCCATAGTGGTGGTGCCACAAAACATATTATTTGGGTGTCTTGGAGGCAAGATACAATCACCTTGATACAATTCTCCCATGCGTTTGTCTCTTGAAATAAATAAAGTTTAGTGCCTTAAGTTTTCAAAAATGGCACCATCAGCCCAATACCTTGTCTATGGTGTGGTCTATGCTGTGGTATGACATTTCAATAACTCTGTTTAATAATGGACAAGAGAACCAGTTTAACTTTTATTTCTGGCACATACTAAAGATACATTTTTTTGCCAGCCTTACTTTTGCTATCTTTCTTGTGAACAGTAAGTGACTGATCTCAAATCTACCTGCTAGCCATCAATGGTCGTGATTATAGTGGAACATTCCTCATGACCAAGGTAGTGTGTGTGTGTGTGTTGTGTTGTTACAGTCATGACTGACCCTTGGAGTTTTCTTGGCAGGAATACTGGAGTGGTTTGCCCGTTCCTACTCCAAGCACCTATAGCACCTGGTATTCCCTGGTGGTCTCCCATCCAAGTACACATGGTAGTTAGATGAAAATATTGTATCCATTACAATTTAGCAACTATAATAGAATTGTACTGATCTGTTGCACAGCATCCTAATTCTCATTTTGGTATGCTTCAAAACTTGCAGGCTGGCCAGTAATCTATACAAGTTGGGAAATTTTTATATACATTCTTGAATCTGAACAGTTAGGCATTCCTTGCAAAGGAACTGTTCAAGAGTCATTATAAATAGAATTTTATTCATGTCAGTTGAGGGAAGAAAATTTTAATGTGTAAATTACAAGTTAGTATACTCTTTCCACATCTAGGAGTTAATATATATCTATAATATTTTAAAGTGTACACAGTTCTCTGGTCTTCTTTATGTAAGAATGTAAAAAGCACCTTGCTGGGTGAGGGGAAATAAAGTTTGTTCAGGACATATCTGTGAAGATTTTTATCCAGATGAGGTTATGCAGAAGTTGAGTCATGGTAACTGAACTGAACTTCCTTTTTTATGAGACAGAAATGTTTCACTGCTCATCCAAACAGCTTTGTTAGTCTGAGGAATGCTGATATGAGTCCATTTCCTTCTTTTGAGTGGACCTTAATTTTTTTTCACTGCTGGCAACTCTTTGGTGACTGAGGCAAAGGACAAGGATGACACATCTCTCTCTCAACTGGTCTGGCAGTTGGCATCAATGGTTGTGAGGGGCAACAGCCTCCATGGCATCTGAGGAGAGCATCTGAGAATCAAGGCCATGAAACAAAAACACCTCTGTCTATCACAAAACCCATGCAGAAGGAAGCAAGATTTCTAGGGCACTTTATTTGTGGCCATATCGTCTCTGATGTGCTACACTGAGACGTGACAGAGTTTATATCCTTACAGTATCATGGATTTGAAGAAGGGCCATTCTAGACAATCAGTAGAGTGTGATCATTGGGAGTTGTAATTTATCTGATGTGCTGACACAAAACAATACCCACTAAGAACCAAGACAGATAGCAATTCTCTTGTGAGAACTTCATATTTCCTCAGCCTGCAAATCCTATATAGTCCACAAAGAACAAGAAAAGGGCTGGTATGGTCCTGACTATTAAACAATTGGAAGAGTATTTTATTGGACCACTAAAACATCTCCAGGTTTTTGGAGATGAAATTCACTTCCTTAGGCTCAAAGCGTGCTTCATCTATATTGATTTTACATTTTCTGGATAATTTTTCTGCATCATCCATTTAGCAGGAGTGCTCAGAGCCTGTGGAAGTGGATATTCATCCACATAAGTTTGCTGTTTGTTTAATTATTCAGTGGTTCAATAAAAGGTATCACCTACTCTTGTGTTATTGTGTAATATTGAAAAATGTTATTGTTTCTCCATGGTGATCTTAACTGCTGAGTAGAATATGGTTATGAGACACAGGTACCTATTGGATAGTATCTGAGCCGTCAATAGGGATTAGCAATACAGGGGGTCTTTGCAAAAAAAAAAGAGAGAGAGAGAGAGAGAGAGAGAGAGAGAGAGAGAGAGAGAGAGAGAGAGAGAGAGAGAGAGAGAGAGAGAGAGAGATTTAAAGTGTTCATATTTATTCATGTATTCATCCATTCGGCTTTTTTCATGTATTCTTGCTGCCTGAGAGAGCATTTATACAACACTGGTTTAATTTTTTAAAATCTTTTTTAAAATGTTTTTTTCATTTGTTTGTTTTACAATTACACACTTTTTTGCCACTTGTTCTAGAAATAGAGTCCTCTGAGTGTGTGCTTTGACATTCAATATGGGCATTCTTCCAGCAGCATTTTCAATGTTAATTCAGCATATCATGGCTTTTGTATTTTAAAAAATAAATGAATAAAGTAGAAGCTTAAAGTCAGATCTGAAATGTGGTGGGTTGGGTTTATTATTCCAGAGGCAAAACAAGAAGATGGTAATTGTTGTTTTTGAATCCCTTGACAAAAAGTCTTTAATTATCATTCACTTAGATCCCCTTTCTGTCTTTGATTCTGGTCTTAAACGTATGCTACACATGTAGCACAAGGCTCAAGAGGAAGGCTACGCAAGCTCGGACAATTATTTGCAAAATGTTTGAAATTAGAGTCCTTTAAATAAAAATGTTTATGCAGGTCGAAAGTGGATTTTCATAATAAAGGAAAGTGCTTGTTCATGAGCTTCTCGTTGATGCTCTAGTTGCACTTTGGATCTGTTTGATGTGGCTTAAACTTGTATTGCATTTTAGCATCACAGATAAAGGTAAAGGTTCCCCCGCACATGTGTGCTAGTCATGTCCGACTCTAGGGGCGGTGCTCATCTCCGTATTCAAGCCAAAGAGCCAGTGTTGTGCAAGTCCATGGCCACATGGCCGGCATGGCTGCAAGGAAACACTGTTTTACCTTTCCACTTTTTATGGCGGTACCTATTTATCTACTTGCATTTACATGCTTTTGAACTGCTAGGTTGGCAGGAGCTGGGGTTATCAGCGGGAGCTCGCTTCGCAGCCTGGTACCTGGGATTCGAACCACTGAGCTGCCGACTTTGCAACCGACAGTTTTGGAGCCTTAGTCTGCTGAGCCACCACACCCCTTTTGGCATCAGTATTAGCAATTTTTTGTAATTTTTCTAGTAACTTAAATGTATCACCTGTTCCACTTTTGTATACAAATATAGGGTGGATGAACGTTGGTTTGGAAGCACTGCAAGTAATAAAGACCTAGGTTTAGTAGATCAGAAGCTAAATGCAGCTAGGAATGTGGTGCAACAGGAGAAAAAAACATGCATGTTTCAATGGGATCAACTGAAGTATAGTTTCCAGATCAAGGGAAGTAAAAGTACCATCTTTTTGGCTTTGGTCAGATCTCACTTAAGAGCCCGGTGCCCACTTCTGGGCACTACAGTTTAAGAGGGATATCAAGAGGTTTGGAACATGTCCAGAGGATGGCAATAGGTTTTGAGACCAGGACATGTGCTCCCATTCACCAGTTTAAGCTGCATGATGGGTAGTTTTCAGGCCCTCCGAAATTCCCCACCTCCAGGCAAAAATGAGACAAATACCTTCTCTCTTCCCCTTCTCTCTTGCCCCCTCTATTCGGTTGGTATCTTTGCAATTTGGTGAAGGTGTCTCAAAAGCGGCATATTTTCCCCTTTGGGAAGCAAAAATGTCCACACAAGCAACAACAGAATGACTGGCTGTTTGTATAAAAAGGCAAAAGAACAACTCACCTGCTGTTTCTGTTCCTTTAAAGTCCATGTGACATACCAACCATTATAATTTACCACAATTTTTCCTTGATTTTACACTCCCTTAGGCTTATTGTATATATTTTTTTGGTTTTATGGAAATTCGTTCTGTTCCCTTTTTGAGAAATTCAAAAAGGATTTTGCTTTTGAGTGAGGAAAAGAGGAATTATTTTGTGATTTTTCTTATTCTCATGCAAGGAAAAAACAAAGGACAAATTATATCAGCTGTCCTGAGGGCTATTCCAGTGGACTCCAGATATTTGAAATTTCCCAAGACAACTTAAGAGTTTTATCTTGGAAGGGATAGTTGACACAAGGGGCTGCTCGGGGTCTGAGCTGCATTAGGCAGACATCCAAAGCCCCTCTCCCCCAAGTAAGTGAAAGAGCTCTGCTGTAGAATATGTAAAATGATACCAAACACAAGAAAGTGGTGCTCCTGAACATATTTAAAATGCTTTCCCTTCACTTACAGTGATCCTTTTTTAGGGTCTGCTAGGTAAAAAGAGTACTCTGAATTGGTTTACCTTTCCCTTTTTTGGGGAGACTTCTAGAATAATGTAGCTTCTCCTAACATGATGTTAGATCCCTACGGGGTATAAAGGACAAATGGTGCATTCACAAAGGGAAAGAAAGAGAGAGTGGAGCACAAGGAGATGTATACCTACTAATAGCTTGGCACCAGGAGGGAAGAAAACTCTTGCACTCATTTAGTCAGGTGACGTGGATTGCTGGAACTTCAAAGGCACTTAGGAATGCAATCTGTTGCAAAGAGGCAGCCTTCCCATTTAGCAAAAGCACACCTCATACAAGTGTCTGATCTTCAGAAGTGCCATGGTAACAGCTCCACTGAGATTTGCAGGAATAAATTCTTGCTTTCCCAGTTTCGAGAGTGAAATAATTTAATTACGCGATGCAGTGACGGAGATCCAACTGTACCTTTTTATAACCTTAACATTTTTAGGCAATCACCCAGCTGGAAAAGGAACTTCTGTTTGCTTAGCGCTCTCTGTTTGTTTTGTCTGAAGTTTCTTCATGTAGATATGCCTGGAAGATCTGTGATTTTACTGCCACGGGCAGCCCTTCCATTCATGCAGTCTACAAGTACTTCCTGTACAGTTGCTACAACTAATTTGCCACGTGGTGGGCATCTCTCTGTGGGCCAGCAAACATTCTGCTACACCAGATGATGGCCTCTCTTGAGTATAGCTGAGCTGCTCCTCAAATGATAGGCAAATTCACAGCTAGCTTTTTCTGCAGTGGCTGCCTCTGAGGAGTTCCCAAGCCAAGATACTGTGAGTGTGTGGGGGGCAAGAGGTTGGCTGTGCTATGAAAACTCCCCCTTCCCACCATGCCTTGGCTCCAAGGAACCTCAACGGCAGGCAATAACTGACCTACGGCAAAAGCAGCTAAAGTGAAGCAGTCTGAAAACAGCCAAATGGTATGGAATCGTCTCTCCTTTAAATAAATAAATGTATCTCTTTTGGCTGCATCTTGCAGGTGACACATCTGATGTCTTTGCTGCTGCCTCTCTTCTTTATTTTTAGTGGGAAAAGAATTCTCTCTTTCATGGCACAGCATGCCAAGGCAGGGTGGTTGTCTTCCTTGTTTGAATTTTGCCACAGGCGAATGATGGGGTAAGTGTATCAGTAGTAACAGCAGGATGGAGGTGCAGCTTCATGTCTCACCTCAGGCATCCGTGGAGTTTGAGCTGCCCTGCCCTCTTTGTGTATTTTGCTCCTTCCAATAGCCAGGGTCACTGGCACCCCCCCCCCATCAGTTGAAAGAGAAGGACTCTGTGGAGAAATGCTTCCAAGTATTTTGTTTTATTTTATGCATTAATTCCTTGCCCTTCTGCCTGACAGAGCTCCAAACACTCTACACTAGGGATGGGCAACTTACAAAAAACAAAATGCTGTTTTGTCATTTCGTAAGCTTACGAATCGTTTTGTAGTGAAATGAAATGACAGGCAGCATTTCATTACGAAACAAAACTCCGTTTTTTCAATTTTAAAACAAACCGTTTTGTTACTCTATAAAACGGCTCCCCTGGGTCCTAGAGGCACCAAATTTGGTGCTTCTAGGACCCAGGAGAGCCATTTTATAGAGTAACAAATAATTTTGTTACTGTTTCATTTCATTCTTTTTTTAAACAAAACATCATTTAAAATGAAACGAAACACTGGGGAAATAAAACAAAATGAAACGAAATGCTGTTTTTCTGTTTTGTGTCCTACAATCCTATCTGTTAGAGCAGTACAACAGTGGAACCAGTTACATGAGGAGGTGGTGAAATCTCCAGCCCTGTCAGATATGCTTTGATTTGGATGCCTGCACTGGGCAAAGGTTGGACTTATACACACTCAAGGCAACATTTTGATCTTTCTTTTTAGGAAAAAAAAGGACCAGTAAAGGAGAACATGGTTTCCTTTACTGCTGGCTTGTACAAGTAGAATATGGGATCATCTAATAAAGTTGGTTGGTGCAAGTTTTGGAACAAGCCAAAGGAAGTCTTCGCAAAATATCCTAGGGTATCCCCTTTGACCATGTATACTGGTAGCTGATAACATGGACAGCACCAAGCAAGGAAGGATATAGCAATCAATGGCTGCTAGTCATACTGTGCATTACTGCCTGCCACTATGTCTCTGAATACCAGTCACCGTCCTTCATGGTGAAGGTTGGCTAATGTGGAAACAGCACACTGGACTAGGAAGACTGGTTGTCTACTTGAATATGGTCCTCTCTGTATTCTTAATAAATTATGTATAATATGTTTCCTTCAGATTAATAAAACGGGTATATCGCAAACCTTGGTTATATACTTGGGATTAATAATGCTGATTAAAATCCCCACTAATGTAAAAATTATGCACTGACGAAGAAATTCAGGCGATATCTATCGACTATATCTCTCTTGAGTAGATACAATCACCTGGTCAAAGTATCATGTAACGGTCGGTAACTACAGCTACACTTATTACTGTATATACTTGAGTATAAGTTGACCCGAGTATAAGTCGGGGGCCCTAATTTAACCACAAAAACCTGGGAAAATTTATTGACTCAAGTATAGGTCTAGGGTGGGAAATGCAGCAGGGCCTGGCAGCTCCTCCTTTGTGAGCTGGGGGAGCAGTGTGTGATGTTTAAAATGACTTTTAGCCAGCGAGTCAAGTGCTTGGTTTGGTGACTAAAAGTCATTTTAAACATTGTACGCCACTCCCCTGCAACATGGGGGGGGGGAGTCAGGAGAAGTGACACACAATGTTTAAAATGACTTTTAGCCACTGACCTAAGCACTTGCCTCAGTGACTAAAAGTATTGACCTGAATATAAGCTGAGGGCCATTTTTTCAGCCCAAAATTAGGGCTGAAAAACTAGTCTTATATTCGAGTATATACAGTATTTGATGGTGAACCCCACAGATTACATCTACTTTGTGTTTCATTTCTGAGTCACTTGAGGTGATTAGAGTTCTCTTAACAGCCATACTGTAAGAAGCAGACTACCAGGGTGGCCACAAGTGCATTTCACACTTGGCTGGTCTTGGCACTTTACAAAGAGAAAATATCTCTGGCATTCTTTTGTAGTGCCAGCATTAGAGTTGATTCATCTTCCATGAAGCGCTGGCCTTGGCTGAATGAACATTTTCTTGCCAGAATTCTTGCATAAAGAAGGGACACTGCAGCGAAGTCTCTGTGAGTTCATTTTCTGCCTTGGTGGTAGGAATCCCTTTGAGTAAACAATGCCCGGAAGCATTGCAGAGTAATTGTTCCTTGCCACCTTGTGATTGTGCCAGAGCACTGCACTGTGCGAATTCAGTTTTATTAGAAAATGATGTGGCACCACCACAGCACAAACTTAATTGGGAGCACTTCCTTCATCTTTGAATAGGTCTGTGTGTAAAGAAAGAGAATATTGTCTTGCAGCATCTGGCACCTTGTGTGTCATTCTCTCTCCTATAAAACATTCCCACTGAGGTGAGTGTGAAATCTGTGTGGAAAGTTGAGATGGGATTTGTTTGTTTGTTTTTGTCACCTTTCTTTAACTGTTACCCCATATCCAATTTGTTGCTCTAGAAAGTGCTCTGAGATGCAGATCTTAAAATTGTTCCCACAGGTCTGTTACGCTTTAATCAAAATAAAGTGCGACCATGCCCCCCGAAGCACGACTCAGCACATCTTCCTTGTACCTGGCCTCAGAGTGGTGGAATCCTTGTCGCTGTTCCATTGCAATTTTTAATCCGGTACACACCATGGGGTACAGTTTAATCCACACCATAACTGTTCCGTCACCATAGGGCCAACTAGTGGCACTACTTGGAGCAGCCACACGGCAGTAAGTTTACAGTACAAGAAGCCACTATGTACGGAAAGAAGCCAAAAAAGAAATATTCAAAGTTCGACAAATGACAAATGAAAACTGATATACTGATATACCTACCCATTGGGCCTTTTTATAACAATAGTGCTGTGGGAAAACAAAACAAAATGCACTTTGATGCAGACCCCATCCATGGGCTCACAGAAGTTATGTAACAATAAAGTTTGTCCTTGGGGACACAGAAACAGCAACAAAACCACGTGACTTCAACAAGATATATTACACATTTTGTTGCGGCCCAAAGTGGACATGGGGTAACGGCCTTAGTCATCCAGAAGAATCTGTTCTCCCAGCAACGTTCAGGAATACACCAGCACTTGCCCAAAGCTGGAATAAGCTGGAGACAGCCTTTTTTCAGCAAATTGCTGGCCAGCACTTTTTTAGGCACTTGGAAGCGGTCACGTCAAAACTCTCTTTATCCATTGTCATGTTCTGATTGCTATCTGTCTCGACCTGCTTTTTGGTCTATTTAGGACTGGGATGCCATAATGGTTGGATTGTAAGCAGAGTTTGGAAAAAAAATCTTTCAGAATGCAGCTCTGGGGAACTGCAGTCCCCAATATCTCCAGGTGCTAAAAAAAGGTTGGATTCAATGGATTTCATATCAGTCTTGTGGGAATATGATAACTGCCACTGGTTTTAGTTAGCAGAGTATAAGGTAAAAACAAAGCAAAATCAGAAGAATGTTTGTGTGTGAGAGAGAGATTAAGTTTTCAGCATCCACCTGTTTCACAGTAACTAGCACACTGCATAATAAAAATACTGTAACTCTAAAAGCATCTTAAGTAGAAAAAGTATATTTTGTTACTGTTATGATCTTCAATCACAATCAGAAGTATAAATATGAAAAAAATAAGAAATTCAGTCACAACTATGTGGAATCCTTAGTCCAACATGCAACCTCTTGGTTGGAGTCCAGAAGTAGAAGACTCCATGTCTACTCTGGTCAGAGGCCAGAGAAGAGGAAGGGGAGTAAATAGAAAATAGAAGTGAAACAGGCAGGACAAGCCAGAGGTGGGGAAAATAACTTTGCTAATTGGTTTGCAGCAGAAGACAGCCACATTAGTTTCTGGAAGCTCTCTCCTTCCTGGTTGCCTGATTTTTATTTTCTCAAAATCTTCTCAGTTGATGATGATGATGATGATGATGATGATGATGATGATGATGATGATGATGATGATGATGATGATGATGTGATTGTTTACAAGGTTTGACTTTTTGCAATTTAATTTATTCCTGTCAATCTCAAAAACAGAAGTGGGAAATGTCTGACCCTCCTGATACTGTTGCACCACAACTCCCATCTGCATAGGTAATGATGAGGGATGATGGGAGTTTTAGTCCAAGAAGGTATGGAGGTCTACGTATTCCTCATCCCTCTGACTATTGTATATTTGTCCTCTTCCACCTTTCACAGATATGACATCTTGGCAAATATTGCTTTCCCTCTCATGAGATCTTCAGGATGGAGAAAGACCAGTTTACCTGCTCTAATCCTGCAGTTTTTCAAATTATGTGAAATTCATAATATCTGCAGCTTTATTTGCTATGTAAACTTCATTACCAGGCCTTGTTTTTCCAAGTTCTTCCTACTGAAAATGGAATGTCTGTGTAGGAAAGTGTCAGCTGCTGAAGTACATAATCATTGACTGATTGTGTTTGTTTGCAAATTGAACAGTCTGCAGTCAAGGCAGCCAATTTCAGGGAGGCATTTTGAATTGGAGGAGACTGAGTGATGGTTTTAGGTTACATAATATTGTACTGTTTGGGTCTAGGCCAAAATCTCTTTTTAGTCACTATCAAAACGATTTAAAAACACTAATTAAATATTCAAGCTTAGGAACAACATTGTGAGCTTACTCTGAAGTGCAGTAAAAAACTAATTATAAATAAACAGTAACTAACAATCCAGAGAAGAATGCCGTGCTGTGATAATGTACTTCTACAGATGTGCCCAGAAGAAGGTACCCACTGTGGTGTAGTGGATGGAGTCGTGGATTAGGGCTCAGGAGACCCGGGTCCAATTCCCCAGCTCTTTCTTGGAAACTCACTGTAAGCAGTGGAACTTGTAAAATCACTCCTTAAATACTTTGTTTACCATTAAAACTCGATGAAGGTCACCATAGGTCAGATCCGATTTGAGAGCACATAACAACAAGAATCCCGACAGGTCAAAGTTTAAGGAGACGTTTTTGGGAAAGGGGCAAGCATATGTAGTGAAAGTGTGTGTGTGTGTGTGTGTGTGTGTGTGTGTGTGTGTGTGTGTGTGTGTGTGTGTGTGTGTGTGTGTGTATAAGAATGCAATGAAAACTAACCGCAACCATTTTTATATTATATGGATTCGCCCCATAGGTGATTCTGTTAAGCAAGTTTCCCCTATCGCTGGAATGTTTTATGTTGTACAGATTTTATGTTATACAAACTGTTTGTTATAGGAGTGTCCACTCTATCTTTCTGTCTGTCTGTCTGTCTGTCTGTCTGTCTGTCTGTCTGTCTGTCTGTCTGTCTGTCTGTTTATACAGTGGAGCTTCCTATAACTAACGGTGTTTATATAGATAGATAGATAGATAGATAGATAGATAGATAGATAGATAGATAGATAGATAGATAGATAGATAGATAGATATAGATATATATTCTACACTAAATTACATAAAGTTTTTTCCAACATTTGAGCCCACTATAATTTATATCTCCTTTCCCAGCTTAAAATACGTTTCCCACGTACTTTCATACTTAGTTTCCTTCCTTTCGCATCCCTATTCTATCTAAATTTACTTACATCTATTTTTAATACAAAGCATATAGCCTAACTAATCTCAACAATCTATTCAATCTCGCTATTTAGCTTTTCGATACTAAGCAATTAAGGATAGATATGGCTAACTATATATATTCTATATATCATCCACCGTACATTTACCTCTTCTTCCAAAAAGTGCCTAATATCAGCAATCATCACTAATTCAAGTTAATACTTTATGGGCTATTATAAGAGTGCTACCTCCTGGTCTATATGTTTCACTTTTTGCATAGAAATCATTGTCTATACACAACTGCCTCTATTCTTTTAAAAATCTAACAGATTAAGATTTATTTATATATCAAGTTTGTCTTCACATTTCCATTTTCCGTTTCCCATATCGTACCAATTAACCAGTAGCCTTAGACAATTATAATACAGGAAACATTTTAATGTAATAAATTCACTAAGACAGAAGTTCTTGGACCTGGCACATCCAAGGGCCCAGCCTGCACCATTCCTGCCACATTTGCGTTCATGTTAAGATCCTTCCTCTGTTCTGGTTCTCTTGACTTGGGCTGGTTTTAGTAGATACGTTTATCATATTTTGCAAATTTGGCATATCCAAAGATTTATGCTGCATAAATCTTGTGTGTGCCTGTAGATTAAGATCAGCTGCTTGTTTTAGCTCAATCTCCTCATCAGAGCTAATTTCAGTTTTTCATAGAGACCCAGTGTTATCCACCACTCCATCTTGAGGCCTAACTTGTGGAGTTACTGTTGTAGTAATCTGCAAACCACATTCCTGTCTCTGTTTTGCCTCTGTATCTTTATCAGAATTGAACATCTCTGTATCTTCAGAGGTTGAGTCAGTGTAAATATCTATAAGTTTTTGCAAACTGCATAGAATTATGTTGGCAAAATATTCTTCTAAAATGTTTTCTCACTCCATTGTGTTTTATAGCTCACAAGAAAGGGTTAGTATTGTTTGTAATAGTTTATGCCACTTAGTTTTGAAATAAGAGAGATACAGAGGAGAGTAACTAGACTAGATTGAAGCCAAAGCAGCCAGAAACAGGCTTCAAGCTTTGTTATCAAAACATGTGGTTAGTCCAAGGTCAAATGATGTTTTTTGAAGAAACAAGTTTCCCAACGCTGCTCTTACAGGTGCGTCTTTAAATTCAACATATAGAAAGCATAGAGCCATAAGGTAGTTTCCTTTAAGTTTTATCCACATATAAAGAGCAACAAAGGCATAAAATATTTTTTTCTACAAGAAGGCAATGGGCAGGAAGGCAAGTTCATGAAATAATGTGAAAACAATCACTTCTGTGCTTGTCTTTCAAAAACATTCACCCCTTCTTTGCTAAAAGCTGCTTCCCCAGAGAAAGGGGGCTTAATGCTTGTTTGAAGGAAATATTTCCAGATACCAAGGAGAAGCCTCACAAAGAGAGAGATAGAAGCATTCTAGTCACAACATTCCAAGTATTTGTTTTTAATGAATAAAGGTATCTGGCTGTGGACTCAGAGGTTGGAAGTTCAATTCCCCACTGTGACTCCTTGATGGGGAATGGACTCAATGATCCATAATGTCCCTTCCAGCTCTGCAGTTCGAAGGTGGTATTAATTCAGGCAGAAAGAATGCACAAACAAACACTGGCAAAGCCAAAGTATCTTAATTATCAGATACAAAGTCAAAAATGATATTAGCTCTCCCTCAATTCTTTTTTTTCTTTTCTTTTCTTTTATTTTCTTTTCTACATTGTATTATAATAGAGCTGCAATAGCTCAGTGAGTTAGGGCACCTAGCTCTGGAGTCAGAGATTAGGGTTCAAATCGCCACCATTTCTAATGTAAAGATATTATTTTGCCCGGCTTTTCTTGTTTTGCATGACTTTCATAGCACTTTTCCTAAAACTCTGAAGGTACTCTACATACCTTGCAATTCTCACCAGGTTTTTACAGGAGGTTACCCATACTATCCGCATGCTACATGTGGGGATTTGAAATTTAATAGCCAACTCATGATGGCTCAATGTGATCTGGAATGTGTGTGTGGGCAGGATTCCTGACTACAATTAATACTCCATCATTTTAGCTGTTGTGCCTTTTTTGGGCTATTTGGCTCTCTTCTGGAAGTTTTTCTTCCTGACATTTCGCCAGACTCTGTGGCCAGCATCTTCAGAGAGCAAGGAGCACAGAGAGAGCTATCAGGTCCCAGCCATGAAAGCCTTCGAGAATACACCGCATCATTTTGTTGGATAAATCGGAAGCTGATTTGGGAGCAGATGCAGGGAAGAAAGCACACTTTTTCTATATCAGGGATGTAGAATGTACAATCTGGCTTCTAACATCCATCAGTAAAACCACCATACACAATTATGGTGCATCATAGGATTTGGGGTCCAGCAACATCTGGAGTGCCAAATATCTTCCTCTTTCTTCCCAGGGATGGGGGCATTGATTCACTTTTTCTGTTTGGTGGGCAATCAAATATTGTTCCCCCTCCATTAAAGATATTAGCGGGGAAGGGGAGTCAAGTCGCAGGACTCACTGTCAAGTTGGAGGGAAATTGCATCAGTGACTTGACTCGGATTGAACTCAAGTCCCCCAGTGATTCAGACTTGACTCAAGTCACTCCTTTGGGGGCTTTTTTTTAAATAAGGCTTCAGACTTGGGACTAATGTGACAATCAGAACTGTTAAGCAACTAAGGGATTCCCTTTTCTAGCAATGGGTTATCATAAAATACAGCTCAGCACCTACACAGACCCAGGTATTTCTAAAAATCTGCTATGTTCTTTCATCTAGAAGTGAAAAGCTAAATTTTGAACCTTCTGCTGTTCTTGAACTACACTATGCCCTTCTTCAAACACAGTGAAAACGGGATTGAAATGCAACTTACTTTGTCATTTGTAAGACATCAATATTTGTTTTGTTCCTTTTTCCTGCAGCTACAAGAGTGTGGTGACTCCCAAACGGGCTGCAGGGGCTATTGCTTGCTGCTGGCTGGTCTCCTTTCTTGTAGGGTTAACCCCGATGTTTGGCTGGAACAACCTGAGCAACCTGAAGAAGACTCAGAACTATAGTCAGTTGGACTTCACTGTCAGCTGCAAGTTTGAGAACGTTATCAGCATGGAATATATGGTATACTTCAACTTCTTTGTTTGGGTGCTGCCTCCGTTGCTCCTTATGTTCGTTATCTATCTGGAGGTCTTCAAGATCATCCGCAAGCAGCTTAACAAAAAGGTTGGCTCCAGTTCAACGGACCCAGAGAAGTATTATGGGAAGGAGCTGCATATTGCCAAGTCTCTCGCCCTGGTTCTTTTCTTGTTTGCTGTCAGCTGGCTGCCTCTGCACACACGCAACTGTGTCAGCTTCTTTTGCCCCTCCTGCCATATCCACAACATCTTCACCAACATTGCCATCTTCCTGACCCATGGGAACTCAGCCATGAACCCCATTGTTTATGCGTTCAGGATCAAAAAATTCAGGACCACATTCTTGCAAATCTGGAACCGGTATTTTTGCTGCAAAGCAGACAAAAATATGAACAATATTGATAACACTGACATTGCGATCTAGGTGTGATCCAGGATCGGGCTGGCCCGCAGCCTCCAAGTCTCATGGGATGACTTAAAAACATCCCTTTCATTGTTCAAATAGCCAGGTTGGCTTTCTTTCCATTGTATTGTAATGCCAGCTCCTGGACAGAGCAGGCAGAATCCAGAGCCAGTGAAGGGCATTATTTATTGCCACTAATCACATTCAATGTACCTCTAAGTATTCTAGGAGCTTTTCCTCCCCTTCCTTTTAAAAGGTGACACACTTATGTTTACGCATTTCAAGGGGAATTATACCAAACAGAAGCTGTGACATCTGTCTCATTCCAATAAAGAACAAGTGCATCTCTGTGTGGTTTTATTGGTGAAGATTTTCTTTCCAGCTTTTGCTGTGAAGTGTTAGGAGAGCGTCGTCTGTTCAGCACATAAGAGAATCATAAGGAGAGGGGGGGGAGGAAAATACAATGAGAAAATAAATGTTTCATAGGAAATTGTTCTTGCTATTTATTTATTATGTATTTCTGCAAATGTTAAATGGCCAGAGTTTTACTATGGTCAGTATCTTCTTCTACATCAAGCCTATTCTTTTTTTTAAAAGTTAGCATTAACTAGTTTGTAGTAGTAGTAATAACAGCAGCAATCGATGGATCGATCAATCGATGGATCGATGGATCGATCGATCAATCAATCAATCAATCAAATAATAATAATAATAATAATAATAATAATAATAATAATAATAATAATAATAATAATAATAATAATAATAATAATAATAATAATACAATTCAGAGTTATGGTGACCCCTCTTCAGAGTTTTTTAGGTAGAGAACACTCAAGAGTTGTTTACCATTCCCTTCTTCTGGAGGTATCCTGAGACTGCAGTTTACCCACACAGACTGGCTCTTTTCTCTGGAGGCACGGTAGGGAATCAAACTCCCAACCTCAACCTAAATTACCACTTTATCCAGCCTAGTTTCTTGTACCCTGCCATATATCTTTACACATTTCCTTCTTAATTATTTTTCAAGTAGACATTTAAGAGTCCAATTCTGCCAACTCTTTAATAATGAACTCAAGAGTTGTCATGGTCCCTGGCCCCCACACCTTGACAGCATATCCAGGAAGAGACTCATCAAAAGATATACAAGAACTTGGGTTCTTGAATGGTGGTTATTCAAGTGCTAATAAAGGAAATATCTTTTTCACACGC
This sequence comes from Phrynocephalus forsythii, assembly GCA_029282475.1. Taxonomy (NCBI): domain Eukaryota; kingdom Metazoa; phylum Chordata; class Lepidosauria; order Squamata; family Agamidae; genus Phrynocephalus; species Phrynocephalus forsythii. The sequence continues at coordinate 88,625,619 of JAPFRF010000005.1, read as the reverse complement.
CATAGAGTTTAGTTGTGGCATTTGCTATCTTAATATCCAGTCATGTCCATCAGCTTGGATGACTTCAAAAGGCGCTTACACAAGTTCATGGAGAAAAAAGGATGTCAATTGTTATTAGACATGACTGAGTAATTCACTACTGATGAGTATAGGAAGGACACATTATGCCTCTATATACCATGTGCAGTGAAACACAATGGAAAGCTGCCATTGTGTCCTGCTTGCAGAGTTCCTATAGACAAGTGGTTAGCTACTATCTGGGCAGAATAGTGGACTGGAGCTCCCGTTGTATTCTTATGTCCTTGCCTAAAAATGGAAGAAAGTTCAGATCTCCCCACCTGGGAGTATTGATTGCATTCCAATGATTGGACTAAAACTCATATTGGTGACGTCACCCTTTTTACTATGGAGTGGGAGACTTGTCTCTTCAATCAATCTATAAAAAGATTAAATAAAACATGGCAGAAGACCATGACAGCTTATGATTAGCAAAGGGAATTTTTTTAGGTGTTAAAAACATCTCACAGCAGGAGCTTTCCAAACCTCACAAAATGTGCTAATTTGTTTATTAATTCTTATGCCACCCAGTTAGCACAAAACAGTTTTTCAGACAGTTAACACACAAATAAAGTGAAAGCTAATGTATGACAATAAACTACCTGTAAGCTATAACAATGATAATAAAAGATTCGGGAATCAACTCAGATCAAATCAAGCATCATAAAGCAAATCACCAAGAATATCAACCCATAAATGGACAGGCAGAACAAATGTAGGTTCATGTGAGGATGCTATTAAAAGTGTCTTTGAAGAGCATTGTTTTGAGCAACCTCTTAAAGGTAGGCAGGGAAAGAGCCAGGTGCAGCTTCATCGGGAGTCCATTCCAAAAGGCAGGTGCCGCAACAAAAATAAGACCAGGCTCCTGGTGGACATTTTTGTGGCATCTCTTGGTCTGGCAACCTGGAGGGGCATGGTCTGAGCAGAACTGCTGGTGCAGGTTGACGATCTTGGTGACAGTTGCAGTTCATGTACCAACATCCTCAGGGCCCCCTGGTCTAGGTAGAGTGAAACTGGGCGATAAGCCTCCATTGATTAAGGGGTAATTTGGACATGGCTGCCATCTGGGAACCATCGCACCCAGATTCTGAACTCAACCCCTAAATGGGAGTGTTTCCCCAACCAACCTAGGGAGACTGCCCCCTAAGTAATCAAAAGGCCTTCCCAGGAGAAGGACCTCTGTTTTAACCAGGTTCAGGTTCAGGCTGTAAGTCCTGGTCCATTCCAGAAAGGAAGCCAGACAGCGCTCAAATATCTGAACAGTGTACACCGGGAGGATATAAAGAGATAGAGTTATGTCATCAGCATACTAATCACAACACACTCCAGATTACCAGATGACCTCCCAAACACTTTACACAACTTTTAGAAAGAATTGGGGAAATGAATTACCCCCATTCCCCCCCCCCCCAACAATTGAAGGTCCAAGGGACCGACAACTCTTCCCCAAGTTGGCTACACCCCCTGAGGAAGACCCAGAGCCAGCTGAGAGTGCCAGGTCCCTGGCCCCCACACCTTGACAGCATATCCAGGAAGAGACCAGAGTTGACTGTATCAAAAGCCTCTGAGGGATCTGGAAGCTCCAGCAAGGTGTGGGTCCTCCTCCATCGGCCAACCGTGCAGGGTGGCCAGAGCTGTTTCGAGACCCAAATTTGAACTGGAATGAATCAAGGCAATTTCCTGCCTTCAGGAATGTCTAGAGGTCCTCTGCCACCATCTGCTTGATTCTTGCCCATAAAAGGTATATTCGCAACAGGCCTAACGTTATTCAGGTTATCTGTTGCTAGATTTGCCCCTTTCAAGATTAGCAGTATAATAGCTTCCTTCACATATGGGGAAGTTAACCCTCCCTCAATGAGGCATGGATAATGTGGCCAGACCAATATATGCCAGCAACATTAGCCACTTCTATTAGCCACAAGGAACAAGCAAGGTGGCAGCAGGCGTGGTGCACACCAGTGTCCTGGAAACTTCTCCAATGTTGCAGGCTGAACAGAACTGAAATGAACTTGCTTTGGTTTGGGTCTGACCATGATTTGCAAATCTGACTGTTCACCCAGGTATGGGTACTTCATGCCTTCGAAATACATGAGAATAGGAGGCTCTTTCTTACATACAGCTTGACTTAAAGTGAAGAGGTGACTTACAGGCCCATTAGGTTGAGTCTGTGGCAACAAAACTGATGCAGACTGGGCCATAATTGGGACCTGTCAGAACCTGACCAGATCATTTATTTGCATCTGCTGCATCATTTCCTTTTTTTTCTGCTCTTGGTGTCCAATACAAGTACAAATCCTGCTGAAATTAATGAAAGGTAATTAAAAGGATAGGGTTTTTTGTATTTATTTACATACAACAGAAGAAACAAAATGAAATAAACATAAAAATCTGACAAACTCATACAAAAAACAAAAACTGGACTTAGAAGTGAAGGCAACTCATCCACATATTATACAAAAGGACTAAGGATTTCGTCATTGTCCTGCCATCTATGTATCTTCCACGGGTTCTAGTAAGTACTGTATATACATCCTTTTGTCTGTTTCTTATATCCTGACAGGAGTTTCCTTCATTGACCATTCCAGCAGTCCAGCATCTAGTGCAGACAAGGTTTATTGACCTACAGACTGGTAATAATTTTTAGAAAAAGAAAATAATTTTTAGAAAAAGAAAGAAGTCACAGAACATAGTCTAAATTAAATCTGGCTTGTTTGAATTGAATTGCTTCTGGCCGGAAATAAACGCTCCTTGCTTCAAAGCACGAATTCAGTCTTGTTGCTCTAGTCTAGGCAGACTCTAACTGAGAACAAGTCCAAGATACGCACCTCCCATTCCTTCTTCATCAATGGCACATGAAGCATGCTTTGATGTGTCCCTAAAGACAGCAAAGGAGTGCATGAAAAAAGCAGGTGATTTTTTTGCCAAATAAATACAAGGGAAACGTGCTGGTCTCCTGAATTTACCACTTTTGTTGATGGCCTGGAGCATAATCCCAGCATATTTTGCAGCTGAGGAGCAGCCTGGAGAATTACGGGCACAGAGGTTGACATTAACTAGATGCAAGCATTGTTTATAAGTATGCAAGCACACTGGGCCTAATTAGGAAGTGATTGTATTGTGCTGTGTGCTTGCCAAAAGTAATCCCACTTGAATGTTTAGATATTGCAGCACCACATTGCTGAACACCTCTCATCTTTCATTCCCTCCTCTTAATTCATGCCTCTTCAGAGTGTCCCTGGGTAGGCAGGCACTGAAGCATTCTTCTCCAGGTAGCTCAAGGGAAATTGCTAGGATAACTGAAAATTAAAAAAAAAACCTCCATCGGTACAATGAGATCACGATGACAGGTTGAAAGTAGCTAAACAATATGAACAGGAACTGCATCTCATGAATAAATTAAATCTAATAATTAGGTACTGTCTAATCAACTTGGACGTATGGCTAGAAAATAATGGGGGACTCAACTCCATTTGCTTCAACTCTCTGATATATCCAACCAGCTTTATGCAGCCCACAGATCAGTTGATGTCCCCCCAATGTCTGCTTAAACCAGCTGAGGGTTTGAATCTTCTAGAAAGGTTACGGCAGGTCTCCTTGCTTTTGTGGGATTGTCCCTGTGGCTGAAACTCTTCTCATAAAGGTAAGCAAGAGAAACATTGCCAAAGTAAAACACAGAATTCATTTGAAACCAGAATGTAAATAGGTTCTCTTCACTCCAACGCCTCCTGACAAATGACAGCCACACAACTAAGCAACAAAGTTGGAAGAAAACAATACAGGCACTGGATCATTTTTGTGTTATAAAAAAAACAAAGTGGTGGGATGGGATGTCATTTCCTACAATGCATAAATCCTTCCCTGCCATGAGAGAACACAAAGCAAATTCCTGTCAGTGAGCTCGGCAAGAGGAAACAAAGCAATTTCTATGCAGAGGAATTAAGCATTATGTGTGCCAATTCAAAAATACATGTTTTAATATTCAGTTGAGGGCAAGGACCAGGATGGGATGCCTCATACCAAATGGAGGGGCTCCTTGTCCTAGTGATGAAAAACTCTCAGATTTAGGTCTTTCTCATTGGAAGAATGCGGGTGGAGTAGAGCAGAAGGGAGACAAACAGAGAATACCAGAACACAGAACCAGTCACATCACACATAGTTCTGAGGGAAATTTAATCTTCAAAAAGGGAAGAAGTCTTATGGCAAATTAAAGATGCTAACATTTATTGTGGTGGCTGAATGAAGCCAGATTCACATTAGGAATGTTTTAATCTCTGCTGTTAAAATTTAACAGACATAGGATGCCCACAGATTACAAGTGATGACACTGAGAAGTCAAGGCGCAAGCATTGTGCCAAAGGTTGTGAACTATGGAGATTTCTAGAGACCAATAGAACCCCATATCCACTGCAGATTGTTTCCAATCCTCCCCATAGTTAGTAAACCCCCTGGATAATAGTTAATGCAGTATGTGTGTGTCAGCATGTGTATGTATGAATGTATGTAAGTACATTCTCTCTCTCTCTCTCTCTCTCTCTCTCTCTCTCTCACTCACACACACACACTCACTAACTCACTCACACACAAACACACACACACACACACACACACACACACACACACACACACACACACACACACACACACACACACACACACACACGGCACGGTAAGAGAGAGAAAACTAGATTATATTCAAACTAGGTTAGTGGTTTCCAATGTTTTTCACGTTGTAACTCCCTTCATAATATCCAAGTAACCTGCTACTCTCCCAGCAGGTTTGCATAAAAAGGCATTTTAATTGAGTAAAATATCTGTTCTCAGAATGTAAATCTTTCTTTCTCACCCAGAGGACCTGTTTCTCATATACACTAACTTTAATATCTGATTCTGAAAGCCAAGGAAGAAATTATTTAACAAGGGCTACAACACATATAAAGCATTCTGCAATCTCCTTGGAAAGCACTTTGAGACCTCTCCCACCCCTTTGAGGGTCATGACAGGTGACCATCTAATATCTGTTTAAAACCCTCCAGTGAAAGAGAGTCCACACAGCCCTCTGAAGCAGTTCATTCCATTAGCAAACAGTGCTTACTGTCAAGATGTGCTTCCTAATGTTTAGGAGAAGCCTCCTTTTTCATAATTTGAATCTATGATTGGAGGTTCTACCCTCTGGAGAGACAGAAAACAAGTTTGCTCACTCTTCTAAAAGAGTGGTAAGACAGTCTTCTGAGTAAGGATCTGAATTTTTCTGTTTCCAGTTTTAATCCAGCAACACTCTAACCACTTCACATCAGCTGAGCTATTGACAAATGGAGATTGTTTTCCTCTGATCCTCCAAAGCATATCAAGTGGTTTGTCAGTGATGAGCTTCCTAATGTAGGTGAAATGACTCCTGTTAAAAAGCAAACAAGAAGAGAGAAGGTACTGTATGTAAGAGGCTGCTTTTTTTAAAAAAAATTGCACATCCTCTGTCAGCTGACATATAGTGTACATCAAAATGAGCATTAAAAAGAAACACACTTTTGTTTCCTGTATTGATGAGCAAACCTACTTTATTTAAACAAGCAAACACATATAAGTGTATCCATTTAGTTTGTTGGATAGCTAGAATAGGAAACCGGGACTGGGGAGAAAGTCATAAGGGAGTTTATTTTGTGGACATAAAGGATTGTGGGAATAGAGATGGGCACAGACTGAATTATGAATTAGAAAAAACCTTGAATTGGGCTGGTTAGTGGTTTGGTTTGTGAGCCAGTTTGGAGGTCTTGTTTTGCCAAAACAAAAAGAAGCCCTGAACCCTTTTCACTGTTGAGAAGCCATACTTAACTTCTGTGCATGCATCTGCCTATCAGCTGAGTGGTCGGCACATGTGAAGAAGAAGTGGGCCTTGCTTCCATGCAAGGAGACAGACTTGCTGCCTCTGGGCCGTGGTGGTAATGTCCTGAAGGAGAAGACATCAGTGAGGAAGACTGTGTGAGGACCAGGTAGGGAGCAGTGGGAAGGGATGGGCAAGGGATGGAGGGCAGGAGCAGCTAGTCATGAACCAGGGTGCCAAACAGCTGAACACCTGTTCATCCATCCACCATAGCAGCACAAACCACCCATCTCTAGTTCCAGGCATTGCCAATCAAGTGTTTCCACCTTTCTATGCTTAAATACTTTATTTATCAAAATAAAAAAGTAAAGGAGAATCAAGGAGAAAACATGGAAGGATTGCAAATGAAAAACACAGCAGTCTGGATCCATTTGCCTCAGTAAAAGCCTATGGATTTGGCAAGATGATTGCCCAGTAAATCCTGGAGATTGCTCTGGGGCTTGGGACTACAAGTTGAAGGATGCCTCACTAGCAGGGCATTTGGCCACGTTGGCTATGATTCTGAGAGTTCTGCCCTTCACATCTATATCACCAAGCTATGATCTGGAAGCACCCAGTGCTTACAAGGCTAGTTGCTATGGTCCATTATGTATAAATCTTGTCTGTTTCAAGTTATTTGGACTGTGAAGAAAATGGAGTGAGTTCTTCCAGCACTCAGATGTCTGAATGCATTTGCAAAATGTCCAGACTAATTACAGTACTTTGCCCTGTAAAGTACCTGAGGCATCTCTGTAGGTCCCTTGACTGGCATTATCCTCATTTTCCACCTCAACATGATGAAGCATCCCCGTGTTCATCAAAGCAGACAAGGTTTCGAGACCCCTCTGCACAGGAGGCCTCAGAGTGCAGCTCCCTGTGGTTGAAAAACAAATGAAACCATGTTGTTTGCTCTTCATAAAATGACAGTTCACAGCTGGGTAGAATGGAGTGTGCTGTTACGATTCAGCTGTATGGCCTCAAACCAAAATTATGTGCTAATACGTTATAGAGGGAGATATTAACCAAACAAGAACATTTTCAATTGTAGGAAAATACATTTAAACATATTTTCCAATCTTATGCAATGGTTTTCCTGTTCTCAGAAAAGAGTGACAAAACCCAGAAACCAGGCATACCTTCCAAAGCCTTGAACAGGAGGATTTCTACGAGTATATCTGTGTTTTCCTCCTGAGAACCGATTTCAACACCAGGCTGTTTGCACCTCAGCTATATAACCCCCCCAAATATGTACATGTTTTGCATCATACTACAGTGTGTCTTTTATTCAAATATCCATCCTCAGTTCAATCAGAGACCCAGAATGCACTTGCTGAATATTCACAGGCACTATAAACACAATCTAGGTCCCTGCAACAATATAATATATTTAATTTTTTTTTGTGCATTTAATTTGTGTGTGTGTGCGTGTGTGTGTGCGTGTGCCAGCAAAGGCACTGAGTGACTTAATATGATTTATTTAATTGCTATTTTTAACCCACCAGTCTTAATGTTCAAGACAGCCAGAATATAACAACTTTATAATTAAAACACTCAAATGCATCAAAGCTCCATCCCAAGAAAAAACAAATCATGAAAAAGGCAGAAAAACTAAAGCTGCTGAATTTAAAAATCCTTCAGCAGCCTATCGGTACAGATGGCAGAAGTCTGGCTGACTAAAAGGATAGATGTCTGCCAGCAGAAAGACAGCAGAGATTAAGCTGGGCTGGCCTACCTTGGCAAATATAATTAAAACATAAAAGCAAAACCACTAAAAATGCATCTGTGGAAACAGAATTAAGCATTGCCCACCAGTTAAAACCGACATCAATTTGCAGGCTCCAATCAAGTCTGTATAGAAACATTGACAAAGCTCTGTCTTAAAGCCATATTTGTCTATAAGCCTAGCACAACATATAAGGTTTCAGACAGGGAGGAAACTCAGCAACTGTGTACCTGAACTCTTGAAAGTACATTGGCTGATGCCCTGGTTGTGAAATGGTGTGAGATGCAGTAAATTTTTTAAAAAGTGGTGTGCCTCGTGATTTTTTTCATGACACAAGTGTGCCTTTGCCCAAAAAAGGTTGAAAAACACTATTCTAGATTGATCAAACAAATATGCCAGGATTACATTGTATCATCCACTGTTTCCTTGGGAACAAACTGGAGGGGCCTTTCCTGTATCAAGCTTTTCTCCATCAAGAAGCCATCCTAGGGAACATGCAGCCCCTCCTTGGTGTCTTTGACGGCATTAGTTATGGATCGGAATGGTCTTAGGGCATCCATGTTGTTTGTAATTTCAATATGCATTTCAGTGTGGCCATTGGCTGTTTAAATAACATACCAAGTGAATCCAAAAGGGGTTTATTAGAGGTCTCAGGTGAGACTGATATGCTTATAAATCAAAGGGGATACAGTATTCACAAATCTTCTCAGTAAGCTTTGCCAGATTTATTTCCCCTGGACCTTACCCTGTGGAAGTGGACTCCTGAGGGAATCCTATATGGGAAAGAACTGATCTGGACCTTCTTCCACTACGTACTTGGGCCTTCGGCTCACTTGATTTCACAGGAAACTGGGATCAATTTACATACTAAATTAAAGACATAGCATACAGTTGAAAATCTCTCTATCTAGAAATTATACAGCTCTGAACTGGATTGGAACCAATACACCTAAGAGTGAAGAGGTCTAATTTTGCCCCACCTAAAAAGTTTATTAACTAAAAATTTATAGATTTTTTTTTTAAAGAAATATTCTGCTCCTGTCACTTAAGGTTTTCCTTCCTTCCTATTTCAATCTCTGTTGGCAAAGGTAGGTTTCAAAATATAGAGAAGATGGTGTTTTCTTTCAAATCCTCCTTAGTGTACTAGATCCAGTTATAGGTTGCTTACTTAAGAGGAGAAGTCCACAAAGCATGGGCTATATGGCATCAAAACAATTTTTGTGTCCCTGCACTTCCCATCCCAGAAACCAGTTTGGTTAAAAAGAGCCCATTGTTTCTCCAGGGTCTTCTAGGATATGTGATGTGCCTTTTGGGTCATTTTGAAGAGATGGTTCTCTTTTAGGTCTGGGTCAATTTGGTTCAAAACTGAAAGTCACCTTCCAGTCATTCCCTGGTTTCCCAGACGTGGAGTGGGTGGTTCGCTGAAGACATTGGTCAGTTACTCTTCCCATAAAAAGTATGGTGCCATTGTTGTGCATGTCCTTCCTAAATATATATTTGATGTAAGTGTTATATGATGAAACCTCAATAGAGCCTAGGAATGGAAGTGCCAATACAGTGGATCCTTGTATAACAAATGGTTTGTATAACATAAAATCTGTACAACATAAAAAATTCCAGAGATAGGGGAAATTTGCTTAACAGAATCTCCTATGGGGCAAATCCATACAACATAAAAATGGTCACGATTAGGGATTACTCTGCTCTCAATGCATTCCTATGGGAAATTTGTATAAAGGAAAATTTGCTTTACATAATTTCATTTGGAATGAAGTAATTCCTTTATACAAGGTACCACTGTATTTATTTATTCTTTTTTAAAAAAAAATATATGGCATCTGTTGCAAATTTTAAAGGCTTGGCAGCACCAGCTACTTTCCTTTCAAGAAAAATCTATTTATATGCTAAATATATGTTTTCTCAAATGAAGTTGTAGAAAAAAGGCATGTTAGATGATGAATGTAAGCATCAGTTCACTGGGGGGTTTTGTAGGTTTTGAAGGATTTATTTTGTGTGTGTTGTTGATGTTGTTGAATATTTTCTGTAAAAAAAAAAAAGGTGATGCTACCGTGCCCAAAATCTGTTCCACAACACCACAGTTATATATTGTGGGGCAGGCTTGCAGGAGCTTTCTCCTCGGAGGGCAGTTAATGTTGTAGTGCCATCTGGTGATTAAAACAAGGAAAAAGCAACACTTATGAAGAAGGCTTTTTCTGGAATCTCTGTAGTTCTGGGAGTGGTAGTGGACACCAAGTTCTCTTTGGGCCTGTCCAGAGAGGAGAATTTGGATTGTCCTGGTTTACATCTAAACAGTTCTGATCTTCAATGTGACCCAATTCCTCTCTTCCATGAGCGATCCTTCCGTTCACACTGGATATGCCTCTTCTATTGTGAGAAAAGTCAACAGGACTCTTTGCATCACTCATTAATTTGTGAATTATTTGTCTAGTTTACTTATGAGTAAGGTGGTGGTAGCAGGGCAAGCTTGTGGCATCAGTACTGGCATGATGGGAAACCATTGGAGTAAAGGTTGGGAAGACACCCCCTCCTCCTTTTCTCTGCCTTTCTCCTCCTTTGGGGTTCTGCTGGGGCTGTTTTGCCTTATGGAGGCAGAACCCATGGAATTGACTAGCTCACATTCAGGGGGCTGGGATGACTTTCTTTTGTGTTTGTGTTTGAAAAAGCATATTGAAAAACCACTGCATCCACCTAGAATTGCCCTGCATCAGTTAGGGAATTATTATTATTATTATTATTATTATTATTATTATTATTATTATTATTATTATTATTATTATTATTATTATTATTATCATCATCATCATCATCATCATCATCATCATCATCATCATCATCATCATCATCATCTGGAGAATTGTCATTGGAGAAGGCCAGCTGGAGTTGGCATTCTCCAATGATTGAGCTCTTTCCAAGAGCCTAGGATGACTGGAGATATCTTCGTAGAATATATGCTGGTCCTAATAATGCCACCATTTGTAGTTGACCAATGTTGATCTTGTCAATGCTGAGGGTTTTCAAATGTTGATCCAGGTCTTTGGATTGCACCCAAGGCACCTATTGGTATTATTGGTATTGTTTTTGCTTTCTTATTCCATAGCTTTTTGATTTCTATTTCTAAATCCCGATATTTGGTTATCTTTTCTAACTCTTTGCGGCTGATTCTTGTGTCTCCTGGTATTGCCAGTTTTGCCACATCGACCATTTGAACTTTGTTTTCTTGCTTGTAGACTATCATGATGTCTGAAGAATTGTGGATAAGGTGTCTGTCGCATTGGATTCTGAAATCCCAGAGCATCTTTTTTTTTAAAATTTTTTACATAACAAAAGACAAAATAACAATGATAAACAATTATATATATAAAAAACAGTAATAGACAATCATAAACAGTACAAAGTGCCCCCCACCCCCAAGAAACCGTCCAGTATTCTTGCATCTTCTCTTTCTTCTTCATCTTTTTTTTCTTTGTCTTCCAATAGGCTTCTTAAGGTCCTTTACGCCAGAACTGTGTTGGGTTATAAGTTGGTTGTATCCCTTTCCCTTTTAATAGTACATGATCTATAAATTTCCCCCAAACATCATAGAAAATATCTTTTTTTATTTCACCTCTCAAAACTTTTATATTACAAGATAGTTTATCATTTAGTGCTATGTCCCACACTTCCTTATACCATTCAGCAATTTTAAGGTCTGATTTCAGTTTCCAGTTCCTAGCAATAATCAGTCTAGCTCCTGTCATAAGATTTGCTATTAATTCTTTAGTTTTCACATCATATTCATTGATAGATGGTAATGATAACAAAGCAATTTCCGGTACACATTTAATATCAGTTTGTAGTATTTCTCTTATCTCCTCAATAATCTCTTGCCAAAACTTTTGAACTATTTCACATTCCCACCATAAATGAAAATAGGTACCTATCTTTTTTTCGCATTTCCAGCAGAGCTTAGAATATTTTGGATTCATTCTATTCATTCTGACTGGAGTCATATACCATCTTAAAACTAGTTTGAAGTAGTTTTCTTTTATTCTGACTGATAATGACCGTAAAATCCTCAAATTCCAAATTCTTTTCCATTCATCATTATTTATTTATTTCTCTATGTCTTGTTTCCATAGCTCTCTTATTGTGTCCTGTTCCCTATTCTCAAATGAATCTTGAATTATTTTATATAATTTACCAACTGTTCCTTTCCCTGTATTTCCTTTCTCTGATTCATATGTTGTCAGAAATTGCTCAAATTTTGTATATCCTCTAAGTTGTGTATTTCTCCTAATCCATTCTTTCGTCCAGCTTTCTAACTGGGCGTAATTCAACCAGGACAATTCCTGAGTTTGCAGAATATGTTTAATTTCTTGTTTTGATGTCATCTTTTTAATCCAATCTTTTAGTCTTGCCACTTTCCTTAATTTAAATAAGTCTCCCAATTTCTTCATGTTCGTGGGGAAATTTATCTGATCGATCACCGCGCCAAGCGGGAACCTTCCTGTATCAATTTCTTTCCATACTTTTTCCAAGTGAGCAATAGGGAACTTAGAAGAGGATTTTTAATTGGGTAACTTTTCCTTTTTGGGGGGAAACTAAACACATATTTATTTATGTCTTCTTTTAGTTCCTCTGATTGAAGTTCCCACCATATTAGTTTTTGAGGTTTAAATAGTATTTCCCCCAGGGAGCTAAGCTGATTAGCTATGTAATACATTCTAAGATTAGGTATGCCTATACCTCCCTCTTTTGAGATCTGTACCATAAGCTTTTATTTATTCTTGCTTTTTTTCCACCATTGCAGAATTTATTTAAAAGATCTTGATAAACTTTAATTTCAATTTCTGTGTATTGAATAGGTAACATTCTAAAAAGAAAATTTATTTTAGGAAGTATTTTCATTTTTACCATTGCTATTCTACCAAACCATGATAAGTTTAATTTGGAGTAATTTTGTAATTTATTTCTAATCTCTTCCTTTATTTTTGTGTAATTTCATTCTTTCGTTTTACTAATGTCTTTATCTAAAAGTATCCCTAGGTATTTTATACATTTACAAACTTTCAGTTCGTAATTGGAGATCTCTTCCATGTCTCGATTATCCTGATTGAAAAGCATGATTTCTGATTTCTGCCAGTTGACACATAATCCGGTTGTTTCACCAAATTCCTTTAGGTGTGCTTTTATTCTTAATATATTTTCTACCGGATTTTTTATTGTTAACAAAGCATCGTCCGCAAATAAACTGATTTTTATCTTGCCTTCCTTACCCATACCTTTAATAAGTTGGTCCTCCCTTATTGCATTAGCTAGTAGCTCTATCACTATGCAAAACAGAATTGGCGATAAAGGACATCCCTGTCTTGTTCCTCGGCCTAGGGTAATTTTTTTCTGTCATCCCATCATTGACAATGATTGATGAGGTGCTATGAGAATAGAGTTGGTTTATTACACTTAGAAATTTTTCGCCAAATCCCCATTTCACTAATAAAAGTTTTAACGCAGGCCATTGGACACAATCAAAGGCTTTAAATAAATCTAGAGACAAAATGCATTCTTTGTCCTGTGATCTTCCCATCTCATAAAGAACATTCAAGACTCTTCTTACAGTGTCTGACATTTGTCTACCTTTGATAAAGCCCGTTTGGTCTTCTTTAATATATTTGTCTATAAATGTGTACATTCTTTTGGCTAGAATTGCTGTAAAAATCTTGGCATCTTGATTTATTAGTGATATTGGTCTGTAAGATCCAACATCTATTGGATCTTTATTAGGCTTGAGAATTAAAATAGTTAAGGTATGTTTCCAGGAGGAAGGAACTTGCTCGCCCTCCAATATCTCATTATAAAGCTTCTTTAACTTAGGAATTAACATTGATTTGAATACCTTGTAAAATTCTGGTCCCAAATCCCAGAGCATCTTGATGACTTCATTTTCCGTAACCTTTTTTGACTGAAGTTCCCACCACTTCTTGCTTGATGGTAGGTTGAAATTTTTACATATGTTCCAGTGGAGCATTGCTGCTAATTATTATTATTATTATTATTATTATTATTATTATTATTATTATTATTATTATTATTATTATTATTATTATTATTATTAACCACACAGCCATCTACGCTGGATTTTGTATTACCAATCACTAGTTGAACGCTTCCCAAGCGTTTAGGACTCAGTGATGTATCGGTGAATTATGCGAGCAGATCCCAGTAAGGTGGCTTTCTGCAGCTGACTGATGGTGACTTTGACAACTCCAATTTCTTCTAAATACTTGCTTAGCTCTTTAGGTACCGCACCCAGCATGACGATTACCACTGGGACCACCTGTACCAGTTTATGCCAGAGTCTCTGAAGTTCAATTTTCAGATCCTGATATCGGGTAATTTTTTCAAGCTGTTTCTCAGTGACTCTACTATCACCTGGTATAGCAACATCAATGATCCACACTTTTTTCTTCTCCATAATCACAATATCCAGGGTATTATGCTCCAAAACCCTGTCTGTCTGTATTCGGAAGTCCCAAAGTAATTTTGCATGCTCATTTTCAGTCATTTTTTCAGGCTTATGATCCCACCAGTTCTTTGCTACGGACAGATGATAGTTCTGACACAAATTCCAGTGGACCATTTGAGCAACGACATTATGACGCTGTTTGTAATCAGTCTGAGCAATTTTCTTGCAACAACTCAATATATGGTCGATAGTTTCATCTGCCTCTTTGCAGAGTCTACATGTGGGGGACTCAGCTGATTTTTCTATTCTAGCCTTAACTGCATTTGTTCTGATAGCTTGTTCTTGAGCTGCAAAAATCAGGGCTTCTGTCTCTTTTTTCAGTGTTCCATTGGTGAGCCATAACCAGGCCTTTTCCTCATCTACTTTTCCTTTGACTTTTTCAAGGAACTGCCCATGCAGCGCTTTATTATGCCAGCAATCAGCTCGTATTTGCATTGTTGTTTTCCTGTATTGACCCTTTGTTTGCTTTACTTTAAACACCTCCCTGTTCTTAACCTCCAATAATGCTGGCTCTGTGGTTTTTTTACATAATCTGCCAATGCATGCTTCTCTTCTTCAACTGTCTGCTTCACTTGCAGAAGACATCTACCACCTACTTTTCTAGGTAAATACAGCCTGTCAACATCACTGCGTAGATGTAATGCATAGTGAATGGTCATAAGTTTTCTTATTTTCCTATCTAGAATATCTAGTTCCGTCTGAGTCCAGTTTATTATGCCAGCGGTATACCTGATGACCGGTATGCCCCAGCTATTAATGGCCTTGATGGTGTTACCACCATTCAGCTTACTTTTTAATACTTTTCTGACCCTTTGGATATATTCTTTACTGACCACATTTTTCATGTTGACCATGCTTGATATTATCTAATTGCAGTATGCCCAGATATTTATAGGCTTCAGACTGATGATGCTTAATAGCTTGTCCATTTGGCATTTCAATTCCTTCACTCTCAATGATTTTTCTTTTCTCAGTGCCACTGTGGCACATTTGTTTAGGCCAAACTCAATACTAACATCAATACTGAAAATTCGGGCTGTGTTGGTCAGTGAGTGTATTTCAGTTTCTGATTTTCCATACAACTTTAAGTCATCCATATACAATAGATGAGAAATTTTCCTTGAATGTTTAGCAGTTTGGTACCCTAAATTTGTGTTCTGCAAAATTATTGAGAGGGGAATCAGGGCAATAGTAAATAGCAGAGGTGACAAAGAGTCACCTTGAAAAATCCCTCGTTTAATTCTGTTTTCCAGTTCTTCATTAAATCCCTCGTTTAATGCTAACCAATCCATAGCTTTCGTCCCTGACAAACAATTCTGTTTTCCAGTTCTTCATTGCATTTCCAATTAGGGCAGTAATACTTTTACATATTCCAATGGCATCCAGGCATTAAATAATCCAACTATGTGGTACTGAGTCAAAGGCTTTTTTGTAGTCAATCCAAGTCATATATAAATTTGTTTTCTAGGCTTTACAATTCTCTAGGATCATTTTATCAATAAGTAACTATTATTATTATTATTATTATTATTATTATTATTATTATTATTATTATTATTATTATTATTATTATTATTATTATTATTGGAAAAAAGATTATAAAAACAGAGAAGGGGCTTTCTTTGCCTTCCTTTTTATGTTACAACCCACCTATTATGTCCCAGGGTTGTTGCTTCTGATAATGCCACCCACAGTTCCAACTGGGTGTAAACTAACATTCTGCACTGCTGTACAAGATAATTGGGATGATGCTGAAAACGTGCGGCATCTCCCAAAACAGCAGGTTAGATCAATTTAAGTAGAAGTGCACGTGGATTCTTCAGAATCCAGCTTGAACAAGCATTTCTCACTTCATGTAAGGTAAAAGCCTTTGTTACAACACTTTTGAGCATCATTTTGCTAGTGCAGGGAATTAAGGCACTGGCTGTATTGTTATTGTACTCATTGGCATCTCCTTCCTTGTGGACTGGAATGTATGTTGAACATTTCCAGTCTGTGGACCATTATTTTCTTTTCCATATTTGCTGGCATATTCTTGCTAGGATTGTAACAGATTCAGTTTTTGTGGCTTGAAATAGTTCTAGTGGATTTTCATCTACCCCTGGTGATTAATTTCTTCCTAGCATTTCAGAGCAGTTTTCACTTCACTTTCTAGAACTGCATTTCTATTCTGTAATGCCATGAAGTTGACCCACAGGTTCAGCTTAAGGTTACAGTTTCACCAATTGCTCATCACCTACCATTGTAGCCAGGGCTCCCATGAGAATGTGGTGCTTCTGGACCATATTTGATGCTATCTTTTTCTAGATCATTCCACAGCATTTCAAATACATGGTTTCCATACATATTCTGGAAGTAGTAGAACACCCCTGAATTACTGGTTGCCCTCAGGTATAAATGGGTGCTAGGTTGGCCATCTTCACTACTTCTTCAAGCAACTCTGGCATACTATTCACCTCAATGCCTTCAAATGTGCATGTGCAGCTTCAGTTGGAACAGATGGCTTCTGTGAGATGAAAATGAGGATGGCTACACCATCTGGTCAGAAGAGAACGAGTCTCTGTTCTCAGGCAAAAACAAACCACCATCTTTTGCCTCCTTAAGTTCTCCATTGGCAACTCCCAGCAGCCCATTCCACGTCTCTCAGCTATGATAATTGAAAAAGATACTCCCTGATTTTTACATACTTTTAAAACCACCCATGAAACATTACTAAAGCTATAGCTATACAATCTGTACTTTAACATCATGAAATTCTTCATTGGTTATCCATGGCAATAACCCAGACACTTTGCCCATACCCCAATGGTGGTCTGGGAGGTCCATATGGATGGTCTGGAGAAAGGCTGTGAAACAAGAGAGAATATTTGATAAAAGTCCAACCCTTGTTTTGGATTTGGGTTTTTACTGGTAGACCTCAAGGCAGTTTTGATTATGGGGCAGAAATCGAATGTTGCCTTGGCGTCATGGAGACAAAGATGCTGCGATGGAGCTCTGGCCTCACGCAAAAGGATTATGTGTGCAATGATGACATCCAATCAAAATATGGCATTGCACCTATCACTGACAAGATGCATGAAGACTGACTTTATGGACATGTCTTGCATGCCAATGTGGAAACTCTGGCCAAAAAGGTCTTACCCTGGAGGTTAGTGGATCCTGACTGAGGCAGCGGCCCAAATAGTGCTGGATAAGCACCCTTGACAATGACATGAAATTGTCCCGGGTTCACACAGACCTAGGCCATGACCATGCCAAATGGAAAGCAAGAACAAGAATAGTAGACCCCACCACCAAGTGGGACAAACGCTAAGAAAAAGAAGAAAAGAAGCAGCAGATGATCAAACAGGCCATAAAGCCCGAGTCTAGAACCCGTGGTTATCGCCATATAGTTCTGCTGCAGGTCGTTAATTTCTCCAGTGTGTTTACAAATTAAATGGCTTGTTCCCAGTGGCTGGCTCTAGGGCACATAATTTTCATGATAAGGCTTTTAAAAAAATCATGCTATCCACTTGCCCTGCAAAAGATATATGTGTGCTTTGGTTTAGTAAACAAGCAAACATAAATGTTCACTAAGTGGTCTAATGGGATTCCTCTCCAGCAATTCTGAAGTGCTTTGCAAGGGGGGGGAAAGTTTGAGAACTGCTCCAGTAAGCCTCATTTATTTCTCCTGCCTAAAGATGATTTCACAGAGAAATGCAGCTGTTATCTCTTTTACATCTCTTAGTGACCTTTCATGCTGAAAGCAATCAAATATTCCTGAAACAGTTTTTTATGCTGAAGGCTGCACTCTGCAAGAGATTAATCCAGACCTTGAAAACTTTACTCTTTTGGAACACAACAAAGCAGCCATGGTGAGTTTCAGGATATGTTGTTTCTGGGCCACAGAGCTATTCTTTTCATTTGAATTGATTTGTTGAATAGTGCAAAGAGTGACAACTTGACAAGCACACATGCACCTGCATGTACACATGTATATGTCTGCCCACGTACATGTGCACATGATCAATAGTAGAAGGGCTCACTTGAAGAGTTGTCATTATTCTGATGGTGGGATCATGAAGGGAAAACTGTAGGCCTGCACAACAGGTAGACTGCGGCCTACCAGTAGCCCTGAAGGGTTAAAAAGTAGCCCACCAGCCACCAATTAAAAAAAGTGAGGTAATACATCCTCCACCCCTCCTCCCCCATCCCAAGGACCACCACTGCTCCAGCAAAGTTCTGTGTCTGCCAGCCCACTGTCTCAGCTGAGCAGGGCAGTTCAAGGGCCATGACAGATTAATTGGTTTTCAATGCATTCCTATGGGAAACCACTGCTCTACTTACAATTTTTTAAAATTATGAGCATGTGCTTGGAATGGATAAAATTTGTAAGTAGAGGTTTTAGTGTAGTACCCTCAGGCACTTTGAGCCAGAAAAAGTTGACCTCGGCCTGTTCAAAGTTGAACAGCCCTGCTGGAGAACATATCACCAGACACTCAAGAATTAAGTTAGAGGGTCATCCCAGATTCTCTCCTGGAACTCTTTTATTCTCATGCTAGGTAAAAATGTATTGAGGAACAGCGGTGACTGCTTTGCATGGCACAAGACAAGAAAAGCATAAATGAAATCATCCATGGAGGCAAGCGACACGGTCAGTGTCCTATATGGAGTTGACTTGGTTCTTCCCCTTGAGAATCTTCAGTTTTGAGCAAAAATGTCACTTCTGAGTTGCAGATCCCTTTTAGGAATCACAGTAATCTCAGTAGCTGATCATGAAAATAAGGCATCACTCCAGACTAGGGAGACCATGAAGGCGGTTGTTTTTTTTTTTAAAGGTCTATCTGCACATTAACAGAAGACACTGAAAAAGAGAACAGCGCAGTCAGTGAAAGAAACAGATACCAATGATAGATACTAGCTGTTCTGGGCAGAACCCACTCAAGCTCATTTTGATGCTGTCCATCAGACTGATGGGTGGCCCTGCCCTTTAGGACATAAAATCTTGAAGCAAGCAGAAGCCCCCATCCCAATTTGTTTAGAGTAAACATCTGCTCGGGAAGATGGGCAGGGTATAAATGCAATAATAAATAAATAAATAAATAAATAAATCCTTCCTTCCACTATATCCCTGTCTCTGCATAATATAGCAAGCAGCACCAGCAGTCCTGGCAAAGGATCCTGTAGCAATGCTATGTCCAATGTCTGATACTGACTTTTCAGCCAATATTTAAGTTGACATGGTATCTATAATGGACCAAGTTGCAAACACACCTTGCTTTTCATCTGAATCTCCATACCATCTTCATTCATTCTGGGACTGAAAAATCAGAAAACAAAATGCTAAAGTTAGTATGCATGGTTCAGTCTCTTCATGCCTATATCTTATATTATGTTGGCAACATATTGAAGGCATCACAAGGTTTTAACTTGAGTAGAAAAACAGATTTTCCCTATTATATGGAAAGATGCTATGGTGCCCCAAGGCTAGAGTCCTTTCCAGGAGAGAAGAAGGGAGTGGATCCTTTGGAAATAGCTTCATCCTTGTAAAATGTTTCATTATATTCTACGCAAGAACAAAATGTGAAGCAAAATCCTGCTATGCCAGTTTAAACTGGTTCTGATCCTGGAAATAATTTCAAACAATTGAAATCTTTCAATCCCCCCACACACACACACACACACACACACTTTCAGGTTCTGACATTTCCTAGTGGTTCTTTTTTGCCCCGAATAAGCTTTGAAAGACATTAGACTTTAAAGGTAGTGAGCTTTTAATAGTAAAAATCATCCATGGATTGCTACCACTGTTACCCTCTACTATACTGAGGTGGATAGACACAATGCAATATGTTTTATTCACTATCAGTGGCTCCTAAACTATGCACCAAGGTGCCGTGGGGTGGCACTGACCAAACCCAAACAGGGGTGCCATGGCATCCTCTCACCTTATTCCCGCCCCCACCCCACCCCAAGATATTGTTCTGGACAGCCACAACCAGTGACCAGTAAATCAAAGGAGCCCTGAGTTGGGGGGAAAATCAGGAACCCTTGCACTAGATGCTTAACGATTCTCGTTTCTTAAAATCTCTTCTGTAGAGTGATTATTGACTTCTTTTTGAACTGAAGATTTCCTTTCGCATTATGAGCACATACCAGAAACCCTTTGCCAGTTCTGAAACATCTTTCTCATTCAGAGTGGGACTACATTGGAAACACAACTCAGAACAATTTGGCTTTGCAGCAATTTGATTCTCAGCCCCCTATTGGGTTTGAAAACACAGTCGGGGCTCACACAGGGGCTGAGAACTGATACCGGAGTTCACTGTTCCTGCTGGGTGCAATGCAATTCACACCAGCCCACAGCACCTCTTCCTTCCTTCCTTCCTTCCTTCCTTCCTTCCTTCCTTCCTTCCTTCCTTCCTTCCTTCCTTCCTTCCTTCCTTCCTCTGCCAATCCTTTTATGGGGTGTAAATGCAGGAGATAATTATAATGAAGACCCTGAATGAATGCCAGAGGAGTGGAAAATCCCTTCTAAGTACCTGGATTTTGGCCAGTAAGAATGTGCCTCATAGCTTGCAGGCTCTTCTCTTCTCCTGAATCTGTTCCTTGGATAAAACCTTTGAGATCAAAAGGAGCAAATTCTTCTGTATATTATGTCTGTTTGACTGGGAGATCTGCCTTGTCCCACTGAAAGTGAGGGCTGGGGACTTTTAAGGAAATGTGAGTAAGTAGCCTTGTGTGGGAAATAAAGTAAGACTGTCCAGCTGGACTAAAGTTCCTATAGAGGAAGCAGGCCAATCAGTTCACTTGCAGGTGATCCTTGCCATTAATAGAGTGGGGGAGAAATTAATATCTCAGCTGCAAAGATAAATTTAAATGAATCTTATGAGGGGAATACTTCAAGGTTACAGAATTCCAGAATAAGGAAACATGATCTGGTGCAGCATATGGTATGTCATCCTTTTGATTGTCAAGTTTGTCGAGAGGAAGATATGCACACTCTTTCTGTCTTAGCTAGTTTTTTAAAAAAAATGTTTTATTGTTCTGCTTTGATTGAATTGCTGATTTAGGGTTTGGAGCTGTAGGGAAAACTAGCACAAGGGCAAAAAATGACTGAATGACCATGTTTTCTTGAGAACATTCTTAAAAACCTCTCCTCTTATTTCAAAGCCAGGTCATTTTGCCAGTGTATGAACTATAGAGAGCATAGTCGAGCATTTAGCTAAAATTACTTCCTCTAATTTAGGACTACCTGTCTGTCTGTCTGCCTGTCTGTCTGTCTGCCTGTCTGTCTGTCTGTCTACCTAGCTACTGGACTACAATGGGCTACTCTACAAGCAAGTTCTCCTCTAAAGTGCATGCTCTCCTCCAAGCAGATCTTTTTCACACACACACATTCATAACCTGTTTTTGTTCCAGTCACAACAGAACCTGCTTGGGGGTGGGGAGAGAGGTGTACACACAAGACTAAACCCAGGGGAAAGGGACTAAAATGTTGAGGGGGTGTTGACTACAAGACAAGCTGGTGTGAAACCAGGGCCAGTCATCTTATGAACCACACTGGACCACATGATTCAGACAGCAGATCAGGAGAACAGAAGATCATGGCTTCCTGTCTCATGACTGGATGGCTCTTCATAATTACAATACTGTACTACAATTCTGGGTGTGATTCAAAGGATTGAACACAGCACTACTCATGCAATCCTGTTTGATAAAAATCTAGACCAAAGAGGAAGGAAGGAAGGAAGGAAGGAAGGAAGGAAGGAAGGAAGGAAGGAAAAGGAAGGAAGAAAACCCTCTCTTGTGTCTTCTTCCATGCTTTACCAAAACCATTTAATCATCCTGAGAAATGAGTAACTTCCTTTCCACTTGCCTAAAGAGGGGAAAGGTGAAGACATTTCATATTTCTTTTAAATTTCTTTTAAACATGCATCTGGGAAGGGGCTTTAGTCAATCCATAGTCACTTGGCCTTTGGTGCTACTGCAATGTAAGTAGTATGATACGGTAACAACCTACCTTACAGACTCATTGTCAGGAGCACAGGCAAAAAATGTATTTGAACGAAGCACCATGAAAGAACCAACATTCACAATGTATGCAAGTGGTGTTTGGAATGTCCAAGACAGAAATGGATGCCAGAAATCTAAGCGTATGGTTGGCAGAACATCAGTTGCATCTAGTAAGCAGATCCTACATGTCAAGCACATCTGTAGGAGCAGCTGGCATGCAGTTCATTGCATGGTTTACTGCAGCTTGCAATTCTGACACAAACACAAGGGACAAGAGAGTGCAAGTTTTTGTGGGCATTTGTTCAAAAGTTTGAAAACATATGACAATGGGCAGGTTTAAGCAAACTGGCCAAATAGACCTACCTTTTACATCTAATTTGCAGTTTACAGAGGCTTCTCCCAAAGGGTTTACAGCTTTGCAGGTATAGATCCCCCCATCGAAGGGGCCTGGTTTGCGGATTTCAAGAGAGCAAACACCTTGGTTCATGATCGCTAGATACTTGGGGTTTTCTTGAATCACCATTTGGTTTTTCATCCAGATCACTTTGGGCTGAAACAGAATTTTGGGATTGAAACAGCAGAAATGGACACATATCTCAAAAAGACAAGAGGAGGCACCAATTTGGCAGCAATATCCCCCTTAGTTAGTTGAGGTTTTTTCAAGACAATTTTTGCCCTTCATTCCTTTTCTAAACTTCCTGCAGAGTCAGGATGTCATTGATAATTGTGTGGTAGTGTCACTGATTGCAACATCCTTTTTTTTTTTGGAAAAAGGGTGGCACAAACTCTCTCTCTCTCTCTCTCTCTCTCTCTCTCTCTCTCTCTGTGTGTGTGTGTGTGTGTGTGTGTGTGATAGAGAGAGAAGGAGCGAGGGAGGGAGGGAGCGAGAGAGAGAGATCCCATCAAGTTGCTTTTAATTTAATAAATGAATTATTAATTAGTGAATTCCAAAAGGTCCAATCACAAACAGCCCTGCTCAGGTCCTCCAGACTAAAGCCAGTGATTCCTTTACTAAGTCATTCTATCTCATGTGTTATATCTTCTTCCTTTCCTAATGCGAGATGGATTAAGCCATCTGTACTCTACTGCTTATGAGTATGTTTATAAGTATTCCCAACAATTTCTGGGAAGTTTCTGGACATCCAGGAAGTTGCAAAATGGCATTTCTCTCCATTTCAGTCATAAGAAAATGTAACGTATAATGTATTAGAAGCCAAAGCAGAGAAATATTAAAAGTAATTCATGCTAGAGAGTCTGAGACATTCTTTTGGGTATCAGGAATTAGACATTAAAAGAATCCCAGCTTAGGTCCTGTAGGGAAGTAATTTGCAGACTCCAGGAGGTGGAATATTCCACTGGTTGACACTCACATGTAGCTATCCTTTAATGATTTTCCTCTTCTAATGACAGGCTATATATAATATCTGTTTTCACTCTGGATTGCTTATAATCATACAACCAACACTGTGCAAGTCAATTGGGAAATTACAGATAGATATGTCATGAACCAAGTATACATCCCTTGAAAGTGCTTTACTGTAGAATGCAGCACAATGCCTTTAGACCCTATCAAAACAGGGAAAATAAATAGATGAGGTAAGTTGCATACCTGGTGTCTCAGCAAGATGGAGGAGGAGGCTTCATCAAAGTTAAATATGTATTATTGGGGAGAAAATTCACATTGATGCTACAGCAGGGATGGAGAATGTGAGGCCCTCTACATATTTTTGGACTGCAGCTCCTATCATTCCTCGCATTGCTATACTGCCTAGAGACTATCTGAAGAGATGCTTAGGGAGACACACTCCCCTAACCTACCACTGTTGGACTGGAATGCAACGATTGATAGGGTCTTGCAATTCCCCAAATGCTGCAATGCCGTACTTGGCTGAAAGAACTGTGTCAAAATGTGTTTGGAAATGGGGAGGAAATATGTGTTAAATACATTTATATCAAGATTAATGTGCGATCAGAGACAGGACAGAGTGAAAACATGTAGAAGTGACACCAGGCAGAACTAGATGGACCTCCAGCAATTAACTTATCATCTCACAACCATAAAATAGGCTGCCTACTTGATACCGAAGCAAACACCTCAGATCCTTTTTTCCTCTCCTTGCTACAGGATATTCTCTTACTATGGATGGTAGTTGTCCAGAGAATATTCAGCCCCGAATGGTGCTTACCTTTGGGAACCCCCGGACACAGCAGACAAGCTGAGTACTGTAGCCTCGGGTGGTGGTTCTGTCACTTAGAGGTTGGGTGAATTTGGGAGGTTCGGAGAAATCCCGGCTGTTAAACTTCTCAGATTTGTAGGCAGTTACTGAGCACAGACAGGTATATAGAAAGAAACAGAGCAGGTTTTGAAGTTTATCGTGTAATTCTAAAATGAGTGGTGGTGGTGGTGGTGGAGATGATGGTGGTGGTGGTGGTGGTGGGGACTGTTTACCAAAGGCACACACTCCATAAGAAACAATTTCTCTTTCTCACTGGGATTAATTTTTGGAAAGGATAACCACCCATTTCCAACTGTTACATGTGCAAAACATCACCTGTTCTTCTACCAACTGCACTACCGGTACCAGCCCTCCTCCTTCTGTCCCCAACAAATAGCCAATGTCTGCCCAGGCTGGAGATGATCAGGTCAGGACCCTGGTTGCCATGGCAGTCTTCCATGTTGGACCTTGGAAGCATTTAATTGTTAGCGCTACAAATGGAAAGGATAGCCCACTCTCCTGCTTTTTCTACCATACACCTTTGGCCCCTACCTGATTTTTTGATGTGTGCCACATCCTTGGTGACAGCCGCTTTCTCACTCAGGCCACAGGGGTTCTCTGAGAAGACTCGGAAGGTATAACTGTTGCCGATGATGAGATCAGACACTGTGCAGTTGGTGCGATTGTAGTGCTCCAGAACTGTGAACCATTGCTGGAAAGCATGGAAGACTGAACATTAAACATGACACGTCCATACTCTCGGACTCTTCAGCTACTTACCACACATATGTATTTCCAGAATCCTTGCTGCCAGCTGACCTGCCCTAGGATGATGATGAGTTGAGTTTGTTGTTTTTTTACATAAAGGCAGATGAGTAAGATCTATCACCTGACATGACAGCTTCCTTCCAATTTAATTTTTGTTGAGATTGAAGTCTAGGAGATAATTTACCTCTATTGCCATTCCCACATATTGCCAAATCACTGAAAGTAACTTGTAATTTAGGCTGCTATTCTCATTCCATCACTTCTCCAGAGTTGCTAGACAAGAGGAACAGTCCACAATTCAATGCGAGAAAGAAGTGGGGGGGGGATAATGCCTTTCTGCTAAATATTCTGTAGCTTTGGGTATTCTATTTGCTTTCTACTCTTGTACTGGGTTGCAAATTCTTGGCTGGAATTCAGCTTTGCACTGCCAAGAATATCAGTTGAGTCCAGGCTATTTGAGGGTCCATATCCCTACACACCAACCCTTCCTCTGGGTTTTAATAGCTTTAAAGGGCACAGTTCTTTCAGCCCCAATCTGCACACCTTCAAAGGTGTACTTCTTTAGTGTGGATACAGAAGGGTGCCTTTTTGGTGGCTCCTTCTGGGCTATGGAATTCCATGGAAGTCTAGGCTGGCCCCTTTCCTTCTGTTCTTCTGCTGTCATTCAAAGATTTTCCTTTCCAGGCAGTCTTTTAATATATTAAGTTCACAATCTGCTGCTTAGTAAGGGATTTTAAGGGTTTTTTAAAAATAGTTTTCAAAGGTGTGTTTTTAACTAGACCTAAAAAGTTTTTATTTTCCGTCTTTTAACAAGTTTAAACGTTTTAATAATGTGTCTTTGTAGATTTTGAAATTGTTTGAATATTTGTGTTTTTGCACCATTTGCAAGCCACCTTGAATTCCATCTTGATAAGGGTAGGATAAAACTCAAATAAATGCATAAACAAACAAACACACCAATAAGGCAAAAACTCATCTTCTCTACAGTTATTTTTCATGTTCCTCTCTTTAGCTGATACCGACTGCCATACTAAGCTGCTCAGGCACACTCCACACATGTAAGCAAGGTTATACTGTACATTTAAGGTTTACCATGTATGCAGCTCTGTGACATGTAACAGTCAAGATTCTTTTACAGTATGTCTGCACAGAAGAGTACAGATGTCATGTGTCTTGTCACAAGGGTTTTGATTCTCAGAGGAGGTTTTTTTGCGTATCACATAAGATTCATGACTATGCAGCTCACATCATGAAATGTTTCCTTTTTAAAAGGCTATACCATGCGTGGTTTTGTGAACATGTGAGCAGTTTCTCCGCTTGAAAAGAAGAATATGTTTCACTTAATATATATAAATGCAGGAGAAGGAAGTTTATATTTGTGAAAAGAAAGGAACAAAGCAGTGCTGGCAAATATATGGAATGGGGATGGGTGCCAAAGGTGGCACTCAGAGCCCTTTCTGTGGGCATGTGACATCTCCCCCTCACAGCCACGGCACTTCCTCCTCCGCTCGGAACATGCCACTGTGCTTTGTGCAGAGAGCCGGGCAAACGTGAGGCAGCAGCTTGTAGGCTTGTTCATAGCCCCAGTTGGCTCTCCAGCCACACCACTCTGGGCATCGCAAAAGCATCGTGGCTGGAGAGTAAACTGGGGCTACGAAGGAGCCCACAATCCACTGTCTCCCCGTCGCCCAGCTCTCTGCACAGGGCCGTTTTGAGACCACCCAAATGGCTTCGTGAAGAGAGCCGGGTGAAGGGGAGGCAACAGTTTGTGGACTCCTTCGTAGCCCTAGTTTACTCTCTAGCCACTCCATTTTTGGGATGCCCAGAGCGGCGTGGCTGGAGAGCAAACTGGGGCTACAAAGGAACACACAAGCCACTGCCACTCCCCCCTGGCTTTCCTGATGGTGTAGCACCTCATCTGCCTCTCTGCCCATGGGGTGCTACCCTTCTGGAAAGTGAGGAAAGGGCAGGCTTTTGAATTTCCCACAGCCACAGTGAGGGTGCTGTTAGTGTGGGAAATTCAAAAGCCTTCGATTCAATCCTCACTTTCCTGAAGGGTAGCACCTGAAGCATTTGTAAACCGTGCCGTATCGGAACTTTCGAAAAAATAAGTGGGTTCTGAATCACACTTTGGGCACTGGGTCTCTAAAAGGTTCACTCTCACTAGAATAAACTAAGAGGCTAAGGACTGAGGATTAGGAAAGCATAACTATGGGCTGGTTCATACAAGACAGCAGAAGGAAATGCAGGTTAAAAACTAGCATGAGATAGGCACATTTTTTTCATTGCATGGAGAACCTCCAGAAACATGACTGCCCCCATACTTTGCATTGTGCGTACATGAGTTGAAAGAACTTACAGACTTGTGACATAGCTATGTACAGGGTAGCTGTAAAAATGTGCATTCTTTCTTCTTCTTCTTCTCTCTCTCTCTCTCTCTCTCTCTCTCTCTCTCTGTGTGTGTGTGTGTGTGTGTGTGTGTGTGTGTGTGTGTGTGTGTGTGTGTGTGTGTGTGTGTGTGTGTGTGTGCCTGAGCATCTGGAAGAACCCATCCAGAAATGCTAGGAATATTTCTACAGAGCAGCTACGTGAGGCACATGCCACACAGCTCCAGGCTTCTAGAAATAGCTAAGGGTGCCAACCTTTCAGGGAAATTATGATTGGATCTCAGGAACAAAGCTCTGCTACAAAAGCAAACCAGTCTGACCTCATGCCATTTCAGAAATGGATATAGCTGACAGGGGATCAGAGACAAAAGGGTTCTCAAGAGAAAAAAATTGTTTCACTAAATATGTGTATATTTACAGAATTATTTTGGCTGGTTAGTTCTTTTGAATAATTCAGTTCATACATTAAAAAAAGCAACCTGATTTACCTGCTCATTCAATCTACTATTTCCAGTTCAATACTCTAAATAATCCAAGCATTTCTCATAGTTTTTATTAGTGTTCTACCATTCCTATATGAATTTTTACCATATTAACAAATGGTGGCCAAATTCTGTACTCCTTAAATTAATGTGATCTCAGTTCTTATGGGGTAGATGCTGATGGGTATTTTGCCACGCAATCAAAACTCTTGATGAATGGGCTCAAAATCTAAATCAGTCTTAGATGGTAAGTTATAACAGAGTGCAAAAACCACATTTCTCATATGCTTTGAGGCCAACAATCACGAGTGGAAGAAGTAGTCTATCTATGCCTCTTTGTCAAACACACACCCTCTAGTGGAAAAAAGAGATTGGACTGAGCTTATGTATAATTTTATGACTACAGAGATGATGGATATTGCTTACAGTTATTTATTTACCAAAATTTATACATTTCCTCATAATTCATATGGAAAAACCCAGTGATTTTTTAATGTGTCAGAAAGCATAACTGACAGATTTGTCCATTCAGACAAAAGCATTTAGCTCTTGCTGTGATAAATTCTTAGCTACGTGTATGTATGTATGTATGTATGTATGTATGTATGTATGTATGTATGTATGTATGTATGTATGTATGTATGTATGTATGTATGTATGTATGTATGTATTATATTTTACCCTTCCTTTCTCCTAAAAACCGATCCAAGGTGGCTTACATCATTAAAAATACAATGCTAAAAGCTAAAAAGAAAAAAAGAGAGAGCTAAAAACAGTCAATTATTCAAATATCATAGAAGAATTAATAACATTATATTTAAAATGTTACATAAAACATTATAGAAAACAGATCATGTTTGTGGTCCTGAATTATTGTTGCCACATTTTTTGTCAGAAACCTGGAGGATTACTATTAGAGATGGGCATGAAATGAACTTTTAGTTTGTTTCATTATTTGTTATTTGTTTTGCTACATAACAAAACAAATAACGAACCTAGGGGTAAATTTAAAACGAAATGAAATGAAATGCAAAAATTTGGTTTGGTTCAGCTTGTTTCGTTAATGGGGGCAGGGATGTCTCCTATCTGGTGCTGGTCCGGAGGTCCAGTCTTCCTGGCTTCAGGGACGGTGACCAGGGAAATAAATAAAGCTGACCGCCGCGTCGGCCACGTGGTCAGCAATTTAAAAAATCAAATAAAAAAATAAAAAGGAGCACCGACTGGGCCCCAGGGGTGGCCTAGTCAGCACCCTAGAATGGAAAAAAAATATTTTAACAAAACCAGCGCTGACCAGGCCCTGAAATGGAATATATATATATATATATATATATATATATATATATATATATATATATATATATATATATATATATATATATATATATATATATATATATATATATATATATATATATATATATATATATATATATTTGTTTTCGTAGATTTTCACGGGTATAGGTATGCATGTTAGGGTGGATTCGGGTTTCTTCCCGTGTAGAAATCTGGTTGTTTTGGCGACGTTTCGACGAGGTCTCACTCGTCATCTTCAGGCTGGTGTTCTGGCTTCTTTCTTCTTGAAGCAAAGTGTGGTCTCAGTTGAAGTCCTTCTATAAATACTGCTGGGGGTGGTGTGGTTTGCTTGCTCTGTTGCTGATTGTAGTTTCCTTTGTTCCTTTGTTCTTTTGTGATCTGCTGTGTGGCTGAGGCGATCGTTAAGGGATTAACTGCTGATGGCTGTTTAGATGGCTGTTTACATGCTGGTGGGTTAGATGGCTGGTAGGTTCTGGCAGTATCCTGGGCTTTGGTGGAGTGGGGTCCTGTGTCTTGTGAATTCATTTTGGTCTGGCTACGTGTCTGTGGTCTCCCAAATTTTTTTGGGGTGTGTGAGTGTGCTCCATGTGGTGACTGGAGTGGGGTGCCGCAGTAGATGATGCAGTCGTGGTTTTGTTATTGGATGGTGGTTTCGTTTCATCTGTGGGAAGGGTCTGGGTTTGTGTTTGGTGTGGATGGAAGGTGGTGGCATCTTGTGTCCTTTTGGACCTGGTGTCAGTCTTTGTGACAGAGGCTCGTCTGTTGACCAGGGCTAGTTTCCAGATGTCAGGCAAGCGGGAGGTGTCATCTCGTTTATTCATGTTGTTTGGGTGTTTCTCTATTTCAATGGCTTCCATGATTATTCGACTGTTGAAGTGTTCAGTTTTGGAGATGAGTTTGGTTCTTTCAAAGTCAATTTCATGACCTGTTGTTTTTATGTGCTGGAAGAGAGAGGAAGATTTTTCTTCTTTTTGACTGCGTTCTTGTGTTCTGCGATGCGTGCGCTTATTCTCCTGTTTGTTTGTCCGATGTATGTGGCTGGACAGACTTTGCATGGTATTTCGTAGACTCCTTGGTTTTCTAGCTCAATCTTGTCTTTGGGGTTTCTTAAGATGTTGGCTATTTTTTGGTCGGTGCAAAAGGCTGTCTTGATATTGTGTTTGTGGAGAATTTTGCTGATTTTGTCTGTGGTGCCTTTGATGTAAGGGAGGAGGGCGGTGCCGTTGTTCTCTTCTGTTTCTTGGTTCTTGGGGGTGTTTCCTTTTGGATTAGTTTGGTGATGGTGTTTTTTTGGAATCCGTTCGCAATTAAAACATTCGAGAGAGTGTGTAATTCAGTTTTTAGGTGGTCTTTGTCAGCGAGGCGTTTGGTTCTGGAGATGAGGGGTTTTGCTACGGAGTTGATCTGTGCAGGGTGGTGGTGTGATTGTGCATTTAAGTAGCGGTTTGTATGTGTTTTTTTCTGGTAGATGGTATGTCCTAAGGAGCCGTCGGGTTTTTGTAGATTAGGACGTCCAGGAAGGGAAGTTGGTTGTTGGCTTCTATTTCCATAGTGAATTGTATTTTGGGGTGTAGGCTGTTGAGATGTGTGAGGAAGTTGTTCAGTTTATCTTTCCCGTGTGGCCAGATAACAAAGGTGTCGTCAACATATCTGAGCCAGAGTTTGGGTTTATGTTCGGACTTCTGTAACGCGTTGGTTTCAAAGTGTTCCATATATAGGTTTGCGATGACCGGTGAGAGGGGTGATCCCATGGGTGCTCCTTCTATCTGTTTGTATCTTTGTCCATTGTGGATGAAGTATGTGTTGGTTAGGCAGTGGTTGGTCAGATCTAGGATGTGTTTGGGGGTTGTATTTGTTGTGGATAGCTGTCAAGGCTTCTTGAATGGGCACTTGTGTGAAGAGCGAAACAACATCGAAGCTCACGAGTAGGTCATTGGGTTGTAGGTCTTGTTTCTTTATAATTTCTATGAAGTGGAACGAGTTTTGTACGTATGAAGTGATGGATTCTGCATAGGGCTGGAGTTGTTTGGCAAGAAATTTGGCGAGGTTTTGTAGAGGTGAGCCTATGGAGCTGACTATGGGTCTGAGAGGTGTTCCTTCTTTGTGAATCTTGGGGAGGCCGTAGAGCTTGGGGCATCTGGATGATTTCTCTCTGGGGATGATGCTTGGCTTGATTTCTTCACTTAAGGGAGAGGCTTTTATTTTGGCTTTGGTGGTTTTTTCCAGGTAGGTGGTGGGGTCTGTGTTCAAAGGTATGTAAGCAGGGTCTTGTAGTAGGTTGGATAATTTGGCTTGGTAGTCGGATGTGTTCATCACCACTGTGGCATTGCCTTTGTCTGCTGGGAGAATGATTATGTTGTTGTCTTTCCTCAGGTTGGAGAGGGCTTTTGTTCTTCTTTGTGTAAATTGCTTCTGGGTGGTTTGCTGGAGCAGAGGACATTGGTGACTTCGAGTCTGATTTTGTTGGCTTCATCTGGGTTGATTTTGGTTAGGCTGGCTTCCACTCCGCATATGATGTTTTCGGTGGGGATGTGTCTGGGGGCGATTGCAAAGTTGAATCCTTTGGAAAGGACTTTGGTCTCTGCGATGGTGAGTGTCCTGTCTGATATGTTGTGAACTGTTTGTTTCATGGGCTGTTGTGTGGGGGGTTGGGCTTCTGGCGTTTTCCAGTTTGTGGAGTTTGTTGGTGTGTGTGTCTGTCTTGTGGGAGGTCTCTGTTTCAGCTCTCCAGGCGGCCAGTTGCTTGGATTTGTTCCAGAGTGTTGGGTGGATTTTGTTGCTGAGTTTGAGGTGGAGAGTGAGTAGGTCTCTGTTGGTTTGATCTAGTAGGTATCTTTTCCTGTGTAGTTCGCTTCTGATTAGGGCTAGTTCTGTTCTTTTCAGGATCCTTTCGCTGGATGGGGTTTTGAGTGGAATTTCAGTTGGAAGCTTGTGGGGATCACATTTTTGTCTCGGCAGTTGCGTAGGAATGCAATGTCACATAAGATGGTGGCTCTTCGGACTTCTAGTTTCTCGTAGGTTCTGGTCAGCTGGAAGGTTTCCTCCCGTAGAGGTCGGATATTTGTTTTCGTAGATTTTCACGGGTATAGGTATGCATGTTAGGGTGGATTCGGGTTTCTTCCCGTGTAGAAATCTGGTTGTTCTGGCGGCGTTTCGACGAGGTCTCACTCGTCATCTTCAGGCTGGTGTTCTGGCTTCTTTCTTCTTGAAGCAAAGCGTGGTCTCAGTTGAAGTCCTTCTATAAATACTGCTGGGGGTGTGTGGTTTGCTTGCTTTGTTGCTGATTGCAGGTTCCTTTGTTCCTTTGTTCTTTTGTGATCTGCTGTGTGGCTGAGGCGATCGTTAAGGGATTAACTGCTGATGGCTGTTTAGATGGCTGTTTACATGCTGGTGGGTTAGATGGCTGGTGGGTTCTGGCAGTATCCTGGGCTTTGGTGGAGTGGGGTCCTGTGTCTTGTGAATTCATTTTGGTCTGGCTACGTGTCTGTGGTCTCCCAATGTTTTTTGGGGTGTGTGAGTGTGCTCCATGTGGTGACTGGAGTGGGGTGCCGCAGTAGATGGTGCAGTCGTGGTTTTGTTATTGGATGGTGGTTTCGTTTCATCTGTGGGAAGGGTCTGGGTTTGTGTTTGGTGTG
Organism: Phrynocephalus forsythii; assembly: GCA_029282475.1. Classification (NCBI taxonomy): domain Eukaryota; kingdom Metazoa; phylum Chordata; class Lepidosauria; order Squamata; family Agamidae; genus Phrynocephalus; species Phrynocephalus forsythii. Next base: position 88,592,665 of record JAPFRF010000005.1, on the reverse strand, counting down.
GATGGAAGGTGGTGGCATCTTGTGTCCTTTTGGACCTGGTGTCAGTCTTTGTGACAGAGGCTCGTCTGTTGACCAGGGCTAGTTTCCAGATGTCAGGCAAGCGGGAGGTGTCATCACGTTTATTCATGTTGTTTGGGTGTTTCTCTATTTCAATGGCTTCCATGATTATTCGACTGTTGAAGTGTTCAGTTTTGGAGATGAGTTTGGTTCTTTCAAAGTCAATTTCATGACCTGTTGTTTTTATGTGCTGGAAGAGAGAGGAAGATTTTTCTTCTTTTTGACTGCGTTCTTGTGTTCTGCGATGCGTGCGCTTATTCTCCTGTTTGTTTGTCCGATGTATGTGGCTGGACAGACTTTGCATGGTATTTCGTAGACTCCTTGGTTTTCTAGCTCAATCTTGTCTTTGGGGTTTCTTAAGATGTTGGCTATTTTTTGGTCGGTGCAAAAGGCTGTCTTGATATTGTGTTTGTGGAGAATTTTGCTGATTTTGTCTGTGGTGCCTTTGATGTAAGGGAGGAGGGCGGTGCCGTTGTTCTCTTCTGTTTCTTGGTTCTTGGGGGTGTTTCCTTTTGGATTAGTTTGGTGATGGTGTTTTTTTGGAATCCGTTCGCAATTAAAACATTCGAGAGAGTGTGTAATTCAGTTTTTAGGTGGTCTTTGTCAGCGAGGCGTTTGGTTCTGGAGATGAGGGTTTTTGCTACGGAGTTGATCTGTGCAGGGTGGTGGTGTGATTGTGCATTTAAGTAGCGGTTTGTATGTGTCTTTTTCTGGTAGATGGTATGTCCTAAGGAGCCGTCGGGTTTTTTGTAGATTAGGACGTCCAGGAAGGGAAGTTGGTTGTTGGCTTCTATTTCCATAGTGAATTGTATTTTGGGGTGTAGGCTGTTGAGATGTGTGAGGAAGTTGTTCAGTTTATCTTTCCCGTGTGGCCAGATAACAAAGGTGTCGTCAACATATCTGAGCCAGAGTTTGGGTTTATGTTCGGACTTCTGTAACGCGTTGGTTTCAAAGTGTTCCATATATAGGTTTGCGATGACCGGTGAGAGGGGTGATCCCATGGGTGCTCCTTCTATCTGTTTGTATCTTTGTCCATTGTGGATGAAGTATGTGTTGGTTAGGCAGTAGTTGGTCAGATCTAGGATGTGTTTGGGGGGGTTGTATTTGTTGTGGATAGCTGTCAAGGCTTCTTGAATGGGCACTTGTGTGAAGAGCGAAACAACATCGAAGCTCACGAGTAGGTCATTGGGTTGTAGGTCTTGTTTCTTTATAATTTCTATGAAGTGGAACGAGTTTTGTACGTATGAAGTGATGGATTCTGCATAGGGCTGGAGTTGTTTGGCAAGAAATTTGGCGAGGTTTTGTAGAGGTGAGCCTATGGAGCTGACTATGGGTCTGAGAGGTGTTCCTTCTTTGTGAATCTTGGGGAGGCCGTAGAGCTTGGGGCATCTGGATGATTTCTCTCTGGGGATGATGCTTGGCTTGATTTCTTCACTTAAGGGAGAGGCTTTTATTTTGGCTTTGGTGGTTTTTTCCAGGTAGGTGGTGGGGTCTGTGTTCAAAGGTATGTAAGCAGGGTCTTGTAGTAGGTTGGATAGTTTGGCTTGGTAGTCGGATGTGTTCATCACCACTGTGGCATTGCCTTTGTCTGCTGGGAGAATGATTATGTTGTTGTCTTTCCTCAGGTTGGAGAGGGCTTTTTGTTCTTCTTTGTGTAAATTGCTTCTGGGTGGTTTGCTGGAGCAGAGGACATTGGTGACTTCGAGTCTGATTTTGTTGGCTTCATCTGGGTTGATTTTGGTTAGGCTGGCTTTTGCACCGACCAAAAAATAGCCAACATTTTAAGAAACCCCAAAGACAAGATTGAGCTAGAAAACCAAGGAGTCTACGAAATACCATGCAAAGTCTGTCCAGCCACATACATCGGACAAACAAACAGGAGAATAAGCGCACGCACCGCAGAACACAAGAACGCAGTCAAAAAAGAAGAAAAATCTTCCTCTCTCTTCCAGCACATAAAAACAACAGGTCATGAAATTGACTTTGAAAGAACCAAACTCATCTCCAAAACTGAACACTTCAACAGTCGAATAATCATGGAAGCCATTGAAATAGAGAAACACCCAAACAACATGAATAAACGTGATGACACCTCCCGCTTGCCTGACATCTGGAAACTAGCCCTGGTCAACAGACGAGCCTCTGTCACAAAGACTGACACCAGGTCCAAAAGGACACAAGATGCCACCACCTTCCATCCACACCAAACACAAACCCAGACCCTTCCCACAGATGAAACGAAACCACCATCCAATAACAAAACCACGATTGCACCATCTACTGCGGCACCCCACTCCAGTAACCACATGGAGCACACTCACACACCCCAAAAAAACATTGGGAGACCACAGACACGTAGCCAGACCAAAATGAATTCACAAGACACAGGACCCCACTCCACCAAAGCCCAGGATGCTGCCAGAACCCACCAGCCATCTAACCCACCAGCATCTAAACAGCCATCTAAACAGCCACCAGCAGTTAATCCCTTAACGATCGCCTCAGCCACACAGCAGATCACAAAAGAACAAAGGAACAAAGGAACCTGCAATCAGCAACAAAGCAAGCAAACCACACACCCCCAGCAGTATTTATAGAAGGACTTCAACTGAGATCACGCTTTGCTTCAAGAAGAAAGAAGCCAGAACACCAGCCTGAAGATGACGAGTGAGACCTCGTCGAAACGTCGCCAAACAAAAAAGCCAGGAAACCCAGAAGTTAAAAAAACTAAAATAGAATAGAATAAAGGAGTGCCAACCCATCCCCAGGGGTGGCCGAGTCGGTGCTGTAAAATAAATAAAAAAATAAAAAAATAAAAGAACCACCCACCTGGCTCCAGGGGCTGCGTGGTGGGCACTTGGGGAAAAAACAAAGAGGCGCTGGCCCTATGCCAGTGCCTCAAAAAGCCCCTGCCGCAGGGGCCAGGATCTGCCACCACCACTGCCGAGGAGCTGCTGCCACCGCCGCCGCCACTGCAAATAAGAACCCGAACCCCGAACCAGTTCGGATTCTAACGTATTTTTTTTTAATTCATTCAAACCTGAACCTGAACCGAACCGAACCAAGGGAGGGCCCGAACCAGATGAACCCGAACCCTGGGTTTTCTGGTTCGTGCCCATCTCTAATTACTATGGTAGGTGTAAACTGGACTTCTCTATATTAGGATCAGTTGTACAAATACTTTCTGTAAACCTTTAGTAGCAGGTGAGATAAATCCATTTCGGAAAATGGGTCCAGATGAGGGCTACAGGGCCCACAACTGATCTTTGTAAGGATTTCAACATTCAGCTGTCCTTTTTCTGAACTACATCTCTCTCAGTGGATACCCAGTGTGGTACAGTGGATATAGCAATGGACTAATATTCTGGCATTTGAATCCTAAATGGTGACTCATGGAATCTTACAGGGAGGATGGGACTGGTAAAACCACTTCTTAATTTTCTTACCTTGCAAGCCCTTGCTGGGTTGCTATAGGTCAGTGATGGCGAACCTTTTAGAGACCAAGTGCCCAAACTGCAATTCAAAACCTACATTTTTTTCTTAAAGTGCCAATACAGTAATTTAACCTGTATTCAGGTGGCTATGAAGGGGGATGTCGGGTGCCCACAGAAAGGGTTCCGAGTGCCACCTTTGGCACCCGTGTCATAGGTTCGCCATCACTGCTATAGTTCAATTCCAATTTAAATGCCCATCACTAACTTATTATCCATCTCAGTCCTCCGTTCTTACCTTAGTCTTCATGTCTGCTTTTTGGACAGTGTAACCAGTGAGATCAGCATTGCCAGTGTCTTTGGGTGCACTCCATTCCAGTGCCACATTAAAACCCCACACGTCTAGCAGCTTGAGATTTTCAGGAGGGCCTGGTCTCTCTGGTAAAGGAACCACAAAAGGCAAGCCTGTTATTATTGACACCCAAACATAAGGCTTCTTGCCAACACACAGCAAAGACTGATGGAACAGAAAGCAGGCAAACCTTCAGCCGTCCAGCAGAAAGAAAACACAATGAAAGGCATGCTTCATTCCTGAGGAGATGCCTTTCTAGTCAATGGACATATGTGGTGCCTTAATTTCAGAAACCATAGCTCCAAATTCTTCAGTGCCTTTATTATACAGGCCTTCCTATTGCCCAGTGATGTAACCTAGTCAAGCCTGTAACAGACAGGCAACTGGAGTAAATATTTCTCTGTGGCATAAATGGGGCACAAAGGAGTAGCAGTTATCACAAGTTGTGATCTTCTAGGCATTGTTGGGTGGCAGATCTTACCATCTACCCATTGTGGTTCTGCTTGCCAGGGAATGGAATGGCAGTCCAATAATATCTGGCAGGCTATCAGTTGCCCACCCCAGCTTCAGAGAAGCTTGCTAGTGCTACACAGGATGAGTTACCCTCCTTTGATTAACCTAGACCAGACAGGCAATAAATCAAACTATAAGATTGTGTTGCCCTTACCAATCACTTGGAGATGAATTGTGGCCTTGTCTTCTAATTCATCTAAGATCTTGACACTTATTTCATATTTTCCAGAATCTGCACGTTGTGTTTGCCGGATAAAGAAGATGGAGTCCTTGTCACTGTTGCGTATAAACACTCGTTTGGGATCCAAAGCTTGGCCATCTTTGGTCCAGGTCACTTGTGGTTTTGGCTTTCCCTGAGAAAGGTATGCATAATAGAATTGCTACAGCTTGCTTAATTGTATTTATTTGGTTAAAGGTGTGTAAAAACATGTATTAAACATACACTAGTAGCAGTTAGAGATGGGCACGGAATGAACATTTTTTCGTTTCCGTTACCGTTTGTCGTTTCCATTAGGTAACAAAATGACAAATGAAAATTGTGATGAAAATGCAACGAAACGAACAGAACCACAAAAATTGTGGTCGTTACATTTCGTTTCCGTTAATGGCAATGCGCAATGAAATGAGCTGTTTTAAATGTTAAAAAACGCCCTTGACATCCATAAAAACGCAGCGATAATTATTTATATTGTCTGATAATAACTACCAGGGGGTTGGGGTCCTTAAAACGTTTGTTTTTGTCTTCTCCCATCGCGAAGTATTTTTCTTTTCCCTTTAAAATGGATGTTGCACCAGCCACAAAATGGAGGCAAGCCATGTGATGGGATCATGTTCAACCAATAGCATGCCCAGGTTGCAGACTGGGCAGGCAGATCTGGCAGCCACAGAGGGCATAAAAAGCTCTGGCAGCCTCCGTCCTCCTTGCAGTCTCTGGTGGGAGTTAGGGTGGGATTGCTGTCTCTGCGAATCTAGCTTCAGTCCTGCAGCCTCCCTGTGTGCGTGTGTGCTGCGTACCTCTCAGTGAGTACCCTCCCTTGCCCTGCAGTGCAGTCACTCTGCAGCTGCCTTGCACCCTGGGCAACGCCCGCCGCTGCCTTTGCAGCCTCCCTGCATACCTAGTCTATACTGTGTCTCTGCCAGCATCCATTTTTTTAGTGTTTTCCCTCTGTTCTGGGGCGTTGGGGGATGCCTGCGCACGAAAATGCTTTAAAAATCGCGCAAAAAGTGGGTAGAAACGACAAATGAAAAAACGAAAAACGGTAACGAAATTTTTCCAAAAATTCACGACAAACGGAAATGAACCGAAACAGACCTTTCAACGACAAATGAAAAACCAAAACACCATTTTTTTTATTTCGTGCCCATCTTTAGTAGCAGTACTTAGTGAAGCACTATTTACCGTATCTGGTTTTAGTAACTTAGAAGACTAAAGGCACATGCATTGTTTGTAGATGGACATGATGTGCTCGCAGGGAGGAACGATATGACTATTTGGTACATTCATTCAGAAAATGCCCCTAAAGGTCACGAGTTCAAACCCCCACCCAGTGCTTAAGGATTCCTAAGGTTAGTATGAATGTACTGTATATCGATTACATTTGTTACTGGCAGCTGCTCTTTTAAGTGAAGGATCTAGATCCACGGCACCATCTCTCTACAAATACCCAAGAACTAAGACAATGCATGAAGAGCCATACCCTATTATAAGCCTCTTAGTGCTACTCCATATGGTTAGTGTTTGCTATTTTTGGGAGAGAGCTATTTTAGACACTGGGTGACAACCCCACTCCAGTGCTGGACTGTAGCACATTGCTGCTCCATTCTTAATGCAATCAGCTACCTCGACAGAGACTTCATTGATTAAAACATAGAGATATTTTGTTTCATAGGAGTTCTTCAAATCAGAGGAAGATGAAAGAAGATTTAGTATCAGAATTTAGTGCTCTGAAAAGCCAAGAGAAATCAATACAAGGGCATTTTTCATTAGTGTTCTGAGGATGGGGAGACTGCCAAAGGTTGATGAGTTTTGCCTGGCCTGAAATATAGAAATGAAATGCTTCTGTGAAATACTTCTGTAAGCTTGAACTTATTTCGATCCTAAAGTCTGGGATTTAACGATTTCTGCAGTACACTCTTCGTAACACTCATTTGTCCTAATTAATTTCTTCTCAACCAACAGTACTTCCATTTGTCTCATGACTCCTTTTTCTCCCTCAGAAATCAGGCAAACGCAAGTGCAACTGAACTGCTTTCAGAACTTTCATAAATGCTAATTTCAAGTCAAGTCAATTTCCTACTTGGAAGAGAGCGAATTTTGTCAATCTAGTGTTCAATTATGACAATTATGACAATTAATTGTCAGACTTCCTGGACTTACATATAGAATGAAACACAGATTATTTGGAGAATGCAAAAAACAAAAAGCAAAACCTGGGCTTAATTAATCATTAGTGTCTGCAATTTAGTATACAAAACATATAAGTAATTATAATTATGTTTATGGGTGACAAAACTGTAAAAATGTCCATGTACTTGGCTTTTTTTAAAAAAATACAGAATGATATAGACGTCAGATGGAATGTACTTATATTTGAAATATTTGCACCGAGAACCTGACATGGTCTGGAAGTAGATTATCCTTGTTTCCTCCTGTATTGTCCCTGCCTTAGTTACCAAAACTGCTGAAACCCACTTTAGAGCTAGTCTGAGTTTGCCATCTTCTGCAATTGTGGTGTCTTCACTATTGTTAGTTTGGAATGTCAACTCAGATGCTCCTGTCTGGAAGGACAAAAGAAGCTAAACAGGAATCATGGTAATCCACCTACCCGAAAAGGAATCACCAGGTTCACTGTCTCTCCTACAGTCCTCATGTACAATTCTCGCAAGTGACGGGGCAATCGGATCTTGGGATGCTCTAGACAAAACAGAAATATAGAAATATAAACCATGGAGAAATTCTGTTGTGCAACAGCTGCAGATTCATCTCCACAGGTTAGAAACCTTACCAGAAGCAGATCACTCAGATACCCACCGGACAATGAAGCAACAATACAGAAAATATTGAAGATCTGGTTGCTAAGAAGTAATGAATGAATTCCTTTTATAACACAACATTTGAAGAGTATATCATTCCCCCCCCCAGTCTTCCTGTCTCAAGATTCACATGCTCATCTTTTTCGTCATCGGCTTGGGTTCCAATCCCCAGATCATCCTTGTTGCCCTCCTTGCAAATTATTAAAATGTTATATCTAATTATTGTTGTAGTATAAAACCATGCCAAACTATCCATATACTGTTTGTTTTGTTTTTTTGTGATTTTTAAAAATACTATGGCTGGCAGTAACAGCAGCAACTCAAGCAGTAACTAGGGTTCAAGAGACATGATGCCCAGCTTGACCTCACCAAAATGGGTATTTGTTTTGGCTGTCCCTGCTGCCTGGCTATGGGTTTTTGTGGGTGCAGCAACTGGATCTGAGAAGCCACACATTTCAGGTTACTCACAATGCCTTCAGGTGTCTGTATGTCCCACTATTAGGTGTAATTAAGTTGTCAGGCAGCTTTCATGCACTTATTCCAGCTTGTGGTGTTACTGATGTTCACTGCCCATTCTCAGCATTTCTATGGTATCTAGATCTTACTCAGGGTTCCTCTACTCAGACAAGGATTGGGGTGCATGAACTCTGCAGACATTAGACATGCTGGAGATGTACCTTTATATGTTCCCTATTAAAAAAATCTTTGTATGTAATGCAAAAGAAGGCTGTGTGTATGTTTATGGCTTGTCGTCACTTTCGCTAGCATTAAAATAGCAATGGTGTAACCCTAGAATGCTATATCTGTGAGCTTCCCCCTGAGTGTTAAAGGAATTATGTTGAGGTTTAATAGGAGAGCCATGTGTGCCTCTAAGGCTTAAACGTGCAGCAGCTTACATTCCAGGGATGATCATGTAAAGGAAGACCCAGGAAGATTAAAATGAAGTTGAAAGATACTCTTCCAGATGAGTGCCTAAAACACAAGGAACGCACTAGGTCTACTTGAGAAGAAAATGGCAGACCCAAGTGGTTCTGCCAACAGTTGAAACACCATCTTCACTCACCCTTCTAGCTGGTCCGGGCATCCATTCCTTGGAATGTGTCCTGATCAATCTTGAGAAACACAACACTTAAAGAAAAGGAGCTAATTTCTTTCAAGATTTCAATACACTTAAAGAGGAGCATACTTTGCTTCTTAAAGATGCAAAGATAAACATTTACCCATGCTCTAAAGAAGTCATTCTCAACTAGGGCTATATCGCCCTCTGGGGGAGGTGGCTGGCACATTTAAAGGGGGGCACACAATGGACGTTGTGAGAAGTTTCTGAAATACATCTGTTCCTGTTGTATCCTTGTTTGACAGGGGGCCCTGGAACCTGAGGAGATCTCCTCCAAGGGCTGGGGCCAAATAAAGTGTGGGAATGACCGCACTAAAGTATCTTTTTTAATGCTTATCCCATGTAAGCACAGTAGGCAGGGTGTCAGAAGTTTGCAGTTACAGCAAACAGTAGTTTTCGGAGGGGATCAGTAACAAATCAAAATAACAGGATTGTGCATACATATAATACAGTGTGCACTTGTATCCTAAATTTTTGTAGTGTCGTGCTTTGGTATGCTACAGCTCAGACTCTGATAGTTAGACATGCTTTTCTAGCAAAAACAAACAAACAAACAAACAAACAAAAACAGATCAAGCCAGGAAAATAATAGATTATAAAAGACTTCTGCCAAATATAGCAAGGATTGCAGAACAAACAAGCAATGCTAACAGGCGAGTTCTCAGAGTCGTTGTGACAACGAATACGTATTTCATGGCAAGTGTAGCAGTCACTGAGCTACGGCAAAGTCTCAAGCCATTGCTCCACACTGGTCATGCTGAGAAGTCTCTGCTTGTGGCAGATATTCCAGAACTAAATACGAAGAGATTGTTCAGGCACTTTTCTTAGAATGCTTAAGCTGGACCAACATAGAAGATTTGGGGGCAACCTGAAGGCACATAAGAGCCTTAAACATGGTCAACAGCCAAGCACCATGTGTTCAACATGTTTGATATGAAAACGTAATTCTTTGATTTTAGGTGAAATATTGTCTCGCCTTTCCTGTATATAATCAAGTTTAAATAATAAAATACTGTATATATTTGCAGGCTTCAACATACTGGCTAAAAGCCTGTTGTGCAGACTACATAAAGACAGTGGCATCATTAATAATGGCATTTTTTAAAAATCAAAGCACCCCCCCACTCTCCCATCCTGTAATCCCCGACAGCTTCCCCATGGTGAAGGGGATCCCAAGGGAAACCCAGGCGAGAGAGTCAGATTTTTTTTTAATTTCTGAAAAATTGCCATCAGCCTTAGTGTAAACTGTGAAACAGGATTTCAGACACCATTTTAAATTAATTCAACACTATATAGTGATATGTGCAAGTGAAGCATATTCTGTGTGATGGAAGCGAAATTGGTCAGTATTTGTAAGTATGTCAAAGCTGGAGAAATATGTAAAAACATCCATAGGGTTAAGAATCAACCACTTCTTGCAATCAATATTTTTTCATTTCTTTCCCACTTTCCTACTGTTTAAAAAAATATTTGGGACACCATCATTATAATTTAGGCCTCATATGAAAAACAGAGAAAGGACTTAATAGTACATTAGAAGTGCTTACTGGTGACAGTTAAACTTATGTTTGTTTTGAATTGTCTCTACACTGAGAGAAGCTTGAGACAACTGAGGATGCAAATATCAGAGGGTGTACACAATGTATATGTATACACAAAATATTCATCTTGCATTCTTCCCTGATAACATTTTCAGTTTGAATCCAGATTTCCTCTGGTTCACTGACAGTTCAGTTTTGTCATGTAAATCTATTCCTTATATGCACTTTAAATTCATCCAAAATCTTTTTTAAAAAATTATTTTGGCAACCTAGCTCTTTTCTAGTGGCTAGAAGATGGATTAGGACTCATGAAGCCTGGGTCAGAATCCTTGCTCAGCCATGGAAACTCACTGAAAGGAGTGGAACTGGCGAAACCATTCCTTAAATACCTCACTTACTTTTAAAGCCCTATTAGGGTCGCTGTAAGTGTTACAATAAATCAATGAGTTTAAATGTGGTTTATGGAAAGCTGCAGAGTTGCACAGTGGTGTGGAAAGATCATTGCAAAATACAGATTGGAGCTGGGAGACAAAGGAACTTTGCATAAAAACTTATATACATATTTACACAATAAACATCATGAGAAGACACATATAAAGAGTAGTGGGAAACTGCTATCTCACCAAAAGCAGTCCCAAAGTAAATGGATTTCAATGCTGCTTTTAAACACATTGGCAACATAGTTTAAACCAATCACATGAGTATTAGGTGATTATCCATGGCACCTGGGCTTAATCATTCTGATCTTTTCATGTGATGATTCCATACACCTGTGTCTAGCAAATGACTGTGCATTTTACACAGAAACCATTTTATGAATCTGTTAAATACCATGTTTACAGACATTTTGTCAAAACTACATTACTTGATGGTAAATCAGTTCCAACTTGACAGCACATAACATAACATAGTCTTGTTAGTACTCATTTTCAGTTTTACTCCAATGTTTTATATTGACAATTCATGTTTAGTCCCATTATCCTGGCATTGTTTTGGCAGAGAGAATACAGCTTCTCCATCTATTCCTTTCAATTATGTAATCTATTTAATTGCTATCTTGGCCATCTGCTGATATCCACATGTACAACTTTGTTTAGTTGCCAGAAGCATGTGTTTGCAATAAACAGATTGCTGCCTTCACAAAATTCTCCTGCTTTGTTTCTTTCTAGACCAAATTCACCAACAACACTTGGTTCTGCTTTGTTTCCTATCTTTGCATCCTATTCTCCTTTTATTATTAGCATAACTTATTTTGTAGTGTAATCAGTTGCCTTCTTAATGCCTGAACAAAAGCTTATATTTCTTCTTCTTCAGCATCCAAAGCATGAGCTGAATGGTTGCTCAGAATTCCAAGAAGTCTGACTGATATTCAGTCAGATTTTGCACTGTAGCCTCCAACTCCATGTCCTGCATCTTGCCTCAGATTTACATTCAAGCAATTTTTTATGTTGTCATTTCTGGAATAAAAGCACTTTCTAATTATTTGACTGAAAATATCTTATTCCATTTCACTTTGGTTTGCTCCCACCAAGTAGTGAAGTATTCAAGCAATCCGATTCTTTGCTTACCATTTCCACTTTATCTTGATTGCAAGGGGTTGATTCTATATTCCATTTGTATGTGTAATTCAGCATCAGAGTTTTTATTCACTTCTGTGAATAAACCACTAGATATCTTTTTGGCTTTAACCTAGCTGCTTCATTAGCAACAGAACTATTCATACTTATTCTTTATTATTTCCGAATATAGTAGGACCCCCATATCCACTGATTCATTAACCACTGATTCAGTTATCCATGGCTGGCAGAGGAAAAAATAAATAAATAATTCAGCAGCCGTAAAGCAAGCTACTGTTACAAAGAGCAGCTGTAAAGCAAGCTACTGGCGTGAAACAGTGACCGTAGAACAAGCTACTGCTGCAAAACAGCAGCCGTAAAGTGAGCTACTGTCACAAAACAGCAGCCATAAAGCAGGCTGTCACAGAACAGCAGTTTGGGGGATTGCGTTCTCTCTTATCCACAGTGTTTGTTATCCATGCGAAGGCCTGGAACTGATCCCTAGCAGATACTGGGGTCCTACTGTAGCTGATTGAGTGCCTTCAAATCTTGGAGCCTCACATTCCAGCACAACCCTTTTACTTATTTTGTACTGTGCCATCATAAAGTTTTCTGTACCAGTTTTGGGTCATGGCCAGCATCTAGGCTAAGAGTAAGGGTCCAGGACCAGGGTATTCCGAAAAGCCAGATGGGAGCTGAGACCAAGGGCATGGTCAGCCAGTGCTAGTTCAAGGTACAAGAAGAGACAGAGATGATAGTCACCCAGTCCAGGTTCCAGATTCAGTGATAATAGTCAGCCAGTCAAAGTCCAAGATCCATGAAAAACAGTCCAACAGGGAGAGGGATGCCAGCAAGAAGGACTTACAGAGTCCCAGGAAGGTCCATGATAAGTAAGCCAAAGCTTCAGGAGTCCAGAGGTCTCATGTTGCTGAGGCACACTGGACAAGGTTTATTCAAAAATCAGGTTGGGCTAGACCACTAGCTCATTTGGGCCAATCTGATCACATGTCCTTGTTTTTAGTTCCTGCATACGTCCCCATCAGGAAAACTGCTCCTGCCACTATGAAGATTGTGAGAAGCTGGTCAAATGGTGCATCTCAGCAGCTGCAGGAATGCTTTGACTAGCTGGAATGTTTTTGAACATCAAAATTTGGAGATTTTCACAGACAGTGTTATATGTTATATTAGGAATTGCATAGACACTGTTATGGTGAACAAACAAATCCAGATCTACCCAAATCGGAAACCCTGGGTGACTTGTAAAGTCCAGAGACTATTGAAAGAAAGGGATATCGCCTTCAGGTCTGGAGATAGGGCTTCTTACAGCATGGCCCGAGCAAAACTGAAGAGAGGCATTAGAGAGGCCAAGATGGATTACAAGAGTAGGATTGAGCACCATCTGGATAGTAATAACAACAGGAAAGTGTGGCAAGGAGTCCAGCGTCTTACAAACTATAAGACTAACAATGTAGTTGTAGTGGGTGATGCAGCATTGGCAGAGGAGTTGAATATCTTCTTTGGCTGTTTTGAGGTGGAAGTACCGAAGGAGGCTGCACTACAGTCCCCAGTCCACAGCAGCTTTATCCTTAAAGTGGAAGAACATGAGGTGAGGCACATGCTGCGGGCTGTCAACCCAAAGAAAGCTGCTGGACCTGATGGCATTCCTGGAGGTGTGTTGAAAGACTGTGCAGATCAACTACCTGGAGTCTTTACTAAGATCTTTAATCAGTCTCTTGTCTCAATCTTGGGTTCCATCTTGTTTGATGTCCTCTACTATAGTTCCTGTACCTAAAAATTCTCATATCTCCAGTCTTAATGATTATCGACCCATTACACTTACTCCAGGAGTGATGAAATGTTTTGAAAAACTGATTTGGAATTACATCACATCACTTCTCCCCCAGAGTTTTGATCCCCACCAGTTTGTATATTGAGTAAATAAATCTGTGGAGGATGCTGTAGCAACAGTCCTTCATGCTGCATTGTCACACCTGGAACAGCAGGGAAGCTATGTAAGGCTGATTTTCATGGACTTTAGCTCAGCATTTAATACCATCCTCCCTCACAGACTGGTAATTAAACTAGGGGATTTGGGGTTTCAACATTCTATATGTATGTGGATAAATAGTTTTTCATCCGGATGTAGTTAGAGGGTTAGAGTAGGTCAGTATACATCTATGGATCTGAGTCTCAGTACTGGCTCTCCACAGGGCTGTGTGCTGAGTCCTCTGCTCTATACTCTTTATACTTATGATTATATTCCTGCCTATCATAGTAACATTATAGTTAAGTTTGTGGATAACATCATGGTAGTGGGGCTTATCTCAGAAGGAGACGAGTCTACTTATAGAGATGAGGTGGAGTGGTTGATAGAGTGGTGCAGAGAGAATAACCTGGTTTTGAATACATTTAAAACTAAGGAGCTCATAATAGATTACAGGAAGAAGAAAACAGATCTTCAACCACTATTCATCAGCAGGGACTGTGTAGAAAGGGTAACAGACTTCCGTTTGTTGGGAGTCCATATTGAGGAAAATTTAACCTGGATCATAAACAACTCTGAGCTGCTGAAAAAGGCCCAACATAGACTGTACTTTCCGAGAGTGCTCAGAAAGAATAACTTCACTCAGAGACTATTGGTGTCTTTTTATCGTTGTTCAATAGAAAGTATACTGACGTACTGCATATGTGTGTGGTACACCAGTTGTACAGTGTCTCAGAGGAAATCACTCCAGAGGGTTATCAATATGGTACAGAAGATCATTGGATGCCCATTCCTCACATTGGAGGAATTACACAGCTCCCGCTGTCTTAAGAAAGCATAGAATATTATAGGAGACATTTCTCATCCTGGACACTCTCTGTTTGTACTGTTGCAATCAGGCAGAAGGTATAGATCTATTAGAACAAGGACAGAAAGATTCAGAAACAGTTTTTACCCAATAGCAGTAACCATGCTAAAATTCTGTTAAAAATTAAGTTGATGGGTAAATATCAGTGTTGAATGTGTAACATATATATTGTATGGGGGATTGTGTATGGTTGTTGTTTTTTAAATTGTAGTTTTTATGTACTGGGTATGATTGCTGTCAGGTGAGAGAGTGTAGGACTGTGTGTGTATGTTTGGTTTTTATGTCAGTTTTAAATGAGAGCAAGTGATGTTCTGTGTGTGAATGTAGGATTATGTGTATGGATGTTTGTTCTTAAATGGTAGATTTGGATTTTTATACTGGGGTGTGTGAATGAGCTGACTGGATGGCACTTTTTAATCTTGTTGTATTTTTATACAATTCCATTCTATTCTATTCAAGGAACAGAGAGTGCTGGCAGCTAGCTTTACGCCAGTAGCAGGCTCACCAGCTGCACTGTCTAAGGCCCCACATTTGCTGAGTCTGAGGCCCCAGTCCTGATGCTTTCAAGCCAAGTAATACAGTATTCAGAAGTGGTTTGCCTTTGCTCTATTTTGTGCTGTACTAATAAAAGCTACTGTAGCTTGTCACTTGAGTTGCTGCTGTTACTGCCAGCCATTCAGGAATTGCTATATCTCTATCATCACAGGAACTGTCTATTCTCTGTTGCTAATGTTAACCCTGATGACAGTTACAGTGTCGCAATATCACTGTTTCTGCAAATCAAATTGAATTTAAATCACTGATAATGATCAAGGGAGTTTGAGGTTCCACAATGTGTATAGTCATCAATAAACACTATACACCATTCTGAAACATAATGTTTTGCAAAATACTGGCTAATGGGCTTTAGTAGCTGGAGTGATATGGTACCAAGTATACTCTTCTTCTCTCTCTCTCTCTCTCTCTCTCTCTCTCTCTCTCTCTCACACACACACACACACACACACACACACACACACACACACACACACACACACACACACACACACACACACACACACACACACACACACACACACACACACACACTTGTGCATATAGTTTTTGGAACTTAGAAGCAACACAGATAAATAAAGCTTGTAGAATTAGACAGGCTGATGTTGGCTGAATTTATTACAGCAATGAACAATGAACCTTTGATACTCAGAAGAATTTTGACATGATTGAGAATTACTGTCCAATTTCATTCTGGAATTAATCTTTACTTGGGATAAAGGCCAGCTGTGACAAATGCAAGCCTTTGATTTTTCCCTAGAGCTATAAATTTCTTGCAAGGCTCTTAGGGAGATGTCCAGATGCCAGAGTTTCTGACCTGACAGATACATTCAGATTTACATTTAAAACACTGCCTACAAAGTTGTGGCAGATGTGCCAAGGGTTCTGCTTCCACACTTGCTAGTAGTCCACAAATATAGAAGGAGGATTTTCAATAAACCCAGCTTGAGTCCGTGCTGAGAGATAGCGTGGTTACACACTGCATTAGAAAATCCACTTATAGACGGCCTGACAGGCAAGGATATTTGCCATCAGCTTCCATAGTTTTCAATCAACAGGTGTGTCTAAAAATAAATATTCCTCACAGTGCAAATTAGGTTAGTCTGGAGGGTGATTCTTCTCCCAGGTTATACCAGGTCTTGGTATTGTATATTCTACACAAAATAATTTACTACAGTACATCTTAAATTGGGATTGGATATTTTAAAGAAATTAAGATGCTTTCAGACTCATAGCCTGAAATTCTATTGCTTAAATTTCATCAGAGTAAGCCCTATTGAATCATTTATTCAAATAGCCCTACTCTACTTGTGACTTGCTATGTTAAAGTAAGTCACAACTAGAGTACTTCAGTTTGAATCAGTGGAACTTAAACACGAGTTGATCCCAGCAAACCCTTATTGTTTCAAAAGGCCTACTCTAGTGCAATTTACTACACTAAACAACACAATTAATAAAATTCTTTGTTGTTCATGACATTGTTAATTGTTATTAAATTGTCCCTTTTTAAGATCATGTGCATTTCCATATGTTAGAGTGCCTGGATCATTTTCATTCTACCAATTGTACAAATTAGAAACAAAGCTTCTCTAATTTTTTTAAGTGAGCAAAGATGGACAATACAGGCAACAGTACAGAAAAGGTTTGCAAAGGAGATGTAAGCCAGAAATTGGAATGTATTCCATGTATACTGTTTCTCCATTTCACACAACAGTGCAAGCACCTACAACACAGAGTATCAAACACAATGTGTGTTTAGCTGCAGTGTGGATGTAATTCAAGTGGACTAACATAGGTCAGAAGCAAATGTATGAAGTTTCTTGATGGTAATGAAAACTGTGAAATGAATCAGATCACCATGCATATAAGATAAACTATAATCCATTACATACAGTTCCAACTCTTGTTTAAACTGAAACACAATCACAGAACACTGCCACTTTGTGTGCTAGTTGTAGACTAAGAAGAGGGTTGCTTAACACTTTCACACCATGCTACTTAGCCAACTAAAATCAGGGTCCACTTAGCTTTATAAGAGTGAAAACCATCCCAATATAAATAACTTAAAGGACAATATTGACTTGGAAAATTCTGATATTGTCTTTTTTTAAATCATACTATTTTGGTGAAGAAATTGGCAGCCTTGCTCATCTGCATTTCAGTCTCTCTTTTAAAAGTCCACATTATTAATCACAGATGATTAATATCTTCTTCCTCCCTGAAATATATAGGTTGACCTTTTATCAATTAAGCTTCAACTGGATTTGTGAAATTACACAACAAGCCAGGTTCTATTGCTTGTTGAACTGTCTTCTTTGAATAATCAGTTTTCATAAGAACTTGGAAAAGCCAGCTCTGTTAGTACAGTACTCATATTCACTGGGCAATTCTAAGATTAATGATTCAAAAAGAAGAGAAACTTTTCTGAAGTCGGCTGTTGATGCATTTGGAGGGCAACATTTTATGCAATGAAGATACATACCCAGAATCTCTCTGACAAGGACTGGAAGGTCCAGAACTGCCGGCTCACTCTCTGCATCATCTTTTACAGCCATCACACGGATGTGAATTTTATCACCAGATGTTAGGTTGTGGATTACATAACGAGTAGACAGGAAGGGCTTGTTGTTAGCTCTCACCCAGTTTGTACCTAGATCAAAAAGAGGTAGTAGGTAAGGCTAATTTTAGCAATCGGCTTCTTAGTAAAGAATTATTTGAAAAATCCATTCAATAAAGAGCAAAGAATCTGTTCTGAAATGTGAAAATTGTCTGTTCAAAGTCGCCTTCCACAACCTATTGTTCTCCAGATGTGTTCAGTTGTGCTGCGGAGCTTGCTGGAAGCTGCCATTCAACACATCTGGAGGGCACTAGGCTGGTGAAGTTTGATTTACAGTGCTATGCATGTTTGCTACAGAATAAATGCCACTGAACAGCAGGTCTTACTGGCCTGTTTGAAAACAATTCAAACACAATGCTGTGGCTTGATATACATCTACATCTAACAAAATGTTATTTCAAGATGCCCTTTCTAGCATTCAAAATTTAAAAAATGAAGAGTAGCCTATAGTTTCATTCTATCTATCTATCTATCTATCTATCTATCTATCTATCTATCTATCTATCTATCTATCTATCTATCTATCTATCTATCAGGTTGGAACACTATCTGGACACATTTCTGCTAATTGTGCTCAGGCCACATTTTGTGTACTTGTGTGCCATACTGTTAGCAAATGGCTCGAGGTCAACAGTTTCTGACCTCCAGAAAAGTGCATTTGAATAGTTTCAGATAGCAAAATAGGTTATACAAATTGAGGCAATAAGGAGTAGAATGATTGCCTTTTTAAAATAGCTCTCCAAAAAACATTGTTCAGCTATGGAATGATAAACACAGGACCATTCATTCATGCAAGCCAAGACTGGTTCAAATTAAATATTTAAAATGCAATTTGAAATAGAGGGTGTAATCTGTAAGCAAGGGGGGGAAAGAGTGAGACTCAAAAATGACTTATTGATGAGAAGTTATACAGCCAGCTGTAGCTCACCAGATGCCCCTTAAACCCATGAGTTTTCCAAAGGAAAATAGGAAACATAAAATTGTTCACATCAATCAATACAAATGTCACCAAATGACAGAAGGATTTAGCAGATCTTACCCATTAACATTTTTTATCAAAATGGCAAATTTCCTGTGCAGGACACATCTTATTTTTTAAAAACCTCACAACACTCATCCAGGCTGGGACATTAGGGCCTGCTATTATTATTATTTTGCTACACAATTTATTCAAACTGCAAAAATCTAGACCAAAGAAAAAGAGGAAGACTCGTTCATCATTCCAGCACCATCTCTACTGTTCTCCTGTCGCTATATAAAAAGCTGAACGCCAAGAGTGCTATTTCCTAGTTGAGAAATAGCTTCTTTTCTCTGAGTAATCCTGCAGTAAGAAGACTTTACATACATGCTAAATCCCCCACCCCAGTAATTAGCAAGTACTTTTGCTCAGCTTTAAAACTGAACTACAGCCACATTTGACTTTGGATTTTCTGGAGTATCTCTTTTCTCAGAATCCGTTTTTTTTTTAAAGGTGTGTGTGCATGGGGGTGGTTTACTGTTGAGAATATGAACCAGTCAGAGCATGGAAATGTTACTTTTTGGTATATGACTCACAGAATCCACCAGTCCACTGGGAATTCTGGGTGCTGTAGTCCCAAAAGGCATGCTTTCAAGCCTTAAGTTCAGCAATACCAGGGTCACTGATTCACCTGCCTTATTCTAGGAAAAAAGAGAACCCACATTAAATTCTAGAGAATTTATAACACCATCAGGTGCTATTTTTCATACTCTTAAGGTTTCCTTAACTTGAGCTCAAACCTAAGCCAAAACCTAATATGAACAAAAGAGGCATACAAACATCAAGAGGCGGTGCACCAAGAAAAGTATGTGCTTAAAAAGAATAGGAACGCAATATTCCCTCTATACCTGAGCTGTCATTTTCAAGATTTCGCTGAATATTGCATGCTGTCCATCTACCACCCAACCCTGTTGCTATGGCTTTCTCAACAGAGGAAGAAGCAAACTATGCCCTGTTCTTTCTCCATTGCTGGATGCAGCATTTCCATGCCTACAAGACAGTCAAGCCCAAGCTTACTTCCATCTTTGCAGTACTCCACCGTGTATCCATCCAGGCCAGCAGGGCCCACATTCTCTGGTGCATCCCATGTCAGAGTCACCGAATCGTCGTTCACATCATCCAGCGTCAGATTGAACGGAGCACCAGGACAGCCTGTCACCCCAAACAGAAAGGCCATTCATTAGTAATCCTCTTACAATATTAAGTAGTCCACTGTTTTTTCACCTCAAGGGCTTCCCATTCCATCTGTGTTTTGGCATTTCCCATTGGAGAACTCCTAGTGGAGCCATAGTTTAGTGTTTTCACTGTTAGCCAGACAATTCCCATGGACAAATATATCATGCTCATTGAAGATGTCAATAGAAATTAGGGGCATGCCAGAGGGATCAGCTCTATCCCCAGTAACAAGGCCTCTGTTCTGCTCCAACAGCCAAACAATTATCTGCATTCATGGAAAAAGCTCTTACACATCCCTGTAGCTCAAAACTGGGGTCATTGTGTGTGTGTAAAAAATCCCAACTGTGCTACTGTCATGGCTGACTTGACTTGCCCACTGAGCCCAGAGTGCCTCTTGGACAGGTTTAGGCAGTGAAAGGGTGGCCCATTGGACGTGTGTGTTGTGTCCAGTTGTGACCGACCCTTCGTGATTTCACGTCCATGGAGTTTTCTTGCCAGGAATACTGGAGTGGCTTGCCAGTTCCTACTTCAGGCACCTACAGCACCTGGTATTCCCTGGTGGTCTCCCATCCAAGTACTAACCAGGGCCAACCCTGCTTAGCTTCCAAAATCAGGAGAGATGGAATGTGCTTTGGGCATCTAGGCACAGAAGCACCCAAATGTGTAACCACTCTATGCTTCTCTAAAGGCTTTCCCCACACTTTCACGTGATCGTGGAGCCATGGTAGGGGCCAAAAGAGAGGCACAGAACTTGGAAGCCTAAGTTACAGTCCCCAGATTCCACCAGCCAGGGGACTGTAGTCTGCAAAAGAAGCCCGTGGAGGATCTGAGGTATTGTATCCCACAGCCAACAGATGGGCACCCTTGTTTTGAAGACTTGGTGTTAAGAGAGTTTGCTCCGACCAGGAGTTACAACGGGTTTGGTAGATTGGGCGAAAACTCTTATCTGTCCGGTGGGGGAAACGGGCCCTCCAAGGGCGCCCTCTCTGCGCGCGGCTGGGCTGAGAGTGGAGAGGGGAGCGCAGGAGTCCCCAGTGCCCCCTCCTCCTCCTCCTCCCCCTCCTCCGTCCTTCTCCTTAGGCTCCCTCACCTTCTTTGGACTTCTTCTTCTTCGGAGCTGGAGCAGCAGGCGGGGCAGGGGCGGGTTCGGGCACGGGCGCGGGCGCGGGGGGAGACGGCTCCGGCTCCGGGGATGCTTCGACGGCTGGTTCGGCCTCGGCGGCCGGCTCTGTGGCTGGAGCCGGAGGGGCCGGAACTGGCTCCGCCGGGGCCGCCTCTGCTGGGGCAGGTTGGGCTCCAGCCTCCCCTGGGGCCGCCTCTGCTGGGGCAGGTTGGGCTCCAGCCTCCCCTGGGGCCGCCTCTTGGTCAGCCATGGACAGAATGCGGGGCTTCCCTCGGTGCTCAGTCCCGAGTCCCGAGGAGGTGCAGAATCCGAGTTCCCAAGTCCCGAGGAGGCGCAGCGAGGCGATCGACCGGCTCCGGAGCCAAACTGATGGAAACTCTGGATAAAGGAAGCCTGCCTCGGCTGGTCCCTTCCTGCCCGTTTCCTACGGCAGTGGGGTGTGTGTGTGTGTGTGCCTTCTTTCTGTACTCGGAGGAGGAAGGGGGTGTTTATAGGTCCCTCGGCCACCCTCCAGTCCGCCCCCTTCTTCCCTTCCCTGCGCGTTGGCCCACCTGTCTGGTCGGGAGGGGCAACCAGGAATAGCCGTCCAGCAGCTGCAAGCTGCAAATTCAGCATCTCCTCGGGAGTAAGAGTCATCGCGAAACGCGCCCTCGGGCAGATTTCCTTCATTGATCAGTAGTAAACAGCAGCTCTTCTGTTGCCCAAGCGAGTTAATAGCCTAAAAACTCCGCTACAGTAAGGCTTGATCGGTGTAGCTGCCTAACGTGTTCCCTGTGGTTAATTTAAAGGACAAGGGGTAGAGCTAGAACAAACAGTGCACCTGAACATGTCTAGAATAGCCACAAGTAAGCACAGGGAGTGCTTAGATGAAGGATGGAGGTATCATCCATAGTCTAGTTTTGATTTTGATGGGCAATCTGTGGCCCTCCAGAAACTGGGCTGCAATTCCTATCAAACCCAGCCATCATCCTTTATGGTGAGGGATGATGGAAACTGCATTCCAACCACA
This sequence comes from Phrynocephalus forsythii, assembly GCA_029282475.1. Taxonomy (NCBI): domain Eukaryota; kingdom Metazoa; phylum Chordata; class Lepidosauria; order Squamata; family Agamidae; genus Phrynocephalus; species Phrynocephalus forsythii. Next base: position 88,570,715 of record JAPFRF010000005.1, on the reverse strand, counting down.
TCTGGAGGGCCAATTTCTGTCCTATGATTCCAGGTAAAAAGACGTATGAAAATTGTCTTTGAAGGGGAGGAGCCTACCAAAGCCACTGCAGTAAGTTTTTTTTTAATGGGATGAAGTAACCAAAGATGAAACACAGCCAAGCCAAAACACCTCTAAACATATAGAACTGTGGAGGTGTCTTTAAATAAATGGGTCTTTCTTTTGGGAGACCCCCCCCCAATCTCCCTGTGGGCTCTCAGGCCCCCATCTGGGAGATGGGTGAGTGAAAGACAGTAAAACATGTCCCAGCTGCCAACATTTCTAGTTATGACTTGGGTTGCAAGTGAAAGAATCATGTCCTGGCACCTTTGAAAAGTAACATACTGCAGTATGATCTTTGGTGGATTTAAAGTATCAACACAGAATTTAGTAATAACCAATAAAATGTAGTAATGCATAAATAAATACTTAAAGTACGTAGACTAGGATTCTTCCTTATCAAGACCTGATAATCTTATCTCAAAATATAAGAGTATATAACTTCAATATAAGAAAAGGGTATGGTGGTGGTTGTTGCTGCTGCTGTTGTGGTTGTGGTTGTTTTTCTTTTTGGTTGGGGAATGGTTTTGCTTGATGTTATGAGAATGTGGGTGCCTATTGCAATCATCTTGCCACTATACCTTTAAGAAAAATAAGAAAGAAAAAGAAAGAAAGAAAGAAAGAAAGAAAGAAAGAAAGAAAGAAAGAAAGAAAGAAAGAAAGAAAGAAACCTCAGAAGATGCTATGTGCCATGAAAGCACTCTGATGTGTGGTGACTGTTAAGGAATGTCCTGTCATTAACAGCTCTGATCAGATCTTGCAAACCAACAGCATCTCATGTTAGGTGTTCTCTTTAATGTCCCCTACTTTCTAGCAATATTGTCTTTTCGAATAGCCTCTGCTCAGATTTTTCAAACGAATACAAATGACAGCCTGAATGTTGACATCAATTATGTTGTTGTTGTTCAGTCGTTCAGTCGTGTCCGACTGTGACCACATGGACCAGAGCTCGCCAGGCCTTCCTATCTTCCACTGCCTCCCGGAGTTTGGTCAAATCCATACTGGTTGCATCGATGACACCGTCCAACCGTCTCATTCTCTGCCGTCCTCTTTTCCTTTTGCTTTCAATTATACTTAATGAAAAATACTAGTCATTCTTATTGAAAAACAGCCCTCACAATTGCTTTTTATTTGGGTGAGAAATTGTTAATTGATTAAAAAAGGAGTTATCTTTTGGGATTTTCCCTTGCATTGTGTCACTTTGTGAACAGTAGTGGGCAGAACATAGTATCCTGTAGAGTAGACCATCTTGACTGCTCACACTGGTGTTATCAGCACTCAGGCTATCTCTTGATATGTAAACCTTAGCATCTTTTTTACTGCCAGCAACACACACACTATTGTGCTGCAACATTTGGGCATTTCCTGGCTTTCTAAATCATTGGTACAGAAGCATGATGTTCCACATTCATAAACTGAAGGGTTTTTTTAATAGCTGAATTTTTACTGTAATGGTATCCTTTACTTTATTCTCTTTACTGTATTGCTAAGTGTAGGAATTGTTTAGCAGAGAGTCTACTATACAGGCTTGCAGATAAAATTTGCATTGTACAATTGTCTGATACTGTAGAAGATTTGTCCTTGCTGGGCTACAGGATCCAAACAGAAAAAGGTGTACTACTAATACAGTATATGCTACGGAATGATGTTGGAAGTGGATTTTCCCATACCAACTGGTACAACAAAGTTCTTCTAACATTCCTGTCAAGCCTCTGTTTCACACAATGTTGTTTCACTGCACAACAATGAATCATTTCTGTTAATCTGGCAAGTAATTTTCCAAGGAAGCTGACAGTGTAAAGACACCCCCCACTCCCATCTCAGTGCTTAATTTCCTAAGCATATATCATAATTCTGTTCTAACACCCTAACAGGTGTTTGATTTGCTCTGATATATGTTCATCTCCAGTGACTCAGTTAAGAAGCAGCCAGCAACTTTTCTGTAGCTTGAGAAAGCAGTTGATAGAGATCTTAAATGTCAGCGGGTCAAAGAGTGACTTTTCTGAATGGACAAATTGCATTGGCTACACCTTGAAAGGTTGTTTTTCTAAATACATGTGAATTTGGACTCAAGCTATGACAACTGACTGTTTTAAAGGCAGTTTGGATATAAATATATATGAATGATGGTCACATAGTTGAGTCAGCAATTTTTTGTATGCCATGGAGGGTTGGATATTAAATATCTTCAGGCATCAGGGCCAAATATCTCACTAGAAACAAGCACAAGATCTCTCTAAAACATGTAGGACATCCCTGGCAGAGAAGTGGCCAGGCATTTTTTCCATGCCATTTAAAAACTTCTTCCAGCCTAGTGCTCTCCAGATTCTAAGACTAAAATTCTAATGTTCTCCAATCTACCATGACCACGTTGGGTTGCATTGTTGGGAGTTATAGTCCACATGGAGAGGATACATAGTCCAATGAGAGTGCCACAGTAGAGCACCGTGAAACCCAAAATCTAAACTGAATTGGAGATTCCAGCCATTGTTGTTTTCTCTAATGCATTTCTCTAAACCCAGTTGCCATGACTCAACTTCCTGGATGACTGAGAATCTTCACAGACATATCTCTAATGCATTGGTTTTCAAAACTCACATCTTCTGGGAATGCTTTTCTATATGACTTGTCTGTCAAAGTATCCTAACATGGGTAGCATAGTAAGTCTGTGATTGCAGAGCATTCTGTGGGTTGTTTCATTCAGCCCATGCATGGCACTGGCTAGGCCTGGTGGGCTTTACTGTTGCTCCTAGAGACTGAAGAATTGCCTGAGGACATATCTGTCACTCACCGATGACAAAGAGGGACCAGAAAAGCAACTGAGTCAACAACTAATCTTGCAAGAAGGCTTCTTTCCCAATTGAGAAAGATTTGGTAAGCTTGGCATCAACTATTCTATTGGTTTTGGTTTAGTTTTGACCATGACATCAATACACAAAACATTGTTAAGTGTTTGAGTTCTCAAGGTTAACATCTTGTGACATTATGTTCAAGAAGATACATGACAGTTTGCCACTGTACTGGACTTTGAAGAAAATGTAGCAACAAAGCCATACTGAGCCTCGTGGCGCAGTGGTTAAATGCCTGTACTGCAGGTAAAACTGTGCTCACGACTAGAGATGGGCACGACTTAGCGGTGTTCCCGTTTCCGTTTCCGTTACTCGTTTCCGTTACTCTACGGAAACGGTAACGGGAATTACTCCGCCAGACTTCGAGCTCGAACCAACGAACGAACAATTTTGGTCTGATTTGTCGTGCTCGTTCCTTGCATCACGCGATCGCGCGATGCCACGCAGCACAGAAAAAAAGTTTTTAAAAGTTAAAAAAACCCGGTTCCCGGCCGAAAAGCAGGTGGAAAAATGCCTGCCGTGCCTCAGGGCACCTACCAGAGGGGTTGTTTCTGGAGGTCCCCGGCCTCCCCCCCATCCCCCGTCCTGGGCTGCTCTGGTGGGATTCGCCGCAGGCTCGCAGGCAGCCAGCAAAAAGCCCAGTCTCGCCGGCCATCGGCCGCCGCAATTAAAGCGCAAACAAACGGCACGGACAGCACAGGAAAAAACTTTTAAACTCTCCCCCCACCCATTCCCGGGCCAAAAAAGCAGGCGGAAAAATGCCTGCTTGATTAAGGGCGCAGGGCACCTACCGGAGGGGTGGTTTCTGGAGGGGGGGTCCCGCCTCCCCCCCGTCCTGGGCAGCTGGACTCGAGTCGCCATGCCATGCGGTGCGGGCGGGGGATCCAAAATGGGGCGGCGAACGCAATATTGTTTTTGAAATCGTGGTCCAAAGCACAACAGAAACACGCGAAAATTTATAAACTGCCAGATTTTTCACAGTAGCAGTGGGTTTTTTCTTGCAACAAAATGTCTCTCCTCTCCTCCTCTGTCCTCCATTGATTTTATTTTTTTTATTTTATTTACACCTGCGCAATGATGGGCTGGCCGAGTGGCCAGCCATGTGGGAGTGGAAGACCATGCAAATTTTTGGAGCCATCCCACCAAACGCATGGCCACTTGGCCATGGAGACTTCTGGGATGTGCCAAAAAGCCCCCTAAAACCTGCCCTAGCCCCCTAACCCTAACCCTAACCCTTGACTCCGTACCCATACGTCACAGACTGTCTTCTTAGTGGGTCAGAGAGGCACCCAGAGGTGCAACCCACTAGCCCACCGTAACCTTACCCGTCACTAGCCTAACCCTAGCCCTAACCCTAACCCACCTTAACCCTAAGCCAGATGTACTTGCATTGCACTACACACAAGTACAATTCCCTTCTGTGTGAGACATGGTGTTGCAAGAGCCTTAGTTAGGCATCTCACCTATGGCTCTGGGTTCAGTGCCATCCACTAGTCTTCACAGTCACTGTCTGCACATTTGCACAACTGGTATGCAATATCCATATGGCTATTGCATACCATTTTGCAGCAGCAGCAGGTGAGGAGGGGAGACCCCCATGTAGAGGGGTCTCTTGGAGCCTGCTTCCCCTTCCTAGTGGGTGAGGATAGGAGGCACCCATGGTGCCTCCAGGAGCCCACTTTCCCTTTATAGCGGGCCAGAGGAGGCACCCACCCCACAGAGGTGCCTCCAGGAGCCCGCTCCCCCCCAAAAAAACCAGTACTAACGACAACAAAAAAAAATGAAAAAATGAACCGACTAATTTTTGTGAATTTTCACGAAAACCGGAAACGACCCGAAATGGAACCGGCCCGACTAACGACAACTCGAAAAAATTTTTTTTCAAGTCGTGCCCATCTCTACTCATGACCTGGGTTCAATCCCTGGTAGCAGGCTCAAGGTTCACTCAGCCTTCCATCCTTCCAAGGTCGGTAAAATGAGTACCCAGCTTGCTGGGGGGGGGCAATGTGTAGCCTGCCCATTGTAATTAAAAATTGTAAACTGCCCAGAGACTACTTGTAGTGGTATGGGGCAGTATATAAGCAGAACACTTTGCTTTTGCTTTGCTTTTACTTTGAAGATCATAAGCTTTCTGCTTTAGTGAAAGGTCACCTGTAACCTATCTTTGGCAAGACCATGTTTTTAAAATCAGAATACTATGGCCAACTGTTTGAAGAACTGGAGTTGTCCACAAAACCTCACATGAAAACATAGCAGTTAAGTCTTTAAGGTGCCATGTTTTTTTTTTTCTTCTTCTTTTCCCCTTCATTTTTCATGGTTTTGCCTGATATGGCCAACTGTGTCATCTTCAAAGAATCAAAGGGCATGTGTAGAATGGTTTCTTTCTCTTTACTTTTCTCTGTCTTTCTCCTTGTTTCTCTCTCTCTCTCTCTCTCTCTCTCTCTCTCTCTCTCTCTCTCTCTCTCCATCTCTCATTAATGATGAATGTACAGAACTGAAAAACCATCAGGTAACTTCACAGATATTGCCTACAATGGACAAGGTGAACTTAAAGGCCAAAGGAGTACCCTTTTCATTAGTCTATCTTTGGAGAGCTAGAATTGCTAGACTTGTTATTATCACAGTATTCATTCAGAGTAGGCTGAGTCATATACTCTTGAACACTCAGCAGGTGGTCTTATAAACAGAATTTTCTTATTATGTGTAAGACACACAACTGCATGCTTACCTCATTTGTAAATAATGATGGCAGGTGTGAGCTGGGGTAATTCGAGTGTTCATCATTCAAGAGACTGTCACTGGAGTGAGACAGAACTTTCTAGCCTGAGCCCTGTGTCTCTCCATTTGGGAAATTTATTGTTTTACACATGCTCTTATTAGCAACATAATTCACAGTGTGGTTTAGCTGAAATTGGTTTAAGCCAAGTGATTCTCGTTAAATTCAACAAGATTATTTGCTTAAATCTGACTTGGTTACTGACATTGTAACATTTGAATAATAAATTCAAATGTTATGAAACAATTCACATGGACTATTATTATAATCATTATTGTTAACTCATTATTGTAATAGTTGTTAAAATACAACTGAATCTTTATTTTTTTATTTTTCTCCTGCCCTGCCAATACTTTACTTAAATACTGAACCAAACTAATAAGAAAATACCAACAGAAAGTTAAAGTTGGCAGAATTTAGAAACCTGTTCGTTTGAGGAATGCATGTCGTAATGAACATGATTGTTACACTCAGTCATTGAAATTTGGTTGATTTTTTAAAAAAGTTATAGGTTAATGTTCAGTTGAAAATTTATGTTGGTTTAAGTCCATTGGTATAAAAGGAAGGAAGGTATAAAAGAATGAATTCAACAATTCAAAATTTAAACCTAACAATTCAGAAATCTAACAATTCAAAATGTGGCTGTGATGAAGATAGTTGATGGCAATATATAGTTACTGAAGTTAATTTCCATTGGGAATTGAATCTACCTTGCTGACTGATTGACCTGCCTTGAGTCCTTTCAGGGAGAAAGGTGAGATACAAATATTGTAAATAAATAGATAAATAAAGATGGAAGACTTGTTACACAGATATATATTAAGACATTCATGGCAGAGGAGAAAAATGTGAAAAGAAAAGGGTAAATATCTAAGATAGAAATCCAGCATAATGAGTGCTAGAAACATTTTAATAACTGCTGAAGAGATGCATGAATTAAGCATTCAGTATGAATTCAAATATGATATCTCACAAAGGACAAACTTCAAGAAAAAAAAATAAAACAGTGTGCACAGGTCCAAGAAATTTATTGCAGAATGAGTAGGTAACTGATAAATTATCAACATGGGTTATTTGAGTTATTCAATTCAGACCACTTGAAATCTTTTCTTTGCTGTAGGTATTTAAACACAACCCAAACAGAAGTTATTCTGATGGTTCTTCCCTGACCATCCTCCTGAAAACTCTTAAATGGGATCCAGAAGACTTGAATATTTCAACAATGCTACCAATTTGGACAAACACAATTTCAGACAGGTCCTTTATAGAAATCATGAATTCAGTTGTGAGGGTCACTAGGCCTTCACTTGAGGTCATAGTTGCTTAGTAAAGATATCGTACACCCCCACCATAGTCTGGTGCTCTTCAGATCTATTGGACTATAGTTCCTACCATCTATAATCAGTATTAACAAACAAACAAACAAACAAACAAACAAACAAACAAACATACATACATACATACATACATACATACATACATACATACATACATACATACATACATACATACATACATACATGCTGGAACTTCATGGTTCACATCTGAGAAATGAAACAAATTTGTATGTTATTTTTTTTCTGTACCTTGGAGTTTCACTTTAACTGTCACTGATTCATTGTATAGATTCCTGGAATTTGTAGTTTGAAGAGGAATCTGTCATTTATTTATTTATTTATTTATTTGTTTGTTTATTGGATTTTTATACCGCCCATCTGGCAGCGAGGTCACTCTGGGTGGTTTACAACAATTAACACATTTTATGCAGTACAACAGAGAACAGCAAGTATCCTGCAAAACTGCATACCCCAGGATTCTGCAGGATAGATCAGTGGCTATTGAAGTACTGTCAAACTCTTATAACTGTATCATGTGTACATTATAGTCAGCAACCAGATAGCCACATGTATGTTTCAGGTTTGGAGAGAGGTAGAAGGCTTCCCATATAGTATTAATGTACACACCTCCATATCTGCAGCTATGTATTGGTTTGTAGGGAAAGGAGTAGATGAAAATTCCTGGGTTTTGCATGCTCTAAAAATTGTATCTACATGAAAAACTCCGCCACAGAGCCTTTACCCAAGGATGGCATCTTGGTAAACTGACCTACATTGGATGTTATTATTCACCCTTCTTGTCCTTCCACAGGTTACCTCACTTCTGTGGACTGCACTCTCTGAGACAGCAGCTGGGAGCTGTAATCAGGGTCTGACGCATTGTAGGGTTGCTAGGCAACCAAACTTTGTGGGTTCATTCCCTTTCAGCAAAATGTATGACAAGCACAACAATTCAGATTGTATTCCTATCTCCTGTGTCAAATATAGTATGCACCACTGGCATCAATTTCTGTTTTTAGAATGAGGAAAATACAGATCCTGACCCAATTTTTTTTTTTTTTTTGTATTTATAATTTTATTGGGTTTTTTAAGGGGGGGAAGGGAGGGGGTATAGGGAAAAGGAAAAGGGAAAAAAGGGGAGGAATAGAGTTTAAAATTTACATTGAATATTACAAGCAAAGTAAAAAGAAAGTAGTATAACATATTGATAAATTGCCAAATATTATCACAGTACTAATAAGTTTGTTACTTCTTGCCATCTTTTCCGAGAGATCTCATCGTAGTCTCCTTTTAAATAGCCGGAGAGTCTATCGATTTCGATGCATTCTCTTATTTTTTCGTGAAAATTCTTCTCTGTTGGCACGTTTGGTTGTTTCCAAAATTTCGCGTGCAATATCCTTGCAGCAACAATTACATAGTGAAGTACATATCTCTGATCATATGAAATATTTATATTAACTATATTTAATAAAAAAAGTTCTGGTCTAAGCTCTATCTTAATTTTCAAACATCTTTCTAGAAATAGTTTTACCATTTTCCAATATGCCTTTGCCTCTTTACATGTCCACCACATATGATAAAAAGTACCAGAGTCATATTTACATTTCCAACATTTGGGTGAGCAATTATACATCTTAGATAGTCGGTGTGGTGCGAGATGCCATCTATAGAACATCTTATAACAGTTTTCCTTAAAGGAAATAGATTTAAAAATTTTAACTGTATTCCACAGAGAGTCCCATTTGTTTAGATGAATAGAATAACCAAAGTTTTCTGCCCATCTTATCATATTGTCTTTGACCAGTGTATCAATCATTTTTTCATTTAACAATATAGTGTAAAATTTACTAAGCAGTTTAGAGTCACCAGAGGAAAGTATTTTATCAAGTGGAGTATCAGTAGGCGTAAATCCCCCCTCTTTGGTGAATGTATGTGTGAATGTATTTGTTGATACTTCCACCAGTCTAAATTATATCCTTCTTATGTTAATTTCCCCAATGATTTCAATGAGAGGTCATCGTTCAGAAGGTGTCTATAAGTTGCATTCGAGGTTTCACTTATATGGGGACTATAAATCGCTCCTAGCGGAGATAGCCACAGTGGTGCTTTAGGGTAAAATTGTTTTTTAATCGATAACCATATTCTAACTAGGGCATTCCTTATCCAATGTTTTTTGAAGAGAGTAGGTAAGTTACCTTTGTACCACAAATAATAATGCCAGCCCTTGTCTAGGCCATAACTCTCAAGCTGCAAAATTCTTTTGTTTGTCATCAAAATCCAATCTTTAATCCAGGTCATAGCAGCAGCCTTATAATATAATACTAAATTAGGAAGGGCAAAGCCACCAGTTTTGGTTCTGTCCTGTAGATAGACATTTTAATCCTTGCTTTTTTCTTTTGCCATATGAATATACGTATACTTTTTCCCAGATCTGTAATAATCTTAAAATTAGGTAGTATAGGCAAGGATTGAAATAAGAAAAGCAGTTTGGGTAGAACATTCATTTTAACTGCAGCAATTCTGCCCATTAAGGATAATTGGAGTCTTGACCATGTTTCGAGGTCGGCTTTGATTGTTTTTATAACATTAACATAATTATCTTTAAGTAAAGAGTTACAGCGGTTAGATACAGTAATACCCAGATATTTTACCTTACTGGCATGTTGGAAACCCGATTGATTTACCAGTTTTTCAATCATAGATGAGGTCATATTTTTGGTAAGCAACAATGTTTTTTCTCAGTTTACCTTTAGTCCAGAAATTTTAGAGTATGCCTCCAAAGTCTTCAAGAGTTCTAAAGAGGAGGTCTGGGGTTCTCCATAATTACCAACAAATCATCTGCAAAGGCTTGTACCTTGTAAACTTCTCCTTTACTCTGTAGGCCTTGAATACCAGGGGTTTTTCTTATAACATGAAGGAGTACCTCCAGAGTTAATATAAACAAGAGGGGAGAGAGGGGGCATCCTTGCCTGGTACCTTTGTATATATTGACTGTGTCTGTGAGGTGGCCATTGACTGTAATCCTGGTGTTTTGGGTGGAATAAATTTGTTCAATTGCTCGTAGCATTCTATGGCCACATTGTAGATAATCTAACTGAGTTTTAAGTAGAGTCCAAGATATGTTATCAAAAGCTTTCTCAGCATCAATGAAAGCGAAAGCTACTTGCTTCTCGGGGTGAGATTCGTAGTATTCCAACACATTGAGGAAAGTTCTGATGTTAGACTGTAGATGCCTTTTCGGAAGAAAGCCAGACTGATCATGCGATATCAAAGGGGGTAAGATCGACCGCCATCTATTAGCCAAAATAGTTGCAAAGATTTTATAATCCACATTTAGAAGAGCGATTGGCCTGTAGTTCTGTATCAAGTCTTTTGGGATCCTGACCCAATTTCTTATCTCTGTTTCAGAAGATGGATAACTGGAAAGATACCAGCTGAAATCTGAATACAGTCAACAAAGCGCTGACAAGAGAGGAATCACCTCGCTTCCATGAACAACAATTTCACTTTCAATAAGGTAGAAAAGGAAAGTTCTAAAGCTTTAAAATCCTAGAACTAGAGGAGCCTTAAAGATCATTAATCCCCTTGCATATGCAGTTCATTTTAGCTGTCAAGTTGACTCTGTTTTTTGGTGCTCCTTTCCAGGTTTTTCCAGATATTGAATACTCAGAAGTGGCTTACTATTTCCTTCTGGAAGAATCCTCAACTATGCTGCTTCTCGGGCCTATACCGGCTGGTTCTTTTCCTGAAAGGCATATCAGGGAATCATATTGTTCCCTAGAACAGATAGTTGAAGGCCCAGCTAGAGGTACAAGAATCCTTGACATGATCATGATTAATACACAGGACCTGGTGCAAAATGTTGATGTGACTGATCTAATAGAGAACACTGAGCGCAACACAATTACTTTTAACTTAATCATTGACTGTCAATCACTGATAAAATCTAACAGAGAGACCTTAAATTTTCAAAAAGGAAATTTCCCAAAGATGAGAAAATTAGTAAAAAAAGAAGCTGAAAGAAAAATTTAGATAGTCCAAACACTCCAAGACACATGGAAGCTGCTCACAAAAACAATAAGAGAGGCCCAATTGGAATGCATACCCAAAAGGGAAAAAGGCACTGCCAGGTCCAAGAGGAGTCCGATGTGCATTACAGGAGCTGTTTGGGAAGTGATCAAAAACAAGAAAAGCTCATTTAGAAGATGGAAGGCTTGTACAGACAAGGTCAACAGGCAGAAACATAAATTCTGGCAGAACAAATGCAAGGCAACAACCAGGAAAGGAAATCAAGACTTGGAGGAGCGTATGACTAAAAACACTCAAAGAAATAACAAGGACTTCTTTAAGTACATTAGAAGTAAGAATCTAACTAGGAAGGCCATTGGACCATTAGATGATAATGGAAGGCAAAGGATTATTAAAGAGGAAACAGATTGCAGAGAGACTCAATGAATTATTTGCTTCAGTGAAGAAGACAGAGACCAAATGTCCAAAACAGCAAGTGCCATTTGCCTCTTTATACATCTATGGTGAGGCCCTATCTGGAGAATTGTGTACAATTCTGGTCACCATATCTCCAGAAGGATATTATGGAAATGGAAAAAGTGCAGAGGAGGGCAACCACAATGATAGGGGGACTAGAACATCTTCCTTACCATCTGAGGCAGCAACAGCTGGGCCTCTTCACTCTTGAATGATGGCACCTAAGAGGTTACCTGATTGAAGTTTATACAATCATACATGGTGTGGACAAAGTAGATAAGGAAAAACTGTTTCCCCTGTTGCACAACACTAGAACTAATGGGCACTCCATGAAACTTTGGGGTGCTAGATCTCAAACAAATAAGAGAAAGTACTTTTTCACCCAGGGGATCACTAGTCTGTGGAACTCCCTGCCAGAAGAAGTGGTGACAGCTGTCAGCCTTGAGAGCTTTAAGAAAGCATTGGACAAGTTAATGGAGAACAAGGGTATCAATGGTTATCAGTATGGATGCCTAAGGACAGAGAGGCAGGATATCTCTCAATGCTATTTGCAGGGTATCATAAGCAGGTGAAGATATCTGCTTAGGAAAACTCTGAAGCAAATGGTGAGCCACTCTTTGAGATAGAATGCTGGATAGGATGGGCTGTGACCTGTTCCAACAAGGCTGTTCTTATGTTCTTATGTTCTTATAACCAGATGCTATATCTAGCTTACTGAACTATCCAGCCACCTCAAAGCACTACTACAAAACCTTAATAGACACGAAAAAGAGCATCTCCTTGCTTTGTTGAGGGTGGGCATGCCTTTCAAAACGGAAAGGAAGCAAATGTAATAATCTGTGTGGAGGCATATATCTCATTACATTAATGTGTTGGTGGGAATATATTAAGATAACAAATAAATGTAGGATTCGGTGGGGTGGATGTCAATGGCTAAATGTTTTCCAAATATATCTGCTGGTGATAAGTGCTAGTAATAATAAAATAGATCCCTGATCAAATAAGAAACCTAGCATTTGCCAATACTTCAAAGAACCAGTTATGAAACACACACAAGTGAATTCTGAGATTTCAGTCTATAACTGAAGTAAAAATATCTATATTCAAACAATATCTAGAAAGTTTGAAAAAACAAAGTCTCCTCCAAAGGTTGTTGTAATTTATGTACTGAATATGTAGAGCTGTGTACTTGGCAAATAAGATACTTGTTCATGTCGGGTCTACTTCTCAGTAAATACTCCTAGATGCATATGGTACCTGGTTATATTTAAACACACTGTTTATATGGCTTTATATGATGGTGAAATTCAGTGAGAAGCATGGAATGGTTCTGACTGGCTAGAAGACAAAGTAAGCGAATAGTGCATTGGTGAAGTGTGAGCAGTCAAAGCAAACAGTATGATGTGGAGAATTGGAGAGGGGATGATTTTTTGAGTATGGGATCTGAGAGAAGACTGAGAGAGATGAGTAAGGGGGAAGAGGTAATAGAGAATGTGAAGGAATATGCTGAATGAATTTAAAGGCAAGGAACCAACACTATTCTTTTAACACTGTTAATCAAATCTTTTTTCTATTCAAGCTGAGTGGTGTTTAGTTCAGTACCTGAGGGATGGTTTGACATTAGCATTAAAGAAAAGAGATGGGACAGTGTGCCCGACCCTGCACAGACATATTTTTACTGAGAACATATACTGGAATTTCAGGCCTTCAGGTTGATATTGAATATAAAACTGTTAGGACATGGCAAAATGTTAAATTGGGGCCCACATAGTTTTAATACACGGCCAACTGGGTGACATTCTGTAAACATCTGAACATATTTCCATGTGGAACACCAGGCATGTCCGAACTTTGGCCCTCCAGATGTTTTGGACCACAACTCCCGCAGTCCTTTGCCATTGGCAATCTAAGCTTAGAATTCTGGGAGTTGTGGTCCAAAAGTTTGGATATTCCTGCTGGCGTAAAGCATCAACACAGAGACATAAGACTAGTTGGCACTGACATAGGGAAGGGAGAAATGATGCCATGGATACCATTAATTTTAGAAGAGGTATTTGTGTTAGTCTATACAAGTACAGTATATTAGGCAAAAATATGTCTAATATACCACTGCATCATGTGTATGTGTGTGTGCCATATATATTGCTGTTCCTCATTCTTGATTTGGAGTATAATTTAGAAATGGTTCTCATGGCTATAAGCTTTAAGGAGAAAAAAATTAAAGATTTTTAACTGGTGTAGGTGAGGGGCAAGTCATGCCCTCAGGGGCTTTTGAGGAGGCACAAATATAAGAACATAAACATAAGAAGAGCCATGCTGGATCAGGCCAAAGGCCCATCTAGTCCAGCTTCCTGTATCTCACAGCGGCCCCACCAGATGCGTTTGGGAGCGCATGAGACTAGATATCTGTCTCCTGATACCACTCCCCTGCATCTGGCCCTTGAAGTACCCTGGTTTAAAGCCTAGAGATTACACATCTCCATCATGGTTTGTAACCCGTGATGGACTTTTCCTCTAGGAATCTGTCCAATCCCCTTTTGAAGGCATCCAGGCCAGATGCCATCACCACATCCTGTGGCAGGGAGTTCCATAGACTTACAACGCGCTGGGTGAAAAAATATTTTCTTTTGTCAGTTCTTACTCTCCCAGCACTCAATTTGAGTGTATGTCCCCTAGTTCTGGTATTTTGAGAGAGGGAGAAGAGCTTCCCTCTATCCACTTTACTCATACCCTGCATTATTTTGTATGTCTCAATCATATCCCCCTCAAGCGCCTTTTTCCAGACTAAAGAGGCCCAATTGTTTTAGCCTTTCTTCATAAGGGAGGTGCCCCAGCCCAGTAATCATTTTAGTCGCTCTCTTCTGCACCTTTTCCAGTTCCACTATGTCTTTCTTGAGATGTGGTGACCAGAATTGTATACAATACTCCAGGTGGGGCCTTACTATTGTTTTGTATAACGGCATTATAATGTTGGCTGTTTTATTTTCAATCCCCTTTTTGATAATCCCTAGCATGGAATTGGCCTTCTTCACTGCTGCCACACATTGGGGAGACACCTTCATGGAGCTGTCCACCAACACACCAAGATCTCTTTCCTGATCCGTCACGGATAACTCTGAGCCCATGAGTTGATAGATGAAGTTTGGATTTTTTGCCCCAATATGCATTACTTTACATTTGGTTACATTAAAACGCATTTGCCATTTCTCAGCCCACTCCCCCAGTTTGGAGAGATCCTTCTGGAGCTCTTCACAGTCTTCTCTGGTTTTTACCACACGGAAAAGTTTTGTGTCATCTGCAAACTTGGCCACCTCACTGTTTATCCCTGTCTCCAGGTCATATATGAACAGATTGAAAAGCACCGGTCCCAGGACCGAACCCTGGGGCACACCGCTTTTCACTTCTCTCCATTGTGAAAATTTCCCATTGACACCTACTCTTTGTTTCCGGGATCTCAACCAGTTCTCAATCCATAAGAGGACCTGCCCTCTTATCCCCTGACTATGCAATTTTCTCAGCAGCCTTTGATGAGGGACTGTGTCAAAAGCCTTTTGAAAATCCAGATAGACTATATCCACCGGTTCACCCAAATCCACGTGCCTGTTGACCTTTTCAAAAAATTCTAAAAGGTTTGTAAGACAAGATTTACCCTTACAGAAGCCATGCTGATTTTCTCTCAGCAAGGTTTGTTCTTTTATGTGTTTTAAGATTTTCTCTTGGATGAGGCCTTCCACCATCTTCCCTGGGACAGATGTAAGGCTAACCGGCCTGTAGTTTCCTGGGTCCCCCTTCCTTCCTTTTTTAAAAATTGGTGTGACATCTGCTATCCTCCAGTCCTCTGGCACTGTGGCCGTTTTAAGAGACAAGTTGCATATAACTGTTAAGAGATCTGCAATTTCGTTTCTCAGTTCCCTAATAACCCTTGGGTGGATGCCATCTGGGCCCGGTGACTTGTTAATCCTCAAATTATCAATTAGTCCTAAAACCTCCTCCCTTTTAACCTGTATTTGATTTAATTCTTTAGTCAAGAGGGGCGGCTCAGGCAGCGGAATCCGCTCAAGGTCCTCTGTCGTGAAGACAGACGCAAAGAACTCGTTCAATTTCTCTGCAATGTCCAAGTCCTCCTTAACCTCCCCTTTTCCTCCCTCACCATCCAGAGGCCCAATTGGTTCTCTGGCAGGTTTTCTACTTCTAACATATTTAAAGAAGCTTTTATTATTACCCTTTATATTGCTAGCCATGCGTTCCTCAAAGTCTTTCTTTGCCTCCCTTATCATCTTTTTACATTTCTTTTGCCAGAGTTTGTGTTCCTTTTTATTTTCCTCATTTGGGGATGATTTCCATTTACAGAAGGACCTCTCCTTGTGCTTTAGAGCCTCTCTAACTCCACTCGTTAACCATGCCGGTGTCCTCTTGGACTTAAATGAGCTCTTCTTTCTTTGTGGTATGCACTTGTGCTGGGCCTCTATTATTGTTGTTTTAAACTGGCTCCATGCACTCTGAAGAGATTGGATTCTTCTAACCTTCCCCTTCAGTTTCTCTCTAACTAGTTTCCTCATCTGAGGGAAGTTTGCCCTTCGAAAATCAAGGGTTTTTATGTCTGATTTGCTTGACACTCTTCCTCCGACATGCATGGCAAAGGTAATTGTAGCATGGTCACTGTTCCCCAGAGGCTCAGTGACATTCACATCCCTGACGAGGTCCTGAGTATCACACAATATTAGATCTAGAGTTGCCTGTTCTTGGGTGGGCTCCATGACAAGTTGCTCTAAGGCACAGTCATTCAGCAAGTCGAGAAACCCAGTTTCTCTTTCTTGTCCGGAGCTCGCATTGGCCCAGTCAATGTGGGGATAATTAAAGTCCCCCATGATTACTATCCTATCCCTCTTAGCCACCTCCATGATTTCTCTCCTCATTTCAAGGTCCCCCTCAAGTTTTTGATCTGGTGGACGATAGAATACTCCAACTATCACATCACTCTTTGGACCTGGTAGTTTAACCCACAGTGATTCTATGGCGGAGTCAGACCCTCTGTCAATCTCCATTCTGCTGGATTTTATGCCTTCTTTGACATAGATGGCCACTCCTCCTCCAACCCGCCCCTCTCTATCCCTTCTATAGAGTTTATAGCCTGGGATTGCTGTGTCCCACTGGTTTTCCACATTCCACCAGGTTTCTGTTATGGCTATTATATCAATGTTATCCCTAGCTGCCAGATGGTCAAGTTCTCCCATCTTTGCTCGGAGGCTTTGAGCATTGGCATAGAAGCACTTGTACAGTGGGTCCCGCAACAGCTGCTGCCTTGTTCTTCTCCCCCCACAGCTTTTATTTTCAGTAGACGAACTGTCACATTCCACTATTCTGCCAGTGTTAATACTTGCTATGTCATCTCTATGTGATTCTCTACCCTCTCTAACCTCATTCCCGAGGATGAGGTGTTCGAACCGGATGCCACACAGCTCCTGTCGGCTTTCCCCAGTTATCAGTTTAAAAGCTGCTCTGCTGCCTTTTTGAGGTTGAGTGCCAGCAATCTGGTCCCATCATGATTCAAGTGCAACCCATCCCTCCTGAACAGGTTTGGCTTGTCCCAAAATGTTCTCCAGTTCCTGACAAATCTAAAGCCCTCCTCTCGACACCATCGCCTCATCCACGCATTGAGGCTTCTGAGTTCTGCCTGCCTGGCGGGACCTGCACGAGGAACAGGTAGCACTTCTGAAAATGCTACCTTGGAAGCCCGGGACTTCAATCTTCTACCTAGCAACCTGAATTTGGCTTCCAAGACTGACCGCTTGGCCTTCCCGACATCATTGGTACCGACGTGTACCATGACCACTGGCTCCTTCCCAGTTCTCTCTAACAAGCTATCTATATTTCTGGTGATGTCTGCAACCTTTGCACCCGGCAGGCAAGTGACCATCCGGTTATCATGCTCCTCACAAATCCATCCCTCCATATTTCTAATGATAGAATCCCCTAGCACAATGAGCTTCTCTCCTGCAGCCTGCTCATCAACATGTACCTGATCTTGTATCTCATCAATAGTGATGAGGGAGAGATCCTCCGGTGGAACCACTTCTTCCTCTATGCGTGCCTCATGAGGTGTGCTGAGGGAAAGAGCTTCAAATTGATTGTGCAAGATGAGACTCTCTGAGCGATGCCTTGGCCTTCTACTCCTTTGAGTCACATTCCATAAATATATTTTCCTAGGACCCAGAAAAAAGCCAACAGAAATAAACAAGCCTTAGAATGTTTCCAAAATGTACGTACACTGCGATCAGATATTAATATCAGGAATTACTTACAGTGCACTCAGGAATAACTCTTTAGCTCCACCTTCCTTCTGTCATTGAATCCATTGCCCCAAATGTATGAAGGGCAAGGAGACTGAAAGGACACCCTCTGCTATTTATGAAAGTTACCCACATTAATTGGGGGGGGGGAAACCCATTTTCTTTCAGAACCTTGCTAATCAGATTTCTCCCCCCACCGTGCCTTACAGGCAACATAAGCAGTAACAGAGGAGGATAGGGTGAGCCTGAACAGAGAGTAATTTGTAATATTAATTCCAGAAGAAAGCTCTGTCATTTCTCCTGAGCAGAATGTTTTCCATTCAGACAGGTCTTGAATTGTATATATTTTGAAGAGGTCTGACAGCTCTGAAGGGAAGGAAATCTCACCCTCGCTATCTGGAACAGTGTTAAACCAGTAGCAAAATCAAAAGGCTTCACAGGAAATTGCCAGAGATCAGAATAGTCACAGAAGTCTCAGCACAATTATTGAGAAGGAAAACAGGAAAGGTAAATTTAGTTTTCAGGACAAAAGGCAGTTGCAGAGCAAGCTTTTAAAAGGGGCTACATCCTCTGTATAGAAACGTATAGTGGTGGAGATACAGGGTGTGTTGTTGCCAGATATATCATTAGCTTCAATCCAAGCTTTATAGCGCTTGCGGTAGATCCACTGAAATCAATTGTGCGAGTTAGCAATAGCTAATATTAAGTTTCATTAATTTCAGTAGATCTGTTCAAAGTAGAACTGAGTGCAATTTATTGAGAGGTAAACAGTCACTTCTGATTTTAAAATGTGTTGCATAGGGGAAATCTGGAGCTGACCAATGCCGTTTTAGGGTGCTAGGGAGGCCTACTTGGATGGATGTAGAACATTTGTGATGAGCAAGAGACCTCAACATATTTAACTGTCTACAGCAATGGGGTCCAGTATGTTCTTGGACTAAAATGCCCAGCAACCTTCAACACTAGCTATGGAGGCCAGAATTTCTGGGATTTGCAGTCCACGAACATCTGTGGATCCAAAGTTGGGAAACATTGGTCTGTAGCAAAGCTAGTGCTGATTGAACTGTTTTGTTCTTAGAATACAACCACACCAGAACAGTAAATTACTAATCCATAAACATGCATTTATAAATAGGAATGATATCCAGAATAAATAAAAACAAATAATTTAACAATGAGATGATCCATCGAGCCCTTTCCAGCTCTGTTATTGCATAATTCTCACAGATCTTTCTCATATTCTGTAAATAGTGAAAAAACATGAGGAGCAATGTGCGGCGGTGGTCCACCAGGGAACTGGTTTCAATTTTTTCTTTTTCATTGTTTGACTTCTTTCATTATTTAAGAAGTTTGCATCACACTTTTTCTGTCCGGAAAAGGACAGGGGAAAATGGGCTACAAAACATGAACACAGTGACAAATAATTAAAAATACATTTGCTAGAGCTAAAAGTAGCAGCAAAGAATCAGAAAGAGCAAAATGTAGGTGTCAGTAAATAAAAGGAAAGTCAGGGGGAAAGTGCTTGATAGTCTTAATATGATGAGTCATAGGCCATGCAGACATCTGTCCATTTGAAAGATGCTGAAGGAGCTTGGTTTTACTACCAGAGTCAATTATTAACAATATGCAGTAACTGCTTCCTTTTCCCTAATTTATGTCTGGCTGGATGTATCAGGAAAACAAACTTGTTTGAAATTCAGAGGAGAGAAAAGCTGCTGGAAAGAATAATTTAGAACATAGTTGCAGGGAGCAGATAAAGGGTTAAGTATATACTGATTCCCTGCTCTGGAAATGACTTTTCCTCCTTGAAAGGTGTTGTTAGGTGTTGCCAGGCTATAGTTACACACACCAGTGTGACATTGGATATAGAGGGTACAAGTCACTGAGGTAGTTCTCTGCAGGCTTCACTGATACAAACAGTTGTGAAAGGGCACTGTCTTTGCCCCATGTATTGGCACTGGTGATGCATCTACTATCGGCAAGTGTTACTATGGAAATCTCCATTACATTCAACTGCACAGGTACTGCTACTCCTGGTCAGTCCTGCTAAAAAAGGAAAGACTGCTAGAGGAGGCAGTTATTATAGTGCACATAAACGCTCCAGGACTCTGCCAAGAAGAGCTTCCATAGGAATGTGAGAGATAGATTTCACTTCACAGGCTGTAAAACCCTCTAGGATCCTGTGGGGTGAGAAGCGCAGGAACCCAAGGGTTTTCTGTGCTTAACCAAGCTTGTATAGCTTTGGGATCCTGAGTGAACAAGGGCAACTATGTAGATCAACACACCGGTCTCTTCATTGCAAAATGTCTGACATACATGATGGAAGCTGTGGGGTGAAGAGAATACCTCACTGTATGAGGTGTAATATTAATTTTCATGGCCACAGAAGCCCCAAAGGATCCTGAAAAAGAAGTCTTAATTTCCCAGCCAGGCAGAGTGTCTTACGGGGAAACTTAATCCTAAACTATTCAGTTAATGTTTTAATAGCAGTCATAATTTGCCCATGTGTTAACTGCTCAGTTTCTTATTTCTCCTTGGTGTATACAACTGTGCATATTGTTCACACCAAGGGGACTCCATGTGCTTTCTCATTAGGTGCATTGGTGGATGATGAGAGCAGAATACTTTGTACATACCATAAATGCTAACCATTAAAAAAGTTGATATACATTGAAATCCAGGTTAGTAATTCAAGCATACAGTATCTCCTGCTTCCCATATCAGGTCTGGTATCTGGAAATATGTCATATTTCTCTTCTGAATTCTGACACTTTTGGCTAGATTAAATTTTACAGGTGCCACAGGAAGATGCCTTAATACCATCACTATGGAGTGCGATCTCCATTGGGCTTAAAATGTTTAGAAGTAGTTGCCAAGTGGAACTTAAGTACTGCAAACTATTGGCTGATGTTTCATCACTGGGATCTAAGTGAGGAGAGAAGAGAGTCTCTTAATGAGGATCTGTTGACATGCGACAGTGTCTTCTTTCTTCTATTTTATGATTCATTTGAATATTAGGAAGGAAAAATAAAAAAATGTAAACAAAAGCTGAAAATCTCTGGCATTCCATTGATCAAATACAGCACCAGTTTAAGGTCAGATTGGGATTATTCAGTCAGTTCCACATTGTTCCAAACTGAAAATATTAAAATCTCAATTTTTTAAAATCCATCACATTTCTGAATAAATTTGCAAAATTTTGTAAATTCTATTTTGTCAAGCAGGGTTTTCCTAGAATACACAGATGCTTGGAAATAAAATAAAATAGGTAAATATTAGTAATTTTTGACAATTGGCAAGTATCGACCATGACAATTATGTCATGCCACATCAGTCTGGATTTACGGTGATCCTTCTTAGGATTTTCCAGATAGAGAATACTCAGAAGTGGCTTACCATTCCCTTCTACTAGGGGCGCCCTGCGACTGAGCAGGGCCACACATGCTGGCTCTTCTGGGGTGCACAGTGGGGAACTGAACTCTCTGTATCTGGTTCTTCAACAAGATATGTAGCTTGCCAGCCTATCTTGCCAGCACAAATAAGAAATTACAGCACTTGCAATTCCTGCATGAAGCAGCTTCAAAGATAATTACAGTTGTCTCCTCCTTGTGCATTGCGAGCTTAGTTTAATAATAATATTGGCCACTGTCGTTATATTAACTTCTGTTTCATAGGTTGAGAACACAAGGAGCTTGTTCTGTATTTTACGTTTCTACATTTATCTGGCCTTATAATGAAGGCCTTTTAGCAGCAGCATCTTCTTCAGTGTGACTGAGGTTCTAAGGCAGTGATGGCAAACCTATGGCACGGGTGCCAAAGATGGCACTCGGAGCCCTTTTTGTGGGCACCCGACATTGCCCCTTCATAGCCACCTGTATACAGGTTAAATTACTGTATTGACACTTTGCAAAAAAAAAAAAATAGTGGGTTTTGAATTGCAGTTTGGGCACTCGGTGTCTAAAAGGTTCGTCATCACTGTTCTAAGGTGTTGTAATTTTTAGGATACTATGCAGTAGATGAGGCCCAGGATGTGTGTGTGTGCACAAATCAGTAAGGATCAGCAAAGCCAGAGCCTTGAAGCAGAAGTAGTAATAATCTCCTGGCACAAGACATCTGATCCCACAAGCTCCAGTGTAAACTTAGAATGGCCTTTTGGAAAGAACTCCCTGTGGTACGGTACACAGTAAATTATGGCTTCAAATGCCAACAAATACTTAAGGATTATCAGAACTTATTAACTGGCTCAAACAAGAGTTCCAGACTGATTGGACAAGAAGACACCCAACCTAAATAATTATCTTCTGGGAAACCTAGGCAGAAGGCCTACTCAGCCTCTTCATACCTGCCATTCCACTGGGAACTCTTGAAAGGCATAATACCTTCTTGTAACTCTTTTTATTTCCTCTACCTTGGAAAAAGCTACATGAATGGGAAGACTGTAGAATTGCACAAAACGTCACTGAGAATGCTGCAAGGCAAAGAGTGATACTGGAATTTCTCAGTCCACCATCCATCATAGGGTATAAAAACAGCTTTCCAGTTATTCCTAAAAAAACAACAGATGGAATGCATTTTAGTTCCCTATATAAAAGGAGTATGCGTTTCATGCTTATTTGTCACATGAACACTGGTTATATTTGTTTCAGTTTCTTGGTGTATAGTTAAATGCAAATTTTGGAGTTTTGGGGTGGATAGCTGCATTTGGAAAGCTTGTAGGTGTGTTGTTGGGAAAATGGCACAAGGAAACTAATGATACATCAAAGTGCAGCTTTTGGGATATCACAAAGGCATATGAAGAGATGGGTAGGAAGCTGAAGGACCTAGGTGGACCAGGAAAGGGAAAGAACTGACTTATAATCCAACACAGTTCTGGAGAAAAGGACTCTAAAAAGGCAGTTAGAAGAAGAGAAGTTGAAGAAGAAAAAGAAGCTAAAGGAACAATTGGATGGTCCCAGGGGGATTGGGGGTGCACAATTATTGTCTGTCTGTCTGTCTGTCTGTCTGTCTGTCTGTCTGTCTGTTTGTACTTTAATCAATTACAAAATAAAAAATAAAAAAGGACCTTGACAGATTAGAGTGGTGGGCCAAAGCTAAAAGAATGGGGTTCAACAGAGAGAAATGTGGGGCCCTGCATCTACGTAAAAAGAATAAATTACACAGATATAGGATGGGAGGCACCTGGCTGGAAAATAGTACCCGTGAAAAGGATCTGGGAGTCTTGGTGGACCACAAATTGAACATGAGTCAGCAGTGTGATGTGGTGGCCAAGAAAGCCAATGTGATTCTTGGTTGCATCAACAGAAGCATCATGTCTAGATCAAGGGAAGTGATAGTCCATCCTATTCTGCTCTTGTCAAACCCCACCTGGAGTACTGTGTTCAGTTCTGTGCACATCAATTTAAAAAGGATGTTGACAACCTTGAACGGGTCCAGAGGAGGGCGACCAAGATGACTGAGGGTCTGGAAGAAATGTCTTATGAGGAGCGGCTTAAGGATCTGAGAATGTTTAGCCTTACAAAAAGAAGGCTGAGAGGGGATGTGATAGCTGTGTTTAAATATTTGAAAGGATGTCACATTGAAGAGGGAACTGGTTTGTTTTCCATGGCTTCAGAGACTAGGACACATGGCAATGGTCTCAATTTAAACATTAGGAAGAACTTTATGAGACAGGTAGAACTGTTCGGCAGTGCAATATGCTTCCACGGAGGGTGGTGGAATCTCCTTCTTTGTTTGAGCAGAGGCGGGTTCGCCATATGTCAAGAGTCCTGTGATGGGGGTTCCTACATGGCAGGGGGTTGGACTAGATCAGGCATGTCCAAACTTCAGCCATCCTGATGTTTTGGACCACAACTCCCAGAATTCCAAGCCCATATTTCCAATGGCAAAGGACTGGAGGGCCGAAGTTTGGACATGCCTGGACTAGATGGCCCTTGATGTCTCTTCCAACTCTATGCTTCTATCATTCTGGACACATGGTAGGTACTGGTGCTAGAACATTGGAATAAATACTTGTGGCAATATAAGTGGCGTGGTGGCTCAGTGGGCTACAGTACTGAAACTGTCGGCTGCAAAGTTGGCAGCTTGGTGGTTTGAATCCCAGATGCCATGCAGTGGAACGTGCTCCTGCTGTTAACCCCATCTCCTGCCAATCTAGCAGTCTGAAAGCATGTAAATGCAAGCAGATAAATAGGTACCTCCATAAAAAGCAGGAAGGAGGAAATGCATTCATCCATGCTGGCCACATGGCCATGGACTTGCACAACGGAAATGAGCACCGCCCCTAGAGTCAGACATGACTAGCATGTGTGTGGGGAAACTTTACCTTTATCTAAGTGTAGAAAAATCTTGCAGAAGCTCTAAACACATTCATGGATTATTGTGAACCTAAAAAAATCCCAGTAATTTAGAGGTAAGGAAAGTTGGCAGCAAAGATTTAAAGAGAAAACAGCAATAAACAGATATATTAAATGTATTCTGGAACAAGGAGAATCATAAATAAATTGCCAAAACATAGATAATATGACTTGCGTAGAGCCACCACCAATGACACAAGATGTAAGCAGGGTTCAAAGTATACTTTCTTTTAAGTGGGATGTCTATGTGATTGAATAATCTCCATTTTTATATTAAAAAAACCTAAGTACAAGCACCTAGGCTGGGCCAATCCAAATGGCAATCTTCATCTGGAATCTTGTTACACCTACTTGCATTATGCCAGCATGTAACTTTCAAGAGTGAATTGTCACAACAAGTTAAGAAGTCAGGATAGATATTTCCTATTGCACATCAATCACATGTTTAGGGATAGGAGATGTTTACTTTGACTTCTTGAAGCAATGTATTGCTGAAGACTGGGTTAACACCAGCAGAAATATACAGTAGGGTGCATATTGCACTGCCTTCATTTCATTAGCTAAAGAGCACTGAAATTTGTTATATAGTGTAACAAAGATACTCGATAATTGGATGGAATGAAATATAGTTTCCTTTTGAACTAGTTGAAATTAGTAATTAAGGATTTTTAAAGTTGCTAATTACATGAGCACAATTAATATGAAGTGTCCTGTAATTTGTGAGACAGGGAACATTTGTCCCCTTGACGGTTACTTCACGTCCTTCCTCGTTCCGAGATTACGTTTCTTTCATCATAACGTCTTTCGCAGTCACGTGGTCTTGTCCCAGTTCTGTCCCTGTTTCCGTTTACCCACTGGTGTGATTGATGGTATCGTGACAACTATTACTTCACGTCCTTGTTTCATGACAACATCTGTACTTCCCTGCCTTTGTTTTCCCCTTTTTTTCGTCCAACCTTCCGTTTTTCAGTATTTTGATTCTCCGTAACTTTGGCTTTTGGCTTAAGCAGCAAAGTTCGAGGTTTTATGCCTTCTTCCCTCTCTGCAATGCATTGTTTACGCCATTGGGATTGTACTGGAGAATGCAACTTCACACTCCTGCCACTAGATGGAGAATGCACACATTGTGTGATGAGCCTTCACGGGCTCTCGTCTTGAAACAAGAACCGAGACAAGAGAATTCCTGAGGTCATGGAAAGGTATGGCTCATCATGCTTAAATCCCAGTTCAGGGGACATGGTCGTGATGAACTCCCGTCGTCACATAATGGACGTGCAGTAACATTTTTTTGTACCAGTCCCAAGCGGGACTGTGAACCACGATGAGAGGGACATGAAGTAACCGTCTTTGAATCATTGGCCTACAATTCCCACCAGATTTACTTAGCAGAGCTACTGGTAAGAGACTATAGTATAGGACTTTTAGCCAAAACATTTGAAAGGCCAAAGGTTTTCAATGTAAATCGCAGATAAGAAAATATCTCAGCAGCTCCAGGACTCATTTTGGGAAGAAGCAAGGAACAACTTTGTGCAGCCGTTTTTGTTGGGATTGTGACATACAGAAATAGTTCAACTTCCCTTCCTCATCCCTCTGACCAGCCCCAAGGCTATGAGACTGCTCGGGTTTCCCCTTGACTGCTATTTATGTAACAAAAAAGAACATGCAATTAATGTTAGAAACTGGATAGGTGCTAGTATATTGCATCTGGAATATCTGCATACGTCAAGTTTTCTTTTTTTTAGTAGTGAGGTGTTGTGTAATCACAAACGCACACGTTTTATGACATCTTGGTATCATGAGTGTATTTTGAAAACTAAATGTGGCTGAATTGTTTGACTTACCAATGTGCTGTGAACTTTTTGTTTGCACAACAGCTTTCCTCTGTCAGATGTTGGAAGGATGTTTCAAATGCTTTAGAAATCTCTTTTCATACCATCTTCTATGTAAGCAAAGTACAGCCAATTGGGTATCTAGTTGACTGAGTCAACAAGATGGGGCAGAAACTGGGAAAGGAAACTAGCAAATATTTGCTCACTCAGCGCGGAACACAGCTTGATAGGGGGTAGAGCAACCTCTAAATAGCCTAGCTAACCAATAGTGCCTGTTTACCTTTGCTCCCTTACTCTCAAGCAGTATTTCCCAAGCTGGCATTCGGACCCCAAGAGAGTTGCAAAGTGTTTTGGGGGTGTGTGTGTCACAGGCCATCTTATATAAGTTGTAGCTCTTGTTAATTAATTTCTTCCTTGACCTTTTGAGGTGCCTGCAGGTTATTTTGCTATCATAAAAGGGGGCTGTGACTCGAAAAAGATTGGGAACAGCAGCTCTCTAGATAGACTTTGCAGAGTTAGCCCTGCCATTAGGTATAGTGAAACACAATGGGCAGCTTGATGGCTGTTTCTGCTGAACCCCTTGGCCATTTATCCTGTGGGAACATAGGCATCAGTGTGCCCCACAACTGGTGCTATTCCCCTAATCTGGCTCACTGCCTTCACTTATATGGCTGGTTCCATATGAGCGTCAGGCAGCAAGTTCTCTTGGGCTAACCCTGAGCCTCTCTGGTCAGCCATGCTTTAATCAGCCAGGGTTTACTTATATAGTCAAACAGCAGTCAAGACTCTCAGTTCTTGTCCCACATACCACTTGATGAGCTGTGTTTCATTTTTTCATTTCAAAACAGCCATGAGCTGATGGCACAACAGGAAATCCACTTATGTTGCATTCCTGTTGGGGAGGTAAGAGAATTTATTGCCACAATCTCTTTTATGTAGCTTGGTAGCTCCAGGGCTTTCAGCAAAGCAAAACAACACCTTATCCATTCTGACATCTAGTGGTGAAAAGCAATTGTGCCTCAAATCAGAGCACTATGATATTGCCTGTACGGTTCAGCAGAGCCCTGATAAATCAGATTATTTTCTCAAGTGGGTCCAGTCAGCAACATATGAACTATTTGACTGTAATAAAGAGATCATTCATCTGCCATAGAGATAGGGAATCAATGGTGTCACTGCACATGCTCATCATGACAGTGTCCATATCAAGCAGTGGCTCTCAACCTGTGGGTCCCCAGATGTTCCTGAACTGCAACTCCCAGAAATCCCTTTCAGGACAGCGAGTGGTGGAGGCTTCTGGGAGTTGCAGTCCAGGAACATCTGGGGACCCACAGGTTGAAAACCACTGGTAGGCAATTGAATGAGGAACAGCTCATGTGTGAAGCTAATGGCTGTTCATATTCGTTCAAAACTAAACCACACTCAAAAGTTTTGCATTACAAAAGGGATGGCTGGGAACAATATACTGTTTTGGGGAACTGCAACTAGAAGTGTAAGTAGGATGTAGCAACTGGGGCATTAACGAAGACATCAAAATTGAGAGGTGATGCTACTGGTGAGTTTTAGGAAAATAAATGGAAAATAAACTTCTCTTTCTTTTGAGGAAAAGGGCACATTTTCCCTCTCCCCTTTCTCTTGGGTTCTCATGCCCATGCTTCATGGCAAATTGAGTAGGAAATGATGTCATTCGCCCTGCTTGTCCACATGGCTGATTATGGTTAGAATTAGACATGGGCACGACTTGGCGAAATTCTCGTTTCCGTTTCCATTCCTCGTTTCCGTTACGCAATGGAAACGGAAACGACAATTACTCCGCCAGAACTCGAACTCTAACCGGAAAAAGAAAAATTGGGTCTGATTTGTCGTTGTCGTTCCTGGCATCGCAGCGATCACGCGATGCCAAGCGGCACAGAAAAAAAGTTTTAAAAATAAAAAAACCCGATTCCCGGCCAAAAAAGCAGGCGAAAATATGCCTGCCTGAGTGAGGGCACCTACCAGAGGGGTGGTTTCTGGGGGGGGTCCCCGGCCTCCCCCCTCTCCTGTCCTGGGCTGCTCTGGTGGGGGGCATCCTCGTCGTCTCGCCAACTCGCCATGCCATGCGGTGCGGGCGGGGGATCCAAATGGGGCGACCGCAATATTTATTTTGAAATCGTGGTCCAAAAACACACCAAAGCACCACAGAAACATGCGAAAATAGCTATTTTAAAACTGCCTGAATTTTTACAGTAGCAGCAGTGGGTTTTTCTTGCAACAAAACGTCTCCATTGATTTTATTTTATTTTATTTTTATTTTTATTTTTTTACAGCTGCGCAATGATAGGCTGGCCATGGGAGTGGACCATGCAAATTTTTGGAGCCATTCCACCAATTGCATGGCCACTTGGCCAGGTTTTGACCGAGACTTCTGAGATGTGCCAGTTGGGCATAAAAAGCCCACTAACCCTAGCCCGAACCCGAACCCTAACCCTAACCCATACACCAGTACACTGTCCTTCTTAGTGGGTCAGAGAGGCACCCAGAGGTGCACCCCACTAACTCACCCTAACCTTACCCGTAACCCTAAGCCTAGCCCTTGCGCTAACCCTAACCCTAAGCCAGATCTGTGTACTCGCATTGCACTACAGCAAGTACACTTCCCTTCTTAGTGAGTCAGAGGGTGCCCATAGGAGTCCTCTCTCACTTTGTTCCTCCCCATCCCCAGCCCAAGTGCACCGTACGCCAGTGAGTCACAGTAGAGGCACCCAAAAGAAAGAGAGGTGCCTCTGCCTGCCACTGCAACTTGGTATGCATATCTAATTGGCTATGCGTACCCTTTTGTAGTGGGCCAGAGGAGGCACCCACCCCAGAGAGGTGCGTCCAGGAGCCCGCTTTCCCTTCATAGCGGGCCAGAGGAGGCACCCACCCAAGAGAGATGCCTCCAGGAGCCCACTACCCCCCAAATCAGTACTAACGACAGACGAAAACACAACAAACGAAACAACAAATTTTTGAAAAATTTCGCGACAAACGGAAATGAGCCGAAACGGGCCGGCTCCGACACACGACAACTTGAAACGTCATTTTTCCTGGTCGTGCCCATCTCTAGTTAGAATTGTAGGTAAGCGTCTTTTGACTGCTAAGGATTTGGGAGCTATTCAAAAGATGGGGAAATGATTCACCCCACAGCCTAGAAGACACATGGGCATCTTTTGATAATGTTCTCCCACAGCTGTAACATTTTGGAGGATGTGGTGTGCTCAGGGAGCATATTTGGACCACATGTACCCTTGGGTTGCATAATATTGCCGATTGCAGTCCCAAAATGTAGTTGCATGACAATCCAGCACCACATAGATTCAGGGACACACACAAAAGTAGGCAGTTCACACAATGTATATTTATGTAGTGGAATTCACTACCAGACAATGTGGTCTAGTGATGCATTTGCAGCAGTATATTCACATAGGGCCCCATCTGACCAAAGTTAATCAGATGTGACTGGTGCATGTACAACACCCACAGGTAGTCTACACAGGTTACTTTACATGTTCAGTACCCATCGGTATTTAATGCCAGAATAAGGTTTTACATTACTGTAATATTACCAGATTGCCACTTTCTCATGGACTGTAAGGTAAAAACTTAAATATTTCCATTCTCTCTCTGCCCCCCCTGTCTTTTCTACCCATCTGACACCCCCCACCTGATCTGGTTCCTGTCACTTGAGGAATTTAATTCTCACTGTTTAAGATAACATCGGCTGGCGTGAGCCATAAAACCATAAATTATACAGCTCTAACTCAACATTTAATGATTCTCACCATTTCTACTAACTAACCGTCCCTCCTCTTCTCCACCCTCCTCCTCCCTCCCCTCAACCATACACCCCCACACCTCTATTTGCTACAGCCTATCATATCATCTACAGCCCATGAATATCTGCTATGAAATGTACATATCAGCTCATATTATATCTTACACCTCATTCTGCTGCTATATATGTCTGAAGAAGTTCACATGTGAATGAAACGTTACATTAAAATATGAAAGTTAGTCTTTAAGGTGCCACATGTTTGTGTCTTTTATTTTATTTTGTTTTGTTTTTCTTTGAATTTTGCCTGAAATTCTTGAAAAGACTAACACGGCTACCCTCTTTGAAACATTACTGCTTGTGTCCTTTAAAACCTGATGAGTTTGGGATCATGATAGTAAAAGGACAGCTTATGCAAGTAGGTAGGTAACTCTTATGAGCAGTGGAATGTGGTATGCTCACAAAAGATCTCTTTATTTAACAGAGTTCTGTAAGGAGCTCAAAATAGCTGCAGTAGGTGCACAAAATTGCACAGTCACACAAAATCTTCTGTAATTAACTACAAAGAGGTTAGCCCCTCAAGATCACACAATAAATTTTATAGCTAAGAGGGGGAAGAGGGGTTGAATGTAGATCTTCTCACCCAAACCCCATTACTGTACAGTGCAACATATACTGTGGAATGACAACTGACATAAAACAGTAAAGAATCCCATGGAAACGTAAATGTCAATTCATTTGTTATGGCATAGGCTTTTATGAACCAGACTCCATTTTGCCAGTGGATATCCTAACCTCCTCTTCTATGACCTATCATCCTCATCTGCTAAGTTTCCAGCTCACAGAGATGGCATTCATACCTTCCACTGCTTGCACAAATATGTACAGAATATGAAAGATGTCACAAGGAAACAATTTATGTACCATTAATATAAAGGGAACTAGGCAAATGGGTTACCAAAGTGTTTTATGCTCAAGGTGCTGCTTCACTTATGAAATCAGTGACAGAGTCCAGAAACATTACTTTTTGGACTATTAGTCCCTGAGTCCTCTACCTAGCTGAGGTATTCTGGAATTATTGTCTGACAAGGGGTTGGGGTAACCTGCACTTTTTAGACATCCTTTCCATGCATATTTGTTTTGTATTTATCCACTGCCTTAACAAGACTGACGCAGGGTTTGGAAAGTCATGATGAAGATGTTAGAATAATGGAGACGCTGACAAATGTGATATTATAACTGTAGTTCTGGCCTTTTTAACCAGCCAAGCACTTGTCAAGGGTATTGCCACATAAACAGAACAAATTGCATTCATAGTTGCACGCCCCACCAGTATTATATAAGAAGCTGAACAGATCACTCATGAGTTGCACTATAATAATAATAACCGTGTGCCATCAAATCAATTCTGGCTTGCGGTAACCCTCTTGCAGAGTTATCCAGGTCATGAATGTTCAGAAGTAGTTCTGGGGACACTCTTGTGCAGTGCAGCTTGCCCAGAGTTACACAGGCTGGTTTTACTAGTAAGAGGCACAAGGAGGTATAGAATTTCCAACCTCTGAGTCTACAGCCAGGTACCAAAACCACGGAGCTACCCAGCCAGTAGGTTTTGTAGCCATACGTCATTCAATGGCACAAAACACTAGAAAGGCTTAAGACCCTAAGTAAAATCCATAAGCATTAACAAAACAGTAAGATTATAGTAAAATAAAAATTATAGTGGAGATGGAGTCATGACATGTTAAAAACAGGCACAGGCAATTAAACATAATTGGACATTCAAGTTCTGCCAAACCAGCCACTTTGAGGTCTGTGACATGGGAGGTCTGTATTAGCTATCCTTGGTTTGGTTTTACCTTACACCAGGCATGTCCAAAGTCAGGCCCAGGGGCCAAATGCAGCCCGTTTTCAAATTTCTAGCAGCCCATAGCCTCTACTCCCTGCCGACTCAGCCTGTCATGCATCCCCACCAGCTGGCCTATCTCCATACCAGATGGAAACGTCAGCTTACAGTTTTACAGTTAGCCTGCCCTCCCTGCCTCCATCTGTCCCCACCACCCCAGCCACCTGCCCAGCCTACCTGCCTCTGGCTCCGTTGCTGCAGCATCCTCCCTGCCTCCTTGCATGTCCTACAGGGTTTTCTGAAGTCTGGCCCGGGGGGCCAAATGCAGCTGAATGGCTGCCCCTCCCCCACATTTTCACCTCACCAAATCTGGCCCTCCTTGCAAAAAGTTTGGACACCCCTGCCTTACAGGCTCAAAGCATTATGTGGGCCACTGGTTTTGGAGCAGAAGAATGAAGAAAATGATGTGTTATCTCGTCCCTTTGAAACCTGCCATTAGCCCCACAACACAAATCATAAACTAGGCTTTTGAGATAGGCATGAACCAGAAAAATGAAAAATTGTGCTGTTTTGCAGTTTCTGGCTATCAATAAACCATGAAGCAATCCAACCTCCCCACTCCACCCTGAAACGATTTGTGTTTTGTTTTTCTGGTTCCTGATGAGGGAAGGGGGGGGTCTACCTCCTCTACCCTCTTTCCAACCCACCTGGAAGGGAGATTGAATGGCAGTCTCTGAAGGTGACGGTGGAGGAAGCAATGCAGGGAGTGGGAAGGAGCTGAACAGGCATCTATTTTGCCGAAGCAATATGAATACCAAGTGGGAAAACGTTTGGTTCTTAATTTCCTTTTGGCAAAATGGGTTGCACAAACCAAACCATGAACCGGACCAGTTTGTGGGTTTCCCCTCCACCCAGTTCGTAGTTTGGTTTGTTCCCATCTCTACTATACATCTAGTTTGTCCCCTCTGCTATATTTGCTCTCAAAATATAGAGAGCAAACTCCAGCTAAAACTAAGGATTTCTAAATTTTATTGGTTTCAGTGAAAGGAAAAATTAAGCAGCTGTCTCCTTGCACTGATAAGTCCTTGTCCTTTAGTTCAGTTTTTTTACTGAACTAAATTCTAAACATTGGCCCATACTATCCATGCTGCTATTATCTTACATTGCTGTGATGTTACTGAAGCATATACAGTACAGTACGTAGCCTGTATATGTACTGTACCCCAGAGTGAACTTACATGTGCACTTTCAGAGTGCAGTCTTAAGGATGTGAATTAAACTTTTTTGTTTTGAGGGTCTGAATTCAAGCACTCACCAACTGCAGTTAAGTATGTGTTCCTTGATACATTCAGTGAACAATGTGGTTTCCCCTGGAGAGTATAATTGGTAGGAAAAAAGTGCTTTAATCACCCAGTTTCTGATTATTGGCTCTGGAAGAATTATGTCCCTCCTGATTATTTCTTGTGTGCATCAGTGGAGGGAGACAAGCTTGGTACACATTCTGTAACAGCTTTGGCTGCCATCCCAGTAGACACAAGCCTTTCCCTTTGAGAAGGACCATTCTTCTTTTGCACTGTGGATGGCCATTATTATTTCTCCCCCTCCCCCAAGCTTTCTGGTTCCAGGTCTTTGAACTGAAAACTTCTTTCTTTCTTTCTTTCTTTCTTTCTTTCTTTCTTTCTTTCTTTCTTTCTTTCTTTCTTTCTTTCTTTCTTTCTTTCTTTGTGCTTTGAAATTTTGTGCAGCTGTACTAATTACACAAAGGGGACCATTTTTATCCATCCAGTACAGAAGAATAAAAAAATTGTTCTGTTCTTTTACAGTATAAATGCACTTAATATATTCAATCAGTAAGTAATTGTATCAATCAGTAATGCAAAGGTAAAAATCTACATTGGCTCGGACACTTATCAATGGGTATTATGTACTATACACTGTTTAATGCAAAATATATCCAGGAGAGTCAAGTCTTAGAAAGCACCATTATGAGTTCATAATCACGCTGATATGCTAGTTTGGGGTATGTCTGTGGCAGCCAAAGACACATATAAGTAACACAGTAACATTAAAAAACCCAAATAATCAACCCCCAAATTAAAACATTTTATGGATCTGATGGTGTTTCTTTAAAAAAATTAAATGTTTGAAAACATTGCTTTAAAATGTATTTTATGGTGAATTCCTTTGGTGGCAGGGGTGGGAATTGAACTAATAACCTACTTCTAATAAATGAACACAATTTAAAATTATAGCACCAATATACTGTAGTTAGAATCTGAGATATCAATTTAATTAGCACCCTACTCGTACAGGTGGGTCTCTCAAAACAAACACATAAGAAACAGAACTCGATCCTATAGCTCTGACTTCTGCTCACCACTGATATTAAGACTAGGACAGATCCCATCGCACCACATGTTAAAAAGACTACCATCTTGTAAGAAGCTGAAATTCATAAACGTCTTGTTCTCCCTCAGCTCTACTCCTAGTGTCAACAACCTTACCTAAAAGAAACTGTGAAGGGTAATTGAAATAATGGAACAAAGGTTACAATGATTTATGTATTTCAACATTTGTATCATGCTCTATCACTCTGAGCAGATTCTACAGGACCCCGTTGTGGAATGTTCTTTTAACCAAGAACCTAGTTCACGTTTCCATCATGGGTCTTTCTGCACTTCCTCCGGCTCTTGGCTGTTTAATTTCCTGTCTGAACAAGACTCACGAGGAGCTGAAATCTAGCTTCTTAGTGGTGCAATAATGGCATCCTCCACCTTTGTCTTTGGATTAAAGTACAAGGGCCTCATGCCTTTTCCCATCCCCACCAAATGTTTTAGTAATTACTTAAATGAATTAGCTGCTTGAGATAATTGGTTTTACTGGTGCCAGGACATTTCAGCTGATAGAATCACTTTTGTAAATGGCCAGTGTTTATAAGGCAGTTGCCACTGTTACTACCTTTTGCATTTAATTTCCATTTGATTGCCGTCACTACCCAAAATGCCACCAATGGCATGTCCATACTTCCAACAAAATGGCCTAAGTTCTACAAAAGCCCATGCTATTATAAATTTATTGATTTCTATACCTAAAACCATCTGGCCTGAAGGCCACTCTGAGTGGTTATAAATAGTTGCCTTGGGTCCTTGCGGGGAGAATGGCAGGATACAAATATTTTTAAATAAGCAAACGGGTCTGCTGTTGTTGCAACAGACTAGGGCCTTTGGAAACCTTAACTTTAGTGGTTTGGGCACTTTTCCAAACAGAGGAAAATTACTGGGATGTTGTAAGTATCCAGTGCTACAAGCAAGATACTGTACTGCTATTACATAACTAGCATGTGTATTTTGCAGCACCATTGACGGAGAATGAAACCACTCTGAAGTACAATGGATATTGTATTGAGCAGTGAGTGAGGCCTGACAACTTGCTGAAATGCATGTTTCACTCACAAGTGCCACTGCGTTCTGTCACAGCTCCAGTGACTACTGGAGGTCTATCAGTGAAGGTTTGAAGGCTGCAGCTGAAGATAGCAGAGTGGGCTTAAGAACAAAGGAAATTGATTATTACCAGGTTAAAAAAGATGCAGCCCGAGAGTACAGAACAAAAAGCACACCTTGTGGCATAGTTATGAAACTTTTCATACCTCTTCTTAACAACAGCAGTTGTTGTTGTGTGCTGTTAATTTGTCCTTGCCTTATGGCGACCCTCTTCATGAGTGATGTCCCAAATGTTTTGTCCTGATTAGCCTTGCTTAGCCATTTGTGAACTCCAGTCTGTGGGTTCTTTTAAGGAGTTGATCCATCTCTTCTTTGGTCTTCTTCTCCCAGCATTATTGTCCTTTCCAAAGACTCTTCGCTTCTTAGGATGTTACCAAACCAATGTTTCAACCTTTTCCTTCCAGAGAATGCAGGCTTGATCTGATGGAGGACCCACTAGTTTGTCATTCTGGAAGTTCATGGTATTACAAAGCTTTCCTCCAGTACATTTCAAACAAATCAGTTTTTCCTTGGTGTCTCTTTTATGTCCTGCTTTCACACCTATACGTGGTGATGGGAAATACAAGAGTTTGAATAATCTTGGTCTTTGTCTTCAATGACACATCCTTGATGTTTTTTTTTCTAATTCCTTCATTGCTGCCCTTCCAGGTCTGTGCTCGGCTATGGTCTCCATTTCGCTTGATGACTGAACTAAGATACAGAAAATCTCCATTTCAATGTCTTTATTGTTAAAGTGGTGTAGTTCTTCCATAGTTATGATTTTAGTCTTCTTATTGCTCACCTGCAGTCCTGCTTTGGCACTTTCATTTTTAACTTTCACTAAACTGTGCTGAACAACAGCCCAGCATTTAATGTGCTTATGTGTGCCAATTAATCTTGTTCATACTACTTTCTCATCAACAGGATGCAGTTTCTTTGGACTGCAGAATGGTTATAGGCAGGCAGAAGCATATGACTGAGGCTTCCGTAAATAAGAAGGAATATTGAGTAAGGCCTATTGGAGATCTCACCTCCCCCTATGAGGAGACAGGTGCAAGGAAGTACGTGTATCAGATTTGCTTATCCCACAGAAACCACTTCCTCTTGAAAACAGTACCCAAACATTTTGTGAGAAAAAGATTAGTATGCTACTTTTCGTTGATATGAAGAGCTGTCCGGACAAGTCTGTATTTTCTGTTTGTTCAGCAAATGGCTTGCAATAATAGACAGGTTGGGCATTAATTGGGGCCCTTTTCCTACAGGCTCCACGAGGTTCGCTCCAAGATCACCCGTGCGTGCGACTGTGCCACTGCTAACTCAATCATGTACGTCTTCTTCCTGGTGCCTTTCGAAAAAGTTCAGAAACGTGCCGCCGCGCGGACATAAACATCAGTTCCTTTTGTTTTCATAACCCGTGCCTGGAAGTGCAACAACGCCACAAACCGCTAAGCGAGTGGATGTGTTGATAAGCGTCCTGGAAATCCCAGAAGGATTGTACCAGTTCCCGAAAGGTTGTCAGGAAGCCGGGAGAGAGAAAGGGAAAGCAGCGAGCCGAAACACCCGCGCCCGCAGCCCTGCAGGCGGGTTAGGTGAAGGGAAGAGGGAGGGAGGGAAGGCGGGCTGGCGTGACGCGGGGCCCGGCCTCCCCCCCCTCCACCCCAGGTGTTCTGCTCTCCGCCCCGCTCGCCTTCCTCCCTCTGCCGGGGACCCGCGGAACGCCTCCCGCCTCCCGGGTGAAGGGCAACCTCCTCCGAGCGCCACCTCCTCTCCGGCGGGCATCGCGCCTTCCCTTCCCTTCCCTTCCTTCCTTCCTCCTCCCTCCCGCAGGTGTGCGGCGCCTCCCTCCCGATCGCCAACCGGCCGCGCCGAAAGCGAAGGCGTCACGAGGCGGAAGCAGAGCCAGCCCGAGTCTCCCGTGGACGGACAGGCACCGGCGCGGCGCGGCGCGACATGGCGGGGGAAGGCATCATCCGCTTCTTCCGAAACAGCCTCCGCCGGAGATCGGCCAGGAGAGGTGAGCGGCGTCCCAGGGCGAGCTACTCCTCGCCCCCCCCCAAGAAAAACAAACGCCTCCTCGTCAGTCAGCCGGACGCCAGCCCGGTTCTTTTCGGCGTCGCCTGGCCCCCCAGCGTAAACCTTTTTGGTACTTTGCAGAGCTGGTGCACTAGAGAGGAGACGTGTTTGTTCCCCTTTTGTGGGTGGTGGGGGGAGGCGGCGGGGGGGCGGTTAGTGGAGTGGAGGATCGGGCCCATTCCTGCTGCGAGCGCGAACTTAAGGAAAACTTCCAGTAATCAGCCGACCGAGGAACGCCCCGGGATCCGATCAGCCAGTCCTGTTCCCGGCTGGTTGGACGCCCCCCCTCCCCCGTCATCGCTGCTCCCTCCCCTTTCGGCAAGTTGAGCAAAACTCGGGAGTCGGAAAGTCCCCACTTTTTTTGAGGGCGCTGTGACGACGGAAGGACCCAGGTAGTCTCAAAAAGGCGAGACGGCAATGAAAATGACACTGGCCACTTCGGGGGAGCCATTGATTGCAAACGGCTGGGGTGGGAATGAATGACTGTTACTGAGGGGGGGGGCGGGGACTTTGCTTGTTTTCTTTTAAAGAGAGGGCGTGAAGCGTGAAATTAAAAAAAAAACAAAACAGTGACCCATTTCTGGGAAAACATACTTCCCGACTAAGAGGGCATAGGTGAGATAGCTTAGGGTGCAAATCTCTATAGGCATACTTGGAAGTAAGCCCTGATGGAATAATTCCAGGGACTCTCACAACTGGATAGGAGCGAATGAGGCTGTTGGTGATGCTTTCACACCATTGAACATGCGTGTTTATTGGAGGACTGGATCTGCTCAGTATTAATAATTGTTTCCAAGTTGATGGTGCATGTTTGCTTTATTTAATGCACGAACAGGGGTGTGATCCTTGTGTGTCAACATGGTGCTAATGGTTTCAAAAGGCAGGGGTTGTTCTCTATTCATTTATACTTGCAGGTGAGGTATGTTGATTATGCATCATATTAGCAACTGTGATATGGAGCAAGGGGATTAATTATCTGCTGTCTCCTGCGGCGTGCGCACGCGCGCACACACACACACACGCACACGCATACACATACGCACACACTTGTGAAGTTGGGTGGTCTATAAATATAAATAAATAATTTTCATATAGATATATGCTTGTACATATGTGGTGGTCACATACAGCTTAAAGAAAGCCAGCAACAACTAGGCAAAAATCTCAGATTGTTGTTATGGAAGGAGGCTTGCCTTCTTTGTGGAGTACCTATGATTTGGCAGGTACCCCACCTCTCTCTCTCTCTGTCTTTCTCTCTCCCTATTGATATTGATATTGTGTGTGTGTGTGTGTGTGTGTGTGTGAGAGAGAGAGAGAGAGAGAGAGAGAGAGAGAGAGAGTACAGAGAGAGAGAGAGAGAGAGGCAAATTGCATTTTGCAGTTTTACGGTTTCACAGGCTCCTTCCAGGTTCAGAATCATCTAAAATGTAAAGTACAAATGTGGGGTGAGCACAGGTACAGTACTGGACCATGTATTGGGGGATCCAAATTGGGGGAATCCACATTGACCTACTTGCCTATCACATATTTTGTCTAATGACATCTTGGAAACCCTTCCAAGCTGTGCAGGATGCAGAGCGTGGACTAATAATCCTATGCCACCTTCCAGGATCTGAAGACCCCTGGTCTTGGGCCTTCCACGGCCATAGGGTGTCGACTTGATGAAATAGCAGCTTCCATTGATAGTTAGGCTGGTTTATAGCAGTGACCCCATTCAGCAACAGCTGTTTCCCTACATATCATATGATCTGCCGAGTCACCTGCTCAAAGAAAACATGGAAGGGGTTTTCCCCAGGCACACCTTGTTCTGGGAATGTAGCTCTAGGTGCAAGCTACTTTCCATCCCCTGCCCTGTCATTAAAAAATGAATCATTAATCAGACTCAATTCAGAAGAGTCTTTACATAATGTCAAGTGGGAGATGGTTTCTACAGGTCTATTGGTTCTGCCAACTTAGGGTCATTTTACCTTTCATGGAGTGCTAATAGTTTTGGTGAGTTTTTCCTGTGGAGATGTTCTGACTTCTGTTCCCAGTATCCCTGACTGTTGGCCATGTTGTCTGAGAATTTGCAGGACAGCCTTCCCAAACACCTTCAAGGCCAAAGGCATTCATACAGTTATTAAAATGCAGGAGCACTGAGCTTCATTTTTTGTACTTAGATGCCCTGGAACAGTGATGGTGAACCATCAGCACTCCAGATGTTTTCGACCACAACTTCCAGAATTCCAAGACTGTATTGCCAATGACAGAGGACTGTGGGAGTTGTGATCCAAAACATCTGGAGTGCCAAAGGTTCGCCACCACTGCCCTAGAACATAAACTCTTAATTTGTGTCTGTAGGGCACAATAATTTATTTTAACACCTTAGTACTGCCTCTTTGAGGTTTCAAGGGGGTAAGCATCATAACAGGTTCAAAAAAATCAGTGTGAACTGAAAGTCCTGCTTGATGAATTACTCCCCCTTTTCTGTTACCTGTACATTCTTGGAATGTGTTGCTTCTAGACTCCAGCCAGGCAGGTATGAAAAACTGCTATAGCAGCTGCAAAAATCAGAACATCTAATCTAAGTCCAAGTTGTTGCTGCAATCTATTGTACACTGCCCAGAGTTCCCAAGGGAAAATTGGGTGGTTAATAAGCATAAAAATAAAAAAAATAAATAAATTCTCTGACTGCCAGAACTATTGTAATAAATGTTCTACAATGGCTGATTGCTCTGTTTCCTTTCTGGCTGCAACAACATGAATTTGCTTCCTGGGTGGTGTGCTAATTCTTTGTTCTTGCACCTGACTTGTTTGATGCAACTGTGGTTTACTCTTTTCTTTTGTGGTAGAGCCCTAGCAACTTTTGTGCTGTGGTTAAAAAAAACAGAATTAAGAAATTCTGCTCAACAGCTAAAAGCCTGCATAGAATGCCAGAGGCATTCATAACAAGTGTGTAGATCACCTGATTTTGAGTCTTTATGTTGACACCAGGGATGGGCAGAATGCAATTCAGGATCTGTTTGGCCAACACTGTTCTGTGCTTTTTAGGGTTTTTGACTCTCACTCAGTGGAGATGCTGTAAACCAGTGGTTCTCAATCTGTTGGCCCCCAGATGTTCCTGGACTGCAACCCCCAGAAATCCCTTCTAGCACAGCGAGTGGTGGAGGCTTCTGGGAGCTGCAGTCCAGGAACATCTGGGGACCCACAGGTTAAGAACCACTGCCGTAAGCAAATCTGATCTTGCCTGATTTCAGAAGCTAAGCAGGGTTGGTCCCTGGTTAGTACTTGGATGGGAGACCACCAGGGAATACCAGGTGCTGTAGGTGCCTGGAGTAGGAAAAGGCAAACCACTCCAATATTCCTGCCAAGAAAACTCCATAGACATGGGGTCATGAAGAGGCGGTCACGACTGTAACAACACAACACAACACACATGCATGCACGCATGCGCACACAGACAGACAGAGTGGACAACTAGGGGAGGAAAGCCCCACCCCACCCCATGGAAGATTGCTGAAAGAGAAATTGAAGGCCATGTGCTCATTAGAGTACAAGAGGGATGGGTTGTTTGTGACCCTCTGGTGCCCCCTTGATCACCCTCTGTCTTGGTTGTGCTGGTGGGATTTAGTGGTGAAAAACTGTAAAGAGAGTGCAATCACCAGCCCAGGGATAGAGAGGTACTGTGTGTGTTTAGAAGAGTTGGCTTGTTTATTTGACAAGGCTGAGAACATTCTTTAACTGACTGAATGAGCTAACTCCAGAAAAGAACCAGACACAGTAAAGCTTTGAAGGGATTTACAGCCCAGGTCCAGAAAAAACAAGCTTGTGAAAGACTATGGGACAGATAGTCTAGTAAGTATGCCTAGACTTAAGTGGAACTTTTGACTAGATAATCATGCCCCAAAGGAATAGAAGTGTCATTCTATTTTGGCAGCAGGGAAGAGAAGATGAAAGTATTTCTTATTCAGGGTGTCTATTTTATGAGGTCAATATAACATCCAGTTATGTTGGTTCAAAAGCAAGCATTTCACACAGTTGCCTGGTTAACCTCTCATCCCATTGATTTGTGTCCTTGTAATAACAGGAACTGGCAAACCACTCCAGTATTCCTTCCAAGAAAACTCCATGGACACGGAGTCATGAAGAGTCGGTCACGACTGTAATGACACAACATACACACACACAATAACAGCATCCACATATTCATCACATTTTCCCTCCTTCAAGCAATTTTGGAAAATTGCAGTTTACTTTTGTTTACTTTTTTGATGCATAATTTGCAATTTGAAACTGTGGGTCAACTGGTGCTTAGATAATGAATCTCCAAAAACATAATTCCAAAAAATAATTTCCCTAGTGTATAAGAGTGTATGTTATAAGCCCAAAGTATGCATCTGCACTGAGGCTGATCACTGCGTTTTTGCA
Organism: Phrynocephalus forsythii; assembly: GCA_029282475.1. NCBI lineage: Eukaryota > Metazoa > Chordata > Lepidosauria > Squamata > Agamidae > Phrynocephalus > Phrynocephalus forsythii. The sequence continues at coordinate 88,529,126 of JAPFRF010000005.1, read as the reverse complement.
TATCCTGTCCTTGCCATCTTCTAACCAGCCCACTCTGCTGGTGGACAAGTCTTCTGCATCTTGGCATTTGGCACCCTTTTCTGTTCCTGGGGAATGTGCCTGTTGTGTTTCTGGGCTCAACAGTTTGTGCAGTTAGGAGCTACCCCCAGGTCAAGTGATTCATGCAGGAATATAATTCCTTTTACACACTCCAACGGAAGCATAATTAACTGGGTGTGAAAGTGTAGTACAGTGGAACCTTGACTTACGTCATTAATCCGTTCCAGTGGTCTAGACTTAAGTCAAACAGGACTTAAGTCAAACGAACGTTTCCCCAGAAAAAGATTAATCCATTCCAGATGATGAAAAAGACTCCCGAAAACAGCAATTTAACACAAATTTGACTGGGATAGGAGATTCCTTCTGGAGATGTAAATGAAATGTCTCTTCAAAGAGAGGAGGAGGCAGTGGAATTATAGTCCACAAGTTATATGCCTCCACTTTTTAATGTTCATAGCAACAATGTCTAACATTTAAGTTTTACTGATTTTTAACCTGACGTTCCAAGTTCTGAACAACTCGATGCCTACCATTAGAGTCCCACAACTTTACAGCTCCCCAACTAAAATGCTTCCATTGTGGACCAGTGCATCCAGATTTTTACAAGACTGAGCCGACTGTCTTAGGCCAGCCCCAAGCTCCTGGCCCTTCTTCTCCTCCGGCAGCAGCGGCGGCTTCGGTGAGGCTGAGGACCAGATCCAGGTGCTCTGAGCTGGCCTCGCCGAAGCCACCGCTACGGGAGGAGGGGAAGAAGGCAGGAGCAGTTTGGAGGCAGCAGCCGCGATGCTGGGTTGTGGCTGCCACCCCATTCCGGTGCCTTGCGCCGGGGCTCCGAGATGTAAGTCAAAGCCTGCGACTCAAGTCAAACAGGCCCCTTCTTGCTGCAAGTCAAATATGATGCAAGTCAAGCAGTATGTAAGTCAAGGTTCCACTGTATATCTTCATGTGCTTGAAATGTATCAAAAGTTCAGAAGTACTGCTCCATATAAATAAGGAAAATTGTGTAACAGTGTAGCATGACTAAGAAAAAGTTTGGTCTAAGAACGGATTAGCAGTGATGGGCGTCATTGTCATTATTTTCTAAACGTTCAGAATAATTTACACAACTATTTCAGCACTCTTTGCAACAATCTTGCTCAACATTGGTATTCCTTTGTCACTGCTGGGTGAAAGACAGAGGTTGGAGAAAAAAGTAAGTTTTGTAAATCCTTCCAAAGAGTTCAAGGTGGCTCTGAAATTTGGACTAGGTGGTGACTTTATTGTCTTAAATATGGTGCTGCAGTTTCTGCCAGAGGTGTATACAAAGGGATGAGGAACCCAAATCAACAGTCATTGAAAGTTATCTGGCATTGCCTCTGTAGCATGTGGTATAATAGTGATTCCCAATATTGGGTAATCCAGATGTTGTTGGATTGCAACTCCCAAAAATCCCAACCAGCACAGCTAGTAGTAAAGGCTTTTGGGAGTTGCTATCCAAGAACACCTAGATTATGCAAGGTTGTAAACTTCTGTGTTAGAAGATCAAAAGCCTTCAGGTCCAGCTCCAACATTTTCAAACTCACACATACTTCTTTTTAATGTAATAAAACATTTAATATATTTTGGATGATTTAATGTATCAAGATAGAGGACCCCACCACAAAGTGGGACAAACACTAAGAAAAATAAGGTTTAATGTATCAAGACAAATATAGGCAATAAATATCTCCTGAATAGGAAACATAATCTGTATGATTAAAAACAGATTACCCAGAAAACAAGCAGTAAGACTGATTGGGAGAACATTGTTTAGATCATCAAAACCTCCTTTTGTAGAACTTCCCACAAAGAAAGGGAGAGTGCCTGTAGAAGAACAAAGAACATGATGATTCTATATTTCTGCTCACAGTGACTGTTCTGAATGGGGACAACCTACTAACAATTAAGGGCATCTTCTCCACAGGTGATGTTTCACCAAAACCAACATGTGGCTTACATTGGCCGGAAGAAGAAGTAACACAGTGGCAAAAAGCAACCCAAAACCATACCCTCACTGTTTTCCCCCTCTGTTATGTAATAGGTGGTTGAAATCAGGGGACATTTGGTTACAGCTCTTCAGATGACATTGTTATGGAATATGGCTATTGTAGATCCAGGGTTCTGCAATCAAATGGGACCTTGATGGACTGTTTTGCCTTGTTGCATGGTGTTTCATGAAAATGAAAATATGAATGTCCAGAGGGCCCGTTCCCAGTAGCATCAGTTGGGCAACTTCTGGAGTTCCACCTCGGATCTCTGCTAGCCCACCCCCACATGAAACAAAATTGAAATGATACAAAACAAAACACCCACTTAAAATTCATTTTAATGGAGAATTGTACTGACACAATCTGCCTCCCTGCTCCTGTTTTTTTGCTCTTGGAAGTCTTGAGACTGCCTGATTTCCATTCCTGTTTTCAATGGGAGAGGGAATGGATTAAAAGGCATGGCCATTGGAAGTGCTGTATGTATGCGGTTAAGCCATTGGCACAGCACTTGGAACACCAGTGATCAATCACATGATTTGTGCAGTCAAAAGATCCCATTTTCAGTTCCTTCCAGGTAGGCCTGGAAAAACTCAGTGTGCAGTACAGGGCTAGAAAGACTTGAGTCTAGTTCAAGATAAGTCAGTTTCCTCTTTTCCTGAGTTACTCTTTTCTGTTCAGATCCTGCTATGAGGTCTACTGTTGTTGCATGAACGAGTCTTCTGTTTGCATTACAGAAGAACACCTGGGTGACCTTCCTGCAGAAAGCAGACCGGCAGCTGGAGATAGAAGCAGCTTCCCTAATTCTGCTGGACACCTGTTCTTTGAGTATTTAGTTTTGGTCTCACTTAAAAAGAATTCTAATGGAGATTATGAACCCAAAATTACCTATCAATTTCCAAAGGTAAGATATCTAGAATGATTATGATTATGGAACAGATCTGTCGGTAGACTTTTTCACATGTTCTGCCTTCAAAAAAATGAAGATATATTAGCTTGTGTGTTTGTGAAGATAGAAGTCTGGGTGCAGGTTCTGCTCTGGCTTAAACATAGCTGTTTAGACATCTGCAATAACCATGAATTATATAGTATATTTTTAGTATACAGTTGCAAACCCACACAGGTTTGTGGCAAAAGGGGTGTGAAAGGGTGGTGGGTAGTCTGATCACTGTTGGTTGATGCAGTTAACTCTGATAAGTCCAGGTATCAGGGGGAAAACACCCTGCAGAACACACACACAGACACACAGACACACAGACACACACAGACACACAGACACACACACACACACACACACAGAGAGAGAGAGAGAGAGAGAGAGAGAGACACACACACACACACGCACACACACACACACACACACTGAAGAAGTGCACAAGTCCATGAAATGTTACATTAAAATGTGGAAGTTAGTCTTTAAGGTGCCACATGTCTTTTGTCTTTTGTTTTGTTTTATTTTTCTTTGATCTTTGCCTGGAATAATAGAGAGTGTGCATATCTTTTGGCATTCTTTTGATAAAGACTGTGTCATTTGATTACTGGTCTGAAAGGCAGCCAGGGAGAAACTCTTCCTGCTGGGCCAGACTTAGGGGACTGGGTTCCCTACCTGCTGTTAATGAAAATCAGTTCTGGGAGGTAGAGTTCTTTTAACTCTTGAAAAAGCAGAAGAGTAGAATGTACCAACTTCCATTTGGAATGGAAGTTAGTTAAAATATAAGAAGGATTTACCAATGTTTTGAATGAGGAAAAGGGTTGATCTGTGATCCAAATAACTTGGAGTTACAGCTCCAAACATAATGTTCTGCTGTAAAACAAAGTTTTTATTTCTCTTCAGGAAATATCTGATGAGGCTGGATTGCTCAAAGCATATTTTCCCTGCCTTTTGTGGTACAGTAGGCTGATCCCCAGGCACCGCGGTTTCATTGTTGAGCCAAATCCCAATATTGTGTTTCTTGGATGCTGCATGTCCCTGCCTTAAGATGCCCACTCAGGTTCCCAATTGCATCAAATTATCTTGACACAGTTCCCCATCTTCTTCATCTAATGAAATGTCAAAGCGGCATAAAAAGTTCTTACCTTCTCTGGCTTTGTTTCTTTAAGCTGTGTTGTTGCCACATCACAGCATTTTCTGCCTCCTTTCCCTTAGGCCTCATTGATGGGCCTAACATCGACTGTATGCCTCCTTTATTTCCGACTGTACACTAAGTACAGTGGCAGAAACCTCTGAGGTGAGATATACGGTGACTACCTCATCGGAAACTAGATTGTAGGCTTGAGAAGCTAGCATAATGGATTGAAGTGAGGCCACCCATTCAAAGAATCATAGAATCGCAGAGTTGGAAGAGACCTCAAAGGCCACCCAGTCCAACCCCCTGCCATGCAGGAACCCCCATCAAAGTACCCCCGACAGATGGCCATCCAGCCTCTGCTTAAACACCTCCAAAGAAGGAGACTCCATCACCCTCCATGGAAGCACATTCCATTGCCAAACAGCTCTAACCATCAGGAAGTTCTTCCTAATGTTCAAATGGAATCTCTTTTCCTGTAATTTGAAACCATTGCTCTGAGTCCTAGTTTCTGAAGTCATGGAAAACAACCCAGGCCCCACTTTGATTTGACATCCTTTCAAACATTTAAACATGTCTATCATATGCCCTCTAAGCCTTCTCTTTTTAAGACTAAACATTCCCAGATCCCTGAGCCGCTCCTCATAAGACATATGTACCAGACCTTTAACCATCCTGGTCACCCTCCTCTGGAACCACTCGAGGTTGTCAACATCCTTTTTAAATTGAGGAGTGCAGAACTGGACACAGTTCTCCAGGTGAGGTCTGACCAGAGCAGAATAGAGTGGTACTATCACCTCCCTTGCTCTAGAAACTATGCTTCTTTTGATGCAACCAAGAATCGCATTGGCTTTCTTGGATGCCGCGTCACACTGCTGACTCATGTTCAATTTGTGGTCCACCCAGACTCCCAGATCCCTTTCACAGGTACTATTCTCCAGCCAGATGTCTCCCATCCTATATCTATGCAATTCGTTTTTTCTGTCTAGATGCAGAACCCTACATTTCTCTCTCATTCTATTTGCTTTAGCCCAGCACTCTAATCTGTCAAGGTCGTTTTGGATTTTCATGCTATCCTCTAGGGAATTAGCCATCCCTCTCAATTTGGTATCATCTGCAAATTTAATCAGTCTACTCTCTTTTCCTTCACCCAAGTCATTAATAAAGATGTTGAATAGCACCGGAACCAGAACTGAACCCTGGGGCACCCCACTGGTCATGTCTCTCCATCCTGAGGAGAAGCCATTTACGATCACACAATTACAAATCCACCTAACAGTAGCATTGTCTATCCCACATTCTCCTTACTTCTTTGCAAGTATGTCACAGGGAACTTCACGACAGAGGACCTTGAGCGGATTCCGCTGCCTGAGCCGCCCCTCTTGACTAAAGAATTAAATCAAATACAGGTTAAAAGAGAGGAGGTTTTAGGACTAATTGATAAATTGAGGATTAACAAGTCAGCAGGCCCAGATGGCATCCACCCAAGGGTTATTAGGGAACTGAGAAATGAAATTGCAGATCTCTTAACGGTTATATGCAACTTGTCTCTTAAAACGGCCACAGTGCCAGAGGACTGGAGGATAGCAGATGTCACACCAATTTTTAAAAAGGAAGGAGGGGGACCCAGGAAACTACAGGCAGTTAGCCTTACATCTGTCCCAGGGAAGATGGAAGGCCTCATCCAAGAGAAAATCTTAAAACACATAAAAGAACAAACCTTGCTGAGAGAAAATCAGCATGGCTTCTGTAAGGGTAAATCTTGTCTTACAAACCTTTTAGAATTTTTGAAAAGGTCAACAGGCACGTGGATTTGGGTGAACCGGTGGACATAGTCTATCTGGATTTTCAAAGGCTTTTGACACAGTCCCTCACCAAAGGCTGCTGAAAATTGCATAGTCAGGGGATAAGAAGGTCCTCTTATGGATTGAGAACTGGTTGAGATCCCGGAAACAAAGAGTAGGTGTCAATGGGAAATTTTCACAATGGAGAGAAGTAAAAAGCGGTGTCTGCTTTTCAATCTGTTCATAAATGACCTGGAGACAGGGATGCAGATGACACAAAACTTTTCCGTGTGGTAAAAACCAGAGAAGATTGTGAAGAGCTCCAGAAGGATCAGGCTGAGAAATGGCAAATGCATTTTAATGTAACCAAATGTAAAGTAATGCATATTGGCAAAAAATCCAAACTTCATCTATCAACTCATGGGCTCTGAGTTATCCGTGACGGATCAGGAAAGAGATCTTGGTGTGTTGGTGGACAGCTCCATGAAGGTGTCTCCCCCCTGTTTGTGCAGGGGATTGAAAATAAAACAGCCAACATTATAATGCCGTTATACAAAACAATAGTAAGGCCCCACCTGAGTATTGTGTACAACATGTCTCAAGAAAGACATAGTGGAACTGGAAAAGGTGCAGAAGAGAGCGACTAAAATGAAAGGACACTAAAACAAGCAATTACAAAATAATGCAGGGTATGAGTAAAGTGGATAGAGGGCTCTTCTCCCTCTCTCAAAATACCAGAACTAGGGGTGAGTGCTAGATAAGAACTGACAAAAGAAAATACGTTGTAATGTCGAACTCCCTGCCACAGGATGTTGATGGCATCTGGCCTGGATGCCTTCAAAAGGGGATTGGACAGATTCCAGAGGAAAAGTCCATCACGGGTTACAAACCATGATGGAGATATGTAATCTCTAGGCTTTAAACCAGGGTAGTTCAAGGGCCAGATGCAGGGGAGTGGTATCAGGAGACAGATATCTAGTCTCATGCGCTCCCAAACGCATCTGGTGGGGCTGCTGTGAGATACAGGAAGCTGGACTAGATGGGCCTTTGGCCTGATCCAGCATGGCTCTTCTTATGTTCTTATGTTAACTGTATTGAAGGCCTTACTGAAATCAAGATAAAAGTCTCAGAAGCAGTTGCAGGTTGTGATGAGGGCAATTAAACAACTGTCTGAACATACCCAAGAAAATTGACAGGCATTTGGCCCTAGGAATGAGACATCCCAGTTTTCCATCCTGTTTGTCCACTGAACGACTTTCAGTATGCACATGTTTTGAAAGGACACATGAGCAATTAGTGAATTGTTATATCTGGACATGTCCCCTGATTGCCCAAATAAACAAACAAAAATGCTGTGGTAGATATTGGATTCTATCTTTTCCAGATTTAGAGCTGGGCTTTACCAAAATAATTATGTATGCTGGGAATACTTGAATCTGTGCCAAGGAGACTCTTGGGAATGTGAAAACAGACTTGCTCAAAACCTCTCACTCCATTCTTCACATCTTTTGTTAAAGTTGGTGTAACAACATTGTTGTAAAAACCGAAACCACGTTCCTATGTGGCTTTGTTTTACATGGCTTCATTTCACACTGCAGCAATTTTGCCTTATCTGAGCGTATCTGTATACCACACAGCCTGTGCTGTGAGGGAGAGCACCGAGTGTCTGGCGGCTTCAAATTCAAGCTTTATCTTGTATCAGTGCTACAGGCTATGTAGAAAACACCAGCCAGTGTTCAGCGCAGGAAATAGATAAGCTACATTTAATATGTAACCTGTTAAACTAGTCTCAAGGGTGACGTTCATTATGCAGAGAGACTTACTGATGCCCTGAAATTCCACACCCAGGAACACAATCTGGCTCAAGGGAGGATCCTTGTTATCTGTCAGGGGCAAGGAACCTGCAACTCTTGCCATCCCTCACTATTATCCAAGCAAGGACTAATAGGAATCGAAGTCCAGTCCCATCCGTAAAATGACAGGTTCCTAAATGTGACCTGTGTCTAACTCCCTCAGACAAATGAGCAAACAAGATCTCTCCATATCAGGAAGAAGGTGTCCACAGTCAGGGGCTAGCAGCACTTCACTCTCCTTTGGATGGGAGGACGGTGAGCAGAGAGATCTCAATTGTTGGGTCTTCCTGTCTGGCATTTGCTCCCTTTGATTGGCACACTGGGACTTTGGCAGTGTAATGCTTGCCTGCCGGTGTGGGTCACTATCACCTCAGTCTTCAACATAGCTTCAACCCACATGGAGGATATACTCGGAGTCAGATCAAAAAGTTAATACTTCCTCTTCTGACTAGAAGCAGGTCTGGGCATTCTCAGGCAATCATCTTTCTCATCCCTGATAAGAGTGGAGGGTTGCATATGAGCAAGATCTCGCAAGTGCTTATGGTGCTGATTGAATTCTGCATGAGAGGGCAAGAGCAGTCCTGGATCGGAACAATTCTCTTTCCAGAATTCATCTGCTATACTGGCCATCCAGATGCCTATTGGAAATGTACAAGCAGAGTGTGAGTGCAACAGCATCTTTCTTCTCACATTCCAACCCAAATTAAAACGGCCTCTGAACTTAGGGACCGTGTCACTAGTAAGTAGCCAACACCACTGATGATCACATTGCAGCCATAACTGGTAACCATTGATAGCCTTGGCCACCATGCCTCCTCAAGGGCTGCAGTTTCCTTTATGCACCCGCCCAGGTGTTAAGGTAATCAGAAGATACCTTTTTCTCCTTCAAAAGTACATTTGGTGGGGGGATAGGAGATGGCCTATTCTGTTGCAGCTCCCAGGCTCTGGAGCTCCCAACAGGAGACTAGACTGGCCCCATCTTTACTGTCCTTCCACCTTTCTCTTTGGACAGGCTTTTGTTCATTTATATATTTATTGGATTTATAAAATGTACCACCCCTCTAGCAACAAAGGCCACTCTGGGCCTTCAAAAAAGCAGTGTGCTGACCCAGAAGAACAAGGGACCAGCCTGAGACCCAGAGCCGCTGGAAGAACCTGGTCATTCCCTACATGGCTGGAATGTCTGAAAAGCTCAAAAGGATGTTTGACAAATACCACATCTCTGTTTATTTCAAACCCACAAACATATCAAGGCAGAGACTTGTCCACCCAAAGGATCCGACACCATAAAACACAAAAGAAGCAATATAGTATATTGCCAAAAGTATACTGCGAAAAGTTTCAATCTCTCAAGAAAAAAAAATCCAGTTGCCATGACTCAACTTCCAGATAAACTCACCTAGATGACTGAGAATCTTCAGACATATCACTCTGGGCAGTTTAGTGACTAGCTCTCTCAGAGCATTTTTTAAAAATGGATTGTTGTGCCTTGTTGCTTTTAAATGCCTTTTTAGTACTGATTTTATATATTACATTTAATATAATATTTGTTTAATTCCTTTTAAAATATTTGTATATTTACTGTTTTTAGCTTTTAAATGTCCTATTAATGATATAAGCTGCCTTGGGTCCTTTTAAAGGAGAAAGGCAGGATAAAATATTTTAAATAAATAAATAAATAAAATCCTCTGCAATGTGTACAAATACTCCAAGAATGACGATAAAAATGTACATGTGCCAAGTGAGAAGAAGGGTTGTACTAATCGGTAAGAACTGATCTCAGAAATTGTTCTCAGGCTTTTCTCGCTGGCTGTCCTTCTTAGAGGCGAACACAGGCATTTTGTTTCCTTTCAGCTGAGTTGTGGGAAAGCAGCCTCTTTCATTTTCTCCTTTCCTTGTGTTCTTCAGCGTGAGAATTTGATGAGAGGGCAGCGTGAAGAGGAGGAGAGGCTGCTCAAGGCCATTCCCCTGTTCTGTTTTCCAGATGGCAATGAATGGACACCACTCTTGGAATGTAACAGGTAGCTATCCCGAGGAGCTGGTATTCTTGTCACACATTAAGACACCAAAACCACACACTTATGCTTCGCTTTGAAGGCAATAGCTCCAGCTGAAATGTTTCAGAGTGGACATTACATGTACACCAGGGTTGTGATCCTGGTTTCGCTTTAGCCCCTGTTGATGTTTAGGGAGTGAGTTTGTAATGCTGTTTTGCAAAGGACTGAAGTTGAATAGGAGTCATCATAATCTGTCTAGGATTTCAATGCATCTGAAGGACACCTGGTTGGGGAAAGCGGCCACTAGGTTATTTGGCCTGAAAACATGGCATCTGTACTCACTTTGAATGGTTAAAAGGTATCTGCTACAGATTTTAAAATGAATATTGCTTTGATGGCTTCCTAGTTATACAGTAGTGAATGAGGGCACCTGGACTGCTGGTTAAGAGAACAAATTTTGGTTCTGAATAGCACTGCAAGCTTTGTTGGAATAGAGCACCAACATACATATGTATTCATTGCTTTCTCCCTCTCTTAGTTTGTATGCAAATTGGTATGTTCCCCCTTTCCTTCTATTTCTGAGGTTCTTTCCTAATTCCTACATTGCAATAACCCTGGACCATTTTGTGTAGGATTACCCTGTGCCACTTGGCATCTGAACTCACAGCCTTTTCCCTCCTCCTTTCCAGTGAAACATTTTCATTTGTTCTTACCAATGTTGATGGAAGTAGAAAGATTGGCTACTGCAGGAGGCTGCTGGTAAATATTTTTATCTTCCTTTCCCTTCCTTTTGAAATTTTTCCTGATTTTGCATCATTGAGCCAACATACTTCTTGAAGTCAGAAACAAATCTGAAATGATTCTTTATTATTCAACAATAGAATAAATTGTGTTCTGGTTAAGAGTTCCAAGAAAAGAATATATTAATGCACATTTAAATCAAAGCACTAGGGTTAGTTTTGAATGAAGTGGCAAGCATGTGTCTGACACCAATTACACTGCAGTGGAATTCACGTGGTTGAAGTTAAGTTCCTTCTGTATAGGAAATGAGCATGTTAGGAAGAAGGAACCACCAGCAAACTGGACTTCTGTAAATAGATGCAACTCGCAACCTTTCATCTGAAAATATATATTGGGTTAAACAGGGTGGTATAACTGGAGGAAGATCCAGAAATAAGAAATCTGATGCACCAAATAAAGGTGGCTCCCAATCTGGGGTCCCTAGGTGTTGTTGTACTACCTGACCAGTGAACAGAGGTTCTGGAAGTTTTAGTCCAGCAGCATCTGGGGACTCAAATGAGTCGCAACCATAGAAGACCTGAGGTAATTTCTACCACATTTCCTACAAATAAAAAACATTCTGGATCAACATAGTAAGAAACATGTGAATTGAGTCAGCACAATTTCCTAAAGTGGACATGGAAAAAGTAATAGTAGCAAAAAATGGTGACATGCATGTAAAACATAATTGAAAGAAATATTTAACAGTTCCAGCAAAACAGGCCTGTGTGTGAATTACCTTGGACAAGAAACCACCACTGAGAAAGCCTTTGTTGTTGTTGTTGTTGTTGTTGTTGTTGTTGTTGTTGTTGTTGTTGTTGTTGTTGTTTTGTTGTTGTTGTTGTTGTATGATAATGACACTAGTGGCTTATGAAAAGCACTGCTGTTGATTCCTGTGCCTTATACAGATGTCTTGAAATGAGTCTAGATAATCCAGATTATTTTAGATCTCTTGGATCTGATATGCCACAGCCTGGTTGGGGTTGGTAAATATGAAACTACTATAATGTCCCAAGACTAAGGAGATGGCAAGGTTTCTGAATGGTGATTTTTTTCATTGATTATTAATGGTTCTACTCTTGTGCACTAAAGTTTACTTCTTTCTTTAAAGTTCTGTAATCTACCTTCAATTTTTAAGGCTGATTTATAGATAAGTGAAACATGGTAGTTCCTGGGCTTAGGTGTGTGTGTGACAAAGATCAAATGAATGGAGAGTAGAAACAAATGTAAATTGTTAACTTGGCAGTGATCTGTTCTGATCAAAGGCCTGAACCAAAACTTCCACTTAACAAATTATATTCAGTGCCAGAGAGCTGATCCAGTCTCTTGCCACAACCTTTGAGCCCAATGCCTGCTTGAACACAAAAGTGTTTCTATAAGATTGTGGACAATACATGCTAAGGACATTACATGTTCAAGTACCTCAGCATGATAAGCCCGAGGGGCTAATGCCCTTTCTAAAAGTCCTTATATTTGCAGGCAGAGGGACTGTCAGATATTAGAATGATTTTTACCTATTCTGTTCCAGCTGCCCTAAAACAGATGTGTTGTCATTATGTGCCATCAAGTTGCTTCTAATTTATAGTGACCTTAATAGGATTTTCACAGTGTGTGTGTAAAAATATTCAAGTAGTTTACCATAGCCGTCTGTCGGTGGGTTCCTGCGGGCAGGGGGAATTTGAACCAGGTTTTCCTGAGTCCTTGTCAAGTGTAAACCTAGTGAACAAGTTCAGAATGGATCAGACAACTGGCAAGGAACACAGAATTCTTATGGACTACTGCAAGCTTACTATTGCCCTGTCCATTGACTCTAAACTGCCCCTCTGTAGAAATACCTAGTTAAATATCCGTGAGACTGAATCGGCTTTGTTGCATTGCTACATAGACCACATCAGGTCTTTTTTTTTTTTGCTTGATCCTATTATGAATTATGTTCTATTTTGGACCACTTTCCAGGGATTTAATTTAGATATCCGAATTTAAATTATTTCTGAATTCATTGTTAAAATCGGAGGATGACAAAAGGAGCCATACAGTTCGACAAATGGAATGGAATGGATGCCCTTGCTTGCTGTCTCTGTAAAACGTGCAAAGGAGAAAAGTCTTGGTTCTTTCTAGGTCATGAAAATGGGCAGGCCCTATTAGGAGGAACTGGAAGAAATTGTATGAAAACTACCAGATTCTGCTCTAAGATGTGTGAAACATGTGAACGCAAGGTGGGATAAATGCAGTACAGGTTCACATTAGTAGCAAAAGGGCCCATCCAGATGGAAGTTAGAATTGTCTGATTCATGCTAAAAATGTTATCTTAAATGTTTTATCTGTTTTATCTCTCACATGAACAAACCTTCCATTCACGTTGGTTAGGAGAGCTCCAGATTGCATGCACACACACACACCTTTACCTCCCCAGCCCAGAAATAAAGAGGCGAGACAAGTTTGATTGGGGTAAAACTTCTATGCCTAAAATCTGTCAAGGGGACTTGAACCGTAGCGTGAGCAGGTGATGGCAGGATAAATTATATCCTTCCTTTTCTTGGTTGGATTCAGTGAGATTCATTTCTCAGAAGGATGCTGCCCACCTGTTCAGCATCCTTCCAACATCTGTGAATCTGCTAGCCCATAATAGCCCTCCGTTCAGCCTAATATTATCTAATGACTCTATTTTAACCCTAAACCTACTGATGACTTTTAAGTTTATCCGAGGGCTGTCAAGTGCCTTAGGGCGACTTACCAAAGGCATACCTGAATACCAGTACCTCTTGCATTCTGCCAAATTGTGATCGAGAATTAATTCAATTTGTTACTAAGCAAATGGCATTTAAGAAAGATTACAAATAGCTAGTTACATGCCCGTCTGGACATGTCCTAAGAATGGATGTAGGAAGAGGATGGTTCAGGCTGCCAAAGCAATGGGTATGTTCCGTATCAGATACAATCATCATAGAATTATCCTTCTGCAAAACATGGACCCTTGGCCTGTTGCAATCTCTGTAAAATATTTATATCACAGGATCCAGAGTTGTTTTACAGTTTCTAGCAAGCGCACTTTTATTACACCAGCCTCACAAAATATTTGAGGGGACTGTTCAGGGGCATAGTGTGAGACTGATTCTGTATGCATATTTAAAGAGTTCCTTATTTTTGGGACACAAATAAAGTTTTCTGCGTAATAATAACAGCAAAAGATTCCCATATTCCTGAGTACTTGCATACCATTCATAATTGAAAGAGCATCTTTGTCATGCTGCTGCCTAACTCAATGAATTAATTTCAGGCTTCACTGTTTGGTACCTTCCAAATATTTTGACTACGGTTCCCACTGTCCTCTTCCCTTGGCCATACTGACAGGTAGTGAGGGTGTGTGTGGAATAAGAGAATATTTCGACAGGATTCTTGGTGATTCCTTTATTGTTCAAAGGCTATGGTTATAGAAACATCTGGGGGTTCTGTACTGCCAGTGTCATCAGATCTCCTAAAGGTAGAATTCAGCACTCCAGATATCCAATTTCAATGCAGGGATGGGCAAGATGAATGGGGAACAACATCAGCATAAAGAACCACATTTATGGCCTGATTGGCCCAGAGATAGGAGATGTGCTGAAGAGGGGACTGTTGGGAGGTCGAAGATGTTCTGTCCGGGAGACTGATTTGGATCTGCTTCCATTCTGTAGAACTGAAAAACAATTAGCCAGAACTCTGTGTCCTACATTAGAAAGAAGATTTGGATTCTGGCCAAGATCCTTGAGCCGAGCCCTCATTCCAAATGACGTAATACAAGTTTTTCCTTGGGCAGTTTCAGATAAATGCAATAGCTGTGGATTATACTGCATCAGAGTCCTTTAAAGGAGAAAGGAATGCTAAAAATATTTTTTGAAAAATAAACATCAAGAATGATTAAGACAGTTGGTCTTGAATTGCTTGCTGCGTATTTTAGTTTTAGTAACTATTGTGTTGATTTATACAAAGGAACAAATGAGAAAATGAGCTGTGTTGTGCAAAGGATAAGTCAAATGCCTGTGGAAAGGGATTTGCAATTCGAATAGAAAAGGCAAGAAAGAAGTGGAGGCAAAGATTGCTCCTTGTTTGTAAGGACCGGATAAATTTCTTTTCTTAGAAGCCTCAGCCAGTATAGTCAATGTGAGATTGTGGTAGTCCAAAGAAATACCTTTACAAAGTTCTGCCAATGGGGCAGCTGACAAATATATTTTTGAGTGAAGAGCCGCAGGGTGAGGCAATTTTATATATGGGATGGAGCTGGGATTTCTCCTTAAGAGTACCTGTTGCTCTGGTTGGTCATTTTCCTCCCCAAAAGGCATTTCGGAGGAAATACAGTATCAGAAACAGAATCATGATTAAAGCAGGACGTAATCATTTTAAAATATTGCAGTAGAAAGCGGTGCCAAAGTGGTTGACTTCCTTCAGCAGCCACTAAGCAAATGAGCTGCTTCTGTCAAAATGCCTTTGCTTAGCTATCAGACTCCAGAGAAGGGCAACTGAGTTTTTCGGCCAGGTTTTAGGGTCTGACTGTGCAGCCCATTGTTCAGTCCCTGGCAGTCACTTTCTTCGTTCCTCAAAACTGCCTCATAGCGTGCATTTTCACAGTAAAGCTTGACTGCTATCCCATGACCACTAAAAACTGCTTCAAACAGCTTGAAGATGCGATTAATAAAATTGTGTTCCCACGACCAGCGGACTTTAAAGGGAAGAATGTGACCACACCCACTTAAGCACGACCCAGCGAGTTTTACAAGTAACTGGTCTCGAGGTGGTACAAAGCTTGTCTCAGGGCGTTTATACACAACCCCTAAGCTCCGCCGCAAATGGCTGCAAGGTCCGGACCTTTAAAATGTTTACCCACCAGCTCCGGACTTTGCAGACAATTAAGTGCGACCCCGCCCACTTTAGCGCGACCCAGAGCATCTTTCTTGTACCTGCTTTTTGGATGTGACAAATATTTGATCCGGTGTAAGGATAGTGAGTGCGGGGCTCTCCTGGCTTCTGTTTGTTCTTTTTTTGCGCCCCGCCCCTTTAAGAGATCTGAATGCTGCCTGGAACAAAACGGAGGTAAACCGGCATTCTTTTCTTTCTTTTTTCTCCCTCCCTCAGGCAGCCAGCAACCAGGAAGTGTGGAGGGGGGTGGGGATAGAGGAAGAGCGAGGAACCCCTAAGATCTCTGGTCCGAATTTAAGTGGCCAGTGGATCTTAGGGGTCGTGTAAAAAGGCCCTCAGTTCTGATGCAGATTTTAAATCAGTACTTGAGTCCGTGGGGACTCAGAAAATCTGCATCAAAACTTTTTCGTTCTATGTTGCGGTTCCCACTCGTGGGGACACAAAATATGTGGTTCTTTAAAATGTGCCCATGGGGATACAGGAACCGCATTTTCAAACACGTGACTGTTCTGGGGGAAATCTGCATTTTACTTTGATCAGGATTTTTCAGCCATTGGATAGCAGCCTTGGGATGTGTGAGGAAGCCCCATGTGTCTGCTTTAGCGTACGTTAACCATGAAATTGCATTTCACAAAACCAGTGATGGCTCCCTAATACATTTACATCAGGGGTGCATTTATTGAAATAAACCCAGGTAGACACACTTTAAGTATTATTTAGTTTGTGGGTGTGCAAAGCAGTCCTCAACTACTCTTTTCCAGCCTCGCTTTGTTTGCATTGTTCCCTTCACTAACTTCTGTCCTTTCTTTTCTGTCAGGCTCTTCACCACAGTCTCCCTTGAGCTCTGCTAGTTTCCTTTCTTATTCCTTATTTCTTATCCCCTCTGTCAGAAAGATGACTTCCTCAGAAGTTGTTTTCTTGTGTCCTCACTGGCATTGCTCAGTCCTCAGATATTTACAGAAAGCACACCTCAGAATGACCTCTACAGTGGAAAACCTTTCTTGCCCTTGTTTGTATTGGTTGAAATTCTGTCCATGTGCTCATTTTGGAAGAGTGGCTGGAAAAACGTGGTCTTAACTGCTCCAGTGTATGTGAATGAACAGTGAACAGCAAGATTTTATGGAGGCACAGAGTAACTCAGGTGAGATTCTTAACAGGGAGTGGTGGGTGGGCTGGGGTGGAATGGCTCCTGAATTTTATTCTATTTTATATTATTTCAGTAGGAACCAGGGTTCCGGTTACTCTGGGATGTATATTTTTTTACTTAGCTATGGGGTCGGGGTGACCACCTGGGCTGCTTTGAAAGTATAGAGTACAACAAAAAGTTTTTCCACCCTTTCCTTGGCTGTTGCCCATTTGGAATCTTCTGTTGAACTCCAGTAGTTGTTGGACATTCATACACAATCAGAAAGGAATGCCCAGCATTCTGAAGATCTGAGCGTCCAAGCAGTGGCATGAGTAAAACAGGGAGAATAATACAAAACACCTTGGCACAGATACTTCTGAATGGAGAACTCTTGTTGCTTTCAATCAAATGGCAAATTGTAGTACTTCCATTTTCTTTTCCCTAATGGATTTTCTGTGATAGTGGTGAGGCAGAGAAGAACAAGTGGGAAAACAGGTGTGTTACAGTGGAATAATACAGAATTCCCCTCCCCTTCTGTGTTAATGGCAGGACAATAAAAATGCAAGCTTCATCTGGAAGCAAGCACTGTTTCTCATACAGAAGGTAAACGTATATTCTTCCATGAGATCCTAGTTTTAGTGGTACTTGAAAATGGGGATTTGAAGTTCCAGTAGAAACTTGTTTCAATACATACAGTAGCCTGTATGTGTTCTTGTTAAAAGATATAAACGTTATGGAAATATAGTAGTCAATAGCAATAACAGCTATAGTACTGACAATTCCTCAGCCATTTTAAAGCCACAGTAGATGCTGTCTCACATGTTGTTTCCTTAAATGTTGGTTTCTTTGGGAACTGAGGAGATACTTTGAGGGGATGAAAGGGGAGAGGGAGCCTGTTTTCACCCTGTAAATCATTTTGGCTATTTCTCAGCTTTGTCGTCCTATTAACACAGTTGCTAAACAATTTCTTCTAGAAAAAGAATTGAAGAAGAAAAACTGATTAGCTTGGTGTGGAAGCCTTTAACCATGACACCTCTGGTGAGAGGATGATCTGTCAAGAAATAGGTAGATGGCCTCAACTATTATGTAACAGTGTAGCTCTGATGATTAAAAATTGTGCAGGTTCTTGAGATTGTGAGGTGCCCAGTTGCACAAGGGAAAAGCTACTTATGCTGGCATGTTTGTGCTCAGCTTCTTAAGAACATCTAGGAACATAGCCTGGAGGTGTGTTTTCTTGGCTACCTTTTAAAGATGAGTTCTTTGTAACTACCTCCACCCTGAAACTTGAACATAGTAACCATGTCAGTCACTTTTTTGACAGATTCACACAGATAATTTCTGTTGCCCTTTGCTGTTCTATCCAGAACAGGAAGAGATTTATCCTAATAGAGTTTTCACCTCAGCTTTGTGACCTCTGTTTGAAGAATTATGTTTTGAATAGTTCCTTAAAGTTGAAGTAGTATGCCACCGTATATATGCTTTAATTTCTCTCAGTAGATACCCTGCACTTTGTCCTTTCCTTTATCTTTAGCTATATTCCGAACGCTTTGATACAGTAGTTTCCATCCTTAGAATCACTGTATTAGAATATTCAGTTGTTCTTGGACTAAATCTTCCAGAAACCTTCACCACTAGCTGTGATGGGCAGGATTTCTGGGAGTTGTAGTTCAAGAACATCTGTGGACGCAAGGTTGGGAAGCACTGCTCACATATCCTCCTGTGCTGTGATGCTTATTCTGTCAGTCAGCCTTCCCCACCCTGGTTGCACTCCACATGCATTGGATGACATCTTCGAATATTCCCAGCCAGCCTTTGGTCACCCGGAGGGCACAAGGTTTTGGAAAGCTGTTGCTTGACTATGATTGTTCTTTCTGTTTCCAATTTAAAAAATAAGCTCTTTTTCCTTGGGCTTGTTCTTGCTAATCCACTGCCTTCTAGCCTATCCTGTAGCATTATATACTGTATTAGATGTAGTTAATTGAATGTTCTCAGAGGTTTTCCTGTTTTTGTGTTCCGTTGCCTGGGCTGTTTATTAGATTGGGGAATAGTGATTTGTATTCATAACATACACAGATTGAAATTAGATCCAGGTGGGTCTTTTTAACTGTTATTTCACTGTAGAAGATGTGGTAGAGAAGGGGCAAGGAAACATCCATACTCTCCTTTTTGTGTGTCATTCAATACAAGTGTATTTTTCAAAATCAGTAATGCATTTTGATGCACAGAGGGTATTAATTTTTTTTGTACACTTAGCATATTAGTGTGAAAAAAGAATCACCGTTCAGGGATCAGTATTTTTAAAATCTTGCTGGGAACTTATTCGTATTCATATGAGGTGTGCACAATGTGCTGCAGCTAATTGTGGGTGATTGATGATTTGGATGCAGAAACACCATTAATCACTTTTCTGCTCAACGCTGTCATTCAAAATCTTTGTTACCATATGTTTGCACTCAATGCTTTGTTGATGTAAATCTGGAAGGGCAGGAAGCAGGGTCCCTCTGAATGTCACTATCATGGTTATACAGTGGTGCCTTGGATTAAGTAATTAATGCATTCTCCGGCATGTTTTGTATTCTGAAAAAAATTGTAAATCGAGGCAAATAGGAATGCTTTGAAAACCAATTAATCCATTCCGGAGGTCAGAATATGTCATAAAAAGTCTTTTATCTGTTCAAAACTCTTTATAAAGTGCTGTTTAAAGTCTTGCACAACAGAGACCCCACCCCCAAATGCTGAACACACAGGCATGGAAACAACAAAGCTCAGCTCACCCCCTCCATGCAATGCAATGCAATGCAATGCAATGCAACGCAGTGCAATGCAGTGCATTGCAGAACACCCAGTAAAAGGCATGGAAATGAGCTCAGCTCCCTACCTCAGAGTCATCGGAGTCATCCGTTCGGGCTTGGGCTACATGGCGAGAGACAATTTTAGTTACTGTAGTTAGTTAGCCTCAATGGGAACAGGGAGGCGTTGTTTTTTGAAGTGTGATTGGTTAGATTACACGTAAAGGCAGGAAATCCTTCAATGAAAAACTAAGGTTTGGCATTATTCTCTTCTCTGCTCCCCCCCCCCACATGGAGTTTATTTTGTAACCCAAAAATTATGGGTGTAACCCAGGGTACCACTGTCTGTAGGCCCATTAGTTTTTGAAGCCTGGATGTGTTGACTCAGACTGATGCAGCTGGTGGTAAGACCAGTGAAAATTACTCCTTAATAAGTACATTTAAGATTGGCGCCTAAGTTGTCAGAGTTCAGAAATGAAACTTCACTCTCATTATGTTCTTAATACATACTTCAGCTAAGATTGTGCAGAGACATTTCATTGACTCTCCTTGCGTAGCTTATATTTCTGTTGAGTGGTGACCGAGCTTAGCTTTGTGAAGGAGTCCACTATATTTAGAAACAGACTGTGCTGGGTGTAGCTAGCTTGTGAAAAATAGGAGTCTTTGCTTTGCTCAACATAGGTAGGTGTATTCCTTCCTGCTGTTCAAAACTAATTTGCACATTCTGTGGGAGTCGTCTCAAAACTAGGTCATGTAGAATGTCCTCTTTTTATGCTTGCTTTTCAGCAGGTTAAGTGACTATTGATTTCCGAAGAAGTGAGTCGGTTTTTTGAGTGCTCAGGGAATCCATCTAAAGATTTGGGATCTGTTTATGTGTAGCCTTAGAGTGGCCCCTGGGCTAGATGGGTGGTATATAAATCAAATAAATAAATAATAAATAATATCCTAGATCCGCCATTCTGAGGGGTCTTGGCACATTTGAAAGGTGCTACAGGTTAGCTATGCAACTTGCATAATCCTGGTTTGGCCTGTCCTTTTTTCATATGTTTATGTGCATGGCCAAAACAAACAAACAAACAAACAAACCTTTGGGAATGTGTGTCCTAGAGGACCAAACATTTACCCATGGAGATCGAGGTGTGGGGAAAAGGAAAGACAACTCCATCCACAATCCTTAGCAGTGATAATTCCAAATGGCTTTACATATGGAAAGTCTGGAAAGTTCACTTAGGAGATTTAACTTTATATATGGTTTAACTCGCGTCCTGCTGATTTATAGGATTTTTTAAATGTATTGGCATAATATAGATGTGTAGATAGAAAATAAAGTATAGACACAATTAAAGTTCTTATGTGCAAAATGATTTTACAGCCATCTGGCCGAGGTGCTCGCCTTCCAGAGGTTTACTGCATTGTGAGCTGCCTAGGTTGCTTTGGCCTGTTTTCAAAGGTAAGAATTTTGGATTCTCTCTTTGCCTATTCCCTGCAACAATACATGCTGCTCTGCAGTACAGATAGCAACAGGTATAAAAGCAAAAGCAAAAAACAAAGTGTTCTGCTTATATACTGCCCAATAGTGTTTAAAGCACCCTTTGAGTGGTTTACAGTTTATTTATGCCTCTTGGAGGTGAGGCGGGGGGGGGGGTGGGGAGGAAACTATTAAATATCAGAGAGAGAAGCAAATCAAGGTCATGCTCAACCGAACATGACTTCTTCTTTTTTTTTTTTTTTGCTCAGAGGGTTTTCTTTGTTTGTAGAGGGATGAATGTGGAGAGAAGGATTTCTCATTTCTTTTAACATCTCTGCTGGTTTGGATATTTTGGGGTGGTGGGCGGTGGTGGTAGTCCAGAAGATAACTTAACTCGGTGTGAAAGCCATTGCTAGGAGGAGATTCAGAGTTTCTGCCAAGATTCTTCTTTTCTTCCTTAGATTTTGGATGAAGTGGAGAAAAGGCGCCAAATCTCTACGGCCGTCATCTACCCTTTTATGCAGGGCTTACGTGAATCCCCATTTCCAGCCCCAGGAAAAACAGTTACCATTAAAAGCTTCATCCCTGACTCTGGGACAGAGGTTTGTACCTTCGGAGAAGAATATATCAGCTGGTTCTGTCACAGCGGGTAAACTGGTCAGCAGTGCTTGGGGTTCTGGTGGGAGTACAAGAAGGCAGGAGCTGATGCTTCCACAAAACACTCACTGGTTGGATTCAGATCAGCAGTGGGGCAGTCACTAGGGCAGGGGCAGAGTCACCTCGAATGCTGAGTTGAGGAAACCTAAACTGTTCTTTGATGGTTGTTTAGAAACAATAATTCAAGCCAAGTGTGGTTTCCGATTCAATTGTTTCACAGACCAGTGACAAACCCCCATTAAACCAGTTGTTTCACCTCATGAAGCTGCTCCAGTATGAACATAAAAGCAAATGTTATAAGTTGAGTTGTGAGCAGGTGGCCAGGATTGGGAAAACTGGACAAGAAGTTCTAAATCAACATCTGCCTGTTGTGCATTTATAACTTAAATGTAGTTAGTGGATTACAGATTGCAGGAAAACTGCACTTCCCAGCTCTGTTGAAATATAACTGGTCACCCTACTAGAACTGAAGGGGATTTACTAATGGGTGCATTGTTGCATTGTAGTGCAGATATGCTTTAAGAAGTGGGAATGTGGTTCACTCCCATGTAAGGGGAAGAAAGTACAATGGATGTTTCAGTACCTTTAATAGCTCCACAGAGGAGAGAACTGCAGCACATGGAGTTTTTCTGCTGAAGCATGACCTTGCAATCTGCACTTTACAAACTTCCCTGTTCTGTGCTGCCATGAAAGGTACAGGAGCCCTACCCGCTCACAGCTCTATGAATGTGTAGCAGATTTCTTCCCTGTAGGGGATGTCCTGTTGCTTAGAAACATTTTGCAGTAAGTGGCCAACAGGTCACAGAGAGCAGCTTGGCTTGTTTGTCTGGTCATTCTTCTGTGCTAGCTTGCCAGTGACCCTTGGCTTCCTGTTACACTCTCCCAAGTTTTCTTTCTTCCAGCTGCCAGAAAATGAAGCCTTGGTATGATTTCCTGGTTTGCTCAATGCTTCAAGCAGCTGGAGAAGTTTGATAGAGGGTGCTGAGTGCCTTTTTCCTTAGAAACCTTAGCGTCTCTCCATTACCCTTAAATGGGAAAAGCAGTATCGCCTTTCCACCAGACGTTTCTGGATTTGGCTGTGTGGAGAAAGATAAATGGCACACATGCACACAAACATCATGATGTGTGTGTGTGTGTGTGTGTGTGTGTGTGTGTGTGTGTGTGTGTGTGTGTGTGTGTGTGTGTGTGTGTGTGTGTATCTTAGAACTGCAGAGGTGGAAGGAGCCCTATGCATCACTGAGTCCAGCTATTGTCGGGGAATATCCCAGTGGGGAATTGAACCTCCAACATCTGGCCCCACAGCCAGGTACCTAAACTACTGAGCTATCTAGCAGTTCACAAAACAAAACACCCACTGATGCTTTCAACAGTCAGGCTGCTTTAATGTTCGTCTCTGCTTTTTTACAAAACAGAAGTACAGTGTAAATGTTCTCTGTAGAATGGACTAGGACTAACAGGCTCAGACTCAACCCGGAGAAGACCGAGGTTCTGTTCTTCGGGGAGTCCTCTGCTGGGTACATTGGCCCTCTCCCCAGTCTGGAGGGTGTCACCCTTCAGCTGGTGGGTAGAATGAGGAATCTGGGTGTGATCTTGGATCTGGCCTTTTCCCTGGAAGCCCAGGTGATGGCCGTCTCCAAGTCTGCCTTTTCCCATCTTTGGCAGATCGCCTAGATCCACCCATACCAGGACGAGGCCTCTTTCAGAACAGTTGTGCAGGCACTTGTGATCTCGAGGATAGGTTATTGCAACACTCTCTACATGGGGTTGCCCTTGACTCTTATTTGGAGATGACAGCAGGTACAAAATGCAGCAGCCAGACTGGTGGTTGGTGCGGCCAGATATGACCGCATCACCCCAGTTCTGGCTCTTTTGCATTGGTTGCCCATTGTGTCCCAAATAAGGTTTAAGGTACTGGTTTTGACTTACAAAACCCTCCACGGCTTGGGACCTGAGTACCTGACAGAGCGGATCTTCCAGAGGTCAACTGAGATCCAACCCACCAGAATGTTACAGGCGCTCTCACTTTGGATGGCCGCTCCCAGGGAGGCCCAGAAATCAATCACTCCAAACCAGGCCTTCTCTGTAGCCACCCCTTCACTTTGGAACAAACTGCTGAGTGAGATTCACCTTGCATAGTTCCTGCAGGCCTTTAGAAAAATGCTTAAGGCCTTGCTTCTCAGAGAGGCATTTGGCGACCATTAGGGTTTTTTGTTTTGTTTTGTTTTGTGTGGTTCCGCTATCTTGCTGAGCATTATTATTTTTAATTGGCTTAAGTTTTTAATAATTAAATTAAATTAAATTAAATTTGATCTTTTAATTGTTTTCTGTGATTGTTGTACACTGCCTGGAATTCCTTCAGGAAGATGGGAGGTATAAAAATAAGTAAGTAAGTAAGTAAGTAAGTAAGTAAGTAAGTAAGTAAGTAAGTAAGTAAGTAAATAAATAAATAAATAAATAAATAAATAAATAAATAAATAAATAAAGTTTAAGGAAAACAGTCCCTCATATGGAAGCCAGCTGTACCCACTTGCATCTTCTATATGAAGCCACTAGGTTAACAGAGCTACTGGATGAAATTCTAGGGAAGCAAATGCAACTAGTCATAATGATTCTTCTTGATCTACCCATCCTAATGCCCATGAAAAGGTGACAGAAATAATATATTTGCCTATTCTAGGAAACAAGAAATACCCACCCATCTTTGCATATATTAATGTCATCATGATACAATGTTCTGTTCCCCCCCCCGTAATAGCATATTGAGCTAACCCGCCCCCTGGATTCTCACCTGGAACATGTGGAATTTCAAGCCCTCTTTCAGCGCCTCAGCCCTGAGAAGATCCTCCTCGTATTTGCTTCAGCTGTCCTTGAACGACGGATAGTCTTCCTGGCGGAGGAGCTCAGGTAAAACACTTGGCCTCATTTGTGCAAAGTCTCACTGAAACCTGTGAAATAAGTGTAGAAAGCAAAAGCTGCACTGCATGTGACACGTAACAAAAATGAGATGGGGGCAGGTTGGACAACTGTTGGTGGTATATAACTGCTTCGTACTCTAGTCATACACTTACTTACAGTGGAGGAATTTCTATAGCTCTTTGACATCCTTAGATCTTTATTTACATCACTTATTGAATTCCCTCAGTTCTACTCAAGAGTTTTCTTCTGTTTCTCTCTATACACTAGATAGAAGTAGCAAACATGAATGTAATGGGTTGTGCTTGCTAGTCTGCAGGGTCATCTCCTGCCTCTTTCTAAAGAAGATGAAAAGAGAGGTTAGGTCAATGGTTCCCAGCCTGGGGATCAGGACCCCTTTGGGGGTCGAATGATTATTTCACAGGGGTCGCCATGAACCAATGAAGAAGAAGGCACAAACAGTTTGGGTCTGGAGGAGGAGGGGGAAGAAGAGTGAGTTACAGCTTGATAGGTTGCAGGGGATGTCAGTCAATGGCATCGGAGGCTGTGATTGGCTGAGGGTGCCTGTAGGGAGGGAAGTTCTCTATGGCACCTGCGGCAGTGGCCTGCCCACCAAAGGGGTCTTGTGGCCTCTTCCAAGCAGGGTTGCCACAACATGAGGAACTGTATTAAACGGTCACGACATTAGGAAGGTTGAGAACCACTGGGTTAGGTGATGTTTCCAAGCCAGGCTAGGGGTGAGAGTCCATGGTTCTGGCCACACGACTCCCCTCTGCCAGTCACAGCAAAGCTGGAGTTTGCGTTTTTAGGAGATCTAGTTCTTGAAATCTTCTACCTTCCTATGAGAACAGGTGCTACAGTTTTGCTTGCATTTCAACTGCTGTATTGAATTTCAGGTTTATATTTTTAAAATCATAATATCCATGCATCTAAAGCCTTCAAAACTGATCTGGCAATACCAATTAACAAAATAAACAAAGATACAAAGGACAGGGAGCAGTGCATATCATCCCAGAATTTCAGGATGAGCCTGTGTGCTGCCTGTGACAAAGGGATGTTTGCACCATATTCACCCAACCGTTAAGGCAGGGGTGTCCAAACTTTGGCCCTCCAGATGTTTTGGATCACAACTCTCAGAATTCCAAGCCTCTATTGCCAATGCCAATGGACTATGGGAGTTGTGGTCCAAAACATCTGGAGGGCTGAAGTTTGGACACCAAGGCTTTAAGGTATTCTTCTATATTCTAATCATCATTTTTGCACCCTTTCAGTTCTCTCTCCAAGTGCATTCATGCTGCAGCAGCTCTTCTTTACCCCTTTACTTGGGCTCATACGTACATCCCGGTGGTTCCAGAGATGCTTCTCAGCACGGTCTGCTGTCCGACACCCTTTATGGTGGGAATTCAAAAGCGCTACCTTCCTGAAGTTCTGGATCAGCCCATGGAAGAGGTACTGTGTTTGACAAGTTCCCATGTGAAACAAAAGAGGGGTTTATAGGACTGAACAAAGATACAGTATTTTACCAGAAGTGGAGAGCAAACCAACCTCCCCCTGCCAAAACTGCATAGTACCCAAAACTAGCACCCGGAATTCATTCTTCTAATGACTCCTTATTTCTTTCTACTAATAAAGGTGGTAGTCATCATCACAATCCAGTGTTGTGATCACCTTCATGTCATCTGAATATTTCGCACAAATATTTGGCTCTTATGAAGGCAACAGAAGCTACGTCACTCCACCAGAGCTTCATGACATCTACCTTGAAAATGATGGGTGGCAAGGCTTTTTCCAATGCAGGTGTTCTAGATCAGCTGTTCATTTGGGTTTTTTTAACAGCATATATTAATTTTGGGACCAGTTTATACCCTGCCATTTCATGTTGATTCAAGTCTCCGTAGGACTTACGGCCTGTCATATTCTTAAAGTGGAACACCTTTTTGAAAAACCTGAAATAATTATGTCCATATAAAGTAGACAAGTCATTTGGGTCTCCATCGCAGCCTTCTGAGGAGCCAAACATTCTGGTATTCCTTTCCTTCATCCCTTCAGTTCTAAATACGCTCCATTTAATTTGCTTAGGCCAGGGCTGCATGAATAAGGATGAATGTTTTATCTCCTTAGGTGCTGCTTGTTGACCTGTGTGAAGGAGAGTTTTTAAGACTGGTAAGTATGGTCCCAGTCTCTCACATACCAAATTATGGCACTTCAATGGGCACCTCCAAGCAATCTTGCTTTATTAATGCTTCTTCACTTTCACTAACCATTTATCTACATTCTCTCTGTCCACCCCCCCACACCATTTGCTTTTCTCAATCTTTTGCCCCCTGACTGGTAGGGAGTATCTCTTGTGCTATTCTCCTGCCCATGTTTTACTTTTAATCCTCACCCTACTCCTTCCTGCTTGATTACATTCTGTCCCAACTACTGGTTACTGTTTTCCTCCCGCTGTTTACAAGAACTCCTTGGGAGATTCCTTATTAAGACGGGAAGGTAGGATTTAAATCTCTGAATAGGAAGGAAGGAACGATTCCCACCAGCTACCATTCTATCAGCTTTATGACTGGCTTCTCTTTCGGTTCTCCCTTGATCTGATCAATTACTTTTAGTCTTCCAACATGGTCTCAATAATCCCAAATTCATTCTTGACCCCTTTGATGTTGACCCCTGTGGACAATGGCTGCTGGAGCCATTGGGGCAGACCAATCCTCATACTTGCCTTCTTAATACGAACTGATGTTCTGTTCCCACTCAATACCTCAGTGGCATCAATACCCTTGATCCTTGTCCCTTTGCCTTAATGTTAATCCCAGTGACCTCAGAAAAGTCCATCTGTGTTTCTGCCCCATATGCCTCAGAACTGCCTGATGTGGAACATGTTAACACTAGCTTTGACTTCACTCTTCAGCCTTGTCATACTCCTGGTGGTCACCTTTGCAACCCTTTGCTGGATTTTCACAAGCAAAATGTTGCACTCCAATTTGAGATTAACTAACTCTTTAGAGCAGCCTCTTGCTTCCACCAGAAACAGCATGTAGTCCTTCCCACCCTTTATCTGTCTCCAGCAACAGGAGACTCACCTTCTACATTCATAGGACCCACTCCTTCTATCAAATCACTTGTCTTTCTGTGGTGTACAGCAGGCCTTTCTACTTCAGCCTAGCAGGTTTCTAAATGGGCGATTCCCACCATTTGACTGGCATATGCCTGGTAGCTGTACTGTAGCCAGCAGGAGTCTGCACCTACTCCACCAGAGCAGTGGTGCAGCATGGATGCCTGGGGCCCCGCTCATTGCAGTCTGCTCAGTGGCCACCTGGTCTGTGCTGTTGAAGTTCATCTGGCACTACTGTCTGGATATCTGGACACATAGGAATACTCTCTTAGCACCACAGTCTTGTCATCTGCATTCTGGTGACACACACCCCTTACCAAATCTGCTTGCTAGTTGGGCATATGTGTGATGTGCAAAGACCATGATGAAGAACAGGTTGCTTACCTATAGCTATGCTTCTTAGAGTGGCCAACTGTGCATTCATATATCCCATCCTCCTCTTGTTGAAAGTCATGTTTCCTTGACTGCTGTCCTTTTTTGCAGCAGATCTTCAGAAATGACAGTAAGACAAGAACCCTGCATATTTATCCCAGCAGGCATATGGGTGGGTTTCCAGCTAAAATGTTTTCATTTTAGCTCCAAAAGATTCCAAGATGTTTGTGTATACATTCATACCTATATGTGTAAATGCACAGCTGACTAATGAAAGAACTGCAGTTATAGGTAAGCAACTTGTTCTTTTGACATATTTTGAGGATCTTCCCCTCAGAATCTCTCATTTTATTTTTCAAAATTATATTTTTGGCCACTAGATGGCAGAAAGCAGGCTTTTCAGTTAACAAGCAAAAAAAGTTTTATTTAATTTTTTCTTTCAGTGTGGGGGTTGCAGGAGTCAAGAGTGCCCATATAAATCCAGGTCTTTCTACCAGATTTCTAGAATTTGTATACCCTTTAGTTACAGTCTTTTTTTTTTTCTATTCATGTATTAGAAAGCTTCAACAAAGGTCCTTCAAAGATTCCTGGGGCAAAGGCTTCAGATTTCTTCTACTAAGCCATCAGTTATCTTTTGATGCTGAACAGAAAGAATATCATCTCTGGGTTCATTTTCATGATGTTTAGGGAGGATGAAAGGCAGCAAATCTATACAGGTAGCTTTTATATGATCGCAAATTCCATTTCAGGTTTTCATGCAATTTATTTTTTGATCTCTTTGTGAGACAATATTCTTTTCCTCTTTGCACTGTGCATCCTCTGTTCCCTCTCTAGTATCAAGGGATGGCTAATGGCTCTCAGTGAGAGCTAATGAGCTCGGCAAAAACCCCTTATCCAGATGGCTCATCCATCTGTAAACCCATGCAGAACATGTCCTGGGAGAATTAGTGACAAGGTGGCCATCTTTCCTCATAGATCAGAAGGAGATGTAAGAAGAGGGGTCTTTCAGGCTACAGCTCCTTTTCTGTACTTGATGCACTGTTTTGCAATGTCTGGGTGGTGTAATAATTTCCCTTTTCCATACCTCTGAAGGTTGGTGATGAAGAAGAGATCTTGCCAGCCAAGTTAAAGAGTGAGATGCTGACGTCTCTACCTGTGATGAACAACAACAACATACAGAGTAAGCAAGGACTTATGTCAGCTTCCACATCCTCCCTTGATATAAAGAAAAGAGGGGATTTGTGGAATTTGTCAAAGTGATTGAGGCAAGGGATCAGGAAGTAACAGCTCGTGGATAAATAAGAACAGAGATTCTGTTTCCAGGGCAGATGGCAGGATCCTCTAAGAAGGCACTGAAGCCATTTAACTGAGGCTCAGTCAGTGAGCAGTGAGATTTTTCTGTACAACACTGACCCTGCTTTTTTTGAGGATTTGTCCCAAAGCAGGATTGCAGAGAGTTGCAGCAGATTAGCAAACCTAGTCTTAAATATCATGTACGGAGGAATGCACATGTCTTTTAAAATGGCCATGTGGAGTTGAGTTAACTTAAAAAGAGTTTCACAGAGTTTACCTGTAAGCAGAACACAAATGAATTAGGTCTACTCAGGCCATACTAAGCAGATTAGTGTAAAAAGGTAAATGCCCTGTGTGAATGTCCCAGAACACTAGATGCTTGATGATTGCAGTACATGTTTGAAGTCTGAGCCTCAAGGGTAGAATATTTGTTTGATACATTGCTTTGGGTAATCATGAATACAGTGCAAGAGCTCTCTGTGCTTTTGATGCTACAAGTGCAGGAACATTTGACATGCATTGAAGCAGGACATAAGATAACTCTTATGGCAATTTATCATGGACCAGTGTTGATCACCATTTACAGCATCCTGTTTATGTGATGTTTTTGTATTGGTGAAGTATGAATCTTTTTGATTTATCATCATCTGACAACTTATTTCTCTCCTTACGTATTACATGCAAAGTCTCAAATAACAGAAGTCTTCCTTTTTGGATCTGCGTGCTTGCATTCTGTAAGGGTTTTTAGCCATTTAATCCTAGAAAAGTACATTTTGTATCTCAGAGGCACAATACCATGCTATTCCCTACTGTATATACAAGTTGTAGACCTTTAATGAGCAGTCATGCAGAGTTTTTGATTAAAAGTGCTGTAAGACTGAAAGGTATCCTTGCTCACATGAATCCTCCATAATCCAAATTAGAGATTAGTGCCTGAAATAATCTGCAGGTCTGAATTACATCTGCTCCTTGTGGATTGTGTGTAGGGTAGACCAGCACCTGTTCAGAACAATACCAATTCATTCTATAGGCGTTAGTCGTCTCATGCATTGAGCTAATAAACTCAGCTGACTGTCTCCATGATTAAAAGAGAGACCTGTGATGATGTGTAGCATAAAATGAATAAAAAGAACCCCAACAATACTTGTATACTAGAGCCATTTTGGTCTTATAAACTGGTTTTGAAAATGGCTTTGAAATTTGTTTGTAATGTTTTTAAGTAATGTTTCATGTAATTTAGAATATTCAGCTCACAGCTCTGGTTGACTAAAAATAATGATTACATATTTTAAACAAATACAGGTAATAGGAATGGCATTTTTTCTTTCACAAAATTTTCCAGGGTGTGTTTGTATGTCAAGCAACGTAACCCTTCTTCTTTTTTATTTCAATGCACTACTCCTTGTATCTATCCCTCTTCTCTGATCCATTAAGGGAAAGAAAAGATAAAAAGATAATAGTTAGGGCTGGCCAAGTGTCTGGAAGTGCTCTAGATCCTCACTGTGAACCAGTGTGCACAAAGGACTCACCATTTAGCGCACAATTTAATGTCACTATTTGAGGTGGAACTAAGTTATATGCTAAAAGGCAGCTCTAACACTTCTAATGCCCTATTTGTTCATCAACCAGTCGAGAAGAAAACATGGCCCAACATCTAAGACTTGGGTTTGCAGGGAAGTTTCCAAACTTAAAATTCATGTGCTGTCTCCTTTTTTTTTCATTTAAGCACCTGAAGACCTCAATGTCCGAGTGTCAGACACCTTTGTGCAGTTTTTTGTCAAGACCATTGGCCACTATCCAGACCACATCACATGGAATAAACATGGGCAGGGCTGCTTCCAGGAGCGTTCTTTCTGCAAGGCCCTCACTTCCAAGACCAGCCGCAAGTTTGTGAAAAGATTTGTGAAGACTCAGATGTTCTCCTTATTTATTCAAGAAGCAGAACGAAACAGGAAGTGTGTAGAAGGTACATGTTTCAATTATTAAGGCTGCAAGCTTAGAATGAATAGTTTTCTGTTTTTCACTTTTTCTGACCTGTATGATTTGTGTGTTAGTAACCTTTAGCTTGGACATAGCTGGCAAAGAAATGGCTAAGTAGAGTACTTTCTTGGGCTTGGATTACATTTGCTTGATGTTTGGGCATCACTGAATGGTCCTTTGCAGCTTGCCCATAGTGGTTTATTCTCCTGCTTGCTGCAAGATTGTCACTTCTCATTGATTTAAGAGAGGATGCTCTTAATGCTCACATGCTCACTAGCCCATCTCAAAGTGAGTGTGGCCATATTCCTGTAGTGCTGAATCAGACATTTCAACAAACAGTGCAACATGCACAGCGTTACATGTGTGCATGCCACAGTCCACAACAGGGTACTGGCCTTAACATTTTGCTTACCCATGGGCTTTGGGTTTTGTGTTATTCTGTTGGAATTATGTGACATGGCTTCCTTTGAGGTCTGTAGTGGCACGGTCATGAGACAGGGTTTCTTAAAGGCAGGTAGGGGTTTCTGCCACACAACCATGAGACACACTGTGTTCTTGTTGGTAACTGAAATGGTTGGTATGAGAACAGGATAACTTCCTGCTGAGAAATCATTACTGTTTTGAAGGCTGGGGAAGTGAAGCATGGTGCAGCATTGGTACTGTAGTCCCCCGCCACATCATGGTTCATATATTGTGGTCCCAGTATATTGCAGATCTTTTGGAGAGAAGCTTTCACCCGCCTGGCAACTCAGCAAGGTGCCCTGCACAAGTGGCAGGAGGATGAAAGCCATCCTTCTGCAGCTCTCGCAAGAAGGGGGGGGGCGGAGAGAAGCCTTCTCCCTCGTTTTGCTTCCTTCGGCTCCTTGACCCCCATCCTCCTTTCCTGGCGTCCCAACCTCCTATTTGGGTTCCCCTTGAAAGTCTTCTCCCCGCTTTGGTGCCTTTGGCTTTCAGGCACCTGAAAAAGTGCCGAGGCATCCACATAGCGCAAATTTTCCTTTATTAGGAAAGTCATTAGAGAACCTAACCCCCATGATAAATGGGGGACTACTGTATTCTGAAAA
The DNA here is from genome assembly GCA_029282475.1 of Phrynocephalus forsythii. NCBI lineage: Eukaryota > Metazoa > Chordata > Lepidosauria > Squamata > Agamidae > Phrynocephalus > Phrynocephalus forsythii. The sequence goes on along the minus strand of JAPFRF010000005.1, from coordinate 88,496,940 downwards.
TGGTAGGGCCATTTTACCTCCTTGGTCTTTAAGACTGATTGGCCCTATTAGATACAGTAAAAATCCATTTCCCCTTGATTTACTGTGCTGCTTATTATAAAAATAGATCTCTTTGCTATACTGTGGAAGTGACCAGTGACATGCTGCTTACACGTAGAAGTATAATGACTAGTCCATTTCTTCATCCCCAGGATATTTTCAGAAAAAACTAAATGAGTATCAAGAACAAAAGAAGCAAAGGAGACTTTCTTGAACCTCCATTCTGGAAAAGAGATTTGCACGCCAGCAGAGGCAGTCCTCAAGCTAGAGCGCACCAAGGTGACCCCTTAGGAAGAAGATTGCCATTTCTTTTGCTGGCCGTGGAGGTAGTGTCCTGCAGTTCATCTGGGAATTACTCGGGTGGTGAGCGATGTGGCCACAACATACATTGCCTCCCCTTCCCCTCCTTTCTTACAACTGGCACTACAAACTGCTTGTTAAACTATATACAATCATACAGATGAACCTGGAGTTCTAAAGAAATTAGTAGTATGAAAATTTTAAAGAGCAAAGTGATCGTGATGATCAAAATAGGACTCTAGACATATACAAATGAAGAAAATGAAGACTGGTTAATGACAATTAGAATGCAGAGGACAGAATGGGACACATCCTATGAACTGAAAGCACTTTCATTCACATTAAAATATTTCTCACTCCAAAGGTGACTTCTTACATTTCTGATGGATTTATTCTTCGGTTTCATAAAGACACATTTCTATATTCAGCCAATAAATAATGGCTTTGTTTCTTTTCAAAGGACTTCTTATCATGGCTGTCAAAGAAGAATAGGGAAAGAATATGGAATGTAAAGAAACAAAAGGAAGCTTCTCACAGTATTTTTAGGGGGGGTATAAGAATGGAAATGCATATGGGGGAATAAGCTCAGAGCAGCCCCAAAAAGCAACTTTTTAGCCAGTATCAAGAGAGTGAAGGGGAACGTCTCTGCCTAATCTTGCTGAGTCACAGTGGTGCAAACCATCATGTCTAGACCATGGCCTCCTCTTCTTTACAAGGGACCTGTTCACCTGGCAAATGGATGTGAGCTAGAAGCTGGTCAGATACATGGTTGGGTTGCAGTGAGATAGGGCAACACAATGCCAGATCTGAGGGACTGTCATTGGCACCCCATCACTACAGCAAGGAGGAACAATTACCAACAGAGGTGCTGTGGGTAGCATCACAGGCAAGCAAAGACTGAATGGCTTTAGTCAGAAAAATTAAAAATTTTTCAGTGGGCAAAGGAATATGTGCCTGAAGGAATTCCAGTGAACCCTCTTCTTAAGCTAAACCAGACTTTTAAGGAAAGTTCAATGTCTATCTTGTTCTTTCAGTGACCAAGTAGGAACAAATAAAGTTCTGAATGTAGATAAAGAATGCAATCCTGTGGTTTCTGGGAAATCATTCCATAGGGCATGAGGTATTGTGGCTCTTTAAATGCTTTATTCACAGCAAGTAGTAGTTTTAAGAATATGTGTTTCATCTACATAATTATTCAGTAGCTTTGGCCTGAATCCAGTGGGTAGTTTAACTCAAGTAGCTCCATTGATTCAATGGGATTTACTGTATATAGGACCTACCATTATGTAGATTCAGTAGATTTCTTCTACAGTACTTCGAATCTAGTAATTGGATTTGGACCTTTTATAAATTGACATTCAGCTTAATGATAGCTGTTTCTTTTAAATACACCTTTGGTTTATACATATGTTGGGAAGCCATTTCAGCAGCACTGCTGTGAAGCACAGTACACCACTAATAATGATGCCATCATACTCTCAATTGATGTCTTGTTTTCCTACTGATAAGGTACTTCAAAAAATTAGAATATGGTGCAAATGTTTGTTTATTTCAGTAAGTCAACTCAAAAGGTGAAACTAATATATGAGATAGACTCATTAGATGCAAAGCGAGATATGTCAAGCCTTACTTTGATATAATTGTGATGATTATGGTGTACAGCTTATGAAAACCCCAAATTCACAATCTTAGAAAATTAGAAGTGTGAAAAGGTTCAATATTCTAGGCCCTACTCTAATCTGCTAATGAGTCCATAGCACCAGCAAAGGATTCCTGAGCCTTTAAATGGTCTCTTGGGCTGGTTCAGTAGGAATCACAATAAGGGGAAAGACTGCTGACCTGACAGTTGTGCAGAAAACCATCACTGACACCCTCCATAAGGAGGGAAAGCCCCAAAAGGTACAGATTGCAAAAGAAGTTGGATGTTCCCAAAGTGCTGTATCAAAGCACATCAATAGAAAGTTATGTGGAAGGGAAATGTGTGGAAGAAAAAGGTGCACAAACAGCAGGGATGACTGCAAGCTGGAGAGGATTGTCAGGAAAAGGCCATTCAAAAGTGTTGGGGACTTTCACAAGGAGTGAACTGAGGCTGGAGTTAGTGCATCATGAGCCGCCACAACAGAGACAGGTCCTGGACATGGGCTTCACATGTCGTATTCCTCTTGTCAAGCTGCTCCTGAACACTATTACTCAGTGGTCCAAAGTACTCTTTTCTGATGAGAGCAACTTTTGTATCTCATTTGGGAACCAAGAAGCCAGAATCTGGAGGAAGAATGAAGAGGCACACAATGCACAATGCTTGAAGTCCAGTGTGAAGTTTCCACAGTCTGTGTTGATTTGGGGAGCCATGTCATCTGCTGGTGTTAGTCCACTGTGGTTCATAAAGTCCAGGGTCAACACAGCCATCTACCAGGGGATTTTTGGAGCACTTAATGCTTGCTTCCACAGATGAGATTTAGAGGGATGCTGGCTTCATTTTCCAGCAGGACTTGGCACCTACCCACGCTGCCAAAAGTACCAAAACCTGGTTCAATTACCATGGGATTGCTGCGTATGATTGGATGGCAAACTCGCCTGACCTGAACCCCAAAGAGAATCTATGGGGCATTGCCAAGAGAAAGATGAGGGACATGAGACTGAACAATGCAATGGAGCTGAAGGCTGTTATTGAAGCGTACCTCAGCAGTGCCACAGGTTGACAGCATCCATGCCACGTCGCATTGAGGCAGTAATTGATGCAAAGGGGGTCCAAACCAAGTACTGAGTACATATGCATGCTTATACTTTTCAGAGGTCCGATTTGTAATATTATAATTTTCCAAGATTGTGAATTTGGAGTTTTCATAAGCTGTACGCCATAATCATCACAATTATACCAAAGTAAGGCTTGACATATCTTGCTTTGCATGTAATGAGTTTATCTCATATATTAGTTTCACCTTTTGAGTTGAGTTGACTTACTGAAATAAATGAACATTTGCACAATATTCTAATTTTTCAAGTTTCACCTGTATTAATGCTTTCATCTAAACTTGTGTATAGAAGGGAAAATGTTAATTTTTGAAAGGAAGTTACAGTCTGCTATGGCTATCACGACAAAACATGGCCATGCACTTCAGAAGGCTCTATAGCAGTGCTTCCCAACCTTGAGACCTCAGAGGTCCCAGAAATCCTAGCCAGCACAGCTAGTGACAAAGGTTTCTGGGAGTTCTATTCTAAGAATACCTGGATTACCCAAGGAACCACTGCTCTGAAGAATGTACTATGGTCCTTTGTTCACATAGAGTACCACACAAACAGCAGTTGTACGTTCAGAAATGTTGCAGCTCCAAAGACAGTTTCACCCTCTCACTTGGTCCACCTTCTGGTTAACAAAAAGCCCTGCTAATATGGCTTTTGGCTGGAATTTCTCTTACGATAAAAGTACAGTGGTACCTTGTATAAAGGAATTAATTTGTTCCAAATAAAATTATGTTAAGCAAATTTTCCTTTATACAAATCCCCATAGGAATGCATTGAAAACGGAGTAAACCCAATTTAATGTTGTACGGATTTTCCCCATAGGCGATTATGTTAAGCAAATTTCCCCTATCTCCAGAATTTTTTATGTTGTACAAAATTTATGTTATACAAGCTGTTTGTTATACAAGGGTCCACTATATAGCATTTAACTTCCAAAGCTATGGCATATTTTCTTGATCCCTCTGCTTGTTCTAGGTGGTATTATTACTAAAACTCCCGCAATAGTTGCTTTGTTTGTTTATTAATGCTTAAGCCAGAATGGCTGGATTGTCTTTGTGAATATGTATAAGATGTGCCTGAGACACTCACATCAAGAAACAACTTATCAGTTCATATTGTTTTGCAGAATGTCTAAAATAGTAAATGAACAAAAAAGGCAAACATAGTTATGAGAATTTTCTTATTTATTAAAGAGCAGAAATAATTTTTTGCATAAATTTTATACAAAAAAGTAATTTTTAGACTTCCCACTGAAGAAGACTGAGAAATAAATTCTTTGTTTATTTTAAAAAATAAAATGAATGGACAGATACCACACTTTACTGCATGCTGACAGTCACCCCCTTCCCAGCCATGACGCGCGGTACTGGGGTTACAGCTTTAAAGAGAAAAGGTGCAGTTCGTCAAGCATAGTGGTGGAGTAACTTGCCTTCAGCAGACACACACCACCCAATTGGAATAAACAGAAGCCACCCAGCCAGAGTGGACTGCTACCAAAAATGGCACTTTGAGATGCCCAGCTTGCAGATAACTCGGAGAAATGTTAAATATCAGTTCGGACTCGTAAAATCTACCTTGGTTATCAGCAACATGTGAAGGAGGAGATCAAAATCGACTCAAAAGTCCAAGACATGCCAGCCACTCAAGCCAGTGGGATATCTGTGTGTCACACAAGCTCAACATTCTAGTAATTATTTTTGACTGGGTACTAAATGAGTATTTTACTAAGAGATGATTTATTACAATTAGAAAGCAAATTGTCTTACAGCTTGTAATTACATCATGTTAGAAGCTCCTGTTGTTGGGAATCCTTTTACCCAATGGTTTATTCTGTGGCCAAGGGAATTACAAAGACAACGCTTTATACTCTCTGCATGCTTTCCTGGGCACATCACCAGCGACGGGAACAATATGCATGTTTGACCGGAGAGTGCTTAGGATTCCCCTTGCATGGAGGAGACGAGCTAAGGAGTGTCATCAGTAACAAACAGTAGAAGTAATGCAACATTATTATAAATTAGATTTGTTCCTATCTGCTCCAGTTTCCATAGTCTCCTCAGCATGTCTGTATCCTCTCCAGTAGAAAATGTTTTTTATTGCGACAACAGCCAGGTTATCTAGTGATGATTAGAGTATGTGGAATAGGTCTTGATCCTGAAGACATGGATGTGAAGGTGGGAAGCAATCTGATTGCATACACTGACACAGTATCGGAGCAAATCAAAAAGAGAAAAGATCTGAAAAGAGAAGATAGCTTCATGAAGCCATAAAACTTAGTATGCTCTTTTTTTAAAAGCCTTGAAAAAAACTGTGCACATTCAGAATTCAATGAAACATCAGAGTCTTTCTAGTCCTTTACATAATTTGTTGTTTCCAAGATGTTTCTGGATTATAACTCCCATTAGCTCTAATTAAGTATTTAATGGTGAATGTGAAGAGTAGCGGCACAATACAAAGAAGGCCCCAGGTATCCACTCCTGTTTTAAAATGTAGCATATTTGTCTTCTTGCAACGAAATGCTTTTTCTTATTGTCAAGTTACCTTTTTTCAGTGATGAACATAAGAGTGGGTATAGTAACGGGTGCAATAAAAGGATAGGTTATTGGACTTGGACCTTGGAAAACCAAGTTCAACCTCCTGCTCATTCCTAAAACTTATCTTTAGCCAGCCACTTTTTCTCAGTCCTACTTACCATTTTTGTTCTAAGATAAGAGGGGAGAAAGGGGGAAACTGGGCCCTTTCAGGAAAGGATATGTAACTCTCTCTCTCTCTCTCTCTCTCTCTCTCTCTCTCTCTCTGTGTGTGTGTGTGTGTGTGTGTGTGTGTGTGTGTGAGCGCGTGCGCGTGCATGCATGTAGGAATGAAGAAGCAATGATAGCAGACTTTGCAGGATGACTCATTAAGAGTCTAAAGTTTCTATGAATGAATGAATACTTTATTGCGGTCAATTACCTCTATACAAAAATACACCAGGATTTCCTTTTAAATGTAATGCAATGGTGAATAAAAATATTCAGGTATGCTTCACAGTCAGTCAAATGTGTATGTAATTAATGTTGATTGTGCCTCTTCATAATTGTGAGTCATATCCTTAAAAGCATGAGATGAAACAACCATAACTGAGTAACTACAGTGGTACCCCAACTTACGACAACCCCGACAACTGAGAATCCCGATTTATGAGTGGGCTCCCATTCCCTCCCCACCTTATGATTAAGATAGGGTTTCCCCCGAATAACGATGGCATGCTGGGGGGGGGGGGAGTGGTGGTTGTTTAAAAGGACTTTTATCCACTGAGGCAAGCAATTGCCTCGGTGGATACAAGTCACTTTAAATATCGTGCACCTATGACTTCAAGCGCTTGGCTCTGTTGCTTAAAGACATTTTAAATATAGTGCACCTTTTCCCTGCACCCTGGGGGGTGTCAAGAGAAGCAGCACTCCCCACACATCAGCTGATCAGCGCTGGGGTGGGGAGGGAAACTCTAATGCTTCTCCCCCCCATGCACCCTGGGGGGGCACAGGTTGTTTAAAGTAGTTTCCCATAAGAATGCATTGAAATCTGTCCCTCTGGAATGGATTAATTGACTTTCAATGCATTCCTATGGGAAACCGCTACCCGACTTACGAGCTAACCAACTTATGAGCATGCTCTAAGAACGGATTAATCTTGTAAGTCAGGGTTCCACTGTAGTGGAATCACTACCTGCATTAATAGTACTCTGCCTAGGTAAACTGGCTTATTAAAACAGTAGATAAACATTAATGAGGCTGTTATGCTTTCAGTGATATAATTAAGGCTTAAAATTGCTATTGGGCTAAGAACATGTAAACAAGCACTGATGTCCTTTCACAATACTACACATGCAACAGTCTCTAAGATTTTGTAAGGATCCTTGACTCGTATTATCTAGAATAATATTGCAAAGCAAAATAAAACATTTACAGTGGTACCTTGTATAAGGGAATTAATTTGTTCCAAATGAAATTATGTTAAGCAAATTTCCTTTATACAAATTCCCATAGGAATGCATTGAAAATGGAGTAAACCCAATTTAATGTTGTACGGATTTTCCCCATAGGCGATTATGTTAAGCAAATTTCCCCTATCTCTGGAATTTTTTATGTTGTACAGATGTTACGTTATACAAGCTGTTTGTTATACAAGGGTCCACTGTATTTTAAATGCAGTTGTTACAATTGACACTTCTAAATGTACAGAAGCTCAGATAAATACACATGCATTAGGACCCTGTAAGAATGTACCTACTGAACATTATGGAATTCACAGTAAGCAACAGGACACATACCGCTCTGTGTGACCTTATAAGCTTGAAATGACTAACCCCCACCCTCAGCATATGGAACCCAGCCAGGAAACTCAGCTATTCTCTCCATTTTGCCTAAAACCAACTGCTGCAAATTAAAGTATGCACGTATATCTGAAACAATGCGCAGTGACATTCTGCATGCTCGGAGGAAGTACCTACCATGGCAATCCAAAGTACAATATACTCGTCAATAAAGCTATTAAAATATTGGTCAAGGAACAGGAGTGCTGGGCCTATGAACGCTGTGTCATGCAGATGCATCTCACTTTTGGTCATATGTGCAACCTATATGAAAAACATGATAATTCAGATGAAGATCCTTATTCAGTACTTGTAATGAAAACTTTTTTATAAACAAAAATGGTTTATGAACCTAATGTTCATTAATTTTTCTCTTCCAAGATTGAGTTATGGCCAACCTTAGTTGAAGCCAAGTGAGAACTACCACAATGTATCCTTCTGAACAGCTTTTTTTACATGGACTACTTGGGGAAAACATGGGGGAAAAGTAGAACTACATCTTTATCAGCTGGATATAACATACAATAAGCAAATAAGAACGATGAAGCACTTACCACTAGTTTGTTTGTTATCTTAGCAGAAACAAATCCGAATGTCAGTATGTAGAGGCAGGGATGTTTTTCAAAGAGTTGTACTGCAGATTTCTTGTAGATCATGGCAGCTAATGTGATGACTGATCCAATGTGAAGAAATGGTGAAAGGACACTTGTTCCCTACATAGTGAGGAAATTATTGTAAATTTACAGAGAAAATTAATTGAAGTATAAGTGGCAACATGATATGGAGCACTGACAATCATTTTGTTATTTTTAACCGTTGACTGCTGGGATTCATATAACTGACAGTAGGCAAGTACATAGAGCAGGTCACTTGACTATACGAGTTAAGAGTATCTGGGACAAAGCAGGTATTGTGATCAGTATACACTGCCTACTTGCAATTTCAGCCAAGAACAGTTTGAAGAAAGGCTCCTGTTGCCAAGAAAGACCTCAACAAGACTTGTGTAACAGGTATACATAGTACACTGATGGCCCACACCTTTCTGTATGTATTCCAATACTCCACTGCTGAACAAAAGCAATGTCATTTCTACCTACCAGGAATTCAACTGCTGTATTGCAAAACAAAAAATCCATCTGTCATCAAGTGCACAACAGAAGACTCGAGGGAGGACTCTTTTCTTTTATTTCCAGAACAGAATACACCTTACTGTGTGAAATCTACAAATATAACCTTAAGTGACTAAGGCCAAAAATGGCATGGAACCAATGTAGACAAGTGATGTTTAGGAGATCTTTTCTTACAGACAATCCTGTTCTAATTTCCAGGGTTTTGTGTGTTTCATTCAGATACTATATTTTACTTCATGCCAGAAGTAAGGTAGAAGATTCTGGCCAATAAAATTGAGACACCTAAAACACAACAACAGTTTAAAACCTGGCTAAAAAAAAAGGATTACTCAAACTGAATGAAAAAAATGGGCACATGACAAGGAAAGACTTACTGCTATAGTTGATCCATTTTTGCCAACACCACCTGTGAAGATCACACCAAAGTAGTTTGTACATGAGAATATGGTTCCTGCTACAGTACAAAGAGCTGGCAGTATTTTCACTGGGATGTTTACCACTGGAATCTTAATAGAAGAGGAAAATATATTAAAATAGTTGATATTAATCTTAAATATTTTTTTCAAATTTCACATATTCTCAAACATTCCACTTTTCTAAATCTATTCCTAAACACAAAAGTGTGTGTGTGTGTGTGTGTGTGTGGAGCCTCTCTTTGATATACATACGTTTCAGAAAACTAAACACCTGTGATCATGGTGACAGAAAGGAGAGGTACCAAGAGGACAAAATTTCCTGGGGAGAATAAGCAGCATCAAATGGAAGCACAAAGGAATAGGTTCCCATACTGGATTAGTCAGAAAACATAAATCCCAAGGTTCAATCGTCAGTCAAATTTGAGATCATATCAGAGAAAAGGGTTTAGGTATATTCCCAAACTCACTGTTAAGAGCTTAGAAAGGGGCAGGGGAGGAGAGAAAAAAACCAATACATTTAAATATGGGATTGCAATGCTAGGTGCAAATGCGGTACACAGACAGCCCTTTTAAAGTATGAATGAGATGAGAGGTGCTGATGTTGTGTAACTTCAGCTCCCATCAGCACTACTAACATAGCCAGTGGCAGCATATGATGGAAACTGCAGCAAAGAAGTATCTGGAGTGCCAGTAACTGTCCCAGACCTTAGACAATGATCACAACTATGCTCTTTTGCAAATAAACAAAACCACAGGGTGCGATTCTCAGAACAGTATCTGATAGTCAAGGACACAGTCAAGGAAGTCAGTTCTGTACATTTTACACTAGGACATACAATGTCTGAAGCACAACAGTTCCATGATCCTTCAGAATTGTGACCCCTGTTTTCCATGAATGTATCCACTGCTTTTTATAGACATTTATATTTATGGTAACTGCTTGTGGCAGTTCTATGTGTGATGCAGTGTTATGTGAAGATGGAATTTTCTGAACAGCCAGTATTCAAAACTGTATTGTATTTGCATATAATCAGTAATTTGAAAAATGCTGTTTAGTACCAAGTTAGTTGGTGAAACACATTGTACTTACTCTACAATATCGATCTAGAATTTTCTCCCTCAAACATGGGTTGAAAATAGTATTTGAAAAGTGCTGATATGGATTGAGAAAGTTGAAAAATCTAACACTGTTCACATATTTAGAGAATTTTATCATGAAAGAATGTCAATACTAGCTAATTTACAGTGCATATGATTTAAATCCAGTATTCTCATGCATGAACCTCAAATAAAAGCTCACTAACTCTCAACATCCACCCAGACCCACACCCATGCACGCACACACACACACACACACAGCTACTTACCAAGCAGGAATCCTATCTGTGGCTAGAACCTCTCCCTCTGAAAGTAACAAGATTTGTATAAATACTGAAAATACAGTGATGTTTCAACCAGGTCTATAGTCCTTCCATATAGAACAGAGGACCATATTATACCTAAACCTCGGTTTTTCAGCAATACTGAGGTACACTAGAATAGGTCCGCTGAATCACCCGGTGAGTTAATTCCTCCAGAAATTCTGATTTTAATGGGCCTACTCAAGTTCCACCTTACCATATTAAAGTACCAGTAAGTCGTAAGCAGTGTACTCTATGCTCATATGCAGAGAAGTTAATTCACCAAATCCTCACTGATCCAATGGGCCCAATCAAGTACAACATTATGCCAATTAACAGGATTTCAGGCAGAATGTATTTGTTTTATTGTAGATTTAGTCATAAACAGAGTAACTGAGGTAAGTGGAAATTAGGTTAATCATGATTAAAAAGTCCACCAATTTCAACATAACTAAACTGGGAATTAGCCTACTAAGTTTAGCTTGCAAACACATCTCACACCACTATAATTTGTATCCACCTACTTGGAAATAAGCCCCAATGAAATCAGTGGAAACTGCTTCTGTCTGCAGATCTATAGGAGTCTAGTTTTCTAAACGTTTCGGAGAGGGTAGTCCTCTTTTGTTTTTCTTTGATTTTTGCCTGCTAGTTTTCTAAATAATTTTTAAATATTGCTCTCCTTGACACTTACATGCATTTCACAGGTTTTCTCTTGAGTTACTGAACAGAGACCAAGGCCGTTTCTCCCATTCTCATACCACTTTAACCAAACCCTCTTTCACCTCTCTAAACTTCAACACACTACCAGTGTGTAGCTCGCTCCAGCATGTGCCCACACTCATTCATCCGTTTGTTTTTTAAAAAAAGAATTGTGATAAGCAGGCTGGCTACTGTTCTTCTGTTGTCTAATAAACCCATTCATCTATTCTGCGGAGGCTCTGCATTTCCCATTTGTTGTGTTGAATAATACATCTAGCAAGGTTAAGAGAAGACATGGGAAGCAAAAGCCATGCCTTCTCTCCCCAATCCATTGACTTCCTCTCCAGCATCTGTGGGCATGTTGTACCAAAGTCATTTTAGAGGCGAGTGAGAATGTCACGCAAAACCTGATGTGGTATAGAAAGGCCCCCCAAGACAGAAAAGTGGAATGTTTGAGTGCACATGTTACTATACATTTTCCTCTATAAAAATGATCCATGATTATTTTGGGTGGGGGTGGGTAGTGGGTGGGAGATAAGAAATAACTGAAATAAATAAAACTGTTCAGATACCCATATTATATATACTCCAAATAAAGCTTCAGTGTATTTATAAATCCTCAAACTAGTCTTTTACTGTTCCAACATTTGTTTTTTAAGGAAACCCATGATAAGGGATATTTGCAAACTTCATCCAATAATTAAACTGTAGCAAAATTAGTTGTTGCAGAAAAGTAGCATTCATTTTAATGGTGATCTACAAGACAAAACACATATAGCTGCCAGATTGCAGACAAAAATGTTATGTTTTAGTAGACATACATAGCAAGTTCAAGCATCTGTAGCAGTCTAACCATCTTTGGTAATGAGGAGGCTAGAAACCTATTCCTATGAGGAAAGACTGGGAGAACTGAGCACATTTAGCCTTGAAAAAAGGAGACTGAGGGGAGATATGACAACACTTTTCAAATATTTGAAAGGCTGTCATACAGAGGAAGGGCAGGATGTGTTCTCGATCAACCCAAAGAGCCGGACACGCACCAATGGGCTCAAGTTATAAAATGCCAGATTTCAGCTGAATATCAGGAAAAACTCCCTAACTTGTTAGAGCAATATGGCAATGGAACCAATTGCCTCAAGAGGTGGTGAGTGCTCCAACACTGGAGGAATTCAAGAGGAATTTAGACAACCACCTGGGAGATATCCTTTGATTTGTATTCCTGCATTGAGAAGGGGGGTTGGACTCAATGGCCTTGCACACCCCTTGCAACTTTGTGATTCTATGGTTCTATGATAAGTGCTGCTGGTCAAATAGTGTTGGAAAATCTAAAACAACAATTTAAATGGTGTTTGCAGTTCAAGACCCTACAATGGCTATAAATACAACAATATTTCAATTGATGCCTTGAGTCTTTTTTAAGGAAAAGGGACCCAAAAGGCAAATCATCCTCTTAGTAACAATAATTCTACAGATTTGTTTTATTGTATCCATCAACATATTAATGCTACAATCAACTGGCAGGAATATGTACTTCTTACGGAACGGGCACTGAGGTTCCATTGTCAGAAAGATAATATGGACAAAAGAATGTATCAAATGCTCTGTAATTAAAAATATAATTAAATATAATATAGAAATACTTACTCCACTGGAAAATAAAAAGAGAGATTAAAAATGAAAATAAAAGCAAAAGATGTATTGTTTAGGTAGCATGATGCTTTCTTCGAACAGGAGATATAAAAATCAGGTTACATGGCTTATACAAGATGAACAGAATTACCATAGTTTGCCATAAAGTTGGTCCTCCAATCACTGCCAGTAAATGCATGGTTATTATGAAGACTTGCACTTCAGTCACATCAATTCTGATTAGGTACAAAAAAGCAAAATTATTTGAAGCAATTTTGAATCATTTTGCAAGCGGGGCAGCTCTTCTTTATCATGCACAGGTAAAACATAAGAAACAATGGAGGGAAGATGAAAATAAAATAAAAATAATTATTTTGATTGACATACCCATGTTGTACTGTAGCTTGTTAACTCCACAGCACAGAAAATGGAGCTATGTTAGAGGGCCACAACCCTGAACAGCCACACAACAGGTAGAAGGGCAAGCACATACATTCCCAGAGTTTCTGCTGCAGTCAACCCCCTGACTGTAGGGGAAATCTAGTTTCAAATGTAGAAACGGTGGTATCATTCCAAGAAATGACTGTCTGCAAGATAAACTTTGAAAATTCCTCTGGAAACACTTGTGCTTCCCTCTAGCCCATGCTGTGGCTTTATAGGTGTGTAGCTAAAAAGTGTAGTTGGAACTCATTTACAAATTTCAACAAATCATAAGCAGTTGTAGAAATGTACATGTTGGACCTTGCCCACCAACAAAAAGAATTTTGAGCACTCCTCCTCATGAAAACATTTACACATATGCTAGTTTTTCCTCTTTCATTCTGTGATATAATTCATATATGCCTGATTTTGACATGATGCCACCTGTCTTATACTACACTTGAGAGATACGGACTGTAGGTCTTAATAATCTCCTTCTGCTGTTTCTTCAAACACAAATTTCCTTCTCCAGTACTCCATTCATCTTTATATGGTATACTAAACTTGTTGCAGGGATGGGTCTCCTCTTAACCAGAACCCTAGACATCTCTTTTGTCCTGGGAAGCTTTTCAGTGCTATTAAATTGCAGCTGGGTGGTGATTCTTTCCTAGATCCCAAACATTTCCCCAGGCCAAAAAGGATCCATACAGATCCACAAAACTTAGGGTGATAGAAAATGTTCAACTCCACCCCACCAAACAACCATGGTTGCTGATGTAATCCAATTTGTACAGCATAAACCTGTGCAACAGGATTCTGGCCAGTATTATTTTAACACTTAGGTATAAAAATGCAGTGTCTACATGCAACAAACATTTGTTTACCACTATAGGATCATACTGTTTCATGTGGCAGGAGGGCAAGAGGGGAAGACAAGCGCAGAGCTCCTGTCAAACTTCTTACTACTCTAAAAATTGTGGCCACTGATTCTAGAATGCCTTTTCCTTCTTTGGCTTACAGAAGGTCAGTATTGGCAGAAGTTCAAGAGTTCTGCTTCATTTTTGTATGTGGGAAGCTTCTGGGTTCTAAGATATCTATAAGTGTAAAATGTAGGACAAATGTTATGTTCGTGTTTCATTTATATAACAATTTATATAGCTATCTGTAACAAGTAAATCAATTTTTGTGTCCAGTTCAGAATATCCATTCTATTATTTTCCATTTCCATTTTTATTTTCTGTTTCCATATTCCCATTTCTATATGTTACATGAGATAAACAAGATAACTCATTAAGATGTTCATTTTAGAAATATACATTTTTTATCCCACATAATATTCTCTAAAGGTTCAAGCCTCTAAGACAGTATGAGGACATACTGAATCCAAAGGCCATTCACAAAGAAAAAAATATTTTCACATCTGAGTTACATAATTTAAGGTATTTGAAACCAATTGCTTAAACATGATTGAGTCACTTGAATAAATGTTTGTTTCTGAATTTCTGCTAAGGAAACATTTAGTATCTGCTATAGCAGATGCCATAGGAAAGTTACCTAACTTTTGTAATGTGTTAGTATTGGTTCAGAAAGTTTAATGGTTGTGTCTCTGATTGAAGAAATATACTGTATTTCTGTGTTGGAGGTTTTACAGAGAATGTCCCATTATATGCAAAAAATGTCCCTTTTGTAATATGAAGTCACTTACTATGTTGATACTTGATTGCATAGCTTGACACAAATGTATTTGGGGAACATTCAATACATGAAGTGTATTTTAAAAGCCCATTTGCTGAATAAAACATGTCATTACATTAAGTGGTTTTGATCATGGAACGGACAGTATTTGCATCCAATGGGTGGACCTACTAAATATTGCTATGGTAGCCATCTGCACGCACGCACGCAGGCACACACACACACTCTCTCTCTCACACACACATACATATTGCACAAACCAAAAGCAGAAACAAACCACATTAGCCATTCCTGAATAATCACACATTAGTCAAGGAGAATAATTAAGGCAGCAGAAATAGTAGGAGGAATACAGAGGAAAGAATATTAGAGAGTAAGAGCAGGGTTGGTGGTAAGATAATTTAACTAAATAACACATGAAAACTCTCAAGGACTTTATATTATTTTCAGAACTTACAGTAAAATATTTATACACTGATTTAAATCATTGCAAGCCCACAAGAAGGATCTCTGTGCAGTATTTAATGACCACATCTGAACTACTGTGCAGTTATCAGAGAAGTATGAATCCCTACCATCAACTAAGATTATGACAAAACTATCTTGTCTATATCACATTTTGCTGGCTGGATAGCCCAGTGGCTTCAGTATCAGGCTGTAGAGGTTGGAAGTTCAATTCCTTGCTGTGCCTCCAGGAAAAAGAGTCAGCCTACGTAGCCTTGGGCAAGCTGTGTAGTCCACTAGCAACCCCAGGAAGGAGGGAATGATAAAAATCACTTCTGTGTACCCTCTACCTAGAAAACCCTGAAAATGTTCACCATGAGTCAGAATTCACTTGAAGACATACGATTATTATATCATGTTTTCCTACATTTGAATTAAGACAGCATTACTGTATATGTTTCAAGAGATTAAATATACAATTTAAATTTTAAAGCCTAAAATAATGAACTATCGCTGAAGAGTCATGGATGAATGCTTTTTTCTGCAAATAATTTTTCCTTCTCCATTGCTTGTGCAAGGGGAATCTACACTGTTTTAAGTGGCCAGTCTTTCATTTATATAACCGAAGGTGAAAATTGCCAGGGCAAATGCAGAGGGCTTCACTTGTGGAGTCCACGTGTATCTTATTTGTAAAGAGCATTCTAGCTTGCAGAGTCCACTCTTGGATTTTTTTAATACTAGAAAAGTAAGTATTCCAAAATAAATATCCTAACAAGGCTCTCCAGATTTGGATCAGTCAAATAGTTTAGCAGCAAGAGGGGTACTGGACATCTCAAAAAGGTGCAACCCAAATGCCCTACTTGTAAAACCATCAAAATTAATAGGAATGGAGAGACTTGCTTCTATTATTCTCTATGTTGATACTAACACCTGTTAAAAGAGATGAGGGCCAATGGGTCGTCAAAATACACTGTTGTCCTGAAAATATAGTGTAGGGAATTTGGCATTAACTCTTGAAACATCTTCAGACATTGATTCCAATGCAGTTATGTGCAGCATGGATGGGATCATTGCTTTACTGCTTCTGCCTGATACCAACAACGGAGCACTCTGAATGAAATGTTGCAAACAGTGATAGCCATTTAACACTGGAACTGACTATTGTAGACACTGGCAGATTCTCCTTCACTTGGGAATGTTATTATTATTTTTATTTACAGAATATTTTAGCTGCCCCACTATTAAGTGGGCTCTGGGCAGCGTACAACAATATATTAAAACTATAAAACAACACATTAAAACCATCAAATAACAGCTTAAAATTATCAATATATAAATAACAAAATCCTGCTGCTTATGCGCCCAGCTAAAAAAACATTATCTAATTAAAATGCTGGCTAAATATCTAATTAAAATGCTGGCCTTTGTCTGGCGCCGAAAAGCCAAAAACGTTGGCACCAGGTAGATCTCTGTAGGGAGGGCACTGCAAAGTTGGGAGGCAACAGCTGAGAAGGCCCTGTTTCAACATGCCATCCCTCCTCACCTCTTTAAGGGATGGCACTTTCACAGCAGGGCCTCCTGGCCTGACCTTAGGGTACAGGTAGGCTCATATGGAAGAAGGCGGTCCTTTAGGTCCAGGAGGATAAACAGGGATGCACTCCCCGTCTCTCTCCCAGCAAAGGTCGTCGTACGGGGCGACCAAGGCACTCTCTGTTCCATAACCTGGACTAAAACCTGATTGAAATGGACCTAGATAAGGCATATCCAAACTTCGGCCCTCCTGATGTTTTGGACCACAACTCCCAGAATTCTAAGCTTAGATTGCCAATGGCAAAGGACTGTAGGAGCTATGGTCCAAAACATCTGGAGGGCCGAAGTTTGGACATGCCTGATCTAGATAATCCGTTTCCTCCAGGAGAGCCTGGAGCTGTTCAGCCACCATAAGCTCCAACACTTTGCCCAAATAAGGGAGTTTTGCCACTAGTTGGTAATTAACCACTAGCCCTGGGTCCAGGTTAGGCTTTTTTTTTAGGAGTGTCCGAATCACCACCTCCTTTAACAGGGCATGAACCACTCCTTCTCTTAGTAAGGAGTTGATGGCCTCCAGGACCCAGGTGTGAACTCACCTGGCAAATTCCTTTATTAGCCATGATGAGCAAGGGTTGAGTTTTGTAGTGGTGGCACTAACCCTAACCCTTGTCCACATCCTTGGGTCGCAATAACTGAAATTCACCCAATAAATCATAACACAAGCCCAGAACACTGGGCACAACCATGGACTCAATATCAACCATGGAGTCTAATTCTCTGTGAATCTGAACATTTCCCCCCTCAAAGTGGGCAGCAAATTTGTCACAGTGAGCCACTGAGTGGTCCGGGACATCCAACGGGTAATATTTGTCATTAGATGGCTAGTGGCCTGAATAGGCTCGTTTGGTGGACAATGACCCAAATGTCTTGGGCACAATCTGTCTACCATTTATCATGCTGCCCTTTCATCAATCCATGGCTAACGACCCACACTTAATTGCTCTTGGGAAGGGTTGCATAGGTGGGACTTTCATACCCCAGGTACATCTAGCGAGTCTATTCAGGTCACTGTCCACCTAACAAGTCTATTCAGACCAGGGTGGCGTGGAACCAAGGTGAACTATAAATTGGAAGTGTTGCACCAATTTTCCACAGACTAACAAAGCTACTTGGTCAAGTAGTGAAATATTTTGATATCATAAGAAAAGAGATGCAGTTGCCATGACTCAGCTTCTGGTATACAATACAGTACTGTACTTGCACTACTGATAATGGAGAAAATTACAATGGATGCAAGGAATGGAATTATGTTAACTACATAATCTGTGACATACTTGCAAAATTTTGTTTGCTTATTATACAGACACCTCTTATGTAAGGTTCAAATCTTACTTCCTCCAGTCTTAGGCAAACTATTATCAGTTATCTTTTAGCCTCAACCACCATCCCGTCCACTAGCAATGTGGAGGTATCAATATGACAAATCTTGACTTCTTTATAGGGTTGCTGTAAGGATTAGAAAGCTCAAATACACAGCAGTCAAAAGTATTATATAAATGCTATTTTTTGTTATTACTACCCCCACCACACACGCACTGTCTCCTTATTTTTACTTAACAGCTTTGGTGACTAGCACTGTATTGTGTGTTTTTCCACCACATGCCACTCTCTAGTCACCCAAATTCTTATGCTGGTTCATATGCTATATCAGTGATATCTGCCTATGTATATCAGCGTTTTCTGCAGCAAATACACAGAATGTTTTTAAACTGCTCCCTTCTCAAATAGTACTGGACATCTATGACTAGCTTTGTCCTTTTATTCATAAATTCTTCTACATTGTCACAAGAGAACAAAGCTTTAGTTTAAAGCAAAAAGTGTTGGTTGGAACTATACCTCCCAAAAGGAAAGACATTCAGGACATAGATCAAGCTTCCTCAAAATATTGGCACACGAATGTATATTTTTGTACCTTAAGGAGCATCCCAAATAAAAACAAGACATTAGTTCTACTCTTTGTTGCTTTAAAAAGGAAAAAAAATCATTTTACGTGCATAGTGTGAAGCTTGTTGAACCCAACAAGATTTTTTTTTCCAAATATGGATGAACTAGATCAGCCTACAGAGTATTATGTATCTGTGGAGAGAACAGCAGTGCAAATCTACTCTTTACAGATGTTTGCACTATCAAAGGCTGTGTTTCATTCAACCTTTTCTTCCTCACTGATCATATGCTATAGAGGGAGGGAGTGGCTAACAGGATTATACTGAAGTTTTTACTTGGGTGGAACATGAGGTGGAAAAGAGATCGTGCAAATGCATTTTTGGAGGAGGTTTTATCAGAGATCTTAAACTTCCTTAGTTCTTGAAGTAAAGTAGCAACCATAACTTTTTTCCTTTATTTTATTTTATTTTATTTTATTTTATTTTATTTTTATTTTATTTTATTTTATTTTATTTTATGGCTTCAAGCTGATATTTTTTAATTTTTGGGGAATTTCCATGCTTTTAAAACCATATGAAGATATAGACATCAGCGTAGGGAAAAGCAAGTCTGTCTTCAAAGAACAATTTAAGGTAAGCTTCTTTAAAAGCATTAAAACACAGCTATATCAATAAACAAAGGTAACAGTCAACAACAAGGTGACACTTTGAAGACACCTTCATTGCAACCATTCTGCCTGAACATAGAAGGAAATTGCACCCAGTAATTGCAACCCTCCTCTCTTAAAGAAACAGGCCTTATTTAGTCCATGACGCAGTCACAAACTTCAGTTCCCATGAGCAGCTAAATGCACTCATCAAAGTCTTCTGTTAGGAAACACAGTCCCAGAACAAATGTTTCACCAGAAGCCATTCATGACCACAGGTTCTACCATTTTCACTTGATAACTGTCACTCTAAAGTATTTACAAGAAGACAACTGCAGTGTCAATGGATGATTACTGTAATAAAAAGGTTAAGAAAGCACTGTCACCATTGTTTCTTTCTATGGAGGAGAGAAGGAGATAACATCTCCATTGTTAGTTGCTGTGAATAAGATAATAAGGAAGTCTCATTAACTGTAAATATATTGTGGCCATAGCCACAAAATACTGAATTTGAGAGTATGCCTGTATCCTCTCATTCATATTCTGTGTTGCAGTAACTTCCACTGTAACTGTAGCAAACATAGCTACTGCATAGTTGAAGGATGCTTCAACCTCGAGTTCACCAAATACATGTTAACCTGGCAAAGGATACTAATTCTATCTGTGGACTAATTGGCCTCGGAAATCTTTCAGTGCAAAAAATCTTTTACCTGCAAAAGCCGTAATAGGAGTAAATTGAAGGAAAGAGCTCGTTATTGAGACCACGAGAGAGAGAGAGAGAGAGAGAGAGAGAGAGAGAGAGAGAGAGAGAGAGAGAGAGAGAGAGAGAGAGAGAGAGAGAGAGAGAGAAGACCCACATTCATTTCGATTAATATAATTAAGCTTGAATCTCCAACAGTATCTTAAAGAAAAGACACACTTGCACTGGAATCCACAGAGGAAGATACAAGTAAATATCCATCTAAGGGCTTAAATTTTATTTTCATTATATTTAGGGACAAGATAATTGAGTGACTTGCTAGAAAATTACAACAATGTGAACATAGATTCTTAGGAAGAAGCCCTATAGGATCTTTCCTAAATTTGAGGGCAAGGTACTCTAATGACTAAGAATAATCTTCTAACAGCATATTCCAAGCTATCTATCTAAACAATTCTTTTTCCTGGTGGAAAGGTTTCTAGCAAAAGAAGGAACTATTCCAAAGATGGTTCCAACAAAATTAATCCAGACCTTATGCAAAGAGTTGCTCCCACCACTCTGGCATTCTTCTCTTCAAACAGGTGAAGTCAGTTCTGCATGTTTTACAATAGCCAATAGGGAAGAAAACACCAGAGTTTCAAGAAAAGGTATTTATTCTTTTAGACCAGAGGTGAACTTTATAGTCTTGAGTTCTTTTTTGCCCACTTTTAGGTATTAGGGACTGAATTTCATTGAAACGTGTTTTGAAAAATATCATTAGGAAAACAATTGTCTTTTTTTCATTTACAGCGTGCATGACAAAGAGGTGCTGTCCAGAAAATTCATGCCATTATTCATTGGTTGACACTAATTCGTATTCGTTACCGTGTCATTCCAGAACCCGGGTCCCAGGGTTCCTGTGAGAAGGTGAATTATGCTAATACAGAGTTCAGACTCTGTAACATCAAATCTATGTGTGAGGAAAAGAAACATTTAAAAAACACTAAGAGACTTTCAGCGAACCAGTTTCAGGAGACTAGCTTTTTATTCACAGTTAAGGATATGGATCATGATTCAATGATACACTTTGATGTTCCTGTCAGTGGGTATGGAATGTTCCTCCCCTCTCTCTCTGCAGCCCTCTGTGTTAAAGATCTATTTCAAGAAGCTTTATTAGCCCTCTAAAGCAAGTTTTTATGGTGTGCCAGGAGCTGCAGGAGAGGGGGTGGAGTTGCTTCATGCTCAGGTCATCAGTGATACCACACTGGATTATGGCCATGAACTTGATATCAAAGGCAAATTTCCTTATAACATTACAATTACAGTAACTGAGAGAAACAAAAAGCTTTCGTAATGGATTTGTATCACACTGAAACCAAAGACTAAGTTCCCATTAAATTCAATGGTACTGGATTATAACTAATATCATAAAAAGTTGAAAATATCATAAAGGCAAAGCATAATTTATGTATGGTTATGTATGGTACAAATCTTACACAAATCCAAACTGAAGATTTACATTTTCAACATCTATATTAAATCAATTTCATGTAAACCCCATGCTGTACATAAAATCTATAGTGGCAATTCTGAAGATGTTACACACTGTATATCCCTATGAAAAAGAGAGATCAGGAAAAACTAGAGCCGTAACTGTGCTTAGTTATGTCAAATGAGTGAAATGATACAGAATTCACAATTCTGCTTAAGGAATGCAATATGACTGGAAAATGTTCCTCTATCATTTTATGAATCTATAACCAGAATAAAAGGCCCTTTAGACTCTGTTGTTCACACTTCAATAAATGGTGAGATGGCATGTTTTATTTTTTTTCAAATATG
The DNA here is from genome assembly GCA_029282475.1 of Phrynocephalus forsythii. Lineage (NCBI taxonomy): Eukaryota > Metazoa > Chordata > Lepidosauria > Squamata > Agamidae > Phrynocephalus > Phrynocephalus forsythii. The sequence goes on along the minus strand of JAPFRF010000005.1, from coordinate 88,475,034 downwards.
TTTATCTTTATAGTTATGCAGCCCGAACCGGAGTCTAGTTCTGCTTATGGCTTACACACAACAAAACCTGCAAAATGAAAGTTTTGTCCACAATGATTCTTTATTCGACTATAATCTTGCTAATTCATAGACCACTCAGACCCTAAGAAGACTTTGCATCTTATAGTGTGAATACAGTAGTCCCCACTACATATATATCACATGTTTTCTAAATAAGAGCTTTAATATTGCTGCAACATGCATTGAATAGGTCAGGTTACAAATATAAAAACATATACTTACTGAATTAAGAATACAGGAATAAAAGAACTGTAAATATTAATTTCACCTTTGGGTGGTTTACTTACATTCCAAAGCGCAATGTTCCAGAGACATAGGTCTGCCAGTGTGCACAGTAAAACATGAATGTCCCAGCAAAACAACAGAAGAACATCCAGTCAGGATTTGTCCCCAGCTGAACAGCAATACACGTCCCCAAAACAACAAAGACTGAAAACAAAAATAAATTAAAATGAGCATAGCCTTCTGGTGTTGGAAACCAAAGTTCTTTCAAGAGTTCATCATTACAGATATTCAGCAGACTGTAATTTATAATTAGTTTATTTACTGCTATGTATTTGTGGTACAATGATAATGACTTAAATTGCTAAGATTTCAAGATCATTGAGTGGTATAAAATATATTATATGTATAACACATCCTGCCTGAAATCTTGTTCCACATTAGACACCTGGAGAAGAGTGAAGCTGTCGTGGGCATGGGGGTGATTTTTTTGTAATTAAATGCTTTCCATGGCTTTTTCAACCCAAAAGTAATAGCTTTTATTCCTTGAAACCCATTGGATGGAAAGGCTTTAATTATTGAAAATTACTGCTGTTCTCTGTTCTATCACAATTAAAACTGTTACATATGAACTGTACATTCCATAGATTTAAATTTTTTACATTGAACTGGAGTCTCTAAATCTAAATGTGTAATCTTAAACACACTTACAGTATTTGAAAGAAAGTCTCATGGGATTCTGTGGGACTTATAGCCAAGCAGATACAGTGGACCCTCGTATAACAAATTGTTTGTATAACATAAAATCTGTACAACATAAAAATTCTAGAAATAGGGGAAATTTGCTTAAGAGAATCGCCTATGGGGCGAATCCATAACATAAATATGGTCACGATTAGGGATTACTGTCTTCAATGCATTCCTATGGGAAATTTGGATAATGGAAAATTTGCTTAACAGAATTTCATTTGGAAAGAATTAATTCCTTTATACAAGGTACCACTGGGTGTGCATAGGTTTGTACTATTGGTACCATTTTGTAATTAAAATGCAGTATGATCCTACCCTTTCTTGAAACCATGAAACCTCTGGTACTACCTCAAATTTAGCAGTAATAGGTGGATAAACATACCAACACGAGAGGAAGAATTGAAGGGCTGGCTATAAAAATAAAACAAGTTTTCAAGTTTCAGGTAAGTTGTGTTCTAAACAATTGTACTATTAAGCTTAAAAAAAAACATTTTGAATGAAAAAATACTCTTGAAGTACCTGACTACAGTGGAATGAGGCACATTAAGCCATGCACCATTTTAAAAAGATGACCAGGATACTCATGATAACAAGACATATCCAACTTTATAAATAGCCTAAGGTCACTGATGATAGACACTCTAACCTGACCAGTATCAACAGCCACAGTAGTGTAAAGGGCAGCTAGCTTTTTAAAAAATGGTCTAAATACATGCTGGATGCCTCTGACAACAAATGTTACATATAACTGTACTGCCTGTTCTAGCAGTTTGTTGACTGTGAACATAGTGAAGGCTGATGGAAAAATGATGAGATGGAAAAATGACTGATTATATGTCCCATATGAAATGGGAAGTGTGTGAAATGGGATATTTTACAACCAACACAAGTCTCTATTTCAGCAGCTACAGCAGTATTCACAGTAGGGCACACACTTAAATCCATTTGCCCAGTTCCGGAGTTTAAAAAAAGAAAGAAAAGAAATTCAAAAGGCTTAGAACTACCATTTCTGTGCTCAAAGACTGGTGGAAAGGAATGGATAAAAATATTAATCTTCCCAAACAGTTATTTGAGGTGTGTGCAGAAGAATTAATATAAGGACAATTAGAAAAATATAGATTCTGATAACCATACTACCAAAACTTTGAGATGTAGCAAAAGGACTTTTTATCCAGAATGCACTCTTATCCTTTTGCTAGAGCACAAAGAGTTACTATTTTTCAATGTAGCATATTCCCAGTCTCATGAAAAAAATAAATGACTTAACAGGTTACTATCACAATACCTGTGGACAGTGAATCACAGCCATGGTCAAAAAGTTCTCCCAAAGGACTGCTACTATTTGTTCTTCTTGCTTGCTTCCCATCTATAGCATCCAAAGACTGGTATATGAAAAGGCCACAAGCACATGCAATATACGCCCAAGGAGGTGCCTAAGAGAGAAGTAGACAAACAGCAGTGAAGTGTAAATAAAGATTCATGGAGTCTGAAATCAAAATGGCTCTCACATGCTGTAAATCTCTTCCTATTCTTAATTGTGAAAAAATGAAAATAATGTTCTTACTTTTACTGATGTCTAGGTCTAGAGTAACACACATAAAGGAAATAATTTTATGCATAAAATTTCACTCCATGAAACTTTTGGGTGCTTGATCTCAAACGGATAAGAGAAAGTACTTTTTCACTCAGAGGATAACTGGTCTCTGGAACTCCATGCCAGAAGAAATGGTTCATGGAGAACAATTGTATCAATGGCTATCCTTATGGATGCCTAAGGACAACCTCGGGGTTGGAGAGATAGGGAGGATATCTCTCAAAGCCATTTGCAGGGAATCATAAGCAGTTGAAGACATCTGTTTGGGCATACCCTGAAGCAAATGGTGAGACACTTTGTGAGACAGAAAGCTGGACTGGTTGGGCTGTGGCCTGTTTCAGCAAGGCTGTTCTTATGTTCTTTTAATAATAATAATAATAATAATAATAATAATAATAATAATAATAATAATAATAATAATAATAATAATAATAATAATAATAATAAATGCCATCAAATTAATTCTGATTTATAGTGACCTTTTCAGAGTGTTCTCAGAAATGTTGCACCATTCTCTCCTTCTGGGACTGTGCATCTTGCTTATATTTCATTTAAAACTGAAGAGTTTATGAAAGCTTTGTAATTTAGTGAATTGTTCTTAAACACAACCATCAACAAGCTCTTATGGTTTTCTCTGTTTTCTGACTGTTAATATTATACATTTGGGAGGGGGGGGGGACCAGTTAGTTTTATTTTTTTCTTTTCTGCTTCTGGTACACTGTTCTGAATGATAAGTGTTTCCTTTTTGTAGCGGCAAAATGACATAAGATAGCATGACTAATGGAGCAACATGTAGAAACCACTTTTTATTTGCATGTTTGTTAGTTTTGTAAAAGTACAGTCTAACTTCAATGAGATGGAGAAGGCTTTTTAATTCAGAAGCCACTGACAAAAGGTTTTAACATTACAAAATAACAATTTTGAAAATCAGCACATGAGAATGTTGTGTCTTTCTTGCCTACATAAATAACAAAACTCTAGTTTACAAACAATACTTGTAAATGGAACTGGATACATATCTTTTTTGAAAGAAGTAGACATTCTTTCTTTGAACCTCTCTAGCTTTGCCATGGATGGACCAGATAGGAATCAACTGCATATGTGGCAAAAGACAGTGTGACTTGCTTTTAAAAGCAGAGAGGAGCTCTTCTAACATGAATTAGTCTAAGAAGTTTAAAGAACTGAACTCTTGCTTTGATACTTTTTCTCCTTTCAGGTACAAAGAAGATGAATTCAGTTTTGCATTGTTATTATGTGCTGTCAAACTAAAACCATTTTATAGCAACCCTAATAGGGTTCTCAAGGTAGGTGATATATTTAAGAAGTGGTTTTACCAGTTCCACTCTCCTAGTGATAAACATTTCCACTAACCACAGTATGTAGCTCTTCAGCGACAGTTCTTTCTAAAATACCACCTCTTCCGATCATAACCTCAGAGTATCTATCTGGTTTATCTCCTCCTGCTCTATACAAACCTCCCCAAAAACTTAATTTACTATACTTCCTCTTTTCCACATGTAGACAAACAATTTTGTGAGAGTATTTGGCTATATACAGATAGTTGTTCAAAGAGCTGAAGCAGCATTTTAACAGACACCCAATATATGTCACCTTGCACTTCTTATGCTTACTGCTTATATGGGTTTTTGTGAAGTACTCTGTTACGTATGAATGCCCCTTAAGATGAATGTCCCTTAATACGTAAACCTCATAAGACGAATAAAATGTCCAAGAATAGGAAAACTACGGGATGTCTATGGGATGCCTTGCAAGACAAATTCAATGCATTCCTATGGGAATCCATGTTAAACTGCATTTCGTAGGACAAATTTTTCATAAAATGAATTGACCTGTAGAACAAATTAAATTCCTCTTAAGAGGCAACACTGTACTTATTTGGAATAGTCTAAATTTGTTTATTGTAAAATAGCCTTTTGTGCATTATTTAGAAAATGAATCTTATAATTCTGATATAAACACATATCAAGGAAGACATTTACAGTAAATAAAGAAATGTAGCACTTTCTTGAGCACCTGTGGGTTTTCCACAAATATGTTATATACGTAGGACACAAGAAATGCAAGATAGAGACTGAAATCCTATTGGGTAGCATAGCATGTTGCACTGGTGGCTCTGCACCTGCCAGTGATTCAGATGGGCTCACTCTAGTGCAACTTATTACACTAAGCAACAGGATTTCAACCAGCATGTAATGGCTTTCTCAGCTGTCTTTTAAGTATCTGATATTAACATCTTAAATGAGTCAAGTGAAACTTTAGCAATGAGTGAGAACGCACAACAGGCTTGTTACTGCAGCAGCATTTTAGTCTTCAATTTTTAGTTGCACATCTAGTACTTCTGGTCCTGAAAATCTTCTGAACATGTTGTTATAGCCTAAAGGTATCAGCAAATCTAAGTGCCCAATAAATATAATTGAAATATATTAATTAATGAAAGTCAAGAGTACTACAGGCCATTTTAAAATTTGCTTTGTTATTTCTTTCTACTATCTGGATGAAGGGGTAGACATCAAACACAAAAAAAGAGAACAGAAAATTGAGATTGACCAACTATAGTTGTTATAAAATAGATTAAAAATTCAAAGTGCAGGAGCCAAATTGACAGTAGCAAAGTGAAAGTGTAATTGATAAATTAAGAATTAAGATTTAAGAATTAAAAAAGCATGATACAGTGAACAACAGGCTGGATGGCCTGAAATTTTACATCTGTAGTAGGGGTTAGAAGTTTTGCAGTGTAGAACTCCGCTCAGTAGCATTAACTACTACACTGGTAAAAGTAGTAAAACAGGTATCTCAAAATGAACAAGTTTCAATAGAAGTGGATTACAATGTTAAGGCTTCTAATGGGCAAGATCTCATAGCAGCAAAGACAAAAATGGAGCCAAAAGCCTTGCTTGAAGATGGGTCTCTGACAACTGCTTCTCCCCAATATTTCAAAGCTGCTTTTCATCTGTGTTTCAACTTTTATTATTTTCCACATACTAGCTCTCTTGTGAGATTAGACTACTGCAGTGCTCTCTAAGTGGAGCTGCCTATAAAGTTATTATGGAGGCTTCAGCTAGTACTGTATAGAATACAGTGGCCAGATTGCTAATTGCAGTGAGATGATACCACCATTTCACCCCCACACTGAGTACTCTGCACTGGCTACTGGCCCACTTCCACATTGACCTCAAGGTGCTGATGGTCACATACAAAGCCCTAAAGGGTTCAGGGCCTCAAGATCTGTCAGAGTGGCTTCTTCCACAGAGAGCTGCTCGAGTCATTTGCTCCTCCCAGGCTGGGCATCTGAGAGTGCCAACCCCAAGGAAAGTCTGGAAAATAACAACTAAAATTTGAGCTTTCTCAGTGGCTGCCCCTTGGCTATGAAATCAGTTGCCCCCTGACATTTGCCGGGCCCCTTCACTTAGAATATTTAAATTTCTATAGAAAACTTCATTTATTATTATTTATTATTTATGTAAGATTTGTCATTTTTGTTGTACACAGCTCAGAGTACACCAGTAGCTAGATGGGTGGTATATAAATAAAATAAAATAAAATAAAACATTCTTTTGAAATCATGATGGATTTTATTAAAGCAAAATATTGAAGTATGCTACAAAAATTCTAGTAATTCAGACATAATAAATCTCCATATGTTTATATGTGAAACTGAGTCATTATTAGGAATACAATTATTTCTCCAAATTAAGAATCAGAGATCCTTAACTTACCTGCTCTGTAGCTGTTGGACAGTAACATACTAATATTAAGGTTGTACAGATGTTTGTTATAAGTCCAACTATTGTAATCAGATTAGGAGCAATCCAAGCTGGCACTCTTCTAACCAGCCATTCCCAATAACCTTGCATGAGTGGCTCAAGCAACGAGCGTCCAGCACTTTGGTACTTGTGTTCTTCTAACCGTTTTAGCTGGTGCTTTGACAAGGGAGGTGTAGGCAACTGAATCAACTTGCTTAATGAACATCCTGACGAAGGAATGTGACCATATCGCACAGGGGATTCCAATTGTAGTTCCCCACATCGTTTCTTCAGAGATCGATTCCCACTCATGGATTTGTCAGCCTTGGAAGTTTGTATCTGACAGACTTCAACTGTTGTCATAAGATCCTTGTCTATCTGGAACATGAAGTATTTAGATTAATGTAAGAGGCAGAAAGCTGCTTAATAATCAAAAGTATGATACTTGGAAGCCTAAGCTACTTTGAAAGATATCAAACTATGATCTGATCAATGACAGAAAGATTTATAAGGCCCATCTATTTTTAAGCCAGTAACCATGAGCTATAACTGCAACTGACACAATTCCTCTTTTCTAACAAATGGATCAAAAATGCCAAATTAATTTCTAATAACAGTGGAAATATGTGCCAAAAATTCTGTCTACTTCAATAAAAGGTCATTAGTAATTTCTAGTAACATCTAAGAAAGATACTACACTGTTTATTCTTAGATTATTTAATAACTTAATGGAGAAACTCACTCTGCATATTATTTATTTATTTATACAACGTATATGCCACCCACTACCCAAAGCTATTCTTCCTGTACCAAAACATAATTAATAGCTGAATGAATGTTTGCATAAGTTTATTAATACTAGGCCATTTGCATAACAGAACTTCATAAATATAAAAAAAATCCATAGCACAAGAACTTCCCGCTAATTATTACCCAGCCTTTCTCCTAAGAAAGGACCCACAGGTAACTTATATCATTAAAACACATTAAAGCTAAAAATACTTAACTATTCAACTATTAAATGAAGTATAACACTATATTAAGAATGTTAGGTAAAGCACTGTATAACAGATCCAACTAGTTTTAAACCTTCTCCTAAAGAGGCAGTCATTAAAGAAAACCCTGCCTGAAAAGAAAGGTCTTCGTCTGTTTGTTGGAAAGACAGCAAAGATGAAGCCAGCCTGGCCTCCCATGGGAGCAATATGACCTCTAATTCTCAGTCTTGCTGATTGGGACTCTATCCTGCACATGCATATCTCTCCACCACACACATTGGTTCCATTATGACCAAAAGAGTCACTGTGCTTGTGCAAGGAAAGAAAAGCCCAGCACAGAGGGGGGCAGAGAGAACCTGGCATGGGAGAGAACTCCAGCATCTCGGAATAGGGAAGAGAAGGCCTTGTCTCATGTCCCCATCAAGTACACCTCATCCAGATTTACCTGTGGCCAAAGCTACAGTATGTCTGAAGGAGGTTATTGTCATTTATTTGTCTTTCCCTGTGCCCCTCTAAAAGTTATTCCTAACTGGTTGCAGAAGCATCTGAAACAGCTCTAAGGGACTTGTTGAAAGTGTAATAAAGTAATCGAGTGAAAATAATTTTCCTTCCTTCCCCCAGTAGGAACCTTTACTAGAGCTCAACCTTGCATGAAGAGAAGCAGCCTTCCTCTTTACAGAAGAGCAAGTCTGGATCCAACTCACTTTTTAAAATCATCAAACTTCATGTCTGATTGGCAAAGTTTAAATAAGGATAACAATACAGTATTTGCTTATAATTGATAACTTTGTCTAGCCCTTATTTCACAGGGCATGGTCACTTATGTTTTGAGAGCTTTATTAGTATTATCATCAATATTGTGGAACACTCCAAACAAAAGATTCAAAAAATGGGGAATAAAACTATGATTAGTTGTTGTACTGTATAGTACAAGTTCTTCCAGAATCAGACGGAACATGCCTCTGGTGACAGAGATGGAAAAACTATTGTTCTCAAACTCTGCTACTTGGGTTTTCTACAATCATCTGGCAAGCCACTGGTGGGAAATAGGATGCCAGAGTAGAAGGGTATTTGGCAAAATTTTCCAGGGCTCATCTTGACTACTGCTTTCATACCAAGAGATAGATATCTTCCATAATCTCACAGCCTCCTAGGCCACTACCATATCCACTGTGGGATTTTAAAAGCTGTCATCCAAAAATGAGCTTTTCCCATTCTGTTCTCCCATCAGTTGCATTTTGAAGACATAGTTGTAAATTAGGGCCCATAGGCCTGGTCCTGTACTTAGAAGAATACAACACTGCCCATACAGTAAATGGGGCATTTGCAACTTACAGAACATGTCTGGGACAGGTTCAACTAGTCATCTTAAACCCAACAGTGATTCATCTAATTCATCTGCCAGGAACAACAGTTGAAAGAAAATGTCTTTTCTATAGACTGTGTTTTATTATCCTGTAACTGATTTTGGCTAAGAAAAGAAGTAGTTCAGCAACAATTTGCTTTTAGCTGCTTTGAGTTTTTCAGGCTGTTTGGCCATGTTCTGGAAGTTTTTCTTCCTGGCGTTTCGCCAGACTCTGTGGCTGGCATCTGCAGAGGGCAAGGAGCTCAGGGAACCAGAGCACATAGAGAACTCCTAGTTCCCTGAGCTCCTTGCCCTCTGAAGATACCAGCCACAGAGTCTGGCGAAATGTCAGGAAGAAAAACTTTCACAACACATCCAAACAACCGGAAAAGCTCACAACAGCTACCAGATCCTGGTGGTGAAAGCCTTCGAGAATACAAATTTGCTATTAGTGTGGCTTATGGTGAGACTAGCATTTCCAAATAGAAGAAAGCTGTTTATTAAAGTTATTCTATATCCTCATAATTTGTTTTATACTGAATATTCATGTCTCTGAATATTTTCAGTTCTCTGTCACTGAAAATCCAAATCCAGTAGCCAAAGTACTGTAATAACAAATTGTGAATCACTAAAATAGTAGAACGCAGATAAACAGAAAGAATTTTACTTAAGCTTATGAGATAGTATATTTTGAAATATATTCTCAATGTTTTGTTGAACTTCCCACCAAAAATGTTGTTGTTTTGTATCACCTCCCAGACAGCTTTTGTATCAGAAAAGTACAATAAAAACTTGCAAGGTGGTGCCCAGAGTCCTTCCAAGGCACTAAATAAATACAGTGGCAATAGTCACTAGCTAAAATTGTTTTATTATTATTTTATTTATTGGATTTTTATACCACCCATCTGGCAGTGTGGTCACTCTGGGTGGTTAACAATTTATGAATACAAGTATAGCGCAAATAAACTCAACGTTAATTCAGCTAGGCCGACAGTAAGGCATAGTGTTCTACAGCCAGGAGCATAAGCAATTGTGACACCCCTGCAAATGATGGGGTATGCAGAAAACACTCCAGAGGAGCACTGAGAAAAGGACAGTAACCCAGTGGTACTTCTACTTGGCAAAGAGGCAGCTCTCTGCCGAGGGACCTGTTTCCTTACAAAAACGGGCGACTGGTCGCTGGCAACAAAAATAATGACATTCATGTACAAGATCTTAGGCTGGCTGCAGGGCTAAAAGAAGGGAAACTAATGGCCACCAGAGATCTGCACCGGATCCTGAGGGGCCGCTATCAGCCCGGGTAGCCCGGGTTGGGTCGAGACGGCCCCGCTTCGATTCCGAGGAGAGCAGCCAGTTCTGCAGGGAGCATCCATCCCAAAACCCCACCCGGGGCCAAGCATCCCGACCTGAGCCCGGGACGCCTCTCTCTGCCAAAGACTCGGGCCGGGGGGGGAGGGCTGTTTCGCCTTCCCCTGGGCTGGCACCACTCCGCCATCGCCCGCTCCGGTTACACCGCCCTGCCGAGGGGGGCTGGCTGCCCGCCTGACTGACTGACTGACTGACAGGGCGCGAACTGCGACAGCCTCTCGACAGGCACCCACGGCGAGAGTGTGTGTGTGTGTGGGGGGGAACCAAGGGCACCCCCGAGACCCGTAAGCCAAGCCCGCTCTGTGGCGCAGGAAGAGCCCGAGAGAGAGAGAGAGAGAGAGAGAGAGAGAGAGAGAGAGAGAGAGAGAGAGACACCCCCGCCCTTCTTGCCCCTCCGCGCGAAGGTGTGTGAGGCTCCTCCCGCCAAGGCAGTCCTGGTCCCATCCCTGAGGGGGCTCGGCGCCCATCCCGACTCCCTCAGCGCAGCCCACCGCCCCGAAGCGCGCCGAGCAAACCCGGCATTTACCTCAACCAGCCTCTTCGCCCAGGCGGCGCTTTTACGTCCCTTTTGCGGCGGCCGTAAAAGGAGGCCGAGCGGCGAGGTTCCTTAGGCGAGAGGCGCGCGCACCGGGAGGAGGCAACTAACGGGAGCCGAGAGCGTGCCGTGGGGCGGGGCGGGGCGGGAGGCGGGCCTCTGGGGGTGCGCATGGGCGGGAGGCGTTGAGCGCGAAGAGGGCGCCCGATTGGCTGCCGCGGCTCGTGTCACCCCCCCTCCCCGGCCTACTTCGTCGGCCCCTCCTCCGGACTCTCGCCAGTGGCCGAGGCGGTGGGAGCGGCTGCGGGGCGATGAGGTGGGTGCGGGAGAGAGAGCGAGAGCGCGCGCCTCCCTTTCACCTTGCCTGCCAGGGAAGATCGAATAGTAGTTGAGTGGGGGGCGGGGGCGGGGGGGGAGGCTGCGTCAGAGGGAGGGCGTGCCCACAGCGCATCCGACCCCGAAAGCCGGTGGGGCCTCTCTTCTGCCCCTCCGGAGCGAGGAAGGTTGTTAAAACCCATCATCCTTTACCGTTCGGCGCACCGGTTGTTTTGGACCACAACTCCCAGAATTCCAAGCCTGTGCTGCCAACGGCAAAGGACTGTGGGAGTTGTGGTTCAAAACATCTGGCGTGCCGAAGGTCCACTCCCACTGCTAGGCTGTAGTGTCTGTGGCTGATGGGACTTGTAGTGCAACGCGGGGGAGATCTGTGTATGTCCCACCCCTTATTTTGTGCAAAGCATGTATGGATGTGAAAGCTGGACAAGAAAGAAAGAAAAAGTTGACAGGTCGGTGGGGAGAGAAAGGTATTCGTTTAAAATGAGTCGGAAGAGAGCTTTGCAGACGTCCTACACTGTTAGAAATGGAAGCAAGCGGGTCCTGGATCAAATCAAGTCTGAACTTTTGATGGAAGGGAAAATGACAAAAGCGGAGGCTGTCATACTTTGGGCACATCAAGAGAAGGCAGGATTCTCTGGAAAAGACAGTTAATGATGGGAAAAGTGGAAGTGGGGGGGGGACGAAATACGAGATGGACTCTTGAATCATTTCACGCCTAGATTTGATAGATGTTGTGAGTTTTTCCAGGCTATTTGGCCATGGTCTGGAAGTTTTTCTTCCTGATGTTTTGCCAGACTCCGTGGCCAGCATCTTCAGAGGGCAAGGAGCTCAGGGAACTAGGAGTTCTGTATGTGCTCTGGGGTATAGAGTGAGTGAGACTTAGTTTTTAAAGTTGTGGGAAAGGGGAAACTTGTTCTACAACAGTTGTCTCACAACTTCAAAAACTCACAGTCTCACTCATACCCCAGAGCACAGAGAGAACTCCTAGCTCCGCTGAGCTCCTTGCCCTCTGAAGATGCTGGCCAAATCTCAGGAAGAAAAACTTCGAGAACATGGCCAAATAGCCCGAAAAACCCACAACAGCTTCCTTCCCTAAGGAAGCCACAGGCTTGAGTTTCCAAGGGCTGAGTGGGGCTGTTGAGGAAAGGACATCTTGGACATTGGTGATTCATGGGTTCTCTGTAGGTCAGAAGCAAATTTATGGCACATAAAAGCAACAAAATTTAAACTGGTGCATGGTATGCGAGAGGTCAGTGGATATATTGATGTCTCCATCAGCTCAGCACTTCTTAGTGGAATTTGTGGCTGTTGTTCAGCAGTTAAAAGGTGAAGACTCCAGATGGATGTGTGTTTGTGGAAAATGTATTAAAGAGCATCTCTTTTGTACAGTAATTGTCCAAGCAAAGTAGCATTGGGGTTTTCAAAAAAAATAAGTTTAGAGTGGTCCCATTTGAAAAATGTTTTGCCCAAATTCCTTTGCTTCGGGACATGTGTTTTTTTTTTTAATTATTTTTACAACATGGCTTAAAATCTTCCAACAAGGTTGAAAAACTTTTAATATGCCAGAAGGTTTTCAGTCCTGGTCTTGTGATTAGGTGCCTACAATTTAGTTCGATTAATTTCATATAGATGTTGAATAGTATTAAGGATAAATAATGCCTTACAAAACAGTAGAGCTGCCAGAAAATCAAAACAATAATCCCTCAGAACCATCATTTGGGATTAGCTGTCTGGATAGGAACTGAACCATAAAAAAGAACCACTGAGAGAAGCAAGATAAAGCAATAGTGCTGCATGTCTCCTGGCCCTTATTTACTAGAAATCATACTAATGAAAGGAATTTCTATTTCAAAAGAGGCATTGTGTTCAGCTGAGATGGATACAGAATGAATGACCTTGCTTCTTGATTGTACATAGTCAGTATTATTCAAGAGTGTTGTGCTTTAGCTGGGAACCACTCACATTACGAAACTGGCCTGGGAGACCCAGTGTAGGTCTCTTCAGGAGGAGCTTCTGAAGAATTATTTCTGAAAGACCACCTCTACCAGGCTTCTCCCTGAACTATCACCAAATGGTTGTAAGTAGAGATGGGCACGACTCAAAAAAATGGTGTTTTGTTTGTCGTTTGGTCGTTTAGGGGTCCGTTTTGGTTTGTTTTCGTTTTTGTGACGTTTTTTGCAAAAAATTTCATTTTCGTTTCGTTAGGTAACGAAACGAAAAAACGAAAACGAAAAATTGCTGTTTCGTTAGCATTCTTTTTAGTTCAATGCATCTGCTGCAACGAAAACGAAAAACACGGCGAATTTGGTCGTTTCGTTTTCGTTTCATTTTCGTTGCGTAACGAAACGAAAAAAAACGAAAACGAAAAATCGCTCGTTTCGTGCCCATCTCTAGTTGTAAGTTACAAAGAGAGTTGAGTTGAGGAATTTGGATACAGTATTTTTTCAGGCTCTTCCTTTAACTATTCTCAGCAGACTGCTTACCCTGAAGAACTGCTACGTGAGCTTTCTTCTTTCCTTCCCTCTCTTTTTCCTTTTTGTGTCTTGTTTTCTTATTTTCATTTATAGTATAAGCTTGCAAGTAACCAAAGTTTATTTCTGCTTTCTAGTTCATCAGAATGTTTGCATTGCAATAACTTCCCGTTTCCTGGTTGAATTTGCCATTGCATCACAGGACAAAAGTGAAACTGAGTGCGTTGGTTTCTCCACACAGTCCTTTAGAAATATTTGCTGGGGAACATTTCTATTAGAAGAAGTGTCTTTTTCCAGGCAGACGTGTGGGGGGAGAAAGAGAAAAGATACTTAACTGTATCCCTTTATTTTTCCCACCAAATAGATCAGGGAGATGTGTTTGAGATGTGGTGGTTTCAGCAAGGCCTGAGTATCTTGCCTTCAGCCCTCGTAATTTGGTCATCAGCTTCCTTTCTGCTTCCCTACATTACTGCAGTTCTCTTGAGCCATGTTGACCCTTTGGTGCCCTACATCAGGTCAGTGTGTCTTCTACTATTGTACTGTTGCATGTACTATAATGTCACTCCTGAAGAAAGCTCTTTTTAAGCAATTTCTTTTCCTTTGGGGGAAATCAATGCAAATTGATATGTGTTGTGCTTTCCTTTTGTTACCTCAAAGGAGAGGTAACTGCCCCAAAAATAGGAGTACAGAACAGATCGAATATGTTTCTTGTGGAATAATGTAACTTTATTCAGAGAACATGAGCTCATGCATGTCACGAGGAGTGAGACAAAGAAATAGAAACTTACATGCAGCCTTTATAGTGGCAAGGGTAACGTAACCTATGGCTAAGCATTTGATTGGTCCACAAAAGTGAGACAAAGGAATAGAAACTTACAAAGGAATAGAAACTTAAATGCAGAACTAAACCTATTGCTAACATTTCATTGGTTAAAGATTGCTGCGGTTCCGTTAAGCTTATCAGTATTGTACAGTACTTCACTGTTACCTCACTAGCAAGGTATTTCTTAGGGGCCAGTGTAAGGGAGGCATGGAGCATAGCTGCATCAAGTAAGAATGGCACTTTTCCAGTCATACTTTTCAAGGACTGTTTTACCCTCTGGGGCCTCACATTAGAGGTTGAGCTCACAAACAGAAGGTAGGAGGGAATCAAAACAAAAGTAGGGACACTCATTCATATGCATAGATGTATGCATACATGCACGTACAGATGCACACAGTTTCATTCATATACAGTGGTACCTTGTATAAAGGAATTAATTCTTTCCAAATGAAATTATGTTAAATATGTTTATGTTATATACAAAATATGTTGTATAAATTTTCCTTTATACAAATTGTGATTTCCCATAGGAATGCATTGAAAATGGCTCAGTCCGTTCCAATGCAGAGAAATACAGGTATAATTTTGGGGAACAGAAACGCAAACAGGCAAAACCCACCCACCCACCCACCCACAGAGAGGAACGCGCACGTTGAAGCCTGTGGAGCAGAGGCTCCAACTCATGAATGAGGGGCTGGGAGAGAGACAAAGGAGGAAGGAGCAGCAGAGGCGCTTCTGCTGCTGCCGCTCGGGGGGGGGGGAGCAAACCTGCCTGCGGGACTGAGCATAATGCAGTGGCCCGAGCGTGGCCAGCAACAACAGCAGCAGCCAGAGGCACAGGCTCTGCAAACGGGCCAACTGCGCCACCCGCCTGGGGCGCATGCCACCACCTCCCCCGCTGGCGGTGGCACTGGCAGCGCTGATCCTCAGCACCATCGGTGGCCTCAGCTCTCTTGCATGGCTCAGGCTCCCCGGGAACGGCCGCCAGGCGCGCGGGTGGTGTGGGAGGGGATGAGGTGCAGTTGTGGGGGTGGGGAGAATGAGAGAAGGAAAGGGAGAAGGAAAAGAGAGGAGCAGGCAACGCTGAGGAAGCTTTGCGGACCTAGCCCCTCTCCTCCAGTGCTGCCAAAGCCACCGCTGCCACAGGTGCCCAGCCAGGCCTCCCCCTCCTCCTCCTCCATTGCCAGCTTGCATCTTCGGTGAAGAGCCCCAGAGACTGCCTGCACCCATGCTGGAGAGGGAGGGGGAGGGGGAGTGGTGAAGAAAAGTTTTTTTCCATTATACGAGGGTCCACTGTACATCTATTTTCCACACTCATTGCATATCCATTCATTTCCATACCTACCATTATCTGTTACAAACAATTCTGTGCTCTAGCAGTTTATTACTAAGTTAGGTCTCTAGCTGTAGAGCCAGAGGTTGGGAGTTTGAGTCCCCACTGTACATCCCAGAAGAGCCAACCTGTATGGTTTGGGGCATGCTGCAGAGTCCCCGGATGCACCCATAAAAAGTGAATGGCAAATTTAATTATTATTTATTTATTTTATATTTTTATACCACCCGTCTTTCAGGGGAACTCCGGGCGGTTAACAACAACACATAAACAATGGGATGTTGAACAATATAAAGAGAAGGTACGAAGAAATGCATAGAAGAAATAAAATAATACAATAAAATACTCGGCAAGATGGCAGAATTGAATGGGGGGGAATTAAAGGTCGCCAAATGCCTTGTAGAAGAACCAGGTCTTCAGGGCTTTTTAAAAGGTAGGCAGGGACTATGATAGGTGCAACCCACTCGGCAGATGGTTCCAAAGTGAGGGGCCAGCCACAGAGAAGGCTCGGTTTCAGGTTACTGATTTCCGAGCCTCCCTGGGCGTGGCCACCCAAAGTAAGAGCGCCTGCAACACTCTGGTGGGTTGGGCCTCAGTTGACCTCTGGAAGATCCGCTCCGCCAGGTATTCAGATCCCTGGCCGTGGAGGGTTTTGTAAACCAAAACCAAGACCTTGAACCTTCTTCAGGATGCAGCGGGCAACTAATGCAAGTGGGCCAGAACTGGGGTGATGTAGTCATATTGACCTGCATCAACCACCAGTCTGGCCGCAGCATTTTGTACCCACTGAAGTCTCCGAATAAGGATCAAGCACAACCCCACATAGAGGGTGTTGCAATAATCGATCCTCGAGATCACAAGCGCCTGTACAACAGTTCTCAGGGAGTCCCCATCCAGATATGAGTGAATCTGGGCAATCTGTTGGAGATGGAAAAAAATCACTTCTGTATATCCTCTGTCTAAAAAAAAACTTGACATGGGTTGCCTTAAGACAACTGACTTGATGGTGCACAGTTTGAGTATTATTGTTATCTGGAAGAATTTGGGAAGCCTATGGATATCATTTTCTAGCAAAAGTTGTATGGGAAGAAAAGAGAGGAAGAAGGGATGTTCTCTTTATCACTGAGCAGTTGGAAGTTTTCAGCAATATGGATTTGCAGTACAGCAGTGTGGTTGTCTACAACAATGAAATAAAAATGCCCGTGTTAGGTGCTCATTTTACAATTAGATGTTTAAGGCCTATGTGGCAATCTGCAGTCTGTTGTAAGGTCTTTTAGTACATCACTCTATAGAATCATAGAATCATAGAATCATAGAGTTGGAAGAGACCTCAAGGGCCAAATATTGTGATGCAGGAACCCCATCACAATATTTCCGACAGATGGCCATCCAGCCTCTGCTTAAAAACCTCCAAAGAAGGAGACTCAACCACCATCCGTGGCAGCATATTCCACTGCTGGACAGCTCTAACTGTCATGAAGTTCTTCCTAATGTTCAAATGGAATCTCTCTTCCTGTAGTTTGAAACCATTGCCCCGAGTCCTAGTCTCTGAAGCCATGGAAAACAAACCTGTTCCCTCTTCAATATGACATCCTTTCAAATATTTAAACATAGCTATCATATCCCCTCTCAGTCTTCTTTTTGAAAGGCTAAACATTCCCAGTTCCCTAAGCCGTTCCTCATAAGACATTTCCTCCAGACCCTCAACCATCCTGGTTGCCCTCCTCTGCACATGCTCGAGGTTGTCAACATCCTTTTTAAATTGAGGTGCACAGAACTGGACACAGTACTCCAGGTGGGGTCTGACCAGAGCAGAATAGAGTGGTACTATCACTTCCCTTGATCTAGACCAGCGTTTTTCAACCGCTGTTCCGCGGCACACTTGTGTGCCGTGAGATCTTATCTGGTGTGCCGTGAAGGAGCAGCCGGAGGAGGAGGAGGAGGAGGAGGAACATAAGAACATAAGAAGAGCCATGCTGGATCAGGCCAAAGGCCCATCTAGTCCAGCTTCCTGTATCTCACAGCGGCCCCACCAGATACGTTTGGGAGCGCATGAGACTAGATATCTGTCTCCTGATACCACTCCCCTGCAATATGACCCTGGTTTCAGAGATTACACATCTCCATCATGGTTTGTAACCCGTGATGGACTTTTTCCTCATGTGCTCTGGGCATTGCTAGGAAGGAGCACGAAGGTGGGAGGGGAGAGAGAGAGAGAGGGAGAGAGAGCGTGAGGGGGCGGGCCAAGTCCCCGCGCCCAGCGAGCCTGAAAGGGGAGGAGGAGGAGGAGAAGAAGAAGAAGGCGTCACTACTCACCAGCGGACCTGCCGTCCCTCCTGGCACATCCGCGGGTTGCCCTCCAGAGCCAGGGGTCTGGGGGGGCGTGACCCCAGCCCCTGGGCCTGGCGGAGGCGAGGGGAAGAGGGCAGGTGCGCAATCCGGCCGGTCCCGGGGCGGCGGTTCTCGGCAGATCCCATGCTCGCAGGCGGGAGGAGACTCCTCGACGACCTCCCGCCCTGCGCGCGCATTCCTCCGGCCAGTCACCCACATTGTTGAGGAGGAGGAGGCGCTGGAGGCGAGCGCCGTCGTGTGGTGGCGGCGCAGGGTGTCGGCGGTGTCCCGGGCCACGCGCTGCAGCCCCCTCGTCGGTGCCCAGGTCGGGCGGGCAGAGCCTGGACGCGCAGCTCCGGGTAGGCGGCGCGCAGCTCGCCCTCCAGCACGCCCGGCCAGCAGCAGGAGCGAGCCCGGCGCCAGGCGCGCCGCCACCAGCCGCGCCACGCTTTGCCCGAAGCCCCACGACGCCCCCGTCCACCAGGCACGCCACCCAGCCCAGGCCCGGCCCTGACGGCTCCCCCGACGACGATGACGACGACGACACCTGGACAACGGTACTTCCGCGGGCGCGCGGCCCTGGCCTGTTGATCCGCAGGTGGGCGCTCGGTGTGTGTGTGGGTGTGTTGGGCTTCCTGGTGCCGTGGGTGGCCAGCGCCCCCCCTCCGCCGCAGGACCCCCAGGTGCAGGGGGTGGGGGTGGTCTCGAGCCATGGCTCGATCTACTCCTCCCCCCCGCTTGTTAATTTTTTTAACATTTTAATGGTGCTGTGCCTTGTGATTTTTTTTGTGAAGCAAGTGTGCCTTTGCCCAAAAAAGGTTGGGAAACACTGATCTAGACACTATGGTTCTGTTGATGCAACCAAGAATCGCATTGGCTTTCCTGGCCGCCACATCACACTGCTGACTCATGTTCAATTTGTGGTCCACCAAGACTTCCAGATCCCTTTCACAGGTACTATTCTCCAGCCAAGCATCCCCCATCCTATATCTGTGCAATTCATTTTTTTACCTAGATGTAGCACCCTACATTTCCCTCTGTTGAAATCCATTCCGTTAGCTTTGGCCCAGCACTCTAATCTGTCAAGGTCTTTTTGGATTTTCATCCTATCCTCTAGGGAATTAGCAACCCCTCCCAATTTGGTATCATCTGCAAATTTAATTAGCATACTCTCTATTTCTTCATCCGAATCATTAATAAAGATATTGAACAGCACTGGACCCAGAACAGAACCCTGGGGCACCCCACTGGTCATGTTTCTCCAATTTGAAAAGAGGCCATTTATGGTCACCCTTTGGGTGTGATCAGTCAACCAATTACAAATCCACCTGACAGTAGCACTATCTATTCCACTTTCTACTAACTTCTTAGCAAGAATACCATGGGGAACCTTATCGAAGGCCTTACTAAAGTCCAGATAAACAATATCCACAGCATTTCCCTCATCCACTAGGCCTGTAATTCTATCAAAGAAAGAGATCAAATTAGTCCGGCATGACTTTTTTTTAAAGAAACCGTGTTGACTTCTTGTATCTATTGCAGTACAGTGGTACCTTGTACAGTATAAAGGAATTAATTCATTCCAAATGAATTTATGTTAAGCCAATTTTCCTTTATACAAATTTCCCATAGGAATGCACTGAAAACAGAGTAATCCCTAATACTGACCATTTTTATGTTGTACGAATTGGCCTCATAGGTGATACTGTTAAGCAAATTTCCCCCATCTCTGTAATTTTTATGTTGTACAGATTTTATGTTATACAAACCATTTGTTATATGAGGGTCCACTGTATTAGACTTGGATGTTACTGAGTTAAGATAAGATAAGATAAATCTTTATTAATCCCATCTCAGGGGAATTTACTTGTTACACAGCTCCCAATATAAAGACCAAGCAGTAGGAAGGGATCCTGAACCTCTTTCGAACTGGAGCTCATAAAGGTCATTTAGCCTAGCTCCAAGCTCGTAAGGCTAATTGCTTTTTCTCTCTCTCAGAAAGAATCACTATAGCACTTTGTTTAGATTCCAGCTAAAAGATTGTTCTTTTTCATATTTAGCTGCTTTTAACTAGCCTAATATCTTGATTCCAAGATTTTTTTTCAGCAGTCTGTTCTAGAGATTGCTGAAATAATGGAGATTGATCCATCATTAGTAATGTGTCATTATTTATTTATTTTATTTATTTATTAGATTTTTATACCGCCCATCTGGCAGCGTGGTCCCTCTGGGCGGTTAACACCAATTGATGAATACAATACAGTGCAAATAAACTCAAATAATTCAGACAATACAATAAACATAAAATACAGTAATATAATACAAATACAGTAAAAATAAAAATAACATCAAAGTGACATAAAATAATGTACATGTATTGTTATTGGCAGGCAAATCAGTTAAAATCATGTTTTAATTGGTGAATACTGAAATTACATTATATTTGAGGGAATGCCTGCTTAACTAGCCAAGTTTTTAATAGTTTTTTTTTTTAAAAAGCAGCCAAAGAGGGGGCCAAGCAGAACTCTGGTGGAAGTTATTCCACAGGCGAGAGGGCAATGGTGGAAAAGGCCCTATTTCTAGTTTTTCTTTTCTTTTGAGCCTCTTGTGGTGTTAATTGCCTCAAACGCCTAGCCTGGGAAGATTTTCACTGAGTAGCATTGCACAAATTGGGATTGCTGTAGATATATTGAGACGGGGATTTGGAAGGGAACAGGGTGCTTGGAGGTTTCTTTCTGACTTCATATTTAGTGATGGCTTATAGACAGCTTGATTTGGAGAACATGCTGAGTCCTGTAGATATTGTTTCAGGCTGAGAATTGAGCACACTCAAACACAACAAATTTCCTTTGGGGACTTTGCCCTTTATTATACATTCATATTTTGAATGACTCAGCATGAGCTGGCCTGCTTGTGTCAAATGTTTCTAGAATTTGCTTTTGTGCATTGTATGTGACCTGAGGTCATACACCGAGCAATTATGTGGAAAAGCACTGAGCTGGTTTCTCAAACAAATTATTCTGCAGTAGTTTCTTTGATTTCAAGGGGACTAATTTAGAACATATAATTGGAGTTTTAGGCAATATAACAACTATCTGTGAATTACAGCACTTAATAAACAAAGTCTGGGAAAGTTACATTTGTGGACTATCATTCCCAGAATTGCCTGTCTTATGTAATTAGTAGCCATGCTGGCTGGAGGATTTTGGACATTGTAGTTCAAAACTAAAAACTTTTCAAAACTGTTAATAAGGCAGTGTTGTGGTGGATCTTTGAGGGACCCTCTTTCTTTCTTTCTTTCTTTCTTTCTTTCTTTCTTTCTTTCTTTCTTTCTTTCTTTCTTTCTTTCTTTCTTTCTTTCTTTCTTTCTTTCTTTCTTTCTTTCTTTCTTTCTTTTGCATGAACTGGACATATTCTTCAAGTGTGTGCTCTCTCATGACCCTGATGGTCCCCAGTAAACATTTATCACATTGTAAAGGGAGTGTCCCAGAGTGCCTTCCACTGACTTGGGTGTATACACACAGTGGCCCTTCCTGTTATGTACCTCAACTCATTGCTGTATTCTTTGCATAGGCTTGCCTCTGAAGATGGATTAGAAATACTGTATCAACTGATGCAGAACTCGGGTGCTAATGGGGACTAGTATACAGTACTGTACCAAATAAATGACAATACTTTGGTGCTGGTTGCACTAGTCTCTGGGTCCCGTTCAGAGTTATTGATATCAGCCTTTAAGGCAGAATTGAGAGATCTGTGGCCTTCCTGAAATTGGACTCCTCTCCCCTATGCTCTCTAATCATTCCCCATATTCGCTTGGGCTTTTGGGCAGGCTACATGTTCTGCAGCATTCCTAAGATCTTAAACCTGTCCTTCTCAACCTTTTAGAGTGGACCCTTGTATAACAGTTTGTATAACATAAAATCTGTAAAACATAAAAAATTCCGGAGATAGGGGAAATTTGCTTAACAGAATTGCCTATGGGGCGAATCTGTACAACATAAAAATGGGATTACTCCATTTTCAATGCATTCCTATGGGAAATTTATATAAAGGAAAATTTTCTTAACATAATTTCATTTGGAACGAATTAATTCCTTTATACAAGGTTCCACGGTTTTTGTTTGTTTGTTTGTTTTGCCATGGCCCTTTCTAAGGCTTCAGGGGCCCTGTCAAACAAGGGCATAATGTGAACAGATGAACAGAAAATGTCCTCACAGTTTTCGTTTTGTAGCCCCATTTAAATGTGCCAGGAGCTCGCAGCTCTGGAGTTCATGGAATCCATGGCTTCCATGGGTCTGTCCCAGCATGTTTTATGCCCCACCCATAGGTCTGGTCACACCCTGGACCTGGTGTTTACCTCCATGTCGGGGGATTCGTGTCTGGAAGTGGGGGACATCGCTTCCCTCCCTGTGTCATGGACAGACCATTACCTGCTCTCATTCTCCCTGTCGATTCCGGCCCCTCCCCGCGGGGACCACCGGCCCTCTATCTTGGCCCGCCCCCAGAGGCTCATGGACCCCCAGCGGTTCGGTGAGCTCTTCGGGGGGCTACCTGATGGTATGACTGGCGCTCCGGTCGAGGATGTGGCTAACCTCTGGTATGAAACAGCTGCCCACACCATAGACCGGATCGCCCCCAAGCGCCTTCTCCGTTGCCGAGACCGGTCCTCCCCATGGTTCACGGGGGAGCTTAGGGCAATGAAGCAGGTGAGGAGGAGGCTAGAGCGCAGCTGGAGAAGAGACCGGACGACATTAAGTAAGGCTGCGGTAGATGTCCAGACTAGTCACTATGTCAACGCGATCAGGGAGGCCAGGTCATCTTTTAACTCCCTGAGAATTGCTGAGGCCTCGAACTGCCAGGCAGAGCTTTTCCGGGTGGTTCGGGACCTCACCAATCCTAGTCTGGCCAGGCCTCCTCCTACTGATTCAAGTAGTGAGCAATTTGCAGCCTTTTTTCGAACTAAAATAGAGGCCATCCGTGCCGGTTTCGACTCCGGTTGCAGTGGCCCCGCCCCGTCATCCCCAGTTGCTGGCCCGCCTTCGTCACCTCGGTTGGATGTGCTTGGGCCTGTTTCTGCTGCTGCGGTCTCCAAGGCTATGGTGCATTGCCGGCCTGCCTCCACTCCTTTCGACCCTTGCCCTGCCTGGCTAATTAGAGCTGCCAGAGGGACTATGGCCGAATGGGCTTCTGTTATCGCCTCCGCCTCCTTCAGCGAGGGGGTTTTTCCCTCTCGTCTGAAGGAGACGCTGGTAAAGCCCATTCTGAAAAAACCTGGCCTGGCGGTGAACGATTTAACAAACTATCGTCCTATCGCCAATGTCCCATTCTTGGGCAAGGTGATCGAGAGGGTGGCGGCGGTCCGGCTGCAATCATGCCTGGAGGATCGGCAGTGCCTCGACCCATGCCAGTCCGGCTTCAGGCCCCGCCGGGGTACCGAAACAGCTTTGGTCGCCCTGCAAGATGACCTTATCCGGGCGGCCGACAGGGGTTGCTCTACCCTGTTGGTCCTCCTGGATCTGTCAGCGGCCTTCGATACCGTCGACCACGGTATCTTACTGGACCGGCTCTCTGAGGTTGGAATCGGAGGCTCTGTTTGCAGTTGGCTCCGTTCCTTCCTGGAGGGCCGGCCCCAGTATGTTCAGCATGGGGGGGGGGAGCTATCGGCCCCTTGGATTCTCCCTTGTGGGGTTCCACAGGGGTCGTCTCTGTCCCCCATGCTGTTTAACATCTACATGAGGCCGTTGGCAGGGGTCATCAGGAGTTTTGGAGTCTGCTGTCATCAGTACGCTGATGACACGCAGCTCTATCTCTCCTTTTCCACCTCTGCAGTGGAAGCTGTGGGGGTCCTCGACGAGTGCCTGGATGCCGTACTGGCTTGGACCGAGGCGAACAGGCTTAAGCTCAACCCCAAGAAGACGGAGGTTATGTTCTTTGGGAGCTTGCCGTCTGGATACGGTGGCCCCCTCCCCTGTTTGGGGGGAGTTTCCCTCCAACTCGCGGAGAGGGTGCGGAATCTGGGTGTGCTCCTGGACCTGGCGCTTACCATGGAGTCCCAGGTGGCGTCGGTGACCAGGTCCGCCTATTACCATCTCCGTCGGATCGCCCAGATCCGCCCGTACCTGGACGCGAACTCTCTGAGAACAGTGGTTCAAGCCCTGGTGATCTCGAGGCTGGACTACTGTAACGCTCTCTACATGGGGCTGCCCTTGACTCTTCTCCGGCGTCTGCAGCGGGTTCAGAATGCGGCAGCCAGGCTGGTGGCTGGTGTGCGTCGTTATGATCACATCACCCCAGTCCTGGCCCGCCTGCACTGGTTGCCTGTTGCGGCCCGGATTAGATTCAAGGTCTTGGTTTTAATTTATAAAACCCTCCATGGCTTGGGACCAGACTACTTGGCAGAGCGTATTGCTCAGCGATCTACCTCGGCCCGTCCCGTTCGGCAGGCGCGAGCGCACTTGCTTCGGGTCGCCACCCCTCGTGAAGCCCGGAAGACGAGAACTCGGACCCGGGCTTTCTCAGTGGCGGCCCCCAGCCTCTGGAACTCCATCCCCAGTGAAGTGCGCTCTGCAGAGTCCCTGCTGGCCTTCCGGAAGGCTTTAAAAACTTACCTCTTCCGGGAGGCATTTGGCGACTCTTAATTTTTTTTTTCTTTTTTCCCTTCCCCCGCCATCACTATGTGCCTGTACTCAGGGTATTCAGGGTTTAGCCATTGAGGTGCCCAAGGTTTTTTAACCTATATCGTTTATTGTTATATTTTGTGTTGTTTAATTATTGTACTTTTGTATGGCTTTTATAGCCGATGTAAGCCGCTTAGAGTTCGCAAAGAAGATAAGTGGGGTACAAATGCAAAAAATAAAATAAATAATAATAAATAAAATAAATAAATATAGCTCCTAATGATAATGTAAACTGTTTGGGATTGTGTTACTTTAAGGACTGCATTCAGACCACAGCCCTGAAGGTAATCTATGATCTTAATTGCAGTGGTATGGCCAGCTAAAATGGTAAGCACATAAAACCAGGGCCATCTCAGTGGTAACCCTGTAGTTGCTAAAACTATCTCCAAGTCAATAGTCATGATGTTCATTCACTTTTGGCATTAAAGAAAACCTTAAACTTGTATTTATATTATTTCATTTTCTTAAGTGAACTGCATCAACAAATCAATGTGAGATGTACAGCTTCATTGGGATATTGAGAGGGAGAAACGGCAAGATATTGTAATTGTGAAAAATCACCATGTATTAGATAACTTTCACAAATGTCTTTGAGCCTTATGTCGTGTATATGTTGCTTATTCTAGTATATGTACAGCATGTAGGAAACCAAACGTGGTAGCTGAAGTATAGTACACAGTATGTTTCCTACTTTTAACAGATGTTATTTTAAAGCCCTGATTTTATTTTTAGCCTGTCTTTCTATGACACAATTTTAAACCAGCTTCATCTGCCACACTTTCTCTCACCCAGCATTCATTCTTGAAATCAACATTCACAACCACAATTCTTTCATTTTGCATTGGCTGACTCTTTCAAATGTCTTTCCATCTCAAGAAGTACAGCATCATACCCTGATTTTCTTTTAGTGACACAGGGACAACACCTCCGGAAAGATGTCTGTTTGGGGTAATGTTAAACATCACTGCTGCTTTAGGTAAGTAAAGGAAATAGGAATATAGGGCTTCTGGAACTTGCCTAGACTTGGCCAGGCTTGTCAGATCTTGCAGACGGAAGTTGAAAATGTAGGAGGTAGCATAATAATTGAATATTACTTGTTATATGAAAATAATCATGTTAAACCTGTATACCGGAGCCACCCAAAGCTATGCAGTCAAAAGACAAGGTGGCAGCTCAGTCCTGTTCCAGGGATGAAAAATGGTGGTTGGATCTCACTTGAACTGTGCTAATAGGACTGGTCTTTTACCATACCTGAGGAAAGCAATGTGTCACATCTGGTAGCATCTTGACACCTGCTTTCACCCGCTCAGCATCGTCATGCTATCAGAGGCAGCTTGGCCCATGATAAGACTGGACCTGGTTGCATTAAAGTAAAATAGAAGAGCTATCCCATCTGCATACGCGAGGGCTTATTCATTTGGCGTCTTCCACTGATGAATCCAGTGGATGTTGCCATTCAGTGTGGAAAGCAGTTTTCTCAGTTTTAACCCTCCTGCCTCCAGTCTGCACACATCATGCCATCTTGGTTTTTACTTGAATCCTCGTCAGTAAGTTTTGCTTAAAATGGACTCTTGGCTTCTGCCGTTTTTTGCAGCTGCATAGCCTGCTTTGATATCCTATCCTAACCTCACTGTATTTCAATGGTTCATTCGCAGGCATTGCTACAATGTATGTTCGGTACAAACAAGTCAGTGCTTTGAATCCTGAAGAACCGAAGATCCTCAGGTTAAATGCTATTGGTGTTGTGTTGGGGATGATTAGCTGCTTTGGACTTTGCATTATCGCAAACTTCCAGGTTTGTACTTTATCTTTAATTTGAAGGCAGGGGAAAGAATTCCAGGAGTACTCATGCCAAGAATATGAACTCGATTTTCATCTTTATCGAGCTGTCTAATCATCTTTGAGAATAACTGGGCTGTATTTTTTTACTCTCTAGAAAAGCACATTATTTGCCCTGCATGTAACTGGAGCGGTGCTCACCTTTGGAATTGGAGCAATTTACATCCTGATTCAGACCATTCTGTCTTATAAGATGCAACCAGGAATTCATGGGAAGGACATTTTTGTAATTAGACTGACCATTGTGCTGTGGTGCTTCCTGAGCATTGTCAGTAGTATCCTTTGTGGTGAAGCATAAAGAAAACAGTGAGCGCGAGCTGTTTTGTAGAAGCGACTCTTTAGCCGAAGCATGGTTTGTGTTCAAACAAACTTACCCGTTATGAGGGCAATGCTGAAAAAGCATAAGACCGAATAACATCAGCTTGATATATATTGCATAATATTTTGATATTACATAGAGATGGGCACAAAACAATTTTTATATCATTATTCGTTTTTTGTTTTGTAACAAAACAAAAAATGAAATGACCCATCAAAGAAAAATGAAACGATACAGAAATTTTTGTTTCGTTTCATTCTGTTTTTCGTTTTCCCATAGGAATGCATTGAAATAATGCATTCCTATGGGGAAAGACAGTGGTTCCCCCCCCTTTTTTTGCAGCCCCAAGCCCGCGCTACAGCTTAGGGCAGCCAAAAAAAAAGTTTTAAAATCCCCAGGTTCCCCCACCCAGTTGGTGTGGGGAAAGTACTATACACACACTACACTAAGAACGAAAAGGAAACAAAACGAAAAACAAAATGATTTTTTTAAAAAAATATTTCAAACAAAATGGAAAGAAATGAAAAATGAAACGAAATGCTATTTAAGCGTTTTATGCCCATCTCTACATATCTCCCACCAAAAAGTGTTGCATTGAATCCCACTGAGTTTCTAACTTATTTAGACTTATGCATTTACAAGTATCTGTCTCTTCCTTAAATAAGTGGATGACACTATCACATAGTGGTGCTCCTTTTTAAAAATCCTCAAAACAACCATACAGGCTAATTAAGGTGAGAAGTAATTAGTGCCCATCACTCAGTCAGTTTCATGAGGCCGGAACCTGTATTTCTCATATCCCATTCCAACACTCGTAGTCAGTGTGCTACACTGGATCACACAGTAGTTTAGTAGGACAAACTCATTGTGCAGATTGTCTTGTAACCCAAGGGTCCCTTTTAAGGCCATCTAAGCAGGCAGCATCAATCCATCTTGTGGAATTAAACAGTATAAATTAATTTTATACTTATGAAGAAGAACTTCTCTCTGTCTGTCCCTATATGAATCTACAGCCAGTCAGTTTGTGGGGTGACCACAATGCCTATGAGATAAATTTTCTTTTTACCACATACACATTTATAAGCTTCTTTGTCTCCTTCTCAAACAAAACAAAATAAAATCTCACACGCTTTAGCTTGGGCTTCACAGAACTGCAGATCTTATGGATGTTTTTGTGTACATTTTTTCAAAACGATAAACCAGACCTGTTATACAATTCTAAATACAGCTGAGCCATAGATTTGTGCAAGGATGCTGCACTAATACCATCGGAACAAACAATGCTTTCATCCTAATGAGAATTGTAGCTTTTATGAGGTAACAGTTCTTTTCTAAGGGGAAAAGTTAGTCTCCTTCCTCGTGCATATGATTGAGTCCTGATTGGTTCCCCCTCTCTCTCCCACATACCTGTTATTTAAAGAAAAGGAAAAGACATGAAATACGTGTACACATTTTATGTAATGTCAACCTTTGCCCTTAAATGTACCTAGTTCTGTGAATCTATTTGATAAACAACTGACTAATTAATGAATGTTGGAAAGTTTCCAGATGCTGAAACGCCATACTCAGTTCTGAGAGTGACTAAAGACATGTTTTTATTTATTGCTATACCAGTTAATTTATTTTAAGAATATTTATTTAAGCAAGAATCATAGCCCGGAGGTTTATAGACTGTTGACGGACACAACAAAAGTTGTGTGAGGGGGAAAAAGCAAGGGACATGATCATTTGCTTCCTGACAAGTCACTTCTAGATTTTAAGAGGTGGACAGTGCTAAATAGTGTTGCATCTGTCCAGCTCTAAAGAGGAATGGAAGATCATCAGACATTCAGAAATGGTGAGGCTTATTCATACATGTAGGACATTCTATGGTGATCAAATGATAAAATCGGAAGGAAGTCTGATTAATAAGTCATAGTAAATGCATCACTGGCATCCAGCATGGTTCTTTTAGTTGGTGACAAGATCATAAACACATAATCAGGGGTTAAATTATTTCTCTCTCCACAAAACATACAGGTTTGTATTTTGTAGCAGCTCAAGAAAGAAGGAAGATCTATCTCGAACTATGCAAAAATATAAAGCAGTGGATGCTGAGAGCTCAAACCCAGTATGTAAAGGCAGTTGAAGGGCATGGCTGAGGGAAGTATTTGGGTGTCTAAATAGCTGTCAATAATTGGTGCTACCACAAAATGGAAAAATGCATTTTGAGTTTAATTGTATGTGGGTGAGAAGGAGGGTACTCTTACAGGAAAGGAAGCCACTCGACTGACACAAATCAGGGCCCTTGATCTCTGCAGTCTTCCCTCCATGTGCACATCTTGTGGCATATCCTTGGCTATCCTGGAAGGCTCCGTAACATTTGGAAGCAGGGCTTTGAGGGCTCAGTTCAGTCGAGAAAAGGAAGGAAAAGTCCTGTGGAATACACACTTCCAATTCTGTTTCCTTATGGTGTAAAGACAAAGAGGTAATAAAATGGCACTGTTGGCATTCATTAGGTCTCTGATGTGTGATTTGGTCTACTATTGATATGTGAATGTTAAATAGATATGGATAAACTGAAAGGAACAAAAGGAAACCAACCACCAGCTGGTCTAAGGAAGTGGACTTATCCACGGAAGCTCATATTAAGATACAGCAGTTGAAGTCTTTAAGGTGCCACAATATTTTTGTTTTCTTTATTTTCTTTTGTTTTGGCCTGTTCTGCTAAGCAGAGATTAACATGGCTACCTCTTCTAAAAACATATGAGCCTTCCAGATACCCTATAATAGTGATGGTGAACCTTTCAGAGACCGAGTGCCCAAACTGCAATTCAAAACCCACTTTTTTTTTTTTTGCAAAGTGCCAATACAGTAATTTAACCTGTATACAGGTGGCTATGAAGGGGTGATGTTGGGTGCCCACAGAAAGGGCTCTGAGTGCCATAGGTTCACCATCACTGCCCTATAAGGTGTACAGCTTCTTAGCTATGAGTTAAGCAAATGAGACCAAGAAAAATAAATGCCAATAAATGTGACAATGCTCCCCTTCACAGATATTCCTTAACTTCTTAAAGTGTTTGTTTCTTCCATGACGTTGTACAGTGGCTTTTGTGGAACAGGCTTAGTACAGAAACTGCACTGGAATCCCCAGGAGAAGGTAAAATTGATTATTGCACTTAAGAGAAGACACTGCACAATTAGGCCCAATGCATTGGAGAATGTGTTCTGAGTTGCTTGTACACAGATGTTTGTGGCTTCCCTTTTGGGATACATACATACATACATACATACATACATACATACATACATACATACATAAGGCAGAGAGGCTGGGACCCATAGTTTGCTTGATGACTGGAACCAAAAAGGTGGTGGCATGATGTCTTGCCTCTTTGAGCCTCCTCCCGCTTAATTTACAAATTAACAAACCTGGTCATGTGATGGTTCTTACTATGGTTATTGCTGCCAGCTTCCTTACCAAAGCCTTTGTCTGGTCCTTTTTAGGCCTCAGGTTTGGGAGCTGGCTGCCATTCATTCCCACAGCTTGAACTTTTTCTTTCTTTCTTTCTTTCTTTCTTTCTTTCTTTCTTTCTTTCTCTCTCTCTCTCTCTCTCTCTCTCTCTCTTTCTTTCTATATGAGGGATGTTTTATTTTTGCTCCAATTATGCTATTAGGAGTTACAGTTGTAGTCTACCACTGAGAAGCATTTTCATATTATAAATATTTTGTCTTCTTTAGTGTTATGCCGTTCACATAATGAGCACAGTTTCCGAATGGTCTTTGGCATTCTCTTTCGTCAGCTTTTTCCTTACTTATATCCGTGATTTCCAGGTAAACCAATGATTCTTTGCTTTTTTTTTAATATGCCAGAGGATTTGAGTTAAAAAGTTACATGTTATCTGTTACTTGTAATTAATTTTTCTTTTCACTAAGGAGGTACAGCTACCATTGCAAGTTTAATTTAATGGGGAATTTCTTGTGTAGTTTTACTTTTTAGTTATGGGAGCTTAGCCTTATTAAACAATGGAAAAGGAACATCACATATTTCATGTGATGGCTCTTCAGCCTTATAGGTATTGTGGAAAGAACATGGTGTACAGATTGTTTTGTACAGCTCCTGGTATCATTCAGATTTTTTGAAGAAGAAACAAAGCATCCAGAAAGGATTTATTTCACTTACAGTGGACCCTTGTATAACAAACAGCTTGTATAACATAAAATTTGTACAACATAAAAAATCTGGAGATAGGGGAAATTTGCTTAACATAATCGCCTATGGGGAGAATCCGTACAACATAAAACTGGGATTACTCTGTTTTCAATGCATTCCTATTGGAATCTGTATAAAGGAAAATTTGCTTAACATAATTTCATTTGGAACGAATTAATTCCTTTATACAAGGTACCGCTGTACTGTACTTTTGTAAAATTAGAAAACCAGAACAGGTGGGTTAGGGAACTATAGCTGTTTCTAATAAGGTTATTTTGAAGTTCTGAGTTTGAAGATATTGAACTATCGGGAAGTTGAGAGCATGGTGGGGAGGCCAGAAGTGGCCTCATGTGCTAGCAAGATCTGAGTATTTGTGAAAAATCCCCCCTGCTGATATGCCATAGCTTTTGCAGTATACATTTTCTTGGCATCCAAGACTGGCTGTTGTTACAGAATATGGAATAGATGGGTAACTGAATTTTAAATGGTGGTTGTTCCATGTTTATTATTTTATCAGGGTTTTTTTTCCACAGCAAGAAAAACAGAACTTGGTAGAGTATGTGTATTTTGTTTTTGGAAACTTGTCTTGTGATTTTTCACCACACTTTTCTGATATTTCTTCAGTCGGGAAAGCAAAATGCAATACTTTGTGACAGACTTTTAAAATATCCTAATAAAAATGGCAAAACAGCATACTGAATTCTTCATTAGAACCCATAAAATGCTGTTTTTCAGAAATGGAAAAAAATCATTAAAACTTATTTCCATATTGCTCACATTTATAGTGCTCTGGTATTTCTATATTTATAAATCTTGGGTGTGTTCCTATATAATTCCATCAGTTTCTTCTGTAGCAGTGGTTCTTAATCTGGGGGTCATGACCCCTTTGGGGGTCGAACAACCCTTTCACAGGGGTTGCCACCCCAATGTAAAGCCGCACAGTGCTGCCACGCCGGGGCTATGTGGGCCTGGGCACCGGCTGGCCCAACAAAGCGCGGGGAACTGGAGGGCAGGGGGGGAGGATTCCACCCCTCGCCCTGCTTGCAATGCAGATATGTCAGCAGCGCAACCGTGCCGTCCCTCCCCAAGGCAGCCTTCACGGCGGAGCAGTCACCTCTCACCCTACCAGCTGCAGGCAGCTCATCCATGCTGGGCCACTCAGGGGGCGGGGGGCGGGGGCAGGAGAAGGCGGGGTTGGGCCGGGCCCAATGAAGTCCGCATTGGAGGCAGGAGGGTTGTCCCCGCGGCCCCAATAGGGTAGGTAATCGAGCCCCAGGAGCAGGCGCAGAGAAGGAAATGGGGTGGTGGCAGTAGGTCCACCTGGCCCAGCCCAGCCTTAGTGGGCCAGGTGGAGAGGGCAGGCCTCTGCTAGGCGGCTGAGGCTGGGGGGGGGAGGGCACGGTGGAGCCACCGCGGTGCATTTCAACTTGCGACAGTTGTTGCTTTTTTTAAAAAAATCCGGCAGGTGAGGCTGAGGGGTCACGGCATTAGGAAGGTTGAGAACCACTGTTCTATAGGATCACAAGCGACGCAATGGCATTTGTAATCTTGGGATCTGTTCATGTTTACTTTTTATGTGTCATTGCATCAAGAACGAACTTGCTTGTGCAGAACTCCATGACGTGGCTTATGTGATTTATGTCTTTGAAAACAGAAATAGGAAAGCTGAACTCTTTTTTCCTTTCACTCATTTCTTTCTACTGCAGAAAATCTCTTTGCGTACAGAAGCACTCTTGCATGGGCACAACCTTTATCATATACACCAGCAGCTTATAGCAGATGAACAAGGGGTATTAATAACAGGAAGCACATGAAAAATACAGCACTGAAGCAAAAACAGAGGTTGCTACTTGCAATATCCTAATTTTGGAGGAACTCTTGCTGCAGCATATGATGGTACCCTTTGGATCCAGCACATCCAGAAGTGTCCTTACTTCTTTTAACTCAGGAATTTTGATATCTAACTTGTAACTAACAAATGCTTGCCACCCCATTGTCATCAAACAGAGCTAGAGGCCTGAAGATTAGTGTTATTAGTAACAGCTATAAAAATATATCCTTTCTTTCTATATGAAAATATTTTATTAATGGAAGAATGTAAATTTTGAAAATTATGTGGCAATAACTTTTGATTAACTCAGAGAACCATGCAATATTAATATGAAGGAACCCTGACAATACTGTATTATATTTCTGTATAGATTTTTATAGACTGAATAATGAATATGGAGATTGAAGTTTGCTAGTCAAAATCCATGAATTCTTCATACACAGGAAAATGGGGTCATGGAGCAAAATAAGAACCTGTACATGATACAAAACTGACAGCTAACTTTGTGCACTGAGCACCATGACATTATAATCTTGCAGCTAGTTTCTGCCAGTTTTATTGAAATAGCAGCCCCAATGCAGGATTCTAGTTTCAATAGCACAGGGAGCTACCAAAAGAGGTAAAAATTAGGTTGAGATTTTAAGTACTTATAGATACATGGTGGTTAAAATTTATACATCATTCTTCCAGTGCCTATCTATAACAAATGCTGGAGACATTTACCACCACACATTCACTATGATTTCACTTAACTTGCAGATTCATGAGATCCCTCCTACACATACGTACGTTTAATCAGAATGCCAGTTTGGCACACACAAAGAAAACTGATTAAGCCAAACCCAATCAGGTATGGAACCTGAAGGTTGTTGGGCAGGGGGTGAATTCTGCTTGGGATGTATTCAAGGGCTAAATCCAGAAGTTAGTCTCAACAAGAGTAAATTCATTAAGTGAGTGGGACTTATTAAGCTAACACTTACTTAACTGTTATGTAACCAATGGGCCTATTCTAGTTGCAACTAACTACTAGATTTATTCTCAGCTCTTTAATTAGTACTGTCTCAGCTCTTTAGTGCCGTCAAGTCCATTCTGACCTATGAAAAACCCTTCCAGGCTTCTCAAGGTACAGAGTACTCAGAAGTGATTTATCATTCTCTTTTGCTGGATGTATTTTCAGATTGAATAGTCAAGACTACAAAGGCTGGCTCTTGTCCTACAAGGCACAATAATTGAACATACAATTGTTGGCTCCATAGCCTAGTGTTCCAGTTCACTGAGATATCTAGCCACAATACTACATGCACACTGTGGATCAAAATAAAATATTTGTTTATTTTTATAGATCATCCTGTTTCAGTAACATTCAATGTACCTCTTTATACAAAGAATTAAAAAATTATGTTGCATATACATGTGTGTTTTCATTTTGCCGTGTCCTGAACATCAGTGATTCTATAACAATGGTAATGACTTATTTACTACTTACCTTGCATGAGATTAGTAAAGTTACCTTTTTCTAAAAGGTGTTTCCTTACATTGCTATTGATGATTTTCTTCCTACTCCTTAAGCCTGTCATAATATGTGAAGTAGATATTTCTGTAATATTGAACTTGCTCATCTAAAAAGAAAGACTTAGAATAAGGTATCCAATTAAAAGGTTATGATGCTTAAGAGAGGCTTTTTAAAAACCACCAACTTCCATATCTTCTTCACAGGTTCAAAGACCACATGAGACCAAGACAGACAGAAGCTAAACATTTATTTGTCAGATATACAGTTCTCCTCCATGGACACAGGCCTTGATCAGGTGAAGGGGCTTGCGTGCTTCAGTGACACTGAGAGCTATGCTGGTGATAGCACTGCTACCAGCAGGGTCTCCCAAGCCAGACAGGTCTCAGTGGAGAAACCAGACTAACAGTGTCCACCCCCGAAGCCTCTGATCCAGAGTGGGCAGCTTCAAACAGCGTCTGATCCATAATGGGTAGCTGACATAATGGCCAGTAATGGCAGTGAAGTAGGCAAGAGGGAAACCACTTTACTTAAGCTAACTTTCCCAGGCAAATCTTTAGCATGACTGGAAAACCTAAAGCCATGGTCCCCAGTCCCTGGCAGCCCTTCAGTGGGCAGGGGGGTGCTAGGAATCTCTGGGCCAGCCATGAGGAGGATAGCTCCCTGGAATGTTCGCAGCTTATTTCAAAGTGGAAAAACCCACAACACCATCAGGAAAACGGAAATACCTAATATTGATATCCCTGGTATTAGTGAGTTGTGTGGCTTAATTCAGGAACATGTGTAGTGGATGAATATCGTGTACTATGCTGGTAACAACAAACCTCATCACTTTAATGGAGTGGGATTCATAGTCCATCCAAACATCAGCAAGACTGGCAGAAAGTTTGTGCCAAGTGTTACATAGAGTCACTTTTCTCCAAGTTAATGCACAACCTGTCTTGTTAAATCTTATCCAGGTGTATACCCCAACATGTGGTGCATCAGATGATAATATAGAAGAATTTTATACTCAAATTAAAGACTGCTTTATCATTTACCAAATCAATGGAAATTACCATAGTTAGGGGTAATTTCAGTGCAAAGGTAGGACAAGGCCAACAGGCTGACGTAGTAGGTAAATATGGATTAGGAATTGGCAATGAGCGAAGTGATTAATTCAGTTATGTCTAGAAGAGGAATTTATACAGTGGCCTGCCCTTTTGCGGTTCATATACTGCATTCCCGCTATATTGCGGAACTGCAGTATATGAAAGGCCCCCTGGGGTAAGGGGGGAAAGACCTGTTTCAGGCCTCTTGTACTTACCCCAGGACTGGCGTTGCCCCGAACAGGCCTGCAAGGGCCTTCCTGGGTCTTCTGGAGGCCCCAAAAGGGCCATCCTGCAAACCAGAAGTGACTTCACTTCTGGATTGCAGGGAGGCCCTTTTGGGGCCTCCAGAAGGCCCAGGAAGGCCCTTGCAGGCCTGTTCGGGGCAGCACCAGGCTAAGTTCAAGAGTCCCCAGCTAGGCCCCCCAGGCCTGACCCAACCCGCACCCACATACTGTGGATTTTCAATTATTGTGGCTCGGTTGGGTCCCTAGCCTCTGCAATAGGTGGGCGGGCGGGGTGTCACTGTAATAGAAAATACATATTTCCAGATGCCACTGCGCCACTTTTATACATGGACTTCAAATGCTGACAGGGATATCAGGAATCAGACTGATTACATATTAATAAACGTCTTAGGAATGAAATGAAAACATAGCCTAGTGCAGATATTAATTCAGCAACAGTGCACCTTTAGTTGAAGAAATCTCAGTCAAAGGTGTCAAATAGTTGAACAGCAATTTTTAAGCTTAAGGACTCAGCAGTAAGAACTGAAGTTCAATCGATCCCGAGTACAAAACACAAAACCATAAAGGAGACAGCAGATGTAACTGAAGTTGAAAACACCTGGAGCCAAATTAAAGCTGCTGTGAATGAGGGGTGCCAAGATAAATGAAAGATGGTTGAGAGAAAGATCAAACCTTGGATGACAGATGAAATTCTGTACCTCATAGATCGTAGAAGAGATGAAAAAGAGAGATCCTGTAATATATAAACTAGAAAGAAATACGGCAGAAAATAAGAATGGCAAAGGAAGAAAAACTTTCAAAGGAATTAACAAAATTGAAGAATTGAATGCTAAGCATGAGTCATTTAACATGTACAAGAAAATAAGGCAAGTAGCAGGTGTGTATAACAGTAAAGGAAGTGAATTTGTTATTGGCAAGAATGGTAATACCTTGACAAGCACTTAGAAGAAACTACAGGAGTGGAAAGAATATATAGAACAGGCCTGCACAACCTGTCAACCGCGGGCGACCGGTAGCCCGCAGCGCCGTCAGAGGTTGCCTGCCAGGTCTCTGCCAGTCTCCCAACATGCCGCGGCCTCGCCCACTCTTCCCGTCCATGGCGGCGGCGGTGGGGCCTCCCGGCGGCCTCACTCACCCTTTCCAGCCAGGGTCCTCAACAGCTGTGGTGGTGGCGAGGCCTCCTGGCGGCCTCACTCGCCCTTCCTGGCTGGGCTCATTTGCAGCAGAGGTGGTGGCGGCAGATTCCTCCCAGTGGCCTCACTCGCCCTTCCTGTTGGTGGCAGTGGTGGTGGCTGTGAAGCCTCCAGGCAGCCTCTCCCTTCCCATCAGCAGCAATAAAAATAAAATTACTTATTTATTTGCCCACCCATCCAGCCAGATGTTTGGTCCAGATTTTACCCTTCCTACCTTCCGCCACTGCCACACCACACCACACCCCTCGCTCGGCTCCTACTACTACTCAGGAGTACTGGCGAAGTGTGTGTGCATGCTTCAGAAATTAGCCTGCGGGGACGTCCATCGCTTCAGGAAGTGGACCGCGGGAAACATCAGGCGGCTGGAAGCCCGCAGGTTCTTCAAAGTCGGACAGCGCTGATATAGAACATCTCTTTAAGGATAACAGAAAGTATTGGCCATGGTGTCAAGTTAGATTATGGTGTAGATATCATGAGGGAAGAGGTAGAACATGCCATTAAACTAACAACATTTGGCAAAGCCCCAGGCCCTGATGAAATATATATGGAAGTTTTGCAATTGCTTAAGGAAGAACAATCCCTTTCCCTTCTGGTCAATTTATACAACAGCATCTATAAAAGTGGGACCATCCCACAGGACTGGCTCAAATCCACTTTTATACCACTCTCAAAGAAACCTAGTGCAAAAAGTTTTAATGAATATCAAACAATAAGTTTGATGAGTCACATCCTGAAGTTGTTTTTAAAAGTGCATTTAAGAATTTATTGGAAGTGTGAAGAGAGCATTGGAGATACCTAATATGGATTCAGGAATGAATTTGGAACTCAGGAGGCATTATTTAGTCTTCACATACTAGTTCGGTGATGTCTCGATGTCAATGTTGATGTTTTTGTTTGCTTCATTAATTATGAAAAACATTTGAGTCAGTTAAACATCATAAACTTATTAATATTCTTTAAAAACTGGGCTTGGACAGTCGTGATAGCCAATTGATTGGGAATTTGTATTGGAATCAGTGTACTGGTGTCCAGATAGATGGTCAGATATCAGAAGAGGTATAAATTATGAAAGGTGTTTGTTTATCAAGGTTGTGTTCTCACCTCTATTTTTAAATATCTATTCAGAAAGAATTTTCCTGGATGCTCTCGAAGGAAAGAACCAAGGTTTGAATATGAATGGAGTTCTTGTTAATAACATAAGATATGCTGACAGCACTCCTGCTTGCAACAAGTCTAGCAGATTTGCAAGGATTATTGGATTCTGCTGCGACTTAATGTGAAGAAGACAAAATGGATGGTTATCAGTAAAAAACAAAATGGTTCACAGAACCTTCTCAAGATCAGCAGTGATTTGAAAGAGTGTCATAAGTACTTGGGATGCTTTGTCAAAGATAACTGGGATCCTTCGTGTGAAATTCATTGTAGAATTGAACAAGCTAGAAATTCCTTCCAGAAAATGAGGGAAGTCTTGACAAACCGGGACTTATCTATCAGACTTCGTACTCAAATACTTCGATCCTATGTATTCAGCATACTTCTCTATGGTGTTGAAACTTGGACCCTTACAGACACATTATGCAGGAAGCTGGAAGCATTCGAAATGTAGACGTACATACAGTGGAACCTCGTATAATGAACGGTTTGTATAGCATGAAATCTGTACAACAACAAAAATTCTGGAGATAGGGGAAATCTGCTTAACAGAATTGCCTATGGGGCAAATCCATACAACATAAAAATGGTCACAATTAGGGATTACTCTGTTTTCAATGCATTCCTATAGGAAATTTGTATAAAGGAAAATTTGCTTAACAGAATTTTATTTGGAATGAATTAATTCCTTTATACAAGGTACCACGATACTAATTCTGAAGATACCTTGGACAGCCAGAGTCACTAATGTGGCTGTATTACAGCACATGAATAAAAAGTTAGAAATCCTCAATACTGTAAAGAGAAGAAAACGGCAGTATTTCGGACACATAATGCGCAATAAGAAATACCATCTGCTGCAAGTTATCCTTCAAGGAAAAATAGATGGGAAGCATGGCCCAGGGCCTAGAAGAACATTCTGGTTTAAGAACTTAAGCCAATTGGTCCACAGTGAACACAGCTGCTCTGTTTAGAATAGCTTTAGATAGAAACTAATTCAGGCTACTGATAGCCAACATTCTATGAGGACATGGTACTTGAAGAAAATATACAATTACTATAGCCCATGTCAATGGAGTTCATATTTGCTTCATGAATTAATGGTTATCTCAAGTGGATTTATTTTCTTGAAGGTTTCCTGCAGAAAAACAGGTTTGTTTTCCTTCCTATACAAAGGAAATGTGTATCTGCTTTTTAAATCTCTGCTCAACTCTTTCTAATGCTAGAATTATAACATCATTGCAGGTCTTCTTGCATCATAAATCTACCTCTCTAGCAATATTTAAATTCCATTGAACTACACAAAAAGAAAGAGACTGAGAAATGTCACATAAGAATCAGATCACTAATACACTGATAAAAGGAAAATTGGGGGAAAAATGCTAGGTAACCAGAAAAACACATTTTATTAGAAGAATATACTAGTTTCAATATTTTAGAACCAAAAGACTTATTTGTAAGCCAGCCATCTAAATATGTTGTACACAAGGAGGAGGTATTAGGCAAGAAGAATCCTTAAAGTTTAAAGAAATACAAAATATTTGGGGGGGGAGTGTAAAGGTTCTATATGATACAACAGCAGTACTATGTCTGACTGAGCAAGCCGTATGTCCACAGAAAAATGGCTGGGAATGGGGAAACAGATTGATTGATAGCCCAAACAAGAATGTTCTAAATTCCAAGGTTTTGAAACAGTTACAACTGGAGTACATTTGAGGAAATTCCCTTAAGAAACAATTTATTACTACAAAACCTTGAAAACTCTATACTAGTCCTTTTTATCAACATTTAAGTTTGGTTTTGAAACTACATGGTCCAGTACAAACAGCAGTTACAGATGAACCCCACAAATGTTTTCAGAGTTGCCCATCTTCTTAGTCTAGCCCATTTTCTTCAATATCAAGCAAGCAAAGCTTGAAGAAAGAAAATCCACTTTCTTTTCATTAGAAAGAATCTGAGATGTACTTATACCAGAGAATATAAATTTTATTATTGTAAAATAAATGTAGTGAAGAACATATCAAATAAGATTTTATGTACACTATTTTTTTAACTAAGATTCTAGACTTAACTATTCCTTTACATTGGAATTTGGGTATTTAATCCTGTATGTATTAATACAACGTAAGCATCAGAATACCAGACTATGAAAGTCAACAGGTAACTTTTTAACAAGTTACAAAAAGCAAAGTTTACAGCAGAACTTGGGGCTAAGTAAAGACAACATGTGTTAAGTCGACTGTGTTTTTTTACGGAACTTCTCCAGTGCCACTTCTCGCTCCCTCAGCAGGAGTTTTAGCTTTGTTATTTTTTCATCTCTTATTGTTTCTTCCAGGTCTGGGGTGTTAAATGAAAATATGTCTTCAGTAAAAGAACTGAGAGAAGGTTCATTGTCACAGCAATGTGAAACAGGGTTTAACATGTTTTTGTCAATATTTGGAACACAAGGATTTGAGCCCGAGTCCAAACTTGGAGAGGATTGCAGAAAACATGTAGGATTTTCTTCTGATCCAGCTTGTTTGCAATAACTACTTTGGTTACCCATTTCTGTGCAGGATTCTAAGTCTGGGTTCAAAGTCATCATCTTCTTTGCATGTTCTAATACTGGTGATATTTCTGTCTTTCTTTTTATATTCTTCTTTGCATGTTCTAATACTGGTGATATTTCTCTCTCTCTTTTTATATTCTGCTCTTCTTGTTGTTCCTTAATTACCTGGAACAAGATAGTAAAATAACATGTTGTTGTTTTTGTTCATGACCCCATGTCCATGGAGTTTTCTTGGCAGGAATACTGGAATGGCTTGCCAGTCCCCTACTCCAGGCACCTATAGCACCTGGTATTCCCTGGTGGTCGCCCATCCAAGTACTAGCCAGGCCTGACCCTGCTTAGCTTCTGAGATCAGGCAAGATCAGATGTACTCAGGGCATCTAGGCATACAAATATTCAATTACTTTAGCATTATAAATCCAATGATTAAAAACAAAACAAACCTAACAACAGCACTTTAAAGGACCATATACATTCCGGAACTTAGTTTCAAAATATTGAGCATCATGAAACATAATCTATCTCTTGAGGCATACTTTTTATAAATAGTAAAATGTGTCGTTAGCAAGGGAATCACAATCATTAATAATGGTAGAATATGTGTAAGCACAG
Source organism: Phrynocephalus forsythii (assembly GCA_029282475.1). Taxonomy (NCBI): domain Eukaryota; kingdom Metazoa; phylum Chordata; class Lepidosauria; order Squamata; family Agamidae; genus Phrynocephalus; species Phrynocephalus forsythii. The sequence continues at coordinate 88,433,898 of JAPFRF010000005.1, read as the reverse complement.
GCGAGTGGCAGCGGCGGCGGATCAAGTCCCCCAGCGTCACTCAGGTCCCCCAACACGGCTTGCCTACACTGCTCCGAGAAGCGCGGGCAAGTGGCGGCAGCTCAGGTCCCCCAGCACCGCTCCCCTGTGCTGCTCCGAGACTTCTCGGAGCAGTCTGGGTGAGCGCCGCGCCACCCCCCAGGCCCCACCAGACCTGCACCTGCATATCACGAATTTTCTGTCATCACGGGTCCAGGGGGTTAATGAAGTCCTATATTCCTAATACTGACTGAATACTGCCAGGATTTTCCTCTTTTAATATGCATGAATCAATTAACAATCATTTCAATTTACCATTATCACATGTAACTGATTGGCCAGGTGTCCTGATTCACTATTTGACCCCCCCTCCCCAAATAAATTTCTCACTGGCTGGTCTATTCCATCTGTCCACCCAAGTTCCAATTTTAGCTTTTTCCCAAACCTACTTATCTCCACACAAGCTGTGCTGTATGCTTAGCACTTAGAATGTGTGGAAATAGTTGATGACATCATGGCTCAGTCAACAATTAGGCAACAATTATTGGCATATAACATGTAGATCAATGTGCCAACAGAATTCTCTCATATATATGTATGATAGAAATAACTAGAGATGGGCACAAAACAAAAAGCAATTGTGTCATTTTGTTATGTAATGAAACGTTTTGTTATGTAATGAAACAGTAGAATGGATTTCATTACGAAACAAAATGGTAGAATGTGTTTTGTTACAAAACAAAATGCCATTGTTTCCTCTAGGAATGAAATTATTCATCCTAGAGGAAATGGCAGAGGAGTTTCCTCAAGCTCTTCCCTGTAAACCCCTGAAATTTGGAAAGATTTGGGGGTCAGGAGACTGAGTTATTAAGCTCCAAAGGGGGTGCCCCTAGGGGGAAAAATCATTCTAATTTAATTCAGAAACCACAATAGCCTCCCCCTCCCCCAGACAAGCAGTTATCACCTTGGCGTCTGAATCCCAATTCAACTAGAATGATTTTTTTTCTAGGGGCACCACCTTTGGAGCTTAACTCAGCCCTCTGAGAGCCAAACCTCTCCAAATTTTCCGGGGCTTACAGGGAAGAGCTTGAAGAAACTCCCCAGAGTTTTTGGTGCTGATACTTGACTACGATCACTATTTTGGAATACATATAGTGATCACACAGCCATGTATCGGCACCAAAATCACTGCAGAGCAGGTTTGGGCTCTTCCCTGCAAGTCACTGAAATTTGGAGAGGTTTGGGGTCAGGGGCTGAGTTATTAAGCTCCAAAGGGTACCCCTAGGAAAATTCATTCTTACTGAATCGGGATTAGGAAGCTAAGCTGCTTATCGCTCACTGGTGGGGGGCGCTATTGCGGTTTTCCGATCCAATTAGAATGATTTTTTCCTAGGGGCACCCCTTTTGGAGCTTAATAACTCAGCCCCTGACCCACAAACCTCTAAATTTCGGGGACTTACAGAGAAGTGCTTTAGGAAGCTCTCCTGCCATTTTGGTGCCTCTAGGACCCAGGAGAACACAGTGTTTTGTTTCATTTCATTTCGTTTTGTAACCAAACGACTTTAAAAATTCGTTACTAACAAAACAAAACTACTAAAGAAACAAATCAAAACAAAAGTCTATATTTCTGTGTTGTGCCCATGTCTAGAAATAACATATCTAAATATTTCAGATACCTTTTCTTTGTTGAATCCACATTTAATGGGTACTGTCATCCACAAGCCACCAGTGTCATTCACTTGTACACTGCTGGAACTTGCTGTTTCTTCTGATCTTGGAAGAGAAAATGATACAGATGTTCTTCTCAGACACACTCTCTCCTCTTTGAAGAGGCCAAATCTCTTCCTTAACTCAGGATATGATGTTTTATGTTCCTCCTTAATATGTTTATTTTGAATATTCATACCTAAGGCAGTTTCAATCTAAAAAGTAAACATTCAGCATTTTAGTTTGTAGGAACATCAAAATGATTAGACTGCTGTTCACAACGCTTGATATTTACAGTGCATTATTGAACCCTCCCCTATCCTCAGTGTATACCTTAACCTGGTGATGGTCCTTGAGTGAGTCAGGAAACATGACAGCAATAGGAATAGGAGGCTAGACTCTATTAAAAGCCTGGACTGCTAGCATAGTCAAGCAAGGTGAAATTTTCAAAGTTCAGACATCTGACTGAAATGTACCTACCCTCTTCAGAAATTAATATAACAAGCAGAGTTCGGTTTTAATGGTAATAAGATCAACAACTAGACATGGGCACGACTTGGCGAAATTGTCGTTTCCGTTTTCGGATATCGTTTCCGTTACGTAACAGAAACGGTAATGACAATTAAGCTGTCAGAACTCGAACTCAAACCGAAAAAAGAAAAATTGGGTCTGATTTGTCGTTGTCGCTCCTGGCATCCCACGGCGATCACGCGATGCCAAGCGGCACAGAAAAAAAGTTTTAAAAATAAAAAACCCCGATTCCTGGCCAAAAAAGCAGGCGAAAATATGCCTGCCTGAGGGCACCTACCAGAGGGGTGGTTTCTGGGGGGGGGGTCCCCAGCCTTCCCCCCCTCCTGTCCTGGGCTGCTGGTACCGGGCTGGGAGGGGGCATCCTCGGCGTCTCCATTTGCCATGCGGTGCAGGGGGATCCAAAATGGTGTCTGCAATATTTTTTTTTTGAAATCGTGGTCCAAAAAACCACCAAAGCACCACAGAAACATGCGAAAATAGCTATTTTAAATGCTTGAATTTTTACAGTAGCAGCAGTAGGTTTTTTATAGCAGTAAAAGGTCGCACTGATTTTATTTTATTTTTTTTACACCTGCGCAATAATGGGCTGGCCATGGGATGGGGCCATGCAAATTTTTGGGCCCATTCTACCAATCGCATGGCCAGGTTTTGACTGACACTTCAAGTTGTGCAAGAGGGCATAAAAAGGCGAGGCTTGGATATGGGTGGGAGAGGGCTGTGTGTAGCTGTCTGCTGAGCTGACTAGTTTCGATTTTGCGGAGCCTTTAGATTTCAGTTAGGCAGGCAGGTAGGGAATTGATTCAATTGAATTTTTAGGAAATAATAATAATTCCTTTAATTCTCTGTCTGCTGTGGGGAATCGCAACACAGTTTATTCTTTTTTATTCTCCTGCAGTTTGTTAGGATTTCTTTTCTGATAGTGCTTCAAAGGGGGGGAGGTTTGAGTGGGAGGGCAGGTGTGGATTTATTTTAAAAATTTCATTTGCTTGGTGGCAAGCAAGCCAAGGTCCTTTCATACCCTGCCTGCAGCTCTGCTGTGGGTGCACTGCCCACTTTGTTTGCAATAAAAATTGCAATTGCTTTATTCGATGCAGTCTTGTGCAGCAAGTCAGTTTAAAGTGTTTTCCGCCTGCTCTGTGTCATTGCAGGACCCGCGCCAGCCGCCCGCGCGCCCACCCCTCCCCCCTGCCGCTGCCGCCGCCCGCCCATGCCCCCCCGCCACCCACCTAGGGCGCAAAAACACCTAGCGCCGGCGGGACGCCACTTGCTGGGACGTCAAATCGCACGAAATCGCGGTGGCGGTAATGACAAACGACATGATGAAACAACAAATTTTTAAAAAATTTCACGAAAAACGGAAACGAGCCGAAACGGACCCATCCCGAAAAACGACAACTCGAAAAAAAATTTCTAGTCGTGCCCATCTCTATCAACAACTATGTGTCATCAATTCTGATACGATACGGTAAATTAAAAAAAAAAGATTTTCTAGGTATAGAGTACTCAGAAGTAGCCTACTACCCCCATCTTCTGGAGGCAGCCTGGGAATATGCACCCTGTCCAAGGCGCACAGGAGGCACAGGGGGAATCAAACTCCCAACCTCTGGCTCCACTGCCAGATGCCTAGCTCACTGAGCTATCCAACCAGCTGGGGTGGAGAAATTATTGAAGGCAAACTACTGGGCAGCAGCAGTAGTAGCAGAAAGTCACTCTGGAAAAGGATTGTTTCTAGACACTGGGTCTGACACTATAGCTTAGGGCTGTGAAAGCCCTATGATGAAAACATACTAAGAGCTAGTTTCCCAGGAAGATTTTCCCAGGTCAGGAGGCAATCAGCTCTTTGGGAATATCAAAGAATGAAACAAATACAGTAATACCTCGGATAACAAGTGCCCCTGATAACGAATTGCAATTTCCAGGTATAGGGCTGCCTCGGATAATGAATTTTTCCTATGGGCTGCCTCGGATAACAAATCGTAATTTCTAGGTATAAGTCTGCCTCGAATAATGAATTTTCTCTATGGGCTGCCTCAGATAACGGATTTTCCCAATGGACTGCCTCTGATAACAAATTTTCAGCATGCATCAGTAAAAAAGAGTTATCCCGGATGGCATTGCATCTGTACCTTTAAAATGCACTTTATAGAGTTTTGACCAAAAAACCAGGTGTCTGTGTCATTTTCCTAGGCTCTGAAATTGATTAACTGGTTTCCTATTCATTCCTATGGGAAACTGTGTTTCGGATAACAATTTTTTCCCCGGATAACGAATTGCCTCGGATAACGAATTAAATTCGTTATCTGAGGTACCACTGTATTGTTGCCAATTAAGCAACCAGGTTAAAGCCAAAAAGGATTAGTTACCAATGTGCAGAGGCAGAAGTCTGACACTGTCCGACACTGTTAACTGGAACATGCAATGTGAGAAATATGATTCAAGCTAAGCCTGAAACCTTAAAACAAGAAATGGAACATTTAAAACATTTTAACGCTTCAGGTGAATTAGCTCATGCTAAAACATTTTAAGTAATAAAATCACAACTGTAAACTCAAACAATGGTTTGTTTCTAATAATGAGTTGAGATGAAGCACATACTGTTAGGGGTTATAATACAAAGTCTGATATAATAATATCAATCAGACTTCATGAAAAACTTATGAACCAATTGACCAATAATAAAATTAATCACATACTAAAACAAAACAGGCTGTTAATAATAGATGATTAGCATGCAAAATAAGAAATAAAGCAATATCAAACTTTCTTAGGTGAATTTGGCCTAGGAATCGGAAATAAATCAAGAACCGTTGGACACTTCAGTGGCTTAGACATCTGGCAGCTGAGTCAGAGGTTGGGAATTTGATTCCCTGCTTTGCCTCCCTGACAGGGCTGGACTTATCTGTAGGGGACTTTTCAGCTCTGCAGTTCTAAGATTATCAAGAAAGTACAGTACTCTGTGGAATTCCATAGGGCCAGCAACTCATTTATTACAAAGACATGCTTCAAGCAAGGCAGCAGACAAGTTTACTCATGAATGTTAGTTACCAGCTAGCCAATCAAGAAATCAGATAGGCTGCATGGTAGGAAGTATAAGGTGGGCAAGCTTTTTGCTCTTTGTGAAAGGAATCCCAGAAGTGGAGCATGGCACAGACTGTGTTCATAATAAAAATTTGAGTAAAAGCCGGTGGCAGGGGAAAGAACACTAAAACAATTACATCACTAAAATATATTTTAAATATGTTCAACAGTAAGGGCTGTTAATTATAGAAAATTCAGTAGATGATTAATTCGCAGGGTCACAAAAAGTTGTAAGCGACTTTATAGCATATAACAGCACAAAACATTTAGACCTATATTCATCCATTCTCCCTCAATGAAAAAAAAAAAAAGTGTTGCAAGGTACTATTAGAGTAAGAGTTCTAAAGAGCAGTTTGGTTTCAAAATAAAGAAGTCTGTCTAAGTGGATCTGTTCTCAAGAAAGGCATGAAGCACCAGTTTGGAAATTGGCCAAACAAGTGTTCTGCAGTTTGACACCCCGCCCCTTCTGGTGAGCGCCCACAGAGGCAGTGCCCAGAGGAGATGGGGCAGGGAGATTGTGGCACTATTTTTAGTAGACTACCACTGGAGGGGTGCAGTTTGTGAAATCTGTTCATTCCCCCTGCTAACAATGGAAAATAGGGATATACAGTGGACCTTTGTATAACAAACAGCTTGTATAACATAAAATTTGTACAACATTAAATATTCCGGAGATAGGGGAAATTTGCTTAACATAATCGCCTATGGGGAAAATCTGAACATAAAAATGGGATTACTTCATTTTCAATGCATTCCTATGGGAATTTGTATAAAGGAAAATTTGCTTAACATAATTTCATTTGGAACAAATTAATTCCTTTATACAAGGTACCAATGTACTGTATTTTCAAATGGAAATAAGATAATTAAATGAACAAATTAATACTGGCTTTATTAATTTGTTTCATTTTTGTGCTGCTTTTCTATCTGTAGAGACCCAGGACACCTCCCAAGTGATTTCTTTTTTAAAAAAGGCAAGAATAAAGAATAATAAATTACAATCTTAAATCCTGGTGCTTTATAATGCATACAGAAGACAAATGGCATATATATTCAGCTGCTTCTAGTGGGCAATGAACAAGTCCTCACAGTCTGCGAAGATTCTCAGTGATCCACCAGAGGTTATCTGGAAGCTGAGTCATGGCAACTGGACTTCTTTTCTTGTGAGATCAAAGCATTTTGTTACTCATCCAAGCACCTTTATCAGTCTGATGGAAAAGAAGTCCAGTTGCCATGACTCAGCTTCCAGAAGTCCCCACATGAATTAAAAATAACAGTAGGACCCCGTATCCACTGATTCATTTATCCATGGTTGGCAGAGGAAAAAAATAAATAATTCAGCAGCCACAAAGCAAGCTACTGTCCCAAACAGCTGCTGTAAAGCAAACTACTGTCAAAACTGCAGCTGTAAAGAAAACTACTTTTGCAAAATAGCAGGGGTTTTTTTTGGGGGGGGGGTTCTCTCTTATCCACAGTTTTTGTTATCCACAGGAAGGCCTGGAACGGATCCCCGGCAGATACCAGAGTCTGTATTTTCCCATCTATAAGATGCTCCAAAGTATAAGATGCCTTCAACTTTTCTGACCACGTGTTAGATTGTGAGTGTCTTAAGGCAGTGACTTTTAGGCTTGCAAGAGTTTCACGTAGGATGTTGCCCCCTTGCTTAACTTTCATAGGAGGAGAGAGGTTTTAAAACGAAGCTGAGATAGAGGAGTCTGTCCTGGAAAGATCGTCCCTGTCCTCTTGCCCTGGACCTGGTGGGCGTAGGTGGAGTGGGCTCTTCTTTCTCAGCTTTGTTTTTAAATCCCTTGAGCAAACCTAAAATCTATGCCTGCCTACAATATATAAGACAACCCTCAATTTTTAGCCTAACAATTTTAGAAAAAAATAGTATCTTCTAAACAGAAAAATTTGATACAGCAGCAACTTCTTAATTAGCAGCTAGAAGCTACTAAATGCTATGCCCTTTGCCTTCCACAAACATTACAAAGCAAGAGGATTTCAAGTGCAATATAAAAAACATATTAATGATGTCACTAAGTTTTGAATATTTTAAAACTACCCCAGAAAACAGAAAAAGGCACAGATAAACTATGAAAGCATGTAGAATCTATTTTGATACATGAAAATGCTTTGAGGTTTTGGGGGAGAACTATAATTTATTTTTAAAAAATTAATTTAAGCATGTGTAGCATTTTGCATGTTGCATGAATACCACTATGTAACTTAAAAGCCAACCAACTGGTCTTTTGGTATGATTTATTTCCTCAGCAAAAAAATATTAAGCTGGTGAACAGTCTTGTACCACACATTCATTTGTAAACTGGCTGGACCTTTTTACACTTGGGAATCAAGTTCAAACTTATTTTGCAGGAAAGGATTTAATAACTGCTAGTTATCTGATAGTTTATGCCAGTGTTTTTCAACCACTGTTCCGCGGCACACTAGTGTGCCGCGAGATGTTGCCTGGTGTGCCGTTGGAAAAATTGAAAAATTCGAAAGGCTCCTGCCGGGCTTGTCCTGGATTGGGGCCGCTTTGTCGCCCGGGAGCCGTTGTAAGGAGGAGGACATGTGACTCCCGGGGTGTGCGGGGATCAAAGCCCTTAAAAGGGCCGTCCGCACACCAGTCCTCTTTGCTGGGCAGACTGACAGGAACTCTGGAGTAAACGTTGGATGGCTTTTGGGGCTCGCGCTTCAGCCGAGCCCCGGGTGACAGCGGGTTTCGCCGGGGGGGGGTTGGGAGCTTCTCCGGGGCCCTGCGGGCTTGTTTGCCGCAGCCTACCACCCTCAACTGCCACTTAGCAGCCCGACCTGACCCGTTTGTCGGGTACTTTTGTTAAAAAACAAACAAACACTCCACCGCTACCCACCCCCTACCCTCCTATCCTTGCTTGCCTGCCAGCTGGAGAGGCTTTGGGTGTTGGGTGGTGCCGGCTGCAGCCGCGGGGCGGGGCCCACGGCGTTCACTCCAGCTGACAGGCGGTTCCTCACCAGAGCGCGCCCGCCAACTGGGGCTTAGCCGGCTTTGCGGGCTTCCTGCCGGCTCATCTTTAGGCAGCTGCTCGGGCGGCCTTTTTAAAGCCGCCTATCAAGTCCTAGGCTAGGGGCGATTGTTGGGCGTCCTTGCCCGTGTGGGGTCGAGCTTCGCCCTGTCAGTTTCCCTGGCCCGCTTAGGGGGCCTTGCTCAGGCCTTTGAGCTCCCTGGACGCGTGGAACTCTCGCCGCGGCATTTTCTTTGGTGGAGGGTGGCTGTCCTGCCCCCCTGCCACTTAGGGGTTCAACCCGACCTGTTGCGCCCCCCCCCCACATTTTCTAATGGTGGTGTGCCTCGTGATTTGTTTCATGAAACAAGTGTGCCTTTGCCCAAAAAAGGTTGAAAAACACTGGTTTATGCGGTAGTTCTAGTTATTCTGTGTTTCTGTACATAGCACTGTCAATATTAAAAATAGTTTCAGTAAAGCATTTTTCCATGTTTAACATAAAAAGCATTTGGGACCATCATACTGGAGTCACACCAGTGAAGGAACATAGTGAGATGTTTAGTTTTCATGTTGCTTTTTCCAATGGTAGACTCAAGTAAGCAGGTAATGAAGCCACTCTCACAAATCTTATATACTCTCAACTGCTCTGGGACCAGGTATCACAGAATTCTGGCTGATTGACTGTTGTGAATCAAAGCCCAGTACTCTGTTGTCTACAGCCTGTCCCATGCATGGTTCCCCTATGGCCACTTCTTGTAGTAAGAGAAATCTGCCAATTTTCTGTGCAAGTGGAAATCCAACTGAAAGCAGTGGATTATTTCTGCTGAAGACCAGGAGGGGGAATCATGGTTACAAGGCAAATAATTAAGTTTTTTTTGTTTTTCCACTAACTGCACATTGGCAGAATAGTTTAAATCCACCTTTATTTAATTAATTAATCTCCATACCACCCCTCTGACCAATGGTTGCTATGGGTGGTTCACAGCAATAACAGTGACATACAAGAACATGTGACATAACCAGTGTAGTAAAATTAAGCTACATTATCTTAACGTATTAAAAACACATTAAAACAGGTGGCAGTTAGTTATAAGAGGCTGGTGCTCTCAGTAGCTCTTTGGTTGGCAGGTTTTGAAAAGTGTGCTGGAACTAAAATGTTTTAAGACACTTAGAACACATCAGAGAGAGAGAACAAGGCAGGTTTCAGTTAGCAATGCATTCCATAGATGGGGTGCAATTGCTGAGAAGGCCTGGTTCCTTGTTCACTTGCTCTGGGTCTCCTCTGGGTTAGTGTTCTGTTGTCCTGCCTGGGATGGGAGCAATACCTGCTGGGAGTAGGTATTCTGTCAGGTAAAGTCCCAAACTGTTTAGGCTTTATTGATCAAGACGGTCCCCTTGAAGGTGATACAGAAATAGATCAGTAGCCAATGTAAGGTGGACAGAATCAGGGAGATATGATGGTACTTATTAACGTCCCTCACTAATTTGGCTGCCATATTTATGAACATGTTGTAGCTGCCGTATCAGTCTCGGGTGCAGCCTCATCAAAAGTGCATTGCAGGAAACTATTATCTAATATTAGTGCATGGACCAGTTGGGTGAAGGATCTGGTGTTACAGCAAAGATGTACGGTACAGTATTTTTCTGTGTATACAATGCTATGTTTTTTTTCTAAAATCATGACACTAAAAATTAAGGGGCGTTGCATACATGGAAGTGAGCCTTTCCTGAGGGTTGGTGGTGGAGTGGAGGAGAACCCAAACTGACCTTGCTGTTTCTCTTCCTATCCAGCAGCCTTTGTTTACTCTCCATGTCCTGAAGACTCCTCTGTGCTTTGCTTTTGCAAGGATCAGAGCCTTTTTTTTTTAGCTAGGAAAGGCTCAGGGTGTTGATCAGTCCATTAAGAAGTGCCTTTCTGCGCTGAAAAAGAACTCAGGAGCTGGCCCAGAAATCTCAGTCTCAGCATGTATGCTGAAGTCCCCCCAATATAAATGCCCTGGAGTATCTCCACAACCTGACCAAGATGAAGTTCGCCAACTCTGGAAAGGAAAGCGCTGGTTAATGGGGAGCACAATAAACCAGCACAATTCCAAATCCATCCTTGTCTCCCTGCTATATGTGTAGGGCCTTCAGGTGTGGCAGTGCAGAGCAGACTGCCAGGCAGTCTCTAAGATGATTTTGACAGCAATGGTTACTCACCCCATTGCCCCTCTAATCTACCCTGGAGATGGATGGAATAATCAGGTGGTTATCGTTGAAAGGACCATGCTACCTGTCACCCACCGACCCATTTTTGATAATATATGCCAGGTCTGTGCCTCCACCTTAAAATTGCATACCAAAACAATAAAAACCCCACAAAGATTGGTAAAATTTGCTCTACCATGAATATTACCTTTTCTTTCTCCTTTTCCTCTCCAAAAGTATCTTGTATTATATATGGAAATAAAGCAGTGGGTTCTTCAGAAGAAAGTATATTCTCTACAATGTTTTGGTTTGTCTTTTCTCTTCTGGGTGACTTTTTTTCATCTTTTAATGAAACTGAAACATGTCCCAGTGTTGACACTACTTTGAGCTTGTTGATGCTGCTTGTTTGTAGACTTCCAAGTGGTGACACCAAAGAGGAAGATGCAGATTCCAATCTCTTGCTCACCTCAGATTGTAACTGTGGTTTCATATTCCCACTGACATTTGGACCCATAACATTACATGCAATCTCTTTGTTTGATAATACTTGATTGATAACTTGATGACCTGTTGTACTATCTGCAGGTGAACTCAATATTTTTGATTTCTGTTTTCTGATGTGTGTTTCACCATTGGATGGTACTTCTTTGTCATCATTATTTGTTGATGCAATATTACACTCTTTTTTAGTCAATAAATACACCTTCCCATTGCATACCACCAAGGCATTGTCTTTTATATTAGTAATTTTTCCTTGGCTTTCACTTAGACTGTTTGAACAGGGAGGAAGGACACTGGCCATGTTGTTATTTACATTCTTCATATTAGACAAAAAATTTAAAATCTTTGACACCATGCTATTTGATGACTTTACAGGAACAAGGCATGGTGCTGATTGCGAGTTTTCTTGAACAGTCCACTTAACGGGAAACATTTGTTGTTTTTCACTATCTGATGTTGTCACATTTAGTGTGGAATTATTGACTGCTCTTTGTGGTTCTGTTGCTTCTGTGATCGGTTTTGAATATATATTTTGCAATGGTTTTGAAGCAGTTCTTTTCACAATATTTACTGGTGATACAAAAATAACTGTTGGTGCTTTTGTGACTTCACCTGGCCCAGAAGCTGCCGCTGCCAGAATTTTCTGCTGAATTCCTGGTGGCAATAAAGAAGCTGAAACAGAATTAACTTTTGCATGAGCTGGAATTTGCAGATGATGTCCAGAAGGCAACACTGGAGATCTCACAGTAACTGGATCATTTTGTGTATTCAAAACAACATTATTTGTGTTCTTGCCCAAGCATTCTGAGGCAACATCTTTTTGGAAGGAGAAGCCATCATTACTCAGAATGGTAGGAGTGATTCTTGTTGGTGGGTTTTCTTTTACAACCGAGGCTGTGTGTGCCTTTTCCTCTTGGCCAAAAGGCTTTTGTAGAATCCCTTGTCCAGGTGCAGCTGCCTTATGTTCAGGATTTGTAACAAACGGAAATGTAGTATTTGCAAACAAACTTTTCAAACTGTCATGACCAGATCTTGATGTATTTTCTTTAACATTATCAGCTGTACTTTGAGACTGAACCAAGGGCAGAACATTTCCTAGAGGGTTAGATACTGGACGCAATTTCATAGCCTTTTCTCCATTCAGCCCAGCCATCTGAACTATATGATATACACGACCTGTAATACTTAAAATAATGAAACATAAACAATTATTTATGCACTATAATTACTTACATTAGTAGTTGTGCATTCTGAATGATTCCTATGCATTGAAGTTTTATCACATCAGACCTCCTGGTTGATTCTGAATGAAAGACCAGTAGCACTCTGCTTTTAATTACAGAATTCACTGTATAAAAGTTAACCAGTAGTTTATAAGGGAGAAAATAATCAGCTACTATTGTTTATACATCATTTCTATCTTAGAATAAAATATAGTATAACTATTTCATAAATTCATTTATACAAGTGAATACACACCAATACAATTATTAGCCATTTCAAAATTGGCTTTTGCAAAATCTTTCTCAAGGCACGACACAGAGTAGCTGCATGACAGTTATTATGAGATTAATATTTTCAGGTGATTATACCAAGGGAGTATATTGGAATACATATATCTTTATTGACATATAAAGAGAAAGCAAAATAATAACTCAAATACACAAAATGATACCTAAAAAAAGGATATAACAATACATGTGCAGGTCAAATCAAAACAGGAACGAATATAATTTCCACCCACTTTCAACAAGCACAAAGGGCCATGTATCTTTTCATTTCCTTAGCTTTTAACTTTTTATTCCCACAGTTTTATGTGTCGAACCACTACACCACACTGGTTTTCAGTTAAGATTCTATGTGGTGCTCTGATGAGTTTCACATTTGATGCCAGAAGAATGCACATATGAGGAGAACCCATGTGAGGAAAGTGTGGGTAAAAGATGCTCTTCTCCTCACAGTGAACACAGTCAATCTAAATGCCCAAGAAGCAGGGGCTGAACACAGATCTCCCTAGTTCTACTTCTGGTCTCAGACTATACTGTGTATTTCCATTCACATATTTGTGGGCTGCTGAGTCCTTCAGCATAGTAAAGAGTAAAGATTACTGGATACCAACTGAAATAAGCTGTTCAAAGGTGTGCAAGAACCCACCCTCTTAGGCTCATAAAAACGTTCTTCCACTGGTCCCGCTTCCAAGGGGGTCACAACAACCCAATAAAGGAACTTTTATGAGGCAGCTAGTCTCTGCGTTATACCGCTAAGGGTCAGATAGATGGGGGTTAAAGAAACCGTTACTGGTTTTCATCACTGGCTGGGCTGAGACGTGGACTTGGATGGCCTGCCCCTCACACAGACACACGAAAAAGTCTCTATAGTCATCCCTGCAACGCTCTTAGAACTGCAAAGCTGCCAGGGAAGCGAGGCGGGGAAGCGAACCCCGGAGCCCTTTGGGCTCCCACAGCCAGAGATGCCTTCAAAAACAAAAAGCCACTGAAGACCCATCCACGCCTGGGTGTCTCGTTGTCCACCACCCAGGCGTCATCGATAGCCTCGCCCCCTAAACTCTTCCCTCCCTCACCGGGAATCCCCTTCGAACATGTCTTTCGGCACAGAAACCAGGGCGGGAAATAGCCATCATTCCCCCATATACGCCTTTCTCTCTCTCTCTCTCTCTCTCTCTCTCTCTCACTCACACACACACACACACACACACACACACATACACACATACAAACACACAGAGAGAAGGGGAGGGAAGGCGACACTAGATGGCGCCGCGGCTGCTGCCAAGGCGGCGACGGCGACGTCCCCGAGGCCAAGGCGGCGCTTCCTCCGCCTCTTGCCGGGAGGCTCGGACGCGCCCGCCGCCCCTCGCCCGCCCGCCGGAGCTGCCTCCTCCTCCTCCTCCTCCCTCTCCGTGACGAGGCCCTTGCCGCTTCCCGACGCGCCCGCCTTCTCCTCCTCGGGGCGGCGAGGGCCCCCCTTTTCCCTCACCGCGAGGGAGGCTCCGAAGGAGAAACGGGGCCCCGCGGACTCACCAAGTCGGGGCCACTCTCCTGGGGGGCTTTTCCTCTTCCCGCCTTCCTCCTGCCTCCGGAGAGGCTCCCAGCGCCATCTCGGACATCCCGACGAAGCCGCTGCGGGGCCAGCCTTCTCCGCCCCCCCCCCGGCCTCGCCCGGGAACTTCCTCTTCCTTCCTAACCTTTAATGGAAGTCCTTCCGTTACCCTAACGGCCATTTTGGGTTTCGGGAAAGGGGCGTCCTCGGCCGCTCTCATCCCAGGGCACCCACAGACAGCACCTTCCTCTTCCGACCAGGCTGCTGCTTCTTTTTTAAAAAATTCAGAAGATGCCAGTTTGCTGCTTTCCAAGATGTCCGTTACAGAATCCGGACATTCGGGGTGGGGGTGGAAGCTTCCGGATTGTTCGTCGCAAATTTATTTATTTTAGAGTATTTTTTTACCCAGCCTTTCTCCTTGGAAAAGGACTCAATTCCTGTTTTTTTTGGGGGGGGGGATTCTTCAAAAGAGTTCGAAGACTGTTTTGGTCACAAATTGCCTTTCCACAACTAACGCTATTTTAATTAATTATGAGGCGCATACACTTTTTGGGGGGAGGGAAGGGGACCCAATGTAGATTTAAAAGATTTAAAATTAAGCATGCTTAAAGTGAAATAAGTAATTTCTGTGAAGATTCTCAGGCATCCAAGTGAGGTTATCTGGGAGTCATGGCAACGGTACTTCTTTTCTAGAATGATTAAAAGGTTTTGCTCTCTCAAGAAAGTAAGTCCAGTTGCTATGAGCCAACTTTAATAACGTAAAAGACTCCAGAGCCCATGACACTGGTGGAGGAGGAAACGACTGTGATAACCAGGCAAACTTTTGTTAGTACTGCGCAGAAGGTAGCTATGGTAAACCCCCTTAATTATCCTATTTAAACTAATGACTCCTTAAGGGTGTTTTATGATTAAAATCACTTTTCCCATTTATTCCTAGCTTCACTCCTTTTCGTTTATAAAAAAAAAACTGATCAGTATAACTATATTTAAAATAATTTCCCCTCAAGATTTAGTATATTGTTTCCCCATGTTTCTCCTGCCAACCTAGCAGTTCGAAAGCATGAAAATGCAAATAGGTACCGCTGTAAAAATTGGGAAGGTAGACAGTGCTCTGTGCTCAGCCGTGCCGGCCACATGGCCACAAAAATGCACAACGCTGGCTCTTTGTCTTGAAAACAGAGATGAGCACTGCCCTGGACACGACTAGCATGCACGTGCGGGGAGAATCATTACCTTTTACCTTCGCCATGTTGAAATACCCTTATAGTATAGAGAAATTATTTTCTGAGAGCCAACATAAATTCATGGCCTCTGCTTTTTAGGTCCCTACTCCCTTCCATTATTGTACTGCACACAGTCTGGATTGTACAGGACATTGTTTGGAGTACATTCTCAATAAATCCACTTAAAATGACTACTGTTCTCCATCGTGGCCTTCGTGAAGCCACACAGATGGGTTTCCCAGGCGCCCCTGCGCCAGAGGTCGGAACTTCCCTAGCAATAGGAAAGTTCGTTAGTCTCCGCCCCCGCACCTTGCGCATGTGCGAGGGTGTTCCCGCCTAAACGCCTCAGTTCCTCTTAATCGCCAACGGCTAGAGATTCTTGTCCGTTAGTCTCCGTGCTTCTTTTTCTAAAAGAAATTCTTCTTGGCTAATTTTCTTGGATTTTCGACTCGGATCGTCTCTTACTAATGTCTTGCGCACCGACTCCTGCCGATAGGTAGAGGTTTCTGCTCTCAGACCCCAAAAAATCGCCGCAACCGCTTGGCGAATTTTCTCTTGGAACGCTCCCTTTGCCCACAACCGATGGAGCAGAAGACCGTCGAGTGCGCCCGTAAGTCGGAAGCTTCGGGGCGAGTGGAGAAGGTGAAAAAGATCCCCATCCTTCAGGGTGTGGGGACTTTGAAAACCAAGTCCTCCGCGAACCCTTTTCTGGCTTCCACCTTAAAGTCCTCTTCGAAGACTTCAAAATACCCAAAATCGGCTTTAAAACCTCCAAGCATCCCTCGACTTCGACTTCTTCAAAGCCCTTGTCTTCGTCAACTTCGACTTTCACCATGGCTAGGCTCCTCCGATGCATGCTTCCCTTTCGGTTTTCATCGAAACTGAATACTCCGGTTCGGCGGTCGCCGTTCCTCCGCAAGCTCCAAGCCTTGGCTATGACCCTCTTCTTCCATCAGATCCATTGGAGTCGTCATCCGATGATGACGGAACCCCTCTAAATGTCACTTTGGTGGATTCGACTCCCATAATGGATCCTGGGACCCGTCAGTCCAATTCAGAGGGGACCTGTCGGTCCATTTCAGAGGGGACCTGGGGACCTGGAACCTCGTAATGGATCCTGGGACCCGTCGGGAACCCTCCTGGAACCTCCTGGACGTAATGGATCCTGGGACCCGTCGGTCCATTCCGGAGGGGACCTGTCGGTCCGTGGAACCTCCTGGACGTAATGGATCCTGGGACCCGTTGGTCCATTCCGGAGGGGACCTGTCGGTCCGTTGAACCTCCTGGACGTTATGGATCCTGGGACCCGTTGGTCCATTCCGGAGGGGACCTGTTGGTCCATTGAACCTCCTGGACGTTCTCCCTCTCTGGTCTCCAGAGCGGCTTCTTCCCCGGTTCCAACGAGGGAAGTCGAAACCAAGGAGCGCGCTTCATCTGTGCCTCCAACCTTTCTGGCCGCTCCTCCGTCGGAGCCGGAAAAACTTTGGAAGCACAAGCAGGTGCAGTTTCAGCCTTCCGTTTCGAGAACCGCACTCGATTCTGCCCAGCAAGCTGAATCTGTCATGGTGGCCGTCTCCCAGGCTTTGACTCCACCAAAGGTGACCGAAGCGTCGGATGCGATGGCCCCTCCGACGAAAAGACGGAGGAAGGAACACCACACTCAACCTCCTTCAGTGGCGGTGCCTCCAGTCCCTACATTTTATCTCCGCTTTGACGGAGGACCGTGGTCCATTCACACAGCGGAGTCCATCGAATCCGACCAGATGGCGCTTGTCCCATCCTCCTCAGGCTCCAACAGAGAGGACGATGTGGCTTCTGAGGAAGGGTCCCTCCAGTCCGAGGCTTCGGATTCGATGTCAGTTCAATTCGTCACCTCCCCAGACTCTGAGGTTGACGAAAAATCTCCACCATCCACATCGAATTCAGTGAGGGACTTCTGCAGCTTTCTACTCAGAATGTCCAAAACCATCGACTTGCCTGTACATCAACCTCAACCAAAATGAGTTTGCCATATCTTTGGAAGGATTTCAAGTGACGAGACATCGCCTGTTCACTTGACTCTGATTCCCTCTTTCCTCACTATGGTCGAGAAATCCTTCCAAGCTCTTTCATCCACATCGATCCCACGCAAGCGAAAGGCTCTCTATAGGGTGCATAAAGGCACCCTATTTGAATAAGCATCCACCTCCAAATTCTGTGGTGGTAGCTTCTTCACAGGTACAATCTCGTACCAAACAAACTCCCATTCCACCTTCTGAGGAAGGTCGCAAGTTGGACACCTTGGGACGCAATTTTTATTCTTTTGCTATCTTACAACGTAAGATAGCCAATTACCAAGGTGCCATGGGGGCCTACCAGAGAGACCTTCTCACTCATCTGCACCCCTTTTTGGAGCTTATTCCTGAGGAGAAGCATGCTGAGGCATCAGCGCTTTCTGAAGAATCTATGGCTCTAGCAGCCCAGCAGATGAGAGCCTCAAAACACTCATTTGATGCTGCCTCCAAAGTACTTAATTCAGCTTTCACCCTACGCAGGCACGCATGGCTCCGCACAACTGGCCTTTCCGACGATCATGAGGCCCAAATCGAATTCCTCCCCTTCAGCGGCTCGGACCTGTTCAATCCTACCACAGATGACCTGATGGAGGACAGGCACAAAAAGCAGGACACTGCTAAAAAACTGAATGTCATCCCAACTCGCCCGAAGTCGTCCTTTCAATACCAACCAAGAAGGCGCTTCTGGCCCCCCTCCGCCCAGTCCTCCACCAAACACCAGCGGCGGGACAGGCCTACCAGACCATCTGCCTTCTCCTCCTTCGCCTCCAAATCTAAGACGGCTAAATCTGCTACACTCTCCTCCAAGCCCGGAGAGCGTAGGCCCAGAGATGACCACTGTCTTCCCATTCGTCTCGGTTCTTTTCTGCCAAGTTGGCAAGCCATCACCTCGGACCAGTGGGTCCTTTCTCTTGTTCAGCAATGTTACCTTTTGGAGTTAACTTTGTTTCCCCCATTGGGGACTATAGTTCGTACCTCACCCTCACCCTGCCTTCTAGAAGAGGTCGCTTCCCTACTTCAGAAGCAAGCCATCGAACCAGTACCTTTTTGCCAAGCCCATCACGGCTTCTTCTCCCGTTATTTCACGGTCCCAAAGAAGGATGCAGGCCTTCGACCCATTCTGGATCTCCGATTCCTAACAAGTTCCTACTTCGCTTCGCCGTAGGGGAAGACATCTATCAGTTCCGCCCTGTCATTTGGTTTGGCTCAGCACCAAGAGTTTTCTCCAAGTGTATGGCCCCAGTGGCAGCCTACCTCCGCACTCTTGGAATAGTTGTCTTCCCCTATCTCGACGACTGGCTTTTAGTCGCAGACTCCCAGTAAAAGGCCCGTCGGGACATTGCCACCGCCCTCGACGTCTTAAACATAGTTAGGCTTCCAAATCAATCACAAAAATGCATCTACTCCAACACTTCCAGGCTCATCAAACCTTCCCTGCACTAGAGGTCCAAAGACTTAGGCTTCATGGCCTCCATGACCTCGGTTCTGGTTCACGCAGGCTGCGACTCAGACCTCTCCAGGCCTGGTTTCTGCAGCAATTCGATCTTCTTCGGGACCCTCCCAGCAAACTACTCATCTTCCCTTCGGACTTACGTCATCAACTTCGCTCGTGGTCCTGCCGGTTCAACATCCTCTCCGGAAGGCCCTTCAGGAATCCATTCCCTACCATACAGGTAACGACATATGCCAGCAAAACGGGTTGGGGTGCTGTTTGCCTCTCCCACTCCATCCACAACAACGAACTGGCGATCTTCAAGGCGTTTCGGGCCTTCATCTGACACCTCTCCGGTAATGTAGTACTGGCGGTGACTGACAGCACAACCACCATGTACTACATCGACAAACAGGGCGGAACCCACTCGCGTCTTCTGCAGCTCACGATCCGCTTCTGGGACTGGTGCATCTCCAACAACATCCACCCGATCGCGATGCACCTCCTTGGGGGGGAGAACTCCGACGCCGACGACCTCAGTCATCGACTTCATGCGACCCACGAGTGGGAATTGCATCCAAGGACTTTCAGCCTCCTTTGCAGCAAGTGGGGCTCTCCTCGGGTGGACCTGTTTGCTTCCCCAACCAACACTAAATGCCAGGAGTACTGCTCCAGGGCAGGGAAGGGACTTCTTTCCTTGGGAGATGCTTTCCTCCTCCCATGGTCGGGGGACCTCCTTTATACCTTCCCTCCCATTCCTCTGCTACACAGGGTGGTCATAAAGACTCTTTAGGAGAGGGCCTACCTCATCCTGATCGCCCCTTGGTGGCCTCGACAAACCTTGTTTGCGTCCCTTCTACAGATGTCTTCAAAGCATATACGCCTGGTCCAGTTTCCGGAGCTTCTCTCACTGGACAACGGCCAAGTCCTCCACCCAGACCTCATTCGCCTCCAGTTAACAGCCTGGAGGATTCTGCCCTGATTCAATCTATCATTGACTCTTGCCGCTAGCCTTCCACTAAAAAACAAAAAAACAAAAATCAATACTCTTATAAGTGGAAGAGATTTTATTTATTTGCGGCTGACAAGGGGTTTGACCCTGTCAATCCATCACTCCCATGGGTTTTGCAATACCTCCTGCACTTGAAGCGTTCACGGCTGACTTCTGCGTCTCTTTGAGTCCACCTATCAGCGATTGTGGCCCACCAGCCACAATTTTCAGAGGCAACTGCATTCTTCAGGCACCCTAGAATGAAGCGCTTCCTCAAGGGCCTCAAAACATCTTCCCTGACAAGAAGCCAATTCCACCTCAGTGGTCCCTATCCTTGGTCCTGTGGGCTTTGCAACGCCCACCCTTTGAACCTATGGCCTCTGCAGACTTTAGGCTGCTCACTTTAAAAAACTGCCTTTTTTGGTGGCACTCACTTCGTCTAGGAGGCTCATGGAACTTTGTGCCCTTTGATGTGACCCTCCGTATTTACGCTTCCACCCTGATATGGTCGTGGCTTATCCTAATGTTACTTTCCTTCCGAAAGTTGTTTCCTCCTCTCAAGGATTGAAAAGGTCATGCACACACTTGATGTCAGGAGGGCCCTAGCTTTCTATGTCTCTAGGACCGAATCCATCAGAAAGACTAATAATCTGTTTGTGTGCCATGATCCTGCGGTTCTGGGTAATCCTGTCTCTTCCCAACTGTTTGCCCGGTGGATAGTGCAGACTATTAAGCTCTCCTATGAGCTGGCCAAGGTGCCCTTACCCTTGGGTATTCGGGCTCACTCCACCAGAGCTATGGCCTCCTCCGCGGCTTTCCTGAAGGGTGTCCCCCTAGACGACATCTGCCAGGCGGCCACCTGGTCTACACCGGATACCTTCATGACCCATCACAGAGTGGATGTCCGCGTGAGGTCGGCCACTTCCTTCAGGAGGGCAGTGCTTTCTTTCGTGATGGCGTGACTACCCTCCTGCCTCTGAGTACTGCTTGCAATCACCCATCTGTGTGGCTTCACAAAGGCCACAATGGAGAAGAACCAGTTACTTACCTGTAAAGGTGGTTCTTCGAGTGGACCTTCATGAAGCCACACAGATGGGTTTCCCAGTCGCCCCTGCGCCAGAGGTCAGAACTTCCCTAGCAATAGAAAAGTTCGTTAGTCTCTGCCCTCACACCTTGCGCATGTGCGAGGGTGTTCCCGCCTAAACACCTCAGTTCCTCTTGACCGCCAGGATGACAGGTAATGGTAGTACCAGTCAGGGCGGAACGGTCCGAGGGGAGGTGGGCGGGTGCTGTGTGGCTTCACGAAGGTCCACTCGAAGAACCACCTTTACAGGTAAGTAACTGGTTCTTTTCATATTTAGCAGAAAGACATCCATGGCTGATTTTGTCTTAAGCTGTTAATATGGGAGTGAGAAAATGCTTTATTAAAAACAGCCCACATCTTTCTTTGAAACAGAATTTTTAAATAAAGGCTTTTTTTTTAGTTTGTCAAAACACAGATCATAACACAGTTCTGTAACACAGCATGTTCAAGTAAAACAAACAGATCCCCAAACCCAGATACTCGGTATAAATCACATTATTCATCTGCATAGTAAAGTATTTTAAAATCAGATGCCTTAGGAAAAACTGACTTGCAGAAGAAACTTGGAGATAGAAAAAAGGAAAAAGTTACATGTATAACAAAGGAAGTACAAATTAACTGCCCCATTCAGACCATCACGACTTTTTTAGTTTAATAAATCCATAGTTGTTACTGGTCTTCTTAAAAAAAAAAATCACTTCTCCCTTGATGTTTCAGGCTGTGATTTTCCAAATCGCAGTTTATACATGTTCACTCTTTCTTGCATGCTTTCCTTTTTGAAAAGTTTCTCCAGAATATTCACGCTTCAGTTCCATTTCCATTGGATCATCCACATCATCTGGAAGGGAGGAAGATATTTTCATGTTGCATGATCGGTCAGAAATGCACCAATTAAATGTATTCTGTATGTTCAGAAATGTCTGAATAGTTGTAGATGCAGAGGAAACAAAAATTACTTAAATTCTTTGGCTAAGAGCTAAAAATGACCTTCACTACACCCACACTTTTAGGTCTATCATAGTGGATATTTTAGCATTTTCTTTGAAGTGAAGACATTTTTGCTATCATACATTGTCATAATCCTACTTTGAAAGTTCTCTTCACTTTGAGACTCGCTATGTATTTTATTGGAATTAGAATTTATAATCCTCTTTGAGAAATGCAAGGCCCAAATTTCACTGAATGTGCACATTTGGCTGTGCAGTTTTGAGGCTAGTAACTTTTATGTCTTCAAGATCCATAACCAACATTAATAAATTTCTAATAGGATGATTTATCAGACTTCTCCATTCCCCAAACCTAGTTATTTTGACAGGCTTTTGAAATGATGCCACCTAAGGAGCCTGTTGACATGCAAGCTAAAAATTTATTGCTATCTGCTGCCAATTTAATATGTCTAAATGTTTGGGTATTTTAATTGTCTGATTTTGGTTCTGCTATACTGTCTTTTATATAGTTGAGTTGTACTTTATGATTTATTTCTGGATATTGTTATTATGTGTTGTAAACCAGTGTTTTTCAACCTTTTTTGGGCAAAGGCACACTTGTTTCATGAAAAAAATCACGAGGCACACCACCATTAGAGTCTTGGTCTCCGTCCATCTCCTCCTGCATCGGTTCCTTTTGGTGACTCGAGTCGCGACGTCTTCTTCTCTCCGCTGCTGCGTACACTGCGCTCGGGTGGAAAGGATGTCGGAAGATGATGTCTTCTGTGATAGGTCCAGGCTGGAGTCTTGACCAATCACAGCCCAGACATCAGAAAAGTGGAGGGTGTCCCCCTGAGGAGCGCCAATTGGCACCCCTGCTGGCCGAGGGTGGGGTCAAAACCCCCACTCCTTCATACCCAGGACACAGTCCAGTGCCCGCCTAGTGGGCGAAAATTCGACATTTTTTTTAAATCTTTCGAATTTTTCAATTTTTCCAACGGCACACCAGGCAACATCTCGCGGCACACTAGTGTGCTGCGGAACAGTGGTTGAAAAACACTGTTGTAAACCACCCAGAATGATAGATGTTGCACTTCCTCCAGTTCCAGAGCCATCAAAATATAGCAAGTGAATGCGCCTTACATCTGTTACAATGTGTATAACAAAATCCACACACCCAGACATGTATATGCAGTGGGGATGTAGCACCCTGTGTGTGTGCACACACATTTTGCAGCAATTTCTTTTTTCCCTCCATCCTCCTCTCTTTGCTTAGAATTAGCTACATCTGCCATCTCCCATTGCAAGAGGAGGTCATTGGCTGCCATATGGTGTCACCATGCCAGGAGAGGGGATGACAATAAACCCGCATATAACCAAATCTGCACCACTTGCAGCCGTGCAATTCGAGAGAGAACTGAAAAGACACTGTTTCAGAACCAAGGATCACAGCAGGCTTTATTCAATTAGTGGCGATCTCTCTCTGCCGATGATGTCATCTCCTTAATGTTAGTATAATTTACACAACAGGATTTGGCCAATGTATTTAAAATGTATATAATCTGCCTTGGAAAAATAAGTCCTATATCTCTTGAGAAGTGAAAAGTAAGCTTTAAGATTATAGTAAGTGAAAATGCATTTTTGGATGGGGGAAAAAAATCAAATTATTTTTGAACATGAGGATTGAGATAATGATCAGGTTGAGAAATGCATAAATCCGGTCATGCTAAGAATCTAACACTGGCTAAGGACTCACCTTTGGTGAGCTGTGCAATTTTATGTTGTTCTTCTCTGACTTGTTTCATCAACTCTAGGTTATGATCGCTGACTTCTTTGTGGTTTACCATAGGAAAGGGATAATCTTTACCTAATGGAAGGCATAGCAAAAACATAATTTTAATTATAAATGTAATTTATTTCAAATATTGCAGTAATGTTTTGATTTGATTCATATTGTTAGCTCATTTGAAGACCCCCCTCCCAATTTTTTAACTAAATGCTAACTGAGGCAGTGGGTGGTTTATCCAGTAGTAGATCACCAACCATTGGTGGGATCCATTTTCCATATAGATACAGTATGTGAACAAGAAACAGCCTGGTAAAAACTGTAACCAGTTAGTGGAATGTGAATTGACTCCCCACCCCTGAAACTCTGGGGTAAAGAGAGTTTAAGCAGAACTTTTAGCATGACTGTCCAAGGGCAGCTGTGGTCACTGTGCCAACCAACAGGTGTTTGTATTCTCATTGTTGCCCAAGGAGCAGAGGAACCTGCTAGATCCACAGCCGGTTCTAGCAATGTGGTCAGAAGAAATGAGGGTGTGATATACTTCTGTTCTTAAGGTAATGGAGGCACCGTTGTAGGCTCCTTGAGAGCCTTTCTTGAATGAAAGGCATAACTATGAAGTGAGAATAAAGGGAAAGGAACCCCCCCCTCCAAACACACACCTCTAGATGAGTTCATTGGGAAAAAAGAAAATAAATATTGGCTAGTCAGAGCTGAACCCCTTCTGCTGTACATATATTTTATTACCTATAATGCAGCCTGCCTCTCTCTGTGCTGCTTCTGGTGCTGTCCAAGGTTCATAAATATATTTAGAAGGAAAATTCTTCAGCATTGGAAGGTATTTTCTGAAAAATATAATTGTATACACCTAGATAAATGATCTATATATATATATATAGGTCATTGTTAGTGGACCATGGAGCACATGACTTTGTCAAAAATATAGACATAAAACCTAAGGAAACAGAACAAAAAACTGATCAGTCAAAACCTGAGCATTTATATTCAAGGGAAGTGTACATTTTGAGCTGTTAAGTAAATATGACAAAACAATTAAGGGCACTAATTCCATAAACAGATTCATTTTATGACCAAAAGTTATTTTTAAAACGACGGAACCCATAATAACCCAGTAAAGGCAGGCAGGACATAGCAATTAGATAGCCACTGTCAGCCACTATCATTCAATAGAACCTATGAATATAGATGGTAGGGACCAATGCCCTGCTTATGGATGCCTGGAGGTATCTAATTAACCACTATAGGAATCAGGATGTTGGATGAGGTACACAGGTACTATAGGAACAGAATTAATGGAGTACTTAAATTGAGGGAATTTACCTAATATAGTGGCCTTCTGGATCTGTGCGCTTGCCAAAACGAACAGGACAAAAAATGCGAGAGTACTGATGGAAGAAAGCACTAGCTGACAGCCACATCCAGTTTCCAGCATTAATGCTATAATCTGCATCCAGAAGCAGCTCTTCAAACACCTGATTTAGAGTAATAAAATAAAATATGGTGCATTTGAATGCCTACAGAGAGACAGTCCCCACGCATAAAACTGAATATTAGAGATAATAATCAGGCAAAACTCTCCTGCTTGATATCAGATAAAAGGATTGGTATCAGATAAAAGGATAGCTGCATTCCATCCTATGAGTTTTCACCCACAGTCTAAAATTATATACAATTATGCATGATTCCTCAAAATATAAAATATTTAATATGGAACATTTCCCCTTTATCTCATAACATTAGAGCTTTGAGGATATCTGATGAAGCTTAATGCACTTGAGCAGGGCTGTCCAACAGGTAGACCGTGGGCTACTGGTAGCCCGCGAAGGGTTCAAAAGTAGCCCGCAAGGCATCAATTAAAAAAGTGAGGGGATAAGTTCTCCACCCCTCCCTTCCCCATCCCAAGGATCACTACTGCCCCAGCAACGTTCTGGGTCTGTCAGCCCACTGTCTTAGCTGAGCGGGCAGTTCAAGGGCCGTGAGCATGTGCTCTGAATGGGTAAAATTCATAAGTAGAGGTATAGTGTAGTAGCCCCAGGCACTCTAGGCCGGAAAAAGTAGACCTCGGCTTGTTCAAAGTTGGACAGCCCTGCACTAGAGGACTCCAGGCAGATATAAGAAATTACTTCTTTATACAAAATATAGTTAATCTATGGAATTTAAAATGATTTTGTGAAGGCCACCAACATGGCCAGGTTGAAAGAACTCATAGAGGACAAAGCTATTGCTGGCTTCTTGTCACAATGCATATACCTTACCTCCATTATCTAAAGACCTTTGAATATCAGCTGCTAGGAAACACAAATGCCTAGGACCTGATGCAAGTGTAGTCATGGCCTGTTTTCAGGCTTTTTAGGTCTCGTTACCTGTCTTATCTGTTTTTTTCCCTTGTTACTTTTTTTTTTTTTTTTTTTGCAATGTACTTCCCCTTCAAAGGGAGGCATCCACTGTATGTCTGTACTGGAATTTGGCAGATCCAAAGGGAGGCCACTAAAATAACAATCACATCTGATGCCACACCTGATTATATGCACAAATATACTGAAGAACCCATGAAAGTCGTGTAGAGCTCAAACATTTTTTTTTTTGGTCTGTAACTCCAAGCATTCCCCCAGTCAGCAGGGAACACTGTGGCTGTAGTAGACACCCAAAATTTAAAAATGTACGTTTTGGTCTTCCTTTATAACTATTTAAGGTCTGATTTGATGAGCTCAGAATCTGCCTGTGGACTTCTGATAACACACTGCAGTAAGATTATACTAGACTACATAGGCCTTTGGGCTCCCCCAGGAAGATACTTCTTATATTCTTATTTTGTTAAGTGGTATATGTCTAACAATTTAGTGGTAACCTCGTGTGTAGTTTCTGTCCTGGATTCAACTTTTTCATTCTAAAGAATTCTTCCTGTTTCTTTTGAATCAAAGCCGTGTTTGCCATCAACTCCTCCCCTTCCCCTGTCACTACCCATCCCATTTCCTAAGGAAAAGGCTAGCATAAAACACTCTGGTCTCTTTCAAATCCTCTAGAAAATTTTCTTTTCACAAGAATGTTTCAAGGACCATTCAAGACCAAGTGAGTTACTCCAAACCTTCATGCCTTCCTCCCAACTGATCCAAAGGTCTCCACGTGTCAGGAAGCAGGCCACTGCATGGCGAGCAAGATGGTGTATCCAACCTTCTTGACGAAGCTGAGTCATAATGGCATCAATCCAGGGAAACCCAGTCTGGGCCTAAAAAGCAATAATAATAATAATAATAATAATAATAATAATAATAATAATAATAATAATAATAATAATAATAATAATAATAATAATAATAATAATAATAAAATAAAATAAAATAAAATAAAATAAAATAAAATAAAAATAAAACTCTGAATGCTTCTCTTCTCTTCTGTCACCACTCAGAAAGAACATAAGTTGGCGGAGGGAACCACATACACAATTATCCTTGGAGACAGCCCCAGGAGTAATGGTATGATAAAATAATGATCTTCTAAAAATTACAGCTAAATTCATGTTTTGTTTTAGCCTCCATAGATCTACACTCTTTGTTCTGGACCCTGTGGTATAGACTCAAGTAAGGAAAAGTTTTAAAAAATTGCTGACAAAGTCAGTATGTTCTGAAACAAACATTCCGCTTCTCTGGCACCATTTTCTTACCGTTGTCCATCTGTGGAGCTTCTCTGCATCTTCATACCATTTTATCTGTAGGCAGATGGGATTCCCAACCATTTTTGTGAAGTTGGGGGTTGCTGAAGCCACTGTATAAAAGAATTCTCTCCACAGCAGCTGTCCCTGAAGAGATACTGGTGGCAGAGAATGATTCTTTGACTGCAACATGATTAAAGTACAAGTAAATGTACATACAGTAACCAATGTTCAGAATTCTAGAAACTAATCCAAAACATGTTACTTTTCTGACGTTTGTTTTTAGCACTGCAACAGCAAGCAAATTATAGTGTAAGGGGCTAATATTTGCCATTAAAACCCTTAAAAGTATAGGATCGGCTTATTTAAAATTGTACTCCCATACAATCCTGCCTTCAGAGGTTCTGTTTCCCTGGCACACCTCTAAACCTGATCTCTTTGGCAAATACCAGGGACAGGATCCATTTAGTCATGGTAGCACAATGTGGGAATTCCCTCCCCTGGGAACTCTGCTGAACCTGCTCTTCACAGCTTTAAGCAGAACCTAAAGATTTCTATTCTGTCAAGCTTTTCATTGAGCTTATGGGTAGCCACTGTATTTTTTTTTTTAACTTTGAGGCTGTTTCAATTGAGTGCTTTGTTTATAACATTTCATGATTGTATGTTGGCTTTTCTGAACCTGACCTAAAAATAGGGTAGAAATTTATGAAAGAAACAAATAAATCATGCATTTCTTCTATAGGAATGTAATGTCCTTTTTGTGGAAACAAAGTCCCCCAAAACATGAAAGTATATTTAGAGGAAAGTGCAGCCTTAGGGCCACATTTAACACTTCAAGGCTATTTTATGCAGACATAGGCCTAGAGACTCCCCTAAAAATGTTTGTCTAACCAACAAAACAAACCCAAGAAGGATATTGCTACTTTTACCTTTCCAACCAGTTGCAGTCTCTGTGAATATTAGAGATGGGCACGACCAGAATTTTTATTTTTCGAGTTGTCGTTTTTTGGGACGGGTCCGTTTTGGGTTGTTTCTGTTTTTCGCGAATTTTTTAAAAATTTGTCGTTTCGTTGTGTTGTTTGTCGTTACTGCCGCCGCGATTTCGCGCGATTTGACATCCCAGTCAGTGGCGTCCCGCCGGCGCTAGGTGTTTTTACGCCCTAGGCGGCGGGCGGGGTGGCGGGGTGGGCATGGGCGGGCGGCGGCAGCAGCAGGGGGGAGGGGCGCGCGCGTGGGCGGCGGGCGCGGGTCCTGCAATGACCCAGAGCAGGCGGAAAACACTTTAAACTGACTTGCTGCACAAGACTGCATCGAATAAAGCAATTGCAATTTTTGCAAACAAAGTGGACAGTGCACCTACAGCAAAGCTGCAGGCAGGGTATGAAAGGACCTTGGCTTGCCACCAAGCAAATGAAATTTTTAAAATAAATCCACACCTCCCCTCCCACTCAAACCTCCCTCCCCCTTTGAAGCACTATCAGAAAAGAAATCCTAACAAACTGCAGGAGAATAAAAAAGAATAAACTGTGTTGCTATTCCCCACAGCAGACAGAGAATGAAAGGAATTATTATTATTTCCTAAAAATTCAATTGAATCAATTCCCTACCTGCCTGCCTAACTGAAATCTAAAGGCTCCGCGAAATCGAAACTAATCTAGCACAGCAGCCAGCTACACACAGCCCTCTCCCACCCACATCCAAGCCCGGACTGCGACTCTCCTGGGAGTGCCTCGGCTTTTTATGCCCTCTTACACATCCAGAAGTGTCAGTCAAAACCTGGACATGCGATTGGTAGAATGGGTCCAAAAACTTGCATGGTCCCATCCCATCATTGCGCAGGTGTAAAAAAATAAAAATAAAAATAAAATAAAATAAAATCAGTGCGACCTTTTACTGCTATAAAAAACCCACTGCTGCTACTGTAAAAATTCAAGCATTTAAAATAGCTAATTTTCGCATGTTTCTGTGGTGCTTTGGTGGTTTTTTGGACCACGATTTCAAAAAAAATATTGCGGACGCCATTTTGGATCCCCCCACACCGCATGGCAAATGGAGACGCCGAGGATGCCCCCTCCCAGCCCGGTACCAGCAGCTCAGGACAGGAGGGGGGGGAGGCTGGGGAACTCCCCCCAGAAACCAGCCCTCTGGTAGGTGCGCCAGGCAGGCATATTTTCGCCTGCTTTTCTGGCCGGGAATCAGGTTTTTTTTTTAATTTTTAAAACTTTTTTTCTGTGCGGCTTGGCATCGCGCGATCGCCGCGCGATGTCAGGAACGACAATGACAAATCAGACCCAATTTTTCTTTTTTCGGTTCGAGTTCGAGTTCTGACAGCTTAATTGTCGTTACCGTTTCCGTTACTTAACGGAAACGATATCCGAAAATGGAAACAACAATTTCGCCAAGTCGTGCCCATGTCTAGTGAATATTTTAATAAAGTGTTCTGCTTAGTTCTGCTTATATGTAATACCCCAACATTCCTTTCCCCCCAAATCAGAACACCTTTCTAGTTTCATTATTTTACATTTTTGTATTCTGGGTGGCTTACATAAGGCAGAAAATTGGCCCTCACACTTAACAAAGTTGGCCACACATGCCCTAGAGACTGACATCTTCTCTTATGCTGGGCTCGTCCAATATTTCACCAAATATATGCCAATCTTATTTGATGTACTTAATCTTACCTGAGCATAGATTTTTGACAATCTGTGAAAAAACATCCGAACTGATAAACAACCAAAGCTGAAATAGGGGCTCAAGCCTGTTGTACTTGGAAGCAAAGAATTTGGGATAGTTCTTGGCTTAGCAAACGTTGCTATCCAACCCTAGGAGGGGAAAAACACAGATGGAGAGTAAGCATTGCCTCCCATAAATACAATAACAGCTGTGCTAACTGTGTCTTTATTGTAATTTATAGGCTGCTCTCAGACCTCATCTCTCTGTTTTATTGTTATCTTTACCTTTTAAAATTATTCCTGCAAGCTGACCTGACAATATTTTGTATAAAATATAGCCTATACATCTACATTTTATTTAAGCATTCTACACTATGCTCATGTTCAAAAAACCTAGACTCCATCCAATAGTTCTCTGCCAACGGACACAGAAATTTGTCATCTAATGCACTATGAAACTTATACACCTGATACCAGTGGCTTCTAGTGCTAATCTGTAATAAACCAGTCATTTGCTACAGACTGACCTTTTGTCTCTCATCAAATAATTGGGTATATATACAGATGCTAGTAGCATGGAATGGCAGCAAGTACTGATTCTACATAGTCAAGTGCTGTTTTTGCTCATTCTCCTCCAATCTGTAGCTCAATGTCTTCAACTGCTGTGGAGATATTTAATCTTCATAGAATACTGAGAGAAATCACTGAATCCAAAGATACTAGTGAAGTTGTACCACTACCACCAGTGGTGTGTGTCATCATTTCCTGCACACTGCATTAACACCATTAATGTCTAGAAATTTTTTAGTATGTAATGGCACGTTAGAACTACAGAAAATCCAACTTTGTATTCATATAAAAACAGCTATGCAGTGGAAACAAAGTTACTCCATAATAATATTTGAAGCATCTTCCAGAATCTTATATAGCACACAGGAGAGTAAAAGCAGTAGCTCTAATTGTATTTAGACTCCACTTATCAAGGTCATCAGAGGAATTGGTAGCTATCCTCCCTTCTATGAATAAGATGGATATATATAACAGGAAGAAGACTGACCTGGTTTTTCAAGTGCTCTTCAAGTCGCTGCAACCCAGCTGTTTCACCACCTCTCCAAGGAGATACATCCTCTTTACAAAATCCCAGATCTTCAAGACAAGGAACCTGGTAACATTCATCCAGGCCTGCTTCAGGGAGAGGGCAGAGTTTTCTAAAGAGGAAAAGCCCCAATGTATTTCAAAAATTAAAAGTTGCCACTAGGAGACAAAAATGTTTTCAAATCCAGCTTGTAAAATGAAGTCGGTACTGCCAGTTTTGAAATCAGAGAACAAGTAGAAGACATCACTTCTTACTGTCATTGGAGAAAACCATGTCCTTTTGCCAACTGCAAAGAAACATGACGTATTGGAGCAGCTGCCTTTCCTATCTTCCTCTACTTGCAGACACAATAATATCAAGGTAAGTTTCTAAGAAGCAGTGATCAACAAAAGCAGAGCTGAGCTAACAAAGATGTTCTCATCTACAAATCTACTGGAAGGAAATAAAGAAATCAAACTACTGTCGTAATGAGCGTAAGCACAAACAACCAAAATGCATAGGCTAGATCACAGTTCTTGCAGATGTCATTTTAAATCTATGTACCTTTCATAATTCTTCTAAATTACTTTATATCTGATACTATCAGAATAGACCTGTTATATACTTCAACTAACAGAAAAGGGTGAATGCCCAGGAACACAGTAATTTCAGGGGGCTTCACATGTTCTCTGCAAATGATCTGTACTTGTTACCCTAAAACATCCCCATTTAACCTAAGTTAAGCAGTTTTATGCCTTAGTGACAGAGCTACGTTCATGTATCATTTTATCACAGTGAAATTAATAATACGTTGTCCAATCTTGCCTGATTTCGGAAGCTAAGCAGGGTTGGCCCTGGTTAGTACTTGGCTGGGAGACCACCAGGGAATACCAGGTGCTGTAGGCGCCTGGAGTAGGAACTGGCAAACCACTCCAGTATTCCTGCTAAGAAAACTCCATGGACATGGGGTCACGAAGAGTCAGTCACAACTGTAATGATGCAACACACACACAATGTTGTATAGTTTGGTCTTGATTGTACTGAAATAAATAATTCTGAGTGCAGAACAATGGCAAAACAGTTCAAATTACTGGTGATCCATAACTCAAGTGGCATTGGAGAAGCTGTAGCTCTCAACTTTAGGGTGAGCTGCTATCCCCCCACTTGAACTGCTATCTGCCCCAACTGAAAACACAGACATGACCTAAAACTCCTGGCAAGAACAAATAAGGTTGCAATCCTA
Organism: Phrynocephalus forsythii; assembly: GCA_029282475.1. Classification (NCBI taxonomy): domain Eukaryota; kingdom Metazoa; phylum Chordata; class Lepidosauria; order Squamata; family Agamidae; genus Phrynocephalus; species Phrynocephalus forsythii. The sequence continues at coordinate 88,401,682 of JAPFRF010000005.1, read as the reverse complement.
AACAAGTCACCTTACTTTAATTCAGTGCCACTTTCTCCTAGGCAGAATGGATTGCACTGTAAATTATTAAAGCACACTTTCCAGGCAGCCTTGATAATTAAGCAAGTTATTATAGCCTCAATTCACATTTCTGTATGTCTCAGCCCTCTTAAGATCAATAAGATCAATAGCTACTACAAAACATATAGAATGCTCCAGAACATAACAGTGCATTGCAAGATCAATTTATCATGCCTCTTTGACAATCCTGTTCAAATCACCTATGTGTAATTCCCTTAGGGCGCTTTTACGCGACCCCTAAAATCCGAGGCAAAGGGCTCCCAGATGCGGAGCTTAAAATTGTTTTCCCACCAGCTGCGCACTTTAAAAAAAAATTAAGTATGACCACGCCCACCTAAGCGCGCCCCAGCGCATTTTAAAAGTACCTGGTCTCCGGTGGTAAAAAAATTTCTGATGTGGATTTTAAAGCAGTGAGTGCTGGGCTGTCCTCGCCTTGTTTTTTTTTTTTTTTTTTGCCCCCCCGCCCCTTTAAGAGACTGGAATGCTTCCGGGGCTGCTCCCAACGGAAGAGCGGAGGTGAGCCTGCATTCTTTTCTCCCTTTTTTTCTCCCTCCCCTCACGCAGATAGGAGCAATGGCGTGCAGAGGGGTGGGAACACAGCAAGAGGAGCAAACCCCCAAGATCTCTGGTCTGAATTTAAGTTGCCAGCGGATCTTAGGGGTCATGTAAAAGCACCCTAAGATGCAGGTCACACTTTAGTATGTCACTGCAAAGTAGATTTTGAAGACTATGATTTTTAGTTTATTTTTTCAGTTTTTATACATGACGATCAGAACAAAGCCAAAATAGATACTATCTCCAATCTGCATGGTAGGAACCAGGAATCACACTGTCTTGCCGCATCTAACAGTGCTTCTGTGGACAAAGTCCAGTGGCCAAAAACTAAATCACATGATGTAACAATTTATTGCACAGTGATCAATCTATTCCTTGAAATAAGCAATATTTTTTGTTAAAGTTGTGCAATTGGTCCTTACTGCGAATTCTCGGTTGTAATATCTTGCACAGGCATCTCAGGATCTCCAAGAACAGTTAGTATATGAAGAAACCTCTTGTACGTCAATGGAGGTGTTCCTCTATTTAGTTCCACAATCCTGTACAATAGAAGGTCAGAGGATGAACAGAAACCACTTGCAAAAGAAGGCTACATTGTGAATGGAATATGGCCATAGCAAAGGAAATAAATTATCATCAAAATATACTTTGGTAATATGAACAGTATATCCAACTACATAAATTGGTAAGGGGCTTTAGTCAGGTTTAGTCATACTTGTACATGATTCTAAATGCTTATTCGTGTCTCTACTCGCTGATAGTTCAGAAAGAGTTGCCAAAATATATAGTAAATGAATAAAAGCTCAATTATGTAACCCTGGCTTGTCTGTCATTGCTGTGATATATGGACCTAGTACATAGACAGCTCTTCATTGGGACAGTAACCATTGTGCAGTACTTGTGCAAGATCAAAAGGCACAAGTTCTATTCAGAAGTTAAAAATGAAAGTAAGGGAAGGGGTTATAATTGTGGGGAGAAATGCAGACACAAACATCAACACCACAGCCACTTCTCACTCCCATCTAGGAGTAAGGTAGCCCTTTGCCTGTCCAAGGAAAAGATTTGCAGAAGCATTTGTACATGTGTTCAACTGGACATGCCTACAATAATTCTGTGACTGGAGTGCAACCTCAATATATGGAAAATATTTACATTTAGGTCTAGGAATGGAAACAAACCACTTGGGAGCAGTGGTCTATTCTACCGGAGAGGGCAACTCAAACCCAAGCACATAGGTTTGTCCACTGAAATGGACAATGGCAGGAGTTCTGTCTTTAAACACTTGATTGAGTTACAGCTGGCAAATGGACTGTGATTTGCATGGGCAGATAGAAATATAGGAAGACACACACACCCCACCTGTGGAATCAGCACCTGCTGATTCATTTATCTGCTGGAGGAAATAAAATAACCTGGAAATACTTAGCAATATGTATTTCTAGGATGCAGTTACCAGAACTGGGAGGGAGCCAGAGGTCATGCAATGTTTAAAATTAGTGGTGGTGGTGGTCGTGGGCTGGGTTTGGAATTGATCCTCCATGGATATTGTGATACTACTGTACATGTATATTGTGGGAACCTTTCTCTGAAGGATGTTCTTTGGATGGGCTTCAGTGAGGTGCACACACTCCTGGCTGCCAACGTGGCATTCCTGGAGATGAAGTGACCTTCTTTCCCCCCTAACCTTTTGCTTTGAAGCATGGCCAAAGGGCACCTGCCTCCTATCTGAACCATTGTTTTCTGTAAAAGCTCCAATGTCTCGCTTGTAAACAATAGGTAAGAGAATAAAAGAAGCATTCTGGATCACAGTCAGTCTTTTGTCTGTGTGCCTGCTTAGCTGGCTGAAAAGGCACCTCTCTCTATGTGCGTGTATGTTCGTCCTTTTCCTACAACCAAGGTCAGTTTGTCCTTAAGACGTTATCCAGTGAATTCTCAATAGTATACTCTCAGAATACAAGGCACTGCATATGCACACAGCTGTTATCAAACCACTATAGGCCCCTAAGAAACCCTTTATCACCCTAGGCCAGTGCCATACCTTCTGACATCATATAAAGTGTGTCCCACCAATGAAAACACTTCAAATCCCATTTCTTTCCCCATAACTTGAACAGTCCTTTCCATCTCTTTGTAAAATGGTTCAATCTCATCATCTAAAGTCACTTGGGTAATATTCCATTTTCGGACATGCTCCCGCAGTACAATTTCATAATCTCCCTGTATAATCCATAAACAAGAGTTCAATTTCTTTAAGTTTGCCTGAAGATCTTCTAATGAATGCAAAAGGAAATGCCAGCGTAAACTTCCCATTCTAATGGAAGATGTCAGAAATCTTTGGTCCAATATATAGACTGGATACACAACTTCAGAAGACTTTAATGCAGCTAGTAGAGTCGGGTTATCATGTAGGCGGAGAGCTTTCCGGAAAAGATGGATAGTCCGATGTGACATTTTGGGTGATTATTTAAAACCTGGTGGGAGAAAAGTAGTAACTTAGACAACATATTAACTGGCAAAGCTGAAGTCTGAAAAATGGGCACCTATATGAAAGAATATGAGATTTTAAAATACCGGGAACCAGCTGTACTTTAGTGACAAGATTACACAATACTGCTGGAGATAAAGTAAAAATACACCTGTTTATGTCATAGCCCTAGCTAGCATGCTGCTAGTACACATAGGAAAACAGCTAAGAGGTTTCCATTCTCTCTGGTGAAACTCACATTCTTGATGTTACTCGTAAATACAGACAATATCTCTATGCCTGTGCCTGCATTTCCTCTTCTATGATGCACATTTTCCAAAGGCAATTAATTTTCACCAAAGTACATACAGTAAACTCTTGCAGCACAAAACTATCAAGCCATGTGATTTTCCAAAAGGCATCTGATGGAATTCTGGGGACCCTTGGAATGTATTTGGATTCTCTTTGATCAACAGGCAAAGACATTTCCTGGAAAGCTGTATTATCCGATATCCCCTTGAGGAGGCTCAAGAGACAGGAACACTGTAACCTGCAATTGGTTTAAAATGCACAACAGTCGAACTCCATATCCATGTGTCTGCACATGTACAATTAATTGAAATAAAATGTTTTTTCTATACTGGACAGGGGAGAGAGGTCGCAAGAGCATCTTGGCTAAATTAGACACCAGACAACACTTATCCAGCAACAGGAAGCAACGCCCTTCCGGTAACTATTCGAATTCTTCAAAGGCACCACACCTCAGGGACGCATCCCATGCAAAAAGGCGACTGTGGGCCGAGATGACACACCAAGGCAAGCCAAGGGTCAAATGCCTTCTCCATGGGGTTGTGATGCCGTCCATTACATTCCCCCATCACTCCCAGAGAGACCGGGAGGTGCCACTTGCTTTGTTGAAGAACCAAAAACGCTCCACCAAAACATTGCCTTGTGGCTGGACCTTGCAGAGGCCAATTCCAAATCGCAGCCCAAAGGCGTTGCACGGCGCGAGCCAGGAATCCTTCCCTTCTCCACGGGAAACGACCCCTATCTTGGTCCTCCGCGGGAAGGGTGGGGGTGAGGGGGGGAGCGGAGGCCAAGGCTTTCCGCAGAGTCCAGATCCCAAGACCCTCCCCCGCCGCTCCCACCGGCTCAAAGGGGAAGCAAGGCGCTGCCTACGCACATGCGGCGGGGTCCCCCGCGGGGTCCCTGGTGGGATAAGACGGGGACCGGGAAGGGAAGAGGAACATAATTTAATTCGCGCCGCGTTACCTGCTTCTCTGCGCCGCAGCAAAGGAGCCTTCCGGCCAGGCTGAGCAACCAAGCTGCTGTATTTCCGGCAGCCTGGGCGGCTGTGCTGAGCTTGGGGGCTGGATAGATACCGGAGGGGATGCTGTCCGACTGTGTTAGGTCACAACACGCTGCAAGTCTGTGCCTGCTCTGGAGGGGAGGGACACTGCACCCAAAAATATAGGGGCGACGTTTAGGTACGACTTGGAGCTACTCCAAGTTCCGAGGTTCTTGGGAGGCATGTTTAAGAGGAGGTGTGGATTTGCAGATGACCTACCATCAGCGTTGCCCCCCCTTTTTATATATATTTAGGCCTCCTATACTGGCAGTAAGCAGAAATTAAACAGTGATATCTGCCCCCTTTTTCTCTTTCACCTCACCTCTTCATAAGCATCCGCTGATGGGGGGCATTTGGCGGATATGCTGCTCCTTCGATGCACAATGGAAATTGCCAGAATTTTATTATTATTATTATTATTATTATTATTATTATTATTATTATTATTATTATTATTATTATTATTATTATTATTATTATTATTATTATTATTATTAAATGAGATTGCTAGTTTGAATGGGTGCTTCCCTAAAGGGCTGGAGGTATCCAGTGCATAGGTAGGGGACAGCTCTTCCTGTAAATCACAGCATTGTCCTTATAATACTGAAATCATTCTCCATGTCCTGCAGAGGACAGAAACACAGCTTTAGGGGTCTGGGTAAACTCTCTTCCAAGCTTTAGCTGTCAGTTATATAAAAATATTGTTGTTATGGGAAAGAGCATGCTGGGAGTCCATGGTTGAGGTTCCCCCATCCAAAAACATTCTACAGATTTAAAAAGCTAGCACATGGGAGAGGACACTTGATTTTTGCCTTCCGCCTCTATATGGTGAGATTTTTAACTTGAAGGTCAAATACCATGTGAATTTCTGCTTGTCTAAAGTGTTACTTAAATGCTTGTGGTCTCATAACGGGGAAGATGTGGGACTTTTATTGCACTTGTTCCCCAGTTGCTAATACTTTAAGCAAACCTATCAGATGAAAATAGGCTTTCTTTCTTTTTTTAAATAGAGCCAGTCCATGGCCATGTGGTCTGCATGGCTGCAAGGAAACACAGTTTTACCTTCCCGCTTTTTACAGCAGTACCTAATTATGTACTTGCATTTACATGCTTTCGAACTGCTAGGTTGGCAGGAGCTGGGGTTATCAGCAGGAGCTCACTCCACTGCGTGGTGCCCGGGATTCAAACTGCTGAGCAGCCGACTTTGCAGCCGACAGTTTTCGGAGCCTTAGTCCACTGAACCACCATGCCCCTTGGTATTAGGATACCTGTGTTATGAAAAAAAAATTGTTATTGAGAAATTAAGATGTACAGTATATTGCTTGCGTAAAGATAAACAGCAGTGCTTTTTAACTGTTGTAATTTAGTTAGTGGTAGATCATTGAAATATGTGTTCATATTACGTACAGCTAGTAGACTTCCACCCATGTATTTAATGAAACCTGCTGGTTTGTATGTTCAAGACTTGTGTAGTACAAAATTTTGTAAGCAGTTAACAATTACATCTCACAGGTGCATAGTTTTATTTTGCTGCTTTTTGAGCCAAGTTAGGTGTAGTTTGTTTGCCCCTAAATATTTATTTATTTATTTATTTATTTATTTATTTATTTATTTATTTATTCAACTTATATGCCGCCCACTACCCAAAGGTCTCTGGGCGGCTTACAATCAAAGAATTAAAACAATTTAAAATAGTTATAAATAAAATATCAATAAATCATCAAACAGTAATAAAAACCTTCTTTAAAATCATCAAATAGGCTCTGTAGCAGATTTTCTTTAAAGTTCATATACTGTATATACAATGCAGAACAAGCAGAAAAGTAAACATTTTGCAGTTGATACTTTGAACCAGTGTTGCAGAAAAAAGTGGCATCTGTACAATGTAAACATGATCTTTATGCCATATGGCCTTATAACATGGCAATATCCTGTAATCTCATTTATTAGAAACTCAAGATGAATTGTACAACAATGATAGATATCCTAAATTACCATTTGTGCTAGAACACAGTTCACATATAGATAATACAAAATAGACTTTTGTCTAATGTTGTCAAACCGTTTGGCATGATGATTGTTAAAAAGACAGTGGTAGTAGTGTTAGCCATGTACTGTAATAGAAGAAAATAACACTTTGCTTTCTGCTTATATCCTTGTAGAAAAATGAACAGTATCATGATAATAAATATATGATGAATTAAACTACTGTACATTGTGAGACTGGTGACTGGGAAGACAAGTGCCCTGTTGGTGGGCCTTCATGCCTCTCCTGAACCATGAGGATTTACAACCTCAAGGTTGTTACTTGGCCAGAGGCTGTAATCCTTTGGGAAGAAATAACAGAGGAGGAGGAGGAACCCAAGAAAGGGTATAGGATAGAGGAGATGAAAGGGAAAGGAATGAAACGCAGCCCATAGAGGGGGAGAAAGGAGACGCAGAGAAGGATAAGGGGAAAGGCAAGGACAGTGATAGAAAATAAGAATAGGAAAAGGCTCAGTAGAAGAGCAGGTGGCAAATGTCAACCTAGTTGAAACAGAGATTAGGTAAACCCCCAAGGAGTGGGAGAAGGTAGTAAAGGAAGATCTTTGAAAGGGGGAACTGGTAATGTTTAGAATGCCCAAAGTGGAGGCAGAAAGGATGAGATCAACTTAACCCCTACCCCCAGTAACCCTCTTATTGGGGAGAACAGGAGAGAGGAGACAGCAGGAGCTGAACACCCACCCACCCCAAGAGAGGGGTGAGGGAGTAGTAGTACCCTGGCCTAAGACACAGGAGCAGGTCTGCCAGAATCTCCATATCCCAGGAAGGTCAATGGGGAAGAGAGGGGAGTTGACCACCTGCATTCAGTGGAGTTGTATAAGCCATCCCTGTTTGCAGCACATCCTGTGTGCCATGAGTGGAGCCACTGGTCTACCCCAAGAGAAACCAGGAGGACTCTACACTGACTTTTCCTCGGGCTAAGATGCCCAAGAGAGTTACAAAGAGAAAAGTATGTTGATGGACATTAATTGCTACAAGTTGGTAGTGTTATGACTTCAGTGTGTTCAATAAAAGCTGTTTTGCATACTACTGACTCATGAGTCACAGAGGTAAATATGGGAGGAGACCTTACAGTCAGGGTTGTTAAAGAGAGAATCACATATATATATTGATACCAGTCATGAAATCTTATGGAAGAATGCCTGAAAACTGATATATTTTAGTGTATATATTTTAGAACATTTTGTTGTATCTATGAAGTTTATATAAAAGTTTTCATAATTGTACTTGGAGGATATAAAGATTTTAAAAGGACTTGGCTGCTGTGAACTGAGCATACTCATAATGGCTGAATTTCCCTGTCTTTCCCCACAGGACTACCGAATTCCAAACACCTTTTAAAATATCCTGTAACTTTTCAAGCCTTTCATCTTCTATAGCAAGATCATATGTGGAAAGTAAGGGCCAGGCTGATTGGCTCACTTTGGCTAAGGTAGAGAGGTTATAGCCAGGTTAATGACTACACAGGATTTTGCATCAACCCAGCCAAGTTTGTGTGATGAGGTATCTAGTGAAATTGTAAGTTTAGTGCTTGACTAGTTGTCATTCTTGGACCTCAGTATGTATTTAAAATTCCGTTGCTTTGAACAAACAAAAGCTTGGACTTCAACATGCCTGAACACTTTCCTTGTAGCTCATGATGAGGTGTCAGAACTGGTACAGGATAGTTAACATATGAATTTCTGCCCTGAGACAGTAATTTGCTCACATTTAGCTTTACTAAATAAATGAACAAAACACATTTTGAATATGGTTAATCGGACCAGGCAACAGATGTCTTTATTAATGATCATTTAATGAAATATGGTTTATTTGAACTGTTTGTTGCTAATTGTTAGTGGTGTGTAAAGGTACATTGTTCTAACCACCAGAAGTTGCTCATGATTGCAACAGGATTTTAATTGGATATTTATAGGATGCCCACTCAAAGAGAGAATCCAAATGACAATAATCAGTACACCATCTCCAGTCAAGGTGCTTGGCCCTTAAATGAGTACTTTAGAGCTTGTTTTTTTAAAGCACCAGCTTCTCTTGAGTGGGAAAAATTATTTACATGTTCAGGTTCAGTCTAACACACCATTTTCCTCCCAATATGGTATGTCTAACCTTGTTGAGCAAGGAAGTTACTGTGAAGCCAGAAAATAAACCTGAATTCCAATCCTGTGGAGGACTTCTGTCGCAAATTCTGACAGATGAATTACAATAGAAAAGTGAAGTATATCCCTAAAGTGGATTCTCCAGAAGTTGGCTTTGCCAAAATTATGGGAAGCGCACACATATCCTGGATGGAGGTTGGAAAGAAAGTGAAGTGAAATATTCCTGCCCCATACTTTATTTATATCATGCACAAGGCAACCAGTACAGTACTTGCCAGTCTTGCAAGTTGCCAATGGCTGTTATTTTGGATGGAACAGCATGTCACTGCAAGAATCCTAGTGATGAACAAATTAAAAAAATATAATACATTCTTTCTCATCAATTAATATACAGCAGCAATGAATAAATCAGTCCCAACCCCCAATGATGCATTTTGTGGGGACAAGGCAGAGGGCCTTCTCCATTGCTACTCCTAAACTCTGGAACTCCTCCTGCAGGAGGCAAGCCTGGCCCACTATCTTTGCTGTCCTTCCTTCCCTAAGGAAAGACCTTTCTCTTCAAGCCAGCTTTCCTGGATTTTCTTATTGGATTGGTAGACCTTACTGTTTTGACATACCAGGCAAAATCCAAAGAAACAGAACAAAAGAAAAAAAAACGTGGCACCTGAAAAACTATTATGCACGTATTTTAATGTAAGTTTTGGTGGATCGAGTCCATTTTTTCAGATATTGCTTTTTCAGGCAGTAGAAAGAAATGTTGAATAAAGCATTTAATGAAAGCTTACATTAAAATTCAGTCTTAGAATCATAGAGTTGGAAGAGACCTCAAGGACCATCCAGTCCCACGTGTTTTTGCCCCTAGTCTTGTTTCTTCGGATTTTGCCTAATATGCTTCCAAAGTCTTTTTAATGTGTTTCGGTGCTGCTCTTGGGTTTTTTGTTTTTGTTTTTGTGTGTGGGGTGTGGGTGTTGTTTTTTTTTTTTTGGTGCGGTCTTTTTTGGATCCTTTCCCGCATCCTTTTTCTATCCTCGCCATTGTTCGCGATCAATACTGTCTTTTTAAAATTATGTCAGTGTGACCTTGGATCCTTTTTTTTTAAGGAGAAAGGCAGAGGTTGAATCAATGAATGGAGCGTCATCATCAGGCACGATGGATGCCCTCCCATCGACATCGTTAAGGAGGAAGAGAAAGGAACCCGAGTTCAACCCCGCAAGCAGAAATGCATATCGGGATCGCGTTACGGATTAGCTCCCGCAGGCGCCGCTCAATTGGTTCGGGATTCCGGAGGGTGCGACTCGAATACCGACGACCCAATTGTCGCTGAGTCCGGTTTTGAAGAGCGTTCAATCCGCCCAATCAGGCAGCGAGGGGAGGGGGGCGCGCGGCGGCGAATCGGCTTTAAACGAGCGGCGCGGGTTCTTCCCTTCCGACGTGAGGGTATCTTGGGGCGGCCGCTCCCTCCGCGCTTGTGCAAACGGGCCGGGCGGCTCCAGAAGCGGGTCCGCGGCCCTCTCTGCCCGGGAGCCGCCAGCTCGCCGACTGCCAGCGGCGAACAGCTCCTCGGGTGCGCCGAGGTCTACAGACGAGCGAGCGGCGGAGGGTCCTGCTGGTTTGGGGTGGGTCGCAACCCTGCGGGGCGAGGATAGACGCAGCAACCCCAAAAGCCTTTAAAGGCCCCGAGTCAAGTGCCCCCCCCCAAGCGGGAAAGCCCCCCCCCCGGTGCCCCACTGGCTGCCATCAGTGCTTAGGCTCGCCTTCTTGCCTCCATTCTTCCGTGTTTGCCCAGAGAATTATTTATTTATTTAGAGTATTTTTATCCCGCCTTTCTCCTTGGAAAAGGACCCAAGGCGGCTTACAGTAATGAGGGATAATATACAGTACAGAGAAGGAGGTCTCAGAAGGTGCTCTGCCCCCCCCCCCGCAAGGGTCACGATTTGGAAAGAAGGGAGGTGGTTGACCATGGTAATATCCATAAGACCTCCTCCCTCCCTCTCCCCTTGCTTCCATTTAAGCAAAGCTGAGCCCGATTTTGGCTTTATATAAGCTATAAATAAATAAGAGGCCTATGGCAGCAGGTAAGTGGGGAACAGGAGCCCGTTAATAATTCAGAGAGATTTAGGAGTCTGGGCTGCTCATTGCAGAAATTGTCAACACACAAGCCCCCATCAGTTATAGTGTCCTTTTTTTTTTTTACAACATAGACAGGACAGTTAAGATTCTTAACTGTTATTGCAAAAGATGCAGGTCTTTTCCTTCACAGAAGGTTTTAAAATTCATTAAATTGCTTTTCTAGATCATAGAACTCGGGAGAAAAGAGATTTTTGTTTTACTGTTTGGAGCCCTTTACAGCAATCAGGTTGGCATGATGTAGCTATTATTCTCTTGAACAAGTGAATCTCCAGAGTTTTACTGTTCTAAAGGATTGTTGCATCGCCTACCAGTAGATCCTAGCCTACTATTTAGTGATCTCAGCTCATAGTATGTAAGTTACAAAATTTCACTACTATTACCCCAATTTATCATTGCGTGCCTCTGTGTTTAAGATTGCTTATTTGGGTAGAACTGGACCTGGCTCACAATGTTCCAAGTAAAATTATCATTCATTTTACACATTATGTACTGCCCTGCTGTAAAGCTTAGGCAGCTACTTGGAAGTTTCTGCTATTACTGCAGGTCTAGTATCCAATTCATGATTAGAAGAGGAAATGTGATTATTCAAATGAGATAAAAGGTCCATATTGTTGTTACAGTGCAATGCAAAGGGCTTCACGGCTCAAGAGGGAGCTGCATCTACTAATGACAGAGCCACCACCGGGTATTACTTGTTGGCAGAATGAAAGTCGCATTGGTGATCTTCAAGCCCGTATGTATCTTCCTGGATTTGATCTTGGTTTATTTATTTATTTATTTATTTATTTATTGCATTTATACCCCGCTTATCTACAATATATACTCTAAGCGGCTTACAAAACATCAGGCCTCAATAGCCATAAATTACAAAAAAAACCAAAAATAAAACAAATAAAAATAACACTAAGCAAAGTAAAACCTAATGGCACCTCAATGACTGATAATGATAGATAAAATAGTTTACAATGGCGGAAGATTAAAAAAAAAAAAAGTTAAAGATCGCAAAGGCCTCCCGGAAAAGGTAGGTCTTTAATGAAGGCCAGCAGGGACTCTGCAGAGCGCACTTCACTGGGGATGGAATTTAGGGGCCGCCACTGAGAAAGCCCGGGTCCAGTATGTCCTCCGGGCTTCCTGGATTTGATCTTGGTTTATCTTCAAGTGACCATTATTTTGATGCTAATTTTGTGTTTGCTTACAATGTTTGGCCTATTCTAGGAAAGGGCAAATGCCTGCTCTTTAGATATAATTTGACTGCAATTCTCAGCAGTGCTGATTGACTATCGTAGCTAGGTTTAATGATTGAACCTTTAGAGTCCTGCATTTTGCTCAGCTTTGGCCTATTAACATCACTGAATAAGTGCACATTTATTTTCCTTACTTCTTGTCTCAACTCATACTCGTTTAAATCATTTCATTTTGACCAGGGTTTTTAACCTTCAATTTAATCTTTATGTTTTAAGCAAGCAAACATATGAAATGATTTCTGTAACAAAGAAAACCTTCAAGTTTGCAACTAAATAACATTTTTATGATCTAGGTCAAATATTTTAGTTATTTATTTCAAATTCAGATTTTTTTTATGCTTTACCTGTGCATGTAGGGATCACGAGTGAAAACAAATCCTGTTTTTAAGAGGTCGTGAATTATTATTGTGGTTCCTGTGACCAGACTAACATATTGAAGTAACTACTTCGGCTATCCCAAGAGGGCAGTGTTGATACATATTTTTTCTCATTTTCTTAGAAATTCTGGGCTCTGCAAATACACCATACGAAAGAGGGATTTTTGACTTGGAAGTGGTTGTGCCTGAAAGGTAAGTCATGCTTTTTAAAATATTTGATATACAGTTGTACTTAGCAAAGATGGGCTCAAAATATAAAGAAGTAAGTTGAAAGGGGCAGAATGCGCTGAAAAATTTTAGAGGACTAGAATAAAAATCATTGAGTTATCAACATATAGTTGCTTCCTCTAGATTTTGAGTTGTATATGTTCTCAAAAGGAGGGATCTGCAGATGTTTACCTGTGAAACACTTTATATTTCTTCAAATAAAAGAACTGTGTATATTATAGGTATCCATTTGAACCTCCGAAAATGCGCTTTCTAACCCCAATCTACCATCCCAACATTGACTCGTCAGGAAGAATCTGCTTGGATGTTCTCAGATTGCCACCCAAGGTAATGAATTCAATTTTTTTTAAAACTGCAATGAGTGAGAACAGCAGTAGGTACTGGCAGCTGGATCTGGGAAATGTGGTTGCTAATATCAAGATCTCTAGCTGGTATTGCCCTGCTAAGATGTCCAGATAGAAGTTAAAAATCATATTTTCCTGCAATTTGTAGAAGCCGTTTAAAAACTATAGTTGGAAATTTTTTTTAAGATTGGTTTGTGTTCAGGAACTTATTATTTTTGTAGCATGTTTTTCTCACTATACAGTGGTACCTCTACTTATGAGCAGCTGAAATTAAGAGCAATTCAACATAAGAGCGAAAACCATTGGCATTTTAACTGCTGCCTTACAAATTTGAGATGTGGTCTGCTCTACTCACATTTTTTTTATTTTTTAGATATGGCTGCTCTACTTAAGAGTGGTTCTATTTAAGAGCATGCATTCGGAACAGATTAAACTTGTTAAGTAGAGGTACAACTGTACTTACTGATAATATCAAACTCAGATGATAAGTACTAGATGGATTGCTCCCCAAAGTGGATACTGTGATGAAAGAAGAAATATCTGCCTGCTGGAATAAGGTAGAGTTGTATCATTACACAATTTTTTTGGAAAGGGCAGTGGAGAGAAAACCAAGTAAAACTGCCTGCTAAATTCTGACCATGTAAAATTGCTCAAAATAGAGTGAAAATTGGAACTGAAAAGCAAAGAACTCCAGGTGGTATAGACTGATCTACTGGAGCCCCTTATATTTATCCTGGAGTGAAGGATATACCAGTAAGTGACTGATTAGAATCTGAATGAATACACTTTTAGGAGGAGAAAGTATCTGTTGATTATCCTAGTGACTGTTTCCTAGTTTACTGCTGAGATGCCTGAACAACTCCAGAGAAAATTATCTTGAGCCTACAGGCATGATATGGGGCACATTTCTTCTTGTGTCAAACACTAAGTCTTTAATCTCTTCCCTACCACCACCACTTTTTTTCTATGAAGGGTTCATGGAGGCCATCCCTGAATATTGCCACTTTGCTGACCTCCATACAATTGCTTATGAATGAACCCAATCCTGATGACCCTCTCATGGCTGACATAGTAAGTGCTCTTTCCTTATTTGTTGGATTTCTGTGGTCAATTTTTGAAATTGTTTATTTATTTATTCCATTTTTATACTGCCTGATTAGCCAGCCACCACTCCGTGTGGTCAGCAAAATTCTAAAGCAAATGCATATAAGCATATAACAATAAGGGAAGATAGTGATCAAAATAAAAAATAGAACAAATAGTAAAAACAAATATTAAAACATATTAAATTAAACTGAACTGCAAAATGTCATTGATTGGTCTTTGAGGAGTTGCATTGTACTCTAGTTTCATATCTACTTGTAGCACATATATTATAGGTAGAAAATTAACCAATACAATAGGCAGAATGTCAGGTTCTTTTCCAAAGATCTGTCTTTTCCTAAGCAGCTATTATATTTAAGAAGTCTTCCATGTTTTCTGCTAAAGGTATCAGGAATACAATTGCACAAAACAGTAAGTGAACCTTTTTGGAATTTCATGGTGTTCTGCATTAATTTGTCATACAATGTGATCTGATCTTCCTTAAGTCAAGTGTATTGACAAATATAATGTACCTAAAATAATAAAGATCAGATTTTTTTAATTATTATTCTAGATATATTATAGTTGTCAATACACTTGACTTAGAGGAAGATTAGATCACTTTGTATACTTTTTCTTGCAGCTTTAACTGATATTTATTTCAGAGCCCATAATAATTATTCTCTTGCTTTTTTTTATTATGTCTAGTCCTCAGAATATAAGTACGACAAGCAAGCATTCCTCAGAAATGCTAGACAATGGACAGAGAAATATGCAACCCAGACAACAAAGGTAAGGGAAAAAATCATCACTTATATTATTAGGGAATGTAGTGTAAATTAATCTTCATAAATTGCAGTATTCTTGTACTTAATGAAGTATTTCAAATCTGCCTCACTTAATTGCCTGTCCAGCTATAATTGTTGTTCTGTAATAGAAATACAGTAATACCTTGGTTTAGGACCTTGCTCTCTGTCAGAACAGCTCCTACCTCATAATACTGCCCAGAACGCTCGTTCCACCCAGGCAGGTCATCTGAGGGTGCCAACGCTGAGGGAAGCCCGTAAAACAATTATCAGGAATCAGGCTTTCTTGGCAGTGGCACCTTGTCTTGGGAATCAACTCTCCCCAGAGGTCTGCCTGGCACCCATGCTGCAGGTCCTCAAAAAACTCTTGAAGACCTGGCTTTTTAAAATGGCTTTCCATATTGATTATTATTGCTGCTGATCTGTTTTCAAAATTTTATTTTACCTCTGTTTGGGCATCTTGGATTGTAATATTGTTTTTTAATTTTAATGTTGATTTTGATTTTAATTATGGTCTATTATTTTTGTTTTATGTTTGTTATTATGTTTCATTATTTATCTTAAAATTCTGTAAACCGCCCCAAGTGGCTTTTATGTCAGGTGGTGCAGTATACAAGTCAAATAAATGAATGAACACCACCCAGAGTTCCCGTGGGAAAATTGGGCAGTTAACAAGCATGCAAATAAATAAATAAATAAATAAATAAATAATCAATCCATTCTAGAAACATGCTTGTAAACTAAAGCACTCGTATATCAAACCAAATTTCCCCATAGAAATAGTGGAAACTCAGATGATTCGTTCTGGGGTCCCATAGACCACATACTATACATACAAAAAGCCAAAACTCACAGAAGAACTTGGAAGAAACCCACATCCACACCATGGTTTAGGTACCTGGTTGCAGAATCTGCTCTGCTTGCGACTAACAACTGGATTTTACTCTGTGTTTTAACGTGACAATTAAAAATGCAATTTTTAGCCCTGTACACTCTTGACTAGCTGCCCCGTAACTAGAAATGGTTTGAAAAATAAGAAAGGATGTTGAAAACAAATTAAATTAAAAGATAAATATAAAGAAAAATAAAACCCTAACCTGCAGTCCCTTTGAAAACATTTCTGGCTGGTAAAAGGAAGACTTTCATTCCTCTCTCCTCCCTCTGCTTTTGAAGCTGGCCTGAGATGGAATATTCCAGACAACCACCCGCAGTCCAGCAAGGGGGAAGCCATCATTGGCTCACTTGTGATCATGTGACCCGCTCCAGTGCTTGTATTGCAAGACATTGCTTGTTGATCAAGGCAAAATTTAGAATAAATATTTGCTTGTCTTGCAAAACACTCTTAAACCTAGGTACTTGTAAACCATGATATTACTGTGCTATGAAGGTGGCATAAAACTCAAGTTATCTTCATTTATGGTACTTCTCCCTTCTGGGATACTCTTCTTTGCTGGCAAGGTGAGGTGAGGTTCCCTCCCCCCAGCCATTTTGCCATAGATCAAAATGTCAAGGAAAATCTCAGATATTTGATAGCTGAGGGATTATAGTATTTGTTTATAATACCTTGTCTACATGCACAGTAAAATGAGGTAGAAGAATCCTCAGGTGCTAGGGTAGGTGTGTAGAGCCCCAGTATTTAATTCCTAGTATCTGCTCACATGCAAAATACACTTTATGTAAAATGACCAAATCAGAATACAGTGGACCCTCGTATAACAAACGGTTTGTATAACATAAAATCTGTACAACATAAAAAATTCCGGAGATAGGGGAAATTTGCTTAACAGAATCTCCTATGGCAGTGCTCCCCAACCTTTTTATCCCCACGGACCGGTAAATGTTTGATAATTTTTCCGTGGCCCGCTTGTTTTAATTTAATAATTTTAATTTAATTAAAAGGCCCTGCCTCCTCCTCTCTCTCTCTCTCCTCTCAGATTGGCTCCCTGCGCCGCCGCGCCGGCCCCCTCGTTCACCCCGCCCAGCGAGGCCCCTTCCTCCTCTCCCCAAAGGTGTGGGGTGACCCCCTCCCCTCGCCCCCCCCTCCTACCTTTGCCACCACCCCCTCCGCAGTGCCCTCGCTGCTGCTGTCCTCCTTCCGGAGGAGCTTGGCCAGAGATGGCCTGGTGCTGCTCGTTCTGCCGCTGCACCTGGCCCTGCTGCTGGTGGTGGTGGAAGGGGTGGGGGAGGGGTGGCAGGGCAGGGGTGGAGGGACTGTGGGGGCTCCTCCAGACTTAGGCAGGGGTGGGGGGTGGGGAGGGAGGAAGGGAGAGGGAGGGAGGGTGGCCTCAAGCGGAAAAGGGGAGGAGCCTCCCGGCCTCCCCAGGCGGCGTGAGAGAGAGAGAGAGCCAAGGGGGAGGATGAGAGGGTGGTGGTGGTAGGGGGGGAGGGACCACCGCCATAGGGCGCATACCACCCATAAGAGCCAAAACTCACAGGAGAACTTGGAAGAAACCCACAGCCTGGGATGGGAGGACCTGGTTGCAGAATCTGCTCTGCTTGCGACTAACAACTGGATTTTACTCTGTGTTTTAACGTGACAATTAAAAATGCAATTTTTAGCCCTGTACACTCTTGACCTAGCTGCCGGGAAGTAGAAATGGCTTGAAAAATAAGAAAGGATGGAGAAAACAAATTAAATTAAAAGATAAATATAAAGAAAAATAAAACCCTAACCTGCAGTCGAACCGAAAACATTTCTGGCTGAGTAAAAGGAAGACTTTCATTCCTCTCTCGGGACCTCTGCTTTTGAAGCTGGCCTGAGATGGAATATTCCAGACAACCACCCTGGTCTCCAGCAATGAAGCCATCATTGGCTCACTTGTGATCATGTGGCGCTCCAGTGCACATTGCAAGACATTGCTTGTTGATCAAGGCAAAATTTAGAATAAAGATTTCTTGTCGGGCAAAACACTCTTAAACCTAGGGACATGTAAACCATGATATTAGAGATCCTGAAGGTGGCATAAAACTAGAGTTATCTTCATTTATGGTACTTCTCCCTTCTGGGATACTCTTCTTTGCTGGCAAGGTGAGGTGAGGTTCCCTCCCCCAGCCATTTTGCCATAGATCAAAATGTCAAGGAAAATCTCAGAAATAGCTGAGGGCTTATAGTATTTGTTTATAATACCTTGTCTACATGCACAGTAAAATGAGGAGGAAGAATCCTCAGGTGCTAGGGTAGGTGTGTAGAGCCCCAGTATTTAAACTAGTATCTACTCACATTCAAAATACACCGCCCTAAAATGACCAAATCAGAATACAGTGGATCTCGTATAACTCGGGCGGTTTGTATAACATAAATCTGTACAACATAAAGACCGGAGCCCGGGGAAATTTGAGGAACAGAATCCTATGGGGTGAATCCGTACAACATAAAAATGGTCGCAATTAGGGATTAACTCTGTTTTCAATGCATTCCTATTGGAAATGTGTATAAAGAAAAATTTGCTTAACACAATTTCATTTGGAACAAATTAATTCCTTTATACAAGGTACCACTATATTAATAGACGTAAGTACCCAGTTTGCTGGGGATACAGGCGGGGGGGGTGAGTAGCCTACATAATTAATTATATTGTAAACAGTCCAGAGAGTGCTTTATGTGCTGTGAGGTGCTATATAAGCAACACAATTTATAAGAGAACTGGCCCTGAGTCCAAGACCTAAGAAAGCAGAAACAACCCCAGAAAAACAAGCTTGGATAGGACAAAAATGCAATAAATCGTAAAAAGGATCTCACTGTACTGTTTTGGTGTAGTACATTCTGTTTGTGGGTATATTCTTCTAGGGATGTCTTGAACCAGTTCTTTGAAACACAAAATTTAGTACAATTATAAAGTTTAGAGTAGCAACATCAGTCATTCAAGATTATTCTAGGCCAACTACAGTGTAGTATATTCAAATAAACCAGTTGCATTTATTGGAAAAGATACTTTTTGGATTGCAGCTTAGTCTTTCAACCAGCACAGCCACTATGTACTCGGATGGTAAATAAAATAAAATAAAATAAAATAAAATAAAATAAAATAAAAATGTTATTATTTCTACTCATGATCAAATATCTAGCCAACACTGATGAAAATAATGCTGTGATTTTGCAATTGAAACACTAGGGGTCAGATGGTTCTCAAGTAAAATGTTTCATAAAGTATTCATTCTTCTGTGCTGATACAAGAGACACAAAGATCAAAATTGAAAACCTGTTGCTTATTAGACTACAAAGTTATACAGATAGATGCAAACATTCTAGATGTGCTACATCTGTAGGAAGAATTCTTCATTTCAGTTTAGAGGTGGTATCTCTACATTATCCTTATTTTAAGCATTCCTCAAAATAATTGATGTATTAGTGGTAGGGATGTAAATTCTCACAGGGACACATGCAGAAGTGCAACTTTATCAGCTTGACCAATTTGGATGGCAAAACATTTTCTATTTTATTTATTTATTTATTATTAGGCTTATATAGCGCCTGTCTTCCTGGGAGGAACTCCAGGCGGTTTACAACAAGGGGGCAACAAAACGACAGATTAAAAATAACAGCGAATTAATTAACTAGCTAAATAATAAAACAACACGAAGCAAAACAAAACAGAACAAAAGGACCAAAGATGCAGATGGCGGGGGGAAAAAAGAAAGAAAAAAAACTTTATTAGAGTCACCCAAATGCCTCCCGGAAGAGGAGAGTTTTCAGTGCCTTCCAGAAGGCAGGCAGGGACTCTGCTAGGCGCACGTCTGCTGGGAGATGATTCCACAGGGTCGGGCCAGCCACAGAGAAGGCTCGGGTATGGGTGGAAGTTCTGGGCATGGCCTCCCTGTGCGTGGCCGGACGGGCGTTGATGGCTGGTCGATCCGCTCTGTCAGGTAGTCAAGGCCTGGAGGGTTTTGTAAATCAAAACCAGGACTTTGAATCTGATTTGGGCTGCAATGGGCAGCCAATTGACCAGAACTGGTCGCCACCAGTCTGCTTTGGTCAGGCAGTCGAATGAGAGTCAAGGGCAACCCCATGGAGGGTTTTGTCTAGATCAAAACCAGGACCTTGAATCCTGAATTGGGCGAAGGTGGAAAAGGCAGCCCTGGACAGCGGACACCTGGGCCTCCATGGTGAGCGCCGCGGGTCCAGAACAGATTCCGGACGGAGTGATGGCCTGAGGGAAACGCCCTCTAAGGTGGGAAACGGGCCACCGTAGCTGGATGGGGAAGCCCCAAAGAACATAACCTCGGTCTTATCGGTCTTATCTGTGACTTTTGATAATATTTTCACATCATAGGCTTGTTGTGTTTTTTTTAATGTGCTTTGCTTCTCAAAAGGAACTGGAATTAGAGACTCTTGGCTGAGATTAGGGGCTCTCACTGGGGTTTCAGGTTCATTATCAGCGTTGAGAGAGCCAAAATTGAAAACCAAAAATTTAGGGAGTAGGTGTATTTCTCTATCCCTAATTTGTGAAAAAGATAAATGCAAAAGATACAAATATGTCCTGCAGCACTCTTTAGATGTTAAGCAGAAGTAATTTCTGAAAAGCATTGTTTTAGCTCGCAGAACAAACATACTATGGAAAAATGAGGGAGGAAATTGATGTTTTATCTTTCTACATCACCACAAATTGGTTGTTGGGTCACTGAGTGAGGATGACAAAAAAGTAATTATGGAGAATTAAGAGAATGTTGGATGGGAGGCAGGAGCATGGTATCAGGTGGGGAGGGATTAGTTGACCTCAATGTTCATAGAGGAGCATGACTGTTGAAATTTTAAGGTGCAAAGCCTGAGCACCTGTGAATGAAAGCAGTATTTTTTGAGCAAAATGTGAGCACAGAAACCAACAGTATTTTTCTCTCTCTTAGTAGTACCTTCTCTTGTATGATTTCTAGGTCTTGGAAACTCCTGATGAAGTGAACCTCCAGAGTGAAACCAACCCATCCAAACATTTCGGTGTTTCCCAGAAAAGGAAAGGAAGCAATGGTGGTGGGTTGTCCAAAAAAGTTTGCTCAGATACATAGAGGGTTTGCTGTTGTACAGAATCCCGTTCCCTGTCAGTATTTGTTTTTTAGTGCTGCTTTCCATTTCTTTAATAGGCTTGATGTAATTAATGTACTGTTTGCTCATGATGTAATGCCCCTGCAGCTGTCAATGTTCTTATTATAGTGTTTGGAATATTGGTGTCTCTTCTTAAAAACATCTTGCTTTACTTCTCTGGAATATTTAGATTCTGTGGGCCATTTTTTCTTTCACTGTATTTTATGCTGTATTTCTTATATTTCAATGTGTAATGCACATATTTTTAAAAATAAAGTCATGTATGAATAATATCTGAACTCACTCTGGCTGATTTTCTTAAATACTTGGCAAATATATTGCTTCTAGCAGTAAGAGGTATTATTTCTAGTTTTGGCTTTTCTTCCTCATCTAAAGAATAGGGCAAAATATTTTAGGCATTGGCTCTTCTGCTTTTCAGCTGCTTTTGAAGTCATTACATATTCAGCAGGTTGAGCGTGGACCATGTAGTTTAAAGGTAGGTCCCGTGCTTTTAGTTCCATCCCTAGTTAAAAATAATTTCCAATAGTAGGCTGTACTAAGATGTGAGAATGTGTGGAAATACAGAGACAGTATTGAACATGAGGTTAGAAAATCCATTATCGTGGGGACAGGGAGAAAGGGGGAGAGTCAGGTTGATTTTTGTTTGTACACCATCAGTCTGAAAAGTACAGTGGTACCTTGTATAACGTAGGGTTTGTATAACGGAAAATCCGTACAACGTAAAAAGTTTGGAGAACAACTCGCTTTGTTGCCCCCGCTTCCACCCTGCTTTAGCTGTACCGCCACCGCCCACATGCGCCCAGGACCGCCCGGGTGCAACATTCAAAGGGAGGCGGGCCTGGAGGGCGGCACCATTCGTGGCCTGACAGCGAGAGCGACAACTTGGAGCAAAGCCAGCGCGCAGCAGCTGCAGTGCGGCTTTGCTGAGAGCGGGAAGCCTCCTTTAAAAAAAAAAAACCTTGCTCAGAACTTGGAGCAAAGCCAGCGCTCACCAGCTGTAGCGTGGCTTTGCTGAGAGCAGGGACAAGGCGGGAGGCTAATCCGTGGCGGGACCTTCCATTGGCGCCTGCAAACACCCCCGGCTTGGGGCAACGGGATTTCTCCTTCCGCCCTCCCCTCCCCTCCCCATTCCCCCCTCCCTCCTTGCCTCGGCTCTCAGCGGCGCCCGCTCCTCCAGGAGGCGGAGGAAAAGCGGCTGGCCCAGGCACCTCACCACGAGGTGGTGGCCATCGCTGGTGCTGCTGCCGCTGCCAGCTCCCCCACCACTACCACCCACGAGGGAAACACCCGGAGGCAGCCCGCAGGTGGCCAAGCAGCTGTGCGGGCCAGGGCCAGTTGTGGAGTCGCCCGGGTGGGGTGAAAGAAGCACCAGCACTACCACCACCACTACCATCATCCTCACCCTTTACTGTCTGCAGGCGACAACAATGACGAAGAGGATGATCCGCACCGGCTCCTGCAACAGCTCAACCTGTCTAGTAACCTTAGTCTTGGCTATGCATTGGAACGGATTAAAAAGTTTTCAATGCATTCCTATGGGAAATTGCAGTTTGTACAATGGAAATTTTGTATAATGTCATATCATTTGGAACAAAATAATTACGTTATACAAGGTACCACTGTATGTGAATATTGTAATTATTCTTGCAACTGGTCATGTGGATGTGTTGATGTGGGAAACGGGATAGTCTTCTGAGGTAAGGTTATGGTTGTCTTAGTACAGTGATGGCGAACCGTTTAGAAACCAGGTGCCCAAACTGCAATTCAAAACACACTAATTTTTTTTTGCAAAGTGCTTATACAGCAGTTTAACCTGAATACAGGTGGCTGTGAAGGGCCGATGCCGGATGCCCACAGAAAGCGCTCCGAGTGCCACCTTTGGCACCCGTGCCATAGGTTCGCCAACACTCTTAGTAGCAGGAACCAAAACCATGAGCAAGAGTTCCCTTCACGAACATATTTTTCTCTCCCCCTCCACTCATCCCCGGCAAAAAAAAAAAAAATCAACAGTCAATATTTTGTAGTGATTAACCATGTCCATTTCTGATTATTATTAGCATCTGGCTGCTGAACAAGGTTCCTGGGGCAGTTTATCCCTCAAGGAAAAAGTAGTTCCTGTCACCCCTGCTTCGGGATTGATTGTCTTTTGTACTGGTTCCCAGCTTGTGAATTGTAACTCCAGCCACTCTACCCCCAAAAACCTCTTCACTATGTCCTTTTATAGTCTTTCTTCTGTTAGTAAAGCAAAGCCTTTTTAAATTTATTTTTATTATTTCAGAACACATGTTCAGGAAGTCCTGCAGTTTTTGTTATGCATAAGGGAAGCTCCACCAGGGCTACTTGGAAGCAGATAATGTGGTGGGCTTGACTGTTTCCCTAATGTAAATCATGCCCTTCCCCCAAGCATTTAGTCCAATGCAGAGGGAATGGGTAGAGAAGTATAGAATAGCCGCTTCAGTCAATTTACTGTAAGCTATGGGAGAAAAAGCTCTAGCAATTCTTAGAACATAATATTACTAACTGTTCTAAGCACCTCCACAGATGTGAAGTTTGGCTAAGAAAAAACTAGGGAACAACTTGTTTCTGGAATTTTCATATGTTTGCTTTGACATAAGATTTTTTTGTTTGTAACGATGGTTTGGGAGAACATAAGAAGAGCCATGCTGGATCAGGCCAAAGTCCCATCTAGTCCAGCTTCCTGTATCTCACACTGGCCCCACCAGATGCATCTGGGAGCGCATGAGACTAGATATCTGTCCCCTGATACCACTCCCCTGCATCTGGCCCTTGAAGTACCCCGGTTTTAAGCCTGGATATTACACATCTCCATCATGGTTCGTAACCTGTGATTGACTTTTCCTCCAGGAATCTGTCCAATCCCCTTTTGAAGGCATCCAGGCCAGATGCCATCACCACATCCTGTGGCAGGGAGTTCCACAGACTAACAACGTGCTGGGTGAAAAAATATTTTCTTTTGTCTGTTCTTACTCTCCCAGCCTTCAATTTGAGTGTATGTCCCCTAGTTCTGGTATTTTGTGAGAGGGAGAAGAGCTTCCCAAGTTGAGGGTTGGGAGATATTTCTTTACCCAAAGTGTTGTTAGCTGTGGAACTCCTTGCCACAGGGTATGGTGATAGCATCTGGCCTAGATTGCTTTATAAGGGGATTAGACAGATTTCTGGAGAAAAAGTCCATCTCAAGTTACAAGCTATGATGGGGGATACATGTTATGTCCAAGTGTAAAAGGAGGGTACCTCAAAGTTCCAGACACAGGGGAGTGGCATCAGGAGACAGGGGTTTAGTTGTCTCATGTGCTCCCAGAGGCATCTGGTGGGGTCACTGTGAGATACGGGAAGATGGTCTAGTTGGGCCCTTGGCATGATCCAGCAGGGCTCTTCTTATGTTCTTATGGCCTGATTTTTCCAAGCAATTTTAATTTCTTTTTTTTCCTATTGCAGTGCCATAGTTTTTGCCTGTTTCTTTGAGTGCTGGTTTGTAATGGCATCTCAAGTGTAATATGTACAGAAGTCGGATTGTGCAGAAGTTTGTCCCTCTTTCCTGCCCTTGCAGCTCCCTATTTTCTCTTGCAATGTTCCTTGTTTTTTATTTTTAATAGTGGCCTATAAAGATATCACCTGTAACCTATTTTATCTTTAAATCTACAGCATTTTTCCATGTATAAGACTATATTTTTGTCTAAAATGGATAGAATAAAAATTGAGGGTCGTCTTATACACAGAAGTAAGCTGAGGAGAGAACTGCTCAGTTGTGAAACTAATTTTGTGTTGGAAAACTGGAGGCCTTCTTATACATGGGGGTGTCTTATAGATGGGAAAAACTTTGGTTGATCTCCTGATGCAAATGCAGACGATCTGCAGGGAAAATCTCCCCCAGCCCCATACCCCTTGACTTCCATTAACAGTAATTATGTTGGAGGAAAATCTTAACTGGATGTTTCTCAATTAACACTTTTTGAAGCAAACTAACATAATCCAACTGGAATCTAATTGCTAGATCAGTTAAATCTTAAACATTTGCAGACGCAAATGAGTACAGTATTCATCAGATACTCCCATTGATTTTTATAAAACTTGCTTAGTAAAAACGTCTTAATGGAACCAACTGCCCCACAAAACCAATACCTAGGACAGTGGTGGCAAACCTTTTAAAGACTGAGTGCCCAAACTGCAATTCAAAAATTACTAATTTTTCGCAAAGTGCCAATACAGCAATTTAACCTGAATGCATGCGGCTATGAAGGGGTGGTTTCAAGTGCCCACAGAAAGGGCTCCAAGTGCCACCTTTGACCCATGCCATAGGTTCGCCAACACTGGCCTAGGATAGCAACTTTAAGCCAGTTGGGTTCTTGAACATTTGGGCTAGTGTTTGGTTATTATACCATTTATCATTTAATATTTTTCCCTTTGTCCTCCCTCTTGTCCCTTTTTTCATCTTTTGGTACTGGGATTGCTAGAACCCTGCAGTGTGTGTAAATTAGAGAAGAATCTAACTTTGATGTATGGGAAATTGGCTTCGTAATTTGAGAACTTGGTTCATGATGAAAACAAGATATAATCCTTTTCTGCATGGTTTCTTAAGAGAAATAGCTACGAATCAAGTCCTTGCTACTGAAGACCCAAATGTCACTTGATTGCTTAGATTTATCGGCTTCCAGTGGTCAAAGGACTCAGCACACAATTTTTATTTCTCTCTGATGTTCCTTCCTTATTATTTTGCCTCATCTCTCTTATTTTCTCCTCGTTAGACAAAGTCCCAATTTGACTATCAAGCATATTTAGATGCAGTCTATGTTTGTATTAATATCAGTTTAATTAACTTGTTTGAGATTTTAAGTTGTAGACTTGTCTAATGTATAAGGTTCTTGGATTCTCTATTTCTAATTTTCAGTGGCTATGTTATATAGATTTTCAGAATTTGACTGATGGGCATAATTAACATTCCAAGCCTCATGGTTTAGCTATTTATATTAATCTGTCTTGTAAAGCAACAACTTTGATCTTTTTTTTTACTTCAGTTATCTGAAGTCACAGAAAATCAATATTGTACTTAAGCCTCTTTTAAACTTAACTGACATTGAAGGAGGAACATTCTCCCCTTCATCTTTTTGGAACTACATATATAGGCATGAACCTGAAGACTTCATGAGATAAGAATTTGCTAGGGTTTGTGCTTTCCTGAAGGACTGGTGTAATGTCTCAGCAGCTAATTTGTCTCTGGTGCTGTCAAAATGGATATCTTCCATAATATAATAAAGCTCATCATTGTTTTTGTCTGAGGTGATAACTTTTCTGACCCCCTTTCAGCCTGCTCTTCTATATTATTATTTCTTTTCTTTTTCCTACAGCAAACGCAGACCCCAACCAACCACTGGGTTTATAAACACACAAAGGCACATCATTTGATATCTGGTCAAATGATCAGGCAAAAGGCAGATCAACGGATAGAGTTACAGCCTATGCCAAATGGGATTACACTCTATAAACACGGATGTGTAACTTGGGGTGAACCTGGATTCATCTCTGAACCTGGATGCCCAGGTTTCTGCATTGCCAGGGGTACATTTGCACAATTAAAATTAAGTATGCCAGCTGTGCCCAGGGGTTGCCAGATCTCCTGGAGAGGTCTGTTTTTGCCATGGTGACACCTTAGTTACCTCTCAGCTGGATTACTGTTGCACACTTGATGTGGGACAAACTCTGGAAAGTGTCGAGCAACTTCAGTGGGTCCAAAATGGGACAGCCAGATTGCTAACTTGCGGGGGGGGTGTCACAGGGAGCACATAACTCCCATGTTACAGCAGCTCCACTGGTTTCCATTCTGTTTCTAGACACAATTCAAAGTGCTGGTTCTAACCCATGATGCCCTAAGTGGCTTGGGTCCAAGCTATATCAAGGACTGGCTCTCCCCTTATGAACCTGTCTGAGTTTTAGGATAATCTGGAGAAGACTTTCGGTCTTGTTACCATCACAGGTATGCTTGGTGTGGATGTGTGAGAGGTCTTCTTCTGTTGCTGCTCCCAGACTTTAGAACAGCCTTCCACAGGAGGCCACGTTGGCTTCATCTTTGCTGTCCTTTGAAAGCAGGCAAACACCTTTCACTTCAAGCAGTCTTTCCCCAAGTTACTGGTTGCTTGAAAGGTTTTTTAAATGGATTGTTGTACTGTATTGCTTTGTATGTGTTTTGTACTTTACTGCTTTGAATGTATTCTGGTATTGCTTCTGTTTACCATATTTTAGCATGTTATGTGTTTGAGCCTTTCAGTTTTGTATACTCTCTGTTATCTTTACCTACTGTCTTGTAATGTTGGATGCTCCTTTTTGAAGGAAAGAAAGGTTAAGTAAAATATTTTAAATAAATATGTTTATAAAAATAAATAGCTGGAAGCTGCAAGTTGAACTGGCTCAACTGAAAAGCATTGCATTTGAGGTAATCTGGATATTCCATCTGAGATTATCTGTTCATCTATAAACAGCATAACCCTTGTTGCTGCAATGATCAAATGTTGGGACATATGGGGAACAGCCTGTAGTCTTATCTTCAGGCCTGCCATTGAAACAACATAAGATGGTAGCTTTGAAATTACAGTTTTTATTTTTCTACATGTTTCTCCATAGAGAATGCTTTACAAATTAATATACAAAAGAAATGAGTTCAAACAATGGACAAAATGAGAGGGGAAATGGCTATATATCTCTATATAAATATACACAAAATATACAAACACACGCATGCTGGATATTGCATATATAGCATGTATATACAGACAATAGCATACATGGTGTGTAAAGGCATTTCATCAGATAATTTTATTGGCATCAGTATGGGATGAGATGTTGGTATGATTTTGGACATTGACATATCAGTGATAAGTGTAAGGATTTTGTTCGTAGGGGTTTGTAAAATGCATGGCCGTACAACAAATGCATCGAAGCCAAAAGACATTGGAATGGTTCAACTGTTGAAGAGTGGCTACTGTCTTCACAGAATCACTTGTATGTCAGGAAGACGCATGCCTGGGTGCACATTATGTGGAGACCTTTGGCGGGGGTGGGGGGGTCAATCTACCATCCACAGAGGAAGAACACTTTCTGGACCCTGAAGTGCATTCTCCTGGCCCCCAACTTTTTGTTGATGATGCTAATACAATCCCAATTCTGCATGATCTCTTGGGACCATTTTTAGTTTGTAACGTGCAAATTCTGGACACTTTTCATGTCCTATATAAAAATGACTGTTAAATGACTTCTATTTCTAATCAGTATCTGATAAACAATAAAAATTCACAAACTTTCCTGCATTGTTTTTGAAACAATGAATTTTAAATATTTAGCCCTTTCAGAGGGATAGACAAAGAAGGATAGTTCTTTCCTTAACTTGAAAATTATGTTCAAAGACTAATGGTTGAATGGTGTGCAGTAGGAATGTTTGGTATTTATAGAGGTTTGAGATCCTAGGCCAGTGGTGGCAAACCTTTGGCACTCCAGATGTTTTGGATCACAACTCCCACAGTCCTTTGTCATTAGCAATACAGGCTTGGAACTCTGGGAGTTGTGGTCCAGAACATCTGGAGTGCCAAAGGTTCGCCACCACTGTCCTACGTTGTCCACTATTGCAGTAGCTCTAAGTTCTATGAGCACTTGACTTATGTGCTGCAGACAGGATCTGAGTTTGCTTTAGGAATGTAAGTTGAAAAGAACTTTCCATGTAAGAAGAATAGAGACATGTGTGTCATTTTCAAATTTTTGTTTCATCTCCCTCAAAGCCACCACATTTTCAAAACATATTTTTAAGATTTTCTCAGAACTCAACCAGCATGTGATAACGTTGCTTAAACCCATGAAAATATCTAAAATGCAATACAATTATGGTAAAGTTAATAGAAAGTAAATTGAATGACTGGGTAACAAATGGAACATGTTTGTACCCATTGAAATGCTGAGCTTAAATACTGAATATTGTACTTAATTATGTTGCACTGTAACCTTTTTCACTAATGTGTCAGAGTACTTCAGTCTCTATGGAATAATCTAGAAACACTTCAGCAGAATTCATATATGCTACCATCTGGCAGATCAAGTCCTAAAGGCAGCAATTGTAAATGAATTTACTAACGAGTAAGTGAGATGAACACAGTGGGATGTATTTGGAACGAGACAAGCATGAGTAGACATGCTTAGAACTAACCCATATTTTCCCTGTATATATGGTTCCTGCAAATGCAGGGAGTTCCTTTCATCTTCATCCTTTCTCAGAATTTCATTAGAATTATAGAATTATGTTGCATAAGCTATTTAATTTGCATGTATATAAATTCCAGTGGATTTGATGTGTGAATTAGCAGTTTGGTGCAAAAATTGCCTTTTGCCAGCTTCATTTATTGAAAAAAGAAAGTTCTCAATGTGGGTAATTACTACCTGGAAACCTGACCAGCAGTTGCATTTGCTATGTAAGGAATCAAATTA
Organism: Phrynocephalus forsythii; assembly: GCA_029282475.1. Classification (NCBI taxonomy): domain Eukaryota; kingdom Metazoa; phylum Chordata; class Lepidosauria; order Squamata; family Agamidae; genus Phrynocephalus; species Phrynocephalus forsythii. Next base: position 88,372,389 of record JAPFRF010000005.1, on the reverse strand, counting down.
TCTGCTTATAATTGCATATAGACACTCTGTTATTCAAGGATTGTCCATCATACTGTTTGCACCCTTCTTTAAGCTAAGAATTCACAAACTGTATCAGGACATTTTACCTGGCTTCCATCCATATAATTGTACCTGCCTGACCATAGGTAGAAACTGGGAAATTGTACGGTTCTGGTTCTCACTAAATCAGAAGTCTACAATGACGAAAATTATTACTTTTGGCAAAATGAGGTTCCCATGGATAGAAGAAAATGACACAACTGTTCTTAAGTTTCCCTCTATCAGTGTTTCAATTTAAGGCATTTCTCCTAACTCGGTTAAGAGTTTCCCAGCAAATAAGAGTACCCATAGTCCAAATACTTTGTATGTCCTTTGTTGCATTAAAATCTTAGTTATAAAATCCTAGTAGAAACTTCATCTTACTGCACTGCACAATTTAATAGTTGCAGGTCATAGCTATGCCTTTGCAGCAAAGAACGGAGTACTATATTAGAGAGGGGCTTGAAACAAAAAATGAAATGCTGTTTTGTCGTTTCATTACAAAATGAAAGGGTAGGATGTACCATTTCCCTCTAGAAATGAAATTATTCGTCCTAGAGGAACCAAATTTGGTGGATAGCTTCTTTGAGCTCTTTCATTTAAGCCCTGCAAATTTGGAGAGGTTTGGGGTTCGGGGGGCTGAGTTATTATACTCCAAAGGGGGTCCCCCCAGGGGAAAATCATGTGTAATTGACTTGGGAAGCACTATTTAGTACACTACGTAACAAAACATGTACTCACAAATAGGGATTGCATGCATCTATCAGCTTGGAAATCACACGGTAACTTCCCCAAAATTTGGAGAGGGGCTGAGTTATTAAACTTCCAGGAGAATTAAGGGAGCTCCCCTGCGGGGGAGCAATTAAGCACTTCCCTTAATAATTACAAATGATTTTCTCCTGGGGGGACCCACTTTGGAGTTTAATAACTCAGCCCCTGAACCCCAAACCTCTCCACATTTGGGGGGCTTAAAGGGAAGAGTCCAAAGAAGCTACCCCTCAAATTTGGTGCCTCTAGGACCTAGAGGAGCCATTATATAGCGTAACAAATTGTTTCATATTCGGTATGACATACGATTTTATAGTATTTTACAAAATATATTCTGGCCTGGTTAATGTGCTTAGTACATGTACTGCAGCATGTCTAAAAGTCCTAAGCCGTGTGTTTCTTTTACAGAAGGGTATTTAATATGTAATTTTATAATTTTAATTTTGTTTTGCTCCGCTCCTGAAGAAGGCCCCGCCAAAAAAAAGTTGAGCCAGAGCTTTTAAAAGATTATTTAAGAGAGAATAAAGGTATTTTTGACTTTTATACATCCTGAGACTCCGTCTCCCATTCATATTTTGACTTATATGGATGTACCAGTTCATTTGCTTTGCTTTATCCAGAATTATTCTTACACTTTCACTGTCTAAGAGCATAGTTTTCTGTGGGTAATCCTCCATTATGAATTGCCTGTCACACACAATTCATTAGAATCAGGAGTCAGAGAAATTCCCAGGAAGCTAAGACATGATTGATTAGGATATAGGACAGCTCCTAGTTTTACTGCAGCCTTGGCTTTCCTATATAATAGTTTGTCTTCTTTTATCAGAGGCTTTGAACACCACTTCCCTATATTTCCCTCTGGTGAGAGACAGGGGAGGAATCAATGGTCCAGCAAACAATAAATGGAGTTGGCAGCACCTTGCAGGCCATCAAGCTTTGCTTCCAGATGAAGCAATACATCGGGTGACTCTTTGCCCCAAGCTCTGGGTGGCTAGAGGGTGAGCTCTTGCACAGGTTTTTCACTGAGGGAATTTGCAGTGGGTCTGGGAGGCTGAAACACTCTACAAGTGAGATGTGAATGCTGGTGCAGTTGGTGTGGACAGCAAAGCAACCCGAAGGCTGCTCGTGGCTGCATCCCCATTTTCTGATGCAAGTAGCAGCTCATCATCAGCCAGGTAAGAGAGGTGGGTGGCAAAACCACTATCATGTCCTCTGACACCTGCCTTTTGCTGGCAAGGAATGAGAGTTACTGAAGGGAAGTTGTTGTAGGCATCTAGGACTGATGAGCACCTAGGAGGCACTCCGTAGATGTCTGGTGCCTCAAATATGTTATCCATGTCAGAAAAAGCAACGAGGGCCTGAGTGGAATCGTACGAGCTCTTCTCTGTGACCTCTGACACATAGGACTGGGCACAGCTCTCCTGAACCTGTCTCTTCTGCCTCAGGAGCCGCAGGTCATCTCTGAAATGAGGGTTAAAGAGCAGATACAGCAGGGGATTCAAGCAGGCTGGCAGCGGAAGCACCACCAGTAGCATAGATTTGATGACTTCAGGTGTGATCAGGAAGAGGCTGAGCATGGAAGAGAAAGTCAGGAAAGCTACTGGACAGTAGAGGAGGCAGTTGGTGAAAATAAGCCAAGCAATGTGCTTGATCATGGCACAGTCCCAGATGGAGTCAAATTCGCCTTTTAGCAGGTTGCAATAGAGGCGAATGTATGTCCCAGTGATGATGAGGAAGCAGAGGGTGTTCACCAGCACCAGGGCCACCATGAAGCCAAGCACCGAAGGCTTCCCATCGGGGAGTGGGTAGAGTAGGCAGAGAGGGGATGCCCCATACTCCCCAACAGAGAAGAGGGGCAGCATTGCAGCCACCGAAGAGAGGGCTAGGCAACCCAGGGCACCTGCCTTAACAGCAGCAAAGGATGGCACCTTCCCGTATGTCCGCATGCACGACACTGAAAGGCTGCACTGCACCGCAGCCAGGGTTAGGAGAAGAATGGAAGCCTCTGAAGCAAACACTGAGAGGAATCCTGTCATCTGGCACCCTATGCCTGTTTCCCACCTGGCGCCATATTTTGCAAAGTGCCCAAAGGTGAGTGCGTCCACGAAAGCCAGAATGGCGCAGTACATGCCTGTCAGCATGTTGGCTCCAGCAATGGTGCCAATGACAAACTTGATGGGGGAGAGGTAGCCGGACGAGGCAAAGACCACCACCATAACTAGCCCATTGCATAGGATGGAGATCAAGGTGATCAGCCAGACCCCCAGTCGGATGACCCAGCTCTCAAACAGGTGATCACAAGGCTTGAAAGGACCTGAGAAGAAAGAAGGAGCACAATTACAAAATGCATATATAAGACACTGCAGCAGAGAAGCTAACACAAAACTCTGCTGAGCATCAGCAAGAATTGATAGACCCCTGCTCATATTCGTGTACTTGGCAGCTGAACAGAAACATTCCAAATGAGGAAGCAGAGTCTGAGATTAGACCTGGCTGTGGCTAATTGCCTTCTTCTCAGCTGCCCAGTCCACTAACTGGGCTCCAGATGCCCCTGGTGCATACCGGTCATTGGCTACACAGGGTGACTCTCCCACCTGCCTCCTCAATGGTGTAGTCGGCTGCATGTCAATGTGAGAAGGGCCAGCTGGGCTCCAGCATGGACTGGGCAGCTGAGGGGGAGGAGAGTTAGCTACAGCTGGCCAGTGGCACTTTGTGCTTTGTGTGAAGCACAAAGCGCCCATATCCATCTAAGATACACTAAGGCTGCGTGCCTAAATGTAGGACGACTTGCTGCCTAAGGGAGGCAGTGGGATGGTGCAGTTGTTTTTGCTGTGCGGCCCAACAGCTTTAAAACCAAGCAGCAATCATAATCTTGGAACTGCATGTTTGAAGAGCAAGGGCTTATTCCAAGACTTATTTTAATTCTGCTTCAGGTAATTTGCTAAAAGGAGATAGCGTTAAGCAGGAGATAGAATGTTCTCTGGAAGCTGAAAATCCTGCTCACTCCTACCCCAATGCAATATGTTCAGCAAACACTGTTGCTCATTTTATTTACACCATTAAGGTTTAGAAGTGCACCTTGTAAAGAAACTAAATCATCAGCTTGGTGTATACGACAAAAAACTTGATAATGGGTGATGGATTCAGTTATTTGGTGGGTGACCCATTATAGAAACAGTATTTGCTGGCTCCCACTGTATTTTTGTATGTTGGTGATCTTTTAAAAAGCCATAGCTGTAAGTGCCCACTCTCTTAAAGAAACTGGAATTTTAATTTGAGAGCATTTCTTACATAAGAACATAAGAACATAAGAAGAGCCATGCTGGATCAGGCCAAAGGCCCATCTAGTCCAGCTTCCTGTATCTCACAGCGGCCCCACCAGATGCGTTTGGGAGCGCATGAGACTAGATATCTGTCTCCTGATACCACTCCCCTGCATCTGGCCCTTGAAGTACCCTGGTTTAAAGCCTAGAGATTACACATCTCCATCATGGTTTGTAACCCGTGATGGACTTTTCCTCTAGGAATCTGTCCAATCCCCTTTTGAAGGCATCCAGGCCAGATGCCATCACCACATCCTGTGGCAGGGAGTTCCATAGACTTACAACGCGCTGGGTGAAAAAATATTTTCTTTTGTCAGTTCTTACTCTCCCAGCACTCAATTTGAGTGTATGTCCCCTAGTTCTGGTATTTTGAGAGAGGGAGAAGAGCTTCCCTCTATCCACTTTACTCATACCCTGCATTATTTTGTATGTCTCAATCATATCCCCCTCAAGCGCCTTTTTCCAGACTAAAGAGGCCCAATTGTTTTAGCCTTTCTTCATAAGGGAGGTGCCCCAGCCCAGTAATCATTTTAGTCGCTCTCTTCTGCACCTTTTCCAGTTCCACTATGTCTTTCTTGAGATGTGGTGACCAGAATTGTACACAATACTCCAGGTGGGGCCTTACTATTGTTTTGTATAACGGCATTATAATGTTGGCTGTTTTATTTTCAATCCCCTTTTTGATAATCCCTAGCATGGAATTGGCCTTCTTCACTGCTGCCACACATTGGGGAGACACCTTCATGGAGCTGTCCACCAACACACCAAGATCTCTTTCCTGATCCGTCACGGATAACTCAGAGCCCATGAGTTGATAAATGAAGTTTGGATTTTTTGCCCCAATATGCATTACTTTACATTTGGTTACATTAAAACGCATTTGCCATTTCTCAGCCCACTCCCCCAGTTTGGAGAGATCCTTCTGGAGCTCTTCACAATCTTCTCTGGTTTTTACCAGGATTGGGTGTGCACTGGATGCTGGGGTGCAGTTTTGAATCCTCACGTTCCAGCTGGAAATCATCCAGGTCCAAGTCATCTAGACAGTAATACAGACAGTAAAAGACAGCACAAGCAGGTTAATGCTCAGTTTTGGATTATGAACCAGACATATTGCTTATCTTCTTAAAATTAGGGGCAGAGGTAACATGATAAAGGTGGCATCTTTGCTAGTCTACATTTCAGGACCATATAAATGAAGCAGAAAAATTCAGAAGCATGATTATCATGTTAAAAGACTTCAAGGGGATTCAGAGCATCATTGAGCCTTCCCCACTTAAATCAACAACTAATCTTGCATCTGTGCCATGGTTTTAAAATCCATAAAAATAGCAGTTGAGCATTCAAGGTCATTTAGCCACAGATTAAATTTCAGCAGATTGCTTACATCTGGGTGGACATGGTTGCACCAATCCAAAGTAGAAGAAAAGGGTTTCGGATTCTCTCACAATGCTGAGATTTACTATGCCCATGATTAATTTGGGGCTGCTCTAAAGCAATGTTTTTGTTTTTGTTTTTCCACTGATAAGTATGTAGAGATAAGGCAACCTGTGACCCTTCAGATGTTGCTAGACAGTTACACCATCACTTTTATGATCCATTGCCATTATAGGTATACTGCCCAGTACTGATGGGGGGAAGGTACAACAAAACTTTGAGGATTGTCCCTGATATGGTAGCTGTTAAGAGTGTATGTGCATGAGAGAGAGAGAGAGAGAGAGAGAGAGAGAGAGAGAGAGAGAGAGAGAGAGTTTTCCTAGATTGCCTTCTGTGCAACGTAGTATTTCCACAAATTATCCAAACCTTAGATATTAGGAAGAAACAGATTAGTGCCTCATTGTCATGAAAATGTTCTTGAAGTAGTGTTCAGGGATTTTTATGGCCTATAGAGAAGAGAGCTAAAACAAAATGGATTTTCCATCAGTGCTCATTGGACTCCCCAGAAGGACTTGTATAGTTAACATACAGAAAATTCAACAGATGCTGCTTATTCTGTCATTGGGATGAAGCAAGTGAGCTGTTGTTCTTGCAGCTATTAAAGACATAGAGCCTTTGTCAGGGCATATGATAATGATGTGACTGTTGTAGATTTCTGTTATCATTAAACCTTGTCTTCTGCTTATACTACCAGGTGCCACTGTAAAGCATTAGATATATTAAGAGATCCATCACATCCTGGTCATCGCCTCTTTGAGTTGCTGCCATCGGAACAGAGATATAGAGTACTGAGGGCAAGAACAAATGGTCTCAACAATAGCTTCTTTTTTAGAGCAATATTGGCCTTAAATGGAAAATCTGGACTTTGAAGTCAGCTTATTTTATATGTCATATTTTAGTCATTTTATATGCCATATTTTATGTGTTGTAGCTGTTTTTAAATCTATGTGGAATGTTTTAAATGAGTTGAATATAGCAACCATGAAATTTCGTTGTTCCTGCAAGGGGGCAATGACAATAAAGATTAAAAAAAAGTTTATGTCGATATTTTTTTCCTACACAAAAATGATGAGGGGTAGGCGCCTGGAGTAGGAACTAGTGAACCACTCCAGTATTCCTGCCAGGAAAACTCCATGGACATGGAGTCACGAAGTGCCGGTCACAACTGTAACGACACAACACACACAGAGAAAATCCTGAATGTCTGAGCTGCACTGATGCCCTCTTGCAATAGGAGGCCCAGGTAAATCCAGGCTAGGCTAGGAATATGTTGGGACCTGGAGGGGTATGACCTGTTGCCCAGCAGTCTAGACAGCTGAGTCTTTGCTGTTTATTTTACTAGAGGTGTCAGGAACATGATTTGGGCAAGCTTAGGAGTCTATGGAAAAGGTGCATATTCTTTTCCCACAAACATCCTGCCATCAAAACAGCTTGCTTGTACAAAGGGAACCACACAGTGCTGCTATTGAACCTGCAAGCAGAAACCTCCTCGGTGTTCTTCTGGGTGCAAAGCCAGGCCAAATGGCACAGCATAAAAAGTATGTTAGATCCATTCCCTGGGGCCACATGAATCCACTCTCTTCTCTGTCAGTACAAAGCTTTTCCAGGAACAGAAACTGAGCAAACAGTCCCCTCATGGACTCAGGATCCCCTCCCATAGTCAAGCTGATTATTGTTCAGTACATTTTTGTAAACTGGCATAATTATCATACCTCGTGTTTTACTTGTGGGCACCATAGCAGACCTAGAAGTTTACGTTGTGCTTTATGTACCATCAAGTTGCTTCCAAGTTATAGCCATCAAGAAGCAGGAATCTGAACCCAGATCCCCATCTGTTGAGTCCTGGTCCAAGACTGATTTTAGGACAGCACAATGTGGCCAAAAGAGGAGAAATACATACTAGGTGTTTCTGAGCTGTAGACCACTTGGAAGATAGCTCCCTGCAACAGTTACTATTCATTGTATTTAAAACAGAAAATACCAGGAGGTAGGAAATCCATGGGCTCTAAGAAGGTGTCCAGGTAGGGGATTCTGTAATTCGGGGTGTGTGTGTGTGTGTGTGTGTGTGTGTGTGTGTGTGTGTGTGTGTGTGTGTGTGTGTGTGTGTGTGTGTGTGTGTGTGTGTGTGTGTGTTTCCAATCTCTAAGATTGTGCGCGTGCGCGTGTATTTGTATTACTTAGTATAGTTCAAAAAATACTAGGGAAGGCTTTAGGTATCACTTGTTCTTTAAAATAAAACGAATGATTAAATATGAATTATGTTAAATAATAGAATGTATCAATCAATTTATGGTGAAAACTATGGACTCCAGGTGATTCAGTCTCAGGGCTTGTCATACAAACTGTGAGACTGTTATCCTTGCTTCTTCAAGTGCAGCTACTGTGTCACATAACAGTACAGGAGTCTATTATAACACAGGCCAGAAGCCTGTCTCAGAAGGATCAAGAAATGGCTAATCCCCTTCTCCCTTTGTTATTCTGTGTTGAATGAATTTCTTATTTTAACAAGATTCTCTTGGTCTTGACTGTGTGTGTGGGCCATGTGTTTATACAATCATGACATACAGCAAATAAACAATCTGAGCTGTGGTTTGAGACTCCATGTACTTCCATCAATGTTTTTCACATGTGACTTATAGTCACACAAAAATCCCTTTGCAACAGAAAGGCTTGCTCAAGGGAGAAGCAGGGCCCCTCTCTGCAACAGCCAGAAGGATTACTCTGACTTTGATCTCTGCTATACATCATATTTCCCAATATGTACCTCTGTCTGCACTTCTAGTTCTTTGAAGGCTTTGGACAAGTCACAAAGAGTAGGATAACACCAAAAGAACATGGCTAGGATGATTGCAGTTTGCTCCCAAATATTGGGAATGGTTCTGCTCTCCTTCTCAGTGACATCCTTGTGGTCTTTATACTGGCATAATTTTTGCTTTAACAAATCAAGGATACAACCAAAATAAAGCAACTACCTAGACCAAGCTAATGAAGGAATCCACACAGGTGTTTTTACACCGGTTCCTGCCACAGAATGATAGTGTTACTTATTTTGCTTTGGTTTTCAAGATCCATATGACACATGGTGTCATTTGTAATCAAAAGTCATAGGAGCCATGGTTGCCTGTGGTTCAGCTAACAGGTTTCAAAGTGGAGTTAAAGGAGCAAGAAAACACATAGTCCATGAAATTGCATGTTTAGATCCTCACTGCATGTTGTCCAGACTTCCCCAGTAAGTGGGAAGTGCAACTGGACATCTTCATGTCTACTATAATCACTTATGTAAGAGGTTGAGTATTTCCTCTGTTTGTTTCCAACTAGTACTCCATTCCTACTTCTAGTCTGCATTGGTGTCTTTTCCAGTGGAGTTGGGGAATCAATGTGAGGGGATGTAACATGAGCTTTTTAAACATTGTAACACCTCAGTGTTGTATAATTTTAACAAAGTGACCTGTCCTGGCATCCACCCAGGCATGTCCAATCTTCAGCCCTCCTGATGTTTTGGACCACAACTCCCAGACTTCCAAGCCTGTGTTTTCAATGGCAAAAGACTGTGAGAGTTGTGGGCCAAAGTTTGGTGCATCTGCTCACATCTAGTTAATATATTACTTGTTCAATTATATGAGGACAAGAGGGGCAAGAGGGGAAGGTATCAGGACTACCCAAGAAGTTAGCTGCGCCCACATTGCAGCATAAAAACAGTTGGAAAAATGGGACCTGAGGAGGAAGTGGAGAGGTTTTTAGACTGTGCCTTGAGAAGGAGGTCCCTGCTTCAAAAAGTATGAGTGTGAAATGGTTGTAAAGACCCCAAATGCAAAAAATAAAAATAAAATAAAATAAAATAAAGATCAGCAGTGTATTGTGGGTGGGGGACTCCATACACCATGTAGATGGATATTACAATTGCAATCATACAAAGGTAGTTATGAAAAAAGCTGTGGTGGATAAAGTAGAAAAGAAAAAACTGTTTTCCCTATCGCACAACACTAGAACTATGGGGCACTCCATGAAAATTTTGGGTGCTAGATCTCAAACAAATAAGAGAAAGTACTTTTCCACCCAGAGGTTCACTGGTCTATGGAACTCCCTGCCATAAGAAGTTGTGACAGCTGTCAGCCTTCACAGCTTTAAGAATTGGACAAGTTCATGGAGAACAAGGGTATCAATAGCTTTCATTATAGATGCCTAAGGACAACCTCTGGGTTGAAGAGATAGGCAGGATATCTCTCAGTGCCATTTGCAGGGAATCATAAGCAGTTGAAGACATCTACTTGGGATTACCCTGAAGCAAATGGTGACCACTGTGTAGAAAGAATGCTGGACTGGATAGGCTGTGGCCTGTTCCAGCAAGGCTCTTCTTATGTTCTTATTGAAAACAGAACACTCATGGGTATGAATTTTTCTTCCATTTACTGGCATGCTCTCCATGGAGAAGCCTTCTATGGAGCCAGGATGGCATGGCCCACCTGGAAAGGTCTTGAGTTGTAGGAAGGATGCAGGCTTCTGACTCAGAACTCCTCTTAGATGCAGCATAGTCCTAGGCTACGGCTTGACCACCCAGGAAGAATCTGCCCCTTCCTGATGAAGGGACTCAGGAATAGTCCTTGAGGAAAAAAACTTGATGTGCTCAAGAAAGAGAAGAGCCCTTAAGATGCCCATATAAGATGAAGTGCAAGGGTATCAAGTTTTACTGGGTGCTGCAAGTGTCAGAGTACAACAACCAGCTAGAGTTGCACACAAACTGTTTGTCCTGAGTCCAGTTGCTAATAACTCATCATTTTTGCAAGTTTTAACTACTTCATATGGTACTTAAGTGACCTTCATGTTTTGCTAACTTCTTTTCTGGCTACTGTTTGCTCAGATTGGCAACCCAATAGGTCTCTGACTGATTACTGGCCTCATAGCCTAACTCAGGAGCCCTGTTGCACAGTGGTTAAATGCCTGTACTGCAGGTAAAACTCTGCTCATGACCTGGGGTTCAATCCCAGGTAGCCAGCTCAAGGTTCACTCAGCCTTCCATCCTTCCGAGGTCAGTAAAATGAGTACCCAGCTTGCTGGGGGGTGGGGGAATGTGTAGCCTGCATACTGTAATTAAAACTGTAAAAACCACCCAGAGACTACTTGTAGTGGTATAGGGCAGTATATAAGCAGAACACCTTGCTTTGCTTTCTTTCTCTTGATATTTTGAACTGTCTGCTACTGTCCCTTATTGCACCCTCCTAGCCCAGTTTTTTGGACTTTTTTTTTTACACCACCTGAGAGAATACCTTCTGGTCTAACATGCAGTCCACCTGGTTGCACACATGCCACCCTTGATCAGGATACTTACAGTGATTGTCCACATGGCCTGGAAACAATCCCAAGGTCTTCTTGTGGCCATCGTCATCTTCAGGGCTCATATCCTCAGAGTCCCATTGATTGGCCACTTTGAAGAAATTTCCACATGTTCCATAAGCACAGCACTGGTAGGCATAGGGTACCTCTAGAACCCTGGTGAGAAGAGCAGAGGGCTGGCAGTTAATTGTGCACCTACCTTTCTATATGTACTGTACGCATGTAGAAATTCATGTTGCAAGATAGACAGCATTTGCCAAATTAAGTGCATGCAAAAGGGAGCAAAGCTTCCCTTCCTGTAATAGTTGTACATTTTGCACATGGAAGCTGCTCATGCAGGTCTGAACAACACTAGAACTGCTACTAGCATTCTCTCTGCCACATAACTGTTCATGGTACAGGAGCCCATCCTCCTGCGTGTGGTGGGGAAAGGACCACAATTCATGTTTTTGTGGTTTCTTTTAATGGGCAGTCAAGACAGGATGGAAACATAATGCCTCTATTATCCCCTAGGGTGAGCACTAAGAGCGTCTGGATAATGTTGTAAACCCAGTGCACTGGGCAATTGGAAAAGAACATGAACTGAATGGGGTGGTAGCAGTGACTGAGGACTCCCCGCATACAGGAAGAGTAAATGTTGCTCCACCTTTGCCATTGTGTTCTAAGCTTATAGAGCATTGTCTTCGCTGTTTACTCTAGCCCCTCCAGGCAGCTCATTAATCCACAGCAGGCAAGACGTGGCCACACAAATAGCATTTACTGTAGGAAGGCTGGATGTCATTAACTGGGCTTGGCTTTTGCAAAGGTTTTCCGCTTTGCTAAGCCCCAGGCGTGCGTCCTCTGCTTCCAGGGCCTCTGCCTCGTGTGAGTTTAGATGATGCCACTGACAAGACATTCACTGGCTCATTGACTTCTCCAGGCAGCGATGGTTTCAGAGAGCAGGAAGTCCAGGTTGTTTGGGCTTCTGGCTTAATTGAAGGGCATGGAAATGCCTGATAAACGTGGACAGCAGAAGGCAGATCAAAGCAAACAAAGTCCTAAGGAGATGGGAGAGAGAGAGAGAGAGAGAGAGAGAGAGAGAGAGAGACTTGTGAACCCAGAAGTCAGAAACAAACCTCACCTTATCTTGGGAAAGCTTTCTTGACTGAAGGATTCAGACAGTGCTGGGTTGCCTTTCAGCTTCAGATGAGTCAGTCCATTCAGTCCAGCCAGCGGCAGTGTCACCAGCTGATTGTCAGTCAAATCCCTACAGATGTAACAGGTATAGGAGATAGTGGAAGAGAATGGTGAGTGCTGGCCTTGCAAGGTTTATTTTAATCCAGATGACTAAATGTCTGTATGACTGGCATTTTAATTAAGTTGTTCATAGTTTGATTATAAGCTACTAGAAGAATCCCTGTATTTAGAAGAGTTAAAAGGAAGAAGGGAATAAAGTAGACATGGGCACGACCAGAAAAAATGATGTTTCGAGTTTTCCTTTGTCGGAATGGGTCCGTTTCGGGTCGTTTCCGTTTGTTGCGAAATTTTTCAAAAATTTGTCGTTTCCGTTTGTCGTTTGTCGTTTCCACCGCAATTTAGCGCGATTTGACTTCCCAGAGCATAGGGGCGTCCCACAATCAGGGCCAGCGCTAGGTGTTTTTGCGCCCTAGGCGGCAGGCAGGGCGGTGGGGCGGGCGGTGGGGGAGGAGGTGCGGGCGGGCGGCGGTGGCGGGGGGGCCATGGGTGGGCGAGCTGCGGCACGGGCCGCAGGCGGGTGGCAGCGCGGGCGGGCGGGCGAGTGGGCAGTTAGGATATCACTTAGGATAGAGGTTCTGTTCTTGGCTTGCACCCCAAATGTTTGTGTGTGCAAGCAAATTGAAGTTGGGAAAAGAGAAAATAAATGGTAGTATATAATATATTTTTAAAATAAATCCACACCTCCCACTGCCAGTCGAACCTCCCCCTTTATCCAATATCAGAAAAAAAACCCTCAAACTGCCAGAGAAGAAATAAAGAATAAACTGCTATTCCCTTCAGCAGACAAAGTTGCAGGGAATCAAAGAAATTATTTTCTAAATTCAATTCCCTCCCCGCCTGCCTAACGTAAATCCTAAAGCCTCCAGCCTCCCTCCTCAATCTCGATCGGATCACACCAGCACCAGCAGCCAGCCCTCCTCCCTCAACCACATCCATACACCCGACTGCGATTTCTGGAAGGTGCCTCAGCTTTTTATGCCCTCCGAGACATCCAGAAGTGTCAGTCAAAAACCTGGCGCTGCCATTGGTGGAATGGTTCAAACAATTTGCATGGTCCCATCCCATGCCCAGCCCAAATGGGCAGGTCTAAAAAAATAAAAATAAAATAAAATAAAATAAAATCAATATGATTTTTTTTGCTATAAAAAACCAACTGCTGCTTCTATTAAAATTCAGGCATTTAAAATAAATAAATTTCACATGTTTCTGTGGTGCTTGGTGTGTTTTTTGACCACGATTTCAAAAGAAAAATTGTGGTCGCCATTTTGGATTCCCCCCCCCACCGCATGGCATGCAGCGAGACAGACGACGAGCATGACCCCCCCCAGCCTGGTGCAAGCAGCCCAGGACAGGAGAAGGGGGGGGAAAGGCCGGGGAACCCCCAGAAACCACCCCTCTGGTAGGTGGCAAAGCCTCAGGCAGGCATATTTTCGCCTGCTTTTTTGGACGGGAGTTGGTTTTTTTTAAAAAAAAATTTAAAAACTTTTTCTGTGCTTCGCATCGCGCGATCGCCGCGATGCCACAAACGGAAACGAAAAACCCGACCAAATTTTTCTTTTTTCGGTTTGAGTTCGAGTTCTGATGGCTTAATTATCGTTACCGTTTCCGTTACGTAACGGAAACGATAACCAAAAACGGAAACGACAATTTCACCGAGTCATGCCCATGTCTAGAATAAAGACAAAGAAAACACAATGCAAGCTTCTACTTTCCTACTCATGCCCAATTTAAGATTAGAAGAACTAGCAAAAATTGGACTAGTCAGCAAAAAAAATGCACTGTCCATCCATCTGAACAATAATGTACAGCTTTTAGAAGCATCTAGTTATGAACAACCACTATAGTCTAGGTAGGAGTAGAACCAGGGAGACTAGGTTCAAAAATCCATGCTTAGTATACCAGGACAGGGGCTAAATGTATACCATGTTCTGAACTCCTTGGGAATGAAGGAACAAAATAAGAATGTAATAAATCCACATATTTCTGATTATGCACCAACATGACAAATTAACAGAAAACCACCCTTGTCAATGTGTTTTATGTGCAACTTACAGCTTAGTAAGAGAGTGAAGTGTCACAAAGGCCTCAGTGTGGATATATCGTATGTAATTCCAGCTTAAATCTCTATGAAGAAAAAGGAATAAGGACAATAAAAGCACATATAGTGATGGACTGCACTGACACAGAGTTCTTATGTGGCAGGACTCCAGGTTCTAGACTTATATTTTATAGTCAAGGTCTCAGTATCTTTCAACAAAGATTTGGGGATGACTTTTTTTGTAAGCAGTATGAGTTTCAGGGTAATTCTGGATGCATTTCAATCCCCATGAACATTTCTGGGTAGCTTCTCTTACATGTGAATGTCCCCTTTGCTTATTCCCACAGTTTTTCTCCTTTTACAATCTTGTCCAATTTCAATCAGAAACTTATTTCTGATTGAAATAAGTTTCTCCAACTTTATATACTTTCCATTTTTAACATGTAAATAATGAATCACAGTTCATTTCTGTGTCTACAGATGAAACTATTGTGTCTGGATGGTGCTTTTGTCTCTCAACAGTAATTAATGTCCAGCTACACCGCAGCGACACAACTTGATCAAGTTGAAATCCTCCAGATAAAGGGGTCCCTAAAGGGTTGTTTCCCTGGAGGGGAAACGATGAAAAGGCAGCACCTGCAGACACAAAGGGACTGGCGGTGAACTTCGGTAGAAGCAGGAAAATGCCTTGCCACTCACTGGGGAAAGACCAACGCCATTCTGGCAAAGGCACAGCTGTTGGTGCTGGATGCTGTAAATATTTTGTCATGTCGTGAGTAGAAGCTAGAATCTTCGCTGAGAAAAATGCAGGGAAGTTGGGTTTCTCCCCCGCTTCCTCTTCATCATCCCTCTCCGAAGGTGATGATACAATCGATATCCAAACCGCTACTAAAGATGATAGCCGAGACAATCAGATTCCCCAACAAGGGACTTCCAAGCAAGATCAAGACTCCGGTGCAGTGGGAGGCGCCAGGCCGAAATGACATCTCAGGCCAAAACCAGGGAGGAAACACCGTTGGAAGTAAAACAAGATGGCTCAGAAAATCCTAACATGGAATATCAATGGATTGAACTCCCCACAGAAGCACCGCAAGACATTTAATCTCCTCAAAAAACAACAATGTGCAATTATCTGTTTACAGGAAACCCACGTATTGAGAAAGCATGAACAATACTTAACCCAAAATAGATTGGGGAATCTGTTTTCCACTTCAAACAAAGAAAAGAAGCAAAATGGGGTGGCATTATATATCAAATCAGAACTCTCTCCAACTCTTTTGGAAAAAGATCAACTAGGCAGATGGATCCTGGTCCAGGCAAATATCCAATCCAAAGAAACAATTATTGTTGGTATATACGCCCCCAACGACAACCATGGAAGACAAGCCTTCTTTGAAGAATTGGCTCAGAAGCTCTTGCAATATGAAAACCACCAGTTAATAATACTGGGAGACTTCAATGCTGTACATATTCCATCTGTGGACAGGAAAATGCCAAAAGGGAAAAAACCCAAGACTTTGTCTTCCATATTGCCAAAATCGTTTCTCGACATGTCTGATATTCTAGAACTTCAAGATATCTGGAGAAGGAAAAACCCATTAAAAGGTGGCTTCACTTTTCACTCAAGACAACACGCCTCTTTCTCCCGCATTGATATGTGCTGGGCCTCATCTGATCTTTTACTTAATACAAGGGACATAGAAGTCCTACCCCGAACAATCTCCGATCATAATGCTATCTTGTGGACATTGAAATCTTTGGGTAAGCCCAGACACTGGAAAATCAACTCAGCTTTGTGGACTGACAAAGAATTTATTCTGGAGGCTGCCAAAGATTTGAATTTATACTTTGAACTGAACCTGAACAAGGGCACCCCATTGAAAACGGTGTGGGTTGCCTCAAAGCCCAACTTTAGAGGGTTTGTCATCCAATACATGGCAAGACGGAACAAAGAGAGAAAAAAGAGATCTGAATCTATCCTCAATGTGATGAAAAAGCTTGAAAAGGACTTAATTCACGACCCACGCAACGAGCAGCTGAACAAAGACCTAGCTTCCTGTAGGCATGAACTAAATTTAATCCTGACAGCAGATATAGCCCATAAAATTAAATTGGCCAAGCTGAATTTTGTTGACAATGCAAATAAACCAGGTAGATGGTTAGCCTATAGGCTAAAAAAGGTACAATCTCAAAAACTTATTTTAAAACTGGGGAAAACCAGACAGAGCAGCTACAAATTCAAAAAATTATAGAGACATATTACCAGAACTTGTTCAAGCCGGAGACAATAGATAAAGATGCCATCTTTCAATACCTTGAACAAGCCAACTTTCCAAAACTTACTGAAGAACAGAGAGCTTTGATGAACGCTCCTATAACAATGATAGAAATAACAGAGGCCATTAATCACCAAAAAATGAACAAGGCCCCCGGACCTGACTCGATACCGGCACAATTCTACAAAACATTTTCTGAGATAGTGTCTGGAAATATGAAAAATCTTTTTACATCTATTTTAGAAGGTGAAGACATACCAGATTCATGGAAACTATCTCATACAACACTGATTCCTAAAGAAGGGAAACCCAAAGACCTGATGCAGAATTACAGGCCAATCGCTCTCTTAAACGTGGACTACAAAATATTTGCAACTATTTTGGCAAACAGATGGCGGACGATCCTACCCTCTTTGATATCCCACGATCAAACTGGCTTCCTTCCAAAAAGGCGCCTTCAATCCAACATTAGACTTTTCCTCAATGCGTTGGAATATTATGAATGCCACCCTGAGAAGCAAGTAGCCTTCGCATCCATCGACGCTGAGAAAGCATTCGATAATGTATCCTGGTCTTTACTCAAAACTCAGATTATCTACAGTGCGGACACAGAATGCTACAAGCAATTGAACAAATTTACTCCGCCCAAAACACTAGGATTGTAGTCAATGGCTACCTTACAGACAAAGTCAAGATACACAAAGGCACCAGGCAAGGATGCCCCCTCTCCCCTCTGCTGTTTACATTAACTTTAGAGGTGCTACTCCATGTTATAAGAAATACCCCAGGTATCCAAGGCCTACAAAGCAAAGGAGAAGTTTATAAGGTGCAAGCCTTCGCGGACGATCTGTTGGTTATTATGGAGGACCCTCAGACCTCCACTCCAGATCTATTAGAGACTTTGGAGGCCTACTCCAAAATTTCAGGACTAAAGGTAAACAGAGAAAAAACACTGTTGCTTACTAAAAATATGATTCCACCTATGACCGAAAAATTGGTAAATCAGTAGGGTTTCCAACATGCTAGCAAGGTAAAATATTTGGGTATTACCGTATCTAACCGTTGTAACACTTTACTTAAAGATAATTATGTTAATGGTATAAAAGCAATCAAAGCTGATTTGGAAACCTGGTTAAGACTTCAATTACAGATGAAACTATTGTGTCTGGATGGTGCTTTTGTCTCTCAACAGTAATTAATGTCCAGCTACACCGCAGCGACACAACTTGATCAAGTTGAAATCCTCCAGATAAAGGGGTCCCTAAGGGGTTGTTTCCCTGGAGAGGAAACGATGAAAAGGCAGCACCTGCAGACACAAAGGGACTGGCAGTGAACTTCGGTAGAAGCAGGAAAATGCCTTGCCACTCACTGGGGGAAGACCAACGTCATTCTGGCAAAGGCACAGCTGTTGGTGCTGGATGCTGTAAATATTTTGTCATGTCGTGAGTAGATCTGTTTCACCCCCAGCCCCACCCCATTTATCTACACATAGCTCCTCCTTGGCTTTAGAAAGCTTTCTTCAAATAAACATCAACCCTCCTCCTCTTCTAGAAGTGGCGCTTAGCAAAGAGGTGAATATTTTGAAAAGACGTACAGATGCAACCTTAAAAGAAATTACTGTATGCTTTTTGTGCTTTCGGTATCTGCTGGACTTAATGACATAGTTTTAAGAGCAAGGTTGGAGAAGCTTTTTCTTAAAAAATACTTTTCGACTTTGAGATAATGTCATGTTTTGAAAATAAAGGCTGAAAGATTGATATTCCTTGTCTCTAGGACTTTAATTCAGTCATCTCCTTCTACACCCCTCCCTTTTGGAAATTAAACAGCAGAAGCTATAATTACAAGCAGCTTTAACTTTTTGTTGTGAGCCATAAAAACACAATGGATTGGGAAAATATTTCAGAAGAAGAATTCGCAAACATACTTTTATCCTGATTACAAAGAGTAATAGATATCTTGGATCCAACCTCTAAAGATACAGAAATTTCCAATCCTGATAAAGTAATAGAAGTAGAGCAGACACCAAACTCCAATCTACAGATGACAACAGCAGGATCTATCCAAGCTAGACTCCAACATGAACTCTTGGATAACATTGAATCCCCAGGAAAAACAGAAATTAACTTGAATCAAGAGATTATACCAGAACAAAGGGTGAATCTCAACATGAAGACAAATTTGACAAGAATGGTGCAGGCTAAGCTCTTAGATGTGCCAAGTCCACAGAATATGACAAGCGCATCTGTTTGACTCAATATGGGTGCCAAAAAGAGGAAAATTTGGGACTTTTTCAGTAGCAGAGTGATCATCAAGATTACTATCAAGATAACACAACAACCCATGAAATTAATGGATCTGACAAACAGATTAATGGATCTGTGAAGATAAGGGGCTTGGCAGGAAAAGGGCAAATGGAAAAAAATAGAATTTTTGGCGTAGTGAATTTATTACATAAAAATGTTTTCTGTACTCTGATTGTTTAAGGCTATTAGTTAATTGGTATGATATAGAAATGGAAAATGGAAATGTGAAGACAAACCTGATACATAAATGTTAATCTGTTAGATTTTTTAAATAATAGTGGCAGTTAGGTATAGATAAGAATTCCTATGCATAAAGTGAAACATATAGACCAGGAGGTAGTTATTTTATAATAGCCCATAAAGTATTATCTTGAATTAGCGATGATTGCTGAAATTAGGCACTCATTGGAAGAATAGGTAAATATACTGTGGATGATATATAGAAGATATATAGTCAAATCTATCCTAAATTGCTTAGTATTGAAGAGCTAAACAGCAAGAATGAATAGATTGCTGAGATTAGATAGGCTATGTTCTTTGTATTAAAAATCGATGTAAGTAAAGTTAGATAGAATATGGATGAGATAGTAAGGAAACAAAGTATGAAAGTAGGCTCATTTAAGATGGGAAAGGCGATATGAATTATATTGGGCTCAATTTTG
The DNA here is from genome assembly GCA_029282475.1 of Phrynocephalus forsythii. NCBI lineage: Eukaryota > Metazoa > Chordata > Lepidosauria > Squamata > Agamidae > Phrynocephalus > Phrynocephalus forsythii. The sequence goes on along the minus strand of JAPFRF010000005.1, from coordinate 88,352,979 downwards.
GGAAAAACATTTTTATCTTGGTCCTTTCTCCATAAAGGACCTAAGGCAGTGTTGGCTAAGCTGGCTAAAGCTGATGAGAGACATAGGACCAAGCCTTTCCAAACATCTAGGGGACCATATTTGGGCAGGAAGTATAAGACTGACTGTGAACTTTGAGGCTTGCAGACTGGCTCTGGAGAAAATTTTGTGGACCAGATAGAACTGTTTCTTGTACATTTCTGACTCTTGAAAATAGTAGCATGTGAAAATAAGCCATCTCTCTGTGTGAGATATGTGATCATTTTTACTATATGTATAATAGATATGTTTACACCACATTTTGTTCTGATATGGTCCTTTTGTAGGGCTCAGTCTGTCCCCAGTGTATTGAACTACAGACTCTAGTGCTGCTCATTTGCTGGGTAGAGTAGATGCCATAATAAGAAAGGACAGTTGTGTGTTTCATGGACTAGTTTGGCCAATTTGATTTGAAAGGGTCTTTGTATGGATGGGTCTGTGATCATGCCTGGAGCACACAGCATTGTATTATTCTGACTTTCTGTCATTATAATAGAAACCCTCTGATAATTCATTGCCAGCTTGTACTTACATGGAGTGCAAAGCGGTGAGCTGCTTGAAGGTGTCTGCTCCAATTTCGTGGATGCAGTTGTGCTGAAGGCCACTGCAAAGACAGAGAGACGACAATAAGAAAGGGATATATGCTTCATGGAGTTCTCCATGCTTGGTGGCAACGGAAGAAAGCACTCCTGCCACGAAGGTTATGTCAATTAAGGGCTGTGAAGGAGCTCAAATTTCAAGGGGAAAGTGGATCAAGAAACAAAAGAACCCAATCCTACCCACCTCTTTCCCTGCACTCAGCCTCAGGCCATTCAAATAAAAACCTTGTTTCTTACTGTCGGGGGTTACAAGCAACCAAGGTTTCTTTATACCAACAGTTCACAGGCCTCTTCGGCATCTGTTCCTACTATAGAGCCTGGGGAGCTCAATATCACCAATTCCACCCATGGGAATATCATGTGTGAAACGAAGAGGATGAAAACACTAGAGAAATAAAGCCACTGTGCCTTCTAACACATGCCTCTTTTTCCATAGCCTTATTACCAGGGCCGGTGCTAGGGTTTTTTGCGCCCTAGGCAACGGGGAGGGTGGGTGGGCGGTGGGTGGGCGGAGCGGGGGACGGCGGCAGTTGGGGGTGCCGGGCGGCGGGGCGGGCGGGCGGCGGGATAGGGGGGCCGGGCGGTGGGATGGGGGCGGCGGGGGACGGGGGGGACGGGCGGCGGTGGCCGGCACCCCCTGTCCATTTTGGCGCCCTAGGCAACTGCCTAGTTCGCCTTAATGGACGCGCCGGCCCTACTTATTACCATGACCTTCCTTGCAAAATATCCATGATGCTCCCAACATTGATTCTTTCTTTCTTTCTTAGTTTGTTGGGTCCTTACTTTTTTACCCCAGTGAGTTCAAGGTGGCATATGTAGCTCTTCTCACCACAGCTCTGTGGGTAGATCAGCCTAAGAGAACACAATGACTCCAAGCTAATTGTATGAGTTTCATAGCTCAGTAGAGATTAGAAACAACTCTCCATCCAGTGTTCAAACCACAGCTTCACCTTGGCTTTAGGAATGGCTTATGAAGTTGCATCAAATATGCCTGCAATAACTTTTGCACTGGCCACATGCCAGAGATATCAAACCTCTGGAAAAGTCCCGATTAGACACCTTTTATTCAAGATCCACCTCTCTGTTGTTCATCCATTCACACAGATTGCTTTACCGGATGATGAGACTTGGGAATTCCACCACCGCTTGCCCCAAAGCAACAACTACTCACATTTCTTCCAGCTTCTGGCAGTAGTGGAAACTGGGCAACTCCTTGATTTGATTGTGGGAGAGCTCACTGCAAGAAAAATAACAAAGTTTAGAACAATGCCATCCTTCTTAAAGGCTCTCTTGGAATGTATCTAGTTGGAGGAAACAAGTGGTTGTCCTCGGGCTATGCAGCTGGAGAACCAGGAAACCCAAGAGACAGATTAATATCTGTTTTGCACCCACCTGACACTTGGCATCAGTCATCCCATTCATTTCTTTGTCTGGTTCCTGATATTATTTCTAGATTACTCAATCCTTCCCCTATTCACTCAATGGCTGAAATCCAGTAGTAATTACTAGAATAGGCCATTGAATCAATAAACTTACAGAACAATTGACTCATCTAGTCTGCACAGATTCAATGGGTCTACCCTAGTTGCAACGTACTACTGGATCCAATGTCCTTTCACTTCTCCATAAAAAAGCTGAAGCTACAACTAACAACAATATGTTTGTTTGCTACGGGGTTGATCTACATGGTCTTCCACTGCCTGAAGACTGGCACAAAATGTCCTTCTGTATCTTTATGAACTATGAAGAATGCCCTGATGGCGAATCTGTTAGCAACCGAGTGCCCAAACTATGATTCAAAACCCACTAATTTTTCACAAAGTGCCAATACAGCAATTTAACCTGAATGCAGTTGGCGGTGAAGGGGTGATGTCGGGTGCCCACAGAACGGGCTCCTAGTGCCACCTTTGGCACCCGTGCCATAGGTTCGCCAATACTGCCCTAGATGTCCTTGTAATGTACATGATATTCTGCTTCAGCATTTGCCCTTCAACTTCCATCACGAGGTCACCTTGATTTTAATCCTGGATTATTCTCCCATTCTCCTTCTCTTCCCATCTTTCCTTCCACACTATCAAGTGGCAGAACAATGTGTCCTGGCTGACACTGCTACCAGGGATGGGGGCTCCAGTAATGGGACTCACAGTCAAGTCATACTGGTGACTCTGTTTTTTTTTTTTCAGTGGGTCAGATTTGACTTGGGACTTACGGCCCTCCTCTTTTTTTCTGGGGGGGAAAGCAAGCTTTTTTTAAAATAAGGATTTGGATTTGGGGTTTGGGATTCTGGACTTAGTAGCAGAACCTTAAACTTGGATTTGGGATTTGGACCCAAAGATTCAGACTCAGGACATGGACCCGAAGACCTGATAACCTCTCTGATTGCTATTAAGTGGCATTCAGGAATTTGTATAAGAGCACCAGTGGAAATTATCTGAGAAGGGATACAAAGGCAATGGTCAGTTCCCAGGAGATGGAGAAAGGAGCTGAATGCAACTCAGCAGTATTATGCATATTTCTGCTGGACTAGCCAGCAGCAGGCATAAGTGACTGATGTCTTGGCAGTAAAGATGTGGGTCCGGAGTCTTAGTAAAAAGGGAGGATGTCGTTAGGACTCACAGAATGCGAAGGGTGGGCAACTGCTGGCACATTCCTCCAGGAAGAAAATGGATCCCAGCTCGTGTCAAGGTCCTGAAGGAAAGAAGGTATTTTGAATATCATTATATACAAAAGAAAATGTAAAATATTTACCCCATTCCCTACTACCTCTGTAAGCACTGCTGGGGGAAAGCTTTGAGATGAAACTGAAAAGAATGTAGCAAATGGGAAATAGAAGAATCTGGAAGAACTGAGTAAGAAAAGGGAGGGAAACATATCAAGAGACCTTGTTTGGGTGGCTCATTCAGCAGTTACCTTTCTCCTGAGATGAACCTTTGTATCTCTCTGCATCTGAAAATACTGTAGACCAGGCCTGCCCAACAGGCAGACCGCTGGCTACTGGTAGCCCACGAAGGGTTCAAAAGTAGCCTGCCGGCCATCAATAAAAAAAGTGAGGGGACAAATTCTCCACCCCTCCCTCCCCCATCCCAAGGACCATCATTGCCCCAGCAAAGTTCTGGGTCTGCCAGCCCACTCTCTCAGCTGAGCGGGACAGTTCAAGGGCCATAGCACATTGAAATCTGTTCCCTCCAGAACAGATTAATTGGCTTTCAATGCATTCCTATGGGAAACTGCTGCTCTACTTACAAAAGTTTATACTCATGTGCTCGGAACGGATAAAATTCATAAGTACAGGTTTTAGTGTAGTAGCCCTCAGGCACTTTGGGCCAGAAAAAGGAGACCTTGGCCTGTTCAAAGTTGAACAGCCCTGCTGTAGACCACTTCCCTATGCTGAGTAGGATAAGGACAATGTTGAAACCAATCAGCTGTCCATCCCTCATTTTTCATTCCCCTAATTCCTAGGGCCTAACAGAGTACAGTAGATTATAAGGGTTTAGAAACAGAATAAAGAAAAGCCAAGATATAACCACCCAAGTCTCCTTAGTACTCTTTCCTTAGCCTCCCTCCAGTAAATGCACAGATTATGGCCTTGGAAATTAATTGGACCCAGATTGCCCATTCCATCCACAAAAGGCACCTTGGGATCCAGAAAAGCCTTCCTGTTGGAGGATGTGAATAGGAAGATAATCATCAACACTTTCCCCTCCCTGTATCAGTCCTCTGGTTCCACTTTTGTGCTGCCGTTTAAATCCCCCAAAGGTAACTTTTTTTGGGGGAGGTGCAGGAGGACAGACAAGCTGCAAACCTCATCCCCACAATTTACCCTTCCAACATAAGCAGAACTCTGCTTAGTACCACACTGGAGCCGACCCTATGACTTTACTCCTCGTGTTAAGCACAGTTGCAGGAAGGGAGGTTTTGGAATGGAGTGGTTGTAAAGCACAGCTCAGGTTTGGATAGTCTCCTTTCTTACATAATCTGGAGCAGCGGATTCCCCACAAACACTTTTTCTGGAATAGCTTTGATGTTGTTGTTATGGAAGCCCCTGTCGAGTAAAAAGACATTAGGGTAGTTAAGGGGTAAGACGTGGAATGGGCACTGCTTAAACACTGGAACAGGCTACCTTCATACAACACTGATTTTAAATATATACAGTTGTTTGAATCTTGCTTTTAACACGGGGCAGATGTGCAGCTTTCTGTTTTGCTGTGTGTGTTAATGACAGCGAGCTACTGCCAATCATCCTATTGCCGTAGAGACAAATCTGTCTGTCTGTCTGTCTGTCTATGAAATTTATATTGCAAAATCTCAGGGCATGTTGAATTGACAAAAATATTGCAAATGCGATAACCCATCAAATGCTTCTCATTTTTAAAATATCCATGCAACAAGGTAGCAGCCTTCATAAGAAGTTATTAAATGAGCTATATAACTTTTCTCACAAAAGTTATTCTGACAAATACTTGTCAAGAACACCAGAAAATATCTCAATGTCTTGCAGACAAGGGAAAAATGTTTGCAGCTTGTCATTCTTGCACGTAAGAACAAGACAAGGGAGGATTTAAACCTTCAGTTACAACAACAACCAAAAAAGAATGTATGGAAGCAAGGGTGGTAGATATCCTTTCTGTGTCTGGGAACCCCAGAATAGTGAAAACTTCAAACTCTATGCCATATCCTGGGAGCACACTAACCTGACAGGAACCAGAACACCTGCAACATCCCAGGTGGGTGAAATGTGGGATGTGGAAGCACTAGAATAGTTTGTGCCATCCATCATTCCCCAAAACAGGGCCATCTAAACATATTCCAAATGCTTAGAAACTTGTTACCCATAATGCATGCCCATCTCTTGGGAAGCCACATAAATGTCTGTGAGGCATGTGTTGCTGCACTGAAGAGGAATAAGCAAAATTTATAAGAAAAATGGTGAAAGAGGAATGCACATTAATGTTCGGAAAGTGCATTCCTCCCCATATGAAAACCCAGACTATCTCTTTAAGCATTGTTCCTACAGGATGTAAGAAGAAAAAAGCCTTACAGCTCTTGAAGTCGTCCGAGTGTCCTAATGGCCACCGGGAATTCCACCAGCTCATTATAGTTTAGGTCCCTGGGAGAGAAATAAAGGCATGGAGATAATTAAGAATGTTGGAAAACCTCATCAGCATGTGCCACATTCAGAAGGGTTGGAAACTTGCTTATTAGAGGCTAGAGACTGACATTCATGGACAGTCCCTTCATCCATGTGTGGAAAGACAATCTCCAGAGGGGTTCTGGAATGCTTCCTGCCAGGAGATTCCTCAGGCTTCAGTAAAAATGGGATCAGTTCCCTCCATGATCTTGCTCTGTTGAAACCATAGCATCCCTCTTAAAGGTACAACAGTTGTTTGTCTGGGACAATCTGACATTTTAGCAGCTTGTTTTGCTCTCATCACTGCCCTCTCAAGTATGTCTTCAAAATGCAGAGAAAACTTCTAAAGTCACTTTTTAAACATCACACTTTGTTCATTATACCCCTTTGCTTTACCAGTGTCGATAGAGAAGAAACTTTCTATAAGCAGGTTCTCAGGCACAGCATCTCCTTCCAGAATAAGTTATTCATTGCAATATTAAATAAAGCTACAGGCTGCAAATGCAATTGGCTGGGAATACATTTATTCTGCCATACAGTATCGCAGGGAAGGGCAAACACAACTCACCTACAGGAGCTCAATGCATCATGTAAAGACACAAGGAGGGGAATGAAACACATCTCCATCTCCTTGTTAGGAAGGTAATACATGAGCTAGTTCTGGAAAAAGACCATTCACTAAACATATAGTTGTCCCTTGTTCACACATTGCTTGTTAACACAAAGTACATGTAAATATGGTTGAACATAAATGGCTGATTTATGTTCCAATATTAAAAAGACAAAAATCATGACTATATAGGAGAACTACATAGTGTTGACAATGAAAAAATAGAAATTATTAAAGATTTTGCAATTGCATTCCTTGGTTCAGTCATCAACACAAATGGAGACTGCAGCCAAGAAATTAAAAGGCTGAGACTTGGAAGGGAAATAATGAAGGAATTAGGAAAAAATTCATCAAATGTAGGGAAGTGTCATTGGAGACCAAGACCACAATCATCCATAGTCCTTTGTTCCTCCTGACCACTACATTCAGATGTAAAAGCTGGATAGCAACAAATGCAGACAGTTTTCAAAAAATGATTCATTTGGAATACTGTGCTGTAACAGAGCTTTGCAGATACACTGAACTGCTAGAAAGATGAATAAATGGGTCCTAGAGCAATTTTCCTGATTCTCTGGAAAAAATGTATCATGCCAATAACGGTTGAAGGCAGCAGGAAAACCAGAACACCAAATACCAGAGCCTTGACTTTACAAGAGCTGAGCAAGGCTGCTGTGCACATAAAGTTTTGGAGACTGTACATTCATAGGGTCACCATAAGTCAGAGGCAACATAAATGAATGATAGGAATGTATTACAGTACTTCAGACTGCTCATGTTTCTTCCCCCATATTAGAACTCCTCTCTCTGTCATAAGAGTTCTTTAGGTGGGAACAAAACGGTGCAGCAAATGATTGGATGTAAGAAAGGCAGGATGTCAAAATGCCTGGATAAAGAGCTGGCCCTAGATATACCTGAAATGTCCAGGCCAACAGGAATTTGAGCAAAGATGTGAAGAAGAACTTGCTAAAATTAAGTGCCTCAGCAATATGACATTTTCTAGCAGGATGAGAAAGAATATGGCAATTAATATATAGGGTTGCATTTCATACATGTCTTTGTAAATCTGTCTCATAATCATACCTGGAGGGCAACATAGGGCAGCAGATGTATTTTTGAGAGATTCAAAAGAGGGATTTAGAGGCTGGCTGCTAAATTTCATTGATGAATTTTTTTTTAAATTAATGTTTACTTGGTGAGAAACACTGAGGATTGCCACAAACCCAAAGAAGCACTTAATTCTTGGCAGTGACAGACCAAAAAGGTATGAGGAGCAAAAATGCCTCTGATTTTTCTTGACCCCCTTTGATGTCACCTCCTATTTCCAAAGGAAATGGAAAATGAAAGAGCAAGAGAAGAAAGCAGGAGAACTTTCGAGAATATTTAATGAATATTTAATAAAATATTTAAAGAAGAGAAACATCCAAATTCCAAGAACAGTGAAGGAAACAGTGATAAAGAAAAATCAAGGGATGAGGTGACCAGAGGGAGGAATCTTGAGTATGAGGGGATTGAAGGGACAGTGAAATTAGGAAGTGCAAAATGGGACAGAACAAACTGGTCCACATGAACGAATGAAAGGGTAGAAGGTCAACAATGACCCTCTAAAAAGAATGATTGAATTTAACATTAACATAGGATGGACAACTTGCAAAAATAAAATCATTTTCAAGACTAATCTATGAATGTGGAGTACTGTGGAAAGCACAGGAAGCTCCTAGGCAACTAAGCAGTTTATTCAGTGAATAGGACAAATCTGCCATCCCTTCATATGTTCGATGCTAGAAATGCAAGTAAAAATAAAATGTCAATTGTTGGCTTGTGCAATTAGCCACAAGGAAGCTGCTTATTTACTTTTTCAGTTCTTCTTCCATGTTCTCTGTTTCAAGGGCTTCCTCTAATTGACATTGTTATTTTTGTTTGCATAACAAGGAACATGCAAGTACATACAGGAACCATTCTTCCTGAACAGCTATTGACTTTTTCACAATGATGCTAGTCTAGCTGGCTAAAGCCTCGGTGTCTGCTTGGCAGTAAGAAAATGTTTGTTTGTTTATTTTTTCCAATAGATCCTGCTGATTAGGGGAGTCATCCCTGAAATTGATCTGGGAATGCACTTGCTGGAGGGACATTTTTTTTGTCTCCACTTCCCCATCCTCTTTTAAACAGATGCAAACAAGTGGAGATGCACAAAAGACCTTTCTTCAAGTTTTTGATTGCAAAATGAAATGGAGTTTATGAGAAAAGTCAAATTAAATATTGAAACCATGCAAGAATGGTATGCACCTGCGGCTAAGATTGCAAAATGAGAGAGAGAAAAAGTCAAATTAAATATGCACCATGAATGGTATGCAGAGGGGAGTGTGAGTATATAGCCAAACAGCCCCATCTGAATCTAAGTCATATTTTACTAAGTCTTAATTTTTCTACTGCTGCACTGCATGAACGTGAAGCACTACTAAAAAGGAGAACATAATTGGACATGGTTCTTGGAATTCATGTAGATCAAAAGTTGCATATAAGCCAACAGAGTGATGTGGCTGCAAAAAAGACAATGCATTAACACAATAATAGTCTCCAAATCCTGTGAGGTACTATTTTTCCTCTATTCAGCAGACTCTTGAAGCTTCAGCCCTGCTATCTTGATTATTTCCAGAACCCTGCGACCTTGTAAGTCTTCCTGTTTGTGTCCTCCTCCCTGCCGGACTACGTTTGTGTGCTTCTTGAGATTGGACTGGCCGATGACTCTTTCTGTATCTATCGAACCCGGACTGGACTGACCATGTTCTTGGCTGCTGGAAACACCCTGGTCCTGGTCTCCCCTTGCAGATGTTCTGGTTGCCCTACACCACCACCACCACCACCCTGGCTGTTACAGTGTGCTGTGCCCAGTTCTGGACACCACATTTAAAGAAGGATGCAAAAAAAAAATCCAGAGCAAGTTCAGAGGCGGGCAACAAGGAGGATGAGGGGTTTGGAAGCCAAAGCTTGTGAGGAAAGATTGAAAGAGTTGGAGGAGACCGAGAGGAGCTATGATAACATTTTTCAAACACTGCACTTGAAAGGTATTTTGAAAGGGGCAGGAACTGTTCTCAATCATCCCAGAGTGAAGGACATGTAATAATGGGCTCAATCTACAGGAAGCTGGATTTAGAGTAAATATCAGCAGTACTACAGTGGAACCAATTTCCTCAGGAGGTGGTGAGTGTTCCATCGCTGAAGGCATTCAAGAGAAAATTAGACAACCACCTGTCAAATCTGACTTGGATGCCTGCCTTGAGCAGGAGGTTGATGGCCTCATAGGCCCCTTCCAACTCAATTACTCTATCGTTCTATGTGTTGTTTTCCCTTCCCACACCACTGAGGAACTAAAGCCTTCCCGCTCCCATATGTAGTTCAAGCGGCACTCTTGAAATTTACAACAGTTGTCCCCCGCCCTTTCGCGGTTCATATACTGCGGTCCCGTATATCGTGGGTCTGCAGTATATGAAAAAAGGCCCCTGGGGTAAGGAGGAAAGGCCTTCCCAGGCCTGTCAGAGACCCCAAAAGTGCTTCCCCGCAAACTGGAAATGACTTCCGGTAAACCAGAAGTGACCTCCAATCACTAGAACACACCTTGGGGGTCTCTGGAGGACTAGAAAGTCCCTTGCAGGCCTTTTTGGGGCAGCACTAGGCCTGGGGTAAGTACAAGAGCCACCAGGGAGCCCACCCAGTCCCGACCCGACCCAGCATTCGCATATTGCAGATTTTCAATTAATTGTGGGTTGGGTCGGGTCCCTAACCCCTGCAATAAGTGGGGGTTTACTGTATATTTAGTATAGTACTGTATTTGAGACTTCTTTCAGAATAATATTATAATTTCTGCTATCTAACTTTCCAATTTATTTCCTGGAAAAGAGGTACTAAAGCTCAAGTCTGTTGGAAAACCAGATGCTTCAGATCTAAAAAAAAAAAACAAAAAACAAAAAAAAAAACCTTCCCCCATCTCTAGCCCTTTGTACACTACCCCTAAACTCTGCCGCAAATGGCTCCCAGCTCCGGAGCTTAAAAATGTTTCCCTACCATCCCCGGAGTTTACAGGAAATTAAGTGCGACCATGCCCACTTTAGCGCATCCCAGCACACCTTTCAAGTACCTGCTCTCTGGAGGTGAAAATTCTTTGATGCAGTGTAACGATAGTGAGTGCGGGGCTCTCCTCGCTTCTGTTTGTTGTTTTTTGGCTCCCGCCCCTTTAAGAGCTACTTAAGAGACTGGAATGTTGCCGCGGCAAGAGCGAGAGGCAGAACGGAGGTGAGCCACGTCTCTTTTCTTCCTGTTTTTTCTCCCTCCCCTCACGCAGCAAGCAGTCAGGAGTGCGGAGGGGGTGGGAACGCAGGAACAGCGACAAACCCCTAAGATCTCTGGTCCGAATTTAAGTGGCCAGCGGATCTTAGGGGTTGTGTGAAAAGGCCCTCTAATATATGAAGTTGTTCTCTGCTTTACCCAGGGGTGAGGGATTTAAACCTGTTCCTGGGCACTTTGTCCGTATATCTTACTTTCTAGTTTAAAACCCTGGCACTTAGAACAGAGCTCATATGTTCTGGCACAAATTATGCCCCAGATATAACTGTAATGCAAAATTTGCCTGACTTCCATGCTTCTCTGCAGCTATCTCTGTGTGGATGGAGGCTTAGTAAAGTCATAGTAGTTGTAAACGTCTTTATATTCCTTTAAAGATTTCCTGGACTGCCAAATTAAACTATGAGAAATAATTCTGCATTGGACGTGTACACTCTTAGACAAGAAAATGATAATGTAATGCTATGACTCAAAAAAAAAAGGAAAATTAGCAAATTACAGTGAGGAACTGTCCTCCCCCCCCCAGAGAACTCCAAATAGAAAGAAGTAAAGGGAAAATGAAAAGAGGCTATTATTATCCATCTCAACAGGCTTTCTGGAGCCAGTCATCCTGCCAAGGGTAGTGGAGAATGGGTGTGAGAGGCATGACCATAAAACATTTACTTGCTTAACCGCACTCAGAACTGCCAGGTCAGGTTCTGCACCTACTACTGCTTTCAAAATAGGAAGCTCCTAAAAAGTCTCCTGGAAAACAAACACGCCATCTGAACTTCACATTGTTCTGGAGGGCCTTCATCCATGGACCCATATTTAGAATGCCCCAATCAATGTTTGTTTAGGAGTAAAAGTAAATTGATAATAGGCAAATGATGATTACCAGACTGCCCTGCCAGAGTGATTTTTCTGAAGCAATGAAACACAGTCAGGAACTATTAATAACTTGTGAAAAGCCAGGAAGAAAGAGAGAGAAAAACAGAGAGCCTCAGCTCAGTTTTCTGCCTCTCAGAGAGGCTATTAGCGGTCCTGCCTAAGAAGCCAAAAGGGGGAAATTATATGGAACTGTAAATTCTTCGACAGAACATGACAAATTTGCAGCTAATGAATGTACAGATGCAGTATGAACAGCAACTGGAGCTGGAATCTCTCTGGTTATTTTCATCTTCTGCCAAGCTCTTTCCAGGAATTCCGCTTGTCATTTTAATTCCATGACTACCTTCGTCCAATAATAATGGGGAAAGGCTCCTTAGCATGTCCAGACTTTTTGTTCGGGTGTAAGTTTTTTTTTTTTTTTTAATCACTGCCAACTTCTGCTCTTTGTCCTTAGTTGAATTTTTTTTGTCTGCCCATGAGAATCATGCAGGATAGCTTTAGTGAAAACTTTTTGGAGATAGGCATGTGTCAACAGCTGGATAGTGGAAACATTGATTAAGGGAGAGCTAAGAATAGAAAACCATGGCAGATAGAGTACCTAGAGCTAAAAGCAAAACACAACACCATTTTCCAACCAAGAAAGCCTGGATACACAGGAGCCCTAATTTACTCATGTTAAGAGGTTCTAGAAGTTGTTATTCCAGGCTTGTTATCATAGAGTAGTAAATCCCGTCTGAACAAACAAAGAACACGTGTATTTTTGCCAAGTACTTCCAATGACTATTGGAGTCTCACTCTTGTGTCATTATGAGATAAAACCTCACTCTCTAACAGGCCTATTTTTGTTCAGAGTTTGAACAAGTTACTGTTTTGGCCACACTGTCTATGAGATTCTGAGAGTTGTGATCCAAAAAAGAAATTCTGCCAAGCTCTACTTTTATTTGCTCAGATATCAATGGATGAAAGAAGTGAATTAAAAGTCATCAGTCTTACTGTCAACTGAAAGAATCATCTATCTGTTTCTTCACTAGCTGAAATCTAGCAGTACATTGCAATTAAAGAAGGCCCACTGAATTAGTAGCACTTATAGAGGAGTTGACTCGAGTCATCAGCCCAACTGAGTCAATGGGCCTAGCCCATTGCCACTCATAACTGGTTTTCAGCCAATGAGTAAATCAGGGGTTGAAGAAGGAGGTTTATATAATTATTTACACAACAATGTCTGTGAAGATTCTCAGTCATCCAGGTTGAGTTTATCTGGAAGTTGAGTCATGGCAACTGGACTTCTTTTCTTGAAAGAGTTATACAACAATACAGTATTAGGAAGTTTGAGCAGACTTTCTGTTTATACTCTTTAGAGACTATGCCAACTTCCTCCAACTTGGAACTCTCCATGTATGTTGGGCTATGCTCCCACAATCATTCTCAACCATTAATGATGGTGGCTAGGTATGTTGAGAGGTATAGTGAAATCTTTGGAAGATAAACCTGGACTAAACCATTTTTCTGCCCCTGTATGCTGATTTGACTCTGTGGACACTGCTCTCTCTCTCTCTCTCTCTCTCTCTCTCTCTCTCTCAATGTAAACTGGATTCTCCAGTGCTTTCCCTGGTTTCTTAAGAATATGCAGACAATCAAAATATCATGTCCTCTTTTCTTCAGAAGTAGGTGCCATATTTACAACCTTATTGTATCCCTGGTATGCGGAATAGAGTGAGTTCATCAAAGTATTCATGTGGAAATTAGGTAGTCTGACAAATACAAAGATTTTCCTGTTCTGAGGCAACACCCAAAATAACAAGGGAGGCACAGCAGTAGATGAAATTAATTACTAAAATGGATGGAAATGAAGCTGTTGCTCTGAAGGTGGTTTATAGGTAATGTTCTACTACTAGGAAGATTTCTATTCCATACATTGTTTCACAGAGCATGACAACCACTGCAGCTCACATTGCTTAGAGGCGAGAAATCATTTCTTCTCTCTTCTTCCCACACTTGGAACAGTCCTGGAATAACTGCTCCTGAGAACATCTCATTTATAGGAGCAGCTGTCTCTTCTGTCCCTTCAGGCCATCTCCATCATGCTAAGGCTCCTTTTCCCCTACGTTTTTGGGTAAAATGTCTGTTCTCAACTGTGTATTCTCTAGCTGAGGAAGCTTCTGAATTCCATGTGGTTTCAATTTTGTCTGAATTTATTTAACAAGCTTGGAATGGGCCTTAGGAGGAGCTGGACTCTCCTGGGGGGGGGTCCTTCTCTGAATAGATGCAAGATGCAAAAATATGCATGAGAGAGAGAGAGAGAGAGAGAGAGAGAGAGAGAGAGAGAGAGAGAGAGAGAGCAGATCGAATGACGATTAAACAGAAAGGCCAGACTCTTCTTCAGCACTGGCATAGCACATACTCTCCCATGCAGCTGCTGATGCTGGATGTTCTCAGCTAGTTGCCCAAGTGGAACAGGTTAATAGGATTCTGCACAAAAAACTATATTACTAGCTACATGGTACTGAGTGATGCTCATAATTATAAATATTGCTTAGGGGAAAAGGGATAGATATACCTGCACCACGCTCTGTAGTTTTACTTTTTCTTTTCTTTTTGATGGTGCACTTTTATTTTCTGTGTCCATATAGAAATTAAAAGGGGTCATGATTGTCAATATGATCCTTTCTTGATAAAGGATCATTAATTACTGCTTTTAAATCTTGTAATAGACAAAAATATTTTGCCAGAACTTTCAGATCAGCAGGTTTGGATGTGTGCATGATGTGGAGATGTTTGCTGTTGTTATGTGCTGTCAAGTTATGTCTGACCTATGGTGACCTTATGAATGAGTTATTTCCAAAGGTCTCAGGGAGTTTTAGTCTAAGAACATCTGAAGATGCACGGTTGGGGACCACTGCTTTAGGAAATGAATCCATCTTGTATTTGGTCCTCCTCATTTCCTGTGGCTTTCAGCCTTTCCCTGAATTACTGTGTGTTTTCTATAGAAACCTGCCATTTCATGAAGTTCCCAAAGTTGGACAGCTTCAGTTTCAACATATTGACCTCCAGAGACAGTTCAGACTTAATTTGCTCTAGGAATCGCTTTTGAGCAAGCCAGAGTATCTGCAAAATTCTCCTCCAGCGCATTTCAAACAAATTGATTTTTTTGTATTCTCGAAGGCTTTCATGGCTGGGATCTGATAGATGTTGTGAGTTTTCAGGCTGTTTGGCCATGTTCAGGAAGTTCTTTTCTTCCAGAAAACTTCCAGAACACAGCCAAACAGCCTGAAAAACTCACAACAGCTATCAAACTGATTTTTTTAAACTCATGATTTTGTATCTTAATATTCAGCTACAGCCCTGCATCAGCACTTTCTTCTTTACTTTTACTAAAGTTGTTTCAAATCATCATGCTTTCTGCCAATGGTGTCATCCACATAACTTAAATTGTTGATGGGGAAGTGCCATACATAGAATAGTTTAGAAAATTCTGACTGCAAAATGAGCAAATATCCATCTTCACTTACTACTGATGAGATCACCGTAGAATAGATAGAAAAGTCTGGATGTATCTTTTCCACTCATCTTATAACATAGGGACTGGGGCAGCAAAGACAGCATAGACTAGGACAGTAGTGGTGAATTTTAGGCCCACCAGATGTTTTGGACCACAACTCCCACAGGTGTTTGTCATTGGCAATACAGGCTTGGAATTCTGGGAGTTGTGGTCCAAAACATCTGGAGTGCCAAAGGTTCACCACCACTGGACTAGGAGATACTGATTAGGACTGGAATGAACAACAAGATGTGTGACACACTAGTTAGGACTGGAATGAACTATAAGATGTGTGATATACTGAGTTATTGCTCTAGGTTTTGGTATAAAATAAAGAAGTAAAAAATTTTTCAGATCAACTGTACCTAAGGGATGTTCTACATTTGTGCAGACATGATGAAATGTTTTGAGGATACGGACAATCACCTTCAATAAGATATTGCAAAGATGGAAGGCAGTGTCTGAAGAATACTGGATCTGTGAGATTCAACGTTGTTAGGAGAATATAGAAGGGAGAAGGTTCACATGGGAGATGTAACTAAGTTTTCTTCTATCTTCTATATCAGAAAATCCTGAATTTTGTATACTGTCTAGGTACAACAAGCCATTTCAATTTTTGCCAAAGAGATCTCCAGTCTAGGTTGTTAAGTTGGTGTCCACTTGGGCATGTAGGGAGGCACAGCCAGTGGAGCACCAGAGGGGGAGACAACTACATCTAGTTTGCTAACTAGCTCCCACCTCTGAAAGACCTAAATACATGTCAGCAACATGTACTAGTTAACAAAACATGAGTTTCTGTCACACCAGCTTCTGAGCTGGGGGGAAAGGTGTGGTACCACCATCACCTATTAAGTCACCACATCTTTCCTTTTATGTTTCCCACTCATTCCATAAGGAGTTTAGCTCCAGGAGAACAGCTAGCAGGTTCAGACACATCATGCAAACAATGTGGCCATCTGATACGTCAATCTGCTGAATCCCCTACAACTAATCATGGATTTTTGATGTGTCCCTGAGGGCTACGTAGATTGCTAACGTTTGAACACCACCTTTAAAACCTGGATAGTATCTGTGAAGAAACATCAGGCAGCAGTTAATTCTTTTAGACCTCTAACCACTGGTACGACTAAAGATTATACTCCACCAACACCTGTCAAATTCTATCAGTTACCAAACAACACACACATTCCTTCACAGCTTCTATCACAGAAGTATAAACTTTTTTTTAAAAAAAAGAATGACATGAGATTCACATCCAGGATGTGACCAATGGAAGGCCTATTTTATCTTCAATGGATGAATTAATCCTCTTCAGTCAGCAATGCTTAGAAAAATTGTAGAATTGGCACAGACCAGGAATGTCTGAGCTTTAACCTCTCCTGTTTCTCTTCTCATAACAGTGTTGTTCCTTTGCCAGATTTCTGCCCATGTGTCACAATAATCTCTCTGTGTTTTATGCCCATGCTCACATTATTATGCCTTGTTCCATTCCTGGAGGCACAAGAGTTCAACTCCTGTCCCATATTGTCATGATTCCACTTTCTCTCTATCTTGCGCTAATTTCAGGTCATATGAGGAATCTGGAAACGTCATCTCACATCTAAATCTGAACTTTTGATAGAATAGATTCAAGCATATATTCTCTCCCTCTTTAAAAAGATTTAAACTGATTTGTTTAAAACGCTGTCGTATAGCTTATGATCAGGTATATTTCTGTATGTTTCATTTAGCAACATATTTAAGGTCAGAAAACAAATTTCTTTTGGATGTGGTCTGTGAAAATTAGTAAAACTTAGTTGAATCTAAACAATAAACTTGAACAGTGGTGGCTTTTGGATCACCTAAAATCTGGGGGTTCCCATTTGTATTTTTATCCCTAATTTAAACTGTAATCATTGTGTCATGGAATAATTGAGTTAGATAGAAGATAGAACTGTGATTATTGATACTTATTTGTTTGTTGTTTTATTTTCTATTTGTTTCATATGTATTCACTTAATTATTGCTCTTTTTGTTTATTTTCACAGTTGTTAAAAGTGGCCTTGCTGCCAGATGGGCAGTATATAAATCCAATAAATAAGTACACAAATAAATACAATTAAAGGCTAACAGGTCCAACCACCTGCTCAATACAAATATCCAAATCAATGTTTGTCCAGTTTTCTCTTGACTGCCTCCAGAGTTTTGAGTGCTCACCTCTTCCTTGTAATCAGTTGGTTCCATTGTTACACTGCTTTAACAGTTAATAAGTTTTTCCTGATATTCGGTTATATATAAGATATGTTGCATTGATAATATTAATGCAGAAACAGATGTGCAAATGATAATGCAACGGTATGTTTGTGTCCAAATAGGCAAGTTTTAGTCAGTAAATAATTGTAAATGGACAGATCACAGGGATTCATGTGTCCCCTATCACCACAAAGACAACTCTCCATGCTTTGTAAATCACACATCTGCCACCCTGCTTGATAAACCTCCCATTTTACTGCTTCCTTAGAACTAGAGAAACATGATTTGACAATCACCTGGAAGACCAGGTGTGGAGAAATGCTTCACACACAATCACATGTACATATGTATTGTAATCCATGGTTTGTATATTGAGAAATATTTTTGATGGCTCCCAATGTTTCAAAGCCTTGTATCATTGTATCATGTTTGCCTGCTTTACAATAATTGTAGATGCTTTTTTTGATAGGCTTTGACAGATACATTTATTTTAAATGATTAGGCACCGGAGTCTGGTGGCTATAAACTTTAGCCATCAAGAGAAATGCTAATTAACTGATGGTTGATAGAAAAAATGATGGGAGCTGAGAAGTGATGAGGAGGCAAGAGAGTGAGGGAAAATGTAGGCACAGGTGGCCTGAATACTAAGCTGTTGTCTCATTGTTAGCTCTAATGGTGCTACTTAGCTGGTGAAGATCAGTTTGCAGGTGCTATGTTATGCCAGGAGAGTGCCCTCTGCAAAAGTCATTCCCAAAAGAAAATTGTAAGTGGCAGAGATCCATGGGTGATTGCAGCTAAAAACGTGCTTTGCGAGGGTTTTTTTTTAACCCGCCGCCGTGCAAATTTAAAAAGGGAGATTGAGTGTCAGGTGTGGGTATGTACCCTTACCTCGTGTACTTGAAGGGACGCTGATTACCCCCCACCCTCTTGACAATGTGGAGTTGTGTTTTTTTCTTTACTTAGAAATTTAATGACCAGCGGCCACTATTTAGGCTCCTTTTAGGGTGTTTATACACGACCCCTAAGCTCCGCCACAAATGGCTGAAAGCTCCTGACCTTAAAAATGTTTACCCACCAGCTCCGGAGTTTGCAGACAATTAAGTGCGAACCTGCCCACCTAAGCGCGACCCAACGCACTTTTCTTGTACCTGCTCTTTGATGGTGAAAAATATTTGATGCGGAGAGTGCCTGAGCTCTCCTCGCTTCTTTCTGTTGTTTTTCTTTTGCCTCCGCCCCTTAAAGAGGAACCAGGAAGTAAACGGAGGTTGGAGCAACTTTCCCCGGCACCGGAGGTAAGGCTTTAGGGTTCTTTTGTCCTTGTCTAAGGCTTTTTTCCCCTCCCTCCCCTCACACAGACAGAACAAAGAAGTGCGGAGCGGGTGGGGACGGAGGAACAGCAACGAACCCTCAAGATCTCTGGTCCGAATTTAAGGGACCAGCGGATCTTAGGGGTCATGTAAAAAGGCCCAAAGTGACACAACGCACGGTCAAAATTTCCTTCGGAGTCCAGAAAAAAACAGGTTATGGAGAAGCAAAGTGTGTCCACAAAGATGTGGAGCCATGATGTATTACTTGTGAAATTAAACCAAATAAAAATAATAAGGGATGGGAAAATCAGCTGTCGCTGTTGAACTCTGTGACCCAAATAATGAAACCAAAAAGCAGACAGTGGCATTTTGCTGGCTGCCTTATGTTGGCTGCCCCCCCCCAAAAAGCAAAAAGGCAGCAGTTGTGGAAAGCAACCATCCCAAAAACCAGGGGTGGATTTTTAGGCGCTTGCAGATGGGGGCAAGGGAAGGGACGTCATTACTGGTGTGGCATAAGGAGCATGAAGAACAAATAGAAAGTACCACAACACGATCCTGAGAACATCGCCACCATATGGAGACTGGCAGAGGGCAATGTTTTTTTCAAAGTAGTTTTAAAAACTGAAGTGCCACCTGGTGGACAAGAACGAACCGGAAACGGGATGACACTGTTTGGGGGCTTATTTGAATGATAAGAAGGCAAAAATGGTGACAGAACCAATGCTTGTACTTGTGAATGTGAAATTTCGAAATGCAGCTGTCAACAAACAAACAAAAAAGGAATGTAATGCCACAACGAGCGGAAAACAGCACACGTTGCGTGACGAGCCTTACTTCATGGGCTCTCATCTCGAAACAAGAACTGAGACAAGAGGATTCCCAAGGCCAGGGAGAGGTATGGCTCATCAAACTTTGGTCCCAGTTCAGGGGGCGTGGTCGGGACAAACTCCCGCTGTCACGCAATGGACATGCAGTCACATTTTTTTGTACCGGTCCCAAGCAGGACGGCGAACCACGATGAGAGGGACTTGAGTTAGAGTCACCTAAACTATCAAGCAGCCAGAAGTATGGCAAGAGGAACTTTCATGTTATGAAGGTATTACATTAAATAACTGGTCCTCATTATGAAACTATTTTACTGAGTTAGGTGCTGATTCTAAGTAGAAGTCCATTAGAGATTTTTGAGGGGGCGAACGTCATTGAAGCCTTAAAAATAATTCAGTCACATTAAAAACCTGGAAAGTACCAATTTCCTGTACATGCAAACTAGACATAGGCACGACTTGGCGAAATTCTCGTTTCGGGGTAATGACAATTACAGTCGAACTTGAAGCCTAAAGAAAAATGATTTTCAGTCCATTTGACAAGCGGCACAGGAAAAAAGTTTTAAAAATAAAAAACCCTGATTCCCGGCCAAAAATGAGGCGAAAATATGGCTGCCTGAGGGCACCTATCAGAGGGGTGGTTTCTGGGGGGGTCCCCGGCCTCCCCCTCCCCTCCCTCTTCTGGGCGGCAGAGAGAAAAAGTTTAAAAAAACCCGATTCCCGGCCAAAAAAGCAGGTGAAAATATGCCTGCCTCAGTGAGGGCACCTACCAGAGGGGTGGTTTCTGGGGGGGGTCCCCGGCCTCCCCCTCCTCTTCTGGGCTGCGCAAAGTGCGCATCCTCGTCGAGTCGCCATGCCAATTCGCCAAGCGGCGCAGCACAGAAAAAAAGTTTTAAAAATAAAATAAAAAAACTGATTCCCAGCCAAAAAAGCAGGCAAAAATATGCCTGCCTCAGTGAGGGCACCTACCAGAAGGGTGGTTTCTGGGGGGGGTCCCCGGCCTCCCCCCTCTCCTCTCCTGGGCTGCGCATCCTCGTCGTCTCGCCAACTCGCCATGCCATGTGGTGCAGGCGGGGGATCCAAAATGGGGCGACCACAATATTTAATTTGAAATCGCGTGGTCCAAAGCACCACAGAAACATGCGGAAATAGCTATTTTAAAACTGCCTGAATTTTTACAGTAGCAGCAGTGGGTTTTTCTTCCATCAAAACGTCTCCATTGATTTTATTTTATTTTATTTTTATTTTTTTTTTACACCTGCGCAATGATGGGCTGGCCATGGGAGTGGACCATGCAATTTTTTGGAGCCATTCCACCAATTGCATGGCCACTTGGCCAGGTTTTGACTGAGACTTCTGGGATGTGCCAGTCGGGCATAAAAAGCCACTAACCCTAGCCCGAACCCTAACCCTAACCCTAACCCATACGCCAGTACACTGTCCTTCTTAGTGGGTCAGAGAGGCACCCAGAGGTGCACCCCAGTAACTCACCCTAACCTTACCAGTAACCCTAAGCCTAGCCCTTGCGCTAACCCCTAACCCCAAGCCAGATCTGTGTACTCACATTGCACTACAGCAAGTACACTTCCCTTCTTAGTGAGTCACAGCGGGCGCCCATAGGGGTCCTCTCTCACTTCGTTCCCCAGCCCAAGTGCACTGCAGGCAGTGAGTCACAGAGGCACCCGAAAGAGAGGTGCCTCTGCCTGCTGCAACTGCAACTTAATGGTATGCATATCCAATTGGCTATGCATGCCATTTTGTAGCGGGCCAGAGGAGGCACCCACCCCAGAGAGGTGCCTCCAGGAGCCCGCTTTCCCTTCATGGCGGGCCAGAGGAGGCACCCACCCCAGAGAGGTGCCTCCAGGAGACCCCCCCAAAAAAACCAGTACTAATGACAGATGAAAATCCGACAAACGAAACGACAATTTTTTGGAAAATTTCACGAAAAACGGAAACGAGCTGAAACGGGCGGCTCCGACACACGACAACTCGAAACGTAATTTTTCCTGGTTGTGCCCATCTCTAATGCAAACTATTATTTTAATAAATAGTTTTATTTCAACATTCATACTGATTGCAGTAATGGTATCTATCCTACCATGTTTCTCGAATGGTTCAGGGGTGGTGGTAGTGATAAGAACTGGAGAACACTGAACTATTATTATAAGGAGTTATATTGGGACTGAGATACAAATATTTTTAAAGTATAGACATATTTTAAAAATATATGCAAAATGAGCCTGAAGAAAATATTTTCCTTTTCCACAAGGTATGCTATGCAGACAAAGAACCAGTGAGTGGCTTATGAGCTGTGAAAGCCAAGCCTAAGTCAAGTTCCCCAAACTTACTTTTTGAACTACATATCTCAGAATCCCACAGTAGTAAAAAAGTAACTTTCCCAAGCTCTGCTCCAAGATTTTGGAAAGCTGCAGAAAGCTACCAGATTTCTCTGGAACAGAATTGGGAAAGGTCAATAGCAAAACCAGGAAATCTGGGTGCTAGTTGGCATGCTACAAAAGCCCTATAATGTACAGTGGACCCTTGTATAACAAACGGTCTGTACAACATAAAACATTCTGGAGATAGGGGAAATTTGCTTCACAGAATTTCTTTTGGAACAAATCAACTCCTTTATACAAGGTACCATTGTAATATGCTTTCTTTCCAAATTATGCCATGACTGCTGATTAAAGCACTGTTTTAAAATAACATTGTTACTCAGCAGATTTATATTTCTCCAAATGCTTAAGATCCAATACTCAGCAATAGCGTTTGCAGCAGCAACAAACTCATGGGACTTGATGCTGGGAGAGTAGTTTGAATTTTACAGATCACAGATCAGGTTCAGGTGTTTAGCTCAGAAGTACCATCAATCTGGCTGTCACAAAAGTATGTTGTTCCTCCATATGGTTGCGGAGCCTAATTGTAACTCAGGCTCTGGTTCTCACTTGCCTCACGTCCTTCCATCTTTTGCATCTAATAAAACAAACTGACAAAGCTTTTGCAAATATTCATTCAAATTGAAGTAGTAGGAATCAGATGTGAGAAGAGTTAAGAAACATGTTTTAAATTATGAAAGTCCATGAAACTTAAAATGAAAGGTAAAAACAAAAAGCTATAAATCCTTCACATACTACTCCTGATTAAAGAAATAATGTGCCATTATTTTCAAGGCTGTAGTATTTTCTTAGACAGAGTGGAATGTAACTATAGGCTCTAATCCAACACATCCCTCTTTTTTGCACAAGGGAACTTTTGCTGTTTTTCCAAATGTATTGCTAGTCCTTAATTATGTTAAAGGATGTTTGCTTCCTGAGCTTTTTCTCTAAAAATATGTTTCCTGTTTCTGCATGATAATCTTGAAGTCTGTATACTGTTACTAAACCAGAAACTCTACCTTGTTTACTATACAGTAGTTTGGATGGTTTCTGTTTTCAGGTTTTATTTCCTTGTCCACCCACCCCATATTCCCAGTGGGAATAATTAGAATCCACTTGGGTGTCTTTGGTTGTGTGACAAAAACTCAGAATATCTGTATATTTCAAAAAAATATACAGATTTATTTTCCAACATTTTATGACTATCTCAACAGTGCATTTTAAAAGCTGAAGAGACATGAACACTCAGAAGTAAATCCCATTATTTTCAAAGCATCTTACTCTTAGGTGAAATTATATTGTCCTTTCTCTCAATAAATTCATAACAGCTTCTATGAAATTCTCAAGATACTGTTACAAAGAGAGAAACATATTTGTCATCTGCCTCAGTTCCCACTGTTAAAATTTAGAAGACTCCTCCCACCAGCACCAGTTTTAGTATTTTCAGAACATTTATGTCTTTACTTTCTGTTTCAAGAGTTCTTGTTAGCAGGATAATATGCTACACCTTTATTAGACTACTAAAAATATCAAACAATTAATGTAAGGTTTTGTGGTCTAAAAATCACTTATTCAAGCATGCACCCTTAACTTGTGGACAGTGCCAAAGCTTGAAAGCCTCAAAATTCATGGCCAAAAAATTGCTAGGCATTCATTTATAATTTTCCAGCACTGTCCACACAAGTTATGGAGTATGCCAGAAGAAGAAAATTTTAATCCACAAAAGCTTGCATCAAATGTTTGATATTTTAGTGGTATAATTAAGATGTCACCTTCTTCTACATCTGTAGTGTGAAGGGACCACTTGAATCATAGAATCACCATAGAGCTGGAAGGGACCTTGGAGGTCTTCTAGTTCAACCCTCTGAATAAGGCAGGAGACCTCATAACTGGATTCCTTCATTTTGTTTTGTTTGGGGGCTGCTTTTGTTTTTTGTCTGAAAGATGTCTACTAAGGTAGTTTGCAGACCTCCCCACCACCACCACTGGTGATGAGCAGAGTATTCATGTCATCCCCAACCAATAAAACCTTTAAAACACAGTATTCAGCACTGCACTCTAATTTAGGAAAATCTAATATGAGCCATAAAATATACTAGGGTTGGGACCCCTTTGGGGGTTGAATGACCATTTCACAGGGGTTGCCATGAGCCAGTGAAGAAAAGGGCACAAATGTCTTGGGTCTGGAGGGGGAGGGCGGAGGGGGAAAGTGAGTTACCCCTTGATAGGTTGCAGGGGATGTCAGTCAATGGCACTGGAGGCTGCGAATGGCTGCTGTAGAGGGAAGTTCTCTATGGCACCTGCGGCATTGGCCTGCCAAAGGGGGCTTGTGGCCTCTTCCAAGCAGGGCAAGGGGTCACCACAACATGAGGAGCTATATTAAAGAGTTGAGGCATTAGGAAGATTGGGAACCACTGTACTAGATGATCTTGAGTCAGTCGTTCTAGCTTTGCATAGCCTGCTACACAGGATTTTTACATTTTCTATATTTTCTATATTGCTTAAATTATTGCTTGCTAAATTTAAATAAGTTTTGGCTTTTAAATGAGAACAAATGAATTCAAGTCCTTTGGCAAAAGAAATTGCCAAACAGCCCTCTGATTTTGAGTATTGCAGCTTCATTCATAATCCATTTACATCTATTTAAACTTGAAGCCAGTTCTGTCCTATTATAAACAGTGGTGTCCTATAAATGTAAAATTGAGTATTTTCAGCGGAGCTAGACTATCGAAATGTATTTTGGCTTTGCTTCTTCCAGTCTTTATTGGATGTAGATCTCCGATTTCAGAGACTGAAAAAGCAGTGTGTTCTTTTAAGATGGTGTAACCCATGGAGTAGAAAAAACTGGTTTATTATGACATAATTAATTTTATACATATTTGTGAACATAACATCCTTAAGAGGGTGCTGTCCCCTTAAGAATCTGCAGGCCATCTGTCCCTGCCCAGTCTGTCTGCCTCAGGGAGATGCTGCTGTCCAGTCAGGCTGAATAATTACATGATCGGGGTAAAACAGGCACTGCACAGAGAGATGTAAAGAAAAGAGCATGAAGTTCTAATAGCATATAATTTTGAAGTTTACTAGAGTGACGAGGATCACTGTTATTTTAGAATTATATTTTTTGGAAGGGGAATTTGTCAAAATTTTCTTGCCAAGAAGTGAAGAAAATTGTGGACCCCTTCAATAAACACATACATCCACAGTGGCAGGGGAGTTCCACCAGGTGACGTCACATTGATGTACAAGAGTGAGCCTATTTATGCCACTTTTTATGTCCACTTTTCCTGGAAATACATCAAGGGAAAGCAGCTCTCATGGTAAGGAGCACCATCTCTGCCTGCTCTATATCTGGTACAGAAACAGGGCGGATAGCTAGCCTATCAAGATAGCCACACAGTGGTGGAAATGATCACATTTGTGTATTTGTTGAATTCAAATATTTAATATATGAGTGCCAACATTGGCCCACTGAGACCAGCCAACAAAAAACCTGCAGTGTTCCTATCATAGCATCTTTATGTGATGCCAGTTTCTCCAGCTGTGTAGAAACTTTCATGAATTTAGCCATCTTCAGAGAAAATATATCAATTTAAAGAATATGTCTTATGGAGAATGCAGACTTGATTGACATTGCTTCTTGCAGTACTGTGATCACATTCATGTGCAGTGGAAATTGCACAATGAAGTCCAGTCACCACCAGGGTGCATTTAATACATTTGAGTCTGTGACACAAGTTAACGGCTGGAACAAAAATATTAAATTGGATAAGATTAGATTTAGTCTCTATACATCAGTCTCTGTGTTAGTCATATTGCAAAGAATATGAGGATAGAGCAAATTATATGGTATGTTTAAGTTGTCATTGTTGAATTATAAGTGCAGGATGGGGGTAATTTCTTCCATTATTCTTATAAGTGCTATTTTTATACAGTATTGTACATCATTTTGTCTTGTTTCATTTTTCTCTTCAGTTACATTCAACCCTATAACAGAGGTTGCCTTCTTTTGCATAACGTTCCCACCCTCCTATACTTCCAGTATTGTCTTCACATCTAAGCCGGGCTTTGGCTTTATTCTTGTGAGTATGCCTTTGTTGTTTCCACACCATTTCACATGACAGCTTGAACTATGTGATTTAATGTCAGTCTCAACAGATGGCTTGGCAAGAAGTTTCAAAAACATAGTCATATCCACCAGTTTCTCAGAATAAAGCCTGGCTCTGTGACCACTGTGCCCTTAGGGCAGTGCAGCTTATTCCTTGTATGCATTGTCTTCTCTCCCTAGGTGAACTAAATAGGCTCCTTAACAACTTCCAAAGGAAATGTGCCAAACCACATAAAAGAAAATGAACCTGGAGCTTTCCTTCTTTCTTCCTGCTATCTTACATGAGAGAGGAATAATAGAATCATAGAGTTGGAAGAGACCTCAAGGGTCAAAGCAAAGCAAAAGCAAAGTATTCTGGTTATATACCGCCCCATACCACTTCAAGTAATCTCTGGGTGGTTTACAGTTTTTAATCACAGTATGCAGGCTACAGATTGCATCCCCCAGTAAGCTGGGTACTCATTTTACCGACCTCAGAAGGATGGAAGGCTGAGTCAACCTTGAGCCTGTTACGTGGGATTGAACCCAGGTCGTGAGCACAGTTTTACCTGCAGTACAGGCATTTAACCACTGTGCCACAGGGCTTGTCCAATGGCTTAGTTGCACGATTGGGGGTTGCTAAATGGAGAAATACCTTTCCATTCAGCTGTGCAGTAATGGACCTCACTGTAATTTGTCCATCAGCCAACTGCTCAGCACCACTTCTGTTGTTTTCCAGCATTGGCTTCCTACCGACCTGGTGTGAGATAGGCCCTGCTAAGATGTACAGTACTATATGTATCCCTTCTACATAGAGGGCAGTGCCAAACCACATGTTCATCTTTTGGGACGTGCTTCATGGCAGGAGTTTGGGGAACCAGTCTTCCTCAAGCCAGCAGTAGATTAACTGGACTACAATTCACATCATTCCCATTTCCACTATCAACTATCATGCTGGCTAGGACAGAAGGGAGCTAAAGTTTAACATATCTGAAAGATGCCAGGCTGAAACCATTTGGTGTGCCCTGGGCAAAATCCAGTTGCCTAATTATTCACATAGAAGACAAAACTACATAACTTAACAGTGTCACCTTGCTGACAATTAATGCTATAATTCCATAGAAAATTGCAACTGGAAAAGACCTGTTGAATCAATGGGGACTTGATGGGTCAGCTTCTTAGAAAGTTCCACTGATTCAGTGAACCTGCTCTAATTCTGACTTGTTATTGGATTTCAGCCAACGAGTGGCCACTTGGATTTTCAGGCACAAGCCAAACTGCCAGTGAAAAGCCATTGGAAGTTGCACCATTTGCCTTTCGCAGGAATATCTACAGGATTTAGACCACTGTGTATTAGAGCTATGCAGTGCAAGTCCTTGTATACTCAGAAATGAATACAGCTGCTGCATTAAGACTTACTCTCAAAAAAGCGGATACAAGTTTTCAGCCCAAGAAGACTAAATACGTCTATTGGTTTCTGGATGAATGAAGATTTTAAGAGGGTAATGTGAGAGTTTGACTCCTGGCTGGATAACTCAGTGAGTTAGATATGAGGCGAGAGTTCAATTCTCAACTGTGCCTCCAGGAAGCAAAACCAGCCTGAATATTCTTTTGGAATCGACACAGTCTCAAGATGCCCCCAGAAGAAAGGAATGGTAAACCACTTTTGAGTAATCTTGTCCTAGAGACCCCTAATTGATCATCATCATCATCATCATCATCATCATCATCATCATCATCATCATCATCATCATCATCATCATCACACGAAAAAGTATAGGAGGTGCTTCAAGGTGTCATGCCATATCTGTGGAATTTTAGAGAAGAACCTGCTAATGATGTTTTCCATGTGTATTATCCATCTACTCTGTATTGCCCATGGATTTCTTCACCTACTCTCCATATTTCTAGAATATCTAGTAAAGAAGAAAATTCCACAGTAGAAACACCCTATGTCAGTAAAATAAAATCTGTACAAACAACATCTTCAGACGTCCCCTCCAGTTTCTCAGAATAAAGCCTGGCTCTGTGACCACCATGCCCTTAGGGCAGTGCAGCTTATTCCTTGTATGCATTGTCTTCTCTCCCTAGGTGAACTGACTAGGCTCCTTAACAACTTCCAAAGCAAGGATGCCAAACCACACAAAAGAAAATGAACCTGGAGCTTTCCTTCTTTCCTCCTGCTATCTTACATGAAAGAAGAATAATAGAATCATAGAGTTGGAAGAGACCTCAAGGGTCAAAGCAAAACAAAAGCAAAGTGTTCTGGTTATATACCGCTCCATACCACTTCAAGTAATCTCTGGGCAGTAGAGATGGGCATGGAATGAACATTTTTTCGTTTCCGTTACCATTTGTCGTTTCTGTTACGCAACGAAATGACAAACGAAAATTGTGATGAAAATGAAACGAAACGAACAGAGCCACGAAAATTGTGGTCGTTACGTTTCGTTTCCGTTAATGGCGACGCGCAATGAAATGAGCTGTTTTAAATGTTAAAAAACGCCCTGGACATCCATCAAAACGCAGCGATAATTATTTATATTGTCTAATAATACCTACCAGGGGGGGTTGGGGTCCTTAAAACGTTTGTTTTAGTCTCCCATTGCAATGTATTTTTCTTTTCCCTTTAAAATGGATGTCGCCACCAGCCACAAAATGGAGGCAAGCCATGTGATGGGATCATGTTCAACCAATAGCATGCCCAGGTTGCAGACTGGGCAGGCAGGTCTGGCAGCCACAGAGGGCATAAAAAGGTCTGGCAGCCTCCGTCCTCCTTGCAGTCTCTGGTGGGAGTTAGGGTGGGATTGCTGTCTCTGCTGCGAATCTAGCTTCAGTCCTGCAGTCTCCCTGTGTGCGTGCATGCTGCGTACCTCTCGGTGAGTACCCTCCCCTGCCCCACAGTGCAGTCACTCTGCGGTTGCCTTGCACCCTGGGCAACGCCCGCCGCTGCCTTTGCAGCCTCCCTGCATACCTAGTCTATACTGTGTCTCTGCCAGCATCCATTTTTTTAGTGTTTTCCCTCTGGTCTGGGGTGTTGGGGGATGCCTGCGCACGGAAATGCTTTAAAAATCACACAAAAACGGGTAGAAACGACAAACAAAGAAACGAAAAATGGTAACAAAATTTTTCAAAAATTTCCCGACAAATGGAAATGAACCGAAACAGACCTCTCAATGACAAACGAAAAACCGAAACACCATTTTTCTGTTTCGTGCCCATCTCTACTGGGCAGTTTACAGTTTAATTACAGTATGCAGGCTACAGATTGCTCCCCATCCCCAGCAAGCTGGGTACTCATTTTGACCTCAGAAGGATGGAAGGCTGAGTCAACCATGAGCCTACTACCTGGGATTGAACCCAGGTCGTGAGCACAGTTTTACCTGCAGTGCAGACATTTAACCACTTGTTAGGAAGACAACAGTCTCAATAGCCTTAAGGTGAACAATGGCCTAAAGTGCTTAAATCCATCAACTATGGGTCATTAGCTATGGCCTTGGTGGTGAAGGTGTGAAGTATTTTTGATTTGTCTAGGTACCTAATGAGCCTATTCAGGCCATTGTTCATCTTATGAGCCTATTTCAGACCAGGGTGACAAGAGGTTGAAGTGAGCTATAAAATGGAGGAGTCACAACTAGCTTTTTCAGACTGATGACGCTGTTTGGATGAGCAGCGAAACGTTTCAGTCTCTCAAGAAAAAGAAGTCCAATTGCCATGACTCAACTTCCACTTGCAGAGAATGCAAATACACTACATTTGAATCACACATGTAGTGCCTTTCCTCCTTTTTCTGCTATACAGAATTGAAGTCTTAGCCTTCCCAGAGGCTGATTTTACCGTAATTGTACTAGTTATTACTGTCTGTGAGATTCATCACAAATACCTTCACTCCTTGAATGGAGGCCTTGGAGCTGGAAGACATTATACATGCTCATGTCTGCAAAACTTAAATCACTCAGATGGCTTCTTTCTAATTTTTAGCTCGGTTTCTACAGAAACAGGGAATCTTGGCAAAATTTTAGACCTTGGTGGCAGCTTTGTCTCCTTGAATGACATTTTTATGATGGAATGGAGTATCTCTCTCCTTTTGTTTTTCTGGTCCCCTTCCTTCTTTTGTCCATCTTGTTCTTTGGACAGTTTTATTTTGTACATAAAGTTAAGGGCTGCTATCACTGGGGTAGATAGAAAGGTCTCTGGACAACTGAGGGCAAGAGCCTGTTAGTTTGATGTGTGGAATGCTGATTTATCTCCTTGTTTATTTCTTTTTTATTAGCCCATCCTATTAAAAGAAAGCCTTTTCCATCACAGAAGTTAGGCAATGCCTTTTGTCGAGGCACAGAGACACAGCATTTAATTAAGCTCTTGTAGTTCAGTATAGTTTTCAGAGCTATAAGGTCTCCTGCCTATCATATTGTCTCAATGGTCTGAAAGTCCTGAATATTCTTTTTGTTGTAAACCGCCCGGAGTTCCCCCGGGAAGATGGGTGGTATATAAGCTCAATAAATAAATAAATAAATAAATAAATAAATAAATAAATAAATAAATAAATAAATAAATAAAGTCATGTTCCTTGAATTATGACTTTGTCCCATGCTGCTCAAATAAAATGTGGTTTGAGGAACTACATGGACATGGCAAATTATGTAGTTTCTAAACAGATACAAGTTTTTTTATTTGATCTGTAGTGTTTTGGTTACTATAAAGAGAAATGGTACCATCATAACAGCTGTGTTAGGTTATGAATCAAGTCTGTGTCTTCTTTGCTAGATAAAAAATTAAGTTTAAAAAAAAACTCCGTGTTGTGATTAAGTATTACCACTATATAAGAAAGTGACAGAAAACAAAGGTCGGTGCCCAAAATATTATGATTCCTTTCATGCTAGAACTCAACTGTGCTTCTGGCACTTGAGTGGCTTTTCAATGCCTCTGTCTGTGAATTGTGCTATCTGAATATAATTTGGTGTGATGAGAAATCACAGCACCTGCTGACGTCTACTAGATGCACTGTTCTGTCCCAGTTTGCTGTGAAGGTATTCATCTCTAGCCACATGAAGAATGCTACGATGATTTGAGCAAAAGGATTCACAAAAGTGGGCATCCCTGTTGGAATGGTGAGGAGCAGGGTTCAAGTGAAGAAGCTTTGATGGTAGAATGTAAAGATGGGCAGGAAACGAAAAATGAAACTGTTTCATCATTTTTTTGTTACAGAATAAAACACATTTTTTTGCTCTAGGAATGAAACAGTTTGATCTAGAGGAACCAAAATTATACGGGAGCTTCCTCAAGCTCTTCCCTCTAAGCCCCTGAAATTTGGAGAGGTTTAGGGTTCAAGGGGCTGAGTTATTAAGCTCCAAAGGGAGTCCCCCTAGGAGAAAATCATTCTAATTGAGTCGGGAAGCCACTAATAGCCCTCCCCCTTGCAGACCGAGGGGAGCTATTATAGAGCATTTCATTTTGTTTTGTTCCAAAATTATTTTAACATTTTATTAGTAATGAAACAAAGCAAAACTACTGAATATAAAGAAATGAAACAAAACATATTTTCATTTCATGCCCATCTCTAGTAGAATGTCTTCCCCCACCCCAAGGGAATAATTGCTAGGAAAATGATTATCTTCCTTGTCATTTCCAACATGGATAAGGCCTTCTGTCTGGAAGAAATGGAGCACATGGCTTCTATGTCTTGGCAGGGACTTTTTGCAGGGAAAATTTTATTGCTGCCTTCTGTGCCCAAAGACAACAGGGAAATACAGTATAATACCCTGGGGGCACTTGCTGAGCACCTTCCAAAGTGTGTCTTTTTTAAAAAAAAATTACTTGGCACTGAGAGAAAGGCCTCTCTTGATTATCTTAATACCTGAGCAGGCTTATAAAGGAAGACACAGTCTTTCAGATAGCTTGAACCCAAACTGCGTAGGGCTTTATAGGTTGAAACCAAAGCTTTTAATTGAGTGTCATTTGGAAGGCCATCTTATTTTCCCATGCTCCCAGAGTTGACTAGTATACCCACCCAAATGAAATATGAGCCCCAGCAAATGCTCTGAGAATGAGCAAATATAGCCATTTTGAAGTCCAGCTTTATGGTAAAGTGACTTCTTAAGAAAAACTGAAGGATCTCCTCAGCTTTCTGGACCTTCTTGTATAGTGCAAATAAATAGACAGGGCCTTCCATGACTATCTCAGTCTGCACGCTAATCTGGAATCAACTGCAAAGAAAAAGAAAGCAACTCACAGAGTTTCAAGGCTGTGAAGTCCTTCAAAGGCATGTATTCCCAAGCTTTGGATCTGGTTATTATGCAGGTGCCTATGAAAGAAAATGAGATTCTTAAATTCGGAACATCAACAAAGAGATTTTGCTACTTCTTACCTACTGAGATTCTTCAAATTAAATGTTGCCCAAGGCAAGATGTGCTAAAATGAACAACAATGAGTTTGCAAAGCAATGATGCAAATGTCAGGCAACTGAATATAGTGTACAGTGGACCCTTGTATGACAAAAGTTTGTATAACATAAAATCTGTACAATATAAAAAATTCTGGAGATAGGGGAAATCTGCTTAACAGAATCGTCTATGGGGCGAATCCATACAACATAATTAGGGATTACAGTGGTCCCCCCGCCATTTCGCGGTTCATATACTGCGGTCCCGCTATATTGTGGGACCTTAGTATATGAAAAAAGGCCCCCTAGGGTAAGGGGGGAAAGTCCTGTTTCAAGCCTCCTATACCCAAGGACTGGAGCTGCCCTGAACAGGCCTGTGAGGGCTTTGCTGGGCCTTCTGGAGGCCCCAAAAGGGCCTCCCCGCAAACCACAAGTGACTTCTGGATTGCTGAAAATCATTTCTGAGGTCTCTGAGACACTTTCTAGGCCTGTCGGAAGCCTCAGAAATGGTTTCCGGTTTGCAGGGAGGCCCTTTTGGGGTAGGGCCAGGCTGGGGGTAAGTACAAGAGCCCCCAGATAGCCCCCCCAGGCCTTACTCGACTTGCATCTGCATATTGTGGATTTTCAATTATCACGGTTAAGGTCAGGTCCCTAACACCCGTGATACGCAGGGATCACTGTACTTTGTTTTCAATGCATTCCTATGGGAAATTTGTATAAAGAAATTTTTGCTTAAAATAATTTCATTTTGAACAAATTCATTCCTTTATACAAGGTACCATTATTTGGAATTATTAGATGAAGGGAAGAAAGCATCAACAGTTGTTTGTAGTGATGGACAATCAGATGATATATGATGTCAGATTTATTATTTTTCTTAGATATCACTTTCCCAGTAACACTGAACACAGTGTTTTGCAGGATTATTTACTTCTGAGGCTGACCAATTTCTTTGCCCCTCCTCATCTGTCACTCAGGGAGAGGCAGCAGGAGGTGGCTGCCATTATCATTAGGGTTGATCTAACCAATTCATTGCCTCAGTTGGACAAGTATCTGCTGATGTTTATGAAGGGCAGCAGCCACAGAGTGGTAGCAGCTACCCCTTATCACTGCTGCTTTCGCAATTAGCCAACACCTTAGCAAGCAAGAGGTTGGTACAGTAGCAGCAAGCAGTAACTGTGCCCTTCTCCCCCTCCCTCAGCAGCAAGAAACTGGTGCACCTATCTATCTGGCCTCTGAGGAAAAGTAAGAAACCGAACTACTTCCCTATCTTCAGGGGAGCTGAGGAGGGCCCCCCAAATGTTCTCCAGCTAGGCCCATCTTCCCACTTCCCACAGGGAATGAGCAGGTAGCAGAGCAAAGATTTATTTGGTGGGGAACGAGCAGCTGTCAGCTTTGAATATGGGCCTCACATGAGGCCTGATAATGTTGACCTCAAACGTCAGTACTGAGGAGAAGGAAAACTTAAGTCACTTCTTCAATGTTTTCCCTTGTGGAAACTGTCCAAAGCAACAAGGAAGAATGGCGCTCTTCACAGAATTTCAGCAGCCTAGAGATGTTGGTCCAGACAGAACAGAAGTATCCAACCACATGCATGTGAAATATGTGGATAAACTCACAACCAGTGCATTCTTTGAAAGAGAACTAAAACAGAGGCACGTTCTGTGCTCCTTAACAGGAAGGCCTGGAGGCTGTGTTGGAGCCTCCAGGGAGATTTCAGCTCCCAGCAGGTGAATCAATGGCATCTAATTATTTGTGTTAGTGGCGGGAAATCCCATTCCACCTGGTCCCAGTACTGCAGGTTTGGCAGAAAGCATAAAGTTCTGTGGTAAAAGCAGCCTAGATTTATGAGGAGGAGAGTAAACATGTGGTATATGAATAAAAACTTGTGACATCCCTGAATGTTTCTGATGAGCACTTAAAGATGTTGCTGTTTTGCAGGTTGTTTTTTTTTAAAACTGCTTGCACTTGCTTTTCTTAGTCAAGTTGGGGTTCAGGGATATTTTTAAAATCCCAGCTGCATGAGAGAAAACTTAGGTTTCTTTTAACTTTCAATAGAGTAGATCCATTTTATTCAAAATCTAAATCAAGAGATTAGGGGATAAATAATTCTCCTCCTTGGCTGTAGGGAAACAACACACACTAAATCCAGATGGTTTTCTCCATCAAATTTTATGGGACATTTCCAGATCAGACTGTCCTGACATCACCAAGGACCTTGAGACAAAGATAACACCTGCAGTTTTAGTTTCTCTGAATGCTGGATCCCAGCCTTGGCAAACAGGAAAGCAAATATATTAGAGCTGGTGTCACGTCTCATATTGCCATATGAGAAAAATATCAAAGGCCTGCCTATAAGTAACAGAGAGTGCTTTGATTCACTGTAGCTTTGATTCATTAGGTATAAGGACTCCTATAACTTAAAAAGAGGAAGCAATGCATATAGCAGATGTGACAATAGAAGACATAGGATTTCCAACAGTGGAACTTATCAAATGGAACGTATCAGTTTAGGGTCATTGTTCAGTCTCTCAGCATTGTTCTGTAAAGGATTACGCAGGAGAATTTTTTCATGCTCTTCATCTTTCACTTTGGGGAATAGTGGGGCAGGCATTTGTTCATCATTATGGATTGCCGCTGACTGCCTCTTGATCTCAGAACTAATAAGCTGGTGTTCCTAACAGTGAGGGGCCAGACATAGATAAGCCACCATGTCAACAAAACAAGTGTGTGCGCCTGTGTGACAGCTCCCTACTGCCACACACTCCATTCAGTGCTTTAGCACTTCAGTGGGTACGCTGGAAGAGTGGCTTGAAAAATGGGCCTTCTTTTCCAGAGAATTCCTACAGGCAGTCAGATCACCGTGGCAATGGTGAAGCTGTTCAGATCCTGACCCATGCACACATTTCACCTCTTTTGGAACCATGACAGGATGTGGCCTGTGGGTTGACAGGAAAAAAAAAACCTTTCAGGAATGGGACAACATTTTAAACATTTCTGAACATTTTCAAGTTTGTTTCACATTTATTCTTTCTTTTTACTACAGCAGAATTACCTGTATCAACATCCTCATTTTCAAAATTATTTCTTTTTCAACACCATCACAATAAATATTTATTTTATGTTACTCTGAATAAATTGTTAACTGCTTGCTGTTGTTTTTAGTACCACACTGCTACCAGTGCTGAAACAATAACTATGATACACACGTTAGCAATAAGAACATAAGAAAAGCCTTTCTGGAACAGGCCACAGCCCATCCAGTCCAGCATTCTGTCTCACACAGAGGCTCACCATTTGCTTCAAGCAGATGTCTTCACCTGCTTATGATTCCCTACAAATGGCATTGAGAGTTATCCTGCCTAGCAATCTAATTTTATTTTGTGACATCTGTGCCAATGTAAGCCACATTTATCTGAAATTCTGACACCCTATTATTTGATTTGATTGATTGCCACCATCTGAACTTTAGATGAAGAAAAAAGCTGAATGGATAAATGGACATAGCATAATCATGGGGGAAATCCAAGTTTCCAAAGAAGGAAAAATTTAGATGGGAAATGTCAAAGTTGCACCGTCACACAAACATAATGATGACTTTATAGCAGAAGAGGTTGAGCTGTTTCTAGCTTAAATTTGGCCCAGAATGTTTTGTTCTGTTTTGAAATGAAGCAAACCATGACTATTCCAGTCCCCAAAAGAAACCCTTTTTTTACGATCTTACAAGCAACTGAAAAGCTGAAGCTCTCATGGAAAATAGAACCTGGCTTTTGCCACCAGCTCTATAACAACATAAACAAAAGGAATTTGAGTCACAGTCCAAATTGGGATGGTAAATATTTGAGGAGAGGAACTCTACTTCCAGCCTCCCAGCCTCCTGTTCATGTTAAATACATTACTTTAACAAGTGGAATTACAGTTGTTCTGGTCTCTGCCAAGCTGGACTCCTCTCACAGAGGGCCATGTGGCAGATGGTTGGACAATTGCAGCACTGATGCTCTGACAAAATGAAGACCTATTTCTTTAATCCTACACATCTTTCAGATTTCTGTGACATGAATGATCATGTATCCTCCACGGAATCAGTGACAAATAGGATGAAGCTGTTCTAGAATAGACCTATCGGAATCCCAGAAAAGAGGGTAGTTTGGAGTTAGTTTAAAAAGGGACGAGTGCTCAGAATCCAAATATCTTCTTTGCTCTGCAGCAAAGATAATATTTATTTATTATATTTATTTTTGCATTTTTAGACTGCATTGATTTCCCAAGCAGGACTCTGGGCAGTTTACATGAATGCAAATAAATAGTAGCAATAAATACAAAATAAGCAATAAACGGCAAGGTAAATAAAAAACAAACACACTAAGCATAAAAAAAGAAAAAAATCATACAAAAATCTGGCAAGAGACAAAAATATTAAGGGGTGGGAGAAAGAGAACATAAAAAATGGATGAGCAACATAACAGGTTACTAATTGTCATAAGCCTATTTAAAAAGCAAGGTCTTTGATGCATTTTTAAAGGCTGGGGGGGGACTTAATTTGGCAGATTTTGCTAGGAAGTTTATTCCATGCAGTGGGGACAGCCACAAAAAGGCCGGATTATGTGTGGAAACCCTATGGGGCCTCCCGGGGGTGGCCACATGGAGTAAAAACACCAAGGATGTTCTGGTGGGCCAGGTTAGGGTTAGGGTTAGGCAACATTCCTTCTGTTTGCAGATCTCAGCCTGACTCTGGAGAAGGGTAACTTAGTCCCAATGCTGTTTGAGCTTGGAAGGAGGCATTTAGTGCATTCCTTCAAAGCCCAAATTCCATTGACTCTTTCTATGCTTAGATGTGATTATCAGGTAGATTAGTTAGCTTTGTTTTTTTCTGATGTGAACTCATGTTTTGCCTCTATATTTTGCTCCAAATATGTCTTAAATCCTTTTTGTAACTTTTCATAACTTTTACCTTTTTCCTCCTTTTATTATAATATAAAAAGCTCTTCAACCAATTGTCGGGGTTGCCCCAGACGACCTGAGGTATTAAAAACTCTTGTATTGACCATGTACCATGGAATTTGGTATCTGTATGGGTATGGTGGAAGCTTTATCTCCCAAGGTAGGTACATTGCTTCTAAGTGCCTAACATAATAAAAATAGTCATGTAGCATCAAGTCAATTCTCACTTAATGGAAACCGTTTTCAGGATTTTCCAGGTAGAATACAGTAGGACCCCGGTATCCTCTGGGCATCGGTTCCAGGCCTTCCCATGGATAACAAAAACTGTGGATGACAGAGAACACACAACCCCCCCTCCAAACTGTTGATTTGTGACATTAGCTGGCTTAACAGCTGCTGTTTTTGATAGTAGCTTCCTTTACCGCTGCTGTTTTATGACAATAGCTTCCTTAACAGCTGCTGTTTGTGACAGTAGCTTTATTTGCAGCTGCAAAATTATTATTATTATTTTCCTCTGCCAGCCATGGAAAACTGAATCAGTGGTTAATGAATCAGTGGATACGGGGGCCCTACTATATTCAGAAGTGGCTTACCATTCCCTTTTTTATGGGGACATCATGGGCCTTAGGCCACACAGTCTATCTGGCCCTGCTCACAGAAGGCACAGTGGGGAATCAAACACACAATGTCTGCTCTGCCTCCAGATATCCATCCAGTCTTGAGGATTTTTTAAACTTCATAGAAACACTGCCAAATTTGAGTAGACTGGAGTGTCTGAGAGAAACCAGAGCAAGGCAGGCACCATAGTCAGCTCACCTACCCCAGCATAAGGAGGATGGTTTAACTAAGGGCCTTTTCACACAACCCCTAAGATCCGCTGGCCACTTAAATTCGGATCAGGGATCTTGGGGGTTCGTTGCTCTTCCTGCGTCCCCACCCCTCCGCACTTCCTTGCTCCTGTCTGCATGAGGGGAGGGAGGAAGAAAGAGAGGAAAAATGCAGGCTCACCTCCGAAGCCACCCGGAGCCCAGTTGGTCATTGTCCTGATTCCTTCTCTTCTGTTTGTTTTTTTTGCCTCCCGCCCCTTCTCTTAAAGGGGCGGGAGGCAAAAAACAAAACAAAAACCAGAAGTGAGGAGAGCCCCACACTCACCAGATTAAATCCGGACCTGGGGATTTTCACCCTTCTAGAGCAGGTACAAGAAAAGTGCGCTGGGACGCGCTTAGGTGGGCGTGGTTGCATTTAATTTCCTGCAAACTCTGGAGCTGGCAGCCATTTGCTGCGGAGTTTAGGGGTCGTGTACAAATACCCTTAGTGGCTGTAGAGAGGGTGCCCTGACCATGTAACTGTCACAGCATGTACCACTGCCAAGGAATGCAACCAACACCTCGTCAATTAGTGGCAAGTTGCCACCACAATTTTAATATTTATTTATTTATTTATTTATTTATTTATTTATTTATTTATTACATGTATATACCGCCCATCTTCCGAAGCAGAACTCTGGGTGGTTTACAATTAAAAACAAACAACGGAGAGCAAACAAGAAAATCAGAGGCAAACTACCAATAAAAATAGGGGGGGGTACAATACCCTCCACAAACGTTGATGCGAGCGGCAACAAAAAAATAAATTGTTTTTTTAATTTAAATTATTATTTAAATATATTAGAAACAAGCTGAAATATTCACTTCCTTGAAAAGTTCTTTTTATTTCCGCCCCAGTATCTTTTGTTGCTTAGTAAACAGGACGGTATCCCATTTTTAACTCACATGGAACATTTGTAGCGTAAGTTCTGGCTGGTGAAAGCCTATCTGATAATAAATATGCTAGCCTTTAAGTTGACATAAAACCTTTGTTGTTGTTGTTGTTGTTGTTGTTGTTGTTGTTCAATATGCTAGCAGCACTGCTCCTGTGGAAATAAAGTTTTTTTGTCTATCAATCCAGTGCTTGAACTATAAATGGGGATTTATGAAAAGTCCGTTATGACTAATAGAATCTGCTCAGAATCCTACTCATATTACTTATCCTTGAACAGCCAGTGATTTTTGAAAATGAGTGTTAACTTCAGGTGGAAAAAAGCTTTGCTCTTCCCCCTGCCAACAACTTCTCTGGATTGTTCAGATGTTTCCATTTAAACTTCAAAACCTTGGATTGCTCAGAAAGATGAGGAGCTATCATTTCCATCTTAGGACAGGTTCTAGGTGTTGCCATCATCTCTTGACAAGTCTTCTGAACAATGAGGCTCAACAACTTTGTTTCCTTCTTTAAAAATGTGTAAAACCTCATTGAACAGGAAGGCACGACTAAAGGTGAGAGGCGCTACACAGGACTTTTGCTTGTCTAGAAAGTATCCCACATCCCGTTTAGCAAGAAGAAATGGATGGGAACTGTTGTACAGAATTCCTTAGTGGGAATGTAATTTATTAGCAGAGGCTGATGCCCCTAACTTGTTCCAGATTGGAGTATGTATATTTTGATGTTGGCTCTTTCCGCCATCAACATAGGATCAATTATGTGGCTCCCATGGGCCCAAGGTGTGCACAGCAGGAAAGCACATTGCTGCACCTGGAAAGGTCATGTCCTCAACCATGAAACTGCTGATCAGGGGTATCCAGAAGTATTAATCAGGCAGTAAATGACAACTTCCCTAGTACCCCTCTGCAGCTGTTCTATGGACCCCCTCCCCAAAGGTGGCTATTTCAGTAATCCCAGATTAAAACAGTACTTAAGTTTATGGCAGTGACAAGTCCTCCTTCTGCCTCCACATGCTTGTTTCTTAATGCAGGCTCTTACATATACAACTAGGTCAAAGCAGATGTTGCCTTCATTGTACAATTAGCAACCACGCCTATTGCTTTAAAACATGTAGTACTGAGTGATCACACTTATTTTTCAAATATTTTAGAGAAATTTCTTTGTCGGATCTTCTTACATGAGCCACTCATGTCTCCAGCATCATTCAGTGCAGGTGTGCATCATTGTTTTTGTTGGAAAATTACAACCTTGCATGCTCATTTGTTAACAGTGAGTGTTGGTACCTCCCACTAATTTAGAGGGTTTTTAAATGCATCTGAGGCTTCAAGACCCCTCTTTTGTTATCCACCTTTCCTCTGCCATTCCTTTTCTATCCTCTGAAGAGATAGATGTTGCTCCACATTATTTATATATACAAACAAAGCCAGAATGTGTAAATAAAAGCCTTTTCTATCCCTTTACAAAGAAGCATCCAGACTGATTGCTTTCCCTTTCCAAATGAAGGGCTGAGACTGGGCAGGTCTCCCCTCACTTTTGTCAGCTCCAGAAAGTTCCAAATCCCTTCAACAGCTTTGTCCTCCAGAATACCTCACAATGGATGTGGAAGGAGTAGACATTTATTTTGGAAGTTAAGTGGTTTATGGGAGATGATCTGCTGGATAAATTTTCAGGAAATTCATTTCTTCCCGCTGGAGGTCAGTTTACATATACTTTTTTCGGTAGGAACCTCAAACTACTGTAGATGTATGTGGC
The DNA here is from genome assembly GCA_029282475.1 of Phrynocephalus forsythii. Classification (NCBI taxonomy): domain Eukaryota; kingdom Metazoa; phylum Chordata; class Lepidosauria; order Squamata; family Agamidae; genus Phrynocephalus; species Phrynocephalus forsythii. The sequence goes on along the minus strand of JAPFRF010000005.1, from coordinate 88,312,184 downwards.
TGCTGCATCATAATGGGAGCAACAAGGGTGCAAGAATACCAATGGAACACCCATCTTCTGGACTGTTTGATGGAAAGTATGCATGGTAATTTAGCACATTCATGAATACAGCTGGTATCATATGGTAAATGGAAACCAGTGTTATAAACCAAGTGTAAATCAGTAGTCCACACAGGTTATTTCCAGTGTTTTTATTCAATGGGTATACAAGAGCCTGTGAAAATAAATTGATTATCTAATTTCTATTGTCTCTGACTTTTAAAAAGGTCTTTCAGACAATCCAACTGAAATTGGGTCATTACATAAAAGGTTTAGAAAATAATTTTCTCTTCACTGTACTTTTTAAAGTGTTGTGTCTTTCCACAACATGCATGCTTTGTTTTTCCTTGTTATTACTTTTCTTACTGTATTTTTATTGGATAAAATATGTATTTCCAAAGTGGAAGTAGCTGTTCCAGCCCTATATACTATAATGATCACAATTAATTGGTAATAATATTGGTAATTAATTGGTAATAATATTGGTAATAATATTGTTAAATTAATTGGTATTAATATTGGAACTTTCTAATCAATATGAAATAAGAATTGCTAATTGGCTTACAAATAAAACCATCTGTTTTAGTAGATCAGTGGACTAATAAAATACTGGATAAAATGCAACACCTGTCACTTGCTAAGTTACACCACCTCCCAGACACACACACAAGTAACCATCAGCCATTACTGACTGGACAAAGTTTACTTTGTCTTATTTGTGAACAAAGCAAATGTGGTCAGTTTGGGAATAGAAGGTTATTAGAAGCAGTACCATTTATTTCACTTCTTCTGAATATGGTACAGTAGCTTTTCATTTATATTTTCTGTCTGCCTGTCTGCCTATTTGGGAGCATGGTAGAGAGAAAGACTTCACAATACATAGCAGGTTCTAATTCTCTACATATATACTCAGAGGTAAGTTCTATTGAATGCAACAGGACTTATAAATAGATGAACAGAGACCTGGAGCCTAATAGCATAGAAAAGGTAAAATAACAACGAAGATGAATCACTTACAGAACCACTAGGCTGGTGAGGTTCTCAAATGCATAGTCAGGAATGTGCCAGATCTGGTTCAATGCCAGAGTCATGGCCTGGAGTGCTGGCAGGTTATTGAGTGCTTTAACAGGGATCTCTGTCAAGGCATTATCGTCCAGCCAAAGGTGACGTAAGGAGGGCAGCCCCTCAAAACTCTTATCCGGTACCACAGAGATCAAATTAGCATCAAGGCGCCTAAAGGAGAGAAAAAGATACAGCAAATCAGACCCAAACTCAACATGGCTTTATGTCCATGGTATAGAAATTGTTCTGTTGATTACCACCCAATGATTTTTTTAAAGGCAGGAAAGTCACTAAGTGGCATGGACCTCTGTAGAAACTCAGGAGGTAGTACTGATGGATGGCCACATGAAACTCAGAAGGCAGGACTGGTGCATAGCATTTTTCCTTTGAAGGGATACCTACCTGTATATCTCCTGCTTTGCTATGACAGGAAATGGAAGCAAACACTGTGTCTTACACTGAAAATTGCTCCCAGGCCAGGACATTTTTTTCTGTCTCCTGCACAGGCACTGGATTCGGCTGCCAGGCAATGCAGATCTCAAAAGGCATAGTTTGGCAGCTGTGGCACTCCAGAACTTGGCCTGCATCTCCCACCAATGATTAACACTATTTTTAGTGACTACAATTGACTAAATTGTTGCAATGCAACAATACATCATCCCCACCGTTGTTCACTCCCAGTTCTCTTTTTAAGGAGAAAGGTGGGGTAGAAATATTTTTAAGTAAGTCAGTCAGTCAGTCAGTCAGTCAGTCAGTAAGTACTGTATTTACTTGAGTATAAGCCTAGTTTTTCAGCCCTAATTTTGGGCTGAAAAAAGGGGTCCTCGGCTTATATGCGGGTCAATACTTTTAGCCACTGAGGCAAGTTTGGGTCAGTGGCTAAAAGTCATTTTAAACATTGTGCGCCACTTCTCCTGACCCCCCATGTTTAAAATGACTTTTTAAAAGGTCATTTTAAAACAATGTTTAAAATGACTTTCAGCTACCAACTCAAGCACTTGCCTCGGGGGCTAAAAGTCATTTTAAACATCACACACACACCCAGCTCACAAAGGAGGAGTTGCCAGGCCCTGCTGCATTTCCCACCCTAGGCTTATACTTGAGTCAATAAATTTTCCCAGGTTTTGGGGTTTAAATTATGGGCCCCGGCTTATACTCGGGTCGACTTATAAGGTCATTTTAAAACAATGTTTAAAATGACTTTTAGCCACCAACTCAAGCACTTGCCTCAGGGGCTAAAAGTCATTTTAAACATCACACACACACCCAGCTCACAAAGGAGGAGTTGCCAGGCCCTGCTGCATTTCCCACCCTAGGCTTATACTTGAGTCAATAAATTTTCCCAGTTTGGGGGGGTTTAAATTAGGGCCCCCAGCTTATACTCGGGTCGACTTATACTCGAGTATATACGGTAAGTCAACATGGGTTCCAACATAGTGCAAATGAAGGATAGCCTCCTAAGTAGAAGTACCATCCTAGCTGGCCTAGCAATGCTTGGCTATGGTGCTAGGGTTGTAGGGGAGGAGTTGATTCCTTACAGTGCCTTCCGGCAGTACAACCAGCCTCACAGTCCCACAGCACCTCCAGAGGAAGAGGTTCTCAAGCTATTTCAGAATACTTTATGCCTAAGAAATCCTAGAAAAATCTTTGAGGCTTCAGGGATGGGAAGCATCATAATTGGCCATGTTGGTGGAACATAGTAGGACTTGATTAACAAGAACAGAGGACCGCAGTTTTAGAATCATTGGTCTATTGTGATTTTTTTTTGTCCGATCATGCCAATAGCCAGAACAGAGTTTCTCATGATTCTGTATCAAAACTCTCAACTATAGTTTGGGAAATAATGATGCAGTACCCCAAAAGTCATTGCTGCCCAAGTGATTACCCCAACAAAATTCTACGCAGATGTTGGCTTTATTTTTGCATGCTGTTCTTTTTTCTACCATTTTCTACAACCGGATTTTGAGATGGAAATATTGCCTGGCTGCTGCACAGTTTACTCCACCCTTGCTTCCATTAAGTGCAGCAAAGACAAGGTAGAACAAGTCAGTTTGAAAAACTTATCTTTACAGACAGGTGTTTAGTAACAACTTGCAGTGGGAATAACAGTTTCAGCACCATGGGAGTTATGGAAAACTGCTCAAGAAAGCTGGTGCGAAACATTTGCTTGCAACTAGGTCAGTTTGTGTTTTCTTTCTGTCATCTTTCACACACATCTTCAGGTCAAAGTAGACATTAAAAGGAATACATATTATCTCTGGCTGATTTTGTGTGTGTGTGTGTGTGTGTGTGTGTGTGTGTGTGTGTGTTGGGGGGACATCTCTCAATAGATATTCCACGAAGACTCCGTCTCAGCCTCACACTTGCAAATTGTGAATGACTAATCACAAAACAAAGCATGGTCAATGTAAGATAGATTCATTAGGAAAACCATATGCTATAACAACAAAACTTCCAACACTTTGTGTGTGTGTGTGTGTGTGTGTGTGTCTGCGGGGGAGCACCTCTTCTAAAACACATGTGAAACATATTCACTGAAAATCTGTTGCAGTTACCAAAAAAAGCATGTCTTTGAGCAGTGAATTGCCAGAAATCTCTGCGGGCTGCATCGTGAAACTCTGTAACAACATATAGTGCCTATGGATATTGCTTATCTTCAAAAAGTTACACCTTTTGTGTAGCTATTAGACATGGGCACGACTAGGTGAAATTGTCATTTCCGTTTTCAGTTCTCGTTATTGTTACGTAACGGGTAATGGTAACGAGAATTACTCCGCTCCAGCTCGAACCCGAACCGAAAAAGAAAAATTGGGTCTGATTTTCCGTTGTCGTTCATGGCATTGCGGCGATCGTGCGATGCCAAGCAGCACAGAAAAAAAGTTAAAAAAAACCCCCAATTCCCGGGCATAAAAGCAGGCGAAAATATGCCTGCCTCAGTGAGGGCACCTACCGAGGGGTGGTTTCTGGGGGGGTCCCTGGCCTTTCCCCCCCTCCTGTCCTGGGCTGCTTGCACCAGGCTGGGGGGGGGTCATCCTCGTCGTCTCCATTTGCCATGCGGTAGGGGGGGATCCAAAATGGTGACCGCAATTTTTCTTTTGAAATTGTGGTCCAAAAACCCACCAAAGCACCACAGAAACATGTAAAAATTAGGTATTTTAAATTCCTGAATTTTTATAGTAGCAGCAGTGGGTTTTTTATAGCAATAAAACGTGGTATTGGTTTTATTTTATTTTATTTTATTTTATTTTTTTACACCTGCGCACGCGCAATGATGGGCTGGCCATGGGATGGGACCATGCAAATTTTTGGAGCCATTCCACCAATCGCATGGCCAGGTTTTGCTGAGACTTCTGGATGTGCCAGAGAGGGCATAAAAAGCCCACCAACCCTAACCCTAACCCTAACCCTAACCCTAACCGTAACCCTAAGCCTAGCCCTTACCCTAACCCCAACCCTAACCCAGATTTGTACGCAAGTACACTTCCCTTCTTAGTGGGTCAGAGTGATGCACCCAGAGAGGTGCCTTCAACTCCAGAGACCCACTCCCTCCCTCCCTAAGCGTAACCTGTACGGCAGTACGGCAGTATGCTTTCCTTCTTAGTGAGTAAGAGAAGCGCCGACGAGGTTCCTCTGACACACTAACCCCCACCCTAACATAATGTTCTTAGTGAGACAGAGAAGTGCTGATGAGGTTTCCTGTCACACTAACAACCCCAACATAATGTATAACGACGGCTACACGTTACGCTCCCTAAACCAGTGTTTTTCAACCTTTTTTGGGCAAAGGCACACTTGTTTCATGAAACAAATCACGAGGCACACCACCATTAGAAAATGTGGGGGGGGGGCGCAACAGGTCGGGTTGAACCCCTAAGTGGCAGGGGGGCAGGACAGCCACCCTCCACCAAAGAAAATGCCGCGGCGAGAGTTCCACGCGTCCAGGGAGCTCAAAGGCCTGAGCAAGGCCCCCTAAGCGGGCCAGGGAAACTGACAGGGCGAAGCTCGACCCCACACGGGCAAGGACGCCCAACAATCGCCCCTAGCCTAGGACTTGATAGGCGGCTTTAAAAAGGCCGCCCGAGCAGCTGCCTAAAGATGAGCCGGCAGGAAGCCCGCAAAGCCGGCTAAGCCCCAGTGGGCGGGCGCGCTCTGGTGAGGAACCGCCTGTCAGCTGGAGTGAACGCCGTGGGCCCCCGCCCCGCGGCTGCAGCCGGCACCACCCAACACCCAAAGCCTCTCCAGCTGGCAGGCAAGCAAGGATAGGAGGGTAGGGGGTGGGTAGCGGTGGAGTGTTTGTTTGTTTTTTAACAAAAGTGCCCGACAAACGGGTCAGGTCAGGCTGCTAAGTGGCAGTTGAGGGTGGTAGGCTGCGGCAAACAAGCCCGCAGGGCCCCGGAGAAGCTCCCAACCCCCCCCCGGCGAAACCCGCTGTCACCCGGGGCTCGGCTGAAGCGCGAGCCCCAAAAGCCATCCAACGTTGCCAGAGGTACTCCAGAGTTCCTGTCAGTGCTGCCCAGCGCGAAAGAGGACTGGTGTGCGGGCGGCCCTTTTAAGGGCTTTGATCCCCGCACACCCCGGGAGTCACATGTCCTCCTCCTTTCGCGCCGAATAACGGCTCCCGGGGCGACAAAGCGGCCCCAATCCAGGACAAGCCCGGCAGGAGCCTTTCGAATTTTTCAATTTTTCCAACGGCACACCAGGCAACATCTCGCGGCACACTAGTGTGCCGCGGAACAGTGGTTGAAAAACACTGCCCTAAACCACTGTACAAACGACAGACGACAAACGGAAACGACAAATTTTTGAAAAATTTCGCGACAAACGGAAACGACCCGAAACGGGCCCGTCCCGACAAACGACAACTCGAAACGTAATTTTTTCTGGTCGTGCCCATCTCTAGTAGCTATTCAATGAGGATTTGGCCAGTATACGGTTTCACCCTTATAAGTTGTGGAAATCTTGTGTGACTGAAGTCATTTATTAGCCTATGAAACTTAACAAAAAGGGGGCCATGATCCCCTCACACCTGTATCCATGGACGTTGAATACAAATATAGCATTTTGTTCCCATTTCAGCATTACAGTTATGGCTTTATTAAAGATGTTGCTGTTGCTTTGGAAGGAATGCTGTTTTGGTTATGACACCTTGCTTGTAACATACCTATTGGATTGCTACCTCTACCAGCTTGTACATTTGAAAATAAAGAGTTGTTACAAAGCACACACCAGAATGGCCTGTCCCTATAAAGGAAATTGATCCTGAAAAGTTACCATGGAAATATCACCACAAAGGGAAGTGGGGAGGAGAAACAAAAACATTGACAGATTTAAATAAACTGTAACCTTTTCCCCAGAACCAGAATCTGCCTGGAGTTTCTGCTTGCTTGCTGAAGTAAAGTTAAATTGTCCTAAAAACATTCAGGACATTTCAAGTTCCTTAAATATGATGGCTCTGAAATACAGCTTTTCCTGAGGAAGAGATGGAAGGAAATTTTGCTCCCTTGGCACCACTAAGCTGCTAATTATATCAATTAAGCAAAACAAAAAAGCAACCACATGGTTCTCTTCTTTCTGCACTGTGTGATTATGACTTCTTAAGCGCCGTCTGTTATGGTTTATACCTGGGATAATTGGGCAGATTACAAGACAGAGTAGGCTAGTGCCAGCTTGCTCCATTTCTACATAGATGTTTAAATTTCATTTCTACTGAGTTTCTTAGATCATTCTCTAACTAATGGGTTATTTTCCATCATAAGCATGAATCCTGCAATAGGATGTTAAAGCCATAATAGTAAATCAAGAGGAGACTTTGGGCTGGTTTGGATGTAATAAACCGTGCCTTATGAGCTGCAGCAGGGTCTGGGATCTCACATACACCTTTCTCGGACAGACACAAGGCACATGGAAGCTTTTCCTTCTTTTTAGATCAACTGCAGTTTGCTGTATCAGGCAAACCAAAACAAACTATGGTTACAACCAGTCAAATCCAAAACCACACTTTATGAAGCTGTCTTGTTTCAATGGCTGGGCCTCTTCACTCTTGAACGACGGCGCCTAATAGGTGACCTGATTGAAGTTTATAAAAATCTTACATGGTGTGGACAAAGTAGATAAGGAAAAACTGTTTTCCCTATCGCACAACACTAGAACTAGAGGACACGCCATGAAACTTTTGGGTGCTAGATCTCAAACAAATAAGAGAAAGTACTTTTCCACCCAGAGGATCACTGGTCTGTGGAACTCCCTGCCAGAAGAAACGGTGACAGCTGCCAGCCTTGACAGCTTTAAGAAAGGATTAGACAAGTTCATGGAGCACAGGGCTATCAATGGCTATCATTATGGATGCCTAAGGACAATCTCCGGGTTGGAGAGATAGGCAGGATATCTCTGAATGCCATTTACGGGGAATGAAGACATCTGCTTGGGAATACCCTGAAGCAAATGGTGAGCCACTGTGTGAGACAGAATGCTGGACTGGATGGGCTGTGGCCTGTTCCAGCAAGGGTGTTCTTATGTTCTTATATTCTAAATAATCAACTCTAAAGTGCTATAATTAACAGCACTTTAGAGTTCAGATGAAATGCTCACCCCACTGGTTACTTGAAAGGGACACAGAAGCTTCCAGTGTCCTCACAACCATCTCAGAAAGGAAGAAAAAATGAGAAGCAGTCAGACTAAAGCTCACTGAGGCATGTTTTCCTAATGCATGCAACTACAGTACTATCTATATGTGCAAATTTGTTGGAAGTATCTATACAGTATTTTTAACCATCATAATTTCGAGTTGTAAGGTTTTCAAAGTTCTGGAAATGGTATGATTTTCTAGGTCAAAGAATTACAGTAGTTTGGTTCCCAAGACTTAGCTCTTAAGCAGCTTCTTAAAACCAGTAGAAAGCAATGGCATTTGTATTTTACTACAGATGTTTAAAGTTTCAAAAACATTTTATTACTGTACTACATCATCAGTATTTAACCCAAGAAAATAAGGTGAAGATACAATTTCTGAATTCAGTTATAAAAATCACAATGCTGAATATTGGGAATGTGACCCTGAATTATGCTCAGAAACTGTTCTGTTTCACAATGTCTCACGGTAGAGGTAATTTCTGCAAATTGAAGATGGTTAATTGATTTTAAATTTTCTGGGTTAGGGCTGCTATTGACAACCTCCTGTAGCTTTGATTTGGAGTTCAAAAGGCTCTGGAGTAGGATTTCCCTGTCTTTATGTTCTCATCAGCACAATTTTTAGAAATGCTGAGCCATTGCAATTGTTTTAATTAATCCAAAATAAAACTAAAATAGGAAGACACCAAAGGCATTGGATTACTAGAATAGGCAACAAGAAGTATTGCTTCACATTACTTCATGATAATATGACTCTCTTGTTTTGTGCCCTCATGAACATCCTGCTGAAAGCGCTGAGAAACTGATCTTGCAGTACTTGCTGGGCCTTCTAATACATTAGTGCTTGTGTTACTCATCAGGAAATCCCTTCTGCCACAACTCATACTGTTTCCAGTTAGAGCAAATACATAGAACCCGCAGTAGATTAGGGCTATAGACTCCAGATGTGCTGCTCAAAGCAAAGGATACTGAGGCTTGCTCACCATATAGTAACAGTTCCCCTTCAACAAAAATGTTCGACTAGAATGACGATCAGGTTCTGTTCCATTTTGTGGGGAATAATCTTGTTTGAATCAGGTTTTGGTTTCAGTTCAGGTCTTAATTTATTTCCGGCATGGTAACTGAATTTACCATGTGGCTCAAGTTGATTTTCAATTGTGTGAATAAGTTTCATGCAACAAATGGGGGGGGGGTCTATAGGGAAGTAAGTTGTTATGTAACTAGGTATTTCTTAACATGTTTTCCAGCTGTTGAGGAGTACAGATGGAATCAATCCAGTTCCATGCACTCCATTCAATAATAGGTTAACACATCTCCTACCTGGGGAATCCACTCAGCTTATTCCAAGAGAGAAGTACAGAGGTCACTGAGTGACAATCCCTTGCTAATTCATTTAAATGAACACATGTTGACAGGTAACAGGACAACTAAGTCACACTTTGCTAATGTGAAGGAATTTGAAGTCAGATTATTCCTAATCCATATGGTGTATAAAATAACACTGTTAGCCAAGGCTCTTCTTTGCAACATGGCCAGTCTAAATCTGAGACTCTTTTATCTGGTTCAGTAGAATTATTGCCACGTCTTGGTTAAGGAGTCTTGAAGAAAATCTATTTTATTACAACAGGTACCCCAAAATGCATTCTTACCTAATGCTTACAGTTTAAATACAACATAATAGAATCAATTAATACAGTAAATAACCCAGATAGCAATCGGTTCTCAGGATATCCCAGGAAATCCACCCCATACTTTTATTTTGTTCTTTCTGGCTTTCTGCTGTGATCTTTTCTTTTGGTCAGGATTCCCACTGGGTGCTTTTCAGCCTAAATACATCACCATGTCTGGTGAAATTCTTGCCCATCAAATATTTTGCCAGTTGTGCAACTATTAAAAGGCACATGCACTAGCTATCCCATTGGTTTCTTTCTTTTCAGTTTCATTGAATTCTATATGGAATGTGATTCTTATTTACTCTTAATTTTTATGGTGCTTTCCATCTGTTGTGTAGCAGAACAGTAGAAATGCAAAAGAATGTAAATACTTGACTGTTGTTTCTATGTCTTCTAAGGTATTCATAAAAATAGACAGCTAATATCATCCTTCAGACTGGACCTAATTTTTTTCTTGTCAAGGGCCCAATATGCTTTAGGACCTTGAGTAAACAGCAACAGTGACAGCGATGATGAACATATGCTGAAGAACACAAACAATATGATAAAGTCTTAAATGTGCTTTTTATTGACCTTGATTAGGGAGATTCATGACCCTGAACCCACTTACTTAAGCATATGACTTGTTAAATTTCCTTTAGTGACAAGGCAAAGAACAGTGAAGATGGGTGATAGATGCCAGATGTTCCACACAGTAGAAGTGTCTCTGCAGCTGGCTTGATAGGTCCCAGATGTTAAACATAGTAGATACATGGATGTAACAGACCAACTGACAGTTCCCATTGTTGATTATCATTAGGGTGTTAGTGTGCTTAGTACTGAACTACTCTGAAGTGTCCAATGGATTATGTTAATAGAGATTTGTACAGCTATACGTCTTTACATATTCATTTCCATTACTGCATTACTCTTCGGTTCAAATACTGAGTAGAAATAGGCAGAATTACCAAGAGGTTCCACAGCATTGCCCCAGGAAATTATATGGGGAAAATGTGCCCTCACTGTGGTGTGTGTGTGTGTGTGTGTGTGTGTGTGTGTGTGTGTGTGTGTGTGTGTGTGTGTGTGTGTGTGAGAGAGAGAGAGAGAGAGAGAGAGAGAATGCATGAGCGCATGCATATGTTTGCTCATGCTAGTAACTAACTTTCACAGAATGTCTCAGACATAATATTGTTCTGGGAATTCTGATTAAAAATATGATTGCCAGTGACAGCTTCCACTCCCATCATCCCTAGTACATTTGGGTATTATGTGAAAATAAGATATGGGCTTTGTGTAGTGTCCATATACCTGTAAAATAGCTCAGTTGCAAATGGGGCTGCGGAAAAGATATGGTGTGGTTATTTCTCTCCTCCATCTTTGAGTTCATCCCAACCAAAGATGATAACTCCTTTGCCTCTCCTCCAAACTCAAGCTGAAAGCTTGAATATTGGAACCACCAGTTTAGCTGCTATTTCCAACCAATTTCAATTCTCCACACCTTTTCAAAGAAGGTAATTTTCTTTGTCTATCAAGTGCTAATCCTTCATGGCTACAAAAACCTCAAGCACACTGCCTGAAGATTTGTGGTTTTTTAAAAAATGTTCTTGTTGTGATCTTTCCCCCATTAAAGCCATCTGCCTCCTAAAATTTTTATTTGCCCAGTGAGACAGTGCATACACATTCCCATGCAAGTGTAAAATTGCAAACAGCAAGTGAGGGAAACCTTACATGTGGAAAATATATGGAGGGAGGCCTTGCTCCCTCTCTCTTGCTGCTAGCACCATAGTGCATATCTAATTTGCTGAATCTGCCCATGCACCATAGCCTGTGCTTGGTTTCTCAAACCAACACAATCTCACAGGAAATTTGTAAATTAGATATCCCATTCATCATATTCAGTTTGGCTCTCCAGCCCCTGCCAAAGGTGAAGCTGATGATGACAACTGCTGGGAAAGTCATTTTAAAGAAGACAGACCCTTCACCATTTCAGCTTCAGACCTATTTGAACTGTGGATGTTTCTGCTTCAAACATCCCAGGGAACAGATTCCACATGACTAAACTTGTTAACTTTGCATTACTAGAACACAGGTGCCCACATAGTGTGAGCTCTATGGACCTTTTATTACACAGGGTACTGTATTGTTCTGTTATTATATGGGGCTCTGATTGCAAGCTTTACAAAATTATTGTTATTTGAGGCTTCGGGGTCACAAAGCACATAATCAGAAGCAAAGAGGAAAGCAAATATCCTTTCCTTGAATGTCCATGTGGGGAGCAGTGCATGATGTTGGCAGAAACAAATAGGCCCATGTTAATACAGGGTTGGCTCAGGCATGCCAAAATGCCACAGAGCTGACCCTGGCTTCTTTAGAATTTTATTTAAAAATGTTATGATCAGAGGTCAGCTGGCCAGACATATAAATGGCTACAGATGTGAATTTTATTATTGGTATTTTAAAATTCTATAACAAAAGGGTTCTTATTCATGAGTACATATGTTTAGCAGCAGGACAGTCTGCAGAAGCAAAAACACATTTCACTCTTATAACCATCATGAAAGCTTTCAGGACATTTCAGTCTACTTGGATGCTCTTTGGGTGACCTGCAAGTGACTGTTGGGTGGGTGGGTTGTTGGGAACCATTTCAAAACCAGACTTGAACGAGAAAAAGCTGAAATTAACATATCACTTAAATCTTAACCATTACCAAGTGTGTAATCCTACACTGATTCCAATAGTTTGCCATTTGCATCAACTATGCTACAGTTATCATGCAGATTGATAATGGAAACCATTCATACCCTGGTAGCCTTTCCCTTTATAACTCTGACTGGTCATGGAGCCATGTACAAGTATCACAATCATAGATCCTCACTCTTAAGTCTGAGGAAGTACATTTGATCCTCAGAGGGTAATATTAAAATATAGCGGTTAGTTATTATGGTGCCACAGTATTTCTCTGTCTCTTGTGGCTACTGCTGTTTCATTTTATGTGTTGCAGTAGTTGATAATTAATTGCCATGACTTGCTACAATGGTTGAGAACTTGCATGTTTTGCTAATTACTCCCTGCCTCTGCTTTTTACTGCAGGTTCTACTAGTTAGAAATGATGACCTAGAAGCAATGAAAGAATGGCATAACACTTGACCACTCCTATCAGAATGCTTCAAAAATATTTCAAACATAGATTTCAACATCCTACTAGATGTTTTTCATTACATCAATAAAGTAACTTTGATGTTGATTGTTGTTACTTTTGACTTCATTGTGGCCCTGCTGTCAAAAGCAAAAACGAAGTTCAACTACCACATCTGATACAGAAGCAGAGAAAAGAGAAGGAGAGCAAATGAACCTAGAACAGTGTTGGTGAACCTATGGCACGGGTGCCCTTTCTGTGGGCACCCCACATGGCCCCTTCACAGCCACCTGTATTCAGGTTAAATGGCTGTATTGGCACTTCATGAAAAAAATGGTGGGTTTTGAATCACTGTTTGGGTACTCGGTCTCTCAAAGGTTTGCCATCACTGACCTGGAAGCTTTTGGTCACGTGGGATGCCTAAAACTCTGAGAAACTCATTAGTCTCACACATCTGCCTGTTCAGGCCACAGATCTTTGGGAGAGGCTTTTCTCTTGGTCCTGATACCCTCAGAGGTTCCTTTGGTTCTAATATGAAATGATGCTTGCTCCCAAATTCTGCACCCCTTTCCAAGGAAGGCTGAATAGTCCTTCTCCCTTTAGTCTTGGACTATTTTTAACAGGAAGTGTTTTAATATTACAGTTTAATATATTTTCACTGTACCTGCTTTTAAAAATCTTGTTGCAAGTGGCCTCAAATTCCAGTTGGCTGCAGTTAAAATAAATTATATAAATAAATGAATGAAGAAGAGTATTGAATTCACAGGCCTGCACTAGTGTTGTAGTTACAAGTCCGTAAATGAACTGTCAAAATCTTCAGCAATCCCTCTTCCAAAAGACACCAAACAGAGAGTGCTTCACCCAAACTCTAGAATGTGAACAACCACTTGGAAAAAACAGGTAAGCAAAAATGCTTTCTCTTCACAAATGCATCACCATGACAAAATCCTACCCATCTTGACAGAACAGTTTCCAAGAATAGCGAGTAGCTATAAAAATCCCCTCTTGGTCTTTTCATAAGAGGTCAAGAATTGCAGGCAAAAATCAAAGAAAAAAACCCAAAAGATACAAAACATGTGGCACCTTAAAGACTAACTTTCATTTTTTAATGTAACATTTCGTGGACATGTCCACTTCTTCAGACATAGAGCAGCAGAAAGAGGTGTGTAATATAATATGTCATATAATAGGAGGTCAAGGAGTTGCAGTTTTTTCATCTTGAAAGGAAGACAGGTGAGATAGTCTCTAATATTGATGGGAGCTCTTGGATTCTTAAAAGATATAATTGCACTGTTGCATGGACATTTAAAATCTACATACTCAATAGTTTATTTGCATTTATTGTTAACAGACATTCTTTCTGTACTTGCTCTACAGTATGTGTGTGTTTTGATCTTAATAATGAATAACTGACAATATTTTGCAGATGGCCAAACAAAGATTTGTGCAAATTTCTGATGAGGGAAGCATTCCTTGTCTTGCTCTTAGGCTGAAGGTGAGAAATCTAACAGGACTTAAAGATACCTCTCTGAGGCACCTCTTCATGTCCAGGCAAGCTAAATCAATGAGAATGAGAAATTTAAGAGGTAACATTCTTAGCATTGAGTGGCTTCCACCCAGGTTAGGAAGTTGCATCAATAGTCATGACTCCTTTGTTTGACTATGGATTTTGAAATTCGCAACAACTTTATGGCAGCTGCTCTGTCTGCCCTAAGAAATTCATAATTCACAAGTTACATTCACAACACTAACATAGCTTTGCCTCAAACCAGCTCTGTGCCAATAAATTATAATTTGACGTTAAATTACCCCAATCTATTTCTTTTTCTTTTTAATCCTTTAAACTCTTAGTAAAAGTCATTTCTCCTACTGCAAAAATAAAGAACACATTCTATAAAAATGATTTATATGAAGCAATATATGCCCTTACAATGAGCTGTCACAAATCAAACAGATCAAAGGTGGCCCATGAAAGCATGAGCATGCTTTCAGGCTATGCTAATTCTGAAAGTTATTCCCTTCCTTCCTTCCATCAGTCATCAGAATATATATATATATATACTTACAAGAGCCCTGTCTGGTAAAGAAGCTTCTCCTTTGTTAAGATCAAAGCCCTTGCCCCTGCCACTTCCAAGGAGCCAGTCTTTGCATTTTAATCTTCAGCAATGATTGATGATGATGATGATGATGATGATGATGATGATGATGATGATGATGATGATGATGATGATCCTATTTGTAGGTTTTAAAACATCATTGGAGCCATTTGCTCTCTTTCCATCCATTTCAAAAATGTTTCTCCAGGAAAAATAATAATCAAGGATGTAAGTTTGCTCGTTGTATTGTATCCGTGTTGATGTATGTTTCCACAGACGTAGGCTGTTACATTGATTCAGCATGTATAACATACATAAGAAAAAAAAAGTAGCACTTCAAATCTATGAGTGGACTGACTTTCTTGGATGGCATTACATCTTCTCGGACACATGGAGCATAAGAGTGAAACCACAGGTTTATCTACGCATCAGAGCACATTGTAGAGGAATGTGAGCCAAGTGTGGTGGGGGAAAAGAGGTGACAATTACAAATGCACTTTTGACATGACAATGGCACTGTTAACAGGGTAAAGTGCGGTTTACATACACTTCATGTTATCAGCAATCAGATTCCTGGGTATTTCTATCTCACTGAGCACTGTTCAAGAATCAAGTCTGGTGCACTGCACTTTAACCTGGGCAGTGTCTGCTTCAAGGGTTGGATGTGACTTCAGGCAAAATGCTTTCACTGGCCTCCCTTCCTAAGGAAACTTATATCTTGCTTTTTTTTTTTTATCTCGGGTGCCCACTGACTTTCTTTTTAAACCTCTGGGCACAATCTGCTCAGAGGGAAAATACAAGGCAAGCAAAAGATGGCCCTTCTTCTTATCAGTCCTTCCAACTGCTAAGGAAGTGAAAAACAATACTGTAATTCCAAAATAAGGAAGAAAAATGGTATCTCAGGAAGAAAGGCAGCCAGACCCGTCCCCTCCTCTCCCCATGTAATTGACATTGATAGGAAAGACAAAGTTTTCTCTCAGGAGGTTTCACTGCAGTTAAGAGACATTCAGAATGCCTCCAACATTGACTGCAACAATGGAAACAGAAAGCCTCAAACAAAAATAGGCTGATGATCTTCCATTTAGTTATTACTTTAGACTAATGTCTTGTCAGAGATTTATTTTATTTTATTTTATTTTAGAGTATTTTTATCCCACCTTTCTCCTTGGAAAAGGATCCACGGCGGCTTAAGGTAATGAGGGATAATATACAGTCCAGTACAATTAAGACATGTCCAAGTATTTGAGAACAAGGAATTGAGGACATCTTACAGCATTAATCTTCATATATTTATTCATGAGATAACCTTGAGATATTTATTCATGCTTTAGTAACCCCTTATACAGATTTCTCTTGGTTTTACATTCTACTGTCTTTAGGCGTTGTTCTATTACACTATTGTGGGGGGTGGCTTATAAGAGCAGCAGCAACAACAGCAGCAGCAGCAGCAGCAGCAGCAGGAACAAAGCCTCTAACACTGCTTTTTGTCATCTATGCAAAGCATTCATGTAGCTAACCAGCTATGAAAAATAATCAAGAAATGACCTATAGGCCATGTGGCTTGTGGTTTTGAAATTGAATAAATAAAATAAAATAAAATAAATGTTCCCATCCTGAATTTACTTATTTTTATTTATTTTGAATATTTTTACCCCACCTTTCTCCTTGGAAAAGGACCCAATAATGAGGGACAATATACAGTCCAGAATATTTAAGACGTATTCAAGTTAAGAACAAGGAGTTTGAAGAGGCATCCTAGAATATTAAAAGGTAAGAGTAGAGCTACAAAGAGCACACAAGAAGAAAAGAAAAACCCATTATGAGGGGTGAAAAGCAACATAGAAAACTCTAGTGTTATTATGATATCAGTCAATACAATCATGTATTTTAGTCCATATACGGTCACATAGTAGGTAGTCCTTCATTCGAGGAAAGCTTGTCTGAATTGTTGTTCTGAGTATGGACATAAGAAATAATATTCCAGAAATCACTTTTCAGTAGATACATCTGGAGCAAAATTCAGAAGCTCAAAAATGTTATTCACTCTGCATTTTAAAATAGACTAACATAATTTGCACGTCATGTATTACAAGAATCCATTGGTTTTTACCAACTAGAGTACTTGTCTCAAAAATAGAACAGAAGAAATATTAGAATTAGTACTTTAGGATTTTTGTACTTTGAAAAGAAAGAAAAACATTTAGAAAAATGTATTTTGTGAGTATGCATATCTGAAATATTTAATTATATATTAATTTCCACATAATATATATAGAACAGTAGAACCAAATGCACAACTCAAGCAGATTTATGAGCACACG
This sequence comes from Phrynocephalus forsythii, assembly GCA_029282475.1. Taxonomy (NCBI): domain Eukaryota; kingdom Metazoa; phylum Chordata; class Lepidosauria; order Squamata; family Agamidae; genus Phrynocephalus; species Phrynocephalus forsythii. Next base: position 88,295,254 of record JAPFRF010000005.1, on the reverse strand, counting down.
CAAAACTGATGCAGCCTAAAAATCCAAGCGTCTTTCCTCAGTCATGTTCCATTTTTAACCCCACAAGTTTGTTCCCATGCTTTTCAATCCATTCAGGCTCTTATTTTTCTCACTCTTGATGAAAAAGTAGTAATTATAACTTATAGCACCTGCTTGCTTTGAAATTATTTATTTGGCTTAGAGTTGGCTGGCAGGGAAACAATCAGTGTACCCATCTGCTTTAGGTAAGAGCTTGTAACCACAAAGTTGTTAATTAGCCTGACACACGACTCTTTCAGAGCCCTAACAGTGCGTTGTTACCACACCTATAAAACCTCCTGGTAGTCACAAACTTTGCCAGAGAATCACAACTGGATCATGGCATTAAATAATATCTGGTCCCAACAGGTAGCTTAGATATTTTACCAGCCACCATAGATATGTCTTTCTGAATAATTCCATTTCGAAATTGAACCTCAGGAAAACATACTAGAAACTTTCTTCATTAACAGGAAGTATAAGCTGCACATTTCCCTCAATTTCTTCCCTGTCACCACTATTTAATGACTTCATGGTGTTCTCTCAGGCTTTTTGTCTGTATCTCATTCAGAGCACAAGCTGTAATACTAGATCTTCTTGCTAGTTCATGGCACCCATAATCAGAGCTGTTAATAATGGGATTCAGAATTGCACAGGAATGTTATTTTTCAAATGTAAAATTTATTCTGTGAACTCACTTAAGTTTTGCCTTTTGGACTCAAGAGTGAAATGTTATCTGTAATCTTCAAAATTCTCACTTATCCAGATTTTGCAGTGGAGCTCTCCAATAAAAAATGTATACTTCATGGGAAAATGTACATAAATATGGTCAAACCCATGGAGAAAAGTCAAAATGTATTGAAAATGCATTGAAGTAATTTTGAAAATTACTTTCAAAAATATGTAAATTAGGTAAAACTATATACAAATAAATGTAATAAGAGAAATGCACAAAAAGAGGCATTTTGATTTTTTTGTGAATTTTGGAAAGACCAGGAAGAGCTGAATTTTAATAATAAAAAAAAACCCTTAAAATTTAGGGTGGATCAAATTTAAGGCAGTGAAAACAAGATATGAGCAAAGCTAAATGTGTTACAAATCTAGATGTAATATTTAATTGAACTGAATAACCCTAATCCTAACCCCCCCAACACAGCAAGATGAGTACAGTTTTAGCATATTATATCAAGAAATATGAAATATGAAAGAGTGAAAAAATGGACTGAAACTTGTCAAGCCCCGCACACAGAACACACAGCAAGCCAAGTTCAGTTCTTTGCCAGGAACTTTAGTTGTAATACAGATAAAGTACAAAGTACAGTCCGAGTCAATCCAGAATAATTTACAGAGCCAAATGCCAAGTTCAAGGGAAACGGAGAAACGTCATAGTCAGGAAGCCGGTCCAAGGTCAGGAAACAGAGAACGCCTGTAGTCAGAAAGCCGGTCCAAGGTCAGGAAACAAAGTCAGGATAACACACAGGAACATGGTGGCAAGGTAAGTGATGCGTTGCTCCCACAGAGGGTTCAGGGTAAACTTGCTAGCTTTATCCCCGATGTATCCGGGAATCCAAAATTTGGCAGACCTCATACTCCTCTTCTCCTTCTACTAAGATTGGTGGAGGAGGTTCAGGATTTGGTGGTCGGTTGGGGTCAGGATCTTTGGCTGGGACCAAGAGGGAACGATGGAACACAGGATGAATATGGAGAGATGCAGGTAATTGTAGACGGGACGCCACTGGGTTGATTTTTTCTAGGATGGGGTAAGGGCCGATGAATCGAGGATCTAGTTTCCGGGATCGCCCAGGATGTCTCAAATATCAGGTAGAGAGCCAAACTTTCATGCCTGGATTCAACTGTGGACCTTCTTGTCTTTTCTGATCCGTTGCTTTTTTATATGCTTCCTTGGCATGATTGAGTTGTTCTTTCAATAATTCTTGAATGCCATGAAGTTCTTGGATATAAGCATCGGTAGCTGGCACAGAGGTGGAAGGAAGGGTGGTTGGAAAGTACTGAGGATGATACCCATAGTTGGCCATGAATGGGGTTTGACGAGTGGATGAATGTACAGCATTGTTGTATGCAAACTCAGCTAAAGGCAACAAATCCACCCAATTGTCCTGTTGATAACATGTATAACAACGTAAATATTGTTCTAAAGTGGCATTGGTGCGCTCAGTCTGACCATCTGACTGTGGGTGATAAGCAGATGGCAAGTGAACTTGGGTTCCTAGTGCCTTGTGCATTGCTTGCCAGAAACGAGAGGTGAATTGGGGTCCACGATCCGAAATAAGGTGTTCAGGTAAACCATGAAGCCTGAAGAGGTGTTGTAAATAATGATGAGCTGTTTTTGCTGCGGTAGGAGATTTAGGACAAGGAACGAAGTGGGCCATTTTGGTGAATAAATCTACGAAGACCAGGATGCAGGTAAACCCTTTTGAGCGGGGAAGATCCGTGATAAAATCTAGGGAGACAGCATTCCAGGGACCAGAGGGTGTTGGCAAAGGATGCAACAGACCTGAGGATTTAGCCACCATATCCTTTGCTCACCGACAAACTTCACAGGAACCCACATATCGGGCAACATCAGCACGGACCTGTGGCCACCAGAACTCTCTTGTGAGCAGATGCAGGGTTTTGTAAAGTCCAAAGTGTCCAGCAAGTAAAGAATCATGAGATAGATGCAATACCTGGTTACGAAGGGGACCAGCAGGAACATATAACCTCCCTCGATGTAGTAATAACCCTTGTTGTGCAGAAAACTCTCCATGCTCCCCATTCTGAAGTTCTTGAAGACGTTGCTGAGTCCATGGATCTTGAGCTTGAGATTCCCGGATTTCTTCTGCCAAGCTGGGACACGGATTCGTGGCTGCGAACACAGAAGGAGGCAAGATGGGTGCCACTAAGGTCTCTTTCACTGGTGCCGCATATTCAGGTTTTCTAGATAATGCATCAGCTTTCTTATTCTGAGCCTCAGGAATATACTTAATACGAAAATCGAATCGGGAAAAGAATAAAGACCACCGGATTTGTCGCTGAGACAATCGCCGAGCTGTTTGTAAATGTTCCAGGTTTCTGTGATCAGTTAACACTTGCACAGGGTGTCAAGCTCCCTCAAGGTAATGCCTCCATACATCAAAAGCTGTTTTGATGGCCAACAGTTCACGCTCCCAGATCATATAATTATTCTCTGCAGGTTTTAATTGCCGAGAATAGTAGGCACAGGGACGCGGGGTTTGGGAGGGATCCTCTTGTTGAGATAATACTGCTCCCAGGGCAACACTAGATGCGTCAGCCTCCACTATGAACAGCAGTTGTGGATCAGGGTAGCGAAATAAAGGCTCCGAGGTAAAGCGGGTTTTCAAGGTAGAGAAAGCCTTCTCTGCTTCTGGAGTCCACCGGAAAGGCTCTTTGGGATGAAGGAGACAGTTTAAAGGTGAAGCAATATCGGCGTAAGCAGGAATAAACTGACGGTAGTAGTTAGCGAAGCCAAGGAACTGTTGCAAGTCCTTACGATTTTGTGGTTGCTGCCATGACAACACAGCCTCTACTTTCTTGGGGTCCATGCGGATTCCCTGGGGAGAAATGATATGCCCCAGGAATTCACCTTCTTCAATGTTAAACTCATATTTTTCCAGCTTAGCATAAAGTCCGTTCTCCCGAAGATGCTGTAAGACCTGACGAACATCTTGAACATGTTGAGCTGGATCAGTGGAGTAAATCAGAATGTCATCTAAATACACAATCACACAACGATCTAGGAGATCCTGGAAAATGTCATTCATCATCCTCTGAAACACACTGGGTGCATTGGTCAGACCAAAAGGCATTACTAAATGTTCATATTGACCGTACCAGGTCCGGAATGCAGTTTTCCACTCGTCTCCCTTACGGATACGTACCAAATTATACGCCCCCCCGAAGGTCCAGCTTAGTATAACACTTAGCCCCTTTCAACCGGTCCAAAAGTTCAGAGATTAAGGGTAAAGGGTACCGTTCCCTAATAGTGATCTTGTTTAGTGCTCTATAATCATTACAAGGACGAAGCTCCCCTCCCTTCTTCTTGACAAATATCACTGGTGCGGACAATGGTGATTTGGAAGGCCGTATGAACCCACGTCGAAGATTTTTATCTAGAAAAGCCCTCAACGCTTCTAATTCTGGTTTGGACATGGGATAAACTTGCGCCACAGGAAGAGGTGCCCCAGGAATCAAATCAATGGCACAGTCATAGGGTCGATGTGGAGGTAGCTTGTCAGCCCCCTTTTCCTCAAATACATCTGCAAAGTCTTGGTATGCCTGAGGCAAGACAGGGTCAGATGTATCATGGGCCGATGCCAGTACAGTAGAGGAATGTTGCTTTGAACAAGGAACCTTGAAATATAATTCCCCTTGCACCCAATCCACCAGTGGATTATGAGCTCGCAACCAGGAAAGTCCCAAAACAAGAGGAAACCGGGGCATTCGGGTTACATTAAAGCTAATCTGCTCATTATGATCCATTACCTGAAGAGTAAGGGGACAGGTTTCCTGAGCTACCGGCCCAGAATGAAGTAACCGACCCTCAATGGATTCTACTAACAAAGGAGTGTCCTTATTTTGTACTGGAATCCGATGGTACCGCACAAACCCAGCATCCACAAAACAGTAAGCCGCCCCAGAGTCTACCATAGCATACACCGGAATCTCCCGACCATCAGGGAGCTTTCCAGGCATCCATCTATTCTCAGACACAGGGTAATGAGTTCCTGCAATGTATTTGGTTGTTCTACCCTGCAGAGTTCATCCAGCACTTCATCTGCCAAACATTCCATATACTGAGAAATCAGTGCTAGCTCGTTCCACTGCAAATCCTGAGCTATCAAACGAAATGCATTGGTATAATCAAACACTGAGTCTTTGCCCTGTTTCAAAGCTCTGGGTCTCCTGTTGGCAGTAGCAGCCTGCACGGGATTCTGAAAGGCTGAAGAAATATGGTTCAGGAAAGCCTGATAATTATCCAGCAAAGGTGAAGCACTGAGGAGTAAAGGAGTCACCCATTTAGCTGCCTGTCCCTTCAATAAACTGATGATAAAACAGACCTTAGACCTCTCAGTAGGAATTCTTAAGCCCGTACCTCAATGAACAGCTTGCATTGAGCCAAGAATGCAGGGAATTCCTCTAATTTGCCTTCAAACCGGTCAGGAGGCAGCAAAGGGCAACGAGGCTGTAATGATGCTGGAGCTTGCTGCAATTGAACAATGGCCTGTGACAAAAACAGTACTTGGTTTTGCAAAGCTTCCAGTGGAGTCATTCCAACAGCCCCCTCCTTCTCCATTCTGCTTGAATAAGTTTGGTAGGTGGGAGCAAACTGTCAAGCCCCGCACACAGAACACACAGCAAGCCAAGTTCAGTTCTTTGCTAGGAGCTTTAGTTGTAACCCAGATAAAGTACAAAGTACAATCCGAGTCAATCCAGAATAATTTACAGAGCCAAATGCCAAGTTCAAGGGAAACAGAGAAACGTTGTAGTCAGGAAGCCGGTCCAAGGTCAGGAAACAGAGAACGCCGTGGTCAGAAAGCCGGTCCAAGGTCAGGAAACAAAGTCAGGATAACACACAGGAACGTGGTGGCAAGGTAAGTGACGCATTGCTCCCACAGAGGGTTCAGGGTAAACTTGCTAGCTTTATCCTAAAACAGGGAGCACACCCATATCTCTGGCAAGGCTCCTGCTAGAACTCAGGGCTTTCAGATCTAATTCTCCGCCTATCATTAAAGATCCTTTCCCTAGATCTCCTGTTAGTTCTCCTTTGCAGGATCCTGCTCCTAGCCCTTATAGGAGGAGGAGATGTGCCCTCAGCTGCGTCCTCAGACTCAGCTGCCTGCTGAGTTGAACTACAAGGCTCCTCCTGCTGCTCTCCAGCATTTAACCCTTTAACAGCATTTAACATTCAGGTTCCATGACAGGCAGGGTCCTGGCAAAACTCAACATCAAAAAACCAAAGATCATGGCCATCGGTCCCATCACCTCCTGGCAAAAAGAGGGGGAAGAAATGGAGGCAATATCAGAGTTTACTTTCTTGGGCTCCTTGATTACTGCAGATGGTGACTGCAGCAACGAAATTAAAAGACACCTGCTTCTTGGGAGGAAAGTGATGGCAAATCTAGGCAGCATCTTAAAAAGCAGAGACATCACTTTGCTGACAAAGGTCCAAATAGTTAAAGCTATGGTTTCTCCAGTAGTGATGTATGGAAGTGAGAGCTGGACCATAAAGAAGGCTGATCACCGCATAATTGGTGCCTTTGGGCTGTGGTGCTCTAGGAGAGTCTTGAGAGTCCCCTGGACTGCAAGGAGATCAAACCTATCCATCCTGAAAGAAATCAACCCCAGATGTTCACTGGAAGGACAGATTTTGAAGCTGAGGCTCCAGTACTTTGGCCACCTCATGAGGAGAGAGGAGTCCTTGGAAAAGTCCCTGATGTTGGGAAAGATTGAAGGCAAAAGGAAAAGAGGACGGCAGAGAATGAGTTGGTCGGACGGAGTCATTAATGCAACCAACATGGATTTGACCAATCTCTGGGGGGCAGTGGAAGACCGAAGGGCCTGGCATGCTCTGGTCCATGGGGTTCCAAAGAGTCAGATGCCACTTAAGGGCTGAACAATAATCAAGAAAACTTCACCAGCAGCTTTTTTGACAAGTGAGTTTAAAACCTGTTCCATCATAGAAGGAACTCATTTTGACTGATAATAGTAGCAGTCTTCAAGTCCAAGTGAAGATTTTCTGAGAAGGATAGAGCAAAAGATGAAAAAGACTCTCTTAACCCATCTCTTGATGCCAGTGGGCTTCTATAGCTTCTAGTATTAGTCTCCAGAAAGGTTTCCGCATATCTCTGTTATACCAATCTATTGGCAAAGCAACTTCAAATAAAAAAATACTATTCTTAATCATAGTATAATACTTCAATATATTTTTCACAAATCCAGCTAGGTTTCTCATATTCAATGTGATTTACAAACTACACAAATTGTATTTTTGGTCCAAATGGGTAACAGTTGCAGTGTAAGCATATCCACAAACAAAGATGTCTCAAATATGATAGACATTAGGGGGCTCTATTCCAAATCAATTGGATTTTGCTTCCTCTGCTGATACACTGATACACCTTAAAAAAGCAAATTCTGCCTTTAACATAGATGACAGGAAGAGGTGGCCTCTGTGAACATGCAATATCACACAAGAGAACATTAGAGGTTGTGGTGTTCAAATCTTCTTTGTATCATCTAGCTGCCCTTGCTGCATGTTGTTTAGCTTTTTAACTTCCACATCAGTGGTGAATATTTTATGGAGTGTTGCTTGATTTCCAGGCAGTAAGTTAGCATTCTGTGAAGGCACATGCAAGCCTTATAACTCGGGGCAGATGGAAAAAACACAGGCTCTGGGTAAATTACACCATTCAGATCCCTAGTCAACTTGTAATGTTTGGAAGCCATTCTGCAGTGATATATGGATGTTCCAGGTTGGCAATAAATATAGAGGACTTGTGGAAAATTACTCATAGATACTGAAAAAGTCCTTCATACAGACCTGGCCTTTCTTCCTACATAATGATGAGCATCCATGGGAAGATGCAGAAAATGTAAAGGAGTGTTTGGCATAAGGCCACTTTGACTAAAGAGCCATTGGCAGCCCCAGTGAAATCTGAAGAAAACAGCTTTGCTCAGCCTTTAACTCACAAAGGAGCCTGCTTTGGGGTGGGGGGAGGTTTACTCAACAACTTTTCATCTCTCTCAAATCAAGCCTAATTTATCTTAATAACTACTAGTCTAATTGGACTTAATGAGAGCAAGTGGTGCTCTCCAAAGAGTGGGTTTCTCTATTATGTCTGCATTTAGTAGAAGAATTACAGTTGCTGAGGGAAATTCGGAATAGCTTCAGATTACCCTTTCTTTAGGGATGAGGAAGGAAGAAAGGAGAGATGGTTGATGCATTTTGTCAGATAAAATAATTTGTTGGTGACTCACATCAAAATTATATCCAGTTGAGTTGTCTTGATCACTCCTGGAGCTGGAACTGCATAGTGGCAGATGCAGGTACAGACAAATCAGCTCAACAAAGTGTTAATGAATGTTATGGCTTATAAAAGTTATCTGCTACACTCCTGATACTAGTGGGGGTAGAAAGTGAAATCTGTGGGCGTGAAGGCCCACCCACATGCTATGGATGAACCATTATTTGCAAGTCTGATTTCACAGACACAAAAGTTAACTTGAGTTACATTTCCGATAAACGAATGTGAATTTAATTTAATGATGGATTTGCTGTAATGTATATTTTGGACACTAACTTGACTCGCGTGCTTGAATATGAACTGTCAAGCATACAGTTCTCATTGTATGAGCCCCACTATCATTTGGGGAGACTCTTCTCTCAGTTCCATCACTTTCCCAGGCTTGTTTGGTGAAGACTCAAGATAGGGTCTTCTCAGTGGCTACTCCCAGACTTTAACAAGTACTGCTATGTGAATCCACGTTGGCACCTTCCCTCTTGTCTTTTTCCAATCAGGGAAAGTACTTCCTTTTCAGACATACTTTTAAGCAATACGTGAGCATATCAGGAAAGCTATGCTTATGAAAATAGAGATTTGTTTGTAATTGCAATTGATAAATGCTTAGTCGTTTTTAAATGTAGTTTTGTAACATTTTAAGTTGCAGTGTGCCACCTGGGGTCCCCTAAGAGGTGAAAGGTGGCAAAAATAAAAATACAATTTGTAACATTATAACTGGGAAGTCTGACTCCAGGTAGTTTTTACAATGGAATGCTTTTGGTATTTGACTTAAGATTCTACCTAATGAAAATGTGCATGTGTATGCTTATAGTCACAGATAAATTCTTCACATTTATATGCCATGTTTCACCAGATAGTATCCAATGAAAGATTCTTAAACTATTATCAGTTAATGTTAAGTAGTTTTGAAGGGAGGAAGGCAATGAACAATAGATTTCCTTGTATTCAGGAATACAACATCGAATTCTACAAATCCAGTATTTTGCTCATGAACCTCAGTGTAAAAAGAAACGAAATTTATACCCATGTCTTGCACATTACTATATACAGCTAGGCTTGACCTCCACAAATCACACAATTTAACACTGGACCTTTCCATACAAAATTGCATACTACCATGCAATTGGTTACCACAGAGAATAGAATGTGGCACTGCAAGATCAGAGCAAGCAGAAACAGATATTTGATTACTGCACACCAGTGACATTGTGACACTCTTGCTAGTACAGTGGACCCTCATATAACAAATGGCTTGTATAACATAAAATCTGTACATAAAAAGTTCCAGAGATAGGGGAAATTTGCTTAACAGAATAGTCTGTGGGGCGAATCCATACAACATAAAAATGGTCACGATTAGGGATTACTCTGTTTTCAATGCACTCCTATGAGAAATTTGTATAAAGGAAAATTTGCTTAACATAATTTCATTTGGACCAATTAATTCCTTTATACAAGGCACCACTGTATATAGAGATCTGAATCGTATTCATCTGAATACTGAAGTCTAAGTCTCCTTGTTATTTTTGTTACTTTTTATTTTTTCTTTGTTCTTTTTTGGCCTTCTAAGTGTTTTCGTCTACAAATTCCCACCAGCCCCATGCAACCTGGGCAGTGATAAGGGGTTCTGGAGTTATAGACCAAAAATCTGGAAAGTTACACATTCTCCACTGCTATTTTAGTGGCAGAAATTAACATACCACCCTGCAATTGTTAATTATTCAGTTTCAGCCAACACATTATAGCTAATTGTTGATAGGAAAACTAGGTGTGCTATATCTTTGGATGCTGTCCAGACCACAAGCTGGGAGACGAAAGCTCATAATCATTTCCTTCATACTGAAAGGCATACTTGCTTTGAAAGAGATCATATAAGAATCTAAATGGGATTTCATCTGTTAAGTACATACCACCATTTGATTTGAGAACCAGTTCTTGCACTGAGCCTGTGTCCCTTTCAGAGATCAAAGTGCCTCAAAAACTAATTCTTTGAGTTTAATCATGACCCATTTTTTTCAGGGGCAGCAAAAGTCTCATATGGCCATTGGCCAACAGCTAAGCTGCAAAGTTATTCACAGGTTAGACAGTTTTAAACACTGTATAGGGGTATGTGAGAAAAGGGAGGTTACAAGGAAAACTGAAAGAGGAAATACAGAGCAATTCTGAAGTGAATGGGATGGTATAGTGACATGAGATGGAACCAAACAAGCATCTGTCATTACAAAAACCATGTCTACAATTAGAGATGGGCACAACTCAAAAAATGGTGTTTCGTTTGTCGTTTGGTCCTTTAGGGGTCCGGGGTCCGCAAAAAAAATTCATTTTCGTTTCATTAGGTTCGAAAAAATGAAAACAAAAACAAAAATTTTTGTTTTAGCATTCTTTTTAGTTCAATGCATTTTGCAAAAAAATCAAATTTAGTCATTTTGTTTTCATTTTTGTTTTGTTTTTTCATGCGAAACAAAAAACGAAAACAAAAATGAAAAATACGCCCATCTCTATCTACGATCTCTAAAGATCACATTTATTCTTCCAAAAAGTAGCACTTTTGTTAATAGGTAGTTCTAATGGAAAGTAATGGGAACTCTAATTCTATCATTCTTTCATGGAAAACAGTAAATCAGAAGGGCCCACTGAGGAGCAGCATTACTCTGGGTGTGGCTATATAATATGTCCTTCTACAGAAGGAATAGGCAGCTGTGCTATAAACCCTATCAGCTCCATCTAACATAATGAGCAGTGACGGATTATGGAAGTTTTAACCAAAATTTCAGAGATGGGGCACAGTTTCCTTTCTGGTGTTTTTTTTGGGGGTGTTAGTCCCCAGAGTGTTAATCATTACACAACTCTTTTCAGTCTCACCATTCTGGCACTGAATTGGTTGAATTTTTTTATTTATTTATTTATTTATATTCCTATACCATTTTCTTAGTGCAATCAGCACTACCTGGGGCAGTTTACAAAAAAACCCAACAACATTCAAGTGAAACACCCTGAATAATCAGTAAAACCTAGATTTCTCCCTTTGGGGAGAAAGGCGGCATAAAAATAAAGCTATTATTATTATTATTATTATTATTATTATTATTATTATTATTATTATTATTATTATTATTATTATTATTATTATTATTATTATTATTATTATTATTCTGGAATCATATTTTAAGATGACTCCAAACTTGTACTAAGATATCAGATTTCTCCCCCATTTTTTTGATTCCATCCCCCCCCCCCATTTCTTTGGATAATTTTTGATACAGCCCGCCTGCCTGTGCCAGGATGCCTCCTTCACATTATTTTCTTAAACCCACCCCCTTGATATCTTTAGGAATTTTCTTTCTTTTGGCCCTTGCCTTTCTTTGATTATTTTCACTGCCTGGCCCTTGCCTTCTTGCTGTTGCCTACTGGACTCCAAGAAGAGAAAGCATCAAGTGGTAATGGTGGAAGAGAAATCTCCCCATCTACTAATAGTTTTGGTGGAGGGAGGGCTTTGGATGCATTTTTCACATTTATTGGTTTGCTTATTTGCTTGTGTTTTGGGAGAGGAGGCTCTCTGTGTTCACTCATACTTTCCCTGTTTGGTTCTTTAAAATGTGTTATTTGGTTAATTTGCTATATATTTATTCTGCTAAAAGTGTATATTTTGTGGGCATTTGGTGGGACTGATTTGTTTGCTTCTGTGCAAGTGTGTGGCCAGGGGTTAGATTTAGTGATTCTGCCAGTGTGCCACTTGGCTGTGTGAGTGTGACAATATATACTAGCAGCTGCAGAGATCTGAATATGATTTTGGTTTCTTGTGTATTGTTGCCTGCTTTTGGAACAGAGGGATTCTCTGCTATTTTTAAAAGGAGTTTTTAAGGTACCTGAGAGCTTTTTAAACTGCTGCCGGGAAAGATAAATGGGAAAACACAAAACAAATGGCCAGGTGAAGACTCTTGTCTTATAAAAGAAAAGAACCAGGATGTGAAAAACATGAAAGGGTAACAAAACAAAAGAGGTACCCCTGAAAGAACGTGAAATGAAAGAATTACAGTGGACCCTCATATAACAACAAGCGGTTTGTTTAACTGAAAATCCACTAAAGGAAAATATTTCCAGAGATAGGGGGCAATCGCTTAACAGAATCACCTCTGGGGCGAATCCACACAACAGAAAAACGGTCGCGATTAGGAATTAATCCATTTTCAATGCATTCCTATGGGAAATTTGTACAAAGGAAAATTTGCTTAACAGAATTTCACTTGGAACGTATTAATTCCTTTATACAAGGTACCACTGTATAAAGGTTTTGCTAAGGAGATTGCTAGACTTCATAAAAGGAACAGAAATATGTAGTAATGGTTTCAAGACCTAAAACACACACACACAAACTTACAAAAGCCTTTTACTATACAGTAGCAGAAATATGTTGTTTGTAGAAAAACTTGCTCCCAGATTTAAAATTCCTGGATGTTTTCTGTGTGTCTTAGTGCTTCCTTGGCCTGTTAATTGAGGGCTGGAAGCATGCTGTGAAGTGCGAGCCCTGAACCCACTGCTGTGTGTGTGTTGGGGGGGGGTACAAGAACAGAATGGAAAACATTGCCTTGAACCAGCACTTGCCTACTGTCACCAAGCACTAAATAAATAAATAAATAAATAAATAAATAAATAAATAAATAAATAAATAAAGGGGGACCGTCCCACTGAGGACAAGCCAACTTTGGTTTCTGCCACAGACAATGGCACAGCCAAAACACCCCCACCCCCACCCCACACCCTTTGAGTGGCACAAAAACTGGATATATTGTAACAGCCAGCTATGGAGCCCAGAAGTAGCTTGCTTCCTGGATCCCACTGCTTCACTGCGTGGGAGATTTAACCCCTATGCCCCCCAAGGGATCCTCAGAACTGTTAAATCATTGCACAAGCACACTCCTCACACATACTCTGTAAGTGAAGTCCACTTATTCTGTCTACATAGAACTCTCTCTCGTCAGAACATTTATTGGGTAAGAAATGGTGTGGCGTTACAGCCACAGAGACTAGCTTTGTGGACTCAACAGCTGCATGTCTTATCTAGCCATGGATAGTAAGTGATTCCAAGTTGACAATGACTTACAGTGACTGAAGGTTTGGAAGATCACGCAGAGCCTCTGCAGGGATCTGAATGAGCTGATTGTTTTGTAGCATCCTATAATTAGGAAATAGATTAAAAAAGTAAATACAGTGGAATGCACAATGGGTGCCCCCCTCCCTCCAACAAGATTTTTAAAGCATAAGACATTGTCTGAGACATGAAACCATCTATTAACAAGTACTGTGCTGCTAAATAATGCAGGTTATCACATGGTGCATTTTTTCGTGCATTTTTTTCTGTTCTCTGTTGGAACTGAGAGCACAGGTGCCTTGTTATACTAATTTTAGTCTTTCCAATTGTTTATTTTTTTCCAGTGAATGCTGCCTTCTCATGATTTGCCAATGTAAGGGCGTTTATACACGACCCCTAAACTCCGGGGCAAATGGCTCCCAGCTCCGGAGCTTAAAAATGTTTCCCCACCAGCTCCGGAGTTTACAGGAAATTAAGTGCGGCCACGCCCACTTTAGGGCATCCCAGCACACCTTTCAAGTACCTGCTCTTCCAGGGTGAAAATTGCTTGATGCGGTGTAACGATAGTGAGTGCGGGGCTCTCCTCGCTTCTGTTTGTTGTTGTTTTTGCTCCCACCCCTTTAAGAGCTACTTTACAGAGACAGGAATGTTGCTGTGGCAAGAATGGAGGCAGAACGGAGGTGAGCCATGATCTTTTCTTCCTTTTTTTTCTCCCTCCCCTCACGCAGCCAGCAGTCAGGGTGGGGACACAGGAAGAGCGACAAGCCCCTAAGAGCTCTGGTCTGAATTTAAGTGGCCAGCGGATCTTAGGGGTCATGTAAAAGCGCCCTTAGACACTCCCCAGAAATAGTTCCAGCTTGATTTGATCAAGGACTCACCTCATCTTTCTGGTAGTCCAGGGTCTCCATCACTACATGTCAAAAGTCATTTTTTACCCTGACAGCTTTCTTAACTGTCTTATTTATTTATTTATTTATTTATTTATTTATTTATTTATTTATTTATTTATTTATTTATTTATTTATTTATTTACCACAACCATCTAGCAAAAAAGCTACTCTGGGTGATTAACATACATAAGCAAAATACAAAAACAGATTAAACAACTTAAAATAGCAAATAAAAAACTAATCAATCAGACCAACATGAGGTAAATAATCAAATCACCATAATAAAAAGAACAAATAAGCAAATGAGAACAAATACGGTAAATCAAAACCATTTAACAATTCAAAATAAGAACAAATGGAAAAAATAAAGAACTAATAGAAAATTATAATAAGGCAGGGAGAAATAATAGCATCCTATTTATATAAGGATACAAGGTAGTCAGTTCAGTAGACCCTCCACTCTAACCCTGATGTTGATAAACACCATGTCTGCTTCAAACAAAACCCAACTTATTCAGGACCTAATTTGGGAGGAAGGAGCACACCTGTAAGGAAGAGACCTATCACAGAAACATGGGTGGGCACTGAGGGCAGTCCAGCCCTCTCCCTGATGTGCCCCGCCCCCCACATACTCCACCTAGCACCAGGGTAGACTGGAGGATAGGGTAGGGGTTGTATATTAAAATACCCTAGAGACTGTAAGGCTCTCAGCATTGGCAATACCCAGTTTAGAGGCCCTCCACATGTTGTTTGGGGCTAGGGAAGGATTTGGGATCCTGATAATGTACTGTGCTCCCCGTGGCCCTGCACTTTTTCTTCTGGAGCTGATAGCCTTTGTCTCGGAGGCGTTGCTGAGGTCCCGCAGAATTTTGGTTGTGGGTGACCTTAACATACACACAGAGACAGATGTCACTGACCCAGCTCTAGAGTTCTTGGAAACCATGGCTTCCTTGGACATGTCCCAGCTTGTTAATGGCCCTACACATATGGCAGGCCACACACTAGACCTGGTCTTCTCCTAAGGGTTTCCAAGAGGCCAGTGTTTCCTTGCAGCCATGCCAGCCACGTGGCCATGGACTTGCACAACAATGGCTCTTTGGCTTGAATATGGAGATGAGCATCGCCCCTAGAGTCGGACAGGACTAGCACGCATGTGTGTGGGGAACCTTTACCTTTTCTTTTACCTGACACCAAACTCTTTTTCACTCGTAAATTTCTGTGCTAATTATTTTTATTACTTTTAATTTGTGCAACAGTGTGATGTACAACTTTGCACAGCATTCTGCACACTCATCCTCTTCACAGATAATTATGAAACAAATGGGAATAAATGGAACTGAAAAATCCCAAAGCTTCAGGAGTACCTTAAGTCCCATCTAGTGGAGCATTACTTCAGCCATGGTGTCTTACAAGGTTAACACAGTTTGGCTACTGTAATCACAATAAAGATTCACTTTTTGAAATGGAGAGATGGTACAATCATCTACCCTGCTATTTGCCCATCATTTCTAAGTACAGCTTCAAAGAAGTGACTGAGCTTCTAATGAGCAGTCAAGCGAAGTGACAAATGTCATAAGAGAAAAGGGACATGTAAGCTGCACTGTGTGGGGCCAGATAGTTCATTTCTCTCTATGGAAGAATGATTCTAATCATAGGGTTTAGTGGGCACATGGCACAGTTTACGCTGGGAGTAGCCTGCTAGTCCTTCTGCTTTTTAGTAAACATCTCAAAACTAATCACAGTCATTTGCATTTACCCAAGTAAACACCAGAAACACAACGTGGATAGCACTGGTCAACAGGATGCCACATTTTTTCTTTCTCTAGTACATTGGTGGACAAAGCAACAAAGGAGAAAAGGATAATTGTCTAGAAAATACCAAATCTCATATCAAAGAACACCCAACTGAGGAAAACCATAAATAGTTTGCAGTTTTATAGCCTTGAAATCAACTTTTGACTCAATCCTGGGGGGTGGGATATGGGATAAACTATCTATTTCTTTGACAAATAAAGGACTTTTTATTTATTTATTTATTTATTTATTTATTTATTTATTTATTTATGCTTTCTCAGAAAGGATACAAGGGGCTTAAAGTATAAAAAGAAACAAAGCTAGAAGTGAAATAATAAATTATTCCAATACAGTGGTACCTTGTATAAAGGAATTAATTCATTCCAAATGAAATTCTGTTAAGCAAATTTTCCTTTATACAAATTTCCCATAGGAATGCATTGAAAACAGAGTAATCCCAAATTGCGACCATTTTTATGTTGTATGGATTCACTCCATAGGCGATTCTGTTAAGCAAATTTCCCCTATCTCTGGAACTTTTTATGTTGTACAGATTTTATGTTATACAAACTGTTTGTTATACAAGGGTCCACTGTATTTAACAAGAATTAAGCAGTTGTATTAAAACTCATAAATAAGAGCATTATTAAAAGCGTAAGCAAAACAAATGAATACAATGGTCCCTTTAAAAAAACATTGGTCAACCAGTTATTAAAGGAAAGTGTGCCTGAACAGAAAAACATTTGTCTGCTTCAGAAGGACAGTGAATATGGAGCCAGCCTGGCCTCCTGTGGGAGGGAGTTCTATCATCCGGGAGCAGCAGCAGAGAAGGTTCTCTCCCAGGTCTCCACCAAAAGCAGCTCTGAGGGTGGTGAGACTGAGAGAAAGGCCTCTCCTGATTATCTGAATACTCAGTCAGGCTCATGAAAGGAGACAATGTGTTTTAGAAAGCTTTGGTCCAAGACATTTAAGGCTTTATGGGTTAAAAGCAGCATTTTCAATTGTGCCTGGAATGGGTCAGCTGCCAGTAAAGCTACTGGCCCGGGGGAGTTATATGTTCCCTTTAACCAGCACCAGACAGCTCAGTGTAGATGCAACAGTGGAAGAGAAGAAAGACCTCCTTGCTGCAATCCCTGCAACAGAACAGGCCTGTGGAAGGGTTGATGCACCCTAGGCTTTCTGCCATCATCATTCTCGTCTCCATCTCATTTGTTTCATCACCACTAGCTCCCTGGTGAACCAGGGGAGCATTTTGGCTCTACTTTGTGGGAGGGAACACTTATGAGCAATCAACAGAATTGCCTGCCAAGATGATAGAAAACTTTACAGGAACCACCAGGAAACTATTTGGATCCATCAGCTTTCTAGGCTGGACCATTATAATTGGTCTTCCACCCTTGGAGATGCTTTGAGTTCTAGTGCATCTAAAACCACATCAGATAATGATCTGCTCATGACAACATAACTATAGAAATATGTCTGTGAAGATTCTCGTTCATCCAGGTAAGTTTATCTGGAAGTTGAGCCATGGCAACTGGACTTCTTTTTCTTGAGAGAGTGAACTACAGTATAGCTATAGAAATTTCTCCACACCCAGATCTCTACCTTCTATTCTGGTACAGAAAATCAGGTCTAAAGCGTGTCCTGCAATATGGTTGGGGGCAGACACCATTTGGGACAGACCCATGGTTTTTATGGAATTTGTGTAATTCCGAGCCCTTCCTGGCAAAGCTGCCACAGCATGGATGTCAAAGTCCCCCACACAACAAGTCAAGGAGACTCCAACACACACACACACACACACACCGGGACCACCAATTCTGATCCAACAAAGGCCTGGTGTGGATGGAAATTTGATAAATCCTATTCCTGTCACTAGAGGGACTGCTGGGGCTATATAATTGCTCCTACATTATTTAATCACTACCTCAATACTTGATCAAGAAGTGCCTCACATTAGAATTTCACATGGCAAAACTGGCAGAGATGCAGATGTATATGCAGATGATGCTGTTCTTATGTTGCTCTCTAAAATAGTTCTTAAACAGATTATACATGTTTTATGGGCAAATATGATTCTTAGTGTGGAGTAGTGGATAGAGCGATTGACTAGGACTCTGAAAAACAGGGTACAAATCTCCATTTGACCATGGAAACTCACTGGGGGAACTGGTAAAACTATTCAAATATCTCACTGACTTTGAAAGCCCCATTAGGGCTGCAATAAGTTGGTTCCAACTTGATGGTACAGAACACATATTATAAATATAATTTGTTAACAATCAATTTTAAGAAAACCAAGACCATGGCTTTTTCTAAGTACAGTCAGTTATCTGAATAAACTAAGTATTCCCAAATATTGACCTATTTTCTCCAGAGCTAGAGTAAACTGTCTCTCTCCGGCAGCGCTGGAAGGGTGCTATTGCAGCATTCCATAAGAAGATTGGCTGTGTGGCTATGGACTGAAGTTTTCATGTTTTGGCCCATGTCTTGTTTCAATATAGCCTCCAGAGAAGAACATAACAGACTCTCTGTCCTATTTTGAGGAAACATCTTGAGAAGTCATTCACATGGTGTATAGAGTATTTGTTGGCTGGTATAACCCAAACAATTGCAAAGTATGTGGTTAAGTTTTTTGTTTTTTGTTGTAAGCTGTCATAAAAGACTCTATCATTTTAACAGACTGCTTTTCCTAAATATGTGAATATTTCATTGTATTAATAGATTCATTTGAGCCAGATAAGTCTAGTTCATTGATATACTGTATCACATAGATGACTTCTCCTCCTCCTTCTCTTCAACCTCCTCCTCCTCCTCCTCCTTTGAGTGCTGATGTTTCTTGTCCAAGCTGAGTCCTGTACTTGAAAGTTGGTCTGATGTCATCTTCTGTCATAACAACTTAAGGTTCAGATGTGAAGGGTAGATGAAAATGAAGGCCCATTTCTTGTATGCCTTTTCCCAATCCAGTTAGTAAAGGCTCATTGGTTGGTTGCAGTGAGAAACTGTTCAATGACTAAGAAAAAGACTTTCCATTCAAAAAAGACAGACACAGCTAATATGTGGTACTTTTATCCCAATGAATTGTGTTCAGCCAGTTCTGGGCAGGATTCTGCTACCCTTTCTTCAAACAGAGGGAAAGAGCTTGAGAGGTAGGGTATCTGAATGTACCTTTACTGGGCAATTGATTCAATTTGTTGCATTTGAGCATATTTCAAAATATATTAATTGATTTGAGCACTGGACTAAGAAGAACAGAATGAAACTGAACAGGGATAAATGCAGAGTTCTACACTTAGAAAGAAGAACCCTAATGCAGAATTGCAAGAAGTGGGAAACATGGTTCAGTAACATCACATGAGAGAAGGATCTTGGAATCATTATAAAACACCAGTAAAATATGAACCATCAGTGTGATTCGGCTGCAAAAAAGAAAAAAGAAAAAGAAAATACTGTTTGGAGCTGCATTAACAGCAGTATAGCCTTCAAATCAGGTGAAGTACCATTTCCCCTCTATTCAATGCTGTATCCAGCACTGGATATCCGACTAAGAAGGATCCAGATTTAAAAAAAAAAGGTGGGGGGAGAAGAAAAAAGATAATCTGGAGCAAGTTCATATGAGGGCAACAAGGATGATTAGGGGACTGTAAACCAAGATGTATGAGGAGAACTTGACATGTTTAGCCTTGAACAAAGAAGACTGAGGGCAGATTTGATAGCACCCTACAAATATTTGAAAGGTTGTCATATAGAGCAGGGGAAGGATCTATTTTTGATCACCCCAGACTAAAGAACATATAATAATGGGCTCAAGCTGCAGAACACCAGATTTTGGTAGAATTATCATGAAAACTTTCCTAACTATCAGAGGAGTGCAACATCATCATTGGCATCATTGGCATCATCATCATTGGCATCCTTCAGTCTCAAAAGACTATGGTATCATGCCTGGAGTAGAGATCCTAAAGACAACACCTAGTGTGACTAACTAGACCAATTCGGGAATGGCAGTCTCTACCGCACTGGGGACAGATGTATTCTTGCCCGGTCCTCGAGTTTCGTTCTTTCCGTGCCTGCCTCTTTTCCTCTGCCTGTTGGACAAATGCCTCTTCAAATTTATGTAGACCATGCTGTATCTCTTGCCTCCAGACAGTGCGATCAGAGGTCAGGGTTTCCCATCTGTTGAGGTCCATTCCCAAGGCCTTCAGGTCCCTCTTACAGATATCCTTATACCGCAGCTCTGGTCTCCCTCTGGGGTGCTTTCCCTGCACTAGTTCTCCGTACAGAAGATCTTTTGGGATCCGGCCATCATCCATTCTCACAACATGTCCAAGCCAGCGTAGGCGTCACTGTTTCAATATAGTGTACATGCTAGGGAGTCTTGATTCAGGACTATGCTATTTGGAACTTTGTCATGCCAGGTAATGTTGAATATTCACCTAAGACAGCGCATATGGAAGGTATTAAGCTTTCTTTCCTGTCGGGCATGGATGGTCCAAGACTCGCTGCAATACAAAAGTGTGCTCAGTACGCAAGCTTTATAGACCTGTATCTTTGTATGTTCTGTCAGCTTCTTATTGAGCCATACTCTCTTTGTTAGTCTGGAAAACATAGTTGCTGCTTTACCTATACGTAAGGAGTGCAACAATGAAACCAAATACCTTGGGAAGTAGTGAGTACTCCAATAGAAGACTAAGCAGCTATCTGTCAGATGTACTTCCATTTGTTTTCCTGCAGTGAGCAAAAGATTGGACTTAATTGCCTTATTGTTCTCTCCCAATCCCATTATTCTATGATTCATAAATGTGCATGAGAGCAAGCGTTGGTCAAACAGAGTTGCTCTGTGTGTATGTGTCTGTGAGACAAGAATGGGGGTTGTGCTCTGGGGCTGATCCATCTCTCCCTGAGAATGCCTATGTGTGTTTATTCACTCCCTTTGGTTTTAATGATTGAGCAAGATGAAAGGGAGAGAGAGAGAGGTATAGATCAAGGGCTGCTTCTCCGCCACTCCAGGGAGAGATTTAAAGAGACAGCATCGATTAATGTGCTTCCCCATGCCTTCTGGGGAAAGCTATTCATTGAGTCATAGGAATGCTTTCCCACACAGCCCTCACATCTGAAGCAGCCTCTCCCACCTAATTGACTGACCCAGTATGAATCCTATTTCAGTGGCTCCTTGCATGCTCTCTGTAATAACATCTTCATCTATGTCAGAGTTGTCATGCTTCTTGTAATCAGCCCATTCTGCATGAACCATGCCACTATTCGCTTCTAGCTACAAGGATGATGCAGTGGTAGCTCCACCATGAAAACACCATGATAACTTATTTCATGCAGAATATTTCATCTCTATTCAATAGATTCAAAGATGGACAGTTTTCTGGGCAACTTTATCTTGTCACATTCATCTTCAAACTTAGATTCTCAATATTAAGGTGTTCCAAATAGGAGAAAATAACTGTAGAAGCCCACAGAAGACTAATATGATCAAACAGGCATTTTGAAAATAAGGGAAAGAATGGTTCTTTACAGTGTTCACATGACAATAAACTTTGTATATGATGAAGCTAACAAATAAACATCATTTTCATGCGATGAACTCTGCACAGAGCTGCTCAATCTGAACTTGAGCACCTCAATGTGGATATTTGAAATGCACCCAATTAAATACCCTCTACCATTAAAATAAATGAGTCAGTGAGAGAAAAGGGGGATTTAGAACATTGTTGAACAAGATTCATGATTTAGTAGGACATTTCAATAATTGGGTCACTCAAATGTATGTTCCACAAATTCTAAATTAAAAGGTTGACCGTCTGACCATTCTAGATGGAAAGGTTGGACTACAAACTCTATCATTTGATGCTAAGCAGCTTGAGGAAGGCTGGTTAGTGCTTGGGATAATTTGGGAAGTAACAAGAAGGATGATCACTAGTGGGTAGAGATGGGGAAAGTTACTTTTTTGACAAGAATTCTGATCATAATAGTCATCACCTGCCATTTTCCTGTGGAAACGCATTTATGGCTTGCATCACGTATTTCCATTAGATTAGAGATGGGAGATATTTTTAAGACTGTAATTTCTAGAATCTCACAGTTAGCACAACCACTCTCTGGGACATCTAGAAGCTGCAATCCAAAATGGTAACATTTGCGCTTTCTGCTGCAGGAATGAAATGTGAAATGAAAGGATTCTGTATCCATTATCAACAAGAGACATCATGGTTGAAATACAGTAGCAAGTCAAGATTAGAATAGCTCCACTGAATTTGGCATGTCAACTCCTCTGCAAGTTCCTCTGATTTCAATGGGCCTAGTTGTCTCTTATTACTGGATACGGAGATTAGGAGTCTCCAGTACAACAGGTAGTTTTGAAACTTGGAAATTCTAACTTCTTGAATTACATGGCAATCCAGAATGTGCAGTCTTCTTTCGGTGTTACTTTCTCTGATCTAGACATTCTGCCTCTGCATCCCAGGTGACTATGGAAGTAGGTTGATGTTTCTTCCAGCAGAATCCTGTTCCTCTATTGTCCCTCCAGCCGTATGACCTTTGTAGAGTTAATGTGAAGAGGTAATCTTGTACCTCCTTATACAATTTGAAATTCCATTGGCTCCATCAAGTGATCCCCACAATTTCCAGATGCACCACAGCTATAAGGCAGAGCTATGCCAGGAAAACATGATGCTCTGCAAAATTGCCAGTGATCAGCTGGCTTATGTTCTTGGGTTTGAGAGAAACATGCTTTGATGTGGTCATTTTATATTATGATTTCCATTTTAATTTAGACCAGGATGTATCTCCTGAACCTGTTTACAGCTACAATAAGAGCCCTGGAAAACATGGAAGTTGGCACAGCTGGCCAAGTTTGCCTTCTTTTGAAATGAAACATTGTGCTCTGAGGCTAGGTTTTAGAATTCAAAAGAGATTCCGTGCAGTTGATTCCTTCCCGCTGAAACTTAAGACCTGCACAGCTGGTGGTCTGATAGAATTGGTATGGGAAAGGTGCATAAAACAGCAAGACAAGCCATAAAAGAGTCACATAGATCAACTGGCCACTTATTTTATTTGGTGTTGGAAATACGATAATCAATTATGTGGCAAGTTCTACTCCCATAGGAAGGTAAATTTTAATGGGACTGCACTTTGTTGAGGATGCCATGTCCTCTGAGTAAAGATCCATTTGGGCATTAATTGACTTTAAATGTAGTCTGGACATCTAAATGTGTTATCTCTTTTTATGGCACAAGCACTAAACATTGGTTCTGCTTTTTCTCCCATATGCCAACATACAAACTCCTGCCTGCCCACCTGCCCAATGCAATGGACTGATCTATAGGGGTCCCTGCCAGGAAGCCTACTGGTGATCTACACATGTGTAAATGAAGTTGCATAAGTGACACTGTCAACTTGCCACTAATTAACAAGGAGCTTGGCATGTGCCCAGTTGGGTTTAAAGAAACATGCCCAGGAATGCAACCAACTTTGTTAACTAGCAGCAGTTTGTCACAAAGATGTACACAATTTCACTTACGAATCTATAAATGTCAGGAGAATTCAGACTGTTGAACTGGAAAACATATTGTCTTGCTAGCAGAATGTCTTCAGAACCAAATAGCATAAGATCTAGCCAGGTTTTTCTTCTTCTTCTTCATGTTTTGCCTCTTTTCCTGCCCCAATCCTTGTGTCATCCATCCCTGATAACTTACTTGAGAGTTCACCACATTTGTAACTACTGTACTTTGTGATACAATAAAGATTTTTTTTGATCCAGAATTTTCTATACACAAAAGGTAGGCCATGTCAGAATTTGTGATATGCTGAAGTTAGGACTGGTTTTCTGGATTTCAAATTGTTTTCCTTGCCTGGGGTCTTTAGGGTCTGATGAAAGTCAGAGTCTTCCCATAACTCCTGTTTGGTGGAGCTCCGAATTTCTTTCCAACAAGTCTTCTGTGAAGTTTGCCCCCTAAACCTTGTGCTTCTTTTGCTATCTTGCCATTCCAATAGAGAGGGTGAACTAAGCACAAGTTGGTTGCATGTGCTTTCATAGAAATGTGGGTATACAGGCTGAAAAACCCAGAAAATAGCACCTACAGGCAATTAGGGAGTAATAAATTGACTCAAAGATTATCCATAAGGTTCTCAGAAGGAGACAGGATACTAAAGAAGGATATATTGCTGTAAGCCTAACATATCACTTCAACTGGACCTGCCTTATCTTGACGAGATACAAAGCAATTTGTTTCAGGGAGCAGATTTTAGAATGGGTGCTTTTTCATCACTTCATTCTCCATTTCATTCAGCCATTTCCAGTACAGAAATATTGGTATATGTTCCTTTAAATATAAAAATATCCCAAAATATCCTGCACATATCTATCATTAGCAAAGAACCTGAGATGTATAGAAGAAGGTAGTGAGCAATTTAGAGTTAAAACCCCCATTAAAAGGATGTTATTGCTTTAGCAATTTTAATTAATCTTATTTCAATATGATATCAGCTTGCCACAGAAGCCTTTGGGCTTAGCATATGAGATGTAAAGTTAATAATAAAAAATGAAACAGACTAAACAACATGGTAGTGTCCTTTGATCTGTAGATAATTAAACAGCCAGGTTGGCAGGTGTGCTGTGGATCTATTTAGCAGCTCCTTCAAGATGCATACCAATGATCTAGGCCAGTGGTGGCGAACCTTCGGCACTCTAGATGTTTAGGACCACAACTCCCATGGTTCTTTGTCACTGGCAATCTAGGCTCGGAATTCAGGGAGTTGTGGTCCAAAACATCTGGAGTGCCGAAGGTTTGCCATGCCACCACTGATCTAGGCAGAAGAAGTAGCAACACTTTTTTCTCTTAGCTAGGAAATATACCTGGGACAAACTTATGAAAACAGTCTTATGGATAACATCTCCTGAGTTCATCTTGCCTTACTCTCTTCTTCAGTCTGAATTAATATTTCTATGATTATTTTAAGGAACAGGTTTCCCTAAAATAAACACTCATCACTTCTCAAAAGATAAATCCCTTCCTTCAAAGGGGAAACAAATGCAGTTAATCCTATCATTAAAACGAGGGCCCCCAGTTTGTACCCTTGCCAAGTAGGAGAAAGCTACTAGGTTGGCATCTCCCCATCCCATGTTCACAAGCTTGTTTTAGATGCACTCAAGATTGTTCTGGCATAAATTTGTGCTCCTGCATTTTGCCTACATCGCATGCTTTCCATCCAGACTAAGGGAAACACATTAGCACCCTTCCCTTTTCTCTCATGCCAGCTGTGAGGGACGTCTGTAAGCATCATTACTACCTCCAAGAGGTGCTATTTCAGTTTCAGTGAAACCTGCATAGTTCCAGCCTTTTTAGCTATTTCACTGGGAAGGGCTCCAATGTAAACGCATGGAAAGCAGCTTTCAAAGCCCATGCATTGCCTGAGCATAGAGTTGCCCTTGTTGAAAACAGGGTGGGTTTGCTGTGGTTTTCTTGGTTTCTTTGATTCAGTGCCTAATGCAGACTGTGGATAAAACAGCAACTCATCTCTAAACCCAGGGATTTAGGGCAAGTTTCTTTAGAAGGCCTAGTAAACAGTGCTGCACTCTCTAATCCCGGGAGCAGGTTTCTACCTGCTTGCTTCATATAAACTTTGTCAGCTTCGGCGATTTCACTTTGCGGATGGTTTACAAACATGCCCTCAGGATTGAAATGTTTATTGCAGGAAAGAAGGGGTTGAAAAGTATATCTTTGGAAAGAGGGAAGATGAAGAACTCAACACCTTGACGAACAGCCTTTACTGTACAACCATATTGCTGGTGCAACTGCCATAAATAAGTAATGATGTTTACTACAAAGAAACCCACAGATGGGATTGTCAGTTCCACTAATCAATAAAGAGATGACGGCAGCATTAGCATTATCAGAGGCCAACTATCTTGGACACTAACTCCTTCCATGCTAACTAAAGACATAGCAGGTTAAAGGTAATTGTAATAATCTCTGCACAACATACAGTATAATAGAAGACTTGGGACCACTCAGCGACTCTGATATCAACATAGGGGATGCTGGGACCAAACCACTGAAATCATTGGGCTGACGATGGAAGACCCCTGAGCCTGAGATGCTAGAGAACCCTAAGACTCTTGAGCTGGGGGCTAGGTTTGTGGACACTGAGCTCCATCACTGGACAAGCATAAAAGCTGCACAGTCTACAAAGCTGGTAAATAAGTACTATTCAGTTTTTAGAGCAGGCATGTCCAAACTTTGGCCCTCCAGACATTTGGACAGCAACTCCCACAGTCCTTTGCCACTGGCAATCTAAGGTTACAATTCTGGGAGTTGTGGCCCAGAACATCATGAGGGCAGAATTTTGGACATACCTGTTTTACAGAGAAACAAGGAGTAACAACTTTCAGGTAGAGGCCTTCCATTTTGTATTAAGAGATGGAATCTGAGATGGTGTGTAAGAACTGAAGCATAAAAGTCTTCACTTTCCTTTGAGGCAATGGCTCCCTGGGAGCTCTCCTAGGTGCTGCAGTATTTCACTTGGCTTCCTGTTCTGAATCTTATTGACTTGCACTTTGAACCAGAACACAACATCTTCATGCCAAGTTTTCCATAGGCTATGCACAAATCCCTTGATGCTGTTCTTCACTCACTTTGATGAGCACCACAAACCACAAAAGGTAAGAGTTGAGATATTAGAGGCCAAATGATGGAGGCTCCCCCCCCCCCTGTACACTGCACAGAGACATGTTTCAAGCCTGCAACATGGGAAAAGGCTTAGAGTTTTTAGCTCCTCAATAGTTATGGCCAATATGCTCTGTGCTGGTTGACTCTCTAATGGGAACTGGTGTCCTGCATAATAGGAACAAGGCAAACTATGGAAGTCAACAAGAAGAACTTTAACTTGTGCTTGAGTGAATAGGACAGAGAGAAAAAAGGAAAGGAAAAAGGGGAAAAGTAGAATAACATGGAACAAATTGATCCATGAGCAGATAGTTGGTGACATTCACAACATGGAAGTCTAGCAATTTATTTGGAACTCTTGATATTCTTCATCTTTACTCCTGTTTTGATGGTCCAATTTACAGTATGATTGCAGAAGCATAGTACATAGACAAAGCTGGCTATACACAGAGACGTCAAACTATGGACTCAAATACTACTCTGGAGTACTGAAGAAATTGTGACTTACAAAATCTTTAAATTGTAGAGGCCAGAAAATGCTTCCCCTGGGATGTCTGAGAGTTGATTTCCAGATAGACGCCTGTAATAAACACAACAGACAATGTCAAAATAATGCCTTTGGAAAGTCTGGTTGGCCCTTTTGAAAGGAAATATAATGATAACTTAGACTGAAACATTGTGCTATACCTCTCAATCAGATCTCAGTTTGTATGGTGAAAGAAAGAAAGGTCACTTCAGGAAGAGGGAATTTCTAAAATTGCATAAAGCCACATTGATATTATATGGAACTTCATTCACAGCTGAACTCCACACTCTATTAGACACATAATTTCAATTTATGCTGAACCTTTCCTCCAATGAACTCAAGATAACACACCTGACTTTTTCTTTTCTCTGCCTTACCCAAACATTTAGAATTATAATTGTAGATTTTCACATGTACAATGAACCTTTCCTATCCCAACATCTTTCATCATCCATGTACCACAAAATCATATCTGTAACAAGCTTTGGGAGGGCACATGAGGCTACGGGGAATATGCTCTGCTTTTGGATACTATTCTTTGTTTAACATTATTGTTGCCTGGTAACAAATATGTGTGTGTTATTGTATTATTACATTCGGGCATGTTCTATTGTTCTATACCATGTGCAGGAACAAAATTATGGAAGCTGTCATGGCAGTACTGGGAATGCAATCAGGTGTATGATCTTGCAAATGTGATAGACAACATATGCATTAGTTGCACTGGCTTCTGTGATTTTTTTCTGCACATGATGAAAAGCAATGATATTCTGGCCGGTAGCAATGGAGGTTGATAAACATGCATATATGAACCAGCAAAGAGTTTCTTGCATTTCAGTGTCTTTATATTGCTCCAGCCTTTCCCAGCTCTTTGACCATGTCAGTTAGGAATGACTGGAGTTAATGATCTGAGATTTCTGGAGGACAGCACCTCAGGACAAGCCACCATAGTAGACACCATGGATCAAATACTGTAGTAATGCTTTAAGATTCTGTGCAAAGGTAGGAGTGGAATTGTGCTTTAAAGCAAGGGAGCCATATTGGGGTAAGGACTGGGACTTTGTTAAGTATACATGGGAACTTTGTTTTGTTTACTCCTTGAAAGGAAGGAATTTAAGACCTGTATATAGTCTGCATACCTGCACCAACAGAAAGGAGCAGCTATGACAATGAAGATGTCAACACTAGTTTCAGTTCCCTATCACTAATAATAGGCTATTTCTCTATATGTACTTTGACAAAGAATCAAATTTGTGCACATGGCACCACCCCTTTCATTCCCGGTATTTACCTAAATACCCATTTTAACTTAAAAATGTCATTCTATAATTTTAACATAGATGGACACTGATTTCAAAATATGGACTTGAGCAAATGCTGGGGAAGGAAACAGAATTTTCATACTACATTGCATACATTTTAGCCATCACAGAAATCTTGATATTTTCCCCAGATCTGTGGTAGCAACTTTAAAATACTGTTAGAATGGAAGTATGACAAAGTCAACTTGATTTGCCCTCTAGGTGATTGCTTCAATTCAAATCACTAAAAAAGACAAAATTCAATGTAAAAAGATGACAATGAGCCATGTGGTGCAGTGGCTGAACTGTAGTATTGGAGTCAAGGTTCTGCTCATAACCTGAGTTTCATCGTGATGAGTTCAGGTAACTGGCTTCCATCCTTCCAAAATTGGTAAACTCGGCTCCCACCTCCTGGGATGGGAGGCAATACAGTATGTAGTCTAACTAAACTGTAAACTGCCCATATAATGCTTTACACACTATGGGGCAGTATATACGTTGAAACAATCATCAAAACAATAGCAAAGGAACAAAAGGGATTAGTAGAAAATGTGCACATGCTAATATATAACCACAGAAGCAAATTTATAAATATTTGCTATACTGTAATTGAAAAAAATGGATTATAGGCTTGAAATACAGATAGGAAGAATTGCTGGATTGGTGGTTCATGCTGGTTCAGCTGATGGCCTGCACCGCTTTTACACGTTCCAGTGCCCCCATCCCCTTTGGCAGGTGCCCAATTGGAAGCAGAGGCCCAGCTTCCCTCCCCACCTCCTCTAGGCGCTGCTTCTGAAATGGGCACCTGCTGGAGCGGGTAGAGTGCTGAAATGCAGGACAGCTGTGTGGCTGTCAGCCAAACTGGCACAAACTATCTAATCTGAGGGCTTGTGCCCATCTCTAGTTTGAAATAACTGAAATCTAAAATAACAAATAATTGTATTATCAAAAGGCAAAGCCAAGCGCGAAGAAAGTCGACAAGTATTAATATTTGGGTCTGATTTTTCATTTTGAACTCTGCCAATGATCAGCCTTATTATAATGTTTATTGTCTTGGCTTTGCGATATCCAAAGGTTGAGTCATGGCAACAGACTTCTTTTCTTGTGAGATTGAAACATTCTGGGTAACCTCACCTGGATGACTAAGAATCTTCACAGACATATTGCTTTGTGTTGTTTCCATTTATGAAATGAGGTGAATTATCCATGAAGGTGATCTTGTGCAAGGTCAATTTTATCACATATTTAAGAAAAGACGCTATTAGGGCTACCTTTGATTTTTCTGAAAAGGGTGGAGATGGTGCTCATAGATTCATTATCATAATTTTAGAAAAGAACCATCAATCATGCATGATTTATGCAAAGCACAAAGGCTTTGCAGCACAATCAGTTCACAGTTTCGACTGTCAGTCATAGACAAGAAATCAAGAGTGGCACATCCAAATGAACAAGCCCTTCATGTTACTTTTTCTGAGGAAGCAAGGGTGACCTTCTGTTAGAAAACTAAAGCAGATTATTTTGCTGAGTGAGCATGTATTTGGAAAATGATACATATAATGGTTCTTGGCTGACATTTTAGCAGACACATTCGATTTTACACATTTTCTTTGAAGCTAATATTAGTCTCCATAGGTGACATGTCTCCTTTTATTGGACTAATAAAAGAAGACATGGTTTAGCTCACCTCGCTCAAACTTAAAAAAGGCCTTTCCTGACCAGACCAAAGGGTTAGCTTGTACTGCCTCTCATTTCCCACCATGGCTGCGCAAGGGCATGTGCATGGGAGTCTATGAGCAGGACATGAGGACAAAAGCCTTCCATCATTCATTTGTTCTTGCAATAGGTGTTCAAACTACAATATGTGGCAAAAAATATTAAACTGCCAACTAGAGTGCTTTAAGTGCTATAGGGTGGTATATGAGCAGCATGCTTTGCTTTATTTGAGGCATACTGCTTGCTTACCAGTTTGATTTATGCCACTACAGATAATGCTGGCACAAATAACCCATAATATTCTGGTCACAGGTAGTCTTAACCTCCACAGATTTGTCTAGTAATCCCTTGAACTCATCTCATACTATTTATTTATTTATTTATTTATTTATTTATTTATTTATTTATTTATTTATTTATATAGCTTGTATGCCGCCCACTACCCAAAGGTCTCTGGGTGGCTCACAATCAACGTAAACGTGTTAGACAATTAAAACATTAAATTGCAATAAAATTAAAACAATAAAACATTTAAATACAATAAATACAATATATTAAAACTGCACTAAAATCGCCATCAGGACCCACAATAATCAGTTTAAAAGACTTCTTGAACAGGAATGTTTTTACCTGGCGCCGGAATGACATCAATGTTGGCGCCAGGCGGGTCTCGCTTGGGAGGGCATTCCATAATCTGGGGGCAACTGCCAAAAACGCCCTGTTCCTACAAGCCATCCCTTTCACCTCCTTGAGGGATGGCTCTTCCAGGAGGGCCCTCTGGGTAGATCTTAATTGCCGGGTAGGCTCATATGGAAGGAGATGGTCCTTCAGGTATCTAGGTCCTAAGCCGTTTAGGGCTTTATATGTCAAAACAACAATTTGAATTGGGCTCGGGCAGCAACTGGTAACCAATGAAGGTTATACAGAATTGGCATGATGTGTTCCCTGGCGGCCCCGCCACTCACCAGCTGCACAGCACGATTCTGAACCAGTTGCAATCGCCGGACAGCCCCACGTAAAGCACATTGCAGTAATCAATACGGGATGTTACCAGTGCATGCGTAACTGTCATGAGGCTCCATTCATCCAGGTAGGGGCACAGCTGATATATTTTCCGCAGCTGGAGAAAGGCACCCCTGGCCACCAAGTCCACCTGGGCTTCCAGATTTAGGTGGGGGTCCAGGAGCACCCCCAGCTACGGACCCTGTCCCTTAGGGGGAGTGCAACCCCGTCCAGGACAGGGAAATGGCCCTCTAGCCTGTCTAACGAAGCACCCACTAACAGCACTTCCATCTTGTCTGGATTGAGTTTCAATTTATTAACCCTCATCCAGTCCATTATCTGGTCCAGACACAAGTTCAGAACAGAAACCGCTTCACCTGGATTGGTGGAGAATGAGAGGTAGAGCTGAGTATCATCAGCATATTGCTGACTCCTCAGCCCAAACCTCCTGATGACCTCTCCCAGCGGTTCCATGTAGATGTTAAACAGCATGGGAGAGAGTATTGAGCCCTGTGGAACCCCATGACATAAACACCATGGGGCAGAGGTACTATCTCCCAGCACCACCTTCTGAACACGGTCAGCCAGGAAGGAGCGGAACCACTGCAAGGCAGTGCCTCCAACTCCCAACCTGGCCAGCCTATCCAGAAGGACACCATGGTTGATGGTGTCGAAAGCCACCGAGAGGTCCAGGAGTATCAACAGGGTTGCATTCCCCCTGTCTCTCTCCCGGCAAAGGTCATCATACAGGGCGACCAAGGCAGTCTCTGTTCCAAAACCCGGCTTGAAACCAGATTGAAATGGACCCAGAAAATCCATTTCATCCAGCAGCGCCTGGAGCTGTCCGGCCACCACCCGCTCCAACACCTTGCCCAAATAAGGGAGGTTTGCTACTGGTCGGTAGTTACCCACCAGCCCTGGGTCCAGGTTGGGTTTTTTTAAGGAGTGGTCTAATTACTGCTTCTTTCAAGGCAGCAGGGACCACTCCCTGTATTAGAGAGGCATTTACAGCTTCCTGGACCCAGGTGTGAACCCCCCTGGCAGATCTTACAATTAGCCAAGAAGGGCAAGGGTCGAGCAGCATGGTGGTGGAATGGACAGATCCAAGCACCCTGTCCACATCCTCGGGTCTCAACAATTGAAACTCATCCAATAACACTGGACTTAAGCACGGTGCACTGGACACATCCCTTGATACTGTACCAATAGTGGAATCCAATTCACTGCGAATCTGAGCAATGTTTCCCTCAAAGTGTACAGCAAACTCATCACAGCGTGCTGCGGAATGGTCCAGGGCCTCCACCGTATCTCCTGGCTGAAGAAGTTCCCGGACCACCCGAAACAGCTCCGCTGGACGGCACTCTGAGGAAGCAATGCAGTTGGCAAAATGTTGCCTTTTTGCCAACCATATTGCCACGGAATAGGCTTGATAGTGGGCTCTAAGCTGTGTTTGATCTGATTCACAGCAATATTTTCTCCATTTGCGCCCAAGGCGTCTCCCCTCCCACTTCATTGCCCGCAACTCAGGTGTATACCAAGGAGCCATCCGGGCTCTGCGTATGGGAAGAGGGCGCTTAGGTGCGATCATGTCAACTGCCTGGGTCATCTCCCTATTCTATAGGGTGACCTGAGCTTTGACAGGAACACCGACCATATCAGCTGGATAATCCCCCAGAGCTTTCAGGAAACCATCTGGATCCATTAGTCTCTGAGGGCGGATCATCTTAAACCCCTTGCAGAGGTTTGGAGTAGCTAATAGCCTAAACTTGACCAAGAAGTGGTCTGACCATGACAATGGGGTCAAAGCCAACCCTTCCACATCCAGACCACCATCCCTCAGTCCCGTTGAGAAGACTAGGTCCAGAGTGTGGCCCTTCTCGTGTGTTGGGCCGATGACATGTTGAAACAGCCCCATGGTTGTCATGGCAGCCATGAAGTCCTGAGCTGCTCCAGTTAAGGTAGCCTCAGCATGGATGTTGAGATCCCCCAGTACCAACAGTCTGGTGGTACTCAACACCAGATCCGAGACCACCTCTGTCAGGTGGTCTACTAGCCACTGCCACACCTTGCATTCCCTGATTCCATGGTTTATAATTACAGTATGTGCAAAGAAAAATCCCCCTTTGGTCTCCCCTTAATCTCATTACCCAGCTTCACTGAACAATATCAAGTTCTGTTATTAAGAAAGAACGAAGGAAAAAAAAAACCCGGCCCCATGCCAATTTTCTCCAAACTTTATCAACCTCTCTCTCAGCATAACTTTTTAAAGCTTTCCTAGTACGGGAGTTGCTTCAGCCCCTATCTTTCCCCTGCCCACTTTTCTGCTTTCCATCATTTTTTCTGAAAGGTACTGTTAGGCCTGAGATGCCTAGATGCCCTAAGGACATCCAATCTCGGCTGATTTCGGAAGCTAAGCAGGGTCGGCCCTGGTTAGTATTTCAATGGGAGACCACCAGGGAATACCAGGTGCTGTAGGCGCCTGGAGTAGGAACTGACAAGCCACTCCAGTATTTGTTCATGACTGTAACGACACCACACACACACACACACACACACACACACACACACACACACACACACACACACACACACACACACACACACACACACACACACACACTGTGGTCACACCACAGCTTTGTGCAGACGTACTGGCAGTTTTATGTTTGGTCCTTTTCCGAGTAATCCCTTGGACAGCAATCAGATCTGTCAATTCTGACACATGCTGGGTTGATGTTTTTTTACTGAGCTTTCCACCTCAAACCCAAGGTCTCTTCTTGGTTACTTACCACTGGCTCAGACCCCATTTGTATGCATATGAAATCATGATAATTGCCTCAATGTGTAACGAAAGACTCTTGTTTCCACACTGGCTGCTTCCCTCCCACTATCTATTATACCAAAATCTGATCATCATCCAGGGTGGGACAGCAGTTAACTGAGCACATGCCATAAGTATCATCATTAGCTTTTCAGTCACAAAAGCCATGTAAGGAATAATTAGTTTCTTTCCTTGATCTCCAGACAAATCAAAAGAATCACTTCACACCTCCACCAGGAAGGTCACTGCTAATGACCCATACTTAGTGGGTGTTTGGAAGGGCTGGATTGGTGTGACTTTCACACACACCACTGAACAAGCCTGTTCAGACCAGGATGGGTGAGGCCAAGTGAACTATAAATTGGAAGCCTTCCATTAACCTTCCACAGACTGAAAAAGCTACTTGGATGAATAGTGAAACGTTTCTTCAATCCCACAAGAAAAGAAGTCCAGTTGTCATGACTCAACTCCTGGATAACCTCGCCAGGATGACTGAGAAACAACCTATCACAAATTTCTCCCAAGAAATCTAGAGTCACCATCCTTTACTGTTACAGCATTTGTGTGGGGATAGCAACTGCTGAGTAACACCTGAATTAACCTGACACTTAAAAGCACTCTAAGCAAATTATTTTAATGGTCCATATTCTGCTGGTTCACACATATCACCTTATCTCAGAATTGAAAGGGGGAAATGGCAAAACAATCCGGCTAAAATCCTATTCCCACCCACCCCCCAACACACAGCAGCACAACCACAGAAGCTGCAGTAATTAATTTAGGCTAATTAATGAGGTGTCAGTTGTTTGATGATTGTGTGCTTGCAAACAGGTAGATAGCTGACACCTTATTGATTAGTCATTAATAGATATCACCATGTCTAGTACTGTGTTACATCATATAGGGGGTGGGGTGGGGTGAAGAACATGTTCATGTTTATAAGTTTAGCTATACTTACAGTTCTTCTAGAAAGCGCAGATGCTGGAAATCACCAGGCATCAGCTCACTGATGTTGTTCATGCTCAAATCCCTGAAAGGCAAAAGGAAAAAGGAACTGAAAACAGACCTTGGATGAGAAGCAATACACTGTATTGAATACAGTATCCAATATACATAGACTTTGCAAGAATGATAGGGCATAAGCATGCAACCTGTCCAGATTCCTGGTATGGTATCTGCCTGAAGCCAGGCACGCAAGCATACAATGAAGAACACAAGAAACATTAAACATGATCCATCCAGTCTCACATACTCAAAGATTGGAAAATAAGAACTTTTCCAGATAAAGGGCAGAGTAACCTGTCCCTGCTGGTAGGTAGAGTGAAGCATCCACTTTGCTAGCAGGTTTAGGGTGTACTGAAAGGGCAGCCAGTTGTTAGGTATTTACTTTATTACTGTATTTTTAATGGCAATGAGAGAAAAAGTCAAGCACTGGATTTATGTGCTATGTACCTTTACTTTGTTGTTGTTGTTATGTCAACTTAGATACTGCCCCTTCAGACTAAAGCACTCCAAATAAAACTAAATTCAAAGGAGCACACACAGAGACACAGACACAGACACAGACACACACACACACACACACACACACACACACACACACACACACACGTGCACGTGTGTGCACACACACACACACGCACATGCACACACACACACACACACACACACACACACACACACAGAGGTTCATTTTACTATATATATGTATAGTTCACTTCACACTACAGTATTACGACGCAGTGTTGTTTCAACATAAGCTCTCCGTTCCATCACCTTTAAAAAAAAATCTGATAATTAATTAGTTAATTTTAGTTATTTGTTTATTGTCTGCTGTAAACCGACCAGAGTAGCCCAAGTGCTAGATGGGCAATATAAAAGTCAAATAACTAAATAACTAAATAAATAAAATGTTATTATATTTAATTTTGATTTGAGTTCACTATGTTCACCACTTTCGTTCTTAATTGTTATTTATTTTGACGTAACTTCCCCAGAGTGGCCTTATAGCCAGATGGGCAATCAATCAATCAAACAAACAAGCAAACAATATTTTGATGAACTACCAAAGTCAGGAGGCAGAACCTGCCTCTTATTCAGTCTTTGAAATCTTTTTTTAATGCTTCATTCTCATTACTTGTTATGTTAGAGTTGGAGCTAGGAGTGTCATGCATTCGCATTGCTCAAATGTAACTTGTACTGCTTACCCTAACTCTCTGATCAGTTCATACAGTCCACTGATATAGTTTTCTGCATCAGTGATACATTTCTTAAATCTAAGGACAAGCCTCAGGGTATCTTGCTTTTGATGATCATTTGGTGCATCAGAGGCTATTTTTGTATGTGCCTCATAACAGGCACCACACATATTTTTTAATTTCTTTTTTATTTAATAAAACAGCAATGGCAGCAACAGAATACAGTGCTCCCTTCATCCTGGGGACCCATACATCTTACTCAACCCCCCCCCCATTAAAAACCTGATACTCTTTCCATTTTTAACTCTCCTCATATCCCTTCTAAAGTACACATAATCTTGGTTTGGCATTCTCCCTTTCCCTTTACCCAATAATGCATTCATAAATTCATCCTATATCTCATTAAATCTATTAAACTTCAGCTCTCCTTTTTTAAAGTTAATTTCCAAAGTCAATTTGTCTTGAATTGCAATATTCCCAAATTTCATTATACCATTCAGGCACCATGCATAGCCGCAAACTGTAATATACTAAGTAAGCACACTGCCACACACAGCATGTTTAAAAAGCAACTTTGAGCCTATCTGAATTTATTTACTAATTATATGAATATATGTACTATAAGACAGAAAACAAAATGAAAATTCTAGCCCCAGTCTGTTCCAGCCATTGATATCACAGACCTCTCAAAGCTTTACATTTTAACATATCGTAGAAAAATAACATTGTAAATATAAACTCAATAGTCTAGTAAACAAGAAGACCCCTTTTTTTGTTCTTCCACATAGTGCGAAGATTCAAACAAAATGCTTTGGGTTCTAACAATTGACAGGGTACCTCCTATTAAATCTCTTAAGCTGAAATAAAAACTGTGAGAGACAAGTC
Organism: Phrynocephalus forsythii; assembly: GCA_029282475.1. Taxonomy (NCBI): domain Eukaryota; kingdom Metazoa; phylum Chordata; class Lepidosauria; order Squamata; family Agamidae; genus Phrynocephalus; species Phrynocephalus forsythii. Next base: position 88,258,299 of record JAPFRF010000005.1, on the reverse strand, counting down.
TGGAGTCTTTCTATCAACATTTTCTCATTTCTCCTCTGAAAAGTCTGAGGAAAGTACTAGGGACAGAAATATAGAAGAGGTTTCAGAAAACCAATGGACAACAAAGAAAATTACAGCCCAACATGTGAAGGTGTTTTTGTGAAAAGTGACAAATACCCCCTCAAGTTTCAGGGCATAGATCTTCTGAGGCCATGTTATCTATCTCATCACTTCATAGCAGACCTTAGGAAAGCTGAGGAGGACTCCTCTTTCTTCTCTTCAGCAAAATTTAGTTTCAAGTAGTGCTTATACCATGATAGTGGCTGGGGGAGGGGGCGGATGACAGATTATTGCTAATGCCTTTGACTTTTGTTTTTAGAAGGTGGCTACGGTTTAACTAACACAGAGGTCTGCCAAGGGCCTGAGGCATGATATTTGTGGGTTTCACTGAAAACCCCAGTACACACTCTCTTTTTTTGATAGGGTTTCAGGGTTCTTGTTTTTCTTTGGTGCATAATTTGAAATGATTTCAAGGTGTTTTTTTCTGCTGCTAACAAAACAAAGGCTATCATACCATGAGAAGGGAAGGCTCAGTGGTAAAGGCAGTAATGCTTGGAAATGTTGATGACAGAGGGATAAAAGGAAGAACAAATATGAGATGATGAAGCCCATAAAGGAACCCACAGTCTTGACTTTACAAGAGCTGAACAGGGCTGCTGAGGACAGGACATTATGAAAGCAAACACACTATATGTCAGGGTTTTGAGAATTCTCTAATCAGCACAGCCATTGGCTGTGGGATTGTAAGAGTGATAGTCCAAAACTGTATTCAGTTTACCAACCATGGAAGTCTGAATCAACCTTCAACCAGCTATCTGAGAATGTTAGGACTGAACTCAGGTCATGAGCTGAGTCTTGGCAGTTGCATTGTAGTTCAACCACTAGTGATTCGGCTTTTTTCTTCTTCTTAACTTGGATCTCCCACTCCTCCAGTTTAAAAGACCGGGGGGGGGACCCCCTCCTTTGACACCCAGGGAAGGAAGAATTGCACAAATTAAGGTTTAAGGCTAAGCCTTGCTCATCCACCATTGGTAGTCCAAATTTAGACTAGGTCCAAATCTAGACTTGTGAGTAGAGATGGGCACAAATTAAAAATGAATTGCAAAATTCATTCAAAATCATTAACTCATAGATTCATATCCATACAAATCAATACCCCCACAACAAATGCAAGATGAATTTATAGTGATTTGGATTTAGCAATTCATTGGGATATATAATGGCCCCAAAAGCACCCAGAGAGATCAAATTTGCAGAAAAGCTACCCTGGCTCTAGAGGAGGATAGAATAATGGGCAGATTCCCTGCAAAGGTACCTGGGACACTTTCCTGGGGGCATAATTCAGACATCAGGAACCCAAGCTTCACCAAACATGGTGGGCTTATAGAGAAGAGTTAGGGGAAGTGTCGCTGCAAGTCCGGTATCTCTAGGTGGCTTGGAGATGATTTTATAGGGTTTTAAAATAAAAAAAAATGAATTTTTCAATTGATTGGCTGATTGGGGGAAAAATAATAAATTTGTTTTTTTGTGATTTGTTGAACTTGAGAAGAAAGTTTAGCATGTAAGGAATACACCTGGGCAAATTATACAACACTTTCCTTCATGTTCACTAAACCTTTCATCCCATGAGCCTGCTTCACAGTGTAGAAGGATGACCCATAAATCCTGCAGCCAGGCTATCATCAGGTACTTTCCAGTTCTTCCTGCTTTTTCTGCCCACCAATACCCACATTTTGCAGCCACCTCAGTTCCACAAGTGCAGATGCCTGCTTTCCTCTAGCACAAACTGAGCTGCATTGTAAGGAAATTCAGCATTGCAAGTGGCCCATTTGAGGACCTGCCAAGCCTCATGTTTCACTAATCTTGTCTTCTCCTTCTAACCGAGAAGTTATAGGGCTTGAGAGCAACTGAATGGACTGTGCAGAATCCATAGAGTTTACAGACTCACTCAGCAGAGAGGTCCACTGAAAACATCTGGTGCAAGGATCCTCAACTCCTGGAGCCAGCATTGAACTGGAACACCTTCTGGCTCTCTCCTTATCATGATCCCATTTCCTTTCTTTCTGTTGGGAGCTGCTCTACAGTCAACCAATGTTCTGATTTTAAAATTAAAAATATACAATCCAAATACAGTGGACCCTTGTATAACAAACAGCTTGTATAACATAAAATTTGTACAACATAAAAATTCTGGAGATAGGGGAAATTTGCTTAACAGAATAGCCTCTGGGGCGAATCTGTACAACATAAAAATGGTCGCGATTAGGGATTACTCTGTTTTCAATGTCTTCCTATGGGAAATTTTTATAAAGGAAAACTTGCTTAACATAATTTCATTTGGAATGAATTAATTCCTTTATACAAGGTACCACTGTACATTATTCACACACTTGGACAAAAGGAAATAATAAAAAATAATTATTAAACCTGCATTTTACTTAACAGGAAGGTGGTATGGTTGCTGACTTCAGGAAAGCTGGATTCATAAAGCCTTAATAAAATGGTAGTTATGAAAAACTGGTTTTCCATTGTAACAAGGGGTGTTTGGAAGCCTCCGGATCCCTTCTGTATATGTGCACATTGGGACTGATCCACACAATACCCTTTATGGGATGTTCCAATGTCCTGAGTCTATGAATATACCTTTTGTATTATCACAGGCTCATATCATTTTGTAATGGCTACACGGCTCCCTGCTTTTTTACTGTGTTTTCCATGTTAATTTCCATCCCTCATAATTGATTTTTTTTTCTTTTAACTGTTCATGTGCTCTTTTTAGCTTTAATGATGCCTTTTAATTGTTACTGTAAGATGCCTCTTCTAATTCCCTGTTCTTAAACTTGAATATGTCTTAAATGTTCTGGGCTGTATATCATTCCTCCATTATTGTAAGCCACCTTGGCTCCTTTTCCAAGGAGAAAGGTGGGGTAAAAATATTGAAAAATAAAAAAATAAAAAAAATATTGCAGCTCTGTATTTTTAAAAATCCACCATTCCTGCAAATGGAAGATAACACAAACAGCTACCACTTTGTGGGGGCACTATGCATCATTTTAGACTTCCATGCAGAACACCAGCATCATCTTTCAGGGTACATTCGGGATGTGTAGCGCTTAGTCTCGATTAAGGGTAGGTCTGTTAGTTTGATTTCTAATCATGAAGTTGGAAGCTTCTGTCCTGAATGTCTGCTCTGTCTCTATGCCATGCCAGAGCCACTGGAAAGATCAGTTGGCACCTAGGTTCACAGAGCCAAGAGTGGCAAAGATCAGATTCTGGGCTCTATGAGTTCAGTGACACACACCAAATGATTAAATCCTGTGTTACCAGCATGTGCACAGCTGGCTCAGCCTGTGTTCACCACACACACCTTCAGTCAAAACCGCTGAGTAGAGAGCATCTTGTGTTGTGTTTTTGTGCAAGATGAGCAGTGGCTTCCACTGTGGTTGAAGTCTCAACTGTAAAGCCCAGTGTCATTGTGGCAGCTGAGCTGACTTGCACCTAGATCTTGTGGACAGCACAGCAACAATCCTGAGCGATTCCTTAATGCCTTTTAAGAGCTCAAGAGATTAGACTCCCCACTCCCTCCCTGGCTTCTGGAACTTCACAAAGGTATACAAAAGCAAATTGTCCTTTCCACAAAATTCTGGCAGGGCCTTACCTCTGATCTCTTGCCAACTGCTTTGAGGCGTATTGGCAAGGAGCGGTCCGGTGCAAACAGCAACAACCACAGCCCATACTGCCAGGATGGTATGTTATACAAACGGCTGCTATTACCCTCATGTTTCATACTATCAGTACATGACCAAATAGAGAGGAAGGTGGCACTAGGGAAACAGTCCCCCACCCCCTTTTAAATTTCAGTTCTCAAGGGATGACGATGAGGCCTATTTGGGTTGGCTGATCTCATTTATAAGCTGAGTTAGTGCACATTTTGCTCCGGAATCTTCTACAACGTGCTGAAGTCATGGGCGGCTTGGGACCAGAACGAGGGGTGGGTGGGTCCTTTCATGATTATTAGCAAGACGGGTACTCTTAAGTTTGGTCTTTTTTTGTTGTGTTTTGATAAATATTTCCACAGTGCAATATCAGAACTGGCCACTATTTGGGAGTTCTGTCACTAGCAACAACACATTAATTTTGGGGAACACAACAAATTATTTGTACAAGGACAATAATGCTACAACCTGACTGCAGAAAAGTAATGAGTAATGCAACAAGCTCCTTTTAAAACATAATATTATGAGTCTCAGGAGCAATGAATATTGGCTTACATGAAAATTAGCAAAACCAGTAGAATTGTAAATTATGAGAGCTATGTGACATTGCATAGCAATGTATATACATTTTTCCACTAGAAATCAGGCTAGTTGTTCCATGTTATTTTAATGTCTTTTATTTCAAGCTGCAAATAGTTGTCTGGTGGTTGTTCAAAATATTTTATATAGATCGGTCTTCGACTAAGTTCAGTTTTTCCTGATTGGACCAGAATCTTCTTGAATACTTACACCAGAGGAAGAGAAATGGTACAACTCACAGCGAAAAATTATCACTACTTAACTAATCCCCACTTGGAGTCTGGGTTACACTCCAAGGCTCCCTTGACTGGCACATTGCAGAATCCAAGTGGGGAATCATTACTTGGTAACCATTTGCTATTGAAAATTATATCATGTCACTTCTGCCTGCAGAACTATGCAAGAGGATTTTGGTCAGTATTTTTCAATCATCTTGCACAAAGAAAATCCTAAAGTGTTTTTTCTAAAAATTAGAAACTTGCAGAACAAAATAGTTTTTTAAAAGGTTTTTAGACTAGAAAGAAAACAACCTGCCTCATGGTCAAGATCAAAATTGTAAAAGCAAAGTGTTCTGCTTATTTGCTGCCCCATACCACTTCAAGTAGTCTCTGGATGGTTTACAGTTTAATTATGCCAGTGTTTTTCAACCACTGTTCCGCGGCACAGTAGTGTGCCACGAGATGTTGCCTGGTGTGCCGTGGGAAAAATTCTCCCTACACCAGCAATGCCCCCCCCGCATCCCACTCGCGACCAAGGCAGCGGTGCGGCGCCGGCGAGCCGGAGGAAGGCGGGGTGTTCAGAAAGAAGCCGGCTGCCGCAAGGCTTCCTTGGGAGATGTAGTTCCTCCCACAGGTCTGAGACGCGGTCCTGGGGAGGACAGCAGACTACCTTTCCCGGTGTGCTTTGCACGCCGGCGAGGAAAGGCTGGCCGTGGGCGGGGAAGGATTAGAAATAAGGGAGGAGGAAGAGGAGGAGGAGGAGGAGGAGGAGGAGGAGACTGGAGAGCGAGAGAGTGAGAGAGAGCCGGGAGACCCGCGCAGGCGCATTGCGGCAAAGGGCGCTCCAGAAGCCGCTCTTAAAGGTTCTTGGGGTTGGTTCCCCCTCCTCGCTCACCGAACCCCCCTCCCTCCCTCCCCCGCCTCGCACACTCGCTGTTTGCCTCCTGAGGGTGGGCGCGCGCCCCTGCCGAGCCAGGTAGGAGCGCGCGTGCGCATCCCTCTTTTAAGGGTGGGGAGCGGCCGGCCGTTGACAATGGTCTTTTTTGTGGGGGAGTAAATAAAGGGGAGGACGTGGGAGGCTGAGGAGGGGATTCCTAGGACCTAGGGAGGAGACGGGGATGGGGGTCCCTTCCGGGCCCTGTGGCTGCCTGGCTGGAAGGAGGTGGGGGGGGGAGAAGGGAGGCTTATACTGGAAGGCATAAAAGATGGGGGTTGGGGGGTCGTATATGAAGAGCCTCCCCCAGCCCCACCTTCCTGGGTTTGCAAGTTCCTCTGAAAAAAGTGCCAGGAGGAGGGAGGGGGAAGGTAAGGGCAGGCGGACATTTTGATAGGGATGCCTTGGGAAGGCCTGGGCTGGAGGATGGATTTGTTGTTGTTGTTTTTGGGGGGGTGAGAAGTGTGTTTGTGTGTGTGTGATAGGCACAGAGTTAATTTTTTTAACATTTTCTAATGGTGGTGTGCCTCGTGATTTTTTTCATGAAACAAGTGTGCCTTTGCCCAAAAAAGGTTGAAAAACACTGAATTATGCAGGCTACACATTGCCCCCCGAATGCTGGGTACTCATTTTACCGACCTTGGAAAGATGGAAGGCTGAGTCAACCATGAGCCTGCTACCTGGAATTGAACCCCAGGTCTTGAGCATAGCTTTCCCTGCAGTACTGGCATTTAACCACTGCACCACCGGGCTTTATATTAATATTATATTTTTTGCATATAGAATTAAAACCACAGTGCTAGTCTAAGAACAGGAGAAACAGAAATTAATCAGGTAGAGGTTTCTCCATCACTTATTTCTATGTCAGCAGGGAGGATGTTGCAATTTTTATGCATGATTATACCATCAACTTGTTGATGGCCTGCTTTTCTTTTAGCTTTTATCTTTTTAGAAGTAATTCCCGTTGGGAAGATGGTGCGGGATATAAGCACTTAAATAAATAAATAAATAAATAAATAAATAAATAAATAAATAAATAAATCAACGGAAGTAATTCAGAGCTAGTTTTCACAAACAGCAACTTTGACTGAACAGCAAAACATATGATGAAGGTCCATTGGTTGCTTTAGGTTACCTAAACCAGGGACAGAAAATGTATTTATTTATTTTGAATATTTTTACCCCGTCTTTCTCCTTGGAAAAGGACCCAAGGTGACTTACAGTAATAAGGGACGATATACAGCCAAGAACATTTAAGACATATTTAAGTAAAAACAGGGAATTAGAAGAGGCATCTTAGAACATTAAAAGGTATCATTAAAGCTACAAAGAGCATGCAAAAAGAAAAAAAGAAAAAACCCATTGTGAGGGGATGGAAATAATATGGAAAGCACTGGTGTTATTGTGAAATCTGTCAATGTTTTTGTGTGTTCTTATGAGACACACTTATGAAGTGTGTTGGGTTCTAACTCCCATCTGGCCTAAACAAGATCAGCAGAGTCTCAGTCATCTGGAGGCCCACCTTAAATCCATTCCCAGCCTAAAATAATTCAAATAATTCCTATCTCAGCTTTCTTCTAACTATTTTTTTTAGGAGTCAGGATATTCCCACATTATTAGGTAATTATTTAAAAAGAGAAAACAACTTTGCATCCAATATTTGGTTTGATTGCTTGTTTATCTGTTTTAGGAATGTGTCTGCTGATCACTCGTTTTATTGCTGAGTCCCTTCCAAATTAAATTCAGTTGGGCCAAAGAACCCATCTCAGAGGAGCAGTACTGGTTCTGAGGACTGTTGTCTAAGCCAAGGTTCCACTTGGCAAGATTTTGGCAGAGAAGCTCTAAAGAACATGCAGAGAGAAGAGGAGGAGCTGCGGAGTTCAAAGTAGAATTGCTTCTTTGATTTTTTTCTAAGACCAAAGCAAGTTGCACATATCACATGCAAATGTTTTTCACCTACATACTTCTTACTTACAGCCATTTTGCATATATCATGTAAAGACCTGTAGAATATAGAATATTGCAGAAGGCTGCAAAAAGTGTAGAACACATACTATGAAAAAAGTATATCACAGAGACTTATAATAATAAGCAATACTTATTATAATCTTAAGATTTTCATGTGGGTTTGTTTGTTTTTAAATGTCCTTTTATGTCTCTGGTAATCTAGCTTGGAAAGACTTGCACCATGAAAAGGGTGTGTGTGTAAATTACTAGAAGAAATAAATAAGTGCACTTGCAATAGAAGTATGTCTATGAAGATTCTCAGTCATCCAGGTGAGGTTATCAGGAAGTTGAGTCATGGCAACTGGAGTTCTTTTCTTGTGAGATCGAAATGTTTTGCTACTCATCGAAGTAGCTTGCAATAGAACAAACACCACCCATTCATGGTAAGGACGAATCACTCTTAGGTGAGATGCAATTTCCAAGTTTCCTTCTTTCCCGTTCTTGGTTTTAGCACTACAGGCAATGTTTTTATTATGTTCTATATATTTTTGCCTTACACTGGATATTTTTCTGGATGTGTGCTTTATCGACTTGAGTTCCAGGGATGGATAGCCCCTACATTTTAAAACAAGACCCATAATCTCCAGTTCCTTGACTCCATTTCTTGCTCATATTCATTCTAATTACAGAAACTGAAACAGCCACTTTCTCCACTTTAAAACTTCTCAAGAGTCTTTGAGAATACAGAACTATCATTAGAAGTTGCCATAGGATTTTCATCTTACAATAAACCTGAAACTGGGGTCTGTTTTAAGGTAAGGAGATTAATATGAACAGATTCCCATAGCTGATGATCTTCAGAAGAGCTTCACTGGAATACGATGTAGCATGAAGCAGGTTGCTTAGCCTAGTTTGGAAGTAGAAAAGATCTCACGGACCGTCAAACTTTGCCTGAAAGGTTTTGCTACATATGTGAACAAGTCCTTTCTGTGGACTGAATCTCCTGGAACACCCTAGACCAGTGGTTCTCAACCTGTGGGTCCCCAGATGTTCCTGGACTGCAACTCCCAAAAGTCTTCATCACTAGCTGAGCTGGCCAGGATACCTGGGAACTGTAGTCCAGGAACAACTGGAGACCCACAGGTTGAGAACCGCTGCCCCTAGACAGTCTGATCAGTGACTGGGGTGTTCCAGATGTTGCAGTTCCCCTCCCCACCTTTTTCCATCTCTGCTTTTTCCTTGAGAAAGGGATTTTGCAATTTTAATCTACAATATTTATACATATTTCTTCTGCCAATACACAACATTGAAATGTTATGCTTGTTTTGAGTTAGGGAAAATAAATCTTATCCTACAAGGTCTCCTGGTATCAAATGTTTGTTGTAGAGATTCTTGGAGCCATACTCCAAAAATATATCCCCCCCATCACCCCCACCCCAAGCTCTGGCTTCTTCTCACATCAAATGCTTGATAAAAAACTCATAAAGCTGACAGACTTATAGGTCAAGATTTATTCTGCCACATTCAAAATGAGCATAAGGGTAAAAAGATTGTATTTTATTTTATTTTGAAATTGCAACCAAAAAAATAACATCTCCAAGTTTTGGGAGAAACAAAAGGGTATGGGAACACCGAGGAGCAGGATGTGCTTAGTACATAACTAAAAGCGGTGCTCCTTCAGATTGTGAAAGTAGTTACGTTTGCCATACTATAACCTTTGCTAACCTCTGTCCATTCCACTGTGATTTCTTTTGTACTTGGTTATTGGAAGGTAGTCATTATTTGACTCTGCAAATCTGATTACTGAACTCTGAAGCAATCCTTCGCCCCTGACTTTGGAAATAAAGCACATTAATCACAGGGATATACATTTCCCTGAATTTATTTACAGTGGTACCTTGTATAAAGGAATTAATTCATTCCAAATGAAATTCTGTTAAGCAAATTATCCTTTATACACTTTTCCCATAGGAATGCATTGAAAACAGAGTAATCCCTAATCGCGACCATTTTTATGTTGTACGGATTTGCCCCATAGACGATTCTGTTAAGCAAATTTCCCATATCTCTGGAATTTTTAATGTTGTACAGATTTTATGTTATACAAACCGTTTGTTATAAGAGGATCTACTGTATTTGATGTTGAATGTTTAAATTTAGTGAAGGGATGGGATATGTTAGGTTTGTGACATAGCAGCCAAGCAAAATATGTGGTACATATATTAACTGTAATCCCATAAGAAAACTGGAGATAGGGGAAATTTGCTTAACAGAATCGCCTATGGGGCGAATCCATACAACATAAAATAATGATCACGATTAGGGATTACACTGTTTTCAATGCATTCCTATGAGAAATTTGTGTAAAGGAAAATTTGCTTAACAGAATTTCATTTGGAACGAATTCATTCCTTTATACAAGGTACTGCTGTATCAGCAATGATGAGGGTGTTGTTCCTGTGTGGATGCTCCTGTAGCTGGGTGGTGAAACGAGAGCAGTTCTGTAGTGTGGTGTGTGTGTGTGTGTGTGTGTGTGTGTGTGTGTGTGTGTGTGTGTGTGTGTGTGTGTGTGTGTGTGTGTGTGTGTGTTTTAGTTCAAAGGCTTTGCTCCTGACCAAGAATCCAACTGCCAAGAATCCAACTGAGAGCTTTCTGCTCTTTGATGCCCTGCCTTGTCATTTATCCTTAGCTTGACTCACAGTATTTTGGCGAAGCTTTGACTCTCGTTCAGTTGAAGCGGAGTTGCCCAGAGATTCCTCTGAGCTTTGGCAGTCAGAAGAGCCGTCGGCAGGGAGGTGGATTTCGAAAAAGTGCAGGCTGTGTCCAGTAGTGCCAAAAACACCAGAAAATGGGGGTAGGGAGAGAAGGGCTTGCTGACTAGAGGGATCACGGCAGCCTGAAGCATTTAGGCAAATGGTTTCCAGGCCATTTACTTTCCTTAGAAATAATGAGACATCTGCAGAGCAGTTGCCCTGAGAAGGGAAAACCGTGTCATAATCTGACACCTGCTTAAAAAATGAGACGGTGCCTGAGCTGGGACTTTTAAAGACGCTCTTCTCCCAGACATTGCATCCTTTGCCAAAATAAGTAAGAGCACCAGCCCTCTCCTAGCTCCAGTACAGAAGGCATACATAACCCCATTGAAGTAGGAACAGAAAGCAATAATTCACCCAAGAGGTGTGAACTAGTTTGCATGGATCTTAACACTTCAGAGTGATTTATATTGAGAAAACACTTGGCAGGTATCTTTGTGGAAGGTGAAATTGGATTTGCTTTTTGCAGCCAGTGTGTCCCAAAGTAGCTTTTAAACACTTATGCTTCAATGATATAAAACAATTTAGCAATAGCCTTCACAAGGAAAGTTTGCAGAAGAAGAAAGGTTCCTTTAACCACACAACAGAAGACTGTGGATTCCAGTGAAAAGAAATGGGGCACACATTATGAGGTGCGGCACAGCAGCAGGCCTGTGGTACAACCTTAAAACTCACTTACTAAGAATGAGTGTGAGCCAGTTAATATTGGGGGAGAAAGAGTGGGGGCAGATTGATTGGCTGGAGTCCCTTCCATTCGTAATTCTAATGGACTGAGGTCATGACAAAGGGAAGAAATGCACTCTGCCCTTCCTATACCAGAACCTTTTGTTCGCCATATTCTTCAGCTCAGACATGTTATTTCGTGCAAATTAGGATTGCTGTTACACACTGTCAAGTCACCACAGACTTATGGCAACCCTGTTAATTAAGGATCTCAGAAAGGACCTATTAACAGGCCTTGGTAGGCCTTTGTAGGCCTTGCGGACTAAACGTGGCTTCCTTGATTGAGTAAATCCATCATGTGTTAGATCTTGGAGGTACACTTTAATGAGCAGGTTTGAGTGTGTCAGAGAGGGTCAATGTAATACTGAGACAAGGCTACACTCGGGTTGTATTTACACAGCAGACACATTTCGTGCCTTTATTTTGTAATTTCTCCTTTGTGGTATGTTGCACAATCCCATCACGTGATTGCTATGCAATGTCAAGAGTGCAGATGGACACAGTCCTGCGAACTATATTACTCTTTCATCCAAATGATTCAAAGATGAGTCAACACACCACCAAGTGATTAATTTTTAAAAGTCTTCATGGCTGAATCCACACCAGCTAGAAGACCAGATTGTTGGCTGATGGGAGATCAGCAATGTATATATCCCACAACCATCAATTTACTTTCTGAAGTGGGCAAATAATGCAGAAAATAATGCGGAACAAAAAGAAGTACTAGGACCCTGACTTTCAGATTTAGCTTGATTGGGGTGGGGAATGTGAGGTCTCAGGTGCATCGTCTGCACCCAAAAAACCAAACCAAGATGGATGAGGGACACTTGAGAAATATTTTGGACGTCTAAACATAGCCTCTGTTACATAGCAGGGTCACCTAAGGTGAAATGGTCAAAGCTGGGCCATCAGACTGAAAAACACCTACACTCCTCAGACATCAGTGGATTTGACTGCAGAGGAAACAGTTTCTGTGGTGATGGGCATGGAAAACTTTCAATGGGCAGTTACTGGGAACAGTAGTAACAGAAGATGCTTCTGAAACAGGGTATTTCACAAGCCATAGCAGTAAAACTCAAACTAACATTTGATAGTACTGAGTAAAGAATGATAAGCAACAGAGAAAACAGTAAAACAACTTTTTATACGTCATACCTCAAGAATCCTAATAACACAGGGTAGCCTAACAAAGAAGACAACTTAGATCTTGCACACATTGAAATGATGCAGAAAGAAGCATTTCAGTAAGAGAAGCTTGCACCACAATTTTTACCTGCTCAGCTTCTGTTTTCTATATAGCTTTTAAAGGTGCAGAGCTCCTCCCCTCTTTTCCCATACCTAACCACTCTAACTGTGGGATGGTCCACACAGGAAGTGTGTCTGAAATTCTCAAAAACACAGACAATGCACCAGTCAACGTGTCTTCAAATGACCAAAAAATTTAAAATAAAATAATAATACATTATAATAAGTCTGTTTTAGGATCTGTTTTAGGATCATTCCAAAAAGTCTATCATTTATTTTATGAATCATTATTATGAATGATAATCCTAGTAGCAGCAGTAGCAACCATATTAATTACTACCATTGGCAACTATGTAGCTGTTACTCATTTCTTTTGAGGAATTTAAACATCTAGAAGATAGATAGGCAATTGCACAACTTTGAAAACACACTTTGTATTTAGAAAAATGCAAAACTTGAAATTACTTTTTTAAAAATGGTAAATTTTAAAAAGTAATTTACCATAGTGATAATTTTAAGCCTAAAATAGTTGGTTAAAATGATAGCAGCAATTCTAAACAGTAAATTTTACTTTTGTGTTTCTCAAAAGAACCAGAAATAAGAATGCTTACATACTTACATCAGCCAGCTCTTGAACCATGGGACAGTTTGCACCACCCATTACTATAAAGGCTATTAAAACGGTACCCTTGGTCTTATAAAGTCACTAGTACACTACACTACTACACTATAAGAGGAGTGGCTATTCCTGATTACAGTTGTAAAATAATTTGGTTAGGCCTTCCTTACTGGGAAAATTGCTTAATTACAAGTAACTAGTTAATTTCTAATTAGTTACTTCCAAATTATGAGGAAATAAACCATATCTCTCAAAGGGAGGCTACATATATGTGGTTGTTATTGTTGTTCAGTCATTCCGACTCTTTGTGACCCCGTGGACCAGAGCTCACCAGGCCTTCCTATCTTCTACTGCCTCCCAGAGTTTGGTAAAATCCATATTGATTGCATTGATGACACCGTCCAATCATCTCATTCTCTGCCGTCCTCTTTTCCTTTTGCCTTCAATCTTTCCCAACATCAGGGACTTTTCCAAGGACTCCTCTCTCCTCATGAGGTGGCCAAAGTACTGGAGCTTCAGCTTCAAAATCTGTCCTTCCAGTGAACATCCAGGGTTGATTTCTTTCAGGATGGATAGGTTTGATCTCCTTGCAGTCCAGGGGACTCTCAAGACTCTCCTCCAGCACCACAGCTCAAAAACATCGATTCTGCGGCGATCAGCCTTCTTTATGGTCCAGCTCTCACTTCCATACATCACTACTGGAGAAACCATAGCTTTAACAATTTGGACCTTTGTCAGCAAAGTGATGTCTCTGCTTTTTAAGATGCTGCCTAGATTTGCCATCACTTTCCTCCCAAGAAGCAGGCGTCTTTTAATTATGTTGCTGCAGTCGCCATCTGCAGTGATCAAGGAGCCCAAGATATATATGTGGTATATAGTTACAACATTTCACTGTTGTCAATATATAATAATACCACATATCAGGCAAAAATGATGTATCTGTTCCTCTGCCATATGCACATAAAACAGGAGCATTCCCAATAATAATAACAATAATGTGCTGTCATGTAAATTCTGATTTATGGTGACCCTTTTCAGGATTTTCAAGGTAGAGAATACTCAGAAGTGATTTACCATTCCCTCCTTCTTGGGGGGGGGGGTGTCCTAGGACCATGCAGCTTGCCCAAGGCCACACAGGCTGGCTGTATTTGCAGAAGGCATAGAGTGAAATCAAACTCCCAACTTCTGGTTCCACAACCAGGAACCTAAATCACTGAGTGGCCGAACCAGAAAGCTAGAAGCATTCCTACAGCCCTTAATATACAAATTCTAACAGCAGCAAATTCTTCTTATGCTTCATGTTATCTCTTATTCCTTTCTTCTTTACAGGATGCAATTTCTGTAGTGTTGATACCAATTTCCTTCCCATTTATTTATTTATTTATTTATTTATTTATTTATTTATTTATTTATTTATTTATTTATTTATATACCACACCAATTTCCCAAAAGGGACCTCTGGGTGGTTCACATAAAAACACAAAAAGTCCACAAAATAGTAATAGTAAATAAAATAGCAATAATAATAAAATAAAGGGGAAAATTCCCCACAACAATTAAATGACAGGCAAGAGGCATAGGACAACTGGTGATGGGTACAAACCACAAGACAAAGAAAAATAAAACATGATGGACATGATTTCTGAAAGAATGCTCTCCCCTGTCCCCGCGAACAAGGTTATCCACTCCACCTCCATTGCAGGAGGACATCTAGATAGTTCTATTGTCTCTTGAAAAAAATGTGAATTAAGCCTAAAATGCTGTTGAGGCCTGCTTTCTTTGATCATGCAGAATGGCCTCCAGTGTTTCCAAAGGATGAATCAATTATGTCAAAACACGGAAGCAGTTTCAGGTCGAAATGGGATACCTTCCCTGCCTAGTTTAGAAAACAGTATATCTCAGCCTGGGATCTAAGGAAAGCTTCAATCCAAAGTGTCATAGATGGTCTGGAGACTTTTGTTCTGTCCCCCCCCCCCAATCTCCCTGCACACACACAAAAATATCTTGTGTCCATAACAAACTGGAACTCCTTCCCTCCTCCTCCTCCTCCTCCCCTCCCCTCTTTTTTCTTTGCCTGTACATGTCTTCTTGGCTGTTGAAAAGTCAGGACAATGATGGCAGCTTCTATAAAGCAATGAGCACATGCCCCCTGGCAACCCACCCACAACAGTAAATCTTTTTTTCTTTTCTTTTCCAGTCATCGGTGATTCTGCCCATTGTCTAACAACTCAGCTTACTGTGCCGGCACTTATGGGAAAACAAACAGTGGGTCTGGGTGGCATCGGATGGACTGGAAGACAAGAGAGACTCAAAGAAGTCAAAGAGGGTGGGGTGTAGGGGCAGATGCCAGGAGAGTCGGTTACTTTGGCTCCCTGCATCAACATCCCTTCCCATTCAGTCCTTGTTTGCATAGCACAGGTAGCAGACAGGTCAGCTTGGCTGTCTTTGCATCTCTCTGTCCCCACCTTTGTTGCCTGTATTTTTGTATAAGGGTGCATAGTACATAGACATAAATGCACACCACAGCTTTTTGCAGGTATTTTCTAGCTGTGGCTCAAATTCAACTCTACTTTGCCTTGGCACTAAAAGATGGTTCAAAGCACACAGACAGTTGTACATCCTGGGATGGCTTTGTACAAATTTCATTTCAGTGTGTGCATGGGGAAGTGCCATTTCAATTCTTTCTACTTTCCCTCTTGCTTTCTTTTATTTATTTATTTATTTATTTATTTATTTATTTATTTATTTATTTGTGGGGGAAGGTAGATGATCCATTTTTATACTGTCTTTAAGACGGTTACTTCACGTCTTTCCTCATTCCGAGATGACGTTTGTTTCGTGATAATGTCGTTCGTGGTCACATGGTCTTGTCCCGGTTCTGTCCCTCTTTCCGTGTACCAATGGGTGTGATTGATGGTATCGTGACGACTGTTACTGCACGTCTTTGTTTCGTGATAACATCTGTACTTCCCTGCCTTTGTTTGCATTTTTTTGGTCCGACCTTCCGTTTTTTGATATTTTGAATCTCCATAACTTTGCCTTCCATGAGTTAAGCAGCAGAATATGTCCTGGACAAAAAGACTCCCTGTGGGTTGGAGTGAGCATTCCATAAGTACAAGAAGCCGCATTGGGGCTGGAAAAATTATCCGCTTGTACTGAAGGGTATACAGAATGGGAGCTGGCCCAGAAGCAATTCTTCTACACCCAAACCTACTACGTTCTACCTCAAAGAAATCACAAGATTTCCAGCCTCAGATTTTTACCCTGCCATCCCAGGGAGTAAGATGCTGCTGATGTGTCCACCCTAACAGACTGGAGAAAAAGCAATAGTCAGTAAAGCTCATCATGCCTGTATGAAATGTGTCTTCCATCTTGACACCTATGGGCTGAGCACTGCTGGCTCAGGGCCAGGTGAAGAAATGCAAAGGATCTCCCCCCCCCTTTTCTCCCATGAAACTGCCTTTTATTGCAAAACACTGGCTCTCCTGAGATGCGGCTGTCTTCTCTGATACAGCATGGCAGAGAAACTCAGCTACAAAGAGCCGACCCTCTGGGGCTTACCAGACACTTTCCATCCATTTGCATTTGCCTTTTCAAAAGAACTTTTTAGGCACCGGAAAAACATATCAATAGCTGCTCACAACAGGCTATAAATCTATTTGGAAGAACATAAGAACACAAGAAGAGCCATGCTGGATCAGGCCAAAGGCCCACCTAGTCCAGCTTCCTGTATCTCACAGTGGCCCCACCAAGAGATCAGATATCTGTCTCCTGGAACAGAAGTTTGGGGTTGAGGGAAAATGGAACCACCACCCTCAGAAAGAAAATGAATCAAAGAAGAAGAAGGAGGAGCAGCACCTGGCAGTTTTACAGAGTGATAGTACTTGCCAGCTACCTTTCCTGGGCAGAAAGGCCAACAGTACATCTTGGACAATACTCATTTCAGTGTTAGCTGTGAGAAGATTTCTATCTCTCTATTACTGATTGCTAGTTAGTAAGCTGTACCTTGCAAGAAAGCCAGAACATTTTCCTTACAGACTTTGCACTGTTAAGTCCCACAATTCTTTAGCTAGCATAGTCAGTGGTCATGCAGTCTGAAAGATTTTGGCCATTGTAGTCTAAAATGTAACTTTACCAGACTCAGAACCCAATATTTTGGATCCAACACTCACAATTCCCATTCAGGATTATGAGAGAGGCTATTGCTCCCTGGGCAACTGAGGAGTAACAATACCTGTCTTTGTTCATTTTATGGGGCCAGCATCAGAGAATTAGCAAAAATCTTAATTAGAGACCTTCATCTAAAGGAAATTACAGCAGCAAGGGAAAATTGTTACTTTATGCCCTTTTTGGGGTTTGTTAGAGATGATGATGATGATGATGATGATGATGATGATGATGATGATGATGATGATGATGATGATAATAATAATAATAATAATAATAATAATAATAATAATAATAATAATAATAATAATAATAATAATAATACAGTGGTACCTTGTATAAAGGAATTAATTTGTTCCAAATGAAATTCTGTTAAGCAAAATTTCCTTTGTACAAATTTCCCATAGGAATGCATTGAAAATGGAGTAATCCCTAATTGCAATCATTTTTCTGTTGTATGGATTCACCTCATAGGCAATTCTGTTAAGCGATTTCCCCCTGTCTCCAGAAATTTTTTTCCTCTGAGCAGATTTTTTGTTAAACAAACTGCTTGTTCTATCAACTCAATTCTGACTAATGATGGTGACCCTTTATGGGGATTAAAGGTAGAGGTAGATTTACTCTTCTGGGATGTACAGTGGGGAATTGAACTATCAATCTCAAACTCCTCAACGGGATTCCTAACTCACTTCAGTCAGCACAGGAAACCAGATTTATTTATTTATTTATTTATTTATTTAATTTATTTATTTATTTATTTATTTATTTATTTGTTTGTTTGTTTGTTTGTTTGTTTGTATCCAGCCCAACTGACCTAACTGTATCTGATACACCTTGGTTCCCATCTAGCAGAGATCTTCTCTGTTCAGACATCTACCCTTTGACTGAAGGCTCTTGCTCAGTCACCTGTCTCCTTCTATTCTATCTAACAGTCCCACTATTATATACAGTATTTTCTTTTCAAACTTATTTCCAGATATACATATAACAAATGTATATGTATAACTAGCCTGCTACTGAGCTACTTAAAAAAATCACTTCTCTACATTTTCACTAAAAATACAGTTTGCAGCAAATGTAAAAACAACAGAACTCTTTCAAAATCTCAGGAAAATAAGAAGCAATAACATGGGCTACAACAACGACCTTCAAACTGTAGATCTGGGACAGACCCTATGGCTCACCGTGTTCAGCCTTTCTCAGGAAGCTACAGTGAGGAACGGAATTCCCAAATGTTTGTCTCAGCAGCCAGACACAAGCCACTCCCTTATCCAGCAGCGAACAAAACTGTTTCAAAATACCCCAGATCACAGGAACATTCAATACAAGCAGCATTAAGATCATCCAGTGAAACACCTGAGAGCATGAAAAGGTGTTGCAGCATTGGTGAATCAATAAAACAATAGACCTCTCTCTCCTTTGTCTATGCAAAGTATTCCATAAAAAGGGTGTCACCACTCAAAAAAAGAAAAATGCCAGTCACCAGCTACCTAGTTTCTTCCAACTGAGTCCTTGAGCCATTCCTTGTTGTCTGGGGAGATTTATTTGGACAAGACAGTCCTTTTAACAATATGGTGCCAAGTCTTTTTGAAATTTTAAACTAAGCATGTGGTTGCGAACAGGTTTTTGGCTTCAGTACTGCAACTTAACCATTGCGCCACAAGGCTCAATCAGTCATTAAACAAGCAAAGGAGTAAACCTTTTGAAATATGGTGAATTTTCATTGGGAGATGTATCATTTATCTGCATTCAACGACACGGGCACTGTCCAATAGGCGGCTGCAACATTCATGCAGCTCTCAGTATGGTATCTCAGTATGGTAACTAATAGGTAGGGAAGATGAATATTTTCCCACACAAACATTACTGGAAAACTTTATAACATTAACCTATCTTAGACTCTTTTCTCCTGGTGAAGCATCCCAGAATAGTATTCCTTTTGCGTTGACCGACATTCCTTCTTCTCCTTGCTAATATTACATCATTATTCAGACAGTCTTCATCCCCGGCTTTTCCAAAGGGGCCACTAGGTGTCATCACTGTGCAATGTTGGCTTCCAGTGTTGGAGCCCACAGGGCCTGATTGAAGAGTTATTATTTATTGCAATTTATAACCTCCAGAGAGTTCCAACTGACTCAGTCCAATAGCTCTACTAGGGTAATCAAGTATTTACTAGGTGACTACCTTGTGCTGAATATAGAGGAGTGTCCAACTCAGTACCAGTAAATGTAATTGGGGTTGGAGATCTATTAGTGTAGAGGCATGCAAATTTTATGCAAATCAGTGTGCTCTCTGTTGCTGCTAGATGTATTTCCTCTTTTTTTTTTGACAGTGCATAAGTGATCATCTTAGATGGGAGGGAAGGAGGCAATGCACCCCTCTGGGTGGTGAATCCCAGGAGCAGGGAAGGCAAAGTGATGATGAAAGAACTGTTGACAAAAGCAATGGATCAACCAGCACAATGTTTTGGTCAGAAGCTAGAAAGATGAGAGGGAGCTTAGTGCCCCTTCAAACCTTTCAGGCTGTGGAGCCGAGAGGGCCATGAACCAGAAAAAAAGAGCAATTTGGGATGGTCCATGGTGTGCCACTATTCACGGACCAGGAACCTGCACAAACATTTTGATAAAATGGCCATTTGATTTGGGACTTCCAAGAACGGTAGCAAACACCTCCATGGGTTCTAAACTCATTGCCAAACCCACAGCCAGCAATCAGCTGACTCTCCTCCCCACCCGCTCCAAGTCTGGCAAAGACTGGCTTTGGAACATCCAATTTTAATCTCCCAAAGCTGGTCCCCTTGAGAAGATGGCTTGGGGGGAATTAAACGAGTGGCTCAGGAGAGGGAACTTGAGACAGAGTGTTGCTCATTAGGAGGTGAACTGGGAAGGGAACAGAAGAGGGCAAGACGAACAGACTAGTGAGCTAAAGGTCCTCTTCTCAGGCTGGCTGCTGCAAAAGTGAAACCATCAGCTGAGCTGCCCAGGGTGTGGCTCCTTGAACCAGTTACTCCCAAAGGAGTGGACTTGGAGATCTGTGGTTGGCTGGCTAATCTGACCATCAATCCTGCACATCTAGGGCTACCCTAGTACTGCCTAGGGAACTAACTGAGTGGTGCCAGGCTGTCTGGCCAGGGATGGCATGCCCCAAAACAAAGCTTATGATGACACTGATAATAGTTGGGCATTTCATTTCATTCTGGGCAGGTGCGTTTTCATGAAGCGCCACAAAATGAACCTTGAAATGGCCCAATTGCTGGGATTTGTGTTTGTTTGTTTTGCATCGTGATTCATTTCATGCCCATCTCAGCTATAACAACGTGATATTAAAAGCTATGGATCCTAGCATACTTATTGGGTGGCCTTAGGCAAGCCATTTTTTTCCTCAGATATTCTCAGGGACTGAATTCACAGAGTTATTTAATGAATTATTGACAGCATGAAAGTGAAGGGTTTTGAGGAATGTGCCGTATAAATGTTAAATACCACTGGAATTGTGCATCCTGGGGAAAAAAAGAATGCACTGTTAAAGGCGTCAGGCTATACATTTAGAATCAGTTTTATGTTACTTTCAGCTTTCATGGCTCCAAGAAAGAGGTATTGAGAATACATCTGGTGAATGAAGATGCTCAAGATGCTTCTTAAGAATTCTGTACACCCTTTGGGGGGGGGGAATCTGCAGTTCCTGAGGTTTTTTAGGAAGAAGGAAGCCAGTTTAAATCTTTCGGAGTTTATACAACCTGGAAACATGCTATTCCTGTAACTCCCCATGCTGGCTTGGAAGTTGGAGTTCAAAGCTGGACTATTTCCATTCTTTGAGCACAGTTATGCCTGAGACCCATGTTTTTCTCTGGGGTGATAAACTACTTGGGATGGGGAAGCACTGCCGCACCAGGCTCAGGCTCCCTCCAGTCAGCCTAATCATACATTGAATCCATTGACCACTACTACCACCCCTTGTAAGAGCAGAATAAGAAGGCAGAGTATGGATCAAAGGGTGAGCGGCCTCTCTGAGGCTCTTGAAAGGCTGGCCAGGTCGTCCAGCACCATGCTTCAGCTGAAGTCCAGAAAATATTTCTATGAAGCTGACAAACAAGGGACATGAAAGAGACAGTCTTTTCACATTGCTCATCCCCCATGATCTGGCATTCAGCTCCTGACATCTAGATTGCCCACAGAAACTGGTAGGCCTAATCTCTATTTATCTAGTCTTTTGTGTGTGTTTTTAAAGCCATTTGAGCCCTTGGCCATCATCACATCTCATTTGTCATGATTTTATTATAGGTTGTGTGAACTGCTATTTCCTTTCATCCATTCTCAGTCTACTGCCAACACATTTTTTTGACTGACATAACATTCTACATAGTATTATGCACTAGGGTAGAAGGGGGAAAATGTCTGCTACTTTCCCTGACCATTTATCATGTATAAGTCCCCAGACTCCATACCTTCCATCATTCTCCCCTTAATAATCCTTCAACATTTTAGCTTTTCTTTGCACAGAAAATATTTAACCTCCCCGATCATTTGACAGCTATTGCAGTAACACCAGCAAAGGTGACACAAGACTCTTCACTGCCTTTTGGTCATTTGGGTTGGGCAGTATTGTTTGCAACAGGTAGCAGGGAAACCTGACAAGCCCAAGAAGACACTGGTTCCCCCTGAATATATTTAGAAGATTAGCAAAATGGAAAAGTGAGAGTGGTCTGTCAAAGACAGGGAGCAGTTCTAACATGGAAAAGTATGTCTGTGAAGATTCTCAGTCATCCAGGTGAGTTTATCTGGAAGTTGAGTCATGGCTACTGGACTTCTTTTTCTTGAGAGCCATGACTCAACTTCCAGATAACATGGAGAAAGCATACCGTCTCATGATACAGTATAATTATCAATTCTGCATCCCTATTGCACATACCACCAAACTCCCAGAATGCAGGAAATGCAATGCATCACCAGTAATGAATTGTGCCATTGTGGCTATTAACGAGGGAGAACTGAATAAGTGACATTTAATATGGAGGATTTATTTTGCCTACGGGCAAACTTGCTCACATAATACAGAGATGACACAGAAGACCTAAATAGGAAATCTTCAAGCAAAGTTTGTAGAAATTTCTTCAACTTGTTTTATTCCAATTATATGAAAAGACAACATTCTTATAGGCTAGGCCAATAGTCTATCTAGCCAAATGTCCTCTTTCTAAATATAGTACCTCGGACCAAGTCCAGAAAGAAAGAAAGAAAGAAAGAAAGACTCACTTGGCACGTATACAGGGAGATTGCTCCCTGTAGCTATTCCTACATTTAAGAATTCTGGTCTGGGAAAAGGCTGGCTGGGAATTCCCAGCCTGATGTCCATCGCTAAACATAATTGCATCAGCAGTGTGTTTATTATCCCTGCATAAATACTCCTATTAGTAGCATCTGAGACGAAATTGCCAAAACCTACTTCATCAGTTAAATGGGCTTCCTGCTCAGTTAGGAAGAACAAGTCACTCTACCTTGAGCTTGGAAGATTCTTTTTAGATTGCCACCACCAGAATCCTGCACTGACCATGGAGTCTAAAAAGCAACTTTCCAATGTGCTTTACATTTTATCTGTCGATGCCTTGCTTGTCTTCATTCCTTGTGGATGTGGTTCATGTTTTCTCTATTACTGGAATAAACCAGGCAGCATATGTATCTCTCTCTAAGTTTTCTCATAATTTCTGGCCACACCATTGCCATGAGCATTGTTTGGGATGAACAATAAAATATCCAAAGTGAAGAGTGACCATTTTTTTACGTAGCCAGTAATTTACAGTGGTAAAATTTGATTATCTTACCTTTTAAAAACTACTGAACTCTAAGTTCTCCCAGGCCACTCAGAAGTCACCAGACTATCATGGTTCCAACTGAACCATACAGTTTCCATACCAGGTTTTCCCCAACCCACCACATTCTTCAAGGCTTTCTCCCCTAACCTTCAACACCAGAAAAGTGCACCTTTATAAAGCGAGTAGGTGGCCCAAGATCTGAAAGACATTGTGAATGTCTTTTCAGGAGTATTTATACAATCTTGTTGCTTTAATTTGTCTTAGTTATTTGGCTCTATTCCCTTTGAGTGCCTCTCACTGGATAAACTTGGAAACATTGATTCTGAGGGACTACCGCGGACATTACCCAAAAAGTAAGGAGAGAGTCTTATCCGACCTGATCCAAAATTCTCTTCCCGAGACACCAGCCAGATGAACCCTACTCCAGATGCAATATTTACAACATAACCTAGTCTAGGAACCTCAGAAGTAATACTGATTCTAAGAGACAGTGTGATATAGTGGTAGAGCATCGGACAAGGATCCAGGAGGCCTGGGCTCACCTCTCCGGTTGGCTGAAACTCACTAAAGAGGGGCCACTGGAAAACTCTTTTGTAAATACTGTACCGTACTACACTTCAGATACCTTGAAAACCCTGTTAGGGTCACTGTTAAGTCAGATGAGATTTGACAGCACACAGCAACTGCTTGGAGAAGGAAACCGTACACGTGACTCTCCCACATGCATCAAGTTTCACCCTTATTCACATACAATGATTTCCACGATCTCCTGCCTCCTCGATTAAAGCCAATTGAATTTGTCCAAACCTATGTGCAATATCAGCCACACACTTTCCCTTTAAGTTGGTTATCAAAATGGTGGCTGCTAAGTGGAATTCAGCAAAAGAGATTCTCGTCTACAAAGTAGGTGGCAAATTCATCACGGTGGGCAAGATGTCACTCAGCCTCTGGGCAGAAGCTGTGTAGATTTTCAGCCAGACGGTGTGTTTACCATCTCTGCTGGACAGGATTTGGCAGGTGCTGTGAATTTCATTTTCTACAGTTTCATATGTTGATAGTTGGTACATCATCTTTCTGCTCAATTTAATCTGGCACTTTCCAGAGTAAATAAATATTGACCTCTGCTGAATTTACAGTATTACAGTGGGCAATGTAAAAGTTGAGGAGGATCAGAAGCCCAAATTGTAGATACTGGAAGCCTGTCCTGCTTGCTTAGCCATCACCTTCCGCCAGCTAATACCCGGTGCTTCAAGGGGATGGAGTGGTCAGAGTCAGAATACGTGAAATGGACTGGGAAGATATGGATTTAAAACCCTGTTATGTACACAGGGACATACAAAAGGTGCCTTATAATAAATCAGGCCATTGGTTCATCTGTCTGTTGGCAAGCCGTGGTGGTCTTCTCAGTCCAAGTACTTAACCAAGCCTGATCCTGCATAGATTCTAAAATTAGACAAGTTCAGGTGTTTTCAGTGTGGATCAGGTGCTGTCTGAGAGTAACCCTCCTTACAGAATTTTACTGGGGGGACATGGAGGGGGGGTTAATTCTAGCCTGAAGGTTGGAATAAAATGTGCCAAATTTTTAAAAAAATAATCCATGCATCTCCACTTTTATACACCGTTGGAAAGATTTCCATGCAGGATCTACTGTATAATGAAAGACAAGGTCATAATTTAATTCTCAGGCAGGGGCACAGGGAGATCCATAGCAAATTTCCTCCACATTCTAACTGCTTTCCCACCTCTTTTTTCTGAGATCTGCACACAAAAGGCACCATTCTTGTCTGCATCTCTTATAATAACTGCTAAGAACTGCCTTCTGGTTCTGTTTGTCTAAGAAAATGGAGAACGGGATAGATCAAAAAGACCTAGATCACACAGGGTGGTGCTTGTTCCAGTCTGTTGGATTCCTATAGGATGCAGGAGAGAGGGCTGTGCAGCTGTTTTTAAGAATCAGCACAAGGAACTGAGCGATGTGTGTTCCCAATCTCAGTTTCCGAACAAGTTTTAACTCGAGTTTAGACATCTGAAAGGGTGAGTTAGTTCCGTTTGGTGCTGCTGCATTGAATGTGGTTCTTTCAAGTAAATGCCATAGAGGGGCTGGGTTTTCAGTTGTGCTGGCAAACAAGGCGGTATTGCTGCACAGCCACAAGACACTGGAGTGCCAACAATCATTTCCCCCAATCCATTGCATGTGTGGTCCTTCTATGCAACACAAGCTTCCCTGCCCCCATGCCCATCTCATGCCTTCAAGATTCTTGGCAGAGTCACTGCAGACTCTCATACACTTGTATCTGTTGCCCAAAGGCCTCCCACAGTTATGTGGCAAAGAAGACCAACATAGATAAATAGCAGGGGCACAAGTCCTGTAGTGGGAGCAATGCTTCTGTGAGGTCAAGTACATCCCGTTCAGGAAGACAGGCATTTTCGGAATTCTAAATTATGGTTCCATATGAAAGACTCTAAAGCTGGCATGTCTAAACTTTAGCCCTCCAGATGTTTTGGACCACAACTCCCACAGTCCTTTGCCATTGGCAATCTAAGTTTAGAATTCTGGGAGTTGTGGTCCAAAACATCTGGAGGGCTGAAGTTTGGACATGCCTGCTCTAAAGCAATGGCTCTCAATCTTAGATCCCTTGATTTTGTTGGATTTCAGCTCCCAGAAATGCCAATGGTCCATGCTTCTAGGAGCTGTAATCCAGCAACCTCTGAGGACACACGGACAAGAGTCATCACTCTAGGTCAGCATTTCTCAGTTCTGCATCCTCCACATGTCTTGGGCTATAACCATCACTGTTTGTTGATGGGACGGTTGGTGCCTCACTGTCAGGGGATGATGGGTAATTGGTGTTCTTGTTATGTGCCATCAAGTTGCCTTTGACTTATGGAGGCCCTATGAATGAATGGCCTCCAAAATTTCCTGTCCTCACCTGTCCTGCATAGCTCTTGTAAGCTCAAGCCTGTGGATTCCTTTAGGACAGTGTTTTTCAACCACTGTTCCGTGGCACAGTAGTGTGCCGCGAGATGTTGCCTGGTGTGCCCTGGGAAAAATTCTTCCTACACCAGCAATGCCCCCCCCCCGCATCCCGCTCGCGACCAAGGCAGTGGTGCGGCGCCAGCGAATCAGAGAAAGGCGGGGCATCCAGAAAGAAGCCGGCTGCCGCAAGGCTTCCTTGGGAGATGTAGTTCCTCCCGCAGGTCTGAGACGCAGTCTTGGGGAGTAGAGCGGACTACCTTTCCCGGCGTGCTTTGCGCGCCGGTGATGAAAGGCTGGCCGTGGGCAGGGAAGGAGAAGAAATAAGGGAGGAGGAGGAAGAGGAGGAGACTGGAGAGCAAGAGAGTGAGAGAGAGCTGGGAGACCCGCGCAGGCGCATTGCGGCGAAGGGCGCTCCAGAAGCTGCTCTTAAAGGTTCTTGGGGTTGGTTCCCCCTCCTCGCTCACCGAACCCCCTCCCTCCCTCCCCCGCCTTTCTTACTGTTTACCTCCCGAGGGTGGGCGCGCGCCCCTGCCGAGCCAGGTAGGAGCGCGCGTGCGCACCCCTCTTTTAAGGGTGGGGAGTGGGCGGCCGTTGACAATGGTCATTTTTGGGGGGGTAAATAAAGGGGAGGACATGGGAGGCTGAGGAGGGGATTCCTAGGACCCAGGGAGGAGACGGGGATGGGGGGTCCCTTCCGGGCCCTGTGGCTGCCTGGCTGGAAGGAGGCGGGGGGGAAGAGAAGGGAGGCTTATACTGGAAGGGGTAAAAGATGGGGGTTGGGGGGTCGTATATGAAGAGCCTCCCCCAACCCCACCTTCCTGGGTTTGCAAGTTCCTCTGAAAAAAAGTGCCAGGAGGAGGGAGGGGGGAAGGTGAAGGCAGGCAGACATTTTGATAGGAATGCCTTGGGAGGGCCTGGGCTGGAGGATGGATTTGTTGTTTTTTTTTTGGGGGGGGGTGAGAAGTGTGTTTGTGTGTTAAATTTTTTAACATTTTCTAATGGTGGTGTGCCTCGTGATTTTTTTCATGAAACAAGTGTGCCTTTGCCCAAAAAAGGTTGAAAAAGACTGCTTTAGGAAGTTAATCCATCTCCTATTTGTTCTTCCTCTTTTTTCCTGTTATCTTCAACTTTTCCCAGCATTATTGACTTTTCCAGTGAATCTTGCCTTCTCATTCTGTACCAAAAGATTTCATCATTTTATCTTTCTAGAGAAAGCTCAGGCTTGATTGCTCTAGGGCCTGTTTGTTCATTTTTCTGGTAGTACAGGGTACCCACAAAGTTCTCTAGTACCATATTCCAAATGAATCAATTCCCCCCCGCCAGTTTTCTTTTATACACAGAGAGGGTGGGGAGTGGGGAAGGAGGGAGGGAGAGAGGGAGAGAGAGAGAGGTATGTCACTGTGTCCATCTCATATTAACCTCTGCATCTTCTGTCAAAAGGGTCTCTATTCTTGAATCTGAATCTTTTATTGGATATAGCACCTTACATCAATAAATAGCAACATTACCTAGAATTCAGGTATGTTTAGCTGGGGGGGATGGGGGTCTTTGACTAAATAACAAATTCTGAAAGATCTCATGGGCTATGCCCCAGCAATGGGGAAGGGTTTTAGGGGTCAGGATGGAACTTATTGTAATGGTAGACCAGGGGTTAAGCCAAGTCTTGGCATGCCTACAAAATTTACTCATATTGTAGGCTGGTGCTACAATGCCAGGAAAGAGATCATGTCACAGTACAGTGATGTCAGTCATCTACTAGATGAATCCTAGGAATTACCCATTAAGGAGCTTTCATCTATCAGCCCCAGAAAAATTCTTTGTTCTGATCATATATAAGTGAACCTATAGTCATCTGGATCTTTTTTGGAGCTGTGACAGTCAAATATTAATAAACATTCCCTTAAACTCATGTACAGCAGTAGGTTGACCAGAATTTGCCCGAAAAGGGCTGAAAACAAAATTAAATGCGCATCATAGATGGAAGGAAAAAAGTAAACATTTTCGAGTGCAGTAAAAAAGTCAGACCCCCTGGCGGAGGTCTTTGAAACTCCGCTGAAACTGCGGTTCAAGGGGAGGGGAGCCAGGGAGGGGAGTATGCTTCTCTTCCTCGTTAGCACGCAATCTTTAAGTGTGTAGTTGCCTGACGGGAAAATATGAAGAAAATGCTGGTCTGACCACGGCCTAAGTTACTTAGGGATTACTGAAAAAACTGTATTTGGAAAACTTACATTTTATGTATGTATGTATGTATGTATGTATGTATGTATGTATGTATGTATGTATGTATTTATTTATTTATTTATTTATTTATTTATTTATTTATTTATTCTTTCAGGATTTCAGTAAGTGTTTGCATGGACTTCCTACTTAAGCAGTGCCCAGGAAATAGGCCCAGTGATATTTTTCTTTAATATGTAATAATGTTTAACGTTTTCTTTGATTAAATGTATCTTTCTCAGTGCCTTTATCTGCTCTGCATGCACAAAAGAGAACTCCCGGTCTAATGAGGGGAAAGAGGCTTTTAGGGCTTGAGTTATTTATCCAGTCTCCTGTTCACAAGGAATTGATTGATAGCCCTACAACAGGAGTAATCCTTTTGCTTGTTTTACAGAGGGGAGAGAGAGGGGAGAGAGAGGGAAGGAGGGAATAAAAGAGGAGGTTGCACCTGCCACTGAATAAGTGGGAGCCTGTGTCCCTTGCAGAGAGAGAGAGACAAGGGGAAAATCTCTATAGGGTCAAAGCAAAGTATGTAGGACCTGATGAAGTTCCTATGATTTGACAATTTTCACCATCAAGCATACAAAACACTTCTCAATTCAATGTACACGTACACAGAAGCCATCATGAGTGCAGTACCCTTGTGAGCTGAAACCCAGAGATCACTTCAGTGCAAGACGTAATGTTCATCTCCATACAATCAGTTTTGCATACCCTCTTATCTGTTATCTCTAATAATTTGGGATACTGTAAGTCAAAGAATTTGGTGGGCTTGCTCCCCCGTGGGCCATATTCAGTCTGTAGACCAGATAATCCCCGACTCTTAAGTGACAAGGACAAAGCTCACCAGTCTATTTGCTAGCATGATTCAATCTAGGCAAGGCATCTTTGCTCTCTCTTCTAACAGTTGGCTAAGAATGTCTGTCCTGCCCCAAGATTTGTGCTGCTTTTGCTATGCCTTGGGGGTCGGCTGTAAACATACATCCAACATGCCTTCAAAATTTAACATGGCAAGCTGGGAAAATTTAAAGGAACTCTGAAACCCAAACCACTCTGAGGAGGAGAGTCCACGATGGGTGCTGGGGTGAAACCTGAGACTGGTCCTTTGAAAGCTTTGGACAGCTTATAGAGCCTGACTCAGTCAATGCTGATGCTGTCATAACTGGGTCAGCGCCATGCCCCCTGCCTGTTTTAACTTAAGCCTTCCAGTGCTAATAGGATCTGAATGAAGAACAAGACGAAGGGAAATTCATTTAGACTGAGTGGCAAAGTCTTTGTTGTGCCACATGCCCTGCTGATTATTGGAACCGCAAGCCAAAGTTAATTACCATTGTCTCTGCTCTCGGCGTGCTTGGCTTCTAAGCTGAAAGAAGGTTGTGATCAGTGACACAAATGAAGCACCAGATCTATCCTAGATCCAAACATATATGGAAGAAGAGAACCAGCAAAGGAGAACTGGAGGCTGCAGGAACCTGCTACATTTTCCTTAGGAGTCAAGCAAGGCTGCAACGACACTTGCAAGACGAATCAGAGCAATGCAACTTTGCTGCAGCTTGATTTGCAGCCTATTTTACAAATCTGTTTGGATTAGGTAATTCCCCAGCTCTCCCTTTATGCTTCATTGTAAAGTTGATGGGCTGTTTAAAGTGTTTCACAGCACTAGGAAAAAGGGGTAGTGTTCAAATGTTCTCCATAACATATAAACACACACATACATACCATGGAAACATACTAGTCTTCTGTAGTTCATCACAGCTGTTTTCATTTTCTATCTATCTATCTATCTATCTATCTATCTATCTATCTATCTATCTATCTATCTATCTATCTATCTATCTATCTATCTATCTATCTGTTGTCCTAGATGCCCTAAGCACATCCGATCTCACCTGATTTCGGGAGCTAAGCAGGGTCAGGCCTGGTTAGTACTTGGATGGGCGACCACCAGCGCTGTAAGCGCCTGGAGTAGGAACTGGCAAACCACTCCAGTAGTCCTGCCAAGAAAACTCCATGGACATGGGGTCACAAAGAGTCGGTCATGACTGTAACGACACAATACACGCACATCTATCTATCTATCTGTTTTCAGTATTTGTTTAAAGTGTATAAAATAAAAAAATTGGAACAACTAAGGAGAAAGATTGTGTACCATCACATCCAGCTTATTACATCACCAGAATACCATTTACCAAACAAAACAACTGACCACACTGAGAAACGTCTATTTGAATTGTTCCAGCTTAAACAAAGGGAGAAGCCCCCAAGACGGAGAGGGGGAATATCTGTCTTTATAGCAAGAAGGACTGGACCAATTTGAATTGTCTTTTGCATTGTGTAATCAGTTTAAAAAAGAGGAGCAAATTCATATTTTACACCAGCAACAAATCCCTCAGTATTTTACTCTGTAGTCATTGCCTAATCCTCAGAGGTTCTCAGTGGCACTTAATCTACTTCTTTCATATGCCAGTTATCAATTTCTAATAGTATACTCAAGTATTTTTCAACAGAGCTCAATCATGTTTTTTTTAAAGTAGAAAAATATTTGCATGAGGGTCTGAGTTCTAGCCTGTGTCCAACTTTCTCCACTTTTTCATCTATGACTTCAAATAAAGACTCCTTTTTAACTTCAACCCTGTCAACCTTTATTTCTAAACAGTCCATGAAACTATGCACATATATGGGGTCCAACAACTGGGGTCTAATATAGGTTCAAAGTCAGCCGCACAGGTCCTTGATGGAGCTGGCAGGAAGGGAGTCTGTTCATTGGAGAGTCCTTCTCTCCATATCTACCCTGGGTCATCATCAAATTGTTCCCAGGCCAAGTTTCCTTCCTCTGACCCATTCCTGAGACATTATCCATTGTGCCCTTTCCTGTTTTTGTCTTTCCACCACTGCTTGCTCTCCCTGAATCTTACATCTCCATTCTCTGCTCTCTCTTTCTCCCTACTAAGATGATCTTTCCTGTTGTGCAATCCTCTTTCTCCTCTCAGCTTCCTCTCAAGGCACCATCAATCTCTCCCACTTTTGGGTCCAAGGATTTTCCACATCGATCTATTCCCAGTCAGGGGGTAGGATCCTTGCCTTTCCTCTCTATTCTGCTTATCTGGTCTCTGATGCCTCCCTCTTGTTTCTTTCTCCCAATTCTTCACTTTCAATCCCTGTGTTTGTTTTCCCTCCTTTTCTTCCCTGCCCATCCAAGCTTCCTTTATCTGCACTTCCTCCATTTGAGGCACCAGTTCCTGTTCCAATATCCTGGGCAAGCCCAAGTCTACTTGGGCATGGTGGACGGTGCTCTAGCTGAGAAATCCTCCAATCGCCAGATTCTCCACAGCTTGGAACACAATTAATGATGGAAACCCACCCACCCCATTTTCCCAACATTATTTGTTATGTCGAATGAGTCTTTGTCCTGAAACTACACCACTTAGGTTGGTTAGTTCAATGTTCTGTATACATTACCTCTTCCGTATTTCTCACATCTAGTTGTTTTTATGATTTTTCTAAAACCTAGAGCAGATGGCCTCCTTTCCATCCTTGAGGCCCATAATTCCACTTCTGAACACACCCATAACCCTATAGAGAAGAAATCCATCATACGTGATATCTGGGGAATAGGTATCAGTTAAAGTGGAGTGGGAGATGAGCTGCAGAAAATGATTTGGAAAGAAAGAGGTTAAAGCTTCCTCCTCGGTGACTGTAGTCCCAAAATGAATGGAGGCTTCATCTCTGATTTTATCAAAAGGGTGGGAAATCTAAAATATTCCCCAGCAGCACAAGTAATCTAACTCTCAGGTGGGATACCTGGTCCCATAAGCAAAGTTACTTTTTGTAAGGCCTTGATGAGGGGTAGGTGTAGAAGTGGGGTGGGCTTCACTTTTGAAGTGTGGAAAAGAATTTTTTTTAACAAGCTTTGCTGGGTTCTTCAACCTTCCATCAAACTATTTACCTTTTTACTGCCCTCTCAGCTTTTCTTTGCATGTACTGTAAACCAAACCTCACCAGATGCAGTGTGAGAGGACATAGGGGCTTCAACCAGGCTTGTCCTGGGAGGGGCTTCTTTGTCCCCCGCCCAACACAGACACGCTGGCCAGCTGCCAGGCTGGCCAATCGGGTGTTGCCAGCACAGCTGGTGAGATTGGCCAGAGGCTGGCCACTGGTCAGCTGACCCCTAAGAATAGCCCCTAGGTAAGGGGCTAGCAAACCATCAAAGGGGTCTTTGTCTCCTGGTTGTGCTCAGAGCAACACCTCAGGGTAGCACCTCTGTGCCTATACAGCATCCTCGTGCAGCCATTTTGGCCATGAGGTTGGACTGTCCTACCTACGAGGGTTGCCCAGTGGCCTTCTTGGGAGTTGAGGGGACTGCAGGGACAGCAGATCACCAGCGAATGGGGAGCGGATCACCATATATCATCATTATTGCCCATGCTTATATGAAAGTTGTTGGTTGAAGTAGGTGTTGTATGCAGCAGTAAGCACTGACAGTAACACTTAGACAGACATGTCTGAAATGCTTTCTAGTTCTATGACACAATGAGAGATCTGAGTGGAACAAAAACTACAATTCCTATAATGGAGCATACCTGGGGGAGAAGTACTGCTTAACCAAAGAAAGAGGCAAAAGTTATCCAGAAAAACAACTGTAGGTGTTGCTTCCCCTACTCCCTGCCCCCAAAGACCAGTTCATGCTCATATTTTCTGCTCTGATAATAGAAGAACTTAGGTGCAAAATGTCTCCTAAGCAGACAGGAAATAGCACAGTTGTGGTTTGGGAAGTTTGGGAGTTCACTGACCTGTTTCAGTCGTAAATAACTTCATGGATAAAGAATCTTTGTGAACAGCTGTCTTAAGCTTTAAATGGAGGAAGGAACAGCAGACACCCACACCTCCATGATGTTCTATAGGGAGATTTTTTACTGAACTAGAGCTTTAAAAACACACATACAACAGAATGCATATTCACAAAACATGTGAATTCTCTTCCCATTTCAGGATGTTTTGAGGAAAGAAAGATGTGTCCTGTTACTGCTGTATACTTGATGTAGGTGTTTACATCTTCCTGAAAAATTTCTGGATACCATGCAATCCATTTGTTTCTGCTGATCATTACTTTAGTTATTGTGGGTTAGATCAACCGCCCTGAGTTCCCGTCCTGAGAAGAAGGCGCGGTATATAAATATAAAAATAAATAAATAATAGCCCCAGCGATCATTTTAAATAGGGCATATTTCAATGAATTAACACACCCATGCTTAGTTTGTGCTAGCGATGTATGTGGGAGGTTGTGGAAATAAGTGTAGAGGTGCAGGTACAAAGAAGGGTAGTGTGGAAGCTTAAAATGTGGTAAAGGGCGGACTGTTTCTCGCCCCATTCCAGCCTGTTGTCATACCTAAAGCTTACACCCCGATCTGAGAAGAAACAGCAACTTACTTTTAAAAGGGCACTCTTTTCTTTAAAATATGACATGCCAGAGTTTGTAAAATGTTACTGTTCCATCTACAATTCCCAGAATCTCTTGGCAATCATGACCGCTGTCCAAAAAAAAGGTAACTTTTCCAGGCTCTGAGAAAGCCACACTGAAAAAAAAATATTTTTCTTAGTAGCTCAAGTTTAAAAATAGAGCTGAATGAAATGACACACTGTGGCTTTATATTTTTAAATGTCTGCTTCAGTCACTGCCTTCTCTCTGGGTATTCATACTGCAGTTCTTGAAGAAAATGTGCTGTTGGAACAACATATATTGAAATGAATCGTCACATCTGTGTTCACACTCTGGTAAGTGAGGCCATCTGGGGATATTCTGCTAATACTCACAATAGTGGCAAACCAGCAAAGGGAAAGGAGGTGAAAAATAAAATAAAATACTTAATGGGGAGAAGACAATTGTGACTACTCTGACTATCTCTCCCTCCCATTTGAAGGAATTTCATCTCCCCTGCAAACTCAAAGCAATTATTTTGGTACCAGTTTTAAGGAGAGAACATGCTAAATTGGTAAAAGTTTATTATTTTTAAAAAAACTCAGTAGCTTCCATACCCCTTCTTTTAAAAATCTTGCTGTGTGCGTCAGAAAGAGTTAGGAATAGGACTCCACTGCCTTTTCCCCCTGAACATTTCACTGTGTACCCACAGAAGTGGCAACACTCAAAGGAGAGGCCGCCATAAATTAAGGGCCTTGGGATATAATGTGGCTGTTGTTTTGACTTACTCTATAATGCCCCACAGTGCTAGAGCACTCGCTGGGTGGTTGACAACACAGTTATGCAAACAACAACTTTACTTATACAAACAACACATTGTCCCCCACCCCGCAAGCTGGGTACTCACTCTACCAACCTCACAAGCATGGAAGGCTGAGTCAACCTTGAGCTGGACACCTGAACCCATTACGAACAAATGCAGGTTGTGAGCAGAGGCTTGACTGCAGTACTGCAGTTTAACCGCTATAGAGATATCCTCTTGGAAGAGATTAAAAAGCACCCCAGCTGGCTTCCTAGGCAAGGTCACTTGAGAAGCATTGAACCCCAATCTGTGTGGGGAAACCCCAGATGAGGGGACAATGGGTCCCATAAGACCTGATGCACAGGAAGCCAGATTGCTCTTATCTCTTCCCCCCACATTATCCAGCAAGGCCATCAGATGGTACATCGGAAATAACAAGCTGTCTGGTAGTCATTCATCAAGACCCCTGCTATGTGACACTGCTACATCAGATAAGCCCTTCCCAGGAATTCATCAGCCTACACCATCCTGACACGTCACTCCACCTCTGATGCCCTGCCTTTGCAACTAATAAAAAAGCATGGGACTCATGCTTGTGGAGGAAGCTGTTGCATGAGGCCTGGCTTGTTGAACCCAATGATGTGCCTATGTGGAATCATTCCTACAAACCGCTATGCCATGAGGATTGGGAAGTTCTTCCTTTTCCCATGTTGTTTCCCAGCATGTCCAGGAAGGGTATGGAAAAAGAGGACAGGTGCTGTTTTTTTCCACAGGAACATCTCTCTTCCCCTAATCAATTTTCCCTTACACAAAAGCACCAATGCTCCCCTCTCCCCCAAACACATTTAGTAAGGTCCCCAAGGAGCATGGGCTGCCCATAATTTGCTTGGAGGTTTCATCCTTCTTTTAACCAGTCCTCTATAATGATGCTCCTCATGCTAATAAGGCTGTCCCATTTCTCATCCCACTTTGCTAGTGGAGGCAACAGATGCCCTTGAGAGAGATCGCAGCCAGGGCCGGCGCTTCCATTAAGGTGAACTAGGCAGTTGCCTAGGGTGCCAAAATGGAGAGAGGGCGCTGGCCAGCCTGCACCCCCCACTGCCCCCACGCTGCTGGCCACCATCGTCTGTCTACCCACCGCCCACCCGTCGCCGTCCGCCCATCGCTGCCTGTCGCCATCTGCCCGTCGCCCCCTGCACCCGTCACTGCCCCCCTGCCGCCCCGCCACCCCCCCGCTGCCGCCCCGCCACCCTGCCATCCGCCTGCCCACCGCCCTGCCCACCCACCACCCACCCACCACCCCCTGCCCGCCACCCGCCCTACCCCCCACCCCTCACCTAGGGCGTAAAAAAAAACTAACACCGGCCCTGATCGCAGCATGGATATAGAATATTCAACATTTTCCAAGCACATTTCCAATGCTACATTTCCTCCGGTCCCACCAATACCAACACAACATTTTTAACATTCCCATTGTTGAGAGAGAAAATTAGAAAAGACCATGGATCAGAGTTGGAGGAGAAGTCTATCTATTTTATGAGTCATTCTACCTACTGATCTTTCCAGGTGGAAAGCTCCTTGGAACAGCAACTAGAGGGCCCTATGCAGCTGTTCCACATATTTCTTTATTATATTTATTTTTATATTTGTATTCCTCAAATGGGAACTCTGGGTGGTTAACAACAATAATTTATCAAACAACCCAAAACATAATAAAAATGGTAATAGTCTAAAGAGAGAAAAGGAAAAAAAAAACTAATAATACAAAACCACAAATGGAACAACAAGACAACAAGTACCCAGCAAGAGGAAATAGTAATAATAAAAATAATACTAGTAATCAAACAAACAGAAAACAACACAGGGAACACAACACTCCTAAAAATTGCTGAAGGCATCCTTAAACAGCCAGGTCTTCACAGCCTTTTTAAAGGATGCCAGGGATGGAGCCAGGCGAATCTCGCTTGGCAATTTATTCTATGCCACTGGGCCAGCCACCGAGAAGGCCTGGTTGCATGTTGCAAACTTATGGGCCTCTCTAGGGATGGCCACCTGGAGTGAGAATGCCATGGAGGCTCTGGTAGGTCGGGTCAACTATTATCTTTGGGAGATACGTTCTGCCAGATATTCAGGTCCCAATCCATGGAGGGTTTTGTAAACCAAAACCAACACCTTGAACCTTATTCGG
This sequence comes from Phrynocephalus forsythii, assembly GCA_029282475.1. NCBI lineage: Eukaryota > Metazoa > Chordata > Lepidosauria > Squamata > Agamidae > Phrynocephalus > Phrynocephalus forsythii. Next base: position 88,221,890 of record JAPFRF010000005.1, on the reverse strand, counting down.
GAGGCAACAGGCAGCCAATGCAGGCGAGCCAGAATTGGGGTGATGCGGTCAAACCTGCCTGCACCAACCACCAATCTGGCTGCTGCATTCAGCACCCACTGCAGTCGCCGAACAAGGTTCAAGGGGAGCCCCATGTAGAGAGTGTTGCAATAATCTATCCTTGACATGACCAGCGCCTGCACAACCGTCCTCAGAGAGTTCCCATCAAGGTACGGGTGAATCTGGGCGATGGGCCTAAGATGGTAGAAGCCCGACCTGGTCATGGTTGCCACCTGGGGTTCCAGGGTCATATTTATTTATTTATTTATTTATTTATTTATTTATTTATTTATTTATTTATTTATTTTATATTATTTATATGCCACTCCATCTAGCTACATGTCTACTTTGGGCGGTTTACAAACTGAACAGAAATCAAACCATAAACAGTAAAATACAATATAACAGATAAGCACAAGTATATAAATAAAAACACTATAACTAGTGAACAATATATAACAACAGCACTGAACAGGAGCAAGATGGGCTACAGATAAAAGCAAAATAAGTACATAATAGCAATCATTATTAGAACAGATTAATATCCGGGGAAAGCCTTTTTAAATAACCACGTCTTAAGATGCTTCTTAAAGACTGGGAGGGAAGGTGCCAGACAGATCTCAGGAGGAAGTTGGTTCCAGAGCTGAGGGGCCCCACTGAGAAAGCCCGATTTCCCGTCAAAGATTTATGGGCCTCCTTCAGCGACAGCACCCTCAAATGTCCTGCCTGAGATGATCGGGTGTTATGGGCAGTACTTTGCGGCAGGAGCCATTCTGCCAGATAGCAAGGTCCTAAACCAGATCCAGATCCAGGACAATGCCGAGACTCCTCACTCTTTCCGCCAGCTGGAGGACAGTCCCATCCAGATGGGGAAGAGGGCCACTGTACCCATCCGGGGTACCCCAAAGAACAGAGCCTCAGTCTTCTCGGGATTGAGTTTGAGCCTGTTGGTCTTGGTCTACTTCAGTATCGCAGCCAGGCAGCAATCAAGTTTCTGGACAGCCTCCACTGCAGAGGTGGAAAAGGAGAGATGGAGCTGTGTGCCATCAGCGTACTGATGACAGCAAGCTCCCAATCTCCGGATGACCTCAGCCAGTGGCCTCATATAGATATTAAAGAGCATGGGGGAGAGTGCCGACCCCTGAGGCACCCCACAAGAAAGTGTCCAGGGAGACAACAAATCAGCCCCCAAGCTCACTTGCTGAGCATGACCCCCGAGGAAGGATCAGAAACAGCCAAAGGCTGGTAGACATATTGTCTACAGCCAGGCCAGGTCTTTTAAGAATGGGCTTAACCACCGTCTCCTTCAGCTGACAGGGAAAAATCACTGGTATGCTCCCTCCAGTGCTCTTAATCAGCCAAGAAGGGCAGGGGGTGAATGGAGAAGTCCACTGCAGTGGGCCAGTGCCCTGGAGACCTCAGCTGGAGTAATAGGCCCAAGCTTGACAAACCAAGGAGACCGAGGGGGTGCAGCACCAGCCACAATCCGGAACAGATCAGTGCATCCGGAGTCCAGATCAGCACAGATGGCCTCTATTTTAGATTTGAAAAAGGATGTGAATAACTCACTGGTGAAATCACCAGGAGGAGGCCCTGGCAGACCAGGATTGTTGAGGTCCCGAACCACCCGGAACAACTCTGCCTGATGGTTAGAGGCCTCACCAGTTCTCAGGGAGGCAAAAGATCTTTTTGCATCCCTGCTCACCTGTACATAGCATCTGGTCAATGCACAAACCACAGCCTGATTTAACTCCATCTGATCCTTCCTCCATCTGCACTCTAGTCTCCTCCGCTCTTGCTTCCTCACCCTCAACTCCACAGTGAACCACAGAGAAGAACAGGCTCGGCAGTGGATGATGCGCTTGGGGGCAATCTGGTCCACAACTCCAGTGACACACTCAAAGCACCTATCCACCAGAGAGTCGACTGGGTCGTCAACCAAACTGTCCGGTAGGCCCCCAAAGGCTTCCGCAAACAGCACAGGGTCCAGAAGCCTTTGGGGGGTGGGCCCAAATGGTATGGCTGGACTCTCCGTGGCATAGGCCAGCAATTGATAGGGAAAAGGTCAGCAGATAGTGATCTGACCATGACACAGGCCGGGAACACAAGTTTCTGGTGGAACTTTCCATAGGAAGAAAGAAAAAGCAATGAAGACGCCAAAGAAGGTTACAAGGGCAAAGCGTCATCATGTCTGTCTGAAATATGGCAGCCAGAATCAACTGGATATTTCCGGTCTAGATTTTTAACCTCTGAAGCAAAATTCAGCACTTCACAGATCCCTAACCTAATTCAATCTGAGCTCCACTTTGGTCTTTTTTTTTTTTTTTTTTTTTTTTTTTTGCTTCTGAACCAATGGATTTCTCCCTTCATTTTGCAAATAAATTCCAAACCCAAACCACATCTCTATTTCTTTTCAAAAGTATCTTTTCAAACTCTGTTTTTCCTAAATTGGGCAATGTCTCCATTTGCAATTGTTTTGTACATTGCATATTGAAATATATTTAGAAAATCCAGCCATCAAGAGAATAAAATAGGAACAAACTATGAACGTTAAAAGCCAGTCGGCCAAAGATGCCATGGAGTTACTACGTTGGCAGGACCCACGGCACAGAGAGTGCCTGGAATTGAATGGCATACTCATCAGGCAACTGTCTTGCCTCATCCTAATCGCTCCCAACCCTAAAAACCCAAACACACCACCACACACCTACCGTAGTCAACAGGAGCAATTTCCTTTCTGTTTCACTCTCATGAGGTTGTCTTTTTGCAACAGGCCGGGCCCCAACAAGATGCTGCCGTGCCTGGGCCTCGCCTTCCCTTTGAACATGGGGGAATGTTATTAACTGCCTGCCCTGGGGGAACATTCTCAGTTGGAAACTATTCAGTCTCCCCAGGGTCCCTTTGTAGTGGGACCTGCGGCAGCGGCAGCGGCTCCTGCCGGGAGCCAAGAGGTTCCAAGAAGGCTCCCACACATACAGGTGTGGCTGACTCACTCCCCCCCCACCCCCCTGAGGGGCTCCTTTCATTTAAGAAATCCTTTCCCTTCAAGCATGGTTGAGGCAGCGACAGAGTGGTTGGCGAAGGAAGGCAGGCAAAAGCACAAGTCAGCTTTCAGTGGAGGAGTCCCGTAGGATGTTCCATGGTCTTCAGGGTGCACCATTTTTCTGGACAATGTAGAAAATAGACGTCCATGCCACTCTAGACATCTCTCCCCTACCATGAGAACCTCAGACGTGCTCTGGTGTGATCCTGTAGCCCAAGCATGCCCAAACTTCCACCCTCCAGATGTTTTGGACCACAACTCCCACAGTTCTTTACCATTGGAAATATAGATTTGGAATTCTGGGAGTTGTGGTCCAAAACATCAGGAGGGCTGAAGTTTGGACATGCCTGCGTAGCCATGTTTCCATCGATTGGGTTTTGCTCTCTGAAAAGTGCTACAAGATAGGTCAGCTGCGAGGTCAGGCTTCCCTGGAGAGTCATACACCAGGTGTGTTTGAATTTATTTATTTATTTATTTATTTATTTATTTATTTATTTATTTATTTATTTGATTTTTATACCACCCATCTGGTAGCAAGGTCATTCTGGGCGGTAGGGATGGGCATGACCAGGAAAAATGACGTTTTGAGTTGTGTGTGTCGGAGCCGGCCCGTTTCGGCTCGTTTCCGTTTGTCGTGAAATTTTTCAAAAATTTGTCATTTCGTTTGTCGTCTGTCGTTAGTACTGGTTTGGGGGGTAGGGTAGCGGGCTCCTGGAGGCACCTCTCTGGGGTGGGTGCCTCCTCTGGCCCGCTACGAAGGGAAGGCATTTAGCAGGCTCCTGGAGGCACCTCTCTGGGGTGGATGCCTCCTCTGGCCCCCTACAAAGGGAAAAGGAAGGGTACATGACTGTGTAGCCATTGCGTACCAAGTGGCACTGGCAGAGGCACCTCTCTTTTGGGTGCCTCTAGCTCACTAAGAAGGACAGCATACTGGCGTACAGAGTTTTTTTGGAACTTTGGACTGGTGAGCGAGGTGAGAGAAGAATGCCTCTGCTGGGTGCCCTCTGACTCACTAAGGACAGTGTACTTGCGTGTAGTGCAATGCGAGTACAGATCTGGCTTACGGTTGGGGTTAGGGCAAGGGCTAGGCTTAGGGTTATTACGGGTAAGGTTAGGGTGAGTTAGTGGGCTGCACCTCTGGGTGCCTCTGACCCACTAAGAAGGACAGTGTACTGGCGTATGGGTTAGGGTTAGGGTTAGGGTTAGGGTTAGGGTTAGGGCTAGGGTTATAGTGGGCTTTTTATGCCCGACTGGCACATCCCAGAAGTCTCAGTCAAAACCTGGACAAGTGGCCATGCGATTGGTGGAATGGCTCCAAAAATTTGCATGGTCCTATCCCATGGCCAGCCCATCATTGCACAGGTGTAAAAAATAAAAATAAAAATAAAAATAAAAATAAAATAAGATCAATGGGATTGGAGACAGACGTTTCTTGCAAGAAAAACCCACTGCTGCTACTGTAAAAATTCAGGCAGTTAAAATACCTAATTTTCGCATGTTTCTGTGTGGTGCTTTGGTGGGTTTTTGGACCACGATTTCAAAAAAAAATATTGCGGTCGCCATTTTGCATCCCCCTACACCGCATGGCATGGTGAGACGACGAGGATGCTCCCCACCAGAGCAGCCCAGGACAGGAGGGGGGGAGGCCGCCGCCCCCAGAAACCACCCCTCTGGTAGGTGCCCTCACTCAGGCAGGCATATTTTCGCCTGCTTTTTTGGCCGGGAATCGGGGTTTTTTTTAAAACTTTTTTTCTGTGCCGCTTGGCATTGCGTGATCGCCGCGATGCCATGAACGACAACGACAAATCAGACCCAATTTTTCTTTTATCGGTTCGAGTTCAAGTTCTGATGGCTTAATTGTCGTTACCGTTTCCGTTGCTTAACGGAAACGAGGAACGGAAACAGAAACGAGAATTTCGCCAAGTCATGCCCATGTCTACTGGGTGGTTTAGAACAATTAATAACTTTTGCACAACAATACATTCCCACACAAACAGATTCAGATTCAGAAGGGGGCACACAAACACACACTGTTGTTAGGGCACTTGAGCTCAAGATTAAAGAGGTCCCTTGAAAAAAAAAGTTTAATTTTCGCATACCAAACCCAGTTTCATCAGGGCTACGACCTGAAAAGATCATGGCACTATAAATTTAATGGTCTTTAAAATGGCTGAAGGCTCGCAGCTGTTTCTGCTCAGAACTTAGACATAACATATTACAAATAATGGTGTTAAATATAATGTGTTACTTTTCAGGGTAACTAGGACATAATGTTCCTTTCATGAAATAACATATCAGCTGGTAGCATCTTGATTTTTGTTTTATCTTATTTTATCCTGTGACAAGCCATATTTTCTCATTACTTTAACGGCTAGAATGTTGTGGGCAATTGTACAAGCTGTGAGAGTTGTTTTCCTTGCTATCTTTCATACTCTGGGTCTTCCTTGCCATTCACACTAAATTGCATGACCGGTTTTGTGCAATGGTCAGCCTAGAAAATGTGAAAAACACTTCTGTAAATGCCATTGCCAGCATGAAAAACTATGGTTGTATTTTGGGCATTATTCTTGGATAGTCATTTAAGGTATCTGGGACCACTTGGGGTTTTAATCCACTTTTAAATATTTTAATAATATTACAGTGGTACCTTGTATAAAGGAATTAATTTGTTCCAAATGAAATTATGTTAAGCAAATTTTCCTTTATACAAATTCCCTTAGGAATGCATTGAAAATGGAGTAATCCCATTTTATGTTGTACGGATTCTCCCCATAGGTGGTTATGTTAAGCGAATTTCCCCTATCTCCGTAATTTTTTGTTATACAGATTTTATGTGATACAAGCTGTTTGTTATACAAGGGTCCACTGTACTTATTTAAGCCCACATCTGTAGAACAGCATAAACCTCAGTGGTACAATTGTGACTAGTTAAGATGTTGATGCTCATACTTCTCTTTGCACACCAGCCGTACAACTTCATGTGTGATCCAGAAGATTGTAACTGATCCAGAAGCTTTGTGCTTCAGCTTTGTAACTGATGGCAATTTGCCACTGGGATTGCAATTTTGGACTAAGGTGTAAGCAAGTAATTGGATTCTAGCCTATCAACATACTTGGAAGACAATGCATTAGCAACATGTTATTCATCAAAGTTTAACAGGTTGCATTTTTAAAAAAGCATTACTAACACCATAACGTCTGGCAATGATGTTTCAAGCTGTGTTTTTGCTGGAGCACACTAACCAATATGCCAGTATTCCTTGGAGTGGAACTATTAATCTAGCAACCCTGCCAAGTACGTTTTCAACGCCCCTAAGAACTGTCTTAGTTCAAGGACAACCTAGTTCAATTTCTAAAGAATAGCCACCTATATGGCTCTCGACAAACCTCTGGAAATAGTTACAAGCAAGATATACCAAGGATAGCCTTCTCCATAGTGCTTTTGTATGTTGCAATGCAAGGTAGTTATTCTGATTTGGGTCCTTTTTCAAGGAGAATGGCAGGGTAAAAATACTCTAGAATAAAAGCAAAAAGCAAAGGGTTCTGCTTATACTGTATACTACCCCATACTACTTCAAGAAGTCTCTGGGTGGGTTACAATTTTAATTACAGCATTCAGGCTACACATTGCCCCCTCCCCCCAGCAAGCTGGGTACTCAATTTCTTAACCTTGGAAGGATGGAAGGCTGAGTCAATTATGAGCCAGCTACTGGGATTGAACCCAAGGTCGTGAGCACAGTTTTACTTGCAGTACAGCCTGTGCCATGAGGCTCATAAAATTTACAATAAATAAATAAATAAATAAATCTGCCCACTTAACCTTACCCAGTGTTTGAAAAAGTCTCTCTTTTTTTAAGCTACAGCTCCCAGTGGCCCTGCTGCATTGGGCATTCTGGGAGCTATAGTCCAAAAATCAATCTTTCAAAGCTCTTTGATGGACTGGCCCTCTGCTCTTCATGATCTTCATTGTAACCACTGCCTTATCCTGTGGTAATTCATTGTATATTTTGATTCCCTCATAACTGATCTACCTTGCCATGGTTATTAGCTGGCTTTTCTCCTGGAACTCACAAAATGGAATCAGACTCCAGAGCTTGGCTATATAGCCAGCAGTTGCTCTGTACACACACACACACACACACACACACACACACACACACACACACACACACACACACACACACACACACACACACACACACACACACACACACACACACACACCTTTCATACAAATGCAGTTCACAGTCAATTCATGCATGCCCATTTTCCGTCCACAGACATTTCTCTCTCTTTTTTTGCATTCCTCCATTCTCCCTCTCTACCAAGCAACCACATATATTATCTAGTTTAGCTCCCATGTTTATTGAGTCACGGGAGAGAGGACAGGATCTAGGAGGAGATGCTAGATGTTGAACGGGAACGCAGCATGGGGTAAGCAAGAAACCAACAACAACCAAATATAGTCTGCACAGATTGTGTCCACCCAGTCCTGTGTTATATAAATTTTGTTATTATTTTATTGCATTGTCTGAATGTGAGCGATTTATTTATTTATTTATTTATTTAATTAATTGTTTGTTTGTTTGTTTGTTTGTTTGTCAGAGGCAATGAGGGTAGAACACTTATCAAGAGCATTAAAGACAAAAATCAAGGCTAAGAACAAAAATTGTGAAGAGGCATCTTACATCATTAAGGAGCAATATCAAAGCTGGCAACAATAAGTAAACAAAAATGGCACCCCGAGAGATGGAAAACGAAAGGAGTAACACAAGTAGCACTACAAATTCAGTCCAAGCAGTAGTACATAACAGTTAATCTAAAAAACCTAAACACATGCACAGATTTCCTCCTGGTGTGAGTACAACCCAGGTGTTTGGCAGGTAGAGTGGTGGACCAGTTTTTTTTTGCTCCTCTTTCAACTCCACTTAGTTTTGCTCTGGAAGGCATTCATTTTTGGAAGCTGCAATTGTTTTTCATTCTTGTAATAGATCTCCATTAGGCATATTGGGTCTTAATTCTGACTGCAAATGACTGCTTCCTAAATTTCAGAAATGTGCCAGGTGATGCTATGATACATGCTAAGTTACATGAGATACATGTTATGTTGTTAAAGCATCCAGAATGAGTGCCTACTATATTATTAATTAATTATTAATTAATTAACTGTCAATAAAACTGCACAATTAATACCAAAGATGGTGACATCCTCAAACAAGCACAGTTTTCCCTACAAATACCTTCCAATTCCTATTGCTTTCCAATGGCAATGGTTAACTATCTGGTGTGTTGGCAACCCTATGGCTTGGCAAGGTGTTTCCAATGCTCTTGTCTGACAATCTTCTGCTGTTTCTGTTTGTTCTCTGGTCTGAATCTGAGATCATCTGGTACACGTTCCTTCTTCCCATTCGCACCAAGAGGATCATATAAGAAAATAAGGAAACAGATTGCACTTGGTAATTATTGCTTACTGTAGGAAATGTGTTTGCTTTCTCTTCATCATTTCACTGCTAAAGGCTTTATGAGCATTTTTACAGGATTATTATACTTGACATGACCCACAGATACAGGTGACTGTGAACATGATGTGCCTATACATGTGCAGATGTATGCATGGGCACTCATCCATGGGAAGAAAGAACAGGTAGGATGGGAAGCCTTTCTTCACCTGTGCATTCCTATTCAGAATTCCCTCCTGAAGGATCCAGCATTCCTTCCATGCTCACCGTTTCCAAACTATTCCCTGCATCTTATACCTTTTAGTATTCAGACTGCATTCTAACACGTCTCACACTGAGCCAACACATCTACTTAGACCCATATGTTTAGTCTGCACAACCTGGCCAGACAATTCATGTCAGCTAGTGCTCCTTGTGATTGGTGGGGCAGAAGTCACAGCTCCGATGGGTGAATCCAGATTTGCTAAGGGCAAAAGTGGGTATTGATCCATCCATCCATCCATCCATCCATCCATGCCTGAAAGCAAGTAAGCATTAATACTATTCATTCCTGCCCCACTACTTTTAGCATGGAGAGGGTCTTGTACCTGGTTGTTCTGGAGTTGCTCTGGCATTTTTGTGTTGTTGCAGATTTGAATGGATCATCCTAGTATTTGCATCCAAATGTGAGGAAGTTACTTGTTGCCACATGTACTGGGATGTTCTGGGTTGTCCTGGTACCACCTATCCATGCACATCTGGAATTGCTCCTGGACATGCCCAACCCAACACTGATCACTCTACCTTTCCCCCAACTTCTATGACCTCTCTTCATTCCTCATCCCTTGTTTTTTCTTGCCATCTGACATACCCAGACATTAGTGTTTTTCCTATCAATCCATGCCCACCAGAATGCAGCAATGGTATAATGAGAGCAAGGAAAGTTTGAACAAATGCTCGCTGTGGGTGGATGCTAGGGGGGCAGCAGAATTCAGGAGTGGGTTGGCTAGCAGTAGCCTGAGACTGATCTAGTGAAGTGTCCCATTTACCCTCATGGATCAGGCACCACTGCATACAAAATTTCATATTATAGCCACTAGGTAAAGGTAAACTTCCCCCACACACACACCTGCATGCTAGTTGTGTCTGAATCTAGGGGCAGTGCTAATCTTCATATTCAAGCCGAAGAGCCAGTGTTGTGCAAGTCCATGACCATGTGGCCGGCATGGCTGCAAGGAAACACTGTTTTACCTTCCCACTTTTTTTTACAGCGGTACCTATTTATCTACTTGCATTTACATGCTTTCGAAGTGCTAGGTTGGCAGGAGCTGGGCTTAACAGCAAGAGCTCACTCTGCTGCATGGCACCTGGGATTTGAACCGCTGAGCTGCCGACTTTTTAACCAAGAGCTTTCACTGCTCTAGCCTGTTGAGCCACCATGCCCCATTATCCACCACAGCCCATTATAGCCACTAGAGGTGAGCACAAAGTGGGATCATGCTTCCTCCTTCACAGCCAGAAGGGTCATTCACTGTGAGTGTCATGCCGATGGGGTCTTCCTTCACCAGTGGCATGCCAGTCACAGTCTGGCCAATCCTTTGCTGTGGAGGGAGAATGCCCTTTCCACCTCCTTGTTGGATTGGCCAGTTGCCGGAGGAGGAAGGGGAGGGCAGCCCAGGCTCCTTCCCAGACTGTGGTGCTCCTGGCAAAGGAGGCTTCCATAGATGCTTCAGCAATGTTGAGTGAGCCTACCTACCATTTGTCATGCTTTATGCCCATTTCTAGTAGCCACACCAGAAATCTTATTAGATAGTGGTTTAGAACACTTTGCTTTATTGAATTGATTTGTACCAAAATCCATCCTGGACCCTTCCCCAGCTTGAGGCCTTCTACATATGTTGGACTACAGTTTCTATATTCCACAGTCCCACACATTTGAGGATGGCTAGAACTGTGAAATCTGCCTAGATGCCCTAAGCACATCCAATCTCACCTGATTTTGGAAGCTAAGCAGGGTCGGCCCTGGTTAATACTTGGATGGACGACCACCAGGGAATACCAGGTGCTGTAGGCACCTGGAGTAGGAATGGGCAAGCCACTCCAGTATTCCTGCCAAGAAAACTCCATGGACCTGGAGTCACAAAGAGTCACAACTGTAACAACACAATACACACACATAGAATTGCGAAAATGGTTTTCTTTTCTTAGATCTTGTGTCCAGGTCAGAACTGCCTTTCCTTTCACGTAAGATGTCAGCATCCAAATCAGTCTAAATCTCCATAACTCTTTTCAGTGTAACCAAGTATTCCCATGGAGCCTTCCTAGCACAGAAACCAAGTGAAGTGGATGTAAGGGACAAGAAGATTTTTTTAAAAAGACTGACCACAATGCAAATGGCTTTGGAGATATGAAGCTTCTGTCCACTCTCTTTGTCTGCTCAGTGAACATAAGCGTGCACAGTAGTAAAGGGAAGGGTGTGCACAATAAAGCATTAGAAGCTGTCCCCTGCCCCTCCTCTTTCATCCTTCAGCATCCCAAAACCTGCCAGAATGCTGAAAAAAGGTTTCAAAGCAAGTCTTAAATTCCTGTAATCGCTAGTTAGAGCTCCTCACATACAGATCTAAGGCTGTGTACTTAGTGCTTGAAGTGCCCTGGGCAGATTTATAAGTTGCTTCTTCAGGAGAGGGAGAGCGATGAGGTGGGAAGGACAGAGCTGCCAAGCGTGGCTTACTGGTGGTGTGTGCGCTGCTTTCATTCCTCATCCTACACAGAAGTCAAAGGAAGTCATTTGCTTTGCAGTGACCTGGAAAACCAAAACACTCTTCCATGCATCAAAGCAATGCACTTCTCCGTTCTACAACCAGCCTGTGTACCATCATGGCCTTCCCAGTTGGTTGCCCTCTGTTCCTTTCCCACCAGTGCAAAGCTTTAGCTTTGGCATGTTAACTAAAGCTTGGAGAAGCTCCTTTCTTGGACCAGAACTGGCTGTGCCAGACTGACTGGGAAATTCTGCAAAGGCAATTCACAAAAACAAGTCTTCTCAACCCTGGTCTAAATGAGAGTCTTCTGCTGCTTTTGTGGTGATGGGATGTGTTTTTCCTTAACACTATCAGTGCTTCTTTCATGCGGAGCAAAAATTAAAGATGATGACAGCTCCCTGGCACAATGTCTTTCATCTTGCACCCTGGGTGGCTAAGATCATCCCTGAAAAAGCTTGTCTCCACAGTAATTTTCCTTGCTTAATTAACTTGGGTTTGTAATAATATGTAGCATTTCTACAGCACTTTTCTGTGTTTAAGTACTTTGTGTATGTTGTCTTATAATGCTGACAATAAGCTTGCAGGAACAGCATTAACTTTTTCAGGAGCAATTATATGACATCATAATGACACCATGTGTTTAGTAATGTTAACTATAACACCATTCCTGCTATTTATGCAGTCTAGCTGTGAGCAGTGATTCTTCTGTATCCAAAATAGCATCATTCCTGCACAAGAGGGAGGTATCAACAAATTTGGGTGAGTCATGCGGTCTGTAGAAGCTATGTTACTGGAAAAGATCTAAGTTTTTTTCTTGGTTCTTAGTTTCTCTAGCATAGATTGGAGAACATGTATACAGCCACCAGGAAACTAGAGATGTGTGCACATTTACTTGGAAGTACATCTCAAAGGAACTTAAAATGCAGTGCAATCATGTGGATGCCTTGCATACAGAAAGTCATCAGTTCAGTCCCTGGCATCTTCAATAAAGGTTGGAAAAAAAACTCAAGAATGAAGCCATGAAAAGCCAGGGCCAATCCATACGTCTAATGCTGAGCTTGATCAACCACTGCTCTGACTCAGTATAAAGGAAGGTTGCATTGGGCAAGGTTGCATTGACCTGAGGAACCCACAGGGCTTGCAGCTGGACTGAGGGAGGCTCACACCACAGTTATTTCTGAAAGTCCCCATTCTAGGAGGTAGTATCTGCAACTGATTTGTTTTCCAAATTATAACTCCCAGAATACCTCTGGCTATGGCAAATTGAGGTCTTCTTCATGAATCAAGTTCATGGGTTGATATTTTTTAAAAAGGTAAAGGTTCCCCTGCATGTGCATGCTAGTCGTGTCCGACTGTAGGGGCAGTGCTCATTTCTGTTTCTAAGCCAAAAAGCCAGTGTTGTGTAAGTCTGTGGCCATGTGGCCAGCATGGCTGAATGCATTTCTGCACACGGAACACTGTTCACCTTCCCGCTTTTTACAGGGGTACCTATTTATCTATTTGCATTTACATGCTTTCCAACTGCTAGGTTGGCAGAAGCTGGGGTTAACAGCAGGAGCTCATTCTGCTGCATGACACCTGGGATTCGAACTGCTGAGCTGCTGACTTTGCAGCTGACAATTGCAGTGCTCTAGCCCACTTGGCCACCAAGCCTCAAATAGTTATTACATCTGCCCATATTTCTGGGTGCATATTTCTTTGGTGATATTGAGCACCATACATTAATTTAGGCTGCTACATCAGCTGCAACCTCTTCTAAGTAGCAGAACTGTTCAGTTACTGGTGGTAACATTTGCACACCATGGATGCAAGAATGACCTTTCCTGGAAAATAAGAAATTGAGGGAGGCCTCGGAGAATAATAGTTACATCCTGTCAAGTCAATTTGTTTTCTAGATATAGAGAGCTCAGAAATGAGGCTCAGTGGGAAACGGGCCTCAGCAAGCTAGAATGCAGACCTTCCAAGTGCTGATTCAAAGGTATTCACCAAAACTGGAAGACATTCCCTTTTACTCTTCAGCTCCCAGAACCCCCCTTCCCAGCATGGCCCATGGGAACTGTCATTCAAAAAAAAAGTAGTTTCCCTAATTTGCTCACAACCTACATGCCGAATTATATCTGGAAGCAGACTAGTTTCTGGAAAAGAAGTGAGAGGAATAATACCAGGAACCCAAAATTTCAGGGGGAGTGTGACACCCCCTTCCCACCTGGGAGCGGCTGAATTGTCACTTCTCAATCTGATTTTTTACTGAACCAATCATCCCTCTATCTTAAGCTTCAGTTTGCTAACCTTTATCCAGCTTGTCGGGTATTGATTTAAAACCAATGCAACTGGAAGAAAGGTGGGGGGGAGACAAAGAAAGACAGAGGGAGGGAGGGAGGGAGGGAGAGAGAGAGAGAGAGAGAGAGAGAGAGAGAGAGAGAGAGAGAGAGAGAGAGAGAGAGAGACTGATGTATAGGTAAATACAGATGGTGAGACAAACACTATAGTACAATTAAATCAAGGAAGAGGAAAATTTTATCGATTGTCTCACACTGTTGTCATTGACAAATGCCAGTGGCAGCCTGTGTTGATAAGATACATCAGATTTTGTGTGGGGGTGGTGGGAGGTGGGGTGTGCCTTGTTTGGCTCAATGCTTGTATAAACTAGGAGCTTAGATTTTTTATTTCCTTACAAACATTCACACAAAACATTTCTCTACTCAGAAGTATCCCCATTGAATTCAGTGGGGCTTATTCATGGCTAAATAAGCATGCACTGGACTGCAGCTGTAGCCTCTCTGTTCTTAACTTCTAGCCAGACAAACCAAACAATGGATACTTGTCAGATGTTAGATTTTAAAACCATACTGGATCAGCAGTACAGAATATTCATCCACTTGTAGATTAAGTTGCTTCTATGCAGCACTGAGATTTTACTCAGTGCTATGTCTCCTTTCTGGACATTGAGGAAATGCCAATGTTACATCACCTTGTACTGATTCAGTACAAGGCACTGCTTTAACTACTCCAAGTAAATATGCAAATAAATAGAGAAAATGAATGAATATTCTCCAGCAGAAAAGAATAGCTTGAGGGTGTAAAGACACAAAAACCTGAAGAGATAAAATTATACAAAGAGTCTGTAACAGGACACTTCCTTTCAGGTTTAATGTGTAAAAAGCAGCTGTCCCTAAAGTCAGGGCAGAGACTGCCATATAAATGCACCAGGGTTGCATTTAAAGCCAGAAACTGCCATATAAATGCATCTTGAAACCTTTGATCCTACACAGGTTGCCTGGATGTGATACCTGGGAAAATAGCTTGCCAAAAGGTGAATTGAGAACTCTACTATTGGAAGAAGGTAGAGCAGACTGAGTTGAAATCACACATGGCAGGTGAGTTTCACCAAGCAGAAGCACCGTCCTTCCATATCTTGCTGCGCTCAGTCCTGGCATGCTGCTTCTTCAATCCAAGAGCAAAAGGCAGCTGATCAAGAGAGGGGCACTGGAAATATAGGGATGCCCGCACTGTCCTTTCCTGAGAAGAATCTTCCGTGGGTGCGGCTCTGGGCTAGGAGATGTGCAGTACCAAACCCCCGTCCTCGTTTGGTTCCCCCTCGTGCCCCTCCCCCCCCTCAGTGCTGGGCAGCAAGAAAGGCGGGCGAAAAGGGGTAAAAGAAGCGTGGAGTGAAGGGCAGGGTTTGGCTGCCTTGCATGGCTGGCCCTCCTAGCGGAAAACAGCCTGAGAAAGAGTGGCCAGCGAGAGTAAAAAAGAGAGGAGGAGAAAAGGGAGAGAGAACCGGCCGTCTTCAGAGTCACATTCTTCACCCACCTCTGTGAAATTCCAGAGACGGGTGAGGAATGCTGAAGCTGGTCTGGATTCGAGCTGGAATTGCGAAGGAGCGAAGAGCTCCTCCCGGGTTAGGTGGGCAGGAAGGTGGATCGGGCCCCATCGGCGCTGTCGCCCAGCGGGAGAGAACGGACCAGCCCTCTGCCAGGGCCGCTGCCCGGGCTGTTGTGGCGACTTGCACGAGTGGTAGCGCTCAGCGACAACCTGGATCGCTTTTCCAGTGGACTCGCCGGACAACTTCGTGGCGGGCAAGGCTATCAACAACTCAGTACTCTCTGCTGAGTAAACTTTTTAAAACTACCCAACTCAACAAGTTAAGAAATTGAGGTTAACTCTTCCTCTTTTTCAAAAGAGCTATTTACCTTTCGGCAAATACAACTGTTATTTGGGAAATGCAACAGAAACCTGCGTATCTCGGCTTGACGGAGAAGTGCTCAAGATGGGTTTTAATCAGATAGATGCCCTGAAACGAGAAAGCTACTCCGTTTCAAGATTGGTCTTGAGCGAGTTTAATCTTCAGACCCCCTTCGATGCTTTCCCGGTGGAACAGTTGTCAAGGGCGCCACCCCACGCCGAAACGAGGCGGCTGCCCTAGAAGTTAGGTGTGGGTTGCGATGCCAATCGCAGTGAGCTCTCGGGACTGACGACGATTCCTGCACTGTCCCGCTGGCCATTGCTATCGGGATTACGTTGCATAAGACCGGGCGTCTTGCTGGAATCGGTACAAAACCGATGCCATTGTTAAGTAAAGGATAAAGGAAACCCGGCGATGCTCCCGTGACGCCGCTTTCCCCTTCCTTCCCTTCCTTCAAGGAGAGGTGCTTCAGAAGTGAATTTACCCTGGAGAGTAAGGAGCAGGGAAGGTTTATAATCCGTGACACGTTTCGCCCCGGCAGCTTTTGCGCTACGGGATAGGAAAGGAGGCATGTTTGCCTTCGCCAGCCCTGTGCTACGGAGCACCCAGGAGTTCTCCGTGGTGGGGCAGGCGGTGCGCAAGAACCTCGCGGAGCTGCTCCGTTCGGGACGAGGCGCGCCGGCTCTCCTGAGCGCAGTTCCAGAGCTGGTGGCGAGAAAGGACTTGCCAGGTGTCCCGCCCAAAGTGCATCAGGAGGACCTTAAAAGGTCTCTCGTCGAGGGCCCCTCGGAAGGGTTCTTCCTGCTAGCGCTGTAAAGGGCGGCTGTGCGCCCTGGAGAGCGACAACTGCCGGCGCTGCTGCTGGCGCAGGTGCTGCCGCCGCCGCCGCCGCCGCATAAACTACCGCAAAGGGACAGGAAGGTAGAATGACAGCGGAGATCCGGCGCTCGCCCAGGGCTGCCCTGTACCTAAGGCTGCCTTTGATCAAATGGGCGGGACAGCGCCCGCCCGGGTTTTAAAGAGAAGTGAAGGCGGATGGCGGTCCCCTGACCCAGTCACCAAATTAGCATTAGAGAGGTATGGCGCATTCTTCTAAAGAACAGGCATCAGCCTTGATGTGAGTGACACGGAATAAACGCCTCCAAAGTGTGTGTGTGTGTGTGTGTGTGTGTGTGTGTGTGTGTGTGCCCGCCCGCCCAGGAACACCGTCCTGGCGTCCCCGGGGAATAAGAGCGCTCTGTTGGACAGCGGAAAGAGGTGGCTCCGGTGTCTCCTATGACATCACTGAGTGAGGACAGTTCATGACGAGCCCTCCTTATATCCTTCTGGGGCAAAGATGGCAAAAGTCGCCGAAAGATTCCAGCTCCCAGAATGGCTCAACCTCTTTAGCCACTGACCACGCGGCCGAAGGACTCTGGGAGGGGTCGTCTTTACAAGGACTCCGGCTTTGATCCTGGGGAAGCGTCCAGCATGTGCAGTGTCCAAACAACAGCCTGGACTAGGGAGGGACTGCCTCCCAAAGAGGGCAATCTCGAAGGTGGATAAAATATAGGACCGTCTAAAACTTATTTGTGGGTGGATGTCTAGATATATAAGCACTTTCTCTTTTTTCAGCTCCGTGTTGTCAGCTGGGAAGGAGAAATCGTCTCCGGTCTTATTCCTGCTATTCAGTTTAGCTTCCCTCTCTGAAGCCTTCCCCAAAACGCGCTCGGTGGGGCCCGATGTCCTCCGAGTACCACTGGAAATCTCCAGTGGATTCCAACAACATCGCTTGCCTGCCCGGCTTCCCAGTTGGCACGGAATAAAAGTTCCTCTGAAATGCTACCCCCCCCTCATCCGACTCTCTCCAAGAGGTTCGAAAATCGAACGTTTTCAAGTACAAAGCCCAAAACATCCGTGACCCTCGTGTTAGAGGGGTGGGGGTGGGGGGCTGTGGCTTGGAAAAGTAATTTATCCAAACCCTGGATTAAATACAACGCCGTAACAGCCACGCAGGAATCTCCTACTATAATCACCCAGCAAGGAAGGGAGGTGGAAAGGCTGAGAAAAGACCGATCCAGCCTCGTGGACTGAAGTGGCCGGATTCCAACATTTTCTCTTGAGAGATTTAGGATACTGTTCCCGATAACACAGCTTGAGGTTAAAATAACGGGGCAAGTGAAGTACAGTGTCCCCTCCAAAGAAGTCAGAAGACACCATAGAAAGGAAAAGAGGAAAAGAAATCAAAAAGCCTCCATTCTTTGCTCTGCACTGAGCACTAGGCGGCACTGCCTCGGGAGACTAGTCGGCGCAAAGGAGCAAACTTTTTGCCGGGTACCCTGCCTGATCCTCTCGTCCAAGCATTCAGCATTGTCTCCGCCTATCAAAACAAAAGCGGTGACAAGTTAAACTCATTTTCCTCGGCTCAGGGCCGGCCTGGGTTTTTCTAAACCCATGGATAAATATATAAAGTGCCTTTCGTTCGCAAGCAGCTTTTCTTTCTGTGGTTCAAAGTGAAAGCAGCGCTCCTGAAGAGGCTAGGACGAAAGAGGCAGCACACACGCACGAATGCACGCACCCACGGACGCACGCACGCACCCACCCACCACCGTCGCCTAAGAACAGCCAGATACAAGACCCAGGCTGGGACCGACATGGGAGCTGGACAATCGCATCTTCTCTACCTCGAATCGTTCTGGTTCGCTGTATCCTAAGCGAACTGCAAATTCCTCCTCCCCCGTCAGTTCTTTTAACTTTCTGACTCACTTCGAACAAGCTAGATCCTGACGTTGCCTGAGTGAGCCTAGGAAGCCCGGAGTTACCCCTGCCTCTTGAAATGTTTGAAAGAAGGGTCCCCGAACGGTTTGCAGTGATTATTCAATATAAATACTCCATTATGCTCCCAAACAAGCAGAATCAGCCCAGCAAACAAGCCCTGTCTCCTCTGATCCGTAGCAATCAAGCAGTAAAGCATGCAGAACATCACAGTATAAACAGACTTTCCAGAAGACCGCAAGGAGAGCGCGCGGGGGGGAGGGAGACACAGGACGGGCGGGCAGGGAGGGAAGCGGGCGGAGTGGGGGGAGAGAGAAACTGGCTCTCCTGTCAAAAGAGCAGCCTAGGGTTCAATTTGGAAATGGAAGCTTCCCTTTGGCTAAAATCAGAAGCGCGCAATCCGCCCAGGCGCGCACCCACCCGCCGTCCCCAGCAAAGAAGGTGCGTGACCAATTCTGTACGTACAGGTAAGCTGTTAAGGGGCTCAGGCCACCGGGGACGGAAGAGAGTGCCACCTCGGAGCAGTCCACGGAGAGCATGATGCCGTCTTCCTCGCAGTGGCACAGAGGTGGGCAGGGAGGTACCCCCTCCGGCTCCGTCGAGGCGACCTGGAGAGCGCCCGAAAAGGAGAGGAAGAGCCACCAGGGCGACAGCAGGTCCATGTTCAGCCCTCCTCTAGCCAGCGTGCTCGGCGGCGTGCCGGCGTCCTCTCTGGCCTTCGCCCCCTCGGGTGTGGTCCAGGTAAAATAAAAGGGAAAGGCTCCTGCCGCTCCTACAGACCGCAGCGCCGGCACGGACAGCACCCTCGCCGCGCTTCCCTGGTGCCGCCAAGATGCAGCCAGTGAAGAAGGGAAGGCATTGTTGAATGATCTTGCTTATAGGGTTTCACACGCGCTGGGCTGGGAGGGGAGTCCGAGAGACTCGCAAGGGAGGAGTTTGAGGCACTTTCGCCTTCTTCGCTCCCCCTCCTTCAAAGCTGGCAGGAATTTCATTCAGAAGAAAAAAGAGGGGTGTGTGTGCGCGCGAGCGACCTGTGAGTAGCTCCAGAACTTGCTTGGAAGCATTTTCAAGAGAGAGCGGAGACGTGGTGGAAAGGTTGACAGGGTAAAAAAAGAAGAAGAGAGCAGAACCTTTATGGGGAAAGCGTAGAAAAATTAGGGATCTGAGGCTGCCCGCACGGTTTCAATGCCTTTGGATCCATGGGTTTACATCTCTCTCTGTCCATGTCACAAGCCCGCCGCCCCTGTGGCGTCTTGTATAGAATTTGGGCCCTCTCCCAGCATCCATCTTACTTCTTCATGGCCATGTTGTGGCCACGCCATTGGTCCAACGAGGACAGCATCTGGCAACGTGGGATTCTGGTAGAGGGGACCTGCTGCAAGTGTAAATTTGTTAAGAATTTCAGGTACCCAGAAACACCGATTTCCAGTTAAGTCCCAGACTTTTTAAAGGGCCCTTTAGAGACGTGACATGTGTTGCATGACAACTGGGTGCAAATAATTCAAGGAGGCTTCTTTGGGTAATATAATCCCTACTCTGACAAAGAGGCAACCCAGAAGCTGGTGAGTCTGGAAAATGTCATGTCCAAACACTGGGATATAGGAAACAGAGGCCAATAGTATTCTGGATTTGCCTAAGAGATCTGATTAAATAGCAAGTAGGTCATCTTTAAGCAATTAAAGGAACAAGGGCTGAGCTTGAACGAACCATCTGATTTTTCCACACAGCAAAAATATTTACATTTGTGCACAGTCATTAATACTGGCCCAGTGATTTTACTCTGTTCCTTCATTTGGCTGCCCCCTCTTCACACAGAGACTTGCACAAACACCTGCAGGCTTGTTTACCCAGCTTGCATCCTATCCTTTACTGTTAGACTTCTCGCCTTTATCCTTTTCAGTCAGAAAAAGATTTCTCCGCAGCCTCCCCTCAGCGGTTGCCACTAGGAGCCATTGTCTGTTGTTCCTGTTGAAACAGCTGTCCTTTCTTGACCAGCTTCTGTCTTCTGAAACTTTGTCCAAAATACTGTTGCTTTTCCTTAAATAGGTAAGACTTATTGCCCAGATTCCCCCATACGGTACCTTAATGGGGACTCCTTGAGAACTGTTGTGCAGGTGCTGGTCATATCAAGGTTAGATTATTGTAATCCTCTCTACATGGGGCTTCCCTTGACCCTTGTTGAGCAATTGCAGCATGTGCAGAATGTGGCAGCCAGATTGGTAGTTGGTGCAGGCAGATTTGAACGCATCACCCAAATTCTGGCTTGCCTGGATTGGTTGCCTGTTGCCTCCCAAATAAAGTTCAAGGTGTTGGTTTTGGTTTACAAAAGTCTTCATGGCTTTAGACCTGAATATTTGCCAGAACGTATCATCCTAAGGTCAGAGCTGGCCCAGCCCACCCAAGCTTCTATGGCTCTCTTGCTCTGGGCAACCACCCCTGAGGAGGCCCGTAAGATTGCAACATGCAATCAGGCCTTCTTGGTGGCTGGCCCAGCTTTCTGGAACAAACTGCCAAGTGGGATACGCCAGGCTCCTTCCCTGGCATCCTTTAACAACTGTAAAAACCTGGCTGTTCAGGGATGACTTCGGCAATCATTAAGGTGTGTTCTGCTCTCCCCGTGTCTGTTGCTCATTCTGCTATTAGTTGTTTTGTGCCTCTTGGTTTGTTTGTTGTTTGCATATTATTGTCCTTTTCTTTATTTTTATTATTCCTTGGTTTTCTTATATGCTATGTTATGTACACCACCCAGAGATCCCACTTGGGAAAATCAGTTATGGTATGCAAATTAAACAAAAATAATTAAAATAAGAAATAAGAAATAAATAAATATCTTGTAGACAATCCTAAATCAGGACAGCTGAATATACTTACTAACCTCCTTGTGATTATAAATCCTGAGAAACAGAAAGAGAACTAGGGAACCTTTGTCAATTATATATAAATAGTGTATGCACATACCGTGCTTGACACTGAATACCTATTGGGCAGTGAGACATGTAATAGAATTAAACCAAAGTGTTAGCCCATTTCTACAACCTCTCCTGTGACTATTGGAAGCAGTGGTGGGTAATGACTCCAATTTCAGGGGTGCTCTGAATCCAAACCAGGTTTTAGCCTTTGCTTTACTGGAGCTATCCAAGGTACTGAACCCAATGTCCAGAACAGGTTGTGATTTTCTTCACATGCTATATCATGAATAAGCAGTGAAATATAATAATCGGCTGAATAATAAAACCTGGCTGCTTAGACTTGTATCTGTGAGGAAATCCTGTGGTAGATTTTATAGATATATGGAATATATTTGAAATATTCCCTGCCATCTAGTATGCTTATAGTTTTCCAAATAGATTTACCTCATGCCTAAATAGCAATTCTAAGTTCCTGAATTCTTCTCAATTCAGTTCAAAGTATTGCTATTGTTAGTGTCTGGATAATTGTATTGTTTTGTTTTTACTATCATGATGAATACGTACTGATTGCCCATGAAATCACTTCAAAGAAAAAAAATTCAAATTTATCTATGCATTTCTTAATTTGAAAACTTCTATCTCATTCTTCAAATTCACTGGGTGTCCAACAAGCCTGCTTAGAAATAAGAACAGTGCTGGTTGGGTTAGAATTAGAATGATGTAATGGGGTCTTTTGGAAGACCAAAACCCTGTTGTGGCATTCTGCCTGCAGAAGCAAATGACAAAACTGACTGTGGTTTCTTGTTGGCAATTAATGAGTCCCCTCAATGAATTCCATTTAAAAAAGCCTCTTAAATTAAGTGCAATCTCTCATGCTTTGTGCTAGTCTGCAGATGGCACTATTTAATAGGATACTGTGCTCTTTCAGGACACACTTGAGGCTTTAGAAATAAACACAACCTGTCCCATTTGTTGTCCAGTACAAGTTCTGCCATAATTTATACTAATATCGCTCATTCAACTGTGTCTCATTCTCTGATTTTAGGACTAAAACCTCAGAACTTTGCATGAGTCCTAAGGATGTGAATGAAATGGGGGTATCCCTGTGATCAGGTGGAGGTAGGGAATCATGGAGGGTCCCTGGGCTAGTAAGTCAGAATGGGGCACAATGGGAATCCAAAAAGTGGTGGGAACTCTTTGTTACCCTGACAGTTCTGGGAATTGTAGTCCAGAAATGTGAACATGCATCCCTTTATTGCCTGGTGTAAAATCAAGGCTCCAGTTTGTAGCCTCACAACATGATTCCATGTCTAGGATGGATGCATTCACCTATTTCACTTTCTCCCATATTTGATTTTTTCAAAATGTGAAGTCATTAAATGTATGAAAATGTGTCCAAACTGACCCAACATGGTGGAATATGAACTTTAAACCACAGTAGCCCTGATACTCAAGCTAGGGAGCTGGCCTAGCAGGATAGCACCGTCCATAGTATTCAAAGCACAATTTTCAGGCAAAAAAGGTCCCCACAAAACATTGCAAAAATTATTATTTTTAAACATATGTAAAATCACACACATGTATAAAGGCATAGCTGGGTAAGTATTAGAACTTCACATATGGCAAAATTATCAAACAGCATCTAATGACAGGAGGCTAGGGGTGAATTTGATTACTGAATATGATCAGGAATTAGTTTTCCATTCAGCAGTTGAGTGAATGGGTCTATTCTAGTTGCAACTAGCAGTTGGATTTATTCCAATGATTCAGACTCAACTCTTTGTTAATTTAATTCAATACAATAAAGGAAGACATTCCAGGTGTATGACATCTATAACTGTAAATTGGATGTTCTCTCCAAAATATCAGTAAGATCAGATTTGGGGAAACTCTTCAACTTCCACAGTTGTATGCAAAATCTTTAGGTTGAGCAGGACAGAGAAGCTGACTAACCGGGTACATTGGAGTGAATGATGTGCGGTCTTTGGACTATAAAGAGCCCCTCAAGAATCCACCAGCCCATTTACAGCACAGACATCCCCTAATACTCCCACCCCATCCCCACATTTTGGTTCAAGATGCCTTCCCCATGCTTTGAGGGTTTTCTGGAGCCCCCTTAGCCTCCAATTTATATGTTGTTCAATTTTAGGATAAGAGTTCAAGTATGTGTTTTTTAGTCAGATTTCTTTCTTTTTTCTTTTTTCTTTCTCATAAGGATCACAGGAGTGTGCTCAGTTTCTCAAATGTCTCAGGGTGAGCCAGTGCTGCCCCGGGATTGTTGGCCACCCCATAAAGTTAATGCCAGTTCTCTGCTCAGACAAGCAATTCACAAACTTCCCAATCATTCTGTCTGTCCTGAGTTGCCATTTACTGGCCCTCATCTTGACTGCTACCCAATCCTTTGCTATACTTTAATGACATAATAAAATAGTTCTCTTCTGAGGACCTCTGCTCACTGTTCACTGGGAACATCTTATGTCAGGCAACAAGGATGAAGCTTCATTTGGCCAATCCTATTTCCCACTTCCTTTGTCCAGCTTTAAAGCACACTTGGGCCGCAAGTCTTTCGTCTGGTTTAATTGTCATTGCAACGAAGCAAGGGATGGGTGACATCAACTGTACTTGAGAACATGTGTGTATGTGTGCTTTGACATGTGAAGGGACATTGTGATTGAAAAGTGATATCTCCAAAGCGCACATTTGGCAGCCATCAGACATGGGTGTATGATGCTGGCTGTGATCCTCACCTGCAGTTGCTGGAGTCCTCAGACAAGTTATTCATTTCTCCTTAGTTCCTGGTATTCTGGATACATCTCCAGTGCACATGTAGTGTCCTTGTTTTCCATAGAGATTGGATGCTCTTTCTCTCCCCCACCCCCGCCCTCAGGGTATTTTCTGCTCTTGTGTCCTTATGTGGGCACTTGTGAATGTTGATGGTTGCATTCTTGTGGCTTGGCTGGATGCACTGGGTTCTCCGTGTCCCAAACACACAGAGTAAGCTCCTCCTCCCCCTCCCCCTCCCTGTTCACTGTTTTAAGGTTTCTGCCTTCAGGTTTAACAGCAAAGCTGTAGATAAGCAGTTGGAATAGAGAGCGGGAGAGCAGCCAGAATCCTGGGGCTTTGTTTTGGAGTTGGGACTTTATGTGGCTTTGGTTCTGCCACAGGGGACCAATTTACAGGACCAAAGAAGGACGGAAAGAGTCCCTGGCCTGTTGTTGCCAATAGGGCCATCCAAGGGTTGAAATGCCCCTGGCAGATTCAGTCACTGACTCTCAGAGCTGTTCCAAGATGCAAACACAAGCTCGTGGTGGTACAAGCACCTAGCCATCCCTTACATGGCCCAAGATGCCTTGGGAGGACATGGATCAGCGGTGGCCTAAAACCACATGCACTTCAGGTCCTTTTTTTCTTCTTCAACAACAACAACAACAAATGAACAATCACACGTGTATACTACACCTACTTCCGAATGAAAAGGAGAAGGTTTCATCTCACACTTTTGGATAGGATGATTGCTTATCCATCATTAAGAAAGAAAGAGAGAGAACATGCACCACACAGACAGAGGACAAAGGTGGGCAGTGATTTCCATAACGTTGCATCCAGATGCAAAACCAGAATGATCATTTCAGGGGAATTGCAACACACAGTATTAGACCTATCTGGGGAAGATAGTGACCAGTGACCAGGTAAGGTGTAGGCCTGCTGTCTGGGTTAAGTTCAAGAAGATATCTGATCTCCCTCTTGGCATGTTTTTGTCTTTAAACGTGACAGAGATTGGACAGCTTTCGAATGGACGAAGGCTTCAAAACGTGGGATTTTCCTCTGCCAGTCCTTTGAACGGACTGTCCTCCGTTAATGAGGACCTGCCAAGGGTTTGGGACTCTGGTTGTCAAGCCAAAGGTTGGGAGTTTGATTCCTGACTGTGCCTCCTTGACAAGGACTGGACTTGATGGCCCACAGAGTTCCTTACAGCTCTGCAGTTCTACAATGCAATTCTACAATGATGGTGGTGATCGTGATAAAAACTACAAAAATATGAAACAGCCAAAGCCAGACAGTCATTGACTGGCATTATATAACAGAGACAGGTTTGAGTTAAAAACCTAAATATCCGTGATATATCCGTGTAATGTGCAGGCAGTTTCTAAGACTTCTGTTGCTGCTGCTGCTGATGATTTGGCTCCCCCTCCCGTTTGAATCCCAGCCAGGCCTTCTCCCTCCATCTGCCCTTGTCTTGTGGCAAACTCTGGGCTTTTGTGTGTATGTGAAAATGTATTTTTAAAGACAATCATACTTCTCATTCACAAGATCACAGTGGGGAAGGCATGTCCAAAGTCCAGCCCGGGGGCCAAATGCAGCCCAATTTAAAATTTTGAGTGGCCCTCAGCCTCTTCTCCCTGCAGCTCAGTCTGTCATTCATCCCCACCGGGCGGCCCTTCCCTGTGCTGGATAGAGACATCAGCTTGCAGTTTTATGTTTTGCCAGCTCTTCCTGCCTCCGTCCATCAGCCACCCGCCCTGCCTACCCGCTCTTGGCTGCGTTGCTGCAGCATCTTCCCCACCTCCTTGTGAGGGAGGGCACCATATATACGAGCAGTGGTGCATCTTGGGAACATGTGGGCCAATTCCCGGGCTGTGCAACAGCCACCGGGCTCTTGGGTGCCTTGAAACCAGAGCATTTGTGGCTGTTGCAGATGCACATGGAACACATCCTTTCTCCCCCCCCCCTTTTAGGCTGAATGGCCGGCCCCTACACATTTTCACCTCACCAAATCTGGCCCTCGTTGAAAAAACTTAGGACTAGAGATGGGCACGACTTAGCGGTATTCCCATTTCCATTTCCGTTACTCGTATCCGTTACTCTACGGAAACGGTAACAGGAATTACTCCGCCAGAATTCGAGCTCGAACCGACAAACGAACAATTTGGTCTGATTTGTCGTGCTCGTTATTTGCATCGCGGCGATCGCGCAATGCCAAGCAGCACAGAAAAAAAGTTTTTAAAAGTTAAAAAAAAAACCGATTCCCGGCCCTAAAAGTAGGCAAAAACTGTCTGAGGGCACCTACCAGGCCAGAAGGGTGTTTTATTTGGGGGGTTTCCCGCCCCCTCTCCTTGGCTATTGCTACTGCTGCGCTGCTGGTACCAGGCTGGGAGGGCGCATCCATTTGCCATGCAGTGCGGGGGATCCAAAATGGCGACCGCAATTTTTTTTTGAAATCGTTGCCCAAAACCCCACCAAAGCACCACAGAAACATGCGAAAATTAGCTATTTTAAATGCTTGAATTTTTACAGTAGCAGCAGTGGGTTTTTCTTGCAAAAAAAAAAAAGTCTCCGTTGATTTTATTTTATTTTATTTTATTTTATTTTTTTACACCTGCGCATTCGCAATGATGGGCTCGCCCATGGGAGTGGACCATGCAAAGTTTTGGAGCCATTCCACCAATCGCATGGCCAGGTTTTGCTGACTGTACCAGGCTGGGGGGGGGGCGCATCCATTTGCCATGCAGTGCGGGGGATCCAAAATGGCAACCGCAATATTTTTTTTGAAATCGTTGCCCAAAACCCCACCAAAGCACCACAGAAACATGCAAAAATTAGCTATTTTAAATGCTTGAATGTTTACAGTAGCAGCAGTGGGTTTTTCTTGCAAAAAAAGAGTCTCTGTTGATTTTATTTTATTTTATTTTATTTTATTTTTTTACACCTGCACATTTGCAATGATGGGCTCGCCCATGGGAGTGGACCATGGAAATTTTCCACCAATCACATGGCCACTTGGCCAGGTTGACCACAGAGACTTCTGGGATGTGCCAATCGGGCATAAACAGCCCACTAATCGTAGCCCAAACCCGAACCCTAAGCCTAAGCCTAACCCATACGCCAGTACACTGTCCTTCTAAGTGGGTCAGAGAGGCACCCAGAGGTGCACCCCAATACTCACCCTAACCTCACCCGTAACTAGCCTAACGCTAGCCCTTGCGCTAACCCGTCTTAACCCTAAGCCAGATCTACTTGCATTGCACTACATGCAAGTACGTGAGACACAGCGGGTGCAAAGAGTCTGCCAGTCCGTCACTTGTGGCTCTGGCTGACTCCTGCAGCTCCCTCCAGGAGCCCGCTACCCCCAAAACCAGTACTAACGACAACGAAAAAACGAACTGACTAATTTTGCGAAATTTCGCAAAAAACGGAAACTAGCCGAAACGGACTGCCTCCGACACATGACAACTTGAAAACGTCATTTTCCCTAGTCGTGCCCATCTCTACTTAGGACATCCCTGCAGTAGGGCATTCTCACCTGCTTTCACCTACTCTTTGCTAACAATAGAAACATATTCATCGCTTTCTACCATATGCACTTGCCTGGCAACCTCTGCAGAAGAAATGAGGCTGATTAGACCAGCTGCTTTCCTTGAAGTGCTCTCCTGCACATCCCCCCATCCCCTGAACAAGCCAATTCTCTCTCTCTCTCTCTCTCTCTCTCTCTCTCTCTCTCTCTCTCTCTCTCTCTCTCTCTCTCTCTCTCTCCAGGTTAACATTTTATTTCCGGCCCATGTCCTTTTCTTAAAAAAAAAAACATTAAGCAAAGGAAGCTTTCCCCATCCTTTCATCTCCAGCTTTAGAAAACCCTGCTGTGAAAAAGGCGCACCAGCAAGGTCTGCTAATCAAAGTGTCAGGACCCCAGTTCCTGGGGAAAGGCCGGACGAGGTCTGCAGGTGGCAGGGAGCAGGGAGAGTAGCGGTGGTGGAGCTCTGCCCAGCTCCTCTGGGCTGTAACTCTGTCTCCCGTTTCCTGGCGACATCACCCAGCTCAAGTTGCCGGTGCCTTTCCCATTTGTAGGCTCCAAATGCTTCTCATTTATTCCCCCCCCCTTTCCCTTCTCTTTAATTGTGATGCTCTTGGGAGCCAGACACTATCTGAGGCCTTTGTTCCTTGCTTGGAGCAATCTCCCTAGCTTTGATCTCCATTTCAGGGCCTCCTTTTCTTAAGGCCATTCTTCAGGAACGAAACCCAACAAAACTAGAAATCTAAGACTCACCCTGAGCGGTGAGGCCTTCCGCCCACCTGCTTTGTCTGCAAAGCATCCCCAGGAGCTAAGGTGTGTGCATGTTGAGGGAGGTGGGGGGGGTTGGGATGAAAGCATAAGCTGAGTTCTTGACAGATGTGAAGCTTTTTATAGCTGGACCGTGACCTCGTGGTGGAATGTCCTCCCTCCCTGGGATAAATAGAGTTGACCCTGCCTCATTGGCTCTCAGTCATGAGCAATAATGAGATAGCCCTTTAAAGGTGAGTCTTAGCATTAGCCCCATTTTCTATGGGTGGATCAAATAAATTATAGGTTTGGGAAGGGAAGGGAAACTATGTGTTTCAAACTCTGCGGGATTAGATAGGAAGAAGAAGGTCTTCACCGGCGATTGCCAAAAGCCACATCACGCTGTGCCAGAAGCAGAAGGCATATCGGTGCCAGCATTACAAAACACCGCTAATGCAAGCCAGTAATCAAGTGCAGTGGGAGAATTTGGGTGCCGATCATCACTTGTGAGGACCAGAGGCACTGGGGCTGAGTGATGCCGTGCATGCTTTGGAAGCAGAAAGTTCCAAGTTCATTCCCAGCATCTCTAGTTAGGACTAAAAAAACAAAAAAACCAGCAAACCTCTTACCTGAACCTCTAAAACCCTAAATACCTGCTGGCTCGGTGGACTGACTTTCCTTCACTGAGTGAGCCTAGCCAGTAGTCAAGGCTGCTACAGCCCAAACATCTCGAGAGCCAAGAGTTTGAGAAGGTTGGCTTGACTGATGCAAACAGGGGTACGGAAATGTAGACCATTCTAAAGCAACTTCTTTTTCTTTTTTGTCAGGAGTAATTTGCTGCTTCTGGGGTAGGAGGATCAGCTGAGAGGGTGCCACCATGCAGACTGTAGCTGGTCTATAAAGTACTGACTGATTTTTGTGGAGTTATGATTTGATTTATACAAATGTTATCATCCAACTGCAAGCCAGACTGTGTGGAGTCAGTCCATTTACTTATATTCCAACTGAAAGGGAATCCAAGGCAGCAAACGGACAAAATTAATATTCAGCTCAAAACTTCAAAGCAATCTTTTTTTTTTTTTTTGTGATATGTAAGCTTTTTTTTTTTTAAATTATTTATTTTCTGGGTAAGGGACATTACAAGGAACAAATTAGGAATTAGGTATGTTGGAAAAGGGATTAAAAAGAAAGGGTATGGGTAAGGGAAAATAGGGGGGGGTGCAGGTTTGGCAAGGCACATTACACTTCTTCAGTTTCATATTTCATAGTTATACATATCAATTAGGACTTATATACAATAGCCCGTATCTACAAACAAAAGTTTCTGGCTGTTGACATGTTTCAAATACTAACATAATTATCTTTTTTTCTTTAACCACAAATAAAACTTCCCCCAACTTTCCTGATGTTTCTGTTTCCGTGGTGCTCCTAACCATTCCGACAGTTTGTCCATTTCTGCTGTTTCGAGGATTTTTGCTATCAACGCTTGTTCGTCTGGGATTACTGGTTCTTTCCAGTGTTTTGCATATATAACTCTTGCTGCTGTTACAATGTGTGTGGCTAAATACACTTTCTGTTGGTCCAGTTTACCTGGCATTATATTTAACAGGAAAAATTCTGGTTTTAATTCCATAGAATCCCCAAAAATTTCTTCCAAAATCTGCCTTATTTTACTCCAAAATATTTGTGCTTTTTTACATAACCACCACATATGATAGAATGAGCCTTCTTTTTGTTTGCACTTCCAACATAAAGTTGATATATGGGCATTCATTTTAGCTAGCTTTGTCGGCGTCATGTACCACCTATAAAACATTTTATATATATTCTCTTTAAATACAACTGATTTAGTGAGCTTTATATTAGTTTTCCATATTTTTCCCATTGTTCCAATTCTATATTATAACCTAAATTTTGTGCCCATTTAACCATACATTCTTTCACTATTTCTGGTTGTGTATCAAAGTCTAGTAGAAAATTATATAATTGCTTAATATGTTTCTCTTTTGTCTCCAACAGAATTCTATCAAAGGGTGTGCTTTCTAGGTAGAACCCTTGCTGTTTATCTTTAGTGTGCCTAGAGTGAATCTGAGAACAGGCCCACCAGTCTAGTCCAATTCCTTGCTCAGCCATTTCTTGTTGGCTTTTAGATTTCCATCTGGATTCAAAATCTCGTTGTAGCGCACAATTTTTTTATTTTCTCTCAAAATTGGCATAGCGAATGCTTCTGTTGGAGTCACCCAATATGGAATCTTTATGTACATTTGCTTTTTATTTTCTTCCATACCCAAAGTAGTGCTCTTCTTAGTATATGGTTGTTGAATTGTTTAAAATCTTCTATTCTGTCATACCATACAAAGGCATGCCATCCCCATTTCAGATCGTGTCCTTCCAGCCTCAAGAGTCTTGTATTGCTCAATTCTATCCATTCCTTGATCCATACTAAGGAGGAGGCTCTGTAGTAAAGAAGCCAATTTGGGAGCCCCATTCCTCCTCTTGATTTAACATCTTGCAGAGATTTTATTTTTATTCTTGCTTTTTTCCCCTGCCAGACGAATTTAGAAATGCATTTCTCCAGCTCTTTAAAGATTGTTTGTTTTAAAACAATTGGGATAGTTTGAAATAAAAATAATATTTTTGGGAGGATATTCATTTTAATCGTGGCAATTCTCCCTAATAATGATAATTGTAAATTTTCCCATTTAATTAAGTCCTTTTTAATCTCATCAATCAATTTCAAATAATTGTCCTTCAGAAGGGTGCTTGTCTTATTTGAGAAAGTTATGCCGAGATATTTTATCTTCCTTCCTTCCTGAAAATTTGTAAGCTCTAAAAGTTTCCTGATTTCTTGTTGTTGCATATTTTTGGTTAGAATTTTTGTTTTCTTATGATTTACTTTTAGACCTGCCATTTCTCCAAATTCTTTTAACTCCTTCAACAGAGGTTCTATTGACTCTTGTGGCTCCTCCAAGACTATGAGTAAGTCATCTGCAAAGGCCTGTATTTTGTATGATTCCCGTCTCAATTTAAGACCCTTAATTTTCTCAGAGCTTCTTATTTGCTGCATTAATATTTCAATCACTAACAAGAAGAGCAATGGTGACAATGGGCACCCTTGTCTTGTGCCTTTTAGTATCTGAATTTCTTGAGTGTAGTCTCCGTTTACTCTGATTTTAGCCTTTTGTTGGGAATAGATTGCCTTGATAGTCTCAACAAAGCTCCGTCCTGCTTCCATCATTTCTAGCTGTGTTATCATGAAATTCCAATTTACATTATCGAACGCTTTCTCCGCATCGATAAAAAACATTGCCATTTGCTTTTCGGGATGGGCCTCATAATATTCTAGAAAGTTAATAACATTTCTCACATTTGATCTTAAGTATCTCTTGGGAAGGAATCCTGCCTGGTCTTCATGGATGATATCAACCAATATTTTCTTTAATCTCGTAGCCAAGATTGCTGCAAATATTTTATAGTCTACATTTAAAAGAGATATTGGTCTGTAATTTTCGATTTTTTCTGGATCTGTGTCTTCTTTATGTATAATTGTAATCACAGCCTCCCTCCATGTTTTGGGTATTTTCCCCTCTTGCTGAATTTCATTGATCATTTTCTGAAACGGGCGCTGCCAAAACATCTTGAAATTGCCTGTAGTATTCAGCAGAGATCCCATCATTCCCTGGCGATTTCATCGTTTTCTGTTTTGCAAATGCATCTAGAACTTCTTGCATAGAATATGGCTGATTTAAAATTTCCTGTTGTTGTTTAGTCAGCTTGATATGGTTCTTCCTTTGGATATATTCTTTCTGTTCCTCTTTGGATTCATCTTTTCACTGTAAAGTTGTTTGTAGAAATTCTCTACTATTCTTTTAATCTCTTCTGGTTTCACAACAGTTTCTCCATTGTGATTTTTCAGTCTTAATATGAAATTTTTGGTTTTCTCCCTCTTTAGTTTCTGAGCCAACCATCTTCCAACTTTATTGGCCTTTTCAAAATATGTTTGCCTAACAAATTTCAGTTTAGTAGCAATATCCTCTGTTAATAAGATATTCAGTTTATGCTGCACCATTTGGATCCTCTGTTTTAATTGTACAGCTGTTGGGTTTTCTTTCAATTTCATCTCTGGGGGAAGTGGCCTGAGTGAAGTATTGGACACTTATTTGGGGTCGGCAGTTGTGTCTATAGCTGTTTTTATAGGGGATATAGTTTGGAAGATGGCTGCAAAAGGGAGGGGTGGAAGTGGACGATCATCACCTGCAGTGGAACCCACCTTGACCAAGTTGATCACCCAGGAACCTCAAATGACCACACAAGAGATGTTTGATAAAATTATGGCTACTATGATGAATCTTCAAGCGCAACAAGCCTCCTTCTTTGCGCGCCAAGAACAACAAAATCAGGATATGAACTCAAGGATACAGGTGATGAGCGATACAATGCAAGCAATGCAAATAAACATTCAAAATTTTAATTCACAAATAGCAGAAATGTCAAAGGAGATCTCAACTCAGAAACAAGCCACACAGGATCTAACTGTAATTGCCAAAAAAGCACAGGAAATTGCAGAACAAAATGAAGAAGGTCTGAGAAAAACTGAACAAGGAAGATTACAAGATGAGATCGCAATAATGCAGATCCAAATGGATCATGCATCACATGTCTTGAGATTGCAAAATGTACCAGATCTTAAAGAGGAGGAGATATCAGAGGTCACGATAGATACTTTGTCGGAACTGTCTGGTTGTAGCAGAAACGAAATTGAAGGAAATATAGATATGGTTCGGAGAATTTCCTCAGCTTATACAAGGAAAAATCATTTACCGGGAGAAATACAGGTTAAGTTTATTAGAAGCTCATATAGAGACAAACTCTTGAGAGCAACTGGTGATAAACAGCTCATACGTGACGGAAGATCGGTGAAAGTACTGAAACATACTCCTTGGAAAGTTAGAGAGAAAAGAAAATCATATGTTAAGTTAACTACCTTTCTCAGATCTAAGTCGATCCCTTACAGATGGCTACTACCTGAAGGCTTGACATTTCAATATTCAATGCAGAGATTCTATGTCAACTCAATAATGAAGGCAGAACAGATCCTGATAAACCTACAGTCAGAGGAGGCATTAGAGATCCAGGAACCCCAAGAAGGAGGAGAAGAAGGAAAAGAGGGATCGCAAGATGAGGATTCAGTTTCAGAAGATGAGAGAGGAGCAGCAGCACCAAAACCAAAGAGAAGAACCAGAGCAAAAACCAAGGAACAAGAAAAATATAAAGATAATAAAAGATCCAAAAATGACTAAAGGAAGTTGGAACTTGTGCTCATTAAATGTGAACGGTTTAAATTCACCACAAAAACGGAAAAACGTATTTTATTACCTATAGAAATTAAATATGGATATCATTTGTCTCCAGGAGACGCACCTGAAAAAACAGGATTCAAGATTGATGGAAAATAAAAAACTAGGAATAGTATTCTTAGCCCTACAGGAAGGGAAAAAGAAAAATGGTGTGGGTATTTATGTTAAAGAAGTATTGCATCCAAAATTGATATATGCATCAGGAGATGGCCGAGTTGTAATGGTGGAAGTCACCAAAGGTAAAGAAAGAGTTTTAATTATTAACATTTATGCACCAAATTCCAATCAGAAGGCATTTTTTGAAAAGCTGTACAGAAACGTGAACCTAAGAGAATATGAGGAATGTTGTATAGTAGGTGACTTCAATGCAGTTTTTGATAGAGAAATAGATTCTACTAAATTAACAAAAAAAGAAAATCGTTCCTCACTACCTAAAGCATTTCTCATGTTGGCTGAGGAATTAACCCTAGTAGATGCATGGCGAACAAGCTATCCGAAACTTAGAGATTATACCTTCTTTTCAGATAGGCACCAATCCTGGTCACGAATCGATGCATGTTGGATCCCCAGAACATGGATGAAAAATGTAAAAGAGACACAAATCCTCCCTAGAACAATATCAGATCATTGTATAGTAACACTGAAATTGCAAACATATAAACCACCAACACAATGGAGATTAAACACAAATATTTTCAGAAATGAAGACACAGTCAAGATAATAAGAGATGAGATGAGAGACTATTTTCAAAGAAACTCAACACAAGGCATGTCGGCACAAATAATATGGGAAGCTGGTAAAACAGTGTTCCGTGACATAGCAATGAGAACTACAGGAGCAACAAGGAAAGAAAGAAACAAAAAGTATATTGAACTCGAATTAGACCTTCAAAGCAATCTTAAAGAGCAAATGAATGCCCCACAATTGTATATCTTCTTGAGTGAGGAAGTTGACTTGTCCTCTTGCTGGCAATGGAGCATTTTCTCTATATATCTGGAGTGGCCCTCAATTTCAGATGGTCTTCGCCTAATTTGGGGCCACCACCCTTCTGGAAGGCATCGATTCAGCCACCAGGGCCAAAAGTATTGAG
This sequence comes from Phrynocephalus forsythii, assembly GCA_029282475.1. NCBI lineage: Eukaryota > Metazoa > Chordata > Lepidosauria > Squamata > Agamidae > Phrynocephalus > Phrynocephalus forsythii. Next base: position 88,187,278 of record JAPFRF010000005.1, on the reverse strand, counting down.
GGGCACACAGGGAATAAGAGAGACGGGTGGAAACAGAAAATGAATAGGCTTGTTTATTGTTGGCTCTCATCCCACCTACCACTGGGTATTCCTTCAACCAGCACTAGTATGTGGCCCCGAACAGACTACTCAAAGGGAGCCTGGCCACTGGTAGAGAAAAAAATTGTCCCTCCCCTTCCAGATGCTGGTATATGTACTCAACTGTCTTCCTGTTGCTGCCAATGGAGCTGTGTTGCTTTTTGGGATGCTCCATGGTTCTCATCCAGTGTTGCCATGTTCCGTGAGTTTGCATCATCCCATTCCATGCTACAAAACAGAGCCACCGTCTGTTCCTCTCCGCTCAAGATGTACCTGACACCAGGTCCTTTTAAAGGCACTGAGAGACCCATAGCATTCATTTGAGGCCCTTCTTTTGCCTAGTATTTTATGTCAGTTGATGAGGCCCCTTCTGTTCCTGAGGCTTGCCTAATATATGCATCTGAAGGCAATCATACCCCTATAGTTACCATTTAAAAGTCCCTGCCTGACCCTGTCCCCACTGCACTGCTGGCAGGTATGAAGGGAGTGGTGGAAATAAAGTCCCACTGCCCTCCATCAGAATCATTTGTGCACAGCGTACATTTTGTTCTTCCTCTTTCCATACATAGTGGAGTAGTCTATTTTTCCACAAAGAAATGCTTATGATATAATCCCAATAACAGGCCAATCTATTGCCTCTTTTTGCTTATATGTATGCAATTCCCAGTTTCTGAAAAGGCACTAGTTTCATTAACCTCTGTAAATGTTCCAGCCAGAATGGTTACAGAAGGCGGAAAGGATTGTCCAGGAGAAATGGGGAGGAACCGCTACTTACGGTGCATCATTGGTACCACAGAGTCAATGTTTACAAAAGTAACTTGTTCAGCAACCTGTCAGTATGCCCTGTGGCCACACTTGCTGAAGGGTTCTTGGACTTCTACTTCAAACAGTTTTCCATCACCTGCATAGAATGCCTACTCCAGTACTGACTGAAAACATCCCTTGTCAGTTACAAAGGAAGAGATTTATACTGAGAGATAAGCTCTCCCATCTCTTCCCTACATGTGACAGAGACTGCATCTCTCCATCCTAGTTCTTGTCATATCTATAAGCCCACTAAAGCTCTACACATGATATGGGGCACACATCTGGGGAACCTCTAGTCCTCTAGATATTGGGGCCAAATCTGTAGTTTGGAACAGCAGATCACCATAGCTGTCAGGTTTGGGACAGGAGGAAAGAGGTGTAATGCACACAAATGCCCACCCACTCACCCAACCCACATGCATATGCATGCACACGGGTGCACACACACACACCGCTCACTTTGCCCCTCCCACCCTGCCAAGCTGCAGCCGCAGCAGGTTGTCCCCCTCTACCCAAAGCCTTCCTGTCAACTGCCGCCTGGGACATTTCCAGGAAAATAAGTGTTCTGGTAAGAGGAAAAGGTTGAAAAGGGGTAGTGCCCCAGCGAAAACGGGACACTTGGCAGGTATGCAGCTCACACCAGAATAGGCCCCTTGAATCAATGGGGACCTGGTGAGCTAACTTTTCTCTATGATCCATTAATTCAAGTGAGCTGACTTTAACGGGAATTTATTATGTCAAAATAAATCTGGTAAAAACAAAATGAGAAAATAAAAATAAAAAAGACAGATTTGTGGCACCTTAAAGTATGTCACAGTTAGAATAGGACCATTTGAATTAATGGAATTTATAGAGAAGTTGATTCCGTGGGCCAGCTGTAGTTGCATCCTAGTACACTGAGGAACAGGAATTCAATCACTGATGCACTGATAATTCATTTTCTTCACCGTCATTTTTCTGTTTGGATGGGGCAACATCTGGAATCCAATAACATCTGGAGGACCACCCCATCCCAAGCCCTGGTATACCGTTTCAACAGAATTCAGAATCTGGGAATTGACTGTGCCACTTGAGAGATTTTTCAAAAGCGTAGCAAAGTCACAGGTCATAAAAAGAGAGAAGAGGAAATAAACTTATGATCTTTTGAATGGAACCTATGTTTTGCCATTGAATTCCTGGATACATTAATTTTAAAGCCCCCTGGTTCTTAGTTGCTTTGTTTGACCACTTGTCTCTGAAGCAGCAACCCTGTTCTTCCAGTGGTAATCTCATGGTAGAAATGCCCTGCAATGGGACACATTACCTCATTGGCACTTTATGACGGAGCTCTACTAAGCCGGTGTAATAAACAGTGGCTGAGGTACATAAAAAGTGGGAGAAAACATTTTGTTAAGAAAAAGAATAATTTAATATTTCAAAATCAATTTCAGAAAAACTGGGGTTTTATTTGGAAGAAGGCATTCATTTCAAATCTTCTCTCCACCCCATTTTATTTTAAAATGCAGAGGCTACAGATAAAGAATTGGGTTTGAGGCAAACACAAGTCAGCTTTTGTAGTGCAAAGGTAGCCCCAAGCTTATGGGAGGAGAAAGACATTGGAACACTTGAGTGCCCTGACCTTGGAGTGCTTAAGCTCAAGGAAGACAGCTAAACAAAGATTAGGAAGATGTGGGCCAGGTATTGCTTTCATGTCCTGAAGATGGTAAGTGGCCGTAGCATAGAAGTCCTTGTGCTGAGGCACCAGAGTTTGTTTTCAGGAGATTTATGTTCCTTCTCATCTGGGTCTAGGAATGTCATAGGCAGTGCAATATTGCTGGCTCCCATCAATTCATCTTCTGCAAAATCTTAGAGCAAGTTCCTGAGCTGGCTGCCCATCTGTGCACAGAAGCACTTCGGCTCAGCCCGCACCTGCTGTGCTCAGCATCCCATTCATCCTCAAACAGAGAGTGGAGACCAAAGCCTAAACTAGTTTCTGGGTGACAATGTCACAAATGCATTCATATAGATAAATGTATTTGTCCTGGGAAAAAGAACAAAAGAAAACTGAGTTAGCATGGATGGACAAGACAAGGACTTCCGTCTCCTACTGACAGTCAATGGATTTGCAATATTTCTGCAGTGTACTGGAAAATCCAGGATCACAGATCCAAAAATGCTACACAGACCATTGTCCTCACAATGGACTGAAAGGTCACTGTGGCAGTGAACCTTTGGCACTCCAGATGTTTTGGACCACAATGCCCAGAATTCTGAGCCTAGATTGCCAAAGACAAAGGTCAGTGGGAGTTGTGGTCCAAAACATCTGGAGTGCCAAAGATTCGCCACCATTGGTCTAGGAATATACAATGAGTTAACTGAGGAAAACATGACAAAAATAGTAATGGCCCACCAAAAGCAGGGGAGCTCAACTACACTGCTGAACACCCACAGCTGTTCTAAGGCTCCAATAAGCAAATCTTCTATCCTTTGGAGGTTGGTAAAACAATTTAGCAACTGTTACAAATCAAGATTTGTAACAATTGCTTGATTCATATGTCAACATCTTTATGGATAAACAGAGACAGCCAGATCACATCATTCTAATAGATCATATAAGACCAAGAGAAGGAGTTCTATGCTCAGGATAAAGTCTGGAAAAGTAACCTTTTGAAAATTGGAAACCAAAAATCTCACCGCCATCAGCCATGGTGGCTGAAGGATCCAGGAAACAATATTTTAAAACAAACAAGCCATTCCAATCTCTGATTTAGGATTAGTAGGCCCATGAGGGAGTTGGGCAGAATCAACAATCAGGGACCTGGTTCTTATATTATACAGTACAGCAGTATGGCAATTCTTAGTCCATGCTACTACCAGTTTTCCTGTGGCAAACAACATTTGAGTCTTGTGAGCATTGCCCTCTAGTGGCATAATCTACTGCTTACACAAACAGCCGGGGAAATCTTTTACATGATCGCTTACTTCAATGTAGTTCAATTTCTTTCTAAATACACATACATGGTCATCATGGAGATTCCATAAACTCATGACACCCATCAATGGAATAAGTGTGCATTTGTTTCTTGACTTCAGCAGAAGAGTCCATGCGTTTTTCCAGAACTGGATTTGCAACCTGGCATTCTTGAATAAACAACTGTCCCTGAACTGTATGCTGGCCCCACCCCATGCAGTTGTCCACTGATCACTTTTAGGACATGCACTAAAAGGAAAAGCAAAGTGTTCTGCTTATATACTGCCCCATAGTACTTAAAGCACTCTCTGGGCAGTTTACAGTTTAATTATGCAGGCTATACATTGCCCCCACCACCCAGCAAGCTGGGTACTCATTTTACCAACCTCAGAAAGATAGAAGGCTGAGTCAACCATGAGCCGGCTACCTGGAATTGAACCCCAAGTCATGAGTACAGTTTTAGCTGCAGTACAGGCTTTTAACTACTGTGCTATCACTGTTACTAGCTGGTTTGTTTACTATTACTGCTGAGCAAACATTTCTGTAATGCTCAATACTGTTCTTTTACTTATTTTCCGTGGTAGAGAAAACCTCTAGAAAAGTATCTGACTCTCTTGACCAAGAATCTCTGGAGACCTTCCTTCCTTCCTTCCTTCCTTCCTTCCTTCCTTCCTTCCTTCCTTCCTTCCTTCCTTCCTTCCTTCCTTTCTTTTTTTCTATACCACCAGATTTTCCCAAAGGAACTCAGGGCAGTGAACAATGTAAGGTATGCAATACTAAGGAGAAATAAAGCAAATCTGCAATAAGAAGCATATAAAACTATCAAGGACTGAATCAAATAAAAATACAAATATGAAAATACAAAAAGGCAAGATGGCAGGAAAAGCAAAGACGGGCAGACAAACATCAAGATAAATCAACCTCCTTGATCGCCGAAGGCGCCTTAAAAAGCCACGTTTTAACAGCTTCTTGAAGGCTGAGAGGGGCTACACAGTCCTAATTTCACCCAGAAGGTGGTTCTATAGTGTAGGCCCCACCACAGAAAAGGCACAGTTCTGTGTAGAGACCTAACGAGCCTTCTGGGTGGTGGTGACCCAGAGCGAAAGGGACTGTGATATTCTGGTGGGCTGGGCCAACATTGACCTTAGGGTGACACGCTCCATCAGATATTCTGGTCCCAAGCCATGGAGGGTTTTGTAAATCAAAACTAATACCTCTGTTTTTTCTGCCACCCAACCCATTTCCTACTTTTAAAAATGGTGACAAAAAGCAACCAACCCTGATATTTACACCAGTGTTGCCTCCCTATTCAATAATTGATTCAAGAGGTCTACTTGAGTTGGGACCACCAACTAGATTTTAGACTAGATGCAAAGTGAATTGGCAGACTCACTTGTCACAAAAGAGTACAGGTGGGCCACTTTTGACCTTGACACAGTTCTAGGACAGAACCCTCCATTGTTGCCCTTGACATACCAGTGTTGGGGTCATGAGGCAGCAGCTCTTCACGAGCCTCAAAACAACACCATACACGTCCACGCTTTTCTCTTCTTTCAGCTGTTGCAGGAGAGAGTCCAAGGCAATCAACATCCCCATGTGACTCACGCTGCCCAAACTAGGAAAGAAATAAGAACCATTGGGGGATGGGTTTTTGTGGCTGGCTTTTCACATTCACAACAACCCATTGAACTGGAAATACTTCATGTAGGACTGATCCCAGTGCTCATCCCCCCATGGAGAACAGAGCTTTGACCTACTAGAGATGAGACCCTTACCTGCAATGCAGGACCAAAGGGCTGGTTCTCTTCCGATATGGCACTAGTTCCCTGATGGTGGTGAGGAAGCCCACCAGGATTTCAGGGTCTGGCAAGTCTTCTCCTTCCCCTAAAGGGAACCGGAACCGTTGCAGCAGTCTTTCCTTGGCCCTTTTCTCCTGAAAAGTCCGCAAAGATGTCATAATCACGAAGCTAAGACGTGAGTGAAAATATAGGAGACAGGTGAACAGCTTGCTGTAGCTGAAAAGCTTCTTTTGTGCACATTTACAAAGAGTAGCTTAGAGTAGACAGAAGTCTCATGTGGCCCGCCTGGCCAAAGTCACCTAGAACCAGGGCTGGCGCTAGTTTTTTTTGCACCCTAGGCGAGGGGTGGGGCGGCAAGGGGGTGGGGAGGCAGGGGGCGGCGGATGACGGGGGATGGCGATGGGCATGGGGTGGGCGGTGATGGGTGCGGGGGGCAGCGGATGGATGGCAACGGGTGGCGTGGGGGACGGGCGGTGGTGGCCAGCGGCGGGGGAGTGGCGAGGGGCAGCAGGCTGGCCAGCGCCCCCTCTCCATTTTGGCGCCCTAGGCAACTGCCTAGTTCGCCTTAATGGACGCACCAGCCCTGCCTGGAACAGTTCACAAGCGACAAAAAATAAACAAACAAAACATAGCAAAGTTGTTTCATACGACCACTCAATTGAGCAAGTTCTCAATTTTCTCTAGAACATCCTTTCAAATATTTACTGCAGGTGTATGCGAAAGCTGTCCAGGTAAGAAATTTGACAGGGGAAAATGGTTCTTTTGGAGTCATTTGGTGTTGGAGGAGAGCATTATGGATACCCTAGAGACTGCTGGAAAGATGAACAAGAGGGTCCTAGAGCAAATCAAGCCTAAACTACACTATCTATCTATCTATCTATCTATCTATCTATCTATCTATCTATCTATCTATCTATCTATCTATCTATCTACCAAATCTTTGCTGTATATTATGATGCTTGGAGAGGTAGAAAACAGCAGGGGGGAAAGAAAGAAAGACCAACTATGAGATGAACTGAATCCCTTAAGCAGGCATGTCCAAACTTCGGCCCTTCAGATGTTTTAGACCACAACTCCCACAGTCATTTGCCATTGGGAATACAGGCTTGGAATTCTGGGAGCTGTGGTCCAAAACATCAGGAGGGCTGAAGTTTGGACATACCTGCTCTAAAGGAAACTGCACGCTTGAGTTTCCAAGAGCTGAGCACGGCTGTTGAGGAAAGGACATCTTGGAAAGCATTCATTCATAGGGTCTCCCTAAGGGCGTTTATACACGACCCCTAAACTCCGGGGCAAATGGCTCCCAGCTCCGGAGCTTAAAAATGTTTCCCCACCAGCTCCGGAGTTAACAGGAAATTAAGTGCGACCCCGCCCACTTTAGCGCGTCCCAGTGCAGCTTTCAGGTACCTGCTCTGGGAGAGTGAAAATTATTTGATCCGGTGTAACGATAGTGAGTGCGGGGCTCTCCTTGCTTCTGCTTGTTGTTTTTTGGCTCCCGCCCCTTTAAGAGCTACTTTTACAGAGACGAGAGGCAGAATGAGGTGAACGGCATGCTTTTCTTTCTCTTTTTCTCCCTCCCCTCACCCAGCCAGCAACCAGGAAGTGCGGAGGGGGTGGGAACGCCCGAAGAGCGACAAACCCCTAAGATCTCTGGTCCAAATTTAAGTGGCCAGCGGATCTTAGGGGTCGTGTAAAAAGGCCCTAAGTCGGAAGTGACTTGATGGCATGTTAATAATAACAAGTTTTGTGGGAAGAGGCAAATTTTCCCAAGCTTGGGGAGTAGCTACGTGGAGCTCCAGATCTTTGAAAATTGCCTAGTATGCCTACCTTTGGAGCCTGTTTAGAATGCACTTACAGAATTGATGACACTGCATCATCAATCTTCTGCTTTGGCCTGTTTCTGAAAGGTGCTTAAACTGTCTCAGTTCTTTAATGATAGACTCTAGAGCAGGCATGTCCAAACTTCGGCTCTCCTGATGTTTTGGACCACAACTCCCAGAATTCTAAGCCTGTATTTCCAATGGCAAAGGACTGTGGAAGTTGTGGTCAAAAACATCTGGAGGGCCGAAATTTGGGCATGCCTGCTCTAGAGGATGGAAGGGCTAGGAATGAATGGTCTAAGAGCCATAACCTATAGTCAGATATATTTGGAAGATGGGTCATGGCAACTGGACTTCTTTTCTTGAGAGACTGAAATGTTTCGCTACTCATCTAAACAGCTTTGTCAGTCTGAGAAAAGCTAGTTGAGAGTCCTCCATTTTATAGTTCACTTTCACTTATAATCAGGTGCTTCAGTTACTCAACTTAGTCATATATTGGCCTCTTTTGGCTTATTTTTAACACCCTCCTTACAGAAAGCAATGGCAGAGAAAGGATTGGCAGCCGTACAGTATATAACACCATGATTCTGCATTGTAGAAAAGGCTATGGATCTAGCATGCCATCTTATTTACTTATGGCATATATTATATAACCCTTGTTCTGTTTAAAGAAAAAGGAGTGAGAGGGGCCTACACTCGGTCTAAATGGCACAATAAAAACAACTGAAACACCAAAAGCATCTCGCAGACAACGGGGCCGTTTTCTTCACCAGCTTCTAACAAATCAGTCTATATAGCCCAGGCTACAATAAGCCACAAGAGGAATCTAGTACAGCACTGAAAGATGCCAGCAGTGCATACATCAGAAGATGATCATGAAAGCAAACCAAGCTTTAGAAAGAGGCACAAAACAATCAACCCTAAACTTTTAAGTCTCTACCATTAGAGATGGAAAAAACTGTGGTCCCTCCCAGCTCAACTATAGTCATTAGCTAGGCCCCTCTTTATGTTTTTGTAGGACCCTTTATATTTTTGTAAACCGCCTGGAGTTCCTCTGGGAAGATGGGTAGTATATAAGTTCTAAAATAAATAAATAAATAATACATAAATAGGCTTTGAGCATGAAACAAACATTTTTTTCACACCATCCAATAACATTTCCCCTGTGCTGGTAATTTTGGATATTAGAGAGTAAGCCAAAGGTGGAGGGCATAAAGGGGCAATGGGAGGGGTAGGGAGAATCACCTGAAGACAGGGATGGCGAATCTTTTTAACACCAAGTGCTGGTGGGGGAGGGTCGGGATTGGCGGCAGCGGGGGCAGGGGTGGGGGTAAGGGCAACAAGGGCAACAGGGGTCGGGGTCAGGGTCATCAGCGGCAGCGGGGGGCAGGGATGGCAGCGGTGATGGCGGTGGAGGTGGGGTTGGGGTCGTAGGCTGTAGGGGTGATGGCGGTGATGGGGATGGCGCCAGCAGGGTTGGTGGTGGCGGGGGCGAGGTCATCAGTGGTGGCAGCAGGGATGGTGGCATGCCAGGCAAAAGCTCTCTGCATGCCACCTTTGGCATGTGTGCCATAGGTTCGCCATCCCTGCCTGAAGCCCATGAGTCACAAACCATGTGCCAGGAGAGAAAACAATGACATCTTAGATTCAGCGAACTCTACATTGCATTTTGTTCCCATGAATCTGAAGACATGTGTCTGCCTCAAGGTGTACGTTCAGCAGTCTCCCTTGCTGCCAATTTCTGTATGGCCGTGTTTGTGGTCTCATATAGTTTACCACCTCTCCCGCCCCCTTACCAACTCACTTACATATTTCAATCTCAGCTGAACGTATTGCCACCCTGAAACGACCTTCTCTGGACCCTTCTGTACAGTCACCCTCTCTGTGCAGACCGGTTCACTCTCAGAGGGCCAGCATGAGTTGTCTGATGTCTACAAAAATAAATAAATAATGCAGTAAGAAAACTGAACAGCAGGCCTTTCCATGAAGGTTTCATATTCTGTTGGTGTTACAGAAACATCCAAGAATGGGCTAACTGGGTGCCATCTAGAGGGGAAAAGTGTGCCTCCCTCTGCAATAGAGCGGGTTAACAAATTATTAGATGCCTCCACACACTAAACATAGGCTTGGTTTGAGCTGATGGCCCAACTGCTGCTGGTCATTCAGGGTAAATATGCCACAGATGTGATAACCTATGAACTAGATGTACACGCAGCACAGGTGCACTTCATGCTCCTGCAGTACCAATGCCAGTGCGGAAGGCAATGTCCTGTGGATTTATTCCATATTTATGTTCTCTATACAGGTTAAATGCCTGTACTGTAGCTAAAACTGTGCTCATGACCTGGGGTTCAATCCCAGGTAGCCAGCTCATGGTTGACTCAGCTTCCATCCTTCTGAGGTCAGTAAAATGAGTACCCAGCTTGCTGGGGGTGGGGAGCAATGTGTAGCCTGCATAAATAATTGTAAACCACCCAAAGAGTGCTTGAAGTGCTATGGGGGGTATATAAGCAGAACACTTTGCTTTGCTTTATACTGATATGTAAAGCCTACAAAAATAGCAAGAATGCCACCTGCAAGGGTTTTCCTAGAAAGATGGTGCTCCCAGAGTCAGCACTCCTGCCAATGGCAATGTTAGGACTCTATGGAATTTATTTATACAAAAGCAACTTTTATGCATCCAAAAAGATGTCTAAAATGGCATTCTTGCCAACCTTTGTTGATCCCTGAGGCCTGCCAATCTCTCACTGAAACACTCCAATTTTACAGAGCTATTGTGCCACTGAAGTCTGTCCTCTCAAAGTAGTCAGGCTTCCTGAATTTAATATGTCTCGACGTAACATCTGTCTTACTGGGCTGTTCTGTAGAGTGATGATGGTGTGGACCCCATGTTCCCAAATCAGTGCCCAGAATTCTTCCACTGCAAGTTTGTACGGTCCTTCAATGGCTATATAATCCTTGATTGAGTTGCAACCCTGCCAAAAAGAAAAGGAAAATGGAGCCTCATCTATTATTGTTAGCCAACAGAAAGAAATGATTTGGCAGATTAAGAAAAGGACTGTCAGTGCCAGAAAATCAGTGCAATCTAACTTTCGTGTGCTCATAGAGACATGAATTTGGTGTCAGAATCTGTACTTGTACCCTTTGCCCCCAAGCACATCCAATCTTGCCTGATTTCAGAAGCTAAGCAGGGTTGGCCCTGGTTAGTACTTGGATGGGAGACCACCAGGAAATACCAGGTGCTGTAGGTGCCTGGAGTAGGAACTGGCAAACCACTCCAGTATTCCTGCCAAGAAAACTCCATGGACATGGAGTCACAAAGAGTCAGCCACGACTGTAACGACACAACACAAGCAACACACCTAATTGCATTTGGGAACTGGGAGGTAAATCTTCACTTTTGCCACTCTTACAGGGTAAAATGAACATTTTCATAAGCTTTCTCTCAGACGGGTAAGGTTACAATAATTTCAATGCTTTCCCACTTCTTGGCATTTTTAATGAAAAATTCATGTTTATTTTAAACAAGGAAGAGTAATCTGTAGAGAAAATCTTATACGTTTTGTGCAAAACATGAGGCTTTCAACACAAAATACAATTCTTTTGGCTAATGTTATTGCTGATGAAAAAGGTGTTCATGTTTTGTTTTGTTTTTTTTGTTTTGCTTTGCTTTGGTTTTGCTCTCATGTTGGGACATAAGTTACCCCATTCTCTCCCCTCCCCCATATTTCTGGACAGGATGTCTTGATTTGTTGAAGATCCTTTCTGTTACATATAAGAAGATCTGTGAGCAATAGCATCATTACACCCTTAGCTGGGAAGTGGAAAACCTCAAGATCTAGTGATTTTAAAACCAAAAACGTCTAGTCCTGGCACAAATGGCCTTCCCTGCAGCTGTTGCCCATGAGAAAGAGAAAGATGAGGCAAGATAAGAGCAGTGTCTGCCTTGCACCTTGCCATGCAACTCTCTAAGCTAGCCTGTTGCTATAAGATGCAATGGAGGACACTGTCCTGTCCCCTTGGTCAATGTCAGAGTCAACTATCAGTAGGGATGGTGCTTGTGGAAGGAGGCCAACATCTCTTTACTTGTCACAGGTAGTGAAATGTCCTGGGATAGTCCTTTGTGGGTGAATGGTGTGGCCCTGGTCTCACCAATACTTTTCTGAGAAGCCCTGGAGCCCCTTGCCAGTTGCTGGGGGAGATGTTTGGAGGGGGGCAATATTTTGCCTCCAAAAGCCCCCAGATGCAGTGTTATTGCATCTGACACAGGCAATCTATACCTTCTACTGGAATGAATCACACAGCCAGCCAAGCAGCAATGACACTGGGAGAGTCAAAACTGGAGCCCCTCCCCCAAAAGGTCAGCATGGTGTACTCACAGGGATGAACCAAACATGTGGGAGGTCAGAGAAAGGATCTCGATCTACGGGTGAGAACTTCACTTTAGACCGATGGTCTGCAAAAGAGCCTTAGGGTGAGAAGCGAAGGTTGAGGTGACACCGTATAAAGCTTAGCTCAGCCCCCATGCAGAAGGATTTCACCCCCAACATTGTACAACATCGATCCCAGCCTGGTGAATTTAAAATGGTTCAATTTCTTGGTTGCTGTGGACCAACAATCCCCATAGCAAGTAGGTTCTTCCAATGATGCACCATCAGTATTTCTAATTCCCCCATTTCCATTTCATTATTTCCAAAATCCCACCATCTCATGCACGCATTTTTCCTTCATGTGCTTCAGAAGGTGTTCTGATCTGTTCCCCTAGAACAGTGGTGGTAAACCTTTGCCACTCCAGATGTTTTTGGACCACAACTCCCAGAATTCCAAGCCTGTATGGCCAATGACAAAGGACTGTGGGAGCTGTGGTCCACACCATTTGGAATGCTGATGGTTTGCCACCACTGCCCTAGAGGAAAACAGCCAGGTTTTAGAAGGAGAAAACCAACAGGAGCAACAAATACAAGAAGGCTAGTTCCAGGAAGGAACAGAGACCTACTCCTGTCATGAATGACACTTCCAAGGCCCACCTTGTCCTGTTTTGTTACCCACATATCTGTAACAATTACCAGGTCATCTGTCTCCTGCCTTCCTTAATATTTACTAATCTGTTATCTCAGGTCTTTATGCTGATGCTTTTCTCGGCCTTCTCCTGCACGTCCACCAAAAATCCACTACTTACAAGGGCTCTTGCTGGAGTCAAGGCTGATCTGTTGGTTATCAGAAGGCAGGATAGCAGAACTGACGTCCTCTTTTGCAGCCTCCAAAAGCATCTGCTGGGGGGAAACACACCCACATAGGAAAGAAAGGTAGTGATAGGCAAATAGGACAGGTCAAGGGCATACTTTTCACCAAGCGTAGGCATGGCAGGGTCCCAGTCACCAAGGTAAGGAGAATATGAGTCCAGAGATGTCAATAGCTGAGATAGGCTGAGTCGCCTCCTTTCAGGCATCCTATCAGAAGAGCTAGCTAGGCTGTGACAAAGAATGTGTTCTATGCAGCTGCCAGTATTTTTCCTCTGACCCCTTTTTAATTGAAAGTGTCTCCTAAGGCTACTTTCAGTAAGCAAGTAGGTAGAAAAGGGCTGCTTAAATCTTTCACTTCAGCCATTTTCCCACCTGGGATATAGGATGGAAGTGCCTCTATTAAAACATATGGCCCCAGAGTAAGAGTTGGGAACTTTAACTTCACACTGTTTCCCAGTATCTCCCCCAAAAGGGGGACTGAGCAGAGAAGGATGCTGCCTTCTCATGGTATACATGGCCATCCCTTGATGACATCCAGCTGAATGATTATGTGCACTGAAAAGCCTTGCATTAGAGGAGTTATAAATTATGAATCTGAAATTAGTGGTGCTGCAGCCATATGTCATGTTAATGATTTAATCAATTACTATGTAGTTGGAAATGTCCAAACAGTCCATTTTTAAAGGAAAGAGCACATTCACTTGTATCTTCCTTAATTTTTCTTTCACCTCGACTAATCATGCCACAAAGACATTAGACTTTACACACAGGATCCATTTGTGTGCCAGTCCACCCTGTTATGTCCTCTGGGCTTCTTTCCTCTAGAAAAGCATGAATACCCCTGAACTGGTTCATGTTTACATAGTTATTTGAAGACACTGCACATGGCTAGTGCAAAAATATAGAAGAGCCTTCTTAAGCTCTGCATCTGCTGTATTGAAGGGCCCCATGACTCAGTGGTTAAATGCCTGTCCTGCAGGTAGAACTGTGCTCACAACCTGGGGTTCAATCCCACGTAGCAGGCTCATGGTTGACTCAGACTTCCATCCTTCCACGGTCGGTAAAATGAGTACCTAGCTTGCTGGGGGGGGGCAATGTGTAGCTTGCATACTGAAATTAAAAAACTGTAAACCACCCAGAGACTACTTGAAGTGGTATGGGGCGGTATATAAGCACAACACTTTGCTATTCTCTTACCTCATATTCTCTCAGGAAACCAGCATTGGCATTGCTACAGTTTTTTGCGTGATGCTGAAGGAAATTTTTGAGAGGAATTGGATGTGATCTTGAAAAAAAAACCAAAATAAATTAGTTTAATTACTTAGTTATGCTCTTGGTCCATCTAGCACAAGATGAGACACCTGCAGAGAAACATTAGAACTGATTTTGAAAGTGTAGGACCATTGTTTGTTTATTTGTTTGTTTGTTTATAGGGACCATTGCAACAATGAGAATGGTGTGACCCTAAGAAACAACTAACACATGCTGGGCAATTTTTATATGAAACTTCTCAGAAAAAGAAGATGCTGTGTTACTGCATATTGGCTTCTGGTAGCTGTGTACTGGTTATTTGTTCCTGATAGGATTTTCAGATCTTAAAGGCTCAGTCCCACGTCCCTTTAAAAGCAGTTTAAATTACTAAATAAACCGAGTCCAAAAATGCCGTCCCCACGGCCACCAGGCTTTTTGAAAAAAAAAAAAAAGAAAACTTGGTAATGATCCCTTAAGCGAGGTTTCTGTGACTCATGAGGTAGAGAATTTTTTGCCTCACTTTGAAAATCCAGCTTTTAAGGAGGCAGACGTGGTGGGACCATGCTGATGATCCGGGTTTCTTTTTCTTTCTTTTTTTGGCTATCCCTGGGGCTGATGGGCTGTGTTTTTTGAAATTTATTTTCACCTTCGGAGAAACAGGAAGCTCTATCCGGTCCTACAAGCATTAATTTCCCCCAGCAAAGTGGTCGGTTTTTTTCAAATGCTAGTGCCACCTGCTGGCCAAGGGGGCTGAACTGCACTTTAAAAAATAAAAAAAAGCTTTTGACGTGAGAACTCTTGTCCCACATATTAAATCACGTGATGGGACGAAGAGGAAAAGCCGGACCTTCAGAAGAGCAGGATCGAAACCCAGGTGTGACCACAGCCTATTAGACAGAAAAACAGAACATGGGTTGTTCTATTCTTAGCCTTACATTACAAATAGCTCTGACATAACAACAAAAGCATAAAGGTACAATTGCACACAATGAATTCGGAAGAAAGGCTCTTTTTGGCACAACTGACAATAGGCATACTATGGATAGTTGATAGGACTGCTCCTACATAAAGGGAGAGCAAAAACATACTTACACCTCTACCCCAGACAGGTCAAGAAGGGGCTCTTCAGAGAGCCTCTCCAAAATGCAGTTGTGCAAGAAGATGTACTGTCCCTGGAAGAGAAGTGTACACAAGTTGTAGCATCTGCATAGGAGCTGATGGCCTTGTAACACATCTTAAAACAGAAAGGTGAGTTCCTTGCCCTCTGAAGATGTCGGCCACAGAGTGGCGAAACATCAGGAAGAAAAACTTCCAGACCATGGTCAAACAGCCTGAAAAACTCATAACACCTATCAGATCCTGGCCATGAAAGCCTTCAAGAATACATTCTTCCTGTTCCTTTCCTACAAGAGGTTGGACATCATAATCACCTTTTAGATTCATATGCAGCAGCTCTAACCAGTGACATTATGTTGCACCCAAATTAGTCTCCAATGCTCTTCAATTATTAAGTTATTTTCCCGCTTGGACTTTTCACCCTTTTTTCAAAACCATGAATGACCAGCTGTAAGAATCTGTATGTTTCACATCTTATTATGTGGCTATCTTGTATCATTAAACAATTTGATCCAAGACAAGTGTGGGATCTGGATCAGAATTCCTGTTTTTCTCACCAGAGTCTCAATCATTCGATGACGGTTCCTCCGCAGACTGTACACGGCGTTGAAGACATCCACCACTTTCTCATACTTCAACTGCTGCAAGAGTCGATCAAGAGCAATGAAAGTGCCCGTCCGCCCCACACCTGCGCTGAAACAACAAAGAAAGCAGGGATTTTTCCTAGGCTGCCTTCAGCTCAAGTTCAAGGGTTTTGTCCCTTCTCTTTCTGTCTCAACTGCTAACTCCACTCTTTCTGAACCCATCAGAGATGGAACTTAGACATGATCAGATTCCTCCATCTGCAGTCTCTCCCCCAACCAGTAAGTACTTGCAAGGCCATTGCTTTTACTGTTTACATTTTCTACTTCCTTTGGAGGCATTGTGAGAGGATTTCTTCAATGTTTTAGTTGGTTAATGCAATGTAAACAAAAGAGCAATGTAAAGAATAGTAGTTGTGGCGGGTTTTTGCCGTTTAGGGATACCCTGTATAACATAACCAGCATCAAGTTCCTTTCACTTTGGGTTTTTGCCGTTTAGGGATACCCTGTATAACATAACCAGCATCAAGTTCCTTTCACTTTGGAAAATGTAGCATTGCACGTTCCATAGTAGGAACCTTTATTCAGTTGCCACATCCGAGCTCTTCATCTACCACAGATTTCATGGTAGACCTCAGGGGCTTAGGTGTCTGTCTGCAGAGCTAGAAATTGGGAGTTTGATTCCCCTCTGTGCCTCCTGGATGATCCCTAGGGTCTCTTTCATCTCGGCAGCTTTAACATGATGGTTAGTTAAATATATACTGTATGTTATTTTAAATGTATATTGTAAGTTCTCTTGGCCCTTGCAAGGGAAAAAAAGATGGAATATAAGCTAACTGATTACTCTCAACTCCCCATTAATAAATAGCAGCTAAGAACACATGGGAAAATTTTGCATGAGTAAATTTATTTATTTATTTATTTATTTATTTATTTATTTATTTATTTATTTATTTATTATTTTCTGATTTCCCAGTGTTTTCTGTCATGTCAAATAAACAGGTTACCTGCGACACAGGGTCTGATTTGGCAACATCCAGGACACTTGTGTCTTTAGGTTGTGTATTGGGTAGCCAAATAGAAGAAGGGAATTTTCCTGCACATTTCATAGTCATGTAGAAGTGAGAATTCTAGCAGGTACAGCTTGTTTGATAAGCTACATCTATATGTTAAGTGCATAATATGCACTCTATTTCCCCGTCTACATAACTATTAAAGATGAAGGAGCCTTGCCCCCTTTTTGCATCTGAACATTGTATTTCTCCAGGAGCTTCCTGACATCAAGTGGGTTTTGAGAGTTGCAGTATGTCCTTTTCAGTGGTGGCATTTTATCTCTGAAATGCCCTCTCTATCTAGACTCATTTAGTACCTGATTTTGTTTCAAGCTACTGCAAGATAAAGATCCAGTCAATTCACCTAGTTTGCCCTCTAGTAAAAGGATACAGCTAAGAAAAATCATCCTACCTTGCTGTGCCTCTCAGTAATCATCCATGCCAAGATTTCCCTGATTACATTTAATTTTCTTTTTTAAAAAAGAGCTAAAAGGTGCATCCAGTACTCTGTCATTTTCAACCTGCAGCTTGAAGGTTCCTTTACTGAAAGCACCTCAGGATCAAACTCTTTGCATGTGGAATTTGCCAGAGAACCAGCGAGGCAGGTACTCTGGGGGCAGTCATTCTTGACCTGCCTTGCTGGCAGCTACTGTAGGCTGAGCCTGTCAGAAACCATTTCTGAATGTTTGGATCAGCTCTGAAGAAACCACAGCTAGGAAACTGTATTTATCACTGGAATCAATGTTATGTCTCTGCTTTCTTGACCTTTTGTCACCTTTAGACATGCTGGGAGATGAAAGCAGCCAGATGGGTTAGCGGCAACTTACCTGCCATGTACCAGCGTCGGTCCAGTTTCATTTGCATTCTGCATGTGTGCCCGCACCAGCTCTATGAAGGCAATCATCGAGGCAGTGGACTCAGGAACACCATGATTTGGCCATGCTGTGTAATGCAAGTGGACTACTCTCCGCTCCATATTTAGCCCTTCCTGTGTTTAAAAAAGATCACATTGGTGCCTGCTATAGCAGCTTAAGTATTAGAGTTTGCTCTGGGCCAACAGAGGAAAGAACTGATTGAATGAATCAAATAATTTAGTATACCACACCTAACACCAACCTTACAATAGGCAACATTCTAATCTTGAAACTGTAGGAGCCTATCTTGACAATCGTGATAGATTACAGAGAGGGGAAGTGGGGAAGAACCTACATTTGGATTTGGAACCTGCTTAAATCATGAAATTAATAATAAAATTAAAAGTGTTTCAATGCTAAACAGATTTTTTTGTGGAAATAAACACTATTTTTCCTAGGAAGAGATAACATCAAGTAAAAACAGCAAAATGAAATGTATGTATTCAGCTGGATTCTGACAACAGGATGCTTTTAAAAACAAGAATAATGAAAAGATAATGTGGTAATCATATCAACTCCAGTGCAGACAGCTGGGCTGTCACTCTCTGGACAATCATTTGCCTCTCTCCCCCACCCCTACCCCAGTTTGTAGGGTCCTGGCAAACAGCAGCAAGGCCCCATCCAAGTTGACCCACTGCAGGAAGGTACCTCTGCAGACCTTAAGTCCTGTGTAGAGATGGGCGCAAAATGAAAAACTAAACACTGTTTAATCATTTCATTACATAACAAATTACTTTGTTACATAACGAAACAGTAGGACACATTTTGTCATGAAACAAAATGGCATTTTTCCTCTAGAAACAAAGCAATTCATCCTAGAGGAATCAGTGGCAAGGGAGCTTCCTCAAGCTCTTCCCTTTAAGCTGTTGAAATTTGGAAAAGTTTGGGGGGGGGGTCAGGGGCTGAGTTTTTAAGGAAAAGATGAGGAAAAAACCTTTCTAATTGAATCCGGAAACTGCAATAGCACCCACCTGCGGCAGCAGCACTCAGCCCCCTGAGCCCCAAACCTTTCCAAATTTCAGGGGCTTACGGGAAAGAATCCAAAGCAGCTCCCCAGAAATTTTTGCGCCTCTAGGACCCAGGGGAGGATAGCATTTCATTTTGTTTCTTTATGAAACTACTTTAAAAATTCATTTGTAACGAAATGAAACAAAATGAATCATTCTTTTTCTGTTTTGTGGCCATCTTTAATTCTGTGTTGAAGAGATTTGCTTTAGGAGAAATTTTAGGAGAAATTAGTTTCAGTTTCAGCAGGGCCTAAAATTGCCATGCTGCTTTTGATCCTTTACCCCCACTAATCCCATCTTGTAAATGATGCTCCTTTTAGTTGGTTTTCCCCTCTTTGAGAGCCCATATATTTTAAAGAGATCTGCCTTGTTTCTGTTCCCCAGAACTTCTTGGGCCACCACAATTGGCAATTCACATGACATTTGTAGTTTTGGTTTGGCCAGGCCACCGGGAACGGTGGTGGTAGCTCTTGCATGTGTGGGTCTCCTACTTACATGCTGGAGCTTGAATTCCCTGGTGGCCCACTCCTCTGCAAAATTCTGAGCGAGCAGGTGGATGCTGACTTGCCCAGAACAGACAGGAGAGGAATCCGAAGGCCAGTAGCATTCACACAGCACCTAGAGGAGAAGCAAATTAACTGGACCTTTTCCAAGGAAGCCCGAAAGAGGGAGGAGCCTCAACAGGTGCTGGTGGGAAAGGGACTGGGATTTGCCTATGTCCACACAGGTGGACACCTGTTGACAATAAGTTGTGTTTTGCTTCTGTTTTCATTGCCGTTGGCTGTCTTTGGGAAATGTATATTGAGAATTATGCCCTGCTTCCGGGAAGGAGTGGGCAGACCTCAGCAAGGCCTCCTTTCTTTTTTCACTGGAAGCTCAAGGGCAACCAATTGGAACCAGGTGCTTAGGGCTGGTGGTACCAATTACTCTTGCGCTCACCTCCCAGCAGCACACTGTAATTAACTCCCATATACAACTGCAGAGGTATTATTTCTAAATCAAAGGCAGGATTAGTCTAAGACACTTTGCAGCCTGCAGAAAAAGACTGAACAGGGTATGTGTGGTACATTTGAAGGAGGCATAGATTCATTATGCAATGTATACAGTCCTAATTTGGCCTGATTTTTTGTGTGTGTGTGTGTGTGTGTGTGTGTGTGTGTGTGTGTGTGTGTGAGTGTGCATGTGCATCTATCTATCTATCTATCTATCTATCTATCTATCTATCTATCTATCTATCTATCTATCTAAAGTGCAGGACAGGCTGGCATGGAGGCTCCCACTGCTATTCTTCAACATCTACCACTTGAAGCAACTGCCTCACTGTGCCTAATTATTGAGACCCGAGGATGTGGACAGGGTGCTTGGATCTGTCCATTCTACCACCACTCTGCTCGACCCTTCCCCTTCCTGGCTAATTGAAAGATCTGCCAGGGGGGTTCGCACCTGGGTCCAGGAAGCTGTAAATGCCTCATTAAGAGAGGGAGTGGTCCCTGCTGCCTTAAAGGAGGCAGTAATTAGGCCACTCCTAAAAAAAACCAACCTGGACCCAGGGCTGGTGGGTAACTACCGGCCAGTAGCGAACCTCCCTTATTTGGGCAAGGTGTTGGAGCGGGTGGTGGCCGGACAGCTCCAGGCGCTGCTGGATGAAACGGATTTTCTGGATCCATTTCAATCTGGTTTCAGGCTGGGTTTTGGAACAGAGACTGCCTTAGTCGCCCTGTACGATGACCTTTGCCGGGAGAGAGACAGGGGGAGTGCAACCCTGTTGATACTCCTGGACCTCTCAGCGGCTTTCGATACCATCGACCATGGTGTCCTTCTGGATAGGCTGGCCAGGTTGGGAGTTGGAGGCAATGTTTTGCAGTGGTTCCGCTCCTTCCTGGCTGACCGTGTCCAGAAGGTGGTGCTGGGGGACAGTAGCTCCGCCCCGTGGCGGTCATGGGGTTCCTCAGGGCTCAATACTGTCTCCCATGCTGTTTAACATCTACATGGAACCACTGGGAGAGGTCATCAGGAGGTTCGGGCTGAGGAGTCAGCAATATGCTGACGATACTCAGCTCTACCTTTCATTCTCCACCAATCCAGGTGAGGCGGTTTCTGTCCTGAACTCGTGTCTGGGCCAGATAATGGACTGGATGAGGGTTAATAAATTGAAACTCAATCCAGACAAGATGGAAGTGCTGTTAGTGGGTGCTTCGCCGGACAGGTTAGAGGGCCACTTCCCTGTCTTGGACGGGGTTGCACTCCCCCTAAGGGACAGGGTCCGCAGCTTGGGGGTGCTTCTGGACCCTGGTCTAACTCTGGAAGCCCAGGTGGATTCGGTGGCCAGGGGCGCCTTCCTTCAGCTGCGGAAAATATACCAGCTCCGCCCCTACCTAGACGAGCAGAGCCTCATGACAATAACATCCCGTATTGATTACTGCAATACGTGGGGCTGCCTTTGAAGACGGTCCGGCGATTGCAACTGGTTCAGAATCGTGCGGCGCGGCTGGTGAGTGGTGGGGCCGCCAGAGATCACATCACACCGATTCTGCGTAAACTGCATTGGTTACCAGTTGCTGCCCGAGCCCAATTCAAAGTGCTTGTCTTGACATATAAAGCCCTAAACGGCTTGGGACCCAGATACCTGAAGGACCGCCTCCTTCCATATGAACCTACCCGGCAATTAAGATCTAGCCAGGGGGCCCTCTTGAAAGAGCCATCCCTCAAGGAGGTGAGAGGGATGGCTTGTAGACATAGGGCCTTCTCGGCAGCTGCCCCCAAGCTATGGAATGCCCTCCCAAGTGAGATCCGCCTGGCACCAACATTGATGACATTTCGGCGCCAGGTAAAAAACTTCCTGTTCCAGAAGTTTTTTAATTGATACAACATAGACTGGGGCCCTTTGATGGCAATTTTAGTGATGATTTTAGTATAAGGTTTTGCTGTTGTTTTAATTATTTATTGATATTTGATGTCTTAACTGTTTTCATTCCTTGTTGTAAGCCGCCCAGAGACCTTTGGGTAGTGGGCAGCATATAAGCTGTAAAAATAAATAAAATAAATAAAATAAATAATGGTAGGACCAATCCTGGCCATAAGAAATCTATGGATATACCGATTTTATATAATAATGATCACTGAGGTTGTGAGATGATGCAATATGCAACAATGTTACTTATGGGAGATAATCGAAGAGGAGACAGCAATCCTAGCCAACAGCCCAGTCCTACCACTGGGCAAAGCAAAGGAGCCATCTAATGCAACAACTCCAGAGAGCAAGGGAGTGGTGGTGATGCACTACAAAAAGATTTGTGTGGGCCATGCAACCTTCATGGTTCAAAAACATTTATTTTCTGGCCTGAAAATAAATGACTTAGAATTCAACAAATATCTGCTGAAATGATTTTATCATTTATTCTGGAGTCTTTATTTTTTGACTCTCCTTTTTGTCTTCTAGCACTTTATATATAGCATACTTGTAAAACGAATCATGCCAGTTTCTTTTGGACACAGCATTTTTGGTATTTACATCTTTCGTTGTCAATGGAAACTTTTTTTTTGGTAATTCCAGGAGTCTTTTAATCATATCACCTTTAAATTGTTTTCCTAACGTTCATAATTTATAAGGTTTCATTCTCACATAATTCCTGCCTTCTCACAGGGGTGGGGGCAGCTGGTGGTAGGGGGTTTTGTGTAGGAAATGGCTGACAAGAAGAGGCTAGAGCAGCCACTGTGGTTTGTTTAGGATCACAGCACCTGGAAGCTGCATTGTGTTATTTTCTGAAGTCAGAAACATTATTCTTTGTTATTCATTTCCTTACAGTTATGGCCCACTTTTCTTCCCATGAGCTAAAGGGAAAGTACGGTACTGTACATGGCTCCCTGCCTCACAATGCCCTTGTGAGTTGGATCAGGCTGAGACTGTGTGACTAGTACAAGGGCACCCAGAGTGTTTCATGGGTTTAAGACCCCATCTTCCGAGTCCAATACTCTAATTACTTTTCCCTAATATGTCTAGCCTGCCCCTCAACATGCTGCTCTGTCAAATCTAGAACAGGCCTCTCTTAATGTTAAAGAAATGAAATCTTTTCCCGTCTGCCAGATCAGGACATTCACCGTCTGTGCAGGGGAAATGAATAGCACAGTGCTTTACGAACTATACCATTTTCCCCATCAGATAGAGTCCATGCTCTGAAACAATGGCCATCAGACCTACCCGCCCATTCTCCATGCCCACAGTCAGCATCACAATGGTACAGACGTGCTGCTCCCAGACTAGCCGCCAGAAATCATCCAAGGTTTTCTTCAAGGGCC
Organism: Phrynocephalus forsythii; assembly: GCA_029282475.1. NCBI lineage: Eukaryota > Metazoa > Chordata > Lepidosauria > Squamata > Agamidae > Phrynocephalus > Phrynocephalus forsythii. Next base: position 88,164,364 of record JAPFRF010000005.1, on the reverse strand, counting down.
CCTGTGTGGCAATGAACTCTTGTGGGGAGCTGTAGCCCTGCAATAAGGGAGAGGCAGAGTTGGCTAGAAGAGACCTATATATTTACAAAGAAAAATTGCATGGGTCTTTTTTTTTTTAAAAAAAAATCTTTTGTATTTTTAAAAGCATTGTGAGCTTGCTTTCCATGAAACAGCTGTCAAATGCACAGCCTAGCAAAATTGAATGCTGTTAAAGTGCTACCGAACACAACAGAATGAAACTTACAACTGACTGTTGCTGGGCTAGCCTTCTTTTCTCAGACAGTAAAATGTATATAGTTAAGCTAAAACTGTTTGTAGCTGAGATAGCCACATCTTCCTCGTATGCTTATTCATGCATACACTTTCTCCTTGAAACTAATAATTAATGTCTGGAAGTTGAGTCATGGCTACTGAACTTTTTCTTGAGAGATAGAAATGTTTCGCTGCTCATCCAAACAGCTTCATCCATCTAATAATTAATGGTAGATGTATTTTAGTTATTGGGTGATTAACCACCAAAGTTGTTGTAATAACAGAGTTATAGGATCCATGTAATCACTGCCAGTTAGCAGTCTGGCTGAAGCATTTGGAACCAGCTGAATTTTCCATACATTCTTCAGCAACAGCCTGACATAGTATGTGTTGCACCTAATCCAGACACAAATTAATGAAGGCCAGGGAACTGCTTGACTCACTTGTGAAACCCTGTGTGTAATTTTCATTGCAAAGGTATTAATCCAATGGTTCCAGTGTAGGGAAACTGGTAGAGCTGAGACAGTTTTCAAAAACTCACCGGCACAAAGTTGGCATTGATGTAGTCAGAATGGGGGTCACCATCCAAGAGGCTCAGCTTTACTCGGGAGTGATCATCTATAATGAGACCAGATTTGGTGGTCATAATGCTGGGGCAACACATTAGAGAGGGAAGGAAATTATAGAAAAGAAAGACAAAACTGTCTCTTGTATGTATGTATGTATGTATGTATGTATGTATGTATGTATGTATGTATGTATGTATGTATGTATGTATGTGTAAATTTAAGAATGCAGCTTAGTCGGTGCCGTATCCCTGTCCCCCAGTCTAGCACTCCTTATTTGTGGTAGACTATACTCCTGCCATCATTCCCAACCAGTCCCAGTAATGACATTGGGCCATTCCGCCTGATCTCTAGTCTAGGCCAAATCCTGTGGTGTTCCCTATCCCTGACCGCTCTATAGATATCCCAAGCCTCCAGTGACTGTAGAAATGCTACATGGGACCAGAGACTGGTGGTGTCTGGTTTAAGGTGAAGCTAATCATGGTACAGAAAACACAATTTAAAGCAGTGGTGTCCAAACTTTGGCCCTCCAGATGTTTTGGACCACAACTCCCACAGTCCTTTGTCATTGGCAATCTAGGCTTGGAATTCTGGGAGTTGTGGTCTAAAAGATCTGGAGGGCCAAAGTTTGGACACCCCTGATTTACAGTGTCCCTCCACCCCACAGTAAAAGGCATTCTAGTATGGTTGCAATGCTACACCTCTAGACCTGGCATTAAACTCAAAAGGATTTACATCCAAGTAGATGTACATCATCCAGAATTGAAGGTCCAAACTGAGCCTGAGAATGCTCAAGGAATTGCAACACAAGTTAAGATTTCTTTTCAGGTATGTCAAACCAGCTTTCAACTCTGCTACTAGTGAGAGGAGAAACTTACAACATTGGATTAGGAACTGAACCCAAGTCAGAAAAGAAAGCTCACTGGAAGAAGAGACAGATTAGTTACATGTAGCGTTGTCCAGACTTTCTTACATGGCAGAACATGGGGGTATCGATTCTTGGATGAGTTGGCAGAAAGTTCACCTTCAGCTTTAGGCTGCTCCTTCCCCACCTCCTTCAGCTCCTGTAGGACACAAGGGGACAAACGTTTTCTGCTTGACCCTCATCTCTTAGGGAAAAACAAAGGCAGGGTAGCAGACTTTTGGCACTCCAGATGCTTTGGACTACAACTCCCACAGTCCCTGATCATTGGTGACATGGGGTTAGCAATTCTAGGAGATGCAGTTTAAAATTATCTGGAGTGCCAAAGGTTCATCACCCCTGAACTCAGGTCACAGAACACAGAGCAGGAAACTGTAACAATTCTAAAGCCTGCAAACAATGGCAGCATTTTCTAATCATGGCCAACCTGAATTGAATTTGACCTGGAAATATGAAAAGGCGTCTACCTCAAAGTCCTGAAAGAATCCTTGATTGGAATTCGCTGCCCTTGCTTCATAATATTGCCTGAAATTTTGTAGAAGGATCGGCCGATGGGTGTTTCTGCAACAAATAAAAATACAGGCTAGAGAAAAACACAGTGGAATAATCCAGATACCGAATAGGAATCTTTGTAGACAGAGTGAACATAATAAGCATGCAGTCAGACAGACATTTAGCCTGATGTTTGGACCATGGTGGGAACAGATTGGCTCATTCATTTGACAATGACAGCATGATGTACTCAAGGGAGCAAACCAAATCACCCCCAGAACATTCTTACTACCACCTTGCTGGGCCCCTGGCAGGGGCTTCTACTTTTTTTTTTTTTAATGAAAAGGATTACTCTGTTTGATCTATTTCCAGCACATATGATTACTGGAAATGGACCAAATAGAGCAACCCTCGAATTTGCTAATATTGGGAAGTGGCTTAAGAAGACAATCACTCCACAATATTGGCAAATTAATCACTTTCTTGACTCTGTGGAGGGGCTGAGGAAGTGAGTACTTTTTAAAAATAGTATGTATTAGTAGGGAACTGAATATTTGCTGCATCACTTTAAAGATGTTAAAAAAAAGTTGAAAAACAAATGTGTATTAGGCCAGCACTTATTGTTGTCAGTTTGATTGCTGTCAAAATACACATTTGCATTTTGTTGGTTTTTTAAAGTCTAAAGTGATTTGGTATAAAATTTTATTTGCTGATAGCACCTGTAGCTAAGCCCAAAAGAGATTTAACATGCTTAGGTAAGAACCTATGTATAATTTTAGTTCCATTCAAACATACCAAACCATAAGCATAAATCCTTTATTTGCAGCAGAAGCTCAACCAGTTATAGCATCATTAATCATCTATCTATCTATCTATCTATCTATCTATCTATCTATCTATCTATCTATCTATCTATCTATCTATCTATCTAACTAACTAACTAACTAACTAACTAACTAACTAACTAACTAACTAACTAACTAACCTAATTTTTTGGTTCAACTGGGAACTTCCCACAGCTGTCAACTTCAGTATATATTTTAATGAAATTTATATTTTAAGCAGGGATGGATATGGTCCATAGACAAAGAGTGTCCCATGCTGCCATCCTGGAAGTTGTTGTTCTGTGGGCAACAACAAAAAGCTACAATTTGCCTTTAGAACAAGTATGCTGTTCTTTTTTTCATAATTCTATTAGAATGTTTGTTGTGGGGTCAGCCAGCAAGTATTTGGATACAGTAGGTGGGGCTCCCAGATGCCAACACCATCCCAACCTCATCCAGCTTGAAAAGGCAAGGTGCGCTCCCTATGCAGCAAAGTCAGTGGTAGGGGTTGTGTCTGGAGGCTCCCAAGGATCAAGGAAGACCAAGAAGCACCTCACCATCTGGAGCTTTTAAGGAGGAGACGAGGAACTTGTAGCCCTCTGAATATTGGGCTTCAACTTCCACCAGCCTTACTTAGAATGGCCAATGGCCACAGACAATAGGCTGCTGCATCACCCAGAGTACCACAAGATTTTTGTCAATATGGTTTTTTTAAAGTTATGGCATGACCCTTTTCCTAGGATAAAGGATTGGAAGGTCATAATAAAATAATTATCATGTCCCTTCAAGTCAGTTCTGGATTACAGCAATCTTTTTCAGAAAATACTTAGAAGTTGTTTACCATTCCCTTCTTCTGAGGGCATTCTGGAATTGTATGGGTTGCCCAAGGCCACACAAGCCGGTCCTGCTCACAGGAGGCACAGTAGAGAATCAAACTGGCAAATCTGTGACTCCACAGTTAGACCTCTAAACTACTGAGCTATCTAGACAGCTAGGGTCATAATTTAGAAAAATATATATTTCATCTCTGCAGACTAACACAGAAATAACTTTCCACACTAAACAGACACTGCCTGATATGAACTCTGACAGCAAAGGCAGATGTCAAAAGACTTCCTAGCTATGATATTCTTGAATGGTCAGGTCTTCCTTTTCAACTTTCTTATCTCTTGGCTCAGACTTCTTGCTTACAATGAAGGGTGTACAGGACCCAGGACTAACAGGGCCGGAGTCCTAGAACTTTCTTCAGATCAAGCACTGTGACCTACTCAAGCTTCCCTGCTCCTTCTGAATTTAGCTGAAATCCAGTGGCAAGTGATCCCTATTGTAATACAAAGCATTTTCAGGATGGTTTGGTCTTGAATGAACAAGTAGAACTAGTAACTTTAGAAACCTTTAATGACCTGGTGCTGATCTGTTGACATGGACTCATCCAGGTGATTGAACTTTGAGGCTGTCCCTATGGGAGGCAAGCTCACTCTTGAGACTGCTATGACGTGGCCCCTTGAGGTCAAAATTCACCACTATATTGCTGTGACAGCTGATATTCCTTCTTTGAGTAAGCTGGAAGATGTGAAAGTGGTTTTACTCACCTCAGACTGTATGTGGCCATTTCTTGGGGTACATTTCCCTTTTCCGTTCTGAAAACAAGATGTATTTGTTGTTAGTTCTTTGGCGCCAATTGAGCACTTTAGCTGCAGACTCCCCATCCTAAGGGGAGTCTGTCATAACTAACAGTTATGCCAGCAAATGTCTGTCCCTAAACCTGCAAATGCCAGCACAACATGAATATATGTGTGTAAATATGGTCATTTAAAGGATGGAGGTGGGTTAAGAAAGGTTCTCTGAATTTCCTCATGCCATTGCCACAGCTCTCTTAAATATTGTTTTCCTGATTATTGAGAAATTCAAAACAATTTAAAAGCATTTGCTGGAAACAGTAAGTGGAAAGAGGGCTAAGTGCCTGCCTACCATACATCTCCCAGTTTCCACTTGTTGCCCATTTTCTCAGAAATAGAAAATAATTTATGGTCTTTTCAAAATTGTTATATGGAGCTATTTTGAAGTGTATGCAGGGGAAAGAAGGAATTAGATGGGGAATCTTCTTCCCTCTGAGGCATTCAGAAGTGCAACTTTCTATCTCAGGCTGGACATTTCTTTCTTTCCTTTTTAAAAGCAATGCAGATTGTTCTGCTTATATACCACCCCATAGTGATAAAAGCATTCTCTGGGCAGTTTACAATTTAATTATGCAGGCTACACATTGTCCCCCCCCCCCAAGCTGGGTACTCATTTTATCAACCTAGAAGGGATGGAAGGCTGAGTCATCCATGAGCCTGCTACCTGGGCTGGGACTGAACCCCTGATCGTAAGCACAGTTTTAGCTGCAGTACAGCTGTTTAACCACTGTGCCATGGGGCTTCTCCAAGAGAAAAGAATGAGGTGGCACGGAAGTCTGGACAGGCCTTATGGAGCTTATGGGCAATGCAGTTTTCACCCTTCCTTTTTCATCAAAAGGAAAACCTACTCAAGAACCCCTCTCCTAGTGCTCTCCTTCTCCCTCAAAAGGATTTCTTTTGCTTTAAATGCTACATATAATGCTGTTTTTCACTTTTAAAGCTCTTAGCAGTTGCAAGAGGTGTCACCATCTGCACAGTCATCCTTTCTCGATTCTCATCTGTTCAGGTGAGGGCGATTGGTGTGCTTATGACACAGCCTTTCTACTGATGGTCCCAAAGCAATGGAACCCCCTCCTCCAGTACTTTTCTGTCTTTCCCCCTTTTCTCAAGCATTGCTTAGGCTTTGAAGACCTTTCACTCTGTACCTGATTTGATTGCTACCATAGCTTATTTCAGCAGAGAAGGGTCACAAAGCTGCACATAACTTGCACAGCTGGTCCAATATGGCATTACTACTTTTCAGCCAAACTGTGTTTTGTGTTGCTTCTATTCTTCTTCTTTTGGCTTAAAAATACTTCAGATGATTTTTAAAAAGTCTCTGTTTCTTCTCCTTATGCTGTTCATTTGTCCCACACTTCAGTCCATGAATGTGTGCATACTATCTAATGCCTACTCTGTTCTGCTTATATTCAGCTGACTCACATAAAACGGATTTTCACATTTGCCTGAAAATGCATATGCATGCTCCTTCACAGACATCCCAAAATTATGCCTAGGACCATTTTTAATTTTTTAATACTAAAACCCTGGCATGTATTGTTATTTCTTCAACAGAAAAACCTGCAGCTTTCCTTACCTCCTTGCCTTCTGATGCCTCCAGAAAATCAACCCAGCAATTGCTGTGACAGTCAAGAGAAATCCCATAATAATCCCAGTGACAACTGGGGCAGACACAGTAGCAGAAGCTGCTGAGGCACCTACCGCTGGGGACAAAGAAATCAAAAGTCCCATTTATTTGAGGCACCTTTCTCCCTACTCGGACAAGAAAAACCTTTAAATGAAAATAACTCACATAGGTACCTGTGATCCCAGCCATTCATACTTTATAGAGTCATTAGTAAACATCAGGACCAAAACTGTAAAATTGCTGTATAAATCAACGCAGCTACAATTCTTTATACCAGCCTTCAGCAACATGGTGTCCTTTAGGTGTTATAAACTACAATTCCCATCATCCCCACCCAACATGTTCCATGGAGTTGTGGTCCATCACATCTGACGACACCATTCTGCGGAAGAATACTGCAAGTCTTTGCTGGGAGTATTGTACATCCAGCTGAATTCGGGGGGGGGGGGGAGGCGTAATGCCATATAGACATGCATAGAGGCATGATTACAATTTGACACATTTCTGTATTTATGCAAAAGATGCAGGAAAGGTCCCAATGAAACTAGACAAGAAAACTGAGATCCAATGCATTTATATTACAATTTGACAAAGAGAAATGCCTCACCCGAGAATGCTGTGAATGATACTCTAGGAGCTTGTTGGCTGTATCTGGTGAATGCAGCAATACTGAACCTAGTTCACAGAAAAGAACCGTAGGATTTTATTAATTCATTCCTTTATTTCCCCATTTGTTGCAGTTATATTCTGCCTTTCTCCTGTACTTTGCTTCCAAGACTATTCTTGACTTTTATCCTCACAAACACTTAACGGAGCAATAGGATGATCAATGCTCATCAAAAATGGTCTCCTACAACCAGTTTCCATCCAGTCAACTGCAATCAGTTTCCTCCTGTAGCAGATGGAATAGCAGATTTCTTTCCTGTGAGACTTTCAGAATGCCTATTCAGAGGTTACTGATTTGGGCCCTGTAAACTCAGAAGAAGACACTTGGGTCAGCAGTCTCTTTCCTTTCTCGGTTGCTATTATGAAGAGAAGAGTCTCCTCTCTTCACCATGCCAAGATCCATGGAGAGCTTCTTCAGAAAGCTGCCTTCCATGCACAAAGGGTGAAAGAAGCATGTGGAGTTGTGACTCAGGGCTGGGATGCTTCCCTTCCTTGTATCTACTATATTCACATTCAAAACAAGCATTATCAGGTCAAGAATCAAGTTGGAACAGCTAAACAAAATGTTGTAAGGCTTCTTTCTTTATTCGTATTAGAGCATTGAATGATTTAAAATTAGAGATCTCTATGGAATATAGGTAAAATTGAAAACAAATTAAAATGTTGGGATGGTGAGGTATAAATTGCATGCACATAAGTGCTGCATTGATTGAATTTCTCCGCAGCCCCAGAAAATTTGTCCTGTATCCAAGTATCCCAATTTTTCTTGATTATACTTTGATCTTCCTACTTTGCTTCCAAGTCTATTACATGACTTCCAGGTGGTCCAGCTAGAGCAGTGTTGGTGAACCTATGGCATGGGTGCCAAAGGTGGCATTCGGAGCCCTTTCTGTGGGCACCCGACATCGCCCCTTCACAGCCACCTGTATTCAGGTTAAATTGACATACTGGCACTTTGCAAAAAATTAGTGGGTTTTGAATCACAGTTTGGGTGCTTGGTCTTTAAAGGGTTCTCCATCACTGAGCTAGAGTCTTGTCCTGGTGGGAGACACTCTTCAGCATTCACCCACTTGGCAAGGTGTGCTTTTTTCTCTACATGGGTTTAGCGCAACCTCTTCTGGTTTCATATTTACAGCTTGAAATGTGTGCAGAAAACTTTATAGGGTGCAATCAGAAGGTGCATGCCTGATCACAATGGAAAATATCACTTTAACAGCGCAGGTCTCCCTTAAAATGACCTGTCTAATTACATGGGAATCATTCCAGCCAACCTCCAGAAGGTAGTATACCTACAGCTGAACCAAAAAGGTCTAGCTTGGGCATAGACGGGGACAAAACTAGAATACATTTCCCTTTGAGTCATGTGATCATTGGGAAATAGATCATGCCAGACCACTCCTCCAATAGTCTATATTGCAGTTGTTTTCAGCCTGTGGGTCCCCAGATGTTCCTGGACTGCAACTCCCAGAAGTCTTCATCACTATCTGAGCTGGCCAGGATTTCTGGGAGTTGCAGTCCAGGAACATCTGGGGACCCACAGGTTGAGAACCACTGCTATATTTTAATCAGTTTTCCACACGATTGCATCTTTTGTACACTGTAAGGAGAGTTCTCCATCTGCTGCATTTCAGGCCTCCTTGTATACAAAGAGTCTGAAAAATCATCAATTTCACTTTGCAAGTATCTTTGCAAGCAATTTCACTAACAATACATTTTTGTGCATCATTTTCACAAATACATACATTTTTATGGGACTGCAGCACAACATTCAAATAAGATGGAAATTTAGAAGTACTTTGTTTTTCATTTCACAATTTTGTTTGTGAAATGCAAAGTAGATAAGTTCCTATTTGAATACAAAGTAGATACATTTCTACTCCCATCTATAGGGAAGAAACGGGGGGGGGCTTTCATTTAGCTAATGGTGGGGGACACACACAAGGGTGTGACTGACTCCATTGGGCCTACACATGAGCTTCCCAAAGTGTCTTGGGAGCTAATGAAAGGAAAGTGCTTGAACAGACAGAACTTTAGTGGTATCCTTGGTAGGACCTCTGTTCTCACCTATACTGTGCATCTGTTTTCAGTTTTCCATTGCAAGTATTCCGAGAGTGGTTGCATTCCTCGGTGCCCACCGTCACTGGCCAGGCCTTGGGACCAGTGCTCTCATTGAGATGAAATGGATTTGGGACCAATAGAGCCAAGTACGAATCTTCCTGCCCATAATAGTGGTCATACCAGGTATGGGAGATGATGTCTTGCGTAGGTCTCAATACTGAGGATATGGAGAGAAGCACTTTAATATCATTGATCCTGATGAGGACATCACAAATTTATCCCACCCACCCCCAAATCCAAATAAGTAGGCATGTTAGTCTCAGTATGTTGGCAAACTTAAAGAGACTTCTTATTGGCACTTGTTGTGTCTCAAAAAGTTAATTTTGAGCTGGCAGTGAAATAATCCTGTCAATTTTCGAAGTCCTATCATCTTCTATCACTCAAATGTTGCCAACATTCCATAAGCATGGAACTTGGCAGGGCAGATACTTACAAGAGTCATTGGTGGTGACAACGACCCCATAATATTCAATGAGTCCATTTTCCTCGCTGAACATATCAGGGAAAATGACAATCCTGGAGCTGTCATCAAACTGTAGCGCATCCATTCTCACAGGGGGTGGAAGGACTGCAGTGGAAAACCCATAAAGTAAGAAGTCATGGTTACCTACAGGTGGTGCTATAGATCTAGATTTGAGCATATCAATTACACAGGCATGAAGGACACATTTCAAGCAGTACATTTTTTTAAAGACAGTCCTGTAAAGTAGGGGCAGCATTGTGACCCATATTAATAAGGATGAGAAGATGAGCTGGGAAGATAGCAGCTTGTCAAAGACCAGCTATTGAACTCGAGAGTGAAGTGAGATTTAAAACAGAAACATTGGGCTCATTGTCATGTTCTGGCAGAGCTTCAACCTGCTACTTTTTCAGATCAGAAGTCCAAAAGTTCTGGAAGCTGTAATCTTAAAACGTAACACATCCAACCTTCACTTAAGCAGCCATAATGTGATTGACATCCTCTTGCTTAGTACAGTAAGTGGCAACTAGAGTAGAGTCACTGAATCAATGGAACTTACCGAGGAGCTGATTCAGCAAGTCCTCACTGACTTAATGGCCTAGTCTAGTTGTGGCTCACTATACCTAGATGTCCTAAGCACATCCGATCTTGCCTGATTTTGGAAGCTAAGCAGGGTCAACCCTGGTTAGTACTTGGATGGGCGAACACCAGGGAATACTAGGTGCTGTAGGCACCTGGAGTAGGAACTGGCAAACCACTCCAGTATTCCTGCCAAGAAAACTCCATGGACCTGGAGTCATGAAGAGTCAGTCACTACTGTAACGACACAACACATGCCCAAGAAAAGGGTTTTAGCCATTCTCTGGGCATGTCACCAATAACCTTCATTCTGACACCTTCCTTTTTTTAAGAGTAGATGTTTGCAGTTGACAAATTAGGAGCAATAAACTGCTAATCAAAGGTCCTTTTGATGGGGTGGAGAGACCGAGGGCACATACCTTCCTCCAAAGTGTCACATTGCACCTTCACAGCTGGGCCCCTTATGCCATCCTTGCCAATGGCCCTAACACTGATCTGATAGGGAGTGTTTGAGGTCAGCTTTGCCAGAGTGATGTCAGCCCTGGAAACAGCCAGAAGAGAAACAGCCTGGGGGCTTCCTCTTGGCAATTCCTCCATGGCCAACTCATAGGACTCAATGTCACCCCCAGGGATTGTCCAGTTTAGAAACAGGCTGGTGATGTCAGGCAAGCATTGCAGGTCCTTCACTTGAGAAGGCTCTGGAAAGACAAGAAACAATACATTTGGCAGGCCTTGGACTCTATAGAAATCAATGGGACAATATTCCCTCTACAGTACATACTGTATAAAGAATGGAACAGAGAGAACACTGGCCTGCCTAGACCATTTTGTTGATGACTAATTCTTCCATGAAGATACAAGGGCAGAGGAAGATACAACCTAGATATCCCATGTGACTAGTAGCACTGACATGTAAAAAAATATCCAGCTTTGATTCTAAACATTTCATCCACGCTGTACAATATTAGTATGCCTCCTTGATGCTGCAAGCTGGGAATCTGAAACATTTCTGAAACCTCAGCAGGCATCCAGGATCCTGTGGTGTTTTTACAATTTTGTCTGAGTGCTCAGTCTCTTGAAGCAGTGGACCTTTGCCTCAATTTTAATCTTATTGCATATCAAGCTGGGAGTCAGTGTTTGGCCCACAGTTTTCTTCTCCAGAGCCTGGCTAAGTTCCCTACGGGGTCCAGGCACTGTTTGAAAGAAAAGACGTGGGACCAGGGTCACCTGAAAAGCAGGAAAGCAAGTATCTCTTAATGTCAGAGGTACAAAACACATCACAAGATGATGCAACAGAGAAGGTAGCTCCAACCATTCCATACATACATGGATATAACTACACACACACACACACACACACACAGAGAGAGAGAGAGAGAGAGAGAGAGAGAGAGAGAGAGATGAAAGAGAAAACAAACCTTCCCCAAAGCCCTTTTCATTATCTCTTCCTTTAGGACAAGCACCTACCTACCTATTGCCACCGTCATCATCTGAGAACGACTCTTGTATGGTCCAGCAGTGCAGCTGAGGGAGACAGAATAATTTCTCCCTGGGACCAATCCCTTGAAGACATGTCGGATCTGCCATGGGGTCAAGACGTGATGCTGTAACATGGTGTTATTTCTTGGGTACAACAGCTGGAGCTGGCAGTGCTCTGGCTTGCTGAGGGGCTTTGCCCAGGTCACAGAGGCTGCAGGGCTTCCCTTTTCAGGCTTTATGGAAAGTTTCCCAGGAACCAAAGGGTCTGAGGAATTGAAACAAAGTGGGTGGTGGTGGAGAGCAGCAACTGTTAGAAGTGCAGAGTGATTTTGCAACTGTGAAGAACAAAACAGAATAGAGCCCAGACGAACTAAAATAGGCTGAAGCAGATCAGTGGTTCCCCCTACAACATGTTCTATTTATCTGAATTGGCAAAAGCTCACTGTTAAGATGCTAGAGACTGAACTAGGAACATTATGGAAGGAGACTATGCAATCCATATATGACACTTGCACTTGGATTCAAGAACTTTCATTAAAATTAAACATGTTTCCAGGAAAACTACAAGGAATGGATCCTGCGATCCATGGAGATGTCAATGAATGGACCGATTCCTTAATTCCAGCCATTTCTGCTTATTCTTCTAAACAGACCACTGAATGAGGACATACATGAAAAGGAGTGAAGACAGACATACTCACATGTCCAATCGCTGATGTTCCCTGCTGGTATCCTATAGGGCCCTGCCATGGAAGCAACTTCTAGCAAATATTTAGTTCCCGGCATGAGGCCTGAGAAGGTGAAATTGGTTGCCTCCTTCTCTAACAATTTCTTGGCAGCCACAGTGCCTGACCCAGCATAATACAGGGTTAACACATAGCCATCTTGGTCTCCTCCAGGGGGTTGCCAGGCAGTGCTCAGCTTGTCGGTGTGCCCTTTGTTTGACAGACGCACCAAGCGAGGAGGCAGAGGCCCTAAGAAGAAGGCAAAACAAGGGACAATGGAAGGCATGGGTATGTCCAGCATTATTCACCCAAAATCACACTGCACTATTTATTCATCGTTTTGCATTGTTCCATTTAGACCCCACATTCCTTGCAAGAAACTTAATGTGGTGCGCATGGTCCTCAACCCCCCCCCCTCATTTTTATCCTTTTGTCAGACTTCCAGGGCAGATTGATCAGCGAGACAATGACTGGCTCAGGGTTATACAGCAGGCGTCATGACAGAGTTGGAGTTTGAACCCAGGTTTGGCAGATGTTATCCAGCTTTCTATCCATTACACCATGTTGAGTCTCACAACTGTAGAATTTCAGGATGAGGAAAAGGGGGATTCTCCATCCGATAAAAGTGATAGGTGAAACACCTGGAACATTCCCTGGTGAAAAAAAAGGGAAAGGGGCCCTAGAACCCTAGAATCTGTCTACCTCTTTATACAAAATGGCAGTTGCTTAAATAACTTTCATCTGTTTTTCTTTTTTTTATTTTAGTTAAGTCCATTTTTATTAATACAAACACTGTATAGCAACCTTTGCAGAATATAAATAATAATAAACGCATGGCTTCAAGTCAATTCTGACTCATGGCAACTCTTTCCAGGGTTTTCTAGATACAGGAGAGGTTTATATTAAATGTTCTTTTAAACAATTAACATTAAATATTCACATTAGCTTCCAAAGGAGGGCACACCTTCTCTTTTACTCCCTAGGATTGTGGCCTTCAAGTTGCTGGCAAATCTCCATTTCCCCCCTACAATCTCCATTAATTTTAAATGAAATCACAAGTCAGGCTTGTTAATGTAATATACTCGTGGCCAACTCGTGGGCTCTTTTCTGGCATTCAGGTTTGGAGCAACTGCAATGTTGGATTTGCCCATTCCCAAGGGTATGGTGGCAGTCAGCAAGCCTCATTTGTCTGTATCAGTAATGCCAGGGGACACGTTTCTTTCAAAGATAACAGCAATGCCTTGTTCTGGACAGATTGCAAGGACAAGACTCTACTCACTGTGTCCCCTACAGAGAAAATGGCTTTCTGGTGAAAATGACAGATGCTCTGTCCTAATCTGGGTTCAGTACCTAGGATAGCTCCTTGGAGTCACCTCCCCACTTCATAACATCTGGGGCAAACCTGAAGGCAGACATGCAAACCTGCGTTACTCACGTGTCCAAGCACTGAACTTCCCTGCTGAAGTGCTGCAAGGTCCAGCCCTTGAGATGATCTCATACACATACGTGGCTCCTGGAGTCAGCCCTGAAAAGGTGAAATTGGTGGCATCTTTTCCCAGAGTTGTTTGGACTACTGTACTGTTTGATGCTGGGTGGTATAAATTCAACTCATAGCTGTCCAGCCTCCCAGAGGCTCGTGCCCAGGCTATACTCAGCTTGTCTGGGTACTTCTCCCTCTGTGTTTGTACAGAAGTGGCAGGAAGAGGAGCTGCAATAAAAGAACAAAGGTGCATCATGAAAGGAAGAACAGTGATTGACCTAAGTGGTCACATCTTTATAGAATGATAGGAACTAAAGAAGAAGATTATAACTACATAGGAGTGTCTGCACAGCACATCCTGTAGGCAGATCTCTAGGTGCTGAGCAGTGAGGAAAGGTCTTGTCTGTCTGTCTGTCTGTCTGTCTGTCTGTCTGTCTGTCTGTCTGTCTGTTTATTTATTTATTTATTTATTTATTTATTTATTTATTTATTTGTATCTCACCCATATGGCCGAAAAGGCCACTCTGGCTGGCTTACTACAATAAAATATACAAATACAATCCAACAAAATAGGTACATAATAAATAATCAGCAGCAAACAATATGATTAAACAAAGAAAAAAACAAAGAAAAATTATTCAAGTGCAGCACAAACCTCACAATTTAAAAACTAAGTTAAGTTCAGATGGTGGGAATAAATATAATTAGGCTGAACAAGATGCTATATTCTGGACTAGTCAGGAAGACCTGAAGAAACAACCATGCTCTTAGTTGTATTTTGAAGAGGAATTTCACATAAATACAAGAATCTTCCCTGTGCCAAGTCAAAACCATCTCCCACCTAAGTTCTGACTTGCCTCCTCCCTGGACTCTTTTGAAAGCCAACTAAAAACATGGCTTTTCTGACAGGCCTTTTCTGACCAACTTGGACTTTAATTCCTTGACCAGCCAACTGCCTCTTGCTGCCATTGTAATTATAATTTTATTGCAATACCGTTGTAGTGAATTTTCTTTTCTTCCATTATATATTTTGCTATGTTAGTTGTGGTTATTTTATATTATGTACACTGTTTTACTGTTTTATTAATTGTGAATGTTGTAAGCCGCCCAGAGTGGCCTTTTCAACTAGATGGGCAGGATATAATAATAAATAAAATCAATAATTTAATGATATGTTGATGCAGTGAACTTATCCTCGGCTGGATCAAGCTGCATGAAAGTGCAGACTGAGATTTTAAAATTCTTGCATCCATACACAGAGATTTCAGGAAGCCACATTGTGTCTCAAAGTGATCCTAGGTAGCCCATTTGTCGCTCTCAGCCTCCATGTGCCCACCACCACCACCACCACCACCACCACCACCCTGGTGCATTCTCTCCTATCATCCCTTCCAAAGGGAGCAAGAGAAAGTTGGGATCTTCTCCATATTTATTAGAATAAGACATATACACTGCATTGGTTTGCTGCTGAAGTGAAACACCGTTAAAATGGTAAAGAATAAGAAAATAAAACGTGACACCCTCCCCAAGGGTGGCAGAAAGGTGTTGTGGTGATGTTTATGATGGACTTTATGTCACACAGTCCCTTGAAGATGGAGCAAACCAGCCCATCCCCAAGGTGTACCAAAATGTGGGATAAAATGCAGTCTCATGGCACCCTAAGTGGGCCTGTGCTTGAGAATGCATGGGGAAAGAATTGAAATATTCATGCACACCAGTGCCTCCACCTATTGCATCAATGTGAACATACCCCTCTATGCATAAGATCAGGTCCTCCCAGATCACCTACACATATTTTTCCCCCGCATGAAAGGAGAGGCTCTTAGTCAAGACTAGCAATGTATGGATATGGAAAAATATGTTTTTGTTTACTTGACAGACTTCAGTAGGAAGAAGAAAAGGAAGACAAATAAGACACCAGATGCAGGGAAATGTTGGGTAGAGCAGGACGAGGATGAAAAATTTGAGACAGCCCTGTGAAGAACAGAAACTGTGGGCTTCAAATTACTCAAACAGGCTGGTATCCCTGGGTAACAGGTAGGCCTTTAGTCTCCTATAAACTTTAGCACCTAACCTATCAGACTCACGTGTCCACGCAATAGCGATGGTAGAAGAGGCCTCAGCTTGGCTTTTCACTGCAATGACCTGTACAGCAAACTGGCTTCCTGCCGGCAGGTCTGTCCAGAGGAAGTCCTGGGAGCTTGGCCTCACAACATGAACCTGCTCCATGCCTGGTGGCACTAAACTGTATAGGACCATGCGGTAGTGGTTCCTGCCTCCTGGGGGTTCTTCCCAGGTTGTATATAGCAGAGATGAATTCCCAGTATTTTTCAGAGTCAGGTTCACAGGAGCAGCAGGGGCTGACAGAAAAGAAGAGAGATTACATTGGATGGTTTTGTAACTTTCACAGCATCCCAATGTCACCTCTCAACCCTCAGCTCATGATCACCATGAGCTCATAATAAAACTAGTATTAGAGAGAACAGACCATGCAACACAGTGCAAAGCATGAAGCAACATAGTACAAACAAATCAGTTATCTGCAGATCTAGGATGTGACTCATGCTGCAAGGCATTCAGCACAGTTATTCCAGTGGAAGACCCACATCTCCATAAAAATCTGTCTGAGCCTTTTCCATCATTCCTCTGATACGATAACCCCACGGCACTCTCCACTGGCACCAGCTGCACGAACCCATGAATCTTTCCCACACGCTTAGGCATGCTTTCATTTATGATCTAAGATCCAACACTTTTACTCCTCTCCTACTCCTCCACTCCAACACACACGCATGCACGCACATACATGCACATGCACACATGTGCACACTCACTCACTCACACACACACACACACACACACACATACAGAGAGAAAGAGAGAGAGAGAGGGAGAGACCCTGGAACTAGCCCTGCACTCACCAGTGCACGCTGTACCATTCCGTGAAACAGAGCTATAGGGTCCAGCCAATGACCACACGGCAACAAAGTAGCATGTGCCTGGTGTTAGTCCTGTTAAAGTGACATTGGTGCTAGCTTTTCCCACTGCCATGTGATTTCTGGTATCTGGCATCCCTTCTTCAGACACAGACACCATGTAGCTGTCTCTCTGTCCAGCTGGGGCCTTCCATTGTGCCGTCAACATGGAGGTTCCGTGGCGATTCACCAAAAGGGAAACGGGCATCAAAGGGACTAAAAGGAAGAGAATGTGGGATTTCAGGAGAGACCTGCTGACAAGAACATGGTCATGATTCATGGGCCAAACATCTCATTGATTCCTGTGCTTTGTTAGCCTCAGCTGCTACATATTTAAACATTACTGAAGTTTGGAAGTTGAATCATGGCAACTGGACTTATTTTTCTTGAGAGATAGAAATGTTTCGCTGCTCATCCAAACTGCTTCATCAATGTGAATACAGCTAGTTTGAGTCCTCCATTTATTACTGAAATCGTTTATACTTTATCACAAGTCATATACCAACTCCTGTCATGGTGAGGGTAACATGATCTTGTCAGTCAATTCTTAAGGAGCTATCAGGCAAGAGAAGCAAGTGAGATGTCAACCGCCATTGTAGGAAGTCAGAATAAAAAACAGTAATGAATAGCAAAAAGAAATATGAAGCTCAATACTGTATTTGAACTTGGCTGCAACTACTTACCCTTATCTGTCTGTCTCCCTGCCTCCCTGCCTGCTTGTCTGTCTGTCTGTCTTTACAAAATATTCGTTCTGAGAAGCACATCCTGCCTGCAGTTGCTACTCAACCTGGTGATTATGTAAATTTTTTTATACGACAAGATTCTCATTCTATGGTTTACGGCATAATGAAGAAGCAGGAAGAAGCCAGAATGAAGCTTTGGGTTGCCACCCTGCTTTATTCACCTCCTGTGCTTTTCAACTGGAAGAATCAATCATGAGCCTGATTATACAGACAATAAAGGTCACTATTGTGGGGCACTGCAGCTGGTGAGGGAGTTTTTCTGTTACTTTGCCAGAAGTCCATTTATTTGGGGGCGTGTGTGGAATCGAATCATTGGACTCAATCTAATGCCATATCCCCCTCCTTTTAAAAATCATGCTATCTGGTATAGTGCTATGACAGATAGTAGGAATTTAAAAATAAATTTGCTGAATTTATTTGCTGAAAATAAATTCACACTTGCTGGGAAAAAAGTACCACGCTGTTCCCTCATCCACCTGTGCACCCTTTGGCCACTTGGTTGTCCACCCTCTTCATTAGCACACTTCTGTACACCTGATCCCTTTTCCTCATGCCCTCTCCCTGTCCCCTTGCTTGTCTGATTGCTCATCCTCCGTAGCCTGTTTCCACACTTTCCCACTCTCACCCCTTGTCCTGGTGACCCATCTGATCAGAGATGATATGGCAGCAATGGCAGCGGTAGCAGCAGAGAGCCCAAGCCAGCGGCTGCCAGTGAGGATTCACATAGAACCACAACAGTTTTAGATTTGGGCTAAAGTCCACATGACTTTTTATCCAAATCCAACCTCCCACCCACCCACCCCGATCCCTCTGCCAGTTTATTCCAGCAGTGGGAACAAGCCCTTTGATTTAACACAACCTTAGGAGATTTCTGGCTTGTGGTTACAATATGGAATTTCTCATTCCTTTATACATATGGGAGGAGGAGATGGAGAGATAGAGCAGACAAGCTCAGTGCTTTATGCTGGCTCCTTCCTACTTTTGCAATTTAACACCATATGCAAATATAACCAATGAAAGATTCAGCATCCATTCTAAAAAGGTTTCTCTACCATTCTCACTTGACTTTTCTTCTTGCATCATGGTTGTTTGGATTGTAAATCATTACTTTTTGAATTACAAACATCTTCAAATACTAAGGCAGAGAAGATATAAGTAAGCAAATGAAATATGTTCAGCATAAGCCCAGCAACTGACAAAGCATAAATAGAGGACTGGGCACCGAGAGAGAACAAAAGGCACTGAAAGTTTAAAAGGACCAAGAATCAGAGAACTATAGGGGCAGGAACAACTTTGAGACCCATGAAATCCAATCCACACCCCTGCTCAAGGTAGGATCAATACCTCCATATGCAACAACAGGAAGCCTGAGAGATGGATGTCTAGTCTCTACTTAAATAATGCATCCTATTAGATGGTTTCTCAGGTAATAAAACCTTCGAAAAAGGGAGCTGAAATATTTATTTATTTATTTATTTATTTATTTATTTATTTATTTATTAGCCTTATATATCACACCATCTGGCAACAAAGGCCACTCTGGGCAGTTTACAGGGGGTTAAACAAGAGGTACAACCATTAAACATAATAATAAATTAAAATACAATAAAGAACAAAATGACAACACTAAGTCAGTCAAAAAGAGAAGAGAGGGACCAGAAGAGACAAGAAGGAACTGAGCAGCGAGATACAACAAGAGAAACTAATAACCAGGGAAAGCCTTCCTAAATAGCCATGTCTTAAGATGTTTCTTAAAAACAGACAGAGAGGGGACCAAACAAATCTCAGGGGGAAGTTAATTCCAACGTCGGGGGACCACCACGGAGAAAGCCTGGTTCCTCATCAATGATTTACAAACCCCTTCAGCAATGGCATTCTCAAGTGTCTTGCCTGAGGCGATTGTGTACAGTGGGCACTACTCTGAGGTAGGAGCCACTCCAACAGATAGCAAGCTCCCAAACCCAAATACAACAAACCACTGATCACCTAGCTCCTGTCAATGTTCCAGATTCATCTCATCAATGTCATCACTAATTTTGGTCCCTGTATAACTGAAGGGAGGAATTAGGGGCATTCATTGGCTTTGATTTTTGTCCAGTCTGACACTAGCCCTCTGCTAAAGCAAAGTGTTCTGCTTATATACCGCCCCATACCACTTCAAGTAGTCTCTGGGCAGTTTACAGTTTAATTACTCATTTTACTGACCTCAGAAGGATGGAGGGCTGAGTCAACCATGAGCCTGCTACCTGGGATTGAACCCCAGGTCATGAGCACAGTTTTACCTGCAGTACAGGCATTTAACCACTGCACCATGGGGCTCCCTACAGACCTAGGAAAACAGCAACAATGAGTATTGCCGCATTGTAGAGACTTTCTGTCTTAGCTCATCCCAACATCCCACTTCTTGCAGATGGATGCTGCATCGCCTCAGAAGTCATTCCACCAGCCCCAGTCCACCCAGACTGTTGAAATCGACAGCTTCCCTAAGTTGTTTCAGAGAGACTGCACAAACTAAATCAAATGCATATGGTCTAGGCTGTACCTGTGTAGCCAATGGCTGTTTGGGAAGAAATGCTATGAGGTCCAGCCCTGGAGACAATCTCAACACGATACCGGGTTCCTGGTATGAGGCCATCCAAAGTCACCTGGGTCACTCCATGTGGAACTGACACGTTGCGCACAGCAGTGAGGGATTCATCTGAGTACAGCTGGAGCCAGGTCTCCCGCCCTAATCCAGATTTCACCCAGGAGACAAGGAGCTGCTGAGGGCTTCGGCCACATTTCACACTCACATTTCCAGGAGATACAGGATCTGCGGCGACAGGGAACAAGTGGAAGCATCATGGTGTGAGTAGGAAGGAGGCACACTGAGTAACTCCCCCACACACTGCAGCTGGTCCCACCTGCTTATTATAGGGGGACCTATCTTTTGACCTTCTGAACACACCACCACTAAAAACAATTCTGCTTACTTGCTAAAAGCTTAAATGTATATAACTGTTGATGTTTAACACCTGCAGAACCTTGATTAAATGTCATGTTGATTATCATAATTTAACCTTAGCTGCAGTCATGTAAAGATTTCTTCACACAAGGAAAAGAGGAGACAGTAAAGCAGTTGTATTTTAATTACAGCCCAGAAATATACTTGAAACATAGGAATTATAGGTCAGTAGCGTCAACATTTATTGCCCCGTTGAAGCCTCTAGAAAGAAGGAAACTATATCTGCAAGGATAATGATGATGTAGGCAAATTTGTACTATTTTATATAATTTTAATTTCACTTATTTAGTTAGTTTGCATCTTAGTATTAAATCAAACAATATCTCACAGCAATTCAAAATAATGGAAAAATAAAAAGCAGCTTGACCAACAGTTGCCATTAAGTGGCATAAAGCTACAGAGTAAAGAAAATAAAAAAAACATTTACGTTAATTAAATGTGTTCTTTAGCTCTGCCCTATCAAGAACCTTAAAAACCTCAGTAACACAGTAGATCAAATGTCATGACTCATTACCAAAGCTGACAGTAGTGCAGTGTCCACTGTGCAGACAGAGAGATAGACTAGGATTCTGGAGATTAGTGTAAAAATCCCCACTCAGTAATGGAAATTTAACTATGGGGGAATGGAACTGGTGAAACCACTCTAAATATCTCATTAACCTTGAACACCCTGTTAGGTTTGCTAAACATCAATTCTGGCTTGACCGCACATAACAAGAAGCTCACAGTAAATAGAATATTCACCCACAGAATAAGAAAAATGCTAGATCCTGTTTTCAGCTGATAGAAATGGAAAATGAACCTAACACAAAAGAACAGCAGCAGCAGCAGCAGCAGCAGCAACAAACAACAACCACAACAACCACAACAACCACAACAACCACCACCACCACCACCACCACCACCACCACAACAACAACAACAACAACAAACATATAGTGGCACATATGACACTAACAGGCTTATTTCTATGTGAATTTTTCCTGGATAGTGATCCACTTCTCTGGACATGCCAATTCTCACGAATTCACAATAAGTGGATTTCTAAGTCTCAAAGGTTGTGCAAAAAAGACCTACAAAGCCTCTTCTTGAAAACTAAGGCACCACATGAATGCAAGAAAAAGCCGTTTGATATCACTGCAAAATCACCTATACATTTCAAACCTTGGTGTGTCATTCTGCCCATTCCTGGTCTTTTAAAAATACTGCAATCTTAGGGCTTGGCAAATCCTACCTGATTAGAAAAGTCTAGCTATTGAAGCATGATACTATGACAAAATGAATGCTCTTGAATGCTCACGTGTCCATGCAGAGACCACCTGTGATGAGGCTCGGTATGGTCCCGCCAATGTTGTAACTTCCAGAAAGTACTGTGTGCCAGGAAGAAGGTCCTCAAAAGTGAAATTCTGTGTGCCTGGTCCAATTGTGATGTTCCTCTGCAGTGGCTGGTGCTCCTGGCTGTAGAATCGCAGAAAGAACTGGTCTCTGTCACCTGAAGGTAGGCTCCAAGAGGCAACAAGACTGGAGGACCACCTACTACTGGCTAGTGTCAACCCTGGGGGAACCAAGGGATCTGAAATAAAATGGATTTCTCAGTTACTGATTAGGGTCCTGGAAGGAGAGAACTGTAAAGAAAAAGAGGTGAAAACAGAAGTCGTTGGTGAAGTGTTCTACTGCAATGTTTCTCAACCTTTCTTACATCCAACCAACCACTCTAATGCGAGTCTCGCCATGGTAGACCTCTTCTTCCAAGAAGGACATTTGTCCATTTAGAATCATTTTGTTATTATTCTATCATTTACAATGTGTACTGTTTAGGATTAGGAGAAAAAGACTGTCCAAACTACTGCTAGTATGCCAGAAGAATACAGAAGGATAATGCATGGCAAATGGAGTTGGTAGGAGATGGCACATCCTACTTACAAGAACTCACAAGGACTTACATGATCTTAGCAACTGTTATTGAAATCACACCTAGACTATTTCTGCATCTCACCCATGGTACATGATGTTCTGTCAGTGGTACATCATGTACATTGGTGGAGAACTACTGTGTTTCAAGAAAAAAATACCTGTAGGCTTGCTTTGGGCATCAGGATTTGAAAGTAATTAGGGATTTTTATATATGTTTTTCTAGACAAATATGTATAAATCGATCAAATCAGAGTGCATTCCTATGGCCGTTCAGATCTGACACGGTGCCCCCTGTTTTGTCTTGGCTTTTTGGAGGCAGGTTAGGTCAGAAGTAGCTCATTTCTATTGTTAAGCATTTGTCAGTATTTATTGAACTACTGTATGGGACCTGATAAACTGGAGTGTAGTCAAGAGACCAGGAGAAGTGGATATCTGGATTTCCCTGAGCAACTCATGAGCAGCATTCACAAAAATGTGGTTGTTCCTGAAAATGGCATACTTACATGTCCAGCCACTAACAATCCGGGCAAGAGATTGGTATGGCCCAGCCACTCCTACCATCTTCAGTGTGTACTGACGTCCAGGGACGAGCCCTTCAAAGCTGACATTGGCCCTCGGTTTCTCCTCTGACACTGTCACATTCTTGAGCCTCAACTGGGACTTGGTTTCTAAGAGAATGCCTACGTAGTGGCCTCTGATTCCAGAGTAACTCCTCCACGAAGCACGCAGTGACCTTGTCCTGTGGCCATCATTGCTGAGGCTCAGCTGCTCTGGAGGCAAAGGATCTGAAAAGAGAAGTTTGGGGTCACCTTTTGGCATGTTTTGGTATGATGGGACAGTACTTGAATGGTTTCATGGTTAAATTTGCCTCTACTTGTTTTTATGGGTTTATGGAGTTTGTACGGCACCTTGAGCACCACTCTGTAGTGAAAAGGTGGTACGTAATTGTGAAATGACAACAACACTAGCAACATCTTTGGGAACCCTACTGGGTTGCCTCAAGTTGGAAGTGACTTGACAGCATACAACAAAGTTTAGTCTGAAGGGGGTGTTTCAACAATGGTGGTTCTGCAAAATAACCTTTAATTACACTGGTACTAAAAAGATATATTACCTCAGCACAGATTTATCTTGCTTATACTGTATTCAAGTCCGTGGAATAAATTGGTGCCTTGGTGCCCCATGGCAAAGAATGGCACTTCCCCATTCCCTATTCTAACCATCTGGGCAACCAAATTTTACTTTAACACTGGCAAAACTGACAATGATACACTATTCTTCCCTGCACCCATGGCCTGTGAATTAGACCCAGGGCAGACCACAACCTATATAATTCAATCTACTCCTTGTCCCTTCATTTCTGTTGCCAATTATCTCCCTGTGCCAAATGGCAGGGCTGGCTGTATCTGTGACTGATTTTAAAAAGCAAAAAAAACTCTGCTTTAATCCATGTGCTAACATACTCTGTTTCCCTGTCACCCTCTAGCAGTAAACTGCATATGGCTTCTTGAATCTCTCAAGAATAAACCTCAAATTAAGGAAAATGCAAATTTCCTGATACGTAGCATAACTGCCAGACACAGGATTCTTTTCAAGGACCATCAGACTAGCAAACGAGGCCTGTGTTGACCTTTAAATGACCAGTCACAGAACAAATTAAGTGAATTTGAAAAAAGGCAGATTGATGCTATCTCAAAAGAGGATAGTCAAATATCTTTTATTACTTCCGAGACCTTCACTTCTAATGACATGCCAACTGTATCATCCAGTTCCAGCCTAAGTATTATATAAACAAGAACTCTTGACAAATGTGGCTTTTTCTTTCATCCCAGTGTCATAATGTTAGGATGGGAAATTTTCCTTTATTTGCCATCTCCAGGTCTGGGCCTGGCAGCTCTATTTGTAAGAGAATATTGCGTGGCAGAACATTCTTCTTGCCCTGGCACTCACACGTCCAGTTGCTCAGGCGGAAGGGTGCTGAGATATAGGGCCCAGCAATTGTGCAGACCTCCAAAGCATAGTGGGTGCCTGGGCTTAATCCTTCAAAGTGCAGGCTGGAGTAGTTCTTTGGCACTGATTTGTTTTGCACCATCATGGGGGGCTCCATGGTAGACAGTGAGACCACAAAGCCCATCCCAGCTGCCATTTGCCAGTGGGCATGAAGCATATGGGCACTTCCGAGGCTCGATAAGCTCCCACCTGACGGAGCTATGGGCACTGGAAGGAAAGAAGGAAGGGAGACAGAAAATGATGGACAAGTCTGTAGATAAGCAAGGCAATGTGCCTTCTTACAGAACTCCATGCAGAAACAAACAAACAAACAAATATGATTTACAGCATATTTGTAAGCAAAGAGCTTTTAAATTTTGCATAATTTCATCCAAGAAGTTGTGTGAAGGATCTGGCTTGTCTCAAAGTACGGAACTTTACAGATGCAGAATGGAAAATGGGTAACAAACAAATCTCACTCTCTCCTCATTCAGGTAGTGATCTTATTAGCCAGTAGATGAGGAAAGCTATCAGAATGAAATAATCTACCTCAGGTAAAGGCTCTGCTCTCTGCTAGCACTTTAACCCAGGCCCCAAAGATCTGATTTATCTCAAACTCTAATAACTGAAACCTCAACCAAGAATAGAGGAGTGTTCTCAGGAAGCCTTTTGCTGTAGGTAGAGCCACTGCATCTGACAGTGAGAAAGGAACCTTTTTACATGACTCTTCAGGCGGCCAGAAAGCAAATTAACAACCCTGACACTGAATATGTTGCATACACTCCTCTCCTAACTAGCATGCCCTTCCAAAAGATTATTGAATTGCCTTCCTCCCCCCCACCCCCGATCCAGGCAAGTCCTGAGCTTTGAGATCATGCTTACATGTCCAGGCAGGGGTGCTCTTTGCAGGTACCTTATGCGGCCCAGCAACAGCTGTCACGCAAGCTGTGTAGTGTCTCCCAGGGCTCAAGTTATGAAAAGTGGCTTGTGTGCGGTTCCCTTCCACTGACATGTTTTTGATGGGTGTGCTGTTATCTCCCTCTTGTAAGGACACCAAATAGAACTCTCTTTCTCCAGCTGGGGAGTTCCAAAGTACTTTCAAAGAGTTATTTCTGCCATAGTTGATTAAGCTCACATTGATTGGCTTCAGAGGGTCTGTGGAAAGATGAAAGGGAGGATCAAAATCCACAGTGAAAGAGTTGCCTGCAATACGTACAGACTGCAAGCCGCTAGGCACACCCTGCATCTCTCTTCCTTCATAACACAGACCCAGATTGTTAATATCTGTGCTTTAGAAATAATCAAGCAATGGATCATGGTGGCTCCTGAAAACCTCAGATACAGACATACTTCAGAGTTGGTTTGGGAACGGGGATGCATGGCAGCCAATGTTATTTCTGAGGCAGGCTTATTTGTAGGAGTTTAAGAGAAACTGGAGGCTGGCAGGCTATAGCTGGTATATTTGCAGCTTTGCCTTGGGGACTGAAGCTCTGGTTTGAGAGCGTGTGTTGTACTAAAAGATATGCCCTTGAAGCATAGCTGTTTGTCTCGTCTTGCATTATTGTTCTTTCAACTTTATTATTATTTGTTATGGTGCTTTATGTAAACCGCCCAGAGTTCCCTTTGAGGAAAATTGGCTGTGGTATACAAATGCAAAAATAAATAAATAAATAAATAAATATGCAAGCAGTTGAGGTTTTAGGGGAGCCATCGCCATAAACCGTTTCTATAGCATTTGTATTGTGTTTTAGAAGGGCTTATCAAAGTTAGTGGAATCTGGTGACATCTGAACCGTCCCATCCTGGGAAAGGAAAAATGTCTGGAAAATAAAGGTGGTTATCCCTATGGGCTGTGACATCCCTGGCCACCTTTCTGGAGCTTCCCTGTTCCCTCTGAGCTAGCTGCAATCCTCAAAGTGACCGAAAGAAGTGATTTTGTAGGGTAGAGTATATTGTTGCAAACTATCCCTCTTGTAATGCAAAGTATTTCAGAGTGGCTTGGTTTTGAATGGTCAATTTAAAGCCATAAGCTTTACAAAAGACCTGCTTCTCATTTGTTGATTTGGTTTGGTCCAGCAGCCTAAATCTTTTGCTCTTGCGGATGGGAGCATGGGGACTGTCATAATAAGTAGCTGAATTTCCAATTTTACTAATGCATTACTATCAATTAGTCAGCATGGGAGAGGAAGAAAATGCTATAAAACAGGGGGGCCTGTCCTTAGAGCAAAATGCATTGCATAGACTGCATGAGCCTCCCAAGTGGTTTTTCATGCTCTCAGTTTTGTCACGGGTTTTGAAGAAAAAAGAAGACCTAAAAAGAAGACCTCAAACTGGTCAATTTTAGGCCAATAAAATTGTCAGCAATTGCCAAGTGACAATGCCAAATGCTTCCTGACATTTTTTTTTTCTTTAGAAACATGTGTGCAACTGGTGGGTCTGAGTCATTTTCAGCCATTAGAATGAGACATTTAAATTAGAAAGTTTGAGATGCTCTGGCTCACAGTGTGTGCTGATACCAGGTTCACAATGACATCTCTATAAAGGCCAACCTATGTAGGGTTTTTTTAAACCTTTCTTTTCCACAGATTCACCTCCATCTTAAAAGAATTTAGAAAAAAATGCATAGAGACCATTTTACAGATGGTGGCTAAATTCTTCATTTTACAGCATCATATTCGAATGCAGCATCAGTTTCTTTCCAACAGCCATATGCAGGATCTGTCACCATACTCACACGTATATGCGGTGATATTGCCAACTTCAACACGGTATGGTCCTGCTGCAGCGCTGACCTCTAGCCAGTAAGGGGTGCCGGGTTGCAGGTGCTGGAAGGTATAGTTTGACAGACCCTTCTTGAGTGACACGGTGGTGACCTCGGCTGTGGTATGGAGGTTGTGGAGAGTGAAGTGCAGCCAATCTGCTCCTTCCATGTCACCCCATGAGGCCATCAAACTGGAAATGGAGCTGTTGCTTGGGAAATTTAGTGCTTTGGGTGCCACAGGAGCTGTTGGGGAAAGAGAGAAAAAACCCTCAAGGTAGATATCACAGGCATTTCCCCCAACCAAATAGCTTGTCTCTGTGGGTGAATTGGCTAACCTTGCCCTAGGGAATCGATTCAAGCTCCCTTCCAGAACAGCAAATTTATAATTTTATCCGACAACTATTTTTAGCCTGATAGTTCACATATAACTGCAGGTGGAACATCCATAGCATAAACCAGGAAATGGCAACTGTGGCCCTCTAGATATCTTTGGCCTCCAGCTCCAATTAAGTTCAATCAACCAAGATTATTAAAGGGTATTAAAAGTGACTCAAAGGAGGGCTACAGTTGCTCAACCCAGCCTTTAAGAGACAGAGAGAGACAGAAATAAATTTTCCTACCTGGTTTGCTGAAGGCCAGTCATACTTTTCACAGACAACCAAGTAAATGGATATTTATAAGCTCTGCATTTGTTGTATGTTAACACCAATGTTAGGGTTTTAGTCTCTGTGTACTCCCCCCCTCCTCTCTGCCCCCAAAGTATGTGAGGTCAAGGTCACAACAACAGAAGCTCATCTGCAGAGCTGTCCCATGACTCCAAACCCCTGCATCACAACAGAAGGGAGCTTTTCCTCTACGAACCCTCAAGCCCAGCATCCGATACCTGTCCACTGTTGCGCACGGGTGCTTGCTTTGTAATTTCCAGCCAGTGTGGTGATTTGTAAGGTATATTCATTGCCTGCTAGAAGCTTCTCAAACCGGAAGGCGGTGATATTTTTGGACACAGTCACATTCCTGACAAGTGCCTGGGATTTTATATGATAAAGGTCCAGCTGATAACCATCTTTTCCACCCGGGGCTTCACGCCAGGATGCCAGTAATACTGAGGGGCTCTCATGGTTTAATATAACATTCTTTACTGGTGAAGGAACTAAAACAAGACAAAACAAGGATTGAAACAGGAGATATACAGTTTCTGGACAAAACTCAAAGTGGAGGTTCTGACCTATAAAAGCCCAAAACAGCTTGGGTCTAAGCCAGTTGTTCCCAATCTGTGGGTCCCCAGATGTTCCTGGACTGCAACTCCCAGAAACCCCTTCCAGCACAGTGAGTGGTGGAAGCTTCTGGAAGTTGGAGTCCAAGAACATTCTGGGGACCCACAGGCTGAGAACCACAGGTCTAAGCCAGTTCAAGGATCATGTCTCCCTTTATGAACCTGCTTGGGTGTTAAGAGTACCACAACAGTTCTTTCTCTTGGCCCCTACACAGGTGCTGCTGGTAGGGACTCAGGAGAAGATCTTCTTTCTTGCTGCTCCCTCCCACATTTCTTCATTAGGGCTAATTCCCAAATACATTTCTATTACTTTGAAACAGAACATTGCAAGGACTTCCAAACAAATCTAACCAGTTACCCTATAGTAGATTTGCAATTTTTTCAGTGTAACCACATTAGGCTTTTAGATTTCTTAATAATGCTGGAAAAAGTTGAAAGCAACAAGAAGAGGGGAAGACCAAATAGGTGATGGACTGACTCAATCAAGAAAACCACAGCTTGAGGCGGTAAGAGCAGATCAAAACTTTGACAATAGGACTGCTTGGAACCCACTAACTCATAGGATCACCATAAGCCACAAACAACTTGATAGTACACAAGAGCAACAAGATTTGAACGAGGAGATGTTTGCTGATATCCTGAAGTGGCTTATTAAGGCAATTCATTATATCAGAAATTCCAACAGGAAGAAGCCAGAACAAATATATCAGAAATTCCAACTGGAAGAAGCCAGAACAAAAAGGGTCACTTGAGCTCTGTTAAGCCATTCATCTAAGAATTGCTCCAAGTGGCAGGCCACTGCATCTTTACCTGCATCCAAGTAATCACATTTAGCCCAATCCTGCCCCCTGAAAGCTGCGCTGGGATGCGCTAAAGTGGGCGGGGTCGCACTTAATTTCCTGTTAACTCCGGAGCTGGTGGGTAAACATTTTTAAGCTCCGGAGCTGGGAGCCATTTGCCCCGGAGTTTAGGGGTCGTGTATAAACGCCCTAAGTTCCCTGAGCACCTTGCCCTCTGAAGATGCCAGCCACCGAGTCTGGCAAAATGTCAGGAAGAAAATCTTCCAAAACACGGCCAAACAGCCCAAAAAACTCACAACAGCTATGTAGCAGAACATGTTACTTGAATGAACAAAAAACCTTATGCTGCTCCTGCAATTAACACTTCTTTAATTTAGGGTGTTTATAAAGGTCTTCTGAAATGAAAAGCCAAAGCTGAGAATAGATAATGGAACAATTCCTGCCCTCATCTACTCACACACACACACACACACACACACACACACACACACACACACACACAAGCTTCTGGAAGTTGTGAACTAAAGTGCATAGTATTGCATAAAAATGGGCCAGGCATACATTTTATTGGACCCAAATGACTGTGGCAGCAAAGGAAAAAAAAGTCAGATGATGTTACATTGGCACTAAACACTAGAAGCTAAACCACAGAAACATCATGTATATATTTAGCTTGAACAACTGAACCTAGAATAGCCAGTATAAAACATCCTTCCATCCCAAAAGCAGATCATAGTGATGCCATGTGATACACCACAAGAAAAAAAATCCTGAAGATGCACTATGCTTTTATAACTTGAAACAAGTTTATATTTTTCAGATTTTGAAATGGATAATGTTACTTACCTATCATTTCCTTTCACTTGTTACGGGTAGCTTTGACAATTTAACAGCATCATCAAATCATGCACAAGCATCCTAAATGACACATTTATCTCACAGCTACTGAGACGCTAACACTGATCTTGATTGCTTCCTGTCTCATTGAGTTCTCATCTGAATAAAACAGAAATAGAAGTGCTGGATAGCTCATCTGGCTGTAAAACCACAGGTTGGAAGTTTGATTCCCCACTGTGCCTCTTTGACAGGGGTTGGACCTAGTGATCCACAGGGTCTCCTCCAGTTCTGCATGATGATGGTGATGCTGACAATGATGGGGATTTCCCGATTTTGGGAAGGATACCAAGGAAGGACATGACTTGGTGGTCCATTTTCAAAGACTAGTGGAATCCAGTAGATTCTGATACTGAGCTTCAGTTGATAAGTCAGCTGTGGACTTTTTCATGATAGGGACAGCCTGTGATCATCCACAGTGGATTAGAATAAGCCACTACATGTGGACAACCCACAAAACAGCATGGAAGCTTCAATGGGTATCATAACCAGGCTAGTTTATTTTGTTGGAACCACTGATAACTCACGACTGGCATAAAGAGGAATTCTGCAGTTCATGAGCTGCTGGAGGATGCAGCTGTGTTTCACTGGTTCTGGAGGAACAAAGCTTCACTGGCTGTTTCCTACTGAGCTCCATTCAAAATCCCATGACTTAACTTCAAAGCCTAAAATGAATTAGTTACCTAAAAGAGAAACTGAGAAAAAAAGTACAAAACAGCATGGCATGCTTTTCCCACGTACTTGTCTGTCCAGCGAGTTTCTTGGTGGAGTTCCGTGAGCAGGTGAGCAGAGCAGTGACTTCAGCTGTGTATCTTGTCCCAGGAAGCAACTCCTGGAAGCTAAAGCTGGTAGCACTGGGCCCGGCAGATCCATTTTGCAGCAGAGTGCTTCTCTCTGGGTTGTAAAGACTTAATGAGAAACCTTGGACATCTCCCAAGGGTTTGTCCCAGGTCAAGAAAAGAGCGTTAGAGCGGTTGTGGTTGGTGACATGCACATTTGTGAGGGATCCTATGGAAGACAGAAAGAAAGGTGCTCAGCAACTGTATCTGGTGTCATTGTCCCTTGCCCCCAAAGACCTATTCTATGCCTGAGATACACCCATGTCCCTATGATCTGATTAAAGGAGTGGGAAAATGTGGTCCTCCAAATGTTTTAGTCTACAATTCTCACATTTTTTGACATCAGCCATGCTTTTTAGGATTTCTGGGTTCAGAACATCTCAGTGACAAAAGGTTCCCCATCCATCCAGGCCAATGGGATGGAGACCTTTTTAAAAAGTCCCACCAGCATATTAGCAATGTGCACTTCACCATCAACCTGAGTCTGAACCTCCATCTCTGATAGTTGCTTCTAGGACCTGATGATGCAGAAGGGAGAAACTTATTGTCTGAGAATTCTTTTTACATGCATCTAGATCCCGGGCAGAGCATACAGCATAATTCATTGCACAGTCGAGCTCTTTAATACAGTCACATTTGTTCCAGATCCTTAGACAGAAGCTAAGCCTGGGTTACATCATGTATTTTTTCTGAAACAAAAATACACTCCCAACAGATTTATAAAGCCACAGAAATACTCCCTGCAGGACAGTCTAAGAAAATGAAAGACAACATTTCTTGTCACCTGTTGGTCCCAAGTAAAATCATTCTGATATATAACATGCAGCAATTATAAGCAGTTGGTGTTCTTCTAGATGGAAGAATACAAATTCCATCATCCTCAATTACTTGCTATGGGGGCTGGAGCTAACAGGAGTTATCATTCTTAATCTATGATCTAACTGAGTACAGACTATGCTAAGTGGCAATATTTATCACAGCTTTTCTGTAATACATGCTGAGACATTCCTCGACTTGATAAGAAAGCAAGATTGCCATGGCTGGAATTTTTTTAATCTCACATGAGTCACAGTTTGATTTCTTCTCCGATTGGTGTTTGGGGGGTAAACTGGACTTCATTTGCAAGTCTGACTTCTCAGTCACAAATGTCTGCCTAATTCACCTCTCTGGAAAACTTACTACTGTTTCAGCTCTAATGATGAGTTTTCTGAAGCATTCAGTTTGGCTTTCCCATCAAAAATAGTCCAGTAGTCTGCAATACATCTAGCCATCCCTTGGACACAGCAACATAAGGTATCAATATGATGCTACACAACAATATCAACTATACATTTACACTTGGCTTTGCATCAACAGGGAATCTAAATTTTCTTCATTTCTTTGCAAATAGAACAGGGACTATTCAGCAGGAATTCAAAGCTAGACAGGTAGTAGGGGAATGTAAAATAAAGACACAGCCTCTTTTTTCCCTGTTCCCTTTCCCATTCCTCTTCTACACTGCCTTTTTGTCATTATCATACCAACCCTGAAAACTTGCACATAACTGCTTTTTTTAAAATGCTGTTTTAGTAAAGGAATCATTAAAAGGTGGACTTTGGAATTAGTCAGACCATCACTGATCAGAATCCAAGTGAATATTTATACCTGCATACATGCACAAACATAACTTAAACAACCACTAATTAATGAGTCCCCAGTTGAAGTCATATGCTGAGTCCAGCAACTTGCACACAACTAGGAATTTAGATGGGGATTTGTTAATTCAAGGTTATTCACTGTAATGAGTTATAATAACTCACTTACGTATTCATAAATATTCATATGGATCCTGGCCATTATTCATACTTTTGCCTCTCTCTGCCCATATATTGCTACTTGAGAAATGCCCTCCAACCATGTGAAGAAGTGAACTATAATAAATGAAAACTTAAGCTACAATGAATGCTGATGCTGTGTTAAGATTTGTGAAGATAGCTGTGATCTTTGATAAAGACATAAGAACATAAGAAGAGCCTTGCTGGAACACACCCATCCAGTCCAGCATTCTGTCTCACACAGTGGCTCACCATTTGCTTCAGGGTATTCCCAAGCTTATGATTCCCTGCAAATGGCTTTTAGAGTTATCCTGCTGATCTCTCCAACCTGGAGGTTGTCCTTAGGCAGTGGGATAGATACCTGGGATAGTTTGTCCAGATGAAGGAGTGGTTTCATCATTACCAGTTTTAAAGCAAATCTCGCCCTTTATTTAAAGCCTATGACCTTAATATTTCATACTGGAAGCAAAGACCTTATTTGTTGCACTACCTCTCAATTAGAAATATATCTGATTTCGGGTTGCTTGCAAAACCTCCTTACAATCTGTGTTACTTTTATATATGTACATGCAAGCCTTGCAAATGTATTCTTGGTTATTTGTGCTATGCTAATCTACTTGGTAACTCTGCCTACTGCAATTACAGGTTGTGCAAACATTGTCCCTATTAATTAATAGAATTTACAGAATTTGCTTTTATTTGGTGCCAGGATGAGTTACTTTTGCTCATGCTTTCTGAGCTGTTCTGCACAATCATGTTCCTATATAGTAAATGGGCACTTGTTTTTTATTTCCTGAAGCCCTTCTGAGGTATCATATGTTCCAAATACCGGTTGTGCAATATTTTCTGAGGAATAGATGCTTATGCTCTACATTACCTTGTTTCAGTGATATTGCCTGAAAAACCAGTAACTGAGAAAGTTCTGTCAGCATTTGCTCAGACACTTATTCGTTCCAGATGAAACTGAGCCTTTGTTTCCAAAAGTGAACTGAAATTTTTTAACAATTTATTTTTTGCTTAACAGACCTGTTGAATTCTTCTCATTCCAGTATGTCTAGATATCTAGGGAACCACAATCATTGGGTTGTTAATCATTTCCCTTCCTACTTTGTAGTGGCCTTAGCCTGCACATTAATTATTACAAGAGTGAATAACTTCTGCCATCAGGGAGACATTGCTGACCTCCCCTAAGCAGCCATTGAACACATATGGCCAACAAATTTGACCGCAGCTTGTATTCTGCCATGGCAGTTATCACTAATAGTTGGTGCTCACAAAAAACCAGTTGGAATGGTGACAGCTTTCTATATTTTAGGAAGGTATGTTGTACCTTTGCATGGCTGTCTGCCATACAGAAAGAAGGAAGTACAGGTCAAGTAGCCAGATGTTAGGGAAGCTACCTGGCACATCACTTAGAATGAATTGTAGGCAAAGATGTACAGCACTATCTGAAAGCATTTTCAATTGTGCAAAGCCAACACCTAGCCCTGTCCACTGCAGCTCCTTCTGCCCCAGAAAATGTGCTCATGAACATGAGGGCCCTCTGGAACAACAGTGGATTTGGCACCAAGGCGCTCTGCGCTCACCCTCTCCATTCCATGCAGCTTTCATGAAGACTACACAGGACTGGGGGGGGAAAGGAGAAATCTCATCCTCCGCAAGCAAAACCCCAAAACTTCCCTTCTTGCTAAAGAAATGAAAGTTAGAATGATAGGAAGAATCCTCCTATCTCTTTATCAGACCTTTAGGTCTCCATTTCCTTCTCTCTGGGGAAATCATTCCAGAAAATTTTGTGTTCACAGAAATTTTCATGCCATTCTTGCAAAGTTGTTATTCCAGTACTCTTGTACTTTTGCTGGCTTCCCCATTCAGGGATTGCAGAGAGGAGAATATCTCACCTTTCACATCAGACATACCTTCCAATCTTTGCCAGTCTGTTTGGTTGCATCTGTCATCCTGCAAGATTGAAATAAACACAATCTTTAAGATTTCTTGACATATCAAGGGCCAGAAAAAGCGTGCCCTCTGATTCTGAAATATGGACAAAGTGAAGGCAGCCTCAGTGCTTTGATGCTACACTCTCCCGGGCCGTTGTTGTCTTTTTTGTCGATGTCTAGAAACAGATGTTGCCAACTGCTGGCTGGCCACAGAAGCCTTTTAATAGGTCCGTGGCAATCAGGACTCAGCCACAAGGTGGGCTTAGTGCTGTGATGTTAAACCAGAAGTGTGGGGAAATGTTATGCATGGAAAAGGGAGCATCTACATGAGGTACTTGCTGACCTGGCTATTTCCTGGTTTGCTATTTGAACCAGCAAGGATTGCCAAGTGAACCAATATAGCCTTTGTACACCTTGTACATACAGTCTAAGCTACAGCCAGAGCCGGTCCTGTCATGAGGCAAAGAGAGGCAGATGCCTGAAGAAGCAGATTTGGGGTATCAGGAAAGCCCAGGAAAGTATTAGTTATTAAAATTTGTATAGCATTTTTATTTCCAAAGATGTTGGCACGCATAGCCGAGCCCAGTCTTTTGTTCAGTGGGACTCCATTTGTTTTGCTTTCCATCGGCATCCAGATTTCTTTACAATGTTCCTTTGTATCAACGTTCGGGTCGTTATGGTGCACTGGCCATGAACTCCTTGTCTCTACCCACTTGGTCTCTTGCCAGGAAAGGGGTGCCGAAGGAAATTCATAGGACTCAGCTGCAAATTACATCTAATCACACTCCCCTCAGAAGCGTGTGTGTGTGTTAGTCTACTAGTTTTTACCAAAAGCAGCTTTGAGAGAGATTCCAGATATAAATGGAAGAATGACAGAGGACAGGACTGCTTAACCCTTTCACCTTTGACTGTTCTCTCTCTCTCTCTCTCTCTCTCTCTCTCTCTCTCTCTCTCTCTCTCTCTCTCTCTTGACAATTCCTGAGGGCAATACAAAGATAACTAACCCCTCTATTATTTATTTATTATTTATTTATTAAAAATATTTATGTCCTATCTTTCTTCTCAAGAGATCCAAAGGCAGCATACAACATTAAAACAAATAATAATAAAAGCTAACCCCCACACTAAATAATTATAGTACTGTATTTTTAAAAGCAAGAATTAAATTGATCTCAATGAAAGAATATTGATTCAAAGTGCCCAAAGAACGCTATAGCTATAGTGACTTCTAGGAACCACCAGAGATGATGACAAATCGATCGGAGAATGAGGTGTCATATGAAAGCAGGTTTTTTCTTTGTCCTGAAGGTACCTCCAACAATATCATTGAGAGTTCAAGAGCCGTCATGTGGAGACAAGTCATACTTTTAGACTTCCACTGCTTTCTTAGCAGGAAGGAAGGAGGAACACTAACCCAAAATAAAACCAGAATCAGGGTAAATGTTTACCTCTTCAAGGTTTCAAATGTTGGCAGATTCTACAGGTGGAATGGAAGTTTGGAATGCTAACAGGCAAATTCCAATGCTGTGGAACATCCTCCCCTCTACTAGGCTCCCTCTTGCTCCAGTCCATTTTTTAGGGTGGGGGTTGTCACATAACTAAGCTCCCTTGAGGAATCACCTGCCTGGCTGAATGGTCCTTCCTCTTGTTGGAGCCAGATCCCAAAAACGATGTAAAACACCACCGACATTTCCTCAAAATGTCTTGCATCAGGATAGAAGGAAATTCACCCTTGCTGGATGTAGAGCATAGAGCTCTGTTTCTGACAAGTTAGTTTGCATCTGATTAGCATTCAGTCATTGCAGTCAGAAAAGCATGCATAAACCCAGAGGGAAGGGCAGAAAACCTCCCAGGTAGGACCAGAATTGCAGGGCAAGAAGTATAATAATATACCACATTCCTGCATTTCCATCAGATTCACTAACAGATTGGAAACTGAGTTTTTTTTTTTTTTAAGTCAGATGGGTGAAGGCTTCCTGAGACAAAGGTATGAGCAGAGGCACAAAAAAATCATTCACTTGGAGTTGGGATTATTACTTGTAATCACTTTTTAATGACCATCTGTTGACCAACCTTGAAGCAGGTGGGGCCAAGGGGACAACCAGAGAGCATCATTCTCTGTTGGTATTGTGAGAGATGCCACATGGCCTATTCCAAGGTCCCTAAAGTAGGCTGCTAATTGGTGTCGTGGGCTCTGCAGCCTCATCACCAGCATTAAGAGTCTATGTCATTAATAAGAGTCTATGTCCAGTCCTGTAAGCTTCTGTACAAGGAGCAGGAAAAGTATACCGCCTCTCGTTTTGCCTCAAAATACCTTCAGACAACGCTGCATCCAGATAAGGTTCCTTATCCTGCCCCTTTTAACCTACTCCATCAATACAAGATACCATGGTCTCATCTGAGGGAGAGAGTAGGAGATGAGTGGGGAAATAACTGATCGGCAGTAATGGCTTAAAGTGTAATTTAGCGTTGCTGTAAGAGACCAGGAGCAAGGCTGCCATCCCTCAGCAGAGGAAGGACAGGCCAGTGGGTTGTAACTTGAGGAAGCCACCATCCACTGCTAGCAAGAAAAATATGTGAGGAAGGCGATGAGACTGACTTACCTCAATAGAGCTTTGGGGATGTGCCAGCAGGAGTGCCCAAACCATGGGCGGCAGCAGGAGCGGCCGCATCTGATGTACAGCAGGCTGAGGAGAGGGAGAAGAAGCAGGGAGGTAGATGCACAGCAAAGTTAGTCTTCTTTTAATGGGAGCTTCCGTCCCTCATTCAGTTGTCCCTCCAGCAACTCCCGCAGACTTCCCACATTCCCGGCTGACCTCAGGGCTCTGGCATGCAGAGATGCCAGCTACACAAGGCAGCTTGCTGGGGGGTTTCAGAGGTGTTGGCGTGTGCCTAGTGAGTGTGTCTGTTCTCGAGAGAACCTGTGTACCTCTGTGAATGGACTGAGTAACTGAGTGAGTGAGTGAGTGTGTGAGTGTGTGTGAGAGAGACTGTACTTCTAAATGTGAGGGGGAACATCTACGGCTCCCTGTGTGCAAGAGAGACGGTACGTGTACGGCTGTGTATGCGATCAAGCCTTGCCAGCACTGTTCCTCTATGTGGGAGTGTCTGTTTCTATGGGTGTGTATCTCCGAGAGGCTGTCTCTGGCCCTGGCATTTGGAGCTACTCGCTCTTCAGTTTGTTGAAGCTGACAAAAGTTGCCGGGGAGTGACTGGGGGAGGTTTGTTCTTCTTGCACTGAGGCAGCAGGAGAGCAGCCGCCGCCGAAAAAGGAGGACACAGTGGAGCAAATCTGCTCAGACAAGCCACAAATGTGTATAAAAGCAGAATCCCATTCTCTCTCTCTCTCTCTCTCTCTCTCTCTGTTTCCTAAGAACAAAAGCACAAGCAGCACTCCCTCACCAACTAGTCATCTTTCTCTATTCCAGAAAGCTGAAAAGTTCAGAACAAAAACTCGTCCCCATGGAGTTTCAAGATGAGTGAGACCTAAGGCTGAGCCAGGCTGCGGATAGAAAAAGCAGCTGATGTAACTGCTTTTCATAACATTGGAGTGGAAAGTACTTTTGTGGTACTTGTTAGAGGCTTTAGGTCAGCCTCTAGACTCATTATGGAGCCCTACGTTACTAGACCAATAAAATCTTTCAAGCTAGGTAACATATTCACGTCCAGCTGTTGGCAGGATTTAAACCTCATATGATGAGACTGTCGTCTAAACTAACATCTATTTCCTGGAGGAATTGTTCCGACACTGCCGAAAGCTCCAGAGTATCACAATGAAGCATTTTTGGAAGCAGATGTCGTAAAAACTCTTGAGTATTACACGCTGGCAAGCAGATTTCAAAAGTTATTTGCCTACAAGGCTTTTCTTGAAAGAAAATAGAAGCAATAAAAGAAAGCGATAAAGGCAACCTTTCTTTTTAAGGGCTTTTTAAAAGGTTATGGCATGGACCTTTTTCTAGGATAAAGATTGTAGGATCATGATGATGGTGGTGATGTCCTCCTAAGCCGCTTCAGACATGGCAACTAAACTTTTTCAGGGGGTTTCCAGGTAGAGACTATTCAGAAGTGGCTCCGCATTGCCTCGGGGCTGTGCAGCTTGCCCAAGGCCACACTGACTGCCTTTGCCTGCAGGGGTCTCAGTGGGGAACTGAACTCCCCCAACCTCTGGCTCTGCAGTCAGAGATCCCTCGACCACTTGAGCTCTCCCACCAGCTGCGGAGAAGTAAAGATCTGGCAAAACCTTTACAGAGAGTTCTTATGCAAGTGGAGTGAGGAAGTCTATGGAGTTTATGGGTCCGGACTGATTCGACAGGAAATAAATATATAATGACAGCAAATGCTAAGCATCTGCACATTTTCTCTCTCTTTTTATATTCTTAAGTAAGGGTCCAGATTGAACCCATGAGGAACAGGCAAGAAAGAGTTAAAACCAGGTTTTAAAACTAAATCTGCCCCTCCAGATTAAAAAAATCCAATCAGCACCAAAATGATTGACTGATAAGCCTACCAATGTCAAACAAAATGACATCAGTTATGGGGGGGGGAGGAAAACGGAAAAAAAAATAAACTACATTTATTGCATTTATGAGAAGTCAGATAATATAATGGCTAAAGGTATTTGTTTCATTTTTGGCACGGTCAAAGCAGACATGATATTGCTTGCCCGAATGTAAATTGAGGCACACATTTTTAGCTATGGAAATCGTAGTTGCAGGAAAGCCTGAGCATCCTTGAAGCTACGGAGGAGGGGAAGTTGAAGTCATTCTTTCCCACTGGACTTGCAGTACACATGTGCTTTTGAAAGCTATCTGAAAAGCCTCGTGTGTCTACTTACACATTCTCTAGGTGATAAAACACTACTCTATGCCCCTTGAAGTAAGGCTAAAACATTTCATGAAGAATAGCCAAAGTACTTATGAGTCATGACTTCTGCCTATTAATTAAAGACATTGAGCTGCGTGACTTACTCCTTCTATCTGAAAAAGTCTAATTCTGCACCTTGTGCATTGTACCCACTTAAAATACCCTTCAGAGTTCATTCTCTGAAACAGGCCAGCCGTCTGCATTCAATTACACAAGCACTGTGGCCTGCCATAATGTTTGGTGATTGCTCACCAATCCATCCATCAAAATCAAGAAGCGTTTTTTTCAGCTTCTGGAAACTGTCGTATGTGCATGATGAGTTGCACTTAGCTCACTGGGCTACGCATTGTGTAGATATACCACTAAAAGACCTTCCTTGTGTTATCTGGAACTGGAAAGGAATTTCTTTGGGGTGAGATGGGGAAACATACTGTACTACATTTTCTTCATTTCCCAAAAGTAACTGGGGTATGAAGAAATCCCAGTAATTGTCTCATGGTTGTTGAGACACACAATATTTGTGTCTCCAGCACATCTTCTGTCAAGGATTCTGTATTTTATCCAAAAAGTCTCTGTATCAAACTAGTGACTTTCCCTTTCTGAAGCTGAACTCATATGCACAGCTCATACTAAAGAGGCCAACAATCCATCTATTGTTTTGCATTCAAAATTCCATGCAACAAGGCAGCAGCTGTTGTAGTTTTGCATAATTTGCAGAATCTGTGCAAAATAGTTCTTGCAAAAAAAGCAGGGTATGCAGTATATGAACTCGAAAAAAAAGTTATTTGCTCTTCTGCCCCAACTCAAAGCAAAATTCTCAACAGAATTTGTCACTGGAGAGTGTCAGTATTTTTTCTTGCCCTGTTCAATCACATTTTAAGGGTGTTGGCTAGGGTTTTTCTTTTACCTTTGGAGTCTGCAGGGTGGAGAACGTGCCTGTAAGAGGTGGAGGACATGCCTGCCAATAAGATACGAACTGCTTTGTTTATGCTCAGCTTAGCTGAAATCTAATTCCTGTTTACAGTTTTCTATGGCAAGGAGGGATCATTGGGTTGACATTAAGGGTCGAATTTTCTGTGGGAGGCTGAATAGAAATTACCAGGTCAAGGCAGAAGATTACATAAAGGGACAATTACTACTATTCCCAAGCGGCAGGACCTAGGTGGGAGAGTCTGCTTCAGGTTATACATCCTTGTCCTGTATTGGTTGTAGGGTATGGATCAGTAGTAGAAATCGTGTTTTGCACACCAAAGGTGCCAGTTCTAGTCTTTGGGATCTCCATATAAGTCTAGGAAACACATCTACCTGAAAAGATAGGGACCTATAACCA
This sequence comes from Phrynocephalus forsythii, assembly GCA_029282475.1. Classification (NCBI taxonomy): domain Eukaryota; kingdom Metazoa; phylum Chordata; class Lepidosauria; order Squamata; family Agamidae; genus Phrynocephalus; species Phrynocephalus forsythii. Next base: position 88,123,360 of record JAPFRF010000005.1, on the reverse strand, counting down.
CTAGTTCAGGCATGTTCAAACTTCGGCCCTCCAGATGTTTTGGACCACAACTCCCACAGTCCTTTGCCATTGGAAATACAGGCTTGGAATTCTGGGAGCTGTGGTCCAAAACATCAGGAGGGCCGAAGTTTGGACATGCCTGCACTAGTTGAAAAACCAGTTTTCAAAAATGTCCAACCTGAGACCTACGTTCAGCACACAAACATGCTATTTGTTGCCCACTGTTATCCTGTATTTTTTGGAAAATCTGGGTTGTGTTATTTGTTCAATCCACCGTACATAAAGCTGCAGTTCAGTAACTGTGAAGATCATGATACACCAGAGGAAAGCTAATGGTGCAGTGCGCAGTCTAATGTTGTAGAGAGTGAGGGTGTGTCCAGACTGGCCATTATGTGTGGGTTGGATCAGGCTACAAAGGGTGCGTTGAGGTTGAGGGTGAGCAAATGCCTCTTTGCAGCCCTATCTACTGTCAATTAAGCATTTCCCCTGATCAACTATGGAAGGTGGTGGTGGAGGGAGTAAAATTATTTGTTTACATCTTCTTGATTATCATTGATGCAATAAATCCCATGTGTATGTGAGCTGTGACATGTCTTTGGAAGGACTGGGACAATAAAAACACCTCCCTCCCTTTATTTAGGATGCAGCCTAAAAACATCCAAGCTCTGAGCCTCAAAACTGCCTGGATATTTTCCATGTTGCCAAGGACCTTACATCTAAGAAATAACTCCTGGCAAATCCATCTTTTGCCATGTTATAACCTATTGGTACTGCCCTGAGGAATAATTTATTAATTTTCTAGTAGCCTAAAGGTATCACCTGTTCCAGTTTTGTATTTGGTTTAAATTAAAAATTTGATGTTTGCCTGTCTGTGTATTGTCAAACGAGAAAGTATCTGCAGCTGCAGTTTGATTTGATTTGATTTGATTTATTTAGCTTGTATGCCGCCCACTACCCAAAGGTCTCTGGGCGGCTCACAATAAGAATAAACAGTTAAAACATCAAATACAATAAAATTAAAACAATAAAACATGTAGATGCAATAAATACAATACATTAAAAACACACCACTAAAATTGCCATCAGGGCCCACAATCATTAGTTAAAAAATTTTTTTGGAATAAAATGTTAGCAACGTCGGTGCCAGGCGAGTCTCATATGGGAGGGTATTCCATAGTCTGGGGGCAGTCAGCAACATACAGTGATGATCTAGCAGACATTTTTTTATAAAATTACTCTCCCTGGCTTTCAGCAGATGATCAAGGTAAGTGATCCACTTCAGATATCCTGAAGCAGTCCATAAACTGCTTCAGAATACCAGAAATTGGCATTGAAAGGAGCAATAAGTGGTTTCTAAAATCATGGCATGGCAGGCTTTGCCCTGTGCCTGCACATTTTCACACTTGCAGCTGGAGTTGTGGTGTTATTTTCAATTCTTGTTTCTCTGAATCAGAGCACTACATCAATATTGCAGATAGGGGAAAAGCAGGTTAGATAGCAAAGTGATTTTTGTTTTTTGTTTTTTGGTTTTTATTTTTTTATTTTTCGCATCTTGACACATGCACATTGAGACACACAGGTGGGGAGAAGGAGAAAAGAAAGGGAACCAGCAGGGTTGGTGAAAGGGAAAGTACTTGAACTGGCAAAGAGAAAATGACCAGAGATTTTGTCGAGATTGGAAGCTTCTAGGCTTGCAAAACAGGGAGTGTTTTTCCCCACCCATTTTTTCTGATTCTCGTCATCTTTGATTGAAAGCAGGAAGAATGGAGGGTGTGGGGAGAGCACAGAGGTCCTGACACAGGTGAGCACTCATGCCTCTCACAGCCACTCACCTCTGCCAGTGTTATTTTAAACATTTGTTTTATGCTTTCTTTCTCTCAGAGTGGGATAGTGCTACATCAAGATTGCAGATATATATAAAATTTAAAAAAGATCCCACTGCAGGGGTTCCTGGCACCCACATCTTGACAAACCCCAGGGACATAATTTACATTAACAGAGGTGTTCATATATGGTGAAATGATACAAAATGAATCAATTACACAAGTGTGTTAAAATGAATGACCATCTCATGGGTCATGGAAGTACCTTAATTTCCAACAACAACAACAACAATGTTGGAATTTAACAACTTTCTTAAGCTACCTTTAAGGACTTTTGAGTGGAAGGGACCTTATTGAGATGGGATGACTGTCAATCAATTCAGCAGCAATCAATTTGTTCCCTCTTTGCCTCTGATTTTGAAAAATCCATACCTTTCTACTTAAGAGTTCTTTCCCTTCTCTTTTTCAATGAGACAGTCTGTATGTTTGTTTACAGTTTGTCAACAATGTATCCAATCAATCATGCTGTCAGTATGAAACTCATAAGTATGCAGCTATGAATCAGTTAAACTTTTTGTTCACATAATCACTCATTTTTTCTACACTATGCTATTTTTAATTTATTCAGAACTGTGAGTAAATGGAATATTTTATTCTTCCCCTTACAACTGTGTCTGAGCAACCTCTTAAGACAGTAAGTGCCAGTTGATGAGCACCAAGCAATAAAGGGTGATGAGCTTTGAGAAATCTTGAAGCTAATTCTGCTTTGTAGGTCCCTGAACTTTTTTCTGCTGTGTAGCTAGAAAGCGTAAACCACAAAATTATACACTCTGCCCAGTAAAAACATGCATCTGAACAACAACAACAACAACAACAAACAACAACAACAACAACAACAACAATCCATGCTTCCCCATATATTGTGAAGTCGGAATTTTAAAAATCATTTGAGTCAAGAAAGGGGGTTATTAAGACATGTAACCATGTCCTTGCATGTTACTAAACCACATAAATACACATGAGTAAACTGGGAAACGTTGCTCGTGTCATGAGTAAACTGGGGACACCGGTGGTCCAAATACCTGTCTGGACCCTTCTCATAGGAGAACAAAAACCTCCAGTGTGATTGGCAGGATTAATCAAGTGACAGGTAAAATAAAATAAAATATAGACCATACAGAAGAATGCAAACTGGACAGCTCCAAATTCCCTTCCCTGAATGAGCCCTAAATCTCAGGCTGGAGCAGACAGTACTTTAAAAGTCTTCCTTATCTGGGCTAGAATTGTGGACAATTTTAAGTTGCTCATGGTCCTCCTCCTCCACCACCACCACCAGCACCACCGCCGCCGCCGCCACCACCCACGGCTGTTTTATGCATTCTGATGTACTGTTTCGCTTTCAGAGCCTTCGGGGCCAGAAAAAGAGGAAAACAAAAACAACTTTTGGCACTGTATTAGGGCTCGATGTAAAACAACATTGTATCCTCCCCTGGATTGTGCTGTTGACAAAATGGGAACTTGTGTTGTTGTTTTTTCACACTTCATTACTTGGGCACCATTGTGCAGGGGTCAGAAGGAATCGCCCTCAAGGAGTTGCAAAAAGAAGCCAAGGGGTTTGCTTGGAAAGAGGAAACCCAAATGGCAGCAGTTGGTGCAATTGTTCAAGAGTGCGGCCGGCCGGGTGTTCTTTGCACTTTGCTTTTTCTGCCAGGCAATGGGAAACTGGAAGCGTCCTTTGTTCGGGGTGGGGGTGGGGGGTGGGAGGGGAACAAAAGAACTTGTCATTGGCTAGAAAGCAGAAGGGAAAAAGCCAGCTGGCTCAGGATGGGAAGCTGTTGGGAAAGACTGGTTTCCTGGCGGCTATGGCTGTGAGCTGCCCAGATCGGGCTCCGACTCTGAGTTTCCTTTTGCACTGCTCGCTTCTGCCAGCTCTAACCAGAGGTGTAGCTTAGGGTTTTCAGCACCCAGGGACAAAGGCAGTTTTTGCATCCTCTCCTTGGGAGCTCCATGCCCTCTCTCTCTCTCTCTCTCTCTCTCTCTCTCTCTGTTGCTCTTAGGTATGGAAGAGCAGCGGCAGAAGGCAGAAAGTGTCAAGAGGATGTGCTGATTATTGGGAGGCTGTGTGTGTGTGTGTGTGTGTGTGTGTGTGTGTGTGTGTGTGTGTGTGTGTGTGTGTGTGTGTGTGTGTGTGTGTGTGTGTGTGTGTGCATGGAGGGCACCACAGGATAACTGTGTTATGTATGTGTGAAGGGGTGCCCATGGGCAGACGAGCAGCACGCTACCCCCAGATGCTGTGCATGGGAACAGGTGTCCCACTTTCCCCTCCCTAGCTACGCCACCGGCTCCAGCCCCCAATCTAGACAGACTCTTGCCACCAGTGCATATGGTAAACACTAGAGATGGGCACGAAATGAACTTTTTTCGTTTCTGTTATTTGTTATTCATTTTGTTACGAAAAATGAAAAATGAAAAATGAAAAATGAAAAATGAATAAATGAAAAACGAATAAACAAAAAGGATTTTTTTTCAAAAATTCGCAAAAAATAAAAACGAACCAAAATGGACCCAACGAAAAACGAAAAACCGAAACACCATTTTTTCAATTCGTGCCCATCTCTAGTAAACACTCTTTTATTTTGGGTAAGTCAGGGGTAAGTAGCATGGGCCAGCAACCCTAGCAGAAACATGAAAGGTGGGGGGGGGGGAATGTTTGGTCTCATCTTCTGACAGTTGGGTTAAATTGTGGGGCTGGTGGGTGGAGAGACTGATGAGTGTTGTGTAGGGGCTAGATTGTTGGACTGGGATGTAGCATAGAACAAGTCTGGGAACGGGATTCTGGGAGTTTGGCACAACAAACTCCCAGAATCCTCAACTGACACAGACTCTGCTGGGATATTCTGGGACCAGTGGTCAATTTTGAAGCTGTGGCAAGCAGCTAGATTCTAGTTACCATTGGATGCTTGCTAGCCAGTTCCTCTTTCAGCCTTTCCTCTATTACAAGGTGATGGTTGTAAGAATAAAGTGTGAAGGACAGTAATCCAATGTGCCTCTGAAAGGTGAGACATACAAGGATGTAACCAAAGTATTTTCATTGATTACTGATTATTATTCATTTCCCGTAACACAGACAGGAACACAGTGACATTGTATATGACAACACATGTTTTGGAATGGTTATCAAGTTAGTACTGTAGTGTGTTAATTCTTTACTACTTTTGACACACCATCTGTATCTAGAGGGGAAAAATAGGCACAAAAGTCTGCTGTGCTGAAGCCATAGACACATGTAGTTCCAAGAACTAGAACCAAACAAGTTCCTCCATAGGCAGATGCTGGGATGAGCAGTTAGTGTCAAAGTGTAGTGACTCGACCAGTGCAGCAATAGCCTGGATATTAAAGTGGTGGCTTTATTATATGTTTGTGTGACTCTGTGTGTGGCTGGGAAGACAGAGGGGGTTTGACTATGCTGGTGAGGCATCTTGCAGGAAGCAGCTTCTCAACAACTGGATAATTCTCCAACGGAATGTGGGGCTACTGATGAAAAGCCTCAGGAAACTTCAGTGGGTCCAAAATGCAGCAGCTGGACTGCTGACTGGGGCAGGGTACAGATATCACATTACACCCCTACTAAAACAGTTCTGCTGGCTGCTAATCAGCTATTGGGCACAATTCAAGGTGCTGACCTTGACCTACAAAGCACTGTACGGCCTGGGTCCTAGCTACCTCAAAGATTGATTTTCACAGTATGAACCAACTTGGGTGTTAAGGTCATCAGGAGAGGCCCTTCTCTCCATCCCACCACCCTCACAGATATGTCTCGTGGGACCCCATGAAAGGGCCTTCTTGTGTGCTGCGCCCAGACTCTGGAACTCCTTCTCACTAGAGGCCAGGACTGCCTCATCTCTGTTGTCTTTCTGGAAACAGGCAAATACCTTTCTCTTCAGGTAAGCTTTCCCTGAATGATGGTCTACCTATTATGTGTCTTTTATAGGAATCTACAGGACCACATAAGCCGCCATGGGTGCTTTTTCCAAGGAGAAAGGTGGGGCAAAAATACTCATAAACAAACAAACAAACAAACAAACAAACAAAGCCAACCTTATGTCACAGCAGCTGTTAATAAATAAATAAATAAATAAATAAATAAATAAATAAATAAATAAATAAGGTGTCTCAGAGTCCTTGTCTGGTCTTTGGAACATATTCATTCTACAGTTTGCCCACTTTAAATTCTCCGTCTACCATCTCAGGTCCTACATTATCCCGATTACAAGTTCCGCTCACTGGGCAGCCCTCGGCGGGCCTCTCTCTCATTCAGCCACAACCACTCCTCACAAGATATGTTGGCCTACCCACCAAGGTGGTTGTAGGGATTGATGTGATAATGCATGTGAATCAATTTGATTGCAGGAGAAGTATTGCAGGTAGATAAATAAAATGATGATTTGCATGAAATAAATGGACCGAGAAATGAGTAACCTGTCAGAAATTAACGTAAATTAAAGTAAAAAGCAAAAATTGTGGTAGACACAGACACCAACTTGTTTGAAGCCCCTGCCTCCTGGCTTTGAGGCTGCTATACTCGCAAAGCTCTGAATGAGAAGCAGTTTGTCAGCAGTGCTGATGTGTCTCTACACAGACAAAACTGGGCAGCTACCCATCCAGCACCTCCCTGGAGGATGGACCAGAGTGGTTCTTGAGATTGCTCCCCCTGCTTTAGGCACTACAGAAAGGACCACAAGACAACAGTGACAAAGAGCTTGAGGAAGCCAGAGTGTCTCTCCCCCCCCCCCCTGGCTTCCCTCTGCCTTTCACTCCAAGCGGAGCTGGGCTCAAAATAAACCTCAAGAGGCTCCTCCACCCGAAGGGTTGGAACAAGGCCTGGAAACAAGTCCTGCCGAGTCATCACATTTTCCACCGAGCAGGGGAAGCTGTGGCGGGCAGTCAGGAATGGGATGGGGTGGGGGTTGGGGGTGGGATGGGGATGCTGTAGAGCACATTGTAATTGAAAACAGAACAGAGTGGCTACAAGGGGTGGGGGGGAGCCCTGCCTGCAGGCTTCTGAGATACTTGCAGGCCTCCATTTCTAGAACTCCTTTGAGCTGTTTGAGAGGAAGAGCTGATGGCGAGTGGAGAGGATAAGAGCTCAGTGTACATGTTTGCCAAAGCTTTGTCTATTTAGAGACAGCACGGAAGAGAGAAAGTGAAGGAAGGATGAGGTGGGAAGGGGAAAGAATAGCATTTTAGTCAATTTCTTTCTAGGGATTGTCTTTTTAACTGATTATGTTGTCACAAATTCTCTCATTATGATGTTCCCGTTGTGGAGTTTTGATTTTTTTTTTTTGTTATATTCCTCTAGTTGCATAGCCAAAGTGCAGGGATTTCCAGAGCAGAATAGCTTCAAATTCCCCAGATTAATCCACCCCTTTTTCTTATTCTACACATATCTCACTCTGAGACACATGTAGTCGAAAGAATAAAAAGTTTCATTACTTACAGCTGAACATATCAAACTGCAAACTTGCACACATGGCTGCTTTCGGCAACAGACTTCAACAGACTATCTGACTGTTAGCAGATTACTGAGAGGGAGAAAAAGGACTGAGCAAAGAGGCAGGGGGCTCTGAATTCAAAACCAGGGAAAGAATTAATCAGTGCAGGACAGGCTGACCATCACCCCAGCTCAGAAAGGTCTCTGCCAGCCAAACTTCCTCAAGGCAATCTGTGGGATTGTTATAACTCAAACAGTTTGAGGGGGCGATAAAGTCCCAAGGAGAGTAGGGTTGTCCTGTTTTAAAGAATAGAGAGGCTTGGGCAGGACTGTGTCCTACCAGAAAGAGAAATGTGGAGCTCCTGCATAAATTATCTTTTCATGCTATATTAGGCTGCAGTTTCCAGACTTTATGGCACATAGAAGCAACATGGATTAACAGTTTGGAGAATCAGACACACGAATGTGGCCTGGAACTCTTGTTAAATGAATTTTGATATGATTGGAAATAGAGATGGTCATGAAACACATTTTTTTCCGTTCCGGTATTCATTATTTGTTTCGTTGGGTAACAAAACGAATAACGACCCCCAGAGTAATTTAAGAATGAAACGAAACGAACAAAAAAAAAATTGGTTCAGTGAGGTTCGTTTCATTCTTCCCCGCTGGCGATGACAGCCCAGAGCTGAGCCCGCTGCCCCCTCTTGCCTCTGCATAGTGGAGGGTGGCCGAGAGGGAGGTGCGATCCCACCTCTGTGTGCAGAGGCGGGATCGCAGCCCCCTCTCCAGCGATCTCTGCCGCAGGTGCATGACACCCAGGCTGGCTGTCATCCACTCACAGTGGAGGGCGGTCAGGAGAGGGCCTCAGTCTTGCCTCTGCATGAGGAGGCGCAATCATGGCTCCCGCCGCCACCGAACCGGTTCGGGTTCGAACGATTTTTTTAAAAAAATTCATTCGAACCCAGACCCGAAACAAAGGTGGACATGAACCAGACGAACCCAAACCATGGGTTTTCTGGTTCGTGCCCATCTCTAATTGGAAATGATTGTCCAGTTCCATTATGAAATTAACCCTAAATGGGATAAATGCAAGCTGTAATGAACATAAGCTTCTGGTTTTTTTTTTCTTCTGAGAGGTCTATAGGGTCCTGTAGGTTTGTGAGTGAGATGTTCAGGGATCAGTCTCTATGATCTGACAGGAAGGGGATGCAGGGAAGCCTTGCCACGTCAAATATATATCTGGCTTCCTCTCCAAAAGTATAGATAGTCAGGGTTCTGCACTCACTCTGCCTTTGCACAATCTTATTTCCTGGTGGGGGATATGAAGCTAGTTATCTCAACTGGACATATTTTATTCACACAATCACACCTATCCTACTTTTCTTTTAATTCTGCTAACTATCCTCCATTACGTTCACATTGCCTGAACACAATAGTTCTAGCTGTGGGCTTACTGTGCTGTCCAAAAGACAGGGACCTCACAGACTTTTTAAAAAGCAGATATTTTCAAATGCACACATGCCTTGTCTGCCCCTTACAACAGCAGCAGCAGCAGCAGCAGCAGCAGCAGCAGCAGCAATATCACAGAGACACAACTCCAAACAGATCTTCAGGCTGAGTGGTTTCTTCAGTCCCAGTTACACTCTTGTTAATAAGGCTTACTGGCTTCTAGTACTAATAGAGGCAGAGAGAGGAGGTTCCAGCCAAAAAGAAGAAGCTGCTTTAATATGGCTTGGACATGTCTTAACCTTTACACAGCATTGCGTGTCATTTAAGTTCTTAATAAAGAGATAACACAAAACCTCTGTTTTTTCTTCTTTCCTCGCTATCTCACCTGGGGGAAGATCCAGATATAGTGAAAGTCTGGCTTTTTTTCTTTCTTGGTCACATGACTGAAGATGTGGGATCTCCATTCCCATGTACAAATATATATATATTTAAAGTGCTGTTTAGCCCCAGCAGGTGGCGCTAGGAAAAATGATAATAATAATAATAATAATAATAAAAAGCACTGGCAGCCCAAAGGCCAGCTGATCAATCCTGGAGGAGGGGAGATTAATAATAATAAAAATGCACCGACCAGCCCCAGGAGCTGGTGAGGCTGGGGGGGACAGCGCTGACAGCCCGAAGGCCAGCTGATCAACATTGTGGGGGAGGAGAATTAAAAAAAAGATTTAAAAAGCGCCGACCACCCCCAGCGAGGGAAAAAAAGGCAGAAAACCAGATCATATGCAAGCTCCCATGGACTTCTGGCTTGTAAAAAAAAATCTCAACTTCTCCGGTAGGTCATGGAAAACTCACTAAAGGGGCATAACAGGTTTTCTTTTTTAAAAGCCTGGTGACCATGGTGACAATATTTTTGGAAATGCTTTATCTTATTTATTTATTTATTTATTTATTTATTTATTTATTTATTTATTTATTTATTTATAAAGCTTATATACCATGCCGTCTTCCCGAAGGAACTCCGGGAGGTTCACATCAAACAAACAAAACAACAACAATTAAATGCAACAAATAATCTTGAAATTGAATCAGCATTTTAAATGATGTGTGATCTGTCAGTTTCTTACTGCATCAGATATTTTCCTAACTGCACTTTTTATTTTACGTCCTACTGCATACCCAAGAAAAGGTGGGACCCTGTCCGGCTGGAGTGGTCCTATCTTCTAGCATTGGGAGACCATGAGGTTAAGCTGTTCTAAAGTCCTCACCAACACATTGCTAGTCTGGGTGACAGCTTTGCACCTTTTCGGAAGCACCTTTTCTAGGTCTTGTGTGCTAGCACCTGATGGCACACAGAGTATACATGCCAAACGTGTTAAGCCGGTTTTGAGGAAGTCAGGGAACATTACCTTACATGGCTTACATGGCCATGCCCTGCTTCTCACCGACCCAGACATATAAAACCTGAGTTTCTCAACAGAAGCTAATGTGCTGAATTGACTGCCTGAGTTAATCCTGTCATATTTGGGTGTCTCTCTCGCTCTACAGTCTTTATCTCTGTTTGTTTGTTGCCGAATCTCTGCAAAACTGCGAAGGGGCTACATCTTTGTGTAATACTATACAAGCTACTACAAGTACTCAGTTTCTTTCTATACTACCCTTCTCCATCTGGCTTGTCAAATCCCAAACCAACTCAGCAGGTTTTCTACAAGATGCTTTACCTCAAAATCTTCCCTTTCATTTGTTTCCCATGAAGGTCTTGAAAATCAGACCTTCAGTGAAAAGACTATCCACAGCCTCTTTCCCGGAAATAAAATGCATTCCATATGGGAAATTCCCAATGGCATTAAACATCCCTGATTCTATGTATATACATTATCGTCCTCTACCAGTCCAAGCTAGCTACTGGTGCCAAAAAGATCTAGAGCTTCCGAATCACTTGGTCCCTTCCATACAGACAACAGTGCCATCCTTCATAGTCCTGTCAGGGTGACTCACATCCTGGTAGCAAGTGAGCCCAAGAGCCTAGAGCAGTGATGGCGAACCTTTTAGAGACCGAGTGCCCAAACTATGATTCAAAACCCACTAATTTTTCGCAAACTGCCAATACAGCAATTCAACATGAATACAAGTGGCTGTGAAGGCGCCATGTTGAGTGCCCACAAAGAGGGCTCCAAGTGCCACCTTTGGCACCCATGTCGTAGGTTCGCCAGCTCTAGCCTAGAGTTACATGTGCAACAATGGAAGGGGCAGGCAGTTCAGTTCAAAGGAAAGGAGAAGGTAAATAGTTGAGAGGCTTGTTAGACTGAAAGCTCATCTTGGTGGAGTGTTCTAGCTCTCTGGAATCTGAGGAACAGTATCAGAGGGAAAGTGTCCCATGTACAAAACAGCCATAAAGAACATTGTAGAATAAGATGGTACAGTAATCCAAAACTTGAGCACAGCTCTATATCTAAGCTCTATATCTTTCCTCCATGCTCTCCCCTCTCTTCTGACACACTAGCTGTTTCTGTTGTGGGGTGCCTACCTGTTCTTGCTGTGATGCCCCAAGATTCACTCTGCACGGTCTCTCCTGGCTGTGGGATTCGGTGTACACCCCTGGCGCTGGTGTGCACAGCCTGCTTTCTTGGTTATGCACAGAGCACAGCTAACAAGTCCCAGCCAGCCCTTCCAGGTGGCTTGCTGAGGCTCGCCCCAAACCCTTTCTCCAAACTTCCAAAGCCTTGTAGAGGAGGGACCCAGTAGGCAAGGCCAGCATTGGAGGGAAAACAGGGAGCGGCTTAGCTGCTCGTTTTAAAATCATCCCTTAAGCAAAATGCTCCCATGCTGCTGCTGCTCTGCTTCCAAGTTGCTTGTCCTTCGGAGTAGACATGGGCACGACGCGGCGAAATTGTCGTTTCCGTTTTCGGTTATCGTTTCTGTTACGTAATGGAAACGGTAACAATAATTAAGCCGTCAGAACTCGAACTTGAACCGAAAAAAGAAAAATTTGGTCGGGTTTTTCGTTTCCGTTTGTGGCATTGTGGCGATTGCGCGATGCAAAGCACAGAAAAAGTTTTTAAAAGTTTTTTTAAAAAAACCCGACTCCCGGCCAAAAAAGCAGGCGAAAATATGCCTGCCTGAGGCTTTGCCTTCCCCCCCCTCTTCTGCTGTCCTGGGCTGCTTGCACCAGGCTGGGGGGGGGGTCATCCTCGTCCTCTGTCTCGCTTCATGCCATGTGGTGGTGGGGATCCAAAATGGTGACCGCAATTTTTCTTTTGAAATCGTGGTCAAAAACACACCAAATCACCACAGAAACATGTGAAATTTATTTATTTTAAATGCCTGAATTTTTATAGTAGCAGCAGTGAGTTTTTTATAGCAATAAAACGTCGTATTGATTTTATTTTATTTTATTTTATTTTTTATTTTTTTAGACCTGCCCATTTGGGTTGGGCATGGGATGGGACCATGCAAATTGTTTGAACCATCCCACCAATGGCATCGCCAGGTTTTTGACTGACACTTCTGGATGTCTCGGAGGACATAAAAAGCCGAGGCACCTTCCAGAAATCGCAGTCGGGTGTATGGATGTGGTTGAGGGAGGAGGGCAGGCTGCTGGTGCTGGTGTGATCCAATCGAGATTGAGAAGGGAGGCTGGAGGCTTTAGGATTTAAGTTAGGCAGGCAGGGAGGGAATTGAATTTAGAAAATAATTTCTTTGATTCCCTGCAGCTTTGTCTGCTGAAGGGAATAGCAGTTTATTCTTTATTTCTTCTCTGGCAGTTTGTGAGGATTTTTTTCTGATATTGGATAAAGGGGGAGGTTCGACTGGGAGTGGGAGGTGTGCATTTATTTTAAAAATATATTATATACTACCATTTATTTTCTATTTTCCCAACTTCAATTTGCTTGCACACACACATGTTTGGGGTGCAAGCCAAGAACAGAACCTCTATCCTAAGTGATATCCTAACTGCCCACTCGCCCCCCCGCCCGCGCCGCCCTCCACCACGCCCGCCGCCTAGGGTGCAAAAACACCTAGCACCGGCCCTGATTGCGGGACGCCCCTATGCTCTGGGAAGTCAAATTGCGCTAAATCGCGGTGGAAACGACAAACGACAAACAAAATGACAAATTTTTGAAAAAGTTCGCGACAAATGGAAACGACCCGAAATGGACCCGTTCCGACAAACGAAAACTCGAAACGTCATTTTTTCTGGTCGTGCCCATGTCTACTTCGGAGGAAATCTCCAGCCCTCCTCTCTTGGCTCCTTGGGCTCTACCAGGGTCCCTCGCAGAACCCAGCTGTCAATTTCTGCCATTAGGGAAGGAGAAGTCCAGGAGCCATATTAACAGAGCAAGAAATCATAGGAGGACTGGCTTGCCACATTTTGAAGTTAGCTAAGGAGGAGACATTACTATCTTGACTGGCGTGATCGCCTCTTCACTCTTGAACGACGGCGCCTAAGACGTGACTTGATTGAAGTTTATAAAATCATACACGGTGTGGGCAAAGTAGATAAGGAAAAACTGTTTTCCCTATCGCACAACACTAGAACTAGGGGGCACTCCATGATACCTTTTCACCCAGAGGATCATTGGTCTCTGGAACTCTGTGCCAGAAGAAGAGGTGACAGCTGTCAACCTTGACAGCTTTAAGAAAGGATTAGACAAGTTCATGGAGAACAAGGGTATCAATGGCTATCATTATGGATGCCTAAGGAAAACCTCCATGCTGGAGAGATAGGTAGGATATCTCTCAATGCCATTTGTGGGGAATGAAGACATCTGCTTGGGAATACCCTGAAGCAAATGGTGAGCCACTATGTGAGACAGAATGCTGGACTGGATGGGCTGTGGCCTGTTCCAGCAAGGGTGTTCTTATGTTTATGTTCTTATATGACCATCAACTTCATAATCTAAACACCCTTAATTGTAGAATTTGGAAAAGTTACTTTTTTGGACAATAACTCTTAGTAGTTACCAACCACCATGACCACTGAGAGTTGTAGTTAAAAATGGAATGTTTTTGATGTTTGTCTGATTTCACTGTCAGTTATTTTTCTTTCTTTTTATTTTTATATATGTTTACATATAAAAAATAAACAAAAGCATACAACCCTAAAAAACTAATAACGTAAAACAATAATAATACCCCAAACAGTTATTCAAAATATGTTCCTTGCTACCAGGACCATTTTGAAAAATAAATGATTTTTCCACTATTCTCCTTGGCAGTTCACTGTTGAATAGAAAACATTTGGCAATTTTATGAATTTGCTACCTACCTACCTCAAAGGTAACCATTCTGAGCACTTTTTAGATGATGGCAGTGCCGGCTGAGGCAAAAGCCCATATATGTAACTCCAGCAAGTTTCAATGAAGTCACCATTGTCCCTGGAGTGCTCATTGGGTCCACCAGAGAACTGTAATTTAAAATGACTATAAATTATTAGATGTCAGTGATTAATGCTGTAGCTGTGCAACAAGAAATTTAGAAAAGAGAGTCAATCAGCTTGCAGGGAGATGCCATAGCCCTGAGATACACTAAAATAAACAGCCTTAACAACAGAACTGAAACAAACAGCAGTGGATTCATAGCTTGCAGGTCCACCTGAGGCAAAAGCAGAAGATCAGGAAAGTGGGCATGGTGGCAAATGGTTAACTAGGAACATGAAGAATAAGGCTGAAGAACGTGTAGCAATCCAAATGTAATTTCACTATCATTCCCCTCAGCCCCAATCGTGGGACATTCTGTAATTCAACATCTAGGAACATGGGTTCTCTCATTCCTGTTTTAAAAGGAAACACTCAAGGCCTCACCTTCAGTATTGTGTCCAGTTCTGGACCATGTACTTCAAGAAGGATCTTGACAAATTGGAACAAGTTCAGAGGAGGGCAACAAGGATGATCAGGGGGTTGGAAACCAAGACCTGTGAGGAAAGAGCTCAAGGATCGGGCATTTTTAGCCTAGAGGAAAGAAGACTGAAGGGCAATATGATAGCACTTTTCAAATATTTGAAGGGCTGTCATGCAGAGAAGGGGCAGGATATGTCCTTGACAATTCCAGAGTGCAGGACACACAACAATGGGCTCAAGTTAAGAGAACCCAGCTTGTGGCTGAAAGCCAGGAAGAAACATCCTAACAGTTAGAGCAATATGGCAATGGAACCAACTACCTCAAGAGTGCTCCAATACTGAAGGCACTCAAGAGAAGAAAAAAAGTTTAGCAGCTATTCACTTGAGCATTCACCTCACAGATGTCTTTTGATCTGTATTCCTGCATGGAGCAGGGGGTTGGACCTGATGGCCTTATAAATCCTTTCCAACTTCTCTATTCTATAATTCGATGATTATGTATTTGCAGTGCTTTAGAATATGGATAGTCTTAGCATTGTGCATAGATGTTTTAAAAGTCATTCGTCATGGCGTTGACATAAGCTGTTGTTGGTTACTTGATGCCCCGTCACAACACACAAGCATTGGACAAAGTAAAATGACCACCATTGGCAGCATATGCTGAAAGACAACAGCAAGACACTGGAGAAAAGAGCTATACTGTATGTTACACTGCCTGACCTATGCCACCTAAGCTACTCTTCTGCCTTGAAGTGCATTGTAAGATGCTGTCTTGTTGTTCAAAGTCAAGATTCAGCTGCCAAATTCAAAGTCAGCTTTCATTCATGACATGGGAGAGAGGAGCTCTCTTCTTTTCCACTTCAAAGTAACAAAATGTCTTGAGGCAGGCTGCCATTCCTACTTCTGGAAAGTCTTCTACAAACTAGACATGGGCACGACCAGAAAAAATGACGTTTCGAGTTTTCGTTTGTCGGAACGGGTCCATTTCGGGTCATTTCCGTTTGTTGCAAACTTTTTCAAAAATTTGTCATTTCCGTTTGTCATTTGTCATTTCCACTGTGATTTAGTGCGATTTGACTTCCCAGAGCATAGGGGCGTCCCGCAATCAGGGCCGGCACTAGGTGTTTTTGCGCCCTAGGCGGCGGGGTGGGGTGGGGGAGGTGCAGGCAGGCGGTGGTGGTGGTGGGGGCCATGGGTGGGCGGCAGCCACGGGCGGGCGAGTGGGCGGGTGGCGGCGCGGGCTGCAGGCGGGTGGCAGCGCGGGCGGGCGGGCGAGTGGGCAGTTAGGATATCACTTAGGATAGCGGTTCTGTTCTTGGATTGCACCCCAAATGTGTGTGTGTGTGCAAGCAAATTGAAGTTGGGAAATAGAAAATAAATGGTAGTATATAATATATGTTTAAAATAAATGCACACCTCCCACTCCCAGTCGAACCTCCCCCTTTATCCAATATCAGAAAAAAATCCTCAAACTGCCAGAGAAGAAATAAAGAATAAACTGCTATTCCCTTCAGCAGACAAAGCTGCAGGGAATCAAAGAAATTATTTTCTAAATTCAATTCCCTCCCTGCCTGCCTAACTTAAATCCTAAAGCCTCAAGCCTCCCTCCTCAATCTCGATCGGATCACACCAGCACCAGCAGCCAGCCCTCCTCCCTCAACCACATCCATACACCCGACTGCGATTTCTGGAAGGTGCCTCAGCTTTTTATGCCCTCTGAGACATCCAGATGTGTCAGTCAAAAACCTGATGATGCCATTGGTGGAATGGTTCAAAAAATTTGCATGGTCCCATCCCATGCCCAACCCAAATGGGCAGGTCTAAAAAAAAAAAAAAATAAAATAAAATAAAATAAAATCAATAATACGTTTTATTGCTATAAAAAACCCACTGCTGCTACTATTAAAATTCAGGCATTTAAAATAAATAAATTTCACGTTTCTGTGGTGATTTGGTGTGTGTTTTGACCACGATTTCAAAAGAAAAATTGTGGTCGCCATTTTGTATTCCCCCCACCGCATGGCATGGCGAGAGACAGACGACGAGGATGGACCCCCCCCCAGCCTGGGGCAAGCAGCCCAGGACAGGAGAAGAGGGGGGGAAAGGTCGGGGACCCCCCAGAAACCACCCCTCTGGTAGGTGGCAAAGCCTCAGGCAGGCATGTTTTCGTCTGCTTTTTTGGCTGGGAGTCGGGGTTTTTTAAAAAAACGTTTAAAAACCTTTTCTGTGCTTCGCATCGCGCAAATGCCGCGATGCCACAAATGGAAACAAAAAACCCGACCAAATTTTTCTTTTTTCGGTTCGAGTTCGAGTTCTGACGGGTTAATTATCGTTACCGTTTCCGTTACGTAATGGAAACGATAACCGAAAACGGAAACGACAATTTCACCGAGTCGTGCCCATGTCTACTACAAACTCTGGATCACCAGGTACAGTACTGTAGATAGCAAACACTTGGTTGGGAGGATTGTGGTGAATTGTGCCCTCTAGTGGTGTAATCCATTAAGTAAACATTGGTACATGAACACTGTATATTGGTTAATTCGATGATAGAGCATATGATATGACTAGAAATTAGTGCACGGTCAGTTCCAAAGGGTCCTCTGATCTGGGACAGGGAGGGAGGGGAACAAAAACACCTATCGCGGGGGTTAGGGACCCACCTGACCCGCAATCATTGAAAATCTGCGACATGTGGATGCATGTCGGGTGGGCGGGCACAATTCTAAACATCGCACGCCGCTCCCAGGAGGTGAGGGCAAGCGATGTGCGATGTTTAAAAAGGGTTCTCGTTCATGGAGCCAAGCACTTGGCTCTGCGGCCGAGAGCCCTTTAAACATTGCACGCTGAGGGGAGTGCAGTCAAGCGGCACTCACTCTTTAGAAAGGGCTCCCGGCTGCGGTGACAAGCGCTTGTCTCCACAGCCGAGAGCCCTTTAAACATCGCACGCCGCTCGCCCACACCCCTGAGGGGAATGTGGGCAAGCAGCGCATGATCTTTAGAAAAGACTCTGGGCCACAGAGCCAAAATCTTCCCCCCACTTTCCTTCAAGCCCTTTCAGGGTACTGCGGTCCTGTGATATAGTGGGACTGCAGTATGTGAACCCCGAAAGGGCGGGGGACCACTGTACTTGGATGGGAGACCCCCAGGGAATACCAGGTGCTGTAGGCACTTGGAGTAGGAACTGGCAAACCACTCCAGTATTCCTGCCAAGTAAAAAAACTCCATGGACATGGAGTCATGGAGGATTGCCAGCTGGCTCACGGATGGGAAGCTGTGGGGAAAGGCTGGCTTCCTGTTGGCGGTGGCTGCGAGCCACCCAGTTCAGGCTCTGCGTTTCCTTTGGCACTGCGTGCGTCTGCCATTCCAGATGTTCTTCACAGCCATAGATTCCATTAGATATACCCATTACAGCTTAAGAGGTCTAAAGTGTAGGAAAACAAAGCTTGATGGCCATAGATCATTAAAGCGATTCAGGCATTTTTTTAAAGAAAAAGGGGAGGATGGGGATTATTCAGAATGTGGGAAGGGAGAGGAAGTAATCAACAGTGTAATAAAACATCTTTATGACATATTGCTGTTTTATCTGTTTTTTGCTATTGTAGTTTTATAATATTTAATAAAAACGTTTTAAAAACTAAAAAACACAATGTAATCAAACATGAGCCATAGATATGTACCTGTTTGTCACTGCCTTAATATCTTATAGATCGTTTATGCAGTGATAAATTAGTTCATTGCACTAGCTACATTTCTTTATTTGGGACAACACATTCACTTAAGCATTTTAACACATTCTTTTTTGCTATTAATGTCAGCTTTAGTTGTGTAGAAACCATATATATTTCCCTCAGAAAATGCACATGTTTGTCAAATCTTTCTTTCTTTCTTTCTTTCTTTCTTTATTTATTTATTTATTTATTTATTTATTTATTTATTTATTTATTTATTTATTTTTGCATTTCTGTATGTCCAATTTCCTAAATAGGCACTCTGGGCAGTAAATAGGGATTCTGGGCGGAAATATAACTCATCGTTATTTACAAGAGAGAGAGAGAGAGAGAGAGGAAATAATTTTTATTTATTGCGTTTACTTAAAATATTTCCTTTCTTCTTAAAAAGGATGGGAGGTGGCTTCCAACAATCAAAACACAGCATTTAAGTTAGTACATAATACTAAAGGGATCAATGAATACAAAATTAATAACATAAGCAACTCAAAAGACATTCAATGCAAGAAGGTAACAATCAATTAAAAAAAAACAATTTGGCAGCCATTCACCCGAGGAAAGCTTTCCTGAACAGAAAAAGTTTTGCCTGCCTGCGGAAGGACAATGAAGATGAAGCCAATCTAATCTTTTGTGGGAGGGAGTTCCAGAGTCTGGGAACAGTGATAGGGCGCTTTTACACGACCCCTAAAATCTGCTGGCAACTTAAATTTGGACCAGAGATCTTGGGGGTTTGCTTCTCTTGCTGTGTCCCCCTCTGCACTCCCTTGCTCCTGTCTGTGTGAGGGGAGGGAGAAAACAAGGGAGAAAAGAATGCAGGCTCACCTCCGCTCTGCTGTGGGGAGCTGCCCTGGGAAGCATTTCAGTCTCTTAAAGGGGCGGGGGAAAACCAAAAACAAACAGAAGGCCAGGACAGCCCGGCACTCACTGCTTTGCAATCCGCATCAGAAATTTTTCACCTTTGGAGACCAGGTACTTGGAAAATGCGCTGGGATGTGCTTAGGTGGGCATGGTCGTACTTAATTTTTTGTAAAGTCCAGAGCTGGTGGGAAAATAATTTTAAGCTCCGCATCTGGGAGCCCTTTGCCTTGGATTTTAGGGGTCATGTAAAAGCGCCCATAGAGAATGCTCTCTCCAGTGTCCCCACCACAAGCGCCATGAAGGCAGGCAAGACTGAAAGGAGGGTCTTTCCTGATAATCTTAACACTTGAAAAGGCTCATAAGGGGAAATGTGGTCCTTGAGATGGTTCACACATGTATAATCAAAGAAAAAGTGTTGCATTTGAAAATTCCCATCATTAATAATAAAAATAGGAGAAGGGTGAACAGCATCATATCTGGTGACTGGAAGATAAAAGAAGGGAATAAAGCACAACCCAATGCTATCGGAAAATTTGGCCCAGGGGACCGAAATGAAGCAGGAGAATGATTCATAGAGTTCTGAGAAGCCAACAAATGTTTGTTGCAACCAAACATATGGCGGTACATGCGGATGTTACCAGATAGTCAATACATAAATCAAATAAACTACGCAATTGGAAATAGGAGAGAAGCTTTTTTCTCTCTGATAAAGTATGACCAGGAGTGGATTGTGGTACTTTTAATATCCAACATTAAAGTAAAAGTGGAAAAGAACACTAAAAGAATCTAGTGCCAAAATATAATTTAAACAGCATTCCTAATTAATTTAAATTCCACATAAGAAACAGATTTACAGTAGTAAATTTAACTGACCATGAACCCGAAGATCTGGAGATTGAAACCACAGATATTATTAGGGAAGAATGCAAGAAGGCAACTCCTGTAGTAAAACAAACAAACAACTACATGGATGAGAAAATAAACATTTTAAATTGTTAAGGATAGGTGAGAAGCAAAAGTAAAAGATGATAGAACTGACAGAAACGTGAATGCAGTATTTCAGTGACTATCATGTAAACAAAAAGAGTATTATCAGAACATCCAGCGCAAAGAAACAGAGGACAACAAAAGTGAAAGAACAAGAGATCTCTTCCAGAAGATCCAAGAAATTTAAGGGAAATGAAAGTCCAGATTAGGAATGCTGAGTGCTGACTGATCAACAGGTCAGTATCTCACAGAGAGTATCTTATAGAGGGCAATAAACAGAATGTGGAAGCCGTATACTGAGGAGTAATAAAGGATTAAAGACTCCTTTGAAGAGGCATCCTGTGATGAAGAACCTGTAGTTCTAGAAAATGAAGTGAAAGCTGTTTTGAAAGTACTGTGAATATATAAGTCACAAAGAGCAGATGAAATACCAGTAGCACCCAGCACTCAAGATCATATTGCAAATATTTGTTAACTACTGCATAATTTCAGAAGATCAGTCTGCGCTTGATAGACTGGCAAAGCCATTTATTGTGTGGATCATGAGAAACTATGGGTTGTTCTGAAATAATATGGAGAGAAAGAACAGTTTCCTATAGGTAAAGGTGCTAGATAAGGATGCAGTTTATCTCCTTATCTGTTCAAATAGGATGCAGAACATACAGTATATGGAAAGCCAGACTAGATTCAAATAGAAGAGAAGAAAAGAGATACTTTATTGTCATTTTACATAGTACAAGGAAATTGAAAGCTATCCCAGGTGTAAGAAAAACAAAAAACCCTAAAATTAGAAAGAAAAAACATTTAAAGGTAAGAAGTATTAAATGTATACATATACAGTGGACCCTTGTATAACAAACAGCTTGTATAACATAAAAATTCCAGAGATAGGGGAAATTTGCTTAACATAATCGCCTATGGGGAAAATCCATACAACATAAAAATGGGATCACTCTGTTTTCAATGCATTTCTCTAGGAATTTGTATAAAGGAAAATTTGCTTAACATAATTTCATTTGGAACGAATTAATTCCTTTATACAAGGCACCACTGTACATCCATCACAACTCCCCAAGGTCACACTATTTGGTTGCAACACTTAAGATGGTTGTGGCTCTTGGATAAAATAAAACTATTTTTAGTCTGTTTGTTCTTGTTTTTATTGCTCTGTATCTCTTGCCCAAAGACAACAGTACAAACAGACTATGTCTGGGATGCGATGAATCCTGTAGAATGTTATTTGCCTTTTTAAGGCAATGGGAACTGTATACACTACAGTAGTTCTTCCAGAGGTGGGAGAGGGTGACCGATGATCTTCTGGGCTGTGGTTATGACTCTCTGGAGTGCTTATCTGTGGCACAGATGCAGCATGTAAGAATGTTCTCTATTGAGCATTGGCAGAAGGACACCAGATTGTTTCTCTCACTCAGGTTGTTTTTCTTTAAGAGTCTGAGGAAGTATATTCTCTGCTGGGCCTTCTTCACCAGAGCAGTGGTGTTAGCACTCCAGGTCAGGCCCTGCTCAATGGTAACACCCAGGAACTTGAATACAACCACCCTCTCCACACAGTCCTCGCCAATATACAGGGGCTGAATGTCTGCATTTTTTCTCCTGTAATCCACCACCAGTTCCTTGGTCTTGGTGGTGTTAAGGACCAGATTATTTTCTCCACACCAGACACAGAGCTGCTCCACTTCATCCTGATAGGTGGATGAGTGAAAATAAGAGTGAAAATGGGTGGAAGAAACACCAATAATGTAAGATGTGCAAGTGATACCCTCTTACTAGCAGAATGTGGCAATGACATGAAATGAGTCAATGACTGTTAATGAAAGAAGAAAATGTCAAAGTAGGACTACAGTTGAACATAGAGACAAAAAGAACTACAAAACTTTATTGTGAAGAAACTGAAATAGGGAAAGATTTTCTATATCTTGGTTCATTTATAATTCCAAATCGAGACTGCAGCCAAGAAATTTATTTATTTTATTTATTTTTATTTATTTTTACAGCTTATATGCCGCCCACTACCCAAAGGTCTCTGGGCGGCTTACAACAAGGAATTAAAACAGTTAAGACATAAAATATCAATAAATAATTAAAACAACAGCAAAACCTTATACTAAAATCATCACTAAAATTGCCATCAAAGGACCCCAGTCTATGTTGTATCAATTAAAAAACTTCTGGAACAGGAAGGTTTTTACCTGGCGCCGAAATGTCATCAATGTTGGCGCCAGGCGGATCTCACTTGGGAGGGCATTCCATAACTTGGGGGCAGCTGCCGAAAAGGCCCTTTGTCTACAAGCCATCCCTCTCACCTCCTTGAGGGATGGCTCTTTCAAGAGGGCCCCCTGGCTAGATCTTAATTGCCGGGTAGGTTCATATGGAAGGAGGCGGTCCTTCAGGTATCTAGGTCTCAAGCCGTTTAAGGCTTTATATGTCAAGACAAGCACTTTGAATTGGGCTCGGGCAGCAACTGGTAACCAATGCAGGTTATGTAGAATCGGCGTGATGTGATCTCTGGCGGCCCCACCACTCACCAGCCGCGCCGCACGATTCTGAACCAGTTGCAATCGCCGGACCGTCTTCAAAGGCAGCCCCACGTAGAGCGCATTGCAGTAATCAATACGGGATGTTACCAGCGCATGCGTAACTGTCATGAGGCTCCGCTCGTCTAGGTAGGGGCGGAGCTGGTATATTTTCCACAGCTGAAGGAAGGCGCCCCTGGCCACCGAATCCACCTGGGCTTCCAGAGTTAGACCAGGGTCCAGAAGCACCCCCAAGCTGCGGACCCTGTCCCTTAGGGGGAGTGCAACCCCGTCCAAGACAGGGAAGTGGCCCTCTAACCTGTCCGGCGAAGCACCCACTAACAGCACTTCTGTCTTGTCTGGATTGAGTTTCAATTTATTAACCCTCATCCAGTCCATTATCTGGCTCAGACACGAGTTCAGGACAGAAACCGCCTCACCTGGATTGGTGGAGAACGAGAGGTAGAGCTGAGTATCATCAGCATATTGCTGACTCCTCAGCCCAAACCTCCTGATGACCTCTCCCAGCGGTTCCATATAAATGTTGAACAGCATGGGAGACAGTATAGAGCCCTGAGGAACCCCATGACATAAATGCCACGGGGCAGAGCAACTGTCCCCCAGCACCACCTTCTGGACACGGTCAGCCAGAAAGGATTGGAACCACCGCAAGGCAGTGCCTCCAACTCCCAACCTGTCCAGCCTATCCAGAAGGACACCATGGTCGATGGTGTCGAAAGCCGCTGAGAGGTCCAGGAGTATCAACAGGGTTGCACTCCCCCTGTCTCTCTCCCGGCAAAGGTCATCGTACAGGGCGACCAAGGCAGTCTCTGTTCCAAAACCCAGCCTGAAACCAGATTGAAATGGATCCAGAAAATCCGTTTCATCCAGCAAAGCTGTCCGGCCACCACCCGCTCCAACACCTTGCCCAAATAAGGGAGGTTCGCTACTGGCCGGTAGTTACCCACCAGCCCTGGGTCCAGGTTGGTTTTTTGAGAAGAGGAGTGGCCTAATTACTGCCTCCTTTAAGGCAGCAGGGACCACTCCCTCTCTTAATGAGGCATTTACAGCTTCCTGGACCCAGGTGCGAACCCCCTGGCAGATCTTTCAATTAGCCAGGAAGGGCAAGGGTCGAGCAGAGTGGTGGTAGAACGGACAGATCCAAGCACCCTGTCCACATCCTCGGGTCTCAATTGAAACTCATCCAATAATACTGGACCTAAGCACGGCGCACTGGACACATTGATTCTGCACCAATAGTGGAGTCCAATTCCCTGCGAATCTGAGCGATTTTTCCCTCAAAGTGAACAGCAAACTCGTCACAACGGGCTGCCGAGTGGTCCAGAACCTCCTCCGTATTTCTCAGTTGAAGAAGGTCCTGGACCAGAAATAGCTCTGCTGGACGGCACTCTGAGGAAGCAATACGGTTTGCGAAATATTGCCTTTTCGCCAACCGTATTGCCACAGAATAGGCCCGATAATGGGCTCTAAGCTGTGTTCGATTGGACTCACAGCGGTATTTTCTCCACTTGCGCTCCAGCTGTCTCCCCTCCTGCTTCATTGCCCGCAGCTCAGATGTATACCAAGGAGCCGTCTGGGCTCTGCGCAAGGGGAGAGGGCGCTTAGGTGCGATCGTGTCAACTGCCCGGGACATTTCCTATTCCATAGGGTGACCTGAGCTTCGACAGGAGCACCGACCATATCAGACGGATAATCCCCCAGAGCTTTCAAGAAACCATCTGGATCCATCAGTCTCCGAGGGCGGATCATCTTAATAGATCCCCCACCCTTGCAGAGGGTTGGAGTAGCTAATAGCCTAAACTTGACCAGGAAGTGGTCTGACCATGACAATGGAGTCAGGACCAACCCCTCCACATCCAAACCACCATCCTCCAATCCCGTTGAGAAAACCAGGTCTAGAGTGTGGCCTTTCTCATGTGTCGGGCTGATGACATGTTGAGACAGCCCCATGGTTGTCATGGCGGCCATGAAGTCCTGAGCCGCCCGGCCAAGGCAGCCTCAGCATGGATGTTGAGGTCCCCCAGTACCAACAGTCTGGAGGTCCTCAACACCAGGTCATTTCTGAGACCACCTCCGTCAGCTCAGGCAGGGAGACTGTTGGAATGCAGCAGGGTGGGCGGTACACCAACAGAATCCCCAGTCTGTCTCGTGAGCCCAGCATACAATACAGGCCCTCTAAACCTCCTCTCAAGGAGACAGGAAGCCTGGTCAAGGAGATAGAATTAGACTATAGCAACTCCCCCTCCCCGACCTTCCGGGCGACACTGGTGCTGGACTGAATACCCAGGTGGGCAGAGTTGGGAGAGGGGAACCCCACCTTCCTCTCCCACCCAGGTCTTAATGCATTCGGCACCCTCATCCAGGATGACATCATGAATTTTCTTATTTTTACCGACCTGGCATTCAACAACAGCACCGTGTGGCCCGTAGGTTCGCTGATATGGTCACCTGATACCTTCAGGTTGGAAGTGGAACCAGAAGAGGGGATAGATGTAAGATATCTAACCTCTCTTCTCCTACGTGGGCACGTTCCACTCCCACCCCCATACCTTCCTCTACCCAGCACAGGCTCAATGGCTCCCCCCTCCATTGCCCTCCTTCCTGAGACAAAGACTAGAATACAGAAGGAACTAGAAAAATGAAGGAACTAGAAAAATTCATCAGATGAGTCCAAGGAGACGATCATTCACATCCTTGTACTTCTGATCAGTATGTATGGGTGTGAAGGCTGGACATTGAATAAATCTGACAAGGAGAATATTAATTCATTGTAAATACAGTATGATGCTGAAGTAGGGCTTTGTGGATACTTTGGACTGCCAGAAAGACAAACGAGTGGGTCCTATATTAAATCAAGCCTGAACTACCTCTGGAGGCAAAAATGATGAAACTGTGGACTGTCCTACTTTGGGCACATCATGAGAAGACAGGATTCTCTGGAAAAGACAATAACACTGGGAACGCTTTAAGGTAACAGGAAAAGTAGACCCCATGCAAGACAGATTAATTCCCTTAAGGAATTTACAAGAGCTGCGTTTACAAGAGCTGGACAAGGCTGTTGAGAAGAGGACATTTTGGAGATTTGTCATTGGAAGGGTTGGTATAAGCTGGGGGGTGACTTGACTGTTTGCAAAGCTGGAAGTGTGTGACTATTTGTGTAACATAGGACACACATACTCCGCAGATAGTTGACCTGCTCCCAAACCCAGGTTCTATACCATCTCAGCATTTTAGTGATCCAGTAAACATGGCCATTTCTGCTGCCTCCAAGCACTCCCACCCATAAATTATTTTATTTTATTTTATTTTATTTTATTTTATTTTATTTTCCTCGCCGCCAATGCCATCTCTTGTGGGGGGGGGGCGGTATGGTTCCTCCCCACTTTTATTGCTCCCTACTCATTTTTATGCTTGTCTTCCCTGTTCGTTTTTATTGTTCACCGCTAGAGATGGGCACGACTCAAAAAAATGGTGTTTCGTTTGTCGTTTGGTCGTTTAGGGGTCCGTTTCGGTTCGTTTTCGTTTTTGTGACTTTTTTGCAAAAAAAAATCGTTTTTGTTTTGTATGAAAAAATGAAAACAAAAACAAAAAATTGCTGTTTCGTTAGCATTCTTTTTAGTTCAATGCATCTGCTGCAACAAAAACGAAAAATACGGCAAATTTGGTCATTTCGTTTTTTTTTTTTTAAAAAAATCGTTTCGTTTTTGTTGCATAACGAAATGAAAAAACGAAAATGAAAACAAAAAATCGCTCGTTTCGTGCCCATCTCTATTCACCACCCCGAGTTCCTATAGGAAGATGCAGCGGTATATAAATGCAACACATAAATAAATAAATAAATAAATCACTCTCTTTTTTTGAATTTTTTAAAATTGTCATTAGAAAGTTCTGCTATGTCTTCCTTCCCACCCACGTAAGTGCTCCATGCTGCATCTGCACTCACAGGCTCAGCATTTGCAACCCAGCCATTTGTAAAACTGCAAGTGCTGCCAAAGTGCCATGCAAGATTCTGCACCTGCATGCCAATAATCTTGGTGGTGGGCACAGTTAAATGGATATTAAACATCTCTTTGATCTATACTGACAATCTGGTTCCCTTCAAATGTTGGGGCTACAACTCTTACTATCCATAACACATACAGAAGGCATCAGGCTACGAAAGGCTAATCTATAATATTTCTACATATTTTATGGTAGGTATTTATTCTGGGTTCGATTTTTAAACATGATTTAGTTGTTATGTTTTATATGCTTAGATTCTTTATATAGGGAGAAAGGTGGTGCATCATATAATAACAAAGAAACAGATAATTTTAATGCATTCAGACAGCAAGTAAGCATCCTTGATTCATAATATAAATAATGCAGCATTTAGGAAAGCTCTGGTGATTAAAGAACAGTGTCACATGAAAAGTTATATGTGTGATTGAGAAGAATAGAGACACAACTAAAATGTAATAAATAATGCAGTGAGAGATCCTTCAGAAATCTGCCAATCCAAGTTCTGCTTCCAATGTTTCAGTCCCACTTTCCTTCCCTCCCTGTTCTTCCTGCTAAAAGGGCTGCAGGATCACACACCGGCATCTACAGAAACAGGCCAACCTTGAGGCTTAAGAGCAAGGTGATCTAAACAGCCTGTGGAAGATAGAAGCAGAGCGAGCCAGCATTTTTAAAAAGCCCCTTTGTTCTGTGGCATCACCTTTTTTTCTTTTAACCCAGGTGAAATAGGAAGTTTTGTTTCCTTGCTGATTGGAGAGATTAGGATCTCTGTTTTCACTTTGCACATGGTGCAAAAAACCCTCACCCTTGAGACTAAACTGAGCTGTTCTGAACCACTTCCTCTTCCACCTCTTTTCCTCTCCACCATCTGATCAGTTTCACTTCCTGTTATTGATCGTTAACAGCTCGAAACTGAAGTGGGGAGGTCAGCCTGTGGAGGAAAAAAACTGAATGCAGTGAAATCATCTACTACAGATGTTAACGTGCACATTGCAAATTTTGACTATTCCATTGATAGTTAAGAACCAAATGCAAATATGCAAAGTGATGTCTGTCAGTGCCTTTTTTCTTTTTCTTTTTGCATGTACAAGTGAAAGCTGCTTTTCCATCAAGCACACATCCGGTTTCAGCATGGCTCTTTCATCTGACATCATTCAAGCAGGTTTCAGGTAGAAACCCGAAAATAACTGAAGAGATCCTTTGATCAACTGATGAGATTGTCAGTTGGTCAAATCTAGCCAACTATTATTTAATTTAAAGCACCTTGAAAAAAGTACCTCCCAGAACTCAGTCTTGTACTTGCCCAGCTTTTAACAATGTTCAGATGTGTATAAACCTTCCAGAATTTGAGCAGAAAGGTTTCTGCCTCATGGAATAATCCCAACAGAAATAAGAAAGTTAATTCACAGTAAGTTTTTAACATAAAGGTGTAATGTTGACATACAGTCATCTGTCTTCTAACATCATGAGTTCTGAGCCACTTTTAGCTGGGTGGATGCTTTCCCCCAAATTGGCTATGTATCTAGCTTTTACCTTTCCTTAGGAAAATTCTCTCTTTGATGGTTACTTCACGTCCTTCCTCGTTCCGAGATTACATTCGTTTTGTGATAACGTAATTCACGGTCACATGGTCTTGTCCCGGTTCTGTCCCTGTTACCGTTTACCCACGGGCATGATTGATGGTATTGTGATGACTGTTACTTCAAGTCCTTGTTTCGTGACAACATCTATACTTCCCTGCCTTCGTTTCCCCTTTTTTTGGTCCGGCCTTTTGTTTTTGATATTCCGATTCTCTGTAACTTTGCCTTTCATGTGTTAAGCAGCAAAGTTTGAGGTTTTATGCCTTCTTCCCTCTCTGCGATGCATTGTTTACGCCATTGGGATTGTACTGGAGAATGCAACTTCGCACTCCTGCCACTAGATGGAGAATGTGCACATTGCGTGACGAGCCTTACTTCACAGGCTCTCATCTCGAAACAAGAATGAGACAAGAGAATTCCCGAGGATCACACTTAAATCCCAGTTCAGGGGGCATGGTCGGGACGAGATACTGCCATCAGGCAATGGACATGGAGTAACATTTTCTCGTACCGGTCCCAAGCGGGACCGCAAACCGCTATGAGAGGGACGTGAAATAACCATCTTTGAAGATATCTGCTCCGAGTCCAGTTAAAGGCAAAGAAGCATAAAAAAGAGCAAAGGTAATCAACAAACTGAACAACTACCGATACATACATACTGTAGGTCACCTGGTTCCAGTCATCTGGTTCCCTGCTATATTTGTACAGTGTTTAAATGATAGTAACGACAGAACAGTATAGCTAAATGTGCACCTAAGCATATAAAAGCACTTGTGCAGACATAAAAGTAGCTAACTATTTTATGCAAATAAGGATCTTTTTCAGTTGTTTTGATTTTATATTCTGTGAGCTTCTCCCTAAGTTTCTCCACAGCAGCTTTTACATTTTTTCTGAAGGGCAATTGAGAGACTTGGGCTGCTTCTACCGCCAGTAAGACGCTATAGAGGAGCTGTGGGAGAACTCCACTGTTGGGTATCCACAGTCTGCAGAAGCCTCAGTGCCAACCCCAAAATGACCTCTGTTCTTTTGGCGTGGTTGGTCCTGGCAACTTTCTGATAGCCTTAATCCTTTCAGGTGCTGGCTGCCTTTTCCCCTTATGTCGGGGCCCAAGAACCTGATTTTCAGCTTGGCTGGTTGGACTTTCTTCTTAGTTACTCGGTACCCTCTTTCAGCCAGGAAGTTTAAGAGGTCTACCGCTCGCTCCATACACTGTTGTTTTTCAGGATAGCATAGGATGCCATAGGAAGTTTTCTTAAAAGTGAGTAATGAGTGTGTAAAAAGGACAAGGAAGTCTGATCCTGCCCCTATCCCTATGTTAGACCCAAGGAAGACGCCCCTTACCAATCAGTCTGCAACAGAGGCAACCACCCCTGCAGCAGTGCCTCCCCCTTACCATAAAGAGCGAGTTCAGGCATTGGCTCCTAATTTCCCAGAATCGACTCAAATAAACCCAGAAGTCCTAAAGATACTGTCCCTTGAATTGCAGTCCCATCACCATCTAAAATGCTCAAGGTGTGGTTCATTGGACACAGTCCTGGCAATTCCCTTGGGTGGGTGGGTGGGTGTACACAGGGCCATCCTAGGTCCCATGCCTAAAAGATTCAGGCAAAATGGTTGTAATAAACCATTTGATCATGGAAAGCTCCCATGGTGTTATTAATCTCACAATGACATACAGTAATTTGAGACAAGCACTTGAAAGCCAGGATACACCTTTCTGAGGACTGTTCAGCAGGTGAACTGACTTTACAGTATTGCAGTATCATCCAAAAAAGCATACAGTAATTATTATTTTTTCATTACCAGTACCTGTGTGTGATGCATCCTAGCACTTAAATCCTCATTGGGGTACTTGGTTGTTTATCTATTCTTGAGCTGTGAAATGCACACATTCAGACTTAGTGCCATTTTCCTTTATGTTTTTGACACCCACTCTTCGTGTTATCAGCTACTGGACCTCTTTATGTTCAGACACTGCATATTTCTGAAGATAAGATTCTACCATTGGGCAGGGGAGGTGGCACTTTCAGACAGTGGATTCCATAATAAGTGACAAGACAGTGTTGTTGTTTTACTGCAAGGGAAGGAACCTGTGAGATCTTTTGCCTGATGTGCCAAAACAAATTATCTGACATTGGGGGTTAAGCTGACTTGCCTCTGGTAGCTCCTCCTTTCAGACTATCCCTATATAAAGACTTCCCATCTCAGTGGATCTGAAGGACAGGGTTCCTAACATCTCATTCCATTGATATTAAATAGATGTAGATTTGGAATTATTATTTGGTATATGAAAAACAACTAGAAGGAAGATAGAGAGTATGCTGATTAAATTTGCAGATGATACCAAATTGGGAGGGGTTGTTAATTCCCTAGATATAATGAAAATCCAAAACATAGAGTGCTGGGCCAAAGCTAATAGAATGTGTTTCAACAGAGAGAAATGTAGGTTGCTGCATCTAGATTTAAAAAATGAATTGCACAGATATAGAATGGGAGATACCTGGCTGGAAAATAGTACATGTGAAAGGGATCTGGGAGTCTGGGTGGACCACAAATTGAACATGTGTCAGCAGTGTGACATGGTGGTCAAGAAAGCCAATGCGATTCCTGGTTGCATCAACAGAAGCACGGTGTCTAGATCAAAGGAAGTGATAGTACCACTCTATTCTGCTCTGGTCAAACCCCACCTGGAGTACTGTGTACAGTTCTGCGCACCTCAGTTTGAAAAGGATATTGACAACCTTTAACGGGTCCAGAGGAGGGTGACCAGGATGGTTAAAAGGTCTGGAAGAAATGTCTTACAAGGAGTGGCTTAGGGATCTGGGAATGTTTAGCCTTACAAAAAGAAGGCTGAGAGGGGATATGATAGCTAATTAGCTATGTTTACATATTTGAAATGTTATCATAATGAAGAGGGGACTGTCCCCCCCCCATGGCTTCAGATACTAGGACTCGAGGCAGTGGTTTCAAAAACAAGAAAAAGATTCAATTTAAACATTAGGAAGAACTTCATGACAGTTAGAGCTGTTTGGCAGTGGAATATGCTGCCACAGAGGGTAGTGGAGTCTCCTTCTTTGGAGGTTTTTAAGCAGAGGCTGGATGGCCATCCATCGGAAATATTGTGATGGGGTACCTGCATGGCAGGGGGTTGGACTGGATGGCCCTTGAGGTCTCTTCCAACTCTATGATTCTATGATTGTATGAATTGCTTAAACTCCTGCCTTGTGTGTTGACTGAATGCATTTTGTCCATGCTGCTACCCACATCCTTTTTTAGGATGACTCTGGCTTGTTCAGTACCCAGTGCTTTATTGGGCATCAAGGAAAGAAATCTTCTAAATGGTTGTTATCTGGATTAGATTTTAGGATAGGATAGGATAGGAATCTTTATTGTCATTGCCCCCTTGCAGGAACAATGAAATTTCATGGTTGCTATATTCAACTCATTTAAAACATTCCACGTAGATTTAAAAATGGCTACAACACATAAAATATGGCATATAAAATGACTAAAATATGACATATAAAATAAGATGACTTCAAAGTCCAGATGTTCTGTTTAAGGCCAATATTGCTCTAAAAAAGAAGCTATTTTTCAGATGGTTTGTTCTTGTCCTCAGTACTCTATATCTCCATCCTGATGGCAGCAACTCAAAGAGGCGATGACCAGGATGTGATGGATCTCTTAATATATCTCATGCTTTACAGTGGCACCTGGTAGTATAAATTTGTTCCAGGGTGGGGAGTGAACAGCCCACAATACTCTCTGCAATTCTTATGATTCTGTGCAACACTGTCCTATCCTGATGGGTACAACTTCCATACCACACACATAACCCGTAAGTAAGAACACTCTCAATTGCACAATGATAGAAAGCCAGCAGCAGCTTTTGTGGAAAGATGGTTTTTCCTTAAAGTTCTCAAGAAAAATAGTCTCTGCTGAGCCTTCTTTGCAAGCCCCCTTGTGTTGACACTCCAGGACAGATCCTCCTGTAACTCAATGAAATTAACTGCAGTAAATTTCAACGGACATTGTGTTGCTCAATCACTGAGCTGTGTAATACATGGTGCACTTCCTTTGGTTGCATTTTCCAGTTTAAATGATTTTGTTGCCACATACTTCCCCCACCCCCCCTTTAAACTGTAAAGAAAACTTAGCCTGGCCAAAAAAGTTATAGTACCCCAAGCTAAGGTTTCAGCAGATTCTTCTTTCTTATTCACAATAACTTCAAATTTGAGGAAGGCAACAGTTTTAAAACTGCTCCACCAACCAGGGAATCTTCAAGGGATGCAGCCTCCCACAAAGGATGTGGAGATGTCCAGCAAGGAGGATTTAGATTTTTTTTTAAAAAAAAAATGAAATTATAGATTGAATACTCCAGATTCTGCACCAGTGCTATAAGTACTTTTCCTGCCATCCAAACAATGCAGGGCTTCAATGAATACCAGAAGTGACAAAAGTGGACAAAAAAATCCAGACTTTTCGGGTATTTTTAAATTACCCAAGAGTATACTGTGTTTCAGTTCCTACCTGGGGTGGAGTTCGGGCAATAAGGACTTCTTGCATCAGAAACAATTCCCAAAGAAGTAGCTTTGATGGACTGTCTCACAATGTTTATTTTCTTTTGCCATCATTGGATTAGAGATTTCAGTTTAATACTTATCTATGGAACAGTAACAAAACAAAAATCCAGTAACAATGGCTTCCAAAGGGCTCTCAAAATTTTTTTAAATGTGGTTTTTGAAAAACAGCAGATTTCTAAAACGAATTAACAGAGAGTATCCAGTGCCAAGGGCTCCCATCAGAATCTTTAATTTAACATTAATCTACTAAAACAATTGTAAAAGCTAAAATCCACCAAAAAGATAATTTATAATGTTTCTTCAAGATTTTTAAAATCCATGCCTTTAAGGCCTCCCACTGGAAGCTTTCAGTTTGGTGCTAAATTATCAGCAGAACCACCAACAATTTGTTCATTCCTTTCAGATTTACTACAATGACCTTAGAATTATTCTGCTCTTTCCTAAATGCAGTGCTATCTGAATGTTTTCTTTTATTATGTTCTAGTTTTCAACAGGGACTCTTCAAGATTTCCCCTGACAGGTTTATGGACTTGGGTTTTTCAAGGGCCTTTTTCACACAAGTCCTAAATTTAATTTTGTTGTAGTTGATTTGTTTAAATTGGCCAGCATATACCTTGGGTTAACAAATATGTGCCTCTCTTTAGCATTCTTTTTTTATTAACCACACATATATGCAGGGCCGGCGCTTCCATTAAAGTGAACTAGGCAGTTGCCTAGGGCGCCAAAATGGAGAGAGGGTGCTAGCCAGCCTGCCACCCCCCTGCCCCCCGCCCCCCACCACTGGCCACTGCCATCCGTCCCCCCACCGCCCACCAGCCGCCCGTCACCGTCCGCCCATCGCTGCCCGTTGCCATCCGCCCACTGTCCCCCGCACCCATCGCGCCCACCCCGTGCCCGTTGCCCTCCGCCGTCCCCGTTGCAGCCCCTGCCATCCGCCGCCGCCCCTGCCCTGCCCCCCACCACCCACCCCACCCCCACCCATCACCTAGGGCGCAAAAAAATACCTAGCACCGGCCCTGCATATATGGGACATAATCAGTATGAAATGCTGTAACTAGGTGGACACGTGTCCTATTTTATAAGGGGCAGTTGTCTGAAAGTATCATCTGACTGAATGGCTGTTCGATCAAATCTCTTAAGAATAACAAAATTTAGAGTATAAAAAAGGATAAAGGAGGAGCTGAAAGAAAAGGTAGAGTCACCCATCAATTAACATCTAGTATAATCTGATCAACAGGCTAAGCAGGTATACAAGTCACCTGGTCATAGACTGAGTTGTCTTTCTATTAATATCACATCAATTACTTCTATCTATCTATCTATCTATCTATCTATCTATCTATCTATCTATCTATCTATCTATCTATCTATCTATCTATCTATCTATCTATCTATCATCTAAAGCAAACTGTTCTGCTTATATACCGCCCCATATCACTTCAAGTACAGTAGTCTCTGGGCAGTTTACAGTTTTAATTACAGTAATGCAGGCTACACATTGCCCCACCCCCAGCAAGCTGGGTACTCATTTTATCGACCTTGGAAGGATGGAAGGCTGAGTGAACCTTGAACCAGCTACCTGGGAATGAACCACAGGTCATGAGCACAGTTTTACCTGCAGGACAGGCATTTAACCACTGCGCCAATTTATCTATCTATAAATTAGTATATTCCTTTGTGTGTGAGTGGTTATTTTGGATATTACATAAGAGGACATTCTAAGATGCAACTAGGGTGTTGCTGAAAATTTAAGAGTAACACATTTCAGAGACTACTATCCACTTTCTTATTTAGATGGTTTCTGCAATCCATTTGCATCTGAAGAAGAAAGCTGTAATCTGTAAACAATCACCCTGGAAAACTTTTGATTGGCTTGAAAAAACGGTGCAAGATACCAAAATAGACTCTATTTTGCCTGGATGCCTTGAAACAGCTCACCAAGGGGCTGAGCGGATGGAACCATGAAGTTTGTGGCCAGTACATGTGTGGGTGGCTGCAAGGGTGGAGCAAGAGGGGGAAGTGTCAAGAGCAGCCACCATCTCGGTGATGAGAGATTTCCTGTCTTCAGTTTGAGAAAATATTTCAGTCTGCATCCACATCTCTTAAAGCCAGGACACCTGGCTTACAAACAACTGGGAAAATGGAGATGCTGACACTACTGGGTAAGTGAATCTCTTCTTGGGAGCACTGAGAAGGGAGTGAGGAGGGAAGAAAAACCAATGCAGCCTTCTCCAAATGGGTTGGACAAAATCTCCTGTCACCTCTTCAGCCCATCTGAAATCTAACACACCTAATGTGCACCAAACTGGAGAAGGCAGGTTAGAAATTTATTAGGTACATGAGGAAGTAAGGAGGAAGAAGCATTGGGCTGTTACCAGGGGAAAGATGGCATCTTTTCATGCAGCCTGGTGGATCTGCTGGCATCGGCAATAAGAAGCACAAATTAAATGCTGTGGCCTGTACCTCCCTTGAAAAAGAGTGGAGTGACATACATTTTTATACAGACCATGAAATGAGTGTGCTACTCAAAAGGTTCCCATAGGAAGCTGGGACTAGGATTTTGGACTCCTGCGAGAAACTTTTTCATATGATGTTCCAAGGACACCTAGGTGTTCAACATTCTCTTTGGGTGACTCAGTCCTGTTTGGTTTATATGGCACTTATATTGTTGTGGTGGTTTTCTAGTCACCAATATAAGTTGGATAGACATAAGGTTGATGATAGGACTCTGTGATGAATGGTCTGTGTTATGGTTTCTAGGTGCCTCT
The DNA here is from genome assembly GCA_029282475.1 of Phrynocephalus forsythii. Taxonomy (NCBI): domain Eukaryota; kingdom Metazoa; phylum Chordata; class Lepidosauria; order Squamata; family Agamidae; genus Phrynocephalus; species Phrynocephalus forsythii. The sequence goes on along the minus strand of JAPFRF010000005.1, from coordinate 88,087,702 downwards.
TCATCTCTGTTGGCTCACTAACATTTATGGCGCCTGCTCTGGGGGCTCCTGTGACTACTGGCCTTTTCTATCTCCACCTCAAGTAAATCTGCTGGCACAGCATGGTCTTGGCCTGCTCAGCATGCTCTCAAGTAAATAACCCCAGCCTGAAACCAGAACAAGTGAGGGCAGGAATGGAGAAGACTCCCAACAAAAACCAGGAAGTTAAGAAACATGTGCATCTGCAGGAGAGGTGGGTAATTAGTGCTCCACTGTTCCACGACAACTCAGATGGGAGGCAGCATGTACAAAGTTGAGTGTGCTGGTCCTGTGACCAGAAGTCACGTTGTCCAATATCAGTTGAAGATAGTGGACATTAAGTGAAGATGCCACTGAGTTTTAATAAGGCATCTTGATGGGGAAAGCTATTTTGAGTGGTTAATACATGACATAAAAGGCTATCATCCTGACTTTATTGGTGCTTGACACATCAATTACTGAAGTGTGCTCTAGCTGGAGATTTCCCTTGAAGAGTCTTGAAGGACTGCAACTGGTGCAAAGGGTGCATTGTTTGGGCTGCATTCAAACACAGCACATGTGTTGACTGACACGTTGCTGGGCATCACACACTTGTTTGCTTAGATATGTTACAGGCTTTTCTAGCCCCTCCATCCCATTTTGTCTAATCAACCACACATATGATACAGATAAAATTATCTTCTCAGTTCCATTCTAGAAGAGGGTACAATCATAAACAGAAAATAAATCCTGCTGGCTTGTCTTCCATAAACAGGTTGAGTGCTGTCACTTACTATGCTGTCATGACTGCTGAGAGGAACTAAAGCATTGTTTTGGTGTTGCAGAGAAGGAAGTAGGCAGAGCAACAATTTGTGTTCATTCTTCCAGTGCAAGATACATAAAATCCAAGAGGAGCCAAGTCACTTCAGCACCAAACATGACAATGATGCCAATACCTATTTTTAAAAATATATACTTAATTTAATTTATTAAAATTACATTGTATTTTGCCTTCTTGTAAAATCCAAAATTATTTGTTTCTGGGGCTGATATTCTGCATATTCAGACTTTTCTACCTTTCAGAAGGGGCTCCAATGTGTCTTTGGTGCTGGACATGAGTTCCCTCAGCAATACTGAACCCATTCTATCAGTCTCCACTCCCAGAGATGTCACAGTACAACTCCTGAACACAGCTAGTCATGTCCTTAGTCAGAAGATTCTTCAACAGCGAACCTGGAATCTGGAGGAGCTTCAGGAAGAGTTTGCGGTAAGGTACTTCCAGCCCATATCTTAATTTGATCCCAAGCAAAATTGAGTCAGTAGCAGCAGCAGCCTAAAATCCTTCTGTTGAGGCCAACCCATGCAGGGCCGTCTTAAGGATATGTGGAGCCGTGGTTCGAAGATCCCTCTGGCGCCCCCGTTTCACAGAGCTGTCTACCTTCCTTTTTTGACACTTAAATATTATAAAGAAAACAGGACACTTTTCAGGTTGCTCATTTATTAACAATGCACTTATTAAGTATACAACACCATGACATTGTTTTGTTTTTGCTTGTTTGCTAATGTCCCAAAAAATCTACTTTTCGAGCCTTTCTATGAGCAAAATCCTTTATAAGGTCACTGGTATCTATTGCTACTTCTTTTTCAATACTGATCATGGCAAGGTTTGACAATCTTTCTTGAGACATAGTTGATCTTAAATGAGCCCCCAGGAGGACGTTCCCTGGCAGGGGATCAAGACCCGCCCCCTTGAAGGGCTGACCTGTCTCTCCTGGGCTGGGGGGTCCAGGGAGGTGGGCCGCTGCCCACCAAAGGCTCTGGCCAACCACAACCCCTTCCTCTTGAAATGTCTCTGTAAACCTCCCAGAAAGTTCTCAGGGGCAGTGGCCCCCCCAGGGGGTAGTAGGAGGCCAGCCAGCAGCAGCACAGGGGGGGGCTGGCTGGGTGTGTGTGTGTATCTGGGGCTCCCCAAACCTCACACTCTGTGACCCACATCCGTTTAAGAAGGCAGTCCCCCCCCACACTGGACATCCTGGTGGAGGGAATGGGAGGGCCCACCAGGGCTTTCTGGACTGGCACTGCCAGACCCCTTTCTTCTTGGGAGCCAGAGGCGTCTGGTGCCCCCACCTCCCTGGGGACGTGGGGAGGGCTTTTCTCCCGCTTCCTTGGTGCAAAAAAAAAAAAACCTTAGGGAGGGCTCCCCTCTTTCTTTTGGCTGGGCTTGGAGGCTCCCGGCTCATGCGGCAGCCCAGGGAGGTACAGCCGTTTGGGCGCAAACTTCTCCCTGGGAAGGGGGCAGGAGAATGGGGCACCGCCCCCCGCGTCTTCTGCAGAAGGCGAAAGGAAGTTTCTTTTGGCCAAGAAGAGGAAAGCGAGCCGTGCAAGGAGGCACTGCCAGTCCCCATCCCACCCCCCACCCCCCCTCCGGCCAGGCCGAAGGCTGAGCGCAAGAGGCTCCGGGGAGAGCGAGAGCCACCCAGCCATGCTCGCGGCGGCGGCAGCTACAAGGGGGAGGCGCCGCATCCCTGCCCGCCCAGTGCGCGGCCTCTTCCGCCGGCTTGTGCACAGCCCCAGGTAGCGGGACCAGTCGGCGTCCCGTCCCCCCCCCGCCCCGCTCCGCCCCGCCTTGGCCAAGCGCCGGCTTCTGCTGCAGCGGCGTCAGCGTCGGCGGCGTCGCGAGGAGGAGCCTGCGCGGGGAGGGGCGCTCCTTGCAAGGGAGGCGGAGGGAAGGAAGGAAGGGACGGCTGCCCGGCGCCCAGAACGGGAAGGAGGAGGAGGAGGAGGAGGAGGAGGAGGAGGAGGAGGAGGCCAGGAGGAGCCGCCGCCTGCGTGGGACCCCCGGCCCCGTCGGGTTGCGGCGGTTGTTGTTGTTGTTGGTGGTGGTGCTGCTGCTGCTGCGCGCGCCTGCCTGCCTGCCTGCCTGCGGAGAGTTTTGGGGTTTGGGGGTTCAGGCGCCCTTGGGGTTCAGGCGCCCTGGTTCATTGAACCACAAAGGCCTATGGGAAAGTCGCCCCTGAACCCATGATACTTTGCTGTCGGAGGAGATAATGGCTGGCATCTACCACTTCATAGCTGCAAATTGTCTTCTAGAATCTGGGGTCTGAGGCAACTGCCTCTCACTTTACCTCATGATAGGGTCAGTTCTGGCCTCTGGAGCTCATTAGAAAGGCTTGAATTGGATTTTTGCGTGGCAGACATCTTTTGTGAATGTGTTTTCCTCTTTTTACCTCTTCAACAGAAAATTCCCTCAAATTTTATCAGTTCAAAAGAATTGAACATCCCTGGACGAGCAGCAAAGGACAGATATAAATCCATCCTGCCAAGTATGTTTATTTTTGATTTAATTATCAACAGAAGGGTAAGAGAACAGGAAAGTTTTGGGGAGCAGGGGGCTGAGTTATTAAACTTCAAAGCGGGTACCCCTAGGGGAAAAATCATTCGAATTGAATCGGGAAGCCTCTAGGGGCACCCTCTCCAAATTTGGGGGCCTTACAGCGGAGTGCTTGAGGAAGCTCCCCTGCCATTTTGGTCCCTCTAGGACCCAGCGGAGCATAGTTTCATTCTATGAAACTACTTTAAAATTTGTTAGCAACAAAATGAAATGAAACTATATTTCTGTTTTGTGCCCATCTCTAAAGGCTATTAGAACAATAAGGTAGAAACACATAGAGCCTCCCAGCCAGCATGACTGTTTTTGCTAGGGGATGTGATGAATTCTAGGCTCAAAAAATAACTTTTCCAAGCATTTCTCTGTGGGGACTTTTGAAGGCCTCTGATTTGGCAGAAGACACCCCTGAATCTGAGCATTCTAGTGCCACATCTAATCAAAGCATCCCTCTAGACCCCCAGAGTCGTGTCTGCCTCAAAACTGCTGACTGCCAAGAAGATGGCTGCTACATCAATGCAAACTATATTAGGGTGAGTCATAGGATTATCTGGGCATAATAATCTTGAGAACAACTTGAATGCTTCTTCTTATTCATAGACACGGGTTCTGTCCCACTTTCTAGGGATATGCTGGGCAGGAAAAGGCTTACATTGCTACCCAGGGGCCTATGCTGAATACAGTAAATGACTTCTGGATGATGGTGTGGCAGGAGGAGGTTCCTCTCATTCTGATGCTCACAAAATTGAAGGAAGAAAAAGAGGTATTTTAGCAATCTTGATGTCTACTGCGAGAGAGAATGAATGAATTGCCTGTAGATGTGGGTACTGTGGATAACTTCAGAGCCAAATCAGTTAACAAACATAGTTGGATATGTATCATTGAGTGACATGTGGGAAAAGCAACAGACATTTTTATTTTCCCCATCCTAGCTTCTGCCGAACAGCTTGTATTAGTTCTAATCCAACAGGAATATGCTTATTCAGAATTAGAAATGCATCTCCACTAGACATGGGCACGACCAGAAAAAATGACATTTCGAGTTTTCGTTTGTCGGAACGGGTCCGTTTTGGGTCGTTTCCGTTTGTCGCGAAATTTTTCAAAAATTTGTCATTTCCGTTTATCGTTTCCACCACGATTTAGCGCGATTTGACTTCCCAGAGCATAGGGGCGTCCGGCAATCAGGGCCGGTGCTAGGTGTTTTTGCGCCCTAGGCGGCAGGCGGGCGAGTGGGTGGGCGGCGGCGCGGGCGGACGGGCAAGTGGGCAGTTAGGATATCACTTAGGATAGAGGTTCTGTTCTTGGCTTGCACCCCAAATGTGTGTGTGTGTGCAAGCAAATTGAAGTTGGGAAAATAGAAAATAAATGGTAGTATATAATATATTTTTAAAATAAATCCACACCTCCCACTCCCAGTCGAACCTCCCCCTTTATCCAATATCAGAAAAAAATCCTCACAAACTGCCTGCCAGAGAAGAAATAAAGAATAAACTGCTATTCCCTTCAGCAGACAAAGCTGCAGGGAATCAAAGAAATTATTTTCTAAATTCAATTCCCTCCCTGCCTGCCTAACTTGAATCCTAAAGCCTCCAGCCTCCCTCCTCAATCTCGATTGGATCACACCAGCACCAGCAGCCAGCCCTCCTCCCTCAACCACATCCATACACCCGACTGCGATTTCTGGAAGGTGCCTCAACTTTTTATGCCCTCCAAGACATCCAGAAGTGTCAGTCAAAAACCTGGCGATGCCATTGGTGGAATGGTTCAAAAAAATTGCATGGTTGAATCCCATGCCCAGCCCAAATGGGCAGGTCTAAAAAAATAAAAAAAAAATAAAATAAAATAAAATAAATGCGACGTTTTATTGCTATAAAAAACCCACTGCTGCTACTATTAAAATTCAGGCATTTAAAATAAATAAATTTCACGTTTCTGTGGTGATTTGGTGTGTTTTTTTACCACGATTTCAAAAGAAAAATTGCGGTCGCCATTTTGGATCCCCCCACCGCATGGCATGGTGAGACGACGAGGATGACCCCCCCTCAGCCTGGTGCAAGCAGCCCAGGACAGGAGAGGAGGAGGAGAAAGGCCGGGGACCCCCCAGAAACCACCCCTCTGGTAGGTGGCAAAGCCTCAGGCAGGCATATTTTCGCCTGCTTTTTTGGCCGGGAGTCGGTTTTTTTAAAAAAACTTTTAAAAACTTTTTCTGTGCTTCGCATTGCACGATCACCGCGATGCCACAAACGGAAAAGAAAAAACCCGCCAAATTTTTTTTTCCAGTTCAAGTTCGAATTCTGACAGCTTAATTATCGTTACCGTTTCCGTTACGTAACGGAAACAATAACTGAAAACGGAAACGACAATTTCACCAAGTCGTGCCCATGTCTAATCTCCACCATTACCTCACACTCAGGAACTCAACCCATCATGGTCCTCCAGCTACTTAGGTCATGAGGTTAAATGGAAGCTTGGCAACATGGATGCTACTCATTCACAATCATGACTCAGCTCTGAACAAACTACAGGACAAGAGGAATGGATAAAGTATGTTATGGCACTTGCACATTCTAAAATGCACTCAGTGTAAGAAAAGCTGAGTATGTTCTTTGCACTCTGAGCAAACAAACACAAAAGCAAAGGCAGCCATATTAGCCCTCAATTTTAAAAAAGAGAGGTAAAAAAGCAGAATTGGGCAATATATTTTTCTTAAGTAACCAAAATGCTATAAGTGTGCATGTTTTGGGGACATTTTAATTGGTCCTTTAGAAGGTACTATTGAACTGTAGATTTCATTTACATTGTATTCCTGACATTCACACACAGTGGTTATATATGTATTTGTCCAGAAATGAAAACACAATTATTCAACAGAATTTACTGTGTGGTGCACAGCACTGTAACATTTGCTGTTTCCCGAGTCATAAGGTGCTTGGATGAATAGTATTAAACAGGTAGCCCATGGCCGAAGCACAGAGGCAGGGTTGTGCTTTACCCAGGAGGCCCTCCCCCAAAGTGTCATTTTTGCCTCCATTGTTGGGGCCACTTTTGTTTTTAGAACTGATCCATTTGCATTTGGTTCAGAGGGGTGATCCTTGAACCAATGCAGAAACAGCTCACCTCTATGGGGAAAAAAAGTGAATCAGCTTGTCTTGATCCCAGAGCATTCCCTGCATTTTAATCCACGTGGCACCCACTTACTTCAAAATGTTAGAATACTAAAAGCAGAGCACACAGTTTATTTATTTATTTATTTATTTTAATACTTATATACCGCCCGTCTTCCAGAGGAACTCTTTTATCATCTCTACATAGGCAAGACATTTTGTTATTACAACTATTATTGTCTCTGTGGGCAAGACTCCTATCCTATATATAAGAGTTTAAGAACAAAGCTTCTCCATCAGAGTTTGCCTCTTTAAAATTATATTGAGATGAGGAAATGAGGAAGGGAAGCCCTGTTTAGGTTGTTTCTTTCTAACACCCCCACCTGCAGAGCTATATCAAGAACTGCAAACAAGTTGCAAAGAAGGCTCTCGCCTATGCTTACATGGCCAGTCAATGTGAAAACTCCCAGGGACACCTGAATTTCCAGGTGCATTTTCAAAATGAGTGAATGCAAATGAATCTACATTACCCTCATTATGTACTCACATCCTCAATCTGATATTAATCCATCTATTTATTTGGCTCTCTGTCCTTTTGGTTTCAGAAGTGTATCTGTTACTGGCCAGAAAGAGAGGCAATTTATGGTCCTTTTACTATACAAGTTCAAAATGTTTGCACGTGTGAAGAATACATAATCCGTAGCTTTATCCTTCAGGTAGGCCAAGAAAAAAATTACTTAGTGTTTCTTATATAGTATATAGGAAGTTACTGAGGTAAGATAAATTTTCTGAATAGGGCTGGGTAATGTTGAATTATTTGACCAAACTCCGGGAGGCAGTGGAAGACAGGGGGGCCTAGCATGCTCTGATCCATGGGGTCATGAAGCCTCGGATATGACTGAACAACAAAAGCAAGCAACAGCAACAGCAACAGCAACTACTACTACTACTACTACTACTACTACTACTACTACTACTACTACTACTACTACTACTACTACAAATGCTGAATTCCTGCCCTAAAAGCCAATTCTTTTAGGAAGGAGGTTAAAACTTTGTATACACATATTTGTTTTGGAAAGCATTTATAATTCAGTGCTGTTAATGTTTTTATTTAAATGACTTTGTAAGCTTATTTTGTTTCTTTCTTTTTTCATTATTAGTCACTTTGGGTTTCCATTGCTGCTTTTCTTAAATATAATGATAAACGGTAGAGCAAAGGAGACTGCAACAAAATATTGCAAGAGAGACAACTCATCTAGTAGTCTCATGAGTCAGATATGGCTTCTTCCAAGCAAACATATAATAATTTTCTTCCCCTTTTAATCTTTTTCCCCTTCCTTCAGTCCTCCTTCCACACCACAAGTGCTCCTTTACATATTTCGTCCTAAAAGAGGAAGAACATTTTTAGACCACTGACCTGAGTTTTTACAACACTGCTGACATTTCCCTTCTCTGGTCAGAAAACTGAATTCACTAATAGCATACTCAAGTACTAACTGTAACTAAGGCTGCTTTCACATGACCCCTAAAATCCGCTGGTAACTTAAATTCGGATCCCCCCAGCCAGAGATCATGTAGGTTTTGTTCGGTTTCCTGCGTTCCCACCCTTCCGCACTCTGATTCCATTGCTTCTACCTGCAGTGAGGGGGGAGGGAGAAAAATAGAGGGGAGGGAAATGCAGCCCCGTCTGTTAAATTCCAGTCTGTTAAAGGGGCGGGGGACAACAAAAACAAACAGAAGGCGGAGGAGAGCCAGGCATTCACAGCTTTACAATCCGCATCGGAAATTTTTTTACCTCCGGAGACCAGGTACTTGTAAAGTGCGCTGGGGCGTGCTTAAGTGGGCGTGGGCGTACTTTTTTTTTTAAGTCTGTTGCTGGTGGGAAAACAATTTTATGCTCCGGATCTGCAAGTGTTTTGCAGCTGATTTTAGGGGTTGTGTGAATTGCTCCCAAATGTTACAGCAGTGACCATTCCTATTTAGTAGTCTGGCCACTGCCATTTTCTCTTGAGCTCTGTAGCCTTCTGCACTGGGTAGTTCCATTTTGGCTATATACGGAGCAACTGGAAATATGGGTTTATTATTACTGAACACTGGTTAATATCTTGTTGCACAAATGGAACTGAACTTCCATTAAGTTGAGGAATCTGTGTAAGTATTATCTGTTGCACACCAAGTCGCACAACTCAGGCTGTGACTAGATGGTTCAATTGGAGTAGGTTTCATTGGACTAAATAGGGTTACTTAAAAGAAAGACAACAAAGAAAAAATGCCCCTCCTTGCCTTCTCCCGTTTTCTTCTTCTTTGAGGAGGAACCTTTAACTTTTCTTTTTCTAAGAAGCAGAGTGCATCAGCACTATTCTAACATGCTTTAAAAAGCTATGTTTCTTCCTTCTGCCCCTCCACATAGTTGCAGGGAGAGGAAGCAAAGTTGTTTGGGATGATTTTTTTGTTTTGTTTTTTGGGTTTTGGGTTTTATTATTATTATTATTATTATTATTATTATTATTATTATTATTATTATTATTATTATTATTATTATTATTATTATTATTGGTAGAGGAGCAGAGGACAATTTTTCTTCCCAATATCATTAAGTGGCCAAATTTAACAATATCATGAAATTGAAAACAAATGAGAAATTGAAGGCAACATCCTCCACTTTGGTTCAGTTTCAGCAATCACAAAAGCTGGAAATGAAACAAGACAGAGTGATCCTACCTGCTTCTAAGAAGGGGAGCCAGAAAGGTGGAAGAAGGAAAGTTCTAGAGATGGGTATTTATGCCATCTGTCATAAGCAAAAGATACAGCCAGCTATATCCATATCAGACCAAAGAGCAGAACAAATGCCAGTGCAATCACCACCTCATTATGCAACAGATATGTCTATAAAGATTTCTTGACACTTAAAAAGTTACAGTTTGCAAAATTGCACAACAGAATTTCAGCCATTGACTATTGCACTGTGAGGTCTACTGCACTGCTGTTCCAATGAGTCAGCCGTGTATTTCCTTTGAAACCTGCCTTTCCCACTTAGTATACTCCCATCAATATTGATCAGTCAATATTTTATGGCTACTGATCACAATTGATTTTTACTGGGCTTTTGGAGATATCTCACCTTCATGTTTGGTGTGGGGGGAGATGTATCTGTAACCCTTGGGGTATCCCCCTAAATATGACACATTCTCTTGTGTGTGGGTATTGTCGGTTTGACTAGCTCAGCAAAGATACATTGGGAATAAGTATGCTTTTCATCTCATCTTCATTCTCAGTTCAAAGATGAATGTCGCACCGTGAAGCATATTGTCTTCTCATCCTGGCCAGACCAAGAAATACCAGAATCAGCCAAAACACTTCTGCACTTGATTTCAGAGGTGGAAAAATCCTGCAGGTTGCAGAGAACAAGGGACCTGTTGTTGTACATTGTAGGTAAGGATCTTTCCTCATGATCCTGTACCACCCTAAGAAGTTCAGCAGCCTGGGCCTTCCCTAATTCAGCAGTCTGAAACCTTCCCAAACTGAAACTTGCATTCCAAATTTATACACCCACTGATTTGACAAACCCTTTCCTCTTATTAAAAATATCTGGTGGCCTGGGTGAAATGTTGAACTGGGACTTGGAAGCCCCAAGCTCTGGTCTCCATTGAGGCAGGACACTAGCCGGATGTCCCTGGACTAGCCTTTCTTTCTCACAAGTTTTCATAAAGACTTGAGTTGAAGATAAAGTGTAGAGGAGAAAGGAGTCAGGTATGATGTCACTGAGGATTAAATGTGCAGGGCAGAAGCATACAATGCCTTGAGCTCACTGGAGGACATCATAAGTGGCCAAAGGTTGCAACTTCATTGATAAATACTTTGGGATATGCTCTGCCACTAACATGGGTTATTCAAAGGATTTTTCAAGGATCACATGACACAAAGGCCAGTGCAAATCTGCCTGGCCCATTTTTGCTTCTGATTCAGAGTTTTCCTCCTTGCTTACACCTTTTAAAAGCTGAGATGATTTGACCTGTGTTTTCCCGGTCTGATTGTTTTGTTTTACACAAAGAAAAGAGTGTGACTCTGGTTGGTGTTGTGGTGACACATTAAGCTGGGTCATGATGTTCTGGGACAACAGGAACATCTACTGCCACAATCTTTTCTTATTTTTGGTGTGTTTTTTAAAATCCAACTACAGTAGACCCGGACCCTTGTATAACAAACGGTTTGTAGAACATAAAATCTGTATAACATAAAAAATTCCAGAGATAGGGGAAATTTGCTTAACAGAATCGTCTATGGGGCGAATCCATACAACATAAAAATTTGCAACTAGGGATGACTCTGTTTTCAATGCATTCCTATGGGAAATTTGTATAAAGGAAAATTTGGTTAACATAATTTCATTTGGAATGAATTACTTCATACAAGGTACCACTATACTAAGTTTAGCACTGGACCAGCTGGTGACTGCATTGATACATTAAGTTAGCACTAGATCACCTAGATATAAGATAGGAGGGCTGTGAGTACCTATCAGATTACGATCATAGGGACACTGGTGCTTAAACAATCTGTGTTCTTTACATATTCACCTAAATTAGATACAACTATAAAAGAGACTACAAATCCATCTGTGGCAAATTGAATTGCTGGTGTAGCGACACCCAAATTTAGAAGGGAACCCTCACTCCTTTAAACTATCACCCATCTCAGGAAGTGATGGATATAAATATATGTTAATAAATATTTGCTAATAGTTCTGAATAAGCAAAATATACAGTTAAAGACCACTAGATTTCTTTATGTGAGCAATGCTATTCATACTGTGTGTGTGTGTGTGTGTGTGTGTGTGTGTGTGTGTGTGTGTGTGTGTGTGTGTGTGTGTGTGTGTGTGTGTTTCATTCAGTGCAGGGATTGGTCGGACTGGCTGCTTTATCGCTATACAGATTGGATGCCAGCAACTAAAGGACAAAGGAGAGGTAGATATTTTAGGGATAGTTTGCCAGCTACGCATAGACAGGTATGTATTAAGCGGCTAATAGCCTTCTGAACCTGTTCTTTACATGTAAACTTTGGTATAGAGTAGACAGGGAACTCCTGATAGTTCTAAAGCAGGTTTCTCCAATGTGAAGGCCTTCAGAACTGTGGCTCCCATCAATGGCCTTACTGGAAGGGACTAATGGGGTGACCCAAACCCCATGTTATGTTTAAGATAACTTGTGGCAGACTTTCACATGACTATTAGAAATAAAGAACAAAAATAATAATAGCTGAGGTGCAGGTTGCTTTGTCTTGGTTGTTATAAAAAAAAACTGACACAACAGGTTCTGGAACATATTGAAATGTAACAGCTACTGTTTAAGGTGATTTTTTTGTTTTTGCGTTTGTTTGGATAAACAAAAAGCAAGAACAAAAATAATAACATTTTGATTAAAAATGATACAGTATTTCCGTTCTGCTGAACTCGCAACTTGGTGGTTTTCTCTGTCCTGAAAAATCAAACTAGTAAAGTATCATTCAAGTATCAGAGAAATGGTAAGACTAAATGGGTAGTATCATTTACTTATCTCACAAAGTAAAATTATTTCTTATACAAGACAGTTTTCAGTTCATCAACTTCATTTGAAAAATTCATTCAATGCTTTTGATCTCCTGCAATGTGCCAGTATAGTTAATATTTAGTGTGTTCATGTAGGAAGATGTAAAGAATTATTAAATCTCAACCATTCCCCTAACTGACCTAGCTTGACACCCAAATTTTTGTCTGACTGAAACATTTTCCCTGTTTACGAATCTGTGGATAGCAATAGAGATGTTAGTTCCAGTTGTTGACGATTAAAATGTTGTGCTAGATGAACCTACAGGAGAGGGAGTAAAAGTCTATTTTTGTCAAAGCCCCTTTCATTCTTTTAGGCATGAGAAACTGTTGGAAGAGAAGGTGGTGGAAATGGATGATGGGTTGTTATACCTTTCATGATTTATGGACAGCAAAGTTTGTCCGTAATACTATCAGCTACCGTTTCAGGGTTAGTTTGTAAGCCAGTGGAATTATAGTAGCTGGATTTCATCCTTTTGAATATTCTGTTCTGTTAAAAGAGTTACAGCACTAAGCTGAATCAAAAAACCCTTTTGTCTTTGCAGCCATAATTATTCTACAATTTCTGTAACTCTGTAGGATATAGTTTCATCTCATTTTATTTGCACTCATTATCTTTGGTGGCCTCTTTATTTGAATTGCTTAATCTTTGTGCACTGATAAAACAAGAGTAATTGACAAACATATTTAGATAGATCAGTGTTGGTGAACCTATGGCATGGGTGCCAAAGGTGGCACTCGGAGCCCTTTCTGTGGACACTCGACACTGCCCCTTCACAGCCACCTGTATTCAGGCTAAATTGCTGAATTGGCACTTTGTGAAAAATTAGCGGGTTTTGAATCACAGTTTGGGCACTCGGTCTCTAAAAGTTTCACCATCACTGGTCTAGATGGTAATTTTAAGAATATAACACGGTGGAAAAAATACTGTATATGCTCCAGCTTGAAGAATGAATGGCATTGGTGACCTCCCTTTCTCTTTTTGACACTGGACATTTACAAATGGAAAAAATGCCATAGTTAAATGCCCTAAGCACATCCGATCTCTCCTGATTTTGGAAGCTAAGCAGGGTTGGCCCTAGTTAGTACTTGGATGGGCACATTTGGTGGGGCCACTGTGAAATAAAGGAAGCTGGACTAGATGGGCCTTTGGCCTGATCCAGCATGGCTCTTCTTATGTTCTTATGTCGGCCCTGTTTAGTACTAGGATGGGTGACCACCAAGAAATACCACGTGCCGTAGGCCCCTGGGAGTAGGAACTGGCAAGCCACTCCAGTATTCCTGCCAAGAAAGCTCATGAAGAGTCGGTCATGACTGTAATGACACAACAAATAAACACCCATGAGAAGTAGTTCAGAGAAATGGAAATGGATACACTAAATTTCACCTCTGACAAGTTATAGGCTTTTCAACTTTTGGTCTACCAGCTGTTTTAGACTTCTGCTGTCAGAACTCTCAGACATTGACTGTACTGGCTGGGATTTCTCTGAGCAGACATCCAAAGCATATGGAGAACTAATGGTAGAGAGCCACTGTTCAAGCATATGCCTCAGTCCATCTATGTTGATGAGCCTGGGTTCTGTTTTACAGAGAACAATGCTGTATTGGTAGGAGTTACCTGCACTGGCTTAGTTTGTGAGCAGTATGTAGATCTCTGTATCCCACTGGGCACTGCATCATAAATTAGGAAAACATTAAATTCAAGATGTTAAGAATGACATTGTTCTTGCTGCTAATATGTTGTTAAATGATTTTTGTTTGTATTCTAGAGGCGGAATGATACAAACCAGTGAACAATACCAGTTCCTGCACCATACGCTGGCCATATATGCTTCACAACTTCCTAAGATCACAAATTCTTGATGTCATCTCCTTCTGTTAGCGTGAGGAAAGGGCTGCCACTGGACACTTGGCTTGAAGGAGCATTTTTGATACCAATGAAGAAAGTATTTATATTCTAGCCATTTGGCATAAAAACTAAGCAAAAGAGCTGCCTTGCAGCATGCATATAACTTTGAAAGAGGTGTTGGGCTATTAAAGAAACTTTCTGAATGTATATAAACCAAATCTTCTTTACACACTATCTGGAAATAGTTTGCTCTTCCCCCACCCCCTGGAACCAATTACATGACTGATAATCAAATCCATCAACCATAAAGTTGTTGAACTGAACTAGATGATTACTCTTGTTTATCAGGGAAAATGCAAAATGACTATTTCTGTAGAGAAAAGAAAAGTTTTGATGGATGAACTGATAAAATTTAACATCATTAATGAGAGAAGAGAAACAAAAGTAAAAGGTGAGAGAAATGCTTGAGAAGATAGCATTCTGCAGAAAAGGCACTAATTTTGGGGAAATGAAAGGTAGCATAAAAAGTAGAAGGCCTAATATGAAATAGATTGCACATTTAGTTGGCAAGACCTGAGCAGTTTGAAGGTCCTTTGACAGGACTGTTTGAAGTTCCATTAGTTTGAAAGGTTGCCATGAATCCAGAGACCTGAGAAGGGTATTGAAAATAACTCAGCAAGTGTCATTTTGCCTCTGTATAAATCGATGGTGAGGCCCCATCTGGAGTACTGTGTACAGTTCTGGTCACCATACTTCCAGAAGGATTTTATGGGAATGGAAAAAGTGCAGGGGAGGGCAACCAGAATGATTAGGGGACTGGAACACCTTCCTTACTATTTGAGGCTGCAACAGCTGGGCCTCTTCACTCTTGAATGAGGTCGCGTAAGAGGTGACCTGATTGAAGTTTATAAAATCACACACAGTGTGGGAAAAGTAGATAAGAAAAAACTGTTTTCCCTATTGCACAACACTAGAACTAGGTGGCACCCCATGAAACTTTTGGGTGTAGATCTCAAAAGTACTTCTTCACCCAGAGGATCACTGGTCTGTGGAACTCCCTGCCAGAAGAAGTGGTGACAGCTGTCAGCCTTGACAGTTTTAAGAAAGGATTAGACAAGTTCATGGAGAAGAGGGGTATCAATGGCTATCATTATGGATGCCTAAGGACAACCTTTGCATTGGAGAGAGAGGCATATTTCTCAATATCGTTTGCAGGGTGAAAACATCTGCTTGGGAATACCCTGAAGCAAATGGTGAGCCACAATGTGAGACAGAATGCTGGACTGGATGAGCTGTGGCCTGTTCCATCAAGGCTGTACTTATGTTCTTATGTTCATATACATATTTTTCTCTGGGACTGAATTAGAGATCTGCAGGAACTCTTCATTTGAAGTATGGCTCTTAGCGTATTTCCTCAACAATGGAAAAACTACAATCTAATCTTGTTCAAATACTGGGGTGGCTATGGACTTCTTCCTAATTTTTCACAGTAAGAGCAGAAACCAAAAATGCTTCAATAACCATGAACTTTTAAAACATCACTTTTCACCTGAAAGAATATTACAAGAACAGCACAAAGGGTCGTGGTATCTGCTTGACAAAATTTTATTTGACATACATTTGTAGTCCTCAAAGGCTGCATCCAGCAAGGTTGTTGAGAGTTCATGTTTGTATTGGGTAGATAACATGATTTTCTTCTTCTTAGCCTTTTCCTACAGGTGTGGGGATAGATATATGCTAACCTCATTTCATTATGATGGTGCACAAATGGAAGACTTAAAACAACAACTAGTGTAAACAAGGCCCTAAAGTGTGGCTGAAGGAAGGCGGAAAGACACACTGTTTAGTCTAGAAATAAAGAAAGAAGGAAACAAACAAACAGCCAAACAAACCAAGATGCAGCAACTAAAATGTATTCATCGTGAAAACAATTTTTTAGGGCATCAGCAAACTAACTCTGGAACCCCACTAACAAAACATGTCGTTACTAGGTCCTTTGTTTCTGCAAAGTTCCTCTAGATATCTGTTACACCTAAAACACATACATACACCTTCTAAAATTAGACGACTTCACAACAAAATATTTTCTGGGGATATTTTGCATTCTCCAGATACCTGGGCTTAAATGACAAGGTGTGTTATTGTGAGGACACCTGCTGCAGCATTTATGTAGCTTGGGAAATGTGTAATTTTTCACTGTCTTTCCTTTTCCAAGCCTAAGAGTATTTCGTTTGAACTACGTTTACTATGTTGACGGTGCATAAAGAAACAGGTATTGTTATTTTGAAGTTGCTGAAACTAGTTGCTACTTATATACTACTCATAAATTTGTCTTGGCATGTTTGGATCCTGTATATTAATGTACTGTACAGCACTCTGCTGAGTTGCCTAAATGGTTTAGAGCTTAGAATGAATAATGCATCATGGATCTGGAAAATAATTAGGCGTTGAGACAAAATGTGCCTCCCCAGTCAGTCCACAAAGCAACTCCCAATTCATTCTTCAGAACATATTTCTGGTACAGCAATGCATTGATGTGAATTTCTGTGAATACTGAGCACATGAACACGAAGCAGTCCTGAAGAGTTCCAAATGAGAACTCATTTTTGATCTTAGAAAAGCTCTCAGTCCCCTACAAATCTAGCGATGGGGTCAAGAAGACGCACCATAGTGCCAACACTTAAAGCCAAAATTTGTTCATTGTTCCATGCTCTCTCCGGTCATCAACTAAACCTGAGTTGAAAGCTGATTCCAGGAACTGTAAATGCACTTTAGGGTTCCATTATTTGGGATTCATGGAAGTACTTCAGAAGGCTGTGGTGGTGCTCATCTTGAAAATCAGATGACTGGGATCCTCTTAATGGTAGTCTCAAGTGAATACCTGAAGATAATAGGACCAGGCTTGGAATTTAGATATTGGCAACATTTCTTGAGCTCTGCTCTTGAGAAAGTAGAAGATTTAAGAAACTTAAGACTGCAGTGCCCCTCTCCAAACCCCACCCTCAACAATCACTTTACATTTTCCAAAGATCTACATGTTTCTGTCTTGTTTTAGGAAGCAATGCCAGTGAGCTCCATGGATGCTTCACAGAGCATTTGAAAAGCAAAAATAGCCATTGTTACACATACTTTTATGTATCACTGAATCCTGTCATTCCTTATCAGTGGTATTCACATGTGTTGGCTAAAATTTGAAGTGGTGCAATCAAAGCAGAGAATAGAACAATGTCTTTTGCTTTTCTACCACCTATTTTTTCTGCAAGAATATAATTAAGAAATAGTCACACTTACCTCTTCATTTGAAAGACAAACTTAACTATCTGCCATATAGGTTGGACCCTATAATGGTAAATACATATTTGATATCATAGACTTTATTCCAGAGTACTGTACCTTAATACTTGGGCATACTCTAGGGCGATTTTACTTCTGTCTACCAGCTATGTGGTGCATTTGAGACAGTATGCATGTGTGTAGACAGAGATTGATTGATCAATAGTATCTATCTTTCTGTCTGTCTGTCTGTCTATGAGGCAGAACAGAAAATGCAGATTGAGCCGTCTACTCCTATGAAGGAGTCTGAAGCCAGCGGGGGCATGATTGAGGTGGTGCCAGCCATACAAGAGATGGGATGGCAAGAAAGAAGAAAGAAAGGAACCAAGAGTTGATGATCAGAATGGGAGACAGGACATAGGACATGGGTCACCAATTGTGGAAGGATTTCTAATGACAGGTGCGGGGAGGGGAAGCATCAGGAGTTTTGGGGAATATAAAGAAGGGGGGAAAGGCAGAAAGGAGAGGGGAGTACAGATAGAGGTGGTAGACATGGATCCAAGGGAATGGACTGTATATGTTTTTCCCAAGGACAAGGGTCCTGCAAAGAAGAGGCAGAAAATAGAATTGGTGGGGAGTGGGCTCGCCACCCCTGTTTGGGGAGAGGCATTCCAATGAGACACCCGACCGACCGGGAACGATTTGGAATTTACAAGTTCTGAAGGAACATGGCATGAGAGAGTTATTGCATTCGGAAAATTGTTGATGTTGAAGTTATGGATCATGTCAGTCCGACTGAAGTCATCATATACAAGTTACCTGATGTTAACAATAAAAATGTTATACAGATACTGTGCCTCGTAGTGTTTTGGGGTCAATCCAGGAGAAATTGCCAACGGTGAAAAAGGAACTCTGTCACACTATTATCTCCCAAAAAATCCCAGTAACTTCCAACACGCACATTCCAAAGCAAACTTACCATAAGAACCTCAATGCCATTTACAGTCTATGCAGAAAAATCTGGAGTGGAACCACAACAGACTATAGTGGACTGATGCCAATCTTCCCTTGTGGTATTTAATAATTGTGCACTTTCAAGTTGTTTCAGACTTACAGTACCCCATCTCAGGATTTCTAGATATAAAGTTCTCAAAAGTAGTTTACCATTTCTCTTCTTCAGGGGACTTCTAGAAGTATGTAGCTTGTCCAAGGCCACACAGGCCTACTTTCCTCATGCACAGCAAACTGGGGATCACTGGAAACAATACTTGCTTGTTTCAAGCTTGCTCCAGAATTGGCATGGGTGAATTCAAAATACAGCAGAACATAAGAACATAAGAAGAGCCATGCTGGATCAGGCCAAAGGCCCATCTAGTCCAGCTTCCTGTATTTCACAGTGGCCCCACCAAATGTGTCTGGGACTGCACAAGACTAGATATCTGTCTCCTGATACCGCTCCCCTGCATCTGCCCCTTGAAGTACCCTGCTTTTAAGCCTGGAGATGACACATCCCCATCATGGCTTGTAACCTGTGATGGACTTTTCCTCCAAGAATCTGTCTAATCCCCTTTTGAAGGCATCCAGACCAGATGCCATCACCACATCCTGTGGCAGGGAGTTCCACAGATTAACAACACACCGGGTTAAAAAACATTTTCTTTTGTCTGTTCTCACTCAAGTTTGAGTGGATGTCCCCTAGTTCTTGTATTTTATGAGAGGGAGAAGAGTGTCCCTGTATCCACTTTACTCATGCCCTGCATTATTTGGTATGTCTCAAACAGAGATTAATGTTGAAAAAAATATTGCATTCACTACTGTGTTCATAGTCTGCCCATGGGTTTGCCTAGAAGAGGAAAGAAGAAAAGTGACATCCGTGATGAGAACTGAAAACTGATGCGAAAATAGGCAGCGGAAGTTATTGCCTGAAAAATGTGGAAGTAACCTGCCACAAAATGTTTACAAGATCAGAAAGTGTTAATGCTTTTTAACAGGAGTAATGAATAGTGTGTATCCTCCCAAACACTCAATATTTAGATAAATGTCATCATTTTGATGTTGGAAAAGCAGAAGAACATAAGAGTAAATCTTGTCAATTATTCTTGCTGTGTCTGTGTAATGTTGGCACCAATTAGTTAAAGTATATCCGCGAACCAAAAAGACATGTACCAACATTCAAATGAAACTGTTACAGTAAACCGCACAAAGTTATGTGACTCAACAAACTGGAAAATGATAAATAACAAAAACTGGAGGCATATCAGTCTCCCATCCTCAGATAAAGCTGGGGATGCAGGAAAAGACCATACATATGGAGAGGAAGGCAAGAGAGACTGGTTGGAGGGGAAAGCTGGTAAGAACTAGAGGTGCACTGCCTTGAATGTTCTGAGTAGGAGAGGACTCTACAGTATGAGATCATTAGTCCATCTGACTTTCCAGTTCTCTCCTAGCTTAACTGCAATCCTTACAGTACTGTAGTTGGGAGAGAAAAGTCTTTTCCAGGAAGTTTTATTGGCTGGAATCCTACTGGTATTTGTGTAACATTTGGATAATTTGTCATAGTTAACTGTGGCCAACTGGACGTGTGACCAGGGACACAACTGAGCTGATCCTAAAAGGCTAGAACTTTAGTCTTCAGGGTGCCACAATACCTCTTGATAATAAAGCTATCCTGGTATTTCAGGTAAAACATTTGAACTAAAGAACAATGTAATCAGAACTTTTGCTTCCCCTCCCAGTTGTTTTTCTGTCACCAGCATCATTATTATGACAACATAATTTTAGCCGATGTTGGGAACATTTTGGGGGGACAACTCTCAGGATCCCCAGCAGCCACATGGCAAATACTAGGAAATGGAATTATAGTATAAAAAGGTAGTATTTCCAAGATAAGGAATGTTATGGTCAGGGTGGGAGACATTTTGTTCCACTGATGTTAAACTAAGTAAGAGCTAATGAATAGTGTAGCCTGAGATCCTCATCAATGTGCTCTAAATCTTCCAGAGATCCGTCAGTAGACCTAGATCTCCCTTCTGCTTAACCTAGTTACACACCACCTAGGCCAAAACCTATGGCACAGGTGCCAAAGTTGGAGCTCACAGCCCTTTCTGTGGGCACCCGACATCATCCTTTCACAGCCACCTGTATTCAGGTTAAATTGCTGTATTGGCACTTTGCGAGAAATTAGTGGGTTTTGATTCGCAGTTTGGGGCACTCGGTCTCTAAAAGGTTCGCCATCACTGACCTAGCAGAGGAATAAGAATTCTGCATGCCCCGACTTGCATAAATCATGCCCCTTCCCAATCCCTGCAATCCTGTATTTGCCAATAAAAGCAAACCCCATTAAACTAAGTGAAATTAGATTGGGATAGACACGTACCCAATGTGATGCAGTGAATGCAACCATGTCCTGGGACTCAGAAAACATGGATTCGAATACACGTGTGAAGCAAGCAAAATCCTTCTTTAAACATCTCACTTGCTCCGAATGCCCTACTCCTCGACCAAAATAGACCACAGGAAGGATCCCGTGGTTAAGTCTTTAACAGCTTCCCGAACTTCCACAACAAGAACTCAGAGAAACCAGTCGGTATCCGGTGCGACCATCGTTTATTTTACTTAGCAGGCCCCACCTGCCGTGCATGACCCACCTGCCCTCCTAGGGGCCTTCCAAGGGCGGGTTGAGGCGCCTCTGTCTGTCTGTCTGTCTGTCTGTCTGTCTCTCTCTTTGGTCCTCCCGTCCTGCAGAGGCCGCTCTCGCCCGGTGCGCCGGAGCTCGTGGAGAAGCGAGTCTCCACCCCCGGGCCGGGTACGAGTGGCTGACTGACCCCACCCATCCAGCAGCTGAGCGGCTGTGTGTGTGGTGTGTGTGTGTGTGTGAGAGAGAGAGAGAGAGAGAGAGCGAGAGCGAGCGGGGAGCCCGAAGGCAGCGTCGAGGCCGGGCTGTTGCTGCTGCTGTTGCTGTTGCTGCTGCTGGTGGTGGTGGTGGGCGGCGGCGGCGGCGGCGGCGGCGGACAATAGGGGAGGCGCTGGGCTGGGCCGGGCCGGGGCTGGGCTGCGCGGATCGGGGCCGGGGAGCCGAGGCAAAGAGCCAGGGGTGGTGGTGGTGGTGGTGGTCAGGATGCTGGCGCTCTTCACCAAGCTGCTGGACTGGTTCCGGGCGCTCTTTTGGAAGGAGGAGATGGAGCTCACCTTGGTGGGGCTGCAGTACTCGGGCAAGACCACCTTCGTCAACGTGATCGCGGTAAGAGGCCGGGCGCCGGCGGGGACCGGGGATTTGGGGGTGGGGGTGGGGGTCAGGGTTGACCGGACCGGCAGGGCCCGGAGAAAAGGGCCATCATCCCCCACCCGCCGCCGCCGCCGCCGCCGCCGCCTTCCTTGGGCATCTCTCCGCCCAGGCAGAGACGGAGGCCTCCCTCCCGTCGAGGGCCAGGAAGGGACGCCCCTCCTTAGTGAGATCATGTGCGTCTCCCCCCGGTAAGAAGAAGAAGAAGAAGAAGAAGAAGAGGCACCGCTGGGGGGTTTGGTTTTGGCTCCCGATCCTGCTTTTCCTGCGGGAAGGAAGGCTCCTTCTATTCTCTCTCTCTCTCCCCCCTCCGTCTCCCCCCCCCCTTATGTTTTATTCTCCCTGTAAATGCAGATTGGGGTTGGGAGAAATGGCGTGTGCAATGCGGGCAAAGCCGAGCGAGCATTCTCACATGACTCCCCCCCCCTTCTCGTCTGCTTGCCCTCCTGGCTGTGTTTCGGGGGGCAGAAGCAGCAGCTTTTGCTGCTTCAACATTATCATTCGCCTTGGATGCTGAAGCCAATTTTCTGGGCCCCGTATGTAGTCGAATCCAAGTACCTGATAGGCTTTGGAGAATCATTTTGGGAGGAGGTTGGAGGTTGGAGTGGGGAATCTAGGCTCAGAATGTAGGTTGGGTCCCTGGTGGGGTAGAAAGATGCTGTTCTGCCTTCTGTGGTGAATGGTAATTTCATCCTCATCTCTACTACTCAGTGTGGCAATTAGCAGGGGTTGTTTGTATGTGTATATATATATTTTTACATTAGGAAGCAAATTTAAAATGGTAATAGGATAGTCTGCTGAAGCATTGCAGAGCATCTTAAGAAACCATTTTGAGCAAGCAGCAAGATCCCAGTGGTGGATAATTTCCCAGAGAGAAAGCCACAGCTTACTGAGCCTTGCATTTCTTTCCCCTCCCTCCCCTGCCTTCTGCAGTAATGGCTTCAAAGTGTGTGCATTTAATGAAAGATCAAGACAGCACATGACATAGGGAATATTGGTCATTGGGGGACAGTGATAGCTGACTGCTAAGGTTTCTGCCCCAAGGCCTTGAATGCAGTTGCTGAAACAGTAAGAGCTGTGCTGTTGATTTCGTAAGGCACATTGTTCTAGGTGAGTTTGCGAAACCGGAGTCCTTCCATCTTCTGCTCTTCCTGGAAAGAGGATTGCAGTATGGCTGAGGCCAGAATCACATGGCACCTTCTCTGAATACTAAGTAATTTTGTTGGTAGAAGGAAGTGGAATGCAGTCATGAAGGTTAAAATGGCCTGTTTCTTCTTCCTGTCACTCTTTCAAATATTTGGATCCATCTTTTCATTGGGTTCCGGCTTCATCCCATGTTTAGGAAATTTTAGTATGGTAGAATGGGTTTTATTTGTCTAATAGCACTTTTTAATAAAAAGAACACAGGTATTTTCTGTATCACATTCCATAAATTGTTTATGTTTCTGTAACTGATTTCTTGAAAACAATGCTAAAGATCTAAGCACATTATGAGTCTTTTGACTTTAGTACTTCACAATTCAACTTTTGGTCTTTTCAGCATAACTTGGAATATTATTTGCTTTCTCCACTTTGCAGTATATGTTCTGAGGTTCCTTTTGCATTTGCCATTTTTATAAATCTTAGGAAAAGGGAGTCTGAATGTAATGTTTCATATTTTTTCCATTGTTCTGATTTTGGCATGACACTGCAGATTGGTAATATGGTAAATAGTGAGATATCCCCCATATATTTATTCCAGAGGAGATGCTCTGTCATTGGACATTGATTCGGCATTGTTTTCCAGGCAGAGCATTGAGCCTGGCACGTGGTTTTTAAAGGCTTCAAGCAATCCTTGATTTGAATATGGGACTCTTGTTCTTTCACTTCTAAGAACTGTATGTCATTTTTAGTCAGCTTTTTAAATTTCCCAACCAACTCATGCCTCTTAGGGTAGCTGAAATGTCTATGCCAAGGCACTCGGTGAGTTAGTTTGGCTGAATGAGATAGGAATGCTCCCCTGAGCTTCACACTCCAGTGTTTGTTTGAACTGGAAATGGTTGACCATTCTCTAGGCACAGAAAGAATAGGTAAAAAGAACTAATTTTCAAAAAACATTTAATCTGGTGGATTTTTCATCCTTTCATTTAAATACCGTAAGTTTCAAATCTTGTGTGTGTGCATTGTCGTTACAGTCGTGACTGACTCTACGTGACTCCATGTCCATGGAGTTTTCTTGGCAGGAGTACTGGAGTGGCTTGCCAGTTCCTACACCAGGCGCCCACAGCACCTGGTATTCCCTGGTGGCCACCCATCCAAGTACTAACCAGGGCCGACCCCTGCTTAGCTTCCGAAATCAAGCGAGATCGGATGTGCTTAGGGCATCTAGGCAGCTCGTTTCAAATATTAAGTACTTCTATATTCTTGTTTATATCATTGGGATCATGATAGGACTTGAAGGAGATGATGCTCCAGCAACATTGTGATAGGGCTTAGAGACTCTTAGGAGTCCCAGTTTTCCTCCCTCGTGCATGATGAAGGTGTAAAAATGCTTCTGGTTTGGCTCTTCATCAAGGTAGGCAGTTGCACTCATCCAGATGATTTGAACTACAACCCTTACATAATTCTACCTCATTGGCTGTACCTTTAATCAAAGGGCCTTTTCACACGACCCCTAAGATCCACTGGTCCCTTAAATTCGGACCAGAGATCTTGGGGGTTCGTTTCTGTTTCTGCGTCCCCACCCCTCAGCACTTCCTGCTCCTGTCGGCGTGAGGGGGGGAGGGAAAAAAGGACAAAAGAAGCCTTTACTAACCTGCCGGTGCCGGTCGAACTTGCCACGAGCCCCGTTACTTCCTGGTTCCGTCTCAAGGAGCTCTTAAAGGGGCGGGAGGCAAAAAAACAACAGACAAGCCAGGAGAGCCCGGCACTCTTATCCGCATCAAGTTTTTTTCACCTGCAGAGAGCAGGTACATGAAAAATGCGCTGGGTCGCGCTAAAGTGGGCGGGGTCGCACTTAATTGTCTCCAAACTCCGGAGCTGGTGGGAAAACATTTCTAAGCTCCGGAGCTGGGAGCCATTTGCAGCGCAGCTTAGGGGTCGTGTATAAACGCCCAAAAACATCTGGAAGCCCTGGATTCTGATACTACTCTGCATGCTGGCTCACTCAGAACAACTGGAAATGCACTTTTGAGTGTTTCCAATCACTGCTAAGGAATTCCAAGAACCCTGGAAAGTACCTTTGTTCTGTGATTTTTGATATGCTGGGATTGTGCAGAAGCATATTGTGGTTGCATCTCAAGATGAACAGAGGCCTTGCTACTGTGGTCTTTATTTGAGAGATAAAGAAACATGGAATTTTAATGATGGTTAATGGGTTAAAAATGAACTCGTTATTATCCAGGCTGAGACTTTAATTCTGGGCTTGGTGTAGATTGTCGTTATATGTGGGAGAGCACTAGAGCAGTTCAGAATCTGCATTTTGTCCTTGTCTTCCCACATCACTTATTTAAATGTGATTATCCATCATCTGAAGCTGGTAACATACTGCCACATACTTCTGATGAGAGTCTCAGAGGCTGGCCTGTTTTAAAAAATTTATTTGCCACAGGGCAGTTCCATTTGCCCAGTTTTATTTATATTTTCTCATTGAAAAACCTGTGGACACTGAGAAGTTGCAGGAGAGAGAATAGCAGTGTAACAGCCTAGTCAAATCGTCTGTCACTAGTACAAAAATGGATTGTAAATTGTGAAAATGAGATCAGCACACAGTGGGGGACTCTGCAAAGTTGCATTATTAAAGATATGGCATATGGTAGAGTGAGCCAGCTGGCTTATGCAAAATGCAGATATTTGGCATGGAATGCTAATTTCACTATTAGGGAATTTAGAGCATAGGAGGAAGTTTTTAATTAGCCTGTGGTTACGGTTGCAAGCTCCTAAGGTAGAGGTGGGAGAGAAGAGGATAGACAACTGCCCAGGACAGGGAATCTCCCCTGGGGCCCTGCCTTTGTGTCTGTCTTCAAGAGTCTTCTTTCTTCTTTTCTGCACAAGCTCATCCACCTTCTGCTGCCTTTGTCTGTTTCTCCCCCCCCCCTTCCAGGCTTTGTGCATTTTTCCTAGGGTGCTTATGCTCCTTGTTTTATTTATTTATTTCATTTGTATCCTGCCTTTCTCCCCTGCAAGATCCAAGGTGACTTGCAAAAAGTTGATTATCATATTCAAAGAGTGTTAAATATCTTATGCCTAGATGCCCTCAGTACATCCAATCTCATCTTATTTCGGAAGCTAAGCAGGATTGGCCCTGTTTAGTACAGTACTTGGATGGGAGACCACCAGGTAGGAGTAGGAACTGGCAAACCACTCCAGTATTCCTGCCAAGAAAACTCCATGGACATGGGGTCACAAAGAGTCAGTCATGACTGTAATGATGCAACATAATTGGAATATCAAATTAAAACAAATACACAATACAGTTTAAGGTCCTTTTAAAACCGTTTATAATTATTTAAAAAGAAAAACATTGGCTGCTTTTAAAAGGTTTTCATTAGCAGCTAAGATAAATACATTATCTAGGCCTGCTTGTAGAACAGTGGTTCCTAGCTTTGGGTCCCCAGGTGTTCTTAGACTAAAACTTTCAGAAGCTTTCAGCACTAACTGTGCTGGCCAGGATTTCTGGGAGTTGTAGTCCACTTTTCTGGGAACAAAACAGGAAGCCTTCCTCGGTCGTTCTATTTCTTTCACCCCTTAAGTAATGTCAAAGGTGTCTGTTTTTTTGAGGAAGCACTTTTCTATTTCTCATAATTTTCTCATTCTGCCTTAACCCATCTGCATACCTTTTCAGTTTACGACTCTTCTCACTAATCTGGCAAACATCACCTTCTGAATAGGATCTGTCTTGTACAGCAACTAGTATACTGTACTTGCTCTAGCATGGCTAAATAAATGTTTAGAAAGTGTGGGTCTAGCCACCAATCCATTGAATAGGGCCACACAGATTGATGCCCAGCCTATCTTGTGTTCTTGTTTGCATCTTTGCCACTATTTGTGCATTTCTGGTTGAAAATCCCATCCTCATAAATGGGGACATGCAAATGGCAAGGCTGTGTTGTAGACTGAATTGTTAACCCAGTAGGCTTTGTGGCCAAGCAGTGGCAATCTGTTGAGCTGAACACTCTGATTTATTTTGGGTTTGTTCTCCTTTTCCCAGCTCACATAACCTTCACTGATACAGTGGTACCTTGTATAAAGGAATTAATTCATTCCAAATGAAATTATGTTAAACAAATTTTCCTTTATACAAATTCTGATAGGAATGCATTGAAAATGGAATAATCCCATTTTTATGTTGTACAGATTTGCCCCATAGCCAATTCTGTTAAGCAGATTTCCCCTATCTCTGGAATTTTTTATGTTGTACAGATTTTATGTTATGCAAACTGTTTGTTATACAAGGGTTCACTGTACTTAGAATCAGTAATACGATCCAAGCTCGTCTTCCTTCCTGTCTTTAAAACATCTGTGAAGTAATGAGCACTACATAAAATGATGATAGTTTTATTTCATGCACTGTGAACTCTTCTGGTCTCATAGAGGGGATCCATCGTTGGTGCTTCCCTGTAAAAGTGTGAATTGGGACATTTAAATAAATTGCACATAAATGGATATGATGGGTAACTTTGGGAAAGCCACTATCTTCTTCCTACCTATAGGCCAGTGATGGTGAACCTTTTAGAGAATTTTCAAGTGAAGCTATTCAGAAAGCTCCTTCATGTGTCAATATGATTGCTTTGTAAGTGTTTATGCAAGGGAAAAAAGCCATCTCAAATAATCCACAAAAACTATTTTGAATGATTTTTGGATCACATGTGAGACTATATAAATTATATGGTAACTGAAAGTGTATTATCTGTTTAAGGTGATGTCTTTTAAGTGTTAACACCAAGCTCAAAACAGTCATTGATCTTGGGTCTTGTCAAATAAAACAGACATTAAAGTTCTGCTTATATACCACTCCATATCACTTCAAGTAGTCTCTGGGCAGTTTACAGTTTAATTTTAATATGCAGGCTAAGAGGATGATATTTTGTGCACTTCACTGCATGACCGTAAGGCAGTTATTAGTAATATATTCATAATAACACATTTGGTACTCTGATATTTCAGACAGGTATAATTATGTTTGTGTCTTTAAAATATTAATAGACTGGTGTGAGCCAGGCCAGAAATGCAAGCTTTCCTTCTCTGAATAAGTCAGTTTTTGCTCTTTTAGTTTCTGATGTGTTATTTGTTCTCTGCTTGTCCAGCCTGTTTTCCTGGAAGACTCTGCACAAGGTCTGCATGTTTAATGAGCAGAAGAGAGTCATCTGGAGGAGTAAAACTCACAAGGTGCAAGCTAATCTTAGAAACAAGAACAGTACTGGATACACAAGTGTAAAATATGTGTGTGTGTGAGGTCTTGCACCCTTGTAGACAGGACTTGCAGAGAAATAGAAATAGTTGGTTTCTTTTTCTTTTGTAAAGCAGTACAGGGTTCTTGACCGGTGATAGGGTCAGTAACCTAAGAAATGTTTAGATGAGCCTTCATTCTACATACTGTACGTACCTTGACAGTAACTTCATCCCAGGATAGGGCAGTAGACTCTTATAACAGGAAAACAGTTTGCTAGTAAAAAATGGGCAGTGTATTTTCTGTATCTAATTTATCACTTTGGGCTGTTTCTGTAGAGTCTCTATAGAATTGTGTGTGTTTTTTAATTTATTTACTAGACTTGTATTCTGTGTTCCCTGAGGAGCTCCTGCCCCTCATTTTATTCTCAGAACAACCCTGTGAATCAAAGTCAGGTTGAGAAACAGCGATTGGCTCGATCCACCCACTTCTGAGTCTCTGTGGTTCTTATGCCACAGTACGCTATTGGCATTAGCTGAAATATCCCAGCTTCCCCCTACAACATTTATTTTAGTGCTGTGCTCCACAACATAAGATGTTTTTAAATGTTCACTTGCTTTTAGTTATTCAATAGTATTTTAAGTAACACATAGTTATTATTGTTTTTAAATGTTTGACTTACTATCTTTTTAGCATGATTCCATTTAAGATTGTGAACTGCATTAAGAGAAATGTGGCATGTAAATAGAGCAAACTGGCAAGCAAACAAATAGAACACCAGCTAGCATCACTATTCTGTAGTTCCAACATGGCTTTTCAAACTTTTTCACTGCATCTCACCTGAGTCTTCTAGGACTCCAAGTCTTCTTGCTCACTCTTATCACCTTGGGTGCAAAATGGAAGGGAAGCGGGGCTACCTCAGCCTTAAGACACACTTAAGATCATTTTTATTTGGACCAATTAAGGTATCAGCAGAACATGGTGTTTATGTCTTGCCTTTGGAAAAGCTAGGATCTGAGAGATGTTGTATCATAGTCCAAGAACCTTCTCAAACATGGAATTTGTGTCCAAATCAAACAGACTATGAGGGATCCATGTTTGTTTTTAATCTTGGGGGAGTACAGCATTGTATGAACAAACTAGCAGCCCCCCTGGCAATCCATTATAAACCCTTAAATCGTCTCTAGT
Organism: Phrynocephalus forsythii; assembly: GCA_029282475.1. Taxonomy (NCBI): domain Eukaryota; kingdom Metazoa; phylum Chordata; class Lepidosauria; order Squamata; family Agamidae; genus Phrynocephalus; species Phrynocephalus forsythii. Next base: position 88,058,673 of record JAPFRF010000005.1, on the reverse strand, counting down.
AGCAATCTTTGCCCATTAGGAGCAAAAGCTTGAGGTGGCAAGGAAATCTGGGTAGAGGTAAAGCAGACGAAATTAAAAAGGCAAGCATGACAAGTAGAGGGCAATGGAAGATAGAAAGGATAGTGTTAGTTTACAGCTGTGGTTTTTGTTCTGTGCAAAGGGGACCTAGGAAGTCGCAGAATATTACTGACTTGGCAATTTTCAGTGAGTCAGATGGTGGTGGCAGCAGGACTGGGACTGAGAGGAATGGTTGTGTTGGGTAGGTAGCCTTGCTCTAGGATGGAGCCCAATCTCTGTAGAGTAGAGGTGAAAGAACGAAAATCCTCACTTGTTGAGAAGCCTTTTCAATAATCTTTTTTAATGGTAGTGGCTCCACTGTTGCGTCATATTTTAGGTTAGATTGTGACCCAGTAGTGTATATAAAGGGGTGGAAGTCCTCCAGATGTTTTCAGAGTCCAATTCTTGACATCCCTCCCTATTGGTAGTGTTGACTATGACTGATGGGAATTGTAAACCAGCAATATCTGGGAGACTGCGATGTGCACCGTCATGCTGTTGATTGTTGGAATCAAAGAGGGCAGAACCTTGGCATTTCTTCAGATAAAAGATTGAACATAAGCAACATCAAAACTTATTCAATGCAGTAAGGTACAGCAGTCCATTTTCAAAAAAACCCATTCGGAAGCCATTCACTTGACTAAGACTTGCCTGAAGAGAGAGGTCGTTGCCTGCTTGTGGGAGGATTCACTTAGTATTGAATTGAACCTAACACATCCATTTGGTTAGATGCCTGTGAAGATTCTCACTCATCCAGGTGAGTTTATCTGGAAGTTGAGTCATGGCGAGTGGACTTATTTTTCTTGAGAGATAGAAACATTTCTCTGCTTATCCCTAATAAATTATGTTTACCCTCCCACCTCCATGGAAGCCAAGAAGAAGAAAGACAGGCACCTGAAGACAGTACTTAAGGCCTATGGATATCCAAAGTGGGCCTTCAACAAAGCAGTGGGCCATCCCAGAAGAACAAGGGATCAGCCTGAGACCCAGACCCGACAGAAGAACCTGGTCATTCCCTACATGGCTGGAGTGTCTGAGAAGCTTAAAATGATTTTTGGCAAACACCATATCCCTGTTTATTTCAAACCCACAAACACCCTAAGGCAGAGACTTGTCCACCCAAAGAATCCAATACTAAAACGAAAAGGAGCAATATAGTATATTTGGTCCACTGCAGTGAGGAGTGTGCAGACCACTATACTGGAGAAACTAAAGAGCCACTAAACAGGAGGATGGCACAACACAGAAGGGGTAACAGTTCAGGACCAGAATCAGCTGTATGCCTCCACTTGAAGGACAAAGGGCACTCATTCAAAGATTAGGATGTACAGATATTAGACAGAGAAGATAGGTGGTTCGAGAGAGGGGTCAAGGAAGCCATTCATGTGAGCATTGAAACCTGATCTCTCAGCAGAGGTGGGGGCCTTAGGCACAGTCTGTCTGCTACTTATCAGGCTGTGCTTTCAACAGTACCCAGATAAATCAAAAAGCCTTCACCACCAGGGCCATAGCTAATAACCCATACTTTATGGGTTTGAGCACTTTAGGCCATTGTTCACTTTAAGGCTATTGACTGCAGTTTACCTAACAAGCCTATTCAGGCAATTGTTCATCTTATGAGCCTATTTCAGAGTAGGGTGACTAGAAGTCAAAACAGACTATAAGATGGAGGACTCTTTATTCAGACTGATGAAGCTGTTTGGATGAGCAGCAAAACGTTTCTATCTCTCAAGAAAAAGAAGTCCAGTTGCCATGACTCAACTTCCATATCCATTTGATTACTACAACCTTGCCTGAAGGTGCAATTGATCCCTTGGAGAAGAGACTCACTATGGGTGAATGTTGCATTTCATGGCTGAGCCAAGAATATTGGGAAATGATATATGGCAGCTTCTTCTTCATTTGCCATTAAGTACTAACCAACATTCCCTCTACTCTGTGCACTGTGCACACCTCTAGAGTCCTCCGCTCAGGTGTTTCCCCCATCCCAGCACCCATAGCAACAATTTTCTTCCACATGCGACAGAATTGGGGGGGGTGCTTGCACATACACAAAACTATTGTACATGCATGCATGCACAGAAGAGAACTCCATGCGGTGGGGACAAAAAATAGAGGGCTCATTGGTGTGAACTGTTTTTAACTAAGCTGCACTCCTAAAAAAGCCGTAAGGTGACTGATTCTATCATCTGTGATAATCTGTTCTAGAAAAAATGCATGCCAATTACAGAAAGCTTACAAGTAATAAGCATAGCTTTTTAACCCATACCAAATTATTTTTCAAAGCACATGCTTTTACTTTTAATATGTGATTTGAGAGGGGGGGGCATGGGACTTGTCTCAATGGCTTTTTTTTTTTTTGCATAGGGTAAGGGTTCAGGACCTGAAAGCTAAATGTTGGGTTATAGCTCCCAGAAATGTATTACCATGCTGGTTGGGGGATTCTGAGAGCTATATTGGGTGTGGGGGAGGGAAGCATTTCTGCCATGTTCTGATGATTTGCTCATTTGCTGTTAATTTACATCTTAGAACCTGACAAATTGGAATAGCACTTGTCCAAATGCAGTCACCTTTTAAGAGGCCTGAATGTTTGTGCTCTAGACAAATTGCAGAGGTAAAATGTGAGTATAGAGTACTACTTAATTATATATATAGGATAGAGGAATGGAATTGACATTTGAAAGGTAACAGGCTGGTACAGTAATCACCCACCTATCACAGGGGTTAGGGACCCGATCCGACCCGTGATCAAGGAAAATCTGCAATATGTGGATACTGTGTCGGGTTGGGACTGGGGGCCTATCTGGGGCCTCCTACGCTTACTTGAGGGCTGGTGCTGCACTGAATGGACCTCGACAGGCTTCCTGGGCCTTTCGAAGGCTCCAGAAGTGGTTTCCGGTGATCTGGAAGTCATTTCCGGTTCACTGGAAACCACAGCTGGGCTCCTGTGTATTGTCTCAGAAATGGTAGCTTCCAAAAGGAAGAGCCGATCACTAGTGGGAACTCAAGAGGGAAGAGGATCTTTAGAATATTATCACATGACTTCCCACAGCACGAGATAACTTATGAAGTGGGAAGAGCTGTTCGGCAGTGGAATATGCTGCCACAGAGGGTAGTGGAGTCTCTTAGGAGGCTTTTAAGCTGATGCTGGATGGCCATCTGTCAGGAGTACTGTGATGGGGTTTTCTGGATGGCCTTTGAGGTCTCAAAGGATGGCCTTTGAGGTCTCTTCCAACTCTATGATTCTATGATTGGAAGTACTGGTACTTGTAATAGAAGTGTGAAAGATCCTGCAAGGACAGGGTCTAAATAAGTCCTACCAAAATACCTAAGACAATTCAACTGCTTTGACACATTAGCTCATCCTGCCTGCTATATTTTGTCAATATCTAATTTCTTTATATTCCTTTATTTGATTTATGTACCACCCCTCTGGCCAACAAGGCAGCTCTTGGTGGTTTACAACAAAAAGGACAATAATATCAGATGTACAAATCAATAAGAACACTGTAACTTAGCTGTTAAAATGGCGTAAAAAAGAACTAAATTTCAATAAAAACAGTCATGATGGCAGGATCATTGGCTTAGGCCTGATAAAAACCAACATTCGGGTGGTGGAAAGGCCTGTCTAAACAGCTATGTTTTTAATCTAAAATAATGTGTGATAATTTCAGGTTAAAATATGCTAATCAGTTTATCTGTCAGGTCATGTGGACATGGGCATGCTTTAAAAATCTCTACTTTAATTCAAGCAAAAAGGTCTCTTTGTACAGGATCGTCATGTGTTCTGACTTCTTAGTTCCATAAATTTCTTCCGTGGCCGAGCTCATTGTAAAGTTGCTTTTGCTACTTGGGCTATAGAAAACAATTCAAATCTCTGCAGTCCTTTTCCCCCTCCCCTGCCTGCAGCAACCTGCAGAGTTATTGAGCAGCATTCTCTGCAGAAAGTCTTCTCTCTCAAGTCTGTCCTTGGCTCAATGTTCTCTGTAACCAAGACAGAGCAAAGCTCTGCTACTAGTCAGCCTTCATTGTATTTTTTTTATTTCAATAGTTATCTGTACCTATAAATCAAAGTTTTTCCCCTGTGATTTATGCTAATAATTACTATTACCAAGAATGTACATGTCTGACGGTAAGCATCTTTAAGCACAGCAACTTTGTCCATAGTAAATTATGGATTGAAATGCAAAAATGTCTAGGTTTTCTAATCTCTGCATTTAAAGATGCTGGAGCCTTTGGCATGTGTGTGCAAACTACCAAACAATACAAAATCTTCTTTATACTAGACTGATACAAATCAGATAAGACGCTGTAGTAAATATGCTATGTTCAAATCCTACTTGCCAGGGAACTGAAACTGCTGAGTCAGGTGTGAGTAGGCATGACATCTAAAATTTGATACTGTTTACTAAAAAAAGAAAGAATGCAATGTTCCACTGGCCTTTATTTAGCACTGTAGACATTCACCAATTATGGTACAAACTATTTGGAAGTAAATGCCTGAATTTCTATCCAAAAGTTTATACCTGTCCTTGAAAGTTATATGGAAGAATATCTGTGAAAAGCAGGGGTGGGAATGTGTAACTCTGCAGTGGTTGTTGGACTGCATCATAGAAGCCCCTAGGAATCATGTCCATTGGTCAGGGATTAGGAGGTTTACGCACTGGGACAACAGGTTCCTACTTTTTAAACACACTTTTGGTTCAATTTTATATTAATATTGATATCTTAATTTATTCCCTTAATAATATGTATTTTTCTGTTCTGAATGCCTTATTTCCCTTTATTGGCAAAAAATAATAGTTCATGTTTCATCAACACAATTCTGATTTATGGCAACCCCTTTCAGAGTTTTCCAGGTAGGGAGATGGATATAACTAAATAAATAAGTAATAATGGCTGGTCCCTACAGACAGTATGAATCTACACCACCCTTCACATGTTCTTTCAACAGATGGGTGCATGGAGCTATGGTTTTTCAAACTTGTTACTACTGTAATTAAGCAAAAATTAACTGGCGTTATTGTAAAAGGTAATGAATATTGTTTGTACAGAGATGAGATCTAAGCAAATCTATAGAACATTTTATAGAAAACTCATAAGAACACAAGAAGAGCCATGCTGGATCAGGCCAAAGGCCCATCTAGTCCAGCTTCCTATATCTCACAGTGACCCCACCAAATGTGTCTGGGAGTGCACGAGACTTGATATCTGTCTACTGATACCACTCCCCTGCATCTGATTCTTGGATCTGGTTCTTTTCATCATTGGTTCTTGGATTAAAATGTGACATCATGTGTCAGGCATGTTTTTCCCCCCTGCAGTTTTTCCTTCCTATAAGCTTGCAGTCTGAAGTCTAGACTGTCATTCCCAGAAGACAGTGAAACTGGCTGGGACACAGGTGGCAAAGGGTTTGTTGGGTTTATTAAAATTATATCATGCCTTTCTGCCAATAAATGGCACTTAAGGTGGCTTGCAATGGTACTGTCAAATAAAGATCAACATCATTAAAACAAATGTTTAAAAATGCAATTTTATAATATAAGCAGAAAAAAGAGAACACTACCCAACAAATAAAAAGTCATCTTTGGCTACAACCCAGCCTAGATACCAAACACTTTTCTGGATGGTGATACTGCTTCTAGATTGGAGTCTTTGCTATTTCCAGAATCAGAGTTTGTGGTTATCAAGTGAATCAAGATTGTTGTTTATCAAGTGAGGTAACTTGTGTTTTCATTATGCATATTAGTCCTAATTAGATCTTATGCATTCAAATTAGGTTGTAACTTAATTTAATGACATTTCATTGGTCTAATAAGTGATAAAAGAGTCATGTGAATGGTTAGAGCAGGTTTCTCAAGAAATGGGCGTAACTGGCATACTAGTTTTAATCGTGAACATGCACTCCTGGCCACAGCTGTGACCTCTTTTTTTAATTGGAGGGAGACCCCATCCAGAACAGGTTGCATCCCTATTGACTGATCAGCAGCACCTCTATCTTGTCTGGATTTAGTTTCATTTGTTCATTCTCATCCAGTTCATTACTGCAGCTATCTCATGTACAGTTGAGATAGTAGCATCCTCAGAATCTGGCAGTGATGAGAGGTAGAGCTGGGTGTCATCCACATACTGGTAGCATTTAACCCCCAAAGTCCTGATAATCTCCACCAGTGGTTTCATATAAATGTTAACTAACATAGGAGACAAAACAGAGCCCTGGGGGACTCCACAGGTCAGCGGCCATGGTGTCAAACATGAATCACTTAACACCACTTTCTGCATTCTTTCCTGCAGGAATGATTGCAGCCACTTTAATGCAGTACCCCCAGTTCCTATTTCGGAGAGATACGTCAAGGGGGTGTTGTGGTTTATAGTGTCAAAAGCAGCTGAGAGGTCTAGTAAAACCAAAAGGGACATAAATCCCCTATCTATTTCCCTACGCAATTCATCTACCAAAGCAAACAGTGCTGTCTCCGTCCCATAGTTAGGTAATTTATGTCATCCAGGATCCTCTGGAGCTGCGAAGCCACAACCCATTCCAGGACTTTCCCTAAGAACAGGATATTCGATATTGGTCGGTAATTGTTCAATATTGTTTTATCTAAGGAGGGCTTTTTTAGCAGTGGTTTTACTATTGCCTCCTTTAAGCCTGCTGGAATCCTGCCCTGTTGTAAGGAGGCATTCACTACTCTTCCTAACCAGTCTGCCATTCCTTCTCTGGCAGCTTTTATGATTCATGAGGGGCAAGGATCCAACACACATGTAGTGGCCCTCACTCCCCCAAGGGTCCTGACCACATCATCCGGCTATAGGAGCTGAAAGCCATCCATTAATACAGGACAAGCAGGGTGGGGCATTTTATTTACAGACTCTGGATCAATAGCAGCATCCAGGTAGCATGGATCTGTTCAATTTTGCCTGCAAAGTATTGTGCAAATTCTTCACACCAAGATACAGTGTGGTCTGTGTTATCCACCCGTGGGCCAGCTTGTAGCAGACTTTTGACTATTCTGAAAAGCTCCACTGTGTGATGTGCCAAATCAATGGTAGTAGAGATTTGTTGTTGTTTTTGTTGTTGTTGTTGCTGCCTCCAGTGCCTTGGAGTAAATCTTCCCAAAGACATTCACTGTTTCTTTGTCTGTTTCAATTTGGCTTTTCTGCCAGTGCCTTTCAGCTCTACAGGCTACCTGTTTCAATTTTGCCAACTCCCCAGTATACCAAGCCGCGAATTTTGGTCTATTTTGAGGAAGGAGATGTTTAGGAGCTATCTGATCAATGGCTCTGCTCATTTCCCCATTCCAGAGGTCAAACAAAGATTCAGTAGACTCACCCATTGGAAAGGTAGGAAGCTCCCCAAGGGCAGTTAAAAAGCCATCTGGATTCATCCACTTTCTGGGACGTATAGCTTTTTCTGACTCCACCCCCCAACCTAGGCTGTGAGTTACAGCGCACCATATAGTGGCCTGTCCAGGACAATAGGATTACAGAAAGTTCCTTTACCCTGATGTCCCCACTGTCCATTGCAGGGCAAAAGAACAGGTCTAAGGTGTGGCCTGCAGGATGGGTTGGGGCAGACACCATTTGAGCCAGACCCATTGTTGGCATGGAGACCATGAAGTCTTCAGATACCGCTGATATAGCTGCCTCAGCATGGATGTTAATGTCTTTCAACACGATGAGCCAAGGGGACTCCAGCAACACCCCTGTTACGAGTTCAGTAAGCTGAGGTAGAGAAGTTGTTGTGCCACAGGGAGGGTGATACAACAAGAGAATTCCTATTTTGTCCCTGGCTCCTATTTTTAAGAACATACATTCAAAACCAGGGAATTGGGAACATGGCATCTAGTAAGAGGGATGGAGCTACGATAGACGATTGCCACTCCACCACCCCATCTACCTGGGTCTAGCCTGTTATTCCACAGAGAAACCTGGATGTTTGCCATTATATTGCAGTCTCTTCCCTTCTTGCTGTATTCAGAACAGCCTATGGCTAGGTCTCTGATCTTCTACTTCATCTGTTTTGGTAACTATCAGTCTGACTGTGTTGAACCATATTGTAATATAGTGTGTGGCCTATTACTGTTAGTAGTGAGCAGTTGCCTGTATTGTGTTAATACATTTTCCTTTGATTTTGCATGTATTAAAACATGTGAATGTAAATGCACATTTCAGTGTCTAGCAAAAGACATTAAAATGGTGGTGCCATTCTCCTATTCTGCATTATTCTTTATTTATTTAAAATAAAGAAAGTGGCAAGATTAAAAGAATGGATTAGCAAGATGAGAACAAAACAAGATATTACACGTATACTACAAGCTAAGGATTTAACATGGATGAATTATGCTCAGTTAGAAAGTTGGTTTTAAGTGCTTTTTTGAAGGCGGGCAGGGACTGTGCAAGGCGCAGCTCACTCGGGAAATGGTTCCAGAGCGAGGGGCCAGCCACAGAGAAGGCGTGGTTATGGGTTAGCGATTTCTGCGCCTCCCTGGGCGTGGCCACTTGGAGTGAGAGTGCCTGCGACATTCTCGTGGGACGGGCCTCAGTTGACCTTTGGGGCATACGCTCCGCCAGGTATTCAGGTCCCAAGCCATGGAGGGTTTTGTAAACCAACTTTCCACCTTGAACCTTATCTGGAGGGCCATGGGCAGCTAATGCAGGCGGGCCAGAACTGGGGTGATGTAATCATATCTACGCACGCCCACCACCAGTCTGGCCGCCGCATTCTGCACCCTTGGAGTCTCCGGGTAAGGGTCAAGGGCAACCCCACGTAGAGGGTGTTGCAGTAATCAATCCTCGAGATCACAAGGGCCTGCACAACTGTTCTTGGGGAGACCTCATCCAGGTACAGACGGATCTGGGCGATCATACAGAGATGGAAAAAAGTGGCCCTGGAGACCGCCATCACCTGGGCGTCCAGAGAGAGGGCAGAGTCCAGGACCACGCCGTTGTATAGTTTCTGACCCTTGTCTTCTCTCTTGGTTTTTGCAAATGTTTGCCAGTCTTGAAAAGTGTTTTTTTTTAAAAAAAGAAAGGGGTGTTAAGAAAAACACAGGGGAAGCAGGGACTGCATGCAAAGGCAGAGGATTTGACCCATAGTTACATCTCCAGTAAGTGTACTAAATCAGAAGGCAAAATCCTGCTGGCACAGTTTCACCAGCATAAACGGGATCTAGGCACCAGAAATGATTAATTTAAATTAATGTAAAGCGTCTTTCCCACCTGTTTCCACTTCTGAGGCTCCCTGTGGTTCCCTTTTGCCTGGAAGAGCCTTTGGGAGCATGGGGCGGGACTCTTAATAGTAACAAAATGCCACCAGATTGCCACTAATGGTCCCAACTAGAGATGGGCATGAAACAGAAAAATGGTGTTTCGGTTTTTCGTTTGTCGTTGAGAGGTCTGTTTCGATTCGTTTCCGTTTGTTGTGAAATTTTTGAAAAATTTCGTTACCGTTTTTCATTTTTTGTTTGTCGTTTCTACCCGCCTTTTGCGCGATTTTAAAAGCATTTCCGTGCACAGGCATCCCCCAACGCCCCAGACCAGAGGGAAAACACTAAAAAAATGGATGCTGGCAGAGACACAGTATAGACTAGGTATGCAGGGAGGCTGCAAAGGCAGCAGCAGGCATTGCCCAGGGTGCAAGGCAGCCGCAGAGTGACTGTACTGCGGGGCAAGGGAGGGTACTCACCGAGATGTACGCATGCATGCATGCACACAGGGAGGATGCAGGACTGAAGCTAGAGTCGCAGCAGAGACAGCAATCCCACCCTAACTCCCACCGGAGACTGCAAGGAGGATGGGGGATGACAGACCTTTTTATGCCCTCTGTGGCTGCCAGACCTGCCCGCCCAGTCTGCAACCTGGGCATGCTATTGGTTGAACATGATCCCATCACATGGCTTGCCTCCATTTTGTGGCTGGTACGACATCCATTTTAAAGGGAAAAGAAAAATACATTGCGATGGGAGAAGACTAAAACAAACGTTTTAAGGACCCCAACCCCCCTGGTAGGTATTATCAGACAATACAAATAATTATTGCTGCGTTTTTATGGATGTCCAGGATGTTTTTTAACATTTAAAACAGCTCATTTCATTGCGCATTGCCATTAACAGAAACGAAACAGAACGACCTGTTTTCGTGGTTCTTTTCGTTTCGTTGCATTTTCATCACAATTTTCGTTTGTCATTTCGTTGCGTAACGGAAACGACAAACAGTAATGGAAATGAAAAAATGTTCGTTCCGTGCCCATCTCTACTCCCAACCTGTTGTAATGTTTTTAACATATATTGCTATTTTAAAAATCTTGAGAACTTGATACCAGCCACCACAAAAGCACAATAGACATAGAATAAGTGATCTGGAGAAGATCCAACACATTTAACCCAAAGCTGTTGGCTTGCAAGTCTAATTTTGAAATGCCTAATAATACTGTATTGTGGACCTTCAGAACCCTAACCCTTTTCATGCAGTATTTTTAAAGTCTGTAGCAAGTCTGTTTTGCTAAGCTAAATTCTTTTTTTTCTCAACACAATTTTGCTCCTCCTACTTCAGTTAATTGTGAGTGTTCTGAAGCTGGTAGGTTTTTAAAAATACTGTTTGCTCATTTTGTTTTCTTGTGGGAAGGTTCTTTTGTATCATCAGGGGTGCTAAATGCTTGGTATTAAAGTAGGGAGCTTGACTTGAGTGTGACTCAGCAGGTTGTAGTGAGTCGCTTCAGCAAGATTGGCCTGATCTCATTTGTCTCATGGGGATGAGAAATTATGAGGAAATGTGCTCAGAATAAGCACACCTCTGTCAGGTAGAGTCACGTGACCTTGTCAAAGAAAACATCCGGCATTTTTGTTCCTCTCATCCCTCATGCTGATTCTCCACAGTGCCCTTTCGTTAGAAGGAATTGGTACACTTTTAAATATAGCTACCATTTACATTTGAATTGTGCATCCATGCTGCATTAATATTGATAAGGTGAGCTAAATTATGGTGATCCTAACATCATTAATATGCATTGCTTATGTGTCAGTGGGCTTCAGAAATAACCCACAACTAATCAGACCCAGAAAGATTCATATAAATGTCAATACATTTGAGGCCTGCTGAGTCTTATTTATCCCCACAAATTTATGTGTCAGTGGTTTTAAAACATTGCTCTGCCTCACCTGAAAAGGAAGTGATAGGTTTTCTGTAGATCAGAAAATGAATGTGATCTGAGATGGGTCCATCATAATGTTCCATTTGGTTGTTCTGTGGACGGAGCTTTCAGAAGGCAGCATGGGCTGAAAAAAGGTGCATTTTGGAAAGCCAAAGGAGACAGCTGACTGAAGCATAATTAGCAAGCCTCCCCCCCCCCCGATGCCGTTGTATTTGTGCCACCCGCCTCCTTTTCGGAGCCGAAGGAACCAGAGCCATGGGAGGCTTGGCAAGGGTTTGAAAGTGGTGCCTTGCAAGTGCTGTGTCTTAGGCTTTCAAACCCTTCACCTTGCCAAGCTTAAGGGGCCCCTGCCGGTGAGTTCAGCTTGATGAGGTGAAGGGGTTTGAAAGTGGCACCTTGAGGGTACAGTGATCCCCCGCCTATTGCTGGGGTTAGGGACCTGACCTGACCTGCAATAATTGAAAATCCGTGATATGTGGCTGCAGGTCGAGTCAGGCCTGAGGGGACCTAGCTGGGGCCCCAGCCTGGCCCTACCCTGAACGGGCCTGTGAGAGCCTTCCTGGGCCTTCTGGAGGCCCCCAAAGGGCCTCCCTGCAAACTGGAAGTGCCTTCTGGTAAACCGGAAATCATTTCTGAGGCCTCTGGCAGGCCTAGAAAGGCTCTCAGAGGCCTCAGAAATGATTTTCAGTGATCTGGAAGTTACTTCCGGTTCGCAGGGAGGCCATTTTGGGGCCTCCAGAAGACCCAGGCAGGCCCTCACAAACCTGTTTGGGGCAGCTCCAGTCCTGGGGTAAGTATGGGAGGCTTGAAACAGGACTTTCCCCCCTTACCCTAGGGGGCCTTTTTCATATACTGTGATCCCGTGATATAGCAGGACTGCAATATATGAACCGCGAAAGGGCGGGGGACCACTATATACTGTTTTCAGCTTTCAGATCCGTCCACCTCATCAAGCTGAATTCACTAGCGGGGGCTCCTTCAGCTTAGTGGGTTACCAAAGAAACCCCATGCGCCACCACCCCAACAACAACACACACAGACGTTTTTCAAGTTTTTCATATCTTAAGGCATTCATATCTCAAGGTATCACTGTATATATTTGCGGCGAAAGTATAGCAACTAGAAATGTAAAAATCAGATATTAAACACAAAAGCATGTTAGAATGAAATCATTTTCAGTTGTGTCCAAAAAAAGGAGGACAGGGGGACCAGCCTAACCTCACTGGGGGATGGCCTTGCATAACCTGGAGACATCCACTCAGAACGCCCGCTGGATTCTTGTATTTTGTGTATATAGATTTGTTTTGAGTGCTGACATTATGCTGCAGATGGTCATTGTCCATTCAGTAGATGGCTGTACATCCTATTTCTTGCACTTGTCACAGAAGTGTCTCCCCCCAAAAGATGACCTGTTGCTTTCAAGCATCAAACAGCAAATGTGTTGGGCCACTGTGTATCAAGAGGCGAAAAGCTGACATCTGATTAATTGAAAGTGTAGTGAATATTTTATTGTAACAGCTGGTTGCTATTGATGAATTTATGGTTCGGACAAATTGGCTGGTTATTCAGGAAACTGGAGTTCAGAAAAATTCTGCAAGCTTTTAATGAGCCCATGTGGAGCCACTAATACGGAGCCATCAGGCTGTATCTCGTTCCGAGCCAGGAGGCTAGTTATTTGTGGATTTTGGCACTGATTCCCTTATTTTCCTCCTTTATTTATTTAATGGCATAAATATCTAATGCATAACTCAGAATTAGTGAAGATTTGGCCTGTATCAGCCTTGAAAAGTAGCTACTGTCTCAGGCCAGGTAAAAGTGCCAGGCTGTTCTTTTGATGTCCCCTGTAGCTTTCTCTGACCTCAGAGAGGCTTGACCGCTGAGGTGCTACATGTCAGACTGGAATTGGCCGGCTTTTCCAGTGAATGACTGGTCTTTTTACTTTTGTTCTAGTCGGGGCAGTTCAATGAAGATATGATCCCAACGGTGGGCTTCAATATGAGGAAGATCACAAAGGGGAATGTTACCATAAAGGTAAGATGCGAGTGTCTCCCTCTGGTAAAGGAGCTTGTAGATTTAGAACTCAGTTTTGGATATAATCTTAATGGTTTAAGAATATCCAGTGGAGGTTATACCTCCCTTGGCCACAATTCATTCAAGGCTAACCAGAAGGATAATTAGCTTAAACTGGGAGGTTGGTATTCTCAGGGGTGTGGGGGAATTTGTGGACTTATTTCACTAAAGGTCTTGCATAATCCATTTGTCTTCTCAGGTGATGGCTGGTTTTTTTCAGTCTTTTATAAATTCTGTGTTTTAAAACTCTCAGGAATCCTCCTTGTAAAGTTTACTCTGATGGGCCAGTTGTATGTAGATGAATATAAAAGGACTAAGCATAAAAGAAAAATATTCTGGGCTATATTCTGGTCACAGTATTAATGGGAATTTCTGAGTGGTAGTAGATTCAGGGCAGCTAGATGTTCCAGGGCATCTTTGGGCAATTTGAAGGATTAATTCTCTTCCTGTTAGAATGTAACAGAATGAGAGAGAGGAAGAGCAGGTGAGAGCAGGTGTTCAGGGAACTCTTTTCACAATTCCCATTAAAAGGAGAAGTGATTGAAAAGTCTGATTGCTTGATGAGCAATTCCAGTCATATAAAGAGACTTTAATTTCCTTTTCTTCCATATAGGTCCTTGAACTTTATATAGGTGTATATTTCTTTACTTATATTTTACATTGGACAAAGTGGAGTAGATTTTAATTCATGCACCTGTGCATTGTATATGTTTGTGGAGAATAAATGGATGTGTTTTTGTTGGATGGGAGTAGGTCTCTCTAGGTGGCCTTTCAGATTGTTTCCTTGGATACAGGTTGTGTACTGTTGCATCATTGTGGATGCCTATGCCTGGAGTGGAGGCATGGAGAAATATAGAGTAGGCAGCAGTTCAAGCCATGCTGGAAAAAGGGTAGAGTTGGCCATATGTGTGCCAAGCTAAACACTTAGGTTGGTAAGTTTCCTCTGCCTCTTTCATTCTGTCTTGCTGCCTCTCCTTTCTCCATAGCTCTGGGACATCGGGGGCCAGCCGCGTTTTCGCAGCATGTGGGAGCGGTACTGCCGTGGAGTCAGTGCAATTGTGTAAGTAATTCCTGCAAACTGCATAGTAAGTTAAGAAACGCAAGTAAGGAAAAGCACATTTCCTTTGAGCACTGCAGCACTGCCAAAGAAGGGACAATTTCCCTCCACCCCAGAGTCAAGCCTGACTGAAATTGGTAGTTTCTTACAGTCTGTGCTTGCTGAATACAAGCACAGAGCTGCCTCCAACAAAATGTGATGGGTTGTCTCTGCATCTGCGTGTTCAGGGGCAGAACAAGCCAGAATGCTGCTGCTGCCCTTGGTGCCCTTTTGCTGAAGGGTGGGAGGTCTGAGATACAGATGTGTATCAGTCTTTGCTCTGTGGTTAGAACATGTGGGCACACACCTCCAGCACACGGGACAGAGTACGGATTCATCTTTCCTCACTGATTTTGGGAGATGCAGAGAATGGAGATAATTCAGTTGTATTACCATTTTTCTGTCTTGGTTCGATCCACCAAGTGGTTTAGAGGCAGAGAGAGCTCTGAAAACACTGGGGGAATCCTGTGCATACTTTTGGATTGGCCTCCCTACCCACAGCAAGTGCGCTGGCCCTTGTTTTTAATATGAAAATGTGCGATTTCTGTGCAGCCCATAATATGTGTTGTGTTGCATGTGAACACAAAAGTGGGTTTTATAGAGTGGTCAGTTTAAAATCCCAGCAACTGGAGAAAGGTGGAGTTTCTAGTAGGTTTCTCTCTGGAATACATTGAAGAGATGATAGACTCAAGCTTCTTTGCCACTCAGTTTTCATATTTGTCTTCTCTTTAGTTTCTTGCATTTTTATCTGATTGGCCCCCATGACCTGCAGGTGGGTGCTTCCTGAATTGGTATTACATAGTGCTTTTTGTTATGACTGATGTTAGCATTTTTAGATATTCAAATGATCAAGTTACTGTCCTTTAGCACATTGTAAACTGTAACTTGAATGCAAACAGAGTCTCAAGTGAACACAGGGCAGATGAATTGTTGTGTTTAAACCACACTTTGTTTTATTCATTTGCACTCAGTGACATGTTTTTTGTTGTTGTTTTTGCTTTGTATTTCTGGATATTTCTTCACTATACATACCAGGTAGTGACTTAATCTCTGATCCATCCAGAGGGATTTTTCTCTGCCATTGTGAGTTATGGCCTCTCTCAGTATGTCTGACAGTGGTTCCAGATGTTAGGTTCCTGCTTACTAACTTCCTCAAGCACTGATTTGATTTTACCCTAGAGGGAGGTGTGGATTTGCTCCTAGAAAATCATCTCCATCTCTATGTATTTCTTTCCTGCCTCTTAAACCAGGAAGAGGTATATGACAGATCGCTGTTTCCTTATTGAGAATTTGATGTCCCCATCCATTGACACTTTGGTCATATTTCCCATATTTCAGATGTAGCTTCATTTCTGTGATGAGATCAGGTTTATCTGTATTTTGCTCAATGATACAGGTTGGATAAGAATGATTTTTTTTAAAAAAATCAAATTGAAAGAAACCATGAGTCAAAATGAAAAAAAGTTTTTAATAGCTTAAATAATCCAAAAACAGTTTTTTAAAAAAATGATTTAAATGAGAAATTAAATTTTAAAAATGTAAATAATCAAAAAGTTAAATTTTAACTAAAATCATAATTTAAATTGTGAGTTATAACAAATTGATTTACTGTAAATTAAATCATGGTGGTCCTCAAGATGCCAGGCTCTGTCTGGGCTCAGGATTTGTGATCGCCCCAAGGTCACTTCTTAATGTTGCCCCTGGGACCCGTTTCAATCAGGCCACCCACCTACCCCCTGTTTTGCATGGAAAGCACTAAGCAAGCTTCTCCAGGCTCTCATTCTTTTGGACTGGGATCCGCCGGACTCCCCAGTGGTGTCTGCTGTGGTGAAAGTGGATACTTTCATTCCTGATGCTTCTGCTTTTTGAAACCTTTTGAGGACCCCTGCTGTAAATTAAATATACTCTGGATATGGTGGATCTTCATGAGATGCCAGAGCTCTGTCTGTGTGCTCTCCACCCCCAAACCTGAATACTTTGTGATGGATCATTAGATCAAGTTCTTTTTAGGTTTTGCGTTGCTCTCATGGCTCCACACCATTTCTACATCAGGCCACTTTGACACAAAGAGTTGCTTTATGTTCTTTTAAGAGGCATGGAAAGCACTAAGGGAAGCTTCTTCAGGCTCTCATTCAGTTGAGACTGACTGTAAGCCAAGCCGGACTCTTACTGGCAGTTGCAAATGTCTGTGCTGTCACTGAAAGATCTCTGGTCCTTGCTGATACTTTCATTCCTGATGCTTCTGCTTTTCATGAAACCTTCTTTATACCTTTGAGGCACCTGGTACAGGTGGACAAACTGCCTCAAGCCATTTGGCTGCTTCCTGAAAATCAAAAGCAACACTGGCTGATTTCACCTCTCCACCCCCAAACCTGAAGACCCTGCCAGGTGGGATCTTAATAAGAGATGGATGAAGTTCGTTTGGAGGTTTGTGCTGGTTCATATGCATGGCTCCACAGCTGCTATGTGTTTCCTTCCCCTGCCTCACTGTCTGGATCCCCCACCCTCCAGCTGGTGACCTGTTCTCTCCTCCTCCTTGGCTGATTGACCAGCCTCCATCAGGATTAGAGGCTTCCCTGCCCAGCCTCCTTGACTGATTGCCCGCTCAGACAAGGAGGCAGGGACGGGTAAGCCAGTGCTCCTTCCAGGCACTGCTCAAACAGCTAAAGAGGAGGTTAAAAATCAGTAAAACTTAAATGTCTGGTAAAGTGGGTCTTTGGCAGGGATTAAAAAGGGAGGCATATAATGTGGGCACCTCTGGTGCCATCTCTTTGAAAAGACATTTCATTTACATCCCCAGAAGGAAACTGAGGTCCCTGCCCATTTCTAATCCTTATTAAGTGATTTGCAGGCCTCCACCCTGGCTACTTGAACATTTCCAAATCTTTTCAGGCCAATTTGTAATTATTATTATTATTATTTTACCCTTCAGCACCTAAACCAAAACCATTGTTCTGTTATGAAAATTAGTGGCTCCTGATCAAACTGTTAAGAAAGCCCCCTTAAACTGTACCACATATTTGCCTGTTCAGGAAGTCTGGCCCTGGTGAAACTAATTCAATTACATACAGTATAAGAAAAAAATACAAAAACTCTACATGAAATTACATAATGGTTCCACACTTTTCCTAGCGTGTGTCAAAACTGCATTACGATAAACATGTCATGTGGCTTTTAAATGTATTTTGAGGCAGAGCGTTTTCCGAGGGATGAACTGGGGGTAGGAAACTGGCATAAGACCTTATCACATGTTCATGATAATATGTCACTCCTCCTCAGCATTGCTGCCTGTCCTTTGTGGATCATTTAGTTGTGTTGT
Source organism: Phrynocephalus forsythii (assembly GCA_029282475.1). Lineage (NCBI taxonomy): Eukaryota > Metazoa > Chordata > Lepidosauria > Squamata > Agamidae > Phrynocephalus > Phrynocephalus forsythii. The sequence goes on along the minus strand of JAPFRF010000005.1, from coordinate 88,040,982 downwards.
TCTGTTTTGGCCAGAAGGCTTCCTCATGTAGGAGAACAATCCTGAATTGAAACATTTTTAAACAGATGTGCCTGTTCTGTGCCTGGTTTGAGTAAAAAAGCACTGGGTTCTTCACGTCCTAGTTCTTGGAAACATACAAAAATCCACCTAGTATGGTTTTCATTCAAGCTTTGACTACAGAACTTGACTGAACCTCTGCTGTCTGCATCCAGTTCTTGGCCCTAGACTCCCATGGGGCACTGATGACCATAGTGTTCTTCAAGGTCTTCTTCTGGAGTTGTTACAAATCTGCCTAGATTTGTACACCATCATGGCAGCGTGCTTGCATGGGTAATTTAGGGACTCACTAGAAAACCTGAATGAAAGGAGAGAAGCTGCTGGAGATGCTGCTGGCCCCAAACGGGGGGAAAGGCAGCCAGTTAGTAGCTCCCAGTCATGTTAAAGTAGATCTGCACATCTGAAGACTACAGGCATAGTCTCAACTCATAGACATAGATGTCCTTTATATATGTAGTATGCGCTGATGCTGAGAAATCATCATGCTGCATTCATTGTGCCTGCCACCTCTCCTGCAGATCTGATCCTGTGGATCAAAAAGCCATTAGCCCACTGTGTTCAATCCTTTTGAAAAACCAAACAGTGGGCTCCTTTGCCATTCTCTTGTCCTTCAACACTTGGGCTGCCTCATGACAGAATAGGGCCACGAAGAAGGATTAGCCACCTGTGCATGGCGTCAAGGAGGTTAGAGGCAGATGAGGGGAAAATGGACAGACACAGCATGAGGATATAGCGTGGGAGATGAGCAGACAACCCCAGAAATTGTGCAAAAAGAGGCACAAGATTGGCCTATTATTTGTCATTCTGGGCTTGTTCTCTCCATCTGCGCCTGAAGGCTCTTGCTTTTGAAGGCCGTCTCCTGAAGTGCTGCTGAATCACTACCACCCTTCCTTTTGAGAAAAGGGTTCTTAGCCTAGTTGCAAACTTTGCATCCCAGTTGCTTAACCCCAGATCTTTGCTTGCTTACACAGGCCTTTCAACACCACCCAGAATCTTAGAATCTCATCCTCCTTGCAGGTTTCCTTCCTTTGAGTTAATATTTTTCTAGAATATTTATAAAGCAAAATGTATTGCATTTTAATATCCAGTCACTTGTTTTTGTTCACTGTTTTTTCGGTAAGCTTTATCACCCCCCACAATTCCTAAGCAGTACATACAATTACTGTGTTTTGTACTGTGCCATAAAATTCTCCTGCTCAATAGCTCTGAATACCATTTGGTGAGCTAAGTAGGTATTGATAAATTATTAGCATGGTTCAAAGCTCTCTTACAGATGTGTATTCCCAGAGCATGTACAAGTTCACAAATGTTCTTTGAGAACATACTGAACAACAGATTTATGGGAAGAAGGTACAGTAAAATGACCCAGGCTTGCTTATACTCCCTCTTGCCTGCTGTGGTCTAAAGCCATTATCCAGTGCATTTGGAGGAGGCGGACAACATTCTTCCTTGCACATTTTGTTTGTGGAGTGGAAAAAAAAGAAGGAAGGAAAAGAAGTTTTGGAATTCTAGCTTATGATAGATAACATACAGGTCCGTTTGCACATGAGATCTTTATAAGCTCAGCTCTGCAGACTTTATAAAGCCATGTCAGCGCAGGAGACACTCATTAATTAAGAATTGGGCACAACATTCAGCATTCTAAGAATCTCAGCCTTTTCCTTTTTGTTTTTAATAACACCAGCAGCTGTTCTGCTAAATGGCAGGGTGAAAACAAAAGCACGCGAGTTCTTTGGCCTTACCTTTCCACTACAAGCATAAGAAAATTTAAGAAGAAAAAGGTTTTGATTCAATAAGAAGCCATAGTTTCAAGTGTTTATGTACTGTGCCCAGTGGTGCCCATTTTCAAAATCAGTTTTCTTTAGGCTTAGGCCATTAGGAAAAATTGAGTGAGAAGAAGGACAAATTTACTGACTGCACCAAAAAGAAGTGGTTTCTTTCTCTTTCTGGTGCCTTGCAGAGTCTGGAATTTTGAGCCTGGATTGTCTAGATAAGGCAGAAGAGTGATTTTTCTGTGTGTTGGTGTATATACCCAAGAAAGTAAGGCTGAGTGATGGGGAATCTCTGTTGACCATTGACCAGTTGTGTCAGACCTTTGACAGAAGCCGTCTGTCCCTCTGTGGTAGTTTACAGAGTTGTGCCAGGTGTGGGGATACTGGCAATATCCATGTGGCCTATGACCATCTCGTTATATTGCTTTCAGGAAAATACAGTCCTCAAAAGAAAAAAAACTGAGGTAATTTTTTTACTCACATATACAATTGTTTACAGTCCAATGTTGTCAAAAAATATGACTCCTCCCCATACAAAATGTGTGTAAGCTAAACACATTTTGCATTTGAACTATTTTAGTAGAGGAAGATTTGAAAAATGCCAATATATAAACTGAACCCTTTAATCTATTTAGACATTTGAGCTTTCTATTTGTTCTATACCAGTTTCTGGCCAGTTTCCAAGTGTGCTTAACCACTTGATGACCACTCAGAGAAGCAGCATAACCTGGACTTAGAAACCCTGATGCTGCTTATTCTGCTTTCCATTGGAAAGTGTTTACCTATATATTTGTACACTAGTGTATCCTCCTTAGATATTCAGATGCTCATCAATACCTATTATAACATTAAATAACTTGATGTAGGAAGTCTGTGCTTAGTATTCTATCTTTGCTGCTTGCTAGCATTCTAGGTAAATTAGCCTAGCACATTTTGCCTAATGAATAATGTAGCATAAATACAGTTTTGTCTCTGATGAATGAAATCCCCACTGGGAGCCAGCGGTGAATTACTGCATTGCCTAAGAGCGTATCATGATTCCTTATTGAAGTTCAGGATGGGTGACTTTGTTGATATGTAAATTTAAGGTGGAATGCAAGAGTGGAGGTAATGGGCAAAAGGTGCATTTTAGGAATCTGATAATGGGTAGTGAGCGAGTCAAAGAATTTAAATCTGTCGAAATAACCAGAATGTGCCACTAACACAGAATCAAGTACAGTACGGGATCAGTTCAGGGGGTCAGTTCCGGGACCTCCCGTGGATAGTGAAATCCACAGATAAGAGCAAACACTCTTATCTGAGGATAACGGTGGTAGCAGGGGTGGTGCGGTGCCAGGGCAAAAGCTCAGAGGGCTCAGCATCGGCAAGCTCGGGGGGGGGGGTTGCCTGTGGGGGTGGCGGTGAGAAGGGAAGAAAACAAAAGAAAACTTACTGATGCTGCGCCTTCCTGTCTGCCCCCTTCTTCGCTGCCGGGCTCGGGGGCTGGCCTGCGGGGGTGCCGGCGGCAAGGAGGCCTTGGCATTGGTAAGCTGTCTTTTGCTTTCTTCTCTCTTTGCTGCCGGCAGTGGCCAGCCGCCCTCTTCACCGCTGGCTTTGCGGTTACTGTTTACGACAATAGCCTACTTTGCGGCTACTGAATTATTTTAAAAATATTTCCCCCCTCAATCCACGGATAAGTGAATCAGCGGTTAATGATTCAGCAGATGGGGGGGGGCATACTGTAACCAGAACATCCGTTCCCTGTTCCTGATCCTTGTGAGTGGGTGGGATGGTTAGTAAAATCTTAGAACTAATGCTCCTCTTATAGCTCTCTTCTGTATGTTTTGCATGTTTCAGTGAGAATTGTATCCTCTGCCCCCAATGTCCAGATTTCAAATGCTAACGCAGTTCTTCAAAGGTGATTAAATCATTCACAGATATACACATACACACTGGCTATCATTCCAATGTATCAATAGATCTCAACTTTGATGGAAGGGTCAGAATAACACACGGTCTCATAAGTCTCAGAGCTTCCTTTTTGCACCAACAAGAGTGGGAAAGAGTGAATAACTTAGCGTGAGCTTTTTTGAATCTAATGAATTATTCAGTGCATTTTATTCCTTTTTTAAAAGTATAACGTTTAAATGTTGTCTGCTGGGAAATGAGACCAGGCAGTGCATGGCTTGGATAAATGCTCAGAGTAAACCATGTGGGTTGCTGGGGGCTGATCAAGTGTGTGCTGTAGCTGCTCTGGGCTCCTCTTTCTGTCGTCTTGGGTTCATTGCTGACTGCTGTCCTTGTGTCATTCCAGATACATGGTAGATGCCGCAGACCTGGAGAAGATTGAAGCTTCAAAGAATGAACTTCACAACCTGCTTGATAAACCACAGCTTCAAGGCATTCCTGTAAGCCGATCTAGTTCTGCAGAGGCTAAGAGATCTGTCTCTAGCTCAGGGGCAAGCAGACAAACCTGAATATGTCCTGCTGTATCATAACTAGCAAAGACGGCTTAACAGAAAATGTTGCAGCCAGATCCAGGAGTAAATCCTTCTGGTTTTGTGCTGTCTTGTGCCACCTTGTGTTGTTGAGTTGTTTCAATCCAATGTACAAACATTTGATTTAGCCTGGAGAGGTCATATTTAGAAGGCAATATGGGGAATTGACTACTGAAGCATTATCGAGCGATGAAAGGTGTATTTAATTTTGAACATATGACAGTGCACTGCCTGCAGATGGACCCTCACAAGTAAAGTTTGGATTTTGTACAATCAAGAGAGTAGTGTTTGACAAATCCATAGGTTGCGACAGGGAGCTGAGGGACATCAGGAGATAAAATTCCATATAGGTGTGCATATGTGCTGATACAGACATGTAAATACATGCATGCAACTTTTAACAAATCTGCACTGTTAAAAATCAGGACTCGGTCTTCAAGGCTTCTGCCTTTGCCAGGCAGTAGAATAGCCTGTATGAGGCTTAAACAGCTTCTGTAGCAGTAACATTTGCTGCCCGATAATTTGTTGGCTGCTTTAAATAGGTAGAAGAAACCAATAAGAAGGAACCAGGTGGAAGTGGCGTCCACGCCGTGCCGTTCTCCGGGAGCATCGGGGTGACAGCGGAAGAGGCGCCCACGTGGACCTGCAGATGCCTGCAGGAAGTGCGGGCGCTTCTTCTGCCGTAGCCTGGATGTTCCAGGTGAGTGGTGCGGCGCCACCACCCCGCTGCTCTGGGTGAGTGGCACGGCGTGGGCGCCTCTTCTGCCGCCACCACCGATGTTCTCCACCCCTCCGGAGGGTGCCTGGCTGGCAAAAATAAGTTTTATTTCCCCCCTCCTTGCTGCCCCCTGCCCTCGCTGATCACCAACCGCGGATAACTGAATCAGCGGTTAGTGAATCAGTGGATACGGGGGTCGCAATATGCTCCTTTTCTTCCTACCCCTCCTCCGCTTAGCTGTCAAATCCCCCAGGAATCAGCTTTGCAAGAGCCAGTCATTCTCCTTGCTGTCTCATTCTGCTTGTTTTGCCTCAGTCTCCTTTCTCCAAGAAAAACAAAAGCGAAAAACAAACAAGCCCCCACGGTCAAATTGCTCATGTTCGCTGCCTGGACCTAACATCTGGCAAATTAACAGGGGCATAGTTTTACATTACGCCTAGACCAACCCGGTTTCACCGTCCGTGGTTGTACCTGTCACTTGGACTCTGCATTGTTAACTATTTGTCATGTTGAATATTTGTGCTTTATTAGAATCACAACTCCACTGCAGGATAGGAATTTCTAAATTGTTTCTATTATCCACTTTCTTTGAGTTCAATAAAAACATTCAAAGTACTTATTTTGGTAGAAGCCTGTTGTTAAGAAAGGCCTTTGGGCAGATACATTCATCACCTTTCTAGCTGCTGCTCTGTCTAGCTGCTAGAAGTGGAAAACAAGTAACGTTGCCCTTCCTGCATTTGCTTTGAATCATTGGTGAAACTCGAAGTCTCCCCTTTCTAAGCATCCCTTTATTCAGGCCTGAGCAAAAATAGTGTTTTCTCTGTATGGCTTTGAATGTAAGTCTCAGGGACCCACCACCATATTAAACCACTTACTGTCCTCTCAGAGCTGCAACCAGGCATGCCCAAACTTTGACCCTCCTGATGTTTTGGACCACAATTCCCAGAATTCCAAGCCTGTATTTCCAATGGCAAAGGACTGTGGGAGTTGTGGTCCAAAACATCTGGAGGAACAAAGGTTGAACATGCCTTCTGTGGAAAGATAGCCTGCATATGGTTAGAGCTCCATGAGAGAGCGAGCAAGGATGAGTCTTGTGACTCTGCTCCATTGGTCATGGCCTTATTCCCCCATTCCATTACGTCACTGTCACCTTAAGAGGGAGAGCTTCTGCAGTGCAGAACCTTAAGAACATAAGAACATAAGAAGAGCCATGCTGGACAAGGCCAAAGGCCCATCTAGTCCAGCTTCCTGTATCTCACAGTGGCCCCACCAGATGCTTTTGGAAGCGCATGAGACTAGATATCTGTCTCCTGATACCACTCCCCTGCATCTGGCCCTTGAAGTACCCTGGTTTTAAGCCTGGAGATTACACATCTCCATCATGGTTTGTAACCTGTGATGGACTTTTCCTCCAGGAATCTGTCCAATCCCCTTTTGAAGGCATCCAAGCCAGATGCCATCACCACATCCTGTGGCATGGAGTTCCATAGACTAACAACACGCTGGGTGAAAAAATATTTTCTTTTGTCTGTTCTTACTCTCCCAGCCCTCAATTTGAGTGCATGTCCTCTAGTTCTGGTATTTTGTGAGAGGGAAAAGAGCTTCCCTCTATCCACTTTACTCATGCCCTGCATTATTTTATACGTCTCAATCATATCCCCCCTCAGGCGCCTTTTTTCCAGACTAAAGAGCCCTTTTCGTACTCTGGTGACTCCTAAATTACCCAGGGCAATCAAGATTCTATATTATCTTCTAAGGAGCCCAGCCAGGAGGGGGAAGGCCCGCTGCAGACGTTGTCCCGTCCCTGTTCTTTCCCTTCTGCTTGCGTGGGGATGAGCTTCTGAATAGGACTATTGAGTATGCGTCTGTGGGTTTGAGGTCACAAGTCTAGGAGAGCATCCAGCAAGAGTGCCCGCTATTGGATGGAATTTAAAGGCATTTCACTGTGGAATGGGACAATGCCTCTGATTGGCTAGCCATGCCTGCTGCTAGTCTTCTAGCTCTGAAATCCTGTTTCACAGATGCTGCAGCTGAGCTCCACAAAGCTGCTTTTGTTCCTATTGGTAAAAGATGTGGACCTCTGTAATCAATAACCTGGTCGTTTGGGGTAAATACAGTGATACTCCGCCTATCGCGGGGGTTAGGGACCCAATCCAACCCGCAATAACTGAAAATCTGTGATATGTGGATCCAGGTCAGGTCAGGCCTGGGGGGCCTACCTGGGGGCTCTTGTATTTACCTCCAGCCTGGCACTGCCCTGATCGGGCCTGCAAGCGCCTTCTGGAGGCCCCAAAAAGGGCCTTCCTGCGAACCAGAAGTGACTTCCAGATCTCCAAAAATCATTTCTGAGGCCTCTGACAGGCCTAGAGAGGCTCTCAGAGTCCTCAGAAATGATTTTTGTCGACCCAGAAGTCACTTGCAGTTTACTGGGAGTCACTTCCAGTTCACAGGGAGGCCCTATTGGGGCCTCCAGAAGTCCCGGGAAGGCCCTCGCAGGCCCGTTTGGGGCAGCACCAGTCCTGGAGTAAGTACGGGAGGCCTGAAACAGGCCTTTCTCCTCTTACCCCAGGGGGCCATTTTTCATATACTGTGGTCCCGCGATATAGTGGGACCGCCGTATATGAACCGCGAAAGGGCGGGGGACCACTGTATGCCCAAGGTTCATGGCTGCCCTAGCCTCCATGAATACACTTTTAGTGTTGTCCCTGGTTTTTCTAAAATATATGTGTGGGCTGACTAATCTGCATTATATCTACATCTTTCTTGAAATCTTCTCCTATCTAGATTTATAACTGACTTTTCTGACTGCACATTTGGCAGGAGTTCCCTTAGCATACTTAAAGATGACTAACTTCAGAGAGTGTCCATTCCACAGAGGACATAGGTGTATAGATTTACCTTAATCCACCAATGGAATCTCCCCAGATGCTTATGGAGGTGCTTCTTCTTCTTCAGGTCCTAGTCCTTGGAAACAAGCGAGATCTGCCCGGTGCCTTGGATGAGAAAGAGCTCATTGAGAAGATGTAAGTATTTGCTGCTGTTATTTGTTACAGGCAGGTATTGGGATCCCTTTAGGGTCAGCTTGCCAAAAGGAGCCTTTTGTTAAAGGGCACATGCTAGGACACCTGTAGTCACAGGGGATCAGTCCCAGGTTTCCCCACCTCGCAGATGCTGAAAAATACAGATTACAGTAGGACCCCCGTATCTGTGGGGGATTGGTTCCTGGCCACCCCACAGATAACATATAACAAAATCTGAGGATGCCAGTGCCGGAGGTGGTGAGGCGGGGTGGCAACAGTGATAGTAGGGGTGGTGTGGGTGAAAGCGGGCATGCCACGTGGCTGCAGCCTGTTCTATAATGCTGCAGCTGGCCCACCCACGAAGAGCTGCTGGGCTGGCAGGTAGAGGAGCCAGGCCACCTCCTCTCCTCACTGACTGCTTTGCGCACCCAGCCTGGCTGGCCGGGCAGAGGAGGAGGAGGAGGAGGAGGAGGAGGAAGGCCAGCTCAGCCCCAAGGCACCCTCCAATCCAGCCGAACCAATCGCCCTGCTCAGTGCATTCATTCTCTGGCCTTGCTGACTGGCAACAGGGATCCACTGGTGCTGGCGGCGGCTTCAAAGCCCGGGTGGAGTGGTAGTGCTCTGGTCCGGGCAGCTCTTCAGGTCCCTGTGGATTGGGGGAGGAGGAGGGGAGGGTGGCCCTAGCAGTAGTGGCAGCTCCTTGGGAGAACTACATCTCTCAGCGTCCTTGGCCCCCCAATGCTACCCTCCCCTCTTCCTCCTCCTCCCCCTCCCCCCAATCCATACATACCTGAAGAGCCGCTGCTCCACTCAGGCCCCGAGGCTGCCTCCATTGCCAGCTGAAAGGGATGTTGTGCCTCACGATCACAAGTAGGAACCTTGCACTGTCCAGAGCGCACACTGGTTGGCCTTTTGCACCGCATTGTCACAGGCAAGGACCTTGCATTGCCGCACATGCCAACTGGCCCTTTGTACCGCCTGCCGTCTGGCCCTTCATACCACATGCACATCTTGCTTCCATCTGCAGATAACTGAATCCGCAGATGGTAAATCATCAGATACCCAGGTCCTTCTGTAGAGCAAACACTGTTTTAATAGTGAAAGCAATACACAGCATTGTTTATGCCTCCCTCTAGTGGCCACTCCTGTTAATGAAATCATGGGAATATATTCTCTAGTGAGAACTACACATAGCGAGACTGACCGCCCAAACCAATGTGGCGAACCTATGGCATCGGTGCCAAAGGTGGCACTCGGAGCCCTTTCTGTGGGCACCCAACGTCGCCCCTTCGCATCCACCTGTATTCAGGTTAAATTGCTGTATTGGCACTTTGCCTAAAATTAGTGGGTTCTGAATCGCAGTTTGGGCACTCAAGTCTCTAAAAGATTCACCATCACTGGCCCAAACCTGACCCTAGAGCAGGCATGTCCAAACTTCGGCCCTCCAGATGTTTTCAACCACAACTCTCACAGTCCTTTGCCATTGGAAATACAGGCTTTCTGTGAGTTGTGGTCCAAAACATCAGGAGGGCTGAAGTTTGGACATGCCTGCCCTAGAGGACAGGATGAAAATCCAAAAGGACCTTGACAGATTAGAGTGCTAGGCCAAAGCTAACGGAATGGGTTTCAACAGAGGGAAATGTAGGGTGCTGCATCTAGGTAAAAAGAATGACTTGCACAGATATAGGATGGGAGACACCCGGCTGGAAAAATAGTACCTGTGAACAGGATCTGGGAGTCTGGCTGGGCCACAAATTGAACATGAGTCAGCAGTGTGACGCGGCGGCCAGGAAAGCCAACATGATTCTTGGTTGCATCAACAGAAGCATTGTGTCTAGATCAGGGGAAGTGATAATACCCTGCTCTGGTCAGATCCCATCTGGAGTACTGTGTCCAATTCTGTGCACCTCAATTTAAAAAGGATGTTGACAATCTTGAATGGGTGCAGAGGAGGGCGACCAAGATGATTTTGGTTCTGGAGGAAATGTCTTACCAGGAACGGCTTAGAGAGCTGGGAATGTTTAGCCTTACAAAAAGAAGGTTGAGAGGGGATACGATAGCTATGTTTAAATATTTGAAAAATGTCACATTGAAGAATTGAATGGTTTGTTTTCCATGGCTTCAGAGACTAGGACGCGGGGCAATGATCTCAAACTACAGGAAAAGAGATTCCATTTGAACATTAGGAAGAACTTCATGACAGTTAGAGCTGTTCGACAGAGGAATATGCTGCCACGGAGGATGGTGGAGTCTCCTTCTTTGGAGGTTTTTAAGCAGAGGCTGGGTGGCCATCTGTCGGGCATCCTGTGATGGGGGTTTCTGCATGGCAGGGGGGTGGACTAGATGGCCCTTGAGGTCTCTTCCAACTCTATGAATTTATGAAACTGTGATTCAAAACCCACTAATTTTTCACAAAGTACGTATACAGCAATTTAACCTGAATACAGGTGGCTGTGAAGGGGCGATGTCGGGTGCCCATAGAAAGGGCTCCCAGTGCCACCTTTGGCACCCATGTCATAGGTTTACCAACACTGATCTAGGATTATTACTTTTTAATACCGGTATTTTTAATATTTTCAGACCATGGATAAGTGAACCAGTAGATACTGATTCTGCAGATCCTGCAGCAGTCCTGCTGTGTAGCATTACTAGCATCTTCTGTGTTCAGAGAGTAGAAGGGCATTGTTGACAGATCATGATGTGTACTGTGCTTGTGCAATATTTACATACACTTACCTTTGCCCCCTTGAGAACAGCATTCACAGAACTCTGTTTCCAGTCCATGCCAAGTGCTGTCTTAGATGGTAGGTACATGAATGTCCCTAGGCATCTAAGACTTTGCATTTGTGGAGCAGGTGAGATAGAGGATGCTGTTCACTATTTACTTAACTGTCAGCTCTACCAAACCCTAGGGAAAAATTCCTGGGAAACATCTTGACCTACCGCACAGATGGAGAAGCCCTCAGACAAAGTTGGCTAGGGATACTCTTGGACTGTGACCCACATGTTACCTGTAAAACTTCCTGAGAGCTGTTGCTGTCAACTGTGCAATGAAGGGGTACCTATGTGTGTTTTTCCTTTTTCTGCCCTTATTTCTCTGGCAAATGTGGCCACATATTGGATCTCCCCATTTGGCTCTCATATTGGATCTCCTCCATGTTATGGTTGTGATTTTATTTGATCACATTTGTAATTCTATTGATTGTGACTGCTTTTAGCCAATACAATAAACTGACTTGATTGCTTACCTGCTAAGAAGCATGTCGTTGACATGATTAGGTTTTGCAAAAGCATCATCTGCTCAGCAGCTGGGTTTATTTCAGGGTCTTATTTCTAGGCTGGTGCTAGGTGAGCCATTATTCTGGTGAGCAGTTATTTTTGGATTTAAATGACCTCTCGGAATGAGCATGTGAATAGCCTTGAAAATCTGTTGGCGGAGAGCCTCGTGGCACAGTGGTTAAATGCCTGTACTGCAGGTAAAACTGTGCTCACGTCCTGGGTTCAATCCCAGGTAGCAGGCTCAAGGTTCACTCAGCCTTCCATCCTTCCGAGGTCGGTAAAATGAGTACCCAGGTTGCTGGGGGGGGGGGCAATGTGTAGCCTGCACACTGTAATTAAAATTGTAAAAACCGCCCAGAGACTACTTGAAGTGGTATGGGGCGGTATATAAGCAGAACACTTTGCTTTTTGTTTTGCTTTTTCTGGTCAATTGTAGTTCATTCATATTACGTTTAAGTGGTTTTAACTGTGAGCTGTGGATGAGTAGTTCTCAATCTGGTCTTTGAGTTGTTTTGAAGCTCAGACAGAACAGCTGAATAGAGAGGATTCTGGGAGTAGAAGCCAAAAACATCTGGGGAATGAAGGTTGTAGAAGCGAAACTCTTTTCGGGGCCTCCTTAGGACGGATCTTTTTAGTGGATACAGATGCTCTTGATGTAGTTCAGGTCGAGGAGAGGCCTTTGGTGATGAGAGCTTCTTCAGCATTGGTCTGAGTAATCAATTAATATGTTCATTGGCTTTTTAAGCCCTTGTCATATCCCTGTAGACTGAGCCTGCAGAAGCTTAAATAGTTTATGACCGATGGCAAATGACAAAACTGGTAGCTGGATTTGCTGGGCATATTGTTTTGGTTTTTATTTTGTTTGGTGATATGTTAATGGTAGCAGGATCTTCCTGTTTGAACCTGACCCTTAATAAGCCCACTTATTTCAGGGGTACCACTGGGTTGGTCAAAGATTTACACACAACTCTTGGTGAATTTTGTTCCAACAGTCATGAATCTATGCATGCTTGTATACAAGATGCAAATAAATACCTGACAGACAGACAACAAGACAGTGCACTGCAGTCGGTCTTAAGATGCTACACGACATTAAACCCTTTGTTGTCTCGACAATTAATCGGGGCCTCAAGATTTGTTCCTTCAGATTTCCAACACAGAGCACAGGACTTGTTACTTGCATTTAGTTTGACTAGCCATACAGTGCTTGGCCACATGGTGGCGATAGAGGCAGGCCGTATCTGCCATTTCCCTCTCAGATTGGCTGAATTAAAGCACTACAGGAGGCTTTTGTGATACTCATGTGTGAAATACAGTTGAAGATTCAAGCAAAATTTGGATCAGAGTAGGCAGCTTAGAAAACTGGAAGGGGCCAGGAAACAGAAGGGACAGATTTTTCACGTTGGTTTTCCCTGATTATGGACCAATCTACCTTTCTCTTGCTCCTCTTCTTCTGTAGAATTAGTATTTTGAGAGGCTGAATGACCCTGTTATTCAGCATTCTGCCCATTTGACCACCAAAGACACTGCACGCTGAGGTGATTTTATCCACAGGACATCATAGTTTTTGGCTGCTCTTGCAAGCCAAGCCACAGATGGGAAATTTCTGGCCCCTTCCTTTCCTAATAAGCACGTTCAAGAGAGGCACATCCAATAATGTTTGTCCATGCGGTACTAAAAGGCTGAACTATGAGGCAGGAGAAGGGGGAAAGCTGAGAGTTTTCTGTCTCATCATTCACAGGGAGAATGGTATTCACTCGTCTTAGTCTTTGGTGGAGGGTGGCTTATCTTTTTTCTTGTCCCACCAACATAACCCTGGATGTGCCTCATTTTCCGTATGTAATGGTTCCCCACCCCACAAGAATTTTCATCTCCCGTGCTTCTGTTCCTCCTTTAGGAATCTGTCCGCCATCCAGGACCGAGAGATCTGTTGCTATTCAATCTCTTGCAAAGAAAAGGATAACATTGGTAAGTATGGAAGGAGAGCAGGAGTTTGCACGTTCTGGGTGCCTGCGGGCTTGAAGGGTAGCAGTGGAGTTTAAAGGTCCCTTAGACATCCCCCTGAGGAAATTCTGCTTGATATCCAGTTAGTAGTTCTGCCATGATGTCAGCACCATAACTCAAACCATTCAAGCTGGTTGTGTAATGTAACTGAATGCCCTTAAGCCTTGTCCCCTCTGTACGTCAAATGTTGGGGCAAAAAGGGATCTTGTAGTCCAGGGGATGGAGAACAGAGTTCAGTCTGTGGATCATTTATTCAGGAGGAGCATTTTTAGTCTTGGGTGTAGACTTGCTGGAATGGGTCATGAAGTCAACCTGGTCCTGTATTTGGGATAAGGCCTTTCTTTAATTGCCAGGGAAAAATGGGTCCGTCCTGCCTTTTTAACCCTAATTCTTTCTTGTACTTCACAGACATCACCCTACAGTGGCTTATTCAGCATTCAAAGTCCCGGCGAAGCTGAGAGCCCTTTGGCCATGACTTGGATCGGGAAGATGCCATTGTAAAAGCCCAAATGCACCTCCTCCTTACTCTTTCCCCCATTTCTTGCTCTTTCCACCCCCTCTCGCCCAGAGCATTTCCCTAGATGGGTATTTTTAGGGAATCCCAGACTCCTCCTCTGCTGAGATTGAACTCCTGTTTTTATTGTAAAGAAACTGTCTGCCCTCTCCTACCCTTTGCTCCTTACTCTGGTTTTGGCACTGTTCTGTTGTTGTCGGTGTGTGTACAGTATATATATATATATGTATATATATTATAATTTTTTAATTTAAGCAATTACGCTGTTACTAACTGGGGGCCTGTGAGCTCTCGAGGGGGCAGTGGCAAATGGAAGGGGCAGGGAAGGACCAAATCCAGAACTGGGACTATCACAGGCAGCCACAGGACGTTTGGGCCCCTGCTAGGGTGGAGCATAGCTTTGGGTAATAGCCCTCCTTACATGCAATTTCCTCTCTTTAAACCTCCCTTCTCCCTCTATGATGGAATCTAGGGTGCTGCCAACTCTTTGTCCTTCTTTGCTGCCCCAAAGATGCTCCACGGTACAGATGGGTGATGAGCCCCCGGAAAAGGCTCATAGTGCAGTATTGTTTTCACCTTCACTCTTCTTGCTCTGAGGCTTCAGGGCAGAGTAACCATCTCATTATCCCTCCCCATTCCTTTTGAATCCTGGGGACATGAGGACCAATTCCAAGCCAACAGGGCATCGTGTTCTGTCTAAATGAGCTTTAGCCTCTCACTCCGCATGCTCCTTGGGGACTCCTGCTACTCTCCTATACGGACCTTTATCTGATGTATGCTGGGCATCATTGCCCCTTGCAAGCCTGCTTGCTCACCTTCCTTCCTTCCTGGAGGAGTTGTTCTATAGGGGAGGGCTCAGCACCTGAACAGAAGTTGACACGCAATCCTTGAGTATCTTAACAGCAGGATCTGGGCCTGGAGTTTTAGCGTGCTGCCAAAGAAACCAGATCCGGAGTGCCACTCCTGTGGAGAGCCTAGACCTTGCTTACAAACGTATTTTTAAATGCTTCATCTTGCATGAAATAGGATGGTTTATGCTCAGGTTCACTCCACAAGCTTGGACAAGGTAGAGATAGGCTGGTGGACGACTGCCTCAGATCCCAAACCCCATCAGTGTGAATTTCAGAGCGAAAAGGGTAGAGGACAGGAGCAGTGCTCAGTACAGCTTTAAATTTCTTTGCAGGATGCAGCTGGGTCTTTAAGAGCAAGGTAAAATTGCGCTCTGCTTATGAGACAAGCTCTATGCATAGCAGGCAAAGGGTTCTTGTTCATATGTGCATGTACATAATGGTGTGAGAGACAGAGGTGCTTTGCAGCCTCTTGGCTGGGGTAGGAAAAAAGGGGGACATTCTTGACTTGGAGAGGTTGGTGTAAGGCTGGTGGCACTTCTCCTTGCCCTGTCTTTGGTTTTTGGCTGCCCCAGGATTCCCAGCAGCTCCAGAAGGCTCCGGGAAGGGGATTGTAGGGAGGAATAGAGGGCTTCATGGGCTTGCCCCCATTTTGAAGGGCAGCTGACTGTAGCCCACATGTGGCCATGTCTTCCCTGGCCCAGCTTAAACTACAGACAGGCATGAGACTTCAGAGTCCCCCTGCCGTTGCCTGGCCCTATCCTGTATGGAGCTGCTCCCCTCGAGGAGGGGGCTTTCTAATTGCATTTTTTCTTTCTGTCTGTCTTTTCCTTCTCATCATCACCAAATTGCACAAGGAAAACTTGCTTTTTTTTTTTTAATTTAATAAATTGTAAAATGACATTTATTCCTTTTTTAAATATATTTTTGACTCATATTTTGACCTTTGTTGGGAAATGAATCTTGTAATAGTACTTTTTTGTTGCTTCCTAATAACAATAAATTAACAATTTTGTGTTGGTGGTGGTTGCACTGTGGTTGTCTTTCTTCTGGACTGGTTAGTGTTTGCTTTCTTCCTCATTCATGTTCTTGCTCATTTGAATCTGCTGCCAGCTACAGACTTAGTTTGCTGCCTGCATTTTTCAGACTAGAACGGCAGGACTGTTAAGGTTTACACACAAGGGAGACAGCAAAATAAGGAGCGCAGAGCTTGTCTTTAAATACTTCTTGCTATTCAATAATTATTAGAATAATTTAGCTGGCAGATATATATACTTTTGGGGATTCTGAACTGACATGACCACCCATCTTACATCCATGGTTAGATAGCTAAAAGGCAAGCTGCAAATTATGAGGAGATGAAACTGTTGCTGCTATCCTAGTACATCCATATAGAGCCACTGCATTTAGAATTATTTGCCCAAGGTTTTTTCACCACCACCCCTCTCTCTCTCTCTCTGTGTGTGTGTGTGTGTGTGTGTGTGTGTGTGTGTGTGTGTGTGTGTGTGTGTGTGTGTGTGTGTGTGTGTGTGTGTACACATGCGCACCCATGCACATATACACACAAGCACACACAACTTTAAAATACACTATGAAGAGCTACCAGAGATGCTAGAACTGGATAAATATGTACTGATCACACACACATTATTTATTAATTTTGTAATCTGTTATGTACACTGGCCATTTCTGTCTAGCTTTTCTGGCATGGTTTTTCCCTACATGAGAGTTTCATTTTGGCATAGCCCCATGGCCCTAGGAGTAAGAAAGCAACAAACATATTGTTCAGACTCAGTGAAGAAACATCATCTTCCCAGTAACACTGAACAATTAGGTACCTGTGTGTGCACTGACAGTCATTGTACACTCATTTCTCTACTTTTGAAGTAGTTAAACCTTTTGGTTTTCCAATTCCATTTTCTGAAGGGCGTTAGGCATTCTGAGGCTATCGTGGAGAGAAAAGTGGCCAGCCACCGCTTGAAATAAAGGGAATGAGCCAGAAGCTAAGGAGATGAGAAGTGTTTAGTGAGAATGAGGAGAGAATCCTTGAGCAAATGAACGGATGGCATTTTGCTGGAAGTTGAAGGCACGGTGATTGTCTTAGTCTCTAAGATGTGTTACAGTTTGCCAAAAACATGTCCATGTTCCTGTAGACAGATACAGCTATCCTTGTGGAATGCAGTTTATCCCAGCAATCCCTTTCTCGTATACCAGGCAGACTTGGAAGTGCTAGAAAAGCCCATGAGTTTGACCTTAATATTTTTTGTGGGCCAGTTTCTGATCCATAGTAACTGAAGAGCTAAACATATGAAACAGTATGCTGGATCAGGGCAAAGATTCATGCAGCCAAATCATTAGGATTATTGAGACCTTATACATCCAACCTGCCCACATGAAGCATTTGCCAGGTCTCACTTCCTCTGTATGTCATTCAAGTATGTATGCCATGGAACACAACCAGAAATGTCCTGTAATATTGAGTTGCAAAGGAAGATACGCTGTTTTCAGCATTCCTCCACCAAATGAAGAAATACCTTGTATTCTTGATTGCTTTCACAGGCTGGGATCTGATAGCTGTTGTGAGTTTTTGGGGATGTTTGGCTGTGCTCTGGAAAGACCTTCCTTGAGCTGCCCTCATCACAGTCTCATTTGGGACCTTCATCATGAACTTATGATGTTGAAGTAGTGTTTGTGTTTCTTGTTTTATTTACTTGGCATTAGACGTTGGCTGGTTTTAATATTTTGATGGATTTTAGTGGTGTTTAACTATTATTGTTAGCTTTCTGGAAAACACTGCTAGTGGTATTATACCAGCGGCAGAAAAAGAGATGAAAAAGTGATATGCTGATGATGATCTTACCAAGGAATCCGTAATAAGCCTCCAAATTTTAGAACTTCTGCCTTTATTGTTTATTGAGCCTCCTGTTGTGCTTCAGTATTGACAGTGTAGTTTTTCTTAAGACAACGATAGGCAGAAAGTAGGCCTAGATCTCCTAGGACAGTGGCGTTGAACCGTTCCCTCTCCATATGTTTTGAAATTCAACTCCTTGAGTTCCCAGCCAGCACGATCAGTTCTCAGGTATCCTGGAACCTCAAGCCAAAAAATCTGGAGAGCCAAAAGATGAAAACCATTATACCAGTATGACTCAGGGCCAGCTGCAGAAGACGGGCAAAAATTCTTTACAGCACCAGGGTGACATGCACCCATCCACACCACAGTTACATGAGGTCAATGAAGAAAAAGTAGAGTGATTAGTATTTTTGTGTCAACTGACTGAGTTCTGTTTGATTCTTGTGCTAAAAACAAAGTATTGGGCTAAGAATTTTTAAGTGTTTGGCTTGATGGGTGTCAGCAACAAAAATCTACAAGTTGAAAATCTGCATTCCTCCATTGTAATGTACAAACTTGCCAACATAGTTTAACTGCCTTTGTTTTTTTTCCTTCTGCCTTCATTCACACAGCATATTTGGAAAAGTGGCACCACCCTTAATATTTCCCAGATCTCAAAACTGGAGTCCTGGCCATAATTCTGCCATTTGTGTCTCCCTTAGTGGGGTTACCCCCACATCTTCCTCCACCAGTAGATTTCCGGAGTCTAGCTCCGAGTGGAAATAGAGTGGCACAGCAAGCTTGTTGCTCTGTCTGGTATGCTCGAGCAAAGGAAACTACCCTTCCTGGCCTCAATTTCTTTGAAATGTTAGACACACTCTTCCCCACCCCCACGGCCATCCCTGAGCTCCACAGTATTCCAGCCAAGCTTGGTCTTGAACTCACTCTGCCTCTCTCTCTCTCTCTTTCTCTCTCTCTCTTGCTATCCATTCTCCACCCCCAGCTCCCTGACCAAACAGGAGACATTGAAACAAACTGAGCATTGTTCTTACTTGGCCCTTGCTTGGGGTAAGCCAATGGGAGGAAGGAATTGGATGAATAGCAGTCCCCATCTTGTCCATCCTGTCCTGTTAGATATTCAGGTCACATCAGCACTTAGGCTGCATACAAGCCCCTACCCGCCCTGGTCATCTTGGATCAAAGGGCCTTGAATCAAGCCACTTGCCACTTCTCACTATATCTCTGTCATCATTGTTCAGGCTTGCTCCATGCACTTGGAACAGTTCCAGGCTTCATGTAAGGGTAGGAGCCTATGCTGGCAAAAGTTGTCAGTTCTTTTTTTTTTTAAGTGAGCCTTGCCTCTTCCACATTGGGAGATGTAGTTTCCCCCCTGTGTTGTTGAAATGAAGCACCCGCCAGCTTGGCTGTGTACTGATGGCAGCACCCAAACATGGCTGGAAGTTCACTCATTTTGCATCATATTGTAAATATATTGTAGCCAAGGAACCCAGTCTGGTGTACAGATTTTTCTCATATCTGGTCTTCTTTACATTAGCGTCAGCTAATGTGACATTTCGAAGTTTTACTAGACTCAATGAAACTTTGAATGGGATGAGTGAACCAACCAGGAGGTCATTATTTCTGTCCATTTCTCAACTTGTGTAGCTTCCCACGTTTCTCTGTCCACATGTAGAACTCCTTTTTCTTGCCTTCCCTGTGTAACAGCTCAGAGAGGAGTAGGAACAAGTAAATTGGCAAAAGATGAGTGATTGGGAGTGGAGCGCAGGGGGTTATAAAAACAAAACCCAGAGATTGATTTTAAGAATATGGCAAGCTCATGTTAACAACAGGGATGGAAATAAGCAAGGTATGAATTTAAATGGCTAGAATGTTGAACATTTGCCATAATTCTGTTCATAGGGGTGTTTTGTTTTGTTTTGTTTTTTGTTACTCCTGCAGGAAGATACTAAGACAGCTACATTTTGAAAATTGTCTCAGATCCATGTTGTTTGCCATTGGGTATTTCATGAATGCATCCCATAGTGTGGACCTGCCTTCTGCACCCCATGGAGGGTGAGATGGGGAAATGCCGTTCATCTCCCTTGTCTTGTTTTGGACCATGTCGATAGTGCTTATTTGAGACCACCAGGTTGGAAAGAGTGGACTGCTGTTTTCTGTGGAGCCTAGAATGTCTCTGAGAATGCACTGATTTTTAAACTGGGCCCAAATAGCATGCCTTTCTATTTTTAGTTATTACTTGTCTTTAATCACATTATAATCCTCCCTAGGTCTACTGGATGAAATGTAGGGTAAAGTAAATAAAACAATCTTCTAAAGCATGGATGAGCAGCGAACAGGCCCCTGGGGCCCAACTACTGTACATTCCTCATCACCATGCTTCTCCCAGAGGGAACCTTCTTTTGGTTTATCAGTTTGGCCTTTTTGCAAGGCTCAAGACAGGTCTAGCCGTTGACTTGTCAAACGGTGTGCAGCTTAGAACACTTCCCAGAATTCCTTGCAATACAGGATTCTGTGGAAGACGGGGATTCTGCGGCAGACATAGAATCATAGACAGTGCTCCATGAAAACAGAAAAGCATTGCATTCTAGTGCATGTGAATGCATTCTCACAGAGTAATATAGGAATCAAGTGACTCCATGCAAACTATTGTAGCATCTACCTCTTTCAGGGCCTTTTTGTTTCCCTAATCTCAAAACAGGTGGGTGCTGAGATGAATGATGAGGCTCATCCTCCAGGATTGAGCCCACAGCTTCGTTCTCTGTTCTCTCCCCCACCCCATCTCAGTTGGAATGATGAAGAGCTCCGGTGCAAAGGGCTTGCCCCTGTCTCCCCCCCCCATCAGAAAGTGCCAGGGGTGAGTCTGCTTGATGGGTTCTTTGGTAGATGCACCAAATGTGCCTCCCCCCCACACACACACCATTCCTGTTTGCTAATGGGGCAGCAATCCAAACATCACTTTCTTTGTACAAAGACAGAGGCTTTGTCTCCATGGCAGCAGGCCCAAGAAGGAACTGTGGGTGTCATTCCTTATACAAAGCCCTCACTGATCCCCCTGCATTGCATCCCATCCCCTAGCAACTGCTTCCCTCTCTCAGTGGCGTTTTCACTTCTGAGGGTGCCGTCCAAAGAGAGCGGAGAACAAGGCGCTTTAACAGTGCTGTACAAACAGAGCAGGGCTCTTGCTTAATGTAGCTGCGGGGAGAGGCCGAGTTGAAAGCCAAGCTAGCATATTTGCAAAGGTGTTTGTTTTGTGCTACACCAACTATTCTAAGATGCTGCTTGAACCGTGGTATTTGGCATTTCATCTCTGACACTAGGGATCTCTTTCTTTTGGAAATAAGCCTTTTATGTTAAATCAGAGGATTGGCCCATCAGTACTCATGCATCCTCCTGAAGGTGGGTAGGGTATCAAGTAGGGGCCTTTCCAATCTATTGCTTTCTAATATTTTTTAATTCAGAGAGATTATATGGGTAAAGATGGGCTGTAAAGGTGCCAGCATTTGTGTGAGGGAGTATGAATTAGTTTGGAGTAAAAAGAGTATAGATACCAGAAACATGGGAGATATGTACTGGATATGCATAGACCTTCCCAATTGCCTTACTATTCCTTGCACTCCTTACACTGCAGTCTTTTTCTACCTCCACTTTTCCTTCCTTCTTTGGTATACAATCTCTTGATTATGACTGGAGCACAACAAAACATCCTAGAGAGCAGACTCTGCTGCATGTACTAATGGACTTTTGCATGTGCCTTGGTAAAAGTAGCTTGCTAATGTTGGCTTCACCTTAAACTTGTTTGAGAAAAGTAGCTCGCCATTAACACCACCACCCCACAGACCTTAAAAAAGCAATAGTATTTATGTGCATGCAGAAGCATCTTTTTTGAAGGGCTCTGTCCTTTGACCGCTTTCCTAAGGGAAACAAAGAATTTTACGCCTGGAAACTCTCTAGCACCTCCCACCTCAGTATGGTGTACCCATTTAAGTATGGCTTAAATTAATGGATTTAATTGTCATAAGGAATCTTTGCCTTTTTTTTACCTTTTACGTGCCCAAACTTCTAAGCCTAATCTTGCAAAAAGGCCAAACTGATAAATAAACTCATTGTTCCTCCTGGTGTGTTGTGGATCAGAAGCATTTAGTAAGACACAGGTTATGGTCCCAGATTCTTCTCTGCAAAAAGTAAAAAGTATACAGTAATTGGAATCCTCTATGACCAGCCTCGGATGTCTTTGTGTCATCTTGACTTTGAGGAGAATGGGAAACAGTGGGGAGAATGAGGGATTCGGGATCAGCAGTTGACAAAACAGAGCTCATGGGATCGCAATTTGGGATCAAGTTCAATTCTCTCACCAGGAATTCTATGGTAGCTCACCATAATGACCTAGGTACATTTTCCTTGTAAGTGCTTCACAAGACAGCACAAGCTCCAAAACTTTCTACATCTGAGAGAGAGCAGCAGACGATGCCCTCCCCTAAGCTGAGGTGCATGGCCAGCTAACTCATTTCGCTCACAAGGAAAATATCCCACAAACCCCTTTCCCATTCCTGCAAAAAGTATATCACCCAGTGCCCACTGTTAAAAAAAATCTGTTGGCAAAACACCAACAGCCTTCAGGGTTGGAGAACACTTTTGCAACTTTGGGAATAGAAAACAGGAGCTCCACTGGCACAACATTTTGTGGAGAAATTATGGGCAGTAGCCAAATAGAAGGTGTAACATCCATTTAAGAAAGGGGATGGATAGGGTTTTGAGATTGCAAATGCTGATCCTAAAGGGATTGAATGAGGACATATTTTGTTTCCCTGTTCTCTGACAAAAGTATAGATTCAGCCCAGTATTTTTTTTCTAGAGTCAGTCCAAAAACCGTTTGGATTAGCTAATTAAAAGGAAAGACATTCTTCCTCATGATGGCTAATTTCAAGGTCACCAACTTCTGGTTTAATGTAAGCCAAGCCAAACAAAGTGTTCTGCTTATATACTGCCCCGTGGTGCTTATACCACTCTCTGGGCAGCTTACAATTGAATTATGCAGGATACATTTTGCCCCCCTCCCCCCAGGAGCCAACTGGGTACTCATTTTACCAACCTTGGAAGGATGGAAGGCTGAGTGAGCCTTGAGCCTGCTACCTGGAATTGAACCCCAGGTGGTGAGCAGTTTTAGCTGCAATATAAAATTTCAACCACTGTGCCATGTGGTATTGAAACCACAAATGACAGCCATCTCTTGGTCCCTGTTGAGTTGTTTGTTTTGTTACACAGATCCAACTGGACTTCTAAACTGTAAGTTTAGTCAGCATGATTGTTCTTTATGATATAATTGTTCTTCCTTGAAATGTATTCTGAAACATGTTTAAAATACTTTTATTTTCTCTTTAGCCCCTGAGGAATGCCATCAGGCTAACAGAGGGCTAAAATGTGTTGCATTGTACAGAATAAACATAATTCATCTGACATTCTAAGATTTTTCTTCTGGTTTTTTTTGTCTTTTCTGAAGGAAATTCAGTGCTTTTAAAAATAACATAAGGTTAGGGATGATAGGGCAGCACCACCACACTGCCAGAGAGATGAAAGTGTTATTTAGGCATACACTGTTGTGCAACAGAGGTGTTGTGTATTCATCTCCATTTGGGAAACCACTAGCTAAAAACATCTAGTTTGGAAGGACAGCTTGGCAATGCTGCTAGGGAATCATAAGTGTGGACAAGTTACTCGCATCTCATTGGCAATTAGAAGGTGGTGCCTTGCCTGTTCAGAACTAGGAGGAGACCCTACATCCTTTAATACAGAAATGTGATTCCCTGGCCAGACATCTTAGAATGGTACCTCTGGAGTTTTTGCTACAAAACCCAGAATAACCCAGAATTGACCAGATGATTCTGTGAATTGCAATTCCAAGAGGTAACGTTCTGGTCCAGATTTTATATGATAGTTTGACACTCTATGCTGTTTTTGTAGAGCCTATCCTTATATCCTCAGGAATTTTGTTCTCATATGCACACTTTTAAAGATGCTGTTAACCCATAGAGGATATCTCCGTAGCCATACAAATGTAACTATGTGGATTGAGTTTTAGCAGAATGGCTTAGTTTTTAATCCACAAGCCTTTCCAGTGTTTTCCTTGTCACAGTGTTTAAAATATGTGGTATATCTTCCAAGAAATCATGCTATTCTTCGTGCAAGGAGGGAAAATTCCATGCTTTGTTCTAGGTTCTGTTTGGGCTCCTCAAACATAGTCACAGAGCAACTAGCCGCTTTAGAATATGTTAATGATGTTGCCACAGGAAACATTTGTTCTATCTAGTGTATTGGTTTATTGGTGCTAGGGTAGTGCTTAACTTGTCTATGTATATGAGGGTGTCTGAAAGTATCACACTGCTGGTTCTGAAAGTATCACACTGCTGGAATGGAGGAGGGGACAGTGAGATTCTGCATGAATACAGCAGAGGTTAATGTGTGCTAGTTCCTCTCTAAGGCACACTGATTTCTTGGCCCTTGATTGGGCTGCAGGTTGGACTTCACATTTCCCTCATTGCAGGTGGCAGGATCTCTGATCGTGCCTAGGAGCTAGGGTTTTTTTTTTGAGGCATTCATAGTCTCAGGAACTAACAGTTTGGTAGGGAAGAGAACAGATCTAGATGATCTCATCGCTAAGTCACTCTTATGGGAGCTAGTGTTGGAACAAACTCACGGGTGGCACCAGCTGCATCTCCAGCCAGTCGGTAACTAAAGAGAGAGAGAAAAGAGCTACTTTTGGTCTTGGGAGAAGCTGGTGGAGAAAAAGGCGAATGCTCCCTGGGTGAATGGATGAAGCTCAGCAAGGGGTTCCGATGCCACCTGCAGAGGGAGGCGACTCCCGGTGCTTGTCAAAGAAGATCGAAGAGGACATTTCGGTTTTCAGCTTGCCGTCAGAGCCACCCTCGCTGGAAGCGGCTTCCTGGTGACACTCCTCGCAACAGCAGCAGCAGCAGTCCATGAAGGCCTGCCCCAGAGGTTTGCAGAGGCACAGCAGCAGCACAGGAGTCACTGAGCTCTTGAAGAACAAGAAGAATTGGTTCACGAGGTTGAGCAGGTCCAGGGTCTGTTTAGACATGTCCGGAGACAGGTAGGCCAAGACGATATTGCTGACGTTCTCAGGGATAATGCAGAGGCCATAGATGACTGTGAGGCCAATCACTGTGCAATTGAGTTGTTTCTCGCACTGCACCTGCTTCCCCCCACGGCAGTCGGTCTTATCTGTGCTGCTGATCCTTCGGGTGACGAGCTGGCAGCTGACAGTGAAGAGTATTGGCAGGCAGAAGTAGCATCCAAAATACCACCACATCCTGGCATGTTGGTAAGTCAGGACCAAAGAGTATATTGACTCGGGAAGGTCCTGTGAAGGTTTCATAATGCAATAGTCGGTTACTACCCCAGAAACTGGCGAGGTGTCCTGTGCCAGCTGCCACAGCAAGATTTCTGGCATGGAAAGGGTCATGGAACCCACCCAGATGACAGCCAGCTTGGCAATAATGGAGTGGCAATGTTCAATGGGCCGGAGTTTGGCTTGAGGACTGGTGGCAGCATGAAATCGGTCAATGCCCAAGGCACAGAGGCTGAAAGTGGTTACTCCCAAGGAAGACACCTACGGTCACAGGGAACACAAGACAGATTGTTATCTGGTGGGACTGAGCTAACAAAAGGCAAAGCTAGCTTTTAAAACAAGAGGAACAGGTGAAAAGAACAGAAGAAACATGATTTTGTATACTGGAGAAGGAGCGGCAGGTGGGACAGTTCCCAGTAAAAAGTGTTCTGCTTAATGGACAATTTCCTGCTATAATGTCCCCCTATTTTTCAGTCTTACAGAAAACATCAGAATTGCATGAGGAACGAGATCATCACAATTGCCAACAGCTTTCTTTATTGTTCCCAGAAGCATGTGATGTATGACATTAGATTGCAGATGAAAATGTTTGAGAAAAGTAGTGTTCTGCTTATATACTGCCCCATAACACTTCAAGTACTCTCTGGGCAGTTTACAGTTTTAACTACAGTATGCAGGCTACACACATTGCCCCCCTCAGCAAGTTGGGTACTCATTTTACCGACCTCGGAAGGATGGAAGGCTGAGTCAACCATGAGCCTGCTACCTGGGACTGAACCCCAGGTCATGAGCACAGTTTTACCTGCAGTACAGGCATTTAGCCACTGCGCCATGAGTATTTTAAGCCTCATCCCTAAGTGAGGGAGAGACAACTCTTAGGTATGACAATGCCTCCTCCGTTTCTTCGTCGGCCCTTAGCATCCCCAAGGAAATGGGTCTCAGGTCCGGTTTGCCCATGTAGCAAAATGTGGTGGTAAAATGGACTGAATCACCTCAAACTACACTGGAATCAGTTTCATATGTCCCTCAGCATATTCTTGTCAATGAACAAAACAAAATAGTATATCACACAGAGGTCTAGGGGCTAATATCTCTTGTGCACTACTTTTCCATCTGAAGGAAAATTTATTATTTGAGCGACACAGCAGCAGCTATTTCTGTTTCTACGTGTTTGGCTTGGAAGGTTGACGGCAGGCAGGCATGCCCAGACTTTGGCCCTCCTGATGTTTTGGACCACAACTCCCAGAATTCTAAGCTTAGATTGCCAATGACAAAGGACTGTGGGAGTTGTGGTCCAAAATGTCCGGATGGCCGAATTGTCCTCTAATGTGAAGTGTTGCCACCTCAGGATTCTCTTTCCTGCACTCTACTTGCATGCAGAGTAGGCCTTACTGAATCACTTGTTTACACCTACCCATTCAGTAATCAGTTAAGAAGGGAAAGCCACTCATATGCAGGGAGGAATTCTCAGGCCTAGCAAGTTCTCCCTAAATAAGCTTTGCTCCTTACATCCTCTAAACAAACCACCCTACCAATTCTGCTGCTTCCAAGCAAACCGCATCCGCTCTCTGAGCACCAAATGAGTTCAAGTAAATGTGTTGATGTCCTCAACCAGTCCCTGTTAATTTCCGCTGCATTCAGAACCCCAGGAAAACATCCCCGGGTGCCAAAAGGGAAGAAGAGGGCAAAGTGTGGAGAAGAAAAATGCCAAAGGATGGGTGGGTTGGAAAGAATAAAGAGCATGAATAAATATCAGCTGGGCCTGTTCTCTCTCTCCCCACCCCACCCCACCCCCAGTACAGTACTCTTCTTGACAAACACCCTGCTTTCTTAAGCTACAGGAAACACAATGCCTTATTTGGATTGCTCTCTGCAGATTTTCTGAGAGAGCTCCGGGGCCCTAATTGCAGGCACCCGCTCACTTCTGAGGGGAACAAGGGACATTCATTGAGTGTAGGAAGTCTTGGAAATTGGGAAGAGCGGCATGCTTTCTTTTAAAACTTTCCATGTCCTTTGAAAGGCAGCCAAACCAGCACACAACAGAGCAGTCCCAGGCTATATAGCCTGTGGGGGAGAACCCTCTTCTCATGGTGTTTTCAAACATATGAGTACGTAGGTTGCTCTCACCATCTAAATGTAAAGATGAACCACAAATTCACACAAGGTTGACAGTATCCCTATTTGCCTCCAATGGATATTTCAGTGGTTAAGCTGGAAATTTGATTCCTCACTGTGCCCCTTGACGGGGACTAGACTTGATGATCCATGTGTGTGTGTGTGTGTGTGTGTGTTTTGTGTCGTTACAGTTGTAACTCTCTTTGTGACCCCATGTCCATGGAGTTTTCTTGGCAGGAATACTGGAGTGGTTTGCCAGTTCCTACTCCATGCACCTACAGCACCTGGTATTCCCTGGAGGTCACCCATCCAAGTACTAACCAGGGCCGACCCTGCTTAGCTTCTGAAATCAGGCAAGATCAGATGTGCTTTAGGGCCATTAGGGAGCTTGATGATACATAGGGTACCTGATCAGAGAGTTTTCTAGGAGGGATCATAATTGGGATTTTTTTTTAAAAAAAATTCTTTTAAATCACATTCTTTTGCTTAGTAATCTGCAAGATAACCTAAAGAATAGTTTTATTGAGACATTTTTCATATGCACATTTCATTTAAAAAGAGACCATCGGATTAATTGCTGATAGGATCATTTTGAATGAATTCAAATGGTTTAATCAAGTCAAGTCTTTTATTTTCTAGTTGTTTTAGGGCCCGACTGCCATGCTGTCCATGCCCGCAGCTACATCTGTTTCTACATGTTTGCCTTGGAAGGCAAATGCAACATGGATTGCCTCTCTCTCTAACCCACAGGCTTGGGTTTGCAAAAGGTGAGCAGAGCTGTTGAGGACAGGACATTTTGGAGATCACTCATCCATGGGGTTTCTGTAAGTCAGAGGTGACATAAGGGCACATGACAACAATTTGTTGATTTTGAATAGAAAATCTAATTTATATAACAACTGGGGTGTGCCAGGGCAGCTCCTTCTTTCTGGCCATCTGTTCTGTGAACCCCACCCCACCCCATCTAAGTTTTTATCCCCCAAGTCAGAGGAAGAAAATAGACTAGAATGCTAGAATGTAGGGAGCCAAATTCCAGTCACCCTATGATACACCTAGCCAACCAATAAACAGACTAGTATTGTATACAGTTTGAAATCTGTGTGAAGAAATAACCCACATTATTCCTGTGTTAATAATATGAAGAAACAAAACTAACCATTGCCTCCCCCGGTGCTAAGAAGTCACTATCCCTTTCTTGTGTCCTCTTGTGTGGTATATATTTTTCCAATCTCCTGATCCCCCTGCCTAAATAATAAATATATAAATGCATGTCCTTATTAGGGAAAAGTGAGCCTTTTGTTTTTTATCATGGTGGGAATCAGGTTCTTTGATAAAGTGATTGGTGGTATGTAGGAGATGAAAGTTTTGGAATCATTGCTTTGGAGGCGTTTTGGAAAGACATAACTGAATCCCGGTGTTGCTTTATTTAAGAGGCAGCCGATATTTGGAATGAGTGCCAACACATCTCCACTTTTAGCAAAGGCAGTATTTCCCACCCGCATCTCTATGGCTTTGAATGAATTATGCTGTACTCCTTTGGCCTTGTGGCCTGCTAACACAGCTTCATCTAGGCAGCCTGTGGCATCCCATTCAACACACATGGGCGTATATATTCCCATGCACCTGTGGCCCAGGTGGTCCACAGCATTAAGCGTCTTGCTGAGCTGGCGTTTAGCAAGAAAATTCCATGATCCAAGAAGACGTTAAAACGACAGACGTGTATTCTGTTGCTTTTCTTCCAACATCATGCAAGAGTGTGTAGAATGGAGAGTGGAAAATGGCAGGCAGCATAACTAGCTGACGCCTGTAACATTTGGCTGTTCCGATACTGGCAGCCATTTTTCCTTAGGCTCTGCAGCAGCGGCGGCCTCTGGCAATGATGGGATGGTGTGGATTGCCTGAATAAGTACTTGACCCCATGGTAGCATTTCCTTATTTTCCTTCAGAAAGCCCTGACTTTGCCCAACTGCCAGTCATCCTGCCAAACAATACCAAGGGCCCATTGTCTTGCCTGCCTCCTCTGTGCCCTGAGCTGTTCCCACAGCCAAGCTCTGATTCATCCCCAGATGTTCTGCCACCTGCGTTGCTCTCATTTTGTCTTGAGCAGAAGAGCTACTGAGTGAGGAGCGAGGTGGCAGCCAAAGTGGCACGTTCTGACTAAGGAAGGAAGGGTCTGTTATGTTGCACAATTAAGGGCAAAACCAACTTCATGCAATGGGTATTCTTACTGCATGTGTATAGTTTGATATTCATATTACACCTAAACAATGCTAACAAACATGTTAAGTTCATCCTGTTGTTGGTTAACTGTTTTTTGTAGACTGTAATCTCCAAGGGGAAGGCGGCAATGATCTAGCTTTTGAAACTGTCTTATTTAAAATAAAACAAAATGTGGAAAGCACCAGAGACTCCAAAGACACACTAGGAAAACAAAACCAACCACAACTCAACCATCTTTTTTTTGTCTAAGCTTCAGCTATTCATGTTGTAGGATCACAACACTGCTCAAATGGATATAAATAATAAATCTGTGCTGCTTCCATTCTCTTGACTATTAACCATCACTCTGCGTAATGCTGTATATAAGGATTGGGGAGGCTGCTTGGCTGCCATGTAATATTGGACTCCAGAAGCTAGGATCTCTAGCCAGTATTGCTGATAGTCATCAATAATATCTCTATAGTCCAAGAGTGCCACAGAGTCTTGTCACTTTGTGGTAATGTTACATTATAGGTGGATAGAGTATAGGTCCGTGCTGGCTTGCATAGTAAGCAAAGAGATTGATTGACAGCTCTGTGGGGGAGAGGTGTGTGCCAGAAACAGCCGTTGTGGCAGTTGGAACTACATATTGACTGGTCTGTTGTTAGTCTTGGATTGGAAAGGCTCTGCTTTGTAAGAACTGGGCGTTAGTGACTTAAATTGTGATTTAGTTAGAAGTTGATGATGAGTCTATTTTAGATGGAGGCGGTGAATAACTGTGTGGTCTTTTTTGGTACAGTACTTGTATCAAAGCAAGTATCGTATTTATTGTATATAAAGATCAAAAAGTGTTTCATGTTACAAGGAAGAAAAGTTGAATTCTTATGTCTATATGACAAAGAACTTAACAACTTGAAACAATGTTCTTATACTCTGCTTTCACTTGTAAACTGAATCTTTTATTTGTGTTTTTGTTTTCAAACAAACTTCTTTTTGGTTTACAGTCTGTGTTTATTATTTTTAGGAATAACAATCACAGAATATACCCACATATACAGCTGGCGCTAAGACGCATAGTATATGTATAGTATAGTAAGGAAGGCTGTGTGTTTCTTACATGCCCTAAAAGGGTAGTGGGAAATCAGCTCTTAGCTCTAGAGGTGTTTAAGCAGCTGTTTGCCTGAGTTGGTGAGAAGAGCAATCCAGGGGGGAAAATTCAGTTTCACGAGTTTTACGGTAAATGGCAACCCCCTAACTAGGACAGGGATCTGGGGTGTATTGTCATTGGGAAGGCAGCACATGTCGGCTCTACAGAATGCAGTGCACTGCCCCAAGAAGCTTATACTGTAATCTAAAATATTGTGGGAGGAGAAACAACAGAAGGAGAAACAGAGAACTGTTGTCCTTGTTCCAGCTGTATGTGCTTGTGTGTGAGTTATGTGATGGTAAAGCAAGGATGAGCACAGTGTAGCCCAGAGTCACAGGTGGCTCCCAGATGGTCTTCCGTTACAAAATAATTATGTGCCCAATGCCACGTTCTGATTCTCAAAGTCTCTAGATCAGTGGTTCTCAATGTGTGGGTCCCCAGATGTTCCTGGACTGCAACTCCCAGAAACCCCTTCCAGCATAGCGAGTGATGGAGGCTTCTGGGGGTTGCAGTCCAGGAACATCTGGGGACCCACAGGTTGAGAACGACTGCTCTAGATGGAAGCATATACAGAACCACCCACCATCACTACCACCAAACAAAAAAACCTTTGAAAATGGAACAGCAAGTAGATATGCAGACTTTCTATTTATGCCAGGTACCAAAAAAAAAAAAACCACACACACACACACACACACACACACACACACACACACACAAAAACCCAACCAGGGTCAGGCCCTCTGAATTTCCCATTGGTTTAGGACACAGAAACAGGAGGGTTCTGCCAAAAGGTTTAAGGACATTAGATATGATGGACCTTGACCCAGACTAACCCTGAAGAGCACTGCTTATCATATGACCATGTAGTACCTACTATTAACACAAGCAGTCCATTTACATTGTTTCTGCCCCATTTACATCCATTTGTTTATCTGACTGTCTCCTTCCTGGAGGACTCAACAGTGGCTAAAAGCTTAAGAGCAACATACAAACTATGGCAGCCTTTCTACCACTTTATACTCTCATGTTTAATTTGGAAGTACATCCAGCTTAAAAAACAAGGGGGGCACATGTATGAGGAGTGCTCAACTGGACCTGTGGCCACTATCACTGCTGGTCATTTGCTTTCTTCTTGTGGGTTCATGATCAGAGAAGAAGGCGACAAGCTAAGTGTTGTACCATAACTATCCTTTTTGTCCAGAGAAGAAAGGTGCATATAGGGGAAAAAAAAAAAACACTGAGGAGCAGCACCAGGAGTAGCCACAGCTGCAGGGAGCTTTGGGGTTCAATAGTGACGCCCCAGTTGGGTTGCAGACCTCAGCAGGTGATGGCCAAAGCTGATGGCAGACTCCAGTGCTCACTTTGGACATAGTAGCCCAGCTAAGAGAAAAACGCCGCCAAGGGAAAGAGTTGCAGGAGGGGGGATTTAGCACTTTCTGGATCTGTGCAATCCTCTTACTTTGACAGCTGATTATAGGGAAGGCCTGTCTCCCGAAAACCATTACCCACTGTTCAGTCTTCACACCTCATGGCAATTTCACTAGTGCAACAAAGCAAGTCTGGACAGGCAGACACAGTAATCTAGACCTGTCAGGCTTTTTCTAAAAGACCAGCAATATGATTGGGTATTTTTTAAAAACTTGTATTATTCCAGGGCTACAGTAATTTGATGAAGTAAATTAGGCCCTTTTATTTCAGAATTTTGCTGCTCTTGAAGTGGTTTCAGTTTTGCAGATGTGGTCCAGTAATTCAGAGGTGGAGAATCTATGGCGTTCCAACTATTTTCAGACCAGGGCTAACAACTCAGCCCTACAATAATCCTACAATACTGGAAGAAGATTCTTCCAGATCTTAAAGAGAAAAGACTTCCTTGTCTACTTTTGGATGGTCTTGAAAAGTGGGCAGCGACAGGCAGACTTTCAAAAACCATTCCCCAATGTGTTGATTCAGTGACAGGAAACCCTTAACGTGTGTCAATGCACCTGTTAAAAGACACAGGTGTCCTATCAGAGGAAAAGCTAGCAATTTAAGCAGCAATAGGATTCTTAAGATTTGAACTGGATTTACATGCCTAATCCTTTAACAACAGTAATAAGTAAAAACAGACTCATGCTTCCACCAGTGCTGAGACACATGAGTTGCTCATTTCTGCATTGTAAAAGTTTGGAGCAGGTCAGTTCCACAGTAAGCCTGTATAACAGACTGATCTAACTTGGTCAGAGATCAGGACAGCTGTGCTTCCAGGGTGATTATTATAGCTGAATACCAGTGCAAAGGGATCAGTACAAACATGCAGGTTATACAGCACAGAAGGCAGTGGAGAAATCTCTTACCTCCATGAAGGGCACAATCCGGCAGGAGATGGTCCCCAGCAGCCTCTTCTTGGTGATCTCATTGAAGATGATCACAGGTAAGCAGAAGAAAAGAATAAGGAAGTCCCAGAAGGCAAGGCTGGCTAAAATGGAGTTCCAGGCACTTTTCATGTAATAGTTGTGCCAGACGATACACATCACAGAGAGATTGCCGATGATGCCCACGGCAAAGACAATAAGGGACAGGAACATGACAGCATAGGCACTGTACGAGCTCTCCGTCACTGGGTACAAAGGGTTTTGGATCTGAGGTCGCTTTCCTAACGCCACAGTGATATTGTCTTGGGTCTCCATGCCCTCATGGACTGCCGGGCTTTTTTGGTGGCGTTCCGATGGATCGGTGCTGGACGGCACCAGGGCCTTGGTTGGCCGCAAGCTGGCAGGGTTCACAGGACGAGGAAACTCCACTTTGACTCCTGGGATATATTGCTGAACTGGCTTAGATTCTTCATCGTCTGTTCCCCTGCGTGTCCTCTTCCACCTCAGCAGGTCTTCCGAGAACAGTCGTCCCTTGTAACCAAGATTAGATCCTGACCACCTCATCCTGTCCATTTCTCCTATTGTGGCATCTTTGGAGTTGAAATGCCTCCTTATGTGACCGTCAGCAGACCTTTGCTCCCTCTTGGAGAATGGATGATAAGGTTCTTGAAGAAATGAGCCAGCACCTCCTATCTTCACAGTGGTCTCCAGAAACGGCGGGAAAGTCAGCAAAAGAATAACTGTCCAAGGCAAAGACATTCTTCTTTCTGCACGGAGGGAGGGGGGAGGAAGGCACTCAGAGAACTCTGCTCGCAAAGCAAGCGGAGGTGGCAGTACAGACGGTGTGGGTGAAAAAGAAGAAAAGACGTTTGACTTGGGATATTCAGAGGGCAGATGTGGGAGGTGACCCTGGAGTTTCAGCGGGGATTAAACCAAGACAAGGGAAGGGGCGCTTCAACCCGCTTCTGTCAGCTTCACTGCTGTTCTGCATTCCCTCAGATGTCTGGACAAAATTTAAAAAAACAAAAAGCAGTTCCCCCCAAATTCACTCCAGTAAATCTTTGGTTGAACCACAGGCCCTCTGGTGGCCAAATGACAACAGCAGCTGTACTGGCCACTCTGAGGAGATCAAAACCCCTTTCATGGCTTGAATTCAGAGAAAATATCAGAGAAAAGAAACCACCTACCTCAGCAATAAACCTCTGTAGGGTATTTTGACAGAGCAACTTAGGAGAGTAAAGGAACTCCACTTCAGAAATAAGTATCATCTCGCTTAGAGAATCCTCTCATCCCCCAAGCTGGGCAAATTTATTACTTGGTTGCCCTCGTCTAATTCTTAAACCAAACTACCCATTTGCACACCAGTGTTTTGAAGAGAATAGTCTATAAACATCCTTGAAATGATGATGACATTGAAAAAGAGGCACAGGTTGGACCGCTAGCCAGCAATGCCCCTCCAGATGCTTTGGGGCTACAACTCCCTAAATTGTATCGGCCATCATGCTGTTGTGTAAGCAGCAGTCAAAGCAACTTGAAGAATGGCATCTAAAAGGTTCTAGTTTTCTTTAGAGCAGGGGTCCTCAAACATTTTATGCAAGGGGGTGGTTCACTTTCTCTCAGACACAGTTGGGGGCTGGATTATATAGTAGCACCCCCATATCCACTGATTTGCCATCCATGGATTCAGTTATCTGCAGATGGCAAGAGGCAGTGGGAGTGGCCCAGCTGCGCGACCCAGGAGTGCCTACCTGGGACATCAGTGGCAGCAGAGGAGGAGACGGAAGTGGTGGTGTGGCTCCACGGAGCCCACCTGCCCACCTGCACAAACAGCTGCAGAGGAGGAAAAGGAAGCGGCCGCGTGGCCCCACGGAGCCCGCTCGCCTGCCTGCACGAGCAGTGGAGGAAAAGGAAGTGGCAGCACGGCACCACAGAGCCCACCTGCCCGCCTGCAAGAGCTGTGGCGGTGGAGAAGGAAATGGTTGCATGGCCCCATGGAGCCCACTCACCCACAAGATTGACGAGGAGCTGGTGGGCAAGGGAGGGCTGGAGACTAGCTGTGCAATGGGTGGGGAGGGGAATCAGGGGATTATGTCTCCCATTTACCACCACCGCACCAGCTCACCCCCTCTTTCTCAGCCTTGCCCCCCCCCCCAGCTTGCTGCAGCCTCTGGCTAGACAGGCGGGGAAGGCACACAGATGATATGCCGATCAGCTGGGTGGTGGGTGGGTGGGACCTAGCCATTGCCTCCCCTTTTGAACTGCTGGTGCGCAGCTGGCATTGGGAGGTTTGGGGGGGGGACAGGGGAAGTGCTGCAGCCCCCTGCTTTGAAATGCCATTTCAGCCCACTGGGCCAAAGGGGAAGCAGCACCCAGCCAGTGCGGAAGGAGGCCGGCTTGCTTGCTTGCTTGCTTGCTCTCAAAGCGCGGGGGGGGGAGCGGAGGGGTCTTCAGTTGGTCTCACGGGCTGGATTAAGGACCCTGGTGGGCCGGATTCAGCCCGTAGGCTGTAGTTTGAGAACCCCTGCTTTAGAGCATCTTGGAGGAGGTGAAGGCGTACTGCTTCCTAGTGAACAGACTGGCAGTGTTTGCACCTTAGAGCATGCTGCCGAACTTCAGAAGTGTTGTGGCATTTAGAACAAAGAAGCATGTAAGGAAAAAGAGTCTGCTTTGAAACAAGACACATACTCCTCCTGTTAAAGGACAACATAGGATGGGTTTCCTGGTATGGCAGCACATTCAGAAAACCCATGATGACCGTCCATTCAAGATGAGAGTAAGGCATGAAGTTTGGCTATAGAGAAGATGGAGGGGAGGACAGGTGGTGAACATGCTGTCCACAGGCAAGTGCACTCTACTTCTTAATCATGGAGAAATTGTCCATGGTATTTCTTTAGCACACAGCTACTGCCATATTTCTACTTATAGTTATGCCAATAGGGATCCACTGAATGTAGGTGGATCTGTGGTGACACAAATATAGTTTGAGTTGAGAACAGAATGTGGCATGAATAAATCATATGTCAGGGGGATCAACAGCATTTGGCACCCTGGAGGCTAAAATATTTATCACAGCATCAGCTTTTGTGGACTACAGAACACTTCATCCAATGTGTGAAGTGTTATGTAAAGTTAGCAAGCCTGTGCACCCACGGTTGAGAGGATGGGAATTATGTGGAATTTTGTCAGATGATGAAATTTATTTATTTATTTATTGGATGTTTATATCGCCCATCTGGCAGCAAGGTCACTCTGGACACTACAACAATTAAGGAATACAGTACACTGCATATAAAGTAAATAATTCATATAATAAGATAAACATAAATACAGTAATATAATTAAAAATAAAAATAAAATTAACATAAAGTGACATAAAATAATGGATAAGCTTTGTTACTGGTGGTCAAATAAGTTGAAATGAAATGAAATGTGGTGCGTCGTGACAATTATGTGGAAACCTAAATATATACAAATGAGTTACATTGTCTATTAACAACTGATGCTTGTTCTGTCTTTGCTTTCCATGGGAAAGAAAAAAATTAAAACACAAATTAATGGAAAAACATGAATTAATTGCAAAAATGTCAAAGGCTCTATTGAAAAATGAATGATAAATATCTCACTGGAAGAATGTATAGATGGGGAAAGGGGGGGGGGAAGCAGTTCTTGGACCAGAGGCAGTGTTGTGTGCGTTTTGATAAGTGCATGAGAGACCATACAGCAAGGGAAAACATAATAATTATGGCTTCTAAATGGAGCACAATGATTACACTGCAGTTGGAGAGAGAGGCAGGATATCTCTCAATGCCATTTGTGGGGAATCGTAAGCAGGTGAAGACATCTGCTTGGGAATACCCTGAAGCAAACGGTGAGCCGCTGTGTGAGACAGAATGCTGGACTGGATGGGCTGTGGCCTGTTCCAGCAAGGCTGTTCTTATCTTCAACTTCTTATGACTCAGGTTGACTCAGCCTTCTGTTCTTCTGAGATCAGGAAATTGGGTACTCAGGTCACTGGGTGAGCAATGGATGGCCTACATACTTAAATTGTTAAACACCCAGAAATGCTTTAAAGGGGAACAACAACAACAACAACAACAACAACAACAACAACAACAACAACAACAACAACAACAACAACAACACAGAGGCGTAGCTAGGGCTTCCAGAGCCTGGGCCAAAAGTCAGTTTTTGCGCCCCACCCCTGTCATTGTAAAATATAATATAATATTATGCATAATATAATACAATATAATATAATAATATATAATATACTATATTACAATTTAATACAATATAATAATATGAAAATATAACATAGAATATCAAATATATAATATACTAATAAAATATAACAATATATAATAATAATATAAAATAATAATAATATAAAATATAATACCAATTATAATATAAAAATATAATATAAAAATATAAAAACATTGCAAAAACATAAACATTAAAGTCCTCATTTTACCTGCATGCCCCACTTTCTGCCCTTTCAGCTCCCCAAGCAATACCCGCAGAAAGGAGGAATTGAGGTACGCGGTGTCTCCGTCCATCTTGGCCGCCAGGGACGACCAACCCGCTGGAGAAAGGCTGGCCGTGGCCACCGTGAGCATGGCTCTGCTCCCCTCTGTCCTGCCACCGCCACCGCTGCCAAAGACACCTCAGCTTCTGTCTCAGGCGCTGTGCTGCCTCCTGCGCCCTGCGAGTGTCCCTGGCAGCCGCCTGTTGCGCCATGAGCCGCTCTGCTTCGGGTCACCCTGAAACTCACCCATCAGACACAGCATAATGGGGAAGGGGAGGCGGGCGGGTTGGTGGGGCAGAGGTCTGAATGGCAGGGGATGGCGACAGCGGCGGGTGGATTGTGATTTGGCACCCACTAATTGCTGCACCCGGGGCACACCGCCTCCTTGCCCTCCTCACACCAAACCCCTGCAACAACAACAATCTCTAGGCAGGGTGCAGGGGCATGGTGAGGGGGGGGCAGGGGGCCCCATGCACAGCAATTAGGGGGTGCCAAACAGCCTACCACCCCCAGCCCACCCTCTCCAAGTCCAGCTGCAGGCAGGCAGGTGGGCGAGAGTGGTGGTGTACACACACACACACACACACACACACACACACACACACACACACACACACACACACACACACACACACACACACACACACATGCACGCGCACCCTATGCCCACCCCACACTCACCCCACACCCGCCGGATTGCTGAGTGGATGGGATGGAGTTGCGGTGTGCCATAGGGGTGCAAAAAACAACTTTGGCCCCAGGCGCCCCAAAACCTTGCTACGCCGCTGGCAGGGTGTTCTGATATCTGGGAGCAGCCACTAAGAAGGTCCTTTGTCATGTCTTCACCTTCATACTGTAGGTGACAAAACCAAGAGAACGGTCTTTCTTGCAGATCTTGAAGCCTGGACAAGCTTTTACAACAGAGGCCCTTTGGTCATCTCCTTCATATGAAGTAATTGTAGAAGATGTTCCTTATATTATGGCTGGTAGTCTGGCCACAATGTTTTGGACCAGCTGAAGTTTCCAAAAACTCTTCAAAGGCAGCTCCTTGCAGAAGGGATTATGATGATCCAAGACATGTTAGTTACTGAAATGTTATTGCAGAGTGTTTCAACTATTCTGTACATTTCACTTGTGGCACTGTTGTTAAACTGATGTATTGCCGCTCAAGCTTTGCTCATAACCAGAGGTTCAGTCCCAGACAGCTGGCTCAAGGTTCACTCAGCCTTCCAACCTTCTGAGGTTGGTAAAAGGAGTACAGTAATTCTCCACCTATCACGGGGGTTGGGGACCCGACCCGACATGCAACAAAGGAAAATCCTTGATATGCAGATGCTGGATTGGGTTGGGACTTGGGGGACTATATGGCACCTCCTACACTTACCTGAGGCCTGGCGCTGCTCCCAATGAGCCTCTGACGGGCTTCCTGGGCTTGTTGGAGGCCGCAGAAGTGGTTTCCAGTGATCCGGAAGTCACTTCCGGTTCGCTGGAAACCACCTCTGGAGCCTCCGACAAGCCCAGGAAGCCCGTTGGAAACCTATTCAGGGCAGTGCCTGGCCTGGGGTAAGTGCGGGAGGCCTCAAATGGGCCCATGCAGCTTGCCCCAGGAGTTCTTTGTTTCGTGTACTGCAGTCCCACGACATACTGGGACCACAGTATATGAAACGCAAAATGACGGGGGACACCTGTACGCAG
This sequence comes from Phrynocephalus forsythii, assembly GCA_029282475.1. Classification (NCBI taxonomy): domain Eukaryota; kingdom Metazoa; phylum Chordata; class Lepidosauria; order Squamata; family Agamidae; genus Phrynocephalus; species Phrynocephalus forsythii. The sequence continues at coordinate 88,002,041 of JAPFRF010000005.1, read as the reverse complement.
CTCACAGGGGTAGGGGGGGGCAATGTGTGGCATGCATAATTACTTGTAAACCACCCAGACAGTGCTTTAAGTACTATGGGGCAGTATATAAGCAGCACAATTTTGCTTTGCTTCTGGCTCTGACTATACAGACAAATATGTAATTGAAACCAAATCAAAAATAACGAATAGGCCAGTGAAACAAACAAAAACAGTTTAATTTGAATATGCTAATAATTATCTCTCATATGATGTTTTAGCAGTTATTAGTTACTCCTTGATGCTCTCTAGTCATGAAACCAGACGATTCCTTTAGTAAAATTGGGATTGGTTTTAATTGGTTTTTCATTGCAGTTTGCATAACTTGGCTTCCCACCACTACATGAGCTTTACTTACAAATTCATTCCCTCACATACTTACCTGGGCATACTACCTGCCATACACTGGAAGGGTTTGCTCTACACATGCAAATTTCTCATGCAATTGGCAAAACACTGCAATGAGGGAACTGCCTAAACTGCACAAGGAACCAGTAGCACTCTGAAACGTGTGGCAGGCAGCTCATAGTAGAGCCAATGAACATGTCGTGTCCCCTCTGCTTTGATGGGACAGTGGGGTAGGTAAGAACAGTAGTGTGGACTCAAAAAAAAAAAGCAAAACAAATGCTAAACAATCACCTTTGCAGTTGATAATTTGTATCAGTTTTCTATTTTCCCAAAAGTTGTGTCACACATGGTTCCTAGTTAAGTACTGGAGTGCATCTAATGTCTTCTGCTATTCGTACAAAGCTGTAGCAATCCAGCACCATCTTCCGTTTGTATGGTACTTACAGAGCTTTATGCTGTAGTGGTTAAACTGCTATACTGCTTCCAAAACTGTGCTTATGACCTAGGGTTCAATCCCAGGTAGCCGGGTCAAGGCTGACTGAGCCTACTATTCTTCTGAGATTGATAAAATGAGTGCCCAGCTTGCTGGGGGGCGGGGGTTGCAGGTAAATGTGTAGCCTGCATAATTAAATTGTAAACCATCCAAAGAGTGCTTTAAGTGCCATGGAGCAGTATATAAGCAATAAAACCGTTTTTGCTTGCACTATTTTATCTAGTACAGAGAATGTATCAATAAGAGGAGTTTGATAATCTACAATTATGTAGGTGATGAGCCCAAGCCCCCACTCAGGAAAGCATGTGTCCTCCATTTAAATGACTACACTGCAATCTTTCCTCTATATATTACTGCTATAATATGGGTAAATAACAGTATTATCCCCAAATGAACTAAGGCTTCTATCTCACAACAGCTAAAATCCACTTCTTCAAGATAAACCGCCTCCAAAAATCATGCCCCCATGAGCAGCTGGCTTTTTTAAAAATTGTGACCATGCCTCCTTTAGCAAGTTTTCCAAGTACCAATCCTGGAGGTAAGTATAATTTGCCTTAGAGATGGGCACGAAATGAACTTTTAGTTCATTTTGTTATTCGTTATTCGTTTCATTATGTAACGAAATGAATAACAAACCTATGGGTGAATTTAAAACGAAATGAAATGAAACGAAAAAAATTGGTTCAGTTCGGTTCGTTAATGGGGGGGACAGAGATGTTTCCTACCTGGTGCTGGTCCGGAGGTCCTAACCCTAACCCTAAACCTGGTAGGCACCTTAAAATGGAAATATATATATTAAAAAAACAGCGCTGACTGGGCCCCAGGGGCCGTATGGTCGGCATGTACAGAAAAAACGAACAAACAAAAAGCCAGGAACCCAGAAGTTAAATAAATAAATAAGTAAATAAATACATACATAAATATATAAATACATAAATACATAAAAAAGAGCACCGACCCTGCCCCAGGGGTGGCCAGGTTGGCGCCCTAAAAAAACACACACACCCCAAAAGGGCCAACCCGGCCCCAGGGGCCGCGCATTCGGTGCTTGAAAAATTTTTAAATAAATTAAAAACAGGAGTTCCGACCGGACCCCAGGAGTGGCCTGGTTGGCAACCTAAAATGGAAATATATATATATATATATACATATTTAAAAGCGCTGACCGGACCCCAGGGGCCGTACGGTTGGCATGTATAAAACAAACAAACAAGCAAAATGCCAGGAATCCAGAAGTTAAATAAATAAATAAATAAAAATAAAAAAGGAGTGCCGACCCGCCCCCAGGGGTGGCCAGGGGTCGCACAGTCGGCACCTGAAAATAATAATAATAATAATAATAATAATAATAATAATAATAATAATAATAATAATAATAATAATAATAATAATAATAATAATAATAATAATAATGAGCACTGACCGGTGCCCTAAAATGGAAAAAAATATTTAAAAAACCCCAGTGCCAACCGGGTGTTGGGTGCTTGAAAAATAAAAGAAGAGGTGCTGGCCCCATGCCAGCACCTCAAAAAGCCCCTGTTGCAAGGGCCGGGATCTGCCACCACCACGGGCGCCAGTAAGAACCCGAACCGGTTCGAGTTCGTACGAATTTTTTTTAATTCATACGATTTTTTTTTTGGAATTCGTACGAACCTGAACCCGAACAGAACCAAGGATGTGCCCGAACCAGATGAACCCAAACCATGGGTTTTCTGGTTCGTGCCCACTTCTAATTTGCCTCATTTCAGATGCGGCTTTTTAGCCAAAGCAAACGTGAGTAGTCAGGCTCTGCAGCAGCAGCAGCAGCAGCAGCAAAGGGACAATGACTCTGTGTGTGTGTGTGCGCACGCGTGCGTGTGCAGGTGCACCTGGGGGTGCAGAGAGAGAGAGAGAGAGAGAGAGAGAGAGAGAGAGAGAGAGAGAGAGAGAGAGAGAGAACACACAAAAGACATGCCCTTATTGTCTTCTCCTACTTACAAATTTATCTTTTGAATAACAATATTGTTCCAGCACCACTTTGGTTACTGTGCAATGCAGAACGTAACCACCTGGTGGCAGTACGGTGCTCCGTCAATTCCTTTGGAGCTCCAGAAATGTCCACCCTGAATCTAAGCTGACAGTGGAGCTCAAAACCTATCATCCTTATGCCAGGAAACATCTTGTGTCCAGTTAAACTCATTAGTCTCCAGACTGCCACAAAACTCATTACTGTTTTGAATACGCCCCACCCTCACCCAGGAAACTTTCTTTCTCACTCATAACAATGGCCTTTTTAATCTCTTTAAACGTTTTGGGTGTTTGTTTCCATTGGCTGGTGCCGGCATGAGCAAGGACCAGGAATGCTGACAGTTGTCATCCAAAACACTTAAGAAGCCACCAGAAGGCTATTCTATATTTTACAGTAAATGTAGCACTGAACGGAAGAGGTGCGGTTGGCACGTCTTGCTCAAACTGAGGCAAGGAAAGACGCAGTCATGGTGGTGGATGGGAAAAGCTTCCTCTCCTTCTGAGGGAGGTCACTGATTGACTTCTGAAAAACGGAACGTGCTCACAGTGTCTGTGACGGTGCTATCTCTTATATGCCATATGTTTATTACCACCGACCTATTTCCTGCCGTTACCGTCAAGGAATGTTAATGAACTTCAGTATATAATACTGTACTTGAGCTGATTGGTTCTGAAGTTTCTCTCAGGATAGCTGGTAGTTATTCCCCTTCTGTAAATTAATCTAGTAAAGGAAATGGTAATATCACATATTGATAAACGACGTTTGATACTTTTGTGACACTTTGAAATTTCCCTTTAGAAAAACAAGAACAACTGGGTGTTGCACAAAGGCACAGATGTACTCAGGCTTACCCAGACTCAGCTTCCAACCACTCCTTCTGAAAGCTCAACTCCTGCTGACACATACAATGTAATGGCTGACCAAAGGAAAAAGAAGCATTGCTCCTATAAGCAAAACACATACAGTGGTACCTTGTATAAAGGAATTAATTCGTTCCAAATGAAATTATGTTAAGCAAATTTTCCTTTATACAAATTTCCCCTAGGAATGCATTGAAAATGGAGTAATCCCATTTTTATGTTGTACGGATTTTCCCCATAGGCAATTATGTTAAGCAAATTTCCCCTATCTCCGGAATTTTTTATGTTGTACAGATTTTATGTTATACAAGCTGTTTGTTATACAATGGTCCACTGTATATCCTTTAAACAGGTCACATTACAAATGCATTTTACTAAGCAAAACTCAGAGTTTTGAAGAGTTACTTTTTATTAACTACAGAATCTCCCAGTCAGGATGGTCAGCTATACAGTGGTACCTTGTATAAAGGAATTAATTGGTTCCAAATGAAATTCTGTTAAGCAAATTTTCCTTTATACAAATTTCCCCTAGGAATGCATTGAAAACAGAATAATCCCTAATCGTACCCATTTTTATGTTGTACGGATTCACCCCATAGATGATTCTGTTAAGCAAATTTCCCCTATCTCCGGAATTTTTTATGTTGTACAGATTTTATGTTATACAAACTGTTTGTTATATGAGGGTCCACTGTAGTTTTTTTTTAAAGTAACTTCCACAAACTTTGGCTCAGGCAACATCTAATTAATCTTCCACTTATCAAATGGTCCTCTGACCATGGATTTTCAATGTTGTGTTACTATAAAACATAGTGACATGATTCGTTTATTGCACCTTTTGCTCAAAGATCAAAATTCTTGCATGTCTCTCTCATTCTTGTGCTCGTATGATCAAATCCCAGTGGTTTCTTCCAGTCTGTTGCCTGATCCTTGAATAAACAGGCATCCAAATAAACCTAGCAAGGCAGTCTAGCTATCTAGCTTGCATTAATGAGGAAATAAAACTCTCTGTGGCATTGGATTCTTGGAAAAAAGAAATGAGACAAATTCTTATAAATGAGAACAAAGATGTTTAATAGTCTGATCTAGACTATTTATGGCACCAAGATCTACAGTTCCTCCGCCCCCCCCCCCAATAAAATCCTGTCCTGTACACAGGAACTTTGGCCATGATGGTGGCAGCAGAACGAATGTAGAGTGACTTCAGCAGTTGCTCAATCTTTAGATAGTCAAAACCTTGTTGTTATCACAGGCAAAGTCACATTCTCTCCTTTGGCAAATATGAGATGGAAATCAAACCCTTCTATGCAACTGACTTATAAGAACATAAGAAGAGCCATGCTGGATCAGGCCAAAGGCCCATCTAGTCCACCTTCCTGTATCTCACAGTGGCCCCTCCAAATGGGTCTGGGAGTGCACAAGACTAGATATCTATATCCTGATACCACTCGCCTGCATCTGGCCCTTGAAGTAACCTGGTTTTAAGCCTGGAGATTACACATCCAGTTCCACTATGTCTTCTTTGAGGTGCGGTGACCATATCTGTATGCAATACTCCAGGTACAGCCTTACTATCATTTTGTACAATGGCATTATAAAGGAGGCTGTTTTATTTTCAATCCCCTTTTTGATGATCCCTAGCATGGAATTGGTCTTCTTCACCAATGTCACACACTGGGTAGACACTTTCATTGAGCTATTCACCAGCACACCAAGATATCTTTCCTGATCCTTCTCAGGTAGTTCAGAACCCATGAATTCATAGATAAAGTTTTGATTTTTTTTTTTGCCCCAGTATGCATTAATTTACATTTTCCTACATTAAAACACATTTGCCATTTTGCAGCCCATTCTCCCAGTTTGGAGAGATCCTCTGGAACATTTCACAATCTTCTCTAATCTTCACCACCCAAAAAGTTTTGTGTCATCCGCAAAGTTGGCCACCTCACTGCTTATCCCTGTCTCCAGGTCATTTATGAACAGACTGAAAAGCACCGGTTCTAGAATAGATCCCTGAGGCACACTGCTTTTCACCTCTCTCCATTGTGAAAATTCCCCACTGACCCCTACTCTCTGTTTCCTGGATCTCAACCAATTCTCAATCGATAAGAAGACGGGCTCTCTTATCCACTGATTGCAGTTTTCTCAGCAGCCTTTGGTGAGGGACTGTTTCAAAAGTCTTCTGAAAATCCAGATAGACAATATCCACTGGTTCACCCAAATCCACATGCCTGTTGACCTTTTCAAAGAATTCTAAAAGGTTTGTCAGGCAAGACTTACCCTTACAGAAGCCATGCCGATTTCCTTCATCAAGGCTTGTTCTTCTATGTGTTTTAAGATTTTCTTTTGGATGAGGATTTCCACCATCCTCCCTGGGACAGACATAAGGCTAACCGGCCTGTATTTTCCTGGGTTCCCCTTCTTTCCTTTTTTAAAAATTGGTGTGACATGTAACATATTTATTATAACCCTTTATATTGCTAGCTATACGTTCCTCAGAGTCTTTCTTTGCCTCTTTTATCAACTTTTTACATTTCTTTTGCCAGAGTTTGTGTTCCTTTTAATTTTCCTCATTTGCGGATGATTTCCATTTACAGAAAGACATCTCCTTGCCCTTTAGAGCTTCTTTAATTCCATCATTAACAATGCTGGTGCCCTCTTGGACTTAGACGAGCTCCTCTTTCTTTGTGGTATGCACTTCCACTGGGCCTCTAATACCGTTGCTTTCAGCTGAATATTAGGAAATACTTCTAACTGTTAGAGCAATAAGGCAATAGAACCAATTACAGTGACCCCCACCTAGGGACCCAACCCAACCCGTGATAATTGAAAATCCACAATATGTGGATGCGGGTTGGGTCAGGCCGGGGGGGGGGGCTAGCTGGGGGTACTTACCTCCAGCCTGGCGGTGCCCCGAATGGGCCTGCAAGGGCCTTCCTGGGCCTTCTAGAGGCCCCAAAAGGGCCTCGTGAACCGGAATTGACTTCCATTTCACAGGGAAGCCATTTTCAGGCCTCCAGAAGTCCCAGGAAGGCCCTCGCAGGCCTTTTCAGACAGCGCCAGTCCTGGGGTAAGTACAGCAGGCCTGAAACAGGTCTCTCCCCCTCCCTTAACTCAGGGAGGCTTTTTTCATATACTGCGGTCCAGCGATATAGTGGGACCGCAGTATATGAACCACAAATGAGCAGGGGACCACTGTACTTCAAGATGTTGAGAGTGCTCCAACACTGGAGGCATTCAAAAGATATTTGGAAACCATTTCGCAGATGTCTTTTGATTTGTATCCCTCCCGACCCCCCCCCCCTCCCTCTCTCTCTCTCTCTCTCTCTGTGTGTGTGTGTGTGTGTGTGTGTGTGTGTGTGTGTGTGTGTGTGTGTGTGTGTGTGTGTGTGTGTGTGTGTGTGTGTGTGTGTGAAAGTGGACTGTAATCTACAAAAGCTGACACTGAAATAAACCTGTTAGTGTTTAAGGAGTCACAATACTTTTTTGTTTTGCTATTGTTATATTCTCTTAAAATTTGCAACTCTCTCATGAAGAAGTCCTTTTGGAGCTGTAACAGCAACTGTGTTTGGTACTACTCTTTCTAAGTTCTGGCCTGAGATACCCAGTGTGGTGCAGTGAATAGAGCAACAGGCCAGGACGCAAGAGGCATGGGTTCAAGTCCCTGCTCAGCCACAAAAGCTCTCTGGGTGAGTGGAACTGGTAAAACAACTCTTGAAAGCCCTGTTATAGGGTCACTATAAGCTGGTTCTGACCTGAGCGAACATAACAAGCAAAAACAAAACATGTGGACTGCCCAAGCCCATTTTACTGCATGAGAAGAGGAATGAGGCCTTGCTTCAACCACCACCACCCCCAGCTCACATTCAACCAAGCTACAGTGGAGTCTTGCTGCGGGCAGCAGGCTTAGGGTTGTGTGGAAGCACTCAGGAAATTCATTCAAGATCACAGTTCTACCCTTGGGGCTAAGCCCGCCAATCTGCTCCCTAAGGTGGTTGCTTCACTCTGCACCTCATGGTAACCATACCAGTGGGATTTTAGTCAAGGTGAGGAGATGGAAGAGGCCAAACCCCGTTGCTTTGAACCTCACTGAAATGCACTGCAGAGCAGAATGACGCCTGAACTTGACGTTATTAACGGTTAATCAAAGATTTGTTTTAATCTGCTTGACAAAATCAATAAAGCCATTGTATAAAATGATAGTATGGCCGCGCCTGCAGTATTATGTACAATTCTGGTCACCGCATCTCAAAAAAGGCATAGTGGTACTGGGGAAGGTGAAGAAGAGAGCGACTAAAATGATTACTGGGCTGGGGACCTCCCCTATGAGGAAAGGCTAAAACATTTGGGGCTCTTTAGTCTGGAAAAAAGGCGTCTGAGGGGGGATATGATTGACACATACAAAATCATGCAGGGCATGAGAAAAGTGGATACAGGAACGCTCTTCTTCCTCTCACAAAATACCAGAACTGGGAAACATCCACTCAAACTGAGAGTTGGGAGAGTGAAAAGAGACAAAAGAAAATATTTTTTCAACCAGCGTGTTGTCAGTCTGTGGAACTCCCTGCCACAGAATGTGGTGATAGCCGCTGGCCTGCATGCCTTCAAAAGGGGATTGGACAGATTCCTGGAGGAAAAGTCCATCACAGGTTACAAACCATGATGGGGATGTGTAATGCTCAGGCTTAAAACCAGGGTACTTCAAGGACCAGATGCAGGGGAGTGGTATCAGGAGACAGATATCTAGTCTCGTGCGCTCCCGGACACATTTGGCGGGGCCACTGAGAGATACAGGAAGCTGGACTACATGGGCCTTTGGCCTGATCCCGCATGGCTCCTCTTATGTTAAGCTGGGTTCTCGTAGCTTGAGCCCACTGCTGTCATCCTGCACTCTGTGATTACTGAGAAGGGTTAGCACAAAACTTGGAAAATCCCTGCAAAAAGACTTCTGAACTACCTTCAAAGGCCTTTAAAATAACTTCTAAGGTACAGCAATTATTAAATGGCACTTTTTACACCAGTGAAGTAACTCCATTCCCACACTACTTTGCTGTGTCTTCATTGCAAAAAGGTGTGGAGCAGAGGTGTAACTAATTGCATGTAGCTGTATTACTTGAAACAAGCACATTTTAATGTGAGCTTTCATTAATAGATCTGAAGAAGAGGGTGGACAAAGGAACCAGAGGAAGGAACAGATGTAAGATATCATTTAGACACATCAAAAATACTAAAGAAAAATTAAAGAAAGATTGCCAGAACACTGTGTCACCTTAAAGACTATTATTGGCTGTATTTTAGTGTAAGCTTTTGTTGGCAAGGTCCCTTCTTCAGATCTATTAATGAAAGCTCATATTAAAATGCAGTAGGACCCCTATATCCATGGGGGATTGGTTCCAGGGTCCCCACAGATAAAGAAATCCACAGATAATAGTGAATGCTAAATACTGTATATATAATATAACAAGGGGGGGGGGAATGCAGAAAGCATTTTAACATGCTTTAGCATAACTGGCCACTAGGAAGTGCAAGATACCAATCTATGCTATGTATAATCTTTTAAGACAATTGATAGGTATAACTGTAGATATGGGGTCTGGTTGTACAGAAGTTATTTAAGATGGCACAACACTTTTTCTTTTTCTTTTCTTTTTTCTGCATGATCTGCTAGCAAAGACTAGCATGAATACCTCTTCAAAATCTAGACAGAAGAGATGCTGTAAATGGCATATGCCTGTCCCTTCAATGTCTGCTTTTCAATTGTAGCTATCTGCATAATTTTAAACAGGGGTAGGGAACCTATGGCCCTCTAGACATTTTGGACTTCAGCTCTCATTTTGGGCTTTTAGAGAGTTCAGGCTTGATTTGATCACGAGTTCTTGGAAGGGCCACTCTCTGTCAGGTGAAGCACTCCAGAAGGATATACAATTTGTAGATCAGGTAAACAAATCAACTAGAAGCTTTAGAGTTTAGACAATCCACTCTTTGTATATCAGGTGTACAAAAGTATGAATGCTTTCCCTATTTTACAAAGCAGTAGATTTCATTGTTGATATTGTAGATAGAGCAAAATCGTCATGGAACACATTGTAATAAGAAGGATTTTGTGTGTGTGTGTTGTGTCATTACAGTCATGACCCCATGCCCATGGAGTTTTCTTGGCAGGAATACTGGAGTGGCTTTCTAGTTCCTACTCCAGGCGCCTACAGCACCCGGTATTCCCTGGTGGTTTCCCATCCAAGTACTAACCAAGGCCGACACTGCTTAGCTTTCAAAATCAGGTGAAGATTGGATGTGCTTAGGGCATGTGGGCACTGGGCAGCTATAAGAAGAATTAAACCAGATCAAATGGTTAAACTAGTTTTGTCTGCTTTGGTCCCACAAAGTCTTGGCCAGCATTTAGAAATCTTCAAATATGTACTAGAAAGGATTGTCTGCCACTTCCCAGCCTTTGACATTGTATGGAAGGGTGCTTTAATTAGCACTTCCAGAGCTTCTTATTGACATTACACTTCTTTGTGAGACGTGCTGCTCTGATAGTGACACAGATACTGTATAGTGCAATTTCACGTGGGCAGTTTCCTGCAATCCAGAGAAAGCTATTTTTAGCCCAGATTCAGAAAGATTACACAACCGAGTAATGTGTCATGGAATTTCTGCACTCTGAACAACAGCCTATTGTACGAAGGGTTGCTTAGAGGAGGAAGATTAGCATTGCAGGTGGAGCCAAAAGGTGGAGTGGGCGTGAGGAGTTGGTCAGTCTGTGCATGATAACCTCACTGAGAAATCTAGGCCAAGTTTTGATGGCTAGCTTCACTTTTATGTAAGGACGGGTCTCATCATATAGCTCATAGGTTAGACAGAGGAATTTGAGACCAGGTTTGTCTGTCTGATTAAGTATGTTTTTTCTGTTTTTGAACCACTGAGCTGTAGGTTTCTCTAAAACAACAGATCATGATCTCAATCAGATGGGCATTTATCCTGCTGTTGAGTCAGCTACGGTGATGATCTGGTATACTCTTTTTCTGGCTACTGCACAGAAGAGTCACTGGAATAAACCACACTGTCACCAGAGTAGACCTACCCACACTTTTGGGGACTTCTAGACTTTTGGTGCAGGTCAGATTCCCTTTGCTTGCTCTTCTTCCAGCACATGTGATTAAATGCCTGTACTATATATTATTGTCCTGTGTTTATTGGCGCTTGCTCGTCGTGTAAGCCGCTTAGAGTTTCGAAAGAAAGATAAGCGGGGTATAAATATAAAAATAAAATAAAAATAAAAATAAATGGAATAGACCAAAGGTGAGGCTTCCAGGCTGTCAAGGCTCCTTTCGGTTTGAAACTCCACTTCAGGATATTGGCCAACTGAACACTTTGGAAGTGAATTTTATGGAAGTCTCTAATAGATTACCACTGATGTACTGTATCCATTTAAAAACATATATATAATATTATTTACCCAGAGTGAACTATGTTGGAGAATTGGCATGATATGCTTAAGGACTCGTGGCACAGTGGTTAAATGCCTGTACTGCAACTAAAACTGTACTCATGACTTGGGGTTCAATCCCAGGTAGTGGGCTCATGGTTGACTCAGCCTTCCACCCTACTGAGGTAGGTAAAATGAGTACCCAGGTTGCTGTGGGGGGGGGCAATGTGTAGCCTGCGCACTGTAATTAAACTGAAAACTGCCCAGAGACTACTTGAAGTGGTATGGGGCGGTATATAAGCAGAACGTTGTACTTACTTCACTTACTCTGTCTGAGAGGCTGCTGGATATGGAAGAACCCCTGATATATTAATGCAACAAAAGATACACCAGTGCTGATGTAACAGTTATGCCAATCGGAAAATGACTAAAACATTGTTTTGCAAGCAGGACAAGGTAGGATGCTGGAGAGGAACACGTTGGCTTGGCATCATAGCCTATGACCTTTTATGCCATAGCTGTGTCAGAGGTACAATTACATGAATCTGATACATGGCTAATTACGCACCAGCCATGAATCTGGTACATAGATTTCTCAGAACCTGGAAATATTATGTGTGTTTTGATTAGTTTTGTTTTGAATGTTGACTTCTTAAAAAGGTGAAATATTATAGCAGTTTAAAGACCAACTGATTTATTTTAAAATGAGCTTTCGTAGATCCAAATCCACTTCCTCAGACAGAAGGAATGCAAACATTGTTTTCTATATGTATGCATATTTCCTTGAGCGGATATCTGTGTCCTCACCTGATTATAGAGATCTGCATAGAAAACAATGTATCCACATACACACTACAGCACTACTATGACAGAGACACAGTTTGCAGCACAGGAGAGCCTGATTATAGCACAGCTTGGCCAGAATATAAACCACAGACAGCTAGGCCCTAACTCAATTGTCTGGCACAACACAGAAAACTATACTGTACCCTTCTGACCTTGTACATATATACCCTCTTTCCCCAAAAATAAGACATCCCCTGAAAATAAGACCAACTTACAGTTTTGCCTCTCGCTGAAAAATAAGGCATCCCCCGAAAATAACGCCTCCCCGATAATGAAACAACAATAAATGTGTTCTGTATTCTTCTTCATGGAAAAATAAGACCTAGCACATCTTTGGGAGCAAAAATTAATATAAGACACTGTCTTATTTTCGGGGAAACACGGTAGCTCTTAGAAGGCAAAATTCTGACTAGAGGAACTATGGATAAAGAACAATTTATACAAACATGCTCTTACAACAATACATATGGGATCATTGTATTGAATATTGATGAATACCTGAACACCTTCTAAACCAAAGCAAAGTGTGCTCCATAGTGCTTAAAGCACCCTCTTTGTGGTTTGCAATTTAATTATGTGGGCACCATGTCCCTGTGCTCAGCAAGCTAGGTACTAAATTTACTGAGCTTGGAAGTATGAAAGGTTGAGACAATCTCAAGCTGGATACCTGAGCCAAGGATCAAACTCAATTTGCAAACAGAGTCTTCACTGCAGTAATGCAATTTTATCATTGCACCAGTCCTCACTCTGAAAACTCTAAGATGTGCAGAACACTGAAACACCCATTATTTTGGCCATGGTTGCTTCTTCTCTGCTATGTACGGAAACTCTGACTCCAGCAGTCGTATCGGTGGCCTACACAGAGTGGGTAATGGACTTGGAACATTACATTTTATAAATAACTTGCTTGTTACTCATGACATCTCTGCCATGTTGCTTTCTTCTCCCATACAAATAGTTTATTGCATAAGGTGGTGACGCATTGGTATTATAACAGGCCAGAAAAATACAGATTAAAAACTCTCTAGTTGCCAATAGTGGTTCTGTAATTCAGAAATACTGTATTTCCAAAAGGACAACCAAATACCTTCCCTACAAGATAATGCTTTAAAAATTCTGGTTAAAATGTTTCTGAAATAACCATAAAAATAAAATTCTTGTCAAAATGCCAGTAAATATTATGTTTGGAAGTAATCACTTTTGATTCATTACATTTATGGAACTTAGGGGGTTACTTCATGTCCATTTTGTCTCTGTTAGTGTTGCGCTTAGGAGCGGTACAAAAAATGTTACTTCGCGACTGTTGCGCAACTACTGAAATTGTCTCGACCACGCCCCCGGAATGGGTGCTAAGCATAACAATACTGTACCTGGTGCTGGGGTAGGGTTTTCCCTTGTCACTCTATGTTCCCGCTTTCTGTTCCGAGATAAGACACTGTGTAGTAATGACTGTCATGCAACAAAACATTCATTCCTCTCAGAAAACTGTGTCTGTGTTTTGTTTTGGGGTTTGTTTGTTTTTTTTAGTTTTCAGAAGCAAAATATTGAAAAAAGAATTTTTAAGCCCCCAAGAAAGGAAAAGGGAAGCTAGACAAATTCATTATGTCTCATGGTACAAGTCCGTGAGGTAACACTTGTCACGAGAGAAGTTATCATGGCCATGGGAATACTGAAACAGGGACAAAACCACGTGATCGCGACCAACACTGTCACAGTACAAAACTAGTCACGGAACAAAGAACGACATGAAGTAACCACCTTAGATGCCACCTATTGTACCTAAAAAGCAACTTTTGTGATTATTCTTTAAGCTACACATGAACCCTAAAGTGGCCACTTGCTATGTTATTCCACACTCGGGTGGGTAGCGTAGGGTAAGCACACACTACGTGGAGGAGCAAGGAGGTATCCTGAGGACCTCAAATTCCTCTATGCACAGTAAAGCATGCCTGAAGAGCAGTGAAGATTCTGCAGTCATGATTTTGATCACAACCTTCCTGAAAGCTTCAGGCAGCCAGCTGACAGGTGGCTCAGCCTTCAGTCCGTCCATGGCCAGTAAAATGAGTACTCAGCTCCGCTGGGGGCAGTTGTGGAGGAGTTGTCATTTGCATAATTTTGTTGTGCTCCAAACAGTATGGGGTAGTTTGTTAGTCAAAACAACCAGAGCAACCAGTTCCATTCACTGATTTGCTGGGCATGCAATCATTCCTCAGATCTTTGTGTTCTGATCGGAGCCAAACCAAGTGGCATAAAACAAACAGCCACTCCCTTTCAGTTTACTTCAACAGCCAAGGTTTTCTGTAGAAGGGGAAGGGAGACCTAGCTCGCTGTGTTTGCCACATCTGCATGTTTGTCTAAGGATTATCTGAGCAGCCTTTCCCCTTGGTGCTGTGGCACAGCAGAGGAGTGTCAGGCCTCTTGGGCTGTTTTTCCAAGAAACGAAACTTTGTGCTTTGGCGGGGGGGGGGGAAGCTTTTAAAGAAGTACAGAAAATGGCATCAGGACTAAGGAAGAAAAGCTGCTCTGACAAATGTGGCCAAAGACATGAATATCAAATGCCAGGAGACTCGGGCAGGTATGTTTTAGACAACTCTCACAAACAAACAAGTTTACATGCTGGAGGAAGAATTTCCGTCAAGAATTGTATTTAGCTGTCCAAATGCATGACACACAATCTCTCTCTCAAGAGAAGTGCATGCTGGTTGGAAAGCCCATTTGGACTCTGGCTTGGGTGTGACCGTTTGGAAACAACAACTCGGCTACTCGTGAGAGGAACACATAATTGGCCATTCTGGCTCAACAAGATGTGATGTGGAAGCATAGAGGTGCACACATAGACAGCTACCCTCACATGATTTCCTTCAGCAGTGCTTGCCCCGGTTTGTAAACATGCAGTTTGTAACCATTCATGGTTTGTGGGCAGCCATGAACCATCACAAATCACTGATTTTCCAATTCATGCCCATCTCTAGTGCTGATCAAGTGTGAAAAGGTGAAGGATGGCTGAATCCCACTTGTACATGCTCTCTCCCTTTGTGACTGATACACTAGAGACAGTTTGGCTGGAGATGTGAGCTGTCGCTCTTAGGCCATGCTTTTCAACTGCAAGAAATGCACATGCGGCATTGGGTTGTGCACTTATTTCTGCCCACTTAGAGCCAGGTAGATTTCTATTAAAAGCGAACAAGTTCTGACAGCACAAAACAAGAAGCTGATATCCCAGTTTTCATTGCTGATACAAATATTTATTAAAACAGCCTGGCTCCAGGCTCTCTTAGGGTTAGCTTGTAATATATGTTTAAAGAAAACACACCCAATATCACGAGGCTTTTAGGTAATCCTCATAACAGGATCCAGAGGCAAAGCTGGTTCTCGGGGAGAGGCAGCGCTTTTCATCTGCAACCGTCAAAAGTGAAACTTAGAGAGGTTCACCTGTAACATGCCATTGGCTTTCTAGCATCTTCCTAGGTTTGTCATGCTATTTCTTGGCACTCATCTCAATGGGTTGGATGAATATTTAGGCCCAAGTGGATCTTGGTGGGCTGGAACTTGAAATCAAAGGGCCAAGTAGAGTAACTCTCATTCCAATACAGTGCTAGCAATTACTGTTCATGCCATGTAGCCTGGCTGCAAGCCAGTTTGCCAATGGTTGCAATTGAGAAACAACCAGTGATCCCACACTTGTATGTTGGCAGTAGATTATTCTTTTGCCAGAAGGCTCTACTCCAGGCGTGTCCAAAATTCAGCCCTCCAGACGTTTGGGACCACAACTCCCACAGTCCTTTGCCATTGGAAATACAGGCTTGGAATTCTAGAAATTGTGGTCCAGAACATCAGGAGGGCCAAAGTTTGGACATGCTTGCTCTACTCCCTACACTGCCACTCAAGAAGGCTCTGTTGGGACCACTTCCAAGTGAATGCACTAATACGTTATTTCTATAGAACACTCATATGCTGCTTTCTTCTGAAATGTCTCCAAGGCAGCTCATAGTACTGAAAGATCTTTGCCTGTTTTTGAAAGGACAGCAAAAACCAGGCTAGACTAGGCTCCTGTGGGAGGAGGTTTCAAAGTCTGGGAGCAGCACAAGAGGTCTTCCCTTGTCCTCATCCATCACTTCTATGAGGGTGGTGGGATTGAGTTGAAGGCCTCCCCTGAATATATCCACATCCAGGCAGGCTCATAAATGACAGCGCCAAACAACCATTTTGCTGTCTCTCAAATGGCCATCACTACTGCACTTTTGTTACTGAATTGTAGCACTTAACTGTCAGACAAAGGCTCAGGTGACAGCTGTGTTATGCTGATGGTTCTTTGTATTGCTGTTGTTGTTGTTGTTTGTGTCCCCATACAGGACACAAAAACAGACAATTACAATCTTTTGAGATGCACAATGCAGAGATTTGATACTTTCTCTGGTGGTTTAATTTTAATTAGGGAGCCAAATCATGTTCTCCCTGCTACTTCCTAAAGTAGCAACTACAGCAGCCTTTTTTTAAAAAAATCTCCTAAATATGCCTTTAAAGTCAAATATGGAAGAGGAATTGCTTGTAGAGTTATCTTTGCTTTATAGCTATAAGATAAAAAGCCCAAATTCATAAGATAAAAGCTTAAAGGTCAACCTCACATATGCAGCAGATGTTGGCAGTTTTGGACCTTTCCCCTGTATTAGGCCCCACTAGATGGGAGTAGTGAGACAGTTTAACAAAAACATGACGGGTTTACTACAGGTTGCAACAAGAGTAGTGATTGTGGCTTCCCATTCAAGGAGTGACCTTGTTTCTAAAGCAGTGTAGTGCTGATACTATAACTAAGTTATCAAGGGTCCTACTATGGAACCAATGAGGCTTCCCATATTGCACAACTTATTTACATATAGCATAGTTTATACATAAATTGTGTTATGGTTGATCCCAGATTCAGATTCAACCTCAACTAATCATGAAAGTGGAGTTTTGGGCTTGGATAAATCTTAACTTTTCACGTGATTGACTCCAACAGACTGTTACGAGGATGTGTGAGACAGAAATAGTAGATAAGGTATCTAAATCTAGAAGTACTGCTGAAGTGAATAAATAACATCGAGTCATGTGTGGCATTTTAAAGGCTTAACAGGCTCATTGTAGCATGATTTTTCTTGGGTGGCTGAGTTATCCATGCTGTAGTAAGTCTGAAATAAGCCTGAAGTTTATGTTTTGTTTCAATATTGCTACAGTAATCCTAAATTTATTTATCCATAGCTATGAGAGTTGTTGTTTTACCTGCAGATAAGGTCAAATTTGCATTGATTACCTTTGATAAAACCTGTGTGTGTGTGTGTGTGTGTGTGTGTGTGTGTGTGTGTGTGTGTGTGTGTGTGTGTGTGTGTGTGTGCGTGCGTGTGCGTGTGTGTGTGTGTGTGTGTGTGTGTGTGTGTGTGTGTGTGTGTGTGTGTGTGTGTGTGTGTGTGTGTGTGTGTGTGTGTGTGTGTGAGAGAGAGAGAGAGAGAGAGAGAGAGAGAGAGAGAGAGCATATGCCATGTAGGCCAGAGCCCTTTTCTTGTGCTTTAAAGCATGACTGAATAGAACTAGGCCTAACCTCCTCCAAAGCCTGCTCTGACTAACAGCAAGATGAGCCCTGTCCTATTATTTAGGACAGCCAGTCTCAATGCGGGGAGGGAACAATCTGCCCCCACCCCCAGGGGATGGTTTCTGTTTGAAAGAATCCAGAGACTGGAAACAATTCCTCACATCACACGCCACCTTATAAAACAAATCAAAGTGTTCTGCTTATATACCACCCCATACCACTTCAAGTAGTCTCTGGGCAGTTTATATTGTTTAATAACAGTATGCAGGCTACACATCCCCCCCTCATCCCACAGCAAGTTGGGTACTCATTTTACCAACCTCAGAAGGATGGAAGGCTGAGTCAACCATGAGCCTGCTACCTGGGACTGAACCCCAGATCGTGAGCACAGTTTTACCTGTAGTACAATCATTTAACCACTGCGCCACGGGGCTCCTTATAAGGTTGGTTATGTGACTTACACCACCCTGGTTCTGCCTGTATTTTTATCATGTTGTATTGAGGGCCGTGGCAAAAAAAAAAAAAGGTTCAGAATGGCTGAGGACAAAGCAGCTGCTAAAGGGAGCTAAAGGACAGAGCTGTGCTTTCATGCAGCCCTGCCTGGTCCCCTCTAAGCAATCTTCCTTTCCTCAGGTGTGAAGCAGATATCACTTCTAATGTCCCATTTAAATTTAGTTAGTTTTAGATACTGGTTTGTTTGGCTTTTGTACCTGTATCCAGAGCATTGATGCCACCTTGTCTGTCACCATGGGCAGTAAGCTCTTTAGGACCATGCTTGATTGTGATTTTTAAAAAGTGTAAAAGGGTGGAAAGATTATTGATTTACTTTGCTGGGTGAACAGACAGTCTGGCTAGCCCAGCGAAACTTCCAGATATGTTGGCCTACCCTCTTGACCTATCATCTTCGCCAAAATGTTATAGATGGGCCGGGCTTTATTTTATTATTATTTGCAGGCACATGCCATCCTCCCCAACTCCTCAAAACACCCATAGTTCAGATTAATTGTCTGCATCTGGGAGTGAAGAAACCTTTTCATCTTTAGGACTTTGGACAAACATTAACCAGACTTGGGACCAATTGACTGCACCTAAGTAACAAGGAACCCTTGTCCCCTAGATGCCAGCTTAGTTAAAAATACAAATGAGTCACTCTCAGACAAGCCACCCTCCTCCATTTCTGCATCATGATGACAATAAAGAAACATGAAGGTTGAAACAGTTGCCTTGTTTACATGGCCAACAAGGTAGGCACAGGGTTGGAAACAAAATGCCACTGACTGGGTGGTTGCATTAAGGCTGTTGCTATTGGTGACGTGATGCAGAAATTATTAGCAGACCTTGATGTTTTCTATACCCTTTAGATCAGGGGTCCTCAAAGTTTTCAAACAGCGGGCCGGTCCACCATGCCCCAGACACCACTGGGGGCCAGACCACAGTGGGTGGGGGGGCAGTGGGGGACCTTGCCGTAGCCCTCCTACTTTGAATGCCGCACTAGCCAGCATGCTGATCATCTGGGCGGTAGTTGGGGGGAGTGGGAGAAGTGACATAGCCCACTGCTTTGAACTGCCTCAGCAATAGAAGCAGCTGCAGAGGCTGGCTTACTCGCAAAGCAAGGGGTAGGTGGTGGTGGGGGGTTGCAATTGTTCCCGGGGGGCCGGATTCAGGACCTTCGGGGCCGATTCGGCCCCGGGGCCTTAGGTTGAGGACCCCTGCTTTAGATCACTAGCATGCAATGATTTGCTCGCTTCTTGTGGATTATTAGGAGAAGAGCTTGGAGACGTTATTTTGGACTTTTTTGAGAAGGTTTTTGACAAGATGGTTTTGACTTGAGGCCTTCTTCACCGAGCTGCATGCAAATACATCATATTCTCCATACTAGATATGCAGGTTCACATCTACCATTAGACGGAATGAGGCATCTACTCATCAGATTTGAAATGTTATCAAAGTAAAATAAAGTTATTTACTTTATTCTTATGTGTGTGTTGGGGGGGGGTCTGCCAGGGATGGGAGGAGGTATCTTCAGATATTTTCCTCTTGTATCCACATGATTTGAATGATTTCAGTATAATGTAGATTGACTTCAGGAACTGGGTACTGTTTGCTCCTTTCCCTTGTGCATTAAAATATTTTGAGCCATTCCTGCCACTGTGGAAAGAAAGAAAGAAAGAAAGAAAGAAAGAAAGAAAGAAAGAAAGAAAGAAAGAAAGAAAGAAAGAAAGAAAGAAAGAAATGTATCAACTGTTATCTGATGTTTCAGAGAAATAAACAATACACAGTGAGAGACAATGATATTGTAGGAAGCTGAATCAAAGTGAAATGAGATAGACAAAAAACTGATAGGGAAACCAGTGGGAATAACAATATAAGAAGGATAGCTGTGACAGCCTTTTGTTTGTGCAGAAAAAAATGACAGACAAAAAGTGAGATACAGGCCTTAAAAGCTTGTGCCAAATAAAACAGGTAAGTCTTTCAATCATCACAGGACTCCTTCTTGTTGTTCACAATGGGTCCTTCACAAAACCTGCAGGGCAATCCAGAACCAATGGAAGGCAATACAGTATTAAAAAGGAGGTGAGAAGTTGCGATGAAGTCAATGGCCCCTTCATCAAAGGATGTTCATCAAAGGACCTGAAGTTAAATGGGCAATATTGGAGGGAAAAGGCTCAGAGGTATCCCCAGAGGGAAGGATATGGGTACAATTTATCATCTAAGGCTACTGTTAGGAAGAAGGGTCTCTTCTCTTCCTTTATCTTGTATACATTTGGGATCTGCATAGATATGCAAAAAATTTACAATTTCATGCCCTTGAGACCCATTTGGTTTTTTGCAGGGTGGTCATGGAGAAGGAAAATCCACTGTTTTTTTGGGATGATTTTTCATGTTTCAGATTTGGTTTTAGACTTCTTAATAAATTATTATTAGGAATATCAGCAGATATCGTTTGGGGAGGGCTGTTTTGTTTTCTTTTTGTTGTGGTTCTTAATGACTTAACAATAGGATGGCAAATAGTCTTGTACTTTTTTCTTTTTCTGAATTCATGGTTGTGACAAGAAAATGTTGTGCTAACCATGTGCTCAGAGGCACCCAGGGCTTAATTCTAACCTTAGATAGATAGATAGATAGATAGATAGATAGATAGATAGATAGATAGATAGATAGATAGATAGATAGATAGATAGATAGATATTCAGGGTTTCAGTGGCTCTTCCCATTCTAGCAAAAATAATTATAATAAAAAGAATATTTGACAGGACTACCTAGTTATAAGCCTTTCTGTACAAGCTTGGAGGACTTTAAACCATAGAAATATAATGTATGTCACAGCATAGAATTCACCTAACCACTAGTAATAAAAGCTAGATTATATATAACCACATCCAGCTTTCTTTATTTCTGGAAAAGAGTATATTTTATAATGGAAGTGGTGCAGCCTCCTCTCCTCTCCTTCCTTCCCTCCTTCCCAAACAAACTAACTGTAATCATATTTTTTAAAAGCTATCAATGTAAAACAATTGAAACCATTAATAACAAAACAAATAACACATTTACAGTTTTTTAAAGAACAGTTCAGCCTCCATTAACAGCTCTGTACCCTGTTTACTTGCAGAGAAGGGGAAAGCTCCTAAGAGGAAATGTGGCCCTTTCCCTTCTAAAATAAGTCCTTAAAGACAATCAGTCAGTCAGTCAATCATGGCATGAATTTTCATGGACTTTAACATGCTGTTTTTATGTGCTGGTAGGTCAGAACTGACTTACAGTGACCCTAATTTCATGGCAAGTGGTTTTACCAGTGCCATGGCTGAGTTCCAACCCAGGTCTTCTAAGTTCATGCAGTCTGCTACAATGCAATGGCATATCAGGACTTTAAGGTACCTAGGCCAAAATCCTCTTGCACAGCTATGTAGATGGATAGGCAGTTTGTCCCAAGTTAAGAAAGTGTTATAGTAATTAACAAATGCACAACAAATTATATACAAGTGGTACCCCGGCTTAAGAGCAGCTCGACTTAAGAGCTGAAAACTCTTGCGTTTTAACTGCCGCTTTACAAATTTTAGATATGGTCTGCTTGACTTATAATTTATTTTCCTTTTTTATTTTTTAAACTTATTTTTTCAAATTTTTAGATAGGTACCCCAACTTAAGAGTAGTTCGACTTAAGAGCATGCATTCGGAACAGATTAAATTCGTAAGTTGAGGTACCACTGTAACTCTATATGCAAATGATAATGTCCATGTTGATTTCTTAATTTAGAGCAATTCTCTTTAAATAGTACCTTATTTGTGCTACACCAGCATAAATAGGTAAGAAGATTTGGGTCCTTAAGTGCAAAAAATTACTGACAGATAACTTAATTTCTACATTTAATTTCTCTGGCCTGACTTTTAAATTTTCCACTCCCAGCCACATGCCTGTGGGTACATATGCCAGGAATTTTGGCTAACACATCATGAATCTGTTATCCATAAAATCTTGTGCTACGATATATATATTTTAAAATTTTTATTTCAGGTACCACAGGACTGCAATAGACTTTTTCCTTCAGAAATTTGTTACTCTGAACAAAGAGGCTTTTAAATGGCAATCTGCTCTAACAAGCCTTTCTTACTGGAGTTTACTTTGCTTTGACTTGTTTGCTTTTCAGACCAGATTGGGAGTTAGGGGTGGGTGAAGGAAACAGATGTCGAGTGGAATAGAGTACAGTTCTGATTGTTTTGGACACAACTGTCTTTCTAGGATATATTATGTGTAATTATGTTTCACTGACAACAGAGAGAGCAAAGAAGCATTGTCATATGAGCCTTACAAATCCATATTTCCCCAAGCAATTTGTTGAGGAAAAATAACACCTGTTGTCGCGAAGGGTTTAGTGTGGTAGTACATGAACATACTCCAAGGTGGAACCAGCCTATTATTTTAATGTGAATTGGCTGGATCCCTGGACTTATTTTATACCATTTATGTTCTCATTATGTTTGAAGTGTTTTATTCTTCAGTGCTAATTTTTCCACATGTCAATGTATTTTTGTCACCTTGGGAGGCTCCACGCCCTAAAAAGAAGCATAAAAACAACTTGAATAACAATCTAGGTGTATTTGTATCTATGTTTCTGAGAGACACAGGCCGTTTTGGAACAGACAGATTTCCTGTGTTCTGGACAGTTTTCTTTTATAGCTCAGCGTCATTCATCATCAAAGATCAAGAACATTGCTATAACTCAGTAACTTACCAGACACAATTGTTAATTCTGCCCCAGCAACAGTATTGGAAAAGACAGCAGCTAGTACCCCTATCGTTAATTCTGTCAGGATGGTCTTACTAATGCTTTGGAAGAAGTAGTTGGACTTCTGGCAAAGCATATATTTTTATTTATACAATTATCATGTGATGGGAAGAAATCTCTGGTAGAGCAGCTCCTTGTGACACAAATGACACTGCATTCAAAATGGAGAGAACATGTGGCATGCGTACAGAACACTGTAGATCTCACGTGTCTGATGTGCAGATTTAAGCAGGACTAGTCTGTCAGAAATCTCAAATAGAGCTATAGCTTTATTCTTCGGAAGCATTAGTTCTTAAAAAAATTGCTGACTTTTAGATTTTGAGGCTAACTCCCAAGACACTAAACAGAACAAAGACAAAAATATAATAGTCTTTAAGGTGTCACACGTTTTTGCCTTGTTTTATTTTTTTGGATTTTGCCTGATATGCTTACACAGCCTAACATGCCACCTTATTTTTGCCTGGAATTTTTAGACTCCCCCCCCCCCCAACTTGAGAGTCACAAAGTGTTTTCTGGAGGATCATGGGTTGGTTGCCTTATATGTTGTATTTCTTGTTAAGTAATTTCTTCCTTGATGTTTCAGACCAGGATATAAAAGTTAGTGTATGTCTGTGTGTGAGAAACAGGCCCTTTAGAGAAGAGAGAAGCAAACAAGGCAATGGTGATGGCCACAGGTTACATGGCTACCATAAATGGTAGGGAACTACAGCTTTAGAGGATGAATATTTATTTATTTATTTATTTATTTATTTATTTATTTATTTATTTATTTGATTTCTATGCTGCACCATCTAGCAACAGAAGCCACTCTGGGCGCTAAAGTGAGGTGCCAAAAATTAATGGCAGCCTTTTGATTAACAAATGAAAATTCATGTTACTCTTGGTCCTGTTTGGCAAAGTTATGTCAAGTTAATCCCTCCTGCTTTTCCTTATGTCGCTTACCCCATAATTCCTGCTGTCTCCATCTAAACCAGTTGGGTGAAGTTGTGACTCAGAAATGGTAGGTTAGGCATTTGTTTATGCAACAAAGTAATGCTTGAAAGAGCCTTTATGAGTGACCTCTAGCTCTTTGACTGCCGGTCAGTGAATGAGGTCAAAAGAGAGTCCTTTCCCCACTTCCACTGTTGGCCACACAAAATTTTTGTAACGCTTCTGGGGCTGTTGTTTACTTAACACAGCCAATCTCAGAGATGTGAGACAGATATGGTACAATCAGTAGTATCCTGCTGAGATGGCCTTTACAAGCTATGTATACAACTTTGTATAATTGGTTTTTGGCCCAGTAAAAGCAATCCTCCTGTTGAGAGAAGGATTTGCAGGCTTTACTAGGGAAGCATATTATCTCAGTTTCTTGCTAAAAGTCAAGACAATTGTCACTATCTTTAATCCAGCACAGAACATAAAGTCAAGCCTTAAGATAACCAACAATAATGAAATCAGATCATTCATAGCCCAACAGATATCTTCTTCTTTGTCAAGTGCCATGTCCTCATAGAATGCTGGTGATCCGTAGCCTGAACTGGTTTCTATCTAAGGCTATTCTAAACAGAACAGCTGTGCTCACTGTGGACCAATTGGCTTAAGTTCTTAAGCCAGAATGTTCTTCTACGCTCTGGGTCATGCTTCCCATCTATGTTCCCTTGAAGGGTAACTTGCAGCAGATGATATTTCTTATTGTGCATTATGTATCCAAAATATTGCAATTTTCTTCTCTTTACAGTATTGAGGATTTCTGACTTTTTATTCATGAGCTGTAATACAGCCACTGTTGTGTATTGATCTGTATTCCTATTGGTTTCTGTTCCTGTTCCAAAGGGAACAGGCCTATTGGTTTATTCAAGTTGCTGCATTTGGATCCTCAATCCTATTGGTCTCTGCCAAAAGGCAGCTTTGTGATTGGTTGTAATTGTTCCCTCCAAAATGTATCTTTTCCTAGCCAGTCCTGGCTCCTATAAAAGTAGCTCCCTCTCCCCAGTCCCCAGTCTTGTTCTCTCCCTGAATAAAGAGCTGTTACACTAGAAGCTGTCTCCAGCCTGCTATGTCTAAGAGCTGAAATCACTGCTGAAATCACTAAAACCCACGCTACGACACTGGCGACGAAGGTGGGATCCAGAATGCTGAGAAGCAGAGGACCATCACGCTGACTCAGAGTCCGGATCGCAGTGGAGAAAAAGACTCACCAGCCAGCTCACCCTGCCCACCTGGAGAATGGAAAGTCCACGGGTACAGGAGCCCTTCCAGCCATCGGAGCCCCACACTTGGGAGGACTATGTTGAATGCTTCGAGTTCTTTTTGGTGGCTCAAGGAATCACTGATGCCAGCAAAAGAAGGGCCACGTTCCTGAGTTGCTGTGGGCGTGAGACCTTCATGTTGGCCAAGGCACTGCTCGCCCCAGCAAAGCTGAGTGAGACATCACTCACAGACATTTTCGCCTGGCTGACAAGCCATTTGGCACCTACCAAAACCAAGATGGCCTGGAGGATGGAGTTCCAGAAAAAGCAGCAGCAAGCTGGAGAATCTGTGGCTGCATTCCTGGCAGGACTCCGGGAGCTTGCTCAGCACTGTGGCTTCCCAAATCTTGAAGACACTCTCTTGAATCGATTTGTTGGGGGGCTCTGCAGCAAAAAAGTTCGAAGGCGCATTGTGGCAAAGGAAGATGTCACCCTTGCCTCCGCCTTGAAAGAGGCCACCGCCACAGAGAATTATGAGCAGGAAGAGCTCAATGCCAGTTGCAAGGCCACGAAGCTGCGGGTAGAGGCTGCCCATGCCATAGATGAACCAGAGGCTAGTCCAAGCAAGAGCCCAGTCCGTGGTGTCGAGCTGGCGTGTCAGGCTGATGCATGGCCCAAAGATCGCTGAGGCGCTTGCCCAGGCTGTGGCGGTAACCATGAGCGGAAAAGCTGCCGTTTTCGTGATGCTACGTGCAGGGCATGCGGAAAATCAGGACACATCGCCAGGGCCTGTAGGTCGGTGGCAGCTGGAACAACGGGATCACCTAGATCAACGCGTCGCAGATCATCCACCATGACTCATCTCCTGGACTACTGCAATTATCTCACAGAGATCAACGGAGAGACCGTGCAGTTCCCGGCGCAAGGCAAAACATCAGTCAGAGTGAAGACTGAAGGTCAACCATGCGACATGGAGGTGGATTCCGGATCTGGATTCACCATTGTTTCAGACCAGACTGCAAGGGGGCTCTTCCCTGGGGGTAAGTTCCCCTCTCTGGAACCATTCCCAGCAACCTTGCAATCATACACGGCTGGCCACATCCACATTCTAGGAATGTGTGCGGTGAGGGTACAATTCTGGGAGAAACAGGCCGTGCTTAAATTGGTGATTGCAAAGGGGAGTCGCCCCAGTCTCCTGGGTACTGACTGGTTTCCCGCCTTGGGACTGTGTATATCAGGGCTCAACTCAGTCCAAACTTCCCCAGAGTTGGGCAAGGCGTTAGGCCAGGAATTTGCTGAACTCTTCAGTGGAAAACTGGGTTGTTACAAAGGGCCTCCAATTGACTTTGAGCTGGACCCCAGGCTGACCCCAATCAGACTCAAGCCAAGGCGAGTGCCATTTGCGCTGCAACCCAAGATTGAGGCGGAACTGGACAAATTGGTCAAACAGGGAGTTCGTTCACCTGTGGACTCTTCCAAGTGGGAGACTCCTATCATCACACCCCTTAAGGCAAATGGGGAAGTGAGAATTTGTGCAGATTACAAATGTACTATCAACCAGGCACTCAGGGGAAATTCATACCCCATTCCAGTCGTCTCACAGCTGTTGGCAAAACTAGCTTGGGGAAAAATTTTCACCAAACTTGACCTGGCACAAGCTTACCAGCAGCTGCCAGTGACTCCGCAATCTGCGGAAGCACAGACTATCGTAACACACAAAGAGGCTTTCCGAGTAAACAGGTTACAGTTTGGAGTTTGTGTGGCCCCAGGGATTTTTCAAGGACTAATGGAGCGCCTGTTAAGGGGTCTGCCAGGGGTCTTGCCAGTTTTTCATGATATTCTGATTGCTGGGAAAGACCCCCAGGAACTGGTTGGGCGTATCCGTGCTGTGTTACTCAAATTTAAAGAGGTGGGGCTGCAGCTAAAAAAGGAAAAATGCAGTTTTGGGGTGCCATCTGTGGATTTCTTGGGGTTTAAAATTGATGCAATGGGCATCCACCCCACTGACTCTAAAATTAAAGCCATTACTGAGGCACCACGCCCATGGAACAAGACAGAGTTACAGTCATTCCTGGGACTTATTAACTTTTATCATTCATTCCTACCTCAGAAAGCTTCAACAGCGGAACCGTTGCACAAATTATTGAAGAAAAAGAGTGTGTGGTGTTGGGCTCAGGCACAGCAGAAGGCTTTTGACACCTTGCGGGGCATGCTGACTAGCAGGAGCGTCCTTGCTCATTATGACGTGTCAAAATCTCTTGTCCTGGCATGTGATGCCTCTCAGTATGGGCTGGGAGCTGTGCTGAGCCATAGGGAAGCGGATGGGTCAGAAAAGCCCATCTCGTTCTATTTTCGTACGTTGTCGCCAACGGAGCGCAACTACGCACAAATTGACAAAGAAGCCCTGGCAATAGTGGCAGGGATTAAAAAGTTTCATGACTATTTATACGGTCACCACTTCTTCCTTGAAACTGACCACAAGCCTCTGTTAGGATTGTTCCACCCGAAAAAACAGACGCTGCAGATTCTCTCCCCCAGAATGTTGCGATGGTCTATATTCCTGAATGGGTTCCAGTACACCTTGACCCATGTTCCAAGGAAAAGGTTGTGCCACGCTGATGCACTAAGTCGCTTGCCCCTTCCTGGTGTGAGTGATGTGGATCCTGCCCCAGCGGAACGAGTGATGATGCTGGAAACACTTCCGGGGGGCCCTGTAACTGCCACTGAAATAGCTGAGAGAATGAGGAAAGATACCGCTCTCTCCCATGTGCTCACTTGGGTGGGGAGGGGATGGCCAGGTGGCCCGCATGAAGAAAAATTTAGACCATACGCAACAAGGCAACATGAACTATCCCTGCATAAGGGCTGTCTCCTGTGGGGAGACGGGGTGATCATCCCAGCGCCACTGAGAAACAGGGTTTTGGATACGCTGAACATGGGGCATCCGGGAATGGTCAGGATGAAGTCGCTGGCCCGGTGCTATGTATGGTGGCCTGGGATGGACCAAGATGTTGAACAATGGGTACGGACGTGCAAGGCATGTCAGGAAGTGTGCCCAGAAGTGGCCAGAGCACCAGTCCACTGGTGGGAGCAGACCCGGACTCCCTGGAGCCGGCTGCACTTAGATTTTGCTGGGCCATTCCAAGGAAAGGTTTTTTTGGTTATCGTTGATGCGTATTCTAAATGGTTAGAGGTGGCTATGGTTCCCAGCATGTCGTCAGCTGCGGTCATCAAAGTGTTGAGACAGCTGTTCGCAACCCACGGGTTGCCCGAGACCATTTTGTCAGACAATGGAGCAGCCTTTATATCCCAAGAATTCAGGGCATTCCTGGCTGATAATTTCATAAGAGGGTTCACCTCAGCTCCTTTTCATCCCTCATCCAATGGGCAGGCTGAGCGCATGGTGCAGACAGCCAAAGGATCTATTGCACGCTTGATGGAGGATGACTGGTCAATGCGCATTGCCTGAATGTTGTTCTTGCAGCATGCAACGCCATGTACTACTACGGGCAAGTCGCCAGCAGAGCTGCTCCTAGGTAGAAGGCTGGTAACGGTGCTGGACTATGTCTACCCAGACAAAATGCCAAACTGCAATGCTAGAGCACCTCCACAGGCAGAGAGCGACTCTACAAGGTATTTTGCTCCTGAAGATTTGGTTTGGGTGAGAAATTATGCCAGAGGTCCCCTGTGGGTGCCAGGGGTGATCACCAGAGCATCTGGGCCAGTCTCTTATTACGTGACCATTGAAGATGGCAGGGTCTGGCGTAGGCACGTGGACCAACTGAGGCGCAGAGCGCTCAGTAGAGTTGGTACAGGTGTGGGAGAATTGCAGCCGAGAGTGACACTACCCCCATGAATGAGTCACAGCTGCAAGATCAGAGCAGAGATGCCCCAGGAGTGCAGGTACCAGTGGCTTCAGCAAATGAATCTGCTCCTGCAAGTCCTCATGGTGCTGAGGAAGAGATCAGGGACAATGAGTTGTCTGAAACCCCCTCCGTGTCAGACGAAGCTATTACAGTAGACTCTCCACCACAGACACTGCCTGCTCAAGCCCCTGCAACACCCGTAGTCAGGAGATCAACTAGAAGTCGCAGGGCCCCACAATATCTAAAGGATTACGTGTGCTGTGCCCACCAGGGGGGAAGGGTTGTTGTGTATTGATCTGTATTCCTATTGGTTTCTGTTCCTGTTCCAAAGGGAACAGGCCTATTGGTTTATTCAAGTTGCTGCATTTGGATCCTCAATCCTATTGGTCTCTGACAAAAGCAGCTTTGTGATTGGTTGTAATTGTTCCCTCCAAAATGTATCTTTTCCTAGCCAGTCCTGGCTCCTATAAAAGTAGCTCTCTCTCCCCAGTCCCCAGTCTTGTTCTCTCCCTGAATAAAGAGCTGTTACACTAGAAGCTGTCTCCAGCCTGCTATGTCTAAGAGCTGAAATCACTGCTGAAATCACTAAAACCCATGCTACGACAGCCACATTAGTGACTCTGGCTGCCCGATTGTATCTTCAGAGCTCGTCTGTACATCCACGTTTTGAATGCTTCCAGCTTCCTACATAATGTGTCTGTAAGGGTCCAAGTTTCAAGACCACTGAGAAGTATGCTGAAAACATAGGATCGAAGTATTTGAGTACAAAGTCTGATAGATAAGTCCCAGTTTGTCAAGACTTTCCTCATTTTCTGGAAGGGATTTCTAGCTTGTTCACTTCTATCATGTATTTCACATGAAGGATCCCAGTTAACTTTGACAAAGCATCCCAAGTATTTATGATACTCTCTCAATTATATCACTGCCGATCTTGAGAAGGTTCTGTGAACCATTTCATTTTTTAACTGATAAGTATCAGGGATTGGCAGGAAACGAAAAATGAAATGTTGTTTTGTCATTTTGTTATGCAACAAAACGAAATGAAACAAAACAAAATGAGGAAGCAGTGTTATAGACAAAAGAAAAGTCATTTTTCATTGAAAGAAACCATTTTGTTCCATAGTTTTCTGAGGGCTCCTGCTGATCTGTCAATGGCTGGAGCCCTTTAAACCTGGCCAAGTCAGCACCGTCTGGGCCAGGTTTAAAGGGGTCCAGTGATTGACAGATCGGCAGAAGCCCTCTAAAAATGCTTTTGAGGGCAGCGTGATTGCTGGAACTGCCCTCCTGACCATTTTCAGAGGGCTCCTGCTGATCTGTCAATCACTGGACCCCTTTAAAACTGGTCCAGTCGGTACCAGGTGATTCCACTGGTGCCAGCTGGGCCAGTTTTAAAGGGGTCCATCTGATAACAGCTCAGCAGGAGCCCTTTAAAAATGGGTCCCAGACTCCCGGGCACCAAATCTGGTGCCTCTAGGACCCAGGGGAGCTGTTTTGTTTCATTATATTTCATTTTGTATGATTTAAAAAAAATCATAAGAAACAAAACAAAATGGGGGTGAGCACGAAATGAAACAAAATGAAAGATTATATTTCCATTTCATGCCCATCCCTAATAACTATCCATTTTGTCTTTTAGTTGCAATCCCATGGTACTGCTTTCCGCAGCAACAGAATCCAATAATCCATGTAAATCTGCCAGACTTGTTGCAAGCAGGACAGTGTTGTCAGCCTATCTTATGTTATTAACAAGAACTCCATTCACTTTCATACCTTGGTTCTTTCCTTTGAGAGCATCCCGGAAAATTCCTTCTGAATAGATATTAAAAAGTAGAGGTGAGAAAATGCAACCTTGACAAACACCTTTCGTAATTGACACCTCTTCTGATATCAACAGATATGATACCAACAGATATGCTGCAATCAATTTTTACAAGACCGGCCCTAGGAGAAATAGTGCCCTAGGGAAAGCTTTTGGGTGACCTAGTTTTTCACGAGATACTTTCTGCAGAGCCTAAATAGCAGTTAGATAGCTAGAATGCCATGTGGCCTCAAAGACCTAAGCCGAAATCAACACGCAATGAACTTCTTCCCGGGACGAGAATGGAGGTGAAGTAACCGTCAAAGAAACTTCTGTAGGGCAGCTATTGGGCAGCTCTGGTCTCTGAAGGTGATGCTGGCAGAGTGTATTTCACAGACAACAGCAATAACTCAAGCTAACTTTGCTATTACTATACAGAAGAAAACTATGGTAAACCAGTGCTGAACTTTTCTTACCAAAATGAAAGAAGAGATAGAGCTGGAAGATGAGACTCCCAAGTCAGGTCAGAAAGCACTACATCAGCTACTGGGAAAGATCAAATGAGATACATGAATAACGCTGCTGCTAATGATTCAACTAGACTAAAGCCAAAAAGATATTTAGTGTCTCAAATGCACAGGATTCTCAGGAAAAGACAATAATGCGTGGAAAAGTTGAAAGGAGCAGGAGAAGAGGAAAATCAAGTATGAGATGAATTGACTCCCTTAAGGAAGTCATGGGCTTGAGTTTGCAAGAGCTGAGCGGGGCAGTTGCAGATGGGATATTCTGGATATTGCTTATTCAGAGGGTTTCCATAGGTCAGAGTTGCCTTAACAATCCATTACAACAGAAACAACAAGGGGTTTTATGGATTGTTCAGGATCGCACTACATAGTAGAATAATAGGCTCTGCTACTCCTGTGATTTCCCCAGGTATATCTAAAAAAAGGGTCCAGAGCTATACCTTATTTGGTGGTCTGCTCTCAGTACACTCCTGCTCCAGTTCTAGGCTTCAGTAAAGTCTTGGTCATGTGGTGTGGTTGGCTTTCAGAGGATGATTATCTACTGCTATGGCTCAGAACCTTGACGTCTCACTCACCATGCTATAACATCTGGTTTTGGAACGGTGGCAGCTACTGATGGGCTGTTCTTGGAATTAATGAACTCCCTGTCCCGTAATTCAGTGGGACCCCCTCGGGTTGAATTATGGGAGCTAGAGATGGATGCTTTGTGCTTCCCGGGAAACCTGTAACAACAAGGCTCCTCCGGTTCTTCCCATGTTCCATCCCCCTACCCTCTGTGCTATCTGGGCCACTTCCCAGAATCCAGATACTCTCGGGGTCTTTTTTTAATTCTTTCTGCGGTGTCACTCCAACCTGGGCAAGAGCCTGGTCAGCCTTCCCCATGTGCTCAGGCAGTTGAGCACTCCAGCAAGGACAGGGAGTCTCGTCACGCAGCTGATGAGTGCTGGGGAAGGGCCAACCATGGCAGCAGATTCCAGGAAGTGGTCCAGGCGGCCCCGGGGGTGGGGTGGGGTGGAGGACAGGCCCCCCATGATACCTGAGCACTTCTATTCAGAGCCATCACACTGACAGGAAGGAGAACAGCCCTTTTACCTCCCCTCTTTTTCCCCCTCCCCTTCCTTTTTTGTGTATTATTTTACTGTGGTGGTTTTAATTGTTTGTGTTGTTCTGCTTGTACACCGCCCAGAGTTCCCTATTGGAAAATCGGTGCTGTATATAAACTTAAAAATAAATAAATAAATGAAATCATATTGCTGCACTGCTTCTTCACACCCTTAAAAAAGTGCCCTGCTGCTCCACGGGAACAAGGATTGCTTGTGTTTTGTAAAGGTCCATGGTGGAACAAGTTCCAACGAAGCCTGTGTCTCCTTATAAAATGCACATTAACCCTTCCCCCCTTCTCAAGTGCTGAGTGTAATGGCAACACCACAACTTTGCCTTGAGACGTGAGTTTCATGCATTTAGAGCACAGCATAAAGCTTGTTTTGGAGTTTGAGTGGAAGGTTGAGGGCAAGACTCACAATGACGCTGATGGGGTTGCCACACTGAACAGAAATAAGCTAAAAGCAAAACCAGCCCCAGGTTTGATGAGCTCTTGGGCCAAGTGTTCTCTGGGGTGGCCCCTTCTGTAGCAACAGAAGTTGTTCCTGGGCCGCTGGGTCTAGCTGTCTTTTAAGTTTTCCACAATTTCTGAGACCTGTAATAACTCACAAACTTTGAAAGGAGGGCTACATCCAGGCACAGCACTGTTTGGATAACCAGGGAGAAGAAGAAAGAGAGCTTCAGGACGTACTCCTGCAGTTACCCAAGGAGGTAATGGATCATATGCTGGATCATAAGAGTCAATTAAGAAACACTCTTATCAGCAGCAGATTCCACGGTGTTATTCCAAGGATTTCATTAAGCACCAAGATGGTGCTTAGACAACCCCAACCTTGGCCAACAGCACCTACAAGATACTGTACACATGTTCATTTATTATCTGTGCTTGGAAGAGAAACAACAGCTATACAGAATTGTTCTCCTTCCATGTTTTTTTGAGTGGGGCACCTTCCTCTATCACTTTGAGCAGGTTAGCCTGGGTCACTGGTCCTTACAAGACATTGTTTCCAGGGGACTCTGTGACT
This sequence comes from Phrynocephalus forsythii, assembly GCA_029282475.1. Lineage (NCBI taxonomy): Eukaryota > Metazoa > Chordata > Lepidosauria > Squamata > Agamidae > Phrynocephalus > Phrynocephalus forsythii. The sequence goes on along the minus strand of JAPFRF010000005.1, from coordinate 87,968,706 downwards.
TCCACATTCTTTATTGAGAACCTTTATTCAGAAACATTACAAGTCACCTTACCTAGAACTCTGTTACTCGGTACACTGTTTAATGCAATACACAGAAAAGCCAAGAATGCCTTCACATCTTCATGGTTATCAGTAAACATTAACCAGACTAAAAGCAATCTTATTAGTGCATTGTTTTACTTGTTATGTCTCGATGTCAAGGTTCAAAGCTTTTGATAACATGATTATTCCTTAAATGGAAGCTTAGTCCAGTGTTTTTCAACCTTTTTTGGGCCAAGGCACACTTGTTTCATGAAAAAAATCACGAGGCACACCACCATTAGAAAATGTTAAAAATTTAACTCTGTGCCTATATTGACTATATATAAACAGTAATTCGCTTCCCTCCTCCGGGGGTTTGTTCTTCCTGCTGGCGCGCCTTCCCGCCCCTCCCCTCCTCCTCCTCCTCCTCCTCCTCCTCCTCCTCCTCCTCCTCCTCCTCCTCCTCCCTCCCATCATTCTCCTCCTCCTTCCTCCTCGTGGGCTTCCCATCATTCATTCATTCATTCCGTCGTTCGGAATGCTGGCGCGCCTTCCCCCCCCCCCCCACCCCAGTCGCCCACCCCTCCTCCAACCATTCATGGCACATCCGGCTGTCCAAGCATCTTCTCCCCCCCTCCCCACCCCCAATCCGTCGTTTCCCACCGCCTGGGTCCCCTTCACTTCACCCGTGCCAAGGGGGTGCATGTGTGTGTGTGTGTGTGTGTGTGTGTGTGTGTGTGTGTGTGTGTGTGTGTGTGTGTGTGTGTGTGTGTGTGTTCTGCTTATATACCGCCCCATACCACTTCAAGTAGTCTCTGGGTGGTCGGCGGTGAGATTTTTAGCTGCTCCGGACGTGCAGTTTGTCCGCTCCAGCCGGCTCCCCTCCACACCCCTTTTGAGGCTCCTTTGCCTTACCAGGGGAGGGCTCCCAGCTCCGTCCGCGCAGCCGAGGATCGGGGCCTTGCCCAGCGAGGTGAGCGGCGGCCGCGGTGGCGGCAGACTGCCCGTGACCGGCAGCAGTAGCGGCGAGGCTTGCAGCCTTGCCGCGCTCTGGCCAGTCTCTCTTTGACAGGCCACCTACCAGCTGGGCTCTCCGATCGGAGCCCTGATAAGGGCTCCGGCAGGGGGAGCGGCTTCGGCGGCGGCAGCGGGAGCAGCCTGGGAGGCGGTGGCGGTGGCGGTGGCGATCGGATCCCTCTTCTTCGGCGGCCCTGTGCATGCGTGTGCGCGTGTGCCTGGGGTGCAGGGCGTAAGCACGTGTGGATCCGCCTATGTGCCGCTGTCTTCGGGCCAAGACGCCAATGGGAGGGGGGAATAGATGCAGATGAGCAAAAAAAAAAAAAGTCAGTGTGTGTGTGTGTGCGCGCGCGGCAGCCAGCTTCTTTCTGGACGCCCCGCCTTCCTCCGGCTCGCTGGCACCGTGGCACACCAGCCAACATCTTGTGGCACAGTACTGTGCCGCGGAACACCGGTTGAAAAACACTGGCTTAGTCAACACAATTTTAGTACAGAATTATTAGCACTGTGCCATTGCTTCAAGAACCTTAGCAAACAGCAGTACATATTCCCCCTTTTAGCTATTATTGAAGATCTATAGATTGTATAATGAAACCAACTTTTGTCTTCCTTGCATCTAGCCTGGAGGGTGTTTCCAACATTTCCTAATGCAATCCTATGCATGTGTATTCAGTATCAATACAAAACAAATGGTCCTACATGAAACCTTGGATGAACTATTTCTGGAAGCAAAACTGAAGCTATCATATCTTTCGTTTCATCATGAGAGCAGAAACGAGAAGATAGGATGCACTGGGAGTCTCACAGAGAGACATACTTCTCAGTAAGTACATATAGGACTGAGGCTTTGCTGCAAGAACATACGATTTGCCTGCTTCTTCTGGAGCCTCCCTCCCCCAAAAGCAAAGTAAAGTGTTCTGCTTATATACCGCCCCATACAACTTCAAGTAGTCTCTGGGCGGTTTACAGTTTTATTTACAGTATGCAGGCTACACATTGTTACACACTGGGCAAAAAGTGCAGCAACTGTTAAATTTTGCTGGTGGAACAGCACCAGCCACCCTTTACTTCAAAACAAGGAACAAACTCCTTATATACCTCGATTACTGGGATGGCTGTTTGTGGTGCACCACTGCCTTGACAAAAAAAAAAAAAAAAAAATCAGTGAAGGGTCAGTTTGCACAATTAAGGCTGTGGTGTGATCATGGATTTAAAATGTGGTCCTGGGTCCCTGTCAGGATCAGGGCCATGCCGGTACCTTGCAAACCCCAGTGTGTGCAGGATTGGTCCCACTCCTGTAGAATTCTCCTGTTCTGGAAGCCTGCAGGATGCGGTTTTTCCCCTGTGGCTATGGCTAAGCCCTTCAGGAGCAACCCTCAGACTTCCTGCAGGTTGGTTTTGCTCAGACCCATTCTTAGGCCCTTCCCTCCCTGGACTGGGCCCTGGTGCCACCTTTGCTGGACTCTGAGAGTCCCAGGCATTGTCTAGTCCTGCTTGACTGGAATTAAGCTCATATGTCTTCTAAATAGCTGCCACTATTTTTTTTATCACATACTAATATCTTTGTAGATAAAAAGCCTTTTGTATAAATTACAATTTCTGCCACTGCTAAGCTGAGCTCCATCAAGTCTCAGCCAACCTAAGGTCACCCCTATGAATAAGTGGCTGCCAATAAATCCTATCCTTAGCAGCCTTGCTCAGTACTTGTAAATGCAAGGTTGTGGTTTCCTTCATTGAATCAATCCATCTCTCAATCAATCTGCCTCGTTTCCTCCAGCCTCCAACCTTTTCCCAGCATTAGTGTATTTTCTGCTGTATCTGGTGTTCTCATGGAGATTGACCAGCGGGAAATTGCCTGTGAGGGAACATTATCAAATACCACCTACCATACTACAAAGTGTGCCGATCGGCACATAGCAATGCAGCACTAGGGGCCTCGTGAGCAGATCGTGCAGAGGAGCAAATAGGATCAAACAAAGCAGAACAAAAATATGCTACCGATCCGTGGAGATGTTAAAACAACAACTCTGAAAGCAGGGGTTTTCTTGTCCTACTTTGACTCTGTTGACACTATTTTCGGACCTGTGTCGCGTTGCAGTATCAGTATTGTAGGTGCAGGGACAGCTGAACTAAAGTTCAACATGGAAAGGATTGTCTGCAGCCTGTCAGCATCACTCAATATTCTGCAACAGGCCTCTTGGTATTTCTCAGAATAATTTCCAAAGAAACTAGTTGGTTGGGTTGTGTAGGATGATGATGGCCATCTACATTCCTTCAGACCAGCAGAGTTCATATCTGGGTGGAATTAGATGTTGAAATCCACCAGGAGGACTTGCTTGGTTTCTTTCTTTTCTTTTTCCAGAAACCTGAAATGCATGCCCCTGGGGCCAGCTTCCTATTTTAAGACAGAACTAGATTGAGAGACTTGTGGATTTCCACGCCCCCCCCCCAGGGTACCCGCCATAGCTGCCCTTCTAGAAAGGATGGTTTGGTTCTAAAACTCAGAGCTGGTTCCCTTTGATCATGGTTGTTGTGCAACCATTACCTCCCACTTTGCCTGAGAGGTCTGCCCCAGGGAAAGAGTAGCTTTTAATCTGGGTATACATCACCTCCTTGCTGAGAGTAGCTGTCTGAGATTAGTGCAATTTCCAGCAGTGAACATTTCTGCGAGGAGGTGCTGGTCTCCATTCTAGAGTCATTTCTACAAAATATATTTGTGAATTGTGAGCATAATTTTACAGCCCCTCATGTAACATTTTAACCACACAAGAGTAGGAAAATATTAGTCCCCCCAATTTTCATTTGTGCACTTGGCCACAGACTGTCAGTTTAACAACACAGAAAGAACACATGCTTTCAAATAAATTAGGCTTTTGCAGTGACGCCTTTTGAATTGGGGAAAAGGCATTAGTTGTAGATGCACGTAGATTTTATTGCTTCAAGTAACAATAAAAAACCAATGACTCTATAGTATTTCTTTCCCTTCTTCACCAGCCCTTTTTTTGTCACAACTCACTTCTTCTTTGCATTTGTGAAACCACCTCATGCCTTGAATCTTCCCTGCAAGGGAAAAGGACTATAGAGGAACAAGCCATTCTTGCTTGCGCTAGATCAATAATAGCACTGCGGGAAGAATGACAAGGTTAGGCTCATATAGAACAGGTCTGTGAAACATCATTTAGCTCCCTCCCACTTACTAACAGTCAATGTTATCTGAAAGTTGAGTCATGGCAACTGGACTTCTTCTTCTTCTTCTTCTTTTTTTTTTTTTGAGAGAGAGAAAAACGTTTTGCTGCTCATCCAAACAGCTTCGTCAGCCTGAATACAGCTAGTGCCTCCATCTTATAGTCAGTTAATGACCTCTTGTCACCCTGGTCTGAAACAGGCTCATAACATGAACAATGGCCTGAATAGGCTTGCTAGGTAGACAACAGTATCAATAGCCCTAAGGTGAACAATGGCCTAAGGTGCTGAAACCTATAAAGTATGGGTCGTTAGCTATGGCCTTGGTGGTGAAGGGCTTTTTGATTTGTCTGGGTATTGTTGAAAGCACACCCTGATAAGTAGCAGATAGACTATGCCTGAAGGAAGCTGTTTACATGAGCAGCGAAACGTTTCTATCTCTCAACAAAAAGAAGTCCTGTAGCCATGACTCACTTTTAGATAAACTCACCTGGATGACTGAGAACCTTCACAAACATTCAATGTTATTTTGTCATCAGGTCACCTCTGGTTCATGATGATATGATAAAGAAGTGGTGTCTTAAAAGTCCTGTTCTAGCAGCTCTTGCAAACTCAAGGCTGTGGTTCCCTTTATTGAGTCAATCCCATTTCCCGTTGTCCTCAACTTTCCCCCAGTTTTATTGCCTTTTCCAGTTAGTCTTGTTTTCTCATGATGTGCTTGAAGTATGATTATCATAAGTATATGCATTTCCCCTTTGTTCCCCATACATATTCACAGCAGAACCTGCAAGCTGCCCTTTTAGGAGGAAAGATTTAGTAACTTCAGGAGGAAAGATTTAGTAACTTCATCAAGGCCTGTGGTGATGTTTTCCTACCCAGGTCCTTTGGCACTTCATCTCCTGGCAAGCTGCCTCTTGGGTGCCTCATTAACGCTAACGACTCTCAGAAGGGCTCAGTAAACAGCTCCTCAGAAAAGAGTGGCATTGATCGTGACATTACAAATAATTCACATCCACAGCGTTCCCAGGCCCAGCTGATCCCTTGGAACAATAAAACAAAACAAGAGAGAACAAACTCAAATGTCTTCTTTTTTAAGAGGTAACCAGGGTTGGCTCTAAAACTTTTAGAATCCTTCCCATGGTGTGGATACATTTGTGATCAAGCCACTGAAGTAGTGGGACCGGCATGCTGAGAGTGACTTCCCAAGCAATCAGGGTGCACAGGATTCAGCTTCTGCTTTTGGGGGGAGGGGGAATCTCCCCAAAATCTTTTGAACTGCAGCTTCCATCATCCCAAACAGCACAGCCAAGGGAAGATTGGTTCTGGGGTCTCTAGGTTTAAGTATCTGGCTGGAAGTTTGATTCCCCACTCCACCTGTGTGGCCTTAAGCAAACGGCATAGTCCCCCTCAGATGGCCCCAGAAGAAGGGAGCACTAAACCAGTTCTGAGTACTCTCTACTTGGAAAACTCTGGGGGGAAGAAAGAGGGGGAAGGTCTCCATAAGTCATAACTGACTCAAGGACACATGATACAGATTTGTTCTAACCTCCACCCCAGTTTAAACAGATACCAAAACAGATTACGCAAAGCAAGAGAAAGTCAAGTTTGATTTGATCCTTGTTTGATCCTAGTTCCCTGAGCTCCTTGCCCTCTGAAGATGCTGGCCACAGAGTCTGGCAAAACGTCAGGAAGAAAATACTTCCAGAACACGGCCAAACAGCCCAAAAAACCCACAACAGCTATCTCGTTTGATTATTTCTCCTTCACAGTTATTTGTGCCTAAAGGGTGTAATAGGCTTAGATTGCGAAAATGATAGGGAGGTGTTAAGTGACACCTGTCCAAATTCACCCCAGACTATTTTAAACCAAAGAAAGGTATATCAAAAGAACTGATCACAATCAATCGGGATTATACAGTATGTATTTTGGTCTGTGCTGTGAGTGGTGGAGTCACTGTTTTGGATTTAGGGCTGAAGGACAAGCTGTGGGGGATGGGAGGTTTAAGGTCTTCTAAGAGTCTGCTCTTCAGCCAGTGCAAGGAAGGTTGTGGAAAAGAAAAAGTCCCAATGTTCATTAAAAGCCACTTGTGTACTTATTTTCTCTCTGATGCTGGCAACTGTGATAGCATCCTTACAGTATAAAATGAGGGAGGGGAGGGATTTTGCCCTTGGCATGTTTACATCAATTTAATAATTATTTGTTCATATAAGCAACAAGGAGTCTTCCTGGCACACACATTCTTACAATTTTGTCAAAAACAGTTGGTCATGTTGGTGATATGCTGGGGTGGGCACACAAGCACACACAAACACCCCTTCGTGGGGTGTCCAGAGATCCTAAAGAATAACCCCAAGGAAACACCCTTAAGACTACAGGCATAAGACATTTGACCCTCTCTTGGTGTTTGATCTTTGGGAAAGGGTCAAAAAAAAAAATAAAGCACATGCTGTCAAAGAAGAAGAAATGCAGCTAGAGGGCAGTCACAGTGTGGAGTGGAGAAGATGAAGAGTTTTTACCTATCATACCACTCGCTATTCTGTGTTCAAGAGTGTTTGCAGAATTTTTGAGGGGAAGGGAGGAGTCCACATTGTATTATGTTCTTATGGAAAGCGTGCTGCGGCTACAATACAGTGTGTCTATGTACTTTAAAATCAATTTAGGGCTCTGTGGAGTAGACTGCAGAATAGACACCGTTGCGGGTACGTGTCCCTTGTCTTAATATTTTCAGTGCTGGAGCCTACTGATGCTAATTTCGTATCTGATGGTTTCTTCATCTTTCCATGAGTGTCAACCTAACCACACTACTGCTAGGTTTACTGTGGTCATAGCTAGAGATGGGCACGAATCAAAAAAATGATGTTTCGTTTGTCGTTTGGAGGGTCCATTTCGGTTCGTTTCCGTTTTTCGAGAATTTTTGCAAAAAAATTGTTTTCGTTTTCGTTCGTTTTGTTACCATTTTGTTACCACTTATTTCATTTTTTGTGATTTTTTTTAGCATTTAAAGCAGTTCACTGTATTGCAGTAACGAAAACGAAACGCACGACAAAATTTCCGGTGTTTCTGTTCGTTTCGTTTCATTTTGGAGACAAAATTTGTTTGTCATTTCATTGCGTAACGAAACGAAAAAATGAAAAAACGGAAATGGAAAATTGTTCGTTTCGTGCCCATCTCTAGTCATAGCTCTGACCCAGAGGATCTCCCTTGGTATAAATATCTCACTGCCTCTATCTGTCTTGGCATTCAGAAACAAAACAGAGTCACCCCCTACATGCACCCTGAGATGTGAATAACTTTCAGAAGGATGCAACTCTTCATGTTTCTGTCAGGGAGAAGGGGCAGTGGCTTTTTTTTTTCCAGAGCAGAGTCCAAGTGGATAACACACACGGGAGGGAATGGAGAGGAGGAAATGGGAAACTGAATTGTGTCTACAAAACGTAGCATTTCCCCCCCTTAACTGCTCCAAGTATTTCATGAGCGACAGCCTTGAAAGGGAGGGGCAGGCTGAAACACTAGTAAAAGAGATTGGCTAGGGCGACGTAGTGAAACTGTGGCTTCCCTGAGGGTTAAAATAAGTTCACAGCACGTAGGGTATGCTTTTAACCACTGTGCCATTGTATAATACTTCTTGACAAGAATCCTGTTCACCAACTCTGCGCATGTGATCATTCATTGCACCAGCACTGAACAGCCTCTTGGCTAATCCTTCCACTCTGAAAGCGCTGTTGGATTGTTCCTGACATGGATGAAGCAGAATCAGTCCCTTCTGGGGAAATCTCTTTCTTTCCTCAAGCAACCAATTTTGAAATTGAGATAGAAACACCTCCTCCCATGATTAACAGCACAGGATGCAATGGATTCCAGCAAGGAGGCAGAATTTAAATGCCAGTTAGACCATACTTGATAATATTAATCTTGTCTAGCTTGGTGTCCTTTGGGTATGTCGGACTACCTCATCATCTTAAACCAGCATTGGCTATAGAGGATTAAGCAGTGCTTTACAGCCCAAGTGTTATCTGAGTGGCCCTGCATGGAAAATCAGTAATTGTATTACTTTCCCCCCATGCTGCTGCTGCTGGGAGGTTGAGAATAAGAAGCAGTGGATTATCTAAAGCTACCTGTGTGTGTAAAAAGGTAAAGGCTCCCCCTGCACATACATGCTAGTCGTGTCTGACTCTAGGGGCAGTGCTCATCTCTGTATTCAAGCCGAAGAGCCAGTGTTGTGCAGGCCTGTGGCGATGTGGCCGGCATGGCTGCAAGGAAACACTGCTTTACCTGCTTGCTTTTTTATGGTGCTACCTATTTATCTACTTGCATTTACATGTTTTCAAACTACTAGGTTAACAGCGTGAACTCGCTCTGCTGCATGGCACTTGGGATTTGAACTGCTGAGCTGCCAACCTTGCAGCCAACAGTTTTCAGTGCTCTAGACGGGTGACTCACCACGCCCCTACCTGTGTGTGTATGTGCCATCAAATCAGAACAGAACTGTAGTAACTGTTAAAGGTAAGGGAGATATATAAGGAATGGTTTTACCATTTCTACTCCCTGAGTCAGTTTCCATGGCTGAGTAGACATTTGAACCCTGTCACTTTATCCACTACCCCACAACTGGGAACTCACAGCTACCTAGGGAAAGCCAAATAGAGCATTAAATAAAATTCATAGTTTGGTATGTCTTAAATGTTTCTCTTTTTTTTAAACGGGAAAGAACAGGCTGCCAGTGGGACGTGTGGAGTAGATATGGGCATAACCAGGAAAAATGACGTTTCGAGTTGTCGTTTGTCGGGATGGGTCCGTTTCGGCTCGTTTCCGTTTGTCCAGGAAATTTTCAAAAATTTGTTGTTTCCATTTGTCATTTGTCGTTTGGGTTGGGGTTGGGGTTGGGGTTGGGGTAAGTGGGCTCTGGGAGGCACCTCTCTGGGTGCTTCTCTGACGTCTGACCCACTAAGAAGGGAAGCAAGGGAAGCATTTCGCGGAGCCGCCACGTACCATACATTTACATTACATTATGTTAGGGTGGGGTGGCAGAGGCACCTCTCTGGGTGCCTCTGACTCAGTAAGAAGGGAAGCATACTAGCGTACTGCCGTACAGGTTAGGGAATGGGATAGGGGATAGTGGGCTCTGTGAGGCACCTCTCTGGGGGCCTCACTTTGACTCACTAAGAAGGGGAGCGTACTAGCGTACTGATGTACAGGTTAGGGAATGGGTTAGGGGTAGGGGATAGTGGGCTGTGGGAGGCACCTCTCTGGGTGCCTGGGACCCACTAAGAAGGAAAGTGTACTTGCGTACGGATCTGGGTTAGGGTTGGGGTTAGGTTAAGGGCTAGGCTTAGGGTTACGGTTAAGGTTAGGGTGGGTTAGTGGGCTGCACCTCTGGGTGCCTCTGACCCACTAAGAAGGACAGCGTACTGGCATATGGGTTAGGGTTGGGTTAGGGTTAGGGTTAAGGTTAGGGTTTGTGGGCTTTTAATGCCCTCTCTGGCACACCCAGAAGTCTCAGTCAAAACCTGGCCATGTGATTGGTGGAATGGGTCCAAAAATTTGCATGGTCCCATCCCATGGCCAGCCCATCATTGTGCATGCGCAGGTGTAAAAAAATAAAAATAAAAATAAAATAAAATAAAATCAATGGAGACGTTTTATTGCAAGAAAAACCCACTGCTGCTACTATAAAAATTCCGGCAGTTAAAATACCTAATTTTCAAATGTTTCTGTGGTGCTTTGGTGGGTTTTTGGACCACGATTTAAAAATAAATATTGCGGTCGCCATTTTGGATCCCCCCCCACTGCATGGCAAATGGAGACGACGAGGATGCCCCCCCCAGCCTGGTACCAGCAGCCCAGGACAGGAGAGGGGGGGAAGGCCGGGGACCCCCCCAGAAACCACCCCTCTCTGGTAGGTGCCCTCACTGAGGCAGGCATATTTTCACCTGCTTTTATGGCCGGGAATCGGGGTTTTTTATTTTTAAAACTTTTTTTCTGTGCTGCTTGCTGCACAGCAACAAATCGTTGCTGCACAACGACAAATCAGACCCAATTTATCTTTATCAGGTCGGGTTCGAGCTGGAGTGGAGTAATTGTCGTTACCGTTCCTCATTAGGTAACGGAAACGATGAACGGAAATGGAAAGGAGGATTTCGCTGAGTCGTGCCCATGTCTAGTGTGGAGGCATTTGGAGTATGGAATGGCAGCTTTGTGCTCCATAGTGGTTGTGAGTAGTGATTTTCATCAGGAACACAGTAGATTAGAAGAAAAAGAAGAAAACAACTGATTCTCTTACCCCCCTTCCCTTATTTTCTCTTAAACACCCCCCCCCCAAGGTGCCAGTTCTAATTACCTCCTGACACACAATGCTGCTTTGCTAACTGCTCTCTGAAGTTAAAAACATTCCCACAATGCTGAACTGCCCACTGAACATGATGCATGGCTTGGCCCTGAGTTGGTGTATGATGTAAGATTTCATCTTCACCTCATTACACACAGCACAACCTCGGGCACACACTCACCCTTGCAAGCACCAGCAAACGTAGGAAACAGGCAGCCTTCTGTTTCAGACCAATTGCAACTCTCACACAACCCTTGACACTTGGCTTGTTTCTCTCTCAGTAGCTGTCAATGTTTTTGCTATGCAGAGCATTGTTTCTAAGTTGATCTCGGGGGAATAAATGTTGCTAAGTAGGTAATGTGACACTTTTCCTTGGACCAAATTCTCTTGGCAGGAATGTGTGTGCTTTTTCACATGCACGTAGTCACTTCAGGTAAGCTGGGGACATGGCAGAACAAGCAAACATCGAGAGCATGTTGGTGTCTTTCTTTCATACACCTGTCAGGAAGGAGGGCAGAAAGATCTGTCCCTCTCCCATCCTTCTGTTTCCTGACTGACACCTGCTTTCATTTTGCATATCTGTGGACCAACACTGCTTAACTGTTGGTGTCTTTTAAATCTGTGAATGCTAGTGGTAAATCAGTGACCTTCTTGACTTAGTAACTGAGTGATTTCATGGCATATCCAACCCAGCCTGTGTACAGGTCAGCTCTAGCCACTTGAAGAAGCAACAAAGACCTAGTTCTTACTGGTTTAATTAACCAGTGCGTCCTGGTACCACTTTACATTACGAATGATGGGGTAGAGCTCACCACATTAAACGTTCCAACCTGTGTGACACTGTGTCAGGTGAAAAGCCACTTGCATTAGCAAAGATTGCAATGTAGACAAAAGATTTAGCAGCTCACGAAGGTGGCCTAGGCCCTATCCTTAAGTTACTTCCAAACTCTAATGACCCTGGTAAGGATTTTAAGGTATATAAAGGGCTCAGTATGTGCTTTGCCACTGCTATCTCTTGGGGGATTTTTGTGGCCAAGCTCACATTTGAATCCAAGTCTCCCATCTAATGTTCCATCTACTACACCACACTGCCTTTCACCAAATCCTCAGCGGTATTCGGATAATCTCATTCACTTGTGGAATGAACGTTTAATGGGAACATGCTTGCTGGCCATGCCTCTGGCACACTGCCAGAGAGACCTTTTGGATGTCCTTCTGCTACCCTCACTTCACAGTTGTGTATTCAGCATTGACTAAATCAGGGGCTTTGGGACATACAGCCCTGCCCTTTGTTTACATTCCCATATTCCTTCTCCCTCTGCTCCCACAATATTTTCGGACAACCTAAAAGCTTGCTTGAGACTATTGAACTGGACTTGATGAAATAAAGGCACTGCTTGCCTGCGGAATGTGTTTTATTCTTACAGACCAACGTGGCCACCCACAGCTTTGCCCATGCAGTTGGAAACTCTGCCTATTTAGGCTTCCCAGTCCAGTGACGGGAGCCATCTGTGCTTGCCTACATCTCCATGGCTGCTAAGGGCAAATGCATGGCTGTCCCTCTGGGAAGGGTGTGATACCACTTCGGATTACGCACCCCCCCCCGAATGCTGCTAGTTTTCTTTGCACCCAACGGGTAAGTTTGGGGCCAAGCGAAGAATTTGCAAAGAAACCTGCCGCTGCCTTCCGTTTGGCCTTGCAGTTGGGAATGGGCACCAGTCAGACATTTATTAGAATCATGGGTTAGAATGTGTGGGCGGGTGGAGATTGTTCCTGGGAATGCCCAGCTGAGCGTTTCCCTGTCAATGAACTCTCAGAGAACTCGGATGTGTTTCTACAGAGCTGGAAGGGAGGCTGCCATCCTCCTCCGAAGCACAGAGATTTGTTTACAGCACATGGAGGGTAGGGAAGAATCAATAATAACCCTCTTTATTCCTTCCTTTCTGTTTGACAAGGGCTGGATCACAAACACTGTGAGAGAGGGATGGCAGGGATGGCAGGGAAAGGTAACTTAAGGCCACCAGCAACAGGACTTGGGAAAACCAAACCACTGTTGGAAAGGGGCGGGGAGGGGCCAGATAAAGTATGTGTAAAGCTGGAAAATGTTTTTTGAAACAAAATGAGGAGTCAAAAAAAAATCCTCAGCTGGCAGAGTATGTTCTCCTTTCAGGTTCCAACTGAAGGGAGGCAACAGACTAGACATAGCTTAACATTTACTCTTTACTTAATGAACATTAAAATCTTTCCACTAGGCAGAGATCTGCACATTGAGTAGTGAGGCGCTAGGTCTGTCCATTTTCCTGCTGTGCTAACTTTCTGCTTACAGGGAGCTTTTTAGCAAAGGGATCATACAGAATGAAACCCTTCTCTCTCTCTCTCTCTCTCTCTCTCTCTCTCTCTCTCTCTCTCTCTCTCTCTCTCTCTCTCTCTCTCAAGTGCCTCAGTCCATTCTAGGACTTAATTCCCCACTTCTTTCTGATATCTCGTGTATAATAGGGCATCTGTCATGAGACAGCTTCAGTGACCTTGTATAACTGCTATCTTCCTCAGTTTCATAAAATGTGATAAGATTGTACTGTAAACCCTCCCTGAGTTCTTGAGATTGAACAAGTGAGGAATTGAAATAAAGTTAAGTAGAAATGGGAAATTGGAGATAGGTAACGTCATCGAGATATTTATAGCAGTAAATATCTCAATGTTTAGACACTGTATCCTGATAATGGTAACTCCATTCACATGCTTTGCAATGTATTGGGACATGAGGACATATTCTTTTTCCTGCATGCCTCTAGTTAGACTAGTCTATCATATAAAGGCATCCGATCTCGCCTGATTTCAGAAGCTAAGCAGGGTCGGCTCTGGTTAGTAGTTGGATGGGAGACCACCAAGGAATACCAGGTGCCGCAGGCGCCTGGAGTAGGAACTGGCAAACCACTCCAGTATTCCTGCCAACAAAACTCCATGGACATGGGTTCACGAAGAGTCGGTCACGACTGTAACGATGCAACACACACACACACACACACACACACACACACACACACATCGTATAAAGGAGGGGTCCATAAAGTGCTTAAAGTGTGCACTTTTTATAAGATGGCTATTTAAAAGTCTGTTTCTGCCCGTGGAGTTACAGTCTCTAAAGGATTTACTGCACAAAACGAAAATCAAAGAGGAGGGAAGAGGAACGTAGCTCATACACCCATTTTATACTATACAGTACTTTTATTACCCTATATCAGTGATGGTGAACCTTTTAAAGACCAAGTGCCCAAACTGCAATTCAAAACCCACTAATTTTTCACAAAGTGCAACTACAGCCATTTAACCTGAATTCAGGTGGCTGTGAAGGGGAGAGGTTGGGTGCCCCAGAAAGGGCTCTGAGTGCCACCTTTGGCACCTGTGCCACAGATTCGCCAACACTGTCCTATACCCTTGACTTTAAAAATATATCATAACTGACTTTTGTACCTAAATGATATAACAGGATCAATGTTGATTACCACTGAAAGTCAGTTATATTTTGTGTGTCTACAGTATGCATTGAATGTCTGAGAGCATATTTTCAATGTGTTGTGCACCATGAGGTCCAAGCCAGAAAACCACCCTCCCTTCCTCAGTGCTTCTGTTAGTTGCTTATGCCAGCTCAGCAACCCTATTCTTCGGAGCACTGTGTGACTTGTCGTTCTTCGGTACACACTGTTTGTTGACTGCTTGGCACAGTCTGAAGCCCTGTGAGCATTCCAGGCTTGTTAGCACGGAAGCAGGATTGCCATAGTAATGCTGCCACCCCTGGGGCCTTGGCACTGACGCTCCTGGAGAAAGAGCAAAGGTCACCAAATCAAGCCTCTGGGAAAAGGGGGGGAAATTCCCTACTTTCATAATATGTAAATTAAATACAAAATGGAGTCTTACTTGAAGCTTTACCTCCTTCTTAGTGATCCCAGTGACCACTCCCCAGGCAGGACCACCAGTACTGCATTCAGCATAAAGCAAATCCATTTCCAGATGAAGCACTACAAGAACCTACAAATGGGTTGCAGTCTTCCAAAAATAATTAGACTGATACAGCTCAGCAAGATGAATAGTTGAGTTGTTTAAAAAAATACCTCTTGAATAGGGATATGTAGCTCTTCATTCAAGAACAGTGCGGCACAGATTCAAAGAAGACTTCAAGTATTGTGTCTATATTTTTGAAAAAACAGACCCTCTCAAAGAAAATTATTATGCAGGGAAAGGGCGGAGCAAACTGACAGAGGACTCTGGGCACTTTCAGTTGTCCCCTTGTGCTCCTGTTGGCAGGAGGAACAACTGGAAAATACATAGAACAATTACATGATAGTTGTAGAAACCATGATATGAGGGCATTTCTGCATTCATAGTGTGTTTATATGCATTTTGGTGTGAGCAGACATGTCCTCCTCTTGGTGTAACAGCTTTCCCTCATCTCTCTGCCTAACTTCTGAAAAATCAATGAAGCCTCCTGGGCCAGGGATTTGCAGAGTAACGGGAATCTGTTAATCTTAATTCTCTGCCCTACTCTTCAAAATGAGGGAGTGTAGCTCAATGTTAAAAGCATATGTAAAAATGCAGAAAGTCCTGGGTGGAATTCCTGAGATTTCAGGATGCATCCACACTAACCAACATGCAACAATTTTCTTCAAGTGTCCCAAACTTTTCACTACGTCCGAAACAAAGAGGGATATAGAATTACACAGGAAGGTCCAATCCATCATCATCATCATCATCATCATCATCATCATCATCATCATCATCATCATCATCATCATCATCAGAAGAGTCCTCCTGAGGGTGCAGGCCCTGGTGATCTGAGATTTCAGGCAATGCATCCTTGACCCTAGCCAACATGCCAGGCTGGTGGTTGCTCTCGAGCACATCACCCCAGTCCTGTCCGCCTGCAAACTTTTCAAGGCCCTCCACGGCTTGGGACCAGGATACCTGGCGGAGCGCAACTCCCTGAGGGCATCCGGATCCAGACCCACGAGATAGGCGCGCTCCTGAGAGTGGCCACACCCAGAGAGGAACCGCGCCTTCTCTGTGGTGGGGTCGCCTGGAACCATCTCCCTCCTGAGCTGCGCCTGCTGGAGTCCCTGCCCACCTTTAAGAGGGCTTTGAAGACCTTCCTCTTCAAAGAAGCATTTGGTGTCCTCATTAGTTAGTTTATCTTTCTTTTCTTTGCTCTTACCGTCTGCCGCCATCTTGCCTTCCGCTGCCCTTGCTTGGTGGCCTTGTTATTTTTAGCTTTTTAGCCTTTTTAGCTTTTTAGCTTCTTGCGCTGTTAGCCGCCCAGAGTTCCCGTTGGGAAGATGGAGCGGGATATAAGTATTTAAATAAATAAATAAATAAATAAATAAATAAATAAATAAATAAATCATCATCATCATCATCATCCCCCAAGGGTGCCACCTTGTCATGGCGGGGGGCTTAACTGCTCCAGTGATGTTGAAGGTTGTACTGGCGGTAGTGTAAATTATCAGTAGGACCAACCATGCCAGAGAGGTCTCGACTGAGGAACAGAACTAAGTGCACCCAACAACCCATGAATCATGGTGAAATATAATCAAAAGAAGCCTATATTGGCTCAGTGGTTGCCCAGGTTAACAAAGACCATGACGGGTGTTGATGAACCTGGAAATCCGGGTCCCATTGCTGAGCAACCAGGGCAATGGGCTTGTAAAATTACTGGAAGCTGAACAATCTCAGAAGCAGCAGTAATATACTTTACCAGATAATCGGCAGAACCCGAAAAACGAGGCTACCAAAAGCGGATGCATCAATTAGGGAAACAAGAATATCTGAACTCCAAGATAACTGTATTACGATTAGCTGATCAGCAAAGATATATTATCAGAAACAAGGTGTTTAGTGAAATTGACCTAAAAGAAATAAGGAGGAGTTGTGAAATTAGGGGTCAACAAATTATCCAAATAGGAGGAGAAAATAGATGAATAACGTCTACTCTAGGGACATTGAACAGTCTGAAGTTGAAGAAAACATGGATGTTTTGCAAAAATTTGAACCACAAGAAGGTACAGTTAGGCTTGGAAAACCAGCAAAGCTCACTATTAGGCAACAAGAACTGAAGAATAAAATACTCACACATGCTGCATTAAATGAAGAGAGGGGAAGGCTCCCGATTTTGAAGATTGTGCCTAGAAAAAATTTGGTACTATTGATGAACGTCATAAACTCTGCACTTGCAACAGTCCAGGTAATGTCCATTGAACAGATAAATCAGCTTGCTTATAGTGCAGCAGTAATAGTAACAGAAGAACTAGGAATTCCACTATTGAACACACACACCCATGCAAAAAAATGGCCTGAGAAAACACAGTGGAAGATCAGGCTGGAGCTTAAAATCAAAAGACTCCAAGCAGATGTAAGTAACTTAAAAAACCTGCAGGAGGGCAAATTAAAGAATGGTAAGATTAAATAATATTTGACTAAAAATACTGGCTAAGTACAAGGAAAATTGGAAAAGCATTGGAAATGGTGAAGCAGCAAATAAAGCAACAGCTAGGGGGGAAATGAAATATATGAAGCTAGATTTACTCAGTGTAAAGACAACCAGTTGTTTTGATCAGATCAAAGAAAGTTCTATCAGAGTTTGGATCAGATGATAGGTATAAAAGATGAAAAGCCTGCAAAAATGGCAACATTCAGTTTTGAAAAAACACATGGGAGACTGAGAAAAACTATAACAAAAATGCTGGATGGCACCAAGGTTTTGAGAAGAAATTCTCCAAGTGCACAATGGCACAACTAGAAATAACAGCTGATATGATCACCAAAAGAGTGCAGAGTCAAAAACTGGACATCACCTGGCAATGATCAACTACATGGGTTTTGGCTTAAACACCTGACCAGGCTGCATGGAAAAATGGCTGAACAATTTAATGAAATGTTGAGGACAGATTATATTGATGAGTGGTAAACAAGTGGCAAAACCTATTTGATTCAGAAGGATTCAACAAAAGAAGCAATACCTGAAAATCACAGGCCAATAATGTGTTTACCAACTATGTATAAACTGCTGACAGGCATCATAGCTGATAAGAGTCCAGGATTGTTTGGAAGCAAATAACATCATGCCAGTAGAGCAGAAAGGGAACAAACATGGAAGTAGAGGTACAAAAGATCAGTAACTCATTGATAAAATGGCAATCCATCTAAAAGTCACATAGTAGGTACTCTCCCATTCAGGGAAAGCTTGCCTGAAGAGGAAGGTCATTGCCTGCTTCCAGAAAGATAGCAGAGATGGGGCAGTCCTGCCCTCCAAGCGGGAGGGAGTTCCAAAGTCTGGGAGCAGCAACAAAGAAGGCCCTTTCATGTGTTCTCATCAGATGCACCTGTGAATGTGGTAGGATAGAGAGGAAGGCCTCTCCTGATTACCTTAGCACCCAAGCCAGCTCATACTCCAAGATTTGATCTTTGAGGTAGCTCAGACCCAGGCCATTTTGTGCTTTGTAAGTTGAATTGTGCCCAATAGCTGATTGGCAGTTGGTGGAGCTGCTTTAGTAGGGGTGGGGTGTAATGTGATCTCTGTAACCCGCCCCAGTCAGCAATCTGTCCACTGCATTTTGGACCCGTTGAAGTTTCCTGAGACTTTCCATCAGTAGCCCCACGTAGAGCACATCACAGTAGTCCAGCCGGGATGTCACTAGGGCATGTGTCACAGTGGCCAGAGAAGGTTTCTCAAGAAATGGGTGTAACTGGCATACTAGTTTTAATTGTGCAAATGCACCCCTGGCTACAGCTGTGACCTGGGCATCTAGGCTCAAGGATGAGTCCAGGAGCACCCCCAAGCTACATGCTTCTTTTTTCAATGGGGGGGGTTAATCTCATTCAGTACAGGTTGCATCCCTATCCCTTGATCCCTCTTTCGGCTGACCAAAAGCAGCTCTGTCTTATCTGGGTTTAGTTTCAGTTTGTTCTTCCTCATCCAGTTCTTTACTGAGGGTAAGCACTGCTCTAAAGTCGGAAATCAGAATATCTTCCTTGGAATCCGGAGGTGTCGAGAGGTAGAGTTGAGTGTCATCAGCATACTGATGACACTTAACCCCAAAAGTCCTGATAATTTCCCTCAGTGGTTTCATATAAATAAATATTAAATAATGTAGAAGACAGAACAGAAACCTGAGGGACCCCACAGGTCAGTGGCCGGTGTTGAACACAAGTCAGTTCCATTTCATGCTAGAGAGAAGTGTCCTTTTTTAAAATTATTAGTTAGTTTTACTTCCCACCAGTGGCTCTCTTCCTCCATACTTTTATTTTCACAATGATTCTGTCACACAGGCTGAGAGAATGAATACCCAAAGCCACCATGTGAGTTTTATGGTCCCCGGAGAAGTGCCTCTGGATCTCCCAATTCCTAATCCTATACTGTGACCACTAAACTACCCCTACTGGCCTATATAGGGTAAAAACATATCAGAAGGAAGGTATTTATTTATTTATTTGGTAGCATATCTCCAATCTTCCCCTTGACTGAGTCTGCAAGGGAGTCCATTACATGGATGAATATACCAGATGGAAAGTCTTCCTTTACAATGGTTCCCACATACAGTATCTGCTCCTGTCACAAGCCTGGAAGAGGGGGGTTGCCCTTTTCTTAATGACAGGAGGTACTGTACCTAAGTTACCCAGCAAAGATTGCCATTGTAACTTTAATTAAAGTAGTCTCATTTGCATGACAGGAAAATAGAATATCTCACTGAGCTGCTTTTGCATTGCTGAAGACCAATACAAAAGGAAAGGTGATGCCTAGACTTACTGTCTCCATGCCTGGGATAATTATACTAGAGTCCAAGCCTTGGGGAAGCCAAGCAGAGGTCAACCAATTCAGGTGTCAAAATCCTTCCAGGGCAAAGAATTGAGAGAAGAGAACCTTCCTATTATGGGAAGACAGACCAATTGTTTCCCAAGGTGCTTATAGTTCACAAATAGTGCTGCCTTTAATATAATTCTGTACTTCTTTAATAAATTAGTTGAACAGAACTAAGGAAGCACTCATGTTAACTTTTTCTAGCTGGTTGCCAAGATGAACTGGTCACCTTGGACTGCATGGCTGGCCCTGGCAGCTGTATTCTTTTCAGTCTCTGCCCAGTCACACCATGATATCTGGCATGGTCCTGAGCATGTAAGCCACACAAAGCTTAAACAGGCATTGCCAAATCCCCTGTCTGCCTGCTGGATTTGATTATTCGGGAAAGATCACTGGCAGTCTTCCAAGGGAGGGGGACATTCACTACACTACAATTATAGTATCTATTAGGAAAGTCACTAAGGCAGAATTATAAGGCCAGTAGTGCAGCATTGCCAAATAAGTTGACCGTTTTCCTCTGGAGTACATAGATACAGGCTGAAACCCTGTTGCCTAGCATAGGAGGTCACATTAGAGTAGGCCCATGAAGTCAGTGAGAATTTGATGAGTCAGCTGTTCTATGTGTTCCCTTGATTCAAATGGGCTTACTCTAGCTGCAACTTAGTTGAGAAAGGTGACAGTCGAATAGGCCTATTTTAAACCCTGGAAATTATGGAAGAGTTGATTCATCAAATTCTAATTGAACCAACGGGCCTATTTGACTGCAACTTGCTCTGTTAAACAATACATTTTCAGCCATAGTAGCCATAACACAAATCTAACCAAATGGAAGTAATCAATGGAGTGCAATTACAGTAGGACCCCAGAATCCACTGGGGATTGGTTCCAAGCCTTCCCGTGGATAATGAAAACCGTAGATAAGAGAGAACACCAAAATGTTCCCCAAAACTGCTGTTTTGTGATAGTAACTTGCTTTACAGCTGCTGTTTTTGCAACAGTAGCTTGCTTTACAGCTGCTGTTTGTGACGGTAGCTTTGCGTTACGGCTGCTGTTTTTGACAGTAGCTTGCTTTGTGGCTGCTGAATTATTTATTTTTCCTCTGCCAACCATGGATAACTGAATCAGTGGATACGGGGGTCCTACTGTATACATGAATATATCTTTATGGGAAGGATTGGGAAGGATGCATGGGGCAGTGTCTCTCTGTAAATCAAAGATTACCAAAGATCAAGAAAAATAAGACTTGTCGAAGAGGTTGTGTGAGAGCCCTGTCACTTCTGACCCATGGTGTAGCTATTTAGCAAAAAGGCAAATATCATTTAAGACCATGGTCCCCACCTTGGGTCCCAGATGTTCTAGGACTTCAGCTCCCAGAAACTTTTGCCACGAGCTCTGCTCGCATGGACTTCTGGAAATTGGAATCCAAGAATGGCTGCGGACCCAAGGTTAGGAACCACTTATGTAAGGCTCAAAGGCCAAAACCCTATTGCTTAGTGGAAGGCAGATTGCCACTTTGTTTGACCCTGTTGCGATTCTTAAGCATGTTGGCTTCATAAATGTCACCCACCCACCCAAATTGCAGATGCTTGGCTTATTGGGAAGGAATGCATTGGAAATTACAATTCGTAATGTCACGCTAAGCAACAGAATTTCAGCCAATAGCTACTAGATGTGATGACAACATTTCAGTATGTTCAGAGAAGAGAATAGTTAACCTCGTGTCCTTCTTGCAGGTTTTCATTATTCAATTGGCACTTGTTGGAGTTAGTATACAAGATCAGACAGAATAATAAGTCACCATGCTGGCTGAGCCAAAAGGTTTGGGAAGCTATAATAAAAGAAGTAACTTTTCCAAACTCTCATCCATCCATCCATCCATCCATCCATCCATCCATCCATCCATCCATCCATCCATTGTCTGTTTCAGCTTATATTGTGCTCCATGCACTCTCTAGGCCAGTGTTGGTGAACCTATGGCACAGGTGCCAAAGGTGACACTCGGAACCCTTTCTGTGGGCACCCGAAATCATCCCTTCACAGCCACCTGTATTTGGGTTAAATTGCTGTATTGGCACTTTGCAAAAAATTAGTGGGTTTTGAATCGCAGTTTGGGCACTTGGTCTCTAAAAGGTTTGCCATTACTGGCCTAGGCAGTTTACATGTCCCTCATTGAGCTAAGTAATCCTTTTATTGCCCTCAGAAGAATACAAGGCTACAGCCTGAATCTCTTGGGATCAAACTCAGGTTGTGAACAAAGGTTTGACTGCAGTTGAACCAGTGTGCCATGGGGCTTATGGTACCATCCTAAGGATTTTTTTATTTTTATTTTTCACTAAGTTATTTTGAGTTTGTACCCTTAAGAAAGACATGCTTGCCACTGGATGTAACCTGAATCTTGAATTTGTTTGCAACATTTTGGTTTCATTACAAGTTCCTAGTTATGGATTTCAACAGAAGTAGAATTTGTTTTAGGAATAAAAGGGGAAGGCATGTAGGTGTTAATTCTGCCAAACAGATGCTTAACTATCCTCCCTCAAAAGGTACCGTATATGTAAAAACCCAAGATAAATTGAATAATGTGGAATTCCATTAATACTGAATGTGCTTCAGATCTAATTGATCATTTTGTGGGGAAAGGGAGGGGAAGGGCCACATTACCTGATGCCTATAGGCCACTTTATTTAAAATGATGCTAATAAAAACCAAACAATGGCTTAACTACACTAACAGGCCAGCTGTGAGCTGAGGCAGCATGCAGAGGAGTGGGGTAAAACATAAACTGGTTTTAAACTCAATTAAATAGCAACCGTAAACAGAAGTGAAGTGTAGCTGAGGAAGTGATCTGGCTTTCTGCACCTGCTGTCCTGGCAATGAGACCAGAAACTGCCTGAATGTTAATGTTAATATGATACAAAAGAGGGAATCAGGAGACACTTGGAAAGTCTTGCTGCCTATTGAAAACCATTTCCATGGAGATAATCCACACCCTGTAACATGAAGCCACCCTGTTCTAAATGCATCCTGCTAGAAGAAACTGAATTGATTGGGAAGTGCAGTATAGACTCTTCCTGCAAGGTAGTTGTAGAAAGGAATTAATTCATTCCAAATGAAATTCTGTTAAGCAAATTTTCCTTTATACAAATTTCCCATAGGAATGCATTGAAAAGAGAGTAATCCCTAATCACTTCCATTTTTATGTTGTATGAATTTGCCCCATAGGCAATTCTGTTAAGCAAATTTCCCCCATCTCCATAATTTTTTATGTTGTACAGATTCTATGTTATACAAACCATTTGTTATATGAAGGTCCATTGTATTAGTAGAGTCCTAGTAGAGATTTCACCAGGGAAGACCAGCAGGGACCCAGTTGTGAAAACTTTAAGCCAAGCAGGGCTGTTCCTCCCAATATATAGTTCCACTCTAAGAAATAAATTGTGTTTTGTCTTGAACACCAGCCACATCCTAAAAAGACCAGATTATATGCATTTTAATCCCTTCCCTTTTAATTTGCAAGGTAATTTTGAAATGCATAGGATGTGATGGTACTGATACACATGAACAATGGGTCCCATTTTTTATTTGAGTCATACTCTGGAAAACATGATACCACAGTGAGATACACGTCATAGAAAGAATCAAGGAAAACATGCAGCAAAATAAGATCACATTGTTGTGAGTCATTTACAGCTCATAATAAACAGAACACAGTAAAAGGATATAAAAGATGGGCATTAGACACAGCTCAATCTGGTATAATTTACTGTTATCAATAGTGAGTGCATCGTTTCCGTGTGGCTCCTCATGTAGACCAAAAGGTTTCATCTGTGCATGAAAGGGGGGGGGGCTCAGAAAGTTCAGGGAAATGCTGAAGTCTGCAAAGGTACAGCAAAATTGAAGGTGACGAAAGTGGGAGAAAATGCATCCCAACACACTAAGAGCCTTACTTCATGTCCCTTTTGTCCCTCTTTGCTGTCGCGCTTGGGACCTGTATGAAAAGAACTTACTTCATGCCCATAGTGGAAACCCGTCTCGACCACGCCCCATGAACTGGGAACAGAGCATGACAAGCCGTACCTGCCCCTGGGCTGGGGAATTCTCTTGTCACGCTTTGTTTTGGTTCCTGTTCTTAGACAAGGGACGTAAAGTAACGGCAATGGCTGTTTCCCCCTTTCGCTCTAGGAATACTCCAGCAACCGAGAAAGCTGCCTGGAACTCCTGCGCCAGGCCAGGCTCAGCTGCCCACCTGTCCCTGCAGGAGAAGGCGGCTCTTGAAGGGACAGGTGGAGAGCCACTGTCAGGCGTAAAACCATCCTCCTCGGGTCCTGGAAGCGGGGCTGAGCTCTCCTTGCCTGCTCACCTGCCAGCCCGCAGACTGCTGAGTTCAGGGCGAGGTGTCTCATCCACCGCCCATGCCGCCACCGCTGCCACTCGCCCGCGGCAAGTGGTGAGGGCTTGCCAGGCTCCTCCTGCCAGGCTTCACGAGACAGGCCACGCCCCCGCAGCGGGAATTCAAGATATCGAAAAACGGAAGCCTGACAATAAAAAAGGCTAAACGAAGCCAGGGAAATCCAGTAGTTGTCACGAAACAAGGACGGGAAGTAACAGTTGTCACAAGACAAGTAATCACCCCCATGGGTAAACAAAAACAGGGATTGAACAGGGACAAAATCACATGACCGCAAACAACGCTGTCATGGAACTAACTTAATTGTGGAATGAGTAGGACGTGAACTAACCGCCTAACAGGGCCTAATGAAGATTATGATGGTTATGGCAGAGGAGGGAAGAGAATATTGACTAGAATCAATATACTGTGAAAGGCTGGTGTTGCCATCAGCTGCAGTGATTTTTCAGAAATTAAAACATTCCAGTGCATCTCATCAGGTCATCAGCTCAGTGGTTTAGGTCTCTGGCTGTGGAGTCAGGGGTTGGGAGTTTGATTCCTACTGTGATTGTGAGACTACCATGGGATCCCTTTTGTCACGAGGAAGGCATTGCGGACTGCAGGACAGGGCAGGAACTCTTTAAATTCAAAAATTGCCCCACTGCTAGTAAAATAATCCTGGTGATTACAATCTATGTATGTTGAAGACGTCTCTTCTCTCTCAAGACTCCACCAGGAAAGGAATCCCATGGGAACCTCAAGACCTTTGGGATATCAACTGCACATGGATAATGCTAAACTCTGCCTCCAGTACAGCATGATATTAAAAATCAAACATACCTTTAGGATAGACAGAAATAGCAAGACATGTAAACAAATGGGAGGTAATGTGATATAAGGAGAAACATCATTGGGATGGTGGGAAAAATACAAATTGCATCAGAGCAGAATCCAGTAGTTTAAGAAGAATAAGTGCACTGTCAGGAAGAATCCTAAGTTAGTATACCTCCTCATCCCACCTGCCAACACTGCCTATAGAGTAGTTTGTACACGCCACTATATTTCAGGGTAATTCTCTTACTAGATTCACTTTTTAATTTTTATTTATTTTAGACATAAAGGGATATCTAGAGGGAGAAGGTAATGGGTAGGGATTCTAAGGATAAAAAACGGGATTCTAACTGGATTCTTTTGGATATGAAATAAAGTTATCTCGTGAATGCCAGAAGGAGTTCTCTAGAAAAATGGCAAGCTGCAAATGCATGAACTACTAATGAGTAATCAGGCTCCGATTGCAAAGGTATTTATGGCAGTCAGATCATTGCAATGACATCACAGACAAAGAATATAGGGTGTGTTGCTCCACTATAATTTTATTTGCTTATTTATTTTGCCTGGCATCCTGCTTATCAGAGATGGTGGCCCAGCTTACATATGAAGCTTTCAGGGACCAAAGTTTGGTAG
The DNA here is from genome assembly GCA_029282475.1 of Phrynocephalus forsythii. Taxonomy (NCBI): domain Eukaryota; kingdom Metazoa; phylum Chordata; class Lepidosauria; order Squamata; family Agamidae; genus Phrynocephalus; species Phrynocephalus forsythii. Next base: position 87,943,467 of record JAPFRF010000005.1, on the reverse strand, counting down.
ATAAACAGTGGGGACAACAGCAAAAAAGAAAAGAATGAAAAGACGGATGTTAATCTGTCAACAGTCTTGTGTTTTTTTAGAGAGAGAGAAAGGGGAAAAATTTAGCCCTGGATGATGCAGTAGCAATATATTTCATCCACCTTTAGCCATTTTATCCATGATTTGTGGAGCTCCTCCTTCAGTATGTAAAATCTGAGGAAACTAGTTTACTTAAATTTATAACTCTCCTTATCAGTGAGAAAGACTCTCACAATAATTTACAGATCAATTAAAACAACATCAAAACAATCATTTGACCTCCAGTTTACTATGTGAAAAATATGGTACCAATCAAGAAAAGGCCAAGGCAGAGAGTTAATTCAGGCATGTTCCAGATTTCCTACAATAAGCATCTGGGACAGAAACTGTTCAAGGAAAGAGGAGCTACTCTCTCAACAGAGGTGATGCAACAATGTGGCTTCCTTTCTCTCATTCTCCTTGCCACAGTCTATTAGTGGAATCTTACCATTATCACTGCATGAGAGTGCATTAATGTCATTGTGCAGCAGAGAACATCAACATTCTACAAGACGATTATAAAAATGAGGGTGCCGCAAACAAACAAAAATTATAACTTTGAAACTGGACTTTAGATCATCAGCACCATATTTTGCATACATGGGGCAGATATTCTGCTCTTGGTCATCAACAAATTTGGAGAACTTTGAACTATGATGTTGAGCTATGATGTTTATGATGGTTTACCTCCCCTATTGTAGGAACAAGCAACCCTAGATATAAAGCAGATAACATAAATTTAAAAGATCAATGTTGCTTAACTTGAAAGAAAATGGTTCCCTACACACACACTTTTTATTAGGAAATTATTGATCATAACAAAGGGAAAAACCACAAGTTTACCAGCAAGAGCATTCCAAAGTAGATACATTGTTGTAGCTTTGTGATTAGGAAGAGAGATGTTTTGAGGGCAATGAAAAGTCAGAGAAACAGTAAAAAGACAGGTTTTCTTTGAAGAATTAAAAAAAAAAAACAGGATTGCTTTAAAGAAAGTAATAGACTGAGAGTCTATCAGAAATAAAGCCTTTGCCATGTATTTCCAGGGAATTAGCAAACAAATTTTAAGGCATATACAAATTATTTCTGCATTTCAAAGCACAGGTCAGTTGTACTCATCCCATCCCTGAGTGCTTTCTCTAAACCAGGTCTTCTGAAACCAGGCTCCTAACACAAGTCATCAAAAGGAAAATCAGCTCAATGCTTGGGGCAATCTGAACATTTGACCCAATTAGTCTAAAGTTTAGAATCCAATTAGCTGACTCTCAGGAGAACATTTTAATTCCTTCCTAACCAGTGATTTGTGCTGGCAAAGCAATACTATGTTTGGTCAAAGATATTTTTAAAATAATAGGATACAAACACTCAGACAATGGACCATCACTTCTGATGTGTGGTGGTGGTGAATATATGAGATAATGATTTCCAAAATGTTTTTTAGTGCTTGCAAACTAACTGCAACTCATGTTACACTGTTCTCTCTTCCTATGATCATTCCCCAACCCCCACTTCCTAGCAATACAGTATTGTATTTTCCTGTCAGATCTGCTCAGGTCCTATAAAAGAACAGCTGTGGATTTATTGAGATATGTCTCATGTTACATCGTCCTGTCTTCATACTGCCTAACCCCCGTTTCCCCAGCAATATTTTTTTTTACGGTTGGTTCTTTATTTTCATTATAGGACCCCCTCAGTGTATTCATTTGATCTGACGTTTTTCCAGCCATTTATATCACTGAGATTGTAGTAGCAAAACTGACATGTGGCCAAAGGTTATGTACTGGCATGCTCCACAAGGAAGTGCTGAATTACATCTTTTTAGCAATCATTTCAACAATTTAGACAGTCACGGTGTAATGAGATTGCAAAGCTTTCATGGCTGGGATCTGATAGTTGTTGTGAGTTTTTTAGGCTGCTTGGCCGTGTTCTGGAAGAACAACTATCAGATTGCAAAGCTCTTTTAGTGCTACAGAGTTTTCTGTCCTGTATTCTTAATGTGTTAATAATTGCATGGGGCTGCTTTGTTTTCATAATAAAATTGACTGACTGACTGACTGACTGACTGATTGAAGCAAAAGCCTCCTGGAATGGCATGCACCTTTCTTTGCTAGAAAAGGAGTTTTTGTCTAGGGCTCCTGGGAGCAAAATTAGCCTTGGGATCCTGCTTCTGCTTCTGCTAGGATCCCACTGTGCTGACCGCAGTCTAAACTTGGCCATTGCACTCTGCTGCTGTTTTTTGCTATTGAGTCTCAAGTGTATCTGGACCACTGCTGACCTTTCTTTCTATTCTGCCCACCTGTGGCACGTATCCCAACTTAGGGTCACTCCTGGCAGCCTAGACAAAGCAGGAGTGTATCACGTATAGATTTTCAGGCAGGAATGTGCTTTGTATCAGGGAGTGTAATTTGCCTAATGACTTTCCTAGGTTGTATTTACCCAGCTCTTTGTTCAGCATTTTGTTAAGGACACGCCTTCTGGAGAACTGGCACTGGCAAGAGATGTACTACATAGAGACCTTTCCCATATGATTATTGAGAAATCAAAGATATTGTCTAAGAATGTCAGGCTTTCAGCCAGATGTAATTTTCCACCTGTTTTGCTTTGTTTTCAAAAGAACTATAGCTGGCTCAGAAGGAGGAGATTGTATCAAGAGATCTTAGACAAGCATTTGCTTAGAAAGAAAGAAAGAAAGAAAGAAAGAAAGAAAGAAAGAAAGAAAGAAAGAAAGAAAGAAAGAAAGAAAGAAAGAAAGAAAGAGGTACAGTTGGTCCAATCCAAACAATAGATAGAAGTTTATTTACTATAACATCAAACTGAAATGGGTAAGGGCTAAGGATAGTCATGTCTAATTTTCCCATGTACATACACTGACAAATCATGTGACCATGTGTCTTCTTTTACAAAGGAAGTCCTCTGTTTGTAGGACAGACACTGGGAAATCCTCTTTTTGAAAGTGTCATTTGAAGAAATCTCTTCTCCAATCCATGTTTGGGAGTCATACAGAAGAAGGTCAACAAGCACTCAGGTCACCTGGTCACAGTCTTGCCCAACTGGGTGAGATGTATGGTAATTCTGTTTAAATTCTAAGAATCATCTCCAATAAATTAATATATGTAATTGTATGTAAATCAGTATCTTCTTTTGTCTTCTGTTTTGGGTATGCTAGCTTGCTTATTTATTTATTTATTTATTTATTTATTTATTTATTTATTTATTTATTTATTTATTTATTTATGATCTTGTGTATATCAGGAGTCCTATTTTCCATTTGGGGTAGCCCACTTTGGAGATTAAAAACATCCAGAATTCTGTAGTGGGAGTTGGTCTGCAAAACTACAGATTTTTAGAGTTCTGTTTCAGATGTTTTCCCATCTGTAATTTCCCCAGCTGTATATAGATGAACAGTGGATGGGGTGGCTGAATTGGGAGCTAGAGTGTCCCAGCTAGTATTGCAGCCTAGATTTATAACATGTTTGAAAAGGAGAAGGGAAGCCTATGTCCATGCTTTCATGTGACATCAGGTGGTCATTTCCCTCCCCAAAATGTGATGTCCTGCTTAATAGGCAAAGCCAAACCTCTCTGGAAAGATAATGGTGATCACAGAAAGCTGCTCATATACTGTTGTCATATTTGTAGTGATATATATAAAAAGGCTGGTGGACACAGGAATAGGTAGTTCAGTATAGAATGGCTTGTACCAACGTAGTCACTCTGCCACATGAGTATGCCAAGTACATTCTAGCATGTGGCTGTCAGGTTCTATACTATTTAGAATCGGTTACTGTCACACACTTGAGGAGTGTGGATTTGTGCCATTGAGTATGGCTTCATAATGACTGAATAGTTTGGAGAGAACATTGAATTATCCATTCTCCTCTCTCTACCATGCCATTTCTCTGGTCATTATTCACAACAGAAACAGGATCCACCTTGTAGCACCAGAATGATGAAAGGTTTTTTTACAGGCTATAATTGCATAAGGACACCAGTTATCATATTCCATCATAAACATTTGACAGATCATCAGATTTAGAGGTGATGATGTACCAAGTCTATGGACATGGGGCCAAAGCAACACTTTGAATTGGAAGCTTCCCACTCCAAATGCACACAAAATGTCACAATGTTTGCAAACCCAAAAGTGTGGCATGGTTGTGCAACAGGAAATTTTCCCTGCTGGCCTCCATGAACTTAGGCATAGATGATCCAAAGAAACATCTGAATATTTTATAGAACATTCCTTTGCCTGAAAATTGCTGCAGGTCACCTCTTATGTTCATTTCTCATACGTTAGCCAATGTTGCAGGATAGCTTCATTCTTTTATCCCAAACATTTTGTTTTTTTTTTTTGTTTTTCTTCTGCCATTGCAGTTGGCAAAAACAGCAATGGTCTTGGCAGCTTGTGGGCACCATCTTTCTTCTTTCACAATTCCTTCTAGCTGTTGTCAATTTTGTATGATTCTGTGATAAAGACATCAGTAGAATGCAACAGGTTAGTATGATGAAATGGTGGCTATGTTATTAGGAGTAAACAGGATGTTTATGATAATAAGACACTAAGGGCATTTATACACGACCCCTAAGCTCCACCGCAAATGGCTGCAAGGTCCGGACCTTAAAAATGTTTACCCACCAGCTCCGGACTTTGCAGACAATTAAGTGCGACCCCGCCCACTTAGCACGACCAAACAGCAGTTTTCTTGTACCTGCTTTTTGGATGTGACAAATTTTTGATCCGGTGTAAGGATAGTGAGTGCGGGGCTCTCCTGGCTTCTGTTTGTTCTTTTTTTGCGCCCCACTCCTTTAAGAGATCTGAATGCTGCCCGGAACAAAAGGGAGGTAACCGGCATGCTTTTCTTTCTTTTTTCTCCCTCCCTCGGGCAGCCAGAAACCAGGAAGTGTGGAGGGGGGTGGGGACAGAGGAAGAGCGAGGAACCCCTAAGATCTCTGGTCCAAATTTAAGTGGCCAGCGGATCTTAGGGGTCGTGTAAAAAGGCCCTAAGTTGTGGTGGTGTGTGGAAGACCCCAAGAAGTCCATTCATGATAGAAGAGGATAAACCTAGCCTTGGACGGCATTCAAGAGAAATTTGGAGAGCTACCTGGCAGATATCCTTTGACTTGTATTCCTGCATTGACCATGGGCTTGGCCTCAGGGGCCTTACAGGCACCTTCTAACTTTTTAATCCTATGTTAGGTAGGCAGGCAGGCAGGCAGACAGACAGACAGGCAGACGGACAGACAGACCTTTATTGGCATGAAAGAGAGTAAAACATAAACTGGTTTGGTAAAGACCGTGCACATACAAAATCGGGGGTGGGGGCAGGGAGAAAGAAGAGGCCCAAAACATAAGAAGTTCAATTGAAAATGAGGCTTTGCTGTTTCACAATTGAGCTAATAAAATCAGCAGTTCTTTCCAGAATGCCAGGCACCTCCACAGATAACATAAAACAGACTTTCTCCACATCAGATTTTCCCTCCAGTTTTAAAAGGACCCGTGCAACAAATTTGGACCAATCACTCTGATGTAGTGGACAGATGAAGAACATGTGAGCAAGAGTTTTCAATGCACTCTTGATTCTATGAATGGAGATGCTCTAGAGCAGTGGTTCTCTACCTTTCTTAGACTACAATTCCCAGAATCCTTCATTACCAGCCATGCTGGAGATGCAGTCCAAAAACACATGGGTCACCCAAGGTTGGGAGTTACTGCTCTAGAGTCATAATGGAGAGGAAACCTCATAGCCTGGACTTTGCAGAAAAGGAGAACAAAGAAGCAACTCAGCTTCCTTGAAGAAAGCAAAAATGCTCTGGTTGTAACAAAAAGTAAGGCCTTAGAGAAGGCCAAGAGACATCAAGAGGTGCCCCGTCCCTTCTGGCTAATTGGCTATCATCCTGCTTCACTGGCCAAATTCAATGTGGCTGCATTTGTCCAATGCATCTTGGGTATTCTTATGGCCAATGACATCTGGTGGGCAAATTTTAAAAATAATTCTGAAAAGTGGCTTTCTATTTTGACAAAAATCAACAAAAATGTCAAAGAATATTTCTCAGACAAATGTATGAGAAACGTTTCAGAACTTGCTGTCTACTTTCAGAATTCAGCATCTTCCTCAGACATTCCAAATAAGACATTTTAAAAACAAGTGTAATAATACTCATGTGCTATCAAGTCAATTTTAACTTATGTTCACTCTTTCTAGGGTTTTCAAGGTATGAGTACTCAGCAGTGGTGATTAATCGTTTCTTCCTTCCGATAGCACCCTGGGACTATGCAACTTGCCCAAGGCCACACTGGCTGGCTCTTCTCTGCAGCCAGGTAGCTAAACCACTGCTAGATGAATTTTATTTATTTATTGGCTGCCTTATCCCATCTTTAGAAGAACTTATAGTTCCCATTGTCTTAAAAAGGCAAGAAACATTTTACAGAATCCATTCCACCCCGGACATTGTCTGTTTGCATTGCTGTTTTCAGACAGGAGATATAGGACAATTAAAAGAAGTACAAACCGATTAATAGTTTTTATCCAAGAACCATAATCACCTTGAATGCTGCTAAAATTTGAGTTTGATCCAAGGGAGTTGTGATAGATGGGTGTGTGTATTTAATTTTTTTAAATTTATATTTGTACTTGGAATAGACAATAAAGTTCTATCTATCTATCTATCTATCTATCTATCTATCTATCTATCTATCTATCTATCTATCTATCTATCTATCTATCATCATCTTCTGCAGGTGTGTATAATATATTGTAATGAGCCCAGCATTGGCCTTCATTCTAAGAAAAAGAAGCAGCTAAGGATATATCATAATCTGCCCTTTACCTTCCTAAAAATGTCATTTTTCTATAAAGAAGCCTTCAAACTTTCAGCCTTGCTCTGTGGCTACTTTATAGTTTTCTATAGTTATGTTTTAGAATGTCCTGCAAGGTAATAAGGGGCTGCATTTATTCTTCATGTCTATTTCACACCTCTCTTCATCACTCTGCAGCTCCCCTCAGCTGCCCACACTTACTGATCTGAAAAGAGCCCTGTGGGAGGTGTTAGCTACACATTTTTCTCTGGGCCTTGACTGATACCTGAGAAAGCTGTGAGATGGGGTGCTACGCCCAGAGTTCCCTTTGGGGAAGTAAAAGATAAGGCATGCACACATTTACTTTAACTACCTCAAGAAATAAGGTAAGTAAATGGGTCCTGAAGCAACTGTACCACGAGAATTCCTCTCCTACCTGTGTTAAATGTGTAACATGTACAGTATACAGTATTGTATGGGGATTGTGTAGTTGTTGAGTGAGGAAAGAAACAGGGTTGTGTATATGTATGTTTTGTTTTTAATCTGTAGTTTTTATGTATTTGGGGAATGTTGTCAGGTATGGGAGTGGTAAGGTTATTGTTTGTGTATGATTGGTTTATGTTTTAGAATTTTAAATGGGTACAAGTGATGTTGGGTGACAGAATGTAGGAGTATGTGTATGTATGATTATTTTAAATTGTAGGTTTTTTATGTTTTGGGATTTTTATATTGGGGATGAAATGTGTAGACTGGATGGCACTTGTAAAATTTTGTTGTACTTGTACAATGACAATAAAGTGTTATTCTATTCTATTCTATTCTATTCTATTCTATTGAACACAGGTTTATTTTCTGTCAAATGGAATGGGAATGGTGGAAGAAGCTTTTTGCATAGTAGTTCTTTGAAAAAAGAAGAAAATTCCATTGTCAAGATGCAAGCTAAAATATTTACTTTATTACTTATTCACTTATCTATCTATCTATCTATCTATCTATCTATCTATCTATCTATCTATCTATCTATCTATCTATCTATCTATCATCTAATTCACCACAGCTTGTGGTGAAAGCTTCTAATCTAAGAGTTTTTGTGTAGGAACATTTGGGAACCCAAGTTTTGGAACTACTGCTATAGAGAAGGTCGAGGAAATTTACAAAGGATGTAAAACAATTGCACATTTAAAAATCACTTAATTTTTTTAAAGTATTAATTACTTAAAATCTGAAAATAAAATCTTGCTAAAAACAGTTTAAAATACATTTTCATGAAGATGAACACTTCTCCCCTTAAAATCCCTTCCTCTGCTGTAGTTTACCTAGTATAGTTGTTTATGAAAAATAGTGTTCCTGTGTGGCACAGAGACCAGGGATGGGCAAATGGTGGCCCTCCGGATGTTGCATTTCAGCTCCCATAATCGCTTTACCCATGGTTACTTTTGCAGGGCTGATGGCTGTTTCTGCCCAGCAGTATCTGGAGAACCAGAAAATGCTTGTGCTTAACAGAAGGTTTACCATCGCCAAGTTAAAACAGATCAAACTCAGACCATCAAAGGAGACAGTCAGGAAGTTACTTACTTACTACTGTGCTTCAAGCAAATTTGGTCAGGTCAAGCAAATAGCATTCCTTTAAAAGTACATAATCCCACATCTGAGAGACAGAGGAATAGATAAAAAGCCATAAGCCCCCAGTAGTATCAAGAGCTGGATGAGAGACAAACCCAGGCTTCTTGGCCCTCACAGCATCATTCATCTGGAGTAAACATAAAGAATTCATTTTGATCTTTGCTAGAGAATTAAGAGCCTTCCATACACTTGAGCAACATGTGTAAAAGTATATAAGGTCATAATTTCCCCAGAAGATTACCGGGTTCAGAATAATTATCATTGCTGATGCATCTGATTGGTTACGGTGAGAACTGAGATGACAGGACAAGGTAGAACTTGGTCACAGCATAGTTATCCTAGCTTCTTACAACCACTATGGCCAATCAGACAGCATACATCCCATTCAAGAACATTCATAGATAGAGAAAGAACCCACCATGTAGACATTCTTGGTTAGAGCCCTGACTGAGTTAACTAAAATTTAGCCTCGTTTAAATCAATGGGAGAGCTAAGTCTTGAGTTGATTTGTCTCAAGACTGATTTTCATTTCTAAAAAAGTGCATTGCATTTTAAAAATGAACTTTGAAAAGCAGTTTACTGAGAGTAGCTTTGAAACAACCACCTACTAGCTCTCTCCAGCCAAGTCTGAGAGCAAAGTCATCAAACATAAATATTGCATTGCACAGGAATTGATTTTATGACCAATATTGGAGCCATGGGAGAGAATTGAAAATGTACTGAAATAGATAAAGTGTTGCAAAACATTAGTTTGACAGATGATCATGTTTGCAAGTTGAATAATTTGCATTCTCTACAGTTACAATACTGTGAGTTCCTTGGAATATTAGGTCCTTTATTTTACACACCTTTATTCCTCCACTCAAAAAGGGGGAAGAAAAATACTACATGTAAATAGTACAGTAATTCCTCTGATAACGAATGCCCCTGATAACGAATTTTTCGGATAACAAATCACAATTTCCAGGTATAAGGCTGCCTCGGATAACGAATTTTCCCTATGGGCTGCCTCGGATAATGAATTGCAATTTCTAGGTATAGGGCTGACTCAGATAATATTTTTTTTCTATGAGCTGCCTCAGATAACAAATTTTCCTATGGGCTGCCTTGGATAATGAATTTCCAGCATGCATCAGTAAAAAAGAGTTATTTTGGGCTGCATCACATCTGTACCTTTAAAATGCACTTCGTAAGAGTTTTGAGCAAAGAACCAGGTGTTTGTGTCTTTTTCCTAGGCTCTGGAATGGATTAATTGGTTTCCCATTCATTCCTATGGGAAACTGCATTTCGGATAACGATTATTTTTGGATAACAAATTGCCTCAGAGAATGAATTGAATTTGTTATCTGAGGTATCACTGTACAGGAGAAGGAATATTCCATCAGTCACATATCTATTCAGGTAATAGCACTTTAAAGTTCAGATTTTTCATAGCAGCACCATCCTCGTCATCCTCATCATCAATATATTGGCAGGAAACACAACAGAAGCAAAGGAGGGATCATTGTCATGGTCATAATCAAAACACATGTATATTCAAGAGTAGTATCATCAACCCATCCGTCCACCCAGACCTCTAAACATGGGAGATTGGACAGACAACATCTTGAAAGCATTTCTTTGGTCCAGCAGTCAACTCCTGACAATAGTTCATAGGGTGGTAGGTAGACACTCCAACCAACAATGTTTGTTTGTTTGTTTGTTTGTTTTATATACCACCCATCTCACAACAAAGGCCTCTCTGGAAATTGGAAAATCCATCAGTTGGAAATTGATGGAAGCATGTTTCACCAAAAAGTTATACCTCCTAGGGAGAGATATGATGTTTGAAAGCCCCCCTTTTTTTACTCCACACAGGCCACTTTCTATGGCCCACTTGGGGAAGAGGCACAAGCACAGACATCAAGCTTTTGAAAGCCAGCAGGACTTAGGCTGTGTCATGGTCAAATACCGAGAAATGTCCTCTACTTATAAAATGGTTAGCTATGATACATTATTGTTAAAAAAAAAGGTGTGTCTCTGTAGGTGGTGTTTCAGAGAAGTCAACAGTTGGGACATGATGTTCAGGGTGGAGGGAACACGCCTCCACTTTCTTTCCTTTCCCCCAAATGCTTCCCATTAAAAATAAATAGATGATAAAAATCTTACAAATATGAGCTCATTGCTAGATCACCCTACAGTTTCACCTCATTGCTTGGTCCTTATTATCTCCCATATTTATCTTCCATAAAAATATCGGGAAAGGCAGGACCAGAGGGAGGGAGGTAAGACTGGTAGAGGGAGGACCAGAGGAAGGACAGAAAGAAGGCACAGTGATGTGGGCTGGAATATGAATTGCATAGGAGCAGTGAACGCCCATGTCAGCCCCTGTGTAAGCACCATAAGAGATTCTCAAAAGCAATACAGGCAGTGAATCAAATCACTCAGATTCAACTTTCCAGTATACTGTAGTTGCACCCTGAGAGGCAGAACTCTAGCATTTGCGCTTAGTGGTCATAATAAAAAGTTACAAATATAAAGAAAAAAGAAGTCCCACCATTCTCTTTTTAGGGGTAAGGGGTTACTAGGGCGATCTCTCATTATCATGAAATTGTGCAACAGCTAGAACTATTGTATAATAAAATGGACTTTGTACTGAGTTACTGCTTTTGTGGATGGAAGCAAACTGAAACTGTCTGGGTAGAAGGACTCGCCTTTTTCTCTTGTTCTCTTTGGCTTTTCCTTTGCCCCTTTTGTAAACGCAGAAAGTGCTCTGCTTATACTGTATACCGCCCCATAGCACTTCAAGCACTCTCTGGGCGGTTTATGATTGGATCTTTTAGGCAGGGGCCTGCTTTTTCTTCTCCACTTTTCTAACTCTTCTGAGTGCCATAAAACTGAAGGAAGCTTTATGGCATCTTAGAGACAAGCAGCCTTTATTGCTGCGTGGGCTGTTCTCAAACACATTACATGCCACGAGCTGATTAACATGCCATGTGGTAAGATTCAAGTCTCTGGTGACAGACTGGAACTTCCTAATGAATTGCGACTAGAGATGGGCAAGGAACGAACATTTTTTCGTTTCCGTTACCGTTTGTCGTTTCCGTTACATAACGAAACAACAAACAAAAATTGTGATGAAAATGAAACGAAACGAACAGAACCATGAAAATTGTGGTCGTTACGTTTCGTTTCTGTTAATGGCGACGCACAATGAAATGAGCTGTTTTAAATGTTAAAAAACACCCTAGACATCCGTAAAAACGCAGCAATAATTATTTATATTCTCTGATAATACCTACCAGGGGGGTTGGGGTCCTTAAAACGTTTGTTTTTGTCTTCTCCCATCGCGATGTATTTTTCTTTCCCCTTTAAAATGGATGTCGCCACCAGCCACAAAATGGAGGCAAGACATGTGATGTGGGATCATGTTCAACCAATAGCATGCCCAGGTTGCAGACTGGGTGGGCAGGTCTGGCAGCCACAGAGGGCATAAAATGCTCTGGCCACCCCCGTCCCCCTTGCAGTCTCTGGTGGGAGTTAGGGTGGGATTGCTGTCTCTGCAACTATAGCTTCAGTCCTGCAGCCTCCCTGTGTGCATGCGTGCTGTGTACCTCTCGGTGAGTACCCTTCCCTGCCCCACAGTGCAGTCACTCTGCGGCTGCCTTGCAACCTGGGCAACGCCTGCCACTGCCTTTGCAGCCTCCCTGCATACCTAGTCTATACTGTGTCTCTGCCAGCATCCATTTTTTTAGTGTTTTCCCTCTGGTCTGGGGCGTTGGGGGATGCCTGCGCACGGAAATGCTTTAAAAATTGTGCAAAAAGCGGGTAGAAATGACAAAAAAAAAACGAAAAATGGTAACGAAATTTTTCAAAAAAATCCCAACAAAGGGAAACAAACTGAAACAGACCTTTCAACAACAAACGAAAAACCGAAACACCATTTTTCTGTTTCGTGCCCATGTCTAATTGCGACTCAGTAGCCTCGCTGTTGTTTGAAGTTTCCTTCCTCCACATCCATAGGCAAGGGACATGTGGCTTCTCCTCCCCTTCTTTTGTTGCTCTCCCCATATGACTACCTTAAGAGTAGGGAGAATGTATCTGCAGACAATGATGTCTCCTGCTCCTTCTGGGTAATGGCATTTATGGTGCCAGATTTGGATTGTTGTAATGCTTCTGCACAAAGATTGGCCTGTTTGCTGTGTATGTATGTGAAGGTGAGCGAACACATGGTTCTCTCACATTGCAAATGACACTATCAGATCCTATAACACATTAGAGTACAGCAACTGTGTGTGCATCCTTGTTCTGTGCTATGCTGTTGTCTACTGAGTAGGCAGATTAAGTTGTTAATCTTTGAGTCAATGTAGGCCAGTCACCCAATGCCTTGTGAGAGTGTCTGCATCCAGGATGGCATACAACTCCTGACTGATGGTCTGAGTAGTCCCAGTTGGAAGCTGTACTACCTTTTTGAGATCTGTCTCTGTTGGGATTCTCAAGCATGTCCCAAGCCAGCAGGCACGTGCACCCAGGGATAATTACTTCAGCAATTCCTTAATGGCTATCTGGAAGTCACTAAATTTTACACTTTGCCTTTCACCTGCATTTAAAAAAAAGCATTTGGATTTCAGTCACATCTGAAACATTTAGTTTCTGCTGCTTATAACAATTGGATAATTGGAAAGTCTTTAAGCCAAGCTCTTTGACCAAAAAGTTCAGTTCATTATGAAAGCCAGGAGAAAATCCTAGTGTACTAATTCAAAAAAGTAACCATCTTGGTCTCCTGCAGCAAAACCACAGCCTTCTGACATTTTAAATAATAATGACTATATTGTACAGCAGTGTTGGCGAACCTATGGCATGGGTGTCAAAGGTGGCACTTGGAGCCCTTTCTGTGGGTACCCAACATCGCCCCTTCACAGCCACCTGTATTCAAGTTAAATTGCTGTATTGGAACTTTGTGGAAAATTAATGAGTTTTGAATTGCAATTTGGACACTCGGTCTCTAAAAAGTTTTCCATCACTGTTGTAGAGTGAACTTTTATGGCCTATATTCAAGCATGTGTTTTGCAGCAAACCTCAACACTTACAACTAATTGGTTTCATAATTATGATTTTAGAGAAACCTATTATTAAGTTGATTATTATTGTTGTTACTAAGTTGACTATTTTTAGGGGGTGGCTCAGCAGGCTAGAGCGCTGAAAATGTCAGTTGCAAAGTCGGCAGCTCAGCAGTTCGAATCCCAAGTGCCATGCACTGGAGTGAGCTTCCGCTGTTCACCCCAGCCCATGACAACCTAGCAGTTTGAAAGCATTTAAATGCAAGTAGATAAATAGGTACTGCCATAAAAAGCAGGAAGGCAAACAGTGTTCCGTGCACAGAAATGCATTCAGCCATGCGAACGACATGTCCAGGGACTTTCACAACACTGGCTCTTTGGCCTGGAAACAGAGATGAGCACTGCCCCTAGAGCAGGACATGACTAGCATGCATGTGTGGTGGAAACATTTACCTTTACTTTACATTATTAAGTTTAATCTTCTTTTCCCATTAAGCTCCATATAAGAATTTGGTTCTTATATATGGGTTGCCAGTGCCTGGGGTGGGACATTCAGGTGGGGTGGTGGTCTTCCCACCAGCATCTCACCAGCTCTCACATTGGAGGCTCTGGAGGTGAGTGAGTGAAGAGTGGTGTGAGGGTGGGATAGAGAAGTGTGAAGCAGTAGCAAATTCTCATCCCTTTTGCTGACCCACACCCACACACATGGCACCAAGGGGTGGTTCTACAGGTCAGCCTCGGGGGTTGAGACTCCCTGGCTCCCTCCCCACCTCACACAATGCATGGCTGCTTCCTGAGCCAGCAACAGTGGAAGGGGCAGCTGCCTTGGTTCAGGCCGCACTGGTTGCAGACTGGGCAGCACTTGCTGGTGCAGAGCCAGTCCCAGGGAAGGCGGTGCTCTGGCCAGGCACCAGGGCTGAGGGCCCAGGGCTTCTGCTGCCCTTGCTGCTCCCAGACAGTGCCCCTCGATGACAGGCTCTTGAGCCGTGGCCAAACCAGTGAGGAAGGGATGGGAGGAAGGAGCTAGGCAGGGCATGCCCAGGAGGTGCCTGCCGCTGCCAAGGGTGGCTAGAAGGAGGGGAAGGAGGGTGGACTGTGTCCTCTAAAATATTGTGCCCCATGGCACCACTACCACCACCACCACCATGCCATTGAACCCCTGCCATCTTTTCATTTATTCCTACTACTTCCTCTCTTGCTTGCTTTTTACATACTCTCCTCTTACCTTTCCTGCCTTTTCTCTTTCCCCTCTCCCTTCCTTTTCGTTGCACTTGGTGACACAAACTCACAATGGCAATGACTGTGATTATAAACATGAGTTTTAGAACCTTGACTAAAACTGTCTCCTCCTGTTGTCCCCAAAAGCTCATACTAGCCTAATCTTTTTTTTAGTATCAAAGGGCGTTTATACACGACCCCTAAGCTGCGCTGCAAATGGCTCCCAGCTCCGGAGCTTAGAAATGTTTTCCCACCAGCTCTGGAGTTTGGAGACAATTAAGTGCGACCCCACCCACTTTAGCGCGACCCAGCACATTTTTCATGTACCTGCTCTCTGCAGGTGAAAAAAATTTCATGCGGATAAGAGTGCCGGGCTCTCCTGGCTTGTCTTTTTTTTTTTGCCTCCCGCCCCTTTAAGAGCTCCTTGAGCCGGAACCAGGAAGTAACGGGGCTCGTGGCAAGTTCGACCGTCACTGGCAGGTTAGTAAAGGCTTATTTTGTCCTTTTTTTCCCTCCTGCCCCCTCACGCCGACAGGAGCAGGAAGTGCTGAGGGGTGGGGACGGAGGAACAGAAATGAACCCCCAAGATCTCTGGTCCGAATTTAAGGGACCAGCGGATCTTAGGGGTCGTGTGAAAAGGCCCAAAGATCCCACAGTACAGTACTTTATATTGTTCTGAACAAAGTTCTGGGTAGATAATAATGATTCTTTGGGAGTATTTGTGTCTTTCGCAAGGGTATGAGTAAAGTGGATAGAGGGAAGCTCTTCTCCCTCTCTCAAAATACCAGAACTAGGGGACATACACTCAAATTGAGTGCTGGGAGAGTAAGAACTGACAAAAGAAAATATTTTTTTCACCCAGCGCGTTGTAAGTCTATGGAACTCCCTGCCACAGGATGTGGTGATGGCATCTGGCCTGGATGCCTTCAAAAGGGGATTGGACAGATTCCTAGAGGAAAAGTCCATCACGGGTTACAAACCATGATGGAGATGTGTAATCTCTAGGCTTTAAACCAGGGTAGTTCAAGGGCCAGATGCAGGGGAGTGGTATCAGGAGACAGATATCTAGTCTCATGCGCTCCCAAACGCATCTGGTGGGGCCGCTGTGAGATACAGGAAGCTGGACTAGATGGGCCTTTGGCCTGATCCAGCATGGCTCTTCTTATGTTCTTATGTTCTTATGTTCTTATGTTCTTATGTCGTTCCTATCCCTAGCAGAGGGAGGTAGCCCACCTCAAGTGACATATTCTGTTGGCACTGTTATCTTGGTAAGATGCTGAAGTCCCCCATGCTTGACCTGAGTCCCACAAGCTCAGCTCCCAGCCTGACCAGACTGTAGATGTAATAATGGAAAAAGCCGCTTACTCCTCAAACAGTATAATGTCTTGGCTGATGCTATAATGTACGGTAGTTTGCTGAGATGAAAGAAACCTATAACCATGATTTCCCCTATGCCATCTGTTTCCATTAACTACTTTATAAGTCTCTTCTATGAAGCTAGAATATTCTAGGGTCTTTTTGTGCATTATTATTGTGTAATAATAAAATTATTATTTTATAAAACTGGTGCTATTACTTTGCCTTATCTGGACATTGAGCCATGGCTACTGGACTTCTTTTTTGAGAGATAGAAACGTTTCACTGCTCATCCAAACAGCTTCATCAGTCTGAATACAGTTGGTGCAAGTCCTCCATCTTATAGTCAGTCAGCTTTGACCTCTGTCACCCTGGTCTGAATTAGGGTCATATCATATAAGACTATAAGATGGAGGACTCGCACTAACTGTATGCAGACTGATGAAGCTGTTTGGATGAGCAGCAAAACGTTTCTATCTCTCAAAAAAGAAGTCCAGTAGCCATGACTCACCTTCCAGATAAACTCACCTGGGTGACTGAGAATCTTCACAGACATACTCTGCCTTATTTGCACAATTTATGTGCTATCTTCTGGGTCAGTTCTTAAATGCAATTTCAAGATCTCATCAGTAGGGTTGTAAAAGTAAGCACCATCTACCACTTTGGAAGCTCTAATAAGTGGTTCTCAATCTTGGGTAACCTAGGTGTTCTTGGACTGCAACTCCCAGAAACCCCAGCCAGCGCATCCAGTGGTGAAGGCTTCTGGGAACTGCAGTCTAAGAACGTATAGGTTACTCAAATTTGGGAACCACTAACATACATCAGTCCTTTAATCCCACATGAACCAATTCATAATCTGAGATCATTGCAGGATGTCTTTTAGGTGTCTCTAACCTCCAGAATTATACAGATGTGACATGCTCCCAGCTGTTTATATGTCAGAAGACATTGCTTGATGCAGTACTCAGTTTCCCTGAATGCAAAGAATCGCATCCATCCCTTAACATAATGTTCAAACTGGCTTTTATTGAAATGGAATGTATTCATATGACTACATTGCAGGAATGTACTTGTACAGGAGAAGGTAAAGGATTCCAGTAGTGGTTCAGATGGTAGAGATTAGGAGTAAGCGAGTTCAGACAAATGTGGCTGGATGATGACATCCATGGGAATTTGCAACATGACAAGTGAGTGGCACAGCTGACAGTAGGGTGTGCACTGCTGCCATATTTTCTACTTGAAAAGGTACAGGCAGCCAACAATATCAACCCACTAGTTTCTCTCTCAATCAGCCAAGCTTCCGGTGGAGGTTAACTGAGAAATAAGTCAGAAGACAGCAATTGAA
Source organism: Phrynocephalus forsythii (assembly GCA_029282475.1). Taxonomy (NCBI): domain Eukaryota; kingdom Metazoa; phylum Chordata; class Lepidosauria; order Squamata; family Agamidae; genus Phrynocephalus; species Phrynocephalus forsythii. Next base: position 87,926,039 of record JAPFRF010000005.1, on the reverse strand, counting down.
GTTATGCACAGAGGGCCAAATGTGTCACTTTCAGTAGTCAAAGTCTCAGTTTCAATGTGGTCACTTATTTCTTACTGAAATCAATAGGCTTGCAAAGTGTGACTGTATCTGGATCACACCCCATACTCTTTTAAGAAAGTTAGGCAGACTGAGGAGTGCAAGGTGGGGTTTTATTTGCTTTTCTTAAATTGTGTTTTGTTCTAAATTTGTTTTTTGTCTTCCAAAATGTCTACAGTGCAGTGAGGTCCCCTTTAAAGCAAGCTCCCGCACCACCACCACGTCACAATTGTACTTATTAAATGTGTCTTAGGTATGCAATCTACTTTCCATTTGGTTTACAAGTTGGTGATACATATAAAATATATTCCCAGTTTTGAACTACTAATTGTAGCTGTGCTGTTTTTGTTCTTTTTAAATGTAGTTTTACCACTTCAGTGGTATAACACCAACATTTAGATGTTTTTGTAATATGGGGATGAGCTTGCTAAGGTGTAAAACTTGTGTACCTGCCTCTCTATGTCAAGTTTGTCAAATACTGGAGGATGTATGCATTTGTTGGTAAAATAAACCACATGCAATATCTTGGGTTTGCATTACAAAATCTTCAAAGTCGGCCAATCCCTTTTCCCTTCGCCGGAGGCTCTCGGGCGGCAGCTCAGCCGCCGGCGTGCAGCACGCACTCTCGGTGACTCGGGCGGCATGCCGGCCGCCGGTGGCTGCCTTTCATCTCCCTTGGGGGGCACTTGGTGGTCATCCTCCTTTGTTATTCTTGGCGGCTGGGGGTTCCCAGGTGGCAGTTTGTGTTGACTGCTGGCGCCATTTCCTCCTGTGGAGGGCTGAAGGACTGGGACTTGGAGTGTCTGACCAACGGTGGAGTTGGGGTATGATGAGGGCGAACTTTCTGTCGGGGGTCTCCGAAGTTTGAACTCGGACCTTGGGTTTCACCTTAATTTCTTGCAGTCTGACTTGGCATGTCTTGCCATCGTTACATGCCTGATTTTCCTCCTAGCTGCAGTGACCTTGTAATTAACCATCTGAGCCACGATCACCTGGCCCCTCTCTTCCCCCCCCTCTCCCAGGTGTTTTACATCTTCTCCTGGCGCTTTGCCCATTATGTTATGTATTGTTCATTTAGTTGCTTTGTTGGTAATTACTTTATTATCTGTTATTTTTTTTTTTTTCTTTTTTTTCTTTATTGTTATTGTTATTGTCATTGTTATTATAGTTTTTGCATTGTATTTTTACTCAGTTGTAGCTTGCACGGTTTTTGTGCTTTGGTTATTGTCAATTGTATTTCATTTGTTCCTTTTTTTCCTTTCTTTTTCCTCCCCTTCTCCCTTAGGCCACCATGTCGGCAGGGACTCTCATCTCAGTGGTGTCTGGCCGTGGGAGGTACGCTCTGGACGGTGGGTTCGGTCGGGTAAGAAGAACTAGGGTCCGGCATCTAAGGCCTGTCCCCCGTTCTGATCCCATAGTCCACCGCCATCTACCTGGGTGCCATCCCGCCAGCGCCTCCGATCTGACCTGCCTGCTGATTAACGCCAGGTCGGTGCACAATAAGACCCCGCTCATCCTCGATTCTATCCTGGATGAGCGCGCCAACCTGGTGTGTATTACCGAGACCTGGGTGGGCGCGGAGGGTGGGGCTTCTCTCTCTCTCCTGTGCCCACCCGGGTTTCAGGTTCAGTGGGCAGGCAGATCAGAGGGTAGGGGGGGGTGGCCATCGTTTTCAGGAATCCCTTCACGTTAGCAGGTGACGATGGTGTGTTCTGGGGTGGAATGCCTCCATCTATCTGTGGGTCAGCGAGATAAGTTTGGCATTGTGCTGGTGTACCGTGCTCCCGCAACCCAGCACAATCCCTACCAGAGATGTTGAGTTTATCTCGGCTGCTTCGTTGAGGTCGCCCCGCCTTTTGGTGGTTGGGGACCTCAACTTGCATGCCGAGGTGGAACTCTCTGGTGCGGCTCTGGAATTCATGGAATCCATGGCTTCCATGAACTTATCTCAGCATGTTTTATGCCCCACCCATAGAGCTGGCCACACCCTAGACCTGGTCTTTTCCTCCATGTCGCCGGATTCGTGTCTGGGGGTTGGAGACATTTTGCCCTGCCCGTGTCATGGTCGGACCATTACCTGCTAAAAATCGCCCCCCACCCCGGGAGTTAGGCTCCTGGACCCTACAAGGTTCATGGAGGCCTTCGGGGAGCTTTCTGGCGGTCTGGCAGACGATCCGGTTGATGCCCTGGTGGAAAGGTGGTATGTTGGCGCCACCGGGCGGTAGACCGGATCGCCCCTAAGCGTCTCCTACGATGTCGAGGCCGCTCCTCCCGTGGTTTGTCGATGAAGCAAGAACGTAGGAGACTGGAGGTCATATGGAGGGCGAACCGGACGGAAGTGAATAGGGCTGCCCTTAAACAGCTGACTGGCCGCTATCTTCGCGCAATCAGGGACGCTAGAAGATCTTATGCCTCCCTGAGAATTGGGGAGGCCTCGAGCCGCCAGGCGGAGTTATTCCGGGTGGTTCGGGACCTCTCCAATCCCAGTCAGCTGCGGCCTCCTCCTAGTGATTTCACTAGTGAGCAATTTGCAGCCCATTTTAGATCAAAAATTGAGGCCATCCGTTCCGACTTGCCCCCCAGTTGCTCTAGTCCATCCTTTGGGTCTTCCAGTGCCTCACCCCTCCGTTCTCCCCTCCTGGATGAGTTTGGGCCGGTCTCTTCAGCGGAGGCCTCCAGAGCTATGGCTCGTTGCCGGCCGGCGGTCACTCCCTTTGACCCTTGCCCAGCTTGGCTTATAAAATCTGCCGAGGGGAACATGCCAGAGTGGTTTTCTTCCATCGCCACGGCCTCCTTTCGGGAGGGTTGTTTCCCTTCCCGCCTGAAGGAGACCGTGGTAAAACCCATTCTTAAGAAACCTGGCTTGGCGACGGACGATCTCTCCAACTTCCGTCCGATCGCCATTGTTCCCTTTCTGGGCAAGGTTGTTGAGGGGGTGGCTGCTGTCCGGCTCCAGTCATACCTGGAGTTAAACCATATCCTGGATCCCTTCCAGTCTGGATTCAGGCCTCTTGGCGGAACCGAGACCGCCCTGGTCGCTCTGCAGGATGACCTCCTCAGGGAGGCCGACAGGGGGTGTTCCTCCCTGCTCGTCCTCCTTGATCTCTCAGCAGCCTTTGATATTCGACCACGGTAACCTTCTGGCCCGGCTCGCTGAGGCGGGAATTGGTGGTCAGGCCTTGGCCTGGCTCCGTTCCTTCCTTGGCGGCCGGACCCAGAGGGTACAGCTGGGGGATGTCTTGTCGGCTCCTTGGGCTCTCCCTTGTGGGGTGCCCCAGGGGTCGGCAATCTCCCGTGCTGTTCAATGTTTATATGAGGCCGCTGGGGAGGTCATCAGGAGATATGGAGTTCGCTGTCATCAGTACGCTGATGACACGCAGCTCTATATCTCCTTTTCTACGCCTGCAGAGGAGGCGGTTCGCTCCCTCGATCTGTGCCTGGAGGCCGTTCTGGAATGGACCAGAGATGCTCAAGCTTAATCCGGAGAAGACGGAGGTTCTGTTCTTAGGGCGCTTTCGCCTCGGTACTATGGCCCCCTCCCTAGACTGGGGGTACTTCCCTCCAGCCTACAGACAGGGCCAGGAATCTGGGCGTGGTCCTGGATTCGGCCCTCTCCCTGGAAGCCCAGGTGATGGCCGTCTCCAGGGCCGCTTTTTCCATCTCCGCAGGATCGCCCAGATCCGCCAGTACCTTGACGAGTCCTCCCTGAGGACAGTCGTGCAGGCCCTGGTGATCTCGAGGATCGACTATTGTAATGCCCTCTCGTGGGGTTGTGACCCTGGTCCGGAGGTTACAGCGGGTGCAGAATGCGGCGGCCAGGCTGGTGGTGGGTGCTCGTAGATTCGAGCACATCACCCCAGTCCTGGTCCGCCTGCATTGGCTTCCCGTTGTCTTCCGGATCAGGTTCAAGGTCCTGGTCTTGGTTTTCAAGGCCCTCCACGGCTTGGGACCAGGATACCTGGCGGAGCGCATCTCCCTGAGGGCATCCGGATCCAGACCCACGAGATCATTTGACCCAGTGGCCACACGGAGAGAGGCGCGGAACCGCGAACCGCGCCTTCTCTGTGGTGGGGCCTCGCTCTGGAACCATCTCCCTCCTGAGCTGCGCCTGCTGGAGTCCCTGCCCGCCTTTAAGAGGGCTTTGAAGACCTTCCTCTTCAAGGAAGCATATGGTGACCTTATTAGTTAGTGGTTTTTTTTTTTTTGCCTCATCGTTTGCCGCCATCTTGTCCTCCGCCGCCCTTGCTTGGTGGCCTGGTTATTTTCAGCTTTTTAGCCTTTTTGCTTTTAGCTTTTTGTGTTGTTAGCCGCCCAGAGTTCCCGTTGGGAAGATGGAGCGGGATATAAGTATTTAAATAAATAAATAAATAAATAAATAAATAAATAAATAAATAAATAAAATAAGTGGTATTTGGAGCCAAACAATGGCTAGTAGTGACCATAAGAGATAACTAGTTTTATTTACATCTGAATAACCCTAGGTACCCAAAGGTTCAATGGGGGAGAGGGCCCATTTGCCTCTTTCAGGACAGCATGTCTGAGGCTTATCAAAAAAGCTGCCAGGTGTTTGTTGCAGTCTGCAATGTAAGCATTCACCTCCTTAGTAAGCTGAAAAACAAACTGACTTTTGTAATCAAGGAGCTGGCTATAAAAGTTGGAAGGATAATAAAACCCTGCTTATCTCCTTCCTGGCAACTGAACTGGGGCTTGGGTGATTTACACCTTTACATGCATCAACACAGATGCCGGTAGAACATAGCAGACTGTTAATGGACTGACCGAGGGCAGAGATGGATTGTCACTGGAAGGAGGAAGGACAGTGACTCCAGGTATTTTGGAGTAGCATTAAGAATGTTGGAAAACATGACCTACCTGGCCAGACCATTAGTTCCTGTAGCTCAGCACTAACTCCAGCTGGCAGTAATAGCTTTCTAGGGTTTCAGGTAACAGCCTTCCCAGGCCCTTGATATGTTCTCCCATCCAAGGATGAGACTCAACCCTACTTAATTTCTGAGTTCAGTGTGTTCAGGGTGGAATGACAGAGTGATATAACTGAAACCCACCGTCAATGGCCTTATTAGTCATCAGCCAATACATCTGGAGGGCATTGGATGAGGGTTGGTTCAGTACCTGGCTGGTTTGGTAAGCAATTTCTGTAAGTAGTTCTGGAAATGAAAGTTCTGTGAGGGCGGTGAAAAAAGGCTAGGAGCACTCTACACACAATGACATTTGCAGGTTTCTTTGTGCAAGGATTGAGGAGCCATGCCTGACCCAAGCCTGCTGTGAGTATGTTGTTGTTATATACCCTCAAGTCATGACTGACTCACAGTGACCCTAATAGGGCTTTCAAGGTAAATGAGATATGGAGGGAGTGGTTTTACCAGTTCCACACACCCCAATGAGTTCTCTGAAGGGTGAACAGGGTTTCAAACCCTGGTTTTCTGCACCCTAGTCCATCGCTCTACCCACTACACACACTGGGGATATCTGTATGCATACAACTTCAACATTATTGTTTCAGGATGTACTGGCACCAACTATGCTTCTTAATCTGTATTTTCACAACTTTCTCAAGGCAGATGTACTGTGTGGGGAAAGTGCCAGCCTTGTGTTCAAGGAAAAATAAGTGTGTGTGTGTGTGTGTGTGTGTGTGTGTGTGTGTGTGTGTGTGTGTGTGTGTGTGTGTGTGTGTGTGTGTGTCTTTCTCCTGGAAAGAACAAATTAATGTATTTTATTATTGCCAAAGACCAGTGCTAAACAAATTATCTCCTGGGAAGAAGTGGGGTGGCAGGGGGCAGGGGGAGCCACTTATTGATTCTCCTCAAATTGACAACAGCAACAATATGGCTTTTCTCTTGAATGTTTCTGCCATTTCATGCTTTTGTCATTTCAGCTCAATCAATTTGAATTACAGATTAAAGAGTATAGGAGGTACCACCCAATAGTCTCTGCATTCGGTTTTTCCAGGGGATAAGAGCTGGAAACATTACCCATATATGTCTTCTTTTTTAAATATTAATATAAAAATTAGTTTGGGGAAAGGACTGCCTCTCCCTCTCAGTCAACACGCATGGGACTGTTACAACAGGGAGCGTCTAGTGACAAAACAAGAAGGCATTGGCAGCGCCTTAGAGGTTGTTTTGCCCCCAAAAGTGAATGCCAACCTGAACTGCAAAGCTAAAACACTTTTTTGGGGGGAGGTAGGCGGGGGGGGGGAATACCATTAAACACCATCAGATTCGCACTTTTGGTCGTCATGGTACTGTCACATTTTAAATTTTATTTTGTTTTATTTGTTTGCAGAAAGGGAAGCGCTCCCTTAACCAAATTTGCCTACCAAGAAAAGACAAACATGGGTGCTTTTCTGAGATGACTGACAAAAAACAGTTTTCTGCTGTCAGCTAACATACAAGGTGACTGTAAGATAGAAACTCAGTCTTTAATACTGTCTTTTTCATCAGACCGTAAAAGGAATATTCATGATCATAGCTCAGCCAAATCTGGGAAACAATCAGTGAAATACTCCAGCCCCCAGTTTAGTGACCAGCAGTGTGGAAACGCGAGGTCACTGGGTCATCACCATTTTCATTTGGGAGCCAGGGAGGCAGGACTTTTCAGCCACTTCTTGAATGGAGCAACTACTGGGACAATGCAAATGGACTGACAAATAGGCATGTGATGCAAGATGAGGTGGGTCACAACTGAAACTACTTCATGACACAAGGTGGGAGTAAACAGAAAGCTCTCGCACCTTGCACCTTTCTTTTCTTCGTCAGCCCGATCAGTTCTGGACAAAATTCCCTTTCAACCTGCTTCCCCACTCTGTTTCTTCCTTACATCTGTCTGGGAGTTGAGTCATGGCTACTGGACTTCTTTTTTGAGAGATAGAAACGTTTCGCTGTTCATCCAAACAGCTTCATCGGTCTGAATACAGCTAGTGCAAGTAGTCCTTCTTATAGTCAGCTTGACCTCTTGTCCACTGGTCTGATTGGCTCATAAGATGAACAATAGCCTGAATAGGCTCGTTAGGGAGACATTAGTGTCCATGGCCTTAAGGTAAACAATGGCCTAAGGTGCTAAAACCCATCAAGAATGGGTCGTTAGCTGTGACCTTGGTGGTGAAGGCTCTTTGATTTGCCTGCAGTCATCATCAGACCTGACCGTGGCCTGGGAGTAGAGGTTTACAGGAAACCCACCCATACAGATCAATACTTACTGTTTGACTCCCACCATCCATTACAAAACAAACTAGGAATCATCAGGACCCTAAGCCACAGAGCAGAGAGCATCCCCACCTCCACAGAAGCCAAGAAGAAGACGGGCACCTGAAGACAGCACTTAAGGCCTGTGGATATCCAAAGTGGGCCTTCAACAAAGCAGTGGGCCATCCCAGAAGAACAAGGGATCAGTCTGAGACCCAGACCCGACGGAAGAATCTGATCATTCCTTACATGGCGGGAGTGTCGGAGAAGCTTAAAAGGATTTTTGGCAAACACCACATCCCTGTTTATTTCAAACCCAGGAACACACTAAGGCAGAGACTTGTCCACCCAAAGGATCCGATACCAAACCATAAAAGGAGCAATATAGTATATGCAGTCCAATGCAGTGAAGAGTGTTCAGACCTCTACATTGGAGAAACTAAACAGCCATTAAACAGAAGAATGGCCCAACATAGGAGGGGTAACAGCTCAGGACTAGAATCAGCAGTACACCTCCATTTGAAGAACAAAGGCCACTCTTTCAAAGATGAGGATGTACACATATTAGACAAAGAAGACAGGTGGTTTGAGAGAGGAGTAAGGGAAGCCATTCATGTTAGCATTGAAAATCCCTCCCTCAACAGAGGTGGTGGGCTCCGGCATAGTCTATCTGCTACTTATCAGGCTGTACTTTCCAAAGTACCCAGGCAAATCAAAGAGCCTTCACCACCAAGGTCACAGCTAACGACCCATTCTTGATGGGTTTCAGCACCTTAGGCCATTGTTTACCTTAAGGCCATGGACACTAATGTCTCCCTAACGAGCCTATTCAGGCTTTGTTCATCTTATGAGCCAATCAGACCATGGGACAAGAGGTCAAGCTGACTATAAGAAGGACTACTTGCACTAGCTGTATTCAGACCGATGAAGCTGTTTGGATGAACAGCGAAACGTTTCTATCTCTCAAAAAAGAAGTCCAGTAGCCATGACTCAACTCCCAGATAAACACACCTGGATGACTGAGAATCTTCACAGACGTATTCCTTAGATCTGCTTTGAGAGAAGACTTCATTGCCATGAGCCTTTTTTATAAGCCCTGCAAGGGACATTCTTCTGCCTGAACTGAAAAATGAAACACACCACCCACTTAATTGTACAGAATCTGCATCAACCGGCAGTTTCATTGTAGGTCATTGTTGGCAATGGCTGGGGGAATGTCCTGCAATACAACTGAAGTATTATTAGGCATAGAGAGGGGGATCCTGGGCAAGGCAGATGGAACAGCTGTGGAGTCCAGAACAGCCAGATGTTGCCTTCTTGGTGTTCCATCCTGATATTAGAACCAACGTGGGACTCTGCTTCAGCATAAGCAGTAGGAACATTCTTCCTCATAGTCAGCAAGGAGGAGTTTTTCCCCCAGACATAGCACCTTCATATTTGAGATTGAGAAGTTAGCACCAAGGAAAGCCTGAAAGCTGTTTCCCAAACTGTGGTTTGGGGAAGCTGAAGAATTCTAGTCCGGATGATGTATACAAATCCATCTGTAGAAATGGCCAAAGTGGAGAAAGGACTCCCTCTACAAAGGTCCTTCAAGTAAAAGTAGAATAAAAGTATTAAACAATTTTGGAAAAACATGTAGGGCCAGCCCAACACACACACACCTATCTAAAAAATTGAAAAAAAGTTTAAAAAAATAAAAAATAATAATAATAATAAATACATTTGTAAGTCGAGCAAACCATATCTAAAATTTGTAAGGAGGCAGTTAAAATGCCAACAGTTTTCTGCTCTTAAGTCAAACTGCTCTTAAGTCGAGCTGCTCTTAAGTCGGGTTACCACTGTATCTCACAGTGGCCCCACCAAATGCCTCTGGGAGCACACAAGATTAGATCTCTGTCTCCTGATACCACTCCCCTGCATCTGCCCCTTGAAGTACCCTGGTTTTAAGTCTGGTGATTACACATCTCCATTATGGTTTGTAACCTGTGATGGACTTTTCCTCCAGGAATCTGTCCAATCCCCTTTTGAAGGCATCCAGGCCCGATGCCATCACTACATCCTGTGGCAGGGAGTTCCACAGTCTAACAACACGCTGGGTAAAAAAAATCTTTCGTCTGTTCTCACTCTCTCAGCCCTCAGTTTGAGTGTACTGTATGTCCTCTAGTTCTAGTATTTTGTGAGAAGGAGAAGAGTGTCCCTCTATTCACTTTACTCATGCCCTGTATTATTTTGTATGTCTCAATCATATCCCCCCTCAGGCACCTTTTTTCCAGACTAAAGAGCCCCAAATGTTTTAGCCTTTCCTCATAAGGGAGATCCCCCAGCCCAGTAATCATTTTAGTCGCTCTCTTCTGCACCTTTTCCAGTTATACTATGTCTTTTTAGAGATGCGGTGACCAGAATTGTACACAATACTCCAGGAGCAGGCCTTACTATCATCTTGTACAATGGGATTATATATGTTGGATGTTTTATTTTCAATCCCCTTTTTGATAATCCCTAGCATGGAATTGGCCTTCTTCACCACTGCCAAACACTAGGTAGACACCTTCATTGAGCTGTCCACCAGTACACCAAGATCTCTTTCCTGATCCATCATGGAGGGCTCAGAGCCCATGAGTTGATAGATAAATTTTGATTTTTTTTGCCCCAATATGCATTACTTTACATTTTCCTACATTGAAACGGGTTTGCAGCCCATTACCCCAGTTTGGAGAGATCCTTCTGGAGGTCTTCACAATCTTCTCTGGTTTTTACCACATGGAAAAGTTTTGCATCATTTGCAAACTTGGCCACCTCACTGCTTATCCCTTATCCTCAACAGACAATGCCATAGTATCTGCTACTCAGGATGTCCCGGGATTCCCATCATGCAGGCAATGGCTCCACCACATTACACCTGAGGTGATTGTCTAATGATAGGGCCAGTTTTGCAGACAAAAATCTGAAAATGTCGAGGGGTTCAGTCATGGATTTTCTGATTGCCACCTCTATTTCAGTCTCTAAAATTCCAGAATTTAAATCTCTTTACAGTGTATTTCATCTTGCCAAGCAACTATTTTCCTCCTGGCGTTCTGGAGGCTGAGCAATAGATACCTAGTGGTTTGAGGAGGCAAATAGTGGCATTGTAATGATTCTGTTACGTGACCTCAGGCAGGTCACGAAACTGCATACCTAAGTCGTGGAGTCACCAGTCCTGTGTACCTAGTGGTAAGAAACAGAGTTAATCCATTCTTGTTGCTGGACTAACAGGATAAGATCATCTTACATAAAAGAGGCAAGGTAAGGGCAGTGGGAAGGTTCCGGGAATAGGTTGCTTTAAGGGAGTTTTCACATTCAGCCAGGCTGCTTGCCAACAGACACACTTATAATAACAGTACTCGATCACAATCTTTGCAGACAAATGTTACTGACAAACACGCTATACCAGTAATGGTGAACCTTTTAGAGACCGAGTGCCCAAACTGTTATTCAAAACCCACTAATTTTTCAACAAGTGCCAATACAGTAATTTAACCTGAATACAGGTGGCTGTGAAGGGACGATGCTGGGTGCCCCCAGAAAGGGCTCCGAGTGCCACCTTTGGCACCCACGCCATAGGTTCGCCAACACTGCACTATACCATGAAAGTAGATATCTGTCCTTCTATGACACTTGCCTACTTTCGTGTCCCCATCCTTGCTTTCCTTACTTTTGCACACCTGTGGCTCAGATCATTGCTAATTGATTGTTCATATGTATGGTATACTAGCCTCTTCACTCCCAAACCTCTTTCTCTGAAATGCCTCTCTGCCTGGGATTGCCCTAGTTTTCACCTGTGTTTTAAAGCTTATCCTCTGTCCCTTGTAGGCTGTACAAAATTCCTGGCTTTTAAGAACAGAAGAACAGAAGAACAGTTTTGCTGGAATAGGCCACAGCCCATCCAGTCTAGCATTCTGTCTCACACAGCGGCTCACCATTTGCTTCAGGGTATTCCCAAGCAGATGTCTTCACCTGCTTACGATTCCCTGCAAATGGCATTGAGAGATATCCTGGCTATCTCTCCAACCCGGAGGTTGTCCTTAGGCATCCATACTGATAGCCAGTCCCACTGATATTCTTGTTTTCCATGAACGTGTCTAATCCTTTCTTAAAGTTGTCAAGGCTGACAGCTGTCACCACTTCTTCTGGCAGGGGGTTCCATAGACCAGTGATCCTCTGGGTGAAAAAGTACTTTCTCTTAGTTGTTTGAGATCTAGCACCCAAAAGTTTCATGGAGTCCCCCTAGTTCTAGTGTTGTGTGATAGGGAAAACAGCTTTTCCTAATCCACTTTGTCCACACCGTGTATGATTTTATAAACTTCAATCAGGACACCTCTTAGGCACCGTCATTCAAGAGTGAAGAGGCCCAGCTGTTGCAGCCTCAGATGGTAACGAAGGTGTTCCAGTCCCTGAATCATTCTGGTTGCCCTCCTCTGCACTTTTTCCCTTTCCATAATATCCTTCTGGAGGTATGGTGACCAGAATTGTACACAATACTCCAGGTGGGACCTCACCATAGATTTATAAAGAGGCAAAATGACACTTGCTGACTTATTTTCTATACCCTTCCTAATGATCCCTAGCACTGAGTTTGCTTTTTTCACTGATGAGGCACACTGGGTTGACACCTTCATTGAGCTGTCCACCAGGACATCAAGGTCCCTTTCCTGGTTTGTTGCAGAGACTTCAGCTGCTATCAATTTATAAATGTAATTGTGTTTTTTTTTTTTTGCCCCAATGTGCATCACTCTGTACTTACTAATGTTGAAACTCATTTGCCACTGGCAAATCATCATCCTTTAGCACTTCTCTGCAGGGTGGCTAGGCTAAGTATTTAGATTTTAGATTTAAGTGATAAGTTTAAAACAATAGCTAGTTAGCTACCATTTCACAAAGGATGCTGTAAAGTACTACAAAGAGGTGGAGGCTAGGAGGTTTTATCTCAGAATACCCACCACTCCCAACCTTCTTTGGGGTAAACCACAATAACCAAGCTGCTTTGCAGGCTCTGTAAAATTCTAATGCACATTTGCACCTATATGTACAACCAGGGCAGACTCTGTGAGGCTTATTCATCTAAAAATAATAAGGCATATTTAGGATGCCTCATGCTCTACCCCATAATTTCTATAGTGAGATGTTGAGGATCATTCCTTATTTCAAAAAACAAGTTGGTTGCCTCAAAAAACAAAGCAAAGCAAAGTGTTCTGCTTATATACCGCCCCATACCACTTCAAGTAGTCTCTGGGCAGTTTACAGTTTTAATTATAGTATGCAGGCTACACATTGCCACCCCCAGCAAGCTGAGTACTCATTTTACCAACCTTAGAAGGATGGAAGGCTGAGTCAACCCTGAGCTGGCTACCTGGGATTGAACCCCAGGTCGTGAGCACAGTTTTACCTACAGTACAGGCATTTAACGACTGTGCCACGAGTGGTTAAGTGCCCACCTTGTTATACACATTGCTTCTTGGAATGGAAAGTCTCCTAGGCTCTACATTTTAGAAGACACTGTCTTTACCGTCGTCAAAATATAGTGCTATCAGCAAATATGCATTGCTCATCATTTCTCTGTATTAGAGAACTTTATATATTGGGCTAGAGCATGATGTTTTGCTGGCTGAGAACAAAAGTGAATCAGAAAATGATGCCCCATTCCATTTACAAAAGCTGACTGGGACTTGCCGTTCAATTTGATTTCAACAGGGGCTACTGTCTCCTCTGTTACCAGGAAGTGGCAATAATAGTGGTGGTGAAATGCTGGTTTCCAAACAAAAATGTTGCTTTTTTGCTGCAATTGGCAAAAATGATGCTTACTCCTGGCACTACAGACATTGTTAAGCTATGCCACCTAATCTCTGAGTAGCCATGTTACAAGTGTGAACCCAGGAGAGGTCCAGATGGTGTGTACAAACAGAGCCTTCCTAGGGGGGCAGAACTTTCCATGATGGTCCTGTGCTACTGCTTCAAAAGAGCATGTCAGAAAAATCTCTATGAATGGGAGCGTGATTAAATTTATTTATTTATTTAGAGTATTTTTACCTCAGCTTTCTCCTTGGAAAAGGACCCAAAGTGGCTTGCAATAACAAGGGACAATAAACAGTCCAGTACAATTTATTTATTTATTTATTTATTTATTTATTTATTTATTTATATTTATATACCGCCCCATCTTCAGTAGGACCCCGGTATCTGCAGGGGATTTGTTCCAGGCATTCCCATGGATAATGAAAACCATGGATGAGAGATAACGCCTGCTCACCCACCCCAAACTGCTGTTTCCTAACAGTAGGTTGCTTTATGATTGCTGTTTTGAGACAGTAGCATGCTTTATGGCCACTGTTTGTGACAGTAGCTTGCTTTACAGATGCTATTTGTGACAATAGCTTGCTTTACCGCTGCTGTTTGTGACAACAGCTTGCTTTACAGCTTACTTTGTGGCTGCTGAATTATTTAATTTTTTCCTCTGCCAACCGTGGATAAGTGAATCAGTGGATAATGAATCAGTGGATACGGGGTCCTACTGTATTCATGTTTGAGAACAGGGAATTGAGGGACCTCTTACAGCATTAAAAAACAATATTAAAGCTACAAGAACGCGAGCAGTTAAAGAGAGAGTAAAAAATCCTTGATACCTTTATAGGCCACTAATCAAACTGGATATTCTGACCACTGTAGCATCTAAGAGTGAAGAACTGACTCCAACTTATGGTGACCCTGGCAAGGGTTTTCCTGATAGATAGTATTTAAAAGTGGTTTTAGTATTCCCTTCTTCCTGGGTCACCCTGGGACTTCGTAAGTTGCCCAAGGCCATACATTCCGGGTTCTCGCAGGAGGCAGATGTGAAATGAAACTTTTGGCCTCTGACTCTGCAGGCAGGTTCTCCAACTTACTGAACTATTCAGCCAGCCACTATACCGTCTAATTAAATTATGTTAGTAATTTCTGTGTGTCTGATATGTTCTGAAATAAACATTCCCCCTTTTAAATCATAGTAGAGTCAAAGGCATATCTAGATAACAATTTTCTGCCTCCAAGGCCATACAAACAGGCAAAAAAACGAGAACAAGAAAAAGAAGAAAAGAAAGGGACTGGAAACTGCTAAATGTCTACCTGTAATTCTGGGGGGAAATGATATTTTTTAGTGAAAGCACATCCTCAGACATTAGAAAGCTCACTTCCTCAGACATAAGAACAAGTCAATAGGACTGTCGTATATGGCTCCATGACAAGGTGGGGATACAGATAAAAGGACAAAGTGACAATGGTTTGTTAGCAAAGGCTATCAGTCTGCAAATCATGTCAATTATCAGGCTATGGTGTGACAATAGCATAGTTAACAAAAATGGCAAACTATGGGCTTCCGTGTAGGATTTCACACTTGGTAATGATTGAAGAGGAACACAGGTAGTGCTGAAGGTCAGCAATTCTACTCCGATGGGCTGAGTTCCTGTTGGTTCTCCCAGCTCCTGCCAACCTAGCAATTTGAAAGCATGTAAAATGCAGGTAGAATAATAGGTACCTCTTTGCTGATAAGGTAATGGCATTCTGTGAGCTTGCATGTTTAGTCATGCTGGTCGCATGGCCATGGAAATTGTCTACATACAAGCCCTGGCTTGCTGCCTTGCAAACAGAGATGAGCACCAGCCCCCAGAGTTGAAAACAACTGGACTTAATTATCAATGTCAGGGGGAACCTTTGCCTTTACTAATGGTTTATGAAATCTTGAGTGATACCTAATCATTTTAAGTGGGTTGCTAGGATCAGTATACACCTTATCTCAACTGCGCCTCTTTCAAGTCACTGCCCAAAATAACAGGACTCCTCCTTCAACATGCACATCCATGACAGGTCACGGGAGCATGGCAACCTACCTGGTGGCAGAAAGGCAGCATGGATACACAGACAAGAAGGCCATGGGCACTGCATATTTGCCAGACAGAAAAGAAATAGACTGCTTAGCAATCCTCCTTGACCTTTTGTACAAAATAGAGGGAAAGGATGAGGCTATCACCTGGACAAAGGATCACCAGAGCCTCCCATCCTTCTTTGTCCAACCTGTCCTTCTTCCAAGGTGACCTGCGATGATCAGAGTGTTACATGTGGCACCCACCACTGCCCTGTGGCATGTAGCCAGTTTATCAGAGAAGAGATGCTTCAAGGAAGGAGGAACCTGACTGTCCTATGTTCTGCAGTGGAGCTGGTCCTTGGGGCAATAAATAGTAGATTAAAATGTAAAGGTTCCCCACACACATGCATGCTAGTCAAGTCCGACTCTAGGGGTGGTCCTCATCTCCGTATTCAAGCCGAAAGAGCCAGTGTTGTGCAAGTCCACGGCCACGTGGCTGGCATGGCTGCAAGGAAACACTGTTCTACCTTCCTGCTTTTTACGGTGGTACCTATTTATCTACTTGCATTTACATGCTTTTGAACTCCTAGGTTGGCAGGAGCTGGGGTTATCAGCAGGAACTCGCTCCACTGCGTGGCACCTGGGATTCAAACCGCCAAGCTACCAACTTTGCAGTCATCAGTTTTCGGAGCCTTAGGGCCTTTTTACACGACCCCTAAGATCCGCTGGTCCCTTAAATTCGGACCAGAGATCTTGAGGGTTCGTTGCTGTTCGTCCCTCCCCACCCGCTGGGCACTTCTTTGTTCTGTCTGCGTGAGGGTGGGAGGAAAAAAAACCCTTAGACAGAGACAAAAGAATAAAAGGCTTACCTCCGGTTGCTCCGACCTCCGTTTACTTCCTGGTTCCTCTTTAAGGGGTGGAGGCAAAAAAACAACAACAGAAAGAAGCGAGGAGAGCTCAGGAACTCTCTGCATCAAATATTTTCACTATAAAAAAGCAGGTACAAGAAAAGTGCAGTTTGGTCGCGCTAAGTGGGCGGGGTCGCACTTAATTATCTGCAAACTCCGGAGCTGGTGGGTAAACATTTTTATCGTCTGGAGCTTGCAGCCATTTGCGGCGGAGCTTAGGGGTCGTGTATAAACGTCCTTAGTCCACTGAACCACCACAGCCTTTATAAAATAGTAGATTACTTGGCTAGTAATAGTCCTGAATTGAGCTGGAATCCCTAGCATGTACACTTTATTGAAACAGCGACGCCTACGCTGGCTTGGACACCTTGTAAGAATGGATGATGGCCGGATCCCAAAAGATCTTCTATACGGAGAACTAGTGCAGGGAAAGCGCCCCAGAGGGAGACCAGAGCTGCGGTATAAGGATATCTGTAAGAGGGACCTGAAGGCCTTGGGAATGGACCTCAACAGATGGGAAACCCTGACCTCCGATCGCACTGTCTGGAGGCAAGAGATACAGTATGGTCTACATAAATTTGAAGAGGCATTTGTCCAACAGGCAGAGGAAAAGAGGCAGGCACGGAAAGAACAAAACTCGAGGACCGGGCAAGAAACAAAACATCTGTCCCTAGTGCGGTAGAGACTGCCATTCCCGAATTGGTCTATTTAGTCACACTAGGTGTTGTTCTTAGGATCTCTACTCCAGGCATGATACCATAGTCTTTCGAGACTGAAGGATGCCAATGAATGACTTGGCTAGTATTGTAAACCAGGAGTAGGAAATGTAAACTCAAAGTTTAAAAAAATGCCAAAATGAAAGAGATACTGCAGCAGGGGAAATTCCAAAGGCTAGCTGAACTAATAATAATGAAAAAAAAAAGATTATTTGTTCTTGAGTAAGCCTCCAGCCAGAGGGTTTAGACATGCTTCTCCCTATAGAAGGGAGGGATTTCATCACAATAGTGAGGAGTGCCAACAGCATTAGGTGAGTAGAAGGCAGGAACCCAACACATTGTTTGCATAAATTGCCAACCAGGAATAATAAGTGCTAATGCCCTTGGTTAAACAGCAATTCCATACACTAGAGCTCAGTCTGTTAGCTAGCTTGATCCAACATGCATCAGTAGGTCTTCTTTCTTTCACTAACCCCTGCATCTGTATCCATAAAATGGATCCCAGTCGTGTCCCAGTATACAGTGTGGATTATCTGTCAATCACCCTGTTCTGGTTTGCTATTGGTCTTTCTGTACTTTGCTCTTTTCTGCCTCACCTCTTTAGCTAGTGAGTCAGTTTTACAGTTAAGAAATTACTGTTTTTTTCCCTTCTTCTTCTTCTGATATATTTTTAGATGGAAATTCACACTTGCATTCATGGCATCCTGCTCTAGGGGATGGTTTACTTAGTTTAGAAACATTCTTCAGGATAAATTAGACTATCATGGAATATGTAAGATAAATGATTATTTTCCTTTTTCACTCTAATATTGTGGTTTTGACTTTTTACTGCTGAAGTAACGAAGTCTGTAATGAATAAAACCTTTTCTGAAGTTATTACAAAAAAACCTCTATTTCTGACTTTATACTTAACGTGCTCTGGGAAGGGTAATTGGGCCAAGCAAACTAAGGTGGTTACTTCATGTCTTTCTTTGTTCCGCGACTAGTGATAACTTGTCTCGTAACAAGTGTTACTTCACGGTCTTGTACCATGAGGAACATAGCACTTGTCTAGCTTCCTTTTTCCTCCCCCTTGGGCTTAAAAAAAGCTTTTTCAATATTTTGAATGACTGGTAGTCAGGGTTTCATACGCCAATGCAGCAGAGTCAAATTTTTAAAAAAGCCCCAAAACCCAGACACAGTTTTCTGAGATTAACGAATGTATTGTTGCATGACATTCGTTACTACATGGTGTCTTGTCTTGGAACAGAAAGCGGGAACAAAGAGTGACAAGGGAAAACCCTACCCCAGTACGAGGTATAGGATTGTCACGCTTAGCACCCGTTCCGGGGGTGTGGTCAAGACAAATTTCATTAGTTGCACAATGGACGTGAAGTAACATTTTTTTGTACTGCTCCTAAGTGCAACACTAACCGAGACAAACAGACGTGAAGTAACCACCTAAGATCTCCAACAACAATGATGAAGTATCCTTAGGTGGGGACCACATTTATATAGAATAATGGAATTGCTTTGGGATTATCGGGTGTCAGATTTCTATTATTTTCCAGTGACTACATGGTGTACAAGTCAATGTGAATCAGCTTGGACTTTCTTTTCCTTAATTCATACATTTTTCCTGCATATTCTTTTTTGACAGGGCATGCATTCACATTGGTTCAGGCAGTATGATCACTCTTCAGAAAGCTAGATGTTAACAACGGTGGTCATATAGGCACAGCTGAACTTTGCAGTGGCCTCAAAACTTTGAGCACACCCTTGGGAGATGATGAGCAGATGGTGGTTATAAACCTCAAGGTTTTCTTGAGTGAATGAAGGAAGGGGAATATGTGGGAAGCCTCTTCCAGAAGTTGAAGTACTATGCAAATACTGTACTGTTTAAGAAACCTAATGAGCCAGCTGTCCCCTCCCCCCCAGGCTTCATATTGGTGCTTCAACAATCAACAGACACCAGATCATCTGGGATCAATTCAAAAGGCAGAAAGAGAGATGGGGGAGAACAGAGAGCTGATAGTTTATGTAGCAAAAATTACAGGAAGAGGATTTTAGTCAATTTGTCCAAAGACAATTATTGTGGCTATTCCAGGAATATCAGTATTTCCAGTGCTGTAACTCCGAAGCGTCACTCTAAAGCAGTGGTTCCCAACCTGAGGGGTCGGGACCCCTTTGGGGGTCAAACAACCACTTCACAGGGGCCACCATGAGCCAGTGAAGAAAAAGGCACAAACGGCTTGGGTCTGGAGGAGAAGGAGGAGGAGGAAGGGGGGGAGAGTGAGTTACAGCTTAATAGGTTGGAGAGGATGTCAGTCAATGGCACTGGAGGCTGCAATTGGCTAAGGGTGTCTGTAGAGGGAAGTCCTTTATGGCTCCTGTGGCAGTGGCCTGCCAAAGGGGGCTGATGGCCTTTTCCAAGCAGGGCAAGGGGTCACCACAACATGAGGAACTGTATTAAAGGGTCACAACAACATTAGGAAGGTTGAGAACCACTGCTGTAAAGGCATTACTGTATTGACTGAAGCCGGCAGCCCAGACAGCAGAACATCAGCTAGAGCTTGTTATGTTGGAGAAGTTTATGGCAATCACGTTGCTTCTGTCTCAGAATTAAGTCAGTTGTTGCAGCCCTAAACTCTCAGCCTCTGGGTGTGTATGAACCTTTCACTTGTGCCAAACATATTTACAGATGTCTTAATTCCAGACAGCAGTAGCCTCAAGAGATGGCTCTAAAATTAACTAGCTAAATAGGTATAGGGTTAGGGTTGCTTCCAGGGAAATTTCACTGGCAAATGAAGGGAAGGGCGGCTTGCCTGCCTGAGTAACTTGGCACCCAAGCCCAACTTCATTTGGTTTGCAAAGGGATGCGTCTCATGTTAAAACTCAGTCTCATGGCATAACAAAACAAGAGACCGATCCTAATGTGTTGGACAAGACAGCAGAATATGGATGCTACGTTTGCCTTTTTTGATTTACTCTTCCGAGGTTTTCAAAACCCTCAAAGGCATTAGCAAAAGAAAACAAAGAGCACAAGTCTGGTTTCCCCTTTTTCTTGTTGTGCTCATTCCATCTTATTCATGTACTCCCAGGGACAGGAGATCCTGTCTTTATTAATGAGTGAAAATGTAGTTGCATTGTAAGAAGTGATTGCATGCCTTTTAAGTTAATTAGAAACAATCTACGCTGGAGAAGGCAAAGTGTCACAACTTGAAAAATGTTGCTCTTGTGGACTACATGTCCCAGAATTCTGGGGATTCTGGGAACTGCAGTCCGCAAAAATGCAACATTTCCAACCTCTGGGAAATATGAAAAGGGAAAAAAAGAATATCATGTGTTGTGTTGTGTTGGTTGGTTGTTGTTGGGTTGGAAAGAAGTAACTTATTGCTGGCAAGAAGGATTGTTTCTTGAAGAGCAGAGATGGGCAGACTTTTTGGGCCTGTTGCCTGAGGGCCACAGGAATTTCAGGCAGGCACATTATGAAATGCCCTCGCTGCTGGGGCAAATCCTTTGCTTGCACTGTAGTGTGGAATTATGCACACTTTAAACAAGATATTGCATATAGGGCATCAGATATAACAGTCTATGAACAGAGTACAAATAATAATAATAAAAAGATGCCAAGTCCTCCAAATGTGTTAGAATTATACACATTTATTTTGACAATGTTATGGAGCCTCTTAAACACAGGGTCTTGATATTAATCAGGACCTACACACATATCCTGGAGTAGGAACTGGCAAAGCACTCCAGTATTCCTGCCAAGAAAACTCCATGGACATGGAGTCATGAAGAGTCAGTCATGACTAACGACACAACACACACACACACACACACACACACACACACACACACACACACACACATTCACAACCATTTGTGCCCACAGGTGTACACATGCACATAAGTGCTCGCATCTTCATGCGGGCACACACAAAGAGCCACATGGGAATTTGTGCAATTTCCCCCACAGGTCTTCTGCAGGTTTTGATAGTGTCAGTCCCTGTTTTTGAAGAGTTATGTAAGCACTTCGTTCTGTGACAGAGGTGTAACCTGAGGAGGTAAAAAAAATTAATGCAAAGAAATTTAAAACAAATTATACTTTTCATGTATGACATTTGGCCTTTTCACACGACCCCTAAGATCCGCTGGCCACTTAAATTCGGACCAGAGATTTTAGGGGTTCATCACTCTTCCTGTGTCCCCACCCCTCCTGCACTTCCTGGCTGCTGGCTGCGTGAGGGGAGGGAGAAAAAGATAAAGAAAAGCATGCCGCTCACCTCCGTTCTGCCTTTCACTCTTGCCGGCAACATTCCAGTCTCTATAAAAGTAGCTCTTAAAGAGGCGGGAGCCAAAAACAACAAACAGAAGCAAGGAGAGCCCCGCACTCACTATCATTACACCGGATCAAATAATTTTCACCTCCAAAGAGCAGGTACTTGAAAGGTGCGCTGGGACGTGCTAAAGTGGGCGTGGTTGCACTTAATTTCCTGTTAACTCTGGAGCTGGTGGGGAAACATTTTGAAGCTCCGTAGCTGGGAGCCATTTGCCTCGGAGTTTAGGGGTCATGTATAAACGCCCATTGTCTTTTTCAAGGCAAGTCCTAACCAACCAGCATTACAAGTAGTTCTCAGCTTGAGAAAAATGGCTGCAGTTTAAAAGGGAGCTTGGTGAAGGAGCCTTATTTTTCCCCAAACTTTAAGCCCCCTCCCCCCCATCTCAGAGGCATCCGTGACTGGGTGCCATCTACTTAGCTTGACAGGTGATGCTGAGACCATGCATGGCCTCTCTTTGGCAAGGAGTGGGAGGTTTTGTTATCTGATACCCTAGGAGTTTTGTGTGCTGGTCTTCTGTGCAATTCAACCACATTATCCTATACTGTGGGTTCAAACATTCTGGGTCTAGTTCATATAGGATTTGTTAAGGGTTTCTGCTTATAGCCCAGCCCTGCCAAGGGAATTCAACGTGTTCAGAGAGAGCCGGTCTCATGCTTCACAAGAAGGTCATTGTTTACAGTTGGATGGCCATCTCCTTGAGGCCTGCCTCTCCCTGATACATAGGTTGCTAGGATAACAGCAGTCACAAAGAGACCCCTTGTTCACTCAGGAAAATTATCATCCTAGAAGCTAGAGATAGGATGTGGACCAGTAACCAGAGTGATAGAGTTTCAAGGCTTGAGATCAAAGCCCCTTCAGGGGCTCTCTCCTAAGCTGCTTTCCTGGAGCCTTTAATAAGAGAAAACACCCTATAATCATTTTCCTCAGATTCCTCTCTAACTAACACAGTGAGCCATAGGTTCATTTTGGAATAATTGTGCAAGCTAGAAAAGTGACTAGGTTGGAAATATCACAGAGCAGCCGTGCTGACTGCTGAGTATTGTGGTTCAGCAGTAGCAGTAGCAAAAATTATGTGTTGTGCAGTCTTTACAAGGGCTGTGTGTTCTTTTCTAATACACACATATCTAATATCTAAAACCAACACACCTGGAAGCTTACTCTTTGGGAAGGAGAACCTTAGAGAACTGGGTGTCAGAACTGGGTATTAGAGAGAACTTTAGAAATGTACAGTGGTCCAAATCTTACTGGGGATTTATGTCAGTAACTCAGTATACTGTAACTGCAGTTGCATAACTTGCAGTGGCCGATTGTCTTGAATTAATAACTTGCTGGTTGCACGTGGCTTGGTGCCTGGTGAAGAACTCTGATTTACACAATTACATTTACTCTGGCATAACCCTACAAGGTTTATGGAGGCCTTCGGGGAGCTCTCTGGCGGTCTGGCAGACGATCCGGTTGATGCCCTGGTGGAAAGGTGGTATGTTGGTGCCGCCGGGGCGGTAGACCGGATCGCCCCTAAGCGTCTCCTACGATGTCGAGGCCGCTCCTCCCCGTGGTTCACGGAGGAGCTGCGGTCGATGAAGCAAGAACGTAGGAGACTGGAGGTCATATGGAGGGCGAACCGGAAGGAAGTGAATAGGGCTGCCCTTAAACAGCTGACTGGCCGCTATCTTCGCGCGATCAGGGATGCTAGAAGATCCTATGCCTCCCTGAGAATTGGGGAGGCCTCGAGCCGCCAGGCGGAGTTATTCCGGGTGGTTCGGGACCTCTCCAATCCCAGTCAGCTGCGGCCTCCTCCTAGTGATTTCACTAGTGAGCAATTTGCAGCCCATTTTAGATCAAAAATTGAGGCCATCCGTTCCGACTTGCCCCCCAGTTGCTCTGGTCCATCCTTTGGGTCTTCCAGTGCCTCACCCCTCCGCTCTCCCCTCCTGGATGAGTTCGGGCCGGTCTCTTCAGCGGAGGCCTCCAGAGCTATGGCTCGTTGCCAGCCGGCGGCCACTCCCTTTGACCCTTGCCCAGCTTGGCTTATAAAATCCGCCGAGGGGAACATGCCAGAGTGGTTTTCTTCCATCGCCACGGCCTCCTTTTGGGAGGGTTGTTTCCCTTCCCGCCTGAAGGAGACCGTGGTAAAACCCATTCTTAAGAAACCTGGCTTGGCGACGGACGATCTCTCCAACTTCCGTCCGATCGCCATTGTTCCCTTCCTGGGCAAAGTTGTCGAGGGGGTGGCTGCTGTCCGGCTCCAGTCATACCTGGAGTTAAACCATATCCTGGACCCCTTCCAGTCTGGATTCAGGCCTCTTCGCGGAACCGAGACCGCCCTGGTCGCTCTGCAGGATGACCTCCTCAGGGAGGCCGACAGGGGGTGTTCCTCCCTGCTCGTCCTCCTTGATCTCTCAGCAGCTTTTGATACCGTCGACCACGGTAACCTTCTGGCCCGGCTCGCTGAGGCGGGAATTGGTGGTCAGGCCTTGGCCTGGCTCCGTTCCTTCCTTGGCAGCCGGACTCAGAGGGTACAGCTGGGGGATGTCCTGTCGGCTCCTTGGGCTCTCCCTTGTGGGGTGCCCCAGGGGTCGGCAATCTCCCCCGTGCTGTTCAATGTTTATATGAGGCCGCTGGGGGAGGTCATCAGGAGATATGGAGTTCGCTGTCATCAGTACGCTGATGACACGCAGCTCTATAAATCTGCAGAGGAGGCAGTTCGCTCCCTCGATCTGTGCCTGGAGGCCGTTCTGGAATGGACCAGAGATAACCGGCTCAAGCTTAATCCGGAGAAGACGGAGGTTCTGTTCTTTGGGGCGCCTTCGCCTCGGTACTATGGCCCCCTCCCTAGTCTGGGGGGTACTTCCCTCCAGCCTACAGACAGGGCCAGGAATCTGGGCGTGGTCCTGGATTCGGCCCTCTCCCTGGAAGCCCAGGTGATGGCCGTCTCCAGGGCCGCTTTTTTCCATCTCCGCAGGATCGCCCAGATCCGTCAGTACCTTGACGAGTCCTCCCTGAGGACAGTCGTGCAGGCCCTGGTGATCTCGAGGATCGACTATTGCAATGCCCTCTACGTGGGGCTGCCCTTGACCCTGGTCCGGAGGTTACAGCGGGTGCAAAATGCGGCGGCCAGGCTGGTGGTGGGTGCTCGTAGATTCGAGCACATCACCCCAGTCCTGGTCCGCCTGCATTGGCTTCCCGTTGTCTTCCGGATCAGGTTCAAGGTCCTGGTCTTGGTTTTCAAGGCCCTCCACGGCTTGGGACCAGGATACCTGGCGGAGCGCATCTCCCAGAGGGCATCCGGATCCAGACCCACGAGAATCGCAGCAGGCGCTCCTTGAGAGTGGCCACACCCAGAGAGGCGCGGAAAACGCGTACGCGGAACCGCGCCTTCTCTGTGGTTGGGCCCTCGCTCTGGAACCATCTCCCTCCTGAGCTGCGCCTGCTGGAGTCCCTGCCTGCCTTTAAGAGGGCTTTGAAGACCTTCCTCTTCAAGGAAGCATATGGTGTCCCTATTAGTTAGTGCTCTTTTTTTCTCTCTCTCTCTTTGCCTCACTGTCTGCCGCCATCTTGTCCTTTGCTGCCCTTGCTTGGTGGCCTGGTTACTTTCAGCTTTTTAGCCTTTTTAGCCTTTAGCTTTTTGCGCTGTTAGCCGCCCAGAGTTCCCGTTGGGAAGATGGAGCGGGATATAAGTATCTAAATAAATAAAATAAATAAATAAAATAAATCTTTGAAAGGATTTTGCCCAATATTTATGCAAATCCGTCTATTGCATTTAAGAACTGCTTTTCTATCAGAACTGTTCAAAACATAAAACATAAAACACATAAAACACAGATAGGTGTTCCAGCATAAAGGCACAAAGCTAAGCATTGACAATCTTAATTGAGGTTGGCATTTTCTCAATTGCCAATGCAGCTGAGGCAAACTTGGTAAAATGTGCTCTGTCTGCTTTGCTCCTAGGAGAGGTTTTCACTATTTTCTCTTCTAAAGACAATCTCATATATAACATGCATCATAGATACTGGTGGCTAGATCAATTTGCGGACTGGGTTGAAGCTGACAACATTGGCCATAACTGCTACCCATTCAGCACTCTCAAAAAATCCCAAACCAAATTCAGAATATTTCTCAGGTTGCAGACCCACTCTTTGAAAAAAATGTACAAGAATTTGGAATCATTTCTAGGACATACAGCACCAATGTCCCCATAACTCTCAATATTGTCCACCCAGATTGTCCAGATTAGTTCTTATCCAGCTACTTGTACAGATAAGTAGTTTTAGACTGTCAAGATCCTGGACTTCTACCCAACGTCCTTTACATGGTAATATACAGCAAATTATTCCAAGATTGTGTTGTTTGCTCTCATTACCTCAACTGATAAACTCATATGTTTTAACTGACCTAGTCTAAATTTTTGTATCACACAATCTATGAAGCACAGGTATCTCCTTTCTATTTAACAGTATTGGTTGTTCAACAGTCACATTCTGGTCTCTGTGTCTCTCTTGACTCCCTGGGGAAGCCACAATGTTTGCAGAAAGGGCGGTTTTGCCATAGGTGATGTCAATAAATGGAAAGTTCTTGATCTGCTACATGCCTGCTAGAGAACTCCGGTCCTAGCAGCTGGCAAAGCACAGATGAAATGTGGTTCAGCAGTTATAGGCACTACCATACATGTATGGACATGCCAGGGTAAGTGCTTGCTGCTTGTAGTCCCAGTGAGATTCCCCCGCCAAAAAACAACAACAATGAAAAAGGTAACAAAATATACACTCCCTTGCACACACATTTTTAATCAACAACCCAAATTGGAGAGGAGACCAAAGAAAACAGATGTAGCTCAACAAAGATGCATTCCCATTGCTTCATGATACATTCACCCAGTGTGTGGTCATGTAGTGGAGCCACAGTTCACAAGTTTTACACTCAAGGGGTTTTTGAATAGCATAGATCATTACATCATTGGACACCCTCTCTTAGGCTTTCTTAAACTTCATTTTTTAGGTAGTTGGGTGCTTTTCAAGGAAAAGTAGACTCATTCTAGCTCTCCCTGTCATAGTTCTGGGTTTCAAGGTGGTTTAGTGTTAGGGTTGTATCAGCCATCAGTTTCAGTTATCAATTATATCAGCCATCAGTTTCACCGAAGACCTGCTTCTAGTAAAATTCTAATCATATTTCATTGATATTAAATGATATTATTGATATTCATTGATATTAAATGATCCAGATGTCTGCATTTGGAACTGTGGGGGATAATCGTGATGAGTGCCTGCATTTCAAAATATATACCACAGCATCATTGCCTTGGTGATACAGTGCTTTCTAAATATCTAGGATGTTGTTGAGTATACAATTATTGCAAGACATGGGCTACTAGGTATAAGTATGGTTTTAATCTTTACAATTTTGGATTAGCAGGGCTCTGGAAACTCTGGCCCTTCTGTGTCGAGCCACTCCTTCCTATGGGCTCCTTGGCGCCAAAAGTTTTTCCACATCTTCCATATAACTAGTACTTCCTCTGTTTTCCGTTTTATCAAAATGGGACAGGACAAGCAGCAGCAAGGAAACGTACTGGCTCACGGGTTTTATAGAACCAACTCTCTGCTTCGTCTAGTCTTCCCACTCGCAGAGGTGTGCTTCTACAGCAGAAACTGGCAAACGTTCATGCCTGCAAAATCTCCTTTGCTTTCTACAAGATCCTAGAGGTCTGTTAGGAGAAGACAGGCACGCAATGGCTGAAACCCAGTCATAAGTCACAACTGGAGTAGGCAAGCATTTAATCTGTGATGATTTGGCAAGTCAACTCCTCTGTATGTTCCATTGACTCCATGGGACCAGTTTAGTTGTGAGTTAATACTGGATTTCAGCCACTAGTTCCAAGGCAGAAGACAACTCAGAAGAAAAAAGGTGGGGTTCAAGGGACAAATTGAATTGCAACCATAAAATTTGTTCCCAAACCCCATATTGGTGTCTTTCATTAATGCCCAACTTATCATCCTCACATTTTCCATTCACTGTACTTAGTGGCATAGATGTGGGCCAATCTGTTCCTTCCCTTGTCCTAATGAGTAATTGCTTGGCACTAGCTTAGGATAATTACATGAAATTATCAGAGCATCAGGGAAGTACACACCAGTCTAGAGACACAGAGTGTGATGAATAATTGGAAAAAGACTGCCCTCAGAAGCAACCATTTTCTTCACCCATGACATCTTCTTACAACCAGGTTCTACTTCTCGTGAAGTAGACTTTGGCGGTTACTTCACGTACCTGTCAGACCTCTCCGCTGCCCCGCTGCGGACCAGTTCATTGCGACGGAACCTCACGAGCCTGTGAGTTGAAGACGAGGTCGCCCCGACCACGCCCCCCGAAGCGCGGCAGAAGCGGGGTTAGCGATTCCCCTCGCTGACCACTGGAATCTTCTCAATGCGCTTCTCAATGCACATTGAGGAGACGTGTGGTTTTTGTGGATCCGCATCGTTAAATCATTTTTACGCCTTGCTGCTTTAATTTTTTTTTCGGTGTCTTCGGAAAGCCGGAAAATCGACATGTCGGTTTTCCGGATTTTCTGATGGTAATCCGATGCCCATTCCTCCGCTTGTAATCTTTGCGAGTATCAAGTACCCAGTTGCCCCGATTGTTCCTTCCCGGCAGACGGCACTGTGACGTGTTACTTAACTACCCCGAGTCCCTGCTCATTTACAGGCCACCATGTGGTGGCAATGTGGTGTATTATTCAGTAGCTTGTCATCATACAACTCTTGCCTACCCCCTATGACAATGCTTCCTGCGTTGCCCCGCATAGAAAACTCCACTCCAGGTTTTCTGTATGCCTCACACCCACCACCCACGACAAACATTTGACAGTTCATCATGGCCCCTTCCCTTAGCTTGTTAAGCAGGGCTGCTTGTGAGACGATTCGATGCACCGCTAAGGATCCCTTCATGTCCCCCAAAACCTATATCTTTTCCCTCAACCTGTCGTCATCACCTCCAAGGGCACTTCACCAATACATCAGGTGTGTGTCATCCTGTGCTGTTAGACGATTCGATTCACCTATAAGGCTACGTAAAGAGGGTTCGGAAAGAATTATTTTTCAGTTTCAAAAACCTCAGCTGTATAAGAAAGTTCCTCTGTGCATGTGCAGAGTGTTTTACACTTCTCACATCTCCCTTTGACAGGCGACGAATATGCGGCTCCCTGAATACAAGATTTCTTTTCAGGAAATCTCACATTTACAATAAAGTTCCCCTGTGCATGTGCAGAGTGTATAGCACTTCACAAATTACCCTCCCAAAGGCAAAGGAAAAGCGCCTCCCGTAGATCAACATTTATTTCATGAAAATCTTAGCTGTACCACAATTTTCCTCTGTGCCCCTGCAGAGTGTAAAGTGCTCCTCTTATCACCCACCAAAAGGCAACTGGCACGCGCCTCTCTGAGAACAATAGTTCTTTATAAATGATCTCAGATTTGCAAAGCAGTTACTCTGTGCATGTGCAGAGTGTTAAGCACTTGTCAGTTCAGACTACGGAAGGCGACGGAGACATCTAATCCCGTTAAGGTGAATGAGAGTAGATTGGGAGAGTGTTTTGATTGCCCCTTGAAACTTCCCTGCTTAGCATGCCAAGATCAAGGACAGAGGGTACAAGCCAATGGGAGCTGTCTCTCCTTCTCCAGGTTAGCATCACAGAGCTGCATCTCAGCAGCTGAAATCTTGTTGCTTTGTATAGTAATTCACAGCTCAAGCTGAATCAGTGGGGAAATCTGACTAGTTGGGCCTATTGTACTGTGACCGACTAAACTATGCAACAAGATTTCAGCATGCATTAAAAGTGTTCTGCTTATATACCACCCCATACCACTTCAAGTAGTTTCTTGGGCAGTTTACAGCTTAATTACAGTATGCAGGCTATGCATTGTCCCCCAGCAAGCTGGGTACTCATTTTACCGACCTTGGACGGATGGAAGGCTGAGTCTACCTTGAGCCTGCTACCTGGGATTGAACCCCAGATTGTGAGCACATTTTATCTGCAGTATAGGCATTTAACCACTGCACCACGGGGCTCCTATTATTTCTTCCTATACATCATAGACTTGAAAAATGAATACTGAACCATGAAAATAAGCAACAGTGTTCATTAGAGATGGGCACGACTTGAAAAAAAATTTTTTCGAGTTGTCGTTAGTCGGGCCAGTCCTGTTTCGGCTCGTTTCCGGTTTTCGCGAAAATTCGCAAAAATTAGTCGGTTCATTTTTTTTGTTTTTTTGTTGTCGTTAGTACTGGTTCTGGGGGGGGAGCGGGCTCCTGGAGGCACCTCTGTGGGGTGGGTGCCTCCTCTGGCCCGCTATAAAGGGAAAGTGGGCTCCTGGAGGCACCCGTGGGTGCCTCCTATCTTCACCCACTAGGAAGGGGAAGCAGGCTCCAAGAGACCCCTCTACATGGGGGTCTCCCCTCCTCACCTGCTGCTGCTGCAAAATGGTATGCAATAGCCATATGGATATTGCATACCAGTTGCAGGCTATGAGACCAGTGAGAGTGACAGCGTCATGCCTTCCCTGCACAAGGCTCTCGCACCACCATGTCTCACACAGAAGGGAATTGTACTTGCTGTGTGTAGTAGTGCAATGCAAGCAAGTAGATCTGGCTTAGGGTTAAGGTGGGTTAGTGCAAGGGCTATGGTTAGGCTAGTGATGGGTAAGGTTACGGTGGGCTAGTGGGTTGCACCTCTGGGTGCTTCTCTGACCCACTAAGAAGACAGTCTGTGACGTATGGGTAAGGAGTCAAGGGTTAGGGTTAGGGTTAGGGGGCTAGGGCAGGTTTAGGGGGCTTTTTGGCACATCCCAGAAGTCTCCATGGCCAAGTGGCCATGCGTTTGGTGGGATGGCTCCAAAAATTTGCATGGTCGTCCACTCCCACCACATGGCTGGCCACTCGGCCAGCCCATCATTGCGCACTGCGCAGGTGTAAATAAAATAAAATAAAATAAAATCAATGGAGGACAGAGGAGGAGAGGAGAGACATTTTGTTGCAAGAAAAAACCCACTGCTACTGTGAAAAATCTGGCAGTTTATAAATTTTCGCGTGTTTCTGTTGTGCTTGTGTGTGTTTGGACCACGATTTCAAAAACAATATTGCGTTCGCCGCCCCATTTTGGATCCCCCGCCCGCACCGCATGGCATGGCGATTGGCGACTCGAGTCCGGCTGCCCAGGACGGGGGGGAGGCGGGACCCCCCCTCCAGAAACCACCCCTCCGGTAGGTGCCCTGCGCCCTTAGTCAAGCAGGCATTTTTCCGCCTGCTTTTTTGGCCCGGGAATGGGTGGGGGGAGAGTTTAAAAGTTTTTTTCCTGTGCCGTCCATGCCGCTTGCTTGTGCTTTAATTGCGGCGGCCGGCGGCCGGTGAGACTGGGCTTTTTGCTGGCTGCCTGCGAGCCTGCGGCGAGTCCCACCAGAGCAGCCCAGGACGGGGGATGTGGGGGGGAGGCCGGGGACCTCCAGAAACAACCCCTCTGGTAGGTGCCCTGAGGCACGGCAGGCATTTTTCCGCCTGCTTTTCGGCTGGGAACCAGTTTTTTTAAATTTAAAAACTTTTTTTCTGTGCCGCGTGGCATCGCGCGATCGCGCAATGCAAGGAACGAGCACGACAAATCAGACCAAAATTGTTTGTTTGTCAGTTCGAGCTCGAAGTCTGGCAGAGTAATTCCCGTTTCCGTTTCCGTAGAGTAACGGAACCGAGTAACGGAAACGGAAACGGGAATACCGCTAAGTCGTGCCCATCTCTAGTGTTCATATTTTTCATATGTTAAAGCCACTTGAACAATAACAACAACTTTAAGTGCACTCAAATTTGAGCAAGACAAGCATTTGATATTTAATTAACTGAAATAATTGAAGTGTTAATTTGTTCAGCAAAGATTGTGGTTCTTCAAATATGTGCTGGGCTTGGCAGGCTTTGTGACATGAAGCTAGGCATTGTTCTGTCTTATGTAACATATAGTGAACCTTTGCAAGCTGCTTGTGGCCTAGTTTCTGTTTTGGTTAGCAGGTTCACGATGATTTATCTTGCATTTTTTTCTCCATTTACATTTTGAAAACAAATCGATCCAGGCAGCTGATTGTTTACAAACTCAGTTGGGTGAGTAGTTAGCAGTTAGTGACTGGTCACTACTATTACACAGTAGTGAGACATTACAGGAAGATGGGTGTGAGAGAAGTTTGTTTTGCAGGTTTTTCAGCTAGCTCACTTACTGTAAGGGGGATTATGTATAATAATACTCATTGGGGACTGGGTTTATGCCAAGTTACCAGGTAAACTCACCCTGTTCACAGAACTCACTCAAATGCCACACTCTAGCCAAATGCCAGGGATCATGACCACATGGGTGAGGTGGGCCATTTGGCCTGCTATAAAGCCCAGAAAGTTTTAGCATAAAAGAAGAGGGAATTTGCCAGGGAGTGGAGGAGTCTGATTGCGCAATCCTATTGGTGCAGAATACTGCGGCTTGATTAGTAAGGGGTACTAAAAGATTCCATCATATTACCCTTACGCTGGCCACACAGCTCTGGCTAACCATCCGTTACCGCACTGACTTCAAGGTTTTAATGTTGGCATACAAGGACCTTATTATCTGTCAGAACGGCCCCTGCCCTTGAACACTGCTGGTAACACTCACTCCTCGGAAGGAAGTCATCTGAGGGTACTGACTCCGAAAGAAGCCCATAAGATGGTAACAAGGATTCAGGCTTTCTTGGTAGCGGCTCCAAGACTTTGGAACTAGCTCCCCTCCAAGAGCTCTCACTGTTGGTTTTCAAAAAACACCTGAAGACCTGATTGTTAAGAATTGCTTTCCCTGGCTACTAAAAATTACTATCCATCCCCACTTGATCTTAACTTACTCTCAATCTTTGAATTTATGAATGATATTATTTATTTCATTGTTCTGTATAGAACAATGACAATAAAGTTTTGTCTGTCTGTCTGTCTGTCTATCTGTCTGTATTTTAATATGTACAATTAAGTTGTATTAATTTCACTTTGCTATATTTTATTGTCTATTGTATTGAGTGTTTTATGTTGGATTGTTGTAAATCGCCCAGAGTGGCCTCATCTCCAGATGGGTGTTATATAAAATAAAATAAAATAAAATAAAATAAAATAAATAAATATTCTTGCATCATGACACTGGGCAGAAAGAAAAAGGATTTCACTGCTGATATGATAAAATCTAATAGAATGCCACATGTTTTTCTTTTGCTGAAATGCTTTCAGAAACTAGAGAAATGCAGCCACTTTTTAATACCACCCACTGGGGAGTCCTAAGGAAAAAGTTAGATAAAACAAGAAACACAAAAGTGATAGGAATCCCTTTGTACAGAGACTACAGCTTCTGACAACAGACTGCAGATGAAATGCTGAATAGGCTGTGTCAAAAGGAGACCTGAACTACCATACCTGTCAAGTGTCCCATTTTGGCTTGGACATTACCATTTTTTAGACTTTGTCCCGCCCCTCTTACCAGAATATTTATTTTCATGGAAATGTTTTGGGTGGCAGCTGTTGACAGGGAGGCTTTTAGCTGGGGACTGGGTAGAGGGGGGACGAGCTGGTGTGGCTATGGTTTGGCATGGTGGGAGGGGCAAAGTGCCCACTCACCCTCCCTTTCTCCACCTCCCATGGCGACGACAGCAGGAGGAGGAGGAGGAGGAGGAGGAGACGAGATTGGAGCAAACGGGCAGGCGGGTGGGCGAGCAGTCAGCAGAGCTCAGCCGAAATGAAGGGAGCCGAGCCGAGCCCAGGGACCGCCGCTGCCACCACTGCTGCTGCTGGACCTCTCCCCCTGCGGGGCTGTGATGCCTCCCCTGCACCCTAGGGCATAGTGGTGGCCCTCCAAAGCTCCTCCTCCTCCTCCTCCTCCTCCTCCTCCTCCTCCTCCTCTTCCTTGTTGTTTCCCAATGGCAGTGGCAGCAAGGAGGTGGAGGCAAGCTGGGCTTGTCCGCCCAGGGATATGCCCTCCCAGGCTGCATGAGGGCCAGGCAGCTCCTGCCAGGGCGGGGCGGTGGCATTGGGCTGGTCACTCTGTCGGAGGGCTCTGGTGCTCTGCCCACATTGCCTGTCTTCCTGCCTTCTCTCTCTTCCAGGGGAGAGGTGGTCATGGAGGGGGGTGGGGGGTCAGGGGGGCTTCTGCAGGGGGTGGGGGCAGAGAAGAATGTGTTTACTTGGCTGCAATACTGTGGAAGGAGCCAGACATGCTCACCACGCAGGGCGAAGATGCGGGTAGTGCATACGTGATAACACTTTTTGTGTTTGCATGTGTGCATTACACCTCCTTCCAAAAATGTGACAGGTATGAACTTTAGGGGAGTGAAGCATAAATAAAGTAATAACATGCCTACATCTAGAGTTTGGAAACATTATCAGAGGTGGCTGACACATTAGCAATTTAGCATTCATCATTCTGTTGGCCTTTTATATTGCATTGTCATTAACATTAGTGCAGGGTTTGGAGGTGAAATATTACTAATGTGTTATTTGTCAATTATAATTTTTAAAAAATTACAATTAGAAGAGTGGTCCCCAGCACTCAATAAAATGCCGAGTCATGAGGGAATTCATTGTGCCCACAAATGAGAACACTTTTGCAGTAACATTTTAAAAATAAAGAAAGGCCATTGAGATTGAGAGAGAGATTGATGCCAGACTTTTGTGGACATAGATGTGACTTAGTAACAAGTCTATGCATATTCAATATCCCTAAACACAAGTGCTTAATGCCAGGCCATGGAAAACAGTTTCACTGTAGAGTGATCCCTAGTTTGTGCTTGATAATATCAATACAGTGGTACCTTGTATAAAGGAATTAATTCATTCCAAATGAAATTATGTTAAGCAAATTTTCCTTTATACAAATTTCCAATAGCAATGCATTGAAAACAGAGTGATCCCATTTTTATGTTCACCCCATAGGTGATTATGTTAAGCAAATTTCCCCTATCTCTGGATTTTTTATGTTGTACAAATTTTATGTTATACAAACTGTTTGTTATACGAGGGTCCACTGTATTATATTTCTGGTTCACTTTGGGGACGTAGACCTTATATTGCACCATAAACAAAACATGTTGTATTAAGGTATGTAATGTGATAAGCAGAGAGCAGACCTAAACAATACTTTCTTCTTCCTCACCTTAACATTATCTCAGAATGGCAGAGGTAAAAGAGACCCTATGGACCATGAGTCCAGTACCTGTTCAGGAGGCATAACGGGGAACTGAACTCCCAACCTCTGGCTCTCCAGCCAGATACCTAAACCACTAAGCTATCCAGCCATTTAAAAAAATATTATTAAAATGACATTTCCCTGAGAGGGAGTCCCACAGAACATAATGGGACTTATCTATGCAGAGGCATCTAAAGCATTGGATGGTACGATTGTGCTACTGCTGGAAGAATGCAGTTTCAGACAGGTAACGTTTTTAAGGTGAGAAGGGAGGATATAAGAGCACTGAGTAAAAAAGGTCACAATTAGAATTAATTTCCACCATCATGGAACTACTGCTGGGAAGGCCTTGGTGAGACTGCGCCTTGCAATCAAAATCAGTGTTACTGGAAAGCACATGAGCAGAGCTTTGAAAAAGCAGACAGGCCTGTACAATTGTGGTGAAAGCAGTCCTTTGAGATATTTGACATGTACCACATGTACCAGTGACCACCAAATGCAGTTCCCCCAGTGGACTGAAGCAAAGTGACCCCTGAGATAAGTGATAATCTAATGAGACTTGTTTACTGACATGATATAAGGCTATGTGATCTCTGTGTGAGGGAAGGGTCCAAAGTGTGACAAAGTTATGGAATTATGAGAAGAATAGTCCAAAATTAACATTTCCAAACGAAGAAATACTTAACATAGATGTAGAATTCGATTGCTCCACTTGTGGAAGAAGCCAACGTTTCAATGTGGAATTTTGCTAATTAAATGTCTAATTTTTCAATGTCACTATTTATTATAAAGTGGTTGGTTCCAGACCAGCTGGCATTCAGAGAGATGCTGCCTCTGAGTCCAAGCCTTCTACTGGTGCACACTTGCTCACCGGCTGTCTTAACTGTCCCTCTTACTGTTCCTCACCAGGTCCTTGGTGTCGGCAGATGAGAAATGGAGAGAACAGGTAACCCCCTTTGTAGCACGCTGGCCAGAGTCCCTGCTTCAAAAAAATAAGGGTTGATGATTTTTCCCTAATGAAGGCCTACAGTCTTTTGAAATGGGGGTTGAGGATATCAGACTGCAAACCTCAATGCTGATGCTGAATCAGGCCGATAAGGCTCAAGTCTTGCTATCTTGCCCTGAAACATAAGAAGTGGGAGAAGTCCTCCTATGATTTAATAGGGCTGTGATCTTCTGCAGCTGAACCTTTCACCCCACGCACCCAACCTATGTCAACCTAATTGCAAAGTGGATCTATTTTTTTTTTTTTTGCCCACATTAGATTGCATCCCAACCTACCTGTCAGACAGGTGTAACTGGCTGCCTGCCTGCTTAGCCTCCAAGTCATTTACGAGAAGGAAGGATGTAAACACAGAGAGGAAAGGTCGGGCCCAGTGCCAGGAAGCAAGGTGGGGGGGGCGGCGGGAAGGACTGAACCGCTACTGAGCCATAAATGTATCCAAAACTTATGCTCCATCAAGCTGTTGCTCGCAAAACCAATATATGTGGGATGGATATAGTCATTGATGGCTGCAGGGCTGCAAGGTGGGGATGTGCCACGGGTGCCATGCAGGGGGGGGGGGCGGGAGACAAAATAGCATTGGTACTACTGCTATAGTACAAGTAATATTTGTACTTTGTACATTGTACTTTGTACACACATAAACCCCTGCTGGGGGAGGCACAGGGAATCCATGTTTGCTCTGGGGGGACGACAGACCCCAGTTGTAGTCTTGGATGGCCAGCCTTTCACCACTTGGCTGTTTGACAAGGCACTTAACCCCCCCCACTCACCCCCCCACACCCCCACTGCTAGAGATGACTGTTGAGATTAAAGATGGCTGTGACTGGGATAAGAGCAATTCCCTGGAGGTCAGCCATTTATAAGTTTTGGAAACAAAACATTTTAATCATTAATTTTAAAATAGGCAGTCTGGAAGTATTATAAGGTAATAGAGCCTGGTTGATTGCAAAGGCACCTCTAAGAAGAGTTGTCATTGTGTCATATTATTTTGTTGTACTAAGAAAGAAGACAAGTAATTGAGCTTCTTTTTAAAGCAGGCGTGGACAACATGAGGCAGCCAAACACTGGACTGTGTCTTCCATCACCCTTCACCATTATTTATGCTGGCTATAGTGAACAGGCATTGTAGTCCAACAACATTTCTGCAGCTAAGTGTTTCCCATTCCAGCCAATTTGCCTAGTAATTAGCCTCAATGAACACTGTTAACTACATTTAATTACTTTAAATAAAATATGCATGGGATTACACTGCCACTGGAGCACGGGCATCTTATATGAAGAGGCTTTATGGCCTTTCCAGTTATAACTTGGAAAGAGGTTCCTCCTTGAGATTAAGACTAGAATTTTCCATTCCTTGGGGCATTTGGGATGGTTTCAAGTAGAGAAAGACGTTTCACAAGAATGACTCAGAAGGGACTCCTGGAATAGGTTGTGTACATGCTTACAATATGATTGCTATATTTAGGACCAGGAGGGAACTTCCCACATCCGCTTTTCTGTGACCCCCAGTTGGGTCTTTCCGCTTTCCCTGGGGCATGTAGTTTGGCTCCGATTAATCAATTCTTTATTTTATTTTTCTGCACTGTGTGTAGCTTAGTGTGATTCATCTGTTCTCTGAGGAGAGCACGCTATGGTTAGGATTCAGTGGCCCAAATCCTGCTGCGTAATGTAAGCAAAGCTGCAAGTTTCACTCCATTCCTCACTGGTGAATAAAAATCCCCAAAAGGATTTTGGCCACTGTAAGTAGATAGGCTTTTTAGTCCTTTGCCTAATGTGCTTCTCTTCCATAACCACCACCACCCCGCCATATTTACAATCTATAAGAACTCATCTGGATTACTGGGGATCTTCAGAAGCAGTAGCCTTTTGTGAGGAACTAGCACACTGTCATGGCAATTTTGGGAGAATTACAAGTGACGTCCATTATGGCAATGACACCCGTTAGGCCAAGGAACATGTAGATCTCTTTTAGTCCTTTTATGACTACAGATTAGGGATGGACACAAAATGGAAAAATTGTGTTTAGCTTTGTTTTGCTTCATCACCCCCTTGATTTGTTTCATTTCGTTTCAAAATGAAGTTTTGAAAAAAAAATCATTAAAAAATGAAACAGAAATGAATTGATTTTTTCTCTATAAAATGGGTTCCGTGGGCCCTAAAGGAACCAAATTTGGTGGGTACCTTTCTTGGCCTGTCCCCTTTAAGACCTCAAAATTTGGAGAGATTGGATTTCAGGCGGCCAAGTTATTCAACTTCAAAGTGAGTGCCCTCTCAAAAAAAATTCTAAGTGTAATTTTCTGTGCTTGAAAGTAGTGATCCCAGGCAGCTAGCAGCATGGAAATTGCTGTGGAGCATCCTCAAACTCTCCCCTTGAAGCACCCCAAAATTGTAGAGGTTCTATGGGGGACAAGTTATTCAACTCCAAACTGGGTGCCCCTAGGAAAAAACATATGTAATTTAAGAGTACTTGAAAATACTGATCCCAGGTAGCTAGAAGCATGAAAATTGCTGTGGAACATCCTCAAACTCTCCCCTTGAAGCATCCCAAGGCACATTGGGGTGTATCAGAAGGATTGCATTCCACCAGGCATGCAGGCAAGAAGTAAATCAAGAAGACCAAGGCAGGTCTTAGAAATACATGGGTCTTTCAGATCCCATTATCCCATATCCTGCAGACAGGCTAACAGGCCCAGGAGGAAGGCAGGAGTTTGCCAGAATACTCCAGCTAGGAATAATGGAATAGAGTAGGAGGACTCCAGTCCAGTTCAATTTTTTTTTGGAGTTTTAAAATGGACTGGGACCATGATTAAGAGGGATGGCCGTGCGCATTCGTATTGTGTGCCAGTTGAGAATTGGGGAACTGGTACTGGTTGATGGTAGCGGCAATAACAATGTGTGAGGGAGGGAAGCAATGTAGTTGTAAGGAGTTGGGGGGGAATAATTTTCCCCCAAAATGCCTGCCCTGGAACACAAGTCCTAATAAAACCCTCCCAAATAGAAACTGTGCTATTGTGCCTTCTCTCTGAGCACAGAGAAACACGCACACACACATCCACACACACAGTTTTCTGTCCTTTGAATTGATGCTACTTTCTGTGCCCAACTAGCACCATGTTAAGGGGGATAAGGGTTCGATTCTGTAGAGGAAGTCTGATAAATGGTCGGCTACCACATCCAAGTAAGGCAGCAGGTGCACAAATTAAGCACACATGAAGCGCTGGAGGAAAATATGGGGGTGCAAGATAGTAGTGGGACACAGGAAATGGCTTTGAGTTAGGGTAAAAGCAAGGCTGGAGTGGAGAGCAAAGTGCCTCTGTCCCAAGTCCAAACCATGGAGGTACTGATGAAAAATAACAATACAGGAGTCCATTGAGCAAGCCCTGTGATTGGATTCAGTCATAGTTCTGACCATCAGTGATGCCGACTTGTGATCCAAGAGTTACGCTCATGAACTGCCCTGCAGCATATGGTAAACCAAAGCTTTTGGTTTTGGGGGGGAGTGGGGTTGCAAAGCTGCAACTTAAAGGAAGTTGGCCATTTGAGATAATGTGCAGTGGTGGAGATGAGGCACCAGAGGAAAATATGGGGAGCCAAGATGGTGGTGGGACATGGGGAATGGGTTAGGGTAAAGGCAAGGCTGGAGTATAGAGCAAAGTGCCTCTCTCTTGAGTCCGACCCATGGAAGTACTGAGAGGGGTCCATTGATTGGATCCAGTCATAGTTCTGAGTCTGACCATCAACGATGCTGACTTGAGATGAACAGCTGCTGTTTCTGTCCATTTGCCAATGTTCCTGATGGCTTTCAATGCAGTCCCGTCCCATCTCAAGCTATAGGAATCCTTTCTGCCCACAATGGAAGCTCTGGTTTCCTCTTGCACTTTGAATTTGACTTAGCTGTGCTGACAGCTGAGTTGGCTGAGATTTTTAACTGGGGACACCCTGTTTGGAGTTTAATAACTTGGCCCCCCATACCCCAAAACTATCCAAATCTTGAGTGCTTCAAGGGGAGAACTTGGGGAAGTTCCACAGCAATTTTCATGCTGCTAGCTGCCTGGGATCAGTATTTTCAAGCACAGAAAATTGTTTTTCCAGGTGGCACCCAGTTTGAAGTTTAATAACTTGCCCCCCTTAAACCCAAATCTCTCCCAATTTGGAGGGATTAAAGGGACAGTCTAAGGATGGTTCATACCAAATTTGGTTTCTCTAGGAGCCAGGGGAGCCATTTTACAGAGAAATGAATTACTTCATTCCAATGGGGAAAATGCTGATTTGTTTCATTACTAACTAAATGGCACGTCCTTGTTTCATTTTGTTTCATTTTTAGTTAGCTAACAAAATGATGAAACAGCATGTCCTTTTTTTTGGTGCCCATCTCTACTACAGATCAGCACAGACTGGGGTAGGCAGCAACCATGTCACACATCTCCCAATGGCTGCTGTTCTGAAGAGATCTTTGATGAAGAGC
Source organism: Phrynocephalus forsythii (assembly GCA_029282475.1). Classification (NCBI taxonomy): domain Eukaryota; kingdom Metazoa; phylum Chordata; class Lepidosauria; order Squamata; family Agamidae; genus Phrynocephalus; species Phrynocephalus forsythii. The sequence continues at coordinate 87,886,280 of JAPFRF010000005.1, read as the reverse complement.
TGTTTCTCAGCTGTAAAGCATAGTCTTTGCACATAAAAGCCCCTGAGTTCAGTTTCAAAAGTCTCCCAGGAGGCTGAGAGAGATCTGACTTTGAATTGGGGAGAGCTGCTGTGGATGTCACTATATTGAGATGGAGTGGTGAGGGGTTAGATTCAATATAAAGCATGTGCCAGTTTTGTGTTTCTGTTTCTGCAGTCAGCATCACTAGTTGATATCTGAAAGAGCCCTGTCGTTGGTTTTTAATCCTTTGCCAAGAGTTTTGATATGTATCACTTATTATGTACATATATAACACTTGGCTTACTGGTGTACTTGTAACTGTGGGCACCTTGGAAGGTAATCATAAAGATGGCAAATCAAAGCTTCCTTCTCTTCATAATGGCCACTGAACAGTTTGTTGCTTTCCACTTGAGAAAAGAACTGTGAACTGTGAATGAACACCGCTCTGCTTGTTGGACTGAACCTCTTCCTATAACTGTTAAACTTATAGCATAATTAAAGGGAATCAGCAGAATTGAGGATATTGGTACGCATCTTCCTTTCTCTGGTATTGTTCCTGACCAAATGGCTGGCAGTTGATGACTGTGTAAACCCTCTGAGGTCTTAATCCTATGTCTCATGTGCAACATTGCCTAGAATTGTGCTTTATAGTTCCACCAGCTTAATACTAGCAGGGTAACGTTCAGTTGCAAATTGCCACATGTTATGATGTCAGAGCAGGCACTTCTTTTTACACACCTGATCTTGGCCATGAAATTAATTAAGAGTACTGTACATAAGATACTTACTTCTGAAATTGTCTGGATGCCCCATATGTTCAACTCAAATATTGCTGATGTGGTAAGTCACATAGAGGACACTTAATCTGAAAATAAAATTAGGGTTTAGGACTTCCCTGTTCAGACCACACTGCCTATCTCTTTCCCACTGACTCCTCTTAAAGAGAAATACTTCTTGTTTATAGATGGCCTCTTTCTGACTTTTGATGGGGGTAGATGGGAATGTACTTCTCTGTGTCCCTCATACTGGCACAGTGACCACTGGTGTTTCCCTCTTTGGATCTGTAAGCCTTGCCCAGTCATGCATGCATGTGGGTATATCATGAAAAGGAGGTAACATATGACTTCCGTGCCCCATGTTCTAGCTGTTGCTTGCTTATATGAAGTCGAGAATCCACTTAGTTTGTTTTTCTGGTAGTCTGTATACATAAAACTCTCTTCCAAAATCTCATTTAGATTTTGTTTTTCATTGCAGAAGGAAAGAGAATGCGCAGGATGGATACCCAAGATATAAAAATGAGATCCTGTTTATGAGGAAAGGCTGATGAACCTATCCAGTGCATGGCAGCTTCTCATTTTGCTTACAGATTGCATGGAACCAACCCCAGAAAGCCAAAACAACACAAAAGCTGTTTAAGTACATGCTTAGCCGAGCCTTTTCCCTCTGTCACAGGAGATCTGGGTAAATAGGTAGCAATCACCCCACTCATCATCAGTCAACTTCGTGGTGCCAGTCTCCTTCTTCCTTGCAATCTGCTCATACTGAGCTAGCCTAACACCACCTCCTTTGGCTTAGAATCCCAATGACTCACTGGAAAATAGTTCTTTTGGAGGGCTGGAACTGAAAATAATCCAGTGGCACTAAGCGGGGGGGCAGAGGTACCCAGGAGAGCTTTGCTTTCACTATCTCTTCACTTGCGCCACCAAGCAAGTAAGTCTAACATTCTTCTGAGAATGTAGGGAAACAAATGATTATTGTTGTTCACTAGCTGGGAAAATGAGGTGACCAGACAAACATCCTAGTTCTCAGATCATGTGCACAGTGTTGGGGAAATTTCATTTTAAAACTATAATTCCAATAATCCTCCTGCTTGGAGTGAAATAAAAACATAACTTTTCCAAGCTCGGATTGCATGTGTGTGCCTGTGCATGCGGGGTGTATACACATAAGTGAATGGTTCATGGGCTTTTCACCTCTTAACAATGCCTTGAACTGCTGCTTAATAGAGTCTGTGCAAATCATGGCTATCTGGCCCATTCCTACAAGCACAGTTTGAGGTTGGGCAACATCTGTCAAGCTTTCAAATGATCTAGAGCCCTTCATCTGTGAGATGGGAATGGAGCTTCCCACCAAGAAGGAAATCTAAGGGAGCCAGAGAAACTGCTTGGGCATTTGGCAGAGAAGAAGAGAAGGGCGTTGAAGAAGGGGTGAATGCACCATTGAGGACCTGGGAAGAGAATTCAGGCAGGCCTTCTGGAGACCAAACGTAACTGGCTTCTGGCTGATTACATCCTGTATGACTTTGGATTCTATAAAAGCTGTGGCTTGCTGTTACCATTTACATTAAAAGAAAAACTCATGCAAAACATGGGTCTCTTTGCATGAGCAAAGAGAAACACACCATTCTTTTCTCCAAACCAGAGCCTGCCAATGTTCTCTCTCTTTTGGCAGTCCAAACAAATCATGTGTCCAAGCTTTGTACCCCTGCCCACCACTGTGGAAATAAGCATCAACTGCAGTTTAATTCGGGAGCTTTGGAGAAACAGTTATGTCCTGTCAAATTGCCTCTGGATATCCTATTTATGAGTGACTTCCAAATTGTGATATTATTGACAGTCCTGCTCAGTTCCTGAAAATTCAAGGCAGTGGCTTCTTTTAAAGAGTTGATATATCTCATATTCGGCCTTCCTCTTTTTCTGCTGTCATCAACTTTTCCCAGCAGGGAAGTAGCTAGGGCAGGCCTTTAATGAAATCTACAAGTTCCACCCCATATCCCAACTAAATTTGATTAATGTCATGTTCACCACAGCCTTCTTTAGGAAAAATAGCAGCAGTGAGGTAATGGTAAGTAGCCTCAACCACCACCACCCCAAAAACACGTGAGCACTAGATTGGATTTGTTGTTTGTGATCTCCTGCTGTTCCAAGGCAAGCAGTTTGTGTGCCAGTTCCATTTGTGAGGCGTTTATTATGTAACTGTCACAGTTAAGGTGGTTTTTCAGTGATGTGTTTACTCATCCATTTTTTTTTTTGAGAGACAGAGAGAGATGGAGCAATACAAAATCCTTTATTGGCCGCACCCTTCCTCAAGTCAGGTGTAGTACAGGGCACAGTCTGTCTGCTTTGCGGCTCTGAAGGGATCAAACTGCTTAAGAGAAACTGGTAAAATTCCATTTGGCTTTCCTGGAATCATCATAGACAAACCCAAACCTGTTTAATACAGGGTGATTTTGGCATTTCATGTCTATGTGTCTGCATGTGATTTGCAGGAGCTGGTTTGTAAAACACTGCAGCACAATCCGAATCAAATATTTTCTGAAAACATTCGATGACTGGTCCTACTCCCACTGTGGGTGGTGGCGACAGGAGGGCCAAGTTGCTTCCAGTATCTACAACCATAATACTTTCTGAGGCACTCTCTATGTGAGATGTCCAAGGAGTAGTTTACCAGTGCTACTCTTAGAGAGTCCCCATGGCTGAGACACATTTGAACCCAGATCATCTGAATAGTTGGTTAGATACTCTGTAGACTACACTACACTGCTCTTGTACTGTGTTAAAAGAACATCAGAGGAAGGGTGACTGCAGCTTTCTCCTGGCCAGTGACTATGAACAGCTGCTGTCAGCCAGACCAAACTAGCTGCTCTAATCCAGTTGCTCCCCAATGTCTCTCCCCAATATCCTTACTACTGTACTGGAGATGATGGGTATTGTTGTTCAACGTATAGGAAGGTTAATTCATTAGGAAGGCTGGAATGTTTGCTATACTTTGGTCCTACAGATGTTTAGAAGTCAAAGCCAAGGCTCCCAGACCATTAGCTGTGCCAGCTGAGCGTTTGGGTCTAAACATTTTAAGAACGAGTGATGGGCTTGATAAATCATCCTGCCTGGAATTTCAGGTACTGTAGCTTTGTTTTTCACTGACAATCTCTACCTCTTTGTTGTTCAAAGATGTGTAGATGATCAGGGCAGTCCAGTCCTGTACAGAGAACTGGTACTATTTGGCTCCTAAGCTTCTGAAGAAGGGAATGGAACATTTGTGATTTCTGCTTCATTACATGCTGAATGTTGAGCACCATCAGAGTTTTAACCAACAATTTACAAGTCTGCTGGTGGCATCCCTCAAATAAAACCCACGGAGCACAATTCACAATCCAACTACCTATGAATTAAGTTTCATGCCCTTCACATGGGGTCTGTATGCTGTGCTGGGTTTTGGTACCCTCCATAAAGACATCCCTGAGCCACAAATTGCTTTGGGAGTTAAGAAGTAGCTTGGGAAATTCCACTGCACATGTCACTCAAAGTGGCTAGTTCATATTTGAGTCTTTTCCAAGCCAAAAACATGTGCAGAAAGCATCCAGAAAATTCTGTGTAATAAATGGGAAAGATTAGACCACAGAGAAGTGTTCCCATACAATGGCAACTGTTGCGAGATGGAGAAAGCTGCAAGTACAGGTGAGCCCCACAGCCACAAATGGCAACAAGCATGAGTTAGGTGGCTATGCAGCTGGCATGACCTTCAACATCTCTCCCTGATTTATTTACATGTTCTTCAGGTTGCCTTTAGGACTTTGGATTCCACATGACAAGCGCCATGGTGCTTCCCCTGCATGGAGACAATGCTGTACATTTGTTTAATGACGAAGCAATGCATTCTTACACTAAAGGAGTTCCCAGCAGGGGCAATTTTTTGTGAACAGAGACGTGCTGGCTGCCACCTCCTCTAGTTTATTATGTTACCCATATAATTAGAAAGGGTGTTGCTGGGGTGTGGGGACAGAATTTGAGCATGGTTTAACTAACAGTCCTGTCAACTAGAATATAAGTATTTGAAAAAGAGAAAAGGCCCTGTGACAGCCTTTTAGAAGTGACTACTCAAGAGCATTAAATGTGCACGTAAGATGCAAAGGAGAGACAAAAGGTGAACTGTTTGCTTTCTTTTAGAAGGGAATGGCTACATACACAAGGCTGTTATTATTGCATCCCACATTTATAATATAAGCAGTACACATAATGCCTACCCAGTGTGGTGTAGCAGCCAGAGTGATGGCCTATAATCTAGAGGCCTGGGTTTGAATCCCTGCTCGGCCATAGAAACTCACTCAGGGAGTTGAGCTGGTAAAACCACTCCTTAAATATCTCACTAACCTTGATAGCCCTATTATGGAGGCTGTTAAGTCGGTTTCAACTTGATGGCACATAACACAACAACAACAAGCAATGCAGTCTTGGGTGATTAGCATGGCATCTACATGATCTTTGGTTTGGAGGACCCTTAAGGTGGTCCAAGACCCCAGAATCAAATCTTACTCTAAGCATAAAGCAGAATACTATATTTAACACTGTGTCAGTATCACACCGTTATACTGTCTACAAATGCTGTTTCCAATATTCTCTTTCAGCCCCACCTCTCTCACAGGCATGTTTGGTGAGGACACAAGAGAGGGTTTTTAAGTGGATGCTCCTAAGTTATCAAACGCCCTCCTCAAGATGCCAGATCCACCCCCATGATGTTCTTCCACCAGGAGGCAAAAAAAGGGGGGTTGGACATGGTTTTAAAATGGAACTGGACAATTGGAAAACATGTTTTATTGTGGGATGATTATCTCATACTGTACCAAGCAACAACAAATCACACATTTTTACTACATGAAATTGATCCCCCTAAAGCAGGGATGTCCAAACTTTTTGCAAGGAGGGCCAGATTTGGTGAGGGGAAAATGTGTGGGGACCGACCATTCAGCCTGAAAGGGGGGGAGGGGAGAGAAAGGGCGTGGTCCGTGCGCATCTGCAACAGCTGCAAATGCTCCAGTTTCAAGGTGCCCAAGGGCCCAGCGGCTGTTTCACAGCCCGGGAATCGACCCACACACACCCAAGATGCACAACTGTTCACATATGCTGCCCCCCCCCACAAAGAGGTGGGGAAGACACTGCAGCAACTGAGCCAGGAGCGGGCAGGAAGGGCAGGTGGCTGAGGGGATGGAGGGAGCAGGGAGGGCAGGCAAACCATAAAACTGCAAGTGGATGTCTCTAGCCAGCACAGGGAAGGGCCTACCGGTCGGAATGAGTGATAGGCTGAGCCCGCAGGGAGAAGAGGCTGAGGGCCAATCAAAATTTTAAATCGGGTGACATTTGGCCACCGGGCCAGACTTTGGACATGCTTGCCCTAAAGAACTGTATGCAATTGCCAAGAAAAAGATCATTATTTGGACAAGGCGGACCTAAGTATCTTTATATTTGTCTGCCCACCTGTCTATATGTCCATCCAGTCACCCACCCACCCAAGTGGCTACCCACCACTAAACATCCATCCATTCACCCATCCACCCACCCACCTGCCATCTGTGGCACAAAATGGCAGAGCTCCACTTTCCCTGTGTCTGAGAGCTTATCTGACATAGGAAGCCAGGTGAGATTTTGCATCATCAGGTTCTGCTGTCCAGGGAGGCCTGCATCATCTTTCGTATACCACTAATCTTTCCTGCCACGTTGTCAAAAGTGATAGGGGAAAAGAAAAAGTGAGGAGGCAAAATAGCCTAGTAAATTTCTTTCACTTTGAGCTTTTGTGAATCAAACCCCAGTTCTCCAGACACAGGAAGTGCAAATTCATGTCCCCTGCATTTATTCCATGGTGGTGAAATTTGCATCCGGATAGGGTTACAGATAATATACAAAGTGGACACAATGGTTCATTAAAACAGGACCAGGACCACCTAGTTGTTGATCTGTGGATCGGGGCCATAATAGGATAAATTAGTTAGATTTTACTGTCACAGGTATGCTAAGAACAACAGGACAGAGGTCAGAATGTGTTGAGGGAAGGAAATATTTTATACTCATAAGATATTACTGTACTATTGAAGTATTTGTTATTGGTACCTGCAGTGCTAAGAAGTCTCTTTCTCACCAGACACAGATGGAGATTCCTGGAATGGGGTGGGGTGAGCTTGAGTAATAATATGATACATCATCTTTACTGTGTCTAAAAATTCATAGCTGGTTTGTAGTTCAGTCTTTTTATCAGCATGGCACCTTTGGGACAGTCATCTTCCCTTGGTTTAATCCTTGGGCAGGCAGACGTCATGGTAATGTAATCTATATTTTGAAGTAAGTCCTATTATTAGACTCCTAACAAGATTTGGTTTTTTTAAATTGTTTATTTAAAATATTTTAACATGGCTTTCTCTCTAAGAAGGACCCAAGGCAGCTCACATAATTAAATTACAACATTGACAGTAAGTGTACAAATACTAAAAATGAACAAATAAATAGCATACTAAAAAAATCAGTAAACAAAAGCAACACCAACAATGCATTCAAGGCTGTAAGGCACAACCTTCTATTTAAAACGTCCACTCAGTCATTAAGGAAAAGCTTGCCTGAAGAGAAAGGTCTTTGCTTGATGGTGGAAGGACAGCAAGAATGGGGCCAGCCGAGTCTCTTGTGGGAGGGAGTCCCAGAGTCTTGGAGCAGCAACAGAGAAGGCTTTCTCCTCTGTTCTCACCAAATGCACCCGTTAGGATGGAAAGACTGAGAGAAAAGCCTATCTTGATTATCATAACAGCCAGACTGGCTCATAAAGGGAGATGTGGTCCTTGAGATAGCTTGGACCTAAGTTGCTTAGGGCTTTCTAGGTTAAAACCAGCATTTTCAGTTGTGCCTGGAAACAGATCAGCAGCTGGTCAGGTTATGCGATCCCTGTGATCAGCCCCACTTCACAATTTGGGTGCTGTATTTTGGGCCTGCTGAAGTTTCTGAACACTTTCTAGAGGCTGCCCCACATGCTCACCAGCTGAAACCCAAGGCAACCTGCCTTACAGGCACCAGGTGGATGGAGATAGGCTAAGGTTTAAATAACAAAGTGTTTGCAAGCACATGCCCAGCATAGGACTTTGTGATTAGTATCCAGAACCAAGCTCTCTAGTGCTTTCACATAATTCCTAGCTTGCCTAAGTGCTCTTTTTCCATAAATATGTGTCCATCTACAACCTTGTAAACCAATCAATGCTTGTTACCTACCCAACTAGTGGACCTTGATGTACCTTTTGCCCGTTCTTGGCCTAATCTGTCCTACAGCACTGTTCTAAAGAGAAAAGGGGGTTGAGGGGAAATGTATGTTGCCTTGAGGTTCTCCAGGGAAAGAGGGGGAAGGTGACAAAACTGTGATAAATAAATACCTGACTAGCAAATTATGTACAGAGTGGCAACTGTTAGTGGAGCTGGCCTTCCCCTGGGAGAGGTCACCAAATATTTAGTGTAGAGACTTTAATGCCATTAATACCTATGTGCCAGAGAAGTTCTTAACAGTTACAGTTCCATCTTTCCTATGATGATACTGGTGCGTACCTGCGGAACTTCAGCCTGCCTCAAAATCTGCAAGTACTGTAATATAAAGGCCAAGGAAGTCTATCCACTGCCCTGAGTATGTCTAACAACGTAGTCCCAAATGTGTTGCAGAATGGGTCATGCCCTAGCAGAGGAGAGCAGCACGATACTCGGCTAAAAATGCCTGGATGCCTCTAAGGCAAAGATATCCACGCCGGTTGGATTGCGCAAGCAGCAATCTTATTAGCTATAGCAATTCAGGGGGGAATCCCAAATATGTCAATGAAGACCGACAAGCGAAAGTAAAACCTGTTCTCTGAAAGGGGTTTGGGTAAATACCAGATGCTCCCAGTAAGGTCCCCGCCCACCGCAGTTTTGATACTGGAGGGGGAGTCATAGATATGCCACCTGCCTGGTTGCAAGGTAATGACAGTAACTAAAAGTGATACACATACATTTTCTTGGTCATTTTCCAGGATAATGACCCAGCATTAACTGTGGAATTGCATCATGGCTCTAGGACAAAGTGTAAAAATAAAAATAAATAAAAACTATTTTTTGGCCTACAATTGCAAGAATGCCTTAGCCATGCTGTCTAGAGCATGCTGGGAACTGTAGTTCATTAAGCAGCATCATCAAATTCTGATTATGTCTCTGAAACTTGAAGCCAGGCCACGCTATACCCTGCCAATTCCACCCTACCCCCCAATATATTTCAGCTCTTTGTGGTTGGTTAATATGCCCTATGCACAGCTGGAAACCCTGTTTAGTGATCAGTGTTGCTCAGGTGCCAGGATAGCTTGCTGGCACTGGAAGAGATTATTGTCTCAGGACTTGTGATAAGGAGGGGTCACATTATAAACTGGCAGAGAAAAAAGGCTGCTGAAGCACCAGTAGGTCTTAAGCACCAGCCAAGGTGACCTGGAGTTTTCCAGAAGAGGCAGACACACCTGCTGCTCTGAACAACTTCTCATCTTATCCCCTGGAGGAATTAATTCCAGGAACTGCGAGTGCTGCTGTTTCCAGGAGCACTGGCTGTCTAGGATTTGTATGTAAGAAAACAACTGCTCTAATGAATAATTCTAATCAGATGAAATATTTGTGCTTCTCTTGAAATGACTGTTCTCTTTTTAAAAGATTATAATGCCTAGAGGTCCTCAGCTAGCACGGGTTCAAGGCATCCAGGATTCACCTTCTATGGTGGCCATGTTGGTTGGATGTTTAGGGAAGTTGGAATCCAGACAAACAAACAAAAAGATAGGGAGAAACATGTCCAAGTGCCTTTTTAAAAGGACTGCCCTGTAGAAGACGTGTGTGCCGAGGAGGTATTGGCTGGAACAATGGCAGAAGATGCTGAGCAGTTCCCTGAGCTGGTTAAACATTCTCCCAGCCTCGTTGGGTAACACGATCCACCAGAGTGGAGCCTTGGCAAACTGGATGGGCTTGGCAGAGTGCAGGATGCGTGACAAGCTGCAATTGTGTGCTGCCAATATACTGCCTTAGGCATTGACTGAAAATAAACACCTCACCCACCCCAACCCCGAACAGGTGCCCTTCTGTCTTCCCCCTCCCTACCAACCTTTTTCTGAGCTGTGCTTCATTACAACGATGCCTCCTTCACCATAGCATCCTATTTGCTCTTACAACTTCATTGCCACCGAGGCAAGAGAAAAACAATCAAGCACCTATGGTTTCTATCCTTCACTTCAGTTGAACAGCCCACCCTCTTCTGAGATCTTGGAAAGATATTGATGCATTTCAACAAATAGGGTGTTAAATATCAGTGAAAGAATGGATTGACTGCTGACTACCATCAACATTCATCTACATTATAAGCTGGGACATTTCTAAACAACAGGTTGGATCCAAATTTAGAACCATGTAACTTAAAGCAAAGGAACCCATCAGTTGCCCAAAACACACTTCAAAGAGGGTTAGGGGACCCTGGTTAATGGAGTAAGCTGTGGTGGAGCTGGGATCCCTGAAATTTGGGTGGAGGCCCCTTCTGTAAACAAAGTTCTTCTAGCCACAGAAGACAGATCTTGGATGTAACTCAATGTTCAAGCTTGACCTCTGGCTGGTATTTAATAGCTGTGGGGCATCCACTAATTGCACCATCCCATTGTTCCTTTGCTGCCCGAACTAGTTCACAGATGGTATTAAGCGGGTTGGTTGGCCACAGAATTGACAACGAAACACAAGGGAGGAGGCAATGTGTGTGACGTGTGTTGGATCCAAGTCTATGCGCAACTCTACAGACAACTGGTTTGGCTTCTTGGGCAATCATGACTCCACAAGTATCCTTCTTGTAGATGGAGAGAGACTGGAAACAATCCAGGCAGACAGACATTCCCAAGTGTGGTAGAAGTAGCTTCAACATGCATTTGTGGCATTCTGAGACAGCTAGGTTGGTTTTTTTTTGTTTTTTTTTTGTAGAACATTTGTATAGCAACCACTTCCACCATCCTGTGGCCTGGGGCATATGAACCTCAGGATGACTCCACCATAGATCCACAGCCAGCCCCCTTTCAAACATGCTTTGAAAGTGAACTGAGCCTGGGGATAACACAGCCCTTCTCTTTCCAGGAGAAGCTGAGCATACAGCATGCTCAGATACCCAAGTGACTGCCTTTTGTAGAAATTGTGATGGGACCCTTCCCATCCTGAGGGTTTTTTCATTTTGCTGTTTTTTTAACCTGAATACAGATGGATGTGAAGAGGTGATGTTGGGTGCCCATAGAAAGAGCTCTGAGTGCCACCTTTAGTTTCTGAGGCCAAGGAAAACAAACCTGTTCCCTCTTCAATATGACATCCTTTCAAATATTTAAACATTGCTATCATATCCCCTCTCAGTCTTCTTTTTGTAAGGCTAAACATTCTCAGTTCCCTAAGCCGTTCCTCATAAGACATTTCTTCAAGACCCTCAATCAATCTGGTAGCCCTTCTCTGCACCCGCTCGAGGTTGTCAACATCCTTTTTAAATCGAGGCACACAGAACTGGATACAGTACTCCAGCTGGGGTCTGACCAGAGCAGAATAGAGTGGTACGATCACTTCCCTTGATCTACACACTATGGTTCTGTTGATGCAACCAAGAATTGCATTGGGTTTCCTGGCTGCCACATCACACTGCTGATTCATGTTCAATTTGGGGTCCACCAAGACTCCCAGATCCCTTTCACAGGTCCTATTTTCCAGCCAGGTATCTCCCATCCTATATCTGTGCAATTTATTCTTTTTACCTAGATGTAGCACCCTAAATTTCCCTCTGTTGGAACCCATTCTGTTAGTTTTGGCCCAGCACTCTAATCTGTCAAGGTCATTTTGGATTTTCATCCTATCCTTTAAGGAATTAGCAACCCCTCCCAATTTGGTATCATCTGCAAATTTAATTAGCATACTCTCTATTCCTTTCTCCAAGTCATTAATAAAGATATTGAACAGCACTGAACCCAGAACAGAACCCTGGAGCACCCCACTGGTCACGTCTCTCCAAGCTGAAGAGAGGCCATGGGTGCGATTAGTCAACTAATTACAAATCCACCTAACAGTAGCACTATCTATCCCACTTTCTACTAACGTCTTAGTAAGAATACCATGGGGAACCTTATCAAAGGCCTTAATAAAGTCCAGATAAGCAATATCCATAGCATTCCCCTCATCCACCAGGCCTGTAATTCTATCAAAGAAAGAGATCAAATTAGTCTGGCATGACTTGTTTTTAAGAAACCTGTGTTGACTTCTTGTAATGATAGCATTGTTTGTTAAATAATTACATACTGCCTGTTTAATAATCTGCTGTAGGATCTTTCCAGGAATTGAAGTCAAGCTGACTGGGTGGTAATTATTTGGGTCCTCTCTTTCCCCCTTTTTGAAGTTGGGGACAATATTAGCCTTCCTCCAGTTGATGGGGACTTCCCCTGTTCTCCAGGACTTCTCAAAGATTATTGCCAATGGTTCAGAAATTACTTCTGCCAGTGCTTTTAATATCCTTGGGTGTAATTCATCTGGCCCAGGAGACTTAAATTCATTTAATGTTTCCAGGTGTTCCTGTACTAGCTCTCTACCTATTCTATGTTTCAATTCCCATCCTACCTCATCTACTCTTTGTCCCAGCAGATCTCTTTCTTCCTTTTTAGAGAAAACTGAGGCAAAGAAGGCGTTGAATAGTTCTGCCTTTTCCTTGTCTTCTGTTAGTAACTGGTCATCATCGCCACACAGAAAGCCTATCATTTCCTTATTTTTCTTTTTGCTGCGAACATAACTAAAGAAACTATTTTTACTGTCTTTAATTTCTCTGGCAAGTCTAAGTTCATTTTGCACTTTAGCTTTTTTTTTTTACCACCCCCCTGCATATATTAGCTGTTTGCTTATATTCCTCTTTGGTGCATTTCCCATTTTTCCATTTCTTGTATTTGTTTTTCTTTACAGTTAGCTGAGTTGAAAGTTCTTTAGTAAACCATTGCGGTTTCTTTAGACCTCTCCCAGTTTTTCTTCTTTTTGGAACAGTTTTAAATTGTGCCTTTAATATTTCACTTTTAAGGAACTCCCATCCATCTTGGACTCCCTTCTCTTTGAGTGTTTCGGTCCATGAAATCACAGCCAATAATTCCCTAAGTTTACAAAAATTGGCTTTCTTAAAGTCCAGGATGCTTGTCTGACTATGCTTAGTTTCACCTTCCAACTGTATACAAATTCCAGGAGGGGATGGTGACTTTTACCTAATGATCCCACCACTTTGTCCCCGTTTACGAGGTCCTCCTTATTGGTTAAGACCAGATCTAAAATGGCTGTGCCTCTTGTTCCTTCCTCTACCTTCTGGACCATGAGATTGTCTGCAAGGGCAGTAAAACAGCCCACTTTATAGAGAGGAAACTGGTCTTTGCTTGTCCATTTTGTGATGTAATTCTTCAGTTAAGCTAGTTGCTGATTACGTCTCAGATCCTAAGCCAGCCATAGCTGGACAGTGAAAGCACATAACATTTTTCATTTGAGTCTACTCTCAGCTGCCAAAGCAGTAAATGGGAATATCAGTCATTTCAGTTTTCATGCTAGGTGCTTCACTGATGTAATTTCATGAAAAAAATTGCTAGATATTAATTCACTGACACTCTCCCAATGTGGAGTGATGGGTGTGTGTGTTTGTGATTTCTATGATTCTTATGATTCCCGAAACTGTGAAACACTATTGCCGTGAATTCTGTTCTTTGTATGCATGTGTGTTTTAAATTACAGTAAAAATCTTCATGCATGGCTTTCTGTAAGCGATAAAGGAGATGGGATGGGATGGTGGTGGTGAAGCCAATGGACCAACAGACCTCTCTGCTAGAGAGCCATCAGCCTAACTCTTACCCAGAAAATTATGCAAGCTGGGGTCTACCTTTAGGAAAGAGCTTAAGAGAGGAGCTGAAAGCCCAGGAGGAGAAGGGAGCTACTGGAAATATTCAGACGACCACAGAGGGAGCATCAGGGGCTAAAGTAGAAGAAGCTGAGAAAGGGAAATGGTGGGAGATTTGAAGAAAGGGATTGGCCAGAAGGAGCAGGGACAAGTGAATAAGAAGGCATCAGTGACAGGAGAAGGGTGTGTGAGAGGCAGACTGAGAATCTTACCCCCTGGTTAGGAATGGATTTGGATGGAGATGGAGATTTGGATGGGTGGTTATGGAAGTCCAGACTGGAAGAGGAAGGCCATGAAGTGACACTGATGTTTCCATCCTCATCACCTTCACCCCTTTTGAACTTGGACATTGACCCCCAGTTGGGACTAAGTTTGCCAGCAGGCTCATTACATACATTTGTTAATAACCCATTTTGACACCTGCTAACCATGTAGAAAAGCCTTTGCCAACCATTGATACTTCCATTTTTTTGGATCCACCAATAATTAAAAAAAAACAATTAAATAAAAAGACTTTTTATTGAATCCATGTGTTACATCAGTCAGGCTAAAAGATGAACCCTCACAATGCTATACCTATTAATGCCACTCATATGTGTTTCAGTCACCTTTGTCTCCACTCCACCATAGACAAAAATGGTTGTATGAACGTTTGCATAAATTCTATACTCGGAAATTATGACTCTTCAAAGCTCAGTGCCTGAATGACAAAGAATACCAGCCCTACAATGAGTGATTCAAACTAATTAGGTGGCACCTCTCTTGAGTCAGATGCATAGTTTTATAATGTGCAGGACGCAAGCCACCGATAAGTCACAACTAGAGTAGGCCCACTGAATCTGTGGAGATTTAGTGAGTCAACTTCTCCGTGGGTTCCATGGATCAATAGACCTACCAGAAATAGATTTGCTAAACTCTGCTTAGCAGGGGCAACGGTGAGGTTTCTGTTTAGTTTCTACAAATGTGAGGCATTGTTTTGTGTCACCAAGAGAGAGGTTTAGTAAACAGCAGCTGTGGAGGGACAATAAGACTGAAGCAGCAAGTGAAAAGCAGCAGATTGTTTAGATTTGGAAAGAATAGGCAGCATTTTCACTACAGCAATAAATAAAATTGTGGACTGTGAGACCCTTTCTATTATTTATTCTTACTTCTTATCACACAAGTAGTAGATAAGAAATAGGGATGGCTGTAAGAGTTCAAAAGTGAAAAAAGAAAAGATACTGAAGCACGCAGATGAATCTCTTCACACCACCTAAAACTGGATTCCCAACGAACTTTATTTTACTCCACAGCAGATTTATAGCAGGCTCACCCATCCCCAGTCAGGAATGAGAACTTTGCTCTGATAGTGATCATTGCCTTACACAAAAGCAGAACATTGCTCTAAGCAAAGTTTACAAAGTTAACTTTCGTGGACTACTGTAAGACTCTCATGGTGGCTGGAAGATCCTGCAGAACTTCAATTCAAAAAAAAAAGTATATTTTGTATATTTTGGGTGGGCTTCAACTATCAAGTGGTTTGTTCTGCTGCTTTTATATGTTGAAGAGCATCATTAGGACCTTTAGCATATAACAGCATATGTGCATTGCTCTTCTCCCAAGACTGGAATCAAAAGTATAGGTTTGGGGACTTCTGTATGAGCTTTTTGTATTGCTCTACCCACAGTATATTGGTGAAAATCCTGATGAAGACTAATTTAGGTCAAAAGCTAGTTTTTATTATTTTAGTAGCCTAATAAAGGTGTATCCTGAGAATCTATTGGTTCTTCTGAAAGAAATGAGATGTGTCTCAGCATTTGATTGTCCTGATGCACAAGAACGTAGACAGAATGGTTTCCTGAAGGCAATGATGTCAGACAAAGGAGTATTTTATTCCCTTATCTGTTCAATCTCTATGCAGGACATATCACATGGAAAGCTAGCCTAGGAGTGAAAATTTGTGTCTTTCACCAATAATTTAAGATAGGCAGATGATACCATCTAACTGGCAGAACGCAGTAACTGACTTGGGACAACTGTGAGGGAAAGTGAAAGAAGATAGTGCCAAAGCAGAACTGCAGTTCAACCTGGAGACAAAGATCATGGCCACAGAAGAGCCACACAGCTTAACACTGATAATGAAGAAATTGAAGCAGCTCCATATTTCATATTCCTTGGTTCAAGTATCGCTTCAAAGGGACACTGCAGCCAGGGAAGAAGCCGGCTTAGGAAGGGCAACAATGTAGGAATTAGAAAAGATCATTAAGTGTACAGATGTGTCACAGGAGACCAAGGCCAATATCATCCACACTCTTCTGTTTCTGATTACCCCATGCATGGGTGTGAAAGCTGAATCATGAAGAAAGCTGTCAGGAAAAAAATTAAACAGAGGTAGACCAATATCAGTCAGCAGACTGAAAAGATCTACAAAAAATTTAATGAGTTTAGCTTCCAAGCATAACGTATAGCAGCTTTTGGCATTTATATCCACCATGCCATTTTCAGGATATCAGAAATGACAATTACTAACATATCACGTTAGATATAGCAGAACATTCAGGTGGACCAGTTTGTTCAATTAACTTACTGTTGATCTTATGCAATTAATTACAGACCGCCACGATTCACTAATTTTTTGCCCATCCTACCAGTTCATCACATTCTCCCTCAAGCATATCTCTAAAGACTCCCAGCCTTAAATTCCACGAGTGAGATTGGAACAGCTTTTTGTTTTTGTTTTATTAAAGCATAAGCTATGCCCAGTTTCCCAGCCCTGTTTAGCTAACACAGACTTTTCTTCATGGGCTAATCTAAGGTCACGCTGATGTTCTCTACATCGAATCTCAGTGCTTCTTCCCATCTGTCTAACGTAACTAAAACCACAAGAACATGGGATCTTATAAACACCTGGCACTTTTAAACCCAAACTATCCTTTACAGCAGGGGTGTCCAAACTTCAGCCCTCCAGATGTTTTGGACCACAACTCCCAGAATTCCGAGCTGGTATTGCCAATGACAAAGGACTGTGGGAGTTGTGGTCCAAAACATCTGGAGGGCCAAAGTTTGTACACCACCGCTTTACAGACTGCATGCCTTGATTAATCTTGGGGTGGGGTGGGGTGGAATTGATTGACATGAAATGTGCTGCTGAAGGAGAGCTTTATGGAGCTCCTGGCTTGCTGACTACCTGAAAGACAAAACAAATAGGTCCTGGCCTGAACTAATAGAGGAAAAAATGTTGAAACTGAGTCTGTCTTGCTTTAGGCATATCATGAGCAGGCAGGATTCTCTGGAAAAGACAAGGATGCTGGGGAAAGTACATGGTAGAATGAAAAGAGGAGGACAGGATACAAGAGAGAATGACTTCCTAAAGGAACCACAAGCTCGGTTTTACAAAAGCTAAGCAGGGCTGCTGAAGTTAGGAAATACTGGAGATCCCTCCTTCACAGGATGAGAATAGGTTGGAAGTGACTTGATGTAAAATAAATAAAGATGTTACCAGCTCTTGTGTTTTTTTGTTTTTTTGTTTGTTTTTAAATTGTAAATGTGGTTTTAAAACAGGTCAGATCTAAATCCTATTTGCATTTCCTGCTCATCCATGAGCAGTGTCAGCTCAGAACCTTCTCAATGAATGTGAAAATCAATTAAAATCCTCTCCTAATACTGAAGGGAGACTAGACTGCCAGATGACTCTAACATCAAATGATGGGCAGTAGTAGATTACATCCAGGACTGACATGGTGGAAGCCCCAAGACTTTTGGATTAGCAGATAAAGATGTTCCCACCCTACAAGTCCAGAAGGCAGTTTTTGGGGAGAAGAATTTGAAGCATCCACAAGGACACATTCTTAAATAGGCATTGTTTGTATGAGGCATTGATAATTCCTTCTGTTCACAGAGGTCTATGCAAGTATGTTCCGTCTTGCTTATACTCCCTGCTTTTGTCACAATTAAGTTAATAAACATGATTGAAACACAGCAGACAATGATTTAAAAACCAACAAAACAATGATTTATTGGTTATTTATTAAAAACAGGAGGCTGGTACATCGCGCAGGACTCTCCTGGAGTCACCAACGAGCAGGTACAACACCCTACCAACACTCTGATTTCAAAATAAAAAGATTTCCTTTTTTGTTCAGCCCAGCTGAATATTAATAACAACAATCATCATTGGTTTTGAAAATGCCCAGTGCTTCCTGACACGAACACACAAACTTTATGAATGTTATGAAAAAAATAGATACCTATGTACATTAGATATATATATATATGTACACTAACTTACATATTTCACATAAATTAAGAGTTAAAAGGCTTCCATATTTTCCAAGAAGAACGCTTTTAGCTACATACATACAGATAAGTTAGCTCTTAGTCAAGCTAAGAGCTCCCAAGCTTTTCTTTCCAAAACAGTGTGACATACACAATGTTCTCAGCCTTTTTTTTTTGGTGCCACTTAATTTTTGCCTTTTTAAACAGGAGTGTCAGCTAGTAACTACTGTGCCGCTGGATGGGAAGCAACATGTCCAACTTCCTCTCCAGAACAGATATCATCAGGACTATCATTCTCTCAGTACTCTGTGGGCGGTACTATGGCAAATCCAAGTCTCCTGTGCCCAGTTGGCCAAAGCATTCACTGTGAATCACCAGACCGTTTGATGTCCTGTGAATGGCCCTCTGGGACAAAGCAAACACCAAGAACAGCCTGTTCCTTTTGCCTCAGCGAGCTCCGTGCAGGGCCTCAGACAGCCAAAGGCATTGTAAATCCCATTCTGACTTGACAGCAGCCAGAATCCAATCATGAGAAAGTCGTAATGGTTCACAATAACCTACTTGAGCCAAAATATCAGCTGTAATTACCTGAAAAGCCAGCGGGAAGCCAGCACACAAGCCTTGCCCCACAAAGGGCTGGGGTCTTAATATACACTGCTTGAGAGTTCATCTTAAGGGCTCAGAGCCCAAATCAGTCAGTGCATTGTGCTCAGAAGAATGGGCCCAAGTCCAGGTCCATAGGTCACTCTCCAGGTTCCTTAGCTTTTCCTGTCTTGCACCTCGTCTTCCTTCCATCCACTGGAGTTCTTCCCAAACTTGTATACAAGCCGCCGCCCATCCACTCGTTCCAAGATCTCCCGTTTGTAATAATACCTGAGGAGAGGAAAGACAGAATAAGAGCCATATGAAAGTCATTCCCAGGAGACACCCAAAATAAAAATAAAAATAAAGAACTAGGAGTTTGGGATTGTGTTCATTGCAAGAACAGATGAATTATAGGCATAATTATGTGATCAAATACAGACTGGAGATCAAGAAGAGTCTTCAGATGCTCAGCTAATCTTCATTTATAACAGATTTCTATCTGATGAAGAACATTTTAGGTTTAATTTATCCATTACTAACCCACCAAGTTTCATAGTTCAGAAGGGATCCAAACCCCAGACTTCCATAACAAAGTAACATGACTGCATGAAGGACTGGAGATGCTGGGTAAGAGTATTGTCAAGATATTCAATAACAGATCCACGTGTGCTGCACGGCCTGTCCTGCATCCAGTTTGTTGGCCAGTTACAGTCATGTGCTTCTAGAAAAGGGATGGGTAATTATGTGTGTCATGGGCTTCATGTGGTCCCCCCAGGAGTATTTTTGAGGCAAAAGATGTATCTTTGGGCAAACCAAAAGCAGTGTTTTGTACTCTGAGGTCCTGTAAGCCCTATCCCCTTCCATACAAAAAGGTCCAAACAGAAACCATAAGGACCCCTCTGGGCACTTCTTGACTGATATCGTTAATTATTTTTGAGACTTTTGGGACAAGGAAGCAACTTCTAAGTCTAATGTGGACAATGGTGGGGTCTGGAGGACGCCTCCCCCCCATCCCAGTGACATTGTAGAGGATACATTTTGTCTTTCAAACCCCCAAAAAAATGTTTGACCTCCAGGAACTGTGAAGTAAATGTGATACAGTATTTCGGTGCCAGGCAAAACCTATACATCAGGGGTGTCCAAACATTTTGCAAGGAGGGCCAGATTTGGTGAGGTGAAAATGTATGGGGGCTGACCATTCAGCTGCATTTGGCCCCTGGGATGGACTTTGGACAAGTCTCTATAACATGCAAGGAGATGGGGAGGATGCTGGAGTAACAGAGCCAGGGGACGGGCAGACTGGGCAGGTGGCTGGGGGGGTGAGGTGGACAGAGGCAGGGAGGGCAGGCAAACCATAAAACTGCAAGCTCACATCTCTATCCGGTATGGGGAGGGGCCAGCTAGTGGGGATGAGTGACAAGTTGAGCCAGTGGGGAGAAAAAGCCACGGGCCGCTCAAAATTTGAAAATGGACCTCATTTGGCCCTCCGGGCTGACTTTGAACATGCCTGTTATTCATCTTCCCAGACCTTTTCAGATTACATTGAATCCTACTTGACGTTTTTAGGCTGCATGTAATTTATTTTTAAAACAACAATCTTGATATTGAATTTTTGCTACTTTTAAAGTGTGTGTGTGTGTGTGTGTGTGTGTGTGTGTGTGTGTGTGTGTGTGTGTGTGTGTGTGTGTGTGTGTGTGTGTGTGTGTTTGCTTTTAATTTTTTGCTTTTACTAGCAGGATTTTTTTATGTAACCTGCCCAGGGATTTCAAATTATTTCTTTAATGGTCTGATCGGGATACCAATACATACCTCATGGCCCGGCTTAGTTTCTCATAGGTCATGCTGCTGTTCTTTTTCTTTTGCCCCCAGAGCTGGGCCACTGCCTCTGAGCGCAGGAATTTGAAGATCCCTTCTTGACGGTCCTCCCATTTCAGCAAACCCTCATTCATCTCTGGGTGGATCAGGATGTCCCGGATGAATTCCCATAGGTGGATGCCTCTTGGAGCTAGTTTGGGGAAAGAAGGATGCCAAGTTATTCAACAATGTAGATCAGGGGTGAAGAAATTTGAGACTGAGAAACCTACATTGTGGAGCCGCCGCCCCCCGCCCAAAAAATCCAATATGCATCACCCACATCCCAGCATAGAAGAACTAACTCATTAGAAGGAAATGAATTTGTTTTGAGTACTGCAGCACAACAGAGCTCATCATCCTACCAAAATAAAAATCCACTTGTTGACCAACATAATTTTATAAGGAAGGAATCCTTTTCCTGCTGCTATTGTGAAAAGACTGGGATTCATGAATCTTTGCTGATCTACTTGCAAACCACCCAGAAAACTACCAGTAGATCCAGATCTCCTTTGCTCATATCTTGGCTGCATCCACAAGCAAAAAGAAGTCTTTTGCCTTTGATTCCAAGGGAATGCCAAGATGGGGCATATAGGTTTTCATGGCGGGTGATAGCACAGGCAACATGTGTGTCAGAGCAGGCTCTACATCTCACAGAGTGTTGAAGAAATACTTGAGTTGGGGCTCCACAGCTTTGAATCCAATGGACTTTCTATGTGGAGAGGGAGAGGACAGTGTAACAGGCATGGCTTTGATGGGTGCCACCCTTTTCAGGAATTAACGGCTAGGGATTTCTGGAAGCTGTAGCCAAATTGTTACTCTTTCTAAACTATAATTTGAATGGCATGCAGGCGCTGCTGCTCTTCTTGTGTGCTGGACTACCACACCCTCATGGCCAAATGTGTGGCTGGCTGGGGTGATAGCTATATCATCCAACCCACCAGGAGGGCACCATGTAGGGAAAGAGGCTGGCAATGCGAAATCTACGTACAGTGCTTGCTCTTTTTGGTCTCCAAGCAGTCTCTGTTGTCTTTGCTGACCTTCCTGGGCCGTCCCCTTTTCCGCTTCTTGAGATCTTCTTTCTTACATTCTGTATCACCATCTGCAGAAACAGAAACGGAAGGAGGAGGCAATTAACATCCAGGTGCTAGCAGAGCACTTATCACATCCTTCCAACTAGCAACTCTCAAATCCAAAGTTTTTTTCCAGCTGCGGGTGGGTGGGGTGGGGGCAGGAATACTTGAGAATAGAATTCTTTTCTTACTCAGTGTATACTTATTCATTTCTATGCTTAAACTCATTTGTTGTTAGATAATACCTAACTAGATAATACCTAAGTAATCACAATGTTTCAGTTGTAAAGCAAAATGTCAGAGGAGCTTGCTTTGAGAGTGGGCTTGCACAACCCAGTTCACCCTGGATGAAAGGGACTACAACAACCATCATTCCTAGCCAGTGTGGCCAATCTGGCTGGATGTGCTGGTTGTTAGTATGCAATAAATTCCAAGAAGGTATCCAGCCATATGTAGCCACTCTAGGGTAAGAATCTTCTACTCTCTCTCTCTCTCTCTCTCCCTCTCCCTCTCTCTCTCTCTCTCTCTCTCTCTCACACACACACACACACACACACACACACACACACACACACACACACACACACACACACACACATCTCCAGCAACAAAACCACAAACCCTTTTGTGTGTAAGAGAAAAGAAGACTGGGAGTGATTCTGAGTGGGCAAACATGCAATTATATGTAACTTATAAAGGTAAAAGGTAAAGGTCCCCCCTGCACATGCATGCTAGTCATGTCTGACTCTAGGGGTGGTGCCGTATTAAGGCCAAAGAGCCAGTGTTGTGCAAGTCCATGGCCACGTGGCTGGCATGACTGCAAGGAAACACTGTTTTATCTTCCCGTTTTTCATGGCGGTACCTATTTATCTACTTGCATTTACATGCTTTCGAACTGCTAGGTTGGCAGGAGCTGGGGTTAGCAGAGGGAGCTCGCTCCGCTGCATGACACCCAGGATTCAAACAGCCGAGCTGCTGACTTTGCAGCCAACAGTTTTCAGAGCCTTAGTCCACTGAGCTACCACACCTCTATGTAACTTATAGTTTGATCCAAAAAATATACACAAACAGTTGATTTCCAGGGTGGACAGAGAAGTAGATGGCAACCCCTCCATCCCAAGGCAGGATGTATAAAGCTAAGTGCCAGCCAAGTTATTTTGGCAGCTGAGGTAAAAGGCCCCATAACCACGTCTCCTCAAGCCTGACACTAAACATACACTAATGACAAAAGTGCCCCTTCCGGACACTGACAGCTACTGCCTAAAGTAGTTGCCTCACTCTGCCTAATGGCAGAACCATCGTCAAGATGGGCTAGTTTAGAAAAACGGAAGCTGGGCCTGTGGCCACAGGAAGTTGGCCTCGGACATTACAGAAATGTTGCTATTTGTCAGCTAAATCAAGCTGTTGGCCTCAACTATAATAAACTCACTGAATCAATGAGATTTACACCACTAATGTTGGTTTAACAAGTGTGTGCTCTTGCTGGAGCCAACAGTTGGGTTCAGCCCCTATGTTTTTAATTGATTTTTAATTTTTATGCCACTCTTTTATTCACTTGGAATCCAAAGAGTATCTAGTTCACATTACAAAAAGATTCAAAAATATGAAACAAAAGAGATCAAAACTTAATCTACTACCAATCAATATAATGTAACACATGGCCCACAGAAGGAATGTGGTGTGTGTGTGTGTGTGTGTGTGTGTGTGTGTGTGTGTGTGTGTGTGAGAGAGAGTGAGAGAGAGAGAGAGAGAGAGAGAGAGAGAGAGAGAGTCAGTGTGTGTGTGTTTTCTAGCAATTCTTTGGACACACATGCTACAAACAGGCTGGCACAAGGTGTTTTTGAAATAACCAGTCTTCCCTCTGAGACCGTCCCCCACCCACATTTCTTACCACAAGAAAAGGGGGAGTGTTTTATGTCTGTAGAATCAAGATCCAGGTCACTTCCACCGGAGTCCTGAGACTGAGGGCTCTGAGACATCGTCCCTGAGGAGAAAGAAATGCAAAATTAAACTGCAACTTCTACAGAACAGCTCTGATGCCAGGAGGCCTCAAAATGTACCAAGGCAGACACCAGTCAGTGATTCTTGTTAAGAGGAGGTGCATGCAGTTTTGGATTTGGGGTTCTTGTGCTAGGATTATGCTTCTAGGATTAAGCTTTTCTTGCTTTTTGGATATAGGCAAGAAGCTCATTATACCCCAAAGGAGGAAGGCAGCTGGTCCCATGAGGCCAATGCATGGGGCACTGTGTCTGTTGACACCAGGGTGTTCACCATGCTAGAGGCTGGCGGAAGCAGACAACACAGGCAAGAAGGGGGGAATCCTACCTGCAAAAGACACAGAGCTGTCTGGTGACATGGCCCCAGAGATGTAGCCAAGGTCAGGTTGCGGGAAAAGGTTGGCAAACTTCAGCTCACACAGGTTATCCTCACTGCACGAGTTGCCCAGCTCTGGAACAACAAAGAAAGAAAGAAGCTGAAGATTACATAAGTCGCCACAAAAACCCACCAACACACACATCACAGCAATAACCACAACAAGCTTGAACAGCCAAACCATCCCACCTCTCTCACCTAAAGAGCTGGAGTCCAGGAGAGCCTCTTGGGAAACATCTTGGCTTTTCAGTACAGACATGATCCAGCTGAGTTCATCAGAGACAGAGGCTAAAAAGGTGGAGGAGGAAAGGTATTCCCTGTGAGTTGAAAGGACAAGTACTACAGGGACAGGCTCTGTGGCCCTCGTTCCTGATGCAGAAAGATGCCCAAAGCTGCACCCTCAACCCATGGGGTTCTGGGGTCATTTGGACAATAGAAGAGCACTCGTTTACTGGATGTAGGAGCCACATATTTCAGACTGTTCCTTATAGTTAAGTTCCTTGGGCCTTGTGATGCTCTCCTGAGTTTCAGTGGCTCTCTTTTTTCGTGTGAAACACTGACTGTACATGTGATAGCGTAGGAAGTAAATTCCCCACATCTAGCCCTGGCATTAAAGAAGTGATTAAGAAAGTATCTCTCTCTCCCTCCCTCCCTCTGTTTAGATGGCATTTAAAAATGAGAAACAATTCTCTTCTTAAGTCTATGATTCCTAGAATCCCACAACCATCATGGCAGTGGCAATGGATTTCTGAGAGCCACTGTCGAAACTGGAAGAGAAAGGTTCGATGTTGTTGGTGGCATTGAGAGGCACAAGAGTGCACCCAGTCGGGAAAAGGTTGCCACCTCCCTGCTGCCCACGGTGCATTCCCATGGCTGTCTCTTCTGAGGGGTTCTGGGCTTCTTCCTGAAGCATATCTAAGCAGCTTTAGCTCTGGGAGAACCAATTTAGTTCTCTCAGCTCTTGAATATCTGCTGAGCAGTTGGGTGGTGGCCATGGCAGCAGGGCACCGACACTTACTGATCTCATGCAAGCGGTCATAGAGCTCATCTCCCAGGGACCCAAAAATGATTCCCAGCTGGTCCCGTGAGTATTGGCAAAGCGTGTAGCCGTCCATGTTGCAGCAGGAGAAATCTATGGCGCTGGCATCATATTTGTTCTTCTCCACGTGGTAGCTGATCCACTCCAGCACTTGAGACTTGCTCCAGCAGTGAGGCATCTCTCCATACCATGTTGGTTTCCCTGTAGAGGAAAGGTGGGAGAACAAGGAGAGGGGGGGGGAGTGGGTTTGATTGAGCAGGTGCCACACTAGATACTGCTTTGCCAGTCCTAACCCAGCCCTGGAACATTCTGCTACCCAAACAGCACAGGGTGTGGCCGGATTACTTACGCACAGGATTTATCTTACTTAGTCACTGCGGCTGGGTTAACATGTACACCTGTCACCTGTTCCCTTATCTTCAAACATGCCCCTCCCCACTGGGGTGAGGTCATTTAGAACAGCCGCTTCTCAGCTTCCCAGCTCAACCAGTCATAACTACATTAGAGCAGGGTCTGACTGACTTCAAGCTTACTGGAACTACTTCGGGGTTTATGCTTGTTTCTTTTTAATCTAGAATTGAGACCCACCATTCACAGCCTATTGCAGAAGGCCTGTGCTTTCGAATAGCAGAAGTCATCAAGTCAGAACTTATTTCTAGTGATCCTAACAGGGCTACCCGAATAAGTAAGATATTTAGAAAATAGTTTTGCCAGTTCCTCACCCTCTCCAGTGAGTTTCCACGTCTAAGCAGATATGTGAAAACTCACATATCCTGAATCCTGTGGAACCCTATGAGATCTAGCGGATAGAATGATGGGCTAGGACTTAGAAGACCTGGGCTTGATTCTTCAGTTCTGGCCCAGAAACTCAAGTTGTGGGTAATGGAACTGATCTGATCACTCATTAAATACTTCACTTACCTCAGGAACTATATTATGGCTGCTCTAAGTCAGTTCTGACTTGATGGCACAACCACCTAGCCCATCACTCTATTCAACATCCACCACATCTACTCCAGAAGTATAGTAATAATAATGTGCTGTCAGACCATTTCTGATTTGAGTGACCACTTCCAGGGTTTTCCAGGTAGTAAGTACTCAGTCAGAAGTGTTTTACCCTCCCCTCTTTCTGGCGGCGTTCTTACAGCAGCAGGACTGCAGTGCTATTCATTAAAAAGATCCTAGCAGTATGCCTTTTGAGAATTAGCACGTCAGTCCTACTGTAGGAAGGAAAGCCATCCAGGACAAATGTTTCAAATGTTCCTGTAGAATAGTAGGTGTCTTTGTTTCCTTTCCCTCTTCTTATGCAGCTCAAACCCTTTTGCAATTCTCAAGCAGGGGTACCTACCAGTTGTCTCCATTGCTGTGTGTGTATTGTTAGACACGGTGAGAGAAGTGTTGTCATCATCTACCAGGTGGGTCAGTAGGTCTGGGTCAGGGGGTGTTTCCTCTTGCTGGTAGATGGCGCTGATGTAGTTTGAGAAGAGGTTGCTGATTTCACAGGATCCCGCCATGGAACTTTCTGCCACAAAATTAAATGGTGTTAAGATTCAGGGAGGATCCATCCAGGTCAACCAGCAAGAAATTGCTGCCACATGCGTAATCATTGCCATAGCTTGCACAGATTAAATGCAACTCTTTTCCTTCATCTTTGCCATCTCTCTGAGCATTCAGGCCTGCAAGAGGCTTGCCAGAGTACCTCCTGCTGCTCATTCACATTCTCAGATGTCTTTCTTTCTAGTCCATTGTGGCTGGGATCTGGTCAGACAGGCCAGCATCAAAGATAAATCCCAAAACACAGATCAAGAGCCTTAGCTAGTCAAGGAAGCCTCAGAACAACAAATCAACCTATATATTCCATTTGCATCAAAAAGTTAATTTATTAATTGCTTATATTTTTATTCTACCTTTCCATCCAAGAGGCTGAGTCAACCCCCCTGTTTTAGTCACATAATAAGCCTTTGTGGGATGTTTTGGCTGAGACGTTGACTGATGAGTTAGCCCGATGAGATTTGTGGAACAGCAGAGACCTGTACCCAGGTTTCCACTCGCATTGTCCAATACTAAGCACTACTTTAACACCTACATTTCCCTCAATGTGGCCAATAAACAGGAAAGGTATATGGAAAAACCCAAAGAAGTAGTAGACAAAAAGTAAAAGACTTCCAAACAGCCCTGCTGAACAAGTTTCAATACAGATTGAGTCCTAGTCACATAATTTTTTTTTACATCTTATACAAGTTGCTTTTCAACTACGGATCCCAGAAGCCACTAGCTAGCATGGGAAATATAGTCCAAAATGTTGTTTTCCCAAGCTCTGCTTTTCATTTAATTTTTTTCAAAAACATTTCTTGTAAATGGCCCTTCCCTTTCTTGATATGGGTCACAAGGTCAACACAGACTCTCCTTAGACGTTTCAACACCCAAACATTGGAGACATTGTGTAGCCCAATGAGTTCCAGCAAGCCTGCCTTGCCAAACCCCCAGTCTGCGCTTCAGGCTATTGGAGAGAAGATCGTGCTTGCTCAATGGTATCCTCTGGAAACAGTTGTCTCCTGATTCAGGCTGACCTCGCCCACTTGCTTAGCCATTATCATTCATCACTGACAATGCCTAATCCTTCTGCTGACTTGAATCTTGCCTATGGCTTGACAAATCCTCAGGGCAGAACAGCCCAGCAGCTTTGGCATAGGGAAGGGTCAGCTGCAATCCCGTGAAACAGTGTTTAGTCTTAAAACAACAACAACAGCTACAACTTAAGAACAACAGAAAAACTACTGGGTAAAATCGATGAAGGGGCAGGTAGGGGCTCCAACTTGCCCCTTGTGCTGCTTCCAGGGATAACCAGTCAGATGCATTTGGAAGCTCAGAAACAGAATATGAACGGAATAGTCAACCGTCCCTAAAGAACTCTAGGTAAAAGCAAAATACAAATGAAAAATGAAAAAAGACAAAACCGTAGCGGCACCTTTAAAACTAACTTTTATATTTTTGTGGGAAGGTTTGGTGGACTCATCTTTAAGGTGCCACCACGTTCTTGTCTTTCTTCCCCCACTTTTTTCACTTTTTTGCTTTTATCTAAATGTTTGCAAAGACTAACAACTCCCCTAAAGAGAGTTAGGGGGTTGGGGGTGGGGGGTGGGAATCAGAGAGCCTGCTTGCATTTTGTCAGCAAATAACCAGCTCACAGAAAGGTATTGTACAATCCATTTGAATAACAAAAACTATTGCTGGGGAAATTCCTTTCTCTCTCTCACTATAATTCCCAGAATCTCCTGGCCACCATTCTTGCAAGGGAAACCTAGGAATCCTAGTCAAAAAGGAACTTTTTCCAAGTTCTTATAAGATCCGAGCAAAACCCTGGATGGGGCCCAGCTACGTCACATCCATCCCCTTCCTTCCAACCTCTCCTTTCTTTTACCTACCAGCCAGGTGTTCCCACAGCAGGAGCCGTTGAGCAAAGGCCGCAGCAGGTAATCCACTCAAGAGAAGGCTAGGAGTCAGGCAGAGTTCCAGAGGCCACTCAGCTTCTACTCACCTGTATGCCCTGGTATTTGTGTGATTGTGTCTGGCCCAGCCCCTCCCCGTCCACTGTCCCTTTATAGGGCAGCTCTCCTCTCCCCGTAACATGATCTCAACCTCTAGGGGAATTCCAAACACAGGTACTCAGCTCCTGCCTGGGGAATTTGCATAATATGTGCCACCTGGGCCGGTGCCAGCCTACCTACCTTGCCGGGAAATGTAGGCTGGCCGTTTAATCATTACCTGGTGAGAGCTGGCAGGGCCCATGCCAGTTTCATCCAGGGGAGCGTTGTCCCTCCTCACCTTGACAGCCACCCCTACCTCACCCCTGCACCTTTCCTATCGCTGGGGCTTTGTTTGCTCATGAAAGCAGATAAAAGCAACCTCCCCTGCCAGGAATAGAGCTATATAAATGGACGTGATGGGGCGATGGCCACCTGCTCTCTCTCTCTCTCTCTCTCTCTCTTGGAAAGGATACAAGGGATGGGAGGGAGAGGTGGGCCAGTCCGATGGGGCGAGCTTTGAGACTCACAAGCAATCAGAAACAACAGTAACCAATCAATAAGCCATTCACACATCTGATGAGTTATGAGAGTATGCCAGTGGGCATTTTAAGGTGCTGCTTTGGCTGCAATCCATAGTCCCCCAACTCAGAAAAAGTGAGTCGCACCTAAAGTTGCAACCCTATATCCACATTGAACAAATCCAGTTGAAGTGAATGGGAGGTTTTTCTCCCTCCCCCCTTTTTTGTAGACTTGTCAGAACTTGTGGGGGAAGAGATCATTTCTTCTCTTCCTCCTCCTCCTATTACAATTCATAGAACCTCCCAGTCAGCATGGACCAGTGGTGGTGCTGCCACGGAATTTCTGGGAACTGGTCCAAGAGGTGAACTTATCCAAACTAGGATTTGGGCAGGATTGTGCTAAGAGTCCCTTGGGAATAAGTAGAATTTTAGTTAGCTGCAACCTAGTCCTATAGCAAGCTGCCTAGATGCCCTAAGCACATCTGGGTTGGCCCTGGTTAAAGTGTTCTGCTTATATACCTCCCCATACCACTACAAGTCGTCTCTGGGCGGTTTACAATTTTAATTACAGTGTGCAGGCTACACATTGCCCCCCCCCCAGCAAGCTGGGTACTCATTTTACCGACCTCGGAAGGATGGAAGGCTGAGTGAACCTTGAGCCTGCTACCAGGGATTGAACCCAGGTCGTGAGCACAGTTTTACCTGCAGTACAGGCATTTAACCACTGTGCCATGAGGTACTTTGATGGGCAACCACCAGGGAATACCAGGTGCTGTGGGAGCCTGGAGTAGGAACTGGCAAAAAAACAGACCCTCCTCCTGCCTATGTTTACACCTTGGTGACTCCACATGAAGCCAAATGGAGTGACTCCCAGACAAATATATATGCAGGATTTCCCAGTATTTCTCTTTGGCAGAAACAGAGTAGGATGTGCTCCACCAATCTGGTGGCTTCCAGTTGGGATTAATTCCGTCGGTATCATTCCTGGCTCATTGTGCAATGCTGTTGCATGTCTTTCTCTCACTCCCATAACAAAAAGTCATTTTCAACAAAGAAAAGGAGGACAGTACTTCTGGATGGAAGGAGGATAATTCAAGAGAGATGGCTCTATTTTGTGAAAACCCGACAAATATGTCCATGCTCCCCCAAACACCTGATAAACTCATTACAGCAAGTCATTTCATGAACTATAACTCAGTCCATCACAAATGCCATCCAAAAATTCAGAACGCGGACAAAGTTTCATTTTGGCCCACATCTCTGTTACAGTCACTGTCTGTCTTCTTTGCTGGCTGGGGGATGCTGGGAACTGTAGTCCAAAAAAGTAGCTTTCCCAGTTTCTGTGTCAAGAAGTGTACATTCAGTAGACTGTTGGCCCCCAACTACGCTCTAGTAAATGTATACATCATTAAGGTTCGAGAGGACGCTTTTATTTTTGCTGCACCATCTAACACACACACCTACTTGATATTGTACTTTTTTCTTTCATTTATAGCCAATGCAAAATGTTTTACTGTGCTGCTTTGAGAATGATCTGATTAATTTTGGCATCAGTGAATAGGGACTGGGTGCAGACTACCCCTCTGAGTAGCATATGAAGGGAGTGCCTTTGTGTTTTGCAGCATCATTGGCTGACCACGATTAGAAACAGGATGCTGGGTTGGAAGAACTTGTGGTCTGATCTCTGGCAGCCCATCCTGCGTTCTTTCTTGCAGAAATACCAGTGCTGGGAGGAGGCTGTATTTCCCTTTATCTTCCACCCCCCACTTCCCATTTCCACAGGCCAGGCAGTGGGCTGTTTTCAAATGTACCCTTTTAAAAATAACATGGGTTACATTCCTGATTGATGTTGTCACTAGAAGCTGGAAAGCAGGAGAGAGTCTTTATAGACCAAATGAACGGTGCATTCTAGTCACTGTAAGACTTTAAGGTTTGCATTTGATTTGACCAACAGGCAACCGAATGGTGGAACGGGGAGAGAAAGGCTTTGAGCATCGCTGGTGAAAACATCTCGAGTTCCCTGAGTCCCAATAGGACTCATTCTCTCTGCACTTGGCGCTGCCTTACTGGTATGTGTTCAGGAGGAGGAGTATCTGTGTTAAGAGTGTTAGGAGCTCTGCAGAGCTCCCCTCTTTCTGTATCCGCTCACAGGTGGCTGGACTCTTTGTTCTCAGCAGTCCTTTGGAAATTCAAACAGCCCATCAGTAACCTGCTTAGCTGGCTGGGCCACTGGCAGTGTACCTGTCACACCCTATTGACGTCAAACTCTGAGAGAATGGCATTTCTAAGAATGTTGCTTGGCATAGGGGTTGCCCCCATATGCCACTTTAGGAAGTATTTGGTCCAGAGCTGGCTGATTCTCCCTCCTGAGTCAGGCATCTCTCCTGGCAATGGCCATCATGGCAATATCTACCTCTTTTGTTCATTTATCTCTTTCCTTCTGTTGTGGTTTAGCTATCTCTGGTTGTGGAGCAAGAGGTTGGGGAATTTGATCCCCTATTGGGCCTCCCTGGGAGAAGAGCCAGCCAACAATGGCCTTCAGCAAGCGACACACTCCCAGGATGTCCCCAGAAGAAGGGAATTGTAAACAACTTCAGTAAATCACATCAGAAATGACTTGATGGTACCTAATGATTATATATTTCATCCACTAAGGACATAGTGGTATAAGTAGGTATTGCCCTCCCCATCTTCTTCCTCTTTACCACCTCCTTACAACAACTTTGAGAGATAGATCAGCCTAAGGTATGTCTTGCGGGAAGCCATGAAAGGGCCTTCTCGACTGCTGCACCCAGGCTCTGGAACTCCCTCCCACTAGATGCGAGGACTGCCCCCGTCTCTTATGTCTTTCCGGAAACAGGCAAAGACCTTTCTCTTCAAGCAGGCTTTCCCTGAATGATGGACTACCTATTTTGTGTCTTTTATATGAGTCTATAGGATCACATAGATTTTGTGTTTATAACTACTTATAACCTTGTAGCTTTATGTAATGTCTGTAAGATGTCCCTCAATTCCTTGTTCTCAATATTTGAACATGTCTTAATTGCACTGGACTGTATATTATCCCTCATTACTGTAAGCTTACTTGGGTCCTTTTCCAAGGAGAAATGTGGGGTAAAAATAATCTAAAATAAATAAAATAAAATAAGGCACTGAGGCTGGCCCAGGATCACCCAGCGAGTATCATCATCATGGCTGAGTGGAGATTTGAACCCAGGTCTTCTGAGCCCCAGTCCAACAGTCTAGCTGCTATATCACAGTAAAATCACATATGTGCGTTAAACATGGCATCTTTGGAGTTGCAAAAGGTCTCCATTTTCAAACCCAAGCTAAGCAAAAAGTGTTTCTGGAACTACAATGCCTAGAATCTGACCACCCCTGCAAAGCTGTCTGGGGACTCTGGAGAACTGGAATCCAAAAAGAGGAACAATCCCAAGCTCCAGTTGATACAGCAGTACCTGGGAGAATTTAGCTTTTTTGCTCTCTGACTCAGAAATTCAGCAGAATGCCCCAGAGAGAGTAATAATATGTAATTTAATTTAATTGATAATATGAATATGATTGTTGTAAACCGTCTGGAGTTCCACAATGGAAGATGGGCGGTAAATAAATAAACAAACAAATAAATAAATAACCCACCCACCCACCCCAATAAAGCAAAACAAAGTGTGCTGCTTATATACCACCCTATAACACTTAAAGCAGTCTTTGGGTGGCATACAAGTACTGTAATTATGCAGGCTGCACATTGGAAGGACGAAATGCTGAGTGAACCTTGAGCCTGATACCTGGAACTGAACCCCAGGTCATGAGCACAGTTATGGCTGCAGTACAGCAGTTTAACCACTGCCCCACGAGACTCTAACAATAACATTTTCAGGCTCCTGGATACAAGCTGTCAGAATGCTCAGTTTGTGAACAGAGAAGTTACATGAAAGCTCGCCAGCCCCTCCCCGCACATAAGGGGCTGTTGGGCTTTGGCAGCGGTAAAGCAGCTTCACTTTGCCTAACTATGCTTGTACAGGGCCAGAGAAAGCATCACCTGTTGGATATCCAGAAATCCTGTATTCGTCAGTGCCATAGGAGGCAGGGGGTATGGCAGCAACCTAATTTGGATTCTGAGCTTCTGTCCCATTATCTGATCTATAGGTATTTATTCCACTGACAAGTGCCCAACGTGTAGCCTTGTTCTCTGTGACAACAGTGAAAGGAGGAAGATGCACTTTCATAGCACGCCCAGGTTCATGGAAGCCGAAGCGTCCAGAGGGGCAACTGACACCAGGAAGGGAAGAGTTTGTGAACAGAGATAATGGAGGTTCAATGGCAACAGGGAGGCTTGGTGCTTTCTGAGAGGGTAGATTAAGACCAGTGGTTGGAAAACATTTTTTTTAATTTGGCATGTCCAAACTTCGGCCCTCCAGATGTTTTGGACCTCAACTTCCACAGTCCTTTGTCTTTGGCAGCGTAAGCTTAGAATTCTAGGAGTTGTGGTCCAAAACATCAGGAGGGCTGAAGTTTGGACATGCCTAGAGCATCCAAAATTCCCCAGCCAGCCTGACTGCTGGTGGAGCGGTCACCAGCATCAAAGAAGGCCGTTGTCCCCATTATTGCGAGCAGTCCAAACAAAGGGCAAGAATGGAGAAGCATACCTTTTTTCTTGCTGAACCCAGTTCTCCCATGTGCATGGAAGGATGGAACAGCATTCACACAGTACAATGGTACACCCATCAAGTTCTTCCGTGCCATTGGGAATTTTGACTTTTCTTCCATTCCTTGAGCGTGTTTGTACATGTTTTTTTTTAAAAGCAAAAACAAAGCAAAGATGCTGCTCTGGCCCTTAACAAAAACAAAAAACCAAACAGTTGCATAATGGCTTCACGAAGACCAGCAATTACTACCACCAAAGTAGTAGTTCTACTAAAGGTATTGCACAACTGGGCATTACAAATGCCTGTAAGCAACATTCTAGCCTTCCAGCTGAAGCGTGTTTGTGTGTACATGGTGCAGGGAACCAGCTGCATTGGCATCCCTGTTAACATTGCAGTGTGACTAAGGAAGATGTCAGCTAGAGATGTACACTTCCAAAATGATGCGTATGTTTGGATCTGATCTGGATGTAGATGAGTTTTAATTGCTTCTAAGCCAATTGTATAGAGATGTTCAAACTACAACTATCAATTTTAGCAAGCGCACACATTAAGAGACATGATTCCGATTGGGCCCAGGGAACCACAGACTTTCCAGATGTCTTAAACTACAACTCCCATAATTCCTTACCCTTCACCATGCTGGCTAGGGCTTTTGGCCATTTGTCGAGTAAAGCATCTTGTGGGCCAAATGTGCCCCACAAAAGCCCTCCTTCAGTGAACAGAGCCCCACCAGCTTTGATCTTTGCTTTCTGTTACTTTCTTATGGAAAACTGACGGTTCATATTGTGAGACTCCCTCTCTGCTGTGGACAAGCTACAGCAGGCATGTCCAAACTTCGGCCCTCCTGATGTTTTGGACCACAACTCCCAGAATTCCAATCCTCTATTTCCAATGGCAAAGGACTGTGGGAGTTGCGGTCCTAAACATTTGGGCATGCCTGAGCTACAGTCAAAATGGACCTGTGGAGCTTTCCATAAGCAAGGAGCAGCCTAGGCTATGGAGAGATGGAAGACATTTCACCTCTTCATAGGTGGTGGCCTATATACATCTATTACCCACAGACTTTTTGTTTCCTCTGGGGGTTCAAGGTGTTCATTTGAATAATCAGTTGGCAAACCCATTCAGCTGCCTATATTCTGGTGGCTGACAATCCTCCCCCCCCCTTTCCAGAGAATAATTCCCAGCTTTGAGTGCAGACACAGGAGTGTCAGAGGAAGTAAGCTTAGCCATGACTACCACCTAGTGGCTGATGTACTGTACAGTACAGTACCTGGCAAACTGGCTATTTTTTCTTGAAGTCAAAACATTTAAAGAGAGTGGATTGAAAGTAAATAAAAAGACAATTGGCCTGTACTGTTAGAGTTTGGATTATGTTGCTACAATAACATTGGTACAATAACAACAGTTGGTTTGACTACCAGACCAAAGAGCAAAGCAAAATGACTATGAGCTGCGCTAACCAGACATCTTTCACTTTTGTCCTTTGGCGTGTGTAAATTGCTTCTCTGGGACTTCTGGCTGCAAAAACAGGATTGTGGGTCACTCCATTCACCCACAAGCTACATTTAAACCTGAGGAAGCTGTTTTGGTTTTAAACCATTATCTGAACTCAGTCTGGATGAAACAGACAACTGAGAAACCAGGTGATACGAGTATCTGTTGCATGTGTGTAATTTTAATTTTACTATTTTGTTCTGAACTAGACAAGATAGTCAATTGAAAGGCATATCCATGAATAGGGATTCAGTCCATGCTGGATGGGGTCGGATCCCCGCCCCCTGCAAAGCATCAAGGTGACAGCTTGTGTGCACTCCTGGATCTATCACTGAGCCTGTATGTTCACATTTTGGTGGTGGCCAAGGGTGCACATGCAGCATTGAAACTCGTTGTGGCAGTTCTTGGAGATTTCTATCTTGGCTACATGCAACACATGCTTTAGATACATCCCCAACTCGATTAAGGCAACATGCCTCATGTGCGGCTGGCTCTGAGGAGTGTTCGGAGACCTATGCTCTAAAACTTTACCACCAGACTGCTGACCAAGTCAAGTTACAGGGAACGGATAACTCGTTTCCTACAGCAGTTTCACCAGTTTGGGGCACATTTCTTCAGGTTATCTGAAAGACTGCATTCTCCTATGGATTCTCCCTGGCTTTTAGATCAGCTGAAGAGGAACTTCTCCTCATGATTCTACTTCCTTCAGTGGCCTATTGACTGGGGACTAGAGGGAAGGCCTTCTCTAGTGCTATTCTTAGCCTCTGGAACTCCTTGCCAAGAGAGGATATCTTTCTCTCTGCTATCTTTCTAGTGGCAGCCCAAGTCCTTAATCCTCCCCCGAGAGGCAGGCCTTTGGCAATTAAATGCTGCCAGATGAGCTGGCTTTCATGGTTATAAAGGAACCTAGCACTGCTATTTTTAATCAAGCGATGCTAACAGATGTTAATTTTAATCACACTTTAATAATGCAGTTAAATTTAACTCTTTCTTTATGCTAGTACTGAATTTTAAATGTCTATAAATGTAAACCGTTTTCTGGGATATCTTGGGTCCCAAGTCTGGAAGAATACATAAAATAAATAAAGGCAGTGCATCTGTTCAATGTGTTCATGTGTATGTATGTATGCCTAAGATGCTGCCACTAATGCAGTCAGGAAGATCTATGGCTGCTCTATGTGGAAGAGCAGGAGAAAAATTGTGACTGATGCTTAGCAGCTGGCACCACTATGTGCCACTCCTTTCAAAATCATGTTACACTGTGGGGGCTTACTCTTCCATTTATTATAATACAGCCTTAGCATGATTCAGAGCAGAGTTTTGTGTTCGCGTGCAGTAATGGATACTGTGGAACCTGGCAGAACATAACAGTGATTTCCAAACAATGGGGATTATTTTAAGATGCCCATTGGATTTTTAGCATGAAGAGGTTAGCTTCCCAGCCTTACTTTGCATTGCTGAGGTTCACGAAAATGTACAGTTGTTGCCAACTGTATGAACAGATGTGCTGCACAGGGTGGTTCCACCATTGAAACTCATGGCTCAGTGACTGTCCAAATCTTTTGCTCCATTACATCATTGAGCTCAGAATTAAAACGAGCCACCTTTACAGGTCTAGCTTGCCCTACTGCCTCTGGCTGCAACTTACTTTGTAGTTGTGATGAGTCAAGGCAGATTTGGGTCATTCTTGACAGATAGGCCTGGGGCAAAAGGGAATATTGTATACAAACTGCAAGTAGGACAAGAAGTTGGCCATTGCCTTTGAATGCAGGAATTCTACAGTTCTACCACAGTGCTATTGCAAATTCTCAATTTGATCTTGCCCTTCTCAAGAGTATGAGCTGTTTGTGTGTAAAAAAAATAGTCTTGTGGCAACTTATAAAAGAACATGCTTCATTTGGCCTGAACCTTCATTTGGACTACACTACCTTTTAAGGTGACAGAAGACTCTCTTGTTTTGGCTATAAAAGACCGACATGGACACTCCCCTTGAAATGTTTGCTATTTGTTTGCATGAACTCCTAAGTAACAATCACTCAATGATCCAACTGTTCAGGATTTATTAATCATGTTTCTGTGCAGAAGCCTGAAACAACCATTTAGACTTATAAACTATCTATATTTGGCTTGAGCTTCTGCCATTCCAGAAGATTTCTAATCAGTCACTCCACAAACTTTTGTATAGCTATGTTTGTACTGTATTGGAATTTGACAACCAAAGAAACAGTCTGCTTGTGCACCCAAGCTTTTGTGTTCTTGCTGCAAATTTAGTATGGCTGCTACACATGGTATAAAATAATATGTGTCCATCACTATCTTTTATCTGTCTCATTACAGTAGCCTGGGTAGCTTTTTGCAATAAATATGCCTTTCAATATGACTGCTGTTGGTCCTATTTATCTATTTATCTATTTATTTATTTATTTATTTAGTTATTTATTTATTTAAATACTTATATCCCGCTCCATCTTCCCGACGGGAACTCTGGGCGGCTGATAACATAAAAAAGCATAAAAAGCTAAAAGCTAAAAATAGCCGAGCCACCAGGCAGGGGCGGCGGGGGGCAAGATGGCGGCAAACAACAGGGCCAGGGAAATAAGAAAAGGGACTAAGTAGCAAGGTCACCATATGCATCTTTAAAGAGGAAGGTCTTTAGGGCCCTCTTAAAGGCAGGCAGGGACTCCAGCAGGCGCAGCTCAGGCGGAAGATGGTTCCAAAGCGAGGGCCCCACCACAGAGAAGGCGCGGTTCCGCGTGCGCGTTTTCCGCGCCTCCCTGGGTGTGGCCACTCTCAATGAGCGCGCCTGCGATGATCTAGTGGGTCTGGATCCGGATGCTCTCTGGGAGATGCGCTCCGCCAGGTATCCTGGTCCCAAGCCGTGGAGGGCCTTGAAAACCAAGACCAGGACCTTGAACCTGATCCGGAAGGCAACGGGAGCCAATGCAGGCGGACCAGGACTGGGGTGATGTGCTCGTATCGACGAGCACCCACCACCAGCCTGGCCGCCGCATTTTGCACCCGCTGCAACCTCCGGACCAGGGTCAAGGGCAGCCCCACGTAGAGGGCATTGCAATAGTCGATCCTCGAGACCACCAGGGCCTGCACGACTGTCCTCAGGGAGGACTCATCAAGGTACTGACGGATCTGGGCGATCCTGCGGAGATGGAAGAAAGCGGCCCTGGAGACGGCCATCACCTGGGCTTCCAGGGAGAGGGCCGAATCCAGGACCACGCCCAGATTCCTGGCCCTGTCTGTAGGCTGGAGGAAATACCCCCAGACTAGGGGGCCATTGTACCGAGATGAGGGCGCCCCGAAGAACAGAACCTCCGTCTTCTCCGGATTAAGCTTGAGCCGGTTATCTCTGGTCCATTCCAGTACGGCCTCCAGGCACAGATAAAGGGAGCGAACCGCCTCCTCTGCAGACGTAGAAAAGGAGATATAGAGCTGCGTGTCATCAGCGTACTGATGACAGCGAACTCCATATCTCCTGATGACCTCCCCCAGCGGCCTCATATAAATATTGAACAGCATGGGGGAGATTGCCGACCCCTGGGGCACCCCACAAGGGAGAGTCCAAGGAGCCGACAAAACATCCCCCAGCTGAACCCGCTGAGTCCGCCGCGGAGGAAGGAACGGAGCCAGGCCAAGGCCTGACCACCAATTCCCACCTCAGCGAGCCGGGCCAGAAGGTTACCGTGGTCGACGGTATCAAAGGCTGCTGAGAGGTCAAGGAGGACGAGCAGGGAGGAACTCCCCCTGTCGGCCTCCCTGAGGAGGTCATCCTGCAGAGCGACCAGGGCGGTCTCGGTCCCGCGAAGAGGCCTGAATCCAGACTGGAAGGGGTCCAGGATATGGTTTGTCTCCAGGTATGACTGGAGCCGGACAGCAGCCACCCCCTCGACAACCTTGCCCAGGAAGGGAACAATGGCGATCGGACGAAAGTTGGAAAGATCGTCCGACGCCAAGCCAGGTTTCTTAAGTGTGGGTTTTACCACAGTCTCCTTCAAACGCGAAGGGAAACAGCCCTCCCGAAAGGAGGCCGTGGCGATGGAGGGGACCCACTCTGGCATGTTCCCTTCGGCAGATTTGATAAGCCAGGCTGGGCAAGGGTCAAAGGGAGTGGCCGCCGGCCGGCACCGAGCCATAACTCTGGAGGCCTCCGCAGAAGAAACCGGCCCAAACTCATCCAGGAGTGGAGAACGGAGGGGTGAGGCACCAGAGGACCCAAAGGATGGACTAGAGCAACTGGGGGGAAAGTCGGAGCGGATGGCCTCAATTTTTGATCTAAAATGGGCTGCAAATTGCTCACCAGTGAAATCACTAGGAGGAGGCCTCAGCTGACTGGGACTGGAGAGGTCCCGAACCACCTGGAATAGCTCCGCCTGGCGGTTCGAGGCCTCGCCAATTCTCAGGGAGGCATAAGATCTTCTAGCGTCCCTGATCGCGCGAAGATAGCGGCCAGTCAGCTGTTTAAGAGCAGCCCTATTTACTTCCGTCCGGCTTGCCCTCCATATGACCTCCAGTCTCCTACATTCTTGCTTCATCAACCGCAGCTCCTCCGTAAACCACGGGGAGGAGCGGCCTCGACATCGTAGGAGACGCTTGGGGGCGATCCGGTCTATCGCCCCAGTTACCACCTTTCCACCAGGGCGTCAACCGGATCGTCTGCCAGGCCGCCAGAAAGCTCCCCGAAGGCCTCCATAAACCTTGCAGGGTCCAGGAGCCTACGGGGGCGAGCCCAGATGTAAGAAGGGCGCTCCCCGCGGGGTGGGGGAGCGATCGACAGGGAAAATTTTAGCAGGTAATGGTCTGACCATGACACGGGCAGGCCGGCACCGAGCCATCCATCCTGGTCGACTTGGCCTTCCATCCTTCTAAGGTTGGTAAAATGAGTATCCAACTTGCTGAGTATCCAGCTTGTTGGGTGTGTGTCAATGTGTAGCCTGCATACTGTAATTAAACTGTAAACTGCCCAGAGACTACTCCAAGTGGTATGGGGCGGTATATAAGCATAACTTTTTGCTTTTTGCTTTTGCTTTTTAGTTTGGGATGTTGGCAAGTCCTGGGTTGGAATCCCAAGTCCCGTCTGAGTCTTTGATATCAAGTCACGACTCCCCCGAGTCTGAATCCCTATTAAAAAAATGCTTTTCCCCTGGAAGAAAGGAAGGGTTGGGGTGGGGGGTTCCAGGTCACAAGCTGAGTCTGAGTCATTGGAAAAACAAAACAAAACCTGAGTTGTCCCCAGTGTGACTTAAGTCTGACTTAACAACAAGTCCAGTCCCTATACTTACTAATTAAAATTAAAACCCTCTCTGCATTGCTAGGAGGCTGGACTTCATGGTCCACAGAGACCGTTCCAGCTGAACAGTTCGATGATTCTAATCTATTATCTTAGTTTACATCATGTGTTTTCTTACAACACACGAGTTAATATTCTCAAAAATTTGCTTAGAAACTTCCTTTAGCAAATGAGAAATGAATTATTATGCATTTTAATTAATTATACAGTAAGTACCATTTATTACTGTTCTGCCTATGACAGTCCTTGTGCACTAAAACAGAAAAGGCTCTCCTCCCTGCTTCACCACTGAGAACAGTTCATTCTATGGAGACAAGAGGGAGGGCTTTTAGTGCTCTAGGCTCCAAATTTGGAATGCCCTCCCCATGGAAGCTTTAATGATGCCAAAGTGGCATTTTCACACCGACTAAATATGAATTTACAGCAATACAGCGCCTCTTAAGATAAATTTAAGTTGTTCTACAAGTTGTTTCATTTTACGGAAAATTTGTCTTGTGAAGTGCTGTTTCCCATAGGAATGAAGCTTCTGGGAAAGTGATTAATCCATTATGGAGGTCCAAAAAAGGGCAAAAAATGCCTTTTTTGTTCAGATCCCTTTATAAAGTGCACTTTAAAGGTATGCAGAGCTGAACCCCCCGACACCCCCCCCCCGTGGTGCAATGCAAACATGGACAAAAGACAAACTCCAACCAAAAGTGCAAGAAAACAAACAAAGATGGGCCAGCCAAGTTCCCAGGTCGTTCCCACCAAAAGTGCAATAAAAATCAATGCAAAGATGGACAAAAGCAAGCAGCAAGACAAACCCCAGGTCATTCCCGCTAAAAATGCGATGGAAAACAATGCAAAAACACAAAAGAAAGCAAGAAAACCTCAGCTGCCTCAGCAGACCAATGAAGCTGTTTGGATGAACAGCAAAACGTTTCTATCTCTCAAAAAAGAAGTCCAGTAGCCATGACTCAACTCCCAGTTAAACGAACCTGGATGACTGAGAATCTTCACAGACCTCAGCTGCCTACTTTTCCAAGTTCTAAAGTCCAAAAACTGCTGCAAAACAATGTCCAGAATGGCTCCAAAACTTGATGAAAAAAACTCCTCCAACCCCTCCACAAACTACAGGGGTGCAATGCACCCTGAGTAACTTGTTTCAAAATGTGGAATGGATTTTCGTCTTGCAAAGCACCCCATAAGGAATTTTCATCTTGTGAAGCATGCCTATTCCTGGAAATTTTCTTCATCTTACGAATTTTTCATCTTAAGGGGTATTCATCTTAAGAGGTATTACTGTATTTGTTTGAGTTTTTGGAGGCTGAGGAGTGTGGTCTGCCTAGGTCTTTAGTGCAATGTTTTTAATGTTTTGTTTTGTTTTACTCTTTGTTTAAAATATTTTATGCTTCTAAAATGGTTTCATATAGTTCTGTAAACCACCCTACGATACAAGATGAGGGGCTATAAAAGTTTAGGA
Source organism: Phrynocephalus forsythii (assembly GCA_029282475.1). NCBI lineage: Eukaryota > Metazoa > Chordata > Lepidosauria > Squamata > Agamidae > Phrynocephalus > Phrynocephalus forsythii. The sequence goes on along the minus strand of JAPFRF010000005.1, from coordinate 87,844,431 downwards.
GAATTAAACATATTACTTTAAAGCAGAACGGAAGACAAAATGTTTAAAGATCAGGTTCTTTGAAAAGAGCTCAGAAGACCTCGCACAGCTAGTTTTAAAACAGTTTTAAGCACCAAGGTGTCTACAAATTAATAGTCTTAGCCATTCTTGGAAGGCTCTCCAGCAGGCCCTCCATCAAGCCAAATCAACTTTAAAATGTTGAAACACAATGGCCGCAGATTGGATAAAATCAGATTTGAAAGGAAAATTAGATGGACAATTTTTTTCCTCCTTTCACCGGGACTTCATTTCCATTTGTGTACATTTGAACTGGCTGCTGATGGCTGGCTCGGTGGTTCTCAAACCATATATGGGTACCTGCTGTCCTTCACATAAAGAACTAGAACATCAGCCACAATGCACGGGAACACATTGGGCAGGGAAATGTGCCCATCCAATCCCCATTTTTAGCCCTTACTAACCACAGCAGAATTGGCCCCACCCTGGACTATACAGACTGCAGCATCTTGAACTGTTAGCAGTTGTGCTGAGGCTTAGAGGAATATTCAGTCAGAACCCTGAATCCTATTGCCATGTAAGCTTATGTAGGAGGAATTGCACATGCGTGACAGCAACATTGCCACTCATTAATGGGGTTCTGGTTGCATTCCAGGCAGCATGCCCTGCTGGGTGTGCAAGCAGGGCCAGCACCTCATTAATGAACAACAATTTGAGGGCAGGCCTGACATGGTATCTTTCTATGCAAATGTAATTCAGCAGTAAGATTCTGGCCAGTGAAAGCAAATGTTTCCCATTTTGTTGCAGGGTAACCTCCAATTCGCAGCGCATCCAAAAAACCAACCAACCCCAGAACAACGCACACCAACATTTAGAAACACTGGACAAGCACCCTCACCTAGGCTTAAGATCAGGCTCCAATCCAGTTGTTCCAGAGTCAATGTTATTTTTCTTACCCAAGAGCCCGGATGCTTCCTCACAGTGCCTTTGTTCCAGGGTTTTGCTTGAGCGCGGCAGCTTCACTGAGGTGATCCTGACTCCTCTCAGATCACAAATACGCCCGTGTCCCTGAGAAATTCAAATGAATAAGAGCTGCTCACGGAGCAACCTTTTTTCAAAGTCCTGCTTAGCCACAACAGGGAGGTTTCTTCCTGTCTCACACCAGCCAGCTGCGATAACAGTTGATCGTGAGCTGTAGAGGGAAGAGGAAAACCACAAGGAGGAAATGGCCAACCCAACCTGCACTCACCCAGCTCACAGCAGCAAAAGGGGAAGGCTGGGGGTGGGGGAGAGTGAAGAGAGACTAGCTTTGAGAAAGGTTAGCCATTCATCACACAATGGACTAAGTCCCTTCCTTATGTTGGAAGTGCAGGAGAAACAAGACACTCCTTGTGGTTTATTACGCGGTTTAAAAACATTGGTACTGGATGCAAAACAATCAACCGGGTAACTAGAATTGGATTTGAACTTTTCATTCTTCATAAAATGCCTAAATCATAAAATCATAAATCATAAAATGGATTTTAGGAAGGCATTTTATTCTCATTCCTGTGCATTTAACATTCTAATCCCATAAACATGTTAGATTTTTGGGGGCACAGCATTGCGGCTTCTTCTTCTCCCTTTTCACAACCACTCCTTAGATGTTCTTCTCAGTGGCTATTTCTCTTCTGGTTCCCGTCTTGCTGTTTCAAAGAGCTCTGCTTCTTGGTAGGCCCATTATTCCTTGGTTTAGCACAGATAATCTCCTGCTGGGTGACCTACTTGCTTCTATATGCTAATCATATTCCATATTATTTCCTTCCCCAGGATTTTCTTCTCCATTTGGTAATATTATGGTCTTCCTATAACGTCATCCTCAGTGTTACGATGTGATGTGAAGCATCTGCACAAGAGATACTCTTGGGAAACCTACCTATGCTCTCTCTCCTTGGTTTCATTTCAAAGGCAAGGCAATGCTGGTGCATCAATGGGTCTATGGTAATTATGACTTACAGATGGATTTAGATCCATGCTAGACACCTGCTTTTACAAGGTGAAATATGGAATAGCCCTCCCAGTCATCCCTGCACCCCAGGTTGCTTATCTCCTTTCTTTGCCAACTCTAGCAGCACTTGAAGAGCAGACTAGATTTTAGAATCTTCTCACCCTTGCAAGTTTGCTTCTTTGAATTAATATTTCCCGGTTCTGAAGCAATTGTTTTCTACTCACTGCCTGTGCTTATGAACCCCTCCCATCATATGTGCTGTTTACTAAAATAAACAATATGCATACAGTATCTTATTTCTTGTGCGTTCAGTAAGAATTCCAAAGATCTTGCATGAGTATTTATATTCAGAACTCCTAAGGGTTCCTGTGTATTGTTTGCATACCTGCCTAGCAATAGTTACATTTACCTATGACATAAATATCACAACAGCAGCTTAAAGTGTAGCATTTTTTAAAACTAGCAACATTTTATTGAAAACAATGTTACTAGTAGAATGCCTTGCACATTTTCAAAATTTATACATATGAATTTTGTGGTCAACATGTACAAATTTTCATTGCTTTTTAAAGAAATACTTCAAACCAACAGGATATGCAAAAGGAAAATGCATTTTCTGGGGAATTCAAGAAATGTCCAGCATTGAAGTAACTCCTTTGGAAGAGGACTTAAAAAACAAAGCCCCCCTATCCCACAAACCCTGGAAATAGGGTTTTATAACAAACTCTTTCTTCTCTCTCCCCCCCAGCTGAAGCTCCAACAATAGATTCCTTTTCAGTTTCCTTTGGTCTGCAGACCTAAAATCTTTTTGACATAATTCTGGACATTCACATGGAGTTGTGGAGCAGTGGAAGAAAACGTCTCCATGGCCAGTGCCTGGGCAGCCTCTGAACCATTCGCCATGGCCCGGTAGATAGGAAGAGTATACTTCTGCTTACCCTGAAATAAAAGAGAAAAGAACTCACTGCCAATCCTATTGGATATCACTTCTTTAGAGGAAGATAGGAAATTCTTTCCTCATGACCTCATGTGATATTTCAGCCAGATATATGGTGAGCTTCATTTCTAGTTATACATGGCCAGCTTTAGTGGAAGAGAAAGGTAGTTTAATGTAGAACTGTTGCCACCAGATAAGGTCTATACAAAACGTCATCAATGTCATGTCCTGTTTCTCTACATTGATGTCCCCAAATGTTCTTGGACTCAGTATCCCAGAAGCCTTCACCACTAGCTGTGCTGTGCTGGATTTCTGGGAGTTGCAGTCCAAGAACATCTGAGGACTTGACCTTCTACATCCTGGTGCCCTATTCAGCAACAGACGATGTGAAGATGACTCTCTTTGGTTATCCCATATCTTAGCAGCACCTGGACCAGCCCCTAAGCATAGTAATCTTTCTTAGCACAGCTGCAGGGAGGAAGGCAGTTCCCACTGATCCTTCCATTTCATCCCAATGAATTTGCATGAATGACCTGTTTGTGCATGGATGCATGTGCACGTGCACATGCACATACACACATATCTACTTACAGGTGAAAGCATGCACATGCATGGAGCATGCTACCTCACAGTGACTTCTGGGGAGATGTACCATGTCTATCCCTGTTTTGGGAGATAGAAAGTCAGGAGAAAGTCAGAATAGGGCTGAACCCCAATACATCACTTTGGTTGGCTTTAAAAGAGAGACTGGACAAATTCACAAAGTTTAGAACTTTTATTGGCTCCTACTCATGGCTGTGCATTATTTCCACCAGTGGAGCCATTAAACCTCTTGGTGCAAATTGCTAAATGACATGAACAGGAGGGTGTTGTGGCATTCCTGTCCTGCTCGTGGGCCTTCCATCAGGAGTCAGCCAGCCAGGGTGTGTGGTGGATACAGAATGCAGGACTAGCTAGCTCTTTGCTCTGTGCTACCAAGAACTTGCTTCTATTTTAATACCCTGCCTTCCTTGCTCAATCTTCCAACACAGAATCAATCTACAATGCAGTGGAAGAAAGATTCCAGAGTTGCAAGTTCATGGACATCAAATTCAATCACTAACCTGGCTGCCAAGGAAGCTTCTCACTTTGCCAAACTCAGGCTCATGATTGTTCTTGAGCACAATTTGGCACCAACGAAGTCGTAACTCTGCATTTTCTGCTTTGGAGATTCTTGGATACAAGGCACTCATCTCCTCCACATTCCCTTAATAGTAAAGGAAACAAGGTAAAGGCATGTTTCTTCCCTAACGAAGAGAACTCTTCATTATCAATAACATGACCTCCCCATTATTTCTTCGCAAAATGGTCACTGTGCTTAACCTTAGGTATATCTGATATTTGCTGCACCTCCCACTGTGTTTGGCCCTGCTGTTTCCTCTATTCACTTACACCATCAGCCTTTCAGATGACCCAATATTTTGTGTACTTCCTGTAACAAATTAAGATGGCTACATCTCTATTTGCCCTTACATTTTTGAAGACCATAGATCTAAGGAATGCATGACTGCAAACCTTCCACCCCTAGAATGGACAATAAATCTGTGTGCATAAAAAGATCACCCCATGGTCCCTATTCCCAAAGCCCAGGGTACTAAATCCCATATTCTGACAGACTCTAGTTCATGGAGACCTCCATCTACATCCCACTAAGCCATTATCTGCAATATTTCTTTACACTGCTGTGATCAACTCCTTCCGGCAGATCAGCGGAAGACTCTCACCATCTGGCAAAGGGGATTTCTGCAAGATCTTATCCAGGAAATAGACCAGCTGGAAGGTTTTCCAAGCAGAGATATCTACTGCTTTAATTGCTTCCATGTTGCGATCCGGAGAGGCCCAGAGTTCTGCAAGATGCTCCGCTGGTTTCATCAGTGCCTCTCCAGGGGAAAGGTCAGGAAGGTACGGAGGCCAACCAGGCGTGTTCAACCACCGATCAAACTCAAAACCTACCACAGAAGAAGTCACCATAATTAGCAACAGCAATCTCCATTCACAGATAGGTAGCACATTTCACACACATCATTTTCGCACTCCCTTTCATAGCACTATTTGACAGGCCAGTGCCATCCTTTCCAGTGAAGTGAGAAAAACATGCTTGGTTCTCTTGTCCATGAGATTCACAGGGGAAGCAGCAGCCGAAGTGGGAGATGTCCCAGGGGGCATTCTATGTTGCAATATATGGCTAAACCAGCACTCCCAAATTCGACTTGACTTTCCTTCATCTTGACTGGCATCAAAAAATTGCTCAAAGCTTCACACTATTTAGAATGATGCTCCTATAATGGCTATGCTTGGCTAGCCAGCCTGGAGATGCACCCCCTCCCCTGGCCATGACAGGGATTGCAAAGGATTTAAAGGACAGATGTTTTCATTCGGTTGAAGTTGGACATCCTGGTTGCTTAGGAGAACCCGAACAAATTCTGTCAACCAGTTGGCTAGCAGCTGCAAGCTTTACACAAAAGTTATACAATAGGATCCAAAACTATGGAAGGTATTTACAAATATGAAGCATTGCTGACCTGGAATAGTTGCCACACCTTGTTTCTTCAGGGCTGGGAAATATTCTAAGTAGAATTCCAGAGCATCATCGGCTGTGATACTCTGAAACTTGAACTGGTTCACGTAAGCCTGCCATTAAAACATAAGAACATAAGAAGAGCCATCCTGGATCAGGCCAAAGGCCCTTCTAGTCCAGCTTCCTGTATCTCACAGTGGCCCCACTAGATGCATCTGGGAGTGCATGAGACTAGATATCTGTCTCCTGGTAACACTCCCCTGGTCCTTGAGGTACCCCGGTTTTAAGCCTGGAGATGATACATCTCCCTCATGGTTTGTAACCTGTGATGGACTTTTCCTCCAGGAATCTGTCCAATCCTCTTTTGAAGGCATCCAGGCCAGATGCCATCACCACATCCTGTGGCAGGGGGTTCCACAGAGTAACAACATGCTGGGTGAGTTATGGTGTTTCCCTTTTGTTATAATTTCAACTCTTCTTAAGCAGTAATGTATGAGACGTGCCCATCCCAAAGCAAATCAGCTTGCGTACAATCTATATGCTTTTCTCCTTGCTTTAAAAACATTATTTGACCTGAAGGATGGATAAGCCACTGCAATTCTTGTCATAATATGGACTTGTTTCATGGGTGAGTGAAATGCAGAACTCCAGAGTTTAGTAACTAGATTATCATTATCTGTATACACATGCATATGGCTTTCCTCAATAACAAATCCTTTGGGGCTTGAAGTTGGCAATGCCCAATGTTTCTGGCTGAAAATGTAAATTGCTTGCTGAAAAAGTCCTCATTCCCCCTATTTGTCAAAGGCTTCCTAATCACAGGTACTTCTGTGTTTTGTAAGAATAATGTACCTTAGGCATTACATCTATAGGGGATGCCTGCACCTCCTTCTGGAGAAGAACAGCTGCTTAAGAGGGATTGCACTATTACTGGAGCTATGCATTCTCAAGCAATGCTCAAATTTAGCCCAGTTTCACAAATGTACCTTTTATTGTCAGTTTAGGAATCGTGAGGCCTGCATAGCCACATGAACCTGCCCTCCAACTTTTTTCACGGTCTCAAGAGACACACTAAGACACACCACCCACAATGCTCCCTGCAAAAAGAAAAAAAAAAAAAGAAGAAGTGCTACTTCTGGAAGACTCCAGGGCTAGTAACTCTCCGTTAAAGCAAGGCTTAACATTAAAACATGCCAATGGGTATTCAGAGGTATACTGCTTCCAAGATGGGAGGTGGTGTTTAGCTATACTGACAAGCAGCTTTTGATAGTCCAAGTAATTAGAAAGGCTGCCTGAGGCAATCTTCTGGTGTGTGTGAAAACAAAAGGAGACTACAAAGATATCCCTGCTCACATCCTGAAGACCAATCATCAAACAAAGGAAGCTGATTTACATAATCTAAGAGATGAAAGAACCCTGCACTGTGGCATTCAGGCACTCCCATTAGTTAAGAATTTCCCTCTTTCAGCCATGTTGAATGAGTTTTGGGGTTTTAGACTCCATGAATTACCCTAATCTCCTTTTTTTCCATGTGGGTGGCCATTGCTCCTTCTTCTTGTGGCAGATTCTGAATCATAAAGCACACAGGGTAGTTAACTATCTTGTGAAAAATTCTCATTGTTATGTATCCTAAATATTTCTACCATTCAGCCTCAGGGAATGATCCCAAGTTCTGGTATTATGGAAGACAAGGAGAAAAAGTCTCGCTATACTCTTTCTTAAGCTGCCTAGATGCCCTAAGCACATCCAATCTTGCTTGATTTCGGAAGCTAAGCAGGGTTGGCCCTGGTTAGTACTTGGATGGGTGACCACCAGAGAATACCAGGTGCTGTCGGCGCCTGGAGTAGGAACTGGCAAGCCACTCCAGTACGCCTGCCAAGAAAACTCCATGGACATGGAGTCACATAGAGTCGGTCACGACTGTAACGACACAACACACACATACTCTTTCTTAAAACTATGTATCACTTCTATTTGGTATTGATTTTCTCTCCCCCCCCCCCGCTAGTCTAAAACACCACAAACATTAAAGCAGTTGTTAACAGGGAATTTTCTCCAGATCCACTACCTTTCTGGTTGCTCTCAGCTTTACCATATCCTTTTTGGGGCATGGTGAACAGATCCATATGCAGCACTCTATCCAAAGAAAAATCTGGTGCAAGCAAGCACTAGATTGGGACTGAGTTTATCTGCGACTGGTATGAAACACAGAGACACATTCCAGCCTAACATACAGTACCTGTAGGAAACCATCAAACTTGCTCTGGTCTCCCACCAGGTGGGCAAGATAGGAGACAAAGCAGTAGCCCTTTTCATATGGGGTTTCATTATAGGTGTCCTCAGGATCAACCCCTGGAAAGGAGAGAAATGCAGACATAATGAAATCTATTGGATTAACAACTAGAGAAATCCCACAGAAAACAATAAAGGCTAACATTTTAATATGTCACAGACCTCTTATGGACCCTTCTCAAAGTGGGTCTCCTTAAGTGACAAAACATTACAAGGTGTTGGCACCACACTAGAAATTCTAGCTCTAGATAGTGTCCCTACTGCCTAAAATTCTGTGTCTAGGCACAGCACTGTAACATCTAGATCCATATCACCTAAGCCTCTTGGGCCCTTAATGCCCACAAAACAGGATGCTCCTACTGCAGGGGTGATAATGAGTATAAGGATAGGCCTGACCATCAGATCTTTTGTTTATCCTTTCTTCTTTGTTAGGTTTATCTTGCCAAAGTTCAAACTGTTGGAAAAATGCTGATGCAGCTGGATCTATAGCCATAAGACCACTCCTCTGATATGGTTATCTCTAAACTTCTCCAAATATCTGGAAGGCAACACATCTGGGAAGATGCTGTCAGACCGATACCAACCTGGCTCTATTGTCACTCTGAGCTTGTTGAGAGGATGATTTTCTCCAGTGTTGTCCATGTGTTGCCGAAGCAAAGCCCTCCCTGTAGCAGCCTCCAAGCAAGTGTAAGCAGCACCTGGTTTAAGGAAAAACACATAAGGGGAAAAATTCATTTAGGTCTGAAACCACTGGAAACAAAGAAATACACTTGTCTTCTTTGCCTCGCAGAGAAGAGTGTCAGAAAAAAATTATTTGGAAAGCAGCATCAGTTAACAGAGCAGAAGAATCATAAGAATCAGCAAGTATGGGCAGATCCCAGTGGAAATACAACCAATGCAAAAGTCACCACCCTCTCCAATGGCCTGTGTGTATATTGAACCCTTGGCCAGTACATCTTGCCATCCTTCAAGCTGGAAGTCAATCCAAATGTTCCCAGGAGGATGTGGTCGAGTCTTCTCAAGCAGCTATTTCCACTCAGGAATTCCACAGGAAAATAGACATGCCCCTAATATCCAGGCTCTGAATTGCCATTCTCTTCCAGCCAAAACAAGAAACCCACACACAAGAGGAGAGGAAACAAAGGGTGGGAAGGAATCCTTCAAAACAGATTAATGAAGTCAGTTCATGGTGCATGGCCAGATAACATTATGATGGAGAAGAAAAGAGGGTGAAAGTATAAAGGACTACGAGTAAATCTACAGTACGCTGTTGTAGTAGTTTCATTCCAGTTTAACTATCATTACATGCTTCCATGGAATGCTGGAGCTGTAGTTTAGTGAGGTAACTGGAATTCTCCAGTCTCATGTGCTCCCTTGAACGACGAGGGCAGAGAGGGAGGGTGGAATGCACTGGCTGGAAAACAGGACAGCAGCACTTTCTAGTACAATTTTTGTTCTTGTCCCGTTATTAAAAAGCAATACTATGGCCATCCAGCCCAACTAGTTCTCTTCATTGGACTTTGATACTTTCAGCCATCCAAACTTTTCCAAGCAATATTCATTTCTTTCTTTGTTTATTTGGTTTATATACCAGACATCTGAAGGCGAGGTCACTCTGGGTGGTTACCATGGTCTGGACAACAGGGATGGGTGACTTACCATACAGAGCCGTTGAGATCCGCCTTTGTGCATACATGGTGAAGCCTTCATTGAGCCAGAACTCCCCCCAGTGGGCATTGGTGACCAGGTTTCCAAACCAGCTGTGTGAGATCTCATGGATGATGACGTCCGCCAAGGAACGATCGCCTGCCAGCAGGCACGGAGTCACAAAGGTGATGCAGGGGTTCTCCATCCCTCCAAAGGGGAAAGAGGGTGGCATAAAGAGAACGTCATACCTGTCAAAAGTGAAAGCTTGTGAAGAAGAAGGCCATCTCAGGTGCAAGAATCCCCTCCCACCAGGTTCCCAGCCACAGCTCATCCACCTCTCATCCATAGTGGTTAGGTGGTAGCTCTCTCCGGTTCCAGATGGGGTCTTTCCAAGCTCCTGCTGGAAACAGCACAGAATTACCCTGGAACCTTCTGCTTTGAAAAGGTGTGGTCTGCTTAGGAGCTATAGGTTTTTCTGGCTTCTGGTTAACTTGCTTAAGGGAAAAGATGAGGAGCAGCATTGCAAACACGGGACTACATTGCACGTATGTGCTTCCATTTCAGGCAATCCTTCCCTGTTCCATAGTCACAGTAATAAATTCTGCACCAGGAACAGTACCTTTCCCACACATAGGGCCCAAAAAGCTTCTCTCCAGTAGCAAGAAACTCTTCAATCACACCATCATATTCTTTCTTTGCAGCCTCAATCAGGCAGGGCTCAGCCCATACGTGACTCCTGGCAAGAGAACAATGAAATAAGTCCATATTCAAAAAGGGTGTATGAATATATCCATTGCAACATAAGTGTCCTTGCACTACCTCTTGGTAGTGGGGAGGCTAAAAAAAAATCTGGTAAATAAATAAATAAATAAATTTAAAAAAATTTTTATTTTTATTTTTATTTTTATTTATTTTATTATATTATACTGGTTAAAATCACTTTACTAAAAAAAAAAAACCATTATTTAGTTAGCTGGCCTAGAGTGCCAAGCACACAGCAGGCATTCCCTCTTTGGACAGCGATTGAGAGCTGCTGCCTCAGGAACATAGGTGCTTGGTCATCTTGAGACGTAATGGCTATCCTGCAACCTATTTCCTGGACTAGGCTCAAGGCTGATTCTCCCCAGACTCCAGATGTTTCGATGGCTACAGGGACAAAGTCAATTCCTGTTGCCATATCTTCATATTTTTGTCTTTTTAATTGTTCAGCCATTGCTGCTGCAGATCCAGCTTCAATGCTGGTGTTTTGTACGTGGGACATGGCAAATGTATTTGGACATGTGGCGTCCCACGTTAAGCATCAGCCTTGGCTCCAGGGGATCAAAAATAAATACATTTATTTATTTATTTATTTAATGGAGCAAAATAAATAAATAAATAAATTTGGGTTTGTGTTTATTTGTTAAGCAGCAAGAAACCCCCTCATCTGCAGATCCAGTATCGGCAGATTCACGTAACTGTGCATATGCACAAATGCACATGTGTACCATGCATGTGCATGCACACACAGTTACTTTTCTTCCTGAACCGCACTGCTCTTCGTGTGAAGAAAGCCATGATATGAACAAAATGAGTACAGCTTGCCTTGGATTTTCTTTTGAAACGGGCTAAGTAACACCAGAATAAGGTATGACTGACAGATTTTTGAAAAGTCCATTTAACTGTGTTGAGCAAATTGCTTTAATGCATTTTTATATAATCTTGTGTATAAATTTGATTTTGGGGCAGCCTTACTGAACGTGTATGTTTCAGAAGAGCAGGAGAAAAGCCGAGACAGACGGAAAGTCGTGTGGTCATTCAGCTTTATTCCTGTGGCAGCCTCTTACCTGGGCCCCACTTCAGCTGAAACAATGTCACCAACCACCAAGGCAACCAAGTAGGACGGGATGGGATGAGGCATCTTGAAAAAGAATGTATTGTCCTTCTGCTTCTCCCGGGTAATCGCACTCATCAGAGCTGTGAAACCTTCAGGGACCTAGGAACAAAGAGGTGCCCCACCACCATCACAATAGATAAGATAGGAAGAGAAACTCGATAACATTCTTTGCAACACAAGAGAACACAGGTGGGACATTTGGCATCCCCAGGAGGCAACTGCTGTAAGCCCCAGCCAGCACAGTTTGTAATCAGGAATAATGGGAGTGGCAGCCCAGAAGACTTAGAGAGCACCAGGTGGCCGCCTACTGCAATAGAAGATACAATACAATATCTGTAAGAGCCTAAAGGCCCATGTGTACAAGAGAACAGATCAAACAGAGAAACATGTGGACCTCCAGATGACATTGAACTGCAGCTCCCACCATGTCTCATCGTGAGCCAGCTGACCAAATTAGAGTCATTCGGTTCCCTAGTCTTGAGAGGTATGTTATACAAACACGCTGACTCACTATTGGTTCCCAGTGTTTCAGATTCAAGGCTGTAGTACAGAAATGCTGAGCAACTGAGCAACAATTTGGACTAGAATTCCCATATGCCTTTACCATTGGCAATGCTGGCTAGGACCAAAGGGAGCTGTAAGCCAAAAACATCTACAGCAGGCATGTCCAAACTTCGGCCCTACAGATGTTTTGGACCACAACTCCCACATCCCTTTGTCATTAGCAAGCTAAGCTTAGAATTCTGGGAGTTGTGGTCCAAAGCATCTGGACAGCTGACGTTTGGACATGCCTGATCTATAGAGTCACATTTGCTGAGCTGTTTCAAAGAACACAAACTGTAGCCAAATGCTCAGAATGGAATATCCATGCAGGTCTGGGTTTCACACAAGACACTGTTGGGATGGGAGACCCTCCAAATGAATACTATCATGACCTTCACAAAACAAGCAAAACCAACAGCTTAAAGAAGATATTCAGGTTTTTCACTCAATGACCAATACCCAACTGTTCTGTGCCCAGATAGTGAAGGAAGGCCTTACCTTTATAACAGCAGAGTATGGACATTTAACTGCAGGGGTGTCAAAGCAAGGGAAAAAGGATCTATTCAGAACAGCCTGGCCTTGAGTGTACATATAGGGCTTCTGCTTCCCTGCTGTCTGCTCAGGAGTAAGCCAACACACCTGACAAAGGAGACAAAAGACAGCCTTCTATGAGCAATGGGACACGTTACCTGGATCTGTGCAGAATATGAGCTCTTGACAGCTGGGGTGTGAAAACCAGGGAACAAGGACCTGTTGAGCACAGGAAAGCCAGAGGTGTAAAGAAATGGTTTCTCCTTCTGGGATGTTTGACAAGTATCCAAACAAGAGATCTATAAGAGCAGGCAAAGGAGCAAGCTGTCAGGCACACATTTCTGCTCTGGCCTTGCACCAACATGAACCAAGAACAAAGACATGTTTATCAGGCCTGGCAGCCCTTGGAGCCAAGGAAAAGCCTTGCATCTCAATCCTTTAGCTAGCACAGTGCTTCCCAACCTCGGGTCCTCAGATGTTCCTAGGACTACAGTTCCCAAAAGCCCTGGCCAGCACAGCAAGTGGTGAAGGCTTCAGGGAGCTTTGGCCCAAGAACACCTGGGGACCCAAGGCTGGTAGCTGTTTAGCTGCCACAAAGCATCCAGGGGCCATTAGAGAAAGAAGGTGCTGCCAATTCTGAACCTTCAGGCTGGTAGATGAAAAGGGTTTAGTACATTAACGGCAAGTTAGATATCTCGTAGGGGGAAAGTCCAAGGAAAAGTCTTCCCACTCCCAATGTCGTGCTGCTTGGTTCAGCTACAACTTTGATAAAGAGATTGGAAAAAAACTAGGAAGTCTTTGTCAGCATGAATCCAGCCTGGAGGCAAGTTCCAGGATTGGTACTGCTCTTCTACTTAAAGTGTGACCTGCAGATCAAAAGCTACCCCCTCTTAAAATGTGTGCAATAACTGAAGGTGGAATTTGGCCACCTTTACGCATTTCAGCCTCCTGTGTAAGAGGCATCATGTGAGTAGAAGAAGGGACAAACATGCTAGCTTGGTCATCCCCACCACCTCTTGGGCTGTGACATCCTCTTCACCCTGCACAAGTTGGAAAGCAAATGTCTGCAGTAGGAAACTTTCTCTACTTCTGCAGACAAGCTCTCTGCTGAGACCTAGAAGAGCTACAGCTGCCAGCCTACCAGCTTATTTGGGACTACACCTCACATCAGCACAGCCAGCATAACTGATGGCCAGTTAGAGTGGCACTGGTAGTTGCAGGAGTTTGAGACCATCAGGTCGCCCACCTCTGCTTTTATTTTGGTTTTGCTACAACCAAAACAGATTTATTGGGCACCTCACTGAAAACTACCAAAAGGCAGTAGAGGTTTGGCTGCTGATCTGCAAGTGATTCAAGGCTTTGTAGAATTCATTTGGGAGGTTTTAAATGAATTTAACTGAGCCTCAGTGTCATTTTGCTACCAAATGAAAATGAAAGATGAAGGGAGGGAGAAAGTTCAAGGCTTCCTTTCTCATTTCTTGCAGGAAAATCCAGAAGCTCCGATGAAGAGGAGATGGTGCTTACACAGCAAAGGGCAGGCCAAAGATCACCCAGAGCAGTGGTGGCAAACTTTTTAGAGACAGAGAGCCCAAACTGCGATTCAGAACCCACTAATTTTTTGCAAAGTGCCAATACAGCAACTTAACCTGAATAAAAGTGGCTGTGAAGAGGCCATGTCAGGTACCCACAGAAAGAGGTCTGAGTGTCACCTTTGGTACCTGTGCCATAGGTTTGCCAACACTGACCCAGAACTTGGGAAAAGTTATTTTTGTGAGTTTAAACTCCAGCTGGTGTTCTGGAGTCTGTGAAAGTAACTCTTCCAAGCCCTTACACAGACTAGAAGAAAGGAAAAAAAAAGAAGTCAATATTCCTTTGGAGTGCCCTCCTTAGCCAAACCATTAAAAGGCATTCAAAGCCACATTTTGAGGATGAGGGTAGGGAAGCTTGAAAGGAACCAAGCAGACCAGGATCCTCAGGGCCAGACAGAAAATGATGCCCTATAGACTAGGGGGTATCCGCTTGTTTTACCAGCTGTGAAGCACATTCCTCCTGGGGCAAAGGGGACCCCAGAAATGAGGGAAGCCCTCTGAGCATGTGCAGAGTGTTTTTCCCCTCACCACAAAAGCAAGTGTATACACGTGTGTGTGTGGTGGGGGAGGTCTTTCGGTTCCAAATCTGAACCTCGTCAGCGGCCAGAAACAGGAACAACGGCCAGGGCTTGGGAGGGCCAGGCCGGGCGTCGACCTCGGGCATCGCCCTCCCGCCCGCTCCTCCGTCACTCACCCCGGGCCCGGCTCCGGCTCGGTAGGCGACCTCCACCACGACCGTGTCCCCGGCGGTCAGCGGCTCGGGCAGCGTGAGGTGCAGCGCGGAGCCGTAGCTGGCGAAGGGCCGGCTCTGGAAGCGGAGCGGGCGGCGGGGCGCGGCGGCATCGCGGCCCTCTCCGTGGCTCCCCCCCAGCGGAGGCTGCGGCGCTGGTGCTGGTGCTGGTGCTGGTGCCGGGGCCAAGCCGGCGCTCTCCACCTCGACGCTGGGGTGCGAGTCGAGGACGAGCTCGCCGGCGCCTTCCTGCAGGCAGGTGAGCTCCAGGCGGGCGCAGCCTTGCAGGTGACCGGCGCCGGCCGGCCCGAAGGCCACGCTCAGCTCCAGGTGCAGGTGCCGGAGGCGGAAGGCCGCCGCGCTACAGGCCGAGGCCGCGTCCCGGGACGCCATGTGTGTGTGTGCGCGCGCGCGCGCGAGAGAGAGAATGAAACCAGGGGAGGGAAGCGCAGCACAGCGCGCTGGGTCTCCAGGCCAGGCTCCGGGTGTTCCGGGAGGGGCGGCGGGGGGGGGGGAAAGGGGCCGGGAAGCCTCGCCCAGGAGGCGGAGCGAGCGGAGACGCCCCCGGGAGTCGGAGGGCGGCGCGTCTGTACGGGTGGCTGGGTCGCCGCCGCGCTGGAGAGGAACAGCGGGAGAGGCGCTTTACCTGCCCCCCCCCCAACCCCCATCAAGGCTCTTAAGGGTCGGGGGAGGACCGGGAAAGGCAACAGGCGTCGGTTCACGAAAGGCAGCCCCCCCCCCCGGCTGATCGCGCTCACCATCGCCGGCAAGGGCCCAGCCCAAGGCCCCTTTTTTGCTGCCTCGGAATGACCCCTTTCCCCACGGGGACGGCGGGGGACCTTCCACGCCCCCGAGCGTCGAGCAGACCGATTTAGGGGATGCGGTTCTGTCCCCCGGTGGGAGACTTTTGAGCCAGGACGGGAAAAGAATTTATTTATTTATTTATTTTTGTATTTGTTGACCCCCGACTTTCCCTCAGGAAGTCTGGGCGGTGTACAACAAATTGCCAAAATAAACAATCCCCCCCCCAAAAAAACCCCTCACCCAACAGAGAATCAAATAAAAAGATAAAACAAACACCATACGACGTACAGCAACACAGGATCCAGCAAGAAAGGGCTGGGAGAAACAATACAAACAACTGACTGGACAGACAGACCGATGCTCCTTTCCTAGCGTTTGCTGCCCGGGACGGTTGCCTGACAGGTCGTAGTATTAGGGGCGGCCCGTCCCCTCCTTCCGGAAGGGTACTTCATGGTAAGGAGCTGAACCAGGGCAGTGATGTAAGTGGGCAAGTGATTCTGGGCAGTCCAGTTCTGTTCAAGACCACCATCCCCATCCACAGGATTAGCAGCCACAGTTTCACTTATCAGTTGGTTAAAAAAATATTAAATTAAAAAAATCATAAACACAGGACCATGGTATCATGTTTCACTTTTCCGCTGCCTCAAAAATAAAACAATGAAATCCAGAAATAAATGTTCCCAGGTGTATTACTAGGACTGGCTAGATAACATCTGGAGTGCTGAAGATTCCCCACCAGTTACAGATGGCTTCATGGAGAAGTGCTGCAGAGGTTTCGGAGGAAAGCAGCTTCCTGTGAAATGGAGAAGCCACATTTCCGGTGAAGGGTGGCAGCAGCAGTAGTTGCAGTTTAAGGGAAGCCTCCATTGTGAACCGGAGAATAGGAAACCTAGACCTTTGGCAGGACAGGAGAGCCAGACTTGGGGAGCAACAATAGAGAAGGTCTTCTCCCCTGTACCCACCAAGTACATATATCAGGGTGGTGGGGACAAGAGAAAGGCCTACCTGATTATCTTAATGCCCAGGCAGGCTCATATGAGGAGATGTAATCTTTTAACTAGCTTGGACCAAAGCCGTTTTGGGCTTTATAGGTTAAAACCTACCTACCTACCTACCTACCTACCTACCTACCTACCTACCTACCTACCTACCGTGGTACCTCAACTGACGAATTTAATCCATTCTGAATGCATGCTCTTGAGTCGAACTATTAAGTCGGGCTACCTATCTAAAAAATTGAAATAAAGTTTGAAAATGGGAAAAAATGTAAGTCGAGCAGACCATATCGAAAATTTGTAAGGCGGCAATTAAAATGCCAGCAGTTTTCCGCTCTTAAGTCTAATTGCTCTTAAGTCTAATTGCTCTTAAGTCGGGGTATCTATCTATCTATCTATCTATCTATCTATCTATCTATCTATCTATCTATCTATCTATCTATCTATCTATCTATCAATCAATCAAAATATATATAAATTAAATGATGCTGGGATAGCTGTTGCTAAGGTAGCAAAAAAGAAGGCTCTGAAGAAGAAAATGGTGGGATGCTCTAGGGATGTGCAAAGAATATCAAACAGTATCTATCTATCTATCTATCTATCTATCTATCTATCTATCTATCTATCTATCTATCTATCTATCTATCTATCTATCTATCTATCTAGTTCACTGCTACTCCAAGTCAAAAGCTACTCTTTCAACACAGCAAGGACTATTTGGAATATTGCAATTAATGACAAATTGACTTCCGAAATTTAAAAAGGAAAGCTGAAGATTAATAGATTTAATGAGAAATGGGATGAATTCGCAATTGCTGTATTGGCTAAAGAGAAAGGGAGAATGCCAAACTCAGATTATATGCACTTTTGGAAGGGATATGGGGACAGTTAAAACAAATGGAAAGAACATCAGGTTCTTAAGAGGGAAAATTGAGTAAGATTTATTGATCACCAGGTTGATGGGAATGTTGTGCTTTGTTTTTGTATTTTGTTGTTTTTGATGTATACAGTTTGTATTTTAAAGAAACAGTATATTGTTGCATATTATCTCCTCTTGCAATGCAAAGTATTTTAAAAGCCATTAATATCACAAAACAGTTGTTTCACATTTGTTATTGAGTGATTTAACAGACTGTCTTTTTGTCTCTTTGTATTGAGAAGTGAACTGGCTATGCAACTTACAGTCCACAAATTATGTAAGTTAGACCTCCAGTCTTCACAGCACATTAAAAAAACCTGACACTGAATCCCAGGGACAGATAGCAGTGGCTAGAGGGCATTTGTCACTTATGGTTGAGATACATGCACATGCACATGCACATATGCCATATTGACATGTCTGGCTACAGCTGCAACTCACACATGAAGAAACACAAAGAAATTAAATCATGGAACCTGAATCATCCCTCCTGCCAGCTACTTGATTCTGTTCCTTTAAAATTAAAATCTGGGTTTTAATTTTTTTAAAATGGTTTGTTTTATTCTTTTATTCCTTTTTAAAAAATCTTCTGGGGGAGGGGGATACAATTGAAATGAGAATGAATGGAGGACTCCTATGTTTTTCTTTTAAAAATATAATGTACCATGTTTAATTTTTTGTGAGGTCCATAGAAATTGACTTTGGGCACTGCTATATTATCCATAATTCCTAAAGCCAGACGGTTTTCAGTAAGACATAGCTGATTGTGTTTCAGGGGTACCAAAATTGCTGTGTACTCACCACAAATAGCAATAGATGAGCAGGAACTGGAAGTTGTTGGGCTTGAAAGCATGAAAGATAACACAGGTGGCTGTGTGCATATGGCATGCACAGATATGTGATGCCCTGCTGCCCAGGCAGCACCTCAGGGTCTGTAGAATCATGTGCCACTGTATTAGTGGAGTGAACATGATATTCCACAATTTAGTTCATTAACCTGTATCCTGGACACATTAAGAACATGGATTCAATTCTGCCTCACACATACTTGGCACATCTGAAGCAAGGACTGTATTGGAGCTTCCATGGCAATCTCGGGCCTATATCCTTGGAGAATTTTCCAAAAAGGAAAAAAAAGCTGCTGCAATGCATTTTGGATGTTTTAGTTCTTTGAGACGCATATTCTACAGAGCCTAAAGGGCACCAGGACTACAGCTCCCAGAAAGCACCACAACAGCTTCTCTCTCTTTTTCTCTCTCTTTTTTACATCAATGACAAAATGTGCAGATCTAATATAAGCATGGAGGCTCCAAGATAGGCCCTTCTCCAGGTGACTGAAATATAGGTGTCTGTATGCAGGGATGTTGACATGTTTTTGGATATGAGTCTCAAGTCCAAATTCAAGTGTTTTGTACTGGGTCCTGATTCAAAGTCCTTGGTTCCTGGATTCCAAGTCCCTGTTAAAAACAACCTTTTTGCCCGCCCCCCCCCAAGGGAGAGATGGGTGGATTCTGAGTTGTGAGTTGAGTTCAAGTCACCGAAAGCAAAACAAAACCCAAATCTCATTCAAAACACCCAGTTTGATAGTGAGTCTTCCAACTCAACTTCCCATCCCTGTCTGTAGGTGTGGGGTTTGGGGGCTGAATTTCCAGAAATATGCCTCAGGAATTGATGGCACATATCCAGATGCCCAGAGTAGGAACTGGCAAACCACTCCAGTATTCCTGCCAAGAAAACTTCATGGACATGGAGACACGAAGAGTTGGTCACAACTGTAACGACACAAAACACACACACACATGCTTCATGAAGGTTTCTATCTTATGAATCTTCAGGATGGAGTGTGTCATATTTGGTCCTCCAGATGTTTTTGACTACTAATTACACAATTTGTTGCCATTGGCAATGCTGACTGGGATTTCTGTTGGGCCACAGTTTCTCCATAACTCCTTTTAGATTTTTGTGGTTCTCAAGATGTCGCTTAATTTCATCTCTCATTATCCATGCCATTTGGATACCTGGCTGTGGAGCCTGATATTAAGAGTTCTGATTCCCCTCTCTGCCTCTTTCACAGGCAAAGGACCCAGTCATGTATAGGTTCCTTTTCATCTTTGCAGTTCTGAGATTATTCTTGACCATGCTAGCTGTGCCTGGGGAGAGTAAGAGTTTGACAGCATCTGAAGGGCCACCACTTTCCTTCCCATCCCTCTGCTTTCTCAGAGTACTGCCAACTCCCCTCGTCATGTTCGCCATCCTTTCCCCAGTGGTGGTATGACTGCTGCAATAAATACAAGTTGCCAGCAGATGTCAGGGTAAGTGCACTCTTTTTTTACAAGTTAGTCCAGAAGAGCCATGTAATTCTGCCTCTGGTATTTTTTTTTTTTTTTGCATGACCCAAACAGTTGCAACGTATGAGATGCATCTGGTTTAAATATCAAAGTCTTTCCACTCTACTTCATCTCATTTTCAGACTTTGCTATTCTCTCATTTTTATATTATAAACTGATGACTTGGCTCCTGCCTAGTCCAATAAAGGTAGGAAAGTAGAAAGGCAGGCTCGCCAATGCTCTGCTTTATATTTAACCTTTAAAATCAGAGCTCGGTCCCCATCAGCCCTTTGATGTGAAGATTCAGTGCTCAAGATCACTTGTGAAAAGTAATTCCAAAGCACTTCAAATAGCCATGATTTCACTTATTAAGGTACAGCATCTCCATATCTGGCTTTCCTTCCAGAATGGACCTCCTGAGTTAAGATTCAGGCTTCACAGGTCTCCCTGCTTTACACCATTTGGAAATCTTTTCAATGACTGCAAAAGACACCAGGTTTATTTCATTTATGTCTCCAGTGGTAATCGCACAGACCATAAGAACAGCAGTTGTATCAATCCTGCCATGGTTTAATTGTTTTATAAATTTCCGTCTACATGATAAACAAGTAAAAATGATTCATTTGGCCAACCAATCTATTTTTCCAGACATATACATTTTCTTACATAACTTGTCCTGCTAAACTCCATTGAGTTTATTTTTGGGCTAGCCTAAGTTTTTGCAATCCTGGATATTAATATTGGTGCTAGGCAAGCTTCCCCAGGAGGACATTACACCGAAAGGGAATTTCCCCTGCAAAGTTGCTGAACATCTTTGGTCCATCGCAGAACAAAAGGAAAGAGAGCTGGAAGACAGCTTGTGATGATAATTTCACTTACCAGGCATGGAATCAGACTGCCCATCCAACAGCACCGTCCCAGGACAGAAAGGGATCCTGCCTTTGGACTAGGATTACAAAGTGTGTCTCTTAACTGACAAAGGTTGGGAAACTCATTCCATGATTTCCACATGGAAAGCATTTCTCATGTACCAAAAACCTTGGAGATCATGGGCCAATGCATATATATCGAGAAGCTGCAGCCAATGACAGTTTGGGCTTTGTGTACACCCTAGTAAATACTCAATCAAATATACATGTACTCTCATTCTTTTCTCTGAATCAAGCCATACACATCAGAAATCACTAGTGCTGGGAGATACTAGCTCCAGAGCACATGCACAACACAGACCAAAACATACAGAAAAAGAACTATTTTATGCGTGCTACTAACTCAGGGCTGACTCTGGAACGTAATGTTATAGCAAGCCGGCCTTACTCAGAATGCTTATGGCTGCTGTGAACTGTCTCACTTTGTTCTCTTCAAGAAGTTGGCTGGTTCTTGGTTCAATGACTCTATTTTTCAAAAGTAGAGATGTTTCCCACATCTTGGAGCTAGAGGGCAAGAATCTCCACTGAGGCCATCCACAACTATCATACTTGCATGCCTCTGCATATGTGTAAACATGCTGTATTATGGAAATATATGGGTGATTGCTTTTTAAATAAAGCAGCAAGCAGTTTGCAGTCTGCTGGAGGGTCGGGGGAAAGCTCACACACATGCAAAAAAATCACCATGGGCTCTAGCTTACCCCCACCTTCAGCAATGTACCTGCCCATGCCTCCTGTTTCTCCTTTCTGCTATGTGGTAGATGCTTCTGTCTTTCCCACTGACCTGTTTATCTTTTGAAGAGCAAGTTAGTGGCTTCAGAATGTGGAGCTTTTCACATCTCCATTGCAGCAGCTAAAGTGCTGTAGAGAGAGGGGCCTCGAGTAATAATACATGGGGATACAGTAGACCCTTGTATAACAAACAGTTTGTATAACATAAAATTTGTACAACAGAAAACATTCCAGAGATGGGGGATTTGATTAACAGAATTGGCTATGGGGCAAATCAGTACAACATAAAAATGGGATTACTCCATTTTCAATGCATTCCTATGAGAATTTTGTATAAAGGAAATTTTGCTTAACATAATTTCATTTGGAACGAATTAATTCCTTTATACAAGGTACCACTGTACTTGCTTGTGTGAAAAGTGCCTTTCCTTGAAGTCATAACAAGAGTCCTGCAATGAAGGAGGCGCTGGAGGAGGCAAGCTCCATGTTTGGAGAAGGGAGCTGCTTGCCCCACCATATCCGCTCTTGCACCATCCAGCACCACACATGGGTTAGAAGTGGAATGCTGAAGTACAAAAAGGCAGGGAAAACAAGACCCAGGCATCAGGAGATGGAGGACAAGAAACCCGTAGCTGGATCTGATGGTACCATGACTGCTCTATTCTAGATACTATTCAAATGAAGCAAATATGATGTGGATAAAGATATTATTTGGACTACAGCAGGCAGAATCTCCCAGACAACATAGACACTCGTTTTTGTGGTTTGGGATGTCAAAGAACTTGAGCCAAAATATTAACTTTCCCCAGTTTTAATTGGAAAATATGTTTGGAATCAGATATCCTCTGAGTGTTCTATTCCAATGAGGTAGCACAACCTACCCCTCATTGCACACCTGAGAATCAGAGGAAGGACTTCTACATTAAAGTACAACTAATATTCAGGGGACTTCAAAGGGACCTTCAATTTTCATAGAATCATAGAATTGGACGAGACCTCAAGGGCCATCCAGTCCAACCCCCTGCCATGCAGGAACCACCATCAGAGCATTTCCGTCAGATGGCCATCCAGCCTCTACTTAAAAACCTCCAAAGAAGGAGACTCCACCACCCTCCATGGCAGCATATTCCACTGCCAAACAGCTCTAACCGTCAGAAGTTCTTCCTAATGTTCAAATGGAGTCTCTTTTTCTATAGTTTGAAACAATTGCTCTGAGTCCTAGTCTCTGAAGCCATGAAAAACAAACCTGTTCCCTCTTCAATGTGACATCCTTTCAAATATTTAAGCATAGCTATCATACCCCCTCTCAGCCTTTTTTTTTGAAAGGCTAAACATTTCCAGCTCCCTACGCCATTCCTCATAAGACATTTCTTCCAGACCTTCAACCATCCTGGTCACCCTCCTCTGTACCCGTTTAAGGTTAACTCCTTTTTAAATTGAGGTGCACAGTGCCAGGACCCTGCCTGTCACAGAACCTGACTCTGAGGGGTTAAATGGTGAAGAGGTGCTGGAGGAGCCTTGCAGCTCAAGTCAGCAGGCAGCTGGGTCTGATGACTCAGCTGAAAACATATCTTCTCCCCCTAGAAGCGCTATGAGCAGGATTCTGCAAAGACGTGCTACCAGGAGAGCTAGGGAAAGGGTCTTTGATGCTAGACGGGGAATCAGGGCAGCAAGCCCTGAGTACTAGCAGGAGCCTTTCCAGAAGTAAGGGTGTGTTCCCTGTTTTGAGATAAAGCTGGTAAGCTCACCTTGAGCTCTCTGTGGGAGCAACGTGTCATTTGAACTTGCAACCACGTTCCTGTCTGTGACCTTGGCTGTGTTTCCTGATTTTGGACTGGCTTCCTGGACAACGGCTTAATCTGTTCCCTTGGGTTTGGCATCTGGTTTCTGTGAGATATTCTGATTTTGACTTGGACTGTTAATTGCTGGGAGTTGGATTCTGTTATTTACCTGGCACTTGATTGTTGGCAAAGGACTTGAACTTGCCTGGCTTTCCACTAAATATCTTGGCAAAGAACTGAACCCTGTTTGTGTGTGTGCTCTGTGTGTGGGGCTGGACACACAGAACTGAACACATTACTTCAGGTGGGGTCTGACCAGAGCAGAATAGAATAGTACTATCACTTCCCTTGATCATTCTAGACACTATGCTTCTGTTGATGCAACCCAGAATCACATTGGCATTCCTGACCGCTGTGTCACACTGCTGACTTGTGTTCAATTTGTGGTCCACCAAGACTCCCAGATCCCTTTCGCAGGTACTATTTTCCAGCCAGGTATCTCCCATCCTATATCTTGCAATTCATTCTTTTTACCTAGGTGCACCACCCTACATTTTCCTCTGTTGAACCCTATTCCATTAGTTTTGGCCCAGCACTCTAATCTATCAAGGTCATTTTGGATTTTCATCCTATGCTCTGGGGAATTAGTAACCCCTCCCAATTTGGTATCATCTGCAAATTTAATTAGCATACTCTCTATTCCTTCTGGGTCCAGTGATATGGAATATTGCCGGACCCAGAACAGAACCCTGGAGTACCCCACTGGTCATGTCTCTCCAAGCTGAAGAGAGGCCATTTATGATCAGTGCCACCCATTTGCAATTTCACACAGAGAGGCTGGATCAGCAGATCAATGCCACTTCAATGATGTTCCTCCAGCCTGATACAACAGAGTAGCTTAGCAGGGAATGTATTCCTTCAGATAACAAAGCCAGAGAGTTCACAACGAGTTAATTTTGGGGTAAAATTCTTGTAATCTTCTTTTCACAATCCCTATTCTGGGAGCTGCAGTTCAGAACAGGTGTTGTCATTCATTCTCCTAGTGACTTTTCCAAGTTCTGGATTGAGGATTTGGCTTTAGCACTAGAGATGGGCACGACTTAGCGGTATTCCCGTTTCGTTTGCAGATCGGTTCTGTTACTCTGATTGAAAATATCACTTTCCAATCAACAAGACTCCAGCTCGAACCGAACCACGAACAATTTTGGTCTGATTTTCCATTTCTTGTTCCTTGATGTTGATGCCACGCAGCACAGAAAAAAGTTTTTAAAAGTTAAAAAAAATGTTCCGGTTCTGCCCAAAAGCAGGCGGAAAAATGCCTGCAGTGCCTCAGGGCACCTACCAGAGGGGTTGCTTCTGGAGGTCCCCGGCCTCCCCCATCCCCGTCCTGGGCTGCTCTGGTGGGATTTGCCGCAGGCTCGCAGCCAGCAAAAGCCCAGTCGTGACTGAATGCCTCCCAATTAAAGCGCAAGCAAGCGGCACGGACGGCACAGGAAAAAACTTTTAAACTCTCCCCCCCCACCCATTCCCGGGCCAAAAAAGCAGGCGGAAAAATGCCTGCTTGACTAAGGGCGCAGGGCACCTACCGGAGGGGTGGTTTCTGGAGGGGGGGGTCCTGCCTCCCCCGTCCTGGGCAGCCGGACTCGCCATGCCATGCGGTGCGGGCGGGGATCAAAATGGGGCGGCGAACGCAATATTGTTTTTGAAATCGTGGTCCAAAAACACACAAGCACAACAGAAACACGCGAAAATTTATAAACGGCCAGATTTTTCACAGTAGCAGTGGGTTTTTTCGTGCAACAAAATGTCTCTCCTCTCCTCCTCTGTCCTCCATTGATTTTATTTTATTTTATTTTATTTACACCTGCGCAATGATGGGCTGGCCGAGTGGCCAGCCATGTGGGAGTGGACGACCATGCAAATTTTGGAGCCATCCCACCAATCGCATGGCCACTTGGCCATGGAGACTTCTGGGATGTGCCAAAAGCCCCTAAAACCTGCCCTAGCCCCCCAACCCTAACCCTAATCCTTGACTCCTTACCCATACGTCACAGACTGTCTTCTTAGTGGGTCAGAGAGGCACCCAGAGGTGCAACCCACTAGCCCACTGTAACCTTACCCGTCACTAGCCTAACCCTAGCCCTTGCACTAACCCACCTTAACCCTAAGCCAGATCTACTTGCATTGCATTACACGCAAGTACGATTCCCTTCTTTGTGAGACATGGCGGTGCGAGAGCCTTAGGCATCACCCTATGGCTCTGGGTTCACTGGTCTCACTGTCTGCAACTGGTATGCATATCCATATGGCTATGCATGCCATTTAGCAGCAGCAGGTGAGGAGGGGAGACCCCCATGTTGAGGGGTCTCTTGGAGCCTGCTTCCCCTTCCTAGTGGGTGAGGATAGGAGGCACCCACGGGTGCCTCCAGGAGCCCACTTTCCCTTTATAGCGGGCCAGAGGAGGCACCCACCCCACAGAGGTGCCTCCAGGAGCCCGCTACCCCCCAAAAAACCAATACTAACAAAAACGAAAAAACAAAAAAACAAACCGACTAATTTTTGCAAATTTTCGCGAAAAACGGAAACGACCCAAAACGGAACCGGCCCGACTAACGACAACTCGAAAAAAAATTTTTTCAAGTCGTGCCCATCTCTATTTAGCACCAATGCAACCAAATATGCTAGGTTCATGTGCAGATATGCAAAGTATCTGATTGAAAATATCACTTTCCAATCAACAATAGTCCATTCGCACCAACCATTACAATGTTTAAATCTTCCATTTCTTGTTTAGTGATGTTGAGCTTGCCTTGATTCATTCTTCTCACTTTCCATGTTCCATTTTTTATCTGCCACACAGCATCAACATTCCCTTTTGCCAGAAGGAACAGCGGAAATTAGATGTGCTTTTGGCTTCCATCTCGTTGCTTCATCTCTTGTAATTTGTACTCATCTCTTCCTCTTACTTTGTACGTGACTGAATGCCTCCCAACATGTCTAATCTTCCAGCACTATCTCTTGTTTCTTTTTCTCTTGTTTCTTCATGGGCTTTTCAAAGAATAGACACTAGGAAGTGTTTCTTCTGTACTAATGAGAGGTAATTTAAGTGCTAGAGCCTTTGTCTGTGAATGATCCCCTAGCAAAGTACTGTATTGGGCTACTCAATGTGACCATTATCTTGGCTGGATAGCTCAATAAATTATCTGGCCGCAGAACCAGGGACCAGGAGTTCAATTTCTCGTTGTGTCTCTGGTGGTCTTGAGAAAACTGCACAGATTCAGGATACCTCCAGAAGGAAGTAATGCAAAAGCATTTCTCTGTACTGTATTCTCTACCTAGAAAACCTTGGAAAAAATGATTTGACATCATTATGTGGCAATTAATACCTGAAGAAGATGCATCCAACTTACTCTGGTGTCCAAGCCTTTGCCACTCTGCTTTGGGTGGGTTGCCCTTCTAGGAGTCTAGCCTTTGAATTTAACCTCCTGATGTTACTGCTCTCGGTTTTCATTGCAAGACACCATCCGTTTCATCCAAGAGGGAGATACTGTATCTGGATTCAGCCTATGTTTCAGTATGCATAGAGAGAGCCACGAAGGGTTATCGGGGAACATGTATGCTGGACTTAAGCTACAATAAAACCCTTGTGCTCCTCCAACAGTGGCTGAAAGGTCAATGCTCAGTTCTGATGTGGGGAGTTGGGGGGGGGAATTTCCACGGAATGCTTCTGAGAACAGTTGTGAGTCTTGTGACATGGGCCTGTCATCAGAGAGGAAGCAGGGTACTTAAAGAGGCACTGCTTGACCTACATCATTTAGGTCAAGGCTTTTGTTTAAAGGAAAGGGCATGCTATACAGCTTGATCCATGGGGCAAGATGAGTGAGCATATTTCTGTTGACTAGCAGAGTGACTGTTTATTTCGCTAAAATGCTATAGTTTAGCCCCCAAAGCCTGCTGGCCTGCTGATGTGTAGAAGTTCAACTATCACCTCCAGCCTACCACACACACCCGGCCATTAGCCATTCACTCAACATATTGGGAAAGGGCAGTTTACTTCAACAGAGTAATTTCCAACAGGGGTGTGGCTTGGGGAGGGCAAGGGGGCAGGGTGCCCCGGACGCAGCAATTAGGGGCACCAAATTGCCTACTGACCCCCCATCGCTGCCCCCCCCACATGCCATCCAGATTATATTTTGCAGTTGGGGTGTGGGCAAAAAGTGACTGTTGCCCCGGGCTCTGGAAGCCCTAGCTATGCCTCTGATTTCCAAACATGGCTGACCAAAGATCAAATGGCACATTATGTCCCCCCTCCAGGCATACAATTCCTTCAAGCCACAACTAGACTTATAAATGAAACCTGTGTTAACCTGCTGATGACCAATCACATCATAAAACTCAGCCAATCTGCTCAATGAAGTTTGATATAAGCTCATGTTAGCACAATCATGTGTCTTTTTTATCACGGTGGGATGCTCTACTTTTAATAACAGGCTAACCATAATAGTTTTGCCCCTTGGGTTGGTTCATATTCTGTTTTTATTACGTGCCATCAAGTCACTTCTGTTCTATAGTGACCCTATAAATGAACCATCTCCAAAATGTTCTGCCCCCAAATGCCCTGCTCTGCACTTGTAAGTCGAGCTTGCAGTTCCTTTAGAGAGTCAATCCATCTTATATTTGCTCTTCCTCTTTTCCTGCTGTCCTTAACGTTTCCCAGCCTGAGTAGCTCAGTGGCTGTAGAGCCAGTGGTTGGGAGTTCAAATTGGGTGGAATAGCTAATACCCTGGAGGACAGTGGCAACATTCAAAATGATCTTGATAGGCTGAAGCACTGGGTTGAAACCAGCAGAACAAAATTTAGCAGGGATAAGTGCAAAGTACTACATCTAGAAAGAAGAAGCTCATAACGGTAATTGAAATTGTGGTGAACCCAACCATACTCTCACAGGATAAGCATGCTGAAACAATGGCACCTGTAACTTAACCCTGTCTTGCTCTTTAATGCATCCCAGCAGTTACAATAAAACATGATGTCAGTCAGTCAAGGCAGTCAAGACCTTTATCGACATCAAACAAAGCATACAATAGAGCAGGCAATAATGCATGCACATACTAGGAGTATGTACCCAATTAAAATTACACAGGTGCTAAAATACAGAACAAGACATGGGAGGGCAAAACACAAAATAACATGATATGTCCATTTAAAAGGTACAGTGGTACCTTGTATAAAGGAATTAATTCATTCCAAATGAAATTATGTTAAGCAAATTTTCCTTTATCCAAATTTCCCATAGGAATGCATTGAAACAGAGTGATCCCATTTTTATGTTGTACAGATTTACCCCATAGGCGATTCTGTTAAGCAAATTTCCCCTATTTCTGGAATTTTTTATGTTGTACAAATTTTATGTTATACAAACCGTTTGTTATACAAGGGTCCACTGTATTTGGAACTCTGGCCCACCTGGGGATAGTCATCCTTGACCTAAGAGTGCAAAGCAAAATAAAGCAAGATGACTTGTTGCAATATGCAAATAAGATGGCTGCTGGGTTTGAACACTAGACCCTTGCTGCACTTTCTACTTCCACCTCTTAGTGAGGTACAGGATGTCTTTTCGTCTACACTAATTATTCAAAGGTTTACTGACCTAGTCAGGGCCAAGTCAAATAAATCCATCCATATCCCTTGCTGGTTTTGTACTTCATCTGGGTTGAGCTAGAGCCAAAGCCCTGCTCAGTCGTGAGTCTCACTTAGATCCTGTTGGACAAGTCATCATTCCTCAGCCTAAGATGAATTAACTCCATAGAAGCTGCCTGGAGGTCTTTGAAACAATTGGGAAGAGGCAAATAAGAATTAACATTAAATACAATATGAGCACAATTTTTCATCCTGTTCCTAACTGTGCTTTATTTAGAAGTCAGGCCTAGCATTTTTCACCAAGGAAATAGAATTGCAATGGCTAATACTGCCAAACTTGTACTACTCTTGCAGTTTCTGTGCCAACACTGTTTTAAATATGTCAGAATTTGGAGCATGTGGGGGGCCCTCTTTTGGAAGAGGCTGGAACTGACTAGACTGTGTGGCTAAGCTTCAGATGCCACTGGCTACATATTCATCTACAGCAGGCATGTCCAAATGTTGGCCCTCCAGATGTTTAGGACCACAACTCCCACAGTCCTTTGTCATTGGCTATCTAATCTTAGAATTCTGGGAGTTGTGGCCCAAAACATCAGGAGGGCCAAAGTTTGGACATGCCTGATCTACAGGTAAATTGTGGGTTGTCACATGTAATAAGGATTGGGACACAGGTTAAAAAAAAACAGTGCTGACTTTAGGCCAGGGTTCTGGAGATTATAATGCTGTAGGCTCTGTTGGACTTCATCTTCCATTACCCATGACCACTGGTGATGAGGGCGGCATCTGATGGGAGTTGACTTCCCACCCACCCCTGGTTTAGAAGCTCACCACTAATAAACCACAAGGATGAAAGATGCAGGAGATACAATGGTTGCACTTGAAGGGAGAACTACTGAGGGGTCAGTCAGCATAGTAGGTGAGTAAGGTTCCATTTGGAGTAAACAACACCCGTTAAGACTGGACTGCTCTGTCCAGCATGCATGTTAGTTTGGCGAAAAGAGCTACTCCCACAACTCTAAGCCAAGTACATCTCCAAACCATCAAGGAAACATGGAATAAGTTGATAAACCCAACTTCTCCCCAGAAGAAACGTGAAAGGCTGCACAAGAGGATGGTGTTTCTGGACTAGATATCACCAGTGGTTACTACTTAGAGCAGGGGTGTCCAAACTTTTTGCAAGGAGGCCCAGATTTGGGTGACACTGCAGTAACACAGCTGGGGTGGGTAGGCTGGGCAGGTGGCTGGTGGGGGGGGCGGACAGAGGCAGGGATGGCAGGCAAACTGTAAAACTGCAAGCTGATGCCTCCATCCGGTATGGGGAGGGGCCAGCTGGTGGGGATGCATGACAGGCTGAGCTGGTGGGGAGAAGAGGCTGCGAGCCGCTTGAAATTTGAAAACGGACAGCCCCTGAGCCAGACTTTGGACATGCCTGACTTAGAGATTAAGTTAATCTGATTAATTTAAATGTCTTAAGTAGTTACTCTGCCCACTTCCCCTCAACTTATGCAATTATGCTTCTAGTGGTCTTTGCCCTTGACAAAATGCCTACCATTTCTGTGAACATAAATTATCCTACACATTATTACAGTCACAAATGGATAACCTGTTGAACACTGTATGTTTAGGGCTACAGCTGTAATGGCCCCTAACATGTGGCCTCGCTCACTAGCTGCTGCTAGGATTTCTTGTCCAAACTGCCCAGAGGGCTAAAGGAACTACACTGCCTGCTCATTCCCAGCTAACCTCAGAATAAGGAGGAGAGGGAGTGTAGGATAAGTAGGTGTCAATGGGAAATTTTCACAATGGAGAGAAGTGAAAAGCGATGTGCCCCAGGGCTCGGTCCTGGGACCGGTGCTTTTCAATCTGTTCATAAATGACCTGGAGACAGGGATAAACAGTGAGGTGGCCAAGTTTGCAGATGACACAAAACTTTTCCGTGTGGTAAAAACCAGAGAAGATTGTGAAGAGCTCCAGAAGGATCTCTCCAAACTGGGGGAGTGGGCTGAGAAATGGCAAATGCGTTTTAATATAACCAAATGTAAAGTAATGCATATTGGGGCAAAAAATCCAAACTTCATCTATCAACTCATGGGCTCTGAGTTATCCGTGACGGATCAGGAAAGAGATCTTGGTGTGTTGGTGGACAGCTCCATGAAGGTGTCTCCCCAATGTGTGGCAGCAGTGAAGAAGGCCAATTCCATGCTAGGGATTATCAAAAGGGGATTGAAAATAAAAGAGCCAACATTATAATGCCGTTATACAAAACAATAGTAAGGCCCCACCTGGAGTATTGTGTACAATTCTGGTCACCGCATCTCAAGAAAGACATAGTGGAACTGGAAAAGGTGCAGAAGAGAGCGACTAAAATGATTACTGGGCTGGGGCACCTTCCTTATGAAGAAAGGCTAAAACAATTGGGCCTCTTTAGTCTGGAAAAAGGCGCTTGAGGGGGATATGATTGAGACATACAAAATAATGCAGGGTATGAGTAAAGTGGATAGAGGGAAGCTCTTCTCCCTCTCTCAAAATACCAGAACTAGGGGACATACACTCAAATTGAGTGCTGGGAGAGTAAGAACTGACAAAAGAAAATATTTTTTCACCCAGCGCGTTGTAAGTCTATGGAACTCCCTGCCACAGGATGTGGTGATGGCATCTGGCCTGGATGCCTTCAAAAGGGGATTGGACAGATTCCTAGAGGAAAAGTCCATCACGGGTTACAAACCATGATGGAGATATGTAATCTCTAGGCTTTAAACCAGGGTACTTCAAGGGCCAGATGCAGGGGAGTGGTATCAGGAGACAGATATCTAGTCTCATGCGCTCCCAAACGCATCTGGTGGGGCCGCTGTGAGATACAGGAAGCTGGACTAGATGGGCCTTTGGCCTGATCCAGCATGGCTCTTCTTATGTTCTTATGTTCTTATGTTCTTATGACTGCTAGAACTTCTGATCATGCCAAATTGCCAAGGATTACCTTTCATGTCGCCAGAGTGATATGTTGCAACCATCCTTCTCATCCTTCAATGACTCAGCAGGGATAGGCAAAAACTCAGCTGCAGCCTGTTTTTGCTTATTGAGTCCGGGTCATTCTTAGTCCAAAACCACGTAGGTGTGCAAGCCCACCTGATGTACACCTAAAATCTCTAGCAGTCTATTCCCTAGAATCAGGATGGATTTCCAATTGGATTGCATGCTTGCAAAATGTGAGTTCCAACAATGAGCTACAATCCCAATAAGAAATCATCTGCTAAATGGGCAAAGGAAAAGCTGACTGTTTCAAGAGAAGCATGGCCCTATATACTGATTTTATAGATAGATAGATAGATAGATAGATAGATAGATAGATAGATAGATAGATAGATGATAGATAGATAGATAGATAGATAGATATAGATATAGATATAGATATAGATATAGATATAGATATAGATATAGATATAGATAGGAAGGCTGGGCAACAATACCAGGTAGGCAGGCTGCCTTGGTGGAAGCAAGGCTCCCTGTAGCAGAGCAGTACTGTACTGTGGCATTCTGCTGTTCCTGCCCATTCAAGAGAGGCCTTGCCAGGATAAGTCTTTGTCTGATTGTGTTCCTTGATCACAGGAAGAGAGGGGTGTCATCTGGATTTCTTGACATGGCTCCTTCCTCTGATTTCCTAATGGTTTCCTCTACCTGTTTGCAAAGAAGAGGATTACATTTGATCTTTTACCATTATAGGCCATCCCAATCTCTCTCCCCCAAGACTGCACTTGAGAGGGTGGGATATATTTCTTTTCAAGATAACAGCATTTTATGGCTGGAGAAAGGCTGTTGGTTCTGCAGATAAGGCACTCTTTGTTCAGGTGTGGTTGCATGGAAGGACATGTCATTGTCCCTTGGTGGGGGAGGGGGCAGGGTGATGATGATTCAGCTCCAGATGTAGACCTTGAATTGTTTCACTGAGCCTCTGAAATCAAGGGGACACAGACATGCTTAATTCTGACTCGGTTCTGGTCCTAAGAATTTGGAGGCTATGGACTTCCACGCCAGCCTCCTTTCCCCCCATGTGGTACCATCCAGATGGGTTGGCCTCCAAACCCCATCATTCCCAGCATGTGGGCTGGGACTGTGAGAGGTGTGATCCGACCCATCTCAAGGGTGCCAAGGGAGAGC
The DNA here is from genome assembly GCA_029282475.1 of Phrynocephalus forsythii. Classification (NCBI taxonomy): domain Eukaryota; kingdom Metazoa; phylum Chordata; class Lepidosauria; order Squamata; family Agamidae; genus Phrynocephalus; species Phrynocephalus forsythii. Next base: position 87,811,463 of record JAPFRF010000005.1, on the reverse strand, counting down.
AAGAGAGGCGACTTCTGCTGATGGTGCCATCAGGGTCCGAGTTAGATCGATTAATCGTTCACTTGGAGAAAGGCTCAAATACAGGTCCTTTTTGCGCGTGTATATCACGCCCTTGACTGCCACCTTTTGATAGACGCGGTTCCTCATAAGTCGCCCTGATGATCAGCGAGCTGGGTGGAATCTCGGGATCGCCTCTCTCTGACCCCAGAAACCTGGAGGAGGAGCCTTGGGACGGTCCGCTTCACAAGACCGCGGCTCCCTCTCTTTCCTCTGGGAGAACTTTCTCCGCAGTCGAGAGCAGGGATGGGCTCCACCGCTGAACACAAGAAGAGCCCTGCTGGATCAGGTCAAAGGCCCATCTAGTCCACCTTCTTGTATCTCACAGTGGCCCCACCAGATGCGCCTGGGAGCGCACGAGATTATGGACTCGGCTAAGTTGAGGTTTTCAACAGGAAAGGAGAGACGTGGCGAAACACGCATTAGGAGACCTCCCTTTGGAGTAGGAAAAAAAGGAAAGAAAAGAAAAAAGGGGGTGGAGGAATCGCAGAGCCGCCGCCTCCTCCTCCTCCTCGAAACAAAGCTCCCCCCCCCAGCGTGCCATTCCGCTTCCTTCGCTGTGCCCCCCCTCCCTTCTCCCTCTGCCGTGAGGAAAAGGATCCAGCAGCGCACCATCATGAACCGAAGGAAATGATGTAGTTGCTCTCGCCTAATCGGGAGGATCAAAGAGCCCGAAGGCTGCCTGAGTCCTGCCAGCTCTGCCGGACGGACGGACGCACGACCTGGGTCCCGATCTTCCGGGTGGCGGCGTCCGGGATGTGCGTGCGTGTCAGTCCCCAGCAGCTGGAAAGCTGACCTCGCCGCCGCCGCCGCCGAGCGCACCACGCCCGCTCCTCCCCGCAAGACCATTGTTGTCATTCGCGGAAGGCAGCCAGCCGCTAGCGGGGGGGGAGAAAGAGAGAGTTCCTGCCGCCGCCGGTCCCCTCCCACCCGCCGCTACGTATCGGGAAGAAGCAAGGCAGGCGGGCAGGGGGCAGGCAGGAAGGAGCGCGACGGCTTGGATCCCGGCGTGGACCGGAGAGCGAGCTGTCAGCTGCAGCGCTTGGGACGACGACGGGCACGGGCGTCACCCAGTCTTTCCCCCAAGGGAGGTCCAACGCTGCAAGAAGGACATCGGCTGCCTGCAGACACAGCATCCAGAAAGAGAGAGAGAGAGAGAGAGAGAGAGAGAGAGAGAGAGAGAGAGAGAGAAGGGGCCCGCGCGTGTGCCTGCTGCGCGTGGCGAATCATAACAGCCTGGCACCCTCCCTTCCAGCAACACAGCATAAAGAGCGGGCGGGTGCCGGAGGGGCCAAGAGGGCCACGTGACCGCCCCTCCCAGTCTCTTTTCTCTCTCCCCCCCCCACCCCTCCGTCCCCGGGCCGGGGATCGGCACTTTGTTCAGGATGCAGCCGCCACCGCCGTTCCCTGTTCCCATTGTGGGCTGAAAGATCGGGCAGTTGCCTTCCCGGCACCGCCGACTGGAAGGAGGAGGAGGAGGAGGAGGAGGAGGGCGAGGAAGGAAGGAAGCATCGGCTTCTCTTGTGCTCGGGGAGCTGGGTGGGAGCCTTCGCCCGTCCCGACCGGCACTCCGGGGCCAGCGGCCGGGGCCCGCGCGGAGGCTGCGGTGGGCAGGAAGGCGGGCGTGGGACACCCTCGCCGTGGAATCGCGGCGGCGGCGGCGGCGCCTCCCGGGCACGAAGAGCGAAGCCGGCGGCCAGAGGAGGAGATGGGGAGGCAGGCGGGGGCCGCCTAGCAGGGTGAGTCCCCAGCGGATCCCGCAACCCTCGCCGAGGCTTCTTGGGTGTCGGGGTGAATCTGAGGCCACGGCCTCGCGATCCGGACTGGGAGATTGGGGGAGCGGAAGCGAGGTGCCCCTTCGCCCATGCCATGCTAGGATCACGGGCTGCTTAGGGCCAGCCAGGCTGGAGTATGTTTTCAAGGAAACAAGGAGGAGACGCCCAGCGGGGTGGTCCACGTGAAAGTGTGTGTGTGTGTGTGTGTGTGTGTGTGTGTGTGTGTGTGTGTGTGTGTGTGTGTGTGTGTGAGAGAGAGAGAGAGAGAGAGAGAGAGAGAGAGATGCCTTGACAGAGACAAAATAATATAATCAAGAAATCATAAATCCAATATATATATACTGTATCTTGATGACTCCCTCAAGGCGTCTCTCCCACCCCACCCCCCTCTCACGCACATACAGTTGGATTTCCACCCAACTGGGCATCACGGGGGAGGGGGAGTCTCTGTGAGGAAAAACCAGAAAAGTACAAGTACCCTCCTCCAAAAGGCGCAGGAAGCCCCATCCCTCCTAAGGGACTCCCCCTCCCCACCTCTGCCGTGTCAGTCGGAGGGGGTGGGTGTTGGCGGCGAGGGGATGCTCTCCTTCCTCCGAGGCGTCAGATCAGCCAAGACCCCGAAAAACTCCCGAGAGAGGCTGGGGAGGCGGCTCCGGCCAGATGGTCCACTTCATCCCCCGGCGCTTGCCAAGGGAACGAAGGTGTCGGCTGGGCGGCCGGGCGGCTGAGCCAGCTGCCAGGAGAGGGGGAGGCAGGCGCTCTGACCGTCTGCCTGCCTGCCTGCCTGGTCGGAAAAGGCCGTGACTCAGTCGAAGGCTAGCCACAAAGCGGGGGGAGGGCCAGGAGGGGGGAGAGAGGAAAGGGAGGAGCCCCCATCCTTCTGTGGTCCAGGGTGACACCGAAACCCGAGCCGAGTTGGGCCGGTTTTGCCAAGAGTCGCGGACTTAATCGAAGGCGCTGCCCAGACACGCGCGTTCCCTCTCCAAACTAGGCGCGCTGTCTGAATGGGCTGCCTCGTGTCCAGTTCCCTGGGAGTCTGCTAAGGGCGAAGCCCCATGGACCATCTCCCTCCCTTTGTCTGCGCCTGGATATGGATCCGAACACGTTAGCCAGAGACGGGAGGGCCTCATGGAACACTGTCCCGCTTCTCTACTCTAGTAGGTATCCTCCTGTGTTTGTGTTCGCTCCTCAGCCATTTCCTTTTGGGACGGCTGAGGTTCGTTGTAGTCGAGCAGAAAAGGAATAGAATAGACAACCCAAAGTTTCTGTTTCTTCAGGGAAAGAGCATCCCCCTGTCTTCCCCTGCAGGAAACCCAAGGGCTGTGCAGGGGAGGAAGTTCACCAAACTAGACACTCACCAGCTAGACATCTCCCCCACACACACACACCACCAATCCCCACTGTTTCTGTACCCAAGAAGTGACTTTAAACTATTTAGAGAGTGTGAAGGTGTTATGTGTGCAACTTAATTTTTATTATCCTTTGAGGGCCACTTGATCCGTAACACACGTCTCTAATCATCAGCATGGAACCGACACAAGGTGGACTCATCCTGGAAGGGAAAAGTTTGGCTGCACCTGTGTCCAGTGAGGTTGTACAAAAAGAGTCTTTGGGGTTTCATTCTCCAGGATGTACAAATGTACAAGGCAGGGTTCTCTCTCTCTCTCATTCTCTCTCTCTCATTCTCTCTCCCCCCCCTCCCGCTGAAGGCTTCTTGCCTTTTGCGGAACATATATTTGCTCTGCACCCACAGGTCCCTCCCCTCTTGCAGATTGCATAGTCTGTGGGGGAAAAATTGGTGGCTCTTTATTTGTGATGTCCAGCACGCCAAGTCTCTGGAAAACAGATGGGCTGGGAAATAGGTCCTGTTGATGGAGAAGCGCAGGTGCAAAAAAGGGGAGGATGGTAGAAGAATGTGTGCTCATCGAACAGCATTCCGTTCCTCAGGAAGACGCTGAATCAAAAGGAAGGAGCATGGCTAGCACGGAATGCAGTTCTTTCTTTCTTTGGAAAAACCACAGCTTCTTATAATATGATATGTATAGCGCTTTCTTGTTGCGTTCATGCCAGGCTGCTTGCAGGAGCAGGCTGGTGGACAGACCCACTGAGGAAGAGGCAGGCTCTACTTCCGAAACCCATCATCTGCACATCGACAGCAGAGACAAAGAGAAGTAAAAGCAGCAGGGAGTCTTAAGCCACAAACGTCGTGAATCACAGCCATGATCGTGAATTCAGGTCTTCTAATTCCTGAGACATTTCAATGGTTTAAATCAGAAGAGGAGACATCCCGTCTTTGGCCCACTGTTGGAAGGGTATCAAGGTTTGTGCCAACTTGGCAGGCCTCCTGACATGCCACTGGGTGGTCCTTGGGCAACCGTGGTGGCTTCCTCCCTCCTTGCTGTTTTACTTCTCTTTGTCTTTGCTTTCTGAGTGCAGGTTCTGGGTTTCGGAAGTAGCGCCTGCCTCCTGCTCAGTGGGTCTTTACACCAGCCTGTCACTGTCATCTGTTCTTTGCTGGCAGTGTAGCTGCTGCTGTAATTCACCCTGAGCCCAATAGATAGGGTGGGCTATAAACAAAGACATAAAGGAAGGATGGTGTGCTCTCCTCTTTAATGAAGGACAGGATTTTTTTTTAATTGGGTCACATTTGCTCTGCAGGATGAAATCTTAAAAAGCACAGCAAACAGAACATGCCTAAAGGGAGCTCTCCTTTTTGGCTGCCATGTTGAGAAAATTACTTGGATTACTAGGTTTTGCTTCCCTGGACTGGTTCAGAATGCAATTAGCTACCACTTAGGTTCAAAATGTCCCTTTGTTTTCTTCTAGGGAGTATAGGGTGCAATTTTCCCATGTATGGGGGCCATCCAAGGACATCAGTTCTTTCATAATGCCTCTCTCACACACATACACACTTTCATTGTGACTTTAAAATTAAAGGCAATTAGAAAGGATGAGGAGTTTCTATATTTTAAAAACAAAATAAGTTGTGGGCAGAGAGCTGGAAGGGGTGTGGCCCTCAAATATCTGGGTGGAAAAATGTGGCCTTTATAACATTAGAGGTTGCCTGCTTCTCATGTAGAGGTGGAGTTAAATTCAGAAATGACTTTCCCCTTCTTAGAAGTCATTTTCGAGTGCCCTTGGGCAAGCTGGGCACCTCCCATTTTGATGTGGGCTGGCACACATGTTTGTCCATGGATTAGTTAACCCATAATTTAGTGTGCCTGTGTGGTTGACAAAGATGCTAAGAGAGGGTACCTCATGATACAGAGCCCTAACCCTGTTGCTAGTCCCAGCTCAGGTAGACCCACTGACCCGATGGATGAGTTAGCACATATGCAAAACACGTTGATTCAACAGCTCTAGTTAGGAGGATTGCTGATTGGATTCAGGTGAAGGAAAATATGACCAAGGAACAAAAAACATACAGAGTGGTGCTCGTAATTCTAAAGAGGGATGGATCCGTTGCATAACCACACTGGCACCTGAAATGTTGGGCATGTGAATAAGGATTGAGCTGTCCATGTGCTGAAGCCAGGGCTGGCCTGAGTCATTTTTGGTGACACCAGTGGAGTAGCAAATACACCCACCCCTACAATTTAAGGTGCCTCATTTCATAGGCAGACAAGTTATATCTGCACCCTGGAGCAGGTGCAAAGCTTAACCTGTGTCAGGATCTTTCCCAGGATATTAGATTGTGCCCCTTTGATCTTCCACCAGCATTTTATCTCTTAGTGCTGTCTTCCTACATTACTGCATTAGAAAGAGTTCCCCATTTACTACGCGTTGTGGTTCTCGCAATTGCTGCTGCCACCCACAGCATCGATCCACTCAAACCACAAGCCAGAGAGCACCGGTTTGCTTGTCTAAAATGGAAGCATGTCAGTTACATGTTTTTGGGTGCCCCTTTGGCACTCTCAGTGAAGGTTGGTCTAGCACACCCCATACTAAAAGCTCATCCTGATGCTTTTCCACTTTCACAGGCTCCTGATGAAATCCAGTAGCATGTCATAATTAAAGTACTGTAGTACTCTTGAATCAATGGGGAGTTTGTGATCAAATACTTATATAAGTTCTACTGATTTCATGGGGCTACTCTAGTTGCAACTTACTATGAGATTTTAGCATGTGTGTGGGAGACAGGGGTGAGTGAGTTTGTGGGGGGCGGGGTGGCAATGATGGCCACTAGGAATCTGCACTACATTTAGACAAATCCTGCATTCTGAATTTCAATAGGATCCTGATATGTGCAGGACTGGTACCGGTGGTTTCACTTATCTGTGGTCTGAAAATATTTTTAAAAAGTTTTAAAAGCCCAGAATTATGTATTCCCTTGGTATAATCACCAAAACCGGGCAGAGGGAACCACAGACCAAGCTATATATCTATATCTATATCTACTGTATATATCTATATCTATATATATCTATATCTATATCTATATCTATATATCTATATATGGTGGTGGCAGCAGACCTTACTCCTCACATGTGGCTTCCAATACTCTACCTCAGAAAAAATGCCGCCCTTGATGGGGAAAAAGATCCCTCATTTTTGGACTGGACTGTGACCCTGGTTCTTTCCTGAGGTGTGGTGGAACCAGGGGCCACTGTGCTGACACTACGTGGCCAGGAAGGCTGAGGATTTCAACTGCCCTCACCTGCTCAGACTTGCCTGTGCCCCTCTAGTTTTGGAACACTCCTGCCTGACATGGCAGGATTTATTATCTGAAATATTTTGCCTGGCTTGGTTCTGAATGGCAGTGAATGTCTGTTAACTTGACAAAAGACTTGCCTCCTGTTTTGGACTTTGTATTTGGGTCAGCAGTATGGTGGTTATCATAACCTGAACTTGCCCTTCAATCTATTGATATATAGTCTGTGATTCTGTGCTCTCTGAAGAGTCCTTGCAATGGTTCCCTGATCCTTTGGCTTTTCAAGGCATGCATAGACATTTAAAAACAAGATTTAGCCATGGAAAGCATAGCTAGCCGATTGCAATAGCTTTTTTGGAGGATCCTGGGAATTGAGGGTCTTTGGACATCAGCAAAGTGTCTCCCTATCTAAGGGGCCCATCTAGCCAATGACTTATTAGAAAATGGGATATATGGCATGTGCTTAGGGAAAGATCCTTTCTGGGGCTACTGGCACCAGAATCCCTGGATGACGATCCTGGGAGCTGTAACCCAAAAACACCCTCTCCCTCTGTTGGCTTTGGTTGTTGATTCCTCTAGCCCTATTTGCTGTCATAAAAATTAGGGTGATGATGCCTGGCAGAGATGGCGCAGGAGCCTTTTCCCCACTCAAGAGGGAAAAGATAAAGCGGGAGAGGATAAACCTGTTGACGCAGCTTAGAAAGAAGAAAGACAAGCATTTGCTGGGGCCACAAATGTTCTCACTTATGGCTTCTCCTATTGATTATCCAACATTGGTGGACTCAGAAGGTAAGTGAGCTCATTTGGCATGCTTCAGTAAGCAACCTAGGAATAGGTTTTGCATTTTAAGTTGGCAGGAGCCAGAGATGGCTTCCTGGAACAGCACTGCTAGGAATGCTGAATCAAACATCCAAGGATGCTCCTCTTTGTAAAACCAGCTCAACAGACAAATTGCTTTAAACGTCATTTGAGCTTGAAGAGCAGGCCAGGGCCCAGTGGAGGAACTTAGGAGGCATGATGAGGGGCCAATACCTTGCTTGTGGAAGGACAGCAAAGATGGGGTTAGCCTTATCTCGTATGGGAGGGAGTTCCAAAGTCACGGAGCAGAAAAACAGAATGCCCACCCTGGTGTACCCAGTCCCACCCAACACACTTGTGTAGATGGCAGGAGGGAGCCCTCTCCTGATGATCTTAACATTTGAGGAGAGATCTGGTCCTTGAGATGGTTTGGGTTTTATAGGTTAGAACCAACACATTGAATTCAACAAAGAAACAGATTGGCAGCCACTGTGAAGTGTTGAGACCCCTCTGTTGCAGGACAGCATCAATTTCTGTCACCCATTTTGAAACCCAAGTAAAGGAACAGCCAACATGATGATCATCATGTGTGCTGCTGAATCAATAGAGAATCTTCAGACGTGGGTAACCATTTCCTTCTTCTGGGTTTGCTTGGGGCTCTGTGGCTTGCCCACAGTGATGCCGGTTGGCTCTTCAGCCAGGAGGCCCAGTGGGGAAATGAACTCTCAACCATATCTAAATAAAACTGAGCGATCCGGCCAGCAACATGATCATAGACCACAACCATAGTCCATGGTGTTACCTTTTATACGAGTACTGGGGGAAAAAATATATGTTTATGTGGCCTCAAAATGCTATGGAATGGAAGGCTAATGGTTTGGGTGGGGCCCCATGCCTGCACGGCCACTCAGAGGAAGGGTCTCTTCCATCCAGCCTGGGATATTGCACTGAGAGTCCTCTGTGGCCCTTTCCTCATCATGGCCTTTGTATGACACCTCCCACTTTTGTCCCTTCTTGACGGGGCTCTGCTTTATAGGACTGACAACAATTCCCTGTGGGATAGGCATAGAACTGAACCTTGCTTGGTGTGCTTGGTGAGGAAATGTTCAAATGATTAAGAACTGGGTCTGGCTATGGGCACGGTTACATTGACCTTGGAATGTGTGGCTGTGTTATTGAAATCGACTTAACAGTCATGTGGTAGTCATGTGGTACCTGAATCGCTGTGTGCTTTCCCTTGGGGTATTATTTAATCCAGTGTTTTTTTAAGTGCTGTATTGATGTTGGAGACTACACTCACAATTTAAATCATGTTTATTTAAACAGTTGCATTTCTATTATACTCGCAGGCTGCTATGTTTATATAAAGAACTAGGATGTCCAAGAATTCCATTTCTGATCCATTAAATTTTGTAATTATTTCCATTTTTGTGTGAGAATATTTCTAAGTGACATAGCATTATCTCCAGACAAACTAAAATGCCTTTAAGACTGTGAATCAACAACTAATTGATACAGAGATATAGCAGTCTGGAACAACAGCAGCAGCAGCAACAGCAGCAAATTCAGCGTGCCAGACAAAGCAGTCTGATATGATACTAATGTAACTAGCATTCAAACAAGCAGCAACTTTTTTGGTAAAAAAAAACTTTCCCGAATGAGGCAAATCACTTGAAATTAAATCAATTTGACATCCAAGTAAACATAAATGACCCTCTGCCAGAAGTGTAAAATAAATTGCTTCTACGCAACACCCCTACAAAAAAACCAGGATTCCTTATCAAAACAATCTGCACTTCCAGGTGTGTTGTGTATTAACCTTTTAAAAGAAAATCAAATGCTGGGTTTTGTGTCTTTTTCTTTTCTTTGCTACTGTAACCATATCCAGTGTCCTCTATATCATGAGCCTTGCACACTACTGCAGCGTGCCCCACCCACTCATTTCCAATCTGTAATTCACACCCTGTGCAAGGAAGAAAAAAAGGATGCCACACCTGGGTACAGGGTTAGGTTGCTAAAAATGGAAATGAGGAGAAGAAAAGCTGCATCTTGCCTTGGCAAGAGAATGGAGAAACTCCAGCCTATGAGTCTAAGGGCGTTTATACACGACCCCTAAGCTCCGCCGCAAATGGCTGCAAGGTCCAGACCTTAAAAATGTTTACCCACCAGCTCCAGACTTTGCAGACAATTAAGTGCGGCCCCGCCCACTTTAGCAAGACCAAACAGCAGTTTTCTTGTACCTGCTTTTTAGAGGTGACAAATATTTGATCCGGTGTAAGGATAGTGAGTGTGGGGCTCTCCTGGCTTCCGTTTGTTCTTTTTTTGCACCCCGCCCCTTTAAGAGATCTGAATGCTGCCCGGAACAAAACGGAGGTAAGAAGGCATTCTTTTCTTTCTTTTTTCTCCCTCCCTCAGGCAGCCAGCAACCAGGAAGTGCAGAGGGGGGTGGGGACAGAGGAAGAGCGACGAACCCCTAAGATCTCTGGTCCGAATTTAAGTGGCCAGCGGATCTTAGGGGTCGTGTAAAAAGGCCCTAAGCTGTCCCGACTCTCAACAATTGACTAATATGCTCATTGGAGGGTCTGGGAGTGCCCCCTTCTGAAGTGTAGCCATTAATAGCAACCTGCCCTACCCTATATTTTCTTTCACAGTCAAGGCAGTCAGGGCAGAGGCGGGTGAAAGATAAATGTAGCCAAAACATGGAAAATCCCATTGTGATTATTGTCCTTTTGGAACAAGTCCCATAGGATAAGCCAGGTGCCTGAGTGGGACCTTTTGTTTACTTCTCTCCTGAACTGCTGACACCCATACTCCCTTTTCTATAGATCTGATGCAGGAAATCCTGAGGCTGACCCACAGCAAAAACAGCACCAGACTGTCAGATTGTTGTTCACCGAATAACTACCGGGGCCCTTGCTTGCAGGATGGAGGTTTATAAATAAATGGTTGGAACCCTATATTTTTCCTGTTGAACTACAGCCATCCCTTCTCTAATCAAGTGGGCAGGAAAAAGGTGCTTCCTTTTGGTGAGGCCCATGGTGGGACCTAACTAGGCTTCTGGGGACCAGATGGCACTGAACAAGAGAAGCAGGGAGATGACCTTTCAGCAACAAACTATGGCAGTTTGTCATTGAGTCCAGAAGCATAGGCAGGGCCTCCTGTGGCCACACGGCATAAATGGCTGAGACCAGATATTTTAATTTCAGCCCTTCAGACAAACAAGGCTTTCCCCCATTCCAGATGGCCCCAGCATCTGTCTACCGCATGATGTTGCTTATCAGCCTAAGGACTAAAGGGAAAAGACCCTGGAGACACACACACACAGATGCTTTGCTAGGCTCCTCCAGGCTTGGCCAGTTGCTTGGAGTTGTTTATTTGCTCTGATGCAAATTGAACTGCAAAGCTTGGGAAAGTTACCTTTGGACTACTGCTCCTGAAACCCCCAGCTAGAATGGCCATCAGCTTCACTGTTGGCTGAAAAATGGAAATGGGAGTTGTAGTCCAAGAGCCCAAGATTTATCTATATTTTTAACGTGTTTGGATCAGGTGTCCCTTCTTGCCACTAGCATTTTACTAAATTTATATATTTCTATGCTCAGTCATTGGGTGGGGGAGGGGGGAGACTTTGTGTGTTCAAATAACCAAGATAATGATCATAAGAGTTTGCAGCGATCCATTTTGAAATTCATTATCTTGATTCCTTTGTAGGAGAATAGTAGCACATTTCATATAATTTTCAAAAAACACCTGAGGCCATCACATTCCCTCTCTAATCAAAGGGCGCTTTTACATGACCCCTAAAATCCGAGGCAAAGGTCTCCCAGATGCAGAGCTTAAAATTGTTTTCCCACCAGCTCCGGACTTTAAAAAAAATTAAGTACAACCACGCCCACCTAAGCGCATCCCAGCGCATTTTCCAAGTACCTGGTCTCCGAAGGTGAAAAATTTCTGATGCAGATTGCAAAGCAGTGAGTGCCGGGCTCTCCTCACCTTTTGTCCCCCCCCTGCCCCTTAAGAGACTGGAATGCTTCTCGGGACAGCTCCCGACAGCGACAACGGAGGTGAGCCTGCATTCCCCCCTTTTTTTTCTCCCTCTCCTCATGCAGACAGGAGCAATGGCGCGCGGAGGAGTGGGAACACAGCAAGAGGAGCAAACCCCAAGATCTCTGGTCCGAATTTAAGTTGCCAGCAAATCTTAGGTGTCATGTAAAAGCGCCCAAAATGGGTATTTTCTTTTCACTATTGGGAGTTTTCCTGCTTTGCTGGCAGTTGGGGGTGCTTTTTCCTGACATGGGCCACTGTTTAAGGAAGCCTTTCTGCATCGATATTTTTCAAGCCACTTAAAATGGGATATAGATAAAAAAGGACTTAGATGTGGGTAAAAACTGGGGGGTCCCCTTCTGTGGTCCTTGTTCTACTACCACCACTGACGTTGTTGCAGACAAGACACCTACTGGCCTGGAAAATTACTACTGAAGGGCCCAAGTACCCACAAGAGACACACATTATTGTAGGACTTGGCTACAGGTGAAACCTTTATAGGCCACTGATAAAATAAAAAAGAATAATTGCAAGCTTTCAAGGGCAATACCGTCTTTATTAAAGCAGGTACCAAAAGTCCAAACATGGCAAAAGATGTGGTGTGCCAGATGAGTTGTTTATTTGCTCTTATTTGCTAGTGGCAATAAAACAGCCAACATTATAATTCCGTTATACAAAACGATAGCAAGGCCCCACCTGGAGTATTGAGTACAATTCTGGTCTCCAAATCTCAAAAAAAGACATAGTGGAACTGGAAAAGGTGCAGAAGAGAGCGACTAATGATTACTGGGCTTGGGCACCTCCCTTATGAGGAAAGGCTAAAACATTTGGGACTCTTTAGTCTGGAAAAAAGGTGCCTGAGAGGGGATATGATTGAAACGTACAAAAAATGCAGGGCATGAGTAAAGTGGACAGAGGGACGCTCTTCTCCCTCTCATAAAATACCAGAACTAGGGAACATCCACTCAAATTGAAGGCTGGGAGAGTAAGAACAGACAAAAGAAAATATTTTTTCACCCAGCGCGTTGTTAGTCTGTGGAACTCCCTGCCACAGGATGTGGTGATGGCATCTGGCCTGGATGCCTTCAAAAGGGGATTGGACAGATTCCTGGAGGAAAAGTCCATCACAGGTTACAAACCATGATGGAGATGTGTCATCACCAGGCTTAAAACCAGGGTACCTCAAGGACCAGATGCAGGGGAGTGGTATCAGGAGACAGATATCTAGTCTCGTGTGCTCCCAGACACATCTGTTGGGGCCACTGTGAGATACAAGAAGCTGGACTTAGATGGGCCCTTGGCCTGATCCAGCATGGCTCTTCTAATGTTCTTATGAGATAAGATTTAAAGTTCTTGGCATGATGACTCTATCATCACGCCAAGAACTTTAACATTTATCTCCAGGCAAACCACATCTTTTTCCATGTTTGGACATTTGGTGCATGCTCTGATAAAGAGGGTATTGCCCTCGAAAGCTTGCAATTATTCTTTTTTATTTTATCAGTGGCCTATAAAGGTTTCGCTTGTAGCCTAGTCTGGCATTTATATTTTGTAGTGGCCACTTGGCTCCCCCCTCTCTTTTTTACATTTTTATAGGAGATTTTGCTTCATTTTGCCAGAGAGAGTGGTGGGTTGGGTTGAGGAATTTGGACCCTCATGAGTTTGGGCCCCCATTTCCTGGAATTCCATTCCCAGCTGGCATGGTCAATGGAGCTGCAGCCCCAAACATCTGGAGAGCCAAAGCTTCTCCACCCCAGCTGTCATGAACATAAGCAAGGGGATGATCCTGTTGCAAACACCTGTAAAGGAAACCCAAGAAATTACCATATTTCCCTGTCAATAAGATGTCCCATGTATAAGACCCCCCCCAACTTCCCCAACCCAAAATTATAGTTTAGCAACAGCATGGTGCTCTCCTTGGCTTACGTCCGTGTATAAGACAACTGTCAATTTTTTTAGACAAAAACATAGTCCTATGCACAGGAAAATGATGTATTTATGCTGTAAGAGATTTGTCAGCTGTTGCACTGCCACAGGCTCCATTGTTGCCAAGAAATTAGGATTCAAGGCTGTTCAGAAGAAGAAATTCAAACCTGGTTTTGTACTGTTGTCTACCCAATGTGGTGGGTACAGGGGGACTGGCTGGCAGAAAGCCGCAACAGGGTGGTAAAACGGTGTACACTGTTTCCTGTTCCTTTCTGGGCAAATTTCCCCACTTGGCCTGGCCACCCCTGTGGCTCCTGGAGAACAACAGCGAGCTTCAGGATGGCTGCCCTTCTTTCCCTTTCTTAGCTTGTAACAGTTGGCCGACTTCCCCCAAACAAACTAATTAGCCCATTAAGCCATCTTAATCACACAGTAATGCCTTGGTTAGTCTGATTCCCATCCCTACGATGGTGCAGCAGCCGGGCTCCTTGGGAGGATTCCTTTGGAGGAAACGCTGTTGCCATTGACCTGGGTGGAAATGGCCCTGACCTTCATGGCCCTGACTTCTAAATAGATCTGCCTACCATGGGGCTGATAGGATGGGGTTCTGCTTTTCATAAAAAGCACAATTGCACCAAATAGAACCTGTCATCCTTACGGTGCCCTAGAAACCTTGGTGATTTAGTCTGAAGATAATAAGTGATCCAAACTCAGAGAGAAAACTCAGATAGAAAGCCATGCATAGCAGCTTCTCTAAGTGGCTATTACACACTGAGGGAGAAGCAGATACATATCTAGGCCCACCGTCTCTTCTTTATTTCAGGAAATGGTTCCTTATAGACAAGTTTTCTCACTGATATACCACTGTTGCAAAAAGCACCTTCAGTTAAATGTGCAGTTACACAAAAGGTGTCACTCGTAGCAATTCATTGTTGCAATTTAAGAGATCTCTGTAGTAGAGATGGGCACAAATAGAAAAAAATGATGTTTTGGTTTTTCATTTTTCGTTGCAGGTCCATTTGGTTCATTTTGTTTTTCGTGAATTTTTTGAAAAAAATTGTTTTGTTTTTTCATTTTTTGTTTTTCTATTTTAACCGCTTTTTGCGTGACTTAAAGCATTTCCATGCGCGGACGTCCCCCAAGGCCCCAGACCAGAGGGAAAACACTAAAAAAAAAATGATGCTGGCAGAGACACAGTATAGACTAGGTACGCAGGGAGGCTGCAAAGGCAGCGGCGGGCATTGCCCAAGGCGTAAGGCAGCTGCAGAGTGACTGCACTGCAGGTCAGGGGAGGGTACTCACAGAGAGGTACGTACGCACACAGGGAGGCTGCAAGAGAAATCTCTTCTTTCTCTCCCCTAAGAGCCAGGCTGCAGCCAGCAGGAACACAGAGACACACACCTGCCTGGCTGGCCTAAAGTAACGAGTCCCACCCTAACTCCCACTGCAGACTGCAAGGAGGACAGGGGCTGCCAAAGCTTTTTATGCCGGTCTGCAACCTGGGCATGCTATTGGTTGAAAACTTGAAATTGTCCAAGAATTTACATGATCCCATCACATGGCTGGCATCCATCTTGTGGCTGGAATCCATTTTGTGTCATCCTTAAAGAAAAAAATACATCGTGATGGGAGAAAGAAAAAAAAACAAACGTTTTAAGGACCACAACCCCCTGGTAGGTAATAATTTCAAATAATTATCACTGCATTTTTACGGATGTCCAGGGCATTTTAATACCCAAGAAATCAATATTAGGCATCTGGGAGCCATTTTGGGTCGATGTCCCCTAACTCCCCTTTAAAGAAAAAAAAATACAGCGATCTGAGAAAAGACATAAATGCACGTTTTAAGGACCCCAACCCCCCTGGTAGGTATTATCAGGCAGAATAAATAATTATCGATGGGTTTTTATGGATATTCAGGTTGTTTTTTAACATTTAAAAACAGCTCATTTCACTGTGCGTTGCCATTGACGAAAACAAAACGTAATGAACCTAATTTTCGTGGCTCTGTTCTGTTCATTCCAATTTCATCACAATTTTCGTTATTCGTTTCGTTAAGTAACAAAATGAATAATGAATAATGGAATGAATTTTTTTTTTCGTTTTGTGCCCATATCTACTCTGTAGGCATTAGCTTTTGCATGGAAAGTTACAAAACTGGGTATGCAACAGATAAGGCCCATGAAGATTTCTTAATTCAAAGCAATTCACTGCTAAAATGTATGCCTTTTGCATAGCCACTGAATACGATTTTGGCCACGTGTCTTTTCCTTGTGGTTTCTGAAGAATGCCTTATTTTAAACATGATATGTGGCGGCTCTAAAACCTATAGATATGATGAAACGTGGTTATTGTGCCTGTTTTAAACATGTGTACATGCAGTACAAAGCTGAAGTGTTCCTCATTTAATGCACTGAAATTGATTTAGATATGGCTGGTATATGTGGTGATGATCTATCTCCCCACCCCCACCCCCCACTCCAAGATATAAGAGAATCATAATTGCAAGAGAAGAAGGTTCAAATCCTTACTTTGTCATGAAGCTCATAAGGTTTGGGACCAATCACTCTTGGCCTAACCTACTTCAGAGAATTGTTGTTCACAAGGTTAAATGGATTTGGGGGAAACACTGGGTGCTTTTGGACCAAATGGGGGGACATGTCACTCCCAATTTGTGGAGGGAGGCCCTGCTTTCCTTGGGCCATGAGCTCCCTTGAGAACGAAAGGCAGATATTGTCTCAGACTCTCAATCTCTTTGGAGGACATGTGAGGTATGAAATATAATCAATATAAAATCAGCACATCTAAATTATCTTGCAGATTGTAGCGAATACCTGGATCTCCCCCCTCCTGCCTTTAGCCCTTTCTTAGCTGTTACTCTTCATCTACAAAGTGATCAGAGGTGTGAAGCCCAGGATTGGTCCTCAGCACTGACCTAATAAGGCTGAAAGAGGTGACACCCACATATATAGTGTCCGCGTCACTTTAGGTGAATGGGTGCTGATGCCTCCGTTAGGGAGCAGGGAACGGAGGCAATCTCCCTGCTGCTTGTTAACATAGAAACATAAGAACAGCCTTGCTGGAACAGGCCACAGCCCATCCAGTCCAGCATTCTGTCTCACATAGTGGCTCACTATTTGCTTCAGGGTATTCTCAAGCAGAGCTGCCTAGATGGCCTCAGCACATCCGATCTCGCCTGATTTCGGAAGCTAAGCAGGGTGGGCCCTGGTTAGTACTTGGATGGGAGACCACCAGGGAATACCAGGTGCTGTAGGTGCCTGGAGTAGGAAATGGCAAGCCACTCCAGTATTCCTGCCAAGAAAACTCCATGGACATGGGGTCACGAAGAGTCGGTCACGACTGTAACAACGCAACACACACACATTCTCAAGCAGATGTCTTCACCTGCTTATGATTCCCCGCAAATGGCATTGAGAGTTATCCTGCCTATCTTTCCAACCCAGAGGTTGTCCTTGGGCATCGATAATGATAGCCATTGATACCCTTGTTCTCCACGAACTTGTCTTAAAGCTGTCAAGGCTGACAGCTGCCACCACTTCTTCTGACAGGGAGTTCCACAGACCAGTGATACTCTGGGTGAAAAAGTAATTTCTCTTATTTGTTTGAGATTTAGCACCCAAAAGTTTGATGGAGCGCTCCCTAGTCCTAGTGTTGTGAGATAGGGAAAACAGTTTTTCCTTATCTACTTTGCCTACACCGTGTATGATTTTACAAACTTGAATCAGGTCACCTCTTAGGCGCCATCGTTCAAGAGTGAAGAGGCCAAGCTGTTGCAGCCTCAGATGGTGAGGAAGGTGTTCCAGTCCCCAAATCATTCTGGTTGCCCTCCTCTGCACTTTTTCCATTTCCATAATATCCTTCTGGAGGTAGGGTGACCAGAACTGTACATAGTAGTCCAGATGGGGCCTCACCATAGATTTATTAAAAGGCAAAATGACACTTGCTGACTTATTTTCTATACCCTTCCTAATGATCCCTAGCATTGAGTTTGCTTTTTTCACTGCTGTGGCACACTGGGTCAACACCTTCATTGAGCTGACCACCATGACACCAAGGTGCCTTTCCTGGTTTGTTGCAGAGAGTTCAGACCTCATCAGTTTATAAATGTAATTGGAGTTTTTTGCCCCACCGTGGATCACACTGCACTTACTAATGTTGAAGCTCATTTGCCACTGGTTTGCCCACTCCCCCAGTGTCATGAGATCCCTCTGGGGCACCTCACAATCTCTCTCTGTTTTTACTACCCTGTATAAATTAGTGTCAACAGCAAATATGGCTACCTTGCTATTTACTCCTACTTCTAGATCATTTACAAAGAGGTTGAAAAGCAGGGGTACCAGTATTTAACCTTGGGGGACCCCACTCTTTTCCCTCCACTTGGAGAAGTGTAAGTTTAGTGCTACCCTCTGTTTCCTGTCCCTTAGCCAGTTGCTGATCCAGGACAAGACCTGTCCCTTGATTCCATGACTGGCAAGTTTATTCAAGAGCCTTTGGTGCGGGACCTCATTAAAACCCTTCTGAAAGTCCAGATAAACAATGTCAACTGGATCTTCCTTATCCACATGCTTGTTGACACTCTTAAAGAATTCCAACAGCTTATTGAGGCATGACTTGCCCTTGCAGAAGCCATGTTGGCTTTCCTTCAGTAGTGCCTTCTCTTCTATGTGCCTATACATTTTATCTTTTAGGATGGTTTCCATCACTTTACCTGCGACACATGTCAAACTGACCAGTTGGTATTTTCCCAGATCACCCATTGTTGTTGTTGTTGTTGTTGTTGTTGTTGTTGTTGTTGTTGTTGTCGTCGTCGTCGTCGTCATTGTCGTCGTCGATACACTGAACACAATGGAGACAAGGCCTGAGTAATCAAGCATTTGAAAAACCTTTCAGCTAATCAGCTGAAAAAAATCTTGATTCTAGATCCAGAATGTACACAGTGCTGACTAGAGATGGGCACGAATAAAAAAAAATGGAATTTCAGTTTTTCATTTTTCATTGAGAGGTCCGTTTCAGTTCGTTTCCATTTTTTGCGAATTTTTGGAAAAATTTCATTTTCGTTTTTCGTTTTTTCATTTTTCGTTTCTACCCGCTTTTGCACGATTTTTAAAGCATTTCCGTGTGCGGGCGTTCCCCAACGCCCCAGACCAGAGGGAAAACACTAAAAAAATTGATGCTGGCAGAGACACAGTATAGACTAGGTATGCAGGGAGGCTGCAAAGGCAGCGGTGGGCGTTGCCCAGGGTGCAAGGCAGCCGCAGAGTAACTGCACTGCGGGGCAGGGGAGGGTACTCACCGAGAGGTACGCACACATGCACACAGGGAGGCTGCAGGACTGAAGCTAGAGTCGCAGAGACAGCAATCCGACCCTAACTTCCACCGGAGACTGCAAGGAGGGCATGAAAAGCTGCCAGAGCTTTTTATGCCCTCTGTGGGTGCCAGGCCTGCCCAGTCTACAACCTTGACATGCTATTGGTTGAGCATGATCCCATCACATGACTTGTCTCCATTTTGTGGCTGGCGACATCCATTTTGTCATCCTTAAAGGGAAAAGAAAAATACATCGCGATGGGAGAAGACAAAAACAAACGTTTAAAGGACCCCAACCCCCTGGTAGGTAATAATTTCAAATAATTATCGCATTATCGCTGCGTTTTTACGGATGTCCAGGGCGTTTTAATACCCAAGAAATCAATATTAGGCATCTGGGAGCCATTTTGGGTCGATGTCCCGTAACTCCCCTTAAAGGAAAAAAATACAGCAATCTGAGAAAAGACATAAATGCACGTTTTAAGGACCCCAACCCCCAGTAGGTATTATCAGACAGTATAAATAATTATCGCTGCGTTTTCATGGATGTCCAGGGCGTTTTTTAACATTTAAAACAGCTCATTTCATTGCGCGTCGCCATTAACGAAAACAAAATCTAACGAACTCACTTTTTGTGGTTCTGTTCATTTCATTCTATTTTCATCAGAATTTTCGTTAGTCATTTTGTTACGTAATGGGATGAATAACAAATAATGGAAATGAAAAAAGTTCATTTCGTGCCCATCTCTAGTGCTGACTGTTGCTGCTGCCAGAGTAGGTGGGACAAGCCCTTGCCCTTTGACGTTGTGGTGCTCTCATGCTAGTAGCACGTGATGGCCGAGAAAGAGAAGAAAGCCTGTGGCATTCCTCCAAGAATCTCAGAATGGTGGCTTCCTCTATTTACTTACGTCATTAAGCCACACTTGACTCCAAAGGGAAGAGGTGGAAAAAGCAAACCCTTTGTCTGTATTTACCCTGCAAACCCCACAGTTAGCCAGCAGAGGGAACAAGTGACTCACTTTAAATCCTAGCCTGACCTTGCCTTCTTTGATTGCTTGACTGTTCAACCCAGGGATCCCTGTCAGCCCCGTAGGGTGAAGTCGTCTGCCTCCCTCAGCGGTTAGTGAATTAAAGGCAATCTGGGGATGGCTGCAGGAGGGCACTGAGAGCTACTGCAAAATCTCCGGGGTCCCCATGAGTGAGATGGATCCATGGCTGGCAGAGTGGTGCTTACACGCTTCCAGATAGTATTTGAAAAGCAGTCCAGAAATAGCACCGTCCAACCTAGCAGTGCAGGAAACAACCGGGTAGCCAAGCAACAGGCTCCTGCATCAGTCATATTCACATGGTTGCTATAGCGTCTTTGAACTTTGATAATGATGAAAGGATCGAGGAGGTTAATTTATAACATGCAGTCGGCTACAGGTGGCTGCTGGTGCCTGTAATCAAATTATATGGAGATTAGATGGAGATGTGGGATAAAATTGTTGCCTATAAGGGTGCACTTTGGATTTGAATGCATCCAGACTAGAAAACTGTATCAGGCTGACTTAGATTTGGAAGATGTCTAAAGGCAGATATGTCTGGGACTAAGAGCAGAGTTCCTTTATGATATCAAGCTTTAATTGAGTCCCTGAATTCTGACTTTTAGTTTAGTAAGCTGTTTTAAGGTTTTAAATGCTTTAAATCATTCATAGTATCTCTACTTCTATCAGAGAGAGAGAGAGAGAGAGAGAGAGAGAGAGAGAGAGAGAGAGAGAGAGAGAGAGAGAGAGGAGAGTCTCCAATTTTATTTTGTAACGCTGTGAGTCACTTCAAGACCCCTCATTGGGGGAAAAGGGGGCCCATAGAGGAGTCAAATAAATGAAATGAATAAATCAAGGATGCTTGTTTTTCCTACCCTAGGGTTCTGTTTCTTTGCAAATTGGCTTGCTTTTCCTTGGTGACTGATTGTCAGGAGAGAAGCAAAGAAACCATAGACACAAAACTTAAAAACAACACCCAGGCAGTTGGGTTTCTCTGCCAAGCTTTGACTTTGTGTTTTCTAAGTGTTGGAAATCAACTGTAAGGCAACTCAGAAGATGCAAACAAACATGTTTAAAACCAGGCTGATGTGTCAAACACTATAATTTAATACTTGATTGTTCAATTGCACCATTTGTTATTTCCAATTAGGGCTGTGCCCTTTCATTCTTGGACTCCATTGTCTCTTACTTGGAAGTGCTATTTTACTCCATAGGGCTTACATCAGAGTAAATCTATGGATTTGAAGGGAATTTCAACAGAGCTGAGTTCTTTTAAATTGTGCTCTAAAAACCTTGCAGAAAATATCAGCCTAACTCTCTTGGGAAGTATCTTTTAACTGCTCTAGGGATTACTGCATAATGTCCAGAATTTAAGTCCAGCTCATTATAGAAACATTTTGCAGATGTATCAATGGAATAGGCTAAGACTTTTCAGCTCAACATGAATATTTCCACGTTAACCTGAAAAACAGGACCATTTGTTTATATCCTGATAGTACAGTATCATTTGTTTGTTTCCTGTGAGAAGCAACTTTGCAAGCAAGCTGTGTTTAATCAGCAGCATTTTAAAAAGGGAGTAGAGGCAGGCAAGCAAGCAGGAAATTGAAACATTTTTCCTCTTTATCCAGAGGCAGAAAGGCAGCCTGCTGAGTGTGAGCCAGGATGAAAAATGTCCTCAAGTTAGAGACTGGACGGAGTCAAGGGGTGGGCTCCCTAGACTAACACTAGACTTTGGGGGAATGGGTTAGGTACTGGGTGTAAGACAGGGGTGTCCAAACTTTTTGCAAGGACGGCCAGATTTGGTGAGGTGAAAATGTGTGGGGGACAACCATTCTGCTGCATTTGAGCCCCAGGCCGGACTTTGGACAAGTCTCTATAACATGCAAGGAGGCGGGGAGGATGCTGCAGCAGCAGAGCCAGGGGCAGGTAGGCTGGGCAGGTGGCTGGGAGATGGACAGAGGCAGGGAGGCCAGGCAAACTGTAAAACTGCAAGCTGACATCTTCATCAATATGGGGAGGGGCCAGGTGGCAGAGATGCATGACAGGCTGAGTCGTGGAAGAGAAGAGGCCGCAGGCAGCTCAAAATTTAAAACCGGGCCACATTTGGCCCCCAGGCCTGACTTGGAGATGCCTGGTGTAAGAAGAACAACTGTGGTGTCCTTGGGCAGGCTGGAATGAGGAGGAGGAAAAGCCCCCGCTGGAGGGATGGGCCACTGGTGGAGCTGGGTGGCAGAGCGAGGGGTAGAGGAAGAGGAGGAGGAAGAGGAGGAGGAGGAGGGGTTGGAAAGGAGGCCAAGGAACCCTGACCAGGGCCTCTATCACTCTGTACTTTAAAAACACTTTTTTTTTTTTTTAAACCGCATCAGAATTACTGGTCCCCACCCTGATGCGCTTAAAAAAAAAGATGCCCTGAAACGCGACCCACAGACAGCATTTTCCTGAACCTTGCTCCATAAGTTGTATTATTTTGAGCTGCATTTTTGTAGAACAGAATTGCACATCAAAAGCGAGTGGGGTGGGTAATAGTGCACATTTTTGCTATTCTGCTCTTTTAAAATGTATTCTATTGAAGTTAAAACCAGCGGCGACACCATATGGCCTGCCTTGGAATTGTTCTTTCTTGCACAGTTACCCATGGGAAACACATTATACATGGGGGGGGAGTCAATGCCCTCATGCAGTAGCAATAGGAACCTGGCATGCTGGCAAACAAAGGGTAGTACACTGATTCTATCTATCTATCTATCTATCTATCTATCTATCTATCTATCTATCTATCTATCTATCTATCTATCTATCTATCTATCTATCTATCTATCCTGGCGGAGAAAACAGCCTTTCAAATCAGGGGTTTGATGAGCTTTTTGCAAATGGGAATAAAAATATTTCTAAAAAATAAATACATTAAATAAATAAATAAATAAATAAAAAAGAAAACAACTCCAGTAATGAATGGGTGTCTGCATTTATGTTTGATTTTGTGTATTTGCATGTGGGTGGGGTGGGCTGGAGGGCTCACACGTACATCATGGGGCCTAGAAGCTTTAGCTGAAATGAGCTACAGCTCAGAGGAGCCCAATAAATCTTTTTAGTCTTTAAGGTACCACAGGATGTTATCCTATTTGTTGAACAGTAATTATTGATTTTCATCACTCGCTTGCTTTACACACACACACACACACATACATACAAATTAATGGGCCATATGCTATTTAGGACTGTCCTACTCCCCATGATGGATCTTCACTATGCATGGCTGGATCCAACTCATAAGCTACATGCTGTGCCACGGTTGCCTAATACGCAATTGCATCAGACGACTCGGGTCCCCCTCTAAGCATTCCC
This sequence comes from Phrynocephalus forsythii, assembly GCA_029282475.1. NCBI lineage: Eukaryota > Metazoa > Chordata > Lepidosauria > Squamata > Agamidae > Phrynocephalus > Phrynocephalus forsythii. Next base: position 87,788,517 of record JAPFRF010000005.1, on the reverse strand, counting down.
TCAGCATGCGCTGATGGAAAAGGGACCCTCCAGCCCCCCGGCTCAGCCAGGCTCCCCGTGAGTGGCATTGCTTGAATAAGCATCCCTTGTGTTCCTGCTGGATGACATGAAGAGAGCTCTCAGTGGAGCTGGCAGTTGCAGCTGGTTCCCTGGGGAGCTGATGCTGTTGGGATCCCTTGTTTCGAGTGAGAGACTGGGCTCGTGCAGCTTCTACCACCCAGTTGGTCTAATTCTTGCCATTCACTTTCCCTGGCCAGCCACAGCATGGGTACTGGGGCTACGAAGGGGAGGAGAGAAGGCAGGTGGTCAATCGAGGCAGCAGTGGGCTCTGGTGTAGAACCGTGGTGACCTCCAGCAGGACGTCAATTTAGGGTGTTAGAAAAATGAAGCTTGCCGCAGGCTGCAGAGGGCTCGGGGTGGTGGCAGAACCACAACACCCACTTGCTACTGCTTCCTCCCCCTTGACCCGTGCTGCTGCCAGAAGACAGGGACACCCCAATCAGCTCTGTTGCATTGGAGAACCCTCTTGCTAATTCTTCCACATGTCACCAGAAGACTTCTTGCTGCCTGTGACAGAAGGAGGCTTATTTCCCCCCTGTGCCTTTGCCCCCTATTGATGATGAGTGGGAGTGTTTAACAGGGGAATGGAAGGCAAGGAGGAAGAGGACAGCTGTGGTGGCCAGGGCAGCAGAGTGTTGTTGTGAATCACTCCTGGTGACCTGGTTGTCTCTGGATCATGGTGGCTTCGGTCGTTTGCCTAAAGGGAAAGGCGCTGTGGGAGAGGGGGCTTCCATAATGACCTGCCACCCAAGACCCAGGCTTGAAGCAAACAGCTGAGAGGCAAAACCTGGCTTCCAGTAGCAATGCCTGCCATGCCTGGTAGAGATGTGAAGGTTTGCATTTTTAGACTACAACTCCCAGAATCACCATACTTTTACCACCAGGCAGGAGATAGTAGGGCGCTTCGCCTGCTCCTCTCTTCTGCCTTCCCCTCCTAGATAGGTAGGGCTAGTTTCCAACAGCTTGAAAAGAGTGAAGCTGGACATGATCCTGGTGGAATGAGGTATGACAGGGTGGCTTGTAGGATCTTGACATTGAAAAGGGCCCCCATCTGACCATAAAGACCAAAGGGGGACTGTAGGACCATCCCGAGAAAAGTCTCCAATCACTCCCTTGGCCCAATGAGAAAAGCCATGGCAAAGAGTTGGAAGCTGGGTCTTTGCCTACAGAGCTACAGAGTGGAGGCTGGTCTTCCAGGTTTTGTAGAGGCAGTGAACCTGTTCTTTGTTTTAGTCTGAACTAGGGATTGGCATAAAACAAAAATACAATATAGCATTTCATTTTGTTCCGTTTCATTTCTTTAGTTGTTTTGTTTGATTTTGTTAGTAACAAATTTTTGAAGTAGTTTCAGAATGAAACAAAATGATTTGTTAATGGCTCCCCTGGGTGCTAGAGCCACCAAAATCACAGTGTAGCTTCTTTGGAATCTTCCATGTAAGCCACCCCCAAACTTTGAGAGATTTGGGGTTCAGGTGGTTGAGTCATTAAACTCCAAAGTGGGTGCCCCTATTAAAATCATTTCTAATTGCATTGGGAAGCCACTAATAGCCCCCCCCCGGCAGGCAAACAATTAGTGGTTTCTTTACTCAATTAGAATAATTTTTTCCTGGGAGACTCCCTTTGGAGTTTAATAATTCTACCCCCTGAACCCCAAACTTCTCCAAATTTGGGGGGGCTTACAGGGAAGAGTCCAAAGAATTTCCATGCCGATACATGGCTGTGATCCGTATTTTTGAGTGTATAATGCTTTGTTATGTTTATGTACTTGAAAATATGGATCACAGGCATGTTTTGGCATGGAAATGGCAGGGGAGATTCCTCAAGCTCTTCCTTGTAAGCTCCCCAAATTTGGAGAGTTTTGAGGTTCAGGGGGCTGAGTTATTCAACTGCAAGAGTGTTTATGGAACGCACCAGCAATATAGGGGTTAATTTAACCAGTTTAACCCCTATATTGCCAGCACAGGTGGATCCTGGATTTCTCTTTGGCCCTCAGATAGCACCTAAATGAGAAAGGTAGAACTCTCAGATACTTTGCCTGCCGGGTTGGCTTATGTTTTTCAGGAATTTTTAAAAAAATCATCTGCCTGCTGTTAATGGGGATGCAATGTATTTCTAGTTTCTTTCTGCTGTATTGTAGCTGAAGACAAAGGGAGTGGAGAGGAAGTTTAGAGAGAACCCCCCTGGCTTGTGCATCCTGCATCATAGAGCTACATGGCCAAGGTAACCTTCAGGGTTATACTGGATTGGAAGGAAATTCATCATATCTTTGCTTCAGGCCTCTGGTAGCTATTGGGAGCATGTGTTTGTTCACAAGTAAAGGATGAAGTGGTCTAAAGTCATTTGCCATCCCCAATTAGAGCAGTTCCATTGAATCAGTTGTAAGTCAACTGACTATGCTCAGTTTCATTGACTCAGGGTGTCCACTTGGGACCAGCATCTGGATACACTTCTGTGTTCCAGGCTCAGTCCCTCCCTAATGGAAAGATCAGAATCAGAAGGATTTACAGATGTCTTGGATTGCAATTTCCATAATCCCTTGCCATTGCCTATGGAGGTTGGGTTCTAGGGAGATGAGATCCAAAGGGAAATAGCTCCCCTCATCCTCCTTCCCAAGGATTTAAGGCTGGAATTTAGTACAGTAACCCTCCGCCATTTCATGTACTGTGGTCCCGCTATATTGCGGGACTGCATTACCTGCCTGGGCTCCAGCTGATTAGTGCTGAGGTGGGGAGAAAAACCTTTATTTCCCCACCCCAGCACCAATGAGCTGGAGCCCGGGGTATGGGGAAGGGGGGAAAGTTTAAAAAGCCTGGGCTTTTAAAACCTCTTTCTCCCTTCCCCAAGCCCTGGGCTCCAGCTCAGTGGTGGATCAGATCCCCCAACCCGGGCTGCTGATCACCCCCTGACCCCCAGACCCCACCTGAACTGCATTTCAGTCATTGTGGGTTGGGTGGGTCCCTAACGCCCGCAATAGGCTGGGGGTTACTGTAGCATAACATCAGGAGTGGTGTTCCAAGAGTAAATCTGCCTGATCAGGTATTTGCTGCTCAACATTGGAGGAGGTTTTCAATCAAAAGCTGGGTCTGAAATGGAAGTCTTGGCAGCAGGAAGAGAACTGGCAGCTTTGGGGATTGTCCAGACTGAACCTGGGTTTACTTAGAAGGATGTGGCAAGTAATAGTTATCCTTGTCTAATAGGAGCCTGCATGTGTGGGGAGGATGAGCACATATGGCCAAGGCTATGGGTACCATTTTGACAAAGAAAATAAATTCAGACTCCACATGTCCCTAAAGAAACTTAAATTCTGCAAGAAATAGCATATGCTGCATGAAAAAAATAGCATACTGTATATTCAGAGCATTTAACAGTTCAACATTCTGAGGAACAGAGCCAGTTGTGTTTTTAAAAGCACAAATGCAATCATAAGGAAGAAATGAAATGTCTGTGACACAGAACAGAACTCGAGATGCTTATGGACTCTAGCTGTGGAACCACAACGAGGAAACTGGATTAGACGATTATGGAAAGATCCTGTCCAGATCACTGTCTAACGTTGGACAAGAATCTGCTCACGTCCTCATGTTCTAGTTCTCATTTATATTCAGGAGCTCTGGAGGCCCAGCTTAAAAGGAGAGGATGTTGACACTTCAAACTGCACTGAATATCTGGTTGCAAGGAAGCCGTGGTTGCCTGCCCTTGAGATTGCAGGCTTCTGACACATCACAACCCAAGGAAGGAACTGGGAGGGGAAACTTTTGTTGGAGTAATTGCAGCCTCACTGGCTGCCTTTAATAGAGTCCTGTGTAATGCCTTGTGCTTGTTTGAGGAAAGCAAAAAATAACTAAAAGTGATTGGTTTTATACTCACCTATAGGCACTGCTATTGGGATGCTTTAATTTTATTTGGTTGACAAACCTGCAGTGCCCCAGCAGGGGGCAACACTATCCATTGTGGTGCACACCCAGTACAATGCTAATGAGTTTTCAAAACCACTGGGAATGAAGGGAACAGTGTCATATGCATGCTGGAGGCTTCTGTCTGTCCCCAAATGGCAAAATTTCACTGCTTTCTTTCTTGTAACAACCATTCCACACTATGGGGAAATTTTCTGAAATGCCAGACACAGGCAATTGCTTGGCATCATAGCTAACTGAGTGGGATGTTATTAGTTAAGCCCAGGTTTATTGCATGTCAGTTTCTGCATGTCAGTTTCCCCACTGTTAATTTCAGATGGAAGCTCTATGGTTCTGATTAGAGGAAAATGGTTTTGCCATAAGTCTGGTTTTGCCAAACAGAAAAAGTTTGCCTTTTCTGTTTGGTTCTGAAAACTATTCTTAAGTCACTTGTTTATTTTTGACATATAAAGGAAAGCAAAACACCAACCTGGATTTAAGCAAGGAGTGATAAAACGGCATACAGTAGAAAAAAACATACAGTAGTCCCCTGCCCCATCACAACCAAAATATTGTGCCCCTGTTATATTGTGGGATCTGCCATCTCACCCTCTGCTTTGGTGATGAATTACACCCAAGGATATTAAAAGAACTGGTGGAAGTAATTTCAGAACCATTGGCAATAATATTTGAGAAGTCCTGGAGAACAGGGGAAGTCCACATAGATGGGAGGAGGGCCAATATTGTCCCTATCTTCAAAAAAAAGGGGGGGGAGGACACAAATAATTACTGCCCAGTCAGCCTGACTTCAATTCCTGGCAAGATCCTAGAACAAATTATTAAGCAGGCAGTCTGTAATTATTTAACTAGCAATTCTGTTATTACGAGGTCAGCACGGATTTCTTAAAAACAAGTCATGCCAGACCAATTTGATCTCTTTTAGAATTACGGGCCTGGTGGATGAGGGGAACACTGTGGATATTGCTTATCTAGATTTCAGTAAGGCCTTCGATAAGGTTCCCCATGGTATACTTGCAAAGAACTTAGTAGAATGTGGGATAGATAGTGCCACTGTTAGATGGATTTGTAATTGGTTGACTGATCGCACCCAAAGGGCTTCTCTTCAGCTTGGAGAGACGTGACCAGTGGGGTGTCCCAGGGTTCTGTTCTAGGTCCAGTGCTATTTAATATCTTTATTAATGACTTGGAGGAAGGAATAGAGAGTAGGCTGATTAAATTTGCAGATGATACCAAATTGGGACGGGTTGCTAATTCCCTAGAGGATGGATGAAAATCTAAAAGAACCTTGACAGATTAGAGTTCTGGGCCAAAGCTAATGGAATGGGGTTGAACAGAGAGAAATGTAGGGTGGTGCATCTAGGTAAAAAGAATGAATTGCACAGATATAGGATGGGAGGCACCTGGCTGAAAAATAGTACCTGTGAAAGGGATCTGGGAGTCTTGGTGGACCACAAATTGAACATCAGTCAGCAGTGTGATGTGGCAGCCAAGAAAGCCAATGCGATTCTTGGTTGCATCAACAGAAGCATCGTGTCTAGATCAAGGGAAGTGATAGTACTACTCTATTCTGCTCTAGTCAGACCCCATCTGGAGTACTGTGTCCATTTCTGTGCACCTCAGTGTAAAAAGGATGTTGACAACCTTTAACGCGTCCAGAGGAGGGTGACCAAGATGATTGAGGGTCTGGAAGAAATGTCTTATGGGATCGGCTTAGGGAGCTGGGAATGTTTAGCCTTTCAAAAAGAAGATTGAGAGGGGATATGATAGCAAAGTTTAAATATTTGAAAGGATGTCACCATGAAGAGGGGGCTGATTTATTTTCCATGGCTTCAGAGACTAGGACGTGGGACAATGGTCTCAAACTACAGGAAAAGAGATTCAATTTAAACATTAGGAAAAATTTCATGACAGTTAGAGCTGTTCGGCAATGGAATATGCTGCCACGGAGGGTGGTGGAGTCTCCTTCTTTGGAGGTTTTTAAGCCCTTGAAGTCTTTTCCAACTCTATGATTCTGTTATTCTATGATGGTGATTGCTGGGAGGGCCCCCAAATCTTCCAGCCAACCTCCCACTTTTCCAAGGGAATTCACAGGGCTAGTCATCGGGCTAGTCAGACTGGGCTTGCCAAAGGGAGCCAAGTATGGCTGAAACGGGGAATGGAGGTGAGGAGGAAGAACTGGAGGATGTGCAGGTGAGTCAGCTTCTCCAGGCAGGTTGACAGAGTGACTGGGCTTGGGCTCTACCCCCTTTGTTTGCTTGGTGCTCACTCATTGGCTCCTTTCTTCCCTCTTCCAGCCAACCTCCCACTTTTCCTGGCACTGAGCAGTCAAAGGGGGCAGAGTCCTAGCCATGCCCCTCTGCCCACCCGCCCACCCACCTGGAAAAGTGGGCTCACCAGCTCATCCTCCAGTTCCTCCTCCTCGCCTCCATTCTCCATTCCCCACTGCAGCCAGACTGGGCTCCCTTTAGCAAGCCCAATGACTAGCCCTGTGCATTTCCTGGGTTTGGAAAAGTGGGAGGTTGGCTGGGAGAGGGAAAAATGAGCAATAGGCCGGGGCTCTTACAGTGGCCACAACAGAGGCCTCTGGACCCAACCCAATATGCAGACCCAAGGGTGTCCCCATAGCGCAGATTTTTGTTGGGAATGCAACCCCTGCCATCAACGGGGGACAACTGTATTGACTAAAATGATGGTAAAGGTCACCAAGCAAGCACACAGTCAGTGGTTTCTCCTTGATCTATTTTGAATCCTTTAATAATTCACATGTTCTCAAAAAATTCCTAATATGTTTTTTTCTGAGTACATGGCCTGCGCTACAGTGTTCTTAAATTCCCTAAAGATTGTCAACAAGGGAATTCCCTAAAAGGAATTTAAGAATTTTGAAGATCTCTTATACAGCAATCTCAATCTGAGCACATACAATCAGAATGATCAAAACAATCCATGTGAATTTTCACCTCCTTGGATAGGTTAGCTGGCTGGATAGCTCCATAAATTGTTCAGCCAAGGCAACTAGAGTGGTCAGGATGACAGGTGAGGCCTCCTGCTGATTGCCTGGGGTGGAACTATGCATGCCGGTGGCTCCATCTAGACTAGCAGTCCTCCCCAGGGGAGGCTCCATGGGCATGGCAGTTTGTGTGTGGCTCTAAAGGGTGGCCGTGTCCAAGGGCTGCTCCTAGTGGTGGTGGGGCACAGTAGAAGGGGGCATCATCTCCAGTGCCTCTGCTAGGGACAGCAGCAAGTTGGACACTGACCCAGAGGAGGAGGTGGCACAGATACAGGAGCAGGAGAAGAAGATGGAGGAGGAGGAGGAGGAGGAGGAGGAAGAAGGGTGGCCCAAGGAGGAAGCTAGAAGAGGAAGATGATACAGAGGTGGGAAGGAGGAGGCACCTCATTTGGCTCAGCTGAGCTGTTGATGCTGGAGCTCCTGGTACAGATTTTTGGCTGGCCTTGATTTGCCTGGCCTTCCACCTTCTCTCCAGCACTGACACAACCTGGCACTGCTTTTGAATGTTTGTCACCCCTTAAACATTTTGCACCTGGGGAAACTGCCCCTGTGCCCCCCCTTTACACAACACCCCATGGCTTTGGAGCCAGAGTTTTGGAGTTCAGTTCCCACTGTGCCTCCCAGGAGAAGCGGCAGCCTGTGTGGCCATGGGCAGACACAAAAGTATGGATGTTTTCAGGCGGTTGCAATTTCCTTGGTCATTTAGTAGGTCATGGCAGTGTTCAAAAGTCCTTGTTAAGTGAAAGGGAAGCTTTCTTCCTCTCTGAATTCTGCCGATGTCAACTTCCTTCCGTTGCCTCTTGTTTATCCTCTGTCTGCAAGTTCAAGACATCCAGATGTATCAGATGTACTTTTGTTTTGGTTTGTGCTGGAGCCTTATGATCCATTGTGCTTACTGTGATTCTCTGTGCTCAGGTGCATTTATGCAGGTACCCTGTCATATAGGAGTGACTTGGGATCTGAATGTGTTTGGGATTCAGTCTAACAGTAAGGAACCTCCCATGGACTGTGGACAGCAATGCCATTACTGTGCACCCTCTTTTGATTTCTCTGTTCCATGTAGTAGAGCAGATTCTATGATTTCTCAGAAGTAAGCACCACTGAGTTCAGTTGTCCCCCACACCCACTCCGAGGTAGGTGTTTCGAAGATTGCAGTGTACATTCCATTTACACTTCACAATAAACTGGATGCTCTCAAAAACACGTTGACTGTCTAGTTTTCCTCTGAAACATCTGTTGTGGCTCAGTGACTTCCTTTATGATGCATTGGTTCCAGAACTAAAAATGACATTTAAGGGGTTTGGTCATTTAGGAAAAAAAAAACACCCAAGCTTCTCTGCTTCCTCATTGTTCTTTGGTATCTTGAATATCTTGAACTATGTTTCTTTCCTGCTAACTATTTAATCATTGCTGTTTCTGCAAAAATGCATTTTAAATCCAAAAGGGGATCAGTATGTAACGAGGTCACTAAGCAGAGATTTGGAAGGAGGAAACAATAGGCAAGGGTAGAATTAAGCACACACTCCTTCCATTTCTCTGTGCTTAATCTGCCCCTTTGACCTTGTTTGTCTTTGAACCAGAGAAGGACAACAGTGTCATGTGAGCCGTGTTTTGCTGTTGTTGTTTGCCTACATCTCCCACCATCATTAGCCAGAATAACCAACTGTGAGATATCAAGGGAGTTACAGTTCAAGGTACTTCGGGGACTGCGAATTACAACAATTCAATATAAAACACGCAATGCAATATACATTAAAAATACAGTGGACCCTCATATAACAAGCTGTTTGTTTAACAGAAAACCCACTTAAAGGTTAAAAAATTCCAGAGACGGGGAAATCACTTAACTCCTTAACAGAATCACCTATGGGGTGAATCTGTACAACAGAATAATAGTCCCAATTAGGGATTAATCAGTTTTCAATGCATTCCTATGGGAAATTTGTACAAAGGAAAATTTGCTTAACAGAATTTCATTTGGAACGAATTAATTCCTTTATGCAAGGTACAACTGTATAGCAAAATGAAAATAATACTTTATGAGGAACAACAGCAAATGCCTGCCTATATGTTTAATTTGTATCATCTATATAAGCTTGAATAGAGTCAAGCAGGGAGAATACTTTCTCCTGTTTGTGGGCCTTTAGTCCTGTTATACAGAGAGACTGTGTTAGGGAGATGACACCCCCAAGCATGAGATGCTGATGTCTGGACTCATGGGACATCCTTGATTCTATGGTGCAGACTGGGGAAGTTTTCTCTCCTATCTCTTTCAGGTCCTCTGATTTTAGCCTCCATGTTGACCTCCTCTTGACTCCTTTCTTTAGCCATTGGGGACAGGGGCATTGCCCCATATCTGATTCTTCCGTGATTAGCTTTCTTCTCTGGAGCTTTCTGAAAGCAGCATCAGGGCTGCCAAGATCAGCTATTTCACGTCGGGGCATGGCTGAGATCTCCTTGCGCTCCGGAAGAAGCAGTCACTTAAAGAGCCTCCTATCTTCGCCAACCTAGTCCCTTCAATGACAAATTCCAATTGTGCATTCTTCTCTTGGTAGACACAATAATAGTTTTAAATCTCCACCCTCTGGCAGCCAGGGAATATCTGCAAGCTCAGTGAAACACCTGTAACGAAAAGCAGACAGAGAGGGAGTTCGTCTCTACCCAGCAAACCCACAACACTGAGCCATGAATGAAAACTGTTAGCTGGAGACGTTGATTCCCTGTTCTGAGGTCACACCTTATGGGTCCTTTCCATTCATGACTCCCAGCCTAGCTTGTGAGGTATAAACATTCTTACCTTAAAGAATCAGGTGATCAGGCAAATGTATAGCCAATTTTCCGCCCCCAGGACCCACAAGGACTACAATAACCCCACAATGAATAAAACTTGAAAAATCAAATCAGAATGTTCCTATCATCATCATCATCATCATCATCATCATCACCACCACCACCATCATCATCATCATCATCATCACCACCACCACCACCACCACCATCATCATCATCATCATCATCATCATCATCATCATCATCATCATCATCATCCATCATCATCATCATCATCAACAACAACAACAACAACAACAACAACAACAACCCATTATGAGGGGTGGAAACTAACATGGAAAACACTGGTGTTCTTATGAAATCAGTCAATGTAATCATGTATGGTAATCCATATAAAAGTCACATAGTAGGTAGCCCATCATTCAAGGAAAGCTTGTTTGAAGAGGAAGGTCTTTGTCTGCTTCTGGAAAAACAGCAGAGATGAGTCAGTCCTGGCCTCCAGCGGGAGGGAGTTCCAAAGTTCTTGATTGCTAAACTCCTTTCCCAGGGAAGCACAGTTGGTCCCCAACCATTTTAGGTTTTCACTCATAAATGAAAACCTATTTGGGGATGCAGTGTCTCCTACTGGGATGCTATTGTTTGAGACTTTTGTCTTGTGCTGTTGAGTTCAGTTTTAAGGTTGGTAGTTGAGATTTGTCATGTATAAAGAATGCTTTCTAATAATATGTTGTACACTCTCCCTAGATTCCCTTGGGATGAGGGCTGGTTTTTATTGTATAGCTAGCTAGCGAAATAGGACTACCAGTTTCCAAGCTGGACTCACACAATGGGTGAGCTCCTCCTTGTAATGACTCCAGAAACATCACATGATCTATAACTAGGATGCACAAGAGAAACCAAACATTCTTCTAGTGATTTAGAAACCTGACAATACCTTCTGATTTGACCACCTGTATTGCCATTGGCATCCAGTAATCAAGGAGTTCTTATGTTCCAGAGATGAAATCATCAGAATGTAAAGAGGCTGCTGCTTTGCAGAGACTGTGTGGCAGCTGTGCTTATAAATTTGTCCACTGGGAACATCTTCCCTGTTGTCATCAATGAATGCTATTGCATTTGGGAAGGTATTAGCATAAATTTATCTCTAGAGGTCTCTGGAGCTAAAAAAAAAAAAAAGGTACAGCCCTTAACTTTAGGAAGGCAACACAAGCATTGTATTTATCACATGTAAATGAATGTTTATCATTACTTGGAAATTAAGAGAAAGGACTTTGTCAGCTTCTTCTGCTTTAAGTCAGTGCTGGAAAACTTTTCATACCTTTTCAAAACATTTGGAACCCTAAAGATGTCTCTGTCATACTTGGACAGTAAAGGATTAGCAGACAGTAGCAGAAGAGGGGGGGAGAAAGGCAGGGAATTGGGGACAGACACATGTGGTGAAAGAATCATCCAGGGTTTCAAGAAATCATTTAAAAACTGCTCATGATCCTTCCCTACCAGTTTGATACAAGGATCCAATGCACACTGCCAAATACCCTTTGAAAGTATTTGCAGTCTATTTAGGTTAATGAAGTGGCACTCTTTGGAGCAATGAAAGAACTAATGATTATTCAGAGAATACTTTCTATTCATCATATCTCAAGTCAGAAAACATTTGAGATTCAGAACATAATATCCACTCTGCTTTGTAAAAACAGATGTCTGGCATTTGGTTGCATGTTGCCGATTTCTCAGTGTAGTCCTCCTTTTGTTATTTCCTATGCATTGGTGCCTTTGTTCACTCGGTAAGGGCTCTCTTTGATTTCAGATAACCCATTGATTGGCTTAGCCCATCATTGAACAAAGAAGAGCAGCAAATCACTAGCTGAATGGACAAACTGAACAGCAGCAGAATAGACTGCTTAATCCAGCAAATATCATGTGGATCACAAATTTGAACTTGGTCTGGACTTCAAACATTGGGGTGGTATTTTTTATTCACACTAAACAAACAAACAAATACATATTCCAGCTCTAAATTTCAGCTCAAGATCTCAGGCACCATTCAGATGACATCCTGAACGAGTCACCTCTAAAATATAGAACCAGTTGGTGCCTATCATGTATGAATGGCTCTTTCCTGTGTGGTTTTGGTCATTATTACAACAAAGGAACTATTAAAAAGGGGTGGGTGGGGTGGGGGCTGTGATAGCATAGGGTTTTGTTTTAAATCACTGGACTTTTACTGGCAGCTGCTCACACCAAGCACCTTCCCTACAAAGGACAGCTTCTATGCACACAGATACTAAGTAAGTAGTATAGCCACAATCAATTGCCTTGGATTAACTGAAAAGTCCTAGCAAGTTGTTTCAAGATTTCATTTTATTATATTGGGGTGATTTATTATACAGAAAGTGCAAGTTCATTATGCTGCTGATTTTGCCTATATGTTACACATATAACACCACCAGTATGCCTGATTTTACTTAACAGAGTTCAGGAGGACATCCCTGTGTCCCACATATCTTATTGTCTAGGATTTGCTTCCAAAATAAGGACAGAGGAAAGAAAAAGATACAGAGGAAAAGATAAATAGTGAAGGGAAATGGGAAAATTTGGGTTTCATGGTCCTAAGCTTGCATGCTAAATCTGTGAAAAGCAGTTTTGTAGAATATACAGCATGGATCTTGGTCATTCAATAATAATAAACGGGCCATACCAGTGAGGACATGGAACAAAGAAGTTCAGTAAGAAACAGTATGGAAGAGACGAATTTTAAAGAGACAAGGTGATAAAATGTAGTTGGGTAGCTCAGTTCCATCCGGGTGGTGCCTGACCCCAAGCTTTCGTGATGTTTGTGTTAAGACCATAGGGCAGTGATGGCGAACCTATGGCACGGGTGCCAAAGGTGGCACTCAGAGCCCTTTCTGTGGGCACCCGACATCACCCCTTCATAGCCACCAGTATACAGGTTAAATTACTGTATTGGCACTTTGCAAAAAAATATATATATAGTGGGTTCTGAATTGCAGTTTGGGCACTCGGTCTCTAAAAGGTTCATCATCATTGCCATAGGGCATCTATGTGTGTTGGTATTCTGGGAACAGCTGAGCCTGTCATGCATCCCTACCAGCTGGCCTCTCTCCATACTGGATGGAGACGTCAGCTTACAGTTTTATAGTTTGCTTGACCTCCCTGCCTCCGTCCATCCCCCCAGCCACCTGCCCAGCCTACCTGCCCCCGGCTCCATTGCTGCAGCAACCTCCCTGCCTCCTTGCATGTCTTAGGGCCTTTTCACACGACCCCTACGATCCACTGGCCACTTAAATTCGGACCAGAGATCTTAGGGGTTTGTCGCTGTTCCTGCGTTCCCACCCCCTCCGCACTCCTGGCTGCTGGCTGCGTGAGGTTAGGGAGAAAAAAAGGAAGAAAAGAATGCCGCTCACCTCCGTTCTGCTGTCCCGGCACTGCATTCAGATCTCTTAAAGGGATGGGGGGCAAAAAAGGAACAAACAGAAGCAAGGAGAGCCGGGCAGTCACTACGTTATATCTGCATCAGGAATTTTCATCTCCAGAGAGCAGGTACCTGAAAAGTGCGCTGGGATGCGCTTAGGTGGGCGTGGTCGCACTTAATTATCTGTAAACTCCGGAGCTGGTGGGGAAACAATTTTAAGCTCCGGAGCTGGGAGCCATTTGCAGTGGAGTTTAGGGTCGTGTACAAAGGGCCTAAGAGCAGTGATGGCAAACCTATGGCATGGGTGCCAAAGGTGGCACTCGAATTGCAGTTTGGACACTCGATCTCTAAAAGGTTCGACATCACTGTCTTAGAGGCTTGTCCAAAGTCTGGCCTAGGGGCCAAATGCATCTGAATGGTCAGCCCCCACACATTTTTATGTCACCAAATGTGGCCCTTCTTGCAAAAAGTTTGGACACCCCTGGTCTAACCCAATGGTTCCTAACCTTGTGTCTTTAGATAGCCTTGGACCAAAACTCCCAGAAGCCTACACAACTAGCTGTGCTGGCTTCGATTTCTAAGAATGGTAGTCCAAGAACATCTGGAGACCCAAGGTCGAAAACTACTGGCCTATATCAGTAATGCTCCCTTGAAGTCGATGCCTTGAAAACTTGTTATGTATTTTAAGTGCCAGAAATGATTCTCATGTATACAAATGAATGTGCAGGTGTGGCAATAGCAAAACATGTTCTGTGGCTCACTGTAACATAGCTGCACAGCTTTGGATCTGACATCACTACAGCATATGTGTGTATGCATAAACAGAGCCCATGAGCTAATCCTTAAACAGCCTTATAACATATTCCTCTCACCCTGCTTGTATTTGCCAAAGACTTCCCTGGACCATTTCTCTTTTGGATGTCTGAATCTGCAAAGCAGGGAGGTCATTTTCCATGTTGTCACTGTTGGGAGCCTAATCCAAGGACGAGGGGAAGGCACCTGCTATATTCAAACAGAGAAACTTTATACTGTTTATGCTCTTTTTTACAGGCTTTGAGAAAACGCTTATGGACCGGATACTGTGGTTTAAGCAGTATGGCAGCTGCGAAGGAATAAGCAAATGACTCAGTGACCACTGCTGGAGAGTTTCGCTTAGCAGATTATTATCTAGTAACAACTTCATGTTAGTTTACTCACATTGCTGCAGGGGTGGGTGGGGGGTTGAGCACAGCCGTTGATGAGACATTCAGGCCAGACAGTACATGGTGAAATCATTGCAAGCCTTTTCATTAGATGTGGTCCTGGCCAATGACTTGTTGGATAGCTTTAAAGAGGAACAACCATCAAGTTCATGGGAGACAAAAACACCCATAATGCCTAGTCTACTATCATAGGCAGTATGCCTCTGAATACCAAGTTGCTGGTGATCACAGATGGGAGAGGAATATTTCCTCTATGGTCTGACAGAGGACTTCTCATAGGCATCTGGTTGGCCATTTTGAGATGCAGGATGCTGGTGTAGACAGGCTTTTAACCGGACTGCCCAGGAATCTTCTTAGATTCTTACTCCATAAAGAGAAATCATGTGGCCCCCAAAGGCATTTATCTCTCTCTCCCCCCCCCCCCAATTTCCCCAGAGCAAATAAAATAAAATACAATACACTACAGTACTTGCATTTTAGAAAAATAACAATTGTGACTCCACATGATGTCTTATAAACTCCAGTTCTTGACAATTTTTTGTCACTGCAACCTAAATAAGAATAAGGATGGTTTGTAATATACTTTTTAAAAAACATTTATTTATTTGATTTACATGTTTCCCCGAACATAAGACAGTTTTTAATATTAATTTTTGTTCCCAAAGATGTGGTAGGTCTTATTTTGAGGGGATGTCTTATTTTTCGATGATCATGTTAAGTGATCCCCTACCCCTACCCCTGTGCCAGTGGACACCTTCACCAGACGTCCCCCACCTCTTTATAAGACATTTCCTCCCCTACCTCAGTCACCCCTGTGTGTCTACACAATGTGCCAGCTTGTCCTGGCGGTGGTGCGGGCTCTCTGATTAAGAGACCTCATACTTCCTGTCTGCTCCGGCTGCGTTGCAGCCAACAGTGAGCTGTGCGGCACCCGCTGCTACAGTCCAGAGTCCAGAGTTACGGTAGCTTCAGGGGGGGCTTATTATCGGGGAGGCTTTATGTTCAGGGGAGACCTTATTATCAGGGAGGTCTTATTTTTGGGGGATGCCTTATATTTCAGTAAGTGTCAAAACTATAAGTAGGTCTTATTTTCAGGGGATGTCTTATTTTTGGGGAAACAGAGTATATACCGCAACCATCTAGCGAAAAGCTACTCTGGGCGGTTTAAAAACATAAGCAAAAAACAAAAAAACTCCACAGCACATTAAACAATTTAAAATACTAAATAAACAGATGAATCAATAAAAACCAACATGAGATAAATAAGCATAATAATAAAAAGAACAAATAAACACAAATACTGTAAATACTGTAAGTGTTTCAAATATTTGCCAACTATTCTATTCAGGCATTACGGAGGATTCTAAGAAGGAATTGCATCTAAAACATCTCCCTCCCACCCCTGGATATGATTTGGCACAGACCCATGAATTGTGTTATAATTTGTTTACCTGCACATTTGAATGGACTCTATCAGTGGTACCAGAAAGCTAAAATATAGGATTTAACATAGGGCATTAACTTGAGACATGTGCCTCTTTGGATCTAATCCTTTTTGATTAAATGAAATTTATACATCCCACAGAGAATCATGTAATTATTGATTACATGCTCCCCAGTCCCCAGTGATGAACTGAAAACAAAACCAGGATACAAACTCCTTTTTTTTTTTTTTTGGTACCTGAAATTTGAGAAATTATTGGTTTCAAAATGTGGCTTTAAGTGTCTCTACTTTCAGCACAGTTCTTCCTCTATATATTTACAGGACATTTAAAGCCTTGCTGCTAAAAGGCCTAGACCTTAGTACTAGGAAAGGGCGATGAATCGAGGTTTCTCATATAAGGCTTTCCTGCATATTTTATACACAATGGGAGAAATCCTGTGCATAATTTTGTGCAGCGTAACCTCCTAGAGCCTGTGCACCAAAAGGATTTCATTCAAAGCAATTAAAAGCTCTCCATCTCTTTCCTTTTAGGTTGCAAGGCTCCCTCAGATTCCTCTTGGTCTTGGGAGCCTCAAGATGTGGGTGGAGATTATTAATACAAATAAAAATGACTGCCAGATCTACACTGCCAGGATTGGGACTGCCGGCAGTGAGATTACTGCCACTAGGTCTAGGATGAGGATGATTGCCAGCAGCAATCTGGTGGCTATTTTTTTTTTAACTATTAAAGGTTCCTCTGTCCTCAGG
This sequence comes from Phrynocephalus forsythii, assembly GCA_029282475.1. Taxonomy (NCBI): domain Eukaryota; kingdom Metazoa; phylum Chordata; class Lepidosauria; order Squamata; family Agamidae; genus Phrynocephalus; species Phrynocephalus forsythii. Next base: position 87,771,920 of record JAPFRF010000005.1, on the reverse strand, counting down.
CTCCCCAAAAGACAAGAGGGACCCCCTAGGGAGCCCAGGGAGCCTCAAGGCCTAAAAGGGAGGGGGAATGGGAAGCTTTTAATTGCTTTAAATTACATGCTTCCAGTGCCTGATCAGGATTATGCTGTGCAAAGTAATGCCAACAGGTTATAAATGTTCAGATCTTTACTGCATATTTCCCAGATATCTTTCCTTAAGATGATACTGTTGCTAAAGAGAATTTTTTCCAACACTAATTGTCCTCCATTTTATACTTTAAAAACACATGTGCTTCTTCCTTCAACTCATCAAGTAATACTGGTGACTCACACAATTATCAGATGGAAAACAAGGCAATATGCTCATTCTGTGCTCTCTTGCCATTTCAAGGACCTTTGCTATTCTTTAGTTACTCACTGGGCACTGTTGCTACTGTGGAAATTCACAGCCAGAGAGCTTACTGAAACCCATTAAGGTTCTGAAAAGCAAAAGTCTAGTCTACCCAGTGGTCCCCAACCCCCGGGCCGCGGACCGGTGCCGGTCCGTGGACCGGTTGGCACCGGGCCGCCTGGGGAGGCTCCTCCCCTTTTCCTCCGCCACCCTCCTCCTCCTCCTCCTCTTTTCTCCCGCGGGCAGCCGGAGGAGGAGTCGCCGCTGCCGGGCACGGCGCATGGGCGGGGTGGGGAGCCCGGGCTCCTGGGCCCTCCTCCTGGCGGCGGCCACGGCAGCCGCCCGGGTTCAGCCGCGACTCTGCGGCCGGGCGGCGGGGCGCCCCGCCGCCGCCGCGGCTGGCTCAGCGGTCCCGGTGGCGCCCTCGGGCCGGAGACGCCACCCCCAAGGGGCGGCGCAGAGGTGCCCCACTGAGGCGGGCGGCAGCGGCCGCGGGTGCCCCGCCGCCGGCCGCGGAGCCACAGCCGAACCCGGGCGGCTGCCGTGGCCGCCGCGCCGCGCCGCCGCAGCCCGCCTCAGTTGGGGCACCTCTGCGCGCCGCTTGCCTCCGGCCACCGACAGGAGGAGGAGGCGGGGCCCGCCCGCCCAGGAAAGCAAAAGTCTAGTCTACACCACCAGCTGCCGCCGCCGCTCCTCGCCCCCAAGGTACACAAAGCCCCCCGCACCTCCTCCTCCCCCTCCTCCCTCCCCCATCCCCCACCCCCACCCCTCCCCCTGCCCCCACAGCCCCCATCTGCCAGTGCACCTCCCCAACAGTTTACGGGAAAATAATCAAACAAATACTGGTCCGTGGAGACAAAAAGGAAAGGGGGAGCACTGAGCAGATACACCACCAGCTGTAAAGGGAGTTTAAAGGAACATACCACCTTTCTGCCAGTGCACTTCCAACAGTTTATAATATGAAATGATAATTATTAATCCAAGAGGCATAATGAAAAGGGGGAAAAGGGGAGCAAATATACTAGGGAGAAAGGAACCCCTAGATATTGTGCCTTACATCAAGATCTGGAATCTTAGGCACTCCAGAGGCTTTCAGGTTGAGCTCCCATAATCCTTTAATAATGGCCGTGTTGCACAACACTGCTAGGACTTGAAGTCCAAACTGTTTGGGGAATCAAAGGTTTCTCATCTCTGTCTTCCATAACTATATAGAGATGAGATGGCCCAGAAACCATGTCAACTGACCAAGGCAGGAAACAGTTCTGGAAGGGAAGGAGACAATTTGTGTTTCCTAAACTTAATGAAGGGTGACTTTAATCTCTCCACCTGACGCATCTATGTATGTAGAAAAGAGAGGCACTTGGTGGGGTCTAGTCCAGGGCTGTCCAACTCTGAACAGACCAAGGTTTACTTTTTCTGGCCCAAAGTACATGAGGGCTACTACACTAAAACCTCTACTTACGAACTTTATCCGTTCCAAGCACATGCTCATAAGTAAAAATATTTGTAAGTAGAGCAGCGGTTTCCCATAGGAAACCATCTATTCTGGAAAGAACAAATTTCAACACATTCCTATGGGAAGACTGTCCATGCACACATGCTTCCCTTGCACCTGCTCAAGCTGGGTGCAAGGGAGGCGCATTCATGCTTGCACAGATCACCCCATCCAAGGAGCAACTCACGTGACCATGTACATGCCTCTTTTGCACCCAGCTCGAGTGGGTGCAGGGGAGGTGTGTACATGCTTGCACTTGCCTGGGCCGCTGGAAGACTTTTTTAAAAAGGCGTGCTTTCCCTCCCAACCCGCCTGGGGCCTGACTCGACTCTCCTCCCCCTCTGGCCTCCTCCTCTTTGCCCCTTTCTCCCTTCCAGCCCCCTTCCTGCCACTGCCACTGCTGCTGCTGCCCGCAGCTCTCATCCACCTCCACTCACCTCTGCCATGTTCACTGCACAGCTGGGGCGGGCTGAGCCAGCAGAGGGGTAATCACATCACCACGGCAGTGCAAGGAGGAGGCAATGGCTCAGAAAGGGAGCAGGAGGAGCGGTGGTGGCAGCGAGTCATGGTCTCTGTGAGGCAGCTGTGGGGGTGGGGGAGAGGAAGAGGAGGAGGAGGAGGAGGAGGAGGAGGGAAGGGTGGGAGGAAGAAATTCTCCAGGGGGGAAGAAGAAGGGAAACATCACCAGGCAAAGGAGGTGGACATGCATGTGACCCCACCTCTCCCTGTCCTCTCCCCTTCCTCCGCTCCGCACTAGCAACCCAGCTGGTCATGAGACAGTGGCACACCAATCATTTGGCTGGTGAGGGGAGCAGGGGACTGTGCCATGGCCCTTGAACTGCCCCGCTTGGCTGAGACAGTGGGCTGGCACACCCAGAACTTTGCTGGGGCTGTGGTGGTCCTTGGGGTGGGGGAGGGAGGAGTGGAGAACTTATTCCCTCACTTTTTAAATTGATGGCCGGTGGGCTACTTTTGAACCCTTTGTGGGTTCATGTGCAGGCCTGGTCTAGTCTAGCGCATGGTATGGTCATGATGTAGCCATTATTGTCCTGCTGACATTAGTGGATGACTTTTTCATAGGCTCACAGTGTATAATTGAAGTGTAGTCTCACATTATACTACCAAAGATATTGCTGGGTTGATCCTAGATCAAACTTCACTTCAGCTGTATATTGATTTAAGGAACTTGCTAAGCAAATTTATTCAAACCAGTTGCTTATCTGTGACATAGGAAAATACAGTGACATACAAAATTGCTGGGAAAATTCACAAGTCATTTTCTGAACAAGGCCTTGGGCATTTTAAACTGTGTTCTTTACATTTTACAGATACAAGACCCACACCACAACAAGCATTTATTCAAATTGGCTTCTATATGCATCCCATGGTAATAACCTGCAGCTGCAGCACTCCAGAAAACTGGTAAAATATGCTTATTATATAGAAGGTAGAATGGGAAGAGAAGATTTGGAGAGCCTGCCAGGCTTTTTTTTTTCTGTCTGTGGAGGTGGCCTTCTTTTTCATTAGGGAGCTGTCCAACACTAGAGCTTTTTGAAAAATAAACAATTGCTCCAGGGAAGCAGGTGCTGCTTGGTTGCACTGTGAGGGTTTGACTTGAGCTAAAAATTGCCGTGCTTGTTCATGCCAGTTCACTTTGATTACCTAGGTAACAGCTGAAAGACTTCATTGCATCTTTATGGGCAACTGGCTGGTAGCAACGGTGAAAGCATCCATCCTACATCAGGGGGTGGATGGAATGGGAGAGGTCACCGAGATGGAGATAAGATGGTTTATAAAATCTAAGGCTTATCTGGGTGTTGGTCACACATCATTTCTGTTCTTCTTAGGCCAATGCAAATCTTCCTGCTTTGATGTTCAACTGTGTACTGTACCGGTGGCAGCTTTTCCCCAACACTAGTGATTCCCAAATGTGTTGAGTTACAACTTGTGACATTGTCAGTCAAAAGGGCAAGGATCCGTGCAGGTAGGGGATGATGGGAGACGCAGGCCAATCTGGACGGCAACTGTGGCATTCACTCATCTTTCTGCTCCCAGGGCAACAATGCCTCTGACCTCAGCCTGGTTTTCATCCTTACTTTTTTTTCTTTCCTATTTGTGCATTTGTATCCACATGTCCACTTTGAAAAAGGAATTGAGAGGTATTTGTTAGAAACCAAAAGCTGGCAACAGGGAACTAAGAGCACAGCGGTATGTTTGGAAAAAGGAAGACAAAAATGAAAGTGAAAGGAATGAAAAAATGAAAGAAGACAGGACAGTAGTTTCAAAATCAGGAATATAATATCAGAGCAGTAGTGGTGGTTGCGCTTGGGCCAATGCACTTGAACCATAGTCCTGAGTTTGTGGTTAAACCTAATGCTTTAGAGATAGGATTCCCCACCACTCTGTCAGGTCTTTCATTGGTAGATGCTTACAACCCATTGCCATGGTGTTCATGCAGCCTCGCATTGGTGCTTCTAAATTGGAAAGATCAGCCTACAGGTGTTATCATGGGCTCAGGAATGCTCAAATGTGTTCATGTTTTTGAAGGAGGCTCCATCTGTGTCCTCTCCCCTGTGCTTCAAGTTAGGTGTATTGTTAGAATACCACTCAGGACAAATTTGAGACATGCAATAGAATCCCAACCCTAGGATTGTCTTCCACTTCTTGAAACTAACTGCAGACAAAGCCAGTACCATTGTTCCACAATGAGACGCTCCAGCTTTTCCTCATATTGGGTAGAAATCACACCATTCCAAATCCACATAAAAGAAGTTAATATTAAATAATATGATCAGTCATGGCACCAAAAACTCAGTGGGTGGGTGATGAGGGAGCAAATCAAGTCATTCTTCATGATAAGGGAGTCTGCTGGACAGGGAATTTGTGCCGGAGATGATTCACACCTGCTGAACAGCCTTGCTGTAATCTCAGATCTCAATGCAGCTGCCTCAAGTCAATGTTTAGCTGCTCTCAAGACACACACAAACTACTACAAGTGTGAAGGTCCTGAAGAACAATTCCTGGGGGAGTTGAGTTCTTCTAAGCCGGTCTGTTCTTTTGCCCTTTGCGTGATAACTTGTGAGGCCTTTCTCCACCTGCCCCTTAAAAGGTTTCTGTTAAATATGGGGGTCTAGGAACAACGCAGGACAATCTGGTCGCTTCCAAACTTTATTTCTTAAAACGACGCTGGCGCTGACGGCCCAACCCCCTGCTTAAAAGGGGCGCATAATTTCCCCGGCGTGCACCTCATTGGCTGTTGCCGCGTTCCCACAATTACTCGTGGTTGGCTGGGTCACGTCAGACGCGCGACTCCATTGTGGCTCCGCCCACGCCTCAATCTCGCTCGCTAAAACACAACATTCCTCCCCCCATGGTTCAACACAGTAACAACCAACACTACCATCAACCCTACTATTTTAGTCACATACATAATCCCCCAGATGTGCCGGTCTTCTACGCTCTCGCTGGGACCGCCGCAACTTAGGTGGTGATGTGGGAACAACGGGGACCGCTAGTTCCCGGATATCAGGCTGTGCCTGTGCCTCCGGGTTAGCAGGTACCCCGTTAGCAACCGAGGACTCGGCATTCTGTCTGGGCGGCACCTCATTGGTCTCCCCGGACTCAAAGTCACTGACTTGCTCCGGCTCAGAATCCGGAGCTTCCTCGGGCTCTGGCTCGGCTAGATCTTCCGGGGGCACCAGCGCCACAGTTGTTCTGACGCGGATCTGATCGATGTGACGCCGCCACACCAACCCCCCCCCTCTAAACCCACCTCATAAGATGTGGGACCCGAGCAGGCCACTATCGTTCCAGGAACCCATCGTCGCTCTCGACCATAACCGGGCATATACAGGGTCGCCTATGGCAAATCCTCTCGGGGCTTCCCTATGCTCCGTGGAGGGCCTCTTATCGAGTGCCCTGTCGGGATGGAACGATCAAGGAGCGTCGTCAGTCTCCTTCCCATGAGGATCTCTGCAGGGCTACGGTTACGGCACTAGGGGTGACATGTTGGGCCAACAAGAACTGTGAAAGACGATAATACCAGTCCCCCTGTATGATCCGCCTGAGCGCGTCCTTGGTCGTAACGGACCATGCGCTCAGCTTGGCCGTTAGTGGCCGGATGAAACGGGCGGACCTAATGTGCCTGAAGAGCGACAAACTCCTGAAATTCGGCAGAAGTAAACGCCGTTCCGTTGTCACTCACGATTGTGTCGGGCAAACCGTGGGTGGCAAACAGCCGCCTCAGCACATTTATTGTCGCCTTTGTGGATGTAGTGGAGGTAGGGGCCACTTCTAGCCACTTGGACCTTGCATCCACTACTATTAAAAAATATTGGCCCTGGAAGGGCCCGGCAAAGTCTAGATGTAATCGGGACCAAGGGGCTTGCGTGGATTCCCAGGCCTGTACGGGGGCCTTAGATGGCTCGGGCCGAGACGCCTGACAAGGTTCACACCCCTTCACCCACTCTTCGATTTTAGCGTCCATGCCCGGCCACCAAACATAACTCCGGGCGAGTGCCTTCATGCGGACAATGCCCGGGTGGGCGACATGAAGGGCCTCCAATACCTTAGTCCTCAAAGAGGGGGGGACCACCACCCGACCACCCCAAAGCACACACACCCTGTGTGACGAGAGTTCGTCTTTCCGGGCCGTATAAGCCGCAAATTCCGGGCCCGGTTGCTTGGGCCACCCCCTCCCCACCCAATCCAAAACACGAGCCAACACTCGATCACGTCGGGTTAAGGCGGCGATATCCTGGACGTGCAAGGGACAATCCGACAGGTCCTGGATCCTTAGGACCTGGTGGGCGGGAGCAGGGTCCGGGCCACACTCCGGTAGCGGCAGACGGCTAAGGGCATCGGCATGACCCATCGCCTTCCCGGGCTGGTGCTGCAGTTCGTAATTGTATCCAGCCAGAAAGATGGACCACCGCAGTACTCGTGGTGAGAGCACTTGGGGGGTCTGGCGGTCCGCGGCAAACAGGCCCAACAACGGCTTGTGGTCTGTGACTATTGTGAAGGGTCGACCGTACAAGAAGTCATGAAACTTCTTGACCCCTTTCACAATGGCTAACCCCTCCCTATCAATTTGGGCGTAGTTCCTCTCGAAAGGGTTTGAGAGAAGTACGCCACCAGAACTTCTCTTCCGTCCGGAAGTTGATGACCCAGAACGGCGCCCACTCCATACGGGGAAGCATCACAAGCCAACACGACCGGCAAGGACTCATCAAAGTGGGCCAGTACAGAATTTGACACCAACAGGTCCTTCACCCCCGAAAAGCCTTCCTTTTGTCTTACCCCACACCCAGGGCGCCTTTTTGTCCAGGAGCCGGTGCAACGGCTCCGCGACGGCCGCCTTATGTGGCAGGAAGGCGTGATAAAAATTTAGAAGTCCTAGAAAAGCCTGTAACTCCGCTTTCCCCTTGGGCTCTGGCGCCTCGCGGATGGCGCGAAGTTTGTCCCGGGCTGGGTGTATGCCCGTTGCCGTGAAACCCAAGGAAATCCACGCTGTCTACTCCCAACAGGCATTTTGATTTTTTTCACCTTAAGGCCCGCCTCCCGAAACCTCTCTAGCACTGTTCGGAGTCGAGCGCCAAAGTCCTTCATAGATGGAGCAGCGATTATAACATCATCAAAAACGGAGTTACTCCGGGAATTCCCTTCAGGAGGCGGTCCATCATATTCTGGAAAAGTCCTGGGGCTACACTCACCCCGAATTGTAATCGATTTACACGGAAGGCCCCCTTATGTGTGACAATCGTCTGAGCATCTGCCGTAGCTGTGTCGACCGGCAGTTGTTGGTAGGCCTGTGCCAAATCCAACTTTCCAAATACTTTTGCCCCCGAGGGTGGCCAAAACATGGCTCACGACCGGGACCGGGTACGCATGGTCGCGGAGAGCTTTGTTGAGAGTGCACTTATAATCCCCACAAATCCTAACCGACCCATCGGGCTTAACCGGGGTGACTATGGGAGTCTCCCAGGTTCCCGAGTCTACCCGGTTCTAGGACCCCTTGTGCAACAAGGCGGTCCAGCTCCGCCTCAATCTTGGGCTTGAGGGCGAATGCGGGCCTTCACCCGGATGGGACTAATCTCTGGGTTCAAGCGCAGGGAAATCGGGGGCCCTTATACTGTCCCAAGGACCCGTCGAAAACGGATGGAAATTACAAATCTCTTCCGGGCCCACCTTGGAAAGGAGACTATGAATGCCTGTAAACCCAATTCCCAAAGGCTCCAGCCACGATAAGCCCAGGAGGCTGGTAAAAGGGCCTTCCACAATTATTAGGTCCAGTCGCTGGGAAACCCTTCCATACTGGACCTGGAACGTGCCCATTCCCACAGTCTTTATTATATTCCTCTGAAAATCCTTGAGGATCACCGGGAGAGGCGAAGAGGGGGCCACCCTGGGGCACAGGCGCCGGAAGGTCTTAGCCGAGATAATAGAATACATGGAGCCTGTGTCCATCTCCATTACACAAAGGGCCCCCTCTATCTTGACTTCCAACTTGACCTTAGTGGGCTTACGGTTGCGCGTGCAGACCTGCATTACCGTGGCAGCGATAATCGACTGCAAAGTCTCATGTACGCGCTGTCTCGTCTGGTTTCCTTTCAACTTGGAACGGCAGACTCGGCGGATGTGCCCGGCCTTGCCGCAACGGGCGGCACGTGGCATCCCGGAACGGGCAGGAGATCGTGATCCTCACCACAGCCAAAACAGGAGTCTCCTCGGGCCGATCCGGTAGAGCGCACGTGCAAGGGTGCGGATGATTCACAAACGCCGACTCGCACCTGACTTGCTGAGGTTGCGGGTGGACGCTGGTATCCTCTTCCTCCGGCACCCGTACTGTCCGTGGCGTGGACTTCCGCTGCCTTCTTGTTGGCGTGTGTGGAAGCCGACCGCTCGTAGGCCAAAGCTTCGCTGTAGGCCGCGCTCAAGGTGATGGTCTCGCGCGCCATCAGCAGTCTGAAGCTTCTCATTACGTAAACCCCATATGAATCGGTCCCGGATCATCTCCTCCAAGTTAGGGTATTTAACGGAGCACTGCAAGGTACTGCGGTGGACTCGGAGGGGCCTTGAGAGCGCAGGAAAAACGGTGCCTCCGGGAGACTATTGATGGCTTCGGGATGAAGTGGTTGGTGAGCAATCCCGCCACTTCATCATACGATAAAGAGTCCAGCGGGTTATGACCGGCCAACCCTTTAGCAATTATGTAGGTGGCCGCCCCACAGCCACCCAACAAAATGTTCCGCTTCTGGCGGTCCTCCGTAATGCCATGGGCCTCAAGTAAAAAAATGTATGCCTCCCAATGCTCGGGGTGCCGGGGTCGAACTCACCCAGGGCATGCATATGGCGGCTACTCCCTGGAAGGGCGTGGGCGGCGGCAGTCGAGAGGCGCCTCGGTCCGGAGAGGACATCGCAAGACGAAGTGGCAGGCCCGATATGGGGATACGGCAGCTCAGAAAAATCCCATCCTCGTCGCCACTGTTAAATATGGGGGTCTAGGAACAACGCAGGACAATCTGGTCGCTTCCAAACTTTATTTCTTAAAACGACGCTGGCGCTGACGGCCCAACCCCCTGCTTAAAAGGGGCGCATAATTTCCCCGGCGTGCACCTCATTGGCTGTTGCCGCGTTCCCACAATTACTCGTGGTTGGCTGGGTCACGTCAGACGCGCGACTCCATTGTGGCTCCGCCCACGCCTCAATCTCGCTCGCTAAAACACAACAGTTTCATATTCACCAATAAATGGGAAAGTAAATAAATAAATTTCACAATCAGAATATGTTACATAAACAGAGCCAATACATATGTATATGTTTAAAAAAAAAACAAAAAAAAAACAGCTGAGCTAGCATTTTGGATCATTTTTATATACAATAAATTATTTTGAAAAGGCCTCTCTAGTTGATTTTTGTGCTTGTTAGAATGTGAGCTTACCAAGGGCCTGAAACAAGGACCAAACCATGTTTTCTCCAGTCTGTGTCATTTAACAGATGTTGAAACATCAGTGGATGATCTGCATATTCAGATAGATCTAGCGCCACAGTATGTGCACATCTCACATCAGAGGCCATCTGTCTTCGCAGAATCAGTCCATATATTTATTTAGTTGCCACTCTTCATGGTGGCTCCAATATTTTCTTTAGGTTGATGTATGTGCCTGCCTGCCTATCTATCTTACGCCTGGCCCATCTCCCAATACAGGAACTCTTGTGTTGCAGAGCTGGTCCAATGTCCACCCATGAGTTTATATCATGCTTTCATGCGCCCCATCTAACAGACAGAACTTTCATAGTTCCTTGCCGCAAATGTAGTCAAGTTTTCAGTGAGGTCAGTTGATACTTTAGGCTGCCCCTTTGGGCCAACAAGTGTATTGAAATCCAATGATTTCCAATTGTACAAACCAATGCCCAACTGATGTGGGGCACAGGCCTCAAATAAAATCCCTTCTTTCTGTAGGCTTGTCACATGGACCTGCTTATGTTTCACACTTACCCACATTCACAGACCAGACACTGTACAGTGAGCAAGTATCACTTCCAGTGGGCCTGGCTACCTAATAAATTTGGTTTTGCCTCCCAAAGGCATACACCATGTGGAACAACCCTATTAATCCAGGGATCTTCTGATGAAGTACTCATCTAGGTTGTCATGGGTGGGTGGTGAGAACTGGCAAATACAGGAACATTTGGTTCTAAGTTCTGTATAGTGTGAAGAGCACAAAGGAGGCGCAGGAGAGCAGAGCTGCACCCATTCAAGGCAAGTCTTCCTTCTGCTTTGGCCTGCGGTCCCAAATGAGGACTGATCAAGGGAAGGGCACTTCTGGGAATCTGAGCACTGACGATGCGCAACTGCGCATTGGTGTTTCGGGTGCGACGCGAGGAATTGAAAGAAAGAGTTCGCCCCGTTGTTTCCCATCTCTTGAGCCGCCAAGGCACCTTTCCCTGTAAATCGCAGGCGCGACGGGCGCTCATCCGGATCGTGGTCGGGTTTTTGTTTTTGTTTCAAAACTTGTCTCGTCGACGCTTCTCTCGGGGGTTTCGGTTCAGGTCTTTCTCCGCGGACTCTGCCTGGAAAGGTGGAGGAGGGAACAAGCCTCCCTTGCGGGGAAGAGGAGGCTTCGCGCTCCCAGCCGAGAGATCCCCCGACGGGCCACTTCATCGGAGAACAGCAGAAAAACCGCGGGCGGGCTGCGGTGGCCGCCCCGTCCGGCGCCCGGGACCCGCCCGGTGACGCTCCCGACCGCCTCTTTCCCTCCTCGCCGAGCCCGCCCGCCTGCCTGTCTGCCCGCCCGCCTGCCTGCCTGCCTGCCTGCCTGGCGAGCGGGTGGGGTGGCGGAGAGACAGAGGGCGCGCACGCAGAGGCTGGGACGACGTCGAGCCGAGCGGACCATCCGGATCCAGGATCTTGCCGCGCGGTGAGCTTGCTCTCCCGCTCGGTCCCCTTGCCTGCCCCTTGGCTGCTCGCCCGCCTGCCCGCCCGTCCACCCAAGGGAGGCGTCCAGGACCGGGGAAGGGAGAAGGCGCCCCAAGCGACGGGGGTCGGGACAGCAACTCTCCTGTCCAGAAGGCGAGGAGGAAATGCTTGCCCCCAGTTTTCCCCCTGAGGTCTTTTGGGCGAGGGCAGCAGTCACCCTTTTCCTGGTCTTGGGAAGTGAACCTCACAGATTCTCTGAATCTGAGACCAGTTCCCCAGGGCGTCAGAATCTATGCCTCCACTCTCTCTGTGTGTGTGTGTCTGCCCGCACGCTGGCGTATGTGTAATGGACACCATACATATAGATCCAACCAGAACAGGAACTGCTGGCCTTGCCTAGGAGGAAGTAAGCCAGACACCCTCTCATCCCCAAGGGCTACCAAAAAAGCACAGCAGGGTGTGATTGCAGGCATGTAGTTTAGTTTGTTACTCAAGCCCAGGAACCCACATCCCTTGAATATTAGCAGCTGATAGGAGAAGAGACAGCTTGTCAAAACTTACTTGATGACACATCTTAATAATCAGGCTCTCTCTGAGTTCTTCATCTTTCTATAATGGACAGTTTCTCTTTCTTACATTATCTTTCTTTTTCAAGCAGGACACCTTGTTCTTGCTTGCTATTGAGCTATCAGCTCTCCCTGTGCAATTTCCTGTTGACTTAGCCCTCCAGAGGCAACAGACATTGACATATCTGAAGTGTGATCTTGATAAATAAAATATGAAGCCAAGCTTTTATCCCAGGGCTAAGTGTGTAATGGGATCACCCGTGTAAGTGGCTAAGGAACGCTAAGAGGATCGTGAGATTCTGATAGCTGGGAAGACCAGTGTTTGTTGACTCGTGTGGTAACTTGGCCAAGACACTTCCCGCCTCCTTTCTGTGTGTTGTTAGCAGCACGGACCCAGAGCTGAGGCTGTGTAAGCCCATATGGTTATCCTGCAGTAGCTGGTGGGCTGATGGATTGGGATAGTATTGAGCTGAGTCACAGAGCAGGGATTAGAAAGGATTTGATGTTAAGAAGGGATGAGATCAGTACTTACACTGATACCACTGAGAGGTGATGGCACTGACCCTAAGGCCCTCCTCTGGGCACCCAGCTTACATCCAGACAGTTATTCTGTTGTAGGGTTTCAATGGACTTGTACAGAGGTACCTGTTGATGAACATTTTTGGTATTTCAGCCTCACCACCTGAGCTCTAGCCCACATTCTCACTGGTCATTTACCGGTAACTTTTTCTCTGTGCCACCACTTTTTTTTAACTTTCCAAAGAAATATGTACTTGGTATTCTAAGTAGATTGCACAAAGCATATCTATTTGTATTTCTTTACTATTGATGCTGCATAATTGTTTACTACTTAGGTTTTAAAAAACCTATCTATCTATCTATCTATCTATCTATCTATCTATCTATCTATCTATCTATCTATCTATCTATCTATCTATCTATCTATCTATCTATCTATCTATCGGTTTTTATTTTATTTCAGTGAGAGCAGAAATGGCAGAGGCAAAAAAGCACATGGGGTGTATCTGAGCATCACTGTTAATGATTGCTTGTCTGGGATCCAAGAACTGTACTGTACTAGCGTGTGCTCACTTTTGCTGCAAGTTAGAGGACCTGAACAAACTATGAGCCCACTGTTTGTTAGCTATGAAATCTAAATTTGCCATTCTGACTTGCCTGTCCTTGAAAACAGAGAAAAATGGCAGGTTTGTTCTTGGTAGCTGTCTGGAATGCTCAGTGAGTTGGAGTGCTTAGCTTCAAAGGCAGGACTGGGAGCCTGATTCCCTGCTATGCCTTGTAGGAGAAGAGACAGCTTGTCAAAACTGACTTGATGACACATCTTCATAATCAGAGATTGGATATTTCTGTAGATTGATCAAAGAGGGACCAGACGTAGCACTGGACTAAGACATCATAATAAACAAACCATGATTGGAACTCTCTGTGTTTTGCCTCTCTGTCTCCCATTTTCAGTGAGATCAATCAGGCACTGTGCTTAAACAAGCTGCTTTGAGATGTAAGGTCAGGCTTCCTTGGTGCCTTCACTTGCCATGACATACAAACTAGGCTATTGAAATAACAGAGAATGAATGTCTTGTATTAGCAGAGGACAGAGAATAATCACCTATGCAGATCAGAACAATTACATGTTCAAGGCCACTCAGCCTTCCTTTGAATCCACAACGTTATCACCTACATTGTTATGTATTCCAGAATTCAGCCATGTGCATGGCTCTACCCAGGTGACCTGGTGATGTGGGAGCCCCTTGTCCAGGGGATTTCTTTTTAGTAAACAGAGTACTGCTATCCTAATAATGAATAATTATGTGCCATCAAAATTATACTGACTTATGGCAACCCTTCTCAGGGCTTTCAAAAATGTATAACGTATTGAAAAGTGGTTTGTCATTCCCTTCTTCTAGGGCAGTATTTCTCAACCTGTGGGTCCCCAGAGGTTCCTGGACTGCAACTACCAGAAATCCCTTTCAGCACAGTGAGTGGTGGAGGCTTCTGGGAGTTACAGTCCAGGAACATCTGGGGACCCACAGGTTGAGAACCACTGCTCTAGGGGTTGGCTGTGCCCATTTCACTTGCCCAACACTACACAAGGCACAGTGGGAAAGGAGATCTTGAACTCCTGGCTCCACCGTCATGTATTCCAGCTTGGTGAGTTCTCCACCCACTTATGTTCTCCTAGGAATGTCCAGTTGTCACCAAACTAGGAAGGTGCAACAAGTAGTGTACTATTAGCTCCATCTATCTATGGCCTACCTTTCCTGTATTCAAATGTTTGCCACAGAAAGAGATTTGCATCTTTCTGCTGGTAAGTGAGGCCTGGGGATCCACAAGGGCTATCAACAGCTTATATAAAAATGGAAGGTGACGTAGCTCAGTGGTTTAAGTGTCTAGTTGCAGAGCCAAAGGTTGGGTGTTCGACTCCCACTGTGCCTCCTTGACAGGAACTGGACTCAATGAGCCATCGGGTCCTTTCAGCTTTGCAGGTCAAAGATGACGACAGCATTCAGATGACCAAAATAGGTTCAAGGAAAACAGAAAAAGTATTCAGATTCAAAGTAAATATGTTTTTAGAGTCAATGAAAGTAGGCTCTCTCAGTCCCATTTAGAATTATGTTCTTCCTTCCTTCCTTCCTTCCTTCCTTTTCTATGCTGCCTTTTCTCCAGCAGTAGGATCCAAGTCAGGTCACAAGTCACTGAAACAAAAAAAAGTTTAAAGTAATGTACAAAAAGCAGTTAATTGCTATTAAACTGGTAATATTAAAACTGACATATTAGAAACAAATTATTATTATTATTATTATTATTATTATTATTATTATTATTATTATTATTATTATTATTATTATTATTATTATTATTATAAAAATTAAAAGCACATTAAAAAGTACATATAGGCAGCATGTATAGGGCAATGAGCTATGTTAAATTTGGATATTAAATGCTAAAAGTCTGTTGGAATAAAAATGTTTTTAACTGCTGCTGAGAAAAGAGGAAAGAAGGGGCCAGCCTAGGCTCCGGGGGGGGGGAAGAGACCATTCCATAACCTGGGGACGGGGGTCAACCATTAAGAAGGCCTGCTATCAGGTTCCTGTCAAACATACCTTTAAAGATGACAGAGCCAAGTGAGTTTTAGAAGAGGTGGACATGTTAGTGAGCTAGTATAGTGTTAGTGTATCAAGCAAAAGCAAAAGCAATAAAAATAACTATCCTGTCCACCTTTTCTGAAACTCACTTGGTTCTGTCATCTTTAAAGGTATGTTTGACAAAAATGCTGTGGTGTCTTTACTAACTGCTATGTCATAATGTGAATTTTCATGAACAAGTTCACTTCCTCAGAAACAAGAGAAGGGCTTCTCTAGAGAATCTTGAGACCTAAGGAGGAATTTCCCCCATTCTTTTTTTTCACAGAAGGTGCTTACTGAATTTGCATTTTTCAGTCAGCTACCTAACATATTCCTGAAACCCGTTTCTTCCCCTGTTACTGCCATCTCATATCATACAAGTACTCATGAAGTTATGACTTTTTAAATCCAAATATGTATTGTTTTTTCCCCTTCACTATATTGACTCTCATGTGCCATTTAAGTGTTCATTCCCCCGATTTTCAAGTGCTCCAGGATGGATTCTGGTTTTCATTCTCTCAAATAATGTTGTGCCATCAGCCATTCGGGGGCCCCTTGCTCTTCCCCCTTAATTCTCAGCAGCTGGTGACTGAGTTAAGAAGAAAGATCCCAATACTGATCCCTGAGGAGTCCCACTGCTCTTGTCTCCTCATGCTTGGAACTGCTTATCCCTGTCTCTTCATCCTTCCCTCTCATCAGCTTCCAGGCCATGAGAAGACCTCTCCTCTTCTCCCATGACTGCCTTAAGGAAGCCCGGCTACACAAGTTCTGCTTGCTCACTCCTGGCCATGGGTTTATTGATATCTCACTTACAAGACGTGTGAGGCAGAGATCTAAAAGTACCAAATGAAAGACTAAATAAACAAACTTTTGGGACAAAGTTTGGCTATCATTTTAAATCAGAGAACCCTGGTCCAGCATCAGAACGGGCTTGTCCAAAGAGTGACGGATCAATGCCTGATCCTTCCACAAATGCTATCCATTTCAGGATGCATATAAGTTTCATGTAAAGCAAAAACAAAATACCACAACAGCTGCATTTTGGTTAATAATAAGCTTTGCCTTAGAGTCAACCACTGCTTGGTCTCTGAAGAGGCACCTCAGAGTCTTTGCTTTCCATTTTGTATATAACTTGATTGTGCCAGCAGCCTCTGCAGAAATTCTTCACAGCTTCTGAAGTCACTTATTATGGCAAAACCATCTATTTCTAAATAAAGGAACAACAACTCCTTTGTTATAATCTAACACGCCCTGTTGCAGAGTGCAAACCTAGCTCTCTTTCTGAGAACACTGATTGCTCAGCTGCCAACCCACTCCTCCTGTTGAACGCCTTCTTTAAAAGCACATTGCATTACCCCAAGCATCCTACCCCATGTATTCTGGGGTGTTCTTTCACTCTTTCTCTTTTGTTAGTTCTGTTTCACCCACAAGGTTGTAGGAGGGAGATGCTGCAGATGTCTCTGCAGTGTCCTTGCTGAGACTGGGCACAGAGAAGGGACTGCTTAGCTGACATATCAGGAGACAGACTAGGCACAGAAAATCTGTATCTTAGATTTTGGAAGGTGGCAATCCCATGAGACCCTCTGAAAATGTTGAAATGCTACC
The DNA here is from genome assembly GCA_029282475.1 of Phrynocephalus forsythii. NCBI lineage: Eukaryota > Metazoa > Chordata > Lepidosauria > Squamata > Agamidae > Phrynocephalus > Phrynocephalus forsythii. The sequence continues at coordinate 87,755,327 of JAPFRF010000005.1, read as the reverse complement.
ATTTGATCCTGGGCTCAGATCAAGGGGTTCACCTTACCACCCTCAACTCAGCCAAACCCATATGCTTTTAGAGACTGAATATATTTGGGCCTGAAGTAGTACAGGGCAAGAAAACTGCTAGAGATCTCCAGGTGTAGCTAAGGATTCCTTACCTGAAATCTTGGTGGCATACTGCTTTAAGTCAGAGTGGACAACTACTGGGTTAGAAGGCCCATTGATCTGATTCAGTGATTTAGTACTGTGCTTCTATGGGTTAGTTTTAACCTTAAAACTCTGCAACACCCAAGCAGTTTGATTGTTAGCCTTCCTCACTTGAATCTGCCAAACAACTAATATCTCAGTTGGAGCATCCTCTTGGCATAACCACTGCCTTTGGAGGCTAGGCCAGTGTACCATGTAGACTGAGATCTAAATGCAGTTGTTTCATTTAAAGTAAACTCATTGTGTCAGTGGAATTTACATAAATGTTGATCATCAAGTTTCCATTGATTCAGTGGATCAACTCTAGTTGGGACTCACAATTAGAATTAAATCCTGGTCTTTTCAGAGATAGTGTGGCCTAGTTATAGAATCTCCATTACATGACTATTATGCTTTAGGAGCCCCTCACTGTCTGTCCTATTCAGTCAGGCTTTTAATGTGGTCAGAGCCATAACTAGCCACTTGGGCCCCTACAGCTATCAGCCCTGTCTTCCATCCATGCTACTCGGAGGTATGAACACTAAAACACAAGGAAAAAGGAAGAGGCGAATGAAGCCAAAGGCGATGCTTTCAAACCAAGGAAACCGAATAGGACCAAAAGGTGTTGCTCTTTATTTTCCTAAACACTCACCTTGAGTTTTAAACACCCTCTATATTTTGGTGATTAGAGCAAAGCCCAAGTTGTTCTGCTGTAGCTGCAGTCTGAGATTTAATTTGACTGCATTCACTCTGCAGATTGCATCCATCCCTTTTGCTCTGTGTACGTGTTCGTCTTTTATTTCAGTGGCTGTTCTTGATTTGTTAATGCTATTGGTTTTACATTGCTTATTGCTGCTTTTGCTGTGGTGTTTTAACCACACTGATTTACTGTTTACTCTTCTCTGTTCAGTTTGTAAAAAGAGAAGGCATTTTGTTTTACTGCTTTCGGTATTTAAGGGCTTCTCTCCCACCAACGCTGTTTCTGAGCAGCTTTTTTTTTTTTAAATCGTGTGCCTTTTGAGCAGGGAATTGCCACATGTATGTAGTCTTTGTAAAGCTCTATACGATCACACATACTGCTGGAGGAGTGATAGTAACAGACTTGTCCGTGGCCTTTGATAACTGTTGATGACAGTATCCTCCTCGGCAGGCTTTCGGAGGAGGGAACTGTGGCCTAGTCTTGCTCTGGCTCCACTCCTTCCTCCATGGCCAGGCCCAGAGAGTACAGCTGGGTGGAGTTCTGTCTGCTCCTTGGTTCCTCTCATGTGGGGTTCCTCAGGGGTTGGCATTCTCCCCCATGACGTTGAATATCTAGGTAATTCAGAGTTTGGAGGGTCTGCTGTCATCAGTACACTGATGACACACAGCTCTAGCTCTCCTTTTCCACTTCTGCAACGGAGGCTGTGCAGACTCTTGATCACTGCCTGGATGTGGTTTTGGAGTGGACCAGGACCAAAAGGCTCAAACTCAACCCCAAGAAGACTAAGGTTCTGTTCTTTGGGAGGGAGACTGGATAGGTATAGTGGCCGTCTTCCCAGTCTGGGTGGGTCCGCCCTCCAACTGGCTGATAGAGTGAAGAGTCTGGCATGACCCTGTATCCGTCTTTGTCCCTGGAGTCCCAGGTGGCAGCTATCTCCAGGGCAGCCTTTTTCCAACTTAGGCTTCTCGTCCAGATTCGCCCATACCTGGACAGTGACTTCCTAAAGACAGTTGTGCAAGCGCTGGTTATCTCAAGGATCGACTCCTGTAACATACTCTACCTGGGGCTTCCATTGACCCTTATTCAGCAACTGCAGAAGGTGCAGAATGCAGCAGTCAGATTGGTGGTTGGTGAGGGAAGATATGACTGCATCACCTTCATTCTGGCTTACCTGCATTGGTTACCAGTTGCCTCACAAATAAGGTTCAAAGTATTGGTTTTGATTTACAAAACCCTCTGTGGCTTGGGTCCAGAATATCTGACAGAGCATATTGTCCCAAGATCAATTTTGGCCTGGCCCACCAGAACATCTCAGGTCCTAATGCTAAGAGTCACTTCTCCTAGGGAAGCTCTAGTAAGACCTCCACCCGGAATTGTTCTTTTTCTGTTGCCGGTCCCATATGGTGGAATCAGCGTCCCAGTGATATTAGAACTGTGGAGCCCCTCTCGGCCTTTAGGAAGCAATTAAAAACTTGGCTTTTCCAGGCTGCCTTTGATGACTGATAGAGGTGGAATGTTTATTGGTTAGTTTATTGGTCAAGTTCATGATTATTATAGATGTACTCTACATGATTTGAACTAGTCTAGGAGCAGCTTTTGGTGTGACTTAGACTGGTGAATGAAGCACCTTTAATTTTTATTTTTCATACATCTGTGCTAAAGTTCACCTCTTTCAGTGGCTTTTGGTTTCTTTGTCCATTAAGAATGAGCCGAAAAAAGGAAAGGCCATATTTTGTTCACCATGAAAGATTGGCCTGTGCTTTTTATTATTATTATTATTTTAAGCATTGCGGGAGCATGGGATTTGTGTGAGTCATGATCACATGAGTTCTAGGGCCAGAGTAAGTGCATCTCTGGGCAGCAATTTACTGTACTGCAGAAAGGACTTGTTAGCATAATAGATAAAATGTCACATTGTAACAGAGGAAATGGGCAAGAAAGTGCAAAACAAAAATGCTACAAAAACAAAATCTCATCTCTTCATTTGCCTGCAGTTTGTTAAATCACGGACTGTCAGACTTCCATAACAATGTTTGGAATTTGAAGTTAACAAGAAATGCAATCAAATTAAGCCATTTGAGCTGAAGCAATGAAGGTTAAGATTCAGTCACTAGAAATGCACATCGGATATAGTCTAGGAAACACTAATTTTCCTGTTCTTTATCCAAGTGTTTGTACTGTCTCCTGCCATCCACACATTTACTGCTATAATATGGTCTTAGCTGACCAACCCCATTTCTGTTGTCTGATTTTTTTTGCCATTTTGTATCATATGCATGCACCAAACCTGTTGAGAACATTTAGCTCTGTATCAGACTAGCAATTCTGTGACAGCTACATTGGTGTTTTGGTTACAGTTACTACTCACCACCTACACATATCCACCTTGCTCTCCCAAACAATTCTATTCTCTTGCTCAGCCAAGCATGCTGTTGCAGAGAAGGAGGAAGGAAGCTTTAGGATCATTGTCCCTTTCCTTTGGTTCAGAGCAAGCCCGAATGACAAACACATTTGGAAGGTACAAATGTGGGAAGACTTTATAGCTCCTGCCTTTATGCACAATCTGTCCCTATTGTTTCCAGTTTTAAGGATCCCTGTTGTATGTGAATGGGAAATGACCTTGGTCAGAAGCTTGGAATGTTAAGTTTGAAGGTAAGTACAAGGTAGGAAGGTAGGAAACCCTTTGTCAGAAGGTAAATGGTTACCTTTTGAGGGAGGCTGGGTGGGCAGCCATCTGTCATAGATTCGATAGTACCTGTAGCATTCTGCACTGCAAATCTGTTGTTCAGCAGGATATTGGACTAAATGTCCTCTAAGACCACCACCACCCCATTTATGATTTTGTGCTTCTGGGCAGGAACCATCAGTACTGGGCCTGGCATGAATCTGCTTCATGGATCCAATTGAGTCTGATCTTCAAAAATGGGTTCTTCCTCTGCTGTGGCTGCTTTCAGATGCATATCTGTTCATACCTATGGTGATGATTATAGGCCAGATGTTAGGAACCTGTAGCCCTCCCAATGTTGCTGGGGTACAATCTCCATTGTCACTGACTCTTGGGCCACATTAGTGGGAGTTGGAGAACAGCCACTAGAGATGGGCATGACCAGGAAAAATGACGTTTCCAGTTGTCGTGTGTCGGAGCCGGCCCGTTTTGGCTCGTTTCCGTTTGTCGCGAAATTTTTCAAAAATTTGTCATTTCGTTTGTCGTTTGTCGTTAGTACTGGTTTAGGGGGGTAGGGTAGCAGGCTCCTGGAGGCACCTCTCTGGGGTGGATGCCTCCTCTGGCCCCCTACAAAGGGAAAAAAGGAATGTAACACATGACTGGCAGAGCCATTGTGTAACAAGAAGGGCACTGGCAGAGTTTTGGAACTTTCTCTCTTTTGGGTGCCTCTGACCCTGAATCACTAAGAAGGACAGTGTACTGGCATATGGGTTATGGGTAAGTTAGGGTGAGTTAGTGGGCTGCACCTCTGGGTGGTTAGGGCTAGGGCTAGGGTTATAGTGGGCTTTTTATGCCCGACTGGCACATCCCAGAAGTCTCAGTCAAAACCTGGCCAAGTGGCCATGCGATTGGTGGAATGGCTCCAAAAATTTGCATGGTCCCATCCGATGGCCAGCCCATCATTGCGCAGGTGTAAAAAAATAAAAATAAAAATAAAATAAAATCAATGGAGACGTTTTATTGCTAGAAAAACCCACTGCTGCTACTGTAAAAATTCAAGCATTTAAAATAGCTAATTTTTGCATGTTTCTGTGGTGCCTTGGTGGGTTTTTGGACCACGATTTAAAAAAAAAATATTGCAGTCGCCATTTTGGATCCGCCCGCACCGCATGGCAAATGGAAACGACAAGACTGATCCCCCCCAGCCTGGTACCAGGTCCAGCAGCCCAGGACAGGAGGGGGGGAGGCCGGGGACCCCCCCCCCAGAAACCACCCCTCTGGTAGGTGCCCTCAGACAGGCATATTTTCGCCTGCTTTTTTGGCCGGAAATCAGGATTTTTTTTATTTTTAAAACTTTTTTTCTGTGCCGCTTGGCATCGCGCGATCGCTGTGCGATGCCATGAACGACAACGACAAATCAGACCCAATTTATCGTTTATCGGTTCGAGTTCGAGTTCTGACGGCTTAATTGTCATTTCTGTTTCTGTTGCGTAACGGAAACGAGGAACGAAAACGGAAACGAGAATTTCGCCAAGTCGTGCCCATGTCTAACAGCCACATTTAGGAAGTCACAGGCATCCATTGCCTCTCCGGTGTACGCTCATGTCACAGTAAGGCCATGGTCTTCTGTATTCCTATGTGGGAGTAAGACCCACTGGGCATGATAGAACTTATTCTATCTATCTATCTATCTATCTATCTATCTATCTATCTATCTATCTATCTATCTATCTATCTATCTATCTATCTATCTATCTATCGTAGCCATATAGCCCAAAGGCTACTCAGGGAGGTTTACAAAGTGAAGAATACAAATTATAAAGCACATACAGTAAATATATACAAGTCAAATACAAACAAAGTACAAAATAACAAAATTAACCTTAAGCAATGTAAATATACTAAAAAATAAATGGAATTAACACTTAAGTTACAGCGGACAAGAAAATTGGCGACATAACTAGAGGTGAAGGGAGATATTCCTAGATATTATAAGTTAAAGAGTCAAGTTTTTGGGAAAGTTGCTCTGTAAAGCCATGTTTTTACTATCCATTTAAAGTTATTAAGTGTGGGAGCTTATTTCTGTGGGTAGCTTATTCCACAACTGAGGGGCTATCACCAAGAAGGCCCAATTTCTGGTTGATGTTTTATGGGCCTTCTTCAGTGTAGGCATCCTCAGGTAGTAAGCATAATAAACATATGTAATGTCAGGTGGCATCTCTTTGAAGGTGTCCCATGATGTAATATGATACCACCTTGAATCTTGCCTGATTTAGGGAACTAAGTCAAGCCAGGCCTGGTTAGTCCTTGGATGGAAGACTCTTGGGGAATAGCATGGATTTCCAAGTAGGACCAGGAAAGAATGGTTTTAATCCATATAAATCACTTTCCTGTCTCTCAAGGGACTCTTTGTCTTTTCTGCAAGGCCACTAGTCTTCTGATTTGCAGAGTGAATGCTGGATTTGGCTTCTTAATATTGTCACTGCCCCTCCATGAAGTTCCTGGGAAAGCCAGGGAGGGGTGGGGAGCAAACAAAACTTGATGCTTGCTGATATTTGGGCTCAGAGGCACTGCCTTGAGGAGCAGGGATCAGTGTGTGCCCTGTGGTTGATGAATTTGGTTGTTAAAGAAGTTGCCCAGGCTTTGATTCAGTTGGAAGAGAGCTCTTTTCCAAAAGTGCCTTTCTTTTGTGGCTCTCATTTATGTTCCTAGAAAACAAAGTTTTATATAGTTGCATAACAGCAACTCCTTGGTTATTCATTCTTTATGATGTGACCTGGCTAGTGAGGCAGGAAAGGGGGTGCCAAAAGGGACAAAATGGCTGCTTTGCACAGATGGCTCCTATTCAGCAAGGCTAGCCTGAGCCAGATTCTCATCTGGTTGCACCAGGGAAATTACATCCATGCTCATGGCGTTACTCCAGCCTGCTAGCATTGTGTCCAGGAGTTGGAGCAGAGCTGGACTTGATCCTGAGCCAAAATGTAGGCTTTTGGCATGGATGTGAATCTAATATTAATGTCCTGGGGAACTGAAAGGGAAAGCTGAACTCTGACACATCATTTCTCTTCTGTATGTGTGTGGTTTTCATCGATGCGATTTACTTGTTCCTAACCCTCAGTGGATATTTTTTTTGTAAAATCTTGCCACATTGAAAAAATCCTGGAACAGCTCACCAGTTTATCTGAAACTGGGACCATTCCCAAGACTGCTTTTCTATATCTTATTGCTCTTTTGCTCTTCCCCTGAAAGGTGCCTTCCTGAAAGGGGCTTAACAATGGGGATCCTGTTATTTTCACTCCCTTGTGCTTGATTAGCTTGGATCAAATGGCTTTTTGAAACATGGATTTGTGAAGCCAGTGCCACAGGTGGAGTGCTAGGTTTGGATAGGGACAAGAATAAATTGAAAGCCTTGCTCAACCATGATACTCACTGGGTGGCCTTGGCGACTTAATCATTCTTGGCTTCAACACAATGCAAAGCAAAACGAAGTGTGCTGTTCATGTACCACCTCATAGTGCTTATAGCACTCTCTGGGTGATTTATAAGTAATTATGGAGGATACACATTGTCCCTGTCCTACCTCAGTGAGCTGGGTACTCCTTTTACCAACCTCAGAAGGATGGAAGGCTGCGTGAACCTTGAATGCTGCTACTTGGAATTGAACACCACTCTGTGAGCACAGTTACAGCAGCAGTACAACAGTTTAACCAGTGCGCCACAAGGCTCCTCAAGTGCCTCATGGGGGTGTTGTTGGTTGAATATCAGGTTAGGTCAGAGGTGCCCAAACTCTGGCCCTCCAGATGTTTTGGACCACAACTCCCAGAATTCCAAGCCTAGATTGCAAGTGACAAGGGACTGTGGGAGTTGTGGTCCTAAACATCTGGAGGGCCAGAGTTTGGACACCACTGGGTTAGGTTTATTATCTGAGCACTGAGCTACAAGGGTGACCAAGTTGATAAAAATCCTGGGACCCAGGACAGTCCCTGCCAGAGTTTGAAAGAGTTCTGTTTTGTTTGAAGCACAGTTCCCAGAATCTGGTGAGATCTCCTGTGTCTTCTTCCCCATTGTTTTTCAGTTATGTTTCTTCTCATTGGAAGGATATGATTCTAATTAGGGCAGAGAGGGGTTTTTGGCACTCTTTGCAGCCAGCTCATTCAGGCTCATTCAACATTTTCACTTCGAGATAGCAAGATAAAATAAGTTAAAGGTTATAGCAAGATAAGTATAACACAAATGTGCAATATGAGTCAGAAGGATGCACAGGAAGGGTTGTTTGTTGGTTTTAAATGAAAAGCTCCATGTGACTTGCCAACTGAAACACACATTTTGTGTGACGAGCATTAAACTCTTACTAGTAAAAGTCAGATTCATTCATATACATGGAATGCTGTAAATGCTTCTCACTCTTGAGGTGCCAATTGGGGTTTCCATCAATACCCATTACAAAGAAATGTGTGGACTTCTAGATGTAGTTGGATGCAGTTTCCATCAGGTTTAGCAAGGATAACTAATGATGATGATGGATAAGAGTTGCAATTCAACTTGACTGAGACGTGCCACATATTTGTTGCAGTACTTTCGTAGATCCCAGAATTTGGAAAATTACCTCTTTGGACTATAGTAGTAATCATGTGCTGTCAAGTCAATTCTGACTTAGGGGGACCCTTTTCAGGGTGTTCCAGGCAGAGAATATTCAGAAGTGGTTTACCATTCCCTTCTTCTGGCATGCATCCAGGAACTGTGCAGCTTACCTAAGGCTATATCTGCTGGCTATAATCATAGGAGGTACAGTGGAAAAGTGAACTCCCAACCTCTATATCAGAACCACTGAGCTATAGGCTAATAGGAAATCCTAGAGGTCCCGAGCCAGCAGTAATTATGCTTTCTGGGGAATTCTAGGTGTTTTGGCCCCAATATTTTTTTTACTAATTTCATCTGGTTTTGGTTTACTGTCTTTGTACCTCCTGCACATAAGCAATGTGTTGTTAGTCTGTGGAACTCCCTGCCACAAGATATGGTGATGGCATCTGGCCTGGATGCCTTCAAAAGGGGATTGGACAGATTCCTGGAGGAAAAGTCCATCACAGGTTACAAACCATGATGGAGATGTGTATTCTCCAGGCTTAAAACTGGTGTACTTCAAGGGCCAGATGCAGGGGAGTGGTATCAGGAGACAAATATCTGGTCTCGTGCACTTCCAGACACATCTGGTGGGGCCACTGTGAGATACAGGAAGCTGGACTAGATGGGCCTTTGGTCTGATCCAGCATGGCTCTTCTTATGTTCTTATGTTAATGTCATATAAATGTCTCTTAGGGTTAAATTTTAATCTACTGTGCATCTTTTCCTTTTCCTTCACTTTTTTTGGCCACATACTCTGTGGGCACTGCATCTCTGTACTGCCATGTGCCATTATGAACTCCTCTCCCTCTCGTCACCCTGAATCTGTCACTGGATCCCCTGGTCCACGGCTGGCTGCATGTCAGCAAAGCTCCCAACTCCATTCACAGAATTAGTGGTGGTTGCTGTGGCAATGGCAGCTGAATCCCACTCTGGGTTTGTAACCCCTTTGGGAGAGGGATTAGAAGTGACACAAGCCTCTTGGCACCTGTCCATCTGGCAGGGCCTGAAGCTGGACTAGCTCTTAATTGGCAGAGTATCTAAGTGGGCCAGTGCAGCGCAGCATGGTTGCTGGTTGCAGAAAAAAGGGGGAAAAAGAAAGAGAGGGGGGGTTACTGATGAATTAACAGCCTTCAGCTTGTTCTGAGCATGGCCACAAAAGAATGATACAGAAGCTGCTTTGGTTTATGAAAGGAGAGAGAGAGAGAGAGAGAGAGAGAGAGAGAGAGAGAGAGAGAGAGAGAGAGAGAAGAGAGAGACTGGGAGGGTGCTATGATTGCTGACTTAGCAGCTGTAAGGCTGTTCTGGGAAGAGCCACAAAAGACAAGCACAGAAACCACTTCCTTCTGACATTTGTTTAATTTAATTTATATTTGTAGGTTGCAGTTTCCTGAGAATTCAGGGTAAAAATAACATCATAGGCATATTGATGGAATATGGGTGGTGGGGCTAAGGGTGGGATTAGTGATGGAGGTGAACTTGCAAACATTTTATTTCCTTTTATGAGCTAACAGGATGTAGCAATATGTCCACCCTTGGTCACACTTCTCCTCGGCTCCCAAGCCACTGCCCAAACAAGGCACCTTTCCTCCCATTGACCTGCTTTCCCCCACAAAAGCAAAAAGCAAAGTGTTCTGCTTATATACCACCCCATGGTGCTCAAAGCATTCTCTGGGTCATTTATAATTTAATTATGTAGGCTACACATGGCCCCCCACTGCTAGCTGGGTACTCATTTTACTGACCTCAGAAGGACAGAAGGCTGAGTCAACCATGAGCTGGCTACCTGGGATTGAACCCTGGGTTGCGAGCACAGTTTTGGCTGCAATCCAGTAGTTTAACGACCGTGCCATGAGGCTCACTATAGTAATTCCTCAAAGATGTGTGTCTCCACAACACTTAGAAATTCATCTTGTGTTTACCTTCCAATCAGCAGTCACAAAACAAAACACATTAAATGCAAGAAGGAGACATGGGGAAGATCATAACTAACAGAAGCCTTTCCCCACTTAGAGAAAGCATCTCTTCTAAATGCATGCTAAACATGCCATGTGATTTAACCCTCGATACTAAAGCACTTTTTATTGTCTAACATCCACAACAGTTTCTGATGTGGAATGCTACCTCTTTGCTTCTTGTCATAGGTGTATTTTTAGAAACATGATCATATTAAAGTTTTCTTTACTGGAGCTTGAAAAGATTAAGTTTTGGACTAGAACTGCAAGAATGTTCCAGTCAGTATGGCCTGTGGCTGATGAAGTCTGTGAGATGTAATCCAAAACAAGTGATAACAAATATAACAGGAATTCCACAATGCTTTTATGTGTGTCTGCCTAGGCTTAGTAATAAGTCACCTCAGACATTCATTCACTGCATGCAGCATAATCACCTCCAGTGCTGGGTTGGATGGAATATGTAATAAAGGTCTATCACATGATGTCCCATCTCCTTCTCACTATCTAGACCAGTGGTTCCAAACCTTGGGTCTCCAGATGTTCTTTGACTACCATTCTCAGAAATGCTGACCAGCACAGCTAGTTATTGAGGGTTTTGGGATTTTAGTGCAAGAACATCTGGCAACCCAAGGTTGGGAACCATTGACCTAGAACTGTGCTGGGGGAGAACCAAGCAGGATTCACCCACCATCAACTTGCTGCTGAAATAGGTGTGCAACCTAGGTCTTTAAAAGTCAATAGCAATCTGCCTTGCTAGGACATATGAGATACATCATAAGGGCTATGCCAGCCAGATTTCTCTGACCAAAATGAGTAACACACAACAAAACAATAAGTAACTATCATGGAAGCTGAGAGTTGTGAAAAATGCATTAGAGGCATCCTTCAAAAAGCAGATTCAGCACCCAATACCAGAAGATTTTGCAACTTGTATAGCAAACGTGTGGGTTATTTGATTAAGGTATAACCTTTCTGCTCTGAAATTAGAACAGATGGTATTATTTTAGGGGCAGAGCATAACATATAAAGTCTGTTGGGGAAAAGTGAAAAGTGAGGACAATTTCCCCTACAGTAAGTCTCTGAAGGTCAGGCAGCTGCAAATCCCTCTAGAGCAGAGTCAGAGTTGCTGATATACTTCTTCTGCTTTGAACCAAAAGCTCTCCTTGCTCCAGTGGGAATTATATACAAGGCTCAGCCTTGGTTCTAGGGCATTTGCATGCCATTTGTACCATGAATGAAATAGGAGCTCTATTTCTGGGGAATATGTTGATTTTCATGAATGAACGTCCTTGGCGTGTGTTTGCCCACCTTTCACCCAACTACTCTGCTTACTTATCTTGTGCAATCCAAGGAGCTGCCAAGGTTAGCCTGAACTATAAACATTTCATCAGACTGTGGGCCTTTTTACACGACCCCTAAGATCCGCTGGCCACTTAAATTCGGACCAGAGATCTTAGGGGTTCGTCGCTCTTCCTCTGTCCCCACCCCCCTCCGCACTTCCTGGTTGCTGGCTGCGTGAGGGAGGGAGAAAAAAAGAAAGAAAAGAATGCCGGTTTACCTCCGTTTTGTTCCCGGCAGCATTCAGATCTCTTAAAGGGGCGGGGCACAAAAAAAGAACAAACAGAAGCCAGGAGAGCCCCGCACTCACTATCCTTACACCGGATCAAATATTTGTCACATCCAAAAAGCAGGTACCTGAAAGCTGCGCTGGGACGCGCTAAAGTGGGCGGGGTCACACTTAATTTCCTCTTAACCCTGGAGCTGGTGGGTAAACATTTTTAATCTCCGGAGCTGGGAGCCATTTGCCCCGGAGTTTAGGGGTCGTGTATAAATGCCCTGTGATAACTTGTAGTAACAGTCCATGCAGTACTTCAAAGTGTTTTTGTTTTCTCTTGATTAATATACAATTTGTTCTAAAATATCCTTTTTCAGCCAGTGTCATAGCATAATACAGCTTAGTAACAAACCATCACATTTAAGTCCTTTAGAATGGGGGAAATGTGTATAAAATGGGGAAAACCACCCAATGGGGAAAGGGTGTGTGGCTGTCTGGAGAACTTAAGGGGTCTGGATTCAGTCCCAAGGCCTAAAGTTCCTCATCTTGGGTATAGAAAAATTAATTACCATGACTTGATAGTTTGCTAGAGACTGAAATGCTCCAATAATGCTTAACAAATCCCGAATTTCAACAAACAATTAATTTATAGGGTCATTTTGTGAGTGCATGCTCTGAACAAGCCATTTTATAATAAGCCTTTGAGCTTGGTCTCTGCATGGGCTAGCTCTGTTTATTACCTGCAACTCCTGCACCAGTAATGTGGGTCATGTAATTATAAAATGACATTTCTAGCAGGTGGAGTCAAGCAGAGGCTTGCTGTGCAAGAATCCCCTTCAGTGCTGTGTCACACTTTTCTAGGAGTGAAAGCTAGTTCACGAAGCCTTCCAGGGCACAGGCTTGACCTAGATTATTGGCTATGTCCTTTACTCTCACTTGGTCCCTTACCAATTAGCTTTTTAAAAGAGGAAGCTATTTAAGAGTGCTAATGAAAATAAATTGATCACAGCTGTCCCACAAACCACAAGATGGAGGACATGACAGGAAGACAGGCTAGTTTCTCACACACACTTTCCAGCTCAGAGGCTGGAAAATGGGTGTGTGAAACTGGTCAAGATGCATTTGAGAGCATTATCAACCCACCTGAAACTGGTTGGAAGAGGGTCATTTGCGAGGCTGTAGCTCCAAGTGGGCAATCTTGGAGGTTTCAGGTTCTACTTTTCCGCCCCTATGGATCCTATACATAGTTCAGTTTATACAGTTTACCTGGAGAGCCAGCAACAGCTGAGTCAATATGGTGACCTCTTGGGAAGTGTTATCAGGGACATACAGGGCTGGACAGTAGAGATGGTTGGAGTTGCAATTCCATCCATGATGGAGATGTGTCATCTCCAGGCTTAAAACCAGGGTACTTCAAGAGCCAGATGCAGGGGAGTGGTAGCAGGAGACAGATATCTAGTCTCATGTACTCCCAGACACAACTGGTGGGACCACTGTGAGATACAGGAAGCTGGACTAGATGGGCCTTTGGCTTGATCCAGCATGGCTCTTCTTATGTTCTTATGTTATGTTCTTATGTTCTTAGGATCCAGAATGGGCCACAGAGTGAAATAAAAGAGATACAATGAATGACAAAATAAGCTGAAATGTTAAATCAGTTAATTAAAGGCATTGTGATATGAAAAACAAGTGTGAACTTTTGAAACCCATCATGAATAGATTTCCTCAGGAAGGTGTGACCAATGGCCTGCCTGAGTCATGAAGGTCTTTGATTGCTAAGACAGCAACAACAAAGAGAGAGAGTTCCATAGCTTGGGAACAGCTAGTAAGAGGTCCCTCTCTTATACACCCACAAAACATGCCTGATTGGCACTGAAACCAAGAGAAAATGCTTGCCCCAAGTATACTCCCTTTCCTTTTTTCCTCCCTAGCCAAGAGCATTCCTTAACGGGGCCACCTTCTTTTGGACAGGAAAGGCCAGGGTTGTCTACAGTGGTGGACTCATCATGTAACAACTTAAAGATGTGAAAAAAAGTTGGGACAGAAATGGTAAGGACACAGAAGTAAGTTGTCCTGTGAGGCAGGGGTTAAATGCCTGTACTGCAGGAAAAACTGTGTCCCAGGTAGCAGACTCATGGTTGACTCAGCCTTCCATCCTTTCGAGGACAGTAAAATTAGTACCCAGTGTGCTGGTGGGGGGGGGCAATGTGTAGCCTGCATAATTAAACTGTAAACCACCCAAAGAGTACTTGAAGTGGTATGGGGTGGTATATAAGCAGAACACTTTTATATGGGCAATAATGGCTCCACCCATTCAAATGCTAACCATTAGTTCCGGGCTCTTTCTTTTGCATATTCTGGTAAAGTTGTCCTAGCTTAAGCAGTTTTAGTTGCTTTTGGAGGATATGACTCAAATCCAAACCTGGAACACTCATCTGTTTTTTTATGTCCATTGTCCTCCATTAAAGGCTATTGAAAATATAGCACTGAAGTCTAGCAACACAATATGGAGCAATATAAAGTTAGTCAAGCAGTTTGTGAAAAGCAGTCTGTCCCCTTACTCTATTGGATGTGGCATATTGTCCAGCTTTACAGCACAGCAGATGTAAAAATAGCCTTTTCTTTTGTTCTGTTCAATATGCTAAGACAGCACAAGCTGCTTCTGTCCTACAGATGCTTTTAATGTCACAGAGAACTGGCATAGTAAAAATAACTCTCTCTTCTGCTCTTGCTTTGGTGTTTTATAAAGAAGGATGCCAATATTTCAAGCTGTAGTATTCCTGCCTGATTAAGAGTTCTGTCTAATCCAGAGGCTTCATTAGTACAACTGAGACAATAAAGGTTAATCCTGAAGCCAGAGGATCTTCACTGCATACTCATCCTTTTGTCTAAGGTATAGCATGGTTTTGAACCCCACTAGTTGCTAGAGCACTCATTGGACATACACAAAGAAGATTCTTCTCTCTACTGCCCAAAGACAGACAGAGAAAAGACCTGGCAGTTTCAGAACAAGAGGCACTTAATGCCTGACTATGTCCATGCTCTTGATCATTGGATCTCAGCTTTGAATCCCCAGGTGTTCTTCTCATACAACTCCAAAAAATCCTGACCAGCACAGAGAGTGGAAGTTTTGCTGAAGAATACATGGGGAACCCAAATTGGGAACCACTGCTATAGATCCATCTAGGCTGCATATTTTTAAATATCTCAGAGGTTCATCATTGGTGATAATGATATATTTATGAATTGGATCCAGATTTAGTCAAATGGAACACTGTAACATCATGAAGTTCTTTAGTTAACAGATTTGAAGGTGTGGATGAAGTCCCACCTCAGCTTTGAGACTGCAGCATTTACTAAAGATAACACATCGCTCCCTGAGAAGAATATACATTATTGTGTATTGGCTGTTACTAAATTTGTTTTGAATACATTAGTCATGGCTTACCAGTCCCCCTGATTACAGAAATAACTAAGTTTGGTTCTAGACCATGGTAGTTAATATTATGCCATAAGTTGCTAACATCAGATTCATTAGGCCACTTTTCATGCTGGAGTGAGTTGGTGTCAATTTTGTTTTTGTTTTTCTTTGTCTTCCCTTCCTTAAACCTTCAGGAGATAAAATAGCAAGGACATTTGCTAATGCCTACTAAGTCCAACTCATTCAGATTCCCCTGAAATCTGTTTTCAGTGTTATTGTTCAAGACTGCAATTCCAAATCTCTGTTGAGGTTATGGAGAAAGGTTAACACAGTTTTGTTAAGATTGCATGATATAAAAAATGGACATCTTGCCAAGCTATAGAAATTAGTCCAGAGTATTCACTTCCTCTCTAGCAATCATTAGTATCCCAGAGGACATTTACATTCATCATTAAGATACAGGCATGTGCACCTGTGTCTTTGAAATTTAGTGCTGGAAGTAGCTCTATAAGAGAACAGATCTTGCGTGTGCATGCCGGAAAGAGAGTGCCCCTCACATGACTTTAGTTCCCTGGGATCATTTGGATTCATGAGCTCATGGAGCAGAACCAAAGTATTCTCTTGTGGTGTTCACAGCCCTATTCTTAAATTTCATGCTGGTGCCTCCCAGGGAAACCTTTAACAGATATTAAGTTTCATCCTCTTCCCACCCCTCCCCACCCACCCACCCCAGCTAACAGTCATGGCATCTTTCTAAGTTTGTAGACAAAACCTCAGTACTGCCTTTTGTTGAACAGGCAGTCCAATTGGAATCTGGAGACTGATTTACTGAATCAAACCAAAAGCCTGTTTAACTCAATGTTGTGTACTCTACAGTAATAGGGAGCCTTTCAAGTAGGACTCTTTCTCAGCCTTGTATTGCGTCTGCAGAGACTCAACATGAGGCATTCTGTATATAGAACACACCCTTTGGCTGAGCTGTAAACTTTTCCCAAACTGTGTGGGCTCCTTCACATGTTTCACAAATATTTTAATATTTACATCCGTCCACAGACCACATTACCGTGCACCCAGCAGTTACATTTGCTGTGTACTGTACAACACAGCATGTGCCTTTAGAAACATCTGCCATCCCTGCGGTAACTTTCAGTCATTGCCTTGAATGCTAGAGATCATGTAGAAAATGCAAAGGCTGAGAACCTTAGTGTTTAGAATACTTAGAAGATTGGGCTTTTCTTGGTGTTAATGGGCATTTTGTGTTTCAGATTCCTTAGGTGTTTTTTTGTTTAAAGGTCAGTCACTGCTGAGATGTAGCCTAACTTTCAAGATATCCCTCAGGAGCTGTCCTTTCAGCACCATAGATGTAGGTGTCAGTGCCTGAAGATGCAGGACTAGTGAAGAGGGGAAAATCACACCCTTTTGTCTGAGTTGAACTTTCCCATGGCTGAGTCTGTATTACCAGTTTGTATCATGTCCATCTGTGTTTCTTCTCTCTTGTCTAGCTCAGAAGAAAATAGAAGGTGTGCTATTCTTGTTGTTTCCAAATCCTTGGAAAAATGCTGAAATATTTAATTCAGGCAACCTTTGTATCCACAAGCTCCCACTTTCTCCTCCCACCTAACAGAAACCTTTCTCTTCTTCCTTTAGTAGTTGGATGCCAACTTAGATTTATTCAAAACATCTCCATATTTGCAGCTTACACATCCCTCAGATTGAGTCTCATTTCATGCCTCTTATCCATGGTTTAACACCAGCCACTGTTAACTGTTTGTGTCCCAAAGATATAATACCCGGGTATTTTCTGAATATGGTTTAGAAAGAGACTTTTCCAAGGGAAAGGTGTTTTCTGGGTACTCAATTCCTTTAAAATATCAGCAAGAAATGTGAGCATGCCTCCTACCTGTTGGGCTTTGTTATGTCTTGTGTGTGTGTGTGTGTGTGTGTGTGTGTGTGTGTGTGTGTGTGTGTGTGTGTGTGTGTGTGTGTGTGTGTGTGTGTGTGTGTGTGTGTGTGTGTGTGTGTGTGTGTGTGTGTGATTATTTTCCAAATTTGTAAACTACAGTACAGAATGTTCTGCAATATTGAAAGCTGGAAGCAGCACATTTAAAATAAACCAGTGAACTAAATTAGCCATCCTTTCCCAGTGACTTACATAAATAGGTACACTATAAAAAGTACTTAGGCATACCCCTTGCCAGTTCCATTTCAGAAGATCGATGGGGGAAAGTGCTTAACAAGCTTAAGCTGGGTGTTTCGTTGGATAAAGTGTCATCCATTGTCATGCATTATTAGCATCTAGGTGGTTTTGCTATAGTGAAGATTGACTGCTCAAAGCCCAGGTTTATGGGATGGGGGTTGGTATGAAGTGAAGAATACTCAGGGTGAGCTGTCCCTTTGCCAAGAGAACAAACTATGCAAGGTCTGTGAACATGCCATAATTTTGTAAGAAGTGCAAAAAGTGGCATGGAGCATAAAGGTCAGCTTTCTGGGTAGTGTCACTTAGTTCTAAATATATAGATCAAAATTCAGTGTCACAAAAAATGGACACCTGCTATTCTGCCTCTTGTTGCAGCTCTTAATGTTGTCCAAAAACCCACTCTGGAGGGGTTTCAGGTACCTGGTGTCGGTGCTAAGGGTACACATTTGAATGAATGTGGTTGGGGGGATTGTTTGCATCCTTGTTGTGTGCATGGAGATCCTGTCATTTTTCAGTAAAAACGCTGCTGTTGGGAAACAGAGAACCTGCTGATACATAAGTTATATATCTCCTCTGTAAAAAAGGAGGCCTCCTTATGTTATCTGGCATACAGTGGATACACTGTTGTGTGAAGAGCAGAGGAACAACTAAAGGTTTGGTTGAGTTTTAAGCATAATCTCAGAGACCAAAAGTACAGGATGCAAGAGTACCTATAACCAGAGGTGGCAAGAGAAGTTTACCATAGGAACTCTTAGGAAGATGTAACTGTTTTCCATAGCATATCATCAGCTAATACATTTTATTTGGATGAAAAGGAGGTGCTTCCTCTACCTAGGAAAGAAGCAAATGTACAATTAGATATGGATGGATGGATGGATGGATGGATGGATGGATGGATGGATGGATGGATGGATGGATGGATGGATGGACAGACGGACGAGTGGATGGACAGACAGACAGACACTCCCCCCCACAGTGTAGAGCAGCCAGAGAATAATGTAACCTGTTGCAGTGGACTCCAAAAAAGGCAACAACTTTATTTCCCTTGGTGTCCCTCACTGGTTGCTTCACTGCCTTGTGATCTGCTTTTAACAGGTGGCTTAGTTTTGTTCCAAAATTAGGTAGAAAAGAAGCACTGAGGGTGAAATCAGACCAGTTTCCTGAGTGGCCCATGTGCAGAGATGGCCAGCATGGAGGGGTTAAGCAAGACCCTTAGAGTCACTTTATCACAGCCATCCAGCCATCATCATCATCATCATCATCATCATCATCATCATCATCTCTCTCTCTCTCTCTCTCTCTCTCTCTCTCTCTCTCTCTCTCTCTCTCTCTCTCTGCTTTATTGACTTGACATCTCAGCTGAAAACATATCATTCTTCCATTCCTGTCCTTTCTTCCTAATAACACTCCTGCTGTTTGTGATTTATTATTTAGTCTTGTTGCTTGAGAACCAGCAGTCTGTAAAGCAGAGGGGCAGGTGTCTTCCTCTGAGAAAAATAAAGTAAAAAAGCAATGACAGCCATCATGGCCTGTGCTTGCTTGTGAACATACATCATGCTGAGCCAATAGGCTCTTTTGAGGAGTGCATATTTATTATTTACATTTATATTCCAGCTTTCCTCCAGTGAACTCAAGATGATGGTGCATTTGTTTGTCCTCCCTATTTCATCCTCACAACAATCACATTATGATTGTTCTAGGTCACCAGGGATGTTTTGTGGCCGAATGAAAATTTGAATACAATCTCTAGTCATAGTCCAACAAGCTAACCATCACACTGGCTCTCTGGGATCTGTTGATATGTCCGAAGCAGCCCCAATTGTTTTAAAGGGAATGCTCTAGACTAATGGTTCTCAACCTGTGGGTCCCCAGATGTTCTTGGACTGCAACTCCCAGAAGCCTCCACCACTTGCTGTGCTGGAAGGGACATCTGGGAGTTGCAGTCCAAGAACATCTGGGAACCCACAGGTTGAGAATCACTGCTCTAGACCAAATGAGCTGTTCCTTCCTGTTTTAAACTCAACCCATTGACACTGCAAATGAAGAAGCAAAAAGGAAGGGCAAACTTAGCCTTCTAACTTAGCCTTGGATGGCGACCGGCAGCTGCCACGGTCTTTTCAGCGCGCCCTTGTGCTTTCACATAATTTTACATTTTGCGCTGCCGAATGTGATGTTTTTTCTTTAATTTTGCTGGGCTCGGCCAGGTCTCATCTTCGGGCACGGAGAGGGGGGTCAAAAGGGGCTCAGCTGGGCGACCAAAAGCGAACCGAGCGACTGACTGGTCAAATCGGAAGCCTGAACATCTGGCCTGAGCTGTCATCTCGCGGCTTAACATCCGATCTGCCGCCGCTTCAAGGTACCTATTTGCTGAGCGTCCCTTCCCTCTCGTGCGGCTTTCATAACTCTACCATGCGGCGTGCCCCTCGGCTATCCGTGGTTCGACCTCCGGATGTGCCGAGGAGAGAGCATCGAGAGTGGTCCGGCTCGCACTTCTGGCTGTCTTTGAAGACCTGGGGGTCCGCGGTCCGTGACCGCCACCCTGGCTCCCTCCCGGGACTGCTGTGTGCCGGCGCCTGGTTCGACTGCCGGAGCCCTGTCGGGGGTCCCGCCAGGCTCTTGTCTGCCAGCTCGCCGCTGTCTCCAACTGATCGCGAGGGACCCGTCCTGCCTCGGATCCCTTCCAGCCGTGGGACTTTGTTCGCCCTTGTTTTCATCTGGCTGCTGACGGGCCCCTTTACGACCTGGCCGGCGCTGCGCTATGGTGAAGAGCTGGATGTCGCGCTGGCCACCCGCCTCCATCGCTCTGCTGGCGTTTACCATCTTGCCATATTCTGTGGCAGGTCTGTGCGATGGCTGGGCTCGCTGGCTGCTGGAGCCGGCGATCGGGCGGCATTTCGGCGGCCGGCGAATCGTTGGTTCGGGCGCCCGGGCGGTGGTTCGTTCGCCCGTGAACTCCTGGCTCTCAATCCCGGCTCGGAAGCTCGGGCGGAGGTTCGGACGCCGGCGAGTCCTCCCGGAGTCTTCCGGAGTCCTTTTGGCTGCCTCAGGGTCCGGCGTCCCTTCTTTGTTGTTCCAGCCTCCGGCGGCAAGTCTGGGGGGGTCGGTTGGTGGAACGGCCACTGGCGGCATGGATACTCGGGTGACTTTTCGGTCACCGGCATCGCATCCTCCCCCCTTCTCTCCTTCTCTGGGACTTGGGCACGGCATGGCGGCTTTTCATCTCCAGCCTCGCTGCATGGACCGGACTTCCCCTTCAACTTTTATCTCAGACAAAGCGCCTGAGGGATAGGGCTTGATTTGGGGGACTTGGGGTGGAGGGGGTGGAGGGGGAGGAGGAGGTAGGGTTTCCAATGGGTGACCCTATGCTGCGGATCCTCGCTTTCTTTCGCCCCCCCCTTCCTACTCTTATTTTATTCTTACCATCACTTTTCTTTTTTCCCCCCATAGCCCCCCAGCTTAATCTGTCCCTCTGCCCCTCTCTCTCCCCCCCTCCTCCGTTCTACCCGGTTTTCCATCAGTACCTGGCCTTTACGCCCAATTGTTTATGTTATTTTATTCTATTTTATTTCTTTATTTTATTTTGGTTGTGTTCTTTTGCCTATCTATCTTACTTATTTTGCTTTGGCCTTTTTATTTTTCGTTATAGGGTACTGGTCTGTTAGGCAATCTGCCAATTGCTGTGCCCTTGATATTATCAGCTCAGCCTTGAAATCACCTGGCTAGATCCACTTTACTTAATTCCAGGTGTGTTGCATCTACATTTGGCAGCTTGCCCAGTTGCTTAACCTATAGTTCTTTTTATTATTGGTTAGTATATTGTTTGTTAGTTTATTACTTATTATTTGCTCCTGCTTAATTATTATTGTTTGTTAATTCTGTATTTACCTGTACCCTCTGTATTTGCCTTTTTTTTTTTTCCTGCTAGATCACCATGACCGCAGGGACTCAAATACCAACCGTGTTGGCCCGTGGACGATATGCTCAGAACTGGGGAGTTGGTCGGTTAAGAAGAACTAGGGTCAGGCAACTTGCGCCTGTCCCGCGTTCTGACTCCCCAGTCCACCGCCACGTGTCCGGTAGCCACTCCACCAGCGCCTCCGGCATGACCTGTCTCCTTCTTAATGCCAGGTCGGTCCACAATAAGACCGCTGTCATCTTTGACACCATTGTTGACAGCAGGACTGACCTGGCCTGTATCACGGAGACCTGGGTGGGCTCAGAGGGGGGAGCTTCCCTCGCCCAGCTGTGCCCACCCGGGTTTCTGGTTCAGGGAGTTGGCAGGCCGGAGGGTCAGAGGGGGGGAGGGGTCGCCATCGTTTACAGGGAATCGCTTTTTGTGACCAGGGCCTCGACTTTGGTGAGTCCGGGGTTAGAATGCCTACACCTGTTGGTGGGACAGCGGGATAGATTTGGCATTGTACTGGGTTACCGCGCTCCCCGCAACCCAGTGCAATCCCTACCAGAGCTCGCGGAGTTCATCGCCGCTGCGCTGTTGAAGTCCCCCCGGCTTTTGGTCGTCGGGGACTTCAACGTGCATGCTGGCGATGGGCTCGCTGGTGTAGCTCTGGAATTCATGGACACCATGACGTCCATGAATCTATCCCAGCTTGTTTCTTGCCCTACCCACAGGTCCGGGCACACCTTGGACCTGGTGTTTACCTCCAAGTCGGGGGATTCCAATCTGGAGGTGAGGGACATTGCTTCCTCTCCTGTGTCATGGACAGATCATCACCTGCTGTCTTTTTCCCTGTCGGTGGCGGCCCCCCTCCCCGGGGACCAACGGCCCCCTGTTTGGGCACGCCCCCGAAGGCTTCTTGATCCGGTCAGGTTCCGGGAAGCCTTCGGGGAGCTCCCTGGTGGTCTGGCTGACGATTCGGCCGAGGCCTTGGCCAACCAATGGTTTGAGTCAGCTGCCAGTGCCGTCGACCGAATCGCCCCCAAGCGTCTCCTCCGTGGCAGAGCTCGAGCTTCGCCGTGGTTCACGGCGGAGCTTAGAGCGATGAAGCAGGAACGGAGGAGACTGGAGAGCATCTGGAGACAGAGCCGGACGGAGAATAACAAGACTGCTGTTGTGATCCAGACTAGGCGCTACTCGCGAGCGATCAGGGAGGCTAGAAGATCTTATTACTCCCTGAGAATTGGTGAGGCCTCGAACCGCCAGGCAGAACTCTTCCGGGTGGTTCGGGACCTCACCAATCCTAGTCTGGCTAGGCCTCCTCCTACTGATTTCAGTAGTGAGAATTTCGCAGTCTTTTTTAGATCTAAAATAGAGGCCATCTGCGCCGACTTTGACTCCAGTAACACTAGCCCCCCCTCGCCATCCCCAGCTCCCTCACCCCCCCGCTCTTCTCAACTGGTTGAGTTTGGGCCTGTCTCTCTTTTGGATGCCTCCAGGGCTATTGCCCATTGCCGTCCCGCGACCACCCCCTTCGATCCTTGCCCATCCTGGCTCATCAAATCTGCTGGAGGGAGCATACCCGAGTGGGCCGCTGCCATCGCCACGGCCTCCTTCAGCGAGGGGGTCTTCCCCTCTCGTCTGAAGGAGACGGTGATCAAGCCCATTTTGAAAAAACCGGGATTGGCGTCGGATCAATTGTCCAACTACCGACCGATCGCCAACGTTCCCTTCATGGGCAAGGTCATCGAGAGGATTGCGGTGCGGATTCAATCATTCTTGGAGGAACAGCGGTGCCTTGATCCTTGCCAGTCTGGCTTCAGGCCTGGCCGGGGTACCGAGACAGCTCTGGTCGCGCTGCAAGATGACCTGATCCGGGCGGCCGACAGGGGTTGCTCTACCCTCTTGGTTCTCCTGGATCTGTCAGCGGCCTTTGATACTGTCGACCACGGTATCCTACTGGACCGGCTCCGGGAGGTTGGGATCGGAGGCAGCGTTCTCAGTTGGCTCCGATCCTTCCTTCAGGGTCGGCCCCAGTATGTACAGCATGGAGGAGAGTTGTCGGCCCCGTGGACACTCCCTTGTGGGGTTCCGCAGGGCTCGTCTCTCTCCCCCATGCTGTTTAACATCTATGTAAGGCCGCTGGCGGGGGTCATCAGGAGATTTGGGCTGCGTTGTCATCAGTACGCTGATGACACGCAGCTCTATCTCTGTTTTTCCACCTCTGCAGTGGAAGCTGTCCGGTCCCTCGACCAGTGTCTGGAGGCGGTCATGGCTTGGACCAGGGCCAACAGGCTCAAACTCAACCCTGGGAAGACCGAGGTGATGTTCTTTGGGAGCTCCCCGTCTGGGTATGAGGGCCCCCTCCCCAGCTTGGAGGGAGTTTCCCTTCATCTGGCGGAGAGGGTCCGGAATCTGGGCGTGATCCTGGACCCTGCCTTGTCCCTGGATGCCCAGGTGGCGGCTGTGACCAGGTCCGCATTCTATTATCTTCGCCAGATCGCCCAGATTCGCCCCTACCTAGACGGGGACTCCCTGAGGACAGTGGTCCAGGCGCTGGTGATCTCGAGGCTGGACTACTGTAATGCTCTCTACATGGGGTTGCCCTTGACTCTCCTCTGGCGATTGCAGCGGGTGCAAAATGCAGCGGCCAGACTGGTGGCGGGTGCGCGTCACTTTGACCGCATCACCCCGGTGCTGGCCCGGCTGCATTGGCTACCCGTTGCCTCCCGGATCAGATTCAAGGTCTTGGTTTTAGTTTATAAAACCCTCCATGGCCTGGGTCCGGACTACCTGGCGGAGCGGATCGCCCAGCGGTCAACATCGGCCCGACCGGTTCGGCAGTCACGAGCGCACTTGCTGCAGGTTCCATCCCCCCGAGAGGCCAGGCGGTCCCTTACCCGGAACCGAGCTTTCTCGGTGGCCGCTCCATCCTTATGGAACTCCCTGCCTTGCGAAGTGCGCTCTGCAGAGTCCCTGCTGGCCTTCCGTAAAGCGGTGAAGACCATCCTATTCCGCGAGGCCTTTGGTGACCTAGCTTAGCCCTCCCCCCCTTTTTTTTCCTCTTCTAAATCCGCCATCGATAATTAGTTGAATTTGATAGCAGCGACGAGTCTGAATTTAAGGGTGCGCCTCGCCTCTGCTTTTTAATATGTTTTATTTTACTTCTGTTGACTTGTTGGTCTCGTCTTTTATTCCCTTGTTTGTATTTCCTATCTGTATTTGCTGAATTGCTCAGCCATGTTCGCCGCCCAGAGTTCCCGTTGGGAAGATGGGCGGGATACAAACTCAAGAATATAAAAATAATCATCTGAGGATGATAAAATGGGTAACAGCTCTCTCAGGGCAATGTGTTGTTTTCATAATTATGTTGCATACTGCCCAGTGTTTTAGCACTATGGGGTGGTATATAAGACAAAACAAGAAACATAGCACAAAACCCCACATTGCAAACAGAAATCTCATCTTCCTCCCATTTGCCTCACTTTTGCTACTTACTATTATGTCTCTGAGTTTCCTATCCTGTGTAATGCTA
Source organism: Phrynocephalus forsythii (assembly GCA_029282475.1). Taxonomy (NCBI): domain Eukaryota; kingdom Metazoa; phylum Chordata; class Lepidosauria; order Squamata; family Agamidae; genus Phrynocephalus; species Phrynocephalus forsythii. The sequence goes on along the minus strand of JAPFRF010000005.1, from coordinate 87,730,604 downwards.
TAATGGAAAAAAATCACCCCATTTTTATATTGCTCTTGTGTTGATCAAAATTTGTACTAGTGTTTCAGGCAAAAAAGAGAGAGTTGGGGACCCCGATACTATTTCTGCAGCATCATAGAATGTGTCTAGAAGGTTCCTTACCTTGCTTGTTAAATGAAAAGAGAGACAGTTGCTCCAAAACTGCCAGCTTTTGATCAGATGCAAAGTGACGGAAGAGTTTGCTTGCCCCACTCTTTTGCAGTGACAAGGATTATAAGTGAATAGTTGTTCATTTAGGGATGTTGAAAGAGGCTTTGAGTTCAATGGGAATCAGTCTCGGTTCAGTACTCTGCCTTTAATGAAAGATTAATTTCATTTCTGTGTAGTGAAATGCTACTGTAGAGTCATAGCATCCAAGAGAACCTTAATGATCTTCTACCTGAAGCTGTAAACACTGCTACACCCTAATAGATACCACACAGCCTCTTTTTTAATACCTGGAAAGAACACCCACCACCTGTTATGATGCTGAAAAATTGATGCCATCAGGAACCTCTTCCCAACCAAAATCCCCTTTCTTGAAGTTGGACTCCTTGCTATAAGCACATTTCCTTTCAAGCAATAACAAGGAAAAGTTGCTCCATCAATTATGCTACAACCCTTCACATATCTGAAGGTGAAAGTTTCAAGAGGGTTGTTTGGTGAGGGATTGAGGAATGATAAACAGAAACACAATAGAAAAGGAAGATGGAGCCAAAAATGCCATGGCACTTATCTACACAAACCGACACATGGGCATGCACAAACTTTGATGGGGGCTGCTTAAAAACAATGGCTTAGACTAAACCAGATGCAGAATTAATGCTAGTTTGGAAAGAAAAAATAAAATAAAACATTTACTAATGGCCCTTAGAGAGACAGCTGTGAAGAGGAAAGAGGGGGAAAGATGTCTCTAGAGTTTAAGAGTGATTACACTTAACCTACTAGCCTACGGGATTTTGTTCCATGCTGCAGAGCTATTTTGTGCTTTCTGGGCTACAGCTTCCTAATTTAATATTTGTGCTTTTAAACATATGCTGATAAAAATGCACTGATTTGTTTGTTTAATTGTGGTTCTGTTTTGTGTGGATTGTAGGATTGCTAGAGAATGACAGAATGGGGTCTAACACAATACGATGTCAGTACAGAAGGGAGATTTCAAGTTCCATAGGGTACATGCAACCAAAATGTATCTCTGGGCTTTTGCAAAACGACCTTCAGGATATGTCATGCCTGACTCTTTGACTTTGACTGTTAGTAGTATTATTAGCAGGATTGGACCAGAACAGTCTAATGCCGGTCCTATAACCATGTACAAAGCCAAACCATAGACAGAGCCTGTAGCTACACAGATGGATGGGCGAATCTTCTTTCAAAAATGACGATGGGACAATATTCGCTGCTACCCCTTGTGGAGCTGGCTGATTTAGAAGGCCAAGACAGGATGTATTCTCCACCTCAGGAGAATAGCTGTGGGACTGGAGAACAGAAGATACAGGTAGGAGAATGGTGTGGCTGTCCAGCTGCTGCCAGATGACCCTGCCAAATAAGGGAGGTGGTTCTGATTATTAGTATTCAGGATGAGTGAAAAAGGAGGGTGGGTTTCACACCCATTCTCTGTTGCCTATGGTCTGTCTTGGCTGTGAGTGTCTCCTTGCTCTCTCCCTGGGAGCCACAGCTTGTCATGTTCTCCTAATCAGAAGAACATGCTGTGTCATCTGGCTTCTAGTATAATCAAGTTCACGTTGCTCTTATGGCATCTGATGAAGAAAGCCTTTCTCTCCTTGGTTTGATTCCCTCCCCCTTCTTCTTGAAGGGGCCTTTTGACCAAATGACTGAGGAGGGCACGAGGCTGGCAGGAAACTAGATTTTCCTTTTCATTTGGCCAAATGCTGGTGCTTGGCATTGGAGACCCCTGGCCTTTGCAGAGATGGCAGCCTTGGCCTCCCAGTCTGCGGTGCTTTTTAAAGATTAAGCACACTGCCGGTCTGATTCTGTCCTGGGATTACAGAGATGCTGTCAACCTGAGTTTTGTTTAGGTTTCTTGCTTTCATTGTAGCATATCCTCTGATGCACTCTGAAAGCTTGACCTATATTTTCACGTAGATGGGAGACATTCCAAACCAGGCCCTGGCTGCCATAACCCAATGCAATGGCATCTGACTCAACAGCACAATTCTAACTGGCAGGTGGTGTATGTGGAAGTCTCCATTGCATCATCAGAACTCCCCTTCCTCTCTTTCTCTCTTGCGCTTCCTTCCTCCTATCATGTTTTGCTGTCAAGGATCTTCACATCTCCCCAGGGGGGAAAAGTCACCGTTGGGAACTGCCCTGGCACAGTGCCTTGACTCCACCGAGTGTGTGAGGCAGCCACTCAGTTTTTACAGGTCTAATTCTTTGCACTGTGGAGATGGCCGCAGGTGCCAACCTGGTTTAGGCAGCAAAGAAGGAATGTCTTGGTCATCAGATGAGAGAAAGCTGGTGAACTAGAAAGCCTAAGACAATAAAAGAGTCACCCTTAGAGGCTGAGAGAAATCAAGAGATACAGCTTAAGATACAGCCTGAGATACAAAAGGAGATGTTGGCCTGGCAAGGGTCTTGGAGGTGTTTACAATATGCTTGGCTCATCCAGAGGCTTCATATTATTCAAAACTTACAAAAGCCAATAGTGTATGTCTTGATTCCTTTTTATAAATATGAAGCATGACTAAATTTCTTTGATTTTTATCCAATTTTTCCCCCTCAAAATTGGGATTTAAGGTGGCTTAGTGAAAGATTGAAAACAGATCATGATAAAAGCACATGTTGTCAAATTTGTCTTTCATCAAAAGCACAGAACACAAATTGAATTGTGCAATAATCCAAAATGAAGCATAGGTACAGTACTTATGAAAGAGATATACTGTACTACATACACAGAGTAACCAGTAATTATGAAATCCCAGAGCAATAGAGAGTAAACCTAAAAAGCAGACCATTATGCTATCTTACACCTGAATGATTAATAATAGCACAGAGTGTAGTGTAGTGGATCCAGTGGATAGAATAACAAGCTGGAACTGAAGAGACCTGAGCTCAAATCCCCATTCAGCCACAGAAACTCGGTGGGGTGGTACAAGTGGTAAAACACTTCTTAAATATCTCACTTTGATTGCTGTAAGTAGGTTCTAACTGAATGACACATAAAACATAACAAATAATGAAGCAACATTTTGAGTACAAAATAACATTAAAAATGGTGGTGATTTATACAAGACAAAAACATTTTGGAAAGAATTTTCTGATGTCCAATTTAGACTTTCCCCAGGAACAAAGAAAGGTAAGAGCAATTGTATAGTTCCCAACAAAACCAAACTTGCAATCTTTTCTTTCCATAGCTCATGTAATATTACCTAGAAGGAACAGGTGAAAGAGCTTAATTTCACTGGTGATTTTATTCATGATAGAGGGAGCTGTATGCATCCACCAGAAATTCAGAACTGCCCTTTCATTGGTCATAGTGAGGAAACTGTGTTATGAATTAGGTGAAGGGGGAAAGGAAAGTAGCAGCACTTTCCTAGCCATCGCACCGGAGTTGCCCTGCTATTTCCCTGTGTTGGAAGACGGGCTGCCTGAGCACCAAAGTGTATCCTGTATCGCCTAAAGTTGCTTACTACCCTGTACCATTATCAGTATTATGTAAAAATCAATTGCCCGTCCTGTTTGCTTCTTTAAGTAGAATGGGGAAGAGAAGGACATTCTCTTTATGCTAGGCACCAAAGCATTGTGGTGTGGCTGTGAAGAAGCTTAGAACATAAAAAGAGCCATGCTGGATCAGGCCAAAGGCCCATCTAGTCCAGCTCCCTGTATCTCTCAGTGGCCCCATCAATAGTGTCTGGGAGCGCACGAGACTAGATATCTGTCTCCTGATACCATTCCCCTGCATCTGGCCCTTGGAGTACCCTGGTTTTACACATCTCCATCATGGTTTGTAACCTCTGATGGCCTTTGAAGGCATCCAGGCCAGATGCCATCACCACATCCTGTGGCAGGGAGTTCCACAGACTAACAACATGCTGGGCAAAAAAAAAAATTTTCTTTTGTCTGTTCTCACTCTCCCAACCTGAAGTTTGGGTGGATGTCCCCTAGTTCTGGTATTTTGTGAGAGGAAGAAGAACGTCTCTCTGTCCACTTTTATCATGCCCTGCATGATTTTGTATGTGTCAATCATATGTCCCCTCAGGCACCTTTTTTCCAAACTAAAGAGCCCCAAATGTTTTAGCTTTTCCTCATAAGGGAGGTGCCTCAGCCCAGTAATCCTTTTTGTTGATATATTTTGCCTCTAAAGCTCATCTCCACCAAGGTACTACTGTTTAGCTCTGAAAAGTACATTTCCTTGATATCTGTATTGAAATATAGTGCGTTATCTGGCTGTGAATAGGAAAAAGTTAAATGAATGTCTCATCAAAGCTTGTGAGAGATTTTCTTGAAAACAGATGGTTAAAATGAAGCACAATTGTGTTTGTGGATAAATAGACCATGCTGACAGCTGTGCACTTTAAGCTAATATGATCATATCTAAATTATGCAGTGATGCAGAGATGAGTAACTTCCAGACAGGGCATTTATACCCTTTTAATTGTATTCTTGAAGCACAACTCTTAATGGGCATTTTCCAACCACCCAGGTGATGTTTCTTACCTTAGTATGTACAGGTATGAACAGGATTTTTTTTTGCAATAAAATCCCTGTACCTTTTGTTCCTCTTTAAGCTTTGGTTCCTTTTTTTTTACTGTTTATCATACTTTCTTTCCCAGTCCAGAACCTGCCTTTCCCCCTGCCTCTCCCAACCCCAATACAGTCTAGATCCCAAATCCAAGAGCAAAGTAAGGAACTGGTTTTGTGCTATGGAAGTTCCCAATATGGGGGAGGGGAAGGAGAAGGAGAATGACAGCAGCAAATGCAGGAGGGGAATGGAGGGGGAAGACAAAAGAGAGACATCACTGTGGTAGCAAGGCCTGGAGGGAAGCCTGAGTTGGTGGCAAATGAGGACAACCTTTTTTTTGAAAGAGTTAGGCTGAGGCTCTTATGTGGGATGAAGGCCAATTAAAGAGAAAGGCAGGCTGATCTTTGAGCAAACCTTCAGGATGTGACTCCGGATAAATCCCATGATGTTTTGACATAAAAGGAAGTGATAATGAGAGATACAAATGCCCCATCTGGAAGATCCCTTAGAATACTGGGTAGGTCAGCATTCATGAAATTCTTCCTTGTGCTTTTAGATTAGGTTCCTGCCTTAGAATTGTCCTTGCGAGGTGGTGACCATCTCTCAGGAAATGAGCCTGTGGGAATAGTGTCCTTGAAGTAACATTAAATGCACACAGGCACAAGCAAACAGCTCCGAGCAAACTTCCTCTGAGGAATTAACTCTTTTTCCTGCCCCTCCAGATGGAGCAAGCTCAGAGCCAAGAGAGCCGCTGAAGGAATGAGCTGATGGGAAGGTTAGGGATAACGAAGATAAATGGAAAATGATATTTTATTTGCTTCTCTGAAGAAGGGTTTCATCGGTGTGGAACTCCTGGTAGTCTGAGAAGAAAGTCTAACGTGTCCGAGGTGGCATCACTGGAAAGGCTTAGCAATGTAAATTAGCTTAAGTGTTGGAGACTCTGCCTCCCAGCTCTTGAAAAACAGCTTGGCAAGCAGCACAGAATCCTGTGTGTGAGAGAGGAGGATGTTTGGGTCAGCAAACATCTGGTGAGAAAGAGGATTTTGAACACCCAAGATTTTTGCATTCTTGCACGGAAGGAGCAGCAGCATGTGAGCAGTATGGTGGTTGCATAGCCTAAGGTTTTGGTGAGTCTTTTCAGTCTCTTCTTCCCAAGGATAGCTGGTACTGAGGCTGCAGCTCAGCAGAGTTGATAAGAATCAGCTGCAGGAGAGGGTGCTGCAATGCAGGAAGTTCTGCCATGCAGAGAGGCCTTGGTGGAGCAGAAGCGGTTGGCTAGAATATCAGGGCTGCTTTGAGGAAATAAATAAAATAAATAATAAATGTCTGTGTCATGGCTTGGAAGTGGATCTTTTTGTGAAAGCATTTGTGCAAAGGAAATGGCAGAATCCCTTACAGGGGTGCAGCCACCACCCTGAATTGTTAAAGAAATATAGTGTAGGAGAAGCAGAGACCCCTTTGGGGTTACTATGCCTGTGCTTGGCATGTGGCATCTTTCAGTGGCGTTTGTCAGTATATCCCAGTGGGAATGTTCCAAGACTTGTAATCCTCCCCTCCTCCCCTTCCTGCTGTTGTTCTGTCCCATCTCATCTCCTCTGATTTATGCTGACCTTACCAATGAGTTACTCCCAGCATTTCCTATCAATTACTGCACTGCTCAGCTTTTGTAAACTAAAAGCTGCCTCTTCCTTTATTGAGCCCGTCCATCTCATAGTTGGTTTTTCTCTTTCCCTGCAACCATAATCGTTTCTTAGCACTTCGGTCTTTTCCAGCGGTTCTTGTCCTTTCATGGTGTGCCAGGAGCTTCAGTTTCATCATGTTGATTGAAGGCTTGATGTGACCTTTAGGGCCTGGTTGTTTGCCTCTCTGGTGGTCAATCACATCCATGAAGTTCTCCATGAACAATCAAGCTGTTGCTTTTCTCTTTGCTGTCCAGCTTCAATTTTCAGGTACAGCGGTTGTGAATAATCTTGGTTTCATGTCAACCATGGAGCATGCCAGAATTGACAAAGCTCTCTGTTCACTTCATTCATTTTAGGAATTTTTGGTAAAGGGACCTTTTTCATTTGACCTTTCTGATAAAAGCACCAACGGACACTGACTGTGTTGTAGAAACAAGGCCCCGTTGCTCCCATATACTCTGATTTTGTGATTGAGTTTGGAAGAGAACCCCATTGCCCCAATCTCTTTTTCAAAACACTGTGTCTGTTGCATTCCTACATTGGGTGTAGAGCATCTGTGTCTTGCAAACACCTTCCTGGTCCTTATGCTATGGACAGAGATAGTGCAGCTTCCACAGCAGCCCACCTCTCTTCATAAAATGCATTGTAAACAGTTGTTTTGCTCTGCGCTGCCATTTTCCAGCCTCCTTCCAGTCTGAAAGAGATGGCAGGAAATGTTCCTTGCACATCTATAGCATAGATTCTCCTCCTCCTAGTACTGTTATTTGGGAGCATTTTTCTGAGACCTCATCCCATGGCAGACCTTGAAAAGATAATTGTTTGAAGTAACTCACTCTGACTAATTGTTATAGCATTGGGGGGGAAATCCTTTATTCTTATTCTTACATGCTACACAGAGAGCCATTTGTTACACTACTGTGACAAAACCCTGGAAACAGGAGTAATGAATGTACAAATCATCAGCCAATCCCAGCAGGAGGGCGGGGAATGGTATGATGTAAAAGGGTGGAGCCTAGTCAGTTGAGGCAGTTGAGTTGAGTTGAGTTAAATTGAGGTTTTGAGAGTGAGTGCTGGGATAGAGCACTGCTCTGTTGGAGTTCTGTCAGGCAGTGAGGGCTATATTGTTTACTAGTTATTAAAGACAGGGAGGCTTGCAGAGTTGATTAAATCTATTCAGTGTTAAAGGCAACGCATACCATCCTCAGACATTGTTATATTTATTATTTTCTCAATAAACTTCGTCATTATTTTTATATTATACATCTGAGTCTGTCCCAATTCATGAGGTGACGATTTTAAAAGGTGGCAGCATTACCAAGTGAATAAAAGGTGGCAGCATTATCGTATTGGGCACTGATATATTTTTATATGCAACTGCAGCGGCACGGATGCTCCTTGCACAGAACTGGAAGACAACATATATACCGTCTTTGGATGAATGGAGGGCGAAGATTTTGGATTTTGCTGAGATGGCCAGACTGACTTGCAGACTGAGGGATCAAGATAACCAGAGGTTCCAAAAAGACTGGCAAAAATTTAAGAACTACATGGAGACTTATTGTAAGGAATTAAAGACTCTTACCGGATTAGGGTAGAACTCGGACACCTTCTGTTTTGAGAATCTTTTTTTATAAGTATATAAAAGGGGTTTGTTAGAAAGGAAGGCTAGGAGATGAATAACGCTAAAACCACGTGAAGAACAGAGGGAAGCCTAACCATAGTGATAGATTGATTTTGTATTGTCAATGCTTTGAATACAATTCTTTTTTGTATATTAAAATTTCTTAATAAAAAAAAAAAGGTGGCAGCATTATCATTACCAACACAATTCAGTGTGTAAAAGGGAGGTGTCGTCACAATTTAGTGGCACAGCAGTGGGATGTCGAAATAAACCCAGTTGTGCCTTGGAAAACTCAGTCTGTGAAAGGGGTGATGCCACAACTACTTGTTTCACAGCTTGTTGCTTTTGCATTACTTCCTATTATTTTCTGGGACTGGTGCTTAGGGTGGAGAAAAATGGGAAAATTCCTTTGTAATGCCTAAATAGACCCTTTACAATAACTTTTGGCAGTAACTAGAAAAACCTGTTCCTTGCATCAGTAAAGAACTGTAACTTTTCCCTAATATATTGAAATATAAACACATTACATTCCCATTATCCAAAAATATCTATTACAGAAAACTGTTAATTCATTGTTTTTAATTTTTTAATTTTAACAATAGATGCTTCCCCGTTTTTCTGCTTTCATACTGAATTAGCTGTTGTACTTAAAATCTTTATTAAGGTTCTTCTGAAAAGCAGTAACTAATTAAGAAACTAGGGGTTATGTAAATTTATGCACAGGACTGGTTCCATGTTTTGGGAGCCTCTTGGCCAGAACCCTTAAGTGAACTTGCCATGTTGGTAGGTCTCTTTGTTTCAAGGGGGTGGGTGGAGAATAGCAGGTTTTCCTCATTTATGTAGTTCCAGCAAAGCATAGAGTATTTGATTTGGCTTGCAAACCAAGGTGGAAACAGAAGCAGGTGGTGGTTAGAGGAGGGATCAGGGGTGACAATGGTGGTGATCATCTAATGCAGTAATAATTTCCCACAATATCTCAGGGGCATATGTCTCCACAAGACATTGTGGGTAGTTATAATAGTGTGTAATTAACACTTATCAGAGTTCCAGAAGGGGGAAACACTCCAGGGAGTGGAGGGGGAGGAGGTGGTGGCTAGTCTTTGTATTTTCCAGAAGCATGCAACCTGACAATGAATGTGTGTGTGTGTGTGTGTGTGTGTGTGTGTGTGTGTGTGTGTGTGTGTGAGAGAGAGAGAGAGAGAGAGAGAGAGGTGTCATCAAGTTATTTCTAACTTATGGTGACCCTGACAACGTTTCCAAGGTACTGTAAATGAGGTGTTCAAGGAGTAGTTTACTGCTACTACTTCCAGTTAGTTTACACGACTAAGCAAGATCTGAACCAAGGTTTCTTTAGACTCAGTTCCACTACACCATGCCAGCTCTTTCAATCTTCAGAAAATATGCTCAGTTATGTGATCATTTCCAGCCAGGCAGTGCAACTGGCCTATTGGTATGCCTTTCCATTTACTAGAGCAGTGTCAGAGTTCTTCAGCATAATGCTTGTGACAAATGGTGGCTATGTTCTGATAAATGTATTTATTTATTTATTTATTTTTTATTTTAGAGTATTTTTACCCTGTCTTTCTCCTTGGAAAAGGACCCAAGGCAGCTTACTATAATGATGGATAATATATAGCCCAATACAGTTAAGACATGTTCAGGTATTTGAGAACAAGGAATTAAGGGTCATCTTACAACATTAATAGACAACATTACATCAAAACTACAAGGGTATAAGTAGTTATAAACATAAAGTCTATGTGAACCTATAGATTCATATCAAAGACAAATAATAGTAGTCCATCATTCAAGGAAAGCTTGCCTGAAGAGAAAGGTCTTTGCCTGTTTACAGTTTTCCACCAACCCACCCCCAATTATGACATCTGAGTTCTCTACAGATGAGGGTACACAACTGACGTCAAGTCAAATGTGAGATTGGAAGGATCTTTCATCCTTACATACCAAAACATTATTTCATCTAATGAAATAATACATTAAAGTTTCCTTTAAAAAAAACTTCTTAGTATTTGTTACAAGACTATATAGCTTCTGCTCCAGTAGCCTAATATGACCATCTTGGTGGTCAACTGTGGTGTCTCATAATAGTATCAATGCTGAAGAGTGTAAGTACCTCCTCAGCGGGAGAAGGGGTCAAAGTATGGAGGTGGATTGAGCATATTGCAAGCCAGTTTCATCCTTGGCTTGCTCAGTCTAAATATGCTTGTGTTGGATGAATGCTGAGACAAATATATAGAAATATATAGTAGATTTCTATAGGTCTGATGATTGCCTGGATTCAACACACACTTACCACTTATCCCTGGCAGTCAGATGATTTGTGGAAAGGGAATCATGTTGTAATAGGCAGATCTTTTTCTGCTTTAAGCAAAAGTTTGTGATGCCAGAGTATTTTCTAGCCCTGCATAGCACTATCCTTTACTACTTGATTTTAAGAACACTAGCTATAGCTTGCACTGCTTATTATACTGCAGTGGCCTGGCTGCAAAAGTCATTGGTCAGGAGCCTTAATTCCCAGTGGGCCTCCTGAGAGATCACCCAATGCACATGTGGTTGGCAGCGTTATGTACCTGGACACAGTTTTGGGTAAGCTGCATGGCCCTAGAGTGCCATCAGAAGAAGGGACTAGTTAAACTACTTCAGAGGGTTTAAATGCCTAGAAACAATGGGAGGATTGTCATAAGTCAGAAACAGCTTGTTACATACTTATAACTTACTTATTAGGTCTGTGGGTGCAGAGGGAATTAAACACATACATGTACACAAACATACAAATCTAGACTAATGCACTGCTCCCTGTTATTTTTGTCTTCTTGATAACTTACATTGATTTAAATTTGATTGAGTGAGCTCAATTTATATTTAATACATCTTATCAGAATTGTCAACTATTTAGCAGAATATGCTGAAAATTTGGCTGGAGCATAATAGCTAAAACAAAATATTTGATTAGGAAAAAAATCCATATGATGCACATGACATCTTATACATATACAGACCAGAACACTTGTAAATATTTACAGATATGACAATTCGTAGCACATTCTTCCTTTATATTCAGTAAGAAAAGAGAGGTACTGTGCTGCAATACATTAGCATGTTGAATTTTATACTTTTTGAATAGCTATTTCCTTCTTCCACCTTGTAGGTGTTCACACTAGCATTATATGAATTATTGGTTCCTTGGTTCGTTTATATAACATGTGTTAAGTTAAATGGAGAAGTGGGGCTAAGCTCTTGGCAAATCCAACTTATTCGTGGGATACCCTGTCTTGCCTGGCTAGAGACATCCTGGCCTTAATTTCCTCTGCATTATTTTTCTCTTCCAGATTGGTCCGTGCCCAGCTGATTTATCCTGATGATGAATGGAACAGCCAATGTCAACGCAGCCGGACGTAGCCATTATGGCTCCTCTATCCCTGTTCCCAGAGCTGCCTCTCACAGCAAGATACACACCCTGGCAGCATCTCCTAAACTGCCCCCCAGGCAGAACACTGTGGCAGCTGTTCCTTCACAGAGGGCATCCTCACCCAGGACAGGGAAGGGGCCAGCAGGTTCCAGCAGTGGAGCTCCTAAAAGATCCAAGCAGAACACCACGCTCAAGACGCCAACATCGGCAGGTCCTGGGCAAGAGAAAGCAGAGGGGCCTGAGAGCCAAGCAGGGAGAGAAACAGCAGACGCCAGTCTCAGCCAAGGCCCAATGTCAGGCTGCAGTAGTCCCCGGGGGGTGCAGAAGGCCACCTCCAGAACTACCAGCTCAACTAAGAAAGCTTTTGTACAAGCAACTGAAAGAGTAAAACTAGCAGAAGATAATAACAGCCTTGGCACCAAGAAGGGTCTGGGAAAGTCCACCACAGTATCTGAACCGGCAAAACCCTCTCAGCTCCCAGGGAAGAGCCCTTCGTACTTTAGTCTGTATAGTGAGACTTTGTTGTCCAAATCTTCTGAGGGGCCAACCACAAAGAGGCCTCAGAGCTGTCCAGTGAAAGGCCAGTGGGTTTCCGAGGCTAGCTGGAAAGGAACGGGAGCATCCAAGGCAGAAGATAAATCTCAAGTGATCTCTCTGGACACAAGCAACCTTAATAAGGGCCCAGCTCTACACACTGGTCCAATCAGTTTTTCTTCTGTCTCGCAGCACAACCACCCCATCATGGCTACTGTAGCGCCATTCCATTATCGGTAAGTGTAAGTGTAAAGTGACAGGGACCATGAGAATGGCTGTCAGGACAGAAGGATCTGGGCATCTTTAGTCTTTGGAAAAGTAGACAGACAGAGAGAGATGACAGCACTCTTCAAACTATCACAGGACAAATAAAATAGAAAATAAATGGAATTGCCATACATTAAATATCTCTACATGTAAAAAACCTGGCTAAAAGATTCCAAAAGTTCTGTCTTTTGCGTAAATCTGTAACAGGACTTTGGCCAACGTGTAGATGCTTTCAGGGTCACACTAAGGGTTAGGTATGTTGAACTCTATGCTGGAGTTTCATGATGCATCAGTTGCCTATCTTTTTTGCATATTCCAAGTCCAGCACCACTTCAGTTAGCTCAAAGATTTCAGTACAGCTGTCACATCATGCAAATGGACAAGAATCTCAGTGCCTTGACTCTATAAGAAGCTGTGTGAAGTTCCTGTATGCAGGCTAGACGAGGGATTGAACCACACAGAATCATCCATATATTTTTTCCAGGCAGCTCTACAGACATAAGAGAGATTGGCTGACTTATTGTGCTTTCTTTGCTACCAGGCGACAGGGCGAGAACGAGAGGAGCAACCTCTCTAAAGAGGAGCACCATGCATCTGAAGGGCAGCAGACTAGCCCTGCTGAAGGGCCTGAAATCACCTTGAGATCCATGGGTAAGTAGAAGCACTCTTGTTTTAGAGGGAGCCAATGGATAGGTTCTATGGTCCATGTTTGTTTACATGGAAGGTGGCTCTGCTTTTCTGTGCTGAAAGTATGAATAGGCAATCACCTGTGAGACTTAACTAGACAACAAAATAGCAACTGACCTGTAAGAAAAAAGGTGCAATCCCACAACTTTTTCTACCAGCCATGATTATAAGATCACTCAACCGGCCTTGGTCTGTTTTAATTTACACATCACATGACTGTATTATTCTTTATGCTTACAGAATGATAACAGGGGAAAAATCTACACACAGAAAAGGTTTTATCAGTTGCTCCACACATCTGTTATTGTGTTGTGTAAAATTCCCTTCTTCATCTGTCTGCATCTGAAGGGGAATATAGGCAAGCACCTGGGCTGCAGTGGGCGAAGCTAAAATACCCAAGGGCATTCCGGTTTTTGGCAAAGGAGAAAGTTAGATTCCTTCAGTTATGCACGCAATGCTGGTTGTTATAACCGCAAGTTCTGATTTGCTTTTTGTTTGTTTTCTATTGTATTTTTTCTCCAAATATCAGTGCTTATACTCCTTTACTACCTGGTATCCTTTCTTTACTCTTGTCTTGTTTGAGGGCTGTGAATGAAAATGAGTAAGTTTTAAATCCTCCTCACTTCATTGGTGTGTCATGGGCCATCATAAGAATGCAGTCTGATTGTTTGCCTTGAATGGATTTGGCCGGTGACAGTTTTTTTGTTATTCTCCAGGATCCTTAACTTGGGATTCACTAATTTTTGATATCTGGAGACATGCATGTCTTGCTCAGCATAAAATGGGAATTAAACTGTAATAAATATTTCTTATATGTTTCTTGTAATGGAGGACATAATGTATACTGAAAGCTTAATTCTGTTAACTGAGATTTCCCTAATATTCTTGAAGGCTTTTACCTTCAAGATAGTTGTTGTGAGTTTCTCGGGCTGTTTGGCGATGTTCTGTGGCTGGCATCTTCAGAGTGCAAGGAGCTCAGGGAACTAGTCCTTGCGGATGGGTGGGAATCACTGAATGATTCAATGTTCAAAGATTCCCACCCAGACGCAAGCATCAGTGATCAGTTCACACAATAGAACAGCTAATGATGCCCATCAGCTACAGAGAAGGATTGCTGCCACCCCTGATTGCAGTGAAACTTCTTAATTGCTCCATCACAATGCAATGACTAACACCTCTTCTCCTGCATAGGACAAGTGTCCTCTTTCCCACAACTTTAAAACCACACAGTCTCACTCACTCTATAGCCCAGAGCACAGAGGCAACTCCTAGTCCCCTGAGCAACTTACCCTCTGAAGATGCCGGCCACAGAGTCTGGTGAAATGTCAGGAAGAAAAACTTCCAGAACACGGGCAAACAGCCCCAAAACTCACAACAGCTATCAAATCCCAGCCATGAAAGCCTTTGAGAATACATTCAATTCCTTGAAAATTGTCTAGAAACCCGCTGGTAATGGTTTTCTTATGCTGGCTGATAGAGATGGGCACGACTCAAAAAAATGGTGTTTCGTTTATCGTTTGGTTGTTTAGGGGTCCGTTTCAGTTCGTTTTCATTTTCGTGACTTTTTTGCAAAAAAATTTGTTTTCGTTTTGTTAGATAATGAAACAAAAAAACAAAAACAAAAATGAAAAATTGCTGTTTTGTTAGCATTCTTTTTAGTTCAATGCATCTGCTGCAACGAAAACGAAAAACATGGCAAATTTGGTCATTTCATTTTCATTTTCGTTTTGCTCATTTCGTGCCCATCTCTACTGACTGATTTTTTAAAATGACCAAAAATCCTCTTTAAACTCATCCCTCAAAGATGGTGAGAGAAAAAACTCTGAAATTGAGTTTTTTTAATCTTAGACATGCTTACAAGATAGTAGGTTCTGTTAAACACAGTGGTATTTACTTTTGAGTTAACATATGTAAAATAGCATTCTAGGTAATCCATTTTTTGTAAATTGGTAAATTGAGATATGGGATGCTAAAGATGCAACAGTCTCATCATATAGGTGAGTGCAAAATATTTTCTAAACTGTTAAAGTTTTTTTAAGGGGGCTACAAGCATCCAGATTTTAGGATAATCCAAAGCCAAGGTTACATTCTTAACTTATATATGGAGCTGAAATATGATTTCTTGTAGCTACAATGCTAAACAGTTATTTGGGAGGTAGTCTCACTGACTAATTGGGATTGAGAGGAGAATGTTAAAAGTAGCAGGTGGGGAGCCTGGGTTGTTTGCCAAGAGCAGTTTCTCACAACTTGGTGGCCTCCAGATAAGCGTGGACATTCTGCAGTTCCCAGAATCCCCCAATTTGCATTTTGGGAGTTTTTCTTATGGTTCAAATACATTGACAATGGGATGGTCAGATTTATACTCTCGTCAGACTGAATCTGGCCAGAGTATTCCCCAATCCCCACTAATCCGCATCTCCTCCCCTCCATCGTTGGGGTGGTGGTGCTGGTTTCCTTGATGCTCTAGCATAGCTTTCTTTGAGCCCTGGCACCAGGTCTGTTTTTTTGTAAAGTCATTGATTTATATTGTATTCCTAATGACCACATCTCAGCCTTTCTTTTGGATGCACACATATATCAATCAGCTAAAATTTCCCCATGCAAGAAAAAACAACAACAAAGAAACTGGACACTGACTTATCTATTATATTTTAAATGCAAAGTTGTTAATTATTTTATTGAGGGGTTCTTGTTTCCTTTTTACTTCACTCTCAGCCTTCACATACACAGCCTTCCTTGTCAGCATGAAAGGGAATTTTAGAAGCAACCTTCACTGTCACTGCCCTGTCATCAAGTTGTAATGCTCTGTATTGACAGGACTGATTGATCACGGGTTATTTCAAGCATCACACTTTATCTCTGACCTTATCCAACTATATTTAGCTAAAAAACTGAACAGCCTTTGGAAGTCTTGCCTGTGTTTCATGCCCGTGGATCAAATTTTCAACATAGTTGCCTCCCAATATATTAAGCTTTGGTCATCAAGTTTGTTTGTAACAGCAACCTGTAGTGCATCAAGTTTGAGTCATCAAGTTTGTTTGTAAAAACAGCTGAGTCATCATGCTTGTTTGTAATAACAACCTGTACTGCCGGGTTCAGATGGGTCCACATTCATTGGGCATGTTTGCAAGTCACCATGAATTATTATTTGATAAGTCAGAATGTGAATGAGCAGACCACTGTCGCTCACTGTCCAGTTATTCTTCCTTGTACCCTTATGCATGCTGGCATCTCCTGCATGTGCTTCAGCAGCCTTCTTCATTTAGTAGAAAAATTAATTCGAAAATTAAAATGAAGTGTTGTTGGAAGTCCAATTCCGATTTGGTTTTGTCAGAAGGAGGAATTAGCAGAGAATGAGGGATCTTGTAATCTATTTTATGGCAAAAGCACTATTTGTGATGGTTTTCAGGATCAGAAAAAGGATTCCTCCACCCAAGATCTGTTTATCAACTGGGGAGCACAGAAAGACAGCAATAAAATTAGCTCAGCATTGTCCACCACTGCTTTAAAAAGAGGCTCTGTCCTGATGCTGCATTAAATCATTCCACAACTACCTGCTGTTGAACTTTATTATATCATATCAAGCAAAACCAAAAGAATTAGAAGTTTTATATACACAGTTTTAAGTTAAGGCAGATAATCCTGCTAGAGCAGTTGTTTGCCCTTCAAATATTGCTTTCTTTTTATAAGTATAATGAGCCAGAACTCCCAGAATCCCTTAGGCAGACTGGCCAGTGGTGGCGGGGATGGTAGGAATCATGGATGATGAGAATATGAATATAATTTCTATGCTGTGACATGGGCACCCAGTAGGTAATTTAAAGAAGAAGTCTGAGTGATAGCATTCATAGGTCTCAGTTTTGCTGCCAGCTGGGCGGTATAAAAATTTAACAAGCAAACAAACCAGTTTAGTTAAATCTTTGGCATGAGTATGAGTTCTGAAAAGCCTGAGTGTAAATGCTAGTAGACTGCAGAGCTACAAAACCTCACTTTACTTTTAGCCATGTTGGTTATGGATTCTGGGAACTATGGTCTCATAAAGTGACTTGACTGAGCTCTTGGAAACAGGCTGTGACTATAAAGGTGAAACAGAGTGGACATCATTTCTAGAAATTGTAGTACAGCAGGCTGGGTTCAGTCCCCATTGGCTCTGCCTCTACATAAAACTTTCTCTCAATTCATCAGGTCTGGAGTGGAACAGTCTTAGCGAGTCACCGTCATGTGCAACAACATAACACCCATTAGGGCGTAAAATGCAAATCCTCTTTGGGCCTTGGAAAAGAAAGGAGTGCACGTGTGTGGTAACAGGATTATGGGATGGTTCTGGCAGCTTTGTGAAAAAAGAGCCCCTCGAGGGAAGGAATGGGTGGAGAGAAATTGATTCAGTCAGATTGGCTCAAGGTTTGAATTAATGCACAGATTGAGAAACTTGGTTTTCAAGACTACAGTGCCCCCAGCCCTCCAAACAGCATGAGCACTGAATTTATTTATTTATTCATTTATAATTATAATTTTATGTGGCTGTTTTGGGGGTGCAGGGGTGTCGCTCTCCCTGGAAGGGAAAATTGACTCCCATACCTCTAACAGAACACAAGGAGAATTTATGATCTGAGTTAAGGTTTATTTATTCTTCGGGTGTAGAAGGCTGGAGGATCTAGGGGTGTTGGGAAGATCCTGGGACCCACATGTGTCCTATGGACCACACTTTGCTCAACCATGGCATTGAAGGACTTCTTGTTTTGGTTAATCTCAAATTCTGGTAGCACCCTTTCAAAGGTGCTTGGGATGTTTGGAGGAAAAAATGGCCTTAAGTCATGGGCTTTATATTAATAAGAATATATTTACAGTAGTTCCTCTTTGTTGTACAATAGAAGGACAGTAATCTAGAAGTTAGAATCAGGAGCATGTTTCCCAAGCAACCCCTGCATTAGCCAGCACAATAATCAGTCAGACACTAAAGGTGTGTGTGTGTGTGTGTGTGTGTGTGTGTGTGTGTGTGTGTGTGTGTGTGTGTGTGTGTGTGTGTGTGTGTGTGTGTGTGTGTGTGTGTAAAGAAGCAAAAATTTAAAAATGTATTTATCTCCCAGCCCATGCGGTTGAGATATCCCCATGATATCCCATGCTGGCAATGCTTAGAAAGCATCCATGCTTTCGGGAAAGGACAAGAACACACACACACACACACACACACACACACACACACACACACACACACAAGCTCAGTTCAGAGTAATCAAGAGTAATAAAGCTTGTTAATTAAGTGAAACAAGAGGAGGAGTTGGTTAATTGGCCTGTTTCACAGTTTAGTCTGGGAAAGACTTTGTGTGCAAGGTTGCTTAAAGTTTACATCAAAGAGGCAGGTGCTTCCCAGCCCTGGCTTTGATCAAGCTGTAGAAACAACTACAGTGAGATAAAACTGTACCTATTGTCTGATGGTAGTCCGGTTTCCTTGGATGTAGATAAATGATAGCAGCAGGGATAATACTTAGTGCTGAAACCTGAAGGTACAGCTGGGTTTTACTTTTCCTTATCATTTTCATCAGATATACAACTGGGGAGGCAATTGGCAGAGAAGATTTACTACTTGGGGAATTTTAAACTTAGCTGGCTATAGTTGCTTTATGGTACGCGATGTAAATTGGTTGGATAATACGGCCTAAATGCAATTGTGAGTCCCAACTGAAATAAATCCATTGAAACTTATACAGACATTAATTTGACAAGTTCCCATTGATTCAATGGATCTTATTGTCACAAACAATTGGTTTTAGTCTTATATGTCCAGCTTCATCAGATTCTTTTGCATCCCAGATGAAAACGGAGAGGTTTTTTTTTTTTAATCATTCAAGCAGACAAAGAATAAAAACAGGTATGAAATCATGCATCAGCCTGCAATGAGGTGTCAGAAAAAGCAAATGCTTTTTTTGTGTGAAAATGATTTTTTGTGTGGGCAATCTGTAATATCTGAAGAGCAGGGCATACTCTTCCATTAACAACAACAACAACAACAACAACAACAACAACAACAACAACTTATTTATATGCCACCTTTCTCCCCAAAGGGGCCCAAGGCGGCTTACAACAATAATTTAATATAGTATATTAAAACAGCTCATACATGAAATATTAAAAATAGCAATAAACAGTGTTTAAAACAATCATGAAGAACATAAAAACAATACTAGAGCAGCAGCAGCAGAGTTTAAAAAGCCCCCAGCTGATAAAAACTGAATATCAAGATGTTATACATAAAAATTAGTAAAAGGCTGGAGGCTCAGAAGGCTTGACTGAATAAATAGGTCTTAAGGCCTTGCTTAAATGTTTCCAGGGAGGAGGCAGTTCTTAGCTTAAAGGGGAGGGAATTACATAATACTGGTGCCACTACTGAGAAGGCCCCATTTTTTGCTGCCACCCCATGGACCTCCCTGGGTGGTGGCACTCATAGAAAGGCCTTCTCCGATGACCTAAGGCAGGGATGGCGAACCTATGGCACGCATGCCAAAGGTGGCACAGAAAGAGCTTTTGCCTGGCACGTGACATGCTCCTTGCCCCCCCACTTCCCCCTCCCCTGTATCAGCCATGAGGAATTTGTGGAGGGGGAAGTGGGGGCGGAGCATGTCGGGTGCCAGGCCAACCCTACCATCGCCATTGCCATCACCGCCCTTGCCGCCGCTGCCTGCCACCCCTGACCCCACCTCCGCCAAACCCGCCGCCAAGACCAACCCCATCCCTGCCCCTCCCGCCATTGCCGCCGCCACTAACCCTGACCCTGTCGCCCTTGCTGCCCTCGACCTCGCCCCACCCCTGACCCCCCGCTGCCGCTGATCCCAACCCCCCACCGCCCTATCCCCATCGCCATCACCCTTGCTGCCCCTGCCGCCGCTGCCCTGACCCCGCCTCCGCCGCCATTACTGCTGCCATCCCTGCCCCTCCCACCGACGACGACGATGACCCTGATCCCGCCCCATCCATCACCCTTGCTGCCTTCGCCCCCTCCCCCCCGCTGCCATCGATCTTGACCACCGCTGCCGCCACCACCGCCGAGTTTGGGCACTCAGTGGCAAAAAGGTTCGCCATCCCTGACCTAGGGGAATGGACTGGATTATATCGAAATAGGCGGTTTGGCAGAATTCCTGGTCCCGAGCTGTACAGGGCTTTAAAGGTCATAATCAGCACCTTGAATTGGGCCCAGAAACGAATCAGCATCCAATGCAGTCACTGGAGAAGCGGCCCAACAGAGTCAAACCGCCTAGCTCCAGTAACTACACAGGCTGTGGCATTCTGTACCAATTATAGTTTCCAAACCGTCTTCAGGGTCATCCCCACACACAGTGTGTTGCAATAGCTTTGATGTCACTGTGGCATGTATCACCGTGGCCAGGTCTTCAAGTACGGCCGCAACTGGCACACCAGCCAAAGCTGAGCAAAGGCCCCTCTGGCCACAGCCACTACCTGAGATCCAGGGGCATCTCTGAATCCAGGCGGACCCCCAAGCTATGGACCTGCTCCTTCAGAGGGAGTGAGTACAACTCCATTTAGAGCAGGATGATATTCCAGCACCTGCATCGAAGCTTTCCAAACCAGGAAAACCTCTGACTTGTCTGGATTTAATTTCAGCTTGTTAGCCCTCATCCAGATCCCCACCGACTCCAGACAGTGCTCCAGGACTTCAACCACCCCCTTGGAATCTGGGGAAAGGAGAGAGATAGCTGGGTGTCATCAGCATATTGATGGCACCCCACTCCAAATCCCTGGATGACCTTTCTCAGTGGTTTGATGTATATGTTAAATAGCATGAGAGACAGAATAGAACCCTGTGGCACCCTGCATTTCAAGGGCCGGGGTGCCGAACAGGCACCCCCAGCACCACCATCTGGGAACAATCCTCCAAGTAGGAGTGGAACCATTGCAAGAGAGTGCCTCCAGTTCCCAGCTTGGCCAATCAGCCCAGAAGGACACCATGTTCAATGGGGTTGAAAGCCGCTGAGAGGTCCAGCAGGACCAAGAGGGATGCACTCCCACTGTCTAGTCCCTGGTGTAGATCATCCACCAAGGTGATCAAGACGGTTTCTGTCCCATAGCCTGGCCTGAATCCTGATTGAAAAGGATCTAGATAATCAACTTCATCCCAAACCCTCTGGGGTTGAGATGCCACTACCCTCTCAATCAGCTTGCCCAAAAACTGGATATTAGAGACTGGCTGGTAATTATCTAGTACAGTGGAATCCAAGGAGGGTTTTTTCAGGAGGGATCGAATCACCGCCTGAAACCCCCTCCGTCAATGAAGAGTTAATCATCCTCTCTGTCCACTCAGCCAGTCCCTCCCGGGAAGCTCTAATAAGCCAGGCTGGGCAAGGGTCAAGCTGGCCAGTGGACGGACTCACACTCCAAAGAAGCCTGTCCACATCCTCAGGCTGTACAAGTAGAGTGAAGTAGCCTTTTGGGGCAGCAGATTAGAGATGACATGAAAAGGGATGCACATTTTAGTTCCTTGCTTGATTATTATTTTAAGGGAAATGATTTATTAGTGTTAACATTGTCCTTGTTGTTGTATTTTTACTGCCTGAGGGGAAGGAGAAGTGCTCACGTGTTGCCTTGGGTCCTTTTCCAAGGAGAAAGGCCAGGTAAAAATACTCTAAAGTAAATAAATAAATAAATAAATAAATAAATAAATAAATAAATAAATAAATGCTGATGGTATTATGTGTCTTGACACACGGGTGGGGATGTGCCATTTGCTGTTTCACCTCAAGGATGTGGGCAATCCTTGTTGAAGAAGTCTGCCCTTAATGAATCTTAGCAAACTTGGGGAAACTGCCTTTTGGACTACAACTCCCATAAACCATCAGCTAGCATGCCCACACATATAGTTCAAGCAGTAACATTAATAAGTTGTGTATCCTAGATGAGCAACTAAATAGGGGACAAAATGGTAAATAAATTTTCTTGTTGCATCTGTGCCATGCAAAGAAAGTACCAAGAGAGGGAGAAACCCTGCTACCCTTCTAAATAGGACCTGGTGTGTTATCAGTATCTGATTCATGGCCAGGGATGCCCTCTGGGGAGGGGAGAAAATGAGGCCCATACAGGGAAACAGCGGCACCCACCTGCCTTGCCAGGACCCAGCACTTCTTTTCCATTAGCGTTGCCACATTGAGTAGGGATGTGCAAGGAGGCAGATGGATTGTCAGGCGTGTATCCAGGGCTGCTTGAAACCTGACTGCTTTGACAGATGGGATGCCCCCAGAGTCTGCTCGGTACCTCCTGAGATGTCGGGTCATGTCATGACCAATGCACCAGAGGGTAAAGGGGAAGGAGGAGGGCGAAGTCATTATTGGGGGCATTGGGAATGGGTGGGGGAAGGCTGAGCTATGCCTGATAGCATGAAATGCACTAGAGGTGAAAGAGAGGGCAGATGGTGGCTTCCACAACCAATTGTTTAGTGGTGCTCACGTAGAAAGTACGAGCGCCTTCTAGACCCTCTGTGATGTACAGCCTAGGGAGAGGGATAGCTTTTTAAGAGCTAGAGGGATAGAGTGACTCTACCTAGATCAAGAGGCTATGGCATTGTTTACTATCCATCATTTCCCAAGGTTGAGGAAATGCAACTGCATTTCCTCCTTGCTCGCCTGCTTGTTCTCTGCTTCTTTCTCACACAAGTCCTAAGGGCAGGAAATTATTATAATTATTATTTTATGCTGGGTGAGCAGCGTTTTAAGCATATTGCTGTGGGTTTGAGTGCTTTTTTTAAAATTGGGTGTGTAGTGTTTTATGCTTGATTATAAATCTGCCTTGAGTATAAACGGCAGAAATAAATATGTAATTGATAAAATGAAGGGTAGAGAGACAAATGAGATGAAGGTAGATTACATGAAAGAAGGGAAAAAAGACTACAGGAGTGTTTATCCATTGTGTAGTTACAACACTTTGATGCCACTTGGCTGTACTATGGCTGTATCTAGTGGAATCCTGATATCTGTAAGTGGAGGAAGTATTCATATTTCACTGCTAGAGACTCACAGGCCTTCCCCTGAACTGCAGCACAGAACACCAAATGCGACACTAAACTAGAAATCCAGGTATTGCATCAGATTGAGTCATCACTATTACATTTGGTATCAAGCCACTCTCTGTGTTGTAGATGGTCTTTAAGGTTGGAAATGGGGGCTATGGAAAAAAAAAGAATCCACTGAATAGGACTGACAGCATCTGGAGAGAGGGGAAATTGTATCTGACTGGTGGGAAGAAGGTGGAGACAAGGGTGTGGGGGAGGTAGAAATGGCAAAAGGCAAACACGGCATTTTTCAACAGCACCCCAAGGCAACTGTCCAAGTCTCTTTGTGGTCATGCCCAAGTCCACCTTTATGGACACCTGACTGCCAGGACAGTTACCTACAGAGCCACACGATTGCCAGGGCAGCTGTCCAGAGCATTTTGGAGGCCGCTGCTGCCCTCACCTGTTGATGTATATTATTGGAAATAAGTAGGAGGTTTCCTGTTTTCATCCTGCCCCTCATGGCACTGAAGCAGGAGTGACCCCTGGGAATGCAGAGAGGAGGGGGAGGAGGCTTGTTTGGCCTTTTCCTTCCTCTGTGATCCTGCTGCTGTATCCCTGGAGTTTTTCACAGAATCCTTAGACGCTTGCACAGGGAAGAAGAAGAAGAAGAAGAAGAAGAAGAAGAAGAAGAAGAAGAAGAAGAAGAAGAAGAAGAAGAAGAAGAAGAAGAAGAAGAAGAAGCTTGAACAGAATTGATAAAATCATTCCTTAAATATCTCACTTATCTAAGACCCTATTAGGATCGCTCTTATTTGGTTTGGACTTGATAGCACACAACAACAACAATGTATATCAGCAGAGGGGATTTTTCAGTTATTATAATCGGAAGATCTATTATTGATTGGCCCACGATCTATTTTAACAACATCCCTGATGGGAAACATTTAGTTTTAGATCAGAATACCCCAAATCCCATGTCACCTGAGGGATTCTGGGAGTTTTAGTGCAAAAGACAAACACTTCTGATTTCTGGGCATACCAGTCTTCGTACTTGGTGCTGGAGCTTCTGCCATGCATTGATAACAGGCATTATACAGTAATTGATAAAACTCTACAAGTTCTAGAAAGAATTGTTCTTAGCCAGCTCATGGATGTAATCGACAGCCTTAATCGACAGCCAACTTGGAAGAATTGTGCAGCAAAAACCCCTGATTTAAGAGCCTCTTGGCGTAGTGGTTAAATACCTGTACTGCAGGTAAAACTGTGTTCACGATCTGTGGGTCGATCCCTGGCGGCAGGCTCATGGTTGACTCAGGCTTCCATCCTTCTGAGGTCGGTAAAATGAGTACCCAGCTTGTTGGGGGGGAGAGCAGCAATGTGTAGCCTGCATACTGTAATTAAAAACTGTAAACCGCCCAGAGACTACTTGAAGTGGTATGGGGCAGTATATAAGCAGAACACTTTGCTTTTTAATGCAACACACTGAGGATAGCTTTGAAGCAAAGGACGCACAATGATTTGTATCAGTTTCAGCTCCACTGTTTTTTAGATCAACTAAATAATGTGCATGTTCACTCTTGAAAATTCTTACTTTGATATTAAGTTGGAAACTTGCTTCTGGAAACTATGTTTCTGATTTTTAAATCATTTACAAAAGATCTTAGAAGGTTTTAAGTTTCCTTTGGACTGCATACCCACTCCACCCTTTTCCAGTAGGTATTCTTTTGACTGCTTCGCGGCTGATAACAACATGGTCCTCTGTGAGGGTTCGGCTTGAGCCGTTAACGGATCAGCAGAATGAAGGTCTCGAGTCTCTTCATAAGGGTTCAAACAAAACATTCATTTATTCATACCATAGGCAGGCATATTTTCTTGAACAACGTTTCTAATTGTCTCAAAATTAGCAAACGATGAACAGTGTAACAATCCCTCAGGGACAAATGGGTTTAAGGCATCTCCCTCCTCAAGAAAAGGGTTGGTATTCACTTGGGCTCCTGACGACCCTTCGGAATGAGGGGCCCATGACATGGAGTCCCGCAGCAATGGTGCTTGACAGCGTTGTGGCGGGTCTCCCACCCCCATCCAGGTATCCATGTCGAAATTGCCCTGCCACCTCGAGCTATGGATACTGTCCCAGTTCCTCGGGTTTGACCCGGTCTTGTTTCAGGTGGGTCAGGTAAAGGGAGGTTGGCCCCGGCTATAACCCCTCTCACAGTTTGGGTTGCCTGGTCTCTCTGACGGTTTGTTATTCCCAAATCTGTTTGGGTCTTCTCATCTCTCCCTCTCCTCTCTGTCTAACAGTCCACCGTCCGTTGCCTTTCTCCAGCGATCTCCCCCTCTTTGCATCTTCATTCCCATTCGTCCACCCCTACATCAATAATCCAATAGCTGTCTGCTATTGGCTCATCCCGCACTATCTTAACCCTCCCTCTGTCATCCTTCTCTTCTTGCTTGGGCATCTCCACCCATTCTATTAGATCTTGTTCACTCTGTCTCTCCATCTCCTTCTTCTGGGTCCAGCTCTTCATCCCTGCACTCGCAGACGGTGAACCCTCTCTTTTCTCACACCCTGTGTTCTGCCAGTGGGCAGCTAATGCGGATCAAAAATGGTGGGGCAAGGTGGCCAGTGAAAGGAACCCATCATCAATAGCACGGGGGGGGGGGAGAGACTAACAACATTCTGGTCTTGTTTCCACTGCCCCTTTGCATTGACCCCATAGCACAACTCCTTTAGATATAACATCTAACCAAAGATTTGTTTCTTATGTTTGGTAGGCTTTCACACTATCATCCTTTATTATATGCTGGTAACAGGAGGAGATGATATAGACCGCTACCACGCTTTAGATTTGAAACACCTTTTCCTTAAAGACAAATTGCCTTAAAAATCACTGTCCGCTTTTCAAATCACTTTTTCTGAAGAGCCCCCTTGGCCACACCCATTTTTGACCACTGTGTCGGTTTTTCTTGCGATAACCACTGGGGGTGGTGTTTTTTAAAATCGGTTCCTGCACCCCCTTTAAATGCGATTTGGTTGTATTTGCAGACATACTATGCCGCCTTTTTTCAATTTCCCTCATTTCTGCGGTTTCCCTGTCATAGTTTAAAGCGGTTCAGCCAAGTGTGAATGGGGAAGCCGATTGCTAAGCAACTGCTGAAGTGCGGACTGCCAAACTGCGGTAGCAACCACGTGACCATGGGAGGATATAAGGCGTTGCAAAATAAAAAGTGGCTGCTCAAGGAAGTGCAGTAGTGGCCATAGTCACGACCACCGTTTCCAGCCATCATATGGGAGGGATGACAATGCCCTACTTGCTCTAAGACATCAGCCCTCGGTGCTACCTGCTGAATTTCTCCAGTGCAGATGGGTTGTAATTTTGTTTCCATTTGCTCTTGCAGAATCCTTTTATATTTGGGATGGAAAGAACTCCTCTTTGTGGACAAAGCAAAACTGACAGGTTTTCCCATTCCTACATTTTATGAATATATGGCAGACCTTTAGGGTGGAAGGTTGGAATGCTTTCCAGCAGCAGTGCAGTCCCATCCACAGAGCCAGCCCTGTGGGATCAGAACAGACCTTGGGCCTGCCCTTGCTTTCCCACTCTCTGGAAGACATCTGATCCCTGTGAGCGTTTTGGGGCCAGCCTGAGCCAGCTGTGCTCAGCTAGGACCTGCCTGGGAGAAGAGAAATTTGAGGTCACTGCCACATCTTTCCTATAGCCTTTCTGCAAGTTCCTGCTGTTTAATTTGTTGCGGCTGGAAATTCTAGCACTTGGCTGGGAAATAGCCTCTGCTTGGCTCTGTGGATGAAATATGATCTGGCATGACCAGGCCAGAAGGATGGGTGAGTGGAGATCTGGCATGGGAACTGGGTCCAACAGAATGAGGCTTCAGGTCCTTAGGGGATGAGGGAGAAAGGCCATGTAGATGTTGCCTTCCCGTCCCATCTATGTTTGGGCAGACTTTGAACCAAGATGGGAAAGGCTCATCTTGATTATCTTCTTCTGGTCAGTAGAAAAAGATAACTATGGCTCCCTGGTGATGGGGTGGCCTCATTCTTAAGCATTTAAGACCTCTAAAACTCCTTCAACAGCTTTCCTCAAAGGGGATGTCTATGAACAAAGTGGCGTTACTGCTACCTTGTTTATCCAAGAAGTCATCTTTCAGATATTGTGCCAGAGTCCACCACACTCTTCTCCAAACACTTCTGATGTTACCCATAAGACCATGTAAGGTCGATATGGAAGGAGGAACTGTGGGGATGTTAGATAAATAGGGATAGAGAGAGGGAGGGAGACAGTGCAAGTGATATCCTTTGTCCATTTTTCCCGTGAATTATTCTGTGTATGCATGCCTAAGAGTTACATAAATGTAGCTGTGAATGATATCTTGAGGATGGAAGAGCAAGAGTCTGGGCCACATGGAAGCCTCATGGGTTCTGCTGTCATAAGCTTTTGTAGGCTAGACTAGGGATGGATGCCTTCATCTCTTGCACAAAAATGCAAGGCAATTACTCTTGGAACTTTAATGTGTAATCTGAAAGTTGAGTCATGGCAACTGGACTTCTTTTTCTTGAGAGATAGATAAACTCACCTGGATGACTGAGAATCTCCACAGACATAGTTTAATGTGTAATATTCAGAAGAATCATATCAGACATACACTGTAGATTCTCTTTTTGGATTTATTTATTTATTTTAGAGATGGGCACAAAATGAACTTTTAGTTCGTTTCATTATTCGTTATTCATTTTGTTACCTAACGAAACGAATAATGAACCACAGAATTAATTTAGAACGAACCAAACCGAGCTGAAAAAATTGGTTCGATTCGGTTTGTTTCATTAATGGTGGCAATGTCTCCTACATGGTGCTGGTCTTCTGTCTTCCTAGCTGCAGGGAAAAGCCCACCGTCCTGCGCTACAGGTAAATAAATAAATAAATAAATAAATAAATAAATAAATAATGAAAGCACCGACCCGGCCCCAGGGGTGGCTGGGTCAGCACCCTAAAATAAAGAAAAAAATAAATAAATAAAAAAGAAGTACTGACTGGGCCACAGGCGAGAAGAGGGGTCTCTTTAGTCATTGTTCCCCATGCACGATCATCGGCCGCTGGGAACAATGTCTAAAGAGACCCCTCTTCTCTCCTCCGCATAAGAGGGGTCTCTTTAAACGGATCTTCCCCGCAGCTGATGACAGTGCCAAGCGCCTGCTCAGCGCTGTCATCAGCCATGGGGAACAATGTCTAAAGAGACCCCTCTTCTCACCTCCCCATGTGGAGGCGGGAAGAAGGGTCTCTTTAAATGGATCTTCCCCACGGCTGATGACAGCACCACATGCGGAGGCGGGAAGAGGGATCTCTTTAGACATTTTTCCCTGCGCCCAATGATAGCGCCGAGCGGCCACTTGAAGAAAAATAAAACCAGCGATGACCAGCACTTAAAGAAAAAAAAAACCCAATGCGCTGGCCCCAAGCCAGCGCCTCTCAGCTGAGAGGTGCTTGCTTGGGTCCAGAGCCTCAATAAGCCGCTGCTGGGGACTTTTAAACCCCACAAAAAACAAAAGCAAAAATTATTTTTAAAAAGGAGCGCCAACCGGCCCCAGGGGCAGGTCACCACCTGAAGGGAAAACCAACGAATAACAAATCAAAACAAATAATGAAATGAATATTTTTAAAAAAATCCATTAAAAATGAAATGAACCAAACTGACCCTTAAAACAAACTGACCCTTAAAACGAACTGAACCAAAACGAATTTCCATTTTTTCAGTTCATGCCCATCTATTATTTATTTATTTATTTATTTATTTATTTATTTATTTATTTATTTATTTATTTAGTATTCATTTATTTGCTGTCTGATTAGTGCATTCACACTACTCTGTTTATTTTATTGTATTTTTCAGCTACATTTCCCAGAGCAGTGGGAGCTTAGGGGTATGGGCACTTGACCCAGAGAGTCCTGCCTTTTTTTGGACAGAGTCACTGGATACTTTTAGTGTTTTGTGGTCAAGGCAAGGCACTTGACCACTGTTTTTCTTTGATAAAACCAGACCTGTCTGGCATTATTGATGAGATTAACCTCCTGTCATCCATATCCCAACCACAGGAGCACAGAATCCCTAACCTGGAGTGGACCCTGATTTCACCCAGTGAACCCCATTTTATTACGATTTGTTTATGTGGCACAAGAGATCCAGTACAGTTAAATGCCTGTACTGCAGCTAAAACTGTGCTCACGACCTGGGTTCGAACTCAGGTAGCCTGCTGATGGTTGACTCAGCTTTCCATCCTTCCAAGGTCGGTAAAATGAGTACCCAGCTTGCTGGGGTGGGGGTGGGGAATGTGTAGCCTGCATACTGTAATTAAAAATGTAAACCTCCCAGAGACTACTTGAAGTGGTATGGGGTGGTATAAAAGCAGAATGCTTTGCTTTTTTGCTTTTCTCTGGCTGATTCTGAGCTTCCTTTCTTTCAACACTTTTGACCAGAACGAGCACCATACTTTCTAAATGGGAACGTTTCTGGGAAAACAACCCCTACCTTGGTGGGGAGAATGGGCAGTGTATATAGTAAGCAGTTCACCAGTCTCTTGGGAGAAGGCCAAGCCCTTTGGCCAGGCCACATCCCATCAGGAGGCTGGAACTGAAATTAACCCCCAGCTACACATGGCAGGAGGAATACAGAGGCATTGTTTCTTTCCTCTAATTGTTTAATTGCTCAATTATCTTTGCTCAAAGACTGTGCAGCTCCCTGTTTTCCCTCTGCCTTTTCACTCTCTTTCCCTGGTTCTGAAATGCTGGGAGAGCCCATTTTAAAAAAATTAGATGTTTCAAAATGATCCTGGAGATTGTATTAAAAACGAGGAAAATACAGCCATCCAAGCTCTGTTGTAGATGCACTCTGACATCCAGAGATCTTATATCCACAGGGGAGTTATTTGGCAAAGATAATTAGGAAACAACATTTCTGCACTTAATAGAAGCTGCTGCAGGGTGTTTCCTGTCTGTGCAAATGTTTTACCTGCACCCCCCACCAGGCCGTGGTTGAATCCACATTTACAAAGTCAATTTTCAATGAACCATTAGCCTCTATTTTCTGTCTCCATTGTAGCTGTGTATTTGTAGGCTACACGCAGCTCCTGAGATGCTCGGAGGTTTGGGGAGGCAGGGAGGAAGGAAGAGGGGAAATCGAGTTATGTTTTTCCTTATAGGGGTGATTAAGTGGGGAGGGGGGATTCTCCTTGCAAATTGATTCTGTAAATACACCAGACTTCTCTGTTTCTATCTATCTATCTATCTATCTATCTATCTATCTATCTATCTATCTATCTATCTATCTATCTATCTAAATATATGAATTGAATGATGCTGGGATGGCTGTTGCCAAGGTAGCAAAAGAGATGGCTCTTGAGAAGAAAATGGTGGGATGCTCTAGGGATGTGCAAAGAATATCAAAACAGTAAGCGAGACAGAAGGGAAATGTTTCTCCATGGATCATTTTAAACTTTACCAGACCTGACGTCAAATGCTCAGTTCTGTTCCCCTGTGTGATACAGATTTAGGATACACTTCTTGCTGTTATTATTCTGTGGATTAGCACGTGTAAGCAAGCAAACGCCTTAAGTATGCCTGAAGTCTCTTGGGATTGGTATGATTTTTCTGGTGTGCTGTCATGTAATCTACAATGTATTTTGTATGGTGGTGGTGGTGGTGGTGAATGAAGATTCTACAGCAACAACCTTGTGCTCCTTGCTATTAAAATTCGTACTGGTAACTAGGAACATGAATCTTGCAGCCTCTTGCTCTTGGAGGGAAGGGGGTGGGAGGAATAATTCTTTTCTCCTCACAGTCAGAGTTCTTTGTGTGAGATTTCTTTTTTCTTGGATGTTTTCTTGTTTTTCCTGGAAGAAAAGCTAAAACTCGATAGGATTATTAGAATGGCTTTGCAAAATATCATCATTCCTGTGCAGAATTCACTGTGAAACGGCATGAGACTGCAGAATTTGGCAGTCACTTGCACAGAATAATGGTCAGAGAAGGGGAGGGAGGGGACCATGAACTGAGACTCCAGTCTTATATTTGTGGGAAGCTGGGAAACCTCATTGATTAAGTGGTAGCTCAAAGCACAGAGTCTCGACATGATGAGACCCACAGAATCACCAAGAAGGAGAAATGCTGAACGTACTCATCACATCCTTACTTGCAAGCCAGGAGAGAATATCTAGCCAGAATGGCTGGCTTTCATGTTGTTATGTGCCATCTAGAGATGGGCACGAAATGAACTTTTTTTGATTCCGTTATTCGTTATTCATTTTGTTAGGTAACGAAATGAATAACAAGCCCCAGAATAATTTAAGAACGAGACAAACCAAACTGAAACTGGCGATGACAGCCCAGCTGTCATCACCCGTGGGGAGGACTGTCTAGAGAGAGCCCCATTCTCACTTCCGCACGCGGAAGCAGGACCAGGGCTCCCTCTCCAGCGATCTCCGCCGCAGGTAGAGGGCTGTCGGGAGAGGGCCGCTGTCTCACCTCCGCATGAGGAGGCGAGATTGCGGCTCTCGCTGCCACCGCTGCTGAACTGATTCGGGTTTGAACAATTTTTTTAAAAAATTCATTTGAACCCGAACCCGAACTGAACCAAGGGTGGACAAGAACCAGACGAACCTGAACCATGGGTTTTCTGGTTCGTGCCCATCTCTAGTGCCATCACGTAGCTTCTGACTTATTGTTACATGATGAATGAGTGACGCCCAGAATGTCCTGTCCTTAACACCCCTGCTCAGGTCCTGGAAACTCAAGCCTATGGTTTCCTTTAGACAGGTAATCCATCTCACATTTTATTTTATTTTCCCTCCCATCCTTTCAGGCATTATTGTCTTTCCCAGAGAATCCTGTCTTCTCAAGATGTGCCCAAAGTAGGACAGTTTAGGTAGCAGCTTAGATGGTAGGCTGGCTAGTTAAGGCTTTGGAATTATGAGACGCACCAATATGCTCTTTCATATACTGCACAAAATGTGGGGTTCCAGAATGTCATTTTTCATTCACAGTAGTTACAAAGGAAAGAGGAAACTACAGTAGCGGTTACTTCCTAAAGATTTCTGTACAGTTTTTAATTCACTTTAATTTTAATTGGCCACAATGGTAACGTAATCCAGGAGTTGTAATTCAAAAAACTATTTTTAAAGTCTCTGTACTAACACTAGTGAAGGATGTGCAGCCTTAGAAAATGATTTCCATGAAGAAGTAACATTTATATCATTGTTACAGATGTATTTATTTATTTTTTCTCTCTCTCTCTCTCTCTCTCTCTCTCTCTCTCTCTCTCTCTCACACACACACACACACACACACACACACACACACACACACACACACACACACACACACACACACACACACCTGGCCATATGGTCTCTCTGGGTGGCTTACAAGAAGAAAACAATGCAAAAACAAAATAAATACAACATAAAACCATAACATAATACAATTACTACACTACATATCAAACTGGGGGTTAGCAGATCTTCATTCAGTTTGCTGGCTGTGGTACAGCTGTCACTCATGTCAATGATTTTATGTGCAAACAACGCTTTAATGGATTTTTTTCTCCTTTTCTTAAAATAATAGCTAGACCTTTAGACACATAAACTCTTTCAGCAGAAATCCAATAGAAAAGTCTGGATACACACTGTAAGAAGTGTAAAAATTGTAAAAGGTTGTGGGGCAGAGCTTTATATCTTTCTGCAAAAGGCAGTAAAAGAAATACAGCAGCCATCCAGATAACATTGTCTGCTGGGTGACGTCAGTTGCCCAAGCCCTGCCTGAATAAAAAGGCCTCTTCCTTCTAGTGGGAAGATGGCAGGGAGGGAGGCAGCTTCACTTTGTTAGACTAGGGATTGCAGACACTGGTAGCAAACACCAAGAATGCCCATGGTTCACTGTTCTACAGCCTTTCCAGAAGCATCACATGATGTTCCCAAAGGGTCCATTAACAACATCTTCCTTTCTACTCATAGAGGACTGCAAGGGAGGGGTTTTATTCAAGTTCCATTTGAATGCAGAAGCTATATTGGAGGTAGGGGACTGGCTTTTTAAAACTCTCACAGTCCCTTGAATTGCTGCGCTGAATGGAGCTGATCCTAGGTATATTAAAGAGCATTGGGGCGGGCACAACTGATTTGTAGTAACCATGTGATTAAGGTTTTTTTTTAAGCAGTTGAACGTAGCATTCATTTTAAACCTCCTCCTGCTATGATCTTAGAAGATATGTTCCTCAGCTACAATAAAACACAAGATTTGTGGGAAGTTGGCATGGCGAATCATTACACAAGGCTTCTTGAAATCTTTGGAGGATAAGGCTATATGAAGCTTTTTGCAGGCTGTTCTGATTAGGACCCCATTTTCTGCTGGCAGTGCTTTCTGCAATACTGATCACTTGGAATCGGTGGCATCTGGTGACCATTACTGTTGGTGGGGTGGAAGTCACAATAGCTAATGGAGGCAGCGGTGGTGGGAAGGGGACGGCAGCTCAGCCAGTACACAAATGAATGTGTGTCCATATGCGCACAGACACATAGGTGCGATTTGTGACGGACCGGGTATTTCACAACCTGACTGCACTTTAAAAGTGTGTTGAAACTGTTTTTAATTTTGCTGCCACCATTTACTAAAACCTGTACTTGTTTCTATTATGAAGAATCAGGACTTGACACGAGTGTTGACCTTTAAACATAAATATGTAGTTTATTTAGTTTCACAATATATATAATAGCATGTTTTAATAACTTTCAGTTTGAAATGTTCTTAATATGTAACTTAAACAAGTCCCTAAACGTATCCTAGTCAGACCCTATCCAGTCCCTAACTCTAACAGTTACTGTTCCCTGTTGCCACCTAACACAGACTGAGCTCCTGATCTTTCTCCTCAGGTCTCAGTTCCCCCTCTGATTAACTCCCTGACAGTTCAACTGTCACTCTTTTTATAGGACGTAACCCCACCCACATTCTGGGATTTGTCTACCATTAGAATATTCATGAATCTCTTTCCAGGGGTTCCATCACAGACACAGAGTAGGTGTCAATGGGAAATTTTCACAATGGAGAGAGGTGAAAAGTGGTGTGCCCCAGGGCTCTGTCCTGGGACCGGTGCTTTTCAGTCTGTTCATAAATGACCTGGAGACAGGGATAAGCAGTGAGGTGGCCAAGTTTGCAGATGACACAAAACTTTTCCATGTGGTAAAAACCAGAGAAGATTGTGAAGAGCTCCAGAAGGATCTCTCCAAACTGGGGGAATGGGCTACGAAATGGCAAATGCGTTTTAATGTAGCCAAATGTATAGTAATGCATATTGGGGCAAAAAATCAAAACTTTATCAACTCATGGGCTCTGAGTTATCCGTGACAGACCAGGAAAGAGATCTTGGTGTGTTGGTGGACAGCTCCATGAAGGTGTCTACCCAATGTGTGGCAGCGGTGAAGAAGGCCAATTCCATGCTAGGGATTATCAAAAAGGGGATCGAAAATAAAACAGCCAACATTATAATGCCATTATACAAAACAATAGTAAGGCCGCACCTGGAGTATTGTGTACAATTCTGGTCACCGCATCTCAAGAAAGACATAGTGGAACTGGAAAAGGTGCAGAAGAGAGCGAATAAAATGATTACTGGGCTGGGACACCTCCCTTATGAGGAAAGGCTAAAACATTTGGGGCTCAGTAGTCTGGAAAAAAGGCGCTTGAGGGGGGATATGATTGAGACGTACAAAATAATGCAGGGCATGAGTAAAGTGGATAGAGGGAAGCTCTTTTCCCTCTCACAAAATACCAGAACTAGGGGACATGCACTCAAATTGAGGGCTGGGAGAGTAAGAACAGACAAAAGAAAATATTTTTTCACCCAGCGTGTTGTTAGTCTATGGAACTTCCTGCCACAGGATGTGGTGATGGCATCTGGCTTGGATGCCTTCAAAAGGGGATTGGACAGATTCCTGGAGGAAAAGTCCATCACAGGTTACAAACCATGATGGAGATGTGTAATCTCCAGGGTTAAAACCAGGGTACTTCAAGGGCCAGATGCAGGGGAGTGGTATCAGAAGACAGATATCTAGTCTCATGCGCTTCCAAAAGCATCTGGTGGGGCCACTGTGAGATACAGGAAGCTGGACTAGATGGGCCTTTGGCCTGATCCAGCATGGCTCTTCTTATGTTCTTATGTTCTTATGTTCTTATCCCCTTACATGTTTTCTCTTTCCCATACTAGACCTCAGGTGGGGAGCCGAAAAACAACAACCATTATCTGCAACTCAAAAAATGCTGACAGTCCCTCCTAGGCTTTGTGTCAAAGCCGAGTAGTTGCCATATTCACTCACAATCGCTCACACCTTTTCTTCTTTCCAATCAGTCACACCGTATTGCAAATTTGGACTTTCAGGAGAAGAAGCTCTTCTACCTCTGCTGTGGAGGCAAGCAGAAGTTTACTAGTTGAGAGAATTCTGAACCTGACATGGAGCAGTGCCCGTATGTCCTTCAGAAACCACCTCCCCTCCTGCCTGATATAGGAGCGTCTTTCAGAGATACTCTCCTTTTCCCATGACTCAGCTCATGGAGAAAAAAGAAATCTTGTTTATTTTGTTGAAAGAGTCCTCTTTTCTGTATACAAAGTCATGTTTGTATATAAGAAGGGGAGGAACCATACACATAGCAATCTTTTTGTTTGTGCTTTCTATCACCCTATTTCAACTGTAGGTATCTTCCATGCCATCAGGTTGTTTGTGAGTTATGGCAATCCTAACAGCTTTTCTCAGGGTGTATATATGTAAGGAGTGTTTTACCTGAGTCCCACCATGGCAGAAAGAAAATCCACACTTTTATTGAGTAATACATTTATATGTTTGTAGACATAAAAAATAGGAATATGCCAGGAACTCAGACATGAATGGATGAGGTGCCAGAAGACAGCACTTTCGAGACCTGTGGACTGAAAGAGAGTAAATTCTTAGTAACTGTTCTGAAAAGACTGTGACCACCTTGACTAGTTACCTTGGGGTATGTGCTTTATTGGTTGAGAATCACTGTTATACAATATGCTCTTCAGATAGCATCTGCATCCATGTTATTCTATATTTTGTTTTGTTTTAGAACCTCCCAAAGGCTGCAACTACTTGGCCAAATGCTGCAAGATTTGCTCCACTTATAAAAATGGATAATATTCAAACTATTTTTTAAAACCAACCACAAGATACAAATACTGATTCAAGTTGGTTCAGCCCTTTTCAATTTTTTTCTTTGCTGCTTCTACTTTTTCAAGCTGGAATGATTTGAACTGGTTTTCCCCTGTGTGCTTTACCTGTGACACATTCTTGTAAAAATGTGGGGAGAAGGGGAACATGTCTATAGGTAGTGTTTCATTGATGAAGCTAGTTGGTGGGATGATGTTCAGGAGCAGAGAAAATACCTCCACAAAATTATTTCTTCTCCCTAAACCATCCTCTGAATTTTTTAGTTTTTAAAAATTAATACAAGACTGGCGCTGGTCCACCCTATCTCTGGATTATTGTTATTTCCCATAAGCATTCACCAATCAGTTTCTCATCAGATTTACAGATATGGGAACATAGGAAGGAAGGCTCCACAGAGGTGGGACCAGAGGAAGGAAGGAAAGAAGGGGGGCTGTGGGCTGGAATTTGAATTGCATCACATCCAGTATGTACAGTGGACACCTGAAGCAATCTGTAGGCCCTGTGTAAGTACTAACTGCTATTTCAAATGTAATAAATGCTGCAAATCCTATTTCCAGTGTAATTGCACCCTCACTAGTCTAAACACACCAGTTGTGACATTGCTATATTCTCATTCAATATTCTATACTGAACATTTACAACCCAGCTCAGCACAGAGACTGAGGAACTAATGAAACTACACCAATTGATGGGATTTAGACCAACCCATTTGTGGACAAAGGATATTGATCAAGAATAAAACAATGGACATGTTTTGAATGGTTGTAGCGGGGAGCTAATGCCACTTACTAAATGGCTGCCATAGAGGGACTGGTCAGACATGAAATTTAAGCAGAAATACTATGCATCTCTCCATAATACAGAATATTTGCTCCCTCATGGGCACAAAAACCTCGACTAGTCAGTGGAGATCAGGGAATTGCCCAGAACCAGACTTGACTGAAAGGTATAAACTAAGATTGGATTTGAGCCACATTATAAAGCCCTATATTTGTTGCCACCTCGGTGGGGTATTCAGTGGTGTAGCAATAAGAACATCAAATGATTTTCTTGGAAGTTGAGGACAGGGAACAGGAAACCACATAGTCACTAATTTGCAAATGCAAGTTTAGAGTGAATCAGAGTATTCCTGATTAAGGACAGATTAGTGGTTTAAGGATCTGGCTGTAGAGCGAGGCTGGGAGTTTGGTTTTTTTACTGTGCCTTCCTGACAGCAGATGGACTCAGTGATCCATAGGGTCCAGTCCAGTTCTGCAATTCTTAGATCATCATCATCATCACTATAATTAAGATTATTTAACTGTGGGGAGTTTTTAATTAGACTGAAGTCTTGAATCTCGTCTTGAGAAACATAATTTTTAGATAAATGTTGTAAAACTTTTTCATATCTTCATCTGATATGTTTTGTTAATCTGAACATAAATCCTATGTGTTCTCTTGTGTTTGCAAGGATGGGTCATGGGACAATATAGACACAGCCCCTTGCTTGTTATGATCTGGACTAAAAAGTGAGTAGAGACTTCAAGGAGCAAGAGGACCAAATATAAAGGAAAGCTTTGCTTGGTCAGCCCTATGCAGTCCAGCATCTCATCTGATCCGCCACTGGTATGTCATCTGACCAGCAATGTTCTTCCATTTGGGCACCATCTGTCCCACCAAGCTGAGGGTATTATCTCATTTTGTCCAGTTTTGTCCTCTCTTCCAAATGTGCATACAGGAACAGGAGTTAAATATGTGCAGACCCCACTTAAAGGCAAGGCTGGGGACTGTTGTAAGACTGCAACAGAGTTTGGAAAGTAAGTTTTAATGCTGTGCTGAAATGCCACAGCCATCCATAATTGGCCCACGTTAGGATGATATTCTGTGATCCGTAGCATCATTCTACTACTGTTCAGTTATAGATAGCTTCAACATGCCACTATATTGATTCATTTGAATAGTAACTTCCCCAGTTCTATCATTAGCTGTAGCCAGCATAACTAATGGTAACAAATTAGAGGAGTCATAGTTCACCTACATCAGGAGGACCATGAAAGCAACAATCCCTAAATGAAGGTATCTCATTTAGAAAATACAAGAAAGCATTCTTTGCTGGAGAATCTGGAGGACAAGTGATTAGATGGACCAACGAATGGTCTCCCTCTATATCAGACATCTTTATATATTCACAAATGCTACTCAAAAACCTAAACGGCACCCATTGGTTCAAGGAGATCTGAATAATTTCAAGTTGGTAGAGCAGTTTTTCTGTGGCATGTGTCTTTTCTTTCTCACAATGATGGACCTGCAAGAATTTGACATTCCACAATGTGCACATATTTCCTAACTGAGCACACAGCATTAAACCGTGGTTTTAGTGTTGAGCATGTGGGCAGTGGTGATCCTCAGCCACATGAATGCCCCATCTTTTCTCCTTTCCTGGTTCAGCCATGAAGAAGAGACTGAAAGCTTTGCTTCTGCTTTTGAGCCACAGTGACTCATCATGAGGGTCCTTGAGGCAGGTGAAAGCCGCCTTTCTTACACTGACGTTCTGCTGGTAGAAGCCCCAACTAACATCAGGAACGACGGGGGCTGTACTGCAAAACATCTGGAGGACATCATGGGAGAGAAGACTGGCTAAACCTTTGCACACTAGCACTGGACATTTCATTTCCCCAAGGGAAATTTTTATTGGAGAATTCACAGAAAACTGACCAATACTACCATCATTCTATACTACTGCCACTATGCAGGGCTTTGAGATCTACTGCAGAGGCCCTTCTCATGGTCCCATCACCTTCAGAGGTTTTATATAGCGAGGGATCTAAAATGCCTTTTCTGAGGCTGCTCCCAGGCCCTGAAATTGCCTCCTCACTGCTGTCCTTCCAAAGAGCAGGCCAAAATATTTTTGTTTAGACAGGACTCTGACAATTAACAGTGTTTAACCACAAGCTTTTAGCTGATGTGATAGTGTTCTCCCCCCACCATCACTCACTCTTAGATAAACTATTATCAGTATCTTAATTAATGTATTTTATTTTAATTGCATTTTTATTAATATAATGAAAGTAATTATATATAATATTAATAATTTATGATATTTTAACTATGTTGCTTTTAAACTAGGTAGTAATATTGTTTGCCGCTCTAAGGTGTATAAATAAATAAAATGCTATTCTGAACAAAGGTTCTCAAAGTTCAGCTGCCTCCTGTGTACAGTTGTTATCTTACAGACAAGAACAACCCTGACAACTCCAATTACAACAAATAGACTGGAACAGAAGTCTCAACAAATGTATTGATTTTTGCAAGCCATGTGAAATTTTGGGAGATACAATGTCTCATGCTGTTGTTTGTTGAGCTGAGACGTATTCTTGTT
Source organism: Phrynocephalus forsythii (assembly GCA_029282475.1). Taxonomy (NCBI): domain Eukaryota; kingdom Metazoa; phylum Chordata; class Lepidosauria; order Squamata; family Agamidae; genus Phrynocephalus; species Phrynocephalus forsythii. The sequence goes on along the minus strand of JAPFRF010000005.1, from coordinate 87,691,065 downwards.
ATCAGGAGGGTCTCTCCATTCAGTGGAAATTAGATTTTCTTTCATACACAGATATTGGATTTTGTTGGGATTGGGAAGTTACCCCACACTACCTGAAGGATAGACATCATATTTTATTTTTGTTCCATTTTTTGGCTCTGGATGCTTGAGTAAGACACACCTGATTTAGCATACTAACACTCCTTTGTTTAGACATGGCCTTTTTTTACATTCTCTAATACTCTGACATGTTTCTTGTAGTCAGAAAATAAAACACACCCACAACTCACACAACCCAATTTCTTATTCTATAGCCTGAGGGTTAAACTATAATATCTGCACACAATCAAGACTTAGTTTATAATCCTGGCTTGTTAACCAATGATAGATCTGACTAAACAGATGCTTCCAACCTTGGACACAGTGGGGAAGTCCAGTTAGTTTAAAAGTGGAAGAAAGTGTTTCAGTGCCCCTTTTGGCAACACCAGAGGAGAACGAAGTCAGTAATCCAAAGCCTGACGGCTAAACTAGACAGTACAGCTAAAGCAGTATTAGTACCAGAGCTCCTTTAAGAGGTAAAAGACTGTTGATTTTAACAGAAACTTGCTTCAATCCACATTTTGCACATTAGCTTGCATTTGCTTTGTAATTCGTCATCAGGAGATCAGCATAGTTTAATTTGCACAGTTGATTTCTCAAGTGGTTAGCTTTGAAAGGTCTGCATGCACTGAGGGAAAACATAACAGGAAAATGTAAGAAGAGATAACATTAAAGCATTTCCTTTAACGTGATCTGATCCTGAGGCTCATTTTTCTAGCACTAAATGTGGTTAACAGTACATGTAGAATGGGGAACACAAACACACCCGAACTTCTTCAGCAAATGTTAATATCAAACCCATTATTCTTCCTTTATTTTTCCCTTTCTTTTAATTGCTTGCCATTGCAATTGAGTTTGGTTCCAACCAGCTTAATCCGAACTGTCACATGCATTTTTGCTTAATCAAGATTTCTTGGCCAATGATGGCTGCAATCTACATTTACAAAATACACTTACAAAACTTGATGGGATTTTTTTAGAGTAAAACCTCTCTTCTCTCTCTTGCCAGGACTCCCTGTTCCAGCTCCACTTCGATTAAAATCAAATGTTCTAAATGCTAAAATGTTTAATAAATTGATAATTAAATATTTTAAATATGAAAAATAGCCTATCTAGTTTAATGGGTTGTTATTTCAACCCTGCTTGATACCCTCATAATTTTGGGTTAACAGAGGCTATATTTTTTTAACTTCAAGGATGGAGGAGTCTGTTTATATAGGGGAAGAATGTGCTGTCTTATAAAATTCACACCTTACTCAAGAAGGGACCCTGGTTATTCCCGGCACTGCAAAGTTTCGGTTTCTTTGGGTCCCTGGGATTCATCCAGCAGTCTCTGTAGGCTCCGATTTCCTGCAGAAAATGGACTCTTGAGTCCATCTTTTGAAGCAATTTACTTTGTGCTCATTCTTCCCTCTTCACCAACCATGCCTTTTCCTGCAATGTCCTGTAATGCGATATATCCTGTCTGTTTCCACAGAATTCTTTTGGAGTTCACCAGATAAAGATAATTGTCCCTTCCTACCAGAAGGTTCATCTGTAACCCTCCCCATATGACTACAATCAAAGCCCACTTTCATTTATTTGTTTTTTTAAACTGTGGGTGAAGGAAGGTTAATCAGTGTTTTTTTTAAAAAAAAAATAACTACAAAGTCCACTTCTATGTATTTTTATTATTATTTTTTTAAAAAACAGTGGTTGAAGGACAAACATTCAGGCCAGCTCCAAGGAATAACTCGAGGTGATGGCTAGAAAGGTGGTTCAACTTATCTCCACTTTCTGGCCTTCATCCAGACATTGCGGTGGCCAGACTTTAGGTTTTGATTATGTCACAGAGAAACACCGTGTTTACCTGGAAAGGTGCCAGCGGGTTCAGTTGAGCTTCGTCCCAAATATAAATAGCCATGGCTTTGTGCGTTAAAGCTCTTTGAGAAGCAGGACAAGAGCCAAGGGACTTGGCTCCCAGAATCCCTGAATCAGCATGGCCAGTGGGAGTTGTGCAAAAACAAACAACAGCAATAACAAAATGAAAACCCATCACCACCAAGAGCAGAACAGAATTCTTCTGAACTTTAAGTGAAAGGAAAGAATCTTTTTAGCCTACTACCTTCATCCTTTTGGGAGCCATTTCTCATTTCCAATACTTTCCAGTGAAAGGCCTTTGGAAGGCTTACTCCAAGGCAGTGGTGGCAGCAAAGAAATCATTTTTCTCTACCACCATTGATTTGGCACAAAATCACCCTTGTGCAGCTTTTCCAAATACTGTAGTAGAAAATCTGCTACACCCTGACTCAGGATTGGAAAACACAGACCACTCTGTATCGCACTGAGAAGAATTTGCACAACACTTTGCAGGTTAAAGTGAACAGATCTGGGCTACCTTGGATGATTCTGTTGATCCAGAGCCAGTAAATAAAATGCCCCACCCTGCATATCTTGTATTAATGGATGGCTTTCAGCTTCTACAGCCAGATGATGTGATTAGGACCCTTGGGGAGATGAGGTCCACTATATGTGTGTTGGATCCTTGGCCCTCATGGATCATAAAAGCTGCCAGAGAAGGTATGGCAGACCAGTTAGGAAAAGTAGTGAATGCCTCCTTACAACAGGACAGGATTCCATCAGGCTTAAAAGAGGCAATAGTAAAACCACTGCTAAAAAAGCTCTCCTTAGATCAAACAATATTGAACAATTACTGACCAGTATTGAATATCCCATTTTTAGGGAAAGTCCTAGAGCAGGTTGTGGCATTGCAGCTCCAGAGGTTTCTGGATGAGATAAAACTACATGGATACATTTCAATCCGGCTTTAGACCTGGCTATGGGACGGAGACAGCACTGGTTGCATTGGTAGATGACTTACACAGTGAAACGAATAGAAGATCGGTGTCCCTTTTGGTTTTACTAGACTTCTCAGCTGGTTTTGACACTATAGAACATGGCATCCTCCTGATTTGTCTCTCTGAAATGGGAATTGGTGGTGGTGGTGGTGGTGGTGGGGTTACTGCATTAAAGTGGCTCCGGTCCTTCCTGCAGGAAAGAATGCAGAAAGTGGTATTAGGTGATTCATGTTCGACACCATGGCTGCTGACCTGTAGAGTTCCCCAGGGTTCTGTTCTGTCTCCTATGTTATTTAATATCTATATGAAACCACTGGGGGATATCAGGACTTTTGGGGTTAAGTGCCACCAGTATGCCAATGATACCCAGCTTTACCTCTCGTTACCTCCAGATTCTAAGGGAGCTACTATCTCAACTTTACATGAGTGTTCAGCTGCAGTAATGAACTGGATGAGGATGAAAAAAATGAAACTAAACCCAGACAAGACAGAGGTGCTTCTGGTCAGTCAAAATGGAGATAGGGATGCAACCTGTACTGGTTGGGGTCACCCTCTAACTGAAAACAGGTGCACATCTTGTGGGTGGTCTTGGACTTATCCTTGAGCTTGGATGTCCAGGTCAGAGCTGCGGCCGGGAGCACATTTGCACAATAAAGGCTAGTAGACAAGTTACGCCTGTTCCTTGAGAAACCAGCTCTGGCCACGGTGACACATGCCTTGGTGACATCCTGGCTAGACTACTGTAATGTGCTCTATGTGGGGCTACTGACAAAAAGTCTCAGGAAATGTCAGTGGATCCAAAATGCAGCAGCCAGATTGCTGACGGGGGTGGGATACAGAGATCACATTACAACCCTGTTAAAGCAGCTCCACTGTCTGCCAATCAGCTATCAGTCACAATTCAAGGTGCTGACCTTGCCCTACAAAGAACTGTATGGCCTGGGTCCTAGGTACCTCGAAGATCAACTCAAGAGTTAGTCATCAGGAGGTCATCAGGAGAGGCCCTTCTCTCCATCCTGCCACCTTTACAGGTACGTCATGTGGGAACCCTTGAAAGGGCCTTCTCGGCTGTGGTGCCCAGACTCTGGAACTCTCTTCCACTCGAGGCCAGGACTGTCCCATCTCTGATATCATTCCAGAAACAGGCAAAAACCTTTCTCTTCAGGCAAGCTTTCCCTGAAAGGACTACCTATTATGTGACTTTCATATGAATCTATAGGATCATATAGACTTTGTGTTATAACCACTTATAACCTTGTGTGATTACATTGCTACTATGTTTTCAATATTAGTTTCTATCACTCATAACTTTACATGGAATTTTGCTCTCCTTTTAACTGCTCAAGTTCTCTTGTAGCTTTAATGTAATGTTGTCTTTTCATGCTGTAAGAAGTTCCTCAATTCCCTGTTCTCAATACTTAAACACGTCTTAATTGTACTGAATTGTATATTTTCCCTCATTACTGTAAGCCGCCTTGGGTCCTTTTCCAAGGAGAAAGGCAGGATAAAAATACTCAAAAATAAAAATAAATAAATAAATAAATAATACTTTCATGGTTGCAAAAGCAAAAGCATGCTGGTTATATACTGTCCCATGGCACTTTAAGCACTCGCTGGGCAGTTTGCAAGTAATTATGTGGGCTGTACATGCGTTCCCTTCTGCACTCTTCATGGTGTCATGCAGGTTACAAGCATCATGCCCTGACTATTATTGTACTCTCTGTTTTCTAGCACTCTGCTTCACATCACTGCATGTTACTGGAAGGTACCAGGAGATGATCAGTATAATGACATTGCAGTAAAAGGAAAAATATGCTACATGTCACAAAGGGAGCTGAAACGCCCAATACAGAGCTGCCAGCTCCCATTCATATCTTGTATACTTATTTTATTTGTAACCCATCTTTCTCTCCTCCGTGCTCCAACAGGACTCAATAAAACGAATTTAAAAAGTGCAAGTTGGTCCTATAAAATAGACAAATAATAACAAACAGCATTAAAAACAATTAATAATAATAATAATAATACCTTTATTGTCAATGTACAACATGTGCACAATGAAATTGGCTGAGTCTCCCATGCCCACCCCCACCACCATCCCGCCCCCATCTCACTGGCAACCACTCAGTCTTACTGCACCCTGTGTACTTGACACAGAATGCGCCAGCCCACAGGTCAGTTCTTCTATACTTGTCCTGGGATTATTTCCCATTCAGCAGTCTGACAGCCCATGGATAAAAACTGTTCTTCAGACTGTTGGTACGGCAGGCTATACTACGATATCTTCTGCCTGATGGTAACAAGGTAAAAAAGCGCTGACCGGGGTGTGAGTCATCCTTAAGAATTTTTCCGACCCTCCTGAGGCAACGATCCCTAGCGATGTCGTCCAGTGCACTCAGGGGACAGCCCATGATATACTGAGCTGTGCTTACCACCCTCTGTAGTGTCTTCCTGTCAGCAGCTGTCAATCCAGCATACCAAACGGTAATGCAATATGTGAGGATGCTTTCAACTGTGGACCGGTAGAAGGAGATAATCAGTTGTTGCTTCACTTTGTTCTTACGCAAGACCCTAAGGAAATGCAGTCTCTGCTGGGCCTTCCTGACTACTTTGGTTGTATTAATTCCCCAGGATAGATCCTCACTGAGGTAAACTCCCAGAAATTTAAAGGAAGAAACTCTCTCCACACACACCCCTGGATGTACAATGGGGCTAGTTCCTCTCTCTTCCTCCGGAAGTCCAGCACCATCTCCTTTGTCTTGGTAATATTTAGATGCAAGTTGTTTTCTAGGCACCATGTGGATAATTTTTGGACCTCATTCCTGTACGGTGATTCATCTCCCCTGTAATAAGACCCATTATGGTGGTATCGTCTGCGAACTTAATAATCACAGTAGATGGATCAGATGATACACAATCATATGTGTACAGTGAATACAGGAAGGGACTAAGCACACAGCCCTGTGGGGAGCCGGTGCTAAGCTTCAGGGAAGTAGATGTGAAAGGCCCAACCCTCACTGTTTGTGAGCGGTCCCTTAGAAAGTCCTTGATCCAATCACAGATGGTAGAAGAAAGGTCCAAATCAGCCAGCTTTTTAATAAGAATGCTTGGTAGGATGGTGTTAAAAGCTGAACTGTAGTCAATGAAAAGCATCCTAACATAATTTCCAGGTTTCTCCAGATGACTCACTGCAAGGTGTAAGGCAGTAGCTATGGCATCATCTGTTGATCTGTTTCTCCTATAGGCAAACTGATGTTTATCAAAGTCTGGTGGAAAACATGTTTTAAGGTATTGGAGAACCAATCTTTCAAAGCATTTCATCACTACAGACGTTAATGCAATAGGTCTGTAGTCATTTAGGCAATTAACTGCTGTTTTCTTTGGGACTGGGACAATGGTAGCTGCTTTCAAACATGATGGAACGCAAGCTGTTTGCAGGAGATGTTAAAAATTCTTGTCAGAACCCCTGCTAACTGATCAGCACAATTTTTTACCACTATCCCCAGGACCCCGTCTGGGCCTGCAGCTTTACTGGGATTCACAGCCCTCAATGCAGCTCTCACTTGATGTTCATATAAAATGAGTGGCTGAGAATTTGAAGACTGGCAAGCAGGTACTATGGGGCCTGGTCTTTTAACCTCATAGCGAGCAAAGAAAATATTCAGCTCCTCTGCCAGTGAGGCATCAGCCTCAGCCATGTTCCTCATCTTGCCCTAAAGTTAGTTAAATGCTGCAGTCCTTGCCATACTCCCTTTGTGTTGTTATCAGCTAAGTAGTTCTCCACCTTTTGTTTATATTTTTGTTTTGCTGCCTTTATACCTCTTCTAAGATTAGCCCTAGCCTCTCTATATGTATCCATGTCCCCTGCCTTAAAGGCAGAGTTCCGGCTCTCAGAAGTGACCTTACCTCAGCAGTCATCCAGGGTTTACTATTTCCATAGACTCTGATGCGTTTATCCGCTGTTACGTTGTCAGTACACACGTTGATGTAAGAAAGTACAGCATCAGTATATCCATGTAGGTCTTGGTCTTCAAATACACTCCAATCAGTTGCTTCAAAACAGTCCTGGAGCTGACTAAGAGCACCCTCTGGCCATATTTTAACCGTTTTAATAATTGGCTGGGTTCTTTTCCGGAGAGGGATGTACTTTGGGCATAGAAGAAGTGAAGAATGATCAGATGTGCCCAGATGTGGAAGAGGAATTGCCCTGTATGCCTGTTTCACATTGGAGTACACGCGATCCAATATGTTATTTCCTCTGGTGGGGAATTTCACGTACTGTTCAAACTTAGGGAAAACAGTTCTTAGACAGGCTTGATTGAAGTCCCCAGCTACGACAAAAGCACCCTGTGGATGGATTTGCTGCTGCTTAGAAATGATGGCATATAACTTGGAGAGTGCCTCACTGACATTGGCATCAGGTGGAACATATACAGCTATTATGATTATCACAGAGATTTCTCTAGGCAGGTAGAATGGCCTACATGTGACTGCCATCAATTCTACATCTGGAGAACAATACGTATAAGCTACCCTGCTGTTGACACACCAGGCATTGAGTATGTAAATACAGAGTCCTCCTCCCTTGCTCTTACCGGAGTTGCTGTTTCTGTCTAAACGAAAAAGAACTCGGTTCCCCAGCTGCAGGGCCTCATTAGAAACAGCTGAATTTAGCCAACTCTCCGTGATAACGATCACACAACTCTCACGTAGGATCTTGCTTACTGTCATCTGCAACTCCAATAGCTTTTTTTGAACTGCCTTCTTCCTCAAGCTGGCACTCTCCACGTGTATTAGGCTACAACAGGCATGTCCAAAGTCTGGCCCGGAGGCCAAATGCAGCCCAATTTAAAATTTTGAGTGGCCCTCAGCCTCTTCTCCCTGCAGCTCACTCTGTCATTCATCCCCACCAGGCGGCCCTTCCCTGTGCTGGCTAGAGACATCAGCTTGCAGTTTTATGGTTTGCCTGCTCTCCCTGCCTCCGTCCATCAGCCACACGCCCTGCCTACCCGCTCTTGGCTGCATTGCTGCAGCGTCTTCCCCACCTCCTTGTGAGGGAGGGCACCATATATACGAGCAGTGGTGCATCTTCCGAACTTGTGGGCCAATTCCCGGGCTGTGCAACAGCCACCGGGCTCTTGGGCGCCTTGAAACCAGAGCATTTGCAGCTGTTGCAGATGCACATGGACTAAATCCTTTCTCCCCACTTCAGGCTGAATGGCCAGCCACTACACATTTTCACCTCACCAAATCTGGCCCTCCTTGCAAAAAGTTTGGATACCCCTGGGTTATAACCTCAACTTTCTTAACTGACTTGTTGCCATGTTGTTTGGGGATGGTGAGAAGTTGTAGACTGGGACATGGGGGGCACTTGGTTGGGACACTTGCAACTGTATTGTTAGTCACAGCTGGGATGTATATTGTCTAAACATGTCATAATAAATGTGTTAATCTAAGGCGGTGTAAGACTTTTTGGTTTTACTACACTGGACTAACAGTGCAACCCTCTGTCATATTGTTGCATAATGGCTGAAACCCAGTAGTAAGTGACAGAGTTAGAGTAGGTGCATTGATTCAGTGGAATGTATGGAGCAGTTGACTCACCAAGAACCCCCTCCCCCAAATGGCGGTTCTGGATGTGACTTGCTACTTGCATTTCTGCTGCAGTATAACATTGTCCAGAATGTCACTCACCTCCTACTTTCTAAGGAATCTTGGCTCCCCTTCTGTGTTTATCTTCTGATTTTTCTCTGTTTGGCAGGAAAATTGCCATTTCTGCAACAAGAGATGTATTACAGTAAGTGTTAATCACAGAAATTAATGTCTGGAATGCTTCCTTTCATTGCACTGTTGTGCTATGTGAGTGGATAATATGGATTTGCTGGCATTGATAGTAGATTCTCTCCATTACTACTTTAGCTCTCAGCAAAATTTATTGTGTTGGTGAGGGGAGGCTCATTTTATACTAGGAACTTTTGGAGAAAGGAAATATTAGCAAACCATTCTTACATTATGGATTTTATGAAGTCTGCCACTCTAAGTGTTGATCAGATAGAGGTGGAATACACTTTTGGCTGTTTCAAACTGAACACTTGTATCACCATTAGACATGGGCACGACTCGGCGAAATCCTCATTTCCGTTACGTAACGAAACGAAGAACGACAATTACTCCGCCAGAACTTGAACTCGAACCGACTAAAGAAAAATTGGGTCTGATTTGTTGTGATCATTCCTGGCGGCATCGCAGCGATCGCGCGATGCCAATCGGCTCAGGAAAAAAGTTTTAAAAATAAAAAACCCCGATTCCTGGCCAAAAAAGCAGGCGAAAATATGCCTGCCTGAGGGCACCTACCAGAGGGGTGGTTTCTGGGGGGGGTCCCCAGCCTCCCCCCTCCTCTCCTGGGCTGCGCATCCTTGTCATCTCGCCAACTCGCCAAGCGGCGCGGCACAGAAAAAAAGTTTTAAAAATTAAAAAAAACCCGATTCCCGCCCAAAAAAGCAGGCGAAAATATGCCTGCCTGCGTGAGGCCACCTACCAGAGGGGTGGTTTCTGGGGGGGGTCCCCGGCCTCCCCCCATCTCCTCTCCTGGGCTGCGCATCCTCGTCGTCTCGCCAACTCGCTATGCCATGCGGTGCGGGTGGGGGATCCAAAATGGGGCGACCGCAAGCAATATTTATTTATTTTGAAATCGTGGTGGTCCAAAAACACACCAAAGCACCACAGAAACATGCAAAAATAGCTAAAACTGCCTAAATTTTTACAGTAGCAGCAGTGGGTTTTTCTTGCAACAAAACGTCTCCAATCCATTGATTTTATTTTATTTTTTATTTTTATTTTTATTTTTTTACACCTGCGCAATGATGGGCTGGCCATGGGAGTGGACCATGCAAATTTTTGGAGCCATTCCACCAATTGCATGGCCACTTGACCAGGTTTTGACCGAGACTTCTGGGATGTGCCTGTCGGGCATAAAAAGCCCACTAACCGTAGCCCGAACCCTAACCCTAACCCTAACCCTAACCCATACGCCAGTACACTGTCCTCCTTAGTGGGTCAGAGAGGCACCCAGAGGTGCACCCCATGAACTCACCCTAACCTTACCTGTAACAACCCTAAGCCTAGCCCTTGCGCTAACCCCCCTAACCCTAAGCCAAATCTGTACTTGCATTGCACTCACGCAAGTACAGTTCCCTTCTTGGTGAACCACAGAGCGCCGAGACTGAGGAGGAGCCTTCCCCCAGTACTGTGCATGACACTGCAGTTAGCAGTGGGCCTGTGGTCAACAGAGAGAGGCACCCAAAAAAGAGATGCCTCGAGTCTCAACTTGGTATGCATATCCAATTGGCTATGCATGCCATTTTGTAGCGGGCCAGAGGAGGCACCCACCCCAGAGAGGTGCCTCCAGGAGCCCGCTTTCCCTTCATAGCGGGCCAGAGGAGGCACCCACCCCAGAGAGGTGCCTCCAGGAGCCCGCTCCCCCCCAAACCAGTACTAACGACAGACGAAAAACGACAAATGAAACGACAAATTTTTGGAAAATTTCGCAAAAAACGGAAACGAGCCAAAACGGGCCGGCTCTGACACACGACAACTCGAAAATGTCATTTTCCCTGGTTGTGCCCATCTCTAATCACCATCTCAAGCTTTGCTCCACACCTAAGTGGCAAACCTTCTGATCTGTAGGGTAGTCATGGCCTTCCACACTGATTTCCTGAGTAGGAAAGTGCCTAGTCTGCTATCTACATTATGTGCCTCCGAAGGGCTCTTGAAATGAAAAGCCACACTGCAGAAAAATCCCATGACTGTCTATGCATATCACAGCCATTCCACCCCACATTTCTCCAGCCAGCCACCAAGCACTGCTTTCTCTTCCTTAACTCTTCGAATGCAAGGATCAGATACCACAATAAAACACCTAGTGATTCAGTGCTACCGTTCAGTCGCTCCATTTGCCTGGATAGAAGAGCCCAAGATATTATGCTGCCTGAGCAATGCTGACACAGAGACATTTGCTATTTGAGAGAAGAGAGGCTATGTGCCTGCCCCTGATGTGCTGCATCCATCACAGGAAGCACCCTGGAAGGTGACACTAGCAATGGGACCTTTATTTCTTCCATCTGCCACCAGCTGCCCACCTGCATAGGACAGCTAAGTGAGAAACTGGTTATTTTTTTTCCGGGGGTGGCATCCGACCCCTTTCTGTCTTAGCCCCGAGGACTTTTGAGAGCTGGCCTAGTTCAATTTGGCATCTGAAAAGTGACTGTGCTTTGAAAGCACACAAGCAACAGCTGCAAAGGGAAGGAAGCTGCCCTTGGCTGGCTCCAGCAGTGGCAAGTTGGGGAGCCAGTAGCTCTGCCACCAACTTTCAGCTGTCTGCCAACTGAAGCAAACACCTTATCCTGGGCTATGTCTGTCCCAGCTTTATGCCCAAGGCAAAATACATGAGAAAAGACTTGCTGGAACAGGCCACAGCCCATCCAGTCCAGCATTCTCTCTCGCATATCTGCTCACCATTTGCTTCAGGGTATTCCCAAGCAGATGTCTTTACCTGCTTACGATTCCCCGCAAATGGCATTGAGAGAGACCCTGCCTATCTCTCCAACCAGGAGGTTGTCCTTAGGCATCCATAATGATAGCCATTGATACCATTGTCCTCCATGAACTAGTCTTAAAGCTGTCAAGGCTGACAGCTGTCACCACTTCTTTTGGCAGGGAGTTCCACAGACCAGTGATCTTCTGGGTGAAAAAAAAGTACTTTATCTTATTTGTTTGAGATCTAGCACCCAAAAATCTCATGGAGTGCCCCCTAGTTCTAGTGTTGTGTGATAGAGAAAACAGCTTTTCCTTATCTACTTTTTCTACACCATGTTTGACTTTATAAACTTCAATCAGGTCACCTCTTAGGCACCGTCATTCAAGAGTGAAGAGACCCAGCCGTTGCAGCCTCAGATGGTAAGGAAGGTGTTCCAGTCCCCAAATCATTCTGGTTGCCCTCCTCTGCACTTTTTCCATTTCCATAATATCCTTCTGGAGATATAGTGACCAGAACTGTACACAGTACTCCATAGGGGGGGGGGCTCACCATAGATTTATACAGAGGTGAAATAAGAACCCATCCACCATTTGATTTTCAAAATCTCAGTGGACTGGCAGATTAATTTTATCTCGGCCCCTGAGGAGAGCAGGCAGGTTGAAAGGGAGAAAGACAGACTGCATAGCCTGCTCAAGAAAGGGGAGTGCAAGAGAAACTGCTGGGAGCTGCCCTCACTCAGTTACTGGCAGCTAAGGCCAGTAATGATAGGGCTGGCTCAGAGGAGCGTTCTGAAGATGAGACCAAGAGGAATTATTGGGCCAGGCCTGCAGAAATCTCCATAAAAACAAAAAGCATTGAAGAGCCTCACCCTGTACCTTTTTTGTGTAGAAGCAAATCACACAACATTGGATTTCAGGTACCTTAATCTGATAGCTGTATACCAAATGTGGCAAAACACTGTACTTCCAGATGTTATGGACTTAAATCCCCAGAGGCCTAGGCAGCATTGTCAATGGTAAAGGACTATGGGAATTGTACCACCCCACACCTGGAAGACCAAAGATTCTGCAACTATTCTTGTAGACAAAAATCCACCTGTGTACGAGAAGAAACCTTGGGGACAATTTGGAGTCATTACTATGGAGATGAGCTTCTGTCATATAATCCTCAGCAGAAGCTGCTACAGGCATGTTTGATTCAGTTCAGGCGTCTGGCTCCATAGTCCTGGGTGTGACACAAGATACACTCATATATCGATTTTGGGATTGTGGTTTCCACCAGCAGAGGGGATCAGAATCTTAGCCCATGATTATGCGTGTTTCTGTCTGATTGTAGAATAAATAGCACCCTGGACAAGGACTGACAGCAGACATTTTGAGTTGAAGACATTTTTCCCTGGGCACAATGCCTGCCCAAAGATCCATAAAAAACAGTCTTAAAAGGAGTTGCTGCTTCATCAGAACCAGTATTTCTCAGCTTTCTTAATCCAACTGGTTACCCGATTTATCTATACAGCAGTTATATATACTTCATGTCTCATACTGCAAATATAAGTTTATTAATGGTATAATAGCAGGGATATGTAACAAAGGATACCATGGGAAAAACACTATAGCCTAGTTTAAGGAAAACATCTAACATATCAGTGTTCAAGTACTCATATGCCTATGGGGGTGCTTTATCCAAAAGTATACATGTGCATATGTGAAGTGCTGGGAGAATCTCCAATGTGTGTGTGTCCCACATTAATTCATTTAACTATAATTTACTTAGAACTGAATCCTGCTGTTGATTTTCACATGTGCAAGTAAAACTGCATAACTCAACATGGCAAATTGCTACTAACTAACGGGGTGGTTGTGGTTGTGTTATAAGGCATGCACCCACCTGGGTAACAATAACATGACTAGCTTCTTATTACTTAATAAGGCAATTTGCTCTGATGAGTTGTTACACAATGTTAACTTCTTTGCACATAAATCATCAAGAGATTGTGGCCTTGAGCTACTTTTTATCCCACCTTTTGGGTTAAAGTGGCACAAAATAAAATGCCAGCTACACCTCATTAAATAACAAACCAGAAAATACAGCAAACAGCCTAAAGTCTGAGTTTCTGATTTTATCCCTCAGATTTGTAATAATCTCCTCTGGTCAGTGATGTAATGGTAAATTTTGAAGTGTTGGTGATCATTAGACATATTTCCATACTCATATCCACGTGGAGTGTTGAAAAATGCAGGTTCTTGTGTTGAGATTGTCAACACACTAGATCTAGCCATTTTTGTTTCTACCAGGAGCCTACCTTTAGTGAATCAGCTGTCCATTGAAATATGAGTGACCAAACAACATTTTATATTATGACAATGGTAGCTCACAACAGTATATTGTTTCTGGAAAATCAGTTTCTCCTTCGATTGCTGTGAAGGCTACAGCCTGATGGAAAATGTGGAAACCTACAGAGGTGCAGAAAACCTCATGGCGAGAGCTAATCATAAGAACTGTGCTGGATCAGATCAAAGGCCATCTAGGTCAGCAATCCTCCCCCTCCCCCATAAACCACACATGGAACAGTAACCACACAATGAGTTTATTCCTCCTTTGGCCTTTTCCTTCATGCAGTTGATTATGCAAATGAGGGTTTTCTGGAGGTATGGAAACAGTTACATGATTGTCATTATGGGATGACACAAGTAAATGGAATTCTGACTGTGAAAAGCCCACAAGCTGGATGCATGATTCCAACAGCGCCTTGATCTACAAGGCAGTTTGCAAGTAGCTCAGCTGTAGCCAGCTTTGATCTGAAATGGTTGCTGTCTGCTTCTGTTCTTTGAAACATCCATGGTCTGATCAACTCTCAGACTAGCTCAGATTAGGTTTTGGAGGACAAAATACACACCTTGGTATATTCTCTGAAGGCCAGTACTTTTTTCATATTCAGTATATCACCTAGCCCCTGCTGAGAAAAGATCATTTATTATTATTATTAGATCTCTCAGAATCCTCTAGCCAGAATGGCCAGTGGCCAGATTAACTGGATTCTGAGTGCTGAAGTTCAGAAAAGGAAATTTTCTAAGACTTGTGCCTACCAATTAAACTAGCAAGGAAACTCACTGTGTGAGGAGAGGGGTTGGATTAAGTCAATTGTAGGTGAGTTGCAATGAGTGGGAGGGGGCTTGGTAGGCACAAAAATGACCATGTGCAATAAAACAAGTTTGCAAGCTAAATCTTTATCAGCATGCATCAGTGACTTTCTATAGAGTGATTTTTCAGATTCTTTTGTTTCCTGCCCAGTCTCTGATAAGGCATTCCATCCACGTATTGCATATGTCCTGAAGGCAAATTATTCTCAGTAGTATCTCAAATCTAAATGTTAGGAAAGCCTCTGTTCTATGAGTAATTTGGATGAGACACTGTCTGTCCATGCAGAGATAACAGGCCTGTCCTACTTTATCTAACTTGGTTGAGAGTTTGAGAACTGTCTACCGCTGACCAGCAATGTTGCAATGACTCAGAACTGAGTGTGCGCTTCCTCTCTGAGCAGTTTGCTTTATGGATGTTTGTGGGTCTTCCCTGTCATCCTATGAAGGACAGACCACTTGGGTTTTGGCTGGTTTTACGTCATTAGATTGGCCCAATTTGTGCAACTTCAGGATCCCTGAGAATTCCTTTCTCAAAATAGATTACTCACTCTGCTAGCACTTATGCTGGGCTGTATGAATTATCCTTGGGAACACAGGAGTACTTTTGAAAACTCACTCAATTATGTATTCTTAATCTGGCTATTCAGCGATTTAGAATTTAGTACACACAATTTGTCATTTTCACTGAAAAATCAGCAGTCCCACTGATGTAAGAAGGTGCCTTGGGTCCTTTTCGAGGAGAAAGGCAGTGTAAAAATACCCTAAAATAAATGAATAAGAAATTCCAATCAGTGATATGAACTCTGAGCACACTTATGAGCAGTTTGCAACACTAAAGCATTTAAGAAAACAAAAAGGTTTTTTTTAACATGCTTTAAGAAAATGTTACTTCTGCTTGCAGATCCTCCCCCCCCCCACCTTAAAGCAGTGAACATTAATGAATACTGAGCTTTTATATGGGACTTGAGTATCATTATTGAGCTTTTAGAATGGTAACAGTAGGTGCATGTATTATCTCAGCAAGGTAGGTAAGATACCTGGAGAAGTTCCTTGGTTATTATAGAGGTAAGACCTGAGCTAGAGACTTTGTGGCTCGGGATTTTGTTTTGTCCCATTTTTGCCATTAAAGTACACTAGTTTTCACTGTAGACGGATGATTACAAAGATATGTCCCAAAGGTAATCTCATTGGATTCTAAGGCTCTCAGTTTGGAAAGTTTCTGATTATTCTTTAAACCAAGGGTGGGGGTCCTTTGACCCTCCAGGTGTTTTGGACAGCAACTCCCAGAATTCTGAGCCTATACAGTATTGCCAATGATAAAGAGCCTTGAAAGTTGTGGTCCAGAACATCTGGAGGGCCAAAGGTGCCCCACCCCTGCTTTAAAATGTCTTCACTGCATACTCGTCTGTTTCTTGGTACATTCTAGGTACAGGTCATTACCTATAAAATTCTAACTAGATCAAGACCAGTTGACCTAAATGATTTCCTCATCCCTGTTTATCCAGTAAAACCAACGTATTTTGCCTCTGGTTGCTGAGAACACATAGAAGGGCCTTTGTTGTAGCATCTGAGATATAGCCCTGGTCTAGCTAGCTCCTTCTTATTCTTTTGTCTTCTGTTGAAATATTTTTACCTTTGTTTTTACATGTTTTTGGTCTGGTCCTTGAGTACTGTGTATCTGTATTTGTGATTCTCTGAATGCACTCTGAAGTTGTTGAAATGGCATCTGATTGCTTTTAAAGCAGATCTACTGTATGGATGCTTTTAAAAGTAATGTTAGTGTCCTAACTTAGGGCCTTTTCACACGACCTCCAAGATCCGCTTGTCCCTTAAATTCGGACCAGAGATCTTGGGGGTTCGTTTCTGTTCCTGCATCCCCACCCCTCAGCACTTCCTGCTCCTGTCAGCGTGAGGGGGAGGGAAAAAAGGACAAAAAGAGCCTTTACTAACCTGCCGGTGCAGTCGAACTTGCCACGAGCCCCGTTACTTCCTGGTTCCATCTCAAGGAGCTCTTAAAGGGGAGGGAGGCAAAAAAACAACAGACAAGCCAGGAGAGCCCGGCACTCTTATCCGCATCAAATTTTTTTCACCTCCAAAGAGAAGGTACAAGAAAAGTGTGCTGGGTCGCGCTAAAGTGGGCGGGGTCGCACTTAATTGTCTCCAAACTCCGGAGCTGGTGGGAAAACATTTCTAAGCTCTGGAGCTGGGAGCCATTTGCAGCGCAGCTTAGGGGTTGTGTATAAATGCCCTTATTCTTTCAACATTGTAACGTAGGAGGAAACCCATACTTTCCCTTTTACAATAAAGAGATAAGTAGGGAAGATAGCTGGGTATTTCACTGCATATGATCTTTACAAATTACTGTGTGTGGGTTACACTAATTCTTTCTGCAAAACTGATTTGCGAGTACTGTCAGTGCAGATAGTATATACAGCTCATATGAGGCAGATGACATTATAGTATGCTTGTCAAGTGGAAATCCTCACTCTCCACATGCCATGATGTGTGTTTTGCATTGGAATATGGGCCTGAACTGGCACGTGAAGCTTCTTGCCCAATGTCCAGAGCTCCACATTATCCAGTGGCAGGAAGGATGTTTAACCTTGAACTCTTGGGAATACCACTTGGGTGTGGAAAAAGGCTACAGCAATTTGCAACTACTGCCATGGTTTTGTTTTTTTTAAGCAGAACAAAATAGCAGGAGCTCCAATGCTTGCATTACTTTTGGGGCTTCCCACTAGCTTGCCTTCCAGAGTGGCAACTGAATCTTTTCATTGGTGCAATGGGAGAGAGCAGGGAGAACTGCTTTTTGTTTTATTGGAATCCCAACAAATCTTCTGTAAGAAGTTACTGGTTTGCCACATGTGTAACATCTCTAGTGTGCCCATATGTGTTTGTTTGATTGTATGTATCTAGATTGTGAAACTGGTTACACAACCCCAGGCCAAGATGTCATTAACCAGAGAGGAGACTCCTGAGGTCTGCGAAGTGTCCGGGATCTGGACCTTAGATAGCGGGGGAACCAACTCCTTCTCAGCAAAGGGTTTGGAGAGAGAAGGGAAGCGGGGCTCCAGGGCTTCAAGAGCGCTTTTTGAGCCTGTGCTGATAGGCGCCCATTACCACTAATATGATTTAGAGGGAAAACATTCCAGAACAAAGAGCGTCCAAGCCTTGAACTTGGGCAGCGTTTATTAAGCGGTTTTCACCCATTAAGCCCGGCTTCGGGGCGCTACCTGTGCTTCGCTCTCTCTCTCTCTCTCTCTCTCTCTCGATGCTCGGGAAGGGTGGGACAGGGACGGGCACGGCAGAAGCCTCGCGCGCGCTCCCGTCGCTGCCCGAGACCCCCCAGCCAGGTAGAACCTTCCCTTCCCTTCTGGGGGGGCGGGTTCCCTCCCACCTCGCCCGCCTCGCCCCTTTCGTCGTCGTCGTCGGAGGCATCCTCAGGCGCCCCGCTTCCTCCACCCCGGCCCCACCCACGCCCTTCCAAGCGCCGCGGGCGGCGGGGAGCCACAGCCAGGCTCCTTGACTGGGGTGGTGGTGGTTGGTGCGCGAGGGCGCGCGCGCGCCTGTTTCTTCATATATGGATCCGTATACACACACACACCCTCGCCCTCACGCACAATTACACACGCCTCCTCCTCCTCCTCCTCCTCCTCGGCGAGCCAGAAATAGCCTCGCGCACGTCTCGCCCCCGCCCCCGCCCCTCCACTCCCTTTTCTCTACCGAGCCGGCTGCATCTCGCGGGCAGGCGGGCGGGCGGGCGAGGCGCCAGCCACCAAGGCAACGAGGGCAGGCGGGCGGGCCCTTTTTGTTTCCCTCGGCCGTGGCCGTGGTGTCCCGCACCCACCCAATACCCACCTCAGTCTCCCCAGCGGCGCTGGAGGAGAGGGGAGGGGCAGTGGCTGCGCTCTGCGCCTCCGTGAGCGCGCCGGGGCGGGGAAGGTGGCACCGGCTGCTTTGACAGGGTGTCTTTTTTTTTTTCTGTTTTACTCCCACCCCTTTCCACCTCTGCCTTCTCTCTACCCCCTTGCTTCTGGACCCCCTCCTCTATTCCCGCCCTGCCCCCCATCCCCTCCTCCGCCTCTGTCCTCCCCGGTTGTTGTCCCCCCCCGCCCTCTCCGCTCTCTTTCATTCTCTCCTCGTGCTTCAGGGGCTGGGCTTTTCAATGGTTCCCTCGCGGCGGGCGGGAAGAAGATGCTTGGCAGCGGCGGCGGCGGCGGCGGCGGCGGCAGCGGCGACGTCACCAGCAGCCTCCTGCGGCAGGACGGGGCGCTGAGGCGCGAGGAAGGGCCAGAGCCCGGGCTGAGGGGATTCGGCCAGAAGGCGTCGGCCGGCGCGTCGGAGGCGAAGGCGGCCCCCGCCGCCGACGGCCCCAAAGCCATGATGCAGAAGCGCGCCCACGGCAAGGGCCCCGCCGCCGGGGTGGCGCCCAGGGCGGCCGAGCTGAAGGTCTTCAAGTCGGGCAGCCTGGAGGGCCGCGTGCCGCTGGCCTCGAACCTGCGCAAGCAGAAGTCGCTCACCAACCTGTCCTTCCTGACGGACAGCGAGAAGAAGATGCAGCTCTACGAGCCCAAGTGGAGCGACGACATGGCCAAGGCGGCCAAGGGCTTCGGAGGGGGCGTCGGAGGGGGCGGCCGGGGCTTCCGAGGCGGCAAGGAGGCGCCCTCCATGATGTCCAAGAACCTCTCCCGGTCGGAGCACTCGCTCTTCCAAGGCAAGCTGGCCCCGGCCTCCGCCGCCGCCGCCGCCGCCGCCGCCGCCCCCAAGCCGCTGCCGCCGCCGCCGCTCGCGCCGCTGCCCTCCAACCTGGGCAAGCCGAGCCGCATCCCGCGCGGCCCTTACGCCGAGGTCAAGCCCCTCAGCAAGGCGCCCGAGGCCGGCAGCGCCGAGGACCCCAAGTCGGACGACGAGATCCTCACCGCCAAGGGCAAGGCGGCTCAACAGAAAGCAGCAGCCGCCGCCGCCGCCGCCGCCGCCCCCGGCCACCCCGCCGGCCGGCAAGGGGGCGCCTCCGACGGACGAGAAAGCCTTCCTCAAGGTGGATCCCGAGCTGGTGGTCACGGTGCTGGGCGATCTCGAGCAGCTGCTCTTCAGCCAGATGCTGGGTGAGTTTTGTAGCCTGCCCTCGCTCTCCCCTCCCTCCCCTTGGCCGGCCGGTGGGATGGCTGCGGTGCGCCGTGAAGGTTATTGGGGAGACCCGAATGGGAGAAGGACGCGGCGCGCCTCCCGGGGACAGGTGGGGATGGTGGTGGTGGTGGTGGTGGGGTTGTATTGAGGAAGGCTTGCAAGCACTGGGCTGGGGTGTGATGAGCTGGTCTCCTTCTCTCCTCTCTTTGGAAAGCGGTGTTGCTTAGCGCCCGATTGCTGCCATGAATTTGGGGTGTGTGTGCAATAGAAGAAGCACGTCTTACTCTCCCCCAAAAGCCTGTTACTGATATGTCACTTAACTGTGGCCATTTTACAGTTGTCAGCAGCCTGGGAAGCCTCTCATTACTCCTTTGCCTCAATCCTGGTTTGTGAATATAGCAAATAGTCTTTTCTTACCCCTTAGTAGAAGAAGCTAAGAAGCAGCACCTTCAATGAGGCTGAACTGGCACATAAGAAATATAGGTCAAAATCCCCTGATTCTCATAGGAAACCTGTATCAGAATTGGGTAAGATGACACAGAAATGCTCCAGTTTTTCTTTGCTCAATACCATAGAAGCAGGTCAAGGGAAAGCAAAGGACAGGGTGGCTGAAGAAACAGAGCCCACTGATTTGGGAAAGGAGAAGTGCTAAACCAGAAGAAAAGCTAGAGGGAAGGAACTGGGTGGGCATATTTGTGTGTGTGTGTGGGGGGGGAAGTGCAGGTGGTAAAGTATCAGTGCTAAAATGGATGCCCCCCCCCCGTTTATCTGCTAGAAAGTGAGCAGGAAAATTGGCTTTTTGTGTGTGTGTTTGCCGATACGTCATGCTAGTGTTCTGATTCTCTTGAAGGCAGTATGCAGTGATAGGTGTGTTTTATAAGGGTAGGGCCATGGAACGACAGAGATGAAAATTGTAACTGCAGCATGGGCTGTCATCCCCAGAGCACCAAAAGGAGGGATGCTTTCAGATGCTTCAGACAGCTGGGTTGTAGGCTGTGTGAGGGCAGAACATAGCAGACGTGCTGGGCACAGAGTAAGCCATCCTTGCCTACTGGTTGCTCTTGGTGAAAGAGGGGAGTGGTCGTTAACACAGCTTCGTGCCAGCCGCAGCTGAAAGTAAATCCCGCAACATGACAAGTGGGGTACTGGGTTGTGGAGGGGGAAGGGCATGCCAGCGAGGTTGAAAGGGAGGAACGCACACTGATCCGTTACTACGGAGATCTGCATAGGAGCAGTCGTGACCAGTGCTTCAGTGCTACTGTTTTCTACCTGGAATCTTCCGGCATGAGACATCCACCCAGGAATGGCTGCTTTATAAATGCATGGGGCGGGGGGAATAAATAGCAGCATCTTTTAAGCACCAATGATCTGGTTTCTATGCAACGGCTCTGCTCCTAGTGATCCATCACTACAGAATGGAAAACTCCCAGCCCCCAATAAATGCTGTCTTAAATGAAGCTCTGGACAAGGAGAAAATTCAAATAGATGTGTTGCCATTTAAAGGCAGAACATCCAGGCAGATGGATATTATAGTAGTTGTTCTGCAGAACGTATTATATTTTTAACCGTCTGAGTTTTCAAATTTCTCTCAGAGAAACTCCTACACCCTTTCAGTTGACCAACAACTGTTGCTTCAAGCTGAAGCAGCACCAAAAGAATAAGGAGGCGGAGTCCCTTCCAGGACCATTTATTTGTTTGACACAGATCAGGGAATCAGTTGTACTATATTTATGACATAATAATAATAAAAAACTGCTTGGGAGGAAGTAGGGCTGCAGAAGTACGGGTGCAACAGTTCAGAGCAAAAAGAGACTGGACATGAAGAAAAAACAGTTGAATGGGGAGAAAGAAGGAATCATGGAAAAATAGAATAGGTGTGACGTGTGGACAGAAAGACCTATGGCAGTGGGGATACAGTGCCAGGATGCAACAAGGTGAACATTGTCTTTATTGCAGGGATTGTTGGTGAATACTGAGAGCATGCTGAAAACATGGAATTGAATATGTGTTAGTAGGGCAATACTTGCATGCAGTAATGGAGAAAGGGGCTATGCTTTGCACGCAAAATGTGCTAGTCTTTTAAAAGGTTCAATAATTTTAATTCTCCAGGCAGGGCTGAGAGAAGCCCCATCTGAAACCCCGAAGAAGTGCCATTTTAACATGGATGTTAGTGAGATAGCTGACACAGTGGAACAGTGTTGTGAAAAGCAGCTTCTGATCAGTAGTTGTTTCTCTCTTAATTGAAGAAAATGTCTCTATAGATAAGCAGTGTGTTGTGTTAGTAGATGCCCTCATATTTGACTAGCCATAGTAAATTAACCATAGTCCACTTATCAGGAGGAAGGCTACCGACAAATAAATATCATTTTCTCTCTCTGAGGAAAAACATCCTGCATAAAAGCAGGTTTAAGTGTCTTGGTACAATGGATAAAGCTGATGGTTGAGAGGAAATGCACTGCATGGTCAAGCAAAACAAAACTACTTATGTACTGCCCTATAACACTTAAAATACTCTCTGGGTGATCTACATTTTAATTTTGAAGGCTACATATTGTTAATTAAGCATTTGCAGCATTGGAAGAAAGTGTTCTGCTTATATACTGCCCATACCACTTCAAGTAGTCTCTGGGTGGTTTACAGTTTTTTAATTATAGTATGCAGGTTACACATTGCCTCTCCACCCCCAGCAAGCTGGGTACTCATTTTACTGACCTCGGAAGGATGGAAGGCTGAGTCAACCATGAGCCAGCTGCCTGGGATTGAACCCTGGGTCGTGAGTACAATTTTACCTGCAGTACAGGCATTTAACCACTGTGCGACGAGACATGGCAGGCTGGTGTTGCAAGGAGATGTGTGTTAGAAGAGAAGAGCCTTGCTTAGTGTCCATAGAATTGACTGACAAGGAGGGCTATGATTTTAGAGCTGTTCATCTGTAGATCCATGCAGGCAGACTTTTATATGGTAAAACTCCCCCACCCCACCCCTCTTCTTTGGCACGATGAAGACTAGGCTGCCTGGTTTGCAAGTGAATAAATTGGAAGCACACCATAATCTGATACAGGAATTAGAGGGTCATCTGTGCCTGGCTGGTGGTGGGTGGGTGATGCAGGTCGCTCAGCAGCTGATCTGTGTTTCTAAGCAAAATGCTTCCACTTCCATTTCCCCAGAGTTCCTCCAGAAAAAAAACACAGCACACTGCAGTCTTGGCTGAGAACTGACTTGCTATCTGTACTCCCCTTCCCCCATTCCAAGGAAGAAATAAATCGTAAAGCTGAAGGGTGTATCAAACCTATCCGGGACCAGAAGGAAAAGGACTGACAACTTATTTCTGGCTCATCTAATACTCTACGATCCTCTTGATTTGCTATGACATATACAAACACATATATTGTACATAGTTCCTGAGTAATCCTGCAAAATTAAGGATTAGGAGCTAGCCTGGAATACCAGAATCTTTAGACTGCACTCTTATTTTGGGGTAGTTTATGTGGATTATCTAGGATTGCCATATACCAGTATTTGTCATCTGAGTGAATGGTGGGATGGTTAAAGGAAAGTCAAAAGAATACAAAGATAGCTATAATTTGCTAAATCACTCATGTTTGCATGTAATCCAATATCCAGACCTCTCAGAGACCAGATGTGAATGCATCAGTTAATTTACAATTGCATAGGAAGGGGTAGGCGAAATGCAGACATGGGCCCCCAAAGCAGCCCTCATGGTTGTTGCATTTTGTAGTCCTATCAAGTTTATAAATATCCCAATTTTTTAAAAGGGGGATTCTATTCTTTGAAGTCTCCAGGAACAACAGTTCACCTTTTAAATAATGCAGAATGCCCTCTTGCATTGACCCCAGGAAAATGCTCTTTTCCAAAAATGAAGATTGGCTTCTGGCCTAGTGAACCTGCCTGGCTTTTTGTTATAGGTTGAGAAGCAATTTCCTTCCATTTAGCTTCTACTTGCAGTCTTGGAAGTTTGGTATTAATGATATTGTAAATTTTTACTGCCAGTTTCTCTCTTCCAGTGCATTATCTAATTCTTGGATTACATTTAATTGTTATTTGGTTTATGGATTGAGTTACACTATTAGTCATTCCTAATTTGTTGACAGAGTAGATTGTGAGAAAAATACTTTCTGTAGTTTCTGCTATACCTTGTAGATAACTCTCCACTCTATCTCTTTCACTCCATGTGTTGTATGTTTCATTTGTCACATCTTTGTGATTCTGATTTTCTCACCTCTAATTTTTCTTCGAATAACTGCAGTATTCATGGGCAATTTTGCTGCACCTATTTAGGAGTTTTCCTGAATAGGAGCCTCGTGGCGCAATGGTTATGGTAAATGCCTGTACTGCAGCTAAATCTGTGCCCAAGACCTGGGGTTCAATTCCAGGTAGCAAGCTCGTGGTTGACTCAGCTTTCTATCCTTCTGAGGTCAGTAAAATGACTACTCAGCTTTTTCTTGGGGGGGGGGGATGTGTAGCCTGCATACTGTAATTAAACCATAAAAACCACCCAGAGACTACTTGAAGTGGTATGGGGCGGTATATAAGCAGAACACTTTGCTTTGCTTTGCTTTCTTTTACCCAAAGGAGTCAGGTTGCTCAGCATGAATCTCACTCCATGTATTCTTTTTAAAAATATCATATGTTTTTGGTGACTAGTGAGACCAGGAATCTCATATCACATTTAAGACTAACTAGCCTTTATAAAATCTATAAAACTACTTAGTCTTAAAGTTATTACAGTACTTCTGTTTTCTCTTGTGCTGTGATAAACAAGGCAGCATTAGAAAGCTCTTCAGAGTGCAAGTTGTACTGCATTTGCTCCCTATTCTTGTAGTACAACTTGGTTAGGACCCTTTCAACATGTAGCAATAGCTATCTAATCCTGTGCTCATGCTTTTGGGGTTACATCTCCTTAGTGTGTGCCACTTAGGATCTGCTTTCAGAGAGATTCATTTGCAATTTTGGTTTTTTTGTTTGTTTGTTCCTGTAGAGCCTTTAAATGTTATTAACAGTGCGCTCATGATTCAGCTACTTTAAATTATTCAGTATCATCTGCAAATCTGTTCACACCTTTTTTCAGGTTGTTAATGAATATATTAACAAGTGCAAGTTTCAATACAGCTTAATGCAGAAGCACATCTGAACACCTCTTTCCACACTGAGATAACAGCTCAAACATTCCTTCTGTCTGATTCCGGTATTTAGCAATTTAATTGACCCATAAAAACTTACTCTAATTTATACTGTGATGTGCATTGCTTTGCTTTGGGGGCAACTGTGAAAAGTACCGTCAAAGTCTGTTTGGAAGTCTAGAAACATAGTGGCTGAAATCCAGTAATAAGACCACCGATAGTCGGTCCATTGAATCAGTGGGGATTTGGGGAATCAGCTCCTCCATAAGTTCCATTGATTCCCTGGATCTACTCTAGCTGCAGGTTATTAATGGATTCCAGACAATATGAGTTAGATTTATCCTATCAGCTTTGATAAGATGACCTCAGTTTTTTATATATAATAGTTTAGATATAGAACTGAGAAGGGATTGTTGCAGACATACATTCATTTAAGTTCTGTAGTTTACCTGAAACAGGAGACACAGATATTCAGTATCATTCTTTCTATATTTTCATGTTTGTGTCTTGTGAGCAACACACAGTGGTAGTAAAGATAAGTCCAAGTATTTATGTGCTGATTACATTGGACTAGAACCCTAACCTGCTACAGGTTATCTAAACCTGGGCAAACTGTGATTAATCTTAACCAAGTTAACAGAGGCAAGCATTCACCGCACTGTAATCTTTGAAGCTGGTTAATTTCCATGAAGCATAACTAAGATCTGTTCCCGGATGTCACATCAAACCATAGTTAGACTGAAATAAAAGTGGACGCTTCTAGCCTTTTGGATGTGTCACAGGAGGAGAGGAGGCAGGGAAGCATGGGATCAGGCTCCCTGTTTTATTTCTAAATGATGTTCAGCATTATATCCAAGTTTAGCAATATGTCTTGGCTGCTCACCCTCTGAAAATAACAACTGTCTCTGGGGTTGTTTGTTTGTTTTTACAAAAGAAAGACTATGGATATATCTCCTAGTTGAGTGTTGAATCGATTGCATGTGATGTGAGGAATAAAATGGGATGGTTTCCCTGTAGTGCTAAAGGGAGGAATATCCTGGACGATTGCCTGGATGAAAACATAGGACAGAACCTCTTCAGTAAAGTTTTTAATGTCGGTGCTAAGAGACATGAAAATGGTACTTTTGCCAGTGAGCATATTCAAGAAGAAATGTGCATTGCACCATCTCTTTATCCAAGTATGCGTTGGGCTAAATACTTGGTATAGCTGTACTTATAGCATCAATTTTGGCATATAACTAGGGTGTGTCCAGTGCTATCAGGTTACCAAATTTTCATTTGAAAACAGAGAAACATATAGTATATTAAATAGAACATTTCATATAGATGAAAGCATACATTGAAATAGAAGTAATGATAGGACTTTACATGCCTTAAGAATATCAGTTGACTTGCTCTTACTCCTGGGTCCCACTTAGATATGGGCACAAATTGTTGGTTTGGTGGTTCATGCAGGTTCATTTCCCACTTTAACACATGTTTGGCACCCCATCTTCACTAGCGGTTCATGCTCATCTCTATTCCCCTAGTTTTAATCACTTGAATGAGATCCTGAAATTAAATGGTGATCAGCAATCCTTGTGAATTTTCACATTTCTTAGGATCATGCAGTCTGGAAGAAAAACAAATCTCTGAAATGAGCAGGATCTTTAAAATAGTGTGTTGACGTGGACCCATGCAGAAAATTCTCAATAAGAGTCTTAACTACTGAAAGGGTACTGCAAAATTGAACACAGTTCTTGAATAAGGTTTTGTTGGAATTTTCAGTAGGGAAGACATAGAGATTCTGATTTCTTCAACCCTTCATTTTAGTGAAACTTTATGTGAATGTATGCATACACTTATTTGGGCTGACGAGAGTAAAATTTCACTCATTTATTCTAATGTCATATATGTTTATTCATGTAAATCTCACTGAAATACATATACTCTATATACTTAGAACAAGTATTTTAGAAATAGTGAGTGGGCATGGGAAAATACCCAGTTCAAGTCTCACTGCAGCTATAGGGGTGGATGAATCTATCATTTGTGGTTTAGAGTATCTCAATTTTCCTTTTTCTGATCCTAAGTTTATTTTGCTTTGTTTCTGTATCAGTCTGCATTTTTGAAAATGATACATAGAAGAGTATATATAGAATAGCCCTAAAATGGTTTGGGATTTCTAAAAGTATATATAGAATAGGCCTAAAATGGTTTGGGATTTCTATAACACCTTCTAGTGAAATCTGCCTGACCTGGCAGGTTAGTTTTGAGCATTGACCCCCAAGAGAGGCCCAGAAAGAGAAGGCCGGTCACTCCCCATCTCTGGAATGACCTCCTGCTTGAAATTTGCTTGTTCCCTTCTCTGGAGTCTTTCAATGATCTTTGAAAACATGGATACTTAGGGTTTTCCAGAACCTGCATCATAATAGTGCAGTGGTTGTTTTCTTATAAGTTTATTGCTATATACTAGTACAGTGATGGCGAACCTATGGCATGGGTGCCCAAGGTGGCAATTGGAGCCCTTTCTGTGGGCACCCGACATCACCCCTTCACAGCCACCTGTATTCAGGTTAAATTACTGCATTCGCACTTTGCAAAAAGTAATAGTGGGTTTTGAATTGCAGTTTCAGCACTTGGTCTCTAAAAGGTTCGCCATCACTGTACTAGTACATAGAACTAGTTCTGCTTATATAACTGCTGATATATCACCCCATTCCACTTCAAGTAGTCTCTTGGCAGTTTTTACAATTTTCATTGCAGTGTGCAGGCTACACATTACCCCCCACCCCACCCCCAAGCAAGCTGGGTACTCATTTTACCAACCACGGAAGGGTGGAAGGCTGAGTCAACCATGAGCCTGCTACCTGGGATTGAACCCCAGGTGTGAGCACCGTTTTAGCTGCAGTACAGGCATTTAACCACTGCGCCATGGGGCAGTGTGTATAAGACCAGTGTAGTCCAGCCACCTTGCCTTTTAAATTTTCAGTTTGCTTTTAGTTGATTTTATGTTGCTTTTGTGTATGTGGACCAATGCTTAATTTTGATTCCTATAGTTATTATGCTTAGCACTTTAAAAAGTGTTGTTTGCTATTTTATTGTGTTGTGGACCACCCAAGTCAAATCAATCAATAAATTTGAACTTCCTGCACATTTTCCCTAATGTGCATGTTTTGTATGCCATTTCCCTAATATAATATATGATAATATAGAAAGGATTGGATTAAAAACTGAATCAAATGCTTTCCCATCACTGTTCAGCTATGGACTTTCAATGGTTCTAGGGAAGGCACTGTCATTTCAGTCTCATCCCCACAACCTGAAACCTCAGTACAACAGTCAAAAATTGCAGGGATTTTTGGAGTATTGTGTGTAGAATATTTTGATGACTCAAAGGGAAGCTATCAATGCTAACTTTTTTTACATGTTTAAGGAAATACAAGGACACAAAGGCTATCATACTGTTAGAAAGTCATCTTGAACATATTATTCACATTGCCTTTTATACTGCACATAACAAACCAGAAACAAAATTACCACTTTTTAAAAAGTGTTCCTTTTACCTTAGCCACATTGATGAAATTCTGCCCTGACGTGATATAATGCATCTCTCTTGATGGACCAACTAAAGATTTAGTTGATTGATCTATTAATTAAACCAATTAAAGTCAGTAGCTGTAGTTTATAAAGTGTTCATATGGTATATCTGCATATGTGATATATAGCAGGGAGCTTTGCTAAGGGTGTTCATTAATTCAAGGTGTTAGAAAGATTTATTGGAAGTCTCTGTTTTTCTTTACTGTAGTTGCAATTTCACCCAAGGATGATGCTGTAATTACTATAGTATTTTGCAATGTGCTGTGCCTGGAGTCAGACAAAAGCATTAGTCATTGTAGGTTACTTTTGATCCAAGACAAATGTCTATCTGTGACTTACACTAATCTAGATTTTTGGACTGATCTTTGAACAGAGTTCTGTGGTATTATGACAACTTTCTATTCTCAGCAGAGACTATGGTAAGTCTTTCTGCTGCTCTCCTTCTCCCGTCTTGGTGCAACATAACTCAAACATGTAGATTTTTGTTGTTCAGTCATTCAGTCATGTCCAACTTTTCGTGACCCCATGGACCAGAGCTCGCCAGGCCTTCCTATCCTCCACTGCCTCCCGGAGTTTTGTCAAATTCATATTGGTTGCATCGATGACACCGTCCAACCATCTCATTCTCTGCCATCCTCTTTTCCTTTTGCCTTCAATCTTTCCCAACATCAGGTTCTTTTCCAAGGAGTCCTCTCTTCTCATGAGGTGGCCAAAGTACTGGAGCCTCAGCTTCAAAATCTGTCCTTCCAGTGAACATTCAGGGTTGATTTCTTTCAGAATGGATAGGTTTGTTTCCAGGGGACTCTCCTTCCAGCACCACAGCTCAAAAGCATCATTCTGCGGCAATCAGGGACATCTACTGGAAAAACCATAGGTTTGACTATCCTCCTCCAGCACTTTAGGATGCTATCTAGGTTTGCCAAAGCAGGCGTCTTTTTATTTCGTTGCTGCAGTCGCCATCTGCAGTGATCAAGGAGCCCAAGAAAATAAACTCTGTCATTGCCTCCATTTCTTCCCCTTCTATTTGCCAGGAGGTGATGGGACCAGTGGCCATGATCTTAGTTTTTTTGATGTTGAGCTTCAGCCCATTTTTTTCACTCTCCTCTTTCACCCTCATGAAGAGATTCTTTAATTCCTCCTCACTCTCTGCTATTAGAGTAGTATCATCTGCGTATCTGAGGTTGTTGATATTTCTTCCGGCAATCTTAATTCCGGTTTGTGATTCATCCAGACCTGCCTTTCTCATGATGTACTCTGCATATAAGTTAAATAGGCAAGGTGACAGTATACAGCCTTGTCGTACTCCTTTCCCAATTCTAAACCAGTCAGTTGTTCGATATCCAGTTCTGACGGTTGCTGCTTGTCCCACATATAGATTTCTTAGGAGAACATGTAGATTAACTATCCACAATTCTGTGTTACATCCAAATGGGGGAAACTGTGGTTGTTCAGATAGGAACAAAGTGGGATGTGAAAGCAAGTCTGAATAATGTTTTCAGATATTTGCTTGTGTCAGCCTTGGCAAGCATGGTTACTTGATTTGGATATCAGATTAATTAACCCGGGATCTTCATTGACAAAATGATAAAATAATAAATATGATGAGAGAAGGAAAAAGATGGCATGAAGATGGAGCATGCAATATCAGTTAAGTCTTGGTTTAATAAGTTGAGATATATCCATTTAAACAAATGCAGTGTAACATTTGGAGGGATGGCCAGACTGGGGTTTTATGAATTCAGAACCCCAGTAAGCTATAAAGCCTGCTGGATGGGCTTCAGGAAAGTCACTGCTTCTCAATGATTATAATCATTGAAGTGTTATTCATCTTGCACATTTCCAGAATAAGCTGTTAGACTTTGGACCATGCAATTAAAAAACAAACTACAACTGTTCACTCACCCTACATCCTTGGCAATTTTGATAATGCATAGGTGAAAAGGGTATGTCCAGAAAGCTATTTATTTATTTATTTATTTGTTATATTTCTATACCGCACCATCTTCCGGAATGGAACTCTGGGCGGTTTACAATAAAATACAATCAACAGAGTTAACAAGAGAGAGAGAGAGAGAGAGAGAGAGAGAGAGAGAGAGAGAGAGAGAGAGAGAGAGAGAGAGAGAGAACAAGAAAAACTGGTAAAATAAAGAGGGGGAGACCCTCCACAAGAGGTAATGTGTGCAGCAAAAAATTAGAAAATAATAATAAATAATAATAAAAAATTAAATAAAAGGTCACCATATGCCTCTTTAAAAAGGAGAATTTTCAAAGCCTTTTTAAAGGCGGGCAGAGACTATGCTAGGCGCAGCTCACTAGGAAGATGATTCCACAACATGGGGCCCACCACAGAGAAGGTGCGGTTACGCGTGAGCGATTTCCGCACCTCCCTGGGTGTGGCCATCCTAAGTGAGCGTGCCTGCACCATTCTAGTGGGCCTGACCCTGGTTGACCTCTGGGAGATATGCTCTGACAGGTACTCTGGTCCCAAGCTGTGGAGGGTTTTGAAAATCAAAACCAGGATCTTGAACCTTATCCAGAGGGAAATGGGCAGCCAATGCAGACGAGCCAGAATGGGGGTGATATGATTGAATCTATGAGCACCCACCACCAGTCTGGCGCCACATTCTGCACCCGCTGGAGCCTCCAGACAAGGGTCAAGGGCTACCGCACATAGAGGGCATTGCAGTAGTCGATCCTCAAAATCACAAGGGCCTGCACAACTGTACTAAGGGAGGACTCATTGAGGTACGGGCGGATCTGGGCGTTACTGTGGAGATGGATAAAAGTGGCCCTGGAGACCGCCATCACCTGGACTTCCAGGGAGAGGGCTGAGTCCAGGATCACGCCCAGATTCCTGGCCCTGTCCGTAGGCTGGAGGGAAACCCCCCAGGCTAGGGAGGGGGCCATTGTACCCAGACGAGGACACCCTGAAGAACAGAACCTCAGTCTTCTCTGGATTCAGCTTGAGCCAGTTGGTCCTGGTCCATTTCAAGACCGCCTCCAGGCACAGGTCGAGGGAGCGTACTGCCTCCTCTGCAGAGGAAGAAAAGGAGAGATAGAGTTGCGTGTCATCAGCGTACTGATGGCAGCACACTCCAAATCTCCTGATGACCTCTGCCAGCGGCCTCATATAAACATTGATCAACATGGGAGAGATTGCCGCCCCCTGGGGCACCCCACAAGGGAGAGTCCAAGGAGACAACAAGTCATCCCCCAGCTGAACCTGCTGAGTCCAGCTGCCGAGGAAGGAATGGAGCCAGCGAAGAGGGGAGCCCCCAATTCCAACCTCAGCAAGCCGGTCCAGCAAGTTACCATGGTCGATGGTATCAAAGGCCAGAGGACCAACAGGGAGGAGCACCCCCTATCGGCCTCCCTGAGGAGGTCATCCTGCAGAGCGACCAGGGCAGTCTCGGTCCACCGAAGCGGCCTGAACCTGGACTGGAAGGGATCCAGGATACAATTTTCCTCCAGGTACGACTGTAGACGGACAGCGGCCACCCTCTCAACAGCCTTGCCCAGGAAGGGAACAATGGCAATTGGATGAAAGTTGGACAACTCGTCCAATGCCAAGCTGGGCTTTTTCAAAGTGGGCTTCACCACGGTCTCCTTCAAATGGGAAGGAAAAATTCCTTCCGTGAAAGAGGCCGTGGCAATAGCAAAAACCCACTCTGGCATGTTACCTCCGGAAGATTTAATAAGCCAAGCTGGGCAAGGGTCAAAAGGGGAAACTGCCGGCCGACAGTAAGCCATAACCCTGGAGGCCTCCGCTGGGAACACTGGCCCAAACTCAACCAGACAAGGAGACCGAGGAGGTGAGGCCCCAGGGATGTCAGGGGATAAACTAGCGCAACCGGAGGGCAGATCGGAATGGGTGGCCTGAATTTTAGATTTGAAATAGGCTGCGAATTGCTCACTAGTGAACTCACTAGGAGGAGGCCCAAGCTGACCAGGATTGGAGAGGTCTTGAACCACCCGGAACAGCTCCGTCTGGTGGTTCGAGGCCTCACCAATTCTCAGGGAGACATGAGATGTTCTAGCATCCCTGATCACGCGAACATAGCAGCTGGTCAGCTGCTTAAGTGCAGCCCTACTCACTGCCATCCAATCCATCCTCCAAATGTCCTCAAGCCTCCTGCGTTCTTGTTTCATCACCTGCAACTCAGCCGTAAACCACGGCGAGGAGCGGGCTCCACAGCACAGGACGTGCTTGGGGGCGAGCAGGTCTACTGCCCGGTGGCACCCTCATACCACCTATCCACCAGGGCTTCAACCGGATCATCTGCCAGACCGCCAGAAAGCTCCCCAAAGGCCTCCATGAACCGTGCAGGGTCCAGGAGCCTACGGGAGTAGGCCCAAACAAAGGGCCAACGCTCCCCACGGGGCGGGGTGATGATTAACAGGGAGAATTTTAGCAGATGATGATCCGACCATGACACAGGTAAGGATAAGATACCCCCAACCCTCAGAAGAGAATCTGACAACATGGAGGTAAAAACCAGGTCCAGGGTACGGTCTGCTCTATGGGTGGGGCAAACAACATGCTGAGATAGAGTCATGGAAGTCATGGATTCCATGAATTCCAGAGCAGCTCCAGAGAGTTCCTCCTTGGCATTCACGTTGAAGTCCCCAACCACCAATAGGCGGGGGGACCTCAACAGGGCAGCCAAGACGAACTCTGAGATCTCTGGAAAGGATTGTGCTGGGTTGCGGGGAGCACGGTACACCAGCACAATGCCAAACTTATCTTGTTGACCCACCGCTACATTATATTGTTTATTTAGCAAGTAATTGTGGCATTTGAATAAAATGTCTTGTGCAAAAATGTGACAGAGTGGATGAGATTTAATAAGACAGAAGGAGGATAAGCCAGAAGGAGGGAGTATTATGACATTTTATTTTGGCTTAAAGTACAGGAATGGAATTCTGTGTGATTCCCCACCTACACCACCGCCAATTTTAATGGCCTACACACTGTAGAAGTTCATTAACTATAGGAGTTTATATAAGGTTCCAAATTTGTATATATTCAAAATATAAAAGTTTTAAAAACATAATTAAATTTTCTTTAAAACACTATGTCTGTCTCAAGATGTCTAGGGTGGTATCAAGCCCCGCACACAGAGCACACACACAAACAGGGTTCAGTTCTTTGCCAAGATCTTTAGTGGAAAGCCAGGCAAGTTCAAGTCCTTTGCAACAATCAAGTGCCAGATAAATAACAGAATCCAACTCCCAGCAATTAACTCCCAGTTCAAGTCAAAACCAGAATGTCTCACGGAAACCAGATGCCAAACCCAAGGGAACAGATCAAGCCATTGTCCAGGAAGCCAGTCCAAAATCAGGAAATAGAGCCAAGGTCACAGACAGGAACGTGGTTGCAAGTTCAAATGACGCATTGCTCCCACAGAGAGCTCAAGGTGAGCTTACCAGCTTTATCTCAAAACAGGGAGCACACCCTTACTTCTGGAAAGGCTCTTGCTAGTACTCAGGGCTTGCTGCCCTGATTCCCCGTCTAGCATCAAAGACCCTTTCCCTAGCTCTCCTGGTAGCACGTCTTTGCAGAATCCTGCTCATAGCCCTTCTAGGAGGAGAAGATATGTTTTCAGCTGAGTCATCAGACCCAGCTGCCTGCTGACTTGAGCTGCAAGGTTCCTCCAGCAGCTCTTCACCATTTAACCCCTCAGAGTCAGGTTCTGTGACAGGCAGGGTCCTGGCAGGTGGCATTCTTTGCTTTCAGTGTAAAGGTAAAGGTTTTCCCCGCACATGTGTGCTAGTTGTGTCTGACTCTAGGGGTGGTGCTCATCTCTGTATTCAAGCCAAAGAGCCAGTGTTATGCAAGTCTATGGCCACGTGGCCGGCATGGCTTCAAGGAAACACTGTTTTACCTTCCTGCTTTTTACAGCGGCACTTGTTTATCTACTTGCATTTACATGCTTTTGAAATTCTAGGTTGGCAGGAGCTGGGGTTATCAGCGGGATCTCGCTCCGCTGCGTGGCACCCGGGATTCGAACCACCAAGCTACCAACTTTGGAGCCAACAGTTTTGGAGCCTTAGTCCGCTGAGCCACCATGCCTCCACTTTCAATGTAATTCAGCCATAAATATTTAGTGTTCTGGACCAATCCTTAAATTCTGGAGAATGGTCAGCATTCTGATAGCTAAAGTTATATATAGCAGAAGGGAGTATTAAATGAGTATCTAGCCTAATCTCTGTTCATGAGGCACCACTCAATAATGATACCTTGAGTTCCGGTTCCTGTTTTGCCGCAGTGAAACGCCTCAATAAACTCTTTGGCTTATCAGGCTGAATTCCTCCATATAAACAGGACTGGAAAGGGTAAGTCCCCCTTGGGGGGGGGGGTGAAGACAGGCAGCATCTGGGGGCTGCAAAGAATTGCAGTGGCAAGCTTCGTAGCTTCAGAAATCACCTAATCTCCAGTTTGGGAGGAAGTCCGTCTGCCGTCTGTCATGGCGGCGGTTCAAACTGCGTGCACTGGACAAATGTAAATAATTGCAGATATTTGGAAACTTTACTGCTGTAACTAAGATTGTATGTTTTCCCCTATTTTTGTGAGCTTGAACAATTTCCTGTTTCAATAAGTACTCATTCCATCCCTTCCTGAAAAGGTGGCTACAAGTGTGTGTTTTGAGATTAAACTTTAAGACTGTATTATCTCAAAACTTCTACATTCATATAAACTGTTTTATGGAGTCATTTGCCCGGCTGAGAGAAGAAAAAGGAAACTATTTGACCTTGTCTCAATGCTTCCAAAACAATTTTTTTAGATAACAGACTTAGATTTTTTCCTTCCTTCACTCCTTTCTGTCCTTGCTCTCCTTTTTACAACTCCTCCCTTCTGGAAGTGATTAACCCTTTGAAGTGGACTAAAATTGAGTGAAACCAGAGAAATGAGCCGGGAATCAATGTCACATGAGCAATTTATGGATATGATTGATAAACTTCAGAATATTGTCGACTCTCTCCAGTCTAAGTTTTTCCCCGAGCTCAATTTGGAGGCAGATGAGAGTGTTCAACCCAATATACAAATAACAAGAAATGTCCAGAGGGAATGCTTGGAGAATGCAGAACCTGGCACTGCTTGGGAGACTGGGCTTTCTCTAGAAGTGGAGAAAAGTCTCATCTTTAACCCTGATCTGAGATTAAGCTGGAACAGAGCATTCACTCTAATTTGCAGGTTTATAAACCATATCTGCTTGGGAGACGGTGTCCTCTTCAGAAGCAGAGGACAGTCTCAATCCTAACCTTCTTGGAAACACGTGATTGGAACAGAACATTTTCCCCAATCTACAAATTTCAACAAATATACAGGGGGAATGCTTGGAGAATTCAGCGCTGGAAGTTTCTGCATCACGGGACGGACCGACAGGGAAACAACTTATAAATCACTGGTTTAATGAATCAATCACATAAAAAGATATTGATGGATTACAATGAACTATAACAATATGGAAAATGGATAACAGAAACCTGCAAGCCAGCGCAAAACAAAGCTTTGTTCCAGTTAGACATATTCATGTGATAGAAAGCTGTTAAAATTATCTATTTATTATGGAAAATACAAATATAACTGGTTGAGATGTCCATTAAGTAGTAGTTTAATTAAATAAAGTAGATTAGCTATTTGAAAATTTATCATTAGGATTGAATGCTGGGTTAAGATTTGATGGTCTTGTTCAATGTTGTTCAATGTTGAAATTAATTGTTAAATGTGAAAACAGTCTTCAATATCATTTATTTGCTAATTTAACTAGAAACTATTTTAAAAGGTCAGTCAATGCACTGTGAAGACCAGTTAAGAACGCTCTTAACTATTTTCAACTAGATAGGCCAGTTTAACATCTTTGTTTATGGAACATCTCATTAATGCAATGTTTGGACATGAAAATTGAAATATGGAACATGGAAATCAGCTTAAGATGTCAATTTGTTAGATCTCTGAATGTCAGCCAGGCAAAGCGAGGGATTTTTTCCCTTTAAATACAACAAGAAACAGAGAGATCAAGATGTAATGCTTTCCCCCCTCTCTTTTAATGACTGATTAAGTATTAATCTTAGACAGACAAGATTTTGAAAACTTTGTAAAACCTATGGGAACAGAGAAAAGATAGTGAGTTGATGATATCCATCGTGTATCTAAGGTTGTAGATTAGACAGACTAGCTTGACTTTGTACTTCACTATCTTAATTTCTTCTATTATACAAAAATAGATCTAAGCCTATACAGTGGTACCTTGTATAAAGGAATTAATTCATTCCAAATGAAATTACGTTAAGCAAATTTTAATACAAATTCCCCATAGGAATTCATTGAAAATGGAGTAATCCCATTTTTATGTTGTATGGATTCGCCCCATAGGCGATTCCGTTAAGCAAATTTCCCCTATCTCTGGAAATGTTTACGTTGTACAGATTTTATGTTATACAAATTGTTTGTTATACAAGGGTCCACTGTACTTATTATATATCAAATTGGTCAAATATAATCTAGGCCAGTGTTGGCGAATCTATGGCACGGGCGCCAAAGGTGGCACTTGGAGCCCTTTCTGTGGGCACCTGACACCGTCCTTTCACAGCCATCTGTATTCAGGTTAAATTGCTGTATTGGCACTTTGCAAAACAATTAATGGGTTTTGAATTGCAGTTTGGGAACTCAGTCTCTAAAAGGTTCGCCATCACTGATCTAGGCTGTTTTATTAATTGAAGAATTAAGTTTTAAGGACTGGAAAAATTGCTAAGACTAAACTAGCTAATACAATACAGTGGACACTTGTATAACAGATGGTTTAGATAACATAAAATTTGTACAACATAAAAAATTCCAGAGGTAGGGGAAATTTGCTTAACAGAATCGCCTATGGGGTAAATCCGTATAACATAAAAATGGTTGTGATTAGGGATTACTCTGTTTTCAATGCATTCCTATGGGGAATTTGTATAAAAATTGCTTAACATAATTTCTTTAAGAATGAATTAATTCCTTTATACAAGGTACCACTGTATTGTAATCTACTATCTGTATCTTGTGTACTGGGTGAAGACAGAGATAAACAGAGACCTCTTGGTAGTGGGGCGGCTAAAAAATCTGGTAAATAAATAAATATTGATGGAAAAACATTAGAATAATATTAATGGTAAAATATTTAGCAAATATGGAAACATGAAAATAGTCTTGCTTAAGATGAGAGGAGAATCATGAAACAACTAGGCCGATCTATTGGGAAAAAACTTTTGATATATGTAACACGGCAGGAGATAATCAATGTACCTGTTTTTACTTTGTTTGTTTAAAAATTTTAAAAAAATTAAAAAAATTAAAAAAATGACATTAGTGTTATTGTTTCAAAGAATACTGTAATGGAATAGGTGGACCACAATCTTATTCTACAAATCACTATGGTCAGAATTCTGCTGGAAAAATTAAACATATGCAATAGTAATTGCACAAGTGGTTTCTGCCTTTGGCACAATTCCTGTTGTGTTACCAATCACAGAATTGTTGCAAAATTAATTGCAACCAGATTTTGCAACCAGTGTGCGACCAGTCACATGATAGAGGCCATGCCAGCCCATGCACAGCAGCTCATTGTTACTAGTGTTCATACATTTCCCCCTTCAGGATGCTTTCTTAGTACTTAAGGAATAGTACATGCCCAGGGTTAGTTAATAGGAATTAACAATGCCTTAACTATTAGGAGACATGCTCTTGATCTGTAAATGCATTGCCCATTAACACTAAAGAAATGTATGTTCTGTGGACACGAATATACGGTATGTGAAATTTTCATTGTTTGTTCTCTGCTTCATTGCTAGCGTACTATTAACTGTTCCCCTGGGATAATGGCAGGAATGCACATTTTCTTGAACATATGGCTATTGCTGGAGGCCTGCATGCAGTGTGTGCTGCAAATGCTAATCTTTGTTCTCCATGACTCTGCAGAGGAGAAGATGGCCAGCTGTAGAGCATTGGTCTATATGGGTTGGGTACTGAAAATGCTAAAACTGTTTTGAGCTTAGGGAAATTACTTAAACCCTCTATAAGGGATTCATTTGCCAAAGGAGTGTAAAGAGTCGCTTTCCCAAGCTCTCTTCTATTGAGGAATGCCTACTATAATGTACAGTGCAGTAAGTAAGTTCATGTTATATCCATTCTCAGTCCTTGCTGTTGTATCTGAACTAATGTTACTTAAGTCAATGTGGCTTGCAGTGATTACTTCCTTGATAAGAACTCCCTCTTCCTTCTCATGTCAGTTGCATTAGTCCAGTGTTTTTCAACTTTTTTTGGGCAAAGGCACACTTGTTTCATGAAAAAAATCACGAGGCACACCACCATTAGAAAATGTTAAAATGCCAAATCCCCCCCCATACAAACACGCGCGCCACACGCAACGCCGCCTTTTTTCCAGCTCATTAAAAAGGCCTCACAACCTGACAGCTGCTGGCTGGCGGGGGGGGGGGGGAGAGAAGCAAGAGCTGGCGGGTCTCTCTCTCCCCCCGCCCCCCACTCACACCCAAGTCTCCCTTGCCTTGCAACCCGACTTACTCTCTTCCTGCTTTAGATCAAACCCGCTCCTCCTCTGGTTGCTCACTCCAGCCACCCATCCCCGAGCATGATGTCCCAGGCAGCCGCCCATTGCCACCATCCCCAACACCCCAGTGTCTTGGAAGGGAAGCGTTAATGCCAATTAAAAAGGACCCTGCCCCTCCCACTCCAGAGAGAGAGAGAGAGAGAGAGAGAGAGAGAGAGAGAGAGAGAGAGATAAACACACACCTCGCCTATGCTCCTCCTCAGCCCTCCTCCTCCTCCTTTGCACGGCACTGCGGGCGAACTCCACTCCACCGGTGCCGGTCGCGATCGGGCAAGCCCCAAACTCGCTGCGGGCTCACTCTGGGTGCCACACGCGCGGCCGGCACCATCCGCCCCCCCCGCCCGGCCAAGAAGCCTCCTTTCCCGCCGCCGCCGCTGCTGCTGCTGCAAACACCACCACCACCACCACCCCGACCCCCGTTGCACGCGCCAAACTTCGGCTCCTTCTGTCCTTAGGAGAGAGGGAAGCAGCGAAAGGGGCTTTTAAAAATAAAAAGGGAGAGAGATTTTTTAAAGAGAGAGAGAGAGAGAGAGAGAGAGAGAGAGAGAGAGAGAGAGAGAGAGAGAGAGATACACACACCTCGCCTATGCTCCTCCTCAGCCCTCCTCCTCCTCCTTTGTACATCACTATGGGCGAACTCCACTCCACCGGTGCCGGTCGTGATCGGGCAAGCCCCAAACTCGCGGCGGGCTCACTCTGGGCGCCACACGTGCGGCCAGCACCATCCGCCCCCCCCGGCCAAGAAGCCACCTTTCCCGCCGCCGCCGCTGCTGCTGCTGCAACCACTACCACCACCACCACCCCGACCCCTGCTGCGCGCGCCAAACTTTAGCTCCTTCCATCCTTAGGAGGGAGGGAAGCAGCCAAAGGGGCTTTTAAAAATAAAAAGGGAGAGAGATTTTAAAAAGTGGAGGGTGTCCCCCTGAGGAGCGTGGCGCACCTGCTGGCCGAGGGTGGGGTCAAACATTTTTCCCACGGCACACCAGGCAACATCCCGCGGCACACAAGGGTGCCGCAGAACAGTGGTTGAAAAACACTGCATTAGTCTATATCCAATTCCAGTTCATCTTGTTCTATATGACCTACTACTGTGTGTGTGTGTGTGTGTGTGTGTGTGTGTGTGTGTGTGTAGATTCTCCATCTCTTTTCTGGTCACCTGAGAGTTCCACATCATTTACCTAAATTC
The DNA here is from genome assembly GCA_029282475.1 of Phrynocephalus forsythii. Taxonomy (NCBI): domain Eukaryota; kingdom Metazoa; phylum Chordata; class Lepidosauria; order Squamata; family Agamidae; genus Phrynocephalus; species Phrynocephalus forsythii. The sequence goes on along the minus strand of JAPFRF010000005.1, from coordinate 87,650,834 downwards.
TCAGAAGATTCCCTCCACGTCTAATTTTTTTCCTCTGCCTTGAATATGTCTTTTAAGAATTATGTCCTTCTCTGTGCATTGTTTATTGTAGTGGAGGGTGCTGGCCTTACTAAAAGTATTCCTTACACCAGATCCTGAAGATGCTGAGGAGTTAAAACAGGATAAACAGGTTTCTCCTTAGTTTTATACTCTTAATTGTGTGTGGGAGATGGATAGATAGTGCAATGATCTAGAGCAGTGGTGGTGAATCTTTGGCAATCCAGATGTTTTGGGCATCATCTTCCAGAATTCTGAGCCTAGATTGCCAATGACAAAGGACTGTGGGAATTGTGGTCCAAAACATTTGGAATGCCAAAGGTTCACCATCACTGAGCTACAGCATATGGTCATGAATTTGATTCCCCACGGTGCCTAGTAGAAGACCATCTGTGTGAGCTTGAACATAATGCAGTGTCCCAGAAGGGTAGTGAAGACAGCCTAATTAACAACCTGTTTGATTTTTGCTTATCAACATTATCATCAAAGAGTTAGTTGGGGTGCTGTTCAATCATGTATCCCTTTGCTATGAAGCTTTCATTAAAGTATTTTGTTCTCACGTGTACATTATTATACTGTTAATGCTTTATCTCTTTTTACTGCCATCTGATGAAGACAGAGGTTCTTGAGGTTGATGAGCCTGAATCCACCCATAGTCAGTAGCAAATAAAGGTGCTTTGCACATGCCTTTGTAGGATGGTATTGGTGTTCTGACAGGAGGATTTCAGTTTTTCTGTTCTAATCATCAAAGTCACTTCCAGTAAATGATTCAAAAAGAATATTTTAATAATACGGTTTCCCAGTTATTATTAGTTATAATTTTTCCTTTTGCATCAGTATTTCTTTTAGTCTAGCAAACTACAGTGGACCCTTGTATAACAAACAGCTTGTATAACATAAAATCTGTACAACGTAAAAATTCCGGAGATAGGGGAAATTTGCTTAAAATAATTGCCTATGGGGAGAATATATACAACATAAAAATGGGATTATGTTTTCAATGCATTCCTATGGGAATATTTATAAAGGATAATTTGCTTAACATAATTTCATTTGGAACGAATTAATTCCTTTATACAAGGAACCACTGTACTTATTTCTGAGCTATGAATTTAATTATTTGTAGCTTATAATGACTTTTCCATGGGTGCTTAAATATTCCTAGACTTTCTACTCCTTTAAGAATTGAATAAACTGTTCATTGGTAAACTCACAGTTACTGCCTTCTGAGAATTTTCCTCTTTTGATATGGGCAGCTATACTGTAAATCTTAATGGTGTTCAGTTGATCAGGAGAGCTTGAAAATAATGTAATATTGGCCATATATATTAAATGTAAAATGCTTAGGCTGTTTCTCTGGTAATTAGGCTTATAGACTTTAGCACCATCTCTCAGTTGTATAGACAGGGGATTTAAAGCTAGGCAGAACCACAAATCATCACCATCATTGTCATCATTAGTTTACTTGGAGTGTACAGACAAATAGAAAAATAATAGGCAGCACAAACTAAGATAGGTTTGATTGTAATATAATGTGCATTTCCTTTGGATACACTGGAATTTACTGTACTATAGCAGGTTTAAGAATGGGCAGTTTATAATAGTAAGAAGTTTGAGCCTCATTACTTAATGTAGGTATCAACATTCCTGTGGTACTTCTGCAAAAGCAATCTGATGCTTGTTCTTAATCCAGTATTCCTATGTTGCTGTAAAAATCCAAACATGACACATTTATATGTCAGTAGGTCAAAAGCTAGTACTAATTATGTGGTCTCTCCCCCTTAAGACATTGGGTTGGGGAGTGTATAAGGCAGAGCTTTCAGAATCATCACCTTGATTATTGAGCTTCCCCTAAAAGCTGGCTCCATGCCTGCTGAGCTTCTGGCAGGTAGCCAAGAGTGTATCATTTCATATGGCATTTCATCTTTAAAAGTGATTTTCAAATTGGCATTTGGAACTGTTCTTTATACTGGAAGAATTGGTTTTTAATGGCTTTAAAATCATTAGATTTTTTTTAAAAAAACACACACATTTTATTGTATAAAACTTAGGGATCCCCAAGAAGTCAGAAAAACAAGAAGTATGCATCTGTAACAATTGATAAAATAAATATGGTATCAATGTGCCATAGAAAGTGTCATGCTGCTGTTTTCAGAGAGAAAAGGTTCTAAAAGGAAACATACTACAGTATAGTAATACCTCGTAAGACAAATGCCCCTTAAGACAAAAAATTCGTAAGACGAATAAAATGTCAGAGAATATGAAAACCTCGTAAGACATTTTTTGCTATGGGATGCTTCACAAGATGAATTCATTGCATTCCTGTGGGAATCTGCATTAAACTGTGCTTCGTGGGACAAATTTTTCATAGGACAAATTGACCCGTAGAACAAATTAAATTCATCTTAAGAGGTACCACTGTAGGAGTAAAAGAACAGAGAGCTGCCAATACAATGTAAGTCTATTGGCAGGTCCTCCTTCATTTTTTTCACAATTCCAAGACTGAAAGAAGAAGAAATCAATAAAGTTTATGTGCTTGCAGAATTATGAATATTCTTCAACATAGAACTTTTGTAAAGAATATATACAGTTTGTGTAGCAGGGATGTTTCTTGTGTTGGGAAGGTCTTCTTGGGAATGTTGTAGTGGAAACCTGTTTTTATAGACACTATTTTCAACATACAAATTATACATTTCATGTAAGCTAGAGACTGAGGTTAGTTATGAAAGATTGTGGGAAGCGAGTTGGGTACTTAGAGAGGCAAATTGGGTAAACTCTGTCAGTGCTAGAAAGAACTGCACATAAAATTCAACTCACTTTGTTCGTATATCTTCCAAGGAGAGGTATACGTATGTATTTGTATCTAATGCAAAATAGATTAAAATGTGCTTTCACACCTCTGTGTGAGAACCTTTGCATGAGAATTTTATAGTAGGAAGTGGTAGTAGTTACCACGTCAAGCTCTGATATGGGTACAGAATCATTCCTCAAGAATTAAAATAATGAAATGATCTTCAACTGACCCTTAACCCAGAACTGTTGTGAAGAAGAAATTGGAATGGAATAGATTTAGCACAGACTTTACAACCATACATAGATGTTTATTATTTTTGCTGTTGACATTGAATCTGATTGGAGCAATTACACTGAAGCTTGTGTTTCTATATATAAAAACTTGTGAATTTTCTCATCCGAGAGCAATTCATGCTACTCGAAGGGAATATGTTCCTTTTTTCAGGTGCAAGAGCTCATCTTATCTATAGATGCCATTAGTGGCACAGTAGCTTGTCGAGATAATTCCATTAATTTTTTATTTGTTAGATTTTTATCCACCCTAGTACCAGGAATTTCCACAGTCTCAGATATGAGCCACATTGATTGAGGTCCATGGGAGCAATAGTACAAAATATCTGGAGGATATGGCATTGTCTACCTCGACTCCAGACTTTTAGAGTTTTTTCTCTCACACATATAATAAAGGGACCTGTACACTGAAAGATTCCAGAAAGACACAAAGGGAAGTGGTATTTCACACAGCATGTATATGAATTGTGGATTTTGCTATCATAATATATAGTGATGCCTATCAATTTGGGGGTCTTGAAAATGAGACTAAGTCAATGCACAGAGGATAAGGCTCTCAATGGTGACTGAGCATGACATCTGTTATATTACTTCCAATATCAGAAGCATTGTGGAGCACATGAGTGGGAGAATGCTGTTGTATTTGTGTCTCACTTCCCTCCCAAACACATTTGAACAGAAGGCCTGTTCCACACAGACCCAAGGATCAAAATACAGTTTGTATAACACAAAATTTGTACAACATAAAAATTCCGGAAATAGGGGAAATTTGTTTAACAGAATTGCCTATGGGGAGAACCTGTACAACATAAAATTGGGATTACTCAGTTTTCAATGCATTCCTATGGGAAATTTGTATAAAGGAAAATTTGCTCAACATAATTTATTTGGAACAAATTAATTCCTTTATACAAGGTACCACTGTACTGAAGAGTCTATGTTCTGCTTTTTCATATTGTGCAGCATAAGCATATGGATCTGTTGTCTGGTTGACTGGAACAATACAGTTTGAATCCAATTGGTATTTCTAACTAAAGAAGACCTATTGGATCATAGAGGTTTACTTAAGTCTTGCCTGATCATTCACCAACTAATTCAGTGGATCTAGTCTTGTTGGGGCTAATAATAGGATTTAGGCAATTTTTATATATTTGCATCTTTTTGCCTTAATTATTTTTTCATTTTTAAAATTCATTTCACACATACTGGTTACCTGCACCTTTCCTCCTTCATCCCCATGAAGCTGTTTGATCTGAGAAACGCTGAGTGGTCTTGAACCAGTAGTGAGATTTATAACAAGGGTCTATTCTATTTTAGTCTGACCCTCTTTCCACTACTTAACTTTGGACCTTTTCCTACCAACTGTCCACCAGCTCCTTCATGTCTTTAGAGAACTGCTTCCCTGAATTATTTTTTTTCCTAGTCAGCTTCATGGTAGATGATTTGATATGATTTTTTCCTCTCAGATCTCATTAGAAGCTCCCACGGAAGCAACCAGGCAGAGTTAGAGGCTACATTACCTTAAGGGATTTGTTCCAGGTCATTGCAGAGTAGAAGATTACTCCTTCTTAAAGGTGCATAACTTCTTTAATGAAGCCAACAGTTTGTGACAGTGTGCCCCAGTGTTAATCAAATGAATAATTCTGGTTTTTAAAGATAAGATACATAATGGTTTCCCCATATTCTGCTCATAAATGTGTCAGTTTTATCCCACTGACTTCAGATCTACTGCTTTCCTTCCAGATTCTTATTCTGTGCCACCTCCTTATTTCATTTCCCAAATGATCTTGGTCGTTCTTTAAATGGTGGTTTCAATATCTGGCTGTGGAGCCAGAGGTTGGGAATTTGATTGGCCACTGTGTCCTTGACAGGGACTAGACACAATGATCCATAGACTCACTTCCAGCTCTGTGGTTATCACATTATTACCAGGGCTGTAGAGTCAGAGTCGGAGTTGGAGTTGAGGAGTCGGAGTCGGAGGAAATTTTGGGTACCTGGAGTCGGAGTCGGCAAACAATGCAACAACTCTGACTCCGACTCCTACTAAAATTTAGATTGGAATTTTTTAAAAAAGCAAGTTTAAATGTCCCAATTCACAAAAGGTTATAATTGATGACTTCTCTACTGTAAGAATAAAGACCAATGCATGCAGTGCCTCACGTAATCGCAAAACGAACACGTTAAGTGACCGTGAAGAAGCATGCTTTTCATGTGCTTCACTATATGGCATGCAACGCACAATTAGGAGTGGCAATACTTATATTTTCCATAGTGTTGTGTTCTGCTGTTACGCAGCACCCATGGGTAACCTAGCCTCTCACTGATAAGGGATTAAGTAAATATGTTTTTTGCAGGACTAGAGACACTTGTATAAGTGAAGGGAATGGAGGGTCAATAGTTCAAGGAATGTATAAAATACATTTGCATATTAATACAGAGGAGTTGGAGTCGGGGAGTCGGAGTCGGAGTTGGAAGTACAAAAAAACTTAGGGGTCGGAGTCAGAGTCGGAGTTGGAGTTGGAACATTTATCTACCGACGCCACAGCCCTGATTATTACTGTAATTATTTTTATTATAAACAAACAGTTTATAGAAGAATTGGTTCAGTGTAAGAAGTATACAGTAATAATGTACATGGTGCTTTTCTATTAAAATATTTTATTAGATTTGCTTGAATTTGATTGATTTTCATTGTTTTTGTGTTTTAATTTTAATTTCCCACTTGATCTGCATTTTATTATTGTTCACTGCTTCAAGCATCATTTTTAGTGGAGGATATATTATACAATTATTAATGACATTTATTGCCTATTATAATGGAAAGAGAACTGAAGATAGCCTTGGTCTTGAAAAAGGGATCACGCTAGTTCATGGAGAATCTGTGGTGACCAGACATGGCAGCTGTATATTAGTTCCAGTATTAGAGGCAGTGTGGATTGCATCCTATGACTTCCATTTTGCCAGCTGCATCATTCTCTTCTCAAGCATATTGCTACTGCATTATTCATTGGCAATTATAACACGGTGGGGTTCACTTATAATACTGAAACATGGCTTAAACATCCCGCCTGAAAAATACTGTATTTTTGCCCAAGCATTGACATGAGAAGTAAAATGGGAAATTAGAAAAACTACTCTTTTTGGACCATAGATCCCAGAATGTTGCAGTCAACATGATTGCTTCTAGCCATTTTCCCACTATCTATTTTCCTTAGGACCTTCAGAGTGTAGACAATTTGAAGTTACTATCTCAAGTACTGGGGAAATAGACAGAATTTAATCTGGGATTGATAACCTGATCTTTTCTGGAGATTTTTGGACTATTATTCCATAACATCCAGTCAATGTGGACAGTAATATGGGAGTCCAAAACATCTGAAAGGGACCCGGTTGCCCGCTCTTGCAGCTGAGGCAGCTGCAAGCAGAAATGGGGGCATGCCAGTTAATAGCTGCCAGTTATTTCTGCTATCTATTTCTCCCTTCTCAGGTGGATCACCAGGAATTTTGATAAGCAGGATGTCATTGTAGCAGAAGAATGCAAGTTGCCCAGGCCAGAGAGCTGAGTGTACGGCGGTGATTTAGAATAGCAAATATAGATTGCCACTTTGAGATGAGCAATAATAAATGAAAGTACCTTTTGTACCTATTGGTAAAGCAAGAGTGGCACTGCATCTCTCGTTAGATTCTCGTTGTCCCTGTTGCTTTTTAATCCTTACAAACTATGCTTCTCTCAGCCAGTTCATTCAGTCTGTGCTTGATTTTTCTTGTCATGTTCAATTCAATTTAAATGCTTTTAAATTAAATTTAAGGGAAGAGTTCAGACTCGTGAACAACTAGAAGGACATGCCATCTTTTCTGGGAGGTCTTTTCTGGCAGATTCAATCCTTCTGCTCAAGTAGCAGGCTACCTAATGTAGCAACAGTTCATTGCCTGAATGGCAAAAAAGAGATATGAAGTTTTCAAAGAGATGTTTCATGAAGCAATTATCATCTGACTCAAATAGGAGCAACTACAAAGCAGGGAGCGTTAAAACCGAGACCAGTAGACAGGTTCTCCTATCTTACCTTACTGAAGTTTACTGACTCAGCATGAAATCCACCTCCTGCATAGTCAGGGTCTAGAGTAGTGAGGATTTTATACATTTTATTTCAGGATTAAGAAGAGAGCAGGATTTAAGGAGGGACAAAGGTGAAGATACTGTAGGATAGGATTTGTACATGGAGGAAAAAACTGATAGATGGAATTTGGAGGAAGGGAATGGTAGGGAAATGATATAAAGAAAATGCTTATTGAGCAAGATAACTCATATCAAAGGTGTTTAAAGGAGGGAACAAGAATGGGATCTATTTACATAATTTCTCACACTATTAAATGATCTTGGCACTGTTTGACCCAGACATTGTTACAGCAGTGGTGCGAGCAGAATCTTGTGATCATAGTGGTATATATTACCAGCACTGTTGAAAGAAGTTAATCCTTTGATACTATTAAAAAAGATGAGTGCAGAAATACTATAGTTGTGCACTTTTGTTGAGTTCCTATAGGCATCTTATTTATTTCAAATATTGTTATACCACCTTTCTCTTGAAATAATGTGGCTTATATTATTTTAAAAGGGAAATATTTCAAAGCTAAAAACAGGACATCATATAAATATTTGAAAAGAATTAAATAAATATATTAAAAATCTTAGATGAAAATTACTGAAATAGATTTCAAAATAACAAAAATACAAACCAATTCCTTTAGACCCAGCCACTAAAAAAGCCTGCCTGAAGAGAAAACCTGTATGTTGTTAGAAGAGCACTTGGCAAGTGGGCTCCATTTTGATGTACAAAAAAATTGAGGTAGATTTGTAAGTAAGCGTCTTATCTTCCTTTCATGGAAGATAAGGAAATGGAAACTGTATTCCTTCTCTCTGCTAAGTGATTGATTTGCTGTACTATCACCAAGGCCCTGATCATGAAAGTTTGCCATGGTGTCTTTGGCTCTCATTGTCTTACCTACTTTGGTGCCAAAAAGATGTTTTTTGGACCTGAGAATTTTGAAAAAAATATTAGTCCACATGCACATGGAAACACTGATGCAAAGAGTATCAACAGTCAGGGATTAGCTGTAAAAAAGTTGGAGCTTTTCTATCTTTAATGCCCAAAGTGAAATCAATGGTAAATCATAGTATGATGAGTCACATGGCAGTGTGTGTTAAGAGCCATTAAGAATGAAACAATGGCAAGTACTTAGTTGTGTAATTTTCTGCATTACTGTGACTGTCATTCACTATGTCACAAGATAGTACTGTTCCAGTCCATCTGTCATGTGATACTGGGTCTTGCTCTTTCAGTGCAGTGATATGGGGCGTGTGGCCCTCCTGATGTTGATGGACAGCAGCTCCCATAAGCCATCATCATTAGCTGATGATAATTGCAGTCCCATGTTTCCTACCCTTATTTTTGAGAAAAGACCAGTTGTATTTTGTTTCTTTTCAGCCTGTGAAAGGTATGTTCTTGCCCAATGTTAAGAAAATCACAGGCAGAATTCTGCTGATTGAGGCTGAAATATGCTGGCAGATGACATAAGCACTTGAGAAGTGTAAATTGTTCAACCGTTGTCACCTTGTATGTCTATAGGGAACTTGAGAACTAATTCTGGAGCCGGTTTGGGGAATGTCATGTCAGAAGCAAGGGCTTCTGCACAGAATTTTCAGCACTTCATTAAAACCCAGTTACCAGGTTTCTTTGGGAAAAGCCTTGACTTTTTATGGATACAGCCAATAATGTATAGTCACATGGATGTGTCAGCCAATGAAAAGATAACACCTTGCTGGTTAGAGATTAATATTAACTACTGTACACACTTCTTGTAAACTGTTGAAGGCACAAACCAAATCTTTTACTTGCAGAGCGTTTAGTTTTGTAGTGGTTTAGACAGAACTGTGTCACTCTTAGAATAACATTCTTTGAATAAAGCATTTCTCTTGTGCAATATATAGAAGATTTATCTTTCTTCCTGGTCTTTTGCTTTGATGGTTTGCTTGAGCTGGTTAGACAGCAGATGGATCCCTCCCTTTTGAGAATTAAGGCTCTCACAGGTCACATTCAGGAACATCAAGGAATGAAATCAGTTCTGGGGTGAGTTCTTCAGAATGGCAGCACTGAGAGCGGTTGTATCATGTTTTTTCTTTTATTGCAAAATTAGTCAGTTACTAAGCAAGACAGATGTCACTAGCTTGTTAACACTTTAATGATATAAGCAATTCTTTGCTAGACTTTGATGTTATCAAATTCTACTTAAGGATCACCAAGATGGCTCATTTGTACACTTGTCTCATGCACAGGGGAGGCCTTCACTTACATGGGTGTCATCCCTAAAGGGATAAGAAGATTTTAGACCTACTATAACTTACAGGTATATGTCTTAAGAAAGTGATAATCATTAGAGTTGGGTATGAAATGGAAAAATAGTGTTTTGTTTTCTTTTGTTTCTTTAGTAGTTTTGTTTAGCTTTATTTCATTTGTAATGAATTTTTAAAGTAGCTTGGTTATGAAACAAAACAAAATGTAATGAAACACTATACTCCTCTATGTCATAAAGGACCAAAATGACAGGGGAGCTTCCTCAAGCTCTTCCCTGTAAGCACTCAAAAATACTGATCCCTCGCATGTTTTGGCACCAAAGTCACAGCTTTAGCTTCCTAAATTGATTCTAGGTGAGCACCCCAAATTTGGAAATGTTTGGGCTTCAGGGGGCTGAGTTATGAAGCTCCAAACGGGCTACACTCACCTGTGACTTGGCTTCCAAAGTTCCAATTCCAATTAGAAAGATTTTTTTCCTAGAGGCACCCCCTTTGGAGCTTAATAACTCAGCTCCCTGAGCCCCAAACCTTTCCAAATTAAGGAAGCTTGCAGGGAAGAGCTTGATGAAGCTTACATGCTGTCTCCTCTAGCATGAATCATTTCATTCTAGAGGGAAAAATGGCATTTCATTGTTAAGTGAAATACATCCTACCATTTTAAGTAATGAAGTTAATTTGTTAAGTAATTCATTACTTAATGAAATGATGAAACAGCATATTGTTTTTCGTTTCGTGCTCATCTCTAATAGTCATGCATATTTCCCTTTCAAAATATTTATGTGTTCAGGTGAAATAGAATTATAAGTAGTTTATATTAACTGGGAATTGAACATGTTGCCATAGGTTGTCACTTTCCATGATAAAATGAATGGGAGTACAAGTCTGATTCTATTGGAACTAATGTTCTTTGCTTTTCTAATGAGAAAAGCTGTGATTCAAAGATATTGAAGGGCGACTCTTAAAATCAAGTTATGATAAAAATACAGTAATAACTTGGATAATGAATGCCACTGATAATGAATTTTTCGGAAAACGAATTGCAATTTCCAGGTATAGGGCTGCCTTGGATAACGAATTTTCCCTATGGGCTGCCTCAGATAACGAATTGCAATTTCTAGGTATAGGTCTGCCTTGGATAATGAATTTTCTCTATGGGCTGCCTTGGATAACAAATTTTTCTATGGGCTGCCTCGGATAATGAATTTTCCCTATGGATTTCTTCAGATAATGAATTTCCAGCATGCATCAATAAAAAGAGTTATCTTGGGCTGCATCACATCTGTACCTTTAAAGTACACTTTATAAAGAGTTTTGAGCAAAAAATCAGGTGTCTGTGTCATTTTCTAGGCTCTGGAACGGATTAATTGGTTTCCCATTCATTCCTATGGGAAACTGTGTTTCTGATAACAATTTTTTTTGATAACTAATTGCCTCAGAGAATGCATTAAATTCATTATCCAAGGTACCACTGTGGTTGAATTTTGGATTCCTATCGGTCCACTAAATATTCAATTTCAAAACATGATGCTAAAATATTTCAGAAGGGTTAACAACTCATGGGATTCCCCTAGTGAGAAAAAAAGTATAGGTACAAAACAACCTTGGATTATGTTTGTGGTTTTTGGTTGCTTTGCATCCTTTCATACATTCCCAAGATAAATCAGCATGAAGCCAATTTCATTTTGGAATCTAACAGTTGGAAGTTCCATATCCTACACCTGTGTTTTGCACTTCACAAATGTCTCCCATGTGAAAGGCTTTAGGAAGCAAATACCGTCATCTTGGATCAGTAATGCTGGGAAAAAATTAAGAAGCTTTGAATCTTATGCCAGAAGCTGTACATTTGCAAGTGAAGAAAAATGCCTTCAGTACCATCTGGATTTTACAGTTTATTATTGGGTAATTTCCATGTCACTTCCTTCATCCTATTCAACTCCATTTGTGAAAAGTCAAGTAGCTCTACCAGTATGACCAAGTGCTGTTGTGTCTATCTCAGATGAAAACGTGAACAGATTTCAGCAGTTTATAAGGAATGAACTAAACATCGATAATTTGATTTTTCCCCACTAACACTTTATATAAGAACATAAGAAGAGCCATGCTGATCAGGCCAAAGGGCCATTTAGTCCAGCTTCCTGTATCTCACAGTGGTCCCACCAAATGCCTCTGGGAGCACACAAGACTAGGTATTTGTCTCCTGATACCACTCCCCTGCACCTGGCTCTCGAAGTACCCTGGTTTTAAGCCTGGAGATTACACTCCATCATGGTTTGTAACCTGTGATGGACTTTTCCTCCAGGAATCTGTCCAATCCCCTTTTGAAGGCATCCAAGTCAGATGGCATCACCATATCCTGTGGCAGGGAGTTCCACAGACTAACAACGCGCTGGGTGAAAAAATATTTTCTTTTGTCTGTTCTTACTCTCCCAACCCTCAATTTCATTGGATGTCCCCTAGTTCTGGTATTTTGTGAGAGGGGGAAGAGTGTCCCTCTATCCACTTTACTCATGCCCTGCATTATTTTGTACATCTCAATCATATCCCCCTTGTGCCTTTCAAAATATATCCTTGCTAAAACAAGTTGCTTTCCATTTAAAGACATTCCAAAACAAGCTATGTTACACCTGATAACACTATTTTACTGTCATATGTTTTGGGATTTTAGTCCTTAGCCAAATTCATGTGGCTGTGGTGCCACAAATACATGAGGTAAGGAGGGTGGAAAAGTTTTTTTTTTAAATCTGCAGGTCTTAGAACCCTCTATGTGGCATGGATTATGGGGGGATCATAATCTTAAAAAAGTAATTTTGTGCAGTTAAATGTGGCAGTTAGGACTGGAATGCAAGAAGCCATCTTAAGCAGTCGGTGCACCACACAGTTGGCATCCCCTATAATGGCAGGTTGCAGAAATCTGCCTAGGTTGCCTTACAGTTTGACTGATGCTTATGGTCTGGGGAATCAAACACCTACCCAGGTATAATCTTAATGTCTTTGTACAACCTGGTTGGGGGATTATGTTTAAGGCAACCACTTATCTGCACCACATCTGGGTGTGCTGCTGTCTGGATGATGACTATCAATAAACTATTGCAGTAAGTTTTGGGTTGCCTCCTCTTAGATTATGCATGTAGGCAGTTATTAACACACTGCTGCATTAGTTCTGCCACAGTTTTGCTTAGTTAAGTGACACTAAATAAGCTATGTATCATTCAACTGATTACAAGTTTATGTGGGTATAGTATATGATATAAGCATGATTTATAAACTAAAGAGAGTTTCAGAGAAGAAATGAAAGGCTCAGTGAACAGATGAAAAAGCAAGGAATAATGTTTCAAGCAGTCAGTTCCTACTGAGAAAAGCCTTTGATTTTGTTATTTATAATTTTGAACACTTCATTTCTTTACAGATAGAGAATAGGATAGAAACTTGTAGTTTCACTGCCCTTTAAGCTGTATAGCAGGCATCCTCTAAAGAACTAGGAGACCCATGAAGTGTCATAGCTGTTTCCTTTTCATACATTAACAACAGGAAGTGGGCTTCAGGTAGAGTCGACCATGCAGCCTTTGGGACAAGATCCTGGTCCCGATTAGTAACATCTATGTGTCTGTAGATGTATATCTATGGCCTGGAAGTCATACAATTCTGCCTGGAGAATGTTCAGAGTCAAACAATCTAAATGACACATCACTCGTTATAAAGCCATTTATTTAAAAATAAAATATGTTTAAGGAGAATGTTAACACATACCTCCATGCAGAACCCCCACCACCACCCCCTCAGCTTCTTGCCTGACTGCAAATGCATAATCTTCTGGGAGGGAGATTCATTATCTGAACAGGTAAAATATAATTGAGAAACATTTGCAAAGTGCTGTGCCTGATTGTTTAACTAAGCCTGTTTACATTGAGCTTTTGTTCAGTTTCCTTTGCATCTGCGATTCCAATACATCCAGCAACAAATGGGCTGGGACAATTTTCTTCAAATCTGCAATAAATATATCATAATGACCCAGAACAACCCCAAAATGACCAGACCCAACACTAGTGAATTATATACTTTTATATACTCAGCTGAATTATATATACTTAAAAAAAAATAGGTAAGGCTCAGTGTACCTTGCAGAGCTATCTATTGTCTAGTGCAGGTGAAGAATTTTTTTTTCCAGAAGGGGTGATGATATACACTTGTTGTCAGTACACTTGCTAAGACTTAAGGAAAGTCTTACTAATTATCTTATTAAATGAAAATCAGTGGTAAAGCAGTAGGGATCTCAGGCATCCCGAATTCTTGGGATGCTCAAGTGGTGAGAGAGTGTGGCATATCAAGTTTTTCACATGTCTACATGACTTATGGTGTACCCCAAGGTTTGCACAGAGGGGATAATTGCTTGTCTGCAAGAGTGAAGGAATGGGCTACTTTCTTCTGTAAAGGGTTTGACACAAGGCAATTATGCATCTGAGTGCTTTGGGAATATGACATTCCCTTCCCTAAGATGAAATGCCCTGGAGCTGTACAGCCACTGGCTTGTCACAATGCTTCAATACAACAGCTCATTGAAAACACTGTTAATTTATGATTGGCCCTGCACACATGAGGGTCTCATGTGGTCAACAGTCTCTGGCAGAATGAAGATGGCATGATTGCCCTCCATAGAGCTCTTATTGTAGAATGGCTTGTGCAGCCCATTTCAAATGTTTGTGTGCTATTCTGTAGTTCTCCAACTATAAATAATGCTAAGCACAATTGCTACTAGTTCAAAGTACACATCCAGAACTTGGAACATAATTTACCAGCTTGATACTAGTCTTTATGTGAACCTAGCTCTTAAGTGATTCCAGAAAAGAAAATCCAATGCACATGCACAACTCAAACTAGCAATTTCTTTTGAGTTGAAAGAAGTATATCTAATTATGGAAGGCATGGGACTTAGTGGTTTGCTGTCCAATTTTCTACCCCTCCCATATACTTTCTGATGCAGCTTCAGTTGAAAAGGACAACACATTCACAAAGAGTTTATTATTTATTGGCTGGCTCTGCTCCATATTCAAACGTAGTTTGTGTTCCCAGATCTGCCCTGGTTGACCTTGGATTGAGTCATTCCCACCCCCTTTGTATCTGCATCTATATTTCTCTAAAATGGAGGGGACAATATACTTGGCTTTTGAGATTCCATGATGGAAACAAATGGTTTAAGGGCATGTCCTGACCAGCCCTTTTGGTGCAGCCTGGTCCGGTCTAAATAGGGTCAGTTAAGGTAGGTGTGGGGAGCAATATAGTACTAGGTGTGAACCTTGTGTCCCAATGGCATAGAGAAGTAAGCTATGTGCGGCAGTGCAAGGAAAGAAAAAGCAATCAATTAAATATAGACAAATACCTTTCTACCTTTTGCACTCCTGTTTGGTTACATGGTGGCTCAGTGGGCTAGAGCACTAAAAACCATTGGCTGCAACGTCCGCAGCTTGGTGGTTCGAATCCTGGGTGCCATGCAGCGGAGAAAGTTCCTGCTGTCAACCCCAGCTCCTGCCAACCTAGCAGTTCGAAAGCATGTAAATGCAAGTAAATAAATAGGTACTGCTGTAAAAAGTGGGAAGATAAACAGTGTTCCATGCGCAGAAATGTATTCAGCCATGCCAGCCACATGACCACAGACTTGCACAACACTGGTTTCTTGGCTTGAAACGGAGATGAGCACCACCCCTCGAGTCGGACAAGACTAGCCTGCATGTGCGGGGGGAACCTTACCTTTTTACCTTTTGGTTACACTGAGTTTGGAGAAGGGGAGGGAGAGGGAGGCAGAGAGGAAGGATTGGGACACACAGTGTGCAGTCTCCCATCTCTCTCTCTCTCTCTCTCTCTCTCTCTCTCTCTCTCTCTCTCTCTCTCTCTCTCACACACACACACACACACACACACACACACACACACACACACACACACACACACACACACACACACACACACACACACACACACAGTGGAAACATAAAGGAACCCTTTTGTGCCTTGCACTGTACACACAGTAGAAGAATGAGGATTGTGTGCAGGACTCAAAGCAGGTTAAACATGAATGAGGCATGTGCATCATCTGAACAAGAGATCTTCCCAACAGAATCTCTGTGTTCAGTTCATGTAGAAATAAAAGAGACCCTTAACTCTCTACTGTAGATCCACACACACCTCTCTGTTCACACTTAGCTTTTTGGCCATTTTTGCCTCTCTTTTGCATGCAACAGACAAACCCCATCAAAAAAAGAGGAGGCAAAGAATGGGGAGGGGAAGCATAAAAAATCAGTTTGCTGATATCCTGTAGCAGCTTGTTTATTAAACACTTCATAATACTGGAAATTTAAACTGGATGGATCATTGGCAAATTTGACAGCTGCAAGGCTCAATTTGTTTATTCTTAATGACCACATGTGTTGGGACTAAAGCACACCAACCCACATGAAAAAAGGTAGAAGCCCCTGAGAGGCCCTCAAATGGTGTGGGTTGGGCTGCTGTTTTCATATTAGTTGGCTTATTTCTAAATTAAAATGCCTCAAATATTTTGGACTGTATCTAGCTTACAGACCCTTTCAGTCAATCCACATCCTCTTCTTTTCTGCCTTGTTGAGGGGGAGATGCAAGCGGGAGAATGGATAGAAGGTCTTCAGTTTTCTGCTCAGCAGCTTGGTGCATGTAGCCACATATTGTTCCTCTGCTTTCTGCACTGTCTCAAAATCCTTCTGGCTGTATCCCGCCATCAAACACAAAAGATGAAAGAGCAACACCAATCGGTTCCACAAAATATTTGTTGAAGAACAGGAGCACTCCACAAAATTTTTAATACACATTATGGAGAACAGCCTAGCCAGACTTTCAAAGGTAATTTTCACCAAGTAAAGACATATGCTGATGGGCAATAAAGGGCCTTTTTACACCACCCCTAAGATGCGCTGGTCCCTTAAATTTGGACCAGAGATCTTGAGGGTTTGTCGCTCTCCCTGCGTTCCCACCCCCTCCGCACTTCCTTGTTCTGTCTGTGTGAGGGGAGGGAGAAAAAAAGGGAGAAAAGAACGCATTCTTACCTCCGACCCCCCGTCACTTCCTGGCTCCTCTTAAAGGGGCGGGAGGCAAAACAACAACAACAAAAAGAAGCGAGGAGAGCCCGGCACTCTCTGCATCAAAATTTTTCACTCTCCCAGAGCAGGTACTTGAAAGATGCGCTGGGTCACGCTTAGGTGGGTGGGGTCGCACTTAATTTTCTGTTAGCTCCGGAGCTGGTGGGGAAACATTTTTAAGCTCCGGAGGTGGGAGCCATTTGCAGCGGAGCTTAGGGATCGTGTATAAATGCCCAAAGTTACTTCCACTGAGAGGCATGTATAAACAGCAGTGTAGCCACATCTGCCATTTCAATGAAGTACCCTGCCAGCTGAGATGAATTTGACTTAGCTCCACTTTCTCTGCAGGTTTTCCTAATTAAATGTCTTGTATTATTATTTCCAAAACATTTCCAGAAATGATTTGCAAGAATAATTTTGCGCACAGGAAAATACTGTTATTAGTACAAGACTTAGGAAATGGAAATATTTTGTCAGCTTAATCAAGGAATATTAAATACTCCCTGTCCCCACAGCCTGACCAGTCCCAAAAACCCAGTGTTTAGCCTCTCTAAAAGAAGGCTGAGGGGAGCTATGTTTAAATATTTGAAAGGATGTCATATTGAAGAGGGAACAGGTTTGTTTTCCATGGCTTCAGAGACTAGGACTCGGGGCAATGGTTTCAAACTACAGGAAAAGAGATTCCATTTGAACATTAGGAAGAACTTCATGACAGTTAGAGCTGTTCGGCAGTGGAATATGCTGCTACAAAGGGTGGTGGAGTCCCCTTCTGTGGAGGTTTTTAAGCAGAGGCTGGATGGCCATCTGTCGGAAATATTGTGATGGGGTTCCTGCATGGCAGCAGGTTGGACTAGATGGCTCTTGAGGTTTCGTCCATGATTCTATGATTCTAGGGGACGCAAGAGAGAATGGAGCAAGCAGTAGGAAATTCAAAGCACTCCATTTGGATTTTCCCCTACCTGCTCCATTATCCCTTGCGACCCCCGCCTCCCAGCTGGGTTCTTGGGCCTGGTGGGGCTGTGGGGCGGCGGGGGTTGCAAGAAGAATGGAGGAAGCAGCACTCCATTCTCTCTTGTCCTGTCAAAATCAGCTGGCTGGTGGTAGTGAGAGAGCCAGGAAACAGCCACCAGATCTCACCAAATATTTGGTGGAGTAAGATTCATTTGGTACTCTGTGAACTCCACAATCTGAATAAAAGATGTTGACCATTCCCATTCAGTGGCTGAAAGCCTGTTGCTTAGTGTAGTAAGTTGCTTTAGAGATGGCCCACTGGGTTAATAAGAATTTAGTGAGTCAACTCCTCTGTGAGTTCCACTCATTCAAATAGGCCTACTCTAAGTGGAACTTACATTGCATTTAGATTAGGCCTTATTGAATCATTGGAACTGACCCAATAACTCCCTATTAATTCAATTAGTACACTCTACTATAGTTTACCATATGAAGCAACAAGATTTTGGCCATTGTCAAAAGGAAACAAAAGCAATAATCTCAATATTTGTTAATATCATTTTGATTCTGATTAGAGAAATAATTCCTTTTTTGGCTAGAGATTAGCAATTTCCATTTTCTGGCCAGATTTTACAGAAATACCTGTGCTTACGAAGGCATATGCTCCACATGCTGCAAAGATACTCAACTCTATCCCTGATTTTTATGACACCCTGATTCAATAGGCTCAATTTGTTCCCTTTATTGTTTCATGTAAATAAAGGAAAGGTAAAATGCCAGCCTTAATAAAATATGCAAATAGGCAACATGAAATGTATGAAGAGCTTGGATTTTAGTTTTTCCACAGAGGTCAGTTCTTTTCCTACATCACTACCTTCTTCCAGACAGACACTTCATCATAAATAATTCCTATTAGCACTGCATTCCTAGAATGTCAACTACATGCAGATTTGAGTAGATGTGTCAAAACACATCCCCTCAGTCTTCAGCACTCCTAGATTAGGTGGAGTTGTTAATGCAGTAACAAGGCTGTCATCACATCATCAGTTCCCCCAAAATTAGTATGCTTAGCTAATTTGCAGGACCTTAGAGATGGGAATTTCCCAGATGTCTCCTCTTTCTTGATTGCTTTCTCCCCCCTCCCTTCCCCCAGGAAATAAGCACTATATAAGCTACAAAGTTAAGCCCCAATATTTACTTGAGTATATTTATATGAAATTGTTTTGAACATAGTTATCAAAGGTAGCTTTATTTTTTGTGGAACTGTTCCTCAAACCTTCAGGAATTCAGGAATACCAATCTGAATTAAGATTCCAGCCATACTTCATTTATAAACCATTTTGCAGTCTGATAAATATGTGTACAAACAAAAGTCTCTGAACCTTGCACATTTGTTTGTTTTGCACAAGATTCTTCTTGAACAAATAACAAGGACTACAAGTCGAATCATGGATTTGGACGAACTGGTGAATATAAATACAGAGGTAATTAATTAGGTCCTATCCAACAGGAAGCCCAATGGATAAGACACAATGTTGTGAGTAAACACTCTGAATGTCCTTGACGGGCCATCTACCTTGAACCCCGTGCTTAACAAATTCTTAAGCCTGTTGTGGGAGAAAGAATGCTAAAAAAAAAAAGATTGTATCTAGGTTTACAGTTTCAGAATAAGTTAATGTTGAATAGCCAGAACTATATGAATTGGGGACCTGGGCTGCAAATGCTATTTGCCAATAAAGTGATTTCAACAAAGTGGCTTCAGACTGATTTCAGTTAAAAGTGGGAATGACTGAATCCTTTGAACAGAGTATACAAGGCTTAGACATACTGGTCAAGAAGGGATATAGTCCTCATGAGTGTACATTTTTTTGCCCTAAAATTAAATCTAAATAAGGATCTTCCTGAAATGCTCCCCAGAGGGTAAGAAGATTACAGATTACAACATGTGTGTATCATTTATAGAGGACTAAAGTCTGAAGTGGTCCCAAGTGTTAGACGTCTTACTATTGCTTGGTCCAGTTATCTCCCACATTAAAGTCAAAAAAGGTTTATTAAACTTTAAATAGAAAACAAATATTCCACATTAAACAGCCTGTATTGAAGAATGTCCCTATACTTGTTACACCACCCCCTAAAGCTGGGTGGTATGTATGAAGGTAAGACTCTCCATCTCAACAGCCATGGGGAGAGAATAAAACTGTCATTTTCCCATCTGTTTAACCTACAGACCTTTCAGAAGGAGGGACATAAAAGAAAGTTAGTACAGACAGACCAATAGTAAGTCAGATCAGGGTGATTGACATACCACATTCTGAGACTATTGATCTGCATACTCTTAACACCAAGAAGTAGATGCTTACTAGATGTTGTTTTTATGGACTTTTTTCATATATCAGCCAACAGGAACCCCCCCCACGAGGTAGCAGCTTTTCCACAGATGTACACAATAATAGTGCTGACATTGTGAGGCTTTTATGGATGTTGCACCTTGCCAGCAATCCAAAATAGATTTATAATTAGTATGTGGAAAAATCAGAAACAGCTTCCCTCAACCTACCTCTGCATTTCTTTATGGATTTTTGGCCTTGGAGGATTCATCCTGGAAAACAGGTAACCCCTGGTTTCTCTGATGGCAAATAGTGTGGCTTAGTACAGAACTGTGCCACAATCATATCTTCCAAGGACTTTAACTGGAAAGGAGAGAATTATGACTACAACAGTACCTCAGGCACCACCTCTGATATTTAGGGCTTGCAGAACCTTGCAGTTCCCTTGTAGCAGTCTGGCCTTCCACTGTGGCACCTTGTAGAGCACTTTTGTGCAAGATCCACCAGTGTAACGAGGTCCCCCCAGACAATGTTCCTCTGGTTAGCAACCCCAAAAGGGACCAGAGAAACATTAACAAAAAGCTGGACCATCTCAGCAGTTGGGCCTTCTATTCCAATTGTATCAACCTGAATCTCTCTCTTCCTTCTTCCAAGAAGTTGCTAAAGATGCTGTTCTTCAGAGAGGCATTTGGATACAATTTTGTCGGATTCCTTTCCCCCCTTACTTTGTGTCTGTCTGCATATGTTGCATTGTTTGTGGTTTGATGGTATTTAATTTTGTTAGCTTTGTCTCAAGTCTGATATTATTGTAGCCTTTGTCTTGTTTTATTTCATTTTATTATACTGTGAATCACCCAGAATAGTGCTGTGCACTAATAGGGTAGTAAACAGACAAATAAGCAAAAAAAGCCAAACAAGCATGCAAGTGATCAAACAAATTGGGAATTATGCCTAAAAGGCCACTCTGCATTTTGGTAACCCACATATATTTCCTTGTTGATTCTGCACAGCCTTAATATTTCTTGTCCTATACAAGCCATTTAAACTGTTGAACTGTTGTGTGAAGTTCTCCACTTAAGAAAGGAAAAGAGGCTATTCTTCCAAAGAGTGTGCTTAGAAGGATTAAATACTTTAAAAGGCTGAGATGAATTCCAGCAAGCACTGTTAATGAGAGAGAGAGAGAGAGAGAGAGAGAGAGAGAGAGAGAGAGAGAGAGAGAGAGAGAGAGAGAGAGAGAGAGAGAGAATTTGAGGTGGACATTTATATTTTAATTTCAGAAGCAGGGCCTTTGAGGACACACATGCCATTCTGATACAGGGAAGTTAGCTGGCATGGTTTGCATTGTAATTAAGACTGGAAAGATTAAGGATGCCAGGAAAGGGAGTGCAACATACAAAGGGTGTTTGACCCAGCAGGAGTGCAGTGGGTAGACAGAATGTAATGAGTTTGTGAGATCTTAGACCAACTCTTAATTGCAATTCTAAGAAAAACATACCACTTATCTTGGTTGCATTTTTAAAGTATGAGCCCTTCTGAAAAATAATGAGGCCTTGGTATAGTAAAACCTCTGGCTTTTTGCTTTTTTAAAAATCCTAAACATGCTAACTTTCTTAATGGGACTAGGTAAAATCTGGAATGGAATAGAACACTGATCTAAACTAATGCCAAAACAGTGGAATGTGAGACTTAAACATCAGAACAGTGTTTCAATCCTCAACCACAATTAACACTGTTCTGGACTGGTAAATGTTGTTGCACTGGACTGGTAAATGTTGTTGCACTGTCCGACTTGGAATTTCAGACTGGTTTTTTTTGCAGTATCAAATTCCCACCCAGAACAGGTACTGGAATCTTGTTTTTGTGGATGATATGTAACTTTACATATCTATGTCATCTAGTTATACAGTGGCACCTTGTATAAAGGAATTAATTCGTTCCAAATGAAATTATGTTAAGCAAATTTTCCTTTATACAAATTTCCCATAGGAATGCATTGAAAACAGAGTGATCCCATTTTTATGTTGTACAGATTTGCCCCATAGGTGATTATGTTAGGCTCCAGAATTTTTTATGTTGTACAAATTTTATGTTATACAAACCATTTGTTATACAAGGGTCCACTGTATATACATTATGAATTAGGTTGGTTTATGTTACTCAGAAGTTGTTATTCCAGGCCATTGTGTAGCATACCAGTGGATTATGGGGCAATAAATGGTTAATGAAAGAGTAATGTCCAATGAGTCTGAGGTCTATAATATTGCTCTGAAGTTTGTCCATCACATTGCACTATTTTTGCCAACAGTCCTTGTTATGGCTTGTTTCATTCCATCTTTTACCTACTATCCTTCTTAAATGCAGCACAGACTAGAATATATTTATGGCTCTGTTGGATTTCACCTAGAAACACAAATCTGTGGGTTTCTAATTCACCCCCTTTTGATACCACATATGTGAGAACTGCCACTCTGCAGACCTGACTTCTTTTGCAGTATCATACAACCAAGAATCTACTGCATTATCTAAAGCTGCCTCTGTCCTTTGTTCCAAACAAGCAACTGTTAGGCCAGTTTTTACCCCTGGATAAAATCCAATCTAAATAATTCAATTTTTTTCCTTATTCAGCTTCACTCACAATTTAATATCCTGTCCTAAATTGCTTGGTGATGTTGCTGCTGGTTATTTAGCAGCTGTTGCATTTTGCCACAGAATGGGCTGCATTTCAGGGATTCCCTTCCCATCATGATTTAAAATTGCTTTGGGACAAAAGGCTTTCTTTGAATGAGAGCGGTGTTACTGTTACTGAGAAAAGCTGAGTTCTTAGAATTGCTGTTAGTAATGGGGAAAGACTGCTTGTTAGCTCTTACGATAAACAGATAGTGTGTATTTTCTGCCAGGAGCCTAGGTCAGGCTATGAAGAATTGTATTTGCTACACATTTCTTTAAACTAGTCTTCAGGAGGAGAAAAGGACAAAAAGTCCCTTGGTCATTTAGTCCCATAGGACATGTAATATAACCACCAGAAAGTAAATGTGAAATGTTCATCTCCCTGAATGACATGTTTCTGCTTCAGATCCCGGCACTTGGATTTGGTTGCATTATAGCCTTGACTTTAATCTGCAGAAAGCTTATTGCACAAATCAAGGATGTATCTGGAAGTTCAGTCATGGCAACTGGACTTATTTTTCTTGAGAGATTGAAACATTTTGTTGCTCATCCAAACAGCTTCATCAGTCTGTTTGGATGAGCAGTGAAACATTTTAATCTCTCAAGAACAATAAGTCTAGTTGCCATGACTCAGCTTCCAGATAAACTCACCTGGATGACTGAGAATCTTCACAAATCAAGGATGTCTCTATCAAAATAGGATGATTTATGAGCATGTGGTTTGTGCTCTGCAGGTGCTTGATGATTTTTAAAGGCCTCCCAGCTATCCCAGTACACCTGCACCATCACCCCTTCTCAGGAGTACAGGAGTGCTATATTGATAATTTGGAAACAGAAAGCCCAAGAAGATTATACTACTGACTTTAGGACTTCTAGTGTTCCCAACAATTGGAACATCCTTTTAGCTTTCTTATCTGTTGAACTTGAATAGCCTCATTAAAACATGCTATATAGAATCAACTGATTAAACTCTAGCTTTAAGGGCAATCTTGGCAAACAGCATTTTTTTTGGTAGGAGAAGCAGAGCTTGGAAACCCCTCCCCCCCAAAAAAAGAATGCAGCTCCTAAAATAACCAATTGCTGTTATAGTAATAACAACCCCTTCCCATAGATGAGTCCTGCTGGGGAATGGTTGGGAATAGAGATGGGCATGAATTTTTAAAAATTGCAAAATTCATTCAAAAGTCACTAATTTGTTGATTTGTATGAATCGATACCCCCAACAAACATGAATTTGCACATTTTAGTGATTTTGTTCAATTTTTTTTTTTTGGTGGATTATTCAATGCCTTCCAAGGCACACTATAGACAGCTAATTTGGAAGAATTCCTCTGACTCTTATTTACAATCCTTATTAGTTTGGAGAAGATTGGATTCATTGTTTTCAAGTTATGCACCCCCAAAGAGCCCCCCTGAAAGTTTTCCCAGGTATCTAAAGCCACCAAAGTTGCTGATATGCTTCCTCTGACTCTCCTCTATAATCTTGAATCAAAATGAATCACATTTTTTCTGATCCATTCCCTTCTCTAACTGAATCATTTTAATTTGTCAGTGTACCTCTGAGATGCTATTTACAGCCCTTATGGAAAATCACATGGCAGGCATAGCACAGGTGCCGATAGTAGATTACTTTGAAGAAGTAGGTTCCGGTGGTTGTCAGATGGCGCCATCTACTTACTTGCCGCTTGCTAGTCTTCTGTCAGGATTCGAGCTTCTAGTGGTGATTTCAGGTAAAGCTCTTAGGTAGGTATTTATTATTGCCCAGCTTGACCAAAAAGTATGGGAAATTTGATAGGTACTATAAAGCATCTTTGGTAGAAAAAGGCAAATTCTCTTTTGTGCTTGCTAGATTGGATTGGCTATTTGAGATATTTAGTTATATTTAGTTATTTTTGTATTTGTAGACCACCTGATTTTCCCGAAGTAACTCTGGGCGATTCACAGCAAAACATAAGGCAAATAAAATAGATCCATAATACAACCAAGAAAGACAAATAAAACCACAACATTAAAGCCACAAACCAATAAAACAGTAAAAACATAGAATATAAGATGGCGGCAAAATAAATCAAAGAGTGAAGAAAAATAACCAAAAGGAAAACCAATGAACATTCCACCTGTAGTTGCTGAAGGCAGCCTTGAACAAACACATTTTAACTATTTTCTAAGTGTTGAGAGGGGCTCCATGGTCCTGATCTCACTAGGGAGCTGATTCCACCAGGAAGGGCCAGCAACAGAAAACACACGGTTTCTGGTGGTGTTTTACGGGCTTCCCTAGGAGTAGCAATTCTGAGCATTTGGACCTGAGATGTTCTGGTGGGTCAGGCCGAGGTAGATCTTGAGATGATATGCTCTGTCAGATACTCTGGACCCGAGCCATGAAGGGTTTTGTAACTCAAAACTGTACATTGAACCTTATTCAGAAGGCAACGGGTAACCAGTACAGGTGAGCCAGAATGGGGGTGATGCGGTCATATCTTCCTGCACCAACCACCAGTCTGGCCGCCGTATTCTCGACCTGCTGCAACTGCCGAATAAGGTCAAGGGAAGCCCCATGTAAAGTGTGTTACAGTACTCTATCCTAGAGATAACCAGTGCTTGCACAACTGTCCTTAGGAGGTTACCATCAAGATATTGGAGAATCTGGGCAAGGAGCCTAAGGTGGAAAAAGGCTTACCTGGACATGGCAGCCACCTGGGATTCCAGGGACAATGCTGGGTCAGGATCATGCCCAGATTCTTCACTCTATCGACCAATTGGAGGGAAATCCCATCCAAACTGGGAAGAGGGCCACCATATCCATTTGTTCTCCCCCCAAGGAACAGTACCTCAGTCTTCTTGGGATTGAGTTTGAACCTGTCAGTCCTGGTCTACTGCAATACTGCATTGAGACAGTGCAGAGGAGGAAAAGGAGAGAGAGAGCTGTGTGTCATCAGCATACTGATGACAGCAGATGCCAAAACTCTGAATGATTTCAGCCAGCGGCCTCATATAAATTTTAAATAGCACGGGGGAGAGCACTGACTCCTGAGGAACCCCACACGTGAGGGACCAAGGAGCCAACAGAACTCCACCCAGCGTTACTCTTTGGGGATGATCATGAAGGAAGGAGTGGAGCCAGAGTAAAGCTAGCCCAACCTCCATGAGTACCAAAGGCCACAGACAGATTGAGGAGGAACAACAGGGTGGAGCAACCCCTGTTGGCCCCCCTCAATAGGTCATATTGCAGTGTGACCAGGGCTGTTTCGGTCACGTATCATGAACTAAACCTGGATAGCAATGTATCAAGGAATGACGAGCCACACAACGGTGACCAGCTCCATTACCTTGCCCTGTAAGGGAGCATTGGCAATAGGACTATAGTTGTTCAAATCATCTACTGCCAAGTCAGGTTTTTTAAGAATGAGTCTTATTAACATCTCCGTCAGGTGACTGGGAAAAATCCCATCCCTGAAAGAGACCGAGGCAATAAGAGAAACCCATTCTGGCATGCTCCCCCCCACGTGCTCTTAATCAACCATAAAGGGCAAGGGTCGAGCAGGGAAGCCACTGGTCAGCAATGTGCAAGTGCCCTGGAGGCATCCAGAGCTGTTACAGGACCAAACTCAATGAAAGGAGGATAGTGACGGGGAAAGAGCTGCCAATACCTGAGAACGGATTAGTGGAACTGGAATCCAGAGTGGCATGGATGGCCTCTATTTGTGATTTAAAATAGGCTGCAAATGACTCACTGGTGAAATCACTAGGAGGAGGCCCAGGGTGACCAGGATTGGTGAGTTCACGTACCACCCAGAACAGTTCTGCCTGGTGGTTTGAGGCCCCACCAATATGTAGAGACACATAAGATCTTTTAGCATCTCTAATCGCTCGAGCATAGAACCTGGTCAGCACACAAATTGCAGTCCTGTTAGATGCCATCCAGTCTTTCCTCCATTCCTCCTCCGTTCCTTCTTAATCACCTGCAATTCAGCAGTAAACCATGGTGAAGGGCAGGCTCAGCACTGGAGGAGGCGCTTGGGGGTGATCCGGTCAACAGCCTAATAGCCCCATCATACCGCTTTTCCATCAGCGCATCAACCAGATAGTCAGATAAGCCCTTTGAAGAATTTTTTTTGAAATATCTATTTTTTAAAAATAATATTGTTATGTTGGCATTAAATGCCTTGTCAATATTTATTTATGCTTGATTTTATATCTCCTATAGTTTATTTTTCCTTTATTACTTGCTCTTTTGTATACTTGTGTCATTGTTGTAAATCATCCAGAGTGGTCCTGTTGCCAGATGGGTGGTATCGAAAAATCAATCAATCAATCAGTCAGTCAGTCAGTCAGTCAGTCAGTCAGTCAGTTAGTCAGTCAGTCAATCAATTAAACAAACATTTATTCTCAAATTGGTGCTTATCTACAGGACTGATTTTTTTGTCTGAACTGGAAAAGAATATCATGGCTTGAAATGTTTACTTCATGTTAGAAGGAAGGAAGTCCACATATATTCTCTTTCCAGGATGGGTGATGTTGGAGTACAATTAGTACTACCCACCCTGTCAACTCCTCTGGTACAAACCTGGAGATTTTTATTAGTAAATCAGCAAAGAAGCACTTACAGAAGAATTTGCACTATAGCAATTTTCACACTGCAATGGAGCCAGTGTGGTGTTATGGTTCAAACAACAAGTTGGGACTCTGAAGACTTTGGTCAAGGTCCTTACCCACAAAACTCATTGTCTGGCCTTCAACCAGTCATGCTCTCTCAGCTTAATTTATTCTACACATCAAAAGTAGTCTAATCATTTTAACATTCATTTGAACTTTACCTATATTTTATATACTTTTATAAATTTAAATTGGGCAACTGTCTGATATTAATAAACAGAAGATCCTATGGGGTTGTTGTGAGTTCATTGTGGGGAGCAGGAAAACTATTTACCAACTTGGAACTCATTGGAAGAATGGTGAAATATAAATATTGAAAATAATAAATGAAGAAATCTTCATTTTAAAAACTCCACTAAAGTTACAACTGGCAAGGTTGCACTAACAAAACACTTTTTTATCAGTGAACTTAGGTGATGGATGGTGAAACAGAACTTTCACTTGCTAAATTTTAAAGGGAGCTGATACTAGTAAAAAAATATTCTCATTCTTCTACTCTAGATTTAGAGATGAAGTGAGGAGGTCATCATCTCATGAAACAAACATAGGTATCTCTTGAAACTTATTTAGAAATGTAACACAGAGAGTGGGGATCATGAAGGCAATACTGGTGCTTGCCCCTGAAAAGAATTCTCAGTTTTAAGTGGTCGACACATAAACACACATTGGATCTGAGAAATTCGCTCTGCACATCACTGTCCATGTCTGGGTTGTCCTTAGAGAGAAAATACAGATGGTAATGCATGTGAAAAATAATTTAAGAAGAAAACTGCTTGGGCTACATCATTCCTTTTGGACCGGTGTTGCTCCGATTTGGTGAGACACAAAGTTGTCATTGTCAGTACAGTTCAGTTTCCTTCCAGCATGCCATGCAGTAGGGAGACTCCACTCTGCCTGGGAATAAAGCCCTGCTAAAGATCAGCTATAAACTGGGTCTGTGTGGCAAGAAATAGCCAATGAAAAGGAATTCATTAACCTCAGGCAGTTAATGGAGCCTGAAGTACAGTACACCAAGCAGAAGGCAACAGAAAGCTAGAGTCAGCATTGTTAACAGAGTTGGCTCAGTAGAGAAACAAAAAACCCCCAACAACCCTTGATTGGTACAAATAAAAGCATTCATTTTAGTTTATAATGATTCCTTGTGTCATGGTGTTCATTATTACTTGTATGTACTTGGGCAGGTGCCTGAAGGAAACATTTGTAGATTCCAACAACTCAGGAAGTTTTGGCACCAGCAATTAGTTCCTAGTAGGCAAATGGAGACCGAAAAACATATAGTAGATGGCATTTGTATGTGTGCATTATGTCTATACAGTAGTACCTCAGTTTAAGTAATTAATTCATTCTCTGGGCTGTTTTGTATTGCGAAAAATTCTTAAACTGAAACTCAGTTTCCCATAGGAATGCATTAAAAACCTATAAATCCGTTAAGGAGGTCAGAAAAAAGGCAAACCAGGGCATTCCATTTAAATTTTTCTTAAACGGAGGCATACACATTTCCAATAATTTCTTTTCTTATAGCAAGTATTTCTATAACCAAGACATTTTTAAAACCAAGACATTTAAAGATCTTCCTCTTTGGATCTGTGGAGCATAATTCTTGTGGGAAGCATCTGTATGTAACAATCAATGCTTGGACTAATGGATGAATACAATTAGAGAATAATTGCTTTTTAAGGTGGGATTTCTTATTTCGGCATTACCTTATCCACAATATTTAAGTGGGGACTGTTTGTATCTTAACTAAAAGATTTAAGTGGGGAGTGTTTGGATTTTGTGATTGGAAGATAAATTGAATAGTTGTTACATATCAGCATAGAATGTTTGATTTCCAGATACTACCTGAGCTAGCATCATATTTATTTACTTATTTATTTTAAACAAAACAGTAGTCTTAATACATCTTATCTGGACATCTAATAGAGGAATGACTCTAAAGAAAGTACACACTACCTGTTCCATGGATCTGGAATCAAATGCTATTTTAATTTGACTTAAAAGACATTAAAATGTATCCCCTTTCACTGTATTTTTAAAGGCACAATTAAAATAAACAATAACAACAACAAGTTGATTCTTTTTATTGTTTTTATTCACATCAAACATCTAGTTTATGATGTTTGATGTGAATAAAAACATGTACATAATTATTTATAAGAATATATGTTATTTATTCTCATTGAGTTTTATATGGAGAATCAAAGACAGATACGTGAAGAAGCACATTAGGATCTTACTTTGCAAATGGGGATGGGGAGTTGTGACAGGGTTCAGTTGTGCAGAAGAGCTAGTTTATGAAGCAGAATCTGTCCCCCATCCCCTGGCCTCCCCAAAGAGATGGAGGAGAAAATTGCACAGTCAGGGGATAAGAGGGCAGGTCCTCTTATGGATTGAGAACTGGTGAGATCCAGGAAAAAAAAGTAGGTGTCAATGGGAAATTTTCACAATGGAGAGAGATGAAAAGTGATGTGCCCCAGGGATCTGTTCTGGGACCGGTGCTTTTCAGTCTGTTCATAAATGACCTGGAGACAGGGATAAGCAGTGAGGTGGCCAAGTTTGCAGATGACACAAAACTTTTCCGTGTGGTAAAAACCAGAGAAGATTGTGAAGAGCTCCAGAAGGATCTCTCCAAACTGGGGGAATGGGCTACGAAATGGCAAATGCGTTTTAATGTAGCCAAATGTAAAGTAATGCATTTTGGGGCAAAAAATCAAAACTTTATCAACTCATGGGCTCTGAGGTCTCCATGATGGATCAGGAAAGAGATCTTGGTGTGCTGGTGGACAACTCAATGAAGGTGTCTCCCCAATGTGTGGCAGCGGTGAAGAAGGCCAAGTCCATGCTAGGGATTATCAAAAAGGGATCGAAAATAAAACAGCCAACATTATAATGCCATTATACAAAACAATAGTAAGGCCGCACCTGGAGTATTGTGTACAATTCTGGTCACCGCATCTCAAGAAAGACATAGTGGAACTGGAAAAGGTGCAGAAGAGAGCGAATAAAATGATTACTGGGCTGGGACACCTCCCTTATGAGGAAAGGCTAAAACATTTGGGGCTCTTTAGTCTGGAAAAAAGGCGCCTGAGGGGGGATATGATTGAGACCTACAAAATAATGCAGGGCATGAGTAAAGTGGATAGAGGGAAGCTCTTCCCCCTCTCACAAAATACCAGAACTAGGGGACATGCACTCAAATTGAGTGCTGGGAGAGTAAGAACAGACAAAAGAAAATATTTTTTCACCCAGTGCATTGTTAGTCTTTGGAACTCCCTGCCACAGGATGTGGTGATGGCATCTGGCCTGGATGCCTTCAAAAGGGGATTGGACAGATTCCTGAAGGAAAAGTCCATCACAGGTTACAAACCATGATAGAGATGTGTAATCTCCAGGCTTAAAACTAGGGTACTTCAAGGGCCAGATGCAGGGGAGTGGTATCAGGAGACAGATATCTAGTCTCATGTGCTCCCAAACACATCTGGTGGGGCCACTGTGAGATACAGGAAGCTGGACTAGATGGGCCTTTGGCCTGATCCAACATGACTCTTCTTATGTTCTTATGAGTACTTCAAAACCTATGAAACATTGTCTGGGAAGATGAGATCATTCCCTTAGTATGTAAAAATGGCTTCTGTAAGTGTAAATGTGTGGTGGCCCTGGTAGTAGTTAGTCTCTCAGAATTTGCTCATGTTCCGTGATG
The DNA here is from genome assembly GCA_029282475.1 of Phrynocephalus forsythii. NCBI lineage: Eukaryota > Metazoa > Chordata > Lepidosauria > Squamata > Agamidae > Phrynocephalus > Phrynocephalus forsythii. The sequence goes on along the minus strand of JAPFRF010000005.1, from coordinate 87,619,964 downwards.
ATATCTGAAACTCATCTAAATTAGAAAACTGTATACAAAACTTTTATTTCTATTATAATTGGTTGTTATTGTTAGTTGCAGGGGGTCTTGTGATTGGCTACTTGCCATTATCTGAGGAAAGTTCAGGAAACTTTTAGGTAATGACTCAAAAGTATTTATATTAGTTTGGCATGGTTATAATTGCCAGATCTATTACTTCAGTGGAAAAGAAATAGGGATTATTATATTTCAGTTTTAAGAAGTATTTTGGGATTAATTTTGAGAACACATGATGTGTGCCTATATTTTACAATCAATCACTGTGAACTTCATGTTTTTTGTATTCATTTGTTTTTACTGAGAAGATTTAGCTTGATGAACTATTTTGTTGTTTTTCTATTGTGATTTGTCTTTGCATTCTGATTCTATTTCAGGGTATAATGTTATGTGTAGAGAGATGGACATGAAATGGAAAAATGGCAGTTTTTTTCATTTTTTCCCATTTTTCTTTCGTTTCATTTCGTTTCATTTTTCGCCCATTTCGTTTCATTTTTAACAAATTTTAAGTAAAATTTTGTTTTTCATTTTGTTTCATTTTTCATTTTTTCTGAAAACATGTCTCTTTCATATGGATTTTGGGCAGAAAGAGAAAGATGCAGGAAAGTGACTTTACCCTCAAAGAAGCAAGCCACCCACAGAGGCAGAGAGTGTGTTTTGGGTTCCAAGACACCCAGAGCCAGGGAAGTGACTCTAACCCCATAGAAGCAAGCTTCCCACAGAGGCAGGCAGAGACTTTTGGGCTCCTACAAAGGCTCAAAGTCACCCATAGGCAGCAAAGTGACTCCAACCCCAAAGAAGCAAGCCACCCACAGAGGCAGAGTGTGAGTTTTGAGCTCCAAGTCTAGAAGGCCTACATGTCAGTGTTACACAGAGCCAGGGAAGTGACTTCACCCCCAAGGAAGCCACCCCGTTAGGCAGAGAGACACTTAAGGTCTACAAGGACCCAGATATACACTCAATTACAAAAGCTCCCTATTGAACATAATATCAAGTAATAAAATATGGTGCTATAACCCTAGAGAGAGTGAGTTTATGGAAATGAATCTGCCCAAGGCAGGTCCAATTAAAAAGCGGGCCAGATTGATTGATCGATCGATAGATAGATACAAGGGGAAACAATGGGAAGGAAAGTACACTGAGTGGGAACAAAGTTTGGGTGGTGTGGTGGGATGTATAGTGATTTGAGGGACAAGTCTCTCTCCTACACACTCCTCCAGAGATTACAAAATGAGGGAGAGAGTGCAAGCCCTTTTATAGACTAGCCAGCAGACAATTAGCCAGAAGACACACCCACTGAAAGCAGGCTTTGCAATTGGTTCAACTTCTCAATGTTGCAACAGGTCCCAGAAGCACATGGCAAAGCCATGTGCAGTCCAATTGCATGTTAAAAATAATTAAATCTAAATCAAATAGTACTGTTTTAAACACAAATAAACTCTAAAAAAATAAAAAATAGAGAGGGAAGGGAATATCTTTGCCTCTGCATTAAAGCTTATTTTTCCCTTGCACAATAACAAAATAAAATATTCTTTAAAAGTAAAGAAGTGAAAAGATAAATATAAATATAAATAAAATAGTACTATTTTACACACAAATCAACTATAAAAAATAGACCATATTCTACAACAACTAGTGTTGGAAGACATGCTGTGCCTCTGTTTCTGGAAATAAATTATACTGTAGCTATCATGTCAAAGAAGATTATAATTGGTTATAATTTTTACTTTGCTTAAACTGATGTGGGAACATCCTGAAAAGCAAGACACTGATCCTTTGCATAAGCAAAATGAAATGCCTTTCAGACCTGTTAGCCTTGTTCTAGACATCAGTACAAAAGCTGCTATGCAGTCTTTCTATGGTTTTCTTACCCTAACTTAATAGGGCTGTTGTTAGGATAAACTGTAGGGTAGGAAAAGAACTGTGCTGTTCTTGTTGTGTGTCTTCAAGTGACTTCCAGCTTATGTAAACTCTATAAATCAATGAACTCCAGAAGATCCTATCATTAACAGCTCAAGTTTTGCCAATTTAAGATTGTAGCTTCCTTGATTGAGTCAACCTATTTTGCATTCATTCTTATTATTTACCGCCTGCCTTCTGCATTTCCTAGTATTATTGACTGAAATTCTGTTGCATGAGTATATGCTTACCATCTGGATGATATCATCACCTGGTGATGCTAATTTTTATATTATTTCAACTTAAAGCTTTCTACCATTGCCTTTCATGTTCTGAGGATCTGTAAGGACCACTTTGCTCTGGAGAAGCCTTTGAGAACCTCTGGACAGGGAAGGGGAGCCTTTAACAATGGAAATTTATGAATTTGTTTCTTGGTACAGTAAAGTGGGGAACAAGGTATTAAAGTCTCCCCAAAAGTCTGGTTTCTGTTGTTTCACAACTTACTTAGATACTTCATGTAAAACATTGGATAAACCACAAGAATATCTGAATTTCATTTACTATAGTAATAATGATATCTAGAAAATGATGCATAGTATTTGAATCTGGGTTTGAGTATTTAAATGGCTTGTTATGCCTTTTGTAGACTGGCTGGATGATTATGTGAGTAAAGAACCAGAGGGTGGGGTTTATTCCACATTGTGGTTTTTAGGAAAAGGGCCAACCTTTATAGCTTTGGGCAGGCTGCATAGCCCCAGAATACCCCCAGAAGAAAGGAATGATAAATCACTTTTCTATCTCCAGACAACCCTGAAAAAAAGGTCACTGAATGTCAGAATTAAATTGAGAGCATATATTATGCCCTTTGCATAAAAAGGCTCATGTCTTGCCTCAATAGCCTTTGATGCCTTCAAGAATTTTCTTTTTAAATTCAAGTCTATTAAGGCTATTTTTTGAACTTTGATCGCTTGTGGCACTATCATCTGTCACTGACACATAATCAACTGCCTAAGAGCAAGGCCATGAAGATTGGATGAATGTTTTGACTTTTGGAGGCTCTTATTACATAAGTGTGTGTGGGGGTGGGGGGGGGGAATATCACTTATTATGTTTCCAGCTAAGAACGATTGGGCTTATTTGTTGAGATTTATTAGTCTTGAATTGCCACAAGACACTGATCTTTTTTGCTGCGGCAACAGGATAACAAGTCTAGAATTCATAGAAAGCATTTGACTCTAGCAGTTCATGGAAACAAAGGCCCTAGAGAGTCTTGCTGGCTTATTCTGAATAATTCACCCACAGCTTGGCAAATGCTAATCAGAGTTTCCTTTGGGTACTTCCTTTTTCTCAGTAGGAAACAGAATTTCTATGCTTCTTTACTCAGTTGTGCTTTGATTTAGTCCCATAGAGCATGTGTAAAGAAAGGGGCCATCAGTATTGCTTACCATAAGCCTCTGTAAATTATATGGAGGGGAGAATATTTCCCTTATATCCTTTCCTTCTTGTAGTTTGGGCCACACACTCTAAGAACTTGCGTTTAGCAAAAGCCTCTGACCATAATTTGCCGTGATTTTAATTCAGATTTCCTGCTGTGGGGAAGCTCTTGAATCATACTGAAAGTTTCAGATTTGCTGTTTTAGTTCTGATTAATGAATATAAACAAGGCAAAAGTGATCTAAGGCATGCTAAATATATCATGTGTTGCCGACTTGAGCTTGATAAAATGGGGGGGGGAGGGGGAGCTGTTTGGTTGAATTGATTTGCAGTTTTAAAAAATATGTTCAGGATAGATCTCACTCTCATCCATATATTTGCCTGCCAAGTAGTTTTGGAAGAGTAACAAATGTTTGGATTTAGCTTTTGATCTTTTCCTTAGGATATGGACAAATGTAGTGTTACTAGAATAGAGGACAGCTATTGATACAGAAATGATACTGCATACACTAGTTAATTGTTAGTATGTTGAGAAACATGAAGCAGCATCTGACTTAAAAATAAAATGAAACATCAAAACTACTTAACTGAACCTGTTTTGTTGGGTTATTGGTCTTGTAACATATAGCCCAGAAGTCTTCTTACATTTGAGAAAAGGTGATTGCCCTGACTCTTCTTAGCTCAGAACTGGAACCATTCTCTTCATAGCTAAAGACCACCATGGCCTGCCAGCAGTGAATTCTTCTGGGTTTACCTCCTAAATGGGCAATGTGATCTAGGTTTATATTTCTATCCCTCTGCAAGTCACTACAGGCATTATCCCTGAAACCATGATAGGCTAATGGATGGTGGGATGTGGATACCTGCATAGCCCCCACCCATTATATCCCTTTCTCCTCTGTAAGTTAGCAAAGGATTCTGTAAGAATATTATGCTGGAAGTTCTTACAGTTGTCCTATGACTAGAACACAAACAAAGCTATCAATGTACTCAGCTGAATGTGTTTCCAGGCTCCTTTTCAGAGCTTCATTTTAAGCAAATGAAAGTCTGAGTAATTTCCTACTGGGGTGGGAAAATATGGTTAGGGCTTATATGGCCCCACCATCCAGTTAGCCATCCACATTTTGAGAGGTAATGCCTGACTAGGGCATTGTTCTAACCCTAAGGTTCTTTATTAGATTATTATTAGATTATTGTATGTATAGGATGCTGAGGCATTGTATACTACATTGAGTTCCTTGGAGGAATGGTATATTATAAAAATAACAAGGTAAAATAAGAAAATAAAGTCACTGTCCACCTGTGTCATTCCCCCCACCACCTGCAGTTTGAGCCCTACTGTAGTGACATGTGAACTTAACTTTTGTTCTACTGATAATTTAGTTTTCCGCTTTGGGTCTTCTCAAAATGTTTCTTTATGCCTTTTCTTTGTATGGCTGCATTGCTGAAAGCACTACTTGTACATATATGCACTTAAAAGTTCATTTGCCACTTACATTTCAAGAGCCAACTGGGTTCTTTTTTAAGGTGACACACCTCTTGGGGAAGAGCACATACTCTTCCACTTACCACTTACTCTGGTAGTAAGCCTTGGCCTTTAGCACCTTGCTCCCATTTAGCATTGTGTGAAAACAGCTTTTGGTGCATGTAGAGTAGCAGAAGTAGTTTCTGTGGCTCATGGCTCAGTAGTGGAAATTATGCTGTCCATTGAGAAGGTCCCAGTTGAAACTCAACAGATTTCCATATGGGGCTGGAGTGGCAGTGAATTTTGTATTAGAGACCAACTGCTAAGTCAAAGTTGGCAAGACTAAGCTAGATGGAACAACATGTTCATTTGGTGTAAGGCAGATCTGTATGTTCTCATAAATTCAGTGCTGAAAAAATGTTGCATTTTGGAGCAAGAATTATTTAACTTCTACTCCTTAACTGTCTTGCATATACTGTAGCTGCAAACTAAAGGGTATTTGAGCAACATAGAACATATTATTCCTAGACACTGGGAAGAATTCATTAACTGAACAGAAAAGGGCTGGCTGATTAGGAAATATAATGAAGAGGGCCAATTCATGTGTTGCTGAATGATATGTTGTCTAGTTTACGATACTGGGAATAATATAAAAAAGATTCATGCAGGAGATGGTATAGAGCAGTGATGGCGAACTGTGGGCACCCGACATCGCCCCTTCATAGGTTAAATTACTATATTGGCACTTTGCAAAAAAATTAGTGGGTTTTGAATTGCAGTTTGGGCACTCGGTCTCTAAAAGGTTTGCCATCACTGGTATAGAGAAACTTTTGGTTTTCCATTGGCTGTGAACCTGGCTAAATTCAAAGGTGTGTGCATATAAGACTTTGATTTTCAAGTATTCTGATCCATCTTTGGAACCTACCTAGAGGTATTAGGAATAGACATAAGATGACAATTATGTCACTTATCGTAAGTCAATCACAAACATTATTCCAAAATAGAGATGGGCACGAAATGAATTTTTTTATTCATTTCATTATTTCTTATTCATTTTGTTAGGGAACAAAACGAATAATGAAGGGACCCATCAAAGAAAAATGAAACCAAATGTTTTTGTTTTCCCATAGGAATGCATTGAAGCAATGCATTCCTATGGGGAAAAGCTGGCGAATCCCCCCAACATTCCCCATTGGTGCCAGGAAAGAGCAGGCTCCCCCCCCGCCGAAGCCACCACCGATCAGCTGGAGCACGGGCTTCGGCAGGGGGAGGAATTTTAAAAGCCTCCTTTCCCGGCGCCCACCTGTCATCATCTGGACCCCATTAAAATGGCTCAGTGGCCCAAGGGGGACCCCCTGGTGGTGACTGGGCCATTTTAAAGGGGTTCAGCTGATGACACGTTGGCAGGATCCCTCTGAAAATGGCCAGGATGCCAGTTCGGAGCTCTCCCACTGGTGTCTCGACTATTTTCAGAGGGGTCCTGCTGACCTATTATTGGCTGGAGCCCTTTAAAAATGGCCCAGTCTGCCCCAGGGTCCCCCAGGTCAGCAGGACCTCTCTGAAAATGGTCGGGATGCCAGTTTGGATCTCTCCCACTGGTTTTGCTGACCATTGTCAGACATACAGCAGATGACAAGTCATCAGGAGATGTCTGAAAATGGTCGGGACGCCAGTTTGGAGCTTTCCCACTGGTGTCCTGACCATTTTCAGTTGTCTCCTGCCAACCTGTCATCGGCTAGTGAGGAATGAAACATTTTGTTATTGTTTCATTTCATACAAATTTTTATGCAAAAATTTGTACGAAATGGAATGAAACAAAATGCAGGGTGGGGATGAAATGGAATAAAATGAAACACCATTTTTCCGTTTCATGCCCATCTCTATTCCAAAGATATTTCTAATACTTGTTCAGCAAAAACACAAACTGTATCAGAATTCTAGCCACTTTGGCTTTTAACAAATGTTAATGCAACATTTTGTCTTTCAGAGCCATGTCTACATAGATATTACATAGTCCTGTCTTAAGATAGTCAGCTTCTGTGTTTGTGGCCACTTTCTTCTTCAAGCAGCAGTTGTGGGCCCAGAGTGTATTTTGCAGTACACACGTCTCCTTCCCGTGAGTGGACAGACTCCATTATAAAGCTGGTGCCATCTAGCAGTAACAGCTGGCTCCCTAATTACGGAGTGCATTTGTTCAAGTGTGGCATTATATGCCATCATGTACATATTGCTTAATTATTTTTTCTTGCAGGTAAACTTATGAGTGTATGAATTGTGATACCTATGTCAGAATCCTGAACAAAGAAATAAAATAGTTTTACCTTTTTAAATAGAAGGATGAACATCACTGTCTTATTTTGTGAAATGGTTAGCAAAGGAATTGATTATACTGCAGATAGCTATACCCCTTTCTTTCTGTCCTCTTGACTCAGCCTGTTAAATGCATTGTATAAATACCCCTTTCTTATCACCTTTTTCCTCGGTAACTTTAATGAATGAGGCCAGGAACTCTATGACAGCAACGGGAGCTGTCTTAGTGTCTTGATTTATCTTGAAATACCTTGCTCAACCAGAAATCAGGTGAAATTGCTATGGCAACTACCAGATGACATTGAGTGTTGTTGCCTTGGGAACAAGACAGAAATCCAAGGAAAACCCATCTGTAGCTTTGAATTTCCATATGCCTGTTCATACTATTTTATTTTTATAAGAAAGAGAAACTGATACTTGCCTGCTGTTCTAGAATACAACAAAGCATCTTAGAACTTTGTTAGAGATCGTTAGCAAAACTGAAAATTGAAATCGATGTTACTGTGGTCCAGTAAACGTGTAAAACAGTGTTCTGCTAGAAGATTTTATTGTATAGGTTGAAAATTCAACTGCTAAATACTGTAATGCATTCGCTCCAACAAAGATTAAGCATGTACTGTATCTGTAAATTCAGTTTAAAACAGAATCTCATTTTGGTTTGTAAAAACAATTAGTATCTCAATAATTTGATAATGCAAATATGAACCTCATGGTAAAGGTAAAGGGTAAAGGTTCCCCCCTCACATGCATGTTATTCATGTCCGACTCTAGGGGTGGTGTTCATCTCTGTATTCAAGCCATAGAGCAAGTGTTGTCCAAGTCAGTGCCCATGTGGCCGGCATGGCAACAAGGAAACACTGTTTTTACCTTCCTGCTTTTTATGGTGGTACCTATTTATCTACTTGCATTTACATGCTTTCGAACTGCTAGGTTGGCAGAAGCTGGGGTTATCAGTGGGAGGTCGCTCCACTGCGTGGCACCTGGGATTCAAACGGCCGAGCTGCTGATTTTGTAATTAACAGATTTCAGAGCCTTAGTCCACTGAGCCACCACACTCACCCATAGTGGTATGGAAAGGAAAGGGGGAATTTATGCTTATATTTAGTTGGAGATCATAGTTACTCAATGGAGCATGTATGTGCAAGTTTTGCAGTAGCTTGCTACACTTAAAAAAGAACTTTGGCTGCCCTTATTATCCTATCTGTGAGTTTACTTGTTCACTGACCTGCTGATGTAGAAAAACTTACTTTTTAGACAATGGCTTCAAGAATCCTCTGGTGGCCATGCTAAGAAGGCATTCTGAGAGACTGCACCCTAAAACAATAGTTTTCCCCATCAATGCAGTCTGTCATCTGACTTGTGTTTCTCTCTGATGCCTTTTGGAATCCTTGCTGCTTCCCAAACCATCTATCCTTTGATTTTGTGCTGGCTCTGTTTTTGTATTCCATGTGAGAGCTGCATATGCCTTACGAGTTTCCCATTCAGAAAAATGGAATGACAACCTGAATCCCAGGACAGCCTGATAAAGGGAGACCGCACTTGGAATTCTGTATGTGTATGTGAAACCTAATTAACTAGATTTATAGACGTTATTTCCTGAGAAACCTGAATGCTGTCTAAAAACTTGGATTTCCCAAGCATGATGATGTTCAAGTTTTGGGTCTCTTAGCTCATTTGGATTTATTTTCACATGGCTTAGCAGCAAAAACTGGCCTGGGAATGCTGATCTGGCTGAAGTCAATGTTCCTTCTCTGTAGTTGTTCAGCCCAGGTTCTGCTCCTTCTGCCTCCTAGTCTCTCCAATGCCAAGTTAAAGCCTCTGTGTCAGCACAATCTTCTGAATAGTTACAAACAAGGATTTTGTAATGGGCCGCTGGTTTTCAGCTGTTGGTTCCCATGGCTGAGCATAGTTTTGTTTTGTATTTTAAAATGGGGAGGAGTGATTTCATTCTTGCAGCTGCCATTTTTATGACTCTCCAAGAGATCTTTTAAGCAGCTGAAAGATCGTCCATCTGAGCCAACATCAGTCCAGAGCCAGGAGTACTGACTGGAAAGAGCAAAACTGGTGCAACTTAATGGGCCATGAAGGTCACCTTCTTGCCTTATTTCAGTTTGGATATGAGATTGAGACAAAACTAATGATGCCTTTATAACGAGCATGTTAAGAATTGGACAGGTGTGGTGAAGAAAACCTGGCTCTAGGTGACTGAGGAAAGGAAACTATTTCTTAAATTCGGAGGCTCTTCTGTCTCTTTCAGATGTGGACAGGCATGCTAATAAAATAATTGTGGGCAGTTGACATATGTGGGTGTATTTCTACAACTGTTTTAGATGTATACAATTTGGGATCAGAAAAACAGCTTCTTCTTTGTTTCTCTGAATGTGGTAGAAGACGCAACCATTGTAGATTTTTTTTACTGCTCAGAACAATGGAAATCCTATGATGATGAACAAGGGCCTGATGTTCCCTCAGAGATGTACTGTCAGCAGTTTTGCTTCAAGTCTTAATCTATTCTATAGCATGCTCAGTCTCCAGTGCAGGCATTGGTACAATCTTCTTGAGTAATTTCAGTGTTCTTGTCCCAAGGAGGAAGTGCAAATTCCCTTGGTAAATGATCTCCCACTCAACATCAAAGGACAGGCTGATAGATAGGCAGGGATTCCTGTACACAACGTTATAATTGTATTGGTTGTTTTTCTTTTGTTGTCCACTGAGTTCATTTGAAGTAGAAAAAGAGTTGTAGAAATATGTGATGGTATGTACCAGTTGGGGCCAGTTTTCTTAGTAAAGTAGGACAATTTCAATTACATTAAACACTGAAAATGTAATGTCATCAATAATTTGTGCCCTTTGCCCAGCAATTGCTCTCACCTCAGCTCAAAATACAGTGGACCTTCGCATAACAAGCAGTTTGTTTAACAGAAAATCCACTTAAAGGAAAAAGTTTCCAGAAATAGGGGAAAATTGCTTAACAGAATTGCCTTTGGGGCGAATCCGTACACCAGAAAAACGGTCGAATTAGGGATTAATCCGTTTTCAATGCATTCCTATGAGAAATTTGTACAAAGGAAAATTTGTTTAACAGAATTCCATTTGGAACAAATTAATTCCTTTATGCAAGGTACAGTTGTAATGACTATTTGCACATATTTGCTAATTTTCACCAGTTTTAAAAAGAGAAGCACCCCCCCCCCCCAAATCCAGGAACTGCAGAGCTAGAAGGACCCTATGGATCATTGGGTCCACCCCCCCCCATCAAGGAGGCAAAGTCGGGAATCAAATTTCCAATCTCTGTCTCCACAGCCAGATGCCTAAACCACTGAGCTATCTAGCAGTTGTAGTTTAGAGGTTCCAAGATGACTAATCATCCTATCTCATGCCATCTGTTCAGAAAACTGTATTGGGTTTTCCCTACTGATGCTGGAAGATGAATGAAGGTTCGGTTAGACTGCATGTGTAGGAGCAGTCAGAATTATTGGTCAAGTAACAGGGAACAGTGACCAAAGAAACTGAACTGCAAGTGAGGAAGTTCATGGTTCACATCTCACCACTGCCTAAACTCACTAGAGAATTTATCTGAGTTGTTTCCTCTTAGTCCTCCAACATAATATGGGACATATTACTAAGGCTATTTTAAGGACTGTAAACTGTATATGAAATATTTTGAACACTTGCAAATGCTTTTGCAATTTAAGTATTACTGCTATGTTCAAAAATAATATAGGCAATTACTTTAGATAAGCCATCAAATCAGAACCAATTTATAGCAGCCTTAATATTTATTATTTATTTATTAATTAGATTAATTATACTGCCCATATAGTACTCAGGGTACTCTAATAGGGCATTCAAGGTAAGTGAAATGCTTAAAGAGTAGTTGCACTAGTTCCATTCACCTAGGGAGTTTCCATGGCCAATTGATTATTTACATCCAGTTCTCCCATTAGAACATAAGAACATAAGAGCCATTCTGGATCAGGCCAAAGGCCTATCTAGTCCAGCTTCCTGTATCTCACAGTGGCCCCACCAAATGTGTCTGGGAGTACACGAGACTAGATATCTGTCTCCTGATACCACTCCCCTGCATCTGGCCCTGGAAGTATCCTGGTTTTAAGCCTGGAGATTATACATCTCCATCAGGGTTTGTAACCTGTGATGGACTCTTCCTCCAGGCATCTGTCCAATCCCCTTTTGAAGGCATCCAGGCCAGATGCTGGCACTACATCCTGTGGCAGGGAGTTCCACAGACTAACAACACACTTGGTAAAAAAAAAAATCTTTTGTCTGTTCTCACTGTTCCAACCCTCAATTTGAGAGGATGTCCCCTAGTTCTGGTATTTTGTGAGAAGGAGAAGAGCATCCCTCTGTTCACTTTACTCATGCCCTGCATTATTTTGTACATCTCAATCGTATCCCCCCCCTCAGGTGCCCCTTTTCCAGACTAAAGAGCCCCAAATGCTGTAGCCTTTCCTCATAAGGGAGGTCTCCCAGCCCAGTAATCATTTTAGTCACTCTCTTCTGTACCTTTTCCAGTTCCACTATGTCTTTTTTGAGATGCTGTGACCAGAATTGTACACAATACTCCAGGTGTGGCCTTACTATCATTTTGTATAATGGCATTATAATGTTGGCTGTTTTATTTTCAATCCCCTTTTTGATAATCCGTAGCATGGAATTGGCTTTCTTCACCGCTGCCACACACTGGGTAGACACCTTCATTGAGCTGTCCACCAACACACCAAGATCTCATTCCTGATCCATCACGGATAGCTCAGAGCCCAAGAGTTGACAGATAAAGTTTTGATTTTTTGCTCCAATATGCATTACTTTACATTTTCCTATATTAAAATGCATTTGCCATTTCGCAGCCCATTCCTCCAGTTTGGAGAGATCCTTCTGCAGCTCTTCACAATCTTCTCTGGGTTTTATGACACGGAAAATTTTGTGTCATCTGCAAACTTGGCCACCTCACTGCTTATCCCTGTCATTTATGAACAGATTGAAAAGCACCGGTCCCAGAACAGATCCCTGAAAATTGCCCATTGACACCTACTCTTTGTTTCCTGGATCTCAACCAGTTCTCAACCCATAAGAAGACCTGCCATCTTATCCCCTGACTGTGCAATTTTCTCAGCATCCTTTGGTGAGGGACTGTGTCAAATGCCTTCTGAAAATCCAGATAGTTCACCCAAATCCCCATACCTATTGTCGTTTTCAAAGAATTCTAAAAGGTTTCTCAGGCAACTCTTACCCTTACAGAAGCCATGCTGATTTCCCCTCAGCAAGGTTTGTTCTATGTGTTTTAAGATTTTCTCTTGGATGAGTCTTTCCATCATCTTCCCTGGGACAGACCTAAGGCTAACAGGCCTGTAGTTTCCCGGGTTCCCCCTCCTTCCTTTTTAAAAAGTTGTTGTGACATCCATTATCCTCCAGTCTTCTGGCACTGTGGCCGTTTTAAGAGACAAGTTGCATATTACCGTAAAGAGATCCATAATTTCATTTCTCAGTTCCTTAATAACCCACCTGGGCCCGGTGACTTGCGGATCTTCAGTTTATAAATTAAACCTAAAACATCCTCTCTTTTAACCTGTATTTGATTTAATTCTTTAGTCAAGAAAGGCTGTTTGGGCAGCAGAATCTGTCCAAGGTCTTCTGTTGTGAAGACAGATGCAAAGAACTCATTTAATTTCTCTGCAATTTCCAAGTCCTCCTTAACCTCCCTTTTTCCTCCCTCACCTTCCAGAGGGCTAACTGGTTCTCTGGCGGGTTTTCTACTTCTAACATATTTAAAGAACCTTTTATTATTTTCCTTTATATTGTTAGCCATACGTTCCTCAAAGTCTTTCTCTCATCATCTTCTTACATTTCTTTTGCTAGAGTTTGTGTTCCTTTTTACCCCGTATATACTCGAGTATACGTCGACCCGAGTATAAGCCGGGGCCCCTAATTTAAACCCCCAAAACTGGGAAAATTTATTGACTCAAGTATAAGCCTAGGGTGGGAAATGCAGCAGGGCCTGGCAACTCCTCCTTTGTGAGCTGGGTGTGTGTGTGATGTTTAAAATGACTTTTAGCCACCGAGGCAAGTGCTTGAGTTGGTGGCTAAAAGTCATTTTAAACATTGTTTTAAAATGACCTTTTAAAAAGTCATTTTAAACATGGGAGGGTCAGGAGAGGTGGCGCACAATGTTTAAAATGACTTTTAGCCACCGACCCAAACTTGCCTCAGTGGCTAAAACTATTGACCCGCATATAAACCAAGGACCCCTTTTTTCAGTCCAAAATTAGGGCTGAAAAACTAGGCTTATACTCGAGTATATACAGTATTTTCCTCATTTGGGTAGGATTTCCATTTATGGAAATACCTCTCCTTCTGCTTTAGAGCCATCCTAACTCTACTTGTTAACCATGCCAGGACCCTCTTAGACTTAGATGAGTCTTTCATTTGTGCTGGGCCTACTATTATTGTTTTAAATAGGCTCCATGCACTCCCAAGTAATACACCATCACTCTACCCCAGGGGTGTCCAAACTTTTTGCAAGAAGGGCCAGATTTGGAGAGGTAAAAATGTGTGGGCTGCATTTGGCCCCCAGGTTGGACTTTGGACAAGTCTTTATAAAATGCAAAGAGGCGGGGAGGACCCTATAGCAATGGAGCCTGGGGCAGGTAAGCTGGGCAGGTGGCTGAGGTGGTGGTGGACAGAGGCAGGGAGGGCAGGCAAACCGTAAAACTGCAAGCTGACACCTCCATCCAGTATGGGGAGAGACCAGCTGGCAGGGATGCACGACATGCGTGACATGCTGAGCCGGTGGGGAGAAGAGGCTGTGGGCCACTCAAAATTTGAAAACGGGCCACATGGCCCCCTGGGCCTGACTTTGGACATGCCTGCTCTACTCTCTAAACCACACTGGGAAACCCGTGGATAAACCATAATCTATAACTCACTACAATTAATACTAGTCAAGAGGATGATAACTTCAGTGGCAGTTCATTTGAGTTGTAGCCTACCCAGTGTTTCTGTTTCTGATATTTTCCTAGAATTTTTCAAAATTACATGATATATGGTTTATTTCTTTGGAAACACCAACTCTTTGGAGTCATGGGATTATGTAGAAGTTGTCCATTCTCATTTATTATGAAATTGTAACACCTTCAGGGTTACAAAAAAGAAAAGCAGAAAGAAATATGGCCCAAACATCTCTAAAAAGAAAAAGAAGGCTGGCAAATTGTGGAATCAGCTTCCCAGAGATATCAGGACCCTGGAGCCACTCGCAGCCTTTAGGAAGCGATTTAAAACTTGGCTATTCCAGGCTGCCTTTGGTGACTATTGGAGGTGGAATGTCTATTGCTGTGCCTTCCTTTTCTATTTTGTTTTTTTCTTCTTCTTGCCGCCATCTTACACTTTTTTTGGACCGCTTACACATCCGTATTGTATGGTTTTATGCTTCCATATAATTGATTTATTGATTGGTTTCATATTGTGAACCACCCAGAGCTCCTCTGGAAAGTCGGGTGGTGTATAAATATAAAAATAAATAAATAAATATATTACTTTAGGCTAAGTCTGAGACTACATTACCAAACACCATGGAATTTGCTCTGCTTATATGGGTGAATACAAAGTTGTGGTTTTATTTTGTTTTTGCTGATCATATTGTACAAAAGATTATCCTATTCAGTCCAGCCCATTTTTGCTCCCAAAACAGCCTATTCTGTCTGCCACTAGGGTGCGTCTACTTTTTCTCGCCAGAACAATTTAAATAGGCTTTTCCCTCTGTGGTTAGTTGTGATATATTCTTGTAAAGATGGGGACCATGTCTGTACTATATATCATGTTTTAGTCATATAGTTAGTTGGGGCATAATGTTTAGGCTGGGAGGACATTCTCCCACATTATTTCCATTTCTTCAATTACCCTCTTTAGCACCAGATCACCCTATTGCTTCATTGTTGCATTTATCATTTTCTTGATTTTGTGCTCCATAAAAGGATCAGCAGAGGTGGGATCAGAGAAAGCAGTAAGGATTGGTAGATGCAGGATCAGAGCAGTGACCACTTGTAAGATGGTGTGCTAGAAAAGTCAAGAAAGAAAGAAAGAAAGAAAGAAAGAAAGAAAGAAAGAAAGAAAGAAAGAAAGAAAGAGAAAGAAACATGCACGCATGCTTACTGTAAACTGGAATGTGAATCACAACACATGTGGTATAAAGGGTGAGCTCCTGAAGAAATCTGGATCCCACTGTGTGAGCACTGTTTTCATAGGCTGCAGATCAATTCACTAAAATGCCAAATTGCTTCAATTCAGCTTCCCAGTGTAGTTGCATCCTGAATCTTCTGATTATGTTGGCATGCACCATAACATAAAAACCTGAGGTTGGCAGTTAGGCTATTGTGAATTACTGTGGGAAAGGACATACTTTGTAAATGTTGTTACAAGAGAGAGCCCTTTTCAGATGAAAAAGAATACAGTGAAATGTCCCAGTGTAAAATATGTTTGTTCAGTTTCTCAGGCACACAGATATGCTTTCACTGAGAACACTGTATTCCATGCCCAGCCACACATCCTGCAGCTAAGCATGTAGCATTCTGCATTCACAGAACATACTTGGCTGTCTTTGGGCTATTTTGGAGGTGAGCTGCCCATTTAGGGTTAACATACCAACTGATATACAGTAATCCCCTGCCTTCTCGGAGGGGGCGGGGTGGTGGTGGCAGGGAGCAATACGATCACCCCCCCCGCCCCCCGCACGGCTCCGAGGCTTCTCGGAGGTGCGGCGTGGTGGTGGCGTGGAGCGACCCGATTGGCCCCTGCCCCCCCCCACGGTGCAGGTAGTGCGATCCCACGATGTAGTGGGACTGCAGTACCTGAACCACGAAATGGCGGGACTGTAATCTTCCTTCATGGCATTGCTGACTCAGCATATTTGCTGCCTGAGGCAGAAGAGCAAATGGTGCACCTTACTCATCCACGTTATGATAAATCATATGCCAATGCCTGTCAAGTGGTTCTGGCACACAAGGCTAAAAATAAATAAATCCCATAAGCATCCCGCATCCCCTTGGTGGTAACAATGCAACAATGAGGCACAGTTAGAGCTTCCTTGTGTACAACCGGACACAGCAAGAGGTCAGGCAGAAATTGGAGATATCCCAGCGGCCCATTCTGCAGGGCTTGCTTAAAACAGCCCCAAAGGTTATTAATATGCAGAAAGCCTTTGTGGTACCACAGAAACCAGGTGAGGACTCTGATGTGTTCCTCAAAAGGCTTAAATATGTTTAAATATATTTCCTAGAGTTGGAAGAGACCTCAAGGGTCATCTAGTCCAACCCCCTGTTTCAAACTACAGGAAAAGGGATTACATTTGAACATTAGGAAGAACTTCATGACAGTTAGAGCTGTTCAGCAGTGGAATATGCTGCCACGGAGGGTGGTGGAGTCTCCTTCTTTGGTGGTTTTTAAGCAGAGGCTGGGTGGCCATCTGTCGGAAATATTGTGATGGGGTTCCTGCATGGCACGGGGTTGGACTAGATGGCCCTTGAGGTCTCTTCCAACTCTATGATTATATGATTATATATGATATATGAATGCCAAATAAAACAATTTGCTGCCGTTTCATTAACTCCACGGTCTGCTAGCTAAAGGCACTGCCTTACTCTGCTTAATGGCAGCTCTTGTTAGTGGCCTTGTTCAAGTTATAATTCTTCTAGTGTTCATTAATTCACCTTTTTATCCATAAAAATGGGGGGGGGTCAGGGGACTACTGGAAGGCAGCATGTGGCCCCAGCTCTGCAGTTTGCTCTCCCTTCTCTTCTGTTGCAACAATTGCGGGAAGGAGTCTTAAACAGGCAGATCTGGCCTGCACCTTCCCTCCGAAGTAGACATGGGCACGGAGCGGTGAAATTGTTGTTTCCATTTTCGGTTATCGTTTCCATTACGTAACGGAAACAGTAATGATAATTACGCCGCTCCAGCTCGAACCCGACCCGAAAAAAGAAAAATTGGGTTGGGTTTTTTGTTGTCGTTAATGGCATTGCGGCGATCGCACGATGCCAAGCAGCACAGAAAAAAAGTTTTTAAAAGTAAAAAAAAAAAAAACCAACTCCCAGCCAAAAAAGTAGGCGAAAATATGCCTGCCTGAGGACACCTACCAGAGGGGTGGTTTCTGGTGGGGGTGTCCCCGGCCTCCCCCCTCCTGTCCTGGGCTGCTTGCACCAGGCTGGGGGGGGGTCATCCTCGTCGTCTGTCTCGCTGCATGCCATGCGGTGGGGGCAAAATGGTGACCACAATTTTTCTTTTGAAATTGTGGTAAAAAAACATACCAAATCACCACAGAAACATGTGAAATTTATTTATTTTAAATGCCTGAATTTTAATAGTAGCAGTAGTGGGTTTTTTAATAGCAATAAAACGTCGTATTGATTTTATTTTATTTTATTTTATTTTATTTTTTATTTTTTTAGACCTGCCCATTTGGGCTGGGCATGGGATGGGACCATGCAATTTTTTTGAACCATTCCACCAATGGCATCACCAGGTTTTTGACTGACACTTCTGGATGTCTCGGAGGGCATAAAAAGCCAAGGCACCTTCCAGAAATCGCAGTCGGGTGTATGGATGTGGTTGAGGGAGGAGGGCTGGCTGCTGGT
Organism: Phrynocephalus forsythii; assembly: GCA_029282475.1. Taxonomy (NCBI): domain Eukaryota; kingdom Metazoa; phylum Chordata; class Lepidosauria; order Squamata; family Agamidae; genus Phrynocephalus; species Phrynocephalus forsythii. Next base: position 87,602,177 of record JAPFRF010000005.1, on the reverse strand, counting down.
GCTGGTGTGATCCGATCGAGATTGAGGAGGGAGGCTGGAGGCTTTAGGATTTAAGTTAGGCAGGGAGGGAGGGAATTGAATTTAGAAAATAATTTCTTTGATTCCCTGCAGCTTTGTCTGCTGAAGGGAATAGCAGTTTATTCTTTATTTCTTCTCTGACAGTTTGTGAGGATTTTTTTTCTGATATTGGATAAAGGGGGAGGTTCGACTGGGAGTGGGAGGTATGGATTTATTTTAAAAATATATTATATACTACCATTTATTTTCTATTTTCCCAACTTCAATTTGCTTGCACACACACACATTTGGGGTGCAAGCCAAGAACAGAACCTCTATCCTAAGTGATATCCTAACTGCCGACTCGCCCGTCTGCCCGCGCCACCACCCGCCTGCGGCCGCTGCCTGCCCACTTGCCCGCCCGCGCCTTACCGCTGCTGCTGCCGCCGCCCGCCCATGGCCCCCCGCCATTGCTGCCCGCCCGCACCTCCCCCCTGCTGCCCGCCCCCCACCCCGCCCGCCGCCTAGGGCGCAAAGACACCTAGCGCCGGCTAGGGGGGAAGTCAAATCATGCTAAATCGCGGTGGAAATGACAAACGAAATGACAAAATGACAAATTTTTGAAAAATTTCCTGAGAAACGGAAATGACCCGAAATGGACCCGTTCCGACAAACGAAAACTCGAAATGTCATTTTTTCTGGTCGTGCCCATGTCTACTCCGAAGTGCTGCGTAACCTGAATGTAATTGCAACGGCACAGTTGCAGTGGTTTGTGGGTGCACACAACTCTACAAGGATTTATAATTTTAAGGATATTCTGAAGGGGCAGAAGAATTTTTACTCTGCTGTATTGCTTTGCTGTTGCTGTTGCTGCTGCTGCTGCTGCTGCTGCTGCTGCTGCTGCTGTTGTTGTTGTTATTATTATTATTATTATTATTATTATTATTATTATTATTATTATTATTATTATTATTATTATTATTATTATTATTATTTCTAGTTAGCTAGAAGGAATCTTGAAGCCATTTGAATTATGTCCCCGGCTGAGGAGATTCACTGCAGCTACTGTAAAACAGGCCCCCAATAAAACGACTCAGAATTACAGCAAAGTCTTTTATAGCAAATTCCTGCTCACTGTTAAAAACCTTCAGAGGGAACATTTTTCAACTTCAATTTCTACTTGAATTGGGAGACTATCTGTATTGCACAGATACTGTACATTGTAAAAGAAAGCAAGTGCCTCTCTCATGCACAGTTACTAGTCATGTTTGTATTACTTCATAATAAGGTCACAATTACACACACACACACTAAACATTCATATAAACATGTAAACATGCATGTGTAGTCCTTTATGAAAGGTGACAACAATGCTTGTCTAGCCTAAAGCAGAAAGAAAAGTGTATCCTTTAGGGTCAATACTAGAAGGGAAAGAGTTGGCAGAAAAAGCTTGTCAGCTCCAAATTGTTTGACCTTTAAGGCAAAAGTGAAGTTATATGTACTAGACTGTGACCAAGAGCAGTTCTAATTTGTTTATTTGTTAAATATATAAGGTACAATCCTATTCCTTTGCATGACTGCATAAGGAAAATTGCATAAACATTTCTTATTGCACCCCCTGGGAAAACACTGCCTAGTTGCTTGGCCACTTGGCCAAGAGGAGTGTGCCAGAAAGAGAGAGTAGAGCTGCACAATGGCCCTAGCGTGTGGATAAAGCTGAAGAGGATTATGGTCATATGCAGTTTTTCTGTAGCAGGCGCCCAAAGTGGGTAGCTATTTACCATTGCCTATAAACGCTATAAAACAAGTTCACAATGCAAAATAAAATATAAAATGTGTTAAAAAGCAGCAATAAAAGCAAATGAAGAGCCAGTAAAAACAAGAAAACTATATTAACATGACACAAGTCAACAAAAATAAAAAAATAGCAGCAGAAAACAAATCACCTTGGTAAGGCAAAACAAAACAAAAATACAGTCTATTCCACTTGATGGAAGATAAGGGGTCAGCAGATGGGGGAAGAGACATGTCTTCCGGTGAAAGTGGAGCCACAGAGAAAGCCCTGAGAAGTTGTTCAGATCTTCACATAATCCTGAAATGAAGCTTTAATAAGGTCCATGGAATAACTAATGCCCTAATGCATCTCCTTTTATGAGCTTGCTCAAGTGAGAACGTCATCAGGAGTTCTCTTGGTTCCATCACTTTCACAGATGCATTTGGTGAGCACACAGGAGAGGGCCTCTGTTGTCACTCCCAGACTTTGGAACTTTCTCCCGCAGGAGGCTGACTTTCCTCAAGCAGGCAAAGATCCTTCTCTTCAGGCAAGCTTTCCCAGCTGCCTAAGTGGGTTTTTTTTAAAATGAATTGTCACTTTGAATGTGTTGTTGATATAACTTTTTTTTTGGGGGGTATGGCATTTGTTTGATGCTTTTTAGCATTTTTTATGGTTACGTGTTAGCTTAAATGCTGTCCTTTACTGATGCAAGTCACCTTGGGTCCTCTTATGGAGAAAGGTGGGGTAAATCTATTATAAATAAATAAAACTAAATAAATAATAATTACCTTATTATTTATTTGCCTATCCCCCCTCAGCCTCTTATTTTCCTAATAACTAGTAGGGGTCTTTGCCCATCCTGCTTTTGTTTCTAGTCCTATTTGTGTGGTTTTTTGTCTCTGCTGAGATATTGCTCTTCTTTCTTAGCTGTTCAGCAGTATCTTCCGTTTGCTGGTGCTTTTGTGACCTCTGTCTAGTAAAGGCACTGCTGCCATCTCCATAGCAACGCAGGGTGTTCTGAAGGAGATATGGGGATCAGCTGGCCATTGTAGGTTTTGAGTGATGTTGTTGTCCTCACAAAGGAGAGATGATGACTATAAGACCTGCAGATTGCCTGCACATAAAGATCCCATTGGACTTCACAAGAGTGAAGACGTGTTTTCTAAGGAATAGGTTGTGCGTAGATTTTAAAATGCATAGAGAGCAACATCTTTGTGTTATGCTATTAGCTGCGATCTGGGTAAGATGCAATATTCACATCTAGAGAAGGGCACAGCATCCCTCCCCCCGGGAGGTGCCCACTCAGAGGCAGCAGCCAGAGTAGGTGAGACAGGAAACCCAGGGCACTGCTTCCCTGTGGACATCCACCACAAGGTGTCAAGTCACAGAGCACTTGCTTGGTCACTGGATGGAGTGGCATGAACTGCTGAACTGGCAGTTCCTGCCAATCTCTGTTAAAATTATATTCACTCTTGGTAGTACTGATTTTAGTTTTATATTTGAATAAGAGAATGAAGAAGTGGTGGAATGGCACATGAAGGTGGTAACCTGTCTAACTCCCCCTTCACCTAAGTAGACCTCATAAATAATGGCTTAGATCATGACTAGGCTTTTCTCAAGAAAAGAAGTCAATTTGCCATGATTCAACTTCCAGATGACTAGGCTTGCAACCTTCACTTAATACAATAATAATAAATTGATCAAAACCAAAAATGTTACTTGAATTGATTATTTAATTATTACTCTAGAGGTTCTCACATGAGAAGGTGCTTTACTATGTCAAACCAGTATGCAACTATTGGCTATATCCTTCTTAATACTTGAGAATCGAAGAGACCTTGTTCCATATCTTAGATGATAGTGAAAGACAAAATACTGTGCTTCCCAAAAGGATAGGAGTACAGTATACTCCAAATGGGAAAGTGAACTGGAAAGTCTAAGGTAGGCAGTGTCAAATACTGGGCAGACTGCACTAATATCAACTGCATAGATAGAAGTACCAATTTATTCCTTTGAGTGGCTCAAGGCATTGGTGAGCTTTGATGATGTGTCCTAAAATGTCTCTGAATAAGTTACATAAGGACTGTTTTTTTTAAAAGTAAAGCAAAGCAAAAGCAAAGTGTTCTGCTTATATACCGCCCCATACTACTACAAGTAGTCTCTGGGCGGTTTACAATTTGAATTACAGAGTGCAGGCTACACATTCCCCCCCCCAGCAAGCTGGGTACTCATTTTACCGACCTCGGAAGGATGGAAGGCTGAGTGAACCTTGAGCCTGCTACCGGGGATTGAACCCAGGTCGTGAGCACAGTTTTACTTGCAGTACAGGCATTTAACCACTGCGCCACGAGGCTCATGTACCACTCTTTGCTCTAATACAGCATGCACACTTGTTTTAGATATATATTTGTGTTTCTCCCCAATGAAGTCTGACATTTCTGCCATGTTGGCAGAGTCTAACAAATTGATAAGGGTGCAAGTATGGCCACAGTAGTGAATGGTATGTTTGCCATATGATGACCAATCTAAATAAATAGGGAGAGGCAAGTTGTCAGAAGGATAGCTGCCAATTGGTAAATTGTCTGCAGCAATAATACAGTGGTGTGGAATAATTATGAACTGCTTAGGTGGAAAGTCTACTAATATTGATGAAATAATGGGTCTTGAAGATATTTGAACCTGTAGGCCACCATGGTGTTTGATTTTATGTCGAGAAACCAGGCTTTTTACTGACCTTTCAGTGTATGGCTTTTTGTTAGCGCTGCTACAAAATTCAGCACTGTGCATTTCAATGGTGACCTATTGGCCCAAGTGTTTTAGAATTATATTGCCAAACTTAAAGTAGACATAGCTGATGTAGGTTTCCCCCTCTTTTTCCTGGTTGTATGTTAACAACAAACACATTATAAAGCCTGGCCCTGAATCTGTTAACTACATTAAAATCAATAAAGCTAAGCAATGATGGAGAGCAATGATTTCCATCCTGAAAATGAGGAAAGTCTTGACAAACAAGAACTTATCTATTCAACTTTGTACTCGAATAATTCAATCCTATGTGTTCAGCATACTTCTCTGTGATGTTGAAACTTGGACCCTTACAGACACATTATGCAGGAAGCTTGAAGCATTTGAAATGTGGACGTACAGAAGAATTCTGAAGATACCCTGGACAGCCAGAGTCACTAATGAGGCTGTATTACATCTCATGAATAAAAAGCTAGAAACCCTCAATACCATAAAGAGAAGAAAATTTCAATATTTCAGACATATAATGCTCAGTAAGTAATACCATCTGCTGCAGGTTATCCTTCAAGGAAAAATAGATGGGAAGTATGGCCTGGAGAGTAAAAAGAACATTATGGTTTAAGTACTAAGCCAATGGTTCCCAGTGAGCACAATTGCTCTATTTAGAATAGCTTTAGATAGAAACCAGTTTAGGCTACTTACTGATTGACACCTAAGAGGACATGGCACTTGAAGAAGAAGAAGAATGATGGAGACTCAGAGAAAGTGAGATAGAAAGATTAAGAAAAGGGCAGGTGTTTGAGTGAGATAATCAAATGGCATGTTGATTGTGTGGGGGGGGGATGTCAATAGGATATATTTGCTTGGGATGTTGCAGAGGAAAGCTGGGGTCAATGCTATGATACAAGGAGCTCCGAGTAGGTTATCAGATGACATTCCCTGATGAACTGTCTGTTAGAGACACTAACTCATGATGCAACAAACATGTGTATCTTTTACTCCAACCTTTGCAGACTCTGTCTGGGGCTGACAAGATCAACTGGGCTGCTCTGGAAGACTATTAAATAAATGAGAGGAGGCCCAAGGAGAGATAGGGGGCTCTGGCAGTTGGCCATAATTGGTATTTTTTGGGATCTCTACATTACCAAGAATAGGGTGCATGAAAGACAAACTGCAAAGAGCATATAGACATGTCTTGGGATGGACTGCTGAAAAGAAACAGCCAGGCCCAACTGCTTTCTGAGTGGTTAAGGACAGGTGTGATCATTTTGATACTTTGCTAAGGCTGCCAGATGGGCCACTGCTGCTTCTGGCTTTAGGAAAACACCTAAAATGATCTAATTTTTGCATTTCCTGCTTGCCTGCAAAACTGAAATTGCAGTTCAGGTGTCTTATGTATGTGGATTATTAGGTGTAGGACAGGGATGTCCAAACTTTTGCAAGGAGGGCCAGATTTGGCGAGGTGAAAATGTGTGCGGGCCGGCCATTCAGCTGCATTTGGCCCCCGGGCTGTATTTTGGATAAGGCTCTAATACATGCAAGGAGGCGGGGAGGACGCTGCAACAATGGAGCTGGGGTGAGTAGGCTGGGCAGGTGGCTGGGGTGGTGGACAGAGTCAGGGAGGGCAGGCAAACCCTAAAACTGCAAGCTGACACTTCCGTCTGGGATGGGGGGGCCAGCTGGCAGGGATGCATGACAGGCTGAGCAGGTGGGCAGAAGAGGCCGCAGGCCACTCGAAATTTGAAAACGGGCTGCATTTGGCCCCCGGGCCTGACTTTGGACATGCCTGGTGTAGGAGATGGAACTAAAATGCCAAAACACAAAATTTGGAGGGCCACCAAAGTTGGAGTGAAGTATCCCTTAACTCTCCTCCACAGTCCCTCAGTCTGGTATCTCCAGGTGCCTGGGGGGGGGGCATTTTATATCCTCATGATTTAATAACTTAAAAATTCTTAAGAATTTATCAATTCATATTCATCAGACGACTCCTTTTATGATAATTGAATACTAATTGATGAATTTAGACAAATTGGCCAAATTCATCAGAAAATGTGCTTCATTTTCCAATTCATCTTTTTAGTTTCAATTCATCTCTTTTCAAGACCCCATCAAATCACTGCAAGACATTATCTGGAGTTTTGAAGCAAAGTTGTAATGAGTAGAGTATTTGACAATTTTTAGATTCGGGTGACATTTTGCATTTACTATAGTTGGGTATTTCACTCTGACTCCCATGGAGACCAGGAGGTATGCCAAATCATCCAGAGGAAGAACTGCTGAGCACTTTTGCCTCAAATTTGTTGATTTGCTATGTAAGATTAGATTTGACATTGTTTGGCTGCTTGTATCTGAAATATGCTCCTACCTAGGATTGTTGTTACTTTTTTGCCCTTTTGTTGTTTCAAACTCTGGTCACCATCAAACTATAATGTTAATCCAGTAGGCAAGAGAAGCTGCTGAGCCAGTTGAAACTGACATGCATCAGAGCCTGAAATTGACAAGAGCTATAAAGAGATACAGAAATTCTGGAGAATAATACAGGTGCAAACAGTGCTGCTAATCTCATATGGGAATTCAGTGAGAAGGGCAAATGTGCTTTTGTTTTGAAGCCCAAAATAACAAAGCATACAGGTAAACTTAATCATCAAATCAAAATGCTCTGTAATGTCATTTAATAAGATAACATAACAGCAAACAAAATCCCTCAGTGCAAAAAGAGAGGGAGGAAGGTCCATGATAGATAGCTTTGCCTCTGTAGAATGAGCCATCTTAGGCTTCAATGGTGATTCTGTTCTTAATGTCCAGTAATAGCCTGTAATGACAGTCATCTGATTAATGTTTCTGGTTTATTTGTATAGCAGGAGGCTAGATTTATCTATGTTCTGGTAAGGAATCCTAAAAGACAACTGTGTTCATTTATGTTCATTATATTAAAAATGAGAAGAAACTCAGGATATTTTGCTAGTTGGGAAGTCCCACAGAAGGGAAGAAATTTGTGTGATTCACAGTTGAGCTTTTTAATTTTTGTAAACCATTTTAGGAGTTTTAGGAATTTTCAAGAAGACAGCACAGTAATCTCTTAAATAAATTACCCCCACCTTCAAATAGCTTCTACTGTTTTTAAAATCATGGTAGAATCTGCAGAACTAGCTCCTTGATAAATGATTGATATGCCCTATTTAATGTGTGCTTTCCATATGGCTTGCTACAAGATGCAGTTACTGTCCATTGTGCTACAGAGAACTTGAGGAGGAGGTGCTACTTGACCCACATTTCGGTGGCTAACAGGGACTAATCCAGTTTTGCTTGCTCAACATTTCCTCTTCCATTACTGACATGTTCGAATCTTGTTGAAGATAGGTGCCCTTTTGGAACCATAATGGAAGCACAGAATGTGTTGGGATTGCTATCATGCCTTTCATGTATTTATTTATTTATTTATTTATTATTGTATTTATACCCCGCTTATCTTTCGTGCGAAACTCTAAGCGGCTTACACGGGCGAACAAGCGCCAAAGAACACAAGCAATAATTATCAAGTATACAACAGAATAACTAAAACAATTAAAAACCCGGTGCATCCAAAAACCCGGCAGCATAATAGCTATCAGCCAAGCACACACAAACATAAAGCACCTAACATGGTTGCTTGGGTATTAAAGATGGCGGGACCTAACAGAAAGGGGGAAAAAAAAAGAAATTTCAGGGCTCGCCAAAGGCCTCTCGAAATAAATGAGTTTTTACAGCTTTTCGAAAGGCCAGCAGGGACTCTGCAGAGCGCACTTCACTAGGCATTCATGTACATGAATGTGTATGCATCTTCACATTTTCTGCTTTGCCAGTTGACACGGCATAACTGTGGCACATTTGTGGATTTGGAAGATACTGTTGTTCTACAATTACTGTTGAATGTGTCAACAGCATTAGACAGGATGGCTACGATAGTGTAGGAAACACAGAAATGCTTGTTCTAGGACTTGAAAAGATGCTGTGGCTGGTACTCTTTCATTTCTAAATAGAAGGTCAATGCAGAGCAGAAGGGGAAAGCTGAACAGCTACATTTATTTGGGATTATAGCAGGATACTGTATGCCTTTTTATGGCAGCTGTGAAATCTACTTCACATCTGCATACCATAGTCGAGTGCTTATTCTATCAGTGCCATGTTGTTCATTCAGTCAATCTTCACTGCACAAGGAAAGCAACCATTCTCACTGTGGCACCATTCTGCCATTTGCAGACTCTCATTCATTCCTATGGGGGACAAATATTGTCATGCATGTGATACGGCTTTTATTTATTTCTTTGTTTATGTATAAATACACAGAGCCCAGCCAAACAACAAAACTGCTATGCTGTTTTCAGTAGATTTCTGGCATATATTATGGCTGCATTGTGGAAGTGGGTATAATGCAGAGTCACACAACTTCTGTCTATTCATGCTCCCTATAATGGACTAAATGAAATTGGCTAGACATCCACTGCCAGTTTTTAACAGTGGGTGTTTTTGATGTTAATTGGTGATGATGTGATGGTGGTGTGTGTGTGTGTGTGTGTGTGTTGTGTAGTTACAGTCGTGACTGACTCTTCGTGAATCCATGTCCATGGAGTTTTCTTGGCGGGAATACTGGAGTGGTTTGCCAGTTCCTACTCCAGGCGCCTACAGCATCTGGTATTCCCTGGTGGAATTCCATCTAAGTACTAACCAGGGCTGACCCTGCTTAGCTTCCGAATCAGGCGAGATCGGATGTGCTTAGGGCATCTAGACAGTCCTTAATTCCTGACGGCTTCAAGGAGCAGAGATTGCCTTTCCCCCTCAGATAAAAAGGAGGTTAGGAGCCTGTGGAAACAGCCTTGGGGGAACACTTTCTCAGCCCCTGCTATAATGAATGCCATGACCTGATGCTCCCAAATAAAATATCTGGCTGTTTTTCATTGCCTACTCTAAATGTCTACCCATACCTATCTCTTGTCTTCCACTTTAGCGTTTGCTCTTTTCTTCCAGGGTCTTGTGAAATTAACATTTTCCCTCCCTGTATGATATCCTCTGTCCCCCATTAAATCCAGTGTCAGCAAAAGTCATTCATGATTCTGGACACTGAACTCACCTTAAGAAGCATACCTGGCACAATCATTAACCATTAGGGCTATCATATTTATACAGCCTGAAAAAGATAGATAAAAGTCAACTGTTTGATTTTTAGTAGCCTAATCCACATTCCCAAGTGGTATATCATTCCTCTCTACACAGTCCTAATAAGAGTTTGATTGAGTTTCATTGCTGTTTTCTATAAGATTTTCCACCAGTATCTCCTACTACTTCTGCTGTCCGGAAGAATATCTCTGTGCTCATCATTTCTGGAACCACTAATACTGTTCTGCTGGTGAGGTTATTAATTTCTGAGGAGGATGCATCCTAGTCTTGGGTCTCAGCTTTGTCTGTGTTACCCTGTAGTGTACTAGGATTGCAGTCCGAAAATGGAATCTATCTGCCTCATAGTATAACTCTCAGCTTCTCTAATAAATTATCTCACCACTTTAAAATGTGCATCCAGGTAGGGACCAGATTAATGACTTTGGAATTAATCAGTTTATTGTAAAATTAGTTAATGAGGAGTAAATAGGATGCCACAAATGTGAGCAGAGATCGCTAAGTTTACATACATTCCAAGAGGTTGTTGAATGAATGAATGAATCTTTATTTACGGTTTTTAACCAAATCAAGAAATACCAAAATATCAATTTGCCAGAATAAAACAATTTGCCAGGATAAATTTAAAAACATTGTAAAACTTTTGATAAAAGCCGCAAAGCACAAACAGGACTGTTATATAAATAGTCAATATCAAAAAGATAGATCAAATAATATATTGAGAGTCAAGTCAACATCAAACCCCACTCTATATGATCATCAGGAGCTAGGATTACTGGCAATCATGAGCCTACATACAACTACTGCAGCGGTACAAAATCTGGCGACACAATTTGAGATCTGCTGGGACCTGTCAGAAAGAAGTAACTTCGCATAGAATTTGGCAGGTCTAAGAGGTTGTTGTAGAGTTAGAAAACATGCAAACAAGGACAGCTCAAATGATCAGGAGCTGGACTAATTCTCCTATGATGAAAGACTGCAACTTTTGGATTATTTAATTTATAAGAACAATGTTAAAGAAAGGAAGAAGGATAGAAGTGTACAACATTATAGGATCATAGAAATCTGAGTGGTCAGAGAAAACATGACAAACTAATAAAGTGCTTCTACATTAAATTGTGATGTCACTGTCTGTGAATATGGCCCTGAACATAGCTGCTTTTAGGCTTCTGGTCATTATGGTCATGATTTACCATGTGTATTGCCTCGGAGCACTAGGTGATGGGAAATCTGAGTAGGATGATGCTTATGCCTTCCTCATCATCTGTCCAAAGACATCAGGTTGTTCACTTGGGGAAAGAGGGTGCTACTTAAGAGTAGTTCAGCTTAAGAGCATGCATTTGGAACGGATTAAATTCGTAAGTTGAGGTACCACTGTATTAGTCACTACCTCACATTATTTGGTGTATTCTTCACATATTTGATTCTTTTCTCTTTCTCAAAGTCATTTCATGTAGCATATGTCAATTTTCTTTTCCTGTTGTTCCATTCTGCTAATAATAGATGATGTACTTGGAAGATTTCCATTCAAATATGAACGGTTGTTACTAGACATGGGCACGACTCGGCGAAATTGTCGTTTCCGTTTTCGGTTATCGTTTCCGTTACGTAACGGAAACGGTAACGATAATTAAGCCATCAGAACTCGAACTCGAACCGAAAAAAGAAAAATTTGGTCGGGTTTTTCGTTGTCGTTTGTGGCATCGCGGCGATCGCGCAATGCGAAGCACAGAAAAAGTTTTTAAAAGTTTTTTTTAAAAAAACCCCGACTCCCGGCCAAAAACGCAGGCGAAAATATGCCTGCCTGAGGCTTTGCCACCTACCAGAGGGGTGGTTTCTGGGGGGTCCCCGGCCTTCCCCCCCTCTTCTCCTGTCCTGGGCTGCTTGCATCAGGCTGGGGGGGGGTCATCCTCATCATCTCACCATGGCATGCGGTGGGGGGGATCCAAAATGGCAACCGCAATTTTTCTTTTGAAATCATGGTCAAAAAACACACCAAATCACCACAGAAACATGTGAAATTTATTTATTTTAAATGCCTGAATTTTAATAGTAGCAGCAGTGGGTTTTTTTATAGCAATAAAACGTCGTATTGATTTTATTTTGTTTTGTTTTATTTTATTTTATTTTATTTTTTATTTAGACCTGCCCATTTGGGCTGGGCATGGGATGGGACCATGCAAATTTTTGAACCATTCCACCAATGGCATCGCCAGGTTTTTGACTGACACTTCTGGATGTCTCGGAGGGCATAAAAAGCTGAGGAACCTTCCAGAAATCGCAGTCGGGTGTATGGATGTGGTTGAGGGAGGAGGGCTGGCTGCTGGTGCTGGTGTGATCTGATCAAGATTGAGGAGGGAGGCTGGAGGCTTTAGGATTTAAGTTAGGCAGGGAGGGAGGGAATTGAATTTAGAAAATAATTTCTTTGATTCCCTGCAGCTTTGTCTGCTGAAGGGAATAGCAGTTTATTCTTTATTTCTTCTCTGATGGTTTGTGAGGATTTTTCTCTGATATTGGATAAAGGCGGAGGTTCGACTGGGAGTGGGAGGTGTGGATTTATTTTAAATATATATTATATACTACCATTTATTTTCTATTTTCCCAACTTCAATTTGCTTGCACACACACACATTTGGGGTGCAAGCCAAGAACAGAACCTCTGTGATATCCTAACCGCCCACTCGCCCATCTGCCCGCGGTGGCGCCCGCCCACTCGCCCGCCCGTGCCTCCCCCTGCCACTGTCACCGCCCGCCCATGGCCCCCCGCCACCGCCACCCACCCGCACCTCCCCCCCGCCGCCCGCCACCCGCCCCACCCGCCGCCTAGGGCACAAAAACACCTTGCACCGGCCCTGATTGCGGGACGCCCCTTTGCTCTGGGAAGTCAAATCGCACGGTGGAAATGACAAACGTCAAACGAAATGACAAATTTTTGAAAAATTTCGCGACAAACGGAAACAACCTGAAACGGACCTGTTCTGAAAAATGACAACTCGAAACGTCATTTATTCTGGTCGTGCCCATGTCTAATTGTTACAATTGTCTTTAAACACAGTGTGGGGGAATGATTTCTCACAGATGCCCTTTAACGAATGACGGTGCTCAAACCAAAGCAGTGTTGTTTATTGGTCATATTATTATCCCATCCTTGCATGGCTCGTTGATACTTAGATACTAAGCATGAAACTATAGTGCCAACCAGTACCATTTTAAAGTTTGATTCACAGTCTCTTTTAAGGGTGCATTATGTTAAGGTGAATAAACAAAAGCTCTGGATTGTTTTGATATCAGTATCCACAATGACCCTCAATCAAAGGTAATTTGATAGGCTCCCACAGGCTTTTGAGCCCTCTTCCTTTGATCTGACTGCCTGGTCATCTCTAGCTCTCCTTTCATATCTTTTTTCTGTGTATAAGTGATTTAGCACTAATGTATTAATAGAATGATAAGCTGATCTGGTGTTAAACTGTACAATTGTTAACTTTAAAAAATTTGAGATGATTAGAGCAAAAAAAGAGATAAAGATTGCAGGGTTGGATGCTCCCATGGTCCCAAAATATCATGCCTCAGCTTAATACATCACACCACTTCACCCAGAGTAATGTAGAACAGAACAATCATAAAGGGTAAACACTGTTTAAATTGTTCTGATGTAAAAAATAGAAGCTCCCAGTCACCCAGGGGAAGAATTCTGAATCAGGAGTAAAAAGCACTGATCTGATTTGTACTGTGCTTTTACATCAAGTGACAATTGAAAATTATTTCAAATTCATCAGGATGAATTTGCTGTGCAAATAGCATGGGTGAATCTGAGGCATTTTTCAAAGTGGTTGCAGGCAGCCTAGGTGAGCTTTTTCTTTGAGAACCTAACGGTAAGGTGGAACTGTAAGTAAGAACTATTGTGCAGGACTGGTTGAGAAAGAAATTCTAATGTAGATGCTGGGACATTGTGGATATAAGCAATGGTGAACTGAAGATCCTCCATTTCAAAGTGTAGAAGAGCTGCCTATTTGTATCAAAGTCTTAAAATACTATTTAATCCCCAGGGAATTTTTGATTTAATGAAGTATCAAGATGAAGAGGGTTCTGTCACAATTTAATCATGTCTATCTCTAGGCTGATATCAGACAGCACCCTCTTAAGAGTAGGCATCTTAGAAGAATCAGAACCTGTTCAGTGTATTGTTCTCGCCACTGATGCTCCCACTTCTTTCTCGGTTGCTGTAGCAACCTTTCCATTACATCTTGCAGATAGAAATTGTTTACCGAAGCCAGGTGCTAGCAGGAAACACTTAATCATTTCCTTAAGGGAAATTGTAAATACATGTTAGGGCCTTGGCTAAAATGAAATATTGACATTGTTGTCTTATAAAACCAAAATGCTGGTTGAGATTGTGTAGCCATTTCTGGTGTGTTAGCATACTTGTGTCAAAAGTATTGCACAACATAGCCCTCCTTTCCCGTGAAACCTGGTTGGTAGCTCCAATTTTGCCTGGAAACCAAAAAATGAAAAAGAATAAAGAGTAAAAACAAGAAAAGAAAAGAAAGAAAGAAAAGTGGCTGTTCCAAATACTATTTTTAATTCTGGGGTCAAAATAAATTTGTGACACAATGCAGTTTACAGTCATCGTTTTAAACCACGCCATGAACCTTTTACTCGTGAATCCATTGCATGCGTCTTCATGAGAAGGTAGAAAATAAAATGTGATTATTGAATAGTAGGCTGTGTTTACGGATGCAATTTGAGGCTCCTAGCACCATGATGATCAAGCAGCAAGGTAGAATAAAAATGTTTAATTTTGTCATTTGTCCTAAAAGGACAGCGAGATGCCAGGCCTATCTTATTCTGTTATGGTATATAATACATCTCATCTATATCTATCTATCTATCTATCTATCTATCTATCTATCTATCTATCTATCTATCTATCTATCTATCTATCTATCACCATTTTGTTCAAAAGAACCCAGGGAAGTCTGCAATATTAAAATAAGGAATAGCAAAAGCTAAATAAACCAGTAAACTGTTAACATGTTTTTAAAAATATAAATGAATTAAAATTAAATGATTTTGAGATGTACACAAAGGATAAAATAGAGTGCTTTTATGGAGAAAAGGGTATGGTTAGATACAAACAAAAAACCTGTGGTTTTAAGGCAAGTGTAACCCCATCTAACACAGAGTGAAAGTCTATTCTCTGTTCTGCTTTTGACTGACTAGGAGCACCTGTGGATTAAACTTCAGCCCCCACCTTTCCAAAATTTTAATTCAGTGTGATCATGCAATCTTGAATTTTTGATGCCCCTCTTGAGTGTTAACCCAAAGTGCAGAAGTTGGAACAATATGACATATTGTCTGGAAACCATTAAACTTGAAGACAAGTAGCACAAATAGCCTTCATTTGACAAAGATTCAAACTCTGTGCATGAGATGGTGCTATGCAATCTTAATGACATCGCCCCATAACACTTCAAGCACTCTCTGGGCGGTTTACAATTTAATTATGCAGGCTACACATTACCTCCCCCCAAGCAAGCTTGGTAGTCATTTTACTGACCTCAGAAGGATGGAAGGCTGAGAAAACCATGAGCCTGCTACCTGGATTGAACCCCAGGTCATGAACACAGTTTTAGCTGCAGTATAGGCATTTAACCATTGCTCCACAAGACTCCATAAACACCTCTCTGATATGCAAAAGTGACATATTTTAGAAAGTATTTTTAGTCATACATTGTTTCTTGCAATTTAAATCTGATCATATAGGAAATACTAATTTGGAAATACTTTGAGTGATGACAACCAAAAGAAAATAGACAGGTCTGGTGCAACCTAGTTTGCGGTTTCAGGATACTTATATACAAAAAGAAGACAGAGTTCCTCCACTTTTAGTTGCTCTGGAAAAGTGGATATTTCAGGAAGAGCCAGCTTTTTTTGCAAGTGACAGCTGCTGAAATACTGCATCCTTTGTAGTTGTGTGATTGTGTCTTTTAGGATGGTTCAAACCAAATGCCCCTTTCAATTTTTGAATATTCTTTAACTTGGATTCAAGCAAGCTTCTAAAAACAAAGATCCTTTCCTGTGCTTCTGGGGGGATCGACTTCTGTCTGACTTCTTAAAATACCATAAATCTGGCACAGCAAGAAATATGCTGGAGTTCCTAGTGCTAGAAGAAGCAAGCCAGTTCACTTTTGTTAACCCCCTAGCCTTTAAGTTTTCTCCACCATTGGGAAGGATTCAATCTGTTATTGAATAATGGATTTCTGAGGTCATTCCCAGGATGTGGGTTGTTATGTCCACAATGGATAGACTAGGTGGCTACTTTGGAATTCTCTCCCACACTGAGCTTTGCTAGACCAGTTCCCATTT
This sequence comes from Phrynocephalus forsythii, assembly GCA_029282475.1. Taxonomy (NCBI): domain Eukaryota; kingdom Metazoa; phylum Chordata; class Lepidosauria; order Squamata; family Agamidae; genus Phrynocephalus; species Phrynocephalus forsythii. The sequence goes on along the minus strand of JAPFRF010000005.1, from coordinate 87,586,144 downwards.
CTTAGTCCGTGCTTTGACATCCAAAGCATACTGCTGCCATCTTCTGGATGGATGCTGCAAAAGTGCAAATTATGACTATTTGCAGAGGTAAAAGGAGGAGGACAGCAATTGAAGTCTTGGAGGGAAAGGGAGTTGGAAGCTTATGGTATCTAGTGCAAATCCAGTATTGAACTCATCTTTTAATTGCTTTACCATCTACCCATTAGTCTACAACAACTACTTTCAGAGGCCTCTGCCTATAAATACTGCCTGTGACAAACAGGAAAGCAACACAGATACTGTGAATGCTGTGCAAATATATAATCAGCTGCTGGGCAATGCTCTGCAGTTCTCTGAAATTCTAAATCTATTCTTTTGGATACTATCCAGTATTCTGTGCAGCAGCCACCTGTTAATCAGTTTTCTTGCTCTCTAGAGCATTTCCCTCCTGATTTGCAAATTGACTTCCTCAACTCTACGCATATGTGATAAACATCTTAGAAAGAACTTGACTATTGAAGGTAATAGTGCCCAAACTGTGATTCAAAACCCACTAATTTTTTGCAGACTGCCAATAAAGCAATTTAACCTGAATACAGGTGGCTGTGAAGGGGCGATATCAGGTGCCCACAGGAAGGGCTCCAAGTGCTACCTTTGGCACCTGTGCCATAGGTTCGCCAATACCGTTATATGCTGTCAAGTCAAAACTATTACAGGTTTTTCAAGGTAAGAGAAGGATTGAAGGAATGGGTTTACTAGTTCCAATCTATGATGGTAATGTTTAAGTTAGTGTTAAAGAACAAGAAACCATTGTAGTACAAATACAACTGCTTTTTATTGGGTACATAAAGGTATCTATATTGCAAAGGTATGAATGAGGGAGTATGTCTCTACTTAATAACTGCCATGTAGTCTGGCGTTTACTAGACAGCAGTGTAATGGTACAGAACAGTAGATTGCAGTGATCATCCACTTCCCGTGCCTCCAGTTTAAGAATATTGCTGTCCATTGCTGGAAACTAACAATATATGTGCAGTATGCTAATTTTTATAAAATTATATACTGGCAGCTATCTTAACAACACTTATAAGAAAGTTCCAAAGAAGTCAGAGATAATATGTCTAGGCCAGTATCTTGAGACTAAATAAATATACTAAAGGTAAACAGAACTAGAACTTGATAGTTGTTGGCATCAGAGTTACACAGTACTGTAACAAGGCTGCCTTAATGATTATGGCTAAATACTTAGGATCATGTCAAGGGCCTGATATTTTTCTGTGTTACTGGGTACTGACCTTATTTTGAATCTTCAATTTTTTTTTACTTTGCTTTTAAACATGATTTAAAATTGTAATAACCAGATACCATAACATGTATTTAATTATCTGTTTTCCAGACCCATATCCACAGAGCAGAGGGTGGCAGATGCAAATGAGAGGTGGGCACAAACTGGGTTGTCCACGTGCTGCTCCACTCCTACACCTGCTCAGCTGATCCAGACGTAGAGCCAGCCCAGTTTGCTGGCTCCCAGCAGCTTCTCAACTGATCTTTCCACTCCAGATTACAGCTCAGGCTTCTGTGCCTCACCCCTTTGTCTAACTGGGCAATCAGCCAAGATGGCAGGGGAGAGAAGCCTGAGGTATAGCCAGGAGTAGAACAGTTGAGGAGCAGCAGAGAGCTAACAAACCAGGCTGGGCGAGTGGCTGTTTGAGCCAGAGGAGGAGGGGGAGAAGGGGGAGAAGCAGCGGCAGCAGCACCTGTACTGCTCCCTTGATGACCTCTGATGAAGTAATTCATGCCAGTTCATTTCTGATATAAGAATTTCTGTCATCACAACCATTCAGTGAGGGTACCTTGAATGAGCGACAGTGGCTAGTACATGGTAACCCCATGGAGATTTATGCCTAAATTACTATTTCAACTGAGGTTACTGGTCTGGGATGACTATAAAAACTCGCATCTAGCCAGCATAGTCAATGAGGAAGAATGCTGAAAATGGAAGTCCAGCAATATCTGGAGACCCACATGTTGCCCACTCCTGCTCTTGTCCAACATACTGTCCATTATATCACACTGGTTTTTGTCTGCCCCGGCCCCATGTCAAGGACAACTGTTTCTTTGAACTACCTTATTCCTAGTCAGCTTTGTTCTAGATAATCTGAAATTAATATTAGTTTCTAGTACCAAGTTCCTGTGAAATATTCCATGCAGCATTGGAAAGGGCATCAACCTGGGAGGTGTGCAGTTTATTGCAATATTGCAATATTACAATATTGTAGTCAGACTGATGAAGCTCTTTGGATGAGCAGTGAAATGTTTCTATCTCTCAAGAAAAAGAAGTCCAGTAGCCATGACTCACCTTCCAGATAAACTCACCTGGATGACTGAGAATCTTCACAGACATACTTATAGGACCTAGTTGACTTTATTCCCACATTCCCATTGGCGCCAAGCCTAGGGGACACATATGTAGTTCCTACATCTATCATGAGTTGTACCAGGCTTGGAAATGGCAAGGAAAAAATGGAAAAATACAAGTTAAAAATACATAAGAAGTCACTTCCAGTTTTGATTAGTTATTGAGGTGAATGTAGGACATGGGAACCCTCCCAATCTCCCTAACAAAAAACAAAAATAATTTTCCTAAAACAAAATATTTTTTATTTGTATCAGGGAATGAGGACACTCTGGCATAACCAGGGAAGATAAAAAATGGCCCTAGAGACTACATGTTGCCCATAGGCTGCACTTTGTCTATCCCTTTTCTAACTTATTCTATAAACCGCTCTTGGAATGTGTTCAGGGACAGGATCAGCATTGTGTGGATTGTACAGACTATTGTAGAGAATGCTGCTCTGAAGCATTGGTTCCAAATCTGTAAGAGTTATTCTGGATCAGTTATTGCATCTAATTATATTTAATTCAGAGGACTTAATCATTAGTTAATTATTAAATTGTATTTATGGAGGTCTGACAAGTGTGCAATATTTAACACTTAGATCTTAGTAAGGAATTTTCTTCCTTTACATTTTAAAAAATGTTTTGTGTGAGTGGATTATTGGTGGAAGTAAATACATTGGTCATACCCTGATGGTTTGAAGAAGGAAATCTGCCTGAAACGGCTGTATTTGTAATCCATTTACTTTGGCAGAATTCATTTGAATCCTAATATTCATCTGTGTGATTCTAATGTTCACAAGTATAGATACAAGAGTAACATGGCTTTGTGTCATCAATTTGAAACTTTAAAAGTAATGTAAGAAAAACAATTATTGCTTCGTTGACCAAAGCATGCATATGCATGCCTGCATACACGTATATACATGTACTGTATATGAATTACACACTTGTGAACATAATAGAAATCTTCAGGTGATGGGAAGACATCAGTAACTATCTGATGTACATGGTACCACTGTGCAACCCTACAAGGCCTTAAGAATGTAGGTCTTGTTTCTAGATTGAATGTTTCATGATTTATCTTCTAAGCATCATATACCATTCATAGAGCTGCCTGCTATTGGTCATGTCCAGTTGTATGTTTACGAACCATGGCTGCTGCCTCTTAAACCTTAGATCACAAAGGGCTGCATACATGGAAGCTTTTGCTATAAGGCAGCCTTGACAGACCTCAAGTCATCTGAATAAGAACTTTCTGAATGCTGGCTAATTTTACTAGGCATATAAACACAGACGTATAAAGATACTCACAAACACTGGTAAATACACCCACTCACCCTCGTAACAATCCAGCACAGAATAAGCAAACAGAGAGTGTGTTTCATTCTGATTTCCCCAAACACTGAGCTATTATGTAGCAACTACCCACAGGAATCTCTGCAGGGAGGCTAGTGTTTTGGGTGCTGCTTATGCTCTGTTCATTTTCTGCAGGCTCATACAGAGGCAGGCACTGTCCACAACAAAGCTCACCATACACAGTCTGGCTTGCTGCTTCCTTGGGATCTGAAAGTCCCTTAGCATCAGTAGATGTTGGACCAATGGGAAAAAACTGTAGAGAGAGGAAATAATGATGGGGAAAGAGCTATTGGGGGCTCTTGGTCTCATCCACATTTCAGATCTGAATTAATGCCATTTATTAGTAAAAGGTTTTAATATGGCATAAGGTGTAATTATGTGCTGAAAAACTGTAGTGCAAAGTAATTTGTTTTTCTAGAGATGTTGCTAAGTGAAGTCATTCTCCCATAATCCTGTCTTCTGTTTTGTTTCCTCTGGGGACCAACTTCTTGCGTGGTATTTTGCTTTCCTGTCCTACTTACATTTGATTATTCTTTTTTGAGGGGGGGGGAGAAATCAAACTATTTTCTCATTTTAAGAGATACATTGTATTTTCAGAATTTCCCCTTTGAGTGGTGCATTTTACAGTAATGTTAAATGGCTCTCCTGATTCCTTGTTCCAACTGAAGATAGAATGTTCAAATGTGCTTGAAGAATGAGACCTATCCAAAACACATGTAGATGCAGGCATTGTCAGAAGATGGCCAATTAGTCTTCTGAAATGAAAAAAAAACAGCAGTGGACTTTTATGTGAATGAAATATGGGCTCAGTTTCATTTTAGTACTGAGAAGAGTTTCCTGTGTTTTGAGGCATTCTCCCCTTAAATAACAGAAACAGAGAGTCAGAATATTGAAGTTAGGAGGACCCCCCCCTAATCACCACTGAATCCAACCCCCTGCTCAGTGCAGAAACCCAGCTCAAAGTAGGTCTGAATTCATGGTTGCCTAATTTTCTCCAGAATGCCTACAAGTGCTGGAATGCCCACCACCTCCGGAGGCAATTGGTTCCATCGTTGTACTGTTCTAACAGTTGTGACATTTTTTAAAATAGTCAATCAAAAACTGCCTTTTTGTAACTTGAGCTTATTATTATGTGCCCCACACTCTGGGATGACTGAGAACAGATACTGCACCTTGTCAGCACAATATTTCAATATTTCAAGTGCTCTTGTGTCATCACTTTTATTCAGTTTTATTTTCTCAAGGCTAAACATACCCATTTACAGTATTTCATTATTCCCTAATAGTGCTTAGCTTCCTGTCCCCCAATTTGTCTTATTGCCCTCATAGGAACTTGTTGCAGTTTGCCTCCATCTTTCATGTTTTGGTGTACTCGGGATGAGACTTAAACAATGCCAAATGCAAGAGGACTAGTACTTCATGGGATGCAGAGACTATACTCATATTAGTGCAAAAAAAAATATACAAAATCAAAGTGTGGTGCTTATATACTTCTCCATACGTATACGGGAATAAGAATATTAGCCCTCCTATCATCTAGCACTTCGCTATTCTCCAATTAATTTAAAATGTGTATCTTAGTATCACTGGTGGATCTTGGTTTTATCTAGAAGGGAAAAAATAATGGAAGATCTGACAAGCTGAAGTCCAGCACTACCCTGCAAGAAATTAAGGATGCTCTGATATTTTGTTTAGTACATATTTGGACACAGAGTTACCAGAAACACACCTTACAAACTTACTGTGGATTGGAACATTGTAGCCATCTGATCCCACACTTTGTGGAATTTAAATGTATCTGAATGTATGTAAAATGCACAGCTTCCCGGAAAACATAAAATTGAAATTGTGTTCTTAAATGCATTGAAAAACAGTATATAATGGTAGTGTGCTGCTTACATGCCCCCATAACACTTAAAGGACTGTCTGGACAGTTTACAACTAATTATGAACCTATTTCCCCACCTCAGCTTTTTACTGATATTGGAAGGATAGATGCCGGAGTCAACCCTGAGCCAGCTGCCTGGGATCGAACCCCAGGTTATGAGCACAGTTTTGCCTGCAGTACAATTTAACCACTGTGCCATGGGGGTATGGATTTTTTTAAAAGAAATAAATGTCTATATTGCCCTTTTCATGTTGCATTTTATGGATTCCATTTTTATGCATGCCAAGATCCATATTTTTAAAACCTTAATGTTTTCAAAAACTGAGGGGAGTAACTCCCTCAGTCTATGTTATTTATTTCCATTACTCTTCTCCTTTTGTGCAACATATACTGCTGTGTTGCTTTATATTAAAAGCCAGACACCCAAGAAAAACATTTGAAACTTGAAAGTATTAAGTGAGGCTTTAGATAAACCAAATTCCTTTCTCCTGTGGTTATACAGTACATTTAGAGAACTATAGTAAATTGCTGGACCTTCTCTCATGGTATTAACTGTTCCCTCAAGATGAAAGAGGAGCTGAGTTTTTGATTGTCTTTGGCTCATCAATTCTCTTGGAGATGGATCTTGTCTTCTTTAGAAGCAGCGGGAACACAAGACAAAAGGTCATGCCGACACCATGTTTTTCATTAGTGTTTCATTTGTATACATGCAAGAATGATGGTTGATAATGGTCTGGTTGGGATAGCATGACTATTGAGGGTTATGGGTCTTGCCAAAAAGTATTTCTGGTGTTTTGCTGAAATGTTGTTTGTGCTAGAAGAAATCATTTTGACACGAGAAGTCTCAAAAAAGTGCAGCAACATTCAGTGATATGATGAGTGGAATCAAGGAGGCTGAAATCAACAAAGAAAAAGGTCCCAGCTGATCGCATTCATTTAAATTAGGTTACCTGATTTGAAATTAGTCTTCAGTACCAGATTTAACTTCCACAAGAGTCTTCTTCAGTCCAGCATCTTCCAAGTGGATTGGGCTATGACTCCATAAATCCCAACCAATATGCCTATGTATTGATAACGCAAACACTTTACTTATAATGTGGGTTAACAAGTGCTGATGGGATTGTCTCTCTGAATAATTTCTGGAGAGGTAGAAGACAGCTGCTCTTGTTCTAGTGCCTTTGTGATGACAGTGCTCATGGCAGAACACAATGTATTTTTCATATTTGGCATATCAGTGGGTGATATATTTTCGCACCCAGAAGTGCAATATTTATTTGAACCCGGTCCATAATATAGATGAATGTTTGTTACTTTGGCTCAGCTCTCTGGAACGTCTTTTCAAGCTGCAGTTATTAGGCTTTAAATCTGGCCATATTTTAAATGATCATTGTGCTTTAGTTTGTAGGATTATGTTTCCCTCTACTGGCTGGTCTGAGGAAGATATACTTTTTTAAAAAATGGATTCTCCCCACCCATTATTTTCCATTTCAAGCCCTGGTGAAATAAAACTGTTTTTTTTTTTTTAAATTGAGGCTTTTCATCTTTCACCTCTGTAATTTGGTATGATCATACTTTTAGATCATACTCTCCAGGCAGCGATCTAGTCTATTGTCCACTGACAACTTTTCCATTTTGACTTTTATGGAAAGAACTCACAGAAAGTAGAATGTTTGCTTAGTTCAGTGTTTCTGTGTGCAGCTGAGGTTTATTATTTTTATGTAGATCCAAACTGGAAATGGGCCTGCCCCAGTCCTTTTGGTTGCAGTGCTCTGTGACTTACCTCTGTGCTCTCCCTGTGTGGTTTGAACTCTCACCCTAGGTTCCTACTCTCCTGCTACTGTGTGTATAATAACTGGCTTAAGCCACCTTCTTGGCTGCTGCAGGCTGCAACATATGGAACTGGATCTGAATTACATGGCTTGAACCAATTGCTTCCTTTCTCCAGGTGGAGGGGCAGGAAGAAAAGTTCAGAGAAAGTTCTTGCCAATATTTGTTGCAGAAAAGCCTTGGTCAACTTGGCCTAATATGATGTTATACTAGTAGGATATTTTACAATTTAGGGAATAGGACATATGGTTGTCACACTAAAAGACAAAAATTGAAACTTCATACTGTTTCTAGGGAAGATGCTCATTTATCCATATGGAATGGAACAGAGCTTACTGCTTTTATTTTACTTTTCTCTCCTGAATCTTTTCATTCACCAGGAGGAGTGGAATGCTGCATAGTTTTTTTTCTGGAGAACTGTATTTTAACCATTTTGTAGGGTAGACAACAAAAGGAAAGAGAACGTTGTGTCTGCAAACACAAATGTACAGTATATCACTACATCTAATTCATTTTTCAAAATCTCCTTTGTGCAAGATTACAGTATAAGTCTTCTTTTTTAGTTGTTCAGTAGGCCTTTGAAAGCAGTATGCTAAAGTGGGTGTATTCATGAACACTGCCTTGTAACGTAGCTGAAAGAGGGCAGGCTGAATTATTTGGCATATTGAATTTTCTGGGGTTTGCTAGCTTTCACTTCCTCTGGGACCTTGAGCAACTTGAAACTAATTTCTAACAGGAGCCATATTTTTATTTTTAATGGGAGCAATATTCCCCTGGGCAACTAAGTTTTAGCAGAGCCCATCTTTTAAAGGTGAGTGACATTGGCTTTGCCCTTTGCCCTTCCCTGGAGATATAGCTTCAGGGAGGTGATCTTTGTCCTTACAGTGACATGGACAAAGAGAGTTAAACTCCCTCCACTCACCCTTTCTAGAGCAACATGACTCAGGGGCACTTTGGGTCATTTTGCTTGTCATGTTTTCAAAGGTTCAGTTCTCTGGCCCAGAGGGCAACTTTTTCTGCACTGTTCCTCCATAGACTGGATAACTCCAGGGCCAATCTCTGCCGGATGTCACTGGTCCTTGGCAAAAGGAGCAGATGTAATTCCTCCAGTGGACATCTCAGCTGGAGTCTTGGTTTATCTGAACCATCTTCCCTTCCTCAGATAGTGAAAGCAGCCCCCTTGCCAACTACATGTATCTTGTGCTTCAGGGGCCATCTGATCCCAAATTCAGACAGTTCCAGAAGACTCAGGACTCAGACAACTTCTGAAGTTCTTTCTCTGCATATTTCTAGCTGTGACCATTACTGAGATCTTATGGGACAGAAAGCGAATGGCTGGAAATAAAAAAAATGCTGTTGGTGTGGTGTAAGCGTGAGCAGGAAGTGCTCCTTCATCATGGACCATAGGCCTGTACCCTGGCTCATTAACTTTATGTAGCCAAGTATGTGGTAGCACTATCTGCTCCTGTCCCCTTGACAAATTGTGCAATCTTCATGCTGAGCCACTTACTTGAAATCCCTGCATGCAAAGTCAGGCTGGAATTTTTGAGAGCAACAGCAGTAGCTGCTGTACTGAGGAATGAGCATTGCCGCTACTGAGAGTATCAGCTGTTGTCATTAATTCCAGCTTCATTGAACTGGCTCATTTCCCAGAGTTTCCATTATGGTTCTTGTGTGTGTGTGTGTGTGTGTGTGTGTGTGTGTGTGTGTGTGTGTGTGTGTGTGTGTGTGTGTGTGTGTGTGTGTGTGTGTGTGTGTGTGTGTGTGTGTGTGTGTTAAAGCCTCTCCTCCAGGCTCCACTTTTCTCCAGAGCTACAACCACAAAGTCCTCTGGCTAGGATGAGAAGTGTTTTCAAAATATGTATGTGATTCCATTCCTGGCATCTGGATTATGGGCAGGAATCTGTGGGCTAAAATCAAATTCAGGTGTACTAATCTACAATTCAGGTTTGATTCCTAGGTGGGCTTTGTTGTGCCAGAGGAAACAAATACTTGGTTACCCTGGGAAGCAACTTTGTGGGTGTCTGGCTCTATTACAGTCCTGCCACAAACATTATAAAACATGAGAAGAATATGTCTACTATAATTTTACAGAATAAATAATCAAATCCGCTCCACAGACATGTTCTGGTTTAAGATGCCCTAGAAGTTACTGTGCCCACTGCATAACACGTTGTAGAGATTCATTGCAAGGGGGATTAGACTTGCATAATTGGCACTGTCAGGGCCATCACTTGCAAGTGATTGGGTCAGTTCCTGATGCCTGTTTGGAAGATACTGCCTGAAATCCAGTTCTGTAGTAAGTCACAACTAGAGTAAGCCTATTGAGTCAATGGGGATTGATGAGTCACTTCTCTGATAAATGGCCTCAATTCAGTGGGCTATTATAGCTGCAAGTTAGTACACCACTGTATTGAATTTTGGATGCTCTATACTTATAATATACATGTCTAACACAAATACTGGCATATCAAGAAATGAGGGTGGATTCATATAATGATTTGTTTCTTAATCTGGTATTTCTGCATATAAATAGCTATTTCCATAATTATCTTGCCCTGTAAGGATACAGGCATTGTGTCTTAAAAACAATTCAGTTTGAGGCTTACGTACACATATTCTGCCCAGGAAGATATGACTTTTCTTTGGGTCTTCTTGATTGTATCTTAGAGATGTTAGGGGACATTATAAAGTTTATAGACAATTCATAGCAGGCCTTAGTATTATTGCATGATAGAAAACATCAAATACTGTATGTACTTCACTGTCTATTCAGGGACCCCTGATAATCCCACAAGGAACAAAATGTTCTGCACACCAGCTAGGGTCTTTGTATGATAGCTCAGCAAGAGACCAGTACAGTGGTACCTCTTAAGACAAATGCCTTGTAAGAGAAAAAAAACTCATAGGAAGAAAAAGAATTCTGGTAATAGGCATGCTTCACATGACAAAAATTCCCTATGGGATTCTTCCGCAAGACAAAAAAAATACCATTCCGCATGTACCCAGGGGAAAAAACAGCCTCTGGAACAGACTGATCTGTTCCCAGTGCATTCCTATGGGAAACCACATTTTGTAAGATAAAATGTTCATAAAATGAAGCGACCCATAGCCTCCAGAACAGATTAATCCATTTTATATGCATTCTTATGGGAAACCGTGTTTCGTAAGACAAAATTTTCTTAAAACAAATTGGCCCATAGAACAAATGAAATTTGTTTTAAGAGGTGCCATTGTATTGATATAGGACAGTGTTGGCGAACCTATGGCATGGGTGCCAAAGGTGGCACTTAGAGCCCTTTCTGCGGGCACCTGACATCACGCCTTCATAGCCACCTGTATTCTGGTTAAATTGCTGTATTGGCACGTTGCGAAAAATTAGTGGGTTTTGAATTGCAGTTTGGGCACTCAGTCTCTTAAAAAATCACCATCACTGATATAGGAGCTGAACACTTTGAGAGCCATTTTTTGTAGTTATCCTGCAACTGTTCTTTTGAATGTTTGCTGTGTGCAAAGGGTACTGTTGTTGTAAACCATCCTTGAAGTTCTCCTGAAGATATGTGTTTGCCTCTGTGTGTGCCTGTGTGTGTTGGAGAAAAAGACAGCACGCTACACAAGATAGACTGTTTTTTAATATCTGAGAGATTTTTTTTCTGGCCAGAGGATAGCATGTTAAAATTGGACTTTAAACTCAGATTCAAAGATACTCCAATGAATGTTCTTTAGCAATTTATCTCATAATACCATCTTCCTGTTTCTAAAACAGGAATGTTTTCCTTGAATGTTCTGTGAGGATGAATGACAGAGCTTACAAGGCACTTTGTGCTAAAAAGTGAGGTACAGTATAGAGGATTTAGTATTGCCTATAAAGAACACAGTTCAGTGATTAGAAAAGGCAAAGCAATGTTTTTGAAATAGTATGTAACCATGATAGAGATGGGCACGAATAAAAAAAATGGCATTTCATTTGTCGTTTGGAGGGTCCGTTTCAGTTCGTTTCCGTTTTTCGTGAATTTTTGCAAAAAAATCATTTTCGTTTTGTTCGTTTCGTTACCATTTCATTACCATTTATTTCAATTTTTGTGTTTTTTTTAGCATTTTAAGCAATTCACTCATATTGCAGTAATGGAAACGAAATGTACGACAAAATTTCCAGTGTTTCTGTTCATTTCGTTTCATTTTAGAGACAAAATTCATTTGTCGTTTCGTTGCATAACGAAAGGAAAAAACAAAAACGGAAACGAAAAATTGTTCGTTTCATGCCCATCTCTAAACCATGATAGAGATTCTTCTTTAAAGATATCATTACAAATCAGATAAATTTGAAAGCCGGGGAACATTTTAGTCTCTTTACTCAAATGGAGTTCCCTTCTAAAATGATTTGTTTCATTAGAAAATGTCCAACATTTTCACATGCACAACCATCCCCAAAAGAAATATTCAGTCCTCTAGTGATATTTCTAACAGCTTGGGGGCTCAGAGAAATATAATGGGGAACATTGTGTAGAGGAGGGCATGGATACCTGTAGAGAAGTAGAACAGACATGAAAATGGGACAGAGGCACTGGGTGTACATCTAGCCAATTGCAGAGAAAGAGCCTTGTTTGAGAACATGTAATTGAAATACTGGTGCTGGGCTGAAGAGAAATAGAATAGGTGGGAAAGCAAATGAGTTTAGAACTTGAGTCTTACTGCTTGCAAGTTTTTGTCCTTCGTGCAGTTTAATTTCTCATAACTGCCAGACTTGATGTGTCTCATAGAGGGGGAAGAGTCATAAAGTAATACCTTGGTTTAAGAGTAACTTGGTTTAAGAGACTTTTCCAAGACAAGAAAAGATTTCTTCTGAATTTTGCCTTGATCTACAAGCAATGTCTTGATATACGAGCATGGGAGTAAGTCACATGATCACAAGTGAGCCAGTGGTGGCTCTTTCTCCCCCCCTCCCCATGGTGGATTGTGGGTGATTGTCTGGAATGTTCTGTTGGAAGCAACCTCCAAAGCAGAGGGAGGAGAGAGGAATAGAAGTCTCCCTTGTATCAACCAGGGACATGCAAGTTAGGGTTTTGTTTTTATTTATATTTATTTATTTAATTTGTTTTCAACAATCTTTCTTAGTTTTTCAAACCATTTCTAGTCAGGGGCAGCTAGTCAAGTGTGTATAGGGCTGCAAATTGAATTTTATTTTATAAAATCCAAAGCAAAGCAAACTGTTCTGCTTATATACCGCCCCATAGCACTTCAAGCACTCTCTGGGTGGTTTACAATTTTTAATAACGAAGACTACACAAAATCCAGTTGTTAGTCCCAAGCAGAGCAGATTCCACTGCCAGGTATGTAAACAATGGTGTGGATGTGGACTTCCAGCCAACTTTTTTTCTGAGTTTTGGCATTTTGAGTGTACAGTACAGAACAAATCATCTGAGTTTCCATTATTTCTTATAGGGAAATTTGCTTTGATATAAGAGTGTTTTGGTGTACAAGCATGTTTCCGTAATGGTTTATACTTGTATACCAAGGTATTGCTGTATATACATTAAGCAGGAAAGAGAGACCTGTAGAAGTGAGGAAAGTACTCACCATATTCATGCAAGGTTTATAGAAATGCATTTGCTGTGAGTGGTAAGCAGCAGTGAGGTTTTGAGATGAGAACTATAAAAAAAGAGTATTAAAACTGCAGGAGGCCTTTGTTTGCATGTGCACTGAGTACCACCCTGTCCTTGAACCATGGAACTAATATCCTTTTCTTCCAACAGATCCTGAATCTCAGAGAAAGAGGACGGTGCAAAATGTACTTGACCTACGGCAGAACCTGGAAGAGACCATGTCCAGCTTGCGGGGCTCCCAAGTAACCCACAGGTGAGGCTGCTGTTCCTGGTCCCTCTTTCTTTTGGTTAGAGGAGTTTGTGTTACATTCCTTTGTTGAAATTGTTTTTGGTGGAATGTAAAACCACCAAAATCTGCTGGCATCCCATACCAACCAATTCTGCATGTTTTCTGCTTAAAAGTTTGGAGGCATGTATTGAGTCATGTTACCTGTAATGTGTTACACATAGATGTAATGAGGGTGTAACTTTATGTTGTGGAAACAGATGAATGTTATTGGCAACGTAGCAGTTTTTTTTCTGATGAGTACTGTTCGTCGTTGCTCATAAACAATTGTGTGTGGGGTCATTTTGGGAGTTTGGGCCCACCATAATTTTAAGTGTACAGTGGTACTTTGTATAAAGGAATTAATTCGTTCCAAATAAAATTATGTTAAGCAAATGTTCCTTTATACAGTAACCCCCCTGCCGTTCACGGGGGTTAGGGACCCACCCCACCCGCGATCCATGAAAATCCTCAATATGCAGAAGCAGGTGGGGGGCCTGGGGGCGGGGGGTGATCACACACCTTTCCCAAAAGCCTTGGAGGAGTGTGGGGGCGGCGCGGAGTGACCCGATCGCCCCCCCCCGCAGCTCCAAGGCCTTTTGGAGGTGCCCGGGTGGGCGATGGAGAGGGACGCCGTCTGTCCCCGCAGCCCTTCCGCGCAGCTCCGAGGCCCTCCGGAGGCGCCCAGAGGGACTGCAGAGAGGGACGCCATCCGTCCCTCAGCCCTTCCGCGCGGCTCCGAGAAAGAATGAGTAAGATATACCCAATTACATCCCATTCTCTGTCCTTTTTAATATCAAAGACATAAATGTGAACATTGCTTATTCATTAAAACAGCATAAGATAATCTATAGGTCAGTTTTGGACACTTTTGCTGAGTGCTGTATCCCAGCAGACGTATGATCCTGTCCTGACATGGCAGCCTCAGAATGCTTCCATAAGACTGCCATTTTATAGATATAGTGTATTATAAGTAGAAAGCTGGGAGAAATGACCTGACCTCTGACTGACTGGCCTACCCATGCTTTGCAGAAGCCCAGTTTCTTGCCATGTTTTATCCCTATCCATCTCTACCTGTTCTGTTTCTCTGCAGGTATCTATGTATAAACTTCCATGCCACATTCCTTACTATGTTTCGCTATACAGTACTAGTTACAGACTCAGTGGCCCTGTTTGCAGTGTTCCTGCTTTATGTTAAACTGTTCATTGTTTCTCAGCAGAGAGACATACAGTATTGAACTTAATACATTGATTGCTTGAGGGAGGGGATGAAGTGAGCTTTCCATTTATTATCATCAAACTCCCCAGCCCAGTTACTTTTCTATTTTCTGTCATTCATGTGATCCGGCTGTTAGCCTTCAATTGAGCTTTATCACAATGGAATGAAGGGGATAATTGCACATCCACTGGTTCACACCTTTTAAATTCTTAAGACGTATCCAGCTCCAGAAACACATTCCTCAGTCTTGAATGGGGCAAACAACTTTTATGGATTATCCATGATTGTGTATCTAGGGTGAATGATTTTCACCTGTTAAGAACGTTTTTTACTGATTGTCTTTTACTTTGTCAGATTTTTCATGAAAATTGTGTTACTGGTGTTTGCTTGCTTACATTGCATTATTCTCCCCTGCAAATGCAGCAATGATCAAAATTTCAACTTTTCTGTAATGAACTTTAGATATAGAGGTTCTAATTTATTACAGAACAATTATTGGAAACTTGGTAAAAGTGTTCACCTTATATACTGCTCCGTAGTTTTTAAAACACTCTCTGGTGTTTTATTATTTAGTTATGCAAGCTACATATTGCTCCTACTCCAGTGAGCTGGGTATTCAGTTTTCTGACCTCAGAAGAATAGAAGACTGAATCATCCTTGAGACAGTCCATTAAGAGTGAACTCAGTTCATGAGCAGAATCTTCACTGCAGTACTAAAATTTAGCCATGAGGCCTTTTCTGGCAGAGCAGCAGAGAGGAAGGAGCTGGTCAGAGGAGCACACGGCCAAAGGGCAGAGCTAACTTCTTCTTTTTGCAGGAGCAAGGGGCGGAGTTTTAGCTTTAAATAGCTGCTACCAGCAGTCTCTCAGTCCTTTTCTGGCAGAGCAGCAGAGAGGAAGGAGCTGGTCAGAGGAGCACACGGCCAAAGGGCAGAGCTAACTTCTTCTTTTTGCAGGAGCAAGGGGCGGAGTTTTAGCTTTAAATAGCTGCTACCAGCAGCACACGCCTTACGGCGCGTGCAAACTAAAAAAATAAAATAAAAAAAATCTGGGTTTAATTGAGTTCCCAAGCCAAGCAACTCCTCAGGAGGTCCTACACTTCCTGACGTGCTTGCAGTTGGAGTAGAGGTCCTTTAGCGGCCCCTACACTGTTAGATTTTGAATAAACAATAAAAGAAGTAAAGAGTCTTACTAGATTTAAAAAAAGTGCAAGTTTACATTTTTGAGACCTTGAATACATTTTATTGTAATCGTTAAAATGGAGTTGGAGGGAGCAGCTGTAGTTACCTGCAGTACTTGTGCCATGTATGTTATCTTGACAGAGCATGTGCAGAACTACATCTGCTGCAAGTGCAAGCTGGTTGCGCTATTGGAAGAGAAGGTCCAGCAGCTAGAGGCTCGCATAGTGGACCAGCAACATATTAAGGAGCTTGAGCAGTTCCTGGACAGAGCGGAAGAGACTATCCAGGTCCAAAAAGAGACAGGGCACACTTCAGAGGAGGAAGTCACTCCCCCAACTCAGGAGGTGGATGGGTGGAGGAATGTGACTCAAAGGAGTAGAAGGCCAAGGCATCGCTCAGAGACTCTCATCTTACACAATCAATTTGAAGCTCTTTCCCTCAGCACACCTCATGAGGCACACATAGAGGAAGAAGTGGTTCCACCGGAGGATCTCTCCCTCATCACTATTGATGAGATACAAGATCAGGTACATGTTGATGAGCAGGCTGCAGGAGAGAAGCTCATTGTGCTAGGGGATTCTATCATTAGAAATACGGAGGGATGGATTTGTGAGGAGCATGATAACCGGATGGTCACTTTCCTGCCGGGTGCAAAGGTTGCAGACATCACCAGAAATATAGATAGCTTGTTAGAGAGAACTGGGAAGGAGCCAGTGGTCATGGTACACGTCGGTACCAATGATGTCGGGAAGGCCAAGCGGTCAGTCTTGGAAGCCAAATTCAGGTTGCTAGGTAGAAGATTGAAGTCCCGGGCTTCCAAGGTAGCATTTTCAGAAGTGCTACCTGTTCCTCGTGCAGGTCCCGCCAGGCAGGCAGAACTCAGAAGCCTCAATGCGTGGATGAGGCGATGGTGTCGAGAGGACAAGCCAAACCTGTTCAGGAGGGATGGGTTGCACTTGAATCATGATGGGACCAGATTGCTGGCACTCAACCTCAAAAAGGCAGCAGAGCAGCTTTTAAACTGATAACTGGGGAAAGCCGACAGGAGCTGTGTGGCATCCGGTTGAACACCTCATCCTCGGGAATGAGGTTGGAGAGGGTAGAGAATCACATAGAGATGACATAGCAAGTATTAACACTGGCAGAATAGTGGAATGTGACAGTTCGTCTACTGAAAATAAAAGCTGTGGGGGGAGAAGAACAAGGCAGCAGCTGTTGCGGGACCCACTGTACAAGTGCTTCTACGCCAATGCTCGAAGCCTCCGAGCAAAGATGGGAGAACTTGAACATCTGGCAGCTAGGGATAACATTGATATAATAGCCATAACAGAAACCTGGTGGAATGTGGAGAACCAGTGGGACACAGCAATCCCAGGCTATAAACTCTATAGAAGGGATAGAGAGGGGCGGGTTGGAGGAGGAGTGGCCATCTATGTCAAAGAAGGCGTAAAATCCAGCAGAATGGAGATTGACAGAGGGTCTGACTCCACCATAGAATCACTGTGGGTTAAACTACCAGGTCCAAAGAGTGATGTGATAGTTGGAGTATTCTATCATCCACCAGATCAAAAACTTGAGGGGGACCTTGAAATGAGGAGAGAAAATCATGGCTAAGAGGGATAGGATAGTAATCATGGGGGACTTTAATTATCCCCACATTGACTGGGCCAATGCGAGCTCTGGGCAAGAAAGAGATACTGGGTTTCTCGACTTGCTGAATGACTGTGCCTTAGAGCAACTTGTCATGGAGCCCACCCGGGAACAGGCAACTCTAGATCTAATATTGTGTGATACTCAGGACCTCATCAGGGATGTGAATGTCACTGAGCCTCTGGGAAACAGTGACCATGCTGCAATTACCTTTGCCATGCATGTCGGAGGAAGAGTGTCAACCAAATCAGACATAAAAACCCTTGATTTTCGAAGGGCAAACTTCCCTCAGATGAGGAAACTAGTTAGAGAGAAACTGAAGGGGAGGGTTAGAAGAATCCAATCTCTTCAGAGTGCATGGAGCCTGTTTAAAACAACAATAATAGAGGCCCAGCACAAGTGCATACCACAAAGTAAGAAGAGCTCATTTAAGTCCAAGAGGACACCGGCATGGTTAACGAGTGGAGTTAGAGAGGCTCTAAAGCACAAGGAGAGGTCCTTCTGTAAATGGAAATCCTCCCCAAACGAGGAAAATAAAAAGGAACACAAACTCTGGCAAAAGAAATGTAAAAAGATGATAAGGAAGGCAAAGAAAGACTTTGAGGAATGCATGGCTACCAATATAAAGGGTAATAATAAAAGCTTCTTTAAATATGTTAGAAGTAGAAAACCTGCCAGAGAACCAATTGGGCCTCTAGATGGTGAGGGAGGAAAAGGGGAGGTTAAGGAGGACTTGGACATTGCAGAGAAATTGAACGAGTTCTTTGCGTCTGTCTTCACGACAGAGGACCTTGAGCGGATTCCGCTGCCTGAGCCGCCCCTCTTGACTAAAGAATTAAATCAAATACAGATTAAAAGAGAGGAGGTTTTAGGACTAATTGATAAATTGAGGATTAACAAGTCACCGGGCCCAGATGGCATCCACCCAAGGGTTATTAGGGAACTGAGAAATGAAATTGCAGATCTCTTAACGGTTATATGCAACTTGTCTCTTAAAACGGCCACAGTGCCGGAGGACTGGAGGATAGCAGATGTCACACCAATTTTTAAAAAAGGAAGGAGGGGGGGACCCAGGAAACTACAGGCCAGTTAGCCTTACATCTGTCCCAGGGAAGATGGTGGAAGGCCTCATCCAAGAGAAAATCTTAAAACACATAGAAGAACAAACCTTGCTGAGAGAAAATCAGCATGGCTTCTGTAAGGGTAAATCTTGTCTTACAAACCTTTTAGAATTTTTTGAAAAGGTCAACAGGCACGTGGATTTGGGTGAACCGGTGGATATAGTCTATCTGGATTTTCAAAAGGCTTTTGACACAGTCCCTCACCAAAGGCTGCTGAGAAAATTGCATAGTCTGGGGATAAGAGGGCAGGTCCTCTTATGGATTGAGAACTGGTTGAGATCCCGGAAACAAAGAGTAGGTGTCAATGGGAAATTTTCACAATGGAGAGAAGTGAAAAGCGGTGTGCCCCAGGGCTCGGTCCTGGGACCGGTGCTTTTCAATCTGTTCATAAATGACCTGGAGACAGGGATAAACAGTGAGGTGGCCAAGTTTGCAGATGACACTAAACTTTTCCGTGTGGTAAAAACCAGAGAAGATTGTGAAGACCTCCAGAAGGATCTCTCCAAACTGGGGGAGTGGGCTGAGAAATGGCAAATGTGTTTTAATGTAACCAAATGTAAAGTAATGCATATTGGGGCAAAAAATCCAAACTTCATCTATCAACTTATGGGCTCTGAGTTATCCGTGACGGATCAGGAAAGAGATCTTGGTGTGTTGGTGGACAGCTCCATGAAGGTGTCTCCCCAATGTGTGGCAGCAGTGAAGAAGGCCAATTCCATGCTAGGGATTATAAAAAATGGGATTGAAAATAAAACAGCCAACATTATAATGCCGTTATACAAAACAATAGTAAGGCCCCACCTGGAGTATTGTGTACAATTCTGGTCACCGCATCTCAAGAAAGACATAGTGGAACTGGAAAAGGTGCAGAAGAGAGTGACTAAAATGATTACTGGGCTGGGGCACCTCCCTTATGAAGAAAGGCTAAAACAATTGGGCCTCTTTAGTCTGGAAAAAAGGCGCTTGAAGGGGGATATGATTGAGACATACAAAATAATGCAGGGTATGAGTAAAGTGGATAGAGGGAAGCTCTTCTCCCTCTCTCAAAATACCAGAACTAGGGGACATACACTCAAATTGAGTGCTGGGAGAGTAAGAACTGACAAAAGAAAATATTTTTTCACCCAGTGCATTGTAAGTCTATGGAACTCCCTGCCACAGGATGTGGTGATGGCATCTGGCCTGGATGCCTTCAAAAGGGGATTGGACAGATTCCTAGAGGAAAAGTCCATCACGGGTTACAAACCATGATGGAGATGTGTAATCTCTAGGCTTTAAACCAGGGTACTTCAAGGGCCAGATGCAGGGGAGTGGTATCAGGAGACAGATATCTAGTCTCATGCGCTCCCAAACGCATCTGGTGGGGCCGCTGTGAGATACAGGAAGCTGGACTAGATGGGCCTTTGGCCTGATCCAGCATGGCTCTTCTTATGTTCTTATGTTCTTATGTTCTTAAACCCTGTCAGTTCTCACTTTGCAGAGGGAGGCATTAATCTTTTTATATGTGAGCATCTGGAGAGCAAGAAGAACTGACGGCAAGTGGATACAAAGAAGATGGAATAAGGAATTAATATAACGAAAGCTAGCTACTTAGTATAATATGTTGGAAAAATTATAAAAAGGGAAAGGGAAAGGCTTATATACAGTATATCTTGCATGCTGGTACTTGTTTGGCTTTGTAAATCAAGAATATCAACAGCCACATATGACAGTCGGTTCCATGACTGGATGGACCAAAGGAGTCATCAATGCCTGAAATAATATTATAGCAACACAAATGTCTAAGTAGCATATGCATAGCCAAAAGGAAAGAGAACTGGGCAATTTGCTTTTTAAAAAATAAACAAAAAATCTTTACTAAGTATAAAAAAACAATATATATATACAATAATGCATACCAGGTAAAATATGTCTTAGGCTAAAATACCAGGAAAGAGACATAAAGGGTATTCATAAATCTGAAGAACACCACTCCTCTTTGGAGTAAACAAGCAGGATCATCTCAGGCAAGCAGTAACAAAGGGGAGGAAGAGAATGTGTGTGGAAGAGAAAGTAAATTGGACTTTCCTCTTATACCAGAAAAAAAAGATTAGTTGATTTTGGGAGAGCTAACAATCTATGCTCACTTAACAAATGGAGCTAGCAGTTGAAATGGGAGCACACATAGCTGGATTGAACTACAAAACCCAACATAATAAAGGACCTTTAAATACCTAATATGAGACTTATAGTCAAAGGAAGATTGCTATAATTATATTTTAAAACAACAGTGTTAGTGAGTTTGATAGCATACATGGCTTACCTGAACAGAAAAACTGGAAGAAATGGAAATGCCAGTGGCTATCTGCACCCATAGCAAACTGAGTATACACAGAGGTCTTTTAAAAAAAAAACTGTAAACCCATACTGAAAAGATGGCTTAAAGCTAACCATTCCTGAGTCCAGGGCACCGCCAGCAACCTCTTTGTAATAAAACTTTCCCTTCGTATTCTACTCTGTGAATGAGCTAATGCAATGACAGCAGCTTTTTGGACCCACAGAAAGCAAACCACAGCAATATGTGTGTCTATATCATTGCAATTTGGTGGTGGGGGGAGTGGTGGTGGAGTGGGATGGAATCGACTGGCAAGGTGAGCCAAGCTGAGTACATGGAATTTGTGATCCAGCTGTCACTAAGCACCAGGGAAGAAGGGAAATGGGGTCTCTCTCTCTCTCTCAACATTGCTGCTGGATGTTTCCATAGTTCTAATTCTCAGTGGAATTCTGAATCATAACCTGAGTTCTATGAGAGAAGGATGATAAAAAGATAGAACAGAATATTTAACAATACTGGTACTGTAATATGAAAAGGGATAGCATAACTCCTAGCAGTTAAGTGCTTTGATTCTAACAGTGTAAGTGTAGAACCTTCAAAGGCACTGTATAACTTCCTGTTTCCACGGACTTGGATATGAAGTTATAATTTGGAAACAATGTGTGTAACACCCAAAGCCAAAGATTATTGCTGTTTATGAACAGTTTGTAAATAATAAACTAGATACATAATGATAAGCTGTTCCTCTGCATAAAACATGCCCACTGCCTCAGTTCATCTTTCGCCTTTTTCTTTGCCTGCATTTTAACTCCCTCCACCCAACAATTCTGGTTGATGATGAATGCGATAGCCTTACAGTCCCTGCCTCACTCCATGCAGGTTGGGTGCTGCCAGATGAGCTCCGCCCAGATGAGTCACTGCAGCATGGGATCCAGCATGGGAAGAAAGCTGGGTTGCTTCCAGTTGATCTGCTTTGCTGAATATGGAGAGAGAGGGTGGGTTAGGGAGACTGCTTCTTGGAGCAAATCCAATGTGCTAGTTACTCATAGAGGAAGGTTAGATACGTGGGAGAGCTCCCTTAGTTAAGAGGCAAACCAAGGTAAAAGGTGTTCTTGGGAACATTGGGGGAGGGCATCTGAGCAAAGGCAAAGTGGTGATGGGTCCCTTGATGTTCGTAAGTTCTGCAAGTTAGTACAGAAACGAAAAGGCAGAAGCCCAACAGTGTGAACTCCTTGCCCTTTTAAGATGCTAACCACAGAGTCTGGTGAAAGTCAGGAAGAAAACCTTCCAGAACATGACCAAAGAGCCTGAAAAACTCACAACAGCTATCATTCCCATGACACCTTAAAGATGACAAACTGTGTTATCATAAAACGATTGTAGCATGAGCTCTCTTGGGCTATTTCTGCTCCATTCATTTATTGGTGATATTTTTATCTAGATTCTGTAATGTGGGACAGTTTTGAGACATTGGTCAGGCTAGTCTCTGTGTGAGCTTAATAGCTTAGCAAGCATTTGGCAAAAGGGTAGATCTTAACATTTAGCAATCAAACACATTATCCAAGTTGCATACATACCATTTTCCCTTTCATTCCTTTCCCTGGTGATTTTGCTACTTTTGAGGACCTTTCCTCAGAAGCATTTACCCAGCATTGTCTCTGTTGACTAAAACCTCTTTTGCACAACCCTTAAAATCCGAGGCAAAGGGCTCCCAGATGCAGAGCTTAAAATTGTTTTCCTACCAGCTGCGGACTTTAAAAATAATTAAGTACAACCACACCCACCTAAGCGCGCCCCAGCGCATTTTACAATTACCTGGTCTCCGGAGGTAAAAAAAAATTCCGATGCAGATTATAAAGCTGTGGATGCCGGCTATCCTCACCTTCTGGTGTGTGTTTTTTTTTGTTTGTTTTTTGTCCCCGCTGCCCCTTTAACAGCCTGGAATCCCTACGGGGCTGCTGCAACCGCAGATGGAGCTGAGCCTGCATTCTTTTCTCCCTTTTTTCTCCCTCCCCTCATGCAAACAGCAGCAATGGAGTGTGGAAGGGTGGGAACACAGGAAGCAGAACAAAACCCCACAGTCTCTGGTCTGAATTTAAGTTGCCAGTGGATTTTAGAGGTCGTGTAAAAGCGCCCTAAACTACATCTGACAGTGGACCCTTGTATAACAAATGGTTTGTATAACATAAAATCTGTACAGCATAAAAAATTCTGGAGATAGGGGAAATTTGCTTAACAGAATCATCTATGGGGCAAATCTGTACAACATAAAAATGGCCGTGATTAGGGATTACTCCGTTTTCAATGCGTTCCTATGGGAAATTTGTATAAATGAAATTTGTTTAACATAATTTCATTTGGAACAAATTAATTTCTTTATACAAGGTACCACTGTATTTCCATGCAGCTGCTCATTGCAAATTAATAGTAATACCTCCTCTTCCTGCCTCTTCTCTTCTTATTTTAACCAATGACTTTGGTGGTGGATGTCTGAAACAAGCATATGTGCTACAGCAGAAATCTCTTAAAGTGACCAACCTTGATCAATCCATCCCTTTTCAAAGTGGGTGATTTCCAGAAGTCTAGGAGGTACACCACGTCCACCTTCATCGTTCTCCAAGTTCTCTTGCAACCTCATCAACCAATTGTGTTTTCTTACACAAATGTGTGTGTTGGGGTGTGCATGCATAATGCAAAATACCTCCATTGCATTTATTCACCAGAAATACTGAGATGCTGAAATATCCCAAAGTAATACGTTCACTTCATTATAATATGTAGGAAAAATCATTTTGAAATCCAGTTAGATATGAGCAAGGGCATATCTGCTTAGAACTGAGTTCAGTGGGATCTAGAATGGTATGCAAATGACACAAAGCTGTTTGTTAAGGAAGATTCATGTATTGCATTATAGCAGCAGCAGGTAAAAATCAATAGGAGGTATGCAGGGATCAGGACAGGCAGCCAGTTTTGCCAATGGACGTTCCCCTCTCCCAAGGCTATTATTGCATGAGGCAAGTATATTCTCTTCATGGGTACAGCAGACTGTGGATATGTATCAATATTTGCAGAAATGGAATACAGCATGCAGAAGGAATCACACATTTTTATTTCAAAAATGTATCTGCTGGGTGTGCTGCCATAGTTTAGCACATATATGTAGAATGCAATGCTTAGCATTCATGGCTAGGAATGAACAAAATCTATTGAAATTCTATTTTTTTTTTAAACAGAACAGCATACTAACAGCTAAGGAATTAGTGGAGACATGGCATGGAAGGGTAACAGGTACAGCAGTAAAAGGTTAAGGAGTCATATGGGAATAGGGCATGGAAGTCTATCCAGAGTTAAACCCTATTTTATTCTCTCAGATTTGAGCAAACTTGTAGATACATCATAGAGAATTAGGATTTGAAGGAGGAGGAACTCCTGTGAAGCTGATTTCTAAAACCCTTTTTTGTTTTCACTGTAAAGTGAGTTTGCAGGCACACATAGAAAAAGCGGAGTCTTTCACACAAAGCAAGGCACAGAAGCCAGTTGTACAGGAAGTGTGGAGAATAAGCACAGAATCTGAATAATATATGCTGTGGAATTGCTGGCCTCAGGAACTGGCTACAGGGCCTAAACACAAAAGGCCTGCCAGTTGGGCCTCGTTCTGGCCCCAGATCAACTGGACAGAGCAGGTGCATGGACCTAAGCCAGTACAAACTGTGCACACAAGGTATCGTGCGTATCAGGAAGAGAAAAGCTTTACAAAACTCTGACTCTTTTGCATTATTCTAGCTTCCCAGCAATGTGATGAGCTGCCATGTCTTCAAGTTGGCCTTTCTGAAGTATAAGAAACAGAGACACATCTGTACCACCCACCTGTTCCTGCTGTGATGTTCCCATCATAATTGTTCTATTCACCATATAGTCAAAGTAATTTGAGTGGACAAATTAGTGAATGGAGAAAAGCAACCTAGGACCAGGAAAAGGCGTGGAATATGGAAATGGATCCATAAAACCATGGCTTGCTTTGTGATCCCCCAAATAATTAATAGAATGAATATTTGTGGGGAGGTAAGCTCCACCACTCAGTTTTAGGTATGCATTTGATTGCCTGGACAAAGCAGAACTTGCAGAAGATACTTAGTTTTTTAGCACAACTCTTAGAGTCCCTTAAAATGATGCCTTTTGCCATCGGTTGTTGGGAAATTCTGGGAATTATAATGTAAAACAGCCCCTAGGCATCTGGATTTATATAGTGCTTTGTTTAAGGATATTTATTTATTTATTTATTTATTTATTTATTTATTTATTTTAAAAGCATAATGATGGCTGTATGTAGCAGTATGAAAAATATGGCCATCCAGATGTTATCGGATAGCACTAGCACACCATTGACCGTGCAGTATGATATTGGAACCAATTATCTCAGCAGGTGGTGAGTGCTCCAACAGTGAAGGCATTCAAGAAAAAAATGGACAATCATCCACCAGTAGACATGGGCGCGACCAGAAAAAATGATGTTTCAAGTTTTTGTTTGTCGGAACAGGTCCATTTCGGGTCGTTTCCGTTTGTCGTGAAAATTTTCAAAAATTTGTTGTTTCTGTTTGTCATTTGTTGTTTCCACTGCAATTTAGTGCGATTTGACTTCCCAGAGCATAGGGGCATCCCGCAATCAGGGCCGGTGCTAGGTGTTTTTGCGCCTAGGCGGCGGGCGGGGCGGCGGGGCGGGTGGCGGGCGAGTGGGCGGGCGGCGCCGCAGGCCGCAGGCGGGTGGCGGCGCTGGCGGGCGGGCGAGTGGGCAGTTAGGATATCACTTAGGATAGAGGTTCTGTTCTTGGCTTGCACCCCAAATGTGTGTGTGTGCGAGCAAATTGAAGTTGGGAAAATAGAAAATAAATGGTAGTATATAATATATATTTCAAATAAATCCACATCTCCCACTCCCAGTCGAACCTCCCCCTTTATCCAATATAAAAAAAAATACTCAAACTGCCAGAGAAGAAATAAAGAATAAACTGCTATTCCCTTCAGCAGACAAAGCTGCAGGGAATCAAAGAAATTATTTTCTAAATTCAATTCCCTCCCTGCCTGCCTAACTTAAATCCTAAAGCCTCCAGCCTCCCTCCTCAATCTCGATCGGATCACACCAGCACCAGCAGCCAGCCCTCCTCCCTCAACCACATCCATACACCTGACTGCGATTTCTGGGAGGTGCCTTGGTTTTTTATGCCCTCCGAGACATCCAGAAGTGTCAGTCAAAAACCTGGCGATGCCTTTCTTGGAATGGTTCAAAAATTTGCATGGTCCCATCCCATGCCCAGCCCAAATGGGCAGGTCTAAAAAAATAAAAAATAAAATAAAATAAAATAAAATCAATACGACGTTTTATTGCTATAAAAAACCCACTGCTGCTACTATAAAAATTCAGGCATTTAAAATAAATAAATTTCACATGTTTCTGTGGTGATTTGGTGCATTTTTGACCACGATTTCAAAAGAAAAATTGCAGTCACCATTTTGGATCCCCGCCCCACTGCATGGCATGTAGCGAGACAGACGACGAGGATGACCCCCCCCCCCAGCCTAGTGCAAGCAACCCAGGACAGGAGAAGGGGGGGAAAGGCCGGGGACCCCCCAGAAACCACCCCTCTGGTAGGTGGCAAAGCCTCAGGCAGGCATATTATCGCCTGCTTTTTTGGCCGGGAGTCGGAGTTTTTAAAAAAACTTTTAAAAACTTTTTCCGTGCTTTGCATCGCGCGATCGCCGCGATGCCACAAACGGAAATGAAAAACCCGACCAAATTTTTCTTTTTTTGGTTCGAGTTCGAGTTCTGATGGCTTAATTATCATTACCGTTTCCGTTACGTAACGGAAACCATAACCAAAAACTGGAAACAACAATTTCACCGAGTCATGCCCATGTTTATCTGGCAGACCTGCTTTGATTCAGGTTCGAACAATGAGCAGGGGGTTGGACTCAATAGCCTTATGGGTCCCTTACAACTCAATTATTCTATGGTTGCTCCTTCTCTGGCAGTACGACAGGAGGGGCTAGTCTTTATATTGCTAGTCTACAAGTTTGCAAATTAGTGTTTGGCTGCTGAACAATTGTCTAATTTATGTTTGTTAGCAAGGTTACTACAGAAGGAAAGGTAGTGATCATTAACATATATGCTGAGGAGGACTGCTTCAGTGAATTAACCTCTGATCAATTCTTGCTTTGTCTCGTTTCATTCATTTTTCTTTTGGCGGATTGTTTTGCCTAAAAGTGCCTGCTTGTCAGTTTTACCCAGGGGTAGAAACTGTTATGGTCTGGCAGATGTTGTTTTACTGCGGTGGCCATCAGCCCGACCCACCCTGGCCAATGCTGTGTGACAATAGCAGTTTCAGTTCAATGGCACGTATTCTCCCAGAACTTGTCTAAGCCACTCTTAAGCTATGGCTGTGATGCAGCATTATGTATAAGCTGGAATCGTTGAGGAAGTTCCTTTAAACAAATAATTGGGTGTCTGAGTAAGTGCACTGAATCATGATCTGCCACACCCTCACCTATGCTAGAAAACTAAACCACATAATTGGAGGATGTTGATTGTGATTTGAAGCTAAATCCGTGAGTGTCAAAAAGAAACAAAGAGTGGAGGGACCGGTAGAAAAAAGGTTGTATTTAGTAATGTAGCACCTGGTTGGTCCTGCTTTTAACCTGTCATTTGTCCCATATCTTGATATGCTTGTCAAATTAGGTTTCCTGGCAGATTCCAGGGTAGTGCTACACATTTAGCATAATTAAATATAAAAACTAAATGTTCAAAACCTTTCATGAACACTTTTGATGAAATTTAATAGGTGGTCTCCAGAGCGCCAGAACATGTTTGTTTTCAAATATTTCTCTCCCCCCCCCCCCAATTTTGTCTGGATATGCCTGCACAACTAGCACAGCATATTCTTTGTAAACAATGTCTCTTTGGTTGTAGGATTTAAAGCAATGAATATAAAAGGCATCTGTTGTGGTGGTGCAGGAATGGGCCATATTTTGAATAAGTAGTAACGATAACTTGAAATACTTAGAATAAGACAATCTCAAGTTTTGGAGCATAATTTCTGATTTTTTTCTACCATCCCATGACAAGCATCTCTAATAGTTATGATATCTAAAATGCACTGTGCACTAATCTGAATATTGGTAGCATTTATATCTTACTATGAAAATTTGTTTTGCAATGTTTCTGCTACATTGGGGCAAGCAATCAGTACTGATGCAACATGAGACAGATTTAGTCTACTGTGAATGCTTAATCTCCTGCCTGCACTGTTTAGAATGTGTCCTGACCTAATTTGTCAGGTTGCAATAGAAAAAAAAAACTTCATGTTAGTGGGAATGTACAGCATGCAGAAAGTGTGGGACGCTCTGTGATCTAGGCGTGTTTGCCAGGAGGGGGCACTCAGTCCAGCTAGAATTGTATCAGCCAGAGCAATGTCTTTATTGACAAAATGGTGTGTGAGATTTGAATGGGTAGGAAATAAGATAAAAAAAAATAGAGCTGGACATGATGAAAAAGCCTCAGTGTCTTCAGTTCGTAACAGTTTTTGGATGGATATAGGAGATCTCACTCAGATTTACCTTGGGTGTACCAGGTGCAAAACAGATCTTGTACTATAGGCTGGTAGGAAGAAAACCCCCAATGTTCCACAGGTGTGTGTGTGTTGGTTTTTTAAAAAGATGAAGCACATCAGTGATTCAGATCTGTTTTCATTACTAAGCAGAAACCAGATATCCCTTGTGAGAGAGGGTGCAGAGTTTTTTAAACAAATATTTTGGGAAACTCACTGTTAATTTTAACAAATATACACCAGGTGAGGATCAACAGTAGAACTAATATTTGACTTTACTACCTAGCGCAGCTTCCCCAGCTGGTTTGGGTTCCCGTCATCTGTAGTGCTCAGATAAACAGCCCAAACCATCGAGAGATAGCCAGTCAAAAAAGGGTGAGGATACGATGTAAATAGAGATGGGCACGAAATAGAAAAAATCCATTTTGTTTTGTTTCACTTCCCGTTTGGGGAGGGGTTTTTGTTTCATATGATTTTTTTTAAAAAAAATTAAATATAAAAACTAACTGTTCAAAATAATTGTTTTTTAAAAAACTTGTTTCAGTTTTCTTTTTTCATTTAGTGTAGTGCGAGTTTTTTTTTTTTTTGCTGCCCCAAGTGTTGGTCTGATCACATGGTGCTTCAGGTGGCAAAAAAGAACTTTAAAAATCCTGCACTTCCCCCCACCCCATCTGGTGGAAAGCGGGAGATTTGTAAACATTTTTTTTCCTGCCCAAAGCCCCATGCCAGCTGATTGGCACTTGGGGGGGGGAAGCTTGGGGTTTCCCCCACCAATCGGGTGCAGGGAAACCGCAGGCTTTTAAAACTCCCCCAAATGGGTGGAGGGGCAGTTCAGGGCTGTCGCAGTGCCCACCTGACCATTTTCAGAGGGCTTCTGCTGAGCTGTCATTGGCTGGTCCCCTTTAAAAATGGCACAGTCAGCACCAGCGGGGCGGAAGAGCCGATGACAGCTCTCTAGGAGCCCTTTAAAAATGGTCAGGTGGGCAGCCCCTGGTGCCAACTGGGCCATTTTTAAAGGGGCCCAGCCAATGAGAGCTCGGCAGGAGCCCTCTGAAAATGGTCGGGTGGGCAGCTCCGGGCCTTTGTGCTGCTGATCAGCTGGTGCGCTTGGCTTCGGGTGGGGAAAAAAGTTTTAAAAGCTGCCCCCCCAATCAGGCACACTCAATTGGGGGGGGACACAGGCTCTCTAAACTTTTATTTTCCCACCAAAGCCCTACGTACCAGCTGATCGGCTCTTGCTTTGGGGTGGGGAAAAAAGTTTTAAAAGCCCGTGGTTTCTCCCACGTTGTTTCAGGCACGTTGGTGGGGAAACTGATGGCTTTTTTAAAGTGGTTTCCCATAGGAATGTATTGCTTCTATGCATTCCTATGGGGAAATGAAAAATGAAATGGAACAAAAAAATCTGTTTCATTTTGTTTTGTTTTTCTTTGAAGGGACAGTTCGTTTTTTGTTTCATTAGGGAACAAAATGAAAAATGAAAAATGAAATGGAAAAAATCATTTTGTGCCCATCTCTAGATATAGGTCCTTTTTTTCCAGGCAGCAGCAGATCATCTTCCCCAAATTTTAGGATTTTTCTCTTGGACAGCTTGCTTTGTATCCTGCAAAATATGCTACCATTCATTCCTTCATGAGTCAGATCAGAGAGTGGCAGTCTTCTTCTCTTGGGAATGACCTTGGAACTTTATGAAGCAAAACACTAAACTAAAAGCCCAAAAAGAAATTTCAGTTGAAGAAGAAAACTTGCATGCACCAATGCCATTATTGAAACCATGTCCACAGGACTTTGTAAGTTGAGCTCCATATCTCCTAAAACTATAAATCCATCCTAGAAATGGTTTTAATCACTGCTATTTATTTGATATTCACTACAGTAAGTGGTTTGATTGAATTTAAATGAAAGATGTGCCTGAGACTTGGGGCATCAACAAGGAACACTAACCCTCATGCCTTGCTTTATGTGTAATGGAATAGAAAAACATTACATTGCTGCATCACTAGTACATTCCTGCTATTTACATACCAGTTTCTAGGCCAGGTTTTCATATCAGGATGGGGTGCAGTGCGGATGAATTCTTAATTTCAAACTTGGTTGGTGCTTTGCAGAGTTTCATCCTGATGAACATGTGAATGTCTGTCTGGGCCTTTATTTTACTGTTGTATGGGTTCCCATTAAGAACAACACTGTGATTTACAGCACATACACAAGGCATAAAATATTTTGATTTGGAGAAAAAGCAGAGGCATAGCAAGTATTTGTAGCTCCTGGGGACAAAGTTCATTTTGTGCCCCTCCTGCCCCCACCACCACATTGCAGCCACCCAGCAATGGGGGCCCATCCAGCGGGCATGAGTGTGGACATGCATGCTCATGGGTGGGGTGGTGGTAGGCGGATGGGCGTTTGTGTGTGCGTGCATGCACGCACGCACAGTAGCACACATGCCTTACTCCTCTCCCACAGTGGCCTGAAGCAAGGCAAGGAGGAGGAGAAGGAGGAGGGTTCTGCAGCTACCATGCTCCCAGCCTGCCTGCCTGCCTACCTGCTTTGCTGCTCACCTGACACACAGCTGAGGAGGCAGTGGAGGGGCTCCCTTAGGGGGGGAGGAGGATTGCTGGTGGGAGGGCGCACAGCTTCCTCCTCCTGCTCCCCCTCCAGACGCCCCCAGAGTGCTGTGCCTGGGACAAATGCATCCTTCTGCCCCCCCTCTAGATACACCCTTTAGGAAAGGGGAAGAGGAGTGGAATGTTTACAATCCTTTTAAAAATGTAAATTGCATGCTTGGAATGAGAAGCATGCTGTTGGAGAGAAGGCACAGTCAACCCTAAGAAACAATTAACACCCCCCCCCCCACCCCAATACAAATGCATCCTATCAAGAGAAGGATAGGAAGATCATTCTAAGCTAGAACATTTATTCCCTCTGCAAAGATATTATGGAGGATTGCTTACTGTAGCATTACATTAATTACAGAGTATGGATATGAGGGGTGAATTTCCACCCTCAGTAATACTTTTTGGAATGGAGGAAAAAGGCAGTCAAGGCCCACAAGTTGTGCACAGTTGGTGCATATTTGGAAGAATGACTTTTATGTCTCAGGCTTTCAAGTGTAGCACATACAGCACTGCAAAATGTGGTGTGCTCTGGGACTGCAAAACAACAGTTGTACACACTCAGATTGCATACATTTGAGGAATAATAACTGTGTTTCAAATAGGTTTTAAAACAATAAATGGTCTGCAAGGTTTTGAAGGAAAAACTCAACAGAATTTTTGTGAGATGGTGAGAAGTAAGTAGAGTTCTACTTGAAGGGGTTTCTGAAACCAAGCTCAGAAATACATTTTTGGACTACAACCGAAGTTGTGCTGGCTAGAAAACCTTGGAAGTTGTCTTTAAAAAAAATAAGTTTTCTAAATTTCAAAAACTGCATGAAGAAAGCCTTGCTAAATCAAACCACACTTCTGCCTAGTGTGTGAAAGTGTTTAGTAAAGCCTACTTTAATCACACTTATAAACATTATAAATAAAGCAAACATAAATAAACAGTTCAGTGTCCTGTTTTGCACAGTGGCAAAATGGAAGCCTACTGGGCATTTCCACCCAAAGTCATATTGAGTATACATTATGGAAATAAACACTAGAAATTTTGTATCTTCCTATTTGTTCGGAATCATTCATCTACAGAAATGTGAAGTGGAAGGCCACCATTCTGTGTTGTTTAGTTTAGTCCAATGTACATTTTTCCTGGACCGTTTCTATACAAAATACTTAACATGAGATGACATTCTTCACAGGCGTCAAATAAGATAAAGTGTGTTCTTCAGGATTACTATGGAGTAAATGCTGGCGTTTTGATACTTGAAACAATGATGAGAAGTAGAGATGGGGCATCGGTGCAGTGAAAGCTTCATACAAAGCTGTCAGTATGCCCCCTACAGGTGATTCTCAGCACAATGCCCCTCTCTCCCAGCCGTTAAGGCCTCTTGCCAGTCGCCACCTACCTCTGGGGGGACTTCCCTTCAAGTGGTGCACCCCTCCAGGCAGCAATCCGGCCAGTCTGGCCCCACCTCTGCCAGCAGTAGATCATTCTGCTGAGGAGGCAGAGAGTGTACGTGCACTTACCACACTCCTGCCATCTTAAAAGAAGATACACTTTCTGAAATTCTCCATTCCTTTGCCAATAGAATGACCGTAGTCCGGTTCTATATTTTATCTGGCATCCAGTTAGAAAATTTTATCTGGCATCCAGTTAGAAAACTAAAAGACCAAGAGTATGTTGCAGTTTGTAGCCCATGAGGCCTAGTTTGCAAACTTGGTTGCACGCCAAAGTACAGCCCGCCATTCCCAGCAGCTGTCATTTCAGGTACATCTTGGTTTCGGCTGCTTCCATTTTCAGAGCTGCCCAGCCAATTCTGCTTTGCCTCCTTCCATTTTTCAGCCCTCAGACCTTTCTCTCTGCTCTGTTCCTGCAGCTCGCTGGAGATGACATGTTATGACAGTGACGAAGCCAATCCCCGCAGCGTGTCCAGCCTGTCAAACCGTTCTTCTCCTCTCTCCTGGCGCTACGGCCAGTCCAGCCCACGCCTGCAGGCTGGGGATGCCCCTTCTGTGGGCGGGGGCTGCCGTTCCGAAGGCACCCCAAGCTGGTACATGCACGGGGAGCGAGCTCACTACTCCCACACCATGCCCATGCGCAGCCCCAGCAAGCTCAGCCACATTTCTCGCCTGGAACTTGTGGAGTCCCTCGATGCTGATGACGTCGATCTCAAATCTGGTTATATGAGTGACAGTGACTTAATGGGGAAGACCATGACGGAGGATGATGATATCACCACAGGGTAAGTACTCCTGACATTCATCAAACTTGCAACTCAGAATTAACAGCTTAATGTTAGAAGCGGCCCTTGGGAGATCCTTGCCTTAGCTTTTGCTGAAGCCTCGTATGCTGAGCGAAGGTTGAGTTTTTATCGCCTGTCTCATGTTAAATATCCTTTGGTATAATAAAGCCGTGTGTGTGGTGGGGCTTGTTTCAGCTGGGTACTTGTTAGTGTTTATGTACTAAGCATGGCTGCCAGCCATGGACTCTAGTGTGCTTGGTAAAGTAAAGGGCACCACAGACAATACTTGGTAGAGCAAGGAACAACAAAACAGAATCAAGGACGAAAGTGAGTATTCATAAATTTGCACATACCCGAAGGAAGGCAAGAAAGTATTCACACATGTACATGGCAGAACAGGACAACTGCTCAGACCTGCCATGAGCCTGGCTGCTGCATTTTGGACCTATTGATGTCTCAAGGTCAACTTCAAGGGAAGCCCCATATAGAGAGCATTGCAATACTTGATCCTGGAGATCACCAATGCATGCATCAGTGTCTTGAGGGCACCCTCGTCAAGGTTCAGAAAGAGCTGGGCAATAAGCCTTAGTTGATTAAAGGCTGGCCTGGACAAGATAATTATGACAAGATAATACATACAAAGATGTTGAATACAGTAATATCTTGGTTTGCAAGCATACTGTAATTCATTCCAGAAACATGCTTGTAAACAAAAAACACACACTTATATCAAAGCAAATTTCACCAAAAGAAATTATGGAAACTCAGATAATTCATTTTAGGGTCCCATAGACCACATACTGTGCACACAACATGCCAAAACTCACAAAAGAAGTTGGCTAGAAGTCCATGTCTACTCCATGGTTTAGGTACCTGGTTGTGGAATCTGCTCATCTTGGGATTAACAACTGGATTTTACTCTCTGTATTTAATGTGACAACAATAAAATGCAATTTGTAGTTCTATACATATTTGACTAGCTGTCCAGTGATTAGAAATGGATAAGAAAGGATGTTGAAAACAAATTAAATATAAATATAAAAAAAAATAAAACAAACCCCTA
Source organism: Phrynocephalus forsythii (assembly GCA_029282475.1). Taxonomy (NCBI): domain Eukaryota; kingdom Metazoa; phylum Chordata; class Lepidosauria; order Squamata; family Agamidae; genus Phrynocephalus; species Phrynocephalus forsythii. Next base: position 87,551,847 of record JAPFRF010000005.1, on the reverse strand, counting down.
ACCAGCACTCCCCTTTGAAAATTCCTGGCTAGTGCAAGGGAAACCTCAATTCCTCTCTCCTCCCTCTTCTTTTGAGGCTGGCCTGAGACAGAACATTCCAGAGAGTCACTCACAATCCAGTGGTGCTGGTGGGGAGTGAGCCACCATTGGCTTGCTTGTGATCATGTGATCTGCTCTAGTTACTTGTATTGCAAGGCATTGCTTGTCGATCAAGGCAACATTTAGAAGAAATGTTTGCTTTGCTTGCAAAAGACTCTTAAAACAAGTTACTTGTAAACCAAGGTATTATTGTACAGGAATGTCTTGTTTGTGAGCTGGATACATAGTATGTTCCAGTGGTGGTGAATTCTGGGAGTTGTGGTCCAAATCATCTGGAGTTCCAAAGATTTCCCACCACTAGTATATTCACCCCCAGCTTGTGGTAACCTGTTTGTAGTCAGCAAATATTTGTCATTATCATGCAGCAAGCAAAATCTGATTTGCAAAGTTGTGGAGGATGTCTTCCTTTAACTGTACAGTTAAATTGCATACAGATAGGCTATGACCATAATGCTTAGTCTTGCGTTGCTCTGTAGATTCTACAGAGACATAGATTGGGACAGAGATTCAGAGATGGAACGACAAAGGGGCATGTAGGTTGGCTGGTAAAATAAGGGTATGCACATGGGGATGACAGTTAGAGATATGCCAGATGTTTCTATGCAATACTGAAATGTAAGGCAGATCTTATGGATGGTTTGTGCTGTGCTTCTAAATATTTCATCTCCTCACAACAAGGATGAGGGGCCTCTTTCAGACAAAGGACTAATTTCAGAATTCTCATAGAATTCTGAAGCTGCATTCTGATGGTATGTAGGATTTCTTTTTGTAGTTTTGTTTTATTGTTAGCCGCCCAGAGTTCTGTTCTGGAAGATGGGTGGGATATATGTGTAACAAATAAATAAATAATAATAATAAATAAAAGCAAAAGAGTAGAACAAAAAATGCCAGTATAGTTTAACTTAAAGCTCTTAGTGCCCTCAAGTTAGTCTAAGCAAAATTAAGGTATTTTTAACAGACTTCTTATACAGCATGACTTATTAGCACACTGTTTTCCCCATTACTATTTTATGGAAAGAGGACTGAAATATTTGATCCTGTAATTGGCGGAGCTCTCATGTTTCCTAGTCAGTTGGAGCCATATGGAGCCTGGCATAAAGATTGCACTGAGGACTCTTTAATTTACATATCCTTTTTAGTTTGTAATCCACATAAAACGGTCCAAACTAAGTTCTAAGGTAAGCAGAAACAAAAGAGGGGTGAATGCAGTACACATCGGGTCATTCCCACATCCCACCATCCATCATAAAAGTTGCTGAGTGAAGCATACTTTGGAAAAGCCAGTTGACAGATGGAGATGGAGACAAAATAGCCTGGGTATCTAGCCAGTGCAAAAATAAATCTGGAAAAAAAAATCTGTTAAACAGATCTTAACAAGCTCAGATTTTTCTTTCCAAATCGTTCTTGAGGCCATATGTCTGTGAAGATTTTCAGTCATCCAGATGAATTTATCTGGAAGTTGAGTCATGACAACTATCTCTTTCTTGAGAGATAGAAACGTTTCACTGCTCATGAAGCTGTTTGGATGAACAGCGAAGTGTTTCTATCTCTCAAGAAAAAGAAGTCCAGTTGTCATGACTCAACCCAGACGTTCTCGAGGCCATTAGAAATTTTCAGAATGCTTTATATCTAATGTTGGTGTATCAGCACTATACTACCCTTAAGTTTATCTTTATTTACCTTTATTTTTATTTTATTTTGTTAATTGTATGTGATTATTTGCATGCATTAATTCTATGGGATTATGTCTTGTATTTTGATTAACTGTTGTTAACCACCCAGAGTGGACTCACTGCCAGATGGGTGGTATAAAAATCTAATAAATAAATGAATAGATAACATGAATCCCAGTAACAATGTAATATGCCTTTTATATTAGTTGCTGAGCTGTCTAGATAGCTCAGGTGAAGTCAGAGGTAGGGAGTTCAATTCCCCACTGGGCTTCCTGTGAGTATAGCTAGTCTGTGTGGCCTCAGGAAAGCTGGATAGTCCTTGGGTGGCACCAAAAGATGGAATAGTAAACCAATTCTGAATACTCTCTACCTAGAAAACACTGAAACATCATGCCTTAAGTCCAGATAGGCACATGATTATATTTGTTGCTGGACAGCATGAGTAGGAGAGTGCTGTTGCATTCATGGGAGCTTCCTAAGAAAGCAGCTGCATGAAGAGAATGCTGGAATAGATGTACTTCAAGATCGAAGTGCAGCACAATTATTATTTTCTCCCCATGGAAAGGGAGGAGTTCTGTAGCAGTGTCGGAGAAAAGATTATGACTGAGGAAGATTTTGAGGGGGCACAATTTAAGAACATTCTGCAAAATAATGTTGTAATGCTGATAAAATTTTAATGTGAATAATACGAGTGGCACAAAATGATGATTGTTTCTATTTGACTACATGGACTCGTCAGCATGAGAGGAATTGAAATGTGTGTCTTTTTAAATCATTTGTCACTTTTCTGTGCTTTCTCTCTGTGTCCGTGTGCATGTGATTGGATTCTCGATTGGAAAACTGGGCAGCCTCGCCAGCTTGTCCTCCATGAACAGATTGGTTTCAAAGGGGCCAATTTGGTTGGTGGTGAAAACATACCATTTGATTTTTCAACAAGAAGGATTTATTGAGGAACTTGGGCACATGGTCCAGCCCCTGCCCACAAGTTCTTTGTGCAAGCACATCACCCATGCACTCCATGGTGGTTTTTGTCATTCTCTTGTGGGGAGGAGTCAATGCACAGTCTGTAGCCTCTTGCCCTTCCACATTCTCTGCTGGTTCACTTCTCTCTTGTGGGAGCTCTTAACTGCTGCTGTGACAGGTGGCAGGCACTGGGATTTTTCCTCCATTGGGTGCCTGGTGATGGACAACCCTTGCTGCTGTACTTTGACAAATTGTTGTAGCTGGTGTAGCCTTTGGAGCTGCTACTTGTCCTCAGTACCTCCTCCTCAAAAACAAGAGTGCTTATGAATCACTGGTGTCCCAAATTAATGTTGCTCTGGTTCCAGGCTCAGGAACAAGCTGAAATAGTTGGCCTGGGCCTGGAAGGCAGGGCTTCCCAGGTACAAGGAGTTCAGGAGCTGCTAATAGGACTTACTCTGCTCCTCTTCCCCTTCTTCCACCCCATCAGGCCTGCCTCCTCCATTATATTATATTCCTTTTTTCATGACTTCTAGAAAGATCTTCTATTATCCCTTGCTGATGCCACTTCTGCTTGCCCTTCTCCACTGATCTCCTGGTTTGCCCACTGTTGACCTCACTGTTGTATTGCTGGGAAAATGGATGGTGTTCTCTTTGCCTTTGAGGTGCACACCTTCTAGGAGTACAGCCAATTTCTTTTCCTCTCATTGACTTTGCCATCAGCTTACTATTCTCCTTGCCCATGGTGTCCACAGGGGCTGGGAAGTCACAGAGGTCTGCCCAAGTCCTGTGGCACCAGTCACCTGCTCAAAAAGTACATCAGATTTGACCAACAACAGTACATGGAGTCTGTGATTGTTTGTATCATTCTTGGAGGAAAGGGGTCTCATGAGAATTAAAAATTCCATTTGAGGTGTCTCATACATTCAGACAGTCTAAACAGATGAGGGTAAAGAATTTGCTTCCCTGCTTAAGATAGCCTAACTCTGAACATGTACATTTTCATACAAATGTACATACATTCCTTGGTATCTGAGGAGTAATTAGTATTTGGTAATAAGCCATTGGTTGTGACATAGTTATAGTTTTGTTAATTTAAATATTATACTCTGAATCCTTAGGTTGTTTGGAAACGAAGGGCCTTTGGCTTTGTTTTCTCTTGGCTTCTCACCCCCTGCTGCTCAAGAGAGATGGAAACTCAGGGAGTGAGATAATTATGTCATGAGTTTTCCATTTGTCATTGGAAGGAGTTTAGAAGTCCCAGAGCCCCATCAAGGGAAAGGGTGTAGACCTGGGCCTAAATATATTCATGTGTCACAGAAAGCTATGCTAGAGAGGCCTCGTTAATTGTGTAACTCTGGTCTGCACATGTGTAACTGTGACAAGCCCCGAGTCCATCTGTGGGGGTGTTACAATAAAGGAATTTTATCTTGCTAACTTCAAATCTGAGTGGAGCACAATGAGGCTGGAGGGGCTGCAGAGAGAGACAAAGGGCTGTTTAACTTTCCTATCAAATTGTGGATTGTGTAGTGCTGAATTACCAGCTTTTTAAATATTCTCTGCTCTTGAGCTTTTAACAACACTGATTTGAAGAAATTTCAGTAGGTAAATCTTTTTCTATCCATGTTAACAAAAGTTTCCTCTGCCTATGCAGCTAGAGCTGTTCAGCAGTGGAATATGCTGCCACAGGGGTGTGTGGAGTCTCCTTCTTTGGAAGTTTTTAAGCAGAGGCTGGATGGCCATCTGTTGGAAATACTGTGATTGGGGTTTCTGCATGGCAGGGGGTTGGACTAGATGGCCCTTGAGGTCTCTTCCAACTCTATGATTCTATGATTCTATAGCATGCTTTTGAAAGCACATTAATGAGACTAAATGAAGTTTATGCAGTTGGCTCCTTTTGAAAGATGCCTGATGGGAAAAAGGGTCATAGGATATATCCCTGGATCTGGCCCTATGATTATAGGATTTGAGGTTATTATAGGTTTGGAGATAGTTCACATATTATTGTATAGTATTTGATGAATAGGTATGAACAAACTATGTGAAACAGAGTTCAAAGTGGTGTCGAGCAGTGACATATTCATATAGCTTGATTTTTCAGCACATCAGGTGATAAATATATACATGTGAACCATCCTTTCCTCAGTAAAAAAAAATATAAGTAGTGCTGCTATTATCATATTAGCAAACTGGGATTTGCCAGGTCAAAGATCAGGCACTTTTTCAGTAGCAAGAATTATGATATTGTCCATCATTTCAGGCTTACATCCATCAAAAACTTTCTGATCTCTAAGTAGCTAAAAAAATAATTTGATAGTAGTGCTGCTATTATCATATTAGCAAACTGGGATTTGCCAGGTCAAAGATCAGGCACTTTTTCAGTAGCAAGAATTATGATATTGTCCATCATTTCAGGCTTACATCTTCTCTCCAAAAACTTAGCTCTGATCTCTAATGTAGCTAGAAGAGAACTAGAGTTTGATATATATCAGAGAAAGCTATCTAAATGCAATGTATTTGAGGATGGTTTGGCCTTGAACAGCAATTAAGAACCACAAATTTTACCAAATATCTGCTTCTGACATGTTGGCAAGGTCTGAACTAGCTGTCCATCGTTTTGGACTTTATAGGAAAACCAGGCATGATAAGTGTGTATATGTGACTACAAGGTTGCAGTACAGAGAGAAAAACACATTTGGATTTGAGGTTTCCCATGGCCATATTTCTTGTCAAAACCAGGTTCTTCTATACTGATTTGGAAAGGTTCTCCTATGCATTATCCAATATTCAATTTAATTAAAAGCCAGCTCCACTTTCCTTCCTTTCCAATTCTCCCTCCTCCCAAGATTGGCCAAATGCCAGACTCCTAGCATATTGGAGGTTTCCTTTTTCATTGCAATAGAAAGGAAATATTTCTAGTGCTGAATTTTGTCTTAATAATATGTAAGGGAGGGCATTTGCCCTGCTGCATGATAGTTTAACTAAACAAAGTCCCAGCTGTATAGGATTCAATTGGTGATTCTTAATAACTGATATCACTCCTTGTCCATATGTTCATGATCATGTCATGAGAAGGTAGAGATAAAGAAGTTCTGCTATTCCGGATTGATGGGAATGTGTCAGAAAAACTTCATTTCATTTCAACTATATTCTTATTAGTATAGCTAATTCTAAGGTCTGTGATAATTACAAAGTGAGGTGGCATTGTGTTCTGTAGCTCTTCAGAGTTCTGAATTATGGGACATTCCCTTCAAGTAAAGGACATCTGGCAACCCCATGTATGGGCCCCTCCTTTGCAGAATCAGGGTGAGAGTGATGGTATTGTTACAATGGCTCTGTTACCTATCATTTTCATATGTTTCTTACAGCCTGTTCTCTTAGCTTCTTGCAGGGGAGCTGTCTTGCTGTTACATAGGAAAGGAAAGACTCATGCATTCTCTTTACATAGACAAGAAATCTGGTTATAGATGTTTATTATACTTATAAATCGCACTGACATTCCCTAGAGGGAACTCTGGGCGGTGAACAAAACCAATAAGCAAATAAAAAATAAAAAGCAAATAAAAGAATAAATCAATATACAAAAACAACATAAACATAATAAACCAAATAGTTCCAGCAATGACAAGAAGGCAGAAAAACAATGGAGGTAACAAACAGATGCAAAATACAGTTACAATTAGTAATCACCAAAATGATCCTTAAAGAGCCATGTTTTTAAGGCCTTTTGGAACACCAGCAAGGACTCTGCTAGCCAAATCTAACTCGGTAATTTATTCCACAGCACCAGGCTGGCCACCGAGAAAGCCCAATTGCGGGTAAAAGCCCTATGGGCTTCCCTATGGGTGACCACCTGGAGCAAGAGGGCTAGAGAGGCTCTGGTGGCTCGGGATGGAGATGACCTTTGGGAAATACGCTCCTCCAGATATTCAGGTCCCAAGCCATGAAGGTATTTGTAAACCAAAACCAACACCATGATCCTTATTCAGGAGGCAATGGGCAGCCAATGCAGACGAGCCAGGATGGGGGTGATGCAGTCATATCTGCCCACACCCACCACCAGCCTGGCTGTTGCATTCTGTACCCTCTGCAATCACTGAACAAGGGTCAGGGGGAGCCCCAAGTAGAGAGCATTGCAGTAGTCTATCCTCAAGCTCACCAGCGCTTGCACAACTGTCCGCAGGGAGTCCCCATCCAGGTATGGGGCAATAAGCCTATGTTGGTAAAATGCTGCCCTGGACACAGCTGCCACCTGAGACTCCAGGGACAAAGCTGGATCCAGGTCGATACCCAGACTTCTTACTCTGTCGGCTAGCTGAAAGGCAGTCCCCCCCCAAGCTGGGAAGAGGGTAACTCTACCCATCCCCCCCCCCAAGGAACAGAACCTTAGTCTTCTCTAGGTTGAGCTCAAGCCTGTTAGTTCTGGTCCACTCCATGACCGCAGCCAGGCAGCGTTCAAGGGTTTGCACAGCCTCCGTTGCAGTGGTAGAGGACAGGTAGAGTTGCATATTATCAGCAACCTGATGACAGCAAGCCCCACATCTCCTAATGCTCTCTGTCAACAGCCTCATGTAGATGTTGAAGAGCATAGGGGAGATTACCAACCCTTGGGCACCCCACAAGTGAGTGTCCAAGGGGCTAATGCACCCCCACCCCCACCCGCTGGGCACGGCCTCTGGGGAAGGAGCAGAAAAAGCTCATAGCCAAGCCCCTGATCCCCACTTCAGAGATCCCACCCAGGAGTATATTGTGGTCGACAGTATCAAAGGCCACAGACAGATCAAGGAGGACCAGCAAGGTGGAACATTCCCCATTGGTCCCCCTCAGGAGGTTATATTGCAACACAACCAGGGCTGTCTTGGTCCCATGCTGCAGCCTAAACCTGGACTGTAAAAGATCCAGGACATGATCTTCCTCCAAGAACAACTGGAGCCTCTTGGCATCAACCCACCCACTCCACCACCTTGCACAGAAAGGGAACATTGGCTATTGGATTGAAAGGAGAAGCTGCCAGCCTGCAATGACCCAGCATCCTGAAAGCCTCAGCTGGAGTTATAGGCCCAAACTCAATGAAACAAGGAGACTGAGGGGGTGAGGTGTGGGTGATACTCGGGGACAGATTAGTGCAACCGGAGCACAAACTGGAATGGACAGCCTCTATTTTGAACTTAAAATGGGCTGCAAATGACTCACTAGTAAAATCATTAGGAGGAGGCCCTTGCTGACTAGGATTGATGAGGGCTCAAACCACCCAGAATAATTCAGCCTGGTGGTTCGTGACCCCACCAATTCTCAGGGAGGCATAGGATCTTTTGGCCTCCCTGATTGCCTGAACATAGCGTCTGCTCTAGTCAGCAATCTCACCACAGCCCAATTACTTTCCATCCAGTCTTTTCTCCATCTGCACTCCAGCCTCCTCTGTTCTTGCTTCATCACCCACAACTCAGCCATGACCTCAGCAGTGGATGAGGTGTTTGGGGGCGATCCAGTCAACAGCCCGAGTGGCATCCCCATGTGATCTGTTCACTAAGCTGTCAACCAGGTTGTCAGCCAAACTGTCTGGAATGACCCCAAGGGCCTCCGAGAACCAACTAGGATCTAGAAGCTTCCAGGGGCAGGCCCAGATTGAATTGCCAGGCTCCCGCAGGGGTGGGGTGGTGATTGACTGGGGAAAAGTCAGCAAATGACTTTTAGCAAATGACTTCTAGAAGAAAAGTCATGCTGGAATCTAGGTTCTTTAGGTCTAGATATGAGACATCTCTTTCCCTTGACACCCAGTTGCCAACAGAACCAAATTTCTTCCCACATTTTCTGTGTGAAGTTCTGTATGAGAGATCCTTTTTCTAGGTGTCTCTAACATCAAATACTATGACCACGCTGGTTAGGAGTAGGAACAGTTCTGGCAATAGTATACCAGAAAGGAACTCCTCAGAGCTCTAGTTAAGCAGAACTCTGGGCCCCCATGTCCCACCTAATTCTACTTTTTCCAGAATAAGCAATGCTAAAAAATACACAGCTGGGACACAGAGTACTTGCCAAGGGAAGTTTGTTTTTGGAAGCAGTGTTGTGACCGGTATAACAGACACCAGCCCTTGTTGAAAGATAAGTGAGATCAGTTGTAATCTTTGTCTCAGTTACTCAGAACTCCTGAGAAACTAGCCTGACTATGGCTGTTTCCAGCCATAAGCTTTGGGGGTGGGGTGGGGTGGGCTATAAATATTATTTTTGCTATTATTTATTTAAAGATCAGTGATGATGGAGTGATGTAAGCACACGTTTCCACCTAAAAGACAGTTTCCTGTGCTTTTGGCTTTGTCCACCCAGCCCAAAATAAAGAGATGAGACACGTTCTTTGGGATTAATAATGGGCCACACTTTTATTAATATTTCTTTATACTATTCATCCTACTGTTGAGTCCTTAATGGGGGAACCTGAAAGGGCAAGTGGTACTGAGGGATTTACCCATTACAGTGGAACCTTGACTTACATGCTGCTTGACTTGCAGCAAGAAGGAGCCTGTTTGACGTGCGCCACTGGCTCTGACTTACAGCTTGGAGCCCCAGCGCAAGGCCCCGGAATCGGGTGGCAGCCATGACCCAGCATCACGGCTGCCTCCTGCAAACTGCTCCTGCCTTCTTCCTCTCCTCTGGCAGCGGCGGCTTCGGTGAGGCCGGCTCCGAGCACCTGGAGCTGGTCCTCGGCCTTACTGAAGCCGCCGCTGCCACCGGAGGAGAAGAAGGGCTGGGAGCTCGGGGCTGGCCTCGCTGGTTAGACAGTCGGCTCAGTCTTGTAAAAAAATCTAGCTGCAGATTTTAGTTGGGGAGCTGTACAGTTGTGGGACTCTAATGGTAAGCATAGGGTTGTTCAGAACTTGGAACATCAGGTTAAAAATCAGTAAAACTTAAATGTTAGACATTGTTGCTATGAACATTAAAAAGTAGAGGCATATAACTTGTGGACTATAATTCCACTGCCTCCTCCTCTCTTTGAAGAGACATTTCATTTACATCCCCGGAAGGAATCTCCTATCCCAGTCAAATTTATGTTAAATTGCTGTTTTCGGGGGTCTTTTTCATCATCTGGAATGGATTAATCCACTTTCCCATTACTTTCTATGGGAAAAGTTCATTTGACTTAAGACATGTTTGACTTATGTCTAGACCTCCGGAACAGATTAATGACGTAAGTCAAGGTTCCACTTTACAAAACTTGGGTATTAACCGTGAGGTTGTTACCCTCCAAATATAGAGTTGCGGGCAGTTGCTGAACTTTACGTGAAGGGTCATAAATCACTATTTACTGTCCTATCTATTTCTTAAGCTTGAAGTGGGATTTTAAGGGCTGCCCTTGTACTAAGCATTATTTCCTCCTATTTCCCTAAGGGACTTTCCGCCACTTGCCCTTACCGCCACTGGAAGCAGAGCTACGTAGTATGCCCCCTTCTGCTGCTAGCCATTTACCTGGAGCTTTCCTTGGTGGTCAGCTTACCCAATGGTCAGCCACTGGCCAGGCTCGCCAGCTGTGCTGGCAATGTCCGATTGGCCAGCCTGGCAGCTGGCCAGCGTGTCTCCATCGGGTGAGTGGACAAAGAAGCCCCTCCCAGTACAAGCCTGGTTGAAGCCCCCTTGTGGTGTAGTATAAGGCTGGGACTGTGGAAGTGACTCTTGAAAAGGCAGGCTCCTTTTCTCCATCCACAAACACTTCAATACTGATGCCAACAGAACTAGCTGAGCAGACTGGCTAGGGTTCAGAGTAGAACTATGTGTGCACTTAAAGAAAACTGGTTGCACCACTAGAATTTCACTAAGCTTTTTTTGCCCTGGCAGATCTGCTGCTATACAAACAAGCTACTTTGAAATTGAAGAATTTCTTGTCTCCCACTCCCATTTTGTCCTCAAAACAACCCTGTCAAGTAGATTAAATTGAGCAATAGGAAGGAACCAGATTTCTAATACTGCTTGTGTTATTTCACTTTTTGTTTTCCATCTCTCTGAGTGGCATTTTCTTCTCTCTTTTATTTGTTAGCTTAATGTTGTCAGCTTTAATATTGCTTTCTTAATTATGTAAGCTGTCTTCTCAAAATCTTGGTTCTTAGGATTGAATTTTGTCTGCAATGTTCTTGATAACTGTTCCACAATCATTGTTGTCTCAGAGTTTGTATATTGTCCTTCAGTGTTGTAAGCCGCCTTGGGTCCTTTTCAAGGAGAAAGGTGGGGCAAAAATATTTTGAATGAATGAATGAATGAATGAATGAATAAGATTAAATACCATTGCTCTAAGGCAGGGATGGGCAACTTTAGAAGGTTCAGGGTTCAGTTTTCTGCCCATGTGATCTTTAGGGAGATGCACAGGCTGTTTTCAGAATATGAAAAAAAATATTGAAACAGAAAGTAGCTAGAAGTCCTCTACGGGTTTTGAAATTGGTAATTGTTGATGTTAAATGGTGTGCGGCTGTCATATATTTAACAGGTGAATCACCACTACTGTGGGTTTTCTTAGAAACATGTAATCATTGTTATTTTTCCCCATGAAAATCAGTGAACTTCTGTCTGCTAAAATAATCTAAACTTACAAATCTGTGCAAATTTATTAACCCATTTTATGCTAGTAGAGGGATTTCATGCCTCCGCTTGTAACAATCATTCTTGGGAAAATGAACATTCATCATGGAGGAAGTTCCTTACTGTCCTAATTATTGGGATGTTTAAACAGTAGAAATTATTTCTCTTGGATGGAATTTACTGTTGAGTATCTGTTGCAGCTGCTGTAGTGGCATGCAAGCAAATCTAGCCCTATAAGCAGCTTTCCAAGCATGGAGAAACTCAGATCTTTAATAAGCAAGGTTCCCTCAACTTAAAGAGCCTCCTGGCGCAGTGGTTAAATGTCTGTACTGCAGGTAAAACTGTGCTCATGACCTGGGGTTCAATCCCAGGTAGCAGGCTCAAGGTTCACTCAGCCTTCCATCCTTCCGAGGTTGGTAAAATGAGTACCCAGCTTGCTGTGGGGGGGGGGGGCAATGTGTAGCCTACATACTGTAATGAAACTGTAAACCGCCCAGAGACTACTTAAAGTGGCATGGGGTGGTATATAAGCAGAACACTTTTTGCTTTAAACTGTCCTGAGCAATTCAAGGCCCAATAATCAATGTCTCGGCAGACCTGAGTAATGGGCTTCTAGGAATAATGCTGATGCACTCCTCTGCTTTGCTCAGTACTGACTGCACAGCCTTCATGGGAAGCCCATCATGTTAGGAAAACATGGATCTCAAGAGGTCCAGGAGTCGCACAGACTCAACCGTGTACCTTGGAGGGCCACAGCTGCTCCAGTAATCTTTTGTGTGTTCTTGTGATGCATCAATATGGATTCCCAGGTAAAGGAGTTTTTAGGAAAAAGTAGCCATGTTAGTTTGTGCTAGCATGTCAGTCAAAACAAAACCAAATAAAGCATAATGATAATGATAAAAGAAGATAAAATATTGTGGTATCTTAAATAATAAATGTTATATTATAATGTGAGATTTCATGGACAGGTCCACTTCTTCAGGCATGAGGGTAGAACTGCATAGCAAATATTTATGCAGCTATTCATGATCTCAAAACAAAGAATCACAAGTAATTGATGATGTGGCATTTCACACCTGGCAATGACCTTTAAGACCCCTGGTGATATTTAGTTCCCCATTCAGGAAGCATTGTTCAGTAAACAATGTAGTCTCATTCTCACTTCTGAAGAAGTGAACAAGTACACAAAAACTCATATTAAAATATTGCAGTAAGTCTTTAAGGTGCTACAATATTTTTGCCTCCTTGATTTTTATTTTTATTATTTATTGCCTGAAAAGGTAGATGAGATGCATAAGGAATAGATTTACCAGTTCCCATGGCCAAGTAGGCATTTGAAGCCAGGACTTCTAAGTCCTAGTCTGTTCCTGTATCATTCCCTTGACTCTACATTCCTCCAGAATTTCTTACCAAAATATGGGTGGCTGGGTGAGTACATGCTACAAAATAACAGCAAAACCCTTTGTGACCTCCAGTAGTCATATAAAAAAAATAATAATAAATGGGAGGAAGGTGTGGGCTCCAGGAATGCTTAAGGTCCTTCAATGTATCTGGAAGTTGAGTCATGGCTACTGGACTTCTTTTTGAGAGATAGAAACATTTCGCTGCTCATCCAAACAGCTTCATCAGTCTGAAGCTGTTTGGATGAGCAGCAAAACGTTTCTATCTCTCAAAAAGAAGTCCAGTACCCATGACTCAACTTCCAGATAAACTCACCTGAATAACTGAGAATCTTCACAGACATAGTCCTTCAGTGTAGCAAAATTAGCCCTCTTGCCTTCTGAAGGGCCCAAAACAACATTTTCATATTAGTGGGTAAGGTGCTGGGATCCCCAATGATATTTGGTTGCTGTATTTGGCCGCCGTGTCCACATGTGGCCTGCAGACCAGATACTCCTGACCTCTGAATATTTTACAAAGTCACAACTGTATCATATAGTTTGATCCTGAGATTTGCTGGGGGAAAGAAGAGAGATGATTTTGCCCAGTTACTGGAGAGAACTTTGGTGCACAGGAAGGAGACTGTTAAACAAAGATAGGAACTTTGCAATGGTTTTTCTTCCTTATTTTTTGTGGGTGGCAACTGTCTTTTTGGGGTGGGGGTGGGGGGTATTTTTATCTTGCTATGGAATTGCAGTGGTTTTGTTTTTGTTTTGCATTGTTTTGCTTTTTAATGAAAGAAGGAAGGAACGAAAATGTGGAGAATGGGAAGCTGCTGAGAAATGAACTGATGCCAAACAAGCACAAATATCTCATTAACAAACTTTGTAAAAATGAACTTTTGCTTTACTATAGAAATATATTTTTTCCTGTGCCAGTGAAGAATCAAATGCTTTCTTCCGTCACGTGAGCTAAAACAGTTTTGATCTTCTTCTTTGGAATAAAATTGAGAAACAGTGGCTTGGCACATTATATTGATTTACAAATTATTAATTACATTAAATTTATTTTTCCTGTCTCCCCGGGAATTTGCCTGGATTTACCTGATGGGCTTACAGCCACATGGGAGTTTGAAGCTTAGTCATTACTCTTGCATTGATTCTCAGAGAGATGGTATACTTTCTTCTTAAGCTGCTGTACACTTGGTAGTAAAGGATGGATTATATTTGCAAGGATGATTTCTTTAGTTTCTATTGACAGTAGTGTAGTCTAACATTTGAGACTCTTGTCTCATTCATGTTTTGAAAAGTTCTATTTTGAGAATCTGTGGGCATTTCCCTCAATTGCTGCAGATAACATTGGTAGTGCTGCAAGAGAACACAGTAGACGTTGGGCATAAAAGTACAAAAGTTTTGTTTTTCTGTACAAGTCTACTTCTCTGAAATTCTGAAAGAAAATTACCCTGTGTATACAACTAAGGTCAGGATAGTCAAAGCTATGGTTTTCCCAGTAGTGATGTATGGAAGTGAAAGCTGGACTATAAAGAAGGCTGATCACCGCAGAATTGATGCTTTTTGAGCTGTGGTGCTGGAGGAGAGTCTTGAGAGCCCCCTGGACTGCAAGGAGATCAAACCTATCCATCCTGAAAGAAATCAACCCCAAATGTTCACTGGAAGGACAGGTTTTGAAGCTGAGGCTCCAGTACTTTGGCCACCCCATGAGGAGAGAGGAGTCCTTGAAAAATTGATGTTGGGAAAGATTGAAGGCAAAAGGAAAAGGGGACGTCAGAGAATGAGATGGTTGGACAGTGTCATCGATGCAACCAATATGGATTTGACAAAACTCCAGGTGGCAGTGGAGGATAGGAAGGCCTGGCGAGCTCTGGTCCATGGGGTCAGGAAGAGTAGGATATGACTGAATGACTGAACAACAACAATACTTTTCTCATGGTTACATGTTGTTTGTTTGAATGTACACACAGGCTCACAATCAGACACACCGTTCATGTTAGTATTAATTGAAAAGCCTGATATGATATAGGCACTAGGTTCCCAAGACAGGTTTTGATTCCTTGGCAGGTGCCAGCAGAGGACGGTAGCTGCAGGAGGTGGAAAGGTGAGTGGCAGATTTAATGGGCCTGCCCTGCAGTTAATAGCTGAGCCTGACACATTTTTGCAGGACAATTTACAGGCAGCAATTTCCTCTGAGTTTGTAATTGAATGAGCTGCAAGGCAGAAGGGTCACCAGGGAATTTTAAACATTTTGCATTAGCTGTAGAACAGGCAAGTGAGCTATTTGCTAGCTATAACTTTGCTCTTGCCACAGAGCATGAAGGACAAAATCCTTTTGAATATATCCCACTCAAGCATGGCTTCCCTGGTACTGTATTCTCTTGGAATGTATTGCACCACCAAGGCAAGAAGAATGTGTTGTGTTAGTGGTCCTGTGCACACGTCTACTGTCTTGGAGGGAAAAAAATTGTATATTCTGTCTCACACTTGAAGCTTGATGCCAGTGCAGTTTGAGGGGTGAGTGTGTTTTGTCCATCTGAGACTGCAAAAAGGACATCATTCCTTGATTTGTGTTTGTGATGTTAAATGTCTAGGGTGAGGTTTTGCCAACCTCCTGCGGGGTTGTATCAACTGTTCTAGTGAAGGCTGACTGGCAGGCTGCCCAGCCTGATTGCACTATTTGCATGAGAAGCAAAAAGAAGAAGCTGTGATTGCTTTGCAAATGCTGAGAGAGGGAGGGAGGGAGGGAGGGAGGAAGAAAATAATGTTTCCATAGTAGCCAATCTTGGTTACTCTGCAGCAGACATGCTAAGGATGCTCTAAGAATCTATACTGGCTTTCCCATGTTTGCTGTGCGCTCTGAGCTCGTTCCATTATTAGAACCTTTAATTCTATTGTGATCAAATTGCCCTTCTACAGGGAACAGGTTGTGCATGTGCAGAGTCAGATTTCAGGTTTGTGTGCACTGAAATATAATTTGGATACTGTACTCTTGCCTTTGCATTGTATTTCCTCCTGTTCGTCACAGATCCAAATGGCTAGATAGGAGGTAACAATGATCTGAGATACACAGAAATAAGCTTGTGCATATGAACACACAAATAAAGCCAGTCTTGGGTGATTCCAAAACACTTTGGTTTAGATTCCCCCTCCCCTGTTTTATTAGTCACACAATTCTTGGCTTGTCTGTAACATTTTACTTACTTTGGGAGTATCCAAAATGTGTCAAGCATGAAGCCAATTGAAAAAAAAATTCCCAGATGAAGGCCCTCTTTCCCTCCCTCTTGAAAGGAATCCAGCTGTTGTGCATTTTGCAAAAAGCCACCAGAATGTGAATTCAGTTTAGCCAGTCAGGACATAGTAATTTCAGGATGTTCTGCAGCAGGAAGACATAATAACTGAAATCCACTAGTAAGCTGCAGCAAGAGTAAGCCCTTTCGATCAGTGGGGATTTGTAGAATTAACTCCTCCATAAGTTCCACTGATTCACCGGGACTACTCTAATTGCAACCGAGTACTGAATTTCATCCCATATATTTAACTTTTCAAAGCCTTGTTGATTTGTTTGTATTGAGTATGTATTGGCTTACATCCACACACTTACACCAGGCATATTCCTAAATCTCTCTTGTATCAGTACAGTTGTAACAGTACTTTGTTTCTCATTTTCCACTTGTTATATTTGGTGACTTCTCACCAACTATTCCAGTCGTCGTCGTCGTCCCCCCCCCTCCCGCAGAACTGAGGTTATAACCCAGTGGAAGGATGCCTGCTTTGCATGCAGAAAATCCTTGCTGCCCTAAAGCAGCTTCCTGTATTCTGCCTTTTGACATTTCAAGTCCAAGTTCCTTTCTTGCAACATAAAGAGAAAGTGTCTCCAAAAATGACTTCTTTGTACAGTATCACTCTGTGGCAAAATAAATGTCTTGTTAACCTCATATGTACAGAAAAGTTCTAGCAGTATCTCCTTGATGTGTGTTTGCTTGAAGCAGTTCCATGGTGTCGCATTGGTCCTGCATTTTCGAAACACAGCAGAAATGTAGGATGATGATTTTCACTGCTTCTGAGTATTAATCCAGTTACAAACTGCAGACGAATCCAAATTATGTGATGATGTGCAGAAGTTGACGTTTAGATTGAAAATGTGATCTGCAAATGCATTTCAAGGCGACAGATGAATGTATTGCTTCACTGGCAGCGACTCATAAGATTGAATGTTCTTTTCAAATCAAAGGGGAACGGATCCAGCCCTGCTCTGCAGCTGTTGTTGCTCAAGTTCCTGGTGAACATAGTGGGCTTGCTTTTCTCCTCAGGAAACAAAATATTAACAAGGAACTTGAACAACATGCCTTGCCAAACGAAACCAGTCAAGCAAAATCAAGGATGATGTATCACTTCAGCAGCCAAATGTTTCCATCAGCCATCCTGCCTTGAGCCCATTCCATCAAACTGCTAGAGCAGAGCTATGTGCTAAACAGTTGCTGTTGGGCAGAATAATCTGAAGCAGTATGTGCAACACTTGTCCATGTCAGAGAAGAAGCTAACCCTAACCCTAACCCTATCCACATCCCACTATTGTGCCACCAATACTTGTGCAAAAGAGAGAAAAACATGTTCAACAAGAAATGTGTATCATGTGAGAAGGCTATGAGGGACCAGTTGTGGCACAAGAGTGAACGTATTAGGGTTTGGTTTCCTTTGGGCAAAGCACTGTACATTGAATTCCTCTTTTTGAATGAGACCAACTTCTCCATTTTCCATATCGCCATTTGCATCAAATACTCTTCTTTACCATTTGTGTTGCATATGCACTTTCTCTGTGATGATAAAGCAAGGAAACAGGTGTCAACATCTGCTGCAGCTCCTTTCCTGACCCCTGCTTAGCCATTCATTTTAGACTAGGAGAATGGCTGGTCTAAAAGCCTGCAATAGTGATAAGGGAGAGGCACAGAATCCAGGCACTCTCGAAAGTAGACTCCAGCAAGTCCAAAAACATGCAGATGTTCTGGCAGGAAGTGGAACATCATCTTGCCGCTGACAACATTCACAGACCTGAAGTATGCAAAATAATTCATTGTAAAGGTAATGGGAGATAATCCCCCCCCCCGCCAGATCCTTAATGCTGATTTAGATGTACAGGAACACTCTAGGTTTGAGATAGGCTAACTGAAGGATCTATATTCTAAATACCCCTTTGTTGTGTGCACCCATCATGCTAACCTGTGAGGTGTGGAGAGAACCCAGAGCTGTACAGCTTGCCTTTTGTCAGATGTTTTCTATCTCTTTCAGACAGATAAGCCAGATAAGTAGCAGGAAAAATAAGTTAAACATTGGGAATGATATACCTAAGAGTAATTAACGGGTTTAGATAGGATGTGTTTTTCATTGTCATATTTTTTAAATCTTCTAATCTATTTGTAGAATTTTGAAAATTTGCTGACAGTGCTATTTTTGTTACTTCTGGTGGCATCTGGTTGGGCAGAGAGTTCAGGAACCAGGTCAGTTTGTCCCTGTGAAAAACAAAACAAATCAAACCCAGAAACTGTACAGCTGTTTTCCTCTTGTAATGCATACCGTGACTTGTGGATACAAAACTTGGTGACTGGAAGCTTCATTTCCTTTTGGTGCAGCTTTCACTCAGAAGATAATCACTCCCGTGGCCAAAATCCTGCTTTTGATTTATAGTTTCTTAAAGGAAACTCTATAGGTTTAAATGGCAGGCTGCCACCTATTATGTCTTACTGGTTGTGTTAAAAGGCATACACCCAGGGATAAATCTGGAAGTTGAGTCACGGCAACTGGACTTCTATTTTTGAGTGATTGAAACATTTCGCTACTCATCCAAGCAGCTTTGCCAGTCTGAGGAAAGTGGTCATGAGTCCTCCAATTTATAGTTCACCTTGATTTCGCACCACCCTGGTCTGAATGGGCTCATTAGGTGGACAATGCCCCCCCGGCACCCCACCACCTCTGTTGCCATTGTGACCCTTGGATAAAAGCATTCACTCTTATCTGAGGTTTTCAGTATCCACGGGGTGGCCCGGAACTGACCCCCCGTGGATACAGGAGTCCTACTATACAATGTTGCATGTAGGTTTTCAGGAATACAGTAGTGCCTCATAAGATAAAATTAATTCATTCTACAAGTCAATTCATCTTATGGAAAATTCATCTTTCGAGGCACGGTTTCCAAAAGGAATTCATTTGAAACCAATTAATCTGTTCTGGAGGGAATGGACTAATAGGTTTTTAATGCATTCCTATGGGAAGGCTGTCTAAATCCACCTCAATCAAGGGACAGCAGAAGGCTGTCCCCCCCTCCCCCGCAACCGACAGACAGCTGATTTTCACAGCTTAGAGCTGTCAAACGAAGGTGCCACTTGGCTGCAGGAGGGGGAACAGCCTTCTGCTGTCCCTTGATTGAAGGGGCAGCCACCTCTCTGTTGGGCAGAGCAGGGAATGATGGGTCTTCGCCCAGCCCAGTTGCCTTACAAGGCAAGCGGCATTGGCGATCGTCAATGCCGCTTGCCTTCCAACCCTCCCAGGCTGGGTGAGATCTTATCCCAGCCCGTCCTGCTTGGAAGGCAAGGAGTGGTGGCTGATCACCTCCGCTGCTTCCCTTCCAAGCAGCACGGGCTGGGCAAAGGTCAGTGAATCCCTTCTGTGCCCACCAAATTGGTGGGCAGAGCAGGGATCCATTGATCCTCAACCAGCCTGGGCTGTTCCATTGAAAACAGCCCAGGCTGGGCGAGGATCAGTGCTACCTCGTAATTTCTAGGCAATTCAGCTGAATCAGTATCAGATTTGCTTAAGGCGTTTTACTAGGCATTTTACTTGTTAACAGAATTTAGATAGTATAAACATTAGTCATTCTGTCCCCCTCTCTGGCTTATGTGAGTGAAATTTCTTAAAGGGCTGTGGGGAAAGTAGCAGTGGCAATATTAATAGCTGTAAACAGCAGCGTACAGGGGTTGTTTGAGGGGCAAAAATGAAAATATCTTATGTGTGGGAATGAATGTTTAAAAATGCTTTGGAGAACATTTTCTGATTATTCATCATGGTGGTGTGATGGCAGGAATATTGCTTCAGAAGCCATCTTGCAGATCACAATGCTACATAGATTTCAGACTTGCATTTTACATAACCAGTAGTACCTTACTGGGTATTTTGTGTTCTAAAAACATGCCTCTGTATGTGTGTGATGGAATTCCTCCCAGAATACTGTGATATTGTAGTGTTTTTGGAAAGAAAGTTAAAGAAAGCTGAGTATAACAGCAGCAACTATGGAAGCAGTAGCAGTCATTCTCACTAATATTATTAATCATTGTCATTATCATTTATAGTCATCATGAGATTTGACTTGGAGATTTTGCAGACAGATCAGTAATTAGAATCCTGTATCCTGGTTTCCCCTTGTTGTAAGATGTGAGAGATTTAACCAAAGAGATAAATCATGCAAATTCCATTTACTGACTTCTCAAATTTACTCTCATGGGATTTCAAGACCATCTCTTTCCTTAGAATGAATCCTGAGGGGATCATGGTGATGAATTTACAAGAGCTTCTGGATAGCCTAAGGAGATGGATTAAATGAAGGGCCAATTAAGTCTGTAGGTTTTTATAACCAAGGGAAAAAAAGAGGCATAATAATCAATAGTCCTGTTTCTCCCAGGAAAGCGAAGGGTAATCTGGACTTCAAAGAGAACCATGGTCTGAGATTTAACCAGTCATAGTAAAATCCCTGCATAATTTGCAGTGTGATGTGGGAAAGTACTTGGAATCAGAGGAAAGAGATAGAAAAAAATATGTTTCAGGCATAAAGCATACACAGGCACACTGCAGGGATGCATGGATTTTGGAAGATTCGGTTTTTACAGTACCATTGACACAGACCAGCGTGATGAAGACCCATATGGATTGATAGTTAGCTTCTGCATATTGATTTTAATGGCCTGATAAAGGTTACCACCCACTCTTGCCTTTGGATGGTGTACAAAGACCACACAGCCTTTTTCCTTATCTTTTTCTTTATTTGCATGGATGCACAACTAAGTGGGCTTTTATTGGAATCCCCCTCACCCTCCACTATAAAAATGCATCTAAGCATATTTTCTTGTTCCCCAGGCATTTATGGTATAAGAGATTAAAATCAAGAGCATTCACGTTTTTCATTTTGATTCCCCCTTGTGAGAATGCCACAAGATGGGAGATGATATTTGGGGTACAATACTAGGCCTAACACAGGATGTCTATGACTAGGAATTCCCATTGGTTTTTTTTAAAATGTCAATAACAACTATGAGCGGTGGTTCTGGGGAACATTGCTGAGAATAAATATCATTCTTTGTGGTTGTTTTCCTAGTTAAAGTTACTCCTGTACAGATGTTATTTGCCTTGTGAATTAAACAGCATCCACACAAAGCCTGTAGATTTTGCCCAAGAGGCAAAGACAAGAGTTTGAAGAGGCCATGTTTCATTTGCAGAAGACCAGGTTTAGAGTCAAGCTTTTCTTTCCAGCACAGGGGCCAGTTCAGACCCATCTTCCTTGGTGAAGCAGCCATTGAACTTTAGAGGATCCACTGAGTTCTTAATGCCGGATCTCCTGCAGATTTCATCTTAAAGCCATTACATTATTTTGGGGAGATTGTTGCTATTGTGGTTCCCACTAAATGCTTGCTTGGATCATGTGAATAAAAGTTATGAATGGTCCTGTGCTTTTCAGCTGTTTCCACCACCTCTCTTCCATTTAAAAAAAAAGGAGGACTGACAGGGGCATGTTATAGAACTCTTTGTAAATGCACATTCGATTTAGCTATATTACTGAGAGCTGTGTAAGTCCTTGATGTTTCCTGGCTGAAGTCAAAGGAGCAGGCATTTTACGTAAGTTTCCTTCCAAATTGTTTCTGGATAGCTTTTTGTATCAATAGAAAATTAATCAATTAATCCAGCCTTGTCCTGGAAAGCCTGGGAAAGAAAGTACTTTTCTTACATTGCTCTTTCTATTGTGTCTGGCAGCTGGCTGGATACCTAGGGCATTTTTATTTATTTGCTAATGTTGTCTTTTCTTTGGTTAATAGGAATTGTACACAAGCAAGGGAAAAAAACCCATCACTTTATGTTACACACAAGCAGATAGCCAATGTTAATAGTCATATTTTGTAACCATTCTGGAGTTCAGAAAAGTTGCATTTTGGACTACAACTTCCAGAATCCCTCAGCTAGTAATATGGGCTATGTTTGCTTTAGGGTGTTTGATGGCTGCAGTCCAAAAAGCAGCTTTTCAGTGCTCTGGGCCATACCCGATACTGAAGAAATTGTAATAACTATATTTATTGTTTTTGGTCACATGCTACATTTAGAACAGTAACTCGGCAACCACACTTGTTGAAATGTTTCCTGCAGCTCAGTTGTATATTAAAGTCATGTTAAATAGCTATAAATGCCTCTGTTTCAGGCAAGCCTGTAAATTTATGGTGATGGTTTGGACTTGCTCAGAACTATCTCATTGAACTGCTCCAAATTTGGAATTTTGCTCCTGGATGAAAAACAACTTGTCTCTCCACCTCTCCCCGCAGATTTTTTTTCTTGCAGTGCCTGGGTCATGTTTGCTTAAAAAGTGAGTCATTCCACCATGCCTTGACCCTGTCTTTGGACAGTTTGTTGTTTACACAGACTCCTCTGATCCCCCCCAATGGATTTGTCTTTGGTAACATAAAGCCAAGAGGCCTGGGCTTTTCCTGCTCTGTACAGCTCTGTCCCTTCAAGTGGTTTGCCCCCTTGCCTTTATGTCGCCTAGTGAACAGATAAACTGTTATGCAAACTAGGATAGAGGACACTGGTTGGATTAGGGTTCACATCTGTAAACTAAACACAATGAAGGGGCAGGGGGCAAGGAGAAAGAGCTGCATCTTCAAGCTGCTCTCATTTGGTAACATTACTTCTCTACTTCTCTACTCTTGAAGATTTAGGATCTAAATTACAGCTATTATGACCATCTGGTGCAAATACAGAGTTTGGCAGCTTGACAGATTGCCAATTTATATGTGGTTGTGAAAGTAAATAATTAAATTTCATAGACAAGTTTGGAAAGAAACACCCTTTAGAACACCTTTAGAATTTACTGTACTTAGAGAAGATATTTCTTCTTCTTCTTCTTCTTCTTCTTCTTCTTCTTCTTCTTCTTCTTCTTCTTCTTCTTCTTCTTCTTCTTCTTCTTCTTCTTCATCATCATCATCATCATCATCATCACCACCACCACCACCACCACCACTACCACCACCACCATGCTGGAAGGGACTCTGGGGATCATCAAGTTAGGAGTCCTGTGATGGGGGTTCCTGCATGACAGGGGGTTGGACTAGATGGCCCTTGAGGTATCTTCCAACTCTAGGATTCTATGATAATCCCAGCAGGGACGCACAGTCGGAAATTGCATAAACTCCCAGCCTTTGGCTCCACAGCTAGAGACCTAAACCACTGAGCTATCCAGCAGTTCCTTTGTTGCTTTGTCTTTGAAAATATTGTGTGGGAAATAAGTGCTAATGAAGAAGGGGTATGTCTCTGTTCTCTTAATGACAGTAAAGTTTGGGGAAGCTCTTCTTACCCCTCATCTGCTATAGCATCCTGATTTGGGAAGTATTTTATTAAATTATCCATTACCTCAGACACAAACATCTGACAAAAAACCTATATTTATGCATTTTGAAATATGGATATCTCACCTCTCAGATCATTCAAGGTGCCACACATGCATACTTGTAAACCATAAAGATTATTAAAGACAAATAGGATACCAGTCAAGTTTCAGCAAACAACATCCTTGCTAATTCCGATATTAGCTCATTTGCTTTTGGCACTACATACTCTGTTGTTGATTTCAGATAAGTACTGTATGTCTCTGTTTCTAGTCCATGGTGGATAGGACAATTAACAAAATGATAATTTTGTTTTAGAGATTGTACATGGGTGGTGTGTTGGATTATATAATTTAGCTGCAATTATCAGCACTGTTCATTAAAAAT
The DNA here is from genome assembly GCA_029282475.1 of Phrynocephalus forsythii. Classification (NCBI taxonomy): domain Eukaryota; kingdom Metazoa; phylum Chordata; class Lepidosauria; order Squamata; family Agamidae; genus Phrynocephalus; species Phrynocephalus forsythii. Next base: position 87,528,141 of record JAPFRF010000005.1, on the reverse strand, counting down.
AAGCCTGGGCTCGGAAGGTGAAAAAATCCAGAAAATATTTAAGTCCTCTCCTTCCACCCACAACCCCATCCCACCCCACCCCACCCCACCCCACACCCCATTCCTATCCAGAAACTTGGATAGATAGGGTGGAAGCTGTTAAAGTTTATAACATAATTATGACAGATATGTTCAGGGGAAGAATAAACTACTAGCAGAGATTAGCAGAGTTTTGGAAGAATAAGTGCATTTAGTGATTATGGAGCTAGGAGACAAATGAACAAATCAACAGAGCTTAGTACAAAACTTATATTACATATGTACACATGACAAAGAGTTATATCCAATAACAATATACAAAGCACAGCATATAGAGAAGATATAACAGAGTGTTGGGAAAACTGCCTCTCACCTTAAGCAGTCCCAATTTTACATTATAATAAATAATACACAAAGCAATATGGTGTGTAAGCCAATCACACACTACATGGGATGAGGTGATTAAGCTATACCACCTGTGCCAGTACTGATTACTCCTTACAACTGTGTCCTAGACCTAATATACATTCTTGTCTAGCTCATGACATGACACAATTTTTAGAATCCATTTTGTAATCTGTTAAATATATATTACAGAGATTTTGTCAAAACTACATTCCTTGACAGAAACATGCATCATATTAAGAAGGACAGTAATCACTGAGGGTATGAAGCCATTTTATAAAGAATAGCATACAGATGTAATATACTATAACTTAGGAGAGAGCTGTACTTTACCACCCTGTTTAAGTGGATGCTAGTCCAGTGATTGCTAGTCAAGGAGACCTGGGTTCAACTCCCTGCTTACCTATGGGAACTCATTGGGGAGTGGCAACAGTAAGACCATTCTTTAAACACAGTGTCTCACATATCTTGAAAATCTCATTAGAGTTGTCATAACTCAGATGTGACTTGATGGTACCGCAAGAAAGGAATACACATACACCAAGAATGAGGAAAGTGTAAAACCATGGAGTGTACTTCCTTTCAGCGAGAATAAACAGCAGTAAGGCATGGCATATGCAGTCCAGTTATAACTGAGACAGTTACTTCACATCCATTCTCGTCCCGGGAGGAAGTTCGTTGTGTGTTGATGTCAGTCGCAGTCAAGTGGTTTTTTTTCTGGTTCTGTCCCTGTTCCCGTGTACACACAGGCGTGATGGATGATACCGGTATGACTGTTACCGCACGACCTCGTCTCGTGATGAGATGTGAAATTCCATGCCTTTGTTCTCCTTTTTTTCCAGCCCCGACCTTCTGTTTTTCGATGTTTCGATTCTCCGAAGCCTTGCCTTCAATGCGTTACCGAGCTAAGTTTGAGGCATTTGTCTTTTAATCTCTCTGCACTGCTTTGCTGACTCCATAGGGAATGTACTGGCGAATGGCACTACACACTCCTGCCACTAGATGGAGAATGGCACGTTGTGTGATGAGCCTTACCTCACGGCCACTCATCTCAGAATGAGAAGCGTGAAGAGCAGATTCCCGAGGCCAAGGAGGGGAATCTCTCATTCCGCTTAAATCGCAGTTCAGGGGGCATGGTTGGGACGAACTCCCCTCATCCTGCAATGGACGTGCAGTTAGACTACTTCATACCGGTCCCAAGCGAGACCGCGAACAACAATAAGATGGACGTGAAGTATCAGCCTGAAGGGCCACATGTTGCCCAGTCTAGATAGAGACATTTGCATTTTAAAACAGCTGCTCTACTCAGGATTATTTCTGCAAGACACTCAAAATGGTTGCTGTAGTGTCATTAAAGATGTTGAAAGAAACAGCTTTTGAGCCATAAATATTCTGAAATACCGACTTACATATTCTGTGTAATGATGCCCATTTTGCTTTCATGCTGTAAGCCCAAAGACTTTATTCTACACCACAGACTATGGTCCTGCCGAGCCATTGAATCCTTGTAACAAAATGAATTTTAGTACAGTATAATGAAATGTGTTAGTAAGTCAAACAACCAATAGTTTGTCACTGGAATACCTGTTAACAGAATGAAGATGGAAGTACTGTAGACTATGGATCCTGAGGCTAGCCTTTGTGTGTAAATGTGCTGTTTTACAGACCTGTACCACATGTTGAATGCTGCACAGGATATCTTATGGAAAACATAGTATATAATAGGAGTGTGTGTGTTGTGTCATTACAGTCATGACCGACTCTCTGAGAGGGAGGCAAAACATATCAGAATTTGTAGTCTATTTTCCTAGAGTTATTTGATGATTGACCTAAATTAATGAGAGGCTAAGAAATCTACATCAGTATCTCCTTTTTTTTTTGTTCATTTGCCCCTTCCAGCTTTCTCCACCCCCATTTTTACCTGTTGCATAGTTGTCTTACTCAGTATGGTGCCTGTAAGTCTCTATACCTTCATAATATAGAAAGAGTTATAATTATAATTGTCACTATAGATACCAGCCTTTCAAGAAGGCTGGGGAAAGACTAGAGACCAGTGAATGGAAAAATGGAGAGGAACATGGGCCTACTTTTGTTGTATCTTAAAAAGCCAATAAAATTTATATTAAAAAAACTAATTAATAAAAAGCCTCTAGACATCAGTGGTTGTGACAGTTATAGACGCCATGACTGACTGCAAAAGGAAACAGATGTTGTATTTCCTTTCTTTGTATCACTAGCTTGACAAAGTTCAGCTGTTGGGGTCTATACACCAGTTGTTTATCACTTCATCACTACATGTAACAAAAACAAAAGTATTGTGGCACCGATTTATCTCAGAATGATTTGTGAATGACTCCATGCATTGGGAGGAAGTGGATTTTTATCCATAGTCACTTATAAAGAAATGCATCTGTTCATTTTAAATTCACCTTTTTTATTTTTATTTTTGTTATAGAGTCTAAAACAGACTTACATGGCCACCTCTTTGAAAATTTCATCAGAACAGAACACCTGACAACCTTGGCAGGTGACAGTTCTGAAAAATCTCACGCTGATTGACACCTCAGAGAAAGTATGACTTGAGGCTTATTCTTTGTGCAGTATGCCGTTGCAGTAGCTATGTTTGAAGAGAAGCTAACAAATATTAGTTCAGATCTTTATCAGACAGGTTAATCTGGCTGATGGCAGAGGTTTTGCTGGCTTTTCCTTTTTGTTAACTGCTTTCAAGTGTACTGTACATCCAATTAATTCAAAATATTATTGTGATATCTAGGCTAGACCTAAAAAATTGGGATAACAAATCAGTTCAGAACTGTGTCAGTTACACCTGTATTCATTTGTAGAATCTGTTAATTTTGATTTCTACCATAATTTATGGTTTTTAAAAGAAAATTAAAATTATTATTCTATAAGAGAAACTTCCCAACTGACCTATGCATATTTCTTGACATGCTGCCAAGTCAACCTTGTGTTATGGCAACTCTGTGGAGGTGTAGAATTTATCTTCCCAAACCCATGAACAAGTGAATAATTTTAAAGCATATTTTCCACACAATAACAATTTCTAGAGTTATTTAGACTGGTGATCTCGAGAATACATTACAGCAATACTCTCTACATGGGGTTGCCCTTGACTCTTATCCGGTGACTTCAGCAGGTGCAAAATGTGGTGGTCAGAGTGGTGGCAGGTGTGCGTCGATATGACCATATCACCCCGGTGCTGGCCCGCTTGCATTGGCTACCCGTTGAGTCCCGAATAATATTCAAGGTCCTGGTTTTAGTTTATAAAACCCTCCATGGCCTGGGACCTGAATACCTGACAGAGTGAATCTCTCAGTGATCATCTTCGGCCCGACCAACTAGAATGTCATGGGTGCACTCACTTCGGGTGGCCACGCCCAGGGAGGCTTGGAAAGTGGCTACCCATAACCGAGCCTTCTCTGTGGCTGGTCCTATGCTATGGAATCACCTTCCGAGTGAGTTGCGCCTTGCACAGTCCCTGCTAGCCTTCAAAAAGGCTTTAAAGACCTTGCTTTTTCGTGAGGCGTTTGGTGACTGTTAATTTTTTTTCTCATCCCGTCCTGCCATCTCGCTACCACTATCTTGCTTCTGATTATTCTGACAGTGATTGTATTTTTTCTTTTTTATTGCTTTTTATTATTTTGCTGTTGTTGTATTTATTCATCAACCGTTGTGTTCTTATTTTGTTATAAACCACCCGGAGTTCCTTCAGAAGACGGGCAGTATATAAGCACCAAAAATAAATAAATACTAAATAAATTCTGGGTACCTTGTCCCTTAAAGAAACAGTTTGTAAGCACATAACCTAAAGTAGGGCCATATTTACACTTGATCTAACTAGCCAATAATATTTTATATACATTTAAAAAACTTACATCAGAACATTTTAAGAAATGTGTTTGTTTGTTTCCTATGCTGTCTATCTGGCAGTAAAGTCCACTCTGGGCATTTTACAGCAATAAACAAAAACAATTAACCCATAAAGCACAAGTAAATAATAAAATACAATTCAAATTAAACAATGCATTCTAAATCAAGGACATAAAGATAAAATGTCTGAAAACTTAAAGACACCTGCTTTTTGATCTGCATATCAGCCTAGAGAGTGAAAATCAGGTTACAGCATTCCTCAAAAGTTTTGATGAGGTTGGAGCCAACACTTCAACCTCTGAAATTTAATGCAAATGTCTGCTTTTATTAAAAGGAAATATATTGTACTCTCCTCCTCTCTTTGCTTGCATTCATAAGAACAATATTATGTGCATGTCCTTTTATATTGAACTGAAGAGGGCAGAAATAACCCATTGTGTACAAACTGAGGGTAGTGCAGCAGTTGGTGGTGGTGGTGGTGGTGGTGGTGGTGGTGGTGGGAGTCTAATGATTTATTGTCTGGGTTGTGGCACTTCCCACTGGGCATGCCAAAGTTGGGTTTTTCTTTTATCCTCTTCTCCTTTGCTTTTTTTCCTACACTGACTGATTGATGTCTTTCAGTCTCCAGCAGGGTTATAGCCTGCTAGGAGGAGAATGTGAGGTGAGTTGCGAGGTCTGCTACCATTGCTGTCCAGTGCCCAGAGAGAAGCTGGTCCCTTTGAAGGCATGAAGCAGGGTTGTTGCTACAGATGGCAAGAGAAAAAGTGATTCCAGATGAGAAAAGGGACACCACAGAGCAACGATAAACCATTTGATAAGCTGCGAACTTTCCTAATAATTGAACAACTGGAATTAGGGAGGGTGTGCTAAGTGAGGGTTAGCAGTGCATGTGGCAGTAATAAACACCATTCCCTGTTTTTATTGACATATATTGTATTACTGCTACTTTGGGGCTTATAAATTTTTGGTGGGACATGTTACATCTTGAACACATGGCAGTTCTCCTGAAGCTTTATGACTGTCAATGCCACACACAGTTTGTTAATGGCATGGTAAGAGAAGCAGTAAGAAGGGATTTGTATCGTCTTAATATGTGGAAGGCTGGGCAAGACAACTTGAAATATTCCTCTTCAATGAGGAGTTTCTTGACAATTCTTACCATTGCCTTCTGAGCAGGAGGAGGAGATGACCATGGTTTTGGAGTTGTCTTTAGACATGTATCTTCTTTGGGTTCACTTTCAGTTTTCTTCTTGTATATTACTGCTGTTGGTTTCATCTTCTTCCAGTGTTTACAGGCAGAAGAAATGAGCATTCCCAAGATTCACTTACACAGCTAATGGTTTTAGCCCACAACACCTCAGTTTTTGTAACCTTACACTTTTGGAGGAGGGAACACTTGTTGCAGTGCAGGCAGAGTGCCTGGAAGAAAGAGGAAAAGTTGTCTATACCAAAAGTACACTAGAGGCAAAACATGTCACTGTTGTTGTCAAGATCCTGGCAGTCATCTTGGAAGAGGATGCTTTTGTTCCTATGAAGAACAATTTCCAAACAAGGGGCAATTAGAAGAAAATATGAACTCCGCCAAGATTTATTTATTTATTTATTTATTTATTCTTGTATTTATATCCCGCTTATCTACTACAAGTAGTACTCTAAGCGGCTAACAGCAGTGAATGTAAAATCGACAACAATAAATGCATCAAGTAAAGCAAAACAACGTAAAACAATAAAACATAATATACAGGTAAAATCCTCCTACATCCCAGCATGCGGAGGGACAAATCCTAAGAGGTTAAAATTAGACACGCCGAATAGGCTGACTAATTTAAAACAGTAGCGATGGCGGGGGGGGGGGGGGAATAAAAAAAAAAAGAAAAGGAAAGAAAAAGCCTAACTGAGATCGCCAAAGGCCTCTCGGAACAAAAGAGTTTTTAAAGCTTTCCGAAAGGCCTGCAGGGACTCTGCAGAGCGCACTTCGCTGGGGATGGCGTTCCATAAGGAGGGGGCTGCCACTGAGAAGGCCCGGTTCCGAGTGAACATCTTCCGGGCCTCTCGTGGAGTGGCAACCCGCAGCGAGTGCGCTCGCACCTGCCGAACTCTCCTCCCTTTCGGTGGTTGACGAATGGCCCACATTGCAGTGACCAAAGGACAACAATAAAACTGTTCAAATTCTCATTCATGGATAAAATAAACTGGACCTTACTGTATCCTCTTGATTTCATATGATTTTTGCATGGGATCTTTCCCAATAATAATCAAATAATATTCTGCACTGATATATGTGGTGGCCCATCTCTTCTCAGATAGACCACAATATCTTACTGGTACATCATCCATTCCTAGGTCCAATTTCTCTGCACACATGTTGCAATTTCCAGCCTGCTGCCCCAGTTCTTGAGCTACCCACAAAATTGGGTGCCTCTAAGACCCAGGGGGCAGACCCATATAATATAATAAATATAATAAATCATTTTATTTTGTTTTGTTATTATATTTTTAAAAGAATAACAAAATAAAACAGTAAAGAAAAGAAATGAAGTGTCCATCTGTAATCTGGGGAGAACAAAGAGGGGGACTGAGGAGTACATTGACCATCAAAAAGAAAAAGAAAAAGAAAAAGAGGAGAAATAGAAATATTTCATGGTACAGAGATGGACTAGGGACATAAATCTTGGCCTGTTTCATTGCCATAGGTGAGACTGAAACATTTGAAAATTATAATTCCATATAAACCTATAAATCCATGTTTGTGTTTTTTGCATATAGGTTTCTCACCAGAAAGCAGTTTTGGGGCTTAGGGGATAAGATCTCTGTGTATTTGTTGGGAAGAAGGGGAGGAAGTGTATGTGTAATGCTTGGAAAAGTTTTCTTTCACTGTGGCTTCTCAGATTCCAGGGGATTGTAGGTGATGTAGTCCCAAATTTTTCCATTCTCTGTGTATCTGGATATATGAGTGAAAGCAGCTTAGCCCTCCTTCACAAGAGGCTTCAAAAATACTCATTTTTCGAGCTAGGCAGCTTTGATGTAAATAGTACATAGTGGGACTGGGAGATTTGGAGAAGATTTCTGTTTTGCCAGATTCTCCAGGACATTTTAGGACTCCAGCCAGTACAGAATCTTGAGATTAAAAAAACATGTTGTCAGTGCTGACAAGTCTAGGAGATGGGGATTTGGATGCAGCTGTATTTCTCTGCATGGAAATACAGCCCCTGGGATCACGTTTTATGTTGTGGTTTATGAGGCAATGCTTGATTGTTCTCACTGACATGCACCATGTGACTGTTTTATTATTCCACAGTGAGCTCTGTGTCCATGTATGCACATTGTATGTAAGTAAAGTTTTATCTGTCTTGAAGAGGAATCACAGCTAAACATGAAGCATGTGAGGAGTCTGGCAAGTCAGGCAGTGTCTTCTTGGACAGCATGATGTTAAGAGACACAGTATTCTTTCCTGCCATTAAGATATTACATTGTATCTGTCCTGGCTTTTAAGCAGTTTGATAGCTAAAGAATTGGGGTGGGGGGGGTTAGAAAAACACAATAACTCTCCATCATTCTCACCTCACAAAGGAACAGCCCCTTATGCATCTTTTATTTAAAAATGGATTAAATATCATCTAATTTTTTAAAAAAATGCAAGTATTAAGTAAGGTAGTTGAATTGCTATCCTGGACTTCAATTATCTGTTAAACTGGAGATCAGTAACTATTACTACTTCATTGCTCTGAAAAGCTACATCTATAGTAGAAAACTTCAAGATAAATGAGCAAGAGCAAAGAGATGATCCGCCAAGATTATGAGCTTAATTTGCTGTTTCCTTTTAGCCCCTTTGCAGGTGCACAGAATATATCCATCAGTTTGTTCTGCTTTAGACTGCTTTGAGGGTGATATTGCAAGTGACCTTTCTTTTGTCTAATACCACCTGGAGGCAAAACCAGCTGTTTGGCTAAGCTTCCTTGTCCAGTGGACTTTGGGGAGAACTTTCTGTGTTGTTTCCCAGCATCACACTTTATTGGCCAGAAACCTTGCAGTACTAGTCTACCGCATCACCATCTCCCATCCATGTTAGCTGGCTGTTCTTTCTGTAGCATCAGACACAAAGATTTCTAAAACTATTTGGGGCTCTGTAGCAGGGAAGATTTCAATGGAACCATTGAGCAATAACGAGGATACTACAGGAAGTATCCATGAGGTCATTATGTCCTTAAAGGCTTCCAGGTTTTGTTGTTGTTGTTTTTGCTGTGGTCCAGTTTTACTCTCATCTTCTGTTGCTTATTTCAGTATGTTTGGCTGTTGTATAAAGATTTTCTGAAGCTTAATAAGCAGCAGTAAATCAATATTATCCCCCCCCCCCGCACGATCTCTCATGTAGTTGAACCTCATCACAGGCAGATAACCATGATTTTTTCTGTCATGGCTCCCTTGAAATGTCCTAGTACAAAAAGGCACTGCGTCTGCCTTCCCTGCTTCTTCTCTTCCTTCAGAGATGGATGTCTGGGGTCAAGGGCATGGCTCACCCTGTGGTCTGTGCCTGGACATGGGCAGAACATGAAGCATGATTCTGGCCAGCACACTGGGAGACTAGCTGGCTAAGAAGAGGGAGATGGAGGCAGAAGTGAAGGAGGAGAGGATTCTGAGGTGCTGCTGACTGGGTTTGGTGGCGTTCCAGGGTGGTGCGGCACACAGTTTTGGGATCTCTGCTTTATGAAAAATAGAAAAAACAGTGCCATGAAAGATCACTGGAAGGGGAATATATTAATTATTTTCCTATCAAAATGTAAGTTTGTAAGGGATTGCTAACCTGCATGCTTTGCAACTTTGAGGTTTTGACATAACCATGTATGTTATATTGTTTTGCACAATTAACTGGATGCCAAACTGCTTTAGAGCTTGGGAAAGTCAGAGCAGAGGTGGACTAAAAGTAAACTTATTTGTAGAAATTGCCACAGACAATCTTTGACTTGCCAATTGATTGAATGTCAAAATTGCCATAGAGTTTGTTCTTCTTGTTGGAGGGTAGCCCGGCCTTCTCTAAACTAGTGCTGTCCAGAGATGTGCTCCAGATAATGCTTGTAGGGCAGTGATATGGGAGTGGGAGTGGAAGTCCAATATAGCTGCAGGGCACCAGTTGAGGTGAGGTTAATATAGTGTTTACCAACACTAGATTGACTGAAAGTGCAATCATTTATATTCATACCAAGAAAGGACAATTAGTACAGTATAAGCATTTTGTTACCATCAATACTGACTAACCAGATGATTCTGGAAGTACTCAATTGGCTTACACACAGCAACATCTCTCCCTTGCTGTTTCAGTATCTCTGTAGAGGATGCCTAGCACAATTAATAACTGTCAATCACTCTGTCTATCGGAATGGTCCCCAACTTTGGGGCCCCATAGCACCATGGTTAGTGTTATGTAAAGCTTTAGCTTTTGACTACCATTTTTCAGCCTCTCCCTTACTGGTAGTGAATTGCAGAGGTAGCTCTGGATACTAAGTATCCCATCCATCCTGAAAGATTCTAGTATTCTTTCAATGAGCATGGCCTGGAGATAACTGCTATGATTATCTATACTGGCCCAGAACCAGCTGGTATACTCCATATAACACAGACTGATCAAACGTAGGGTAATAGGAACATCTTTTGCACTCACGTGTTTGGCCTTGCTCACTGTCCAGAATGGGATGCTTTAATTGGGTGATGTGACAGCAAGTTCCTCTCTGGTTACCCTGCAATTGAGGTTGCTGTGCTTTTGCAGATGGATGTATAATATAATGTGCGCTTTTTATTAGTTTGAGTTCCTCCACTTGCAGAGCTCAGTCTGAAAGACAGAATTCTCACAGGAGCACTCGAATGGCTACAACTTGCTCTGAAGGAAAATTTATGCATTTGTACGTACATTTGTGAAATGATGCAATATATAATGTACATTTGCTGGCAGCCACCGGAATTGTTTAGCAGAACAGGACTTTGTGAAACATTTGCTTATAAGGCTGGGAATGTGTTTGTTTGCAGGCCTCTCAGAGAATGCAATGCATGTGTGCAACTGTATTTGATAGCGGTAGGAATGCTAGAGACAAAGTTGCATGTGTAGTATACAGTATGATATATGTATAAAGCATTGGGTCAATGTTCTATATTATGTGTTATTATTTTCTATATAATATTATTTTATATTCTATATAAAGATTTTTAACAATAAAGAATCAGGGAGCGTGTGCACATCAATCTGAGGGGTGTGCTTTGAGTACTATATTTGAAAGGGAAGAGCATTTTATGGACACTTTAGTGCACATCTTTGTGAGTTTATGGGGCATTTTGTTTGTTTTGTTTTTGGTTAGAATACGGTACAGTTTGTTTTCTTGGCATCCAAAGTTCTCTTGTGTATTTTTTGTTTTTGTTCTTTCATTGATGCTGACAAGGTTGCTTGTCTGGCAGGTGTGCTGTATACCTGTACACAGGCTAATTTTGCTGGGAGAAATAAGAGAATGAATGGCAGGTTCACTGTGGTTAACACTTATATCTGGAGAGGAAGGAGAAACTTGCTGGGTACTAGTTGTCTTTTTCACTCGGCTTGGATCAACATGAAATATTTTAAGCAGCTTGTATGAAAACTCCAATGGGTGCAAGTTAAGACTGCTGGATCTTTGTCTGAAGACTTTTTCTGGCTGTCTAAAGAGTGAATGCAGTCTCTGTACCATATTTGTCCACTGGTCCCATCTGGACTGCAGGAAGCTGTTTTTCCCTCTCACAGTATGCACAGAAATGGGTGTTCAAGAGAATCAGTGGAACTGCAACAGTCCTCTCCCCTCTCCTTGGAACATGTACACATAACACTATAAAGATTTGTGCATTTTCTCCACTGTATGGAGCATGCTCCAGGTTTTTGTATTTGAGACCTCCCTGCCAAATGTTTTAAGAAGTGTGTGCTTTCTTTCCACATTTACATGCTGGGATTGTACTAATCCAAGCTGTTCCGTGAAATGCAGTAGGACACGGTGTAATGTACAGCAATAAGAACTGCATATACACAAACAAATTCTCTAATCCATGATTCAGAAAAGTGGCTTTGTAAGAAGGCTTATTCCAATGGAAACAGAAAATGTGTGTGTTGCACACATGGTATTCTGTTTCAGCACTGTGCAAAAGGTGGAAGTGATTTGTAGAGTCTGACCTGGGCCTACTGATTGGCTTTGACATACAAAGTTTTAGCATATCAGGAAATGCCCCACCAAAGCTTGACGAGCTTTGAGGTTCATATGGAAAATACCAGCCTAGGGACTCTGCTGGGAGCCATTCATCTCATGCAGCTGAGGACAGAGTCAGGAACTGGCCCCCAGCTATACACCTACGCTTTAGGCTGTGCCCCAGCTTAAAAAACCCTGTCTCTAAAGAAGGAGTAAAAATCAAGGATGGAAAAGTGCTGGGTTTTAGTTTTCAAGAAAAGGTTAGTACTTTCATAAGCAGTATGGTCATCAGCCATGCAGATTTTTGACCATTTTATTTTAAAATTCTCTGTCTCTTTGGTTACCTCTTTTCCTCTTTTAAGTAAACAGTCTGAAGGATGAGCTCGACCTTGCTGTGGTTGATTAATAGTGTACCAGTTGTGGCCTCTGTCATTTCTGTATGCAGTATGCATTTCTGACCAACATTTTGGTGTGTGGACAGCATATGCAAGGGGACCTCAGAATCAGAGCACATGGTTGTGATTTGGTACTGATGTCATTTGTACAATTGAGTAAGAACCATTTGAAAGAACCATTATGGGGTAGCTTGTGCCTCTCCTTGCTTGCTTGGGTTTCATGCCAGGAAACTAGACACTACTATTACTAGACTCCTTAGTAAAGCAATTGAATCATTTGTGTGTGTACAGAACTTTTGCTGAGTGTCTTAGATATTGCATGTTGTGACCACAGATGAGTGCCAGCTGTTCAGCATACAAGAATGGGAATTTCAGGTCTCAAAATTCAGCAGTTTTGGTGACAGTGTAGTTTGTAAGGGGCATAGCATGACATTTCCTAGTTTGACTCCTTGACTTTCAGTACCCTGCTGAAAATTATGGAAGAACTAGTGGTACATGCAATTAATGCATATAGTCAGACAGACAAGTACATATGCTGTGGCCTCCAGACTGTGTTTGTTTATTTTATTTTTGAGTATTTTTACCCCACATTTCTCTTTGGAAAAGGATGCAAGGCGGCTTACAGTAGCAAGGAACAGTATACAGCCCAGTACATTTAAGGCATATTCAAGTTTAAGAACAGGGAATTGAGGGGCATCTTACAGCATTAAGTGGCAACATTAAAGATAAAAGAGAATGCAAGTAGTTAAAGAATTGAATACACATTCCATTATGAGGGATGGAGCTAACATTGAAACACAGATGTATTTATGAAGCCAGTCAATGTAAACATGTAAGGTAGACCATCTGAAGTTATGAGGGATGGAAACTAAATACTGAAAACATACTGTCAATGCAATTATACCAGAAGTATAAACACAAAGTCTGTGTAGTCATGTATGGTAGATTCATATCAACGTCACATATTATGTAGTCCATCATTCAGGGAAAGCTTGCCTGAAGAGAAAGGCCTTTGTTTCTGGAAAAGAAAGCAGAGATGGGACAGTCCTGGCCTTTAGTGGGAAGGAGTTCCAGAGTCTGGAACAGAGAAGGCCCTTTTCATGTGTTCAAATGAGATGTATCTGTGAGGGTGGAGGGATGGAGAGAAAGGCATCTCTTGATGACCTTAGCACCCAAGCTGGTTCATACTGTGAGATTCAATCCTTGGGGTAACTTGGACCTAGGTCGTATAGTGCTTTGTAGGTTAAAATCAGCACTTTGAAATATGCCTGATAGGTGATCGGCAGTCAGTGGAGCTGTTTTAATAGGGGTATAATGTGCTCTCTGTAACCCACCCCAGTTAGCAATCTGGGTGCTGTATTTCAGACCAGTTGAAGTTTCCTGAGACTTTTCATCGGTGGTCTCACATAGAGTGCATTACAGTAGTCTAGCCTGGAAGTCACTAGAGCATCTGTCACTGTGGCCAGAGCAGGGTTCTCAAAAAAACAGGTGCAACTAGCATGCTAGTTTTAATTGTACAAATACGCCTCTGGCCACAGCTGTGACCTGGGCATCCAAGCTCAAGGATGCACCCAGGAGCACCTCCCAAGCTGCACACCTCTTTTTTCAATTGGAGGGTGATCCCATCCAGTACCAGTTGCATCCCTATCCCTTGTTCTCCCTTTTGACTGAACAGAAGCATATCTTGTCTGGGTTTAGTTTCAATTTGTTGATTCTCATTGAGTTCATTACTGTAGCTAAACAATCATGTAAAGTCGAATTAGCTGATTACTTTGCTGTTCCAATCCCGACTCATACAAATGCTGCTTTTCCTGACAGAGCAGAATAATTGTGAACCTAGGAAATGTAGATGCCATGCAGTCTATGCAACTACATAATTGGTTTTCCTTGCCAGAACAGACACACACGTTTAGCTTCTGTAAGTGTAAGTAAACAAGAGGATTTTGGCCAAAACCATATCACTCCACCAGACCTACCTGACAAAATGGTGGATTGCATTTTTTTAAAAAAGTGGCATCGTGTTTGCAGTGCTGAGTGCCTAAGGATGATAAAACTGAAAGCTCTTTTCATTGAGACTAGGATAGTATGTCTAGAAGTCATCAACTAAACCTAGAAGGCTAGGGAGTCTCTACTATTCTTGTCAGTTTTGCCAGAGCTGCCAGAACATGCATATTCCATGTGGATGTAAGAAACCTCCTTCCCATCAAATGCTACATGATTGTTTAACAGGAGATGCCAGGGATAAAATCTGAGACCTTCTGCATGGACTTGTTTCTGGTTCAGGATCAAGAACTGTGGCAGTGTATGCTAGATCAGCTGTTTCAGCCAATAGGCATATTTAATCAATCAAATGCTTACAAACCCTTAATTATTATTTTTGGTCAGGCAGAGTTCCAGTAAGAATTTGTTGGCCCCACTGGGGGAAATGAGGCTTTCCCCCAGCAGATGGGGGAAGAAAGAGGGAATGTTGTCATTAGAGAATCTCAGAATGCCTTCTTATGGGACTTAGAGGAAATAATATGGTGATTCTGCCAAGAGAGAGTCAACATTGCCTTTCAGCTATATGGTTGCCAACCCATTAATGCCATTCCACCCCACAAATGGAAATATTGGCTCATGGGGTTAATTAAAAAAACAATTAGGCAGAAATTAAATTATGAGGAAAGGAGCCCAGATAAATTGCAGATGCATAGAGAGAGCAACACACTGTGCTCTCCATTGTTGTTTTTAATCTGTTAAAAAATCATTGTGAATTTCCACTTTGTCTCCTACGTTACTACTAGGAATTTAGGAAACATAAATTGAGGACATTCAGGAGAAGTGACTGGAGTCAGGGTGGTAGAAATTGTAGCTTATTTATTTATTTATTTATTTATTTATTTATTTATTTATTTATTTATTTATTTATTTAAACTTATATACTGCCCCATGGTGTGCCACATTCTCAGGTAGTTTGCAGCAAAGCATATAAATAAATAATAACTGCAAAGAATTATACAAATACAGTTCATCAATCAATCAATCAATTAATCATTCTAAACTATATATATAGTTTAGAATGAGAGGTAAGATGGCTAATAAAGGGCAGCTTTAAACACTTACAAAGTTCTTTAAAGACTGCAGGAGAAAGCACCAGGCAAACCTCACCTGGAAGTTTGTTCCAAAAGTGTGGGGTACAACCTGGTTATTGATGTCTTCTCTTTTAACCTCCCTGGCCAAATGCAGTGGTGGAAAACCCACTGTCATGGCTGGCATGGGAAAACCCTTGCCAGTTCCATAAAGTACTATAAGAATGTGTTACATATAACGTTAACATATCTTCTATCAGTAATGAATTGTTTTGTTTTGGAATACTTTTATGTATTAGAGTATGGCTTTGGAAGCTAATTTCTTAGACTATCTCCTCTCTGTTGTTTTTTATTTTTGCTTTTTAAAAGTGCATTTGTGGCCTTTTACTTCTTTTAAAGTAGTTGTACGAAATTACAATTTTGTTTTTTAAATTCAAAATCCATATCACCAATATAAAACAAGTGTATATGACCTGCAGTCTGCTTCTTTGAACCACTTTAGTATAGGTAGAAATAAAAGCAGCTCTGTTAGGATGACAGACACCATCTATTAGCTGCCTGTATCTGATACTGTCTGTTTCAACAAATGTAATTTCTCATTATCTGTGGTTTGTCCATTCTCCTCTGCTGCTTGTTGTATATATTGCATTCAAGCCAATTTTTCTTGTTTATTGAATTACAACTGTTTTATACTAGGTTAGTCACTTTGAGGTTTGTGGAGCCTTTGTAGGAAAGATACAATTCTCAGTGGAAGGTTACACAAGATAAGCGGGAATGTTCTGTTCCTAGACTGCTAAATTTTAAAGCTATGTAACTGATCTGGCCAGATGATCAACTAAATTCATCTATTCTGTCTGAAGCAGCACAGTTGGTCTGAATTGGACCTGGATCTGATCAAATTACTAGACTAGTTCTACAATATGAGCTCTGAAAGAGAAGCCAGACGAAAAGGTTGCAAGCATATATAGGAAACACCAAGTGACTGTGATGGAGACAGAAGCTGAACTTGGTTTGTTGGCAGTTCTAACTAGCAATTTTGGACAAGAATCTCACCAGTATGGTGATGTCACTGAAATTATATATTTGGGTTTTTTCAGGCACTTCTTCGTTATTTTGGTTTTATTTATTGGTGGCTCAGTGGACAAAGGCTTCTGAAAACTGTTGACTGCAAAGTCGGCAGCTCGGCAGTTCAAATCCTGGATGCCACACAGCGGAGCAAGCTCCCGCTGTTCACCCCAGCTCCTGCCAACCTAGCAGTTCAAAAGCATGTGAATGCAAGTAGATAAAGAGGTACCACCATAAAAAGCGGGAAGGTAAAACAGTGTTTCCTTGCAGCCATGCCAGCCACGTTGTCATGGTATTGCACAACACTGGCTCTTTGGCTTGAATACAGAGCTTTTGGGAGCTCCGAGAGGGCAATTTGCGACAACAAAGTTTCAAAGGTCCTACTGTTGTTCTGTTCCCACTGTAGGTTGGAAATATTATGTATATTTTGACCTTTATGTGGCCATTCTAAACAAAAATGTCATCCTGTATCCGAACCAGTGAAATTTTAGTTCTTCCTGCCCAATATTTCCAATTTATTGTACTTTAAAAGATCAGTTGTAACAATCTGTACTTTTCATTTTTTATTACATGAACAAAGTATTCTAGCTTTCTGTATTTTGCATTTCATAATTTCTTGAATGTATTTCATATTCTTTACTACATACTTTTGTTAGCAAAGCCATTAAATAATCCAAGAATGCATAGCATGCTACAATTAAACTACATTTCAAATGCTTCTATCTTTTAATGGCTACCAGTGTAAAAGCCAGCAGTCCATGATACACAATAAAACTGAGAACACATAATAGCATATATCATGCCAAATTTTCAAAGCCAGTTGCAAGTTTTGTTGCTATCTTTATCTTTAGGAAATTGCTCCAGACCATCTCTGTTCTGATTTTATTGCATGATCATGATCCCATCAATGCCACATTCAAATTTCACTGTAATATTCACAAACATGCTCCATGCTTTGGATCTTAAAATGTGTTTTTTTACTGATTACTATAATCTTTTATTTTGTTTAACATTCACTTTTTGACTGTGTTCATTATCATTGACTCTACATTATCACTGACTCTACTGAGTAACTTGTGCAGATTTTCTGAATTATAAGCAAGTGACACTGCACCATCTCCACATTGGATATTAATTATGTCATCTCCGTTAACTATATTGTCAACACATAAATAAAATAATTTAAAAAGTAGTTAAAATATTTTTAAAATTGTCATGCTCAAATTTACATCACAATCTTCTTTGACAAGTGGTCTTCAACTTCAAATTCTACATCAACTTATTTGTTTGTTTGTTTGTTGTTTGTTTGTTTGCTAGTATGTACCAATAATGCAACTATCTCTTTAATCAAGACATTTGTTTATCAGCAACTCCATTGGCTTTATTTCCTGGAGTCTGAATGACTTTCTCATAGTCAGTAAAGCAGGTATAGTTATTTATGTTCACATAATTACATGATGTCCCAAATACATCTTGTACTCCTCTGGTTCTTATCGTTCTTCTAAATCCAAATTGTATGTTGTATACACCTTCTCAGTAATTAAACAAATTAAATCTGTCATTCATTATATTTAAGAAAATCTTACATTTATACTCTGTGGTTACTACAAGTGCTGCCATTTTTTTTTTTGGGGGGGGGGGGGGATCATGTAGAAAAGTTTGTACTCAGGTGGATTTCATGAACAATTCCTGTTCTGTAGATCTGATCCACCAGATTCATCTGTAATGTTTTGTTTCAACCCAGTTATTTTATTCCTTACATTATGCAGCAGACCTAGTCCTTAAGGATCAGAATGCCTCAAAGAGGTAACTCCATAGCACTCCTCTCCTACCTCATCCTGTGATATGGTTCCCTCAGGCAGAATAGTGCTTCTCTAGTTGTCATAACATGATGGGCTGACATGTGGTGTGTGAAACCCCTCTTGTGAAGTGAGATGCATCCCTAGGTGGTGGAGTATATGTAGTTTCTAAATCAGAAACCCCAACTCAGGGGCTTCCGATTCATCAGGCTCAGAATAGTCATGATACTTGGGCCTGGAGCCAGTGTGTCCTCCTGATTCTTCATAGTCTGATTTTAGAGTCTGAGAACACCTTAAGAGTTGGAAGATTCCTTAAGAAAGGAGTTGTGTATGGCAGTGTTTTTCAACCTTTTTTGGGCAAAGGCACACTTGTTTCATGAAAAAAATCACGAGGCACACCACCATTAGAAAATGTTAAAAAAATTAACTCTTTGCCTATATTGACTATATATAAAGTAATTCTCTTGAACAGGAATCAAATAAACACAAAGAAAGTATTTTATAATTACTTTATTATGAAATAGTAAACAGAAATATGAAAAATTATAAAATACAATACAAAAAGAACAATTAACCAGTTGTCTGCACCCAAGACAGAAGAAGTTTGCTCATGGGTTTGGCAGCAGTGCTGCTTTTGGGGCTTAGGCTATCTTGTGTGGTACTAAAGGTAACTGTGGCTTACCCTAGCACAGCATAATGATCAAAACTGTATACTTAGTGACAGTCCTTGTATGTCTTGGTTTGAGAAATGAGAATGGGAAATGGGGGACTGTATGCCTACACTGGGTGTGAGCAATGAACCACATAGTCTCACGAGCAAAAAAAAAAAAAAATCACCTTGATCCCTGTGTCTCTGATTCAACTTCAGTGGTTTTGGAATTAAAGCCATGATTCATAGCCCCATCTTGTTCTGTCCTGTAAGAGGTTCAGAGTTGTCCTGTTTGTTTCAGAAAGCAGAGCAAGAGGCTGATGAATTTAGAGAAAGCTCTAGGAGGTTTAACAGCTTCCCCAATGTGATTCTAAGGGGCGGCTGCACCCAAAAAAGAATTATATAGTAGCCAGGAAATAAATAATACCAAAAGAGAAGAATTCAGTTTGGTCTACTCCAGAGGAAAAGTAATATATCTGCTTTCTTTTAAATCAGACTTGCTAAATACATTTAGCCTACATGCTCCCACTAATGGCCTACATCAGCAATGTCTGGATATTTTTAAAAGATGTAACAGGCTGTTTTCTGTGCCAAATGCAAGAGAAATGGACTGTGTTGGTTCTTGCAGCATGCTCTTGTGTGTTTCCTTTTCTCCTCCCCTTATTTGCCTTACCACAGCAGACACATGCCAAGAACCTCTTTGACAAATTAGTCTCCTCTCTGCTCTTTCATTTCTCTTCCTCTCTGCTGGGCCAGGATTGGGATGCTCACAATCCCTTACTGCACGATACTTGGACAAAGAAACCTAGTTTGTGACATGGCTGTGCATGGATCTAAATAAGCTGCATAATGTGACAAGAGAATAGTGTCTGATAACATGTCTGTAAAGATTCTCAGTCATCCAGGTGAGTTTATCTGGAAGTAGAGTCATGGCTACTGGACTTCTTTTTGAAAAATAAAGAAGTCTTTCTTCTCAAAAAGAAGTCCAGTAGCCATGACTCAACTTCCAGAGTGGCTGATAACGCCCTGCTTCCACAAATCTGGAGGCTTTGAAAGGGTGTTTTTTTTTGGGGGGGGGGTGAGCAGGGAGGGGCTAAAGTTCAGAGTGTTCCCAAAAGCATACATAAAAATATAGGAAACATCAGATGAACCCATGCCTTATTGCTCATATATCCTATATATGATCCCAGACAAGGAAAGAGACAGGAAAGCAGGAAAAGTTCAAGAAGCTCTGGGATTTGGGTAGAAGAGCAAAAGATGGAAAGGAGGGAAAGATGGAAAGGAAACAAAGAGCAGGGAGAGACACAAAACAGCTGTAATGTGGAAGAGGCAGATGGAAGACAAAAGATGGCAGTATTCTTCCAATTCTACTGTTCTAGAAGAATGTTTTTGCACTTTGCAAGATTCTTGGCATAAAATAGAAGCAAGACCCCATATCGTTAAGATACTCCATTGGCTCCTTCCTTGCTCTACCCGCTGAGCACCATAGAATGTTTTTTTTTTTAACTTCCAGCATGTTCTTCATCCAAACCACAAGATTATGAAAGGCACAAGGGGGCTGTGCATCCACAAAGATTTATCAACTTTGATTCATTAACATGTCCTGCCCTCTTTTTTTCTATTCTAGTCTTTTTGATATTGGTTTGGAAGATGGAAAAAAATATATTTGCATCAAAGCTGCCTTCCAGACACATCAGGTTATCAAGGCTCAGATAGGAATGGTGTCTGTGTATGAACCCCCAAAGAAAACAGGTGCCTGTTCCAAGTATGCCACATTCCGCTAGCAGCTGTCGCCCTATTCGCCTGGCAGTAGCAGAGCTGTGTAAATCTGCCCTGCCTGCCTTCTGCCATATCAGCAGAAGTTAGCCTCACAACGCCAACTTTTCTAATAAAAAGAGTGGTTTCCCAAGATCCCTCTCTCCTTCTGGTTAGTCCTATCTTGTCAGCTTTTCCTTGTAAAGAGTTAGTTACAGAATTTCAACTTGCCAGGTCATCAGCTAGTGCACCCTAGTTGTACTGCCCACTGGTCTCTTGGTGGTGCATGTTGATAGCAATTATCATCTTCCCATTAATTCAATTCAACAACTATGTGTGTTCAGATAAACATGAGTAAAAAGAACGAACACCTCTCCCACCCCATATACACTTCTTTTAAAGTCTTCTTTGTACAGTAAACCAGCTAAATAGAAGCAGTTTAAAAATAGTTTCTCTGGCCTAAATCCTGTTACTGTTCACAACCAGAATATACCTGCTGAGTAAACTCCTGTTGTGTAACTACTTGGCTGCAATGTTGGGTTGAGCATGCACTAATTATGATAATATTGAGGTGGAAGTACTGTCAAGGAAGCACTGGCCTCCTGTGCAATTGTTTACACTAGTGATGTGCAACAGAAGGTGCAACTGAATTAAATGGTGCAATTAATAATAACAATCATTTTTGAACTGCAGAGCCTGGAAGGGATCTTATGTCTCGTTGAGTCAAGCCACTCTCAAGGAGATACAGTGGGGAACTGAACCAAGTTCTGTCTCTGTAGCCAGATGCTCCAGCCACTGAGCTATCCAGCAGTTCCTTGGTGCCAGTTGCAAGGCCTAACATATTTTCATATTTATTTAGTGGACTAAGGCTCCAAAAACTCTTGGCTGCAAAGTTGGCAGCTTGGTGGTTCAAATCCTGAGTGGCACACTGCAGAGCGAGCTCCCGCTGATAACCACAACTCCTGCCAACCTAGCAGTTCGAAAGCATGTGAATGCAAATAGATAAATAGGTACCACTGTAAAAAAAAAGTGGGAAGGTAAAACAGTGCCGGCCTCGTGGCCATGGACTTGCACAACACTGGCTCTTCAGCTTGAATACGGAGATGAGCACCACCCCTAGAGTCAGACACAACTAGCATGCATGTGCAGGGTGAACATTTACCTTTACCTTATATCTGCATGACAGTATTTTTCCTGTTGAATCAATTGTTGAAAGATATGCCAACACTTAAGTAATTCCCACTGATCTACTCTGGCTGGGACTACTGGAAGGATTCTGGCTCTTATGTTACATGTGCTGCATGCTGTGTAAAGCACTGAATGCCATACCACAGGGACGTGCCATATCACACGGAAAGTTTCAGTGGTGGTTTGGCCATACTGTGTGGAGAGTTTCCATGTATGGGAGGTTTTATTTATCTGATGCATGGGCCTGTGCAACATGTTCTAGCCACCATATGAGAGGTACTATTGTCAAAATCATAAATCGTGTTTATGTTATAATTTGTTATCAGTATAATAAAAACATGTAGTTATTATTTTATTTAACATTATGTAACATATTTGTAGACCCTGCAAATAATATTTGCTGAGTGGGCAATGTACTCCTATACTGACTTACAGAAACTGTTCTTCACAAATTTTACAGGTACAATGTCAAACTCATCAAAGTCCGCTATCTACTTATATGGCTACAGGCCAGCCAACCTTACAATTAGAAATAGGTTTGTAAGGTTTGCTGTCTTAGCAAGGCCAATGGAATCTTTTATAAGCTAAGATATTGAGCAGATACCAAACTCAAATAATTTGCAAACATAGCAAAGTTAGCTGACAGTTGATGAGGACTGATAACAAGAACTATAAATAACTGCCCAGGAGTGTCAGCAATAGGAGGAAGTGAGTATATGTTCCTCACCAATCCAGGTGAATCTGGATTGGAGGTGTACATTATGGTGAGAGGTCATATCCCAGAGAACCAACATTTCTTTGAAATTGCCTCCAATGGTTAGCTAGAATTATAGGCCCTCAACTAAAACCAAGTTGTTGAAACTGAAGAGAAATACACAGATGTCTGCATATAAAAGCAGATGACCTAGATTTTACTGTCCATACTTCTTCCATTCCTGTTGCTCAGAATGGGCTACTGTTAAATTGTGGCAGCCAGTACTATAATTTGTAATTGTAAATTGATAGTTTCAGAGTGTTTGATTATATTCTCCCACTACATCAGTCCTGTTGAAACCTCACCAAAGATGATACTGTAGTAGTAAGCATCAACTTATTACTTAATGCATAGTATTCTCAGTGAATAAACTGTTATATCTCAGTGTGTTGGAACATCTGGCTGCAGAGATTACCTGGTATATAATTGCCCTCCAAAGTGGGAACTGTTAAACTACTTCTGAGTACCCAGAAAACCTTGAGAAGGTTGTCATATGTCAGAATAGACTCGGCAGCACATAGTTATTATATTTGGAATTCATGTTCTGTACAGCAATACCCAGTTTGTGATGTAGTTCTCTCCATATAATGGATTCAATGTGAAGACACTGTGGCTTTAACATAGATATGCATAGGATTGTACTGTTTGCTCTTCCTGAAATCAAAAGCTTTTCAGTTCGCTGGGAGATGATTGATGAAAAAAAAAATGCTCAAAATCTTTGGACTTGTTTAACTGAAGCATTCTCTCCATCCTTGCCAAAGGACGAGGGAAAGTAAGGGATGCAAGGGCTTGGCAGATTCATGTTTGCAGAAGTCTTCCCTTATCTGTTATGATTTAAGAGTCATTCTGTAGCTGTCCCAAATCCTGGCCAGAGAACTGAAGAAAAGCAAGAAAGCATAAGCCCCAAACTAGCTGATTTACAAGGAAAGTAGTGGTCTCAGGGAGGAAGTGGGAAAGTTGGCCTTTTTCAAGCTAGCTGTTTATAGGGAAAGAGTCAAGCTGGAGACTCAAGGGAGAAGTAGTGGAGGAGCGCATAGGAAGACTAAATAATGGATTATTTTTTTAACATCAAACGATGCATTGGGATTCCTTTGAAGTGAGCTGTTGTCTGCTTTTCTGTGGTAGATCTGTTTAGTTAGCCTTCATTTGTGTTTGTTTGCATTATCTAGTCTTTCTTCTTTGGTATTAAAAGCAACACAGTGCAATTATTAAGAAGCAATATAAAATTATGAAATAGCTTGTATATAAACACAGAGTGCACACACTTCCATTGCTTGGTGTCATAAACCACACCAGAGTAGACCAAATTAATCAATGGGTGTGTCAGTTCCTCCTTCAATTGAGTCAAATGGGACTGCTCTTACTGCAAGTTGCTGTTTTAAAGAAAGTTGGAGTTTGAGTAAACCCATTTGAATCAGCAGAATGTAAGGAGTAGACTCACCCAATCTTCATTGATACAATGGACCTACTTTTAAAAAAGAATAGGATTTTGACCATAAGATACAATCTGGTACATAAAATTATGTTTGTAAAGCTGAAATAAATATATCAAATTTTAAATAAATAAATATATCAAGCTGACACCAATTCTTCCATAATACATGTTGAGAGGCACAGCGTATGCATGGACATAGGTATGACCTCTGTTTTTATCTGCACTCACAGAGAACAGTATTGGTGCAAAAAAACCTTTCTTAATTTTATCTTGATTTTGCCAATTTTAGTCTGTAGCCTACTTAGTGACTTACAAATACACTAGTTCTTCTCGTAAACTTTCTTGGGGTTCCATCAATTTTAAGTGGTGTAAACTTCTTTCTTTTCTAATACTGGCACTCTCAGCTACTCCATTAAGACTCACACATGGAGTGAAAAACATTTCCATTGATTTCAGTCTTGGAGGAATAAGATAATTGCCAAAGTGAAGTTGTGCATTTAATATAGATTTTTGGAGACTTCTATTATTAGCTGGTACCTCTCTCCATATGTCACAGGGTGCAATGCCTGTTAGATAATGCTTGAGGCATCCAGTAATGATTCTGCACATTTAAATGAGTGTTACAACTACCTGTTTTGCATGGAATGAACTGCCCATGGACTAAATAAAACAGTGGCATATTCACTTGCAGAGTAGCATAGGGTGAAAACTCTAGTTCTTAAAATTCATGGTTGTGTGCCCCAACTATTTTGCAGTAGCTTTCAAAGATTATAGTTCAATACAGAGACCTTTTGCTTTGTATTGTGACAGTGTTTCTAATAGGTAAGCAAAGAATCCAAAGTAACACCAAGGTATTTGGGGACAAAACAATGATCTCGTTTGATGGTTTTCTAGGTAACCTGAAGTTTGTAAGATGCTTGGCTTGTTTCTCAGTGAAAGGCATGTACAGTACTTTAGTTTTTGAACGGTTGAGTTTCAGTTGCTTTCTATCATAATACACCAAGTAATTTCCTGGTAAATAAGGCATCTTTACTTCTCAAGGTGCGTGCATGCACACTCCCAAGAATTATGGCAGAAACAATTTGTTTACTGGGAAAAATGGACAAAAAAGTTGCAAACTGTCTTATGCTAAGCAACAGGGCTTTGGCTACTGTTTTATAATTTACAGTATCTGGACAAAGTAATAAGCCAGGTATAACCCAATGACTCATTGACAAAGACGTAAAGGACAAGATAAACCTTGAGGAGTGAATTATTGACAAATCCAAAAGATATGGCTTTTCAGTTTTACTAACACTGCATTTAACTCTCTATGCAGTTCTCGAAATAGAGTTAATAGATAGAAGACAATTAGAGACTTCTAGGTTGCAGCTGCAATCCAGCCTTTCTACTCATTTATGAAATAGCTGAGATACAGAGATCATTCATCTTGGAAGAGGATGCACATTTGTATTCACTGACAAGTTGACAACTATGTCTATGTACAGTACAGGAGAGGCTAGTTTGTTGAAATAGCTGCTTGCATGGATCAACTGCTGCATATTTAAATGTGTCAGTGAATATTGTACAAGATAAATGATTTAGCTGGACTGGCTTACATGCTTATGCACATAGGTTGTGGCCTGTCCGTATGGTATATACCAGTGTAAGGCTGTGCCATTGTCAGAAATGTTGCCTGTGTATGCCTGGAACAGTATGATATCCACCACTAAGATTTTTTTAAAGGCAGTATATGTTACAGTTATGCATCAGTTTATTTATTCCCTGTACTTTTATTCCCTGGGTTATATACAAGTAAGGTAAAGAGAGCGATACTTATGTATCAATTTATTTATTTCCTGCACTTTTATCCCATGGGTGGTATACAAATAAGGTAAAGAGAGTGATACAAAATAATAAATTAAAGTGGAACTCGAAAAAAGCAGTACATTTTTTCCCAGTATTTCAGATTTTCTGCTGTAATTCTTGAACTTAAGTTTAAAATGGCAACTAAAAGCAGGGTGTTCAAAGCATTTTGTTTTGGTGTATGTATCTGAATCAAGTAATGTTGCCAAGCTGTGGTTAGTCTAATGTGTATGGTTTCAAAGATACTGTTCCCAGCCCTTAAAAGAAAAGCATGAATCTCTGCACTTAATTAATATCATGATATTTGTTCCTCAGAAAATGCAGGAAAAGCTCACAGATTTCATTAGATTAAATAATCTGAAGATTTCAGCATTATAACCAAATAGGCAGGACTCTTTTAAAGGATGTTAGTGTTGTACATTTGTGTTAAATTGACCAGTTTTACCACATTTGACAGTAACCCTAATTCAGCTCATGCTAAAATTGATAGGAAGCATTTGTGTGACTGGAATAGCAATGGGGTGGCCATCAATTGCCTTCCTTGTTGTTATTATGCAGTGACTGGCAGACCTATTAGATATGTACTTAAGGAATCAACCTCATTCAGTGAAGCTGCCTTTCCTTGAATTTCATTCGGTTTTTCATACCTTTTGTTTCTCGCCGGATCCAAGTGAAATATCTACCCATCTTCATCCAGGTCTGCATCCTAACCTTAAAAAAGATGAGGTATAAAACACAACAGTAGCAGATACCATTGCCACATAGTTAAGAGCAGGACACAGAAGAGAGAGAGGGAAGAGAACTTGCTGGAGCAGTAAGCAAAATCCTCTGACCTTAGATGTCTTAGTACCTACTGACAGCAGCAGTTTTCTGTCACCCATGATTTTCAGTCTTCCCTAAGCATGTTTCAGCCTGAAACTGCCTTCCTGTAGTCTTGTCTGTGCCTGAATCAGAATGACCTGGTTGTGGAAGCATGCAACCTGGCATGATTAAATTTTACTATGTTTCTCTGATTCAGCCGTTGAACCCTAAATGGGGCACTCGAGTGTTCACATGACATTTGAACTTGTATTAAGTCAGCAAATCATGGTCCCTGTCATGCACAAGGGCCTTTCCCTGACCTTGGGTGGCAGTGGTACCTATGTCTGCTCATCAGGGGCTTTGCGGGCTTATGTCTGGAGCTGCACAGTGCCTAGTGCACAAATGACCATACAGGGGAATCAGCTGAATTAATTCTTTGAGAGGTGAGTTAACCTTCTAACCTTCCTCCCTGTTCTCAGTATTTTTTTTTGTACAAGGCAATATGGACGGCAGAGTGCAGCTGGGGGAAAGTTGAGTATCTTGTACACAGAGTTAACTAAATGTAAGACTAACATTATTAAAAGTAGTAAATCTTGAAGAAATTTCAAGTAATCCAGCACTGCTGAAACAAAACCATTAGTGTCAGCTTCTCAGGCATTTTATACATTGAAACTCATTGACACTTCTTTTTTTTTTAACTGTCACAAATTTACTGAGGAATGGAAACTGGATTGTCTTGGAATCCAATCGTATTCCAGCCATCTTTTGAAGGCAAGACTGTAGAACAGTGGTGGCAAACCTTCGGCACTCCAGATGTATTGGACTACAGTTCCCAGAATTCCAAGCCTATATTGCCAATGACAAAGGACTGTGGGAGTTGTGGTCTAAAACATCTGGAGTGCTGAAGTTTCGCCATCACTGCTGTAGAACATGTGGCTGTCATGGAAGACTTCAATACTCTGATAAATGTTGGGTTTTAGCTTTCAAATGATACATTTATAATTACGCATCTGGGAATATTTTACATGAATTGGGAATAGGAGTTAATTGGGAAAGAAGAATGGGTAAAAGGATTAGTTGAGGATCACAGATACAGGGCCTAGCAAATCAAGGTCATAATCCTATTGATATTTTACTCCAGAGTAAGTGATTGTGTCAGTTAATTGCAGCTATTGTACAAGGTGCCAAATGTGTAAGCATCAATTGACCAAGCACATGACAAGTCATGTGACTGGTACTGTACTTTATTAATTGCAATTTGTTATCACATCTAATGACATTTCACCTGCTCTGGAGTAAATTTCCTGTAGGACTCTGGCCTATGTATGTTAAATTATAGTACATAAGAACATACATAAGAACATAAGAAGAGCCATGCTGGATCAGGCCAAAGGCCCATCTAGTCCAGCTTCCTGTATCTCACAGCGGCCCCACCAGATGCGTTTGGGAGCGCATGAGACTAGATATCTGTCTCCTGATACCACTCCCCTGCATCTGGCCCTTGAACTACCCTGGTTTAAAGCCTAGAGATTACATATCTCCATCATGGTTTGTAACCCGTGATGGACTTTTCCTCTAGGAATCTGTCCAATCCCCTTTTGAAGGCATCCAGGCCAGATGCCATCACCACATCCTGAGGCAGGGAGTTCCATAGACTTACAACGCGCTGGGTGAAAAAATATTTTCTTTTGTCAGTTCTTACTCTCCCAGCACTCAATTTGAGTGTATGTCCCCTAGTTCTGGTATTTTGAGAGAGCGAGAAGAGCTTCCCTCTATCCACTTTACTCATACCCTGCATTATTTTGTATGTCTCAATCATATCCCCCTCAAGCGCCTTTTTCCAGACTAAAGAGGCCCAATTGTTTTAGCCTTTCTTCATAAGGGAGGTGCCCCAGCCCAGTAATCATTTTAGTCGCTCTCTTCTGCACCTTTTCTAGTTCCACTATGTCTTTCTTGAGATGTGGTGACCAGAATTGTACACAATACTCCAGGTGGGGCCTTACTATTGTTTTGTATAACGGCATTATAATGTTGGCTGTTTTATTTTCAATCCCCTTTTGATAATCCCTAGCATGGAATTGGCCTTCTTCACTGCTGCCACACATTGGGGAGACACCTTCATGGAGCTGTCCACCAACACACCAAGATCTCTTTCCTGATCTGTCACGGATAACTCAGAGCCCATGAGTTGATAGATGAAGTTTGGATTTTTTGCCCCAATATGCATTACTTTACATTTGGTTACATTAAAACGCATTTGCCATTTCTCAGCCCACTCCCCCAGTTTGGAGAGATCCTTCTGGAGCTCTTCACAATCTTCTCTGGTTTTTACCACACGGAAAAGTTTTGTGTCATCTGCAAACTTGGCCACCTCACTGTTTATCCCTGTCTCCAGGTCATTTACGAACAGATTGAAAAGCACCGGTCCCAGGACCGAGCCCTGGGGCACACCGCTTTTCACTTCTCTCCATTGTGAAAATTTCCCATTGACACCTACTCTTTGTTTCCGGGATCTCAACCAGTTCTCAATCCATAAGAGGACCTGCCCTCTTATCCCCTGACTATGCAATTTTCTCAGCATCCTTTGGTGAGGGACTGTGTCAAAAGCCTTTTGAAAATCCAGATAGACTATATCCACCGGTTCACCCAAATCCACGTGCCTGTTGACCTTTTCAAAAAATTCTAAAAGGTAGCTTAACTGGTTCTGTGGGCACTCTTATTAGACCAGAAGTAGTGAATATTGGGCAAGTGTATATGAAATAGTGCTCAGTCCAAACAAGGTGGAAGGTGTTTTTTCCCCATCAGTAGATCAAGATAGAGGCTTTGTTGTTTCCTTGAACCTGGGATTGGATGTATAGCCTGTTCTAGATGGGGCAGTACATGCAGACAAATATAGGACAAGTGTTGCTGCTGGAAAGTCAGGTGACAGCTCTGGCCATTTTTGTCTGGTGTGCCAACAGTATCCTTTCTTTTGGAAGGAAGTTCTGATTCCTGTCATTAATACATTAACCATCTCTTTGGCTTTGAAAAAAACCTGGAATATCTGCATGTGCCAACTAGATCAGGAGTGTATTTTGTAGGCTATGTATCAACCTTGAAATAACTTCACTGGTTTCCAGACTGATCTGGGAACCAATTCAAAATGGTGCTTTTGACCAACAAAACTATTTGATCTACAGTTATTTAATTAATTAATTGCAACCCACAAAGCACAGGGAAAGTGTCTTGGAACCATGAGATATGAAGAATCATCTTTTTCCTTGCATACCTGCCATTACCACAGGCCCTGCCATATCCTACTAGGCTATGTTGGTCCAGCCCTTGTCAATCACATCATGCTGATTGTATAGTTGGTTGTTTGAGACTCCTGAGAATGGTTCCTTCCTTGTTCTGGAAGTAAAGAGTATCTTGATCAAGCAGGCAGTTTTATGTGAGGTTGTAATGCCATTAGAATACACCATCCTGAAGATTTGGCCATCACCCTGAACATTTTACTAGGTGGATGGTGTAGTTTTATAAATCCAACATAAAAATAAAATAAAAAATACACCAATTATTCTGGTAAATCACAATTTATATAATGAGAACTGAGAATTGTGGCTGCAGTTGCAATAACTGTTTAGCGCTGGACCATTCAAACATGTCTCTTAGGGCTTCACACTAATGTACAGAGAGCAGTAAGAAATTATCAGCAATGGTTGCTTGCAGGAGTCTCTTTCAGTGCATGAATTAAGGATTTATCCCATCAAGCTTCATAGAGGTGTCAAGATGCCAAGGGTGACTAGGTGGTGGGTATGGAATAGGCAACAACACCAGAAAGAAGCACCAGCAGCTGCAAAGGTAGGATGGGGGGGTAGGTTGGGGGGGTACAGTATTTGAAAGCAGGAAGCCTTTACTGAATGCCCTTGCTAGCATTCTCTCCTCCAAAGCCCATTCCGATAGAGAGCAGGCGGCATGATTGATGACACGATTGCAATTAACCATACAAGCACACAGATACACTAGCAGGCAGCCCGGGGATTAAAGCTGCTGCCGAAGAACAAAGACATTTTGCTTGCCTGTTGCCAGGATGCTGAAGACGGTGCCGGGAGCTTGGGTCGTGCAAAGGGAGTGGTACGTAGCCAGGTGCGGAGGAGAAAAACGGTCAGTGCCGTTGGGGGTGGGGGATACCGCAGCGGCGCCCCGCTCCCTCCCTCCCTCCCCAGCCCCGGCTCGTTTAGGGTGCCCTCTCCTCCTCTCTTGGATAACCCCACGGCAGGACACGCATCTTGGCGGTGCAGCCCGACGGTTGCAAGGAGGAACCAGCTGGGCAAACGAGAGCAGCCCTTTGTCTGCCGTACCTGCAGTGGGTTTTAAAGAGACCGCTTCGCCAAGCCGAGAGGGCGAGAGCCGGGGCTGGGGTGGGGACGGGGAGGCAGGGAAACGGCGCTGCAGCTTTAAGCGTAGCTGACAGGAGCCTTCAGAGTGAAAGAGACCGCGGGAGGGGCGGCGGCGGCGAAGGAGGGACCGAGGGAAGGGTCTAATTTCTTCCCCTCCCTCCGAGCTTCATGTTGGCCACTTTCTGGGAGGCTGTGCGACTAGCGGGGAGCTCGCGCTGCAAGGCAGGCTCGCTCAGAGCGGGTGGTGGGGGGTTGCGGACGGCCACTCGGGAAAATGCTCCAGGCGCCGCTGCCAAGGTCGGGGAGGGCCCTCCGGACGGTCCATTTTGCCCGGCCCAGCAGGTGAGGAAAGGGCGCCGAGGGTGGGTGCGCCGGGGCCGGGCCGTCTTGCCTCGGATGGATGGAAGCAGAAAGGCGATGCGCGGCTTAGCCAGAAGGGAAGGCGAGGGGTGTGGGTGTGTGTTTGTGTGCGTGTGCCAATTTCCTGCAGCCAGGAAACCCTGAGCGGGTGTGATAACGGCAGGATCGGGGTGCGCTGTGGCTTTCGGGGGGGGGGGTCGCCGGCTAAGCCGAAACAATGACGAGGGGCGCGCGGTGCGGGAAGGGGCAGCGTTTGACCCGAATCGTTTAAGCTCCAAGGAGTTTCACGCAAGCCCCGCTGTGAAACCCCCGTGAAATGGGCGTGTGCGTGGGTAATTAAATCCCCTCACCCCATCCGTCGCACACGCTCTCATCTGTGCCAGTCCTTCCTAAGCTACAAAGGCAGTGGGTCTTTATTTTTTCTCTTAATCACAAATAGGAATATGCTTCTCGTCTACTCTGAATTTTTCGGTCAAAGCAGCAGAGAAAGCAGCGACCTGGCATTGTTTGAAACGAGCATGACTTTAAAATGGCATGAATCGGAACAGACCGTGAATGCGGCGGTATTGATCGGGGGAAAACGACACCGACAGGCGTGGGTTGGAGGGAAATGGGTTTAAATTGGCGTGAGATTCTCCTGGCCCTCTCCAGGTCAGAAACCCCAGCCCCCCCCTCACCGTGGCCCGCAGCCTTCTCCTTCTTGGATGCCCTGCGGTGTGCGCGAACGGACCGTTGGGAAGCCGGCGGGCCCCCCCCCTCTGCTTTTTTGGAGGCACCTGGCTTCCCTTCCTCCTGCCGGTCTTCTTCTTCTTCCTGTGAGTGTTTCGATTTGAATTGTGCCCGGCGTTAGCGGCGGAGCTTCTCTTTCCCCCATCCCATCCCCATCCCCTGCGAAATGCGAGCTTTCGGGAAGGGGCGGAGGCCACGAGGGAAAGAATAGGTGGGACTTGGACGATTTGAATTGGTCCGGCGCAGCCTCTGGCCAGAGAGGAGGAAGCACATGGTGGCGGCCACCGGCTTGCGAGCACTCAGCGCTTCGACTCCAGAGCCCAGGGAGCGCGGTCAGGATGGCAAGCTGCAGACACCAAGGGCCAGGATAGATAGACGCGAGCCTCCATTGTGGGAAGAACGAGAAGTAACCTGTACAGGGAAATCGAAGAGCGATGCAGCAGCTCGTTTAGAAGAAGGCTATAGGCACCTCCTCCTTGGGGGGGCACACCGGTTTGTCTCCTTCCAGCGATGTCACATTTCGTTCCATGGGCAGGAGGTGGCAACAAGGGCTGCTGCCAAAGGCATCTCTTCTGATCTGGCTTCATGGAAAGGGTCTGGAGCCTTCTGATCTTCTGAACCAAGGACTGATCAGTTGAAAACAAAAGGACTTTTTCTGTCCAACAAAATCTTGAATGCCTCATTTCCTCCTGTCTCCACCAGGCTTCCATCCTATGCACCCGGTTCACAAATGAGAGAGCTTTATAACAGAAAAGGTGTTCCATTTGTCTCTGCTTTAGAACATGTTTTCTATCGTTAGAACTGCAGAGCTGGAGGGGCCCCCCTATGGATTATTGAGGCCAGCCCCCTGTCAAGGAGACACAGGGGGAATAGAACTCCGTCTGACTGAGACTTGAACCACTGAGCTCTCCACCAGTTTTGTCATTCCTCCTTGACTTTGCAAAGTACTGTTTTTTCACCAAGAAAGCTAGCTCTCACAGGAGGGAGCAGAAGGTGCCTGTGCCTGTGTGTATGAACATGAGTATATGTGTGTGGCTTCTGAACCTCTTATCTTTGAATTAGAGTAGATACTGCACCCAAAGAGAACAGCTATATTAATAATATGACTTTCATTTGTACAAAGATTGTGCGGGTTGTAAATTTCTGCCTTGCAATAGTCAGCTGTTCTCTATGAAAACCTTACCACCAGATGTCCCTGGTTATTCCAGCTGAATGTGTAGCTGCATTCCATTGAGAGAGGCAGTGATTGTATCCATGTTCTGTCTGCTGAATAGCAACAATCCTGCTCTTTCTGTAAGGAAATGGGAATCTGTGGGAGGAAACGGACACTGGATATAGAGGGGAAAGCTCTGACCTAAGTTTTCTCTATGAAACAGGGCTGATGCCCCCAGGTGGGAGGATTTCTGAATGAGACCTCAATTGTAGAGAGTCCAGATAGTCCTGTTTTCTATTTATGATATCCATATGTTTTGATTGTTTCGTATGTCTGTCTTCTTTTTACCACAAATATTTTGCATAAAAAAGAAGGATTGAATAGCTGCATGATGCCTTTTGTTGGGTAGTGCTAGTTGATGTTTGTGCAAAAGCATTTTTAAAGTCCACATACAGACTTTGTGATTAGGCTGACAAATACAGTGATTTGTCTATTCAGGCCATTATTCATCTTATGAGCCTATTTCAGACCAGGGTGACAAGAGGTCAAAGCTGACTACTATAAGAATGCAGGACTCACAACTAGCTGTACTGATGAAGCTGTTTGGATGAGCAGCTAAACATTTCTATCTGTCAAGAAAAGGAAGTCCAGTAGCCATGATCCAACGTCCAGATAAACTCACCTGGATGACTGAGAATCTTCACAGACATTTGTCTATGGTTAGAGTTTTCTATAGCTAAACAACCAGCCCAGCATCCTGACCTTGTACTATATTCTGCATAGTCCAATTAGGACTGGGATGCATTAGAAACCTCCCTTCTCCCCTAGTTAAGTAATGAGGACTGATGGGAACCATGGTTCAACAATGTTTAATGGTCCATATGTTTCTCCATCTGTGATGTTAAATAGCAAGAGAAGCAACATGGAATTATGAGGGGTAACATTGAACAATAGTCCACCAATACCATTTGCTGGAACCTCTTCAGACTCAGGAACCATGCTATAATAATGTCTCCAAGTCCCAGTCCCTGTGTTTTTCTGAAGAATATCACAGTCTCATAGAAGTCCAGAAGAAGTGACCATGGAAAAAGAAAAGATATGAACTCTGCATAAGGAAAGAGCTGGAGTTGAAGAAGAAAAGAATGTAGTTGGAGAAAGTGGATTAGAGGAAGCGGTGGCATCTAGCACTGAAAAAGGTGCCAGCTGACAGGGATTCCACAGGCATTTATTTCTGTCACTGCAGTGCCAAGCTTATGAAAACCAATTACCATAGATACCTATAGATCTAGAACTATCAAGCAAGTGACCCCAATAAGAGACCCTCCCACACATTAGTAAGCCAACAAAGAAGGTATTTTTTGGGTGGGTGATTATTTTTCTTTATGGCACGTCAAAATGCAGACAAAATGGACTAGGTATCCGCAGAAATGCTGTTGAAGTGAATTTCCCAAATGCATGTGGCTAGGACAATGCATGTAGCTGTTTAAAGCATCCACCTCAAGCCAAGAAGGGAAGGATGCTATAAACACATGAATCACCCACCCTGGTGCCATCCATCTTTCCTAGACCTGTCTAGTCTGATTGGCAACCACTGTCTAGGATCTCAGAGGCAGATTTTTTTTCTCAGCCTCATTGCCTAACCTTACGTTCGTTTGTCACCGTTAGTGTCTAGGATTAAGCACCAGGCTTCCTGAATGCAAGCATCTGATATAACCCTACTGAGCTATGATTTCATCATATGAGGACAGCAACTGACTACCCTCATGATAATGGTCATAAGAAGAGCCATGCTGGATCAGGCCAACGGCCCATCTAGTCCAGCTTCCTGTATCTCACAGTGACCCCACCAGATGCGTTTGGGGGAGCATGAAACTAGATATCTGTCTCCTGATAGCACTCCCATGCATCTGGTCCTTGAAGTACCCCGGTTTTGGTGACCCTCTTTTGGTGATGATTGTTACTGGAGTCATTGCAAACAGAACATAATTAGGTGGAGAGGAGAGACCTAAATTTAAATAATATGTTAAAAAAACATTATGCATAGTACAAGTGCTTTTCCTTAACAGTTTGTTGAACACCACAAGTCAGTCAAATTATGTTTGTTGGAGATTCACCTTCTGTCATGTTATGTTCTGTCTTTCTTAGAAATGGGTCTAAGCACATGAGAGCAAACTGGATCAGAAACCAGATTCTTCTTGGTTTACGTTGGTCCATTTAATGCATTTGGCAAATGGGAAGATGGGAAGATAGCAAAGGGGAGACAGAGACTAACTGCCTAGCCAGGGAAGCTTGCTGGGAAAGTTAGGCCCATTTAAAGGCAAAACCAAACCAAAGACAGCTGATGAGAATCTGACTTGTAGAATGATTCCTAGGAGTGGCACTTAGAAAGGAAAGCAGTACCCATAGCTCAGCACTGTCCTGTGATAGCAGTACCCAACAAGAGATCATTTGCAAAATGCCAGGAGATGTGTTGTGAAAGCCAACACAAGGAGTGCCCTCAGTAATATGGGATTTTACTAAAGGCCCTTCACCTTTAGCTGTGATTAACCTGATATTCAAAGAAGCCCACAATGATGATGGGAGAATTGGAAAAGCCATTGTCTCCTCTTGTTTGACACCTGTGTATGGCAATCACTGATAGGCAAGTTATGTTTTCCAATCTATAGATAGTGTCTATTGAGGGATCTGTATTTTTGTGATTAACCATTGGTGCATGGTGTTCTATTTTTGTAGGAATCAGAGATGCATCTTGCCTCTGGGTAAAATTACTGAACTTTCTCTCCACACCCAGAAAAGTTTTAGGCTATATTAAATCACTCCGGCATGTAATTACAATAATATGGAAGGAGGAGGAATCCTGGGTTTTTTGTTTATTAGGACAAGAGTAATAAAGAAATTAGGCTGGTTGGAAAGTTCAGTGCTTTATTCAGAGGTTAAGAGTTTTATTCCCCTGGTGCCTTCTGTAAATAGAGCAAGCCTGTGTGGAATTAAACAAGCTTCACAGTTCCAAAGTGACCACAAAATAAGAGATGGGTTACCCATGTTCTTTTCTTACAAAACTCTGAAAGGTTCAGCATAAGACTTTTCTTACAAAACTCTGAAAGGTTCAGCATAAGAATAGACTTGATGGCATATGATTATTCATTTTAATAAACAAATTGGAAGTCCTAGCTGCTCACCTACCTGCAAGATCAGCAAGTTGGTTATATCTCCTTCAGTATCTGATTACAAGCTTTTAAAATGTCCACAAACTGTCTCAGATAAATTAGTTGACTGATGCAGTTGCTATGTATTTTATGTTAAAGTTGATAATCTACTTTTTTCACAGTGCCAGATAAATAATTATGCTCTGTCAGAGACTCTTGGCTGTTTCAAACATCTTGAAGGAGTCTGCCCCAAGTTGCTAAACGAAACCTGTATAGTAACTCTTCTTTTTGATTGCCTCCAATCAGCCCACACCCTGTGCTTCCCAATTTCTAAAGGCTATTCTGAGTTGCCTGACCTCCTCATTAGTGTCATTGCTCATTCCCCACCCACTGGGTTTCCTGTGGGGAGTTGAAGAGGAAAAGATGAAGGGAAAGAGTCAAGCAATTTCCTCTCCACTGTGATAGGAAATTGCAACAATGATGCCTGCCTGAACTCCACCTGCACTTGCTCCTGTGCCCCAAGTGAATTGCCTTGAATAGACTCTTTTTTTGATACTATGGATTGGTTCCCAGACCTTTAAACTGCTAATTTATTTGTTTGTTGATCCACAGTACTCACAGAAACTTTTTTGTTTGTTTGTAATACATGACTGATGGAAGGGAACATGACAGTTTGAAATAGCTTAAGCATATGTATTTGAAGGTTAGACGGTTACTTCACGTCCTTCCTTGTTCCGTGACTAGTTTTGTACCATGACAGCGTTGGTCACGATCACGTGGTTTTGTCCCTGTTCAGTCCCTGTTTCCATTGATGACTTGTCTTGTGACAACTGTTACTTCACGGTCTTGTTCCATGACAAATTCTGAATTTGTATTCCTTAACACTTTTTTAATATCATAAATAAAACTTTTTTGATATTTCAAATTACTGGTCTTCTGGGATTTACATGTCAATGATACAGGATTTTCAGTACTTTCTTTAATAAACATTTGCGCATAGGGAAACTAATGTTGAATGCCGCTTCAGCTGCTGACCACTAGGTGGACACTGGTTGTTGCACAACAGTTAATATCACATGGTACTTTGTCTTGGAACAAGAACCGGGAACAAGCCGTGACAAGAGAATACCCCAACCCAGTGCCAGGTACAATATTGTCACACTCTGATCCCACTCTGGGGCGTGGTCAAGTCAAATTTCAGCT
Source organism: Phrynocephalus forsythii (assembly GCA_029282475.1). Classification (NCBI taxonomy): domain Eukaryota; kingdom Metazoa; phylum Chordata; class Lepidosauria; order Squamata; family Agamidae; genus Phrynocephalus; species Phrynocephalus forsythii. The sequence goes on along the minus strand of JAPFRF010000005.1, from coordinate 87,490,913 downwards.
GTTACACAATGGATGTGAAGTAAGATTTTTTTGTACCGGTCCAAAGCGCAACACTTACAGAGACAAAACGGATGTGAAGTAACTGCCTTTGTTGCACTGAAATTAGAAGGATTTACTTTCAAGCATGTATTTTGAACAGAAAGATAAGATAGAAAGAATGGATGGAGTATTGAAAGACTTTGGAAGTATTAAGCAGAGAAAAACAGGAGAGTGCAAATAATAGTTGATGGACCTCAGAAGTAGCATGTGGAGTCGGAATGAAGGAAGGACTACTGTGTTGTACAGAAATCCTAGAAATATACTCGCTTTCCTTAAGTCTAGCATTCTGTTTGTCTTGGCTGTTCAGCCTTCCTGCTTGAATCACTTGTGGTCTTTCCCACTCAGATATCGAAGACTGAAGTGGATCTAAGTGCCTTGTAAGACTGGCAGGCACACTGATTAGCAGGAGTGACTATTATTGTATTATTAAAGGCCTGTTGTCCTCCACAAAGCCTTCAGCAGGCCTATTCCAGCCACTTGAGTTAATAGCCCTTCTAGCCATAAACTCCATATCCTCCCCCTTCTGCTGCTTTTCAGGAAAGTCTGGTTTTCTGAGAAGAGGACTATAGCACACATCTCTATCAGCCTTGCTGGCTCCCTCAGTCTTGCTCCCCTAAGAGCAAGTTGGATATGGGAAGCAAGTCACTGTAGGGAAGGAATCTGGGGGAAGGAGCAGATGGAGGCAGTGGAAGTCCTTATGTCATGGCTTAATAGTTTGACTGGATACTTTGTTGTGCTGTTTATCATATATATGGCAGAGATCAGCAACTGTATCTGGCATAAGTTTTGGCAACAAGATTTTACCCATTCTAATTGAAATGGGCATCTTTCCAAAGCTGACTAGAATAGGAAACATTTAGTGTCTAGGTTATTTATGGATTCCTCTATATTGACATATTCCAGGCATAGAGAGTGTGTGGCCGTTCAGTCCAGCTACATGGACAGGGCCACACATTTCTTCAACCCTGTCCAAATTAAAAGTTCAGTATTTGTATGTGTTTATGATGTTTACAGATAAAGCAAATGTTAGACTTCTTGTATATGTACCTCAGTCTTCTCTTTAGCATTCATTGTTGTACCCATGCCTACCCAAGCATGTGTTTTTGTTTTTGTTTTAATACAAATTTCCTGCCAGGTGTTTTCAGTGAAGTGACCCATTTTTAAAAAAATAAGTGTGCTTGTGGTCTTAGTCTTTAGGCTGTGGTCCTGTTATTCTTCCTTAGATAAATAAAATATTTAGTTATCCGTACAGTAAAGTGTCATCTATGTGGATGAAGCAATGAATATGAATTCAGATATGAATTGTCTTAGCAATTTGAAGGACTTCATTTAGAAATCATTTCTTTACTGAACTGATCAGGGCTGGATGTTTTTCCTCAGGATTAATTTGTTTGTACTTAATCTGTACTAAGTCCGTGGTTAGACACTTGTAATAAGCATTAGAATTGTCTCAGTCTTTTTCAACCAGAGTGAAATTAAACTGCAAAATAAATGTTTGGAATGTAAAAGTTACTTTCCACAAACCTAGGTCAAGATTAGAAAGCAACAAAGGTTCAGAGAATCCATGCCCACTTTGTAACTGTAGAGGTTGTATAACAACTGCAGTATCAGTGGTTTTGTGTGTGTGTGTGTGTGTGTGTGTGTGTGTGTGTGTGTGTGTGTGTGTGAGAGAGAGAGAGAGAGAGAGAGAGAGAGAGAGAGAGAGAGAGAGAGAAAGAGTGATTACTTGTAGTGATGATACCCTAATTGAGGATTGTGAGATGGTTTAGAAGTGACCTCACATGGTTCTTGAACCCAAACCTTCTCTGAAGTTTTCTTCCAGTTCAGATTGAGTCTTAGCGTGCAGCCACAGTTGGAATTTATTTTCCTACCCATAGATTTTGTTTTCAAGGGTGTTTGCTACTCTTAGCTAGGGATTGGCAAAAATTGGCAAAAAGATGAATTGGGGTGGTTCATGGCTACCCACAAACCACCCCTGAAACCCAGAAAAATGAATTGGTTCATGGTTCATTCTTTCAGGTTTATGGTTCATTTTTTTATGTTTCAGGAGAACCGATTGCCTCCATCCCCTCTGCTGGCCACCTTCCCACTGACCCTATAGCTTCCCCTACTTGTTTTTTGCCACCACCTCAGCTGTCTTTAGAGACAGAGGCCTAGACCCTGGAGGAATGTATGGGGGGCAGCATTTTGTCTCTAAATATGGCAGCAATGGAAGGTAAAGAGGAATGCAGCAAGACCAGGCAGGGAGCTGATGGGAGAGCTGGAAGGGAAATATCATTTGAGATATTTGAGCCCCATGCTGCAGTGGTTAAATGCCTGTCCTGCAGGTAAAACTGTGCTCACAACCTGGGGTTCAATCCCCGGTAGTAGGCTCATGGTTGACCCATCCTTCCATCCTTCCGAGGTTGGTAAATTGAGTACCCAGCTTGCTGGGGGCCTGCATGCTGTAATTAAACTGTAAACCACCCAGAGACTATTTGAAGTGGTATGGGGTGGTATATAAGCTGAACAGTTTTTGCTTTGCTTTTTTGCCAAAGCAGAAAAAAGTGCAAAGCGGAAAAAGGGTTGTTTCATTTTGGCAAAATGGGCATGGTTCGCGAACTGAACCATAAACTAGCCAAGTTCATGTGGTGTGTTTTTTCAGTTGGTGGATTTTTTTTTTTGTTCATAGTTCAATTCATGTCCATCTTAACTGTTCCTCCCACAACCTTTGCTTTCTGTTGCTAATGGATGACAATTAGAAGGCAAGAAGAATCATAGCTCAGTAATAAAACATACTTTGAAAACAGCAAGTCCCAGAGGCAATCATAGTTATTTCCAGTTTATAGGGTTTTGAACTACAACTCCCAGAATTCCAAGCCTGTAATGTCAATGACAAAGGACTGTGGGAGTTGTGGTCCAAAACATCTGGAAGGCAAAAGTTTAGACACCGCTGAGGTAGGACATGATGGGAAGTATGAAAACCTATGTGGAGAAATACTCTGATATAATGGTGTAATGCAGTTTCATGTGCAATAATAATACAGAAAAATGTTCCTCTTACTGTTTTGTGGGCAATTACCAAAGCTGCCAGAACCCTTTCTGCTACTGCACTTGGTTCTAGTAATGACAAACTGTTGTAGAGTGCTTGCAAAAGCAGAGGAATAAGCATTTTGGAAAAGAGGATTGTTGATACTGAAGCAGACATTCCTAGAAAGAAATGCACTGCCCACGTTTTCTTTCCTTTTAACAAAAAGAATGTTCCAAATACAGGATTTTATTCACACTCTCTTATGAGGAATAGGGATGGGCAGGCTACATGAAAGCTTGGGAAGACATATGTTTCCATTTACTTTGGACAGAGTGAAAGGTAAACCTCCTCTGGATGTGGATGGTTTGTTTGTTTCTCGTGTTGGTGACAGTGGTTTAAACTCAGTCCCATTTATCTCCCGAGATAGGGCAAAAAAAAAAAAGCAGAGGTGGCCAGTCCAAGGTCCTCTGTCTCCTTTTCGTAGCCCCAACCCAGGTTCTGTTACACTGCATAGTCTACCTGGGTGGGGACCGTGAGTGGGCGGCTGTAACATTAGCAAACGTGGCTGGGCAACAAAAGGCTGAGTCAACAGTTCCCTCACAGTTGGTCTTCATTAAGGAGCAGCCTGTTAAGCCAAGCAGTGCTGTGGGTTCTGCCCTTTGTTTTGAAACGAAAGGAGCAACTATACAGAGGAGGAAAATCAGACTCAAGGAACAAGAACTTGTAAACGAGTCTTTTTGTCCCTGTCCCTTGAAACGCTCAGCAGCCACCTGCCAATAATTTGTTCTTTTGAATAAAATATTAAATCTGTCCCCTTCCTTGTGTGCAAGCTGCCTGTGAGGCTTTCCCATAACTCTGTGCCAGACAGCAACAGGGCTTGATCTGTGAATGAAGCCTCCCTGTTGCTCAGGGCCGTACATGTCACATGAGCCCATGATGGTGGTTCTATCGCATAGTATGCAGGAGCTGGTTTAATGCTGTTGGGAGGTCCCTAAGGTGTTATAGAACTTCTGACCTCTACAAAAGCAGATGTGACCCTTGGAAAACCTGTCCTAGAAAACTGAAGGGCCAATAACAAAGTTAGGGAATTGGAGAATGTGGTCCAGCACCAGGCCTGTTCACATTTGCATGAATATTAGCATCTTTTGCAGTGGCAGGGTACAAATAAAAAACCTGCATATATAACTTCAACGAACTGGAGAAATTACTTCAAATATACTAGCCAAACTTTATTAGATAGGTTAGTGTACCAGCCTTCATATTGAGTTGGCTGAGTATGCTTCTGTGTTTGTAACAGCTGCAATATAGCAAGGAAAAGCATGTGAGAAGGTGTTAGGGCAGTGTTGGCGAACCTATGGCAAGGGTGCCAAAGGTGGCACTCGGAGCCCTTTCTGTGGGCAGCTGACATTGCCCTTTCACAGCCACCTGTATTCAGGTTAAATTGCAGTATTGGCATTTCACAAAACATTAGTGAGTTTTGAACTGCAGTTTGGGCACTCGGTCTCTAAAAGGTTCGCCATCACTGTGTTAGGGTAATGGCAAGGCTGTTGTTGCAAAAGGGATAATAGAGGAAAACTTGGATATTTAGTGCCACAGAGTTGGCCATGGAATGGGTAAAACAAAACACAGCGAGAGTAATGCTCTGTAAGGAGAGAGGGAAACATGGGGGTGAGTTTCTGTTTAAGAGAAAACACATCCGATCTCGCTTGATTTCAGAAGCTAAGCAGGGTCGGCCCTGGTTAGTACTTGGATGGGCGACCACCAGGTAATACCAGGTGCTGTAGGTGCCTGGAGTAGGAACTGGCAACCACTCCTGTATTCCTGCCAAGAAAACTCCATGGACACAGAGTCACGTAGAGTCAGTCACAACTGTAATGACACAACACACACACACACACACAAAAGGCAGAAGGCTTCCATCGGCAAAGACTACAGGTCTGTGTGACCCTGTTTTCTGAAGATTACTATAAGGGCCCCATTCTTCCCATCTTTAGGCTTCTATCTCCAGCAGAAGGTTCTTCTCTTCAACTGATGCTGATATTCTCAGGGCTTTACATTTTGGGGGGGGGGGTTCTTCTGTTTGTGTGTTTGCTATGTACTTAGTCTTTTCACTCTTAAAAGTATTTTTGTTTATTGCTTTGATACTTTCTTGTTTGTTCTTTAGCTATTTATGAATTGTACATAGAGTAGAATGTTGAACTTTGAAGGTGACTTTTAAGCTGTACAAAATACAAACTTATTTTCAGCCTGTAGACTGATTTTTATGACTGTATGACAATGCCCTGTTTGTGGTACTGTATTGTAGTTGTTTTGACTTATATACTGTCTTGTAGTGCTAATGCGCTCTCTGGTAAATGGTTTGCCCTTGGAATCATACTTAGGATCAGCACAGGGATTGATCCACAGCCACATATAAGATCCTGGTTCTACTAATTTATGAGACATATGTATTTACTCAACGCTGTGGAAAATATCTTTCTAGTCATGTTAAACAAAATGTGATGCCCCACAGTTCTGTTTTCCCACCCACATTCCCTTACAGCTAAGAAGATGGAGAGCTATCAAAACTCCCACAGACGGTCTTATAGATAACATTTCTTCATCTATTCAGAGGTCTATTTGTGTGGGTATTGCAGCCACAGGAATTCCCAATTAATTGTGACAGTTTTGACTCCTTCTATTAAATAAATCAGTGCCTTTAAAATGTATTATTTTAAAATGGAAAAAAATATAATCTTATGTGTTTATGTTATTTATTGAAAGTCTTGTGAACTTGGGAAAGCTTTGGAAAGGACTCATAAGAGTGCTATCTCTCTGGACATTTACCTCCCAAGGAATGAGTTCTTTTTTAAAAAAAAAAATGCAGTCTCCTTTTGGTTGCTCTCACCCACAAATTCTTCTTTTGATGGTATTCCTTATCCCTTGCCATCATGGGATTTGCTGACGAGTTTAGTTTGGCTTATTCAGAACTACTTGAAACCACAGACATGTAATGAGGCAGACAACTGACTCCCACCCATTGGCGTGATCATGAGGTCAAAAGAAGGATGGAAACTGGAAGGTGGAGAGATAATGGGGAGATGGGGTGGAGTGTGTGTTTCATGCACAGCTGCCACAATAACTTTGCTACTCCACGTGGCTCTCTCTGTCTCTGGGATCCTCTTTGGGTGCTTTTACACGACCCCTAAGATCCACTGGCCACTTAAATTTGGACCAGAGATCTTAGGGGCTTGTCGGTCTTCCTGCTTCCCCACCCCTCCGCACTTCCTGGCTGCTGGCTGCGTGAGGGGAAGGAGAAAAAAAAGGAAGAAAAGATCGTGCCTCACCTCTGTTCTGCCTCTCGTTCTGCCTCTCACTCTTGCCGGCAAGATTCCTGTGTCTGTAAAGTAGCTCTTAAAGGGGCGGGAGCCAAAAAAACAACAAACAGAAGGGAGGAGAGCCCCGCACTCACTATCTTTACACCGCATCAAGGAATTTTCAGGACAGAAGAGCAGGTACTTGAAAGGTGCTCTGGGACGTGCTAAAGTGGGTGTGGTCGCACCTAATTTCCTGTAAACTCCAGAGCTGGTGGGTAAACATTTTTAAGCTCCGGAGCTGGGAGCCATTTGCCCCGGAGTTTAGGGGTCGTGTATAAACACCCTTTGTTACTTCCGTCTCATCACGCCACACCAAACTGTCTTGATGCTTTTCACTTCAGTGCCTTGTAAACAGCCTTCCACAATTTGATGTTGTGCTTAAATGACAATTCCCTCAACGTTATTTCATTCAGAGGCATCAAAGAAGTTACCGGCATTTAATGAAAACCACAAGTATTTGAGGCTAAAGCCAGCCATCGCTACTGGAAGCTGTATAATGGATTTCAGCCCCTTAAAGTGATGAGATGCCATCCTACTCTGGAATGTTTTCAGGTGCTGGAAATTGTATCAATTTTTTTCTTTAGCAAGTGCCAAGTGCAGGCATGGAGTTAAACTGATTGTTTATGTAACGACAGGGATGCAAAACCTGTGGCTCCTCAAATGTCGTTGATCTACAGCCTGCATCATACATCTGTCTCGGCTGTGTTTAAGACTGATGGGACTTGCTGCTTGCATATTTGACTTCCCAGTGATAGGCAAAGTGAAAAGGAGGAGCTCTTGAACCTTTGTCTCTAAAGCCTTCTGTAGAAGGCAAGAGTTGTTGTAAACTAGTCAGGGTGACCTTAGCTTTTACTCACCCAATATCCTGCTCCTGCTTCTTAGGCCGTTACTTCCTCTGGGGATTGCCTTCGCTTTGAATGCGAAGGCGGTCACGTGGTCTTTCGCCCCACCCCTCTTTCTCTGGCCTCACCAGCGAAATTTTCACCCGAATCCATTGCCACCTCACGTGCTCCCTTCGCATTTGGGTGCTTTCTTTCAACGTCCGGTTTTCGCTTTCTTTTATTTTTAAAAAAAATTTACCGCGGCGTATCGATGCATCGATACCCGGCTGTCATTTGCGGCAAAGCTGAATTACTGTATGATCCTTCGTTTTCCACTCCCGATTTGTATTGCTTCGTCCATTGGCGGCCATAAAAAAATGCTGTTCCCGTCAGGGCCACAAGGTGGACCAGCACACAACATTTGTTGTTTATGATCCATCGGTCCTCCAAGGGCATTCGAGTAATCCCTTCCTAAATCCCTAGAGCAGTGACCAAGCAACTTCCGCCTCAAACTACCATTACAAAGCTATCATGCCTCCCTCGCGTTCATCAGTATTTCGGAGAAAAAGTAACTGAAAAAATATAAAAAAAAAGAAAAATTAGTGGCCACACGTGACTTTGGATGCGAAGTGGGATGCGAGCGAAAAAAGATTCCCGGCCTCCGGCAGGGGAATCGCCCGCTTGGAGCACGGTTTAGGGGCGTGGTCGGGGTGGCGCCGAATCCAAAGAGGAGGAGCGTGCGGACAAAAGCGGTCGATTTGCACGGAAATTACGGCTCGCCGTGCAGCGAGAGGTTCGTGAAGTAACGGCCTTAGTCTCCTTCTTCCTCTGCAGTTGGTGACTCTCTCTGATTCCCCACTCACCATCCCTTTCCCAACCTTTTTATAGGCCCCTGGCAGGGGGGGGGAGAGTTCCAAGATACCACCAGGAGTAACAGGCATGCCACGTTCTTTAGAACACTTTTAAGACTGAAGGCTGTCTAGTGGCTCCAGCAGGTGTCAGATCAGTAAGAGATCCTATTCTAACCTGCATTCTATTTCTTGACACAACCACCCTTTGCAAATGTTTGAATGCTTTTAGTTGGTTTCTAGTTTTATGAGCTTGCTTAAGCTATTTACCAAAAGACTGGGAATGGTATTCCACTTCCCAGGAGAGTGCCAACAAGACAGCCATCATCAGGGAGTCACATTAAATCTACATCTATTCTTTCCTAGTTCTCTCATCAGTAATAGTTGCACATCTATTTTCCCATCACAAACTGCCTGCTCCTTCCCTTCTCATTAACTGCCTATACTTGTCTATTTTGGCATTCCTTCCTCTCATTTTAACTCTGGGATACTAACTAGATCATCCTTTCCAATCATTTTCCCCCTTCTCAAACAACACAGCTCCCAGTTGTTATAAAGGTGGTCAGCAGAGTGAGGATGTTCCAGATGTGATTTTCTTATGGTGGCAGAGAAAATGATTGTAATGTTTACAGACTGCTAGTTTTATTTGTGAAACTATGCCTAATATGCTTCCTAGCAAGAGGAAACACTGCGTAACTAGTTGACCACACAAAGAGGTCCAATTGTTCCTTTACAGTGAGCACTGTAGCCTTTTAGAAGATTCTCTTGATGGTAGGAGTTCTGTTCCATTAAATCAGGTGACAATTATAGCCTTCCAAATGGTTTTGGACCCTGACACTTACCAATAGCCAATACAACCAGTGACGGGGGTATGTGAACTGAGATCCAAAGACATCTGGATGATTGTAAACACACACACACACACACACACACACACACACACACACACACACACACACACACACACACACACACACACACACACACACACAGTATTCAATAGTAGAAGTCTCTCAGCTGACAAGATGAAGTGTCTCTTGGTGGTAGTGTTTAACTTTTGTGAGAAAACTACAGAGGAAGGCTCCCATTGTGGACTGTTCCCTGTCAGTCAGTATTTGTGCATGTGTATGTGCACATTTTGTCATTTTATACTAGTTTATATCACCAGAGATCAGTATTTTCTGTGTGTATTATTAAAAGTAAGGGAAAGGAATAGTAGATGGGTGATGGGACGTGGTGATTGCATGTGAACTCATCAGAGTTCTGAATCATTTAGTGTTTTGCAAAAATTATTCTTCAGAGTTTTGATCTGTATTCTGAGACTGTAACATACCTTTTCGTGTTATTTTTCTATGGGAAGCTTTTTCAGAAACATAATAGTCTGAGAAGCTTTAGATGAGAAAGCAGCTTCACAACAAGCATAAAAGGATCCTCAGAGGTGGCATCAGAGGAAGGAAAGACAGAAATGGGGGCTATGGACAGGGATGTGACTCATATCGCACCCAATATGAAGGCTGAAATTTGAATCAATCTCTAACCCCTGTACAGGCACTGATTGCAGTTTGTAACACAACACAGTCTGTGAATCAAATCACAAGCAGTGCGATCGTACCCTTACTCTGTTATCTTTCGTTCTGCCCTTACAACTGAATTTAGCCAGGGGGAAAAAAACATTTCTGAAGAAGTTCAGCCTTAGCAAGGGAAGAGTTAGGACTAGTTTCCAGAGTCTTTAGGGTGGGGATGGGGAACCTCTGGCCCTACAGATGTTTTGAACAACTCTCACAGTCCTTTAGGATTGGAGGCACTGAATTCTGGGAGTTGTGTTCCAAAACATCTGGAGGGCTGAAGGTTCCTCACCCCTGCTCTAGAGGAAGAGAATAAAACACAAAAAGAGTTAGAAACTGTATCCTTTTCTCATTTCACTTGAGGGAGTTATGTACCTATAACACAGAGAAGTGTTACTTTCTAGCTACCATTATAAGATTCAGAGTTTCCAAGTTGTAACTTGATAGGACAGATTGAGACAATTAGTGGAATATAGTATTACTGTGGTCCAGACCCAAACATGCTATAAAACATTTCTCTGTGAAGTGGGCAGTTGTGGCCCTCCAAATCTTTTTGGCCTGCAAATATAACCTTCACTTAGCTTAGTGCAGTCAAAGGAGGAGGACTCTGGGAGTTACAGGCTGAAAGCATTTGGAAGGCCAACGTGCCAACATTGCTGTAAAGGCTTGGCGTATGTAGAGCACAGGATAATCTGATGGGCAGTGATAGCTCTTACCATTTCAGAATTAGGTGTACCAGATTACTAAAACAGCATGTTCTCATGTTACATGTAGTGTACAAATAGGTTCCACTAGTGCAAGCATGGTATAAAGTTATATGTGACATTGCAGAGATATAATTTATTCTCCACTTCTCTGAAGTGCAGTGGGACCCTAACACCTGGCAGGTTTGGACCAGAATTTGTTAAGGTTCTTCCTGTTTCAAGTGGTTGCTAGCTGGGCTTTTGAAGAAGACACTACACTCCTTGTCCTTTCATTTAATCCCTACTACTTTTTCGGTCTCACCCTCCTCCCGTCCCTCATCTTGTCTTCCTTTGCTCCAAATGAACTGAGTTTGCAAACAAGGATCCTCCTAAGCCGGAAGACATTTTATTATTGGTGTTTTTCCCAGTAGGAAGACGGCCACCCCCCTCCATATGTTCTTGCAGTTTTTGGTGCCGATACAAACGGCACAGTGTTCAGCTATCTGTCCGTGCTGGCTGCCTGACAGTCCTGCTTTTCATTTGGCCACTGGGAACTGGGTGTGTATGCATTAGACAGATCATCAAAGAAAATGACTTCTCTCCCGCCAGGAACAAATCCATGCTGTCTCAACATCCACAGAGAGAGAGAGAGAGAGAGAGAGAGAGAGAGAGAGAGAGGGAGGGAGAGAGAGAGAGAGAGAGGAATAACCTTAGTGTATACTTCTCCACTTAATCTGGCCCTTTGAGGAGGTGGATTTTAATTAATGGGACTTCACCTAGTTTAAGTGTGAACAATTTATTTCTAAATCAGCTGTTTTAGAATATAATAGCAATAGGTAACACTCATTGGTCACCAGGAAACAAAACTGAGGAGACCGGAGAAGACAGTTGGCTGTAACCAATAACTAAACAGCAAAGGCTATCTGCATCCAAGATATTGGGTTGTATCTTGGGGAAAAAATACCCCATTCAAGTAACGCAGATATTTGATTTGTTTTCTGAAACCACCATAATTTTTCATTCACTGGCAGCAATTTTAAAAGGCTGTCCTTCAGGAAAGTGAGTTAAAGCATCCAGTTTATGTTGGACAAGATACTTATCTATTTGTTATCTCTTAGTTGCAACTTTCAAAGGCCAGAATAGATGCTATAGTTATAAGTGTATGATATTTCCACATAAATTGTTGGGGTAAGTTACATATATAGAATGTGTTAGTATGAATATTTGAAGTGACATATACTCTGATCTATCATAATATTTAAGAAGGGATATAATTATAAACCTGCTGACCAGGGCTAAATATATCTCCTGACAATTTGAGGAAAATCTGTGAAACCTATGCAATGTTATGATAATTTATACAGTAAGGTTCCTTCATTTTGCTGAAATAAGTAGTAGTAGTATTTTGTATATGAAAACCTGTGGTTTGACCATGGCTCTGATTTTTTTTGGGGGGGGTATATTTTCCATGCGTATTTATGCTACTTGAGGTTTAAGACTCTCTGTTCCGGATGCTTCCTAGAAATTATTTGGGATGAGCAGTTGTTATGCTTCGGCTAGTCCAGTGCTTTCTTTCCTGATGCCATGTAGCCATGCTGTGTTGAAACCACCTGGGAGTTATTGTACTTTGCCATGTGGATGCTTGATTTTCCTCCCTCCAGTGCTGGTGGTTTTGTTGTGCTATTTCTTTGTTGGGACTTAAGTATATCATTAAGACACTGGCTTTTTAGCAAAGTTTGAAGGCTTTAATTTTAAGCAGTTAGTGGCTTGATCTCAGCAATGTTAATGTTTTTTAAAAAGATCTAACTACTTGTAATAGCATGGATATCAGAGACAGACATAGAGTTTGGATTGAGCATTAGGGAACATTTAGCATGGAAATTTGTCAGTGCAAGAGACAAGCGTTTCTATTCATGTAGTTCAACGAATGGTCACCGTCATCACTATCATTGTTATCTTCCTCACTATCATCACTGTTATCTTCATTATCATCATCTCAGTAAAGAATCATTATAGAAGGAGAATGGTGGGAAAGAAAAGACATCAGCTTTCACTGCTTTCTCATGCAGGTTCCTGCTCTGAGAACTACAGGTGGAAGAGTGGGGGCTTGATTCCATCTGGTTGTCCTCCTCAACGGACATGTTTGGCTTGTGAATTTTATTTCCTAGATATTCTGAAGGTCTATTCCACATCTTCAAGCCTTCTTCAGCTTGAACTGTGCACAGTATTCCCAAGGTATAAACTTCTAATAGACACCTAGTGAGGAATTTTGACTTTCATATCAGTGAATTCTCACTGGATGCAAACAATATATGAAATCTTTCTAACAGGCAACATAATCTAGTGCAGTGTTGGCAAACCTATGGCACGGGCGCCAAAGATGGCACTCGGAGCCCTTTCTGCGGACACCTGACATTGCCCATTCACAGCCACCTGTATTCAGGTTAAATTGCTGTATTGGCACTTTGCAAAAAAATGCAAAAAAATTGATGGGTTTCGGATTGCAGTTTGGGCACTCAATCTGTAAAAGGTTCGTCATCACCGATCTAGTGAAATGATGCTGTTAATTACATGTCATTTCCATCTCAGCTTTCACATTTGGATGCAAAATTCAGAGGGTGTTGAATGTGTTACATTTTACAGCCTTCCCTTTGCTACACTGGCATTTGGTAAACAGTTACTGGCTCCTCTGTGCAGTATAACCTAACACAGACATAGTTATTGCAATAGGACAGCCTTCCACTGTTTTTTGCTTGGAGCATACAAACCGCTACTGCCTCCTTATCATATGATTGTCCTTATTTGCACATGTTGCTTGAATAAAGCATCTCACATGTTTTAAATGGTTCCTTTTTCTTTTGTTTCAAATACTCTTTTGGTTATGTGATGGACTTAGATATGAATGAGGGCATAGAAAGTCCTTCATCCCATTGGACTTCTAGCCATCTCTGGAGATGAGCAGCTGATCCATTGTTCTCTTGACCCGGGAAAGTGCATAAATCATGGTCTGTGAGAGTGAGTGTCTTACCACTACTGCCACTTTCCTTTTCCATTCAGAAAGTTAGCATTTGTCGTGTTCATCATTCTTCTGTCCCAGGTCTTGTCTAGACTTGCTAAAATGGCCTGAGGGGCTACTACTGACCTACTCAAGCAGTGACCTGAAAAGGGGGTGGTGGTGGTGGCTGTGCTTATCCTGATGGAAGAAATTCCATTCCAGCTTGAGCTGGGATGCCCCTCAGGCCCCTCCATTGTAGGGAAGTTGGACCTTAGGGGAAAGTGGCAGCTGCCAATGTGTTCTGGAGTTTCAGAGCACTGCATTGACTGAGCAGCATCCTTCAGTTGAGATGGCTTGAATGACAACTGAAATGATGGGTTTTTCCACATGGCCTGCTAGGGCACAGTCAGCAAGATTCTCTTCCTTTGTACAGGCTGGAAGAGGTCATTAGCTACCACTGGCCCCTCCCAGTAATCCCAAAGAAAGCCACAACAAGAATTGCAGAGGGTGCAGTTAAGACTTCACTGAAAGGTGTTCTCTCTGTTCTGGAGCGTTCATGCTATCATTTCCTATCATGTGTGTATTGGATAAGAGATGATTGCCTCTTGTTATTTGCACTTTCTTTATTAATCATTATTTCCCTCATTTTAAGAGCAATCACACTGTTTGGGGGGGGGGGATGCTGTTTGGATTACAACTCCTATGATTGGTATTTCACCTCCCAATTGGTATATCAACCAGGGGATTGTGGAAATCCAATTTATGAGCCAATTGTAACCTTAGGAAGCAAGATTTGAATTGGTTTTTAAATATCTCTGAGAAAACATTGGAGATGATATGGATCATTGGGTTGGAATACCTGGCTGTAAAACTGGGGACTGTGAAATCTACTAAGCATCCTTGCAAGTCCATGTAAGTTATGAGGATGTAATGTTTATGAATAAGAATAAGAATATTTGGATAAATACAGCATATTATAGGAATTATGTGGTGAGGCCATGGTGGTGATTGGAAGGCTGGGTGGGATAATCGTCTTGATGGTAAAGAAAATTAAGCCTTGTTTTCTCTAAACAGCAGAAATTTGGCAAAGCTTCAGAGAGTCAGAGTATGCCCATATACTTATTTAGTTTCTCAGAATCTTGTCCTGAGGCTTTATTTTTTCACTGACCTCATTTGGCAGAAGCCTCCTGGATCAAGTAATTCTGTTATTCCATATCTTCAGTTCTGCTTACACTTTCCATTGCTTATGTCACTGCAGTTTCCAATAAGGCTTATGTGTTTGGGGAGAGGGAAAGCAGTGCATGAGGATGAGTACAGTAGTTAGATACCTTAGAGGAGGAAGAGGCTTTCTCTTAGGAAAGATCACATGTTAAGACAAAAGCACATGTCCTCTTCTTACATCATTGTCCCTGCAGGCAATGCAGATCCTTCAGTGCTAGCTGTCTCGGACACCAGACATGCAAATAAGGCTTGCTATCTCCAAATAAGCCAGCTAATAAAAGCAAGCTAATTTGCCAAATGAGGTAAAGTCAGTTTTGGATATACAGTCTTTTTCATGGTGCATTGCTGCTAGTTACAGAACTACTTCTCTGAGGGCTTAGATACTAGATCTCTCTTCTCCTTCGGTGTGAATAATGAATTAGATTGGAGAGGAGATGCCTTATTTTCCATCTTTCTGTGTGCTCTTATAATTATCTGTTCTAGTCAGCCAGGGAATAACGTCATTAAGACATTGGATCTTAACAGAGATAAGTCACTGAAAAGAGGGAGAGATATGTATCTCTTGTGTTCATTTGTAACTTAATATTCTTCAGTTGCATGAATTTGGCAAAATATATCACCAAGCAAATGTGCCTTTCAACAATAATGAAAAAATGTTTTAAATGTAATTTGCACCAACTATGTTTTATATGTGTAATTTGCCTCAGAACTATGCATTTATCCTAAAAGGCACATTTTAAATCACTGTTCCTCTGCCTACTGGAAGTCTGAGAAATGAATAACTCAAAAGATAATTATCTTCCAATCTGCACACTGGTCCAAGAGGTATGGATCTCCTGAGTCCAAGTCAAGTTGTCAGTGTGACTTAAGTCAGACTTGCCAGCATGTTGCGTGATTCAAGTTCCCATCCCTGGCCCTTACTGTTAAAATACTTTGCTTTTGGGTACAGGCCAAAAGTGTCAGCTTAAAGAACTGGGTGGGATTTAGAACTTTCTCTTAGCCAACATGAAAGGATTGTTCTGGTGTTGCCAGATTTCTGTGGGCAGTTTCCCAGTCCCCCCCCCATGTTAGTTCTCCTTTCAACCTTGAAATCAAGTGAGAGTGAATGTGATCTAGCAGCTGTAAGTGAAAGAGGGCTTGCTTTCATAGAATCATAGAATCATAGAGTTGGAAGAGACCTCAAGGGCCATCTAGTCCAACCCCCTGCCATGCAGGAAACCCCATCACAGGACTCCCAACAGATGGTCATCCAACCTCTGCTTAAAAACCTCCAAAGAAGGAGGCTTTCATTCAGACATATATGAGGAATTTGTCTGGGACTTGGCTGTGAAACTTACATGAGCAGTACAGGTGAAAAGAGGAGCCAAAGAAACTCCCCACAAACACCACAGTTTATGCACTTTTTCTCTCTCTCTCCAAATGGAGAACTCCAGGCTTTCATGATCTATTCATTTTTCTGTTATAACCCCAGAAGTTCCACCTGAAAGCCTGGAGCAAATGTTATACATTTAGAACACAAGCATTCTGAGATTAGAAATTTGTTCTGACACCTGGAATTCAATTAGCAGTGTTTTCATTTAGAAAAATCTTCCCTAGATAGTCCTTTCCTCGGTAACCTTCCTTTATTTACCCTGAGTAGGTAACATTTTGTGGTGTTAGTAAAACAAGAGGGAGTCAAATGTTTTTGCTGATCAATGGAAAGCCATTTAAAGAGCTACCAGTGGATTCTACTCTTATGTACCTCCAAGAACAGTGATGGCTAGTCTTTGACTTTCCACGTGATGTTCGATTGTAGTTCCTATCAACCTCAGCTATCATAGCTAAGGGTGATGGATGCTGGGAGTTGCAGCTCAGTACCTGGAGGTAAATATACTTTTCACCCCTACTCAAGTGAGGCTCAGAGTACAAATGTACAACATTTTTTACTCCTTGCAATCTTCAGGGACAAGGATCTTAATGCCAGTATTATTTGTTCCAACAAAGTGACCCTCAAGAAGCATGGCACAAAAATTCCTGTAATCCAGCTCAACATTTTATGTACATTCCACATATGTCTGAAAAGATTCACAGCCATCCAGGTGAGTTTATCTGGAAGTTGAGTCATGGCAACTGGACTTCTTTTCTTAAGAGATTGAAATGTTTCGCTGCTCATCCAAACATCTTCATCACTCTGAGGAAAGCTAGTTGAGAGTCCTCCGTTTTATAGTTCACTTTGACCTCACATCACCCTGGTCTGAAATAGGCTCATAAGATGAACAATGGCCTGACTAGGCTCCTTAGGTAGACAATAGTCTTAATAGGCCTTTAGGTGAACAATGGCCTAAGATGCTGAAACCCATAAATTATGGGTCGTTAGCTATGGCCTTGGTGGTGGAGGCCTGAAGTATTTTTTATTTGTCTGGACATTATTGAAATTATTGCCTGATAAGTAGAAGATAGACTGTGTCTGAGGCCCCCACCTCTGTTGAGAGAGGGGTTTTCAATACTCACATGAATGACTTCCCTGACCCCAATCTCAAACCACCTATCTTCTCTGTCTAATATGTGTACATCCTCATCTTTGAATAAGTGCCCTTTGTCCTTCACTTGGAAGTGTACTGCTGATTCTGGTCCTGAGCTTCTTTCCCCTCATATGTTGGGCCATCCCCCTGCTTAATGGCTGTTTAGTTTCTCCAATGTAGAGGTCTGCACACTCCTCACTGCACTGGACCATTGCACACTCCTCACTGCACTGGACCATTGCACACTCCTCACTGCACTGGACCATTGCTCCTTTTGTATTTTGGTGTCGGGTCCTTTGGGTGGATGAATCTCTGCCTTAATGTGTTTGTGGGTTTGACATAAGCAGGGATGCTGGTGTTTGCAAAAATTCTTTTAAGCATTTCTGACACTCCAGCCATGTAGGGAATGACCTGGTTCTTATGTTGGCTCTAGGTCTCAGGCTGATCGATTGTTCTTCTGGGTTGGGACTCTGCTTTGTTGAAGGCCCACTTTGGATATCCACAGGTCTTAAGTGCTGTCTTCAGGTGCCTGTCTTCCTTCTTCTTGGCTTCTGTGGAGGTGGGGATGCTATCTGCTCTGTGGTTTAAGGTCCTGATTATTCCTAATTTGTGTTGTAATGGATGGTGAGATTCAAACAGCAAATATTGATCTGTGTGGGTGGGTTTCCTGTAAACTTCTACTCCCAGGCCACGTGGTGCCTTAGGCCATTGTTCACCTAATGGCCTATTGAGACTATTGTCCACCTA
The DNA here is from genome assembly GCA_029282475.1 of Phrynocephalus forsythii. Lineage (NCBI taxonomy): Eukaryota > Metazoa > Chordata > Lepidosauria > Squamata > Agamidae > Phrynocephalus > Phrynocephalus forsythii. The sequence continues at coordinate 87,473,127 of JAPFRF010000005.1, read as the reverse complement.
ACAAGCCTATTCAGGCCATTGTCCATCGTATGAGCCTATTTCAGACCAGGGTAACATGAGATCAAAATGAACTATAAAATGGAAGCCTGGCAATCAGCTTTTCTGAGATTGACAAAGCTGCTTGGATGAGTAGTGAAACATTTCAGTCTCTCAAGAAAAGAAGTCCAGTTGCCATGACTCAACTTCCAGATACATTACATGTGGTGCTTTTAAAAACACTTCTGGAGCATCATTTTGAGGTTTTCCCTGTGATGGATGGATTGTCAGTCAGAGTTGTTATGCCACTCCTATCCATCCATCCATCTGTGACAGGCAAGTTTTTGCAAACATTTTGAAATCTTTTATCTTTTTCCTCCTGCCTCTTAGCTCTAAAAATAAACACACAGCCTCCCAGAACAAACCATCTGTTTCATGGTTGAACACTTGGAGGTTCTGGTATGTAGTGGGGTGAGAGGGCATTCTGCAGTTGCTAGCAGTTATCTCAGGGTGGGGTAGGGTGGGGGAGACAATCAGGGGAACTCTTTCCAGAGCTGTTCAGAACCTTTTCTTGCTTGGCTCCAGTAATACCTGCTTGCCCAAGGAGCCTCAATATTCAGTAGTCTTTCCTTTCAGTCTGATCCTTAGAATCCACATTAGACAGGATGAATGAAAGATGCCTGTTAAGCAAGTCTTTCTGTGGGCAAAATAAAGTATCCTTCAGCTCCCCCTTTATTTATTTATTTATTTATTTATTTATTTATTTATTTATTTATTTATTTATTTATTTATTTATTTGGAGCATTTATATACCGTAAATACCTTTTTCCAAAGAGGAACTTAGGGCGGTTCACAATAAAATGACTAAAAACCGCTACAGGCACGGTGAAGTGATAAAGGAGAAGAAGAAGAAGAAGAAGAAGAAGAAGAAGAAGAAGAAGAAGAAGAAGAAGAAGAAGAAGAAGAAGAAGAAACAAGGCAAGATTAAAAAAAAAATGGCTAGGAGGGAAACTCTCAGGCGGGGGGCAGCAGGGAGTTTATAGGGGGAAATTAAACAGAAATAAGGTCACCAAATGCCTCCTTATAAAGCAACGTTTTCAGTGCCTTTTTGAAGGCAGACAGGGACTGCAAGGTGCAGCTCACTCGGGAGTTGGTTCCATAGAGAGGGGCCTACAACCGAGAAGGCGCGGTTCTGGGTTGCCGACTTCTGCGCCTCACTCGGAGTGGCCACCCTGAGTGAGTGCGCCCTCGACTGTCGAATGGGTCTGGCCTCAGTTGGTCTCTGGGGGATTCGCTCCGCCAGGTATTCATGTCCCAAGCCGTGGAGGGTTTTGAAAACCAAAACCAAAACCAAAACCAAAACCTTGAACCTTATCAGGAGAACAACGGGCAACCGGTGCAGGCGCGCCAGAACTGGGGTGATATGATCGTATTTACGAGCACCTACCACCAGTCTGGCCGCCGCATTTTGCACCCGCTGCAATCTCCGGACAAGGGTCAAGGGCAGCCCCACGCAGCATTCCTTACTGGTATTGTCTGGGGGCAATGGGTCATAAAATGAGAGGTGAACATGGAATCATAGAATTGGAAGGGGCCTATACCACCTGTCCTGTGCAGGAATCCAAACCAAAGATCTGACAGATGGTTGCCCAGTTTTCTCTTGAAACAAGAGCACTCACTACCTCTCAGTGTAATTGGTTCCATTGTTGTACTGATCTACCAGTTAAGAGACTTTTTCTCTCATCTGGATTCCTGTAACTTGAACCTATGATTACGACTTCAGCACTCTAGTTGAGGCCTAACCAGTGCTGAATGGAGGGGAAATAGTATCTCAGGGGATTTGGAGACTATGCTTCTGTTAATGAAACATAAAATCATACTTGCATTTTTTTGCATGCATATTGCACTGTTGGTTCATATTCAGCTTTTGGTCTACCATAATTCCATGATCCTTCTCGTTTGTATTACTGAACCTGGTACACCTTATCTTGTAATTGGACATTTGGGTTTTTCCACTTAGATTTAGATATGGCTCAAGACTAAAAAGGAAATGATGCTGGGTTATAGCTGAAAAGTAAAAGCCTTTCCCACCAGGCTAAAGGATGAAGGTTATTCTATGATACAGTACATGGGAACATGCTCTGCAGGTACTGGAGAGGGAGCTCACACAGGTGGAGTGGCAATATCCCAGTTCATTTATCCTGCCCCAAGGTCCTCACCACCCAGAGTGGCCTTGTTGCTAGTTGGTGCAGTATACAAGTCCAATAATAAATAAATAAATAAATAAATAAATAAATAAATAAATAAATAAATAAATAAATAAATAAATAAACGTTTTACAAATAAAGATAAAAGAAATAAACACAATTTCTCATGCATTTCCTAGTAAGCAAACAAGGGATAATTCCTCCTTGCTTTCCAGAATGATTCCCATGTCCTAGTCTCACACAGGCAGTGACACACAATAAATGCCACAAGATACACATTCAGTACTGTATGTCTCCTGCTTCAGCACCTTCCTGGAAAAACATCCCCTTCTCTCCCCTTGGCTGGTGCTGGAAGTATAAACCAATAGGGGTAGTAGATCAAAGGCTTCTTCCTTGTTCCCAGGTGCTCCCATTAATATTCTCTCGGATACAAAGAGAAGAATTATACATATTTTAACTGTATAATTTTATCCTGTAACTGATTGCAGTTACCTTAGGTAAGGGCAAATCATGTGCTAATGAGAAATGGTTTATGTTTTTATATGTACTGGCACCAGACTATGGAGCAGGATATCAGGGTATTTATTCTATCTATGTTAGGAATGCTATGCCTGATGAAATATAATAATGCATGGCTTCCTGTTTTTGTTAAACACTAATTTGTAGCCCTCATGATTAGAGATGGTAAATTTCTGGTACTATGGTACTATGGAAAAAAACTTTGGGGGAAGAAAATGGAAAAATTGCGGGGAAAGACAGGGTGGGTTTATTTCATTTTTTCCTCAAAGTTTCCAAAACCCTAACATCTCTACCTGATTCAAACGACACATTTGGAAGTGTCCTCGGCAGAACCCACAACTGACTCCAATTACTGTATCACAGGAGCAAAGACATTAATTCCTCCTATCGCATGTTAAATTTTCCATACTACTCATCCTTAGCTGAAACAGACTTTTACTAGCCTCCTCACATGAGCATATAGGATGGCTTGAATACAGTTATTTGTTGACCTGATTGTCCAGTGCTTGCATGCTTAGCCAACCAGATAGCTGTATGTAGACTGGAGAAAATGATGGGAGTTTGGGGGGGGGGTATGTATTTGTAATAAATACCCCACAGCATCTGTCACCTGGTATATAGTACAAGAGGAGTGGGCGTGAGGAATCCTGTGCAGTGCTACAATGCTTTCCATAGTCATAGCACTTAATGGTTTCTAATGTAATGATCAGATGGTGTGACTTGGTGCTGGTTTGCTAAATGGGATCCTTTGTGTGGCCAACATTGTGCATATAGCCCCTTTCTTATTCAGGACCAAGAAAGTGTTCAGATATATCTAGGGCTTTTATAAACAAGCCCTTATCAAACATGGACCTCTTATCTCTTTAACAAAAAACTGCATTTTTATTTCTAAAAAGAAGTCTGCACTTGTATTGGCATCTCATGTGCAAAATGTCAGAAGAAATTAATGAATCATTTCTTTTTATTTATTCATTTTAAACAAGTGTTTCCTCTTCCTACTCCAGACAGCAGCTCCTCTCAGATTCTCCATGCTGCAAGGAAACTTCTTTCTGACCATGGTCTTCCTGAATTCTTGCCCCACGTGGGAGAAGTGGCAAAGAGTTCCTTGATTCTCTGCCACCAGGGGAATACTGTCAGGTGCTCTGTGTTTTCAGAGATGTGGCTAAGATTTAACCCACACACAGAATGGGAACTGGAAAACCACCTTTCAATCTGTTCTACTATTCCTGAAGCCAAGCAAAACTCTGTTCATTTAATCAGTGGACATCAGCTTTTATCTCATGACCAAGCAAGCCCAGCAGCTAGAATTAAGTATTATGCAGGTAGTGCACTACATTAATGTATTCCTAGTTGCCTAGATACCCTAAGCCAGGCATGTCTAAACTTTGACTCTCCTGATGTTTTGAGCCACAACTCCCAGAATTCCCAAGCCCATTTTAGAAGCATGTTCTGCACATCCAATTTAATGGAAACTAAAAGATGTTGACCACCAGGGAATACCAGGTGCTGTAGGTTTTGGCAAACCACTTCAGTATTCCTGCCAAGAAAACTCTATGGACATGGGGTCATGAAGAGTTGGTCACGACTGTGATGACACAACAGAAAAGTGCATGTTCTCAATGAAAAGATGTTGGATTGTAGAATAACAATAAAGCACACAGAAAAGTTGTCATTAAAGTGTGTTTTTAGACAATTGACACACAAGCTTTGGCTGGCACTGACTGGATTTTTGTTGCATCTGAACCTTGCAGGGGTTTTAATTTTACTACTCATTTTGTTTTATATGGGGGGGGGAATAAAGAGAAACACCAATTGCCTCCATCAAATGAATTTTCCAGCTGCTAACACTTGGCTTCCCTTAACTTAATGGATTGTTTGGACAGGAATATTGGAGTCTGTTTTGCCCAGTAGTGTCTGCATGCCAGTTTTTGCCAACTATCCCTATCTCTTCTGTGTTTCAGCTGGGATGAGAGTAGTTCCATCAGCAGTGGCCTCAGCGATGCCTCGGATAATCTCAGCTCAGAAGAATTCAATGCCAGCTCTTCCCTCAATTCGCTACCTTCTACGCCTACAGCTTCCCGCAGAAATTCTGCCATAGCAGTAAGTAGGCCAAAAAATTACAGTGTCCACCAAAGGTACTAGCGTTGTGTGTATTTCTGTCTGTGTCTTTGGGTCTGGGTCTCAAAGGATTTGAAAGCAGAAGAACAAACTGCATGAAATCCGGTGCTGCCTCTTTACTGGATGTAAACCTGTGGGGGTTTTATTCTCAGTTCAACACATTTCTGTGCTTCTTCAGTTTTTATGTTGCAGATGTGCACGAAATGTCAGGGTCATGTAAAGTGCTATGTTGATCACTGTGGAGCAAGAAAGGGGTCAAATGCTGTTTTTACTGCTGCTGTCAGTGATAAATTCTTTATTATCATCGTCGTCTTAGAGCTACAGAGCTGGAAGGGACCCTATGGATCACTAAGTCCAGCTTCAGTCAGGAAGGCAAAGTGGGGGGATCCTGAAACCACTGAGCCATCCAGCAGGTCTCAATTCTGATTATGACACAAGAAGCCATAACCAAAGTGGTACACTGAATGCAGCTGTGTTGGTTGCACAATACACCTTTCCCTTTGAAAAAGGATGGAGAGATTTTTTTTCATCTTTGCAAAAACAGTGTGGACTAGAGATGGGCACGACTTGAAAAAAATTTTTTTCGAGTTGTCGTTAGTCGGGCCGGTTCCGTTTCGGGTCGTTTCCGTTTTTCGCAAAAATTCGCAAAAATTAGTCAGTTCGTTTTTTTCATTTTTTCGTTGTCGTTAGTACTAGTTTTTTTTGGGGGGGAGCAGGCTCCTGGAGGCACCTCTGTGGGGTGGGTGCCTCCTCTGGCCCGCTATAAAGGGAAAGTGGGCTCCTGGAGGCACCCGTGGGTGCCTCCTATCCTCACCCACTAGGAAGGGGAAGCAGGCTCCAAGAGACCCCTCTACATGGGGGTCTCCCCTCCTCACCTGCTGCTGCTGCAAAATGGTATGCAATAGCCATATGGATATTGCATACCAGTTGTGCAAATGTGCAGACAGTGACTGTGAAGACTAGTGGATGGCACTGAACCCAGAGCCATAGGTGAGATGGCTCTCGCAACACCATGTCTCACACAGAAGGGAATTGTACTTGCGTGTAGTGCAATGCAAGTACATCTGGCTTAGGGTTAAGGTGGGTTAGTGCAAGGGTTAGGGTTAGGCTAGTGACGGGTAAGGTTACGGTGGGCTAGTGGGTTGCACCTCTGGGTGCCTCTCTGACCCACTAAGAAGACAGTCTGTGACGTATGGGTAAGGACTGGAGTCAAGGATTAGGGTTAGGGTTAGGGGGCTAGGGCAGGTTTTAGGGGGCTTTTTGGCACATCCCAGAAGTCTCCATGGCCAAGTGGCCATGCGTTTGGTGGGATGGCTCCAAAAATTTGCATGGTCGTCCACTTCCACATGGCTGGCCACTCGGCCAGCCCATCATTGCGCAGGTGTAAATAAAATAAAATAAAATAAAATCAATGGAGGACAGAGGAGGAGAGGAGAGACATTTTGTTGCAAGAAACCCACTGCTACTGTGAAAAATCTGGCAGTTTATAAATTTTTGCGTGTTTCTGTTGTGCTTGTGTGTTTTTGGACCACGATTTCAAAAACAATATTGCGTTCGCCGCCCCATTTTGGATCCCCGCCCGCACCGCATGGCATTCGAGTCCGGCTGCCCAGGACGGGGGGAGGCGGGACCCCCTCCAGAAACCACCCCTCCGGTAGGTGCCCTGCGCCCTTAGTCAAGCAGGCATTTTTCCGCCTGCTTTTTGGCCCGGGAATGGGAGGGGGAGAGTCGTGCCGCTTGCTTGCGCTTTAAAAAAAAGGATGGCGAGACTGGGCTTTTGCTGGCTGCCTGCGAGCCTGCAAAGAGTCCCACCAGAGCAGCCCAGCACGGGGATGTGGGGGAGGCCGGGGACCTCCAGAAACAACCCCTCTGGTAGGTGCCCTGAGGCACGGCAGGCATTTTTCCACCTGCTTTTCGGCCGGGAACCGGGTTTTTTTCACTTTTAAAAACTTTTTTCTGTGCCGTGTGGCATCGTGCGATCGCGCGATGCAAGGAACGAGCACGACAAATCAGACCAAATTTGTTCGTTCCTTGGTTCGAGCTCGAAGTCTGGCGGAGTAATTCCCGTTACCGTTTCCGTAGAGTAACGGAAACGAGTAACGGAAACGGAAACGGGAATACCGCTAAGTCGTGCCCATCTCTAGTGTGGACTGTTGCTGCAGTGTTGATGCCTATGACGAGGTAAAGACTGTGTCTCCGTGGTAGAGTACATGCTTTGGTTAGAGCACTGGACTGTTCCTTTTGAGACTCGAAGTTGCTTGTATTCCTGATTGAATGGCAGTTGCATGACTTGATGTGAGATGATGAGTGCAAGTGGCCACTCATTAACTACCACAGGTTGCTGCTGTGATTTGAATAATTGCACTTAATACCAATGTGCATAACCAACTGGCTAGTAAAGCATTTCCTTGTAGGGCAATCCATGATATCTCTACTTTTAAAAGGTTTAGGGAGCAAAGAATGGGGAAAGGCTCTTGAGTTGCTGAAGAGTTGTGGTCAGTCAGGACCAAAAGCTCGGAGCCAGATGAACAAGTCATCTTTTCTTGCGTGAGGCAACTTTCTGAATATCTATTACTTGGGGGGAGGTTGAGAAGTGCGTGTGAGGAGCAGTCTCAAGTGCCAAACTAACAGCATCATCTTTGCTCCCTGCCCCACAGTTGCGCACAGACTCTGAGAAGCGCTCACTGGCAGAAAGTGGGCTAAACTGGTACAGCGAACCTGAAGAGAAAGTTCAGAAGAAGATGGACTATGACAGTGGGAGTCTGAAAATGGACCACAGTTCATCCAAATGGCGCCGGGAGCGCTCTGAAAACTGTGAGGAGGCTCCTGCCAAAGGCGGGGAGCTGAAAAAGCCTGTCAGTCTGGGCCCCCCAGGTTCCCTGAAAAAGGGCAAGACGCCTCCTGTGGCTGTGACCTCCCCCATTACTCACACTGCCCAGACTCTCAAAGTGGCAGGTAAGCTTGGGATGGGTAGTGGAGTCACACTATTAGTGAGGCTGCTTAGATAAATAAATGGGAATCAAGGTACATGAGTAACTCGACATACTGGGAGAGCCAGGAATGGGTTCACTGCCTCCTAAGGCTGCACCTCAGTAAAATATTTGGCCCTATTTAGAGATGGGCACAAAATGGAAATATAGTGTTTCATTTCATTTCTCCTTTCATTTTGTTTTTTTAGTAATGGGTTTTTAAAGTAGTTTCATAACAAAATGAAACACTATGCTCCCCTGGGTCCTAGAGGCACCAAAATTGCAGGGTAGCTTCTTTGGGCTCTTCCCTGTAAGCATCCAAAATTTGGAGAGGTTTTGGATTTCAGGAGGCTGAGATATTAAACCTCAAAGGGGGTGCCTCTAGGAAAAAAAACATTCTAATTGAATCGGGAAGCCATAATAGCCCCACCCTCACCCTGTGGGCAAGCAACTAGTGCCTTCCTGATTCAATTAGAAATATTTTTTCCTAGGGCACCCCTTTTGAGGTTAATAACTTTGCCCCATGACCCCCATACTTCTCTAAATTTCGGGGATTTACAGGGAAGGGTCCAAAGAAGCTATGCTGTTATTTCCATGCTGATACATGGCTGTGAACCCTATTTTCAAGTATATTAAAAACATTATGTAAGCATTTGCAGCCATGTATCATCATGGAAATCACAACATAGCATCATTGGACTCTTCCCTGTAAACCCCCAAATTTGGAGATATTTGGGAGTTATGGGGCCAGGTTATTAACCTCCAAAAGGGGTATATGGTGCACGCCAGCAATATAGGGGTTAATAGTTGCATTATTTTCATTTCCTATAATTCATCACATTGATCATGCTGGTAGAAGCTGATGGAATCCAGCAACATCTGGAGGACCAAACCTTCTCCAGCCACCATGTTGGAGCCCATTAATTAATTTAAAATTAAAGATGATAATACAGCTGCTCCATCAAATCAAAGACGCAAATGAGATATGAGACTGCTACTGCTGCCTATGGGGAGATTATATTTTGTGCTGAGTCAATGGAACTCATTAAGAGCAGTTGCACTATTTAGGTCCTGTAGACACATCCCCTGAGATTTTTTTACGCTTACTACCATTCATAACCCCAGAGCTGGAAGGGACTCAATGGATCACTGAGTCCAGCCCCTGTCAAGGAGGTACAGTGTGAGAACTGAACTCCCAACCTCTGCATCTGTAGCCAGAAGCCTGAGCCACTAAGCTATCCAGTCAAGGGGGTGGGGTGGGGGAGTCACAGAATGAAAGAATAATGCAGTTGGACAAGACCTACAAAACCGTTGAGTCCACCACCATGTTAAATGCAGGAATCCAAGTTTGCATATAGCGAATGGAAAAATCTTAACACTTATCTTCCTTTGTTACCACTGTATGTCTTTCTAGCATGTATATCATAGATGAAAGGTGGGATTTTGAGTCAAATCTGTGTTTCCTGCAAAGAGGAAAGGGGCCTGGTGGTTACTATACTGTGGCAGAGGCAGTGATGCAGTATGGTGGGTCCCATGGATGAGACTTGCCTTTGGGCACAATATTTTAGAGGACACAGTTCACACTCCTTTCCCCCCTTCTGCCCTCCTGGACATGCCCTGCCTACCTCCTTCCTCCCATCACTTCCTCATTAGTTTGGTCCTGGCTCAGGAGCCTATTGCCGAGGGGCACCGCCTGGGAGCAGCAAGGGCAGCAGAAGCCCTGGTGCCTGGCCAGAGCACTGCCTGCCCTGGGACTGGCTCTGCACCAGCAAGTGGTGCCCAGGCAGCTGCCACTTCCACAGAGAGTGCTGCTGCTGGCTCAGGAAGCAGCCACCCATTTTGTGAGGTGGGGAGTAGTCCAGAGGTTCTAACCCCAGATGTAGGCCTGCAGAGTTGCCCCTGGTTGCCAGGTGTGTGGGAGAGGAGTGGGCAGAAGGAATGAGAATTTGCCTCTGTTTTATACTTATCCACTCCACCCCTCACACTGCTCTTCATCCACCCACCCACAGAGCCTCCAGCATGGGAGCTGGTATGTTGCTGGTGAGAAGCCAACCCCTCTCTGGTTTATGCCCCACTGCTTGTGTGCCTTGCCTTGGGTGCTGGCAACCCAAGCTACACCACTGCAAAGGGGAAGCCTCTTTCGTCCCGTCTTTGGGGGAAAATACATTTCAGAAACATGCACTGCTCCGTAGTTGGATGCTGGAATTCTTAAGGCCTGTTTGGTAGGGAAGCTGTGTTACTTCTGGGTTCATATACTGTTAATCAGTTAGATGTTCTGGGATAAGTTCCCTAGTATGGAGTCTAGCCTGGGAAACCCCTTGCATCTCACTTCTCTGACTCCCGTGAATGAATACCCATAGCCCACCTAAAAAAAAACCATTGCCTAAATATCCTTTCCTTGTATTGGTTTCAAACTGTGTTTTTCCCCTGACTGGATCCTTTTTAATGTGTCCTTTAGGCAAGCCTGAAGCAAAAGCAACAGACAAGAGCAAGCTGTCTGTGAAGAATGCAGGCCTACAGCGTTCTTCTTCTGATGCTGGCCGGGACCGCATTTCAGATGCTAAGAAACCTCCTTCTGGGCTCACACGAACCACCACGTCTGGTTCCTTTGGCTACAACAAGAAGCCACCTCCTGCAACTGGCACTGCTACAGTGATGCAAGCTGGTGGTTCAGCCACACTTGGCAAGATCCAGAAGAACTCCAGTATCCCTGTCAAGCCCGTCAATGGCAGGAAAACCAGCCTGGATGTTTCTAACGCCGGAGAGCCTGGTTTTATGGCACCAGGAGCCCGTACTAACATCCAGTACCGGAGCCTGCCACGACCAGCCAAATCCAGCTCCATGAGTGTGACAGGCGGGCGCAGTGGGCCACGGCCTGTTAGTAGCAGCATTGATCCCAGTCTCCTGAGCACAAAAGGCAGCATCTCTGTCTCGCGGCTCAAGGAACCTTCTAAAATTGGGACAGGACGGAGCACACCAGTACCAGTGAATCAAACAGACAGGGAGAAAGAGAAGGCCAAAGCCAAAGCTGTGGCCCTGGACTCCGACTGTATTTCGGTCAAGAGCATTGGCTCTCCTGAAAGTATCCCAAAGGCTCAAGGCACCCACCAGACGCCTGCCAAAGTGGCTGAGCTGCCACCAACACCACTCAGGTAGGAACTGGAGGGGCCTCCACAGGTGGACAGTCTGGCATGTCTGCTTAGTGGATGTATGATTCTCACCCTGCATATCAGAAAAGCTCTTTTTGTCCCCTGTGGGGAATGACTACTTGTTACCTAGATACTGAAAGAGTATAATGTTAGTGAAAAGCTTTTTTTTTTTAAAAAAGTAAAAGTATATTAAGTGTTCCCTGAGTACTTTGACATGCCTTATTTTGAGATACAGTGGCATACCTAAAGCCCTCTTTTCCCAGAGCCTAGAGTGCTTGGCTATATATAGCTTCTGTACACATATATCATTTTCCCTTTGATTGGGTCTTAATTTGATCTACCTAGCGGGACATTTTAAATCCCCCCCAAAAAAATCTTCCTCCTTCCCCCCACCCACCTGTATTTTGTGGTTTTCCATCAACCTCCCGCTTCTAATCCGTCTCTGGCCAACCAGGAGCCTTGTGTTTTGAAGAGCCAATAGAGATGATGGTTGCAAGCAGGGGGAAGGGGCCCACACCATGCAGCTCTTTGTTTGAAACAGCCTGTTTAGTCCTTCACCAACGGATCATGCTGTTGTGTGCCTTACCTGAAGAAAACCTGGTGCCCATCTTGCCAGATGAACTTTTAAGAACTTTCTCCTGGCAAACTACATCCCTTGCCATGTTTGGACTTTTATAACCACTTTGATAAAGAGGACTTGTGTTCTCGAAAGCTCAGCAAACTTTTTTTTTTTTATACCAGCAGCCTATGAAGGTATCACCCATAGTCTAGTTTTAATATTGTCATAAGTAAGTATCATTCCAGAACCAAGGCTTTAATTGTTCACACTCATCAACGGAAGAAAACAAATGACAGCAAAGTTGACATCAGATCTTGATTGTTTAGGAATAAATTGGAATGATGAAAGGATCTCAAGATAAGAAAATTGCAGAGCTGTTGTCCAAAAGTATCTTTTCAAATAGAAAACACCCAAAACCTCTGAATCAAATTCTGATTATAAACGGGCCTACATAAAGCTCTCTTGAGCGTGGACACCCAGTCCACCAGTGCAATGCATTCCAAAAAATAGGCAGGAGTTTTGTGAGCATGAATGTCCGTTGAGATGCCAGAATCCTGTCAGCGTCTTAGGAAAACCGTCTCCATAAATACAGAAGTAACATACAATTGCATTCATCTGGATTGATAGATCCACTAAGGGCCTTTTCACACGACCCCTAAGATCTGCTGGCCACTTAAATTCGGACCAGAGATCTTGGGGGTCCGTTGCTCTTCCTACGTCCCCACCCCTCCGCACTTCCTTGCTCCTGTCTGCATGAGGGGAGGGAGAAAAAAAGAGAGGAAAAAATGCAGGCTCACCTCCGAAGCCACCCGGAGCCCCGTCGTCATCCTGATTCCTTCTCTTAAAGGGGCGGGAGGCAAAAAAAAAAAAAAACAGAAGCAAGGAGAGCCCAGCACTCACTCCCTTAAATCCGCATCAGGGATTTTCACCCTCCGAGAGCAGGTACATGAAAAGTGCACTGGGACGCGCTTAGGTGGGCATGGTCGCACTTAATTTTCTGCAAACTCCGGAGGTGATGGGGAAACAATTGTAAGCTCCGGAGCTGGCAGCCATTTGCATCGGAGTTTAGGGGTCATGTATAAAGGCTCTAAAAGTGAGCGAGTGGATGCTTCATCACTAGAATTCTGAGCAATGATCCTCCTGTCTGTTATTAGAATTACTGCAAATATGCCATTTTTAAAAACTGAAAGTTCCTAAGAAAATTGTACTGTTCTTCAGTTATTTTTATGCCAGAAGTTGTATGCATGATGTAGTCTTCTCTAGGCAGAACTCTCAGCCTATACTGATAGAAGTATCCTAATTCTGTATTGCTCCATTTCAGGTCAACAGCCAAAAGCTATGTGAAAGCCCCTTCTCTGGCCAACCTAGACAAGGTGAACTCCAACAGCCTGGACCTTCCTTCCGCAAGTGAGCTTCACCAGATGCAGGGTGGCAAACTGCCAGAGTCCCACAACTCTGCAGTGAATGTCGGTAGCCACCTCACGTCATGCTTCACGCCAAGCCCGGCTCCAGTCCTGAACATTAACTCGGCTAGCTTCTCCCAGGGCCTGGAGCTCATGGGTGGCTTCAGCATCCCCAAGGAAACCCGCATGTACCCCAAGCTTTCTGGTTTGCACAGGAGCATGGAATCCTTACAGATGCCTATGAGCCTGCACAATGCCTTTTCATCAGGCAGTACAACAGTGCCCACTTCTAACCCTACCCCTTCTGTTGCTGCTGAAGAGGAACCTAGTGAGATGGCATGGACTGGAAGTCCCAGAATCACACATCTGGAGAGGTAGGGAAAATCTTTTGGTGTAGCTTTCGTATAGTAGAATCTTTCATAAGGTATGGGAGCTATTAGTAGGTGGCTTCTTCAGAAAACAGGGCTGGGGAATCTTTTGGTATCTGGATGCCTTTTCCCAGGTGCTATCTTGAACAGCTAAAAGTGAATACCTACCATATCTGGGTGACAGAACAAGCTTGGCACCTGTCATAAATTGCTTAATCAATTCTTGCAATTAATTATTCAGTACTACCAAGGGAATAGTGGAAAAGATGAAAGTAGGCTGCTAAAATAACAATGGGGAATCTTTAACCAGATCTCCAGACATCACAAGGCTGCAGCTTCTAGTGTTTGTCACCATTGCTTATGTTAACTAGGCCTCATAGGACTTGCAAACCATCAAAATTTGATGGGCCTTATTTTGCTTGCCCCTGCTTTATACAAATTCCAACATAGTCTTTCACTTCCTCCTCCGTGTTGTTTGGCAAAGTCTAGTGCCACTAGTTGTGCAAACACAAAACTGTAGGCTTTTCATGTTATGTTTTTGTATTCTCAAACTTCACAACCACATCCACCTTCAATCGTGGGATGGAGACAGTTTTGGTCACCTGGGTGGATGACCTAAAAAGGAACTGGATAGGAGAATATGTCCCTGTTGATTCTGGCGGATCTCTCAGTGCCTTTTGGTACCATTTGATACAATTGCTTGTGGCATCTTTCTGAAATGGAAACACTGTTTACAATGGCTTTGGTCCTTCCAGGAGAAGAGAACTTAGAAGGTGGTCCTGGGATACTAATGCTCAACACGTTGGTTGTTAGCCCATGTTGTTCCTCGGGATTCTTCTGTGTCCCCCTTGCTGTTTAACATATACATAAAATCACAGGGATCGATTATCCAATATTTTGGAACTTGGTGTAACAAGGGCAGGTCCTCTTATGGATTGAGAACTGGTTGAGATCCCGGAAACAAAGAGTAGGTGTCAATGGGAAATTTTCACAATGGAGAGAAGTGAAAAGCGGTGTGCCCCAGGGCTCGGTCCTGGGACCGGTGCTTTTCAATCTGTTCATAAATGACCTGGAGACAGGGATAAACAGTGTGGTGGCCAAGTTTGCAGATGACACAAAACTTTTCCATGTGGTAAAAACCAGAGAAGATTGTGAAGAGCTCCAGAAGGATCTCTCCAAACTGGGGGAGTGGGCTGAGAAATGGCAAATGCGTTTTAATGTAACCAAATGTAAAGTAATGCATATTGGGGCAAAAAATCCAAACTTCATCTATCAACTCATGGGCTCTGAGTTATCCGTGACGGATCAGGAAAGAGATCTTGGTGTGTTGGTGGACAGCTCCATGAAGGTGTCTCCCCAATGTGTGGCAGCAGTGAAGAAGGCCAATTCCATGCTAGGGATTATCAAAAGGGGATTGAAAATAAAACAGCCAACATTATAACGCCGTTATACAAAACAATAGTAAGGCCGCACCTGGAGTATTGTGTACAATTCTGGTCACCGCATCTCAAGAAAGACATAGTGGAACTGGAAAAGGTGCAGAAGAGAGCGACTAAAATGATTACTGGGCTGGGGCACCTCCTTATGAAGAAAGGCTAAAACAATTGGGCCTCTTCAGTCTGGAAAAAAGGCGCTTGAGGGGGATATGATTGAGACATACAAAATAATGCAGGGTATGAGTAAAGTGGATAGAGGGAAGCTCTTCTCCCTCTCTCAAAATACCAGAACTAGGGGACATACACTCAAATTGAGTGCTGGGAGAGTAAGAACTGACAAAAGAAAATATTTTTTCACCCAGCGCGTTGTAAGTCTATGGAACTCCCTGCCACAGGATGTGGTGATGGCATGTGGCCTGGATGCCTTCAAAAGGGGATTGGACAGATTCCTGGAGGAAAAGTCCATCACGGGTTACAAACCATGATGGAGATGTGTAATCTCTAGGCTTTAAACCAGGGTACTTCAAGGGCCAGATGCAGGGGAGTGGTATCAGGAGACAGATATCTAGTCTCATGCGCTCCCAAACGCATCTGGTGGGGCCGCTGTGAGATACAGGAAGCTGGACTAGATGGGCCTTTGGCCTGATCCAGCATGGCTCTTCTTATGTTCTTATGTACTTGGACGACATTCAGCCTTATCTTTTCTTTGTACCTTGCTCCAAGGAAGTTGTTTCTGTCTAAGCCACTGTCTGCCATCAATAATGGAATGGGTGAGGCCAAAGAAATTGGGGAAAAATCCAACAGGATCCAGGTGCTTCTAGTCAATGAAAAGGCAGATCCTGGAAGAGGGGTTCAACCTTTGCTAGAGGGGATTATGCTTCCCCTGACAGGCGTGCATTTGCACAGTTAAAGCTGGTGCACCACCTGTTCCTAGAGTTGCCTGATTTGGCTATGATGGCACATGCCATAGTTACTTTCTGCTGGTATTATTCTGAGGGCCTCTATGTGAGGCTGTCATTGAAAAATAATTTGGAAACTTTAGTTGGATTAAAAAACTTCAGCCAGGATGATCACCAGGACCAATTGCATGGATCTTATAGCTCCCCTGTTAAGGGCAGCTCCATATCCAGGCCCAGTTCAAAGAACTGATTATTACTTATAATCCTTGATCTAACTTTGCTCCAGGTTATCTGAAGGAACGTATAGTTCCCTGAGAACCTACCTTAGTTCTTCAAGTAGGGCTGAGTTTCTTGCTATCATACTGTATTCAGAAGTTGGCTGGGAACATGAGAGAGAGATTTCCCAGGTTGTGGAATGTAGTCTCTTCAGAAGTGAGTCTGCCCCCCCCCCCCGCAACTTGTCCTTCCTACAACATGTGAAGACTGTCCCGTTTAGACAGTTCTGGTTTGGATGCTCATTTTTATTATTATTTTATGTTTGTTTTAAGATGTTTTTAAAGAATTCTTTACAGTTTTAGCTAATTGTTTTCATATATATATATCCATACTATCTATATACAGTATCTCTATCTAGATATCTAGCTATCTAGATATCTAGCTAAATATCTATCTAGATATATATACAGTTTCATAATCAATTTTCATTTTATATTATTTATTTATGCTTAATTGTTTTAATGCGATAATTAATCATGCTTTTAGTTGGTTTGTTTTTTAATAATTTGTGATACCTTGGGTCCCTTCTCAGGGAGAAAGGCAGCATAAAATTGCAAAAAACAAACACACACACACACAAGCAAACAAACAACTTAATGTCCTGTTAGGAACCAGAGCTGCTCAGGCAAATAATTAACAAATACTGCTGTTCATTTCCTCTCCTACAGCTCTAACCGTGACCGGAATACACTGCCCAAGAAGGGACTAAGGTAATCCTGCTCCCTGCTCCCCCTGTTTTTACTGTGGTCATGATAATACAGGATGACTAGCCAAAGAAATCTCTTTCCCACAAACCAGCCTTGTCTACGCTTCTGATCATCCTGTTTATCATCTCCTTAAGCAGGAAACCTGAGACTCTGCAGCACTACAAAAATAGGATTCTATAGAAAATCAATTAGTCATGGTGGTTTATAACAGTGGCTCACCCTGTTCGTTCACATCAAGCCAAGCTAGGGATCCAATTACCTCTGGAGCTTCATGATTTTGGTTTTTTTTATATTTAGCAAAGGCAGGCATAGTTTTCCCGTTTCTGTAGAGCCTTAGCATAAGAATGACATTGCAAGATCCACTTCACTCATTTATTTCGAATTGCTGTTTTTTATTTTTCTGTGAACTGCTCAGAGTAGCCTTGTAGTCAGGTGGGTGGTATAAAAATCAAAGTAATAAATAAATAAATATGACTGACACTTTTATTATTTTTGTTATCTAAAGGCTGTGATTGCTTATCACACATACAGCACAAAGCCCACAATTAACAAATAACGTGCACCAGTGAAAAAAGTACTGCAACCTTTACTATTAACTGAAAGCAATGATGACCTCCACTGATTTTTGTAATTACATTCAGACAGTTACAGGGGTGAGTACATATACTGCAGCCCAACACTATATAGATTTATTCCAAAAGAAGTCTCATGGATTTCAGTTGGTGCTATTCCCAGTTAAATGCTCCTTTGTTTATCTATTTTATTTAATTTATTTGGGAAGAATGCCACAATAGCATCTTATTATTCATTTAGAAAATTCCTATTTGCTTATTTACTCTCAGCAATGTACATCTTCTTAGTACCATCTTACCTGCTGAACAAAGCTTTCCCAGACCCATGGTAACTAGTGAAATTTGAATTTTCACAATATCTTTTCAGATGCAGGTTTCAGGCTGCAGGGTGTCCTTTGAATGAAAAGGGTATACTTTTAATGAAAAGATATCTCTGCATTGTAATCTTTTGCTTGCCAAGTATGGGTTCAGGGGTGATCCCAGTAATTTTGGGGCAGGGAGTTAATCATTTTTGTTTTCAACAATCTTTCTTGGATTTCAGGAGTGACTGCGGTTCTGATTGGCAACTTGGACCTTGTTTCACTGATCTTTGTGAGAACTGCATCATAATTATTTCTCTGGTTCTAACACCCACAAAGTGCCTCAGTGTGAACTGTCTAAATCCATTCTCAGCATGGCTCTTTTTAAATTTTCTTTATACTGTACTAATTTTCTTAGCCTTGTTCTATTCCTCTCTGCTTTTGGTTTTGGCAGGTATCAAATCCAGTCTCAGGAGGAGGTGAAGGAGAGACGACACTCCCACACAATTGGGGGACAGCGGGAGTCGGATGACCAGTCGGAACTACCCTCTCCCCCTGTTCTCGCCATGCCATTGGTTGGAAAGGCCCCACTCACTAATATCGGTTAGTTCCCCTTCCTTGGGTTTCCAGAAGCAGTCATTTTGAATTAGTGTAGTACAGCTACAGTAGGGGGTGTCCACTTCCCATTTCTGAAGTCCTTTTCTTTTACTTTTTCCTTATAAAGTAGCATTCATGGATGAACCAGATTTTCAGTTATTTACTTTTGTGAAGGTCCTTGGTATTTCCTGTACAGATAGGCACATAGAACATCCTGGGAGAGTATTCATGACTGTATTCCTGATGCAATGGAAGTACCATATTTCTGCAACAGCCCAAATCCTGATTATTCTGTAGGGTTATGCAACAAGTATAGGTGTAGTTTTTAATGTTTTATACACTTTTATTTTGGTTTTATGTGGAATGTATTTTGTATTTTATCTGGTCAGTGACTGAAATAAAGAGTGAAATGTCCAAGCAAAATAGGCTGCAAATGTGTGGAAGAAAAGATCTGTCCAGATCTTTTACCAAACCAGTGGACCTGTTGTGCTGTGATAAATATACAGATCCAGGAAACAGAAGGACAGATACACAGAAGTTGCATCGGTATCTTAATATCAACCAGAGCAAAAGTTTTTTAAAAAGAGGAATGAAAGCATCTTTTTCAAGTTATTATTCTGGAGTTCCTCTGTACAACTCAACATAATTATTGGTGCATAATTAAAAGAATGCAGATTATTTTTCTACACTTCATGCATTTCTGTCTTTACTATTTAATACTGCAAATCTGCTCCAGATAGTACTTTTATTTTTTTAAAAGCAGGGGAGGGATTGAATTATTCTGAGAATAATAGGAGACTATGTGAGGCTGACATAATGTTAATTTCCCCCCTGTCTGCCCTGGAACAAGAGAGGCCACATGCTCCTTCTAGCCACTTCAGTCACAAACTGGTGCTAGTGATACTGTTTTTCAGGTGCTGACTGAAGACCTCAACGTCAGGCATGGTTTGTGTATTCACTAGTTCTGCCCTTCCCTGCCTCCGTCCTGGATGCCATATCCTCACCTTCAAATCCCCATGCGGCACCTCTGGTTCCCTAAGCCCCTTTCCTTGCTTTGAGCTGTGCTGATTAGCCTCTCCTTCCCCTGACCCCTTCTCCTGCAGTGAGTCCCACGGCAACCAACACCCCGAGGATCACCCGCTCTAACAGCATCCCTACTCATGACTCTACCTTCGAGCTGTACAACGCCTCCCCCATGGGCAGCACTCTTTCCCTGGCAGACCGGCCCAAGGGCATGATCCGCTCAGGCTCTTTCCGCGACCCTGTGGATGATGGTGAGAGTCCTGCACCCGGCCAGGAGGACAAGAGTCTCCTCCTCAGTAACAATGGTGAGAGGGATACAGTCACAACACGTTCTGTCCATCGGGTCTTCTCAAGAGCACTGGATGGCCCTGGCAGGTGGTTGGTGCATCTGTGGGAGGTGCTTTTGGCCTCCAGGGAATCCCAGTGTTGCAGAACTATTAGGGATGAAATGGTTGCAGCTAGCGCTTCGCCTTCTACCTCTTGCACAGCTGGTCGCTCCATTCCCAGGATCGGGCCGGCAGGCACCCTATTTATTCCAAAATACCATCTACTCTCTTAACTGGATGGATAGCTCAGAGAATCAGGTTTCTGAGCCAGGCATTGACAGCTTGAGTCCTCTCTATGTGTCCTAGGAAAAGAGCTGGCCTATGTAGCCTTGCGCAAGTTGCACAGTCCCAAGATGTCCCTAGAAAGGAAAGACCATTCTATTCTTTACATCGAAAACCCTGGAAATCCAAGAAACACCATTGCCAGCTTCTCATGGGGCAAAGTTAGCTTCAAGCTTTGCTGCCCCCTTTTTTTCATTCATTAGGGTGTGTTGGATTGAAACTAGATGAAGGAAGCATGATGCTGCACATGGTAGTGAAGTTCTGACAACTCATGGGGTACCTGATCTGAGTAGTATTACTTCTGGTTAGGTGTCTTTTCTAAATATTTTGCATTAACCCGGTGGTCTTGTATTTATTTAAACAAAAGCAGCAAACATTGGGTGGCTATACTACCAAGATTTTCCCCTTTGCTCCAGGGAAATGTTTATTAGGCTTGTTAGGATGTATGATCTTCCCTA
This sequence comes from Phrynocephalus forsythii, assembly GCA_029282475.1. Classification (NCBI taxonomy): domain Eukaryota; kingdom Metazoa; phylum Chordata; class Lepidosauria; order Squamata; family Agamidae; genus Phrynocephalus; species Phrynocephalus forsythii. Next base: position 87,452,984 of record JAPFRF010000005.1, on the reverse strand, counting down.
GGGCCTCCATTGTACTCCTCCCCCCTCCCCCAGGTACAGACTGGTAAATATTTGTTCCAGAGCGTAATGGTCTTCTAAACTGACTTCTTGCATTCACCATCACGGGAGCCCTTTATTAACTCAGGATGCTCTTGGTGTTGGTCCTGCTCCTATGCACACACCCAACCCTTAGGCCCTTTCCCATTGCCCTCCCTCCTATGCTAATGCTCCCTAAGTTCCCCTTCCTTTGCCATAAGCAGCCCCCAACATGTATCTCTTTCTCTGTCTTTTCTGTTGCAGTTCATGGATCCGTGCTGTCCCTGGCATCCAGTGCTTCCTCCACTTACTCCTCAGTAAGCTGTATTCCCTTCACCGACCAGCCTTCCCTTTTTTCTGTGTTCAGTTCTAGAAGGATATGCACTCCCGTCCCACTTCTGCTGTGGGTGATCTGTTGTGGCAGTCTTTCCAAGTGGGATTGAGTGCAACTGGTACAGGGCTTGGCATGTTATAACTGTGGGGGTGTATTGCCATTACCTGGGTGGTACAATATTGTCATGAGGAGGATAGGGGGGCTGGGGCTGGAATGATGGATTCTATGCATGGCTGCTCACCAGTGGCTGCGAATGCTTCTTCCACCCTAACCGCCTGCCTCTCTGTCTCTCCTCTGCCCCATCATCTGCTGCCAGGCTGAGGAGAGGATGCAGTCTGAGGTACAGTAAGATCCTCTCTCTTTCCTCCTCACTGCTACGTTGCTCTTGACCGCTGGTGGAGAGCAAAGGGCTCTTCTTCTCCCTTGAGTCACTTCCCATCTTTCTTTCTCTCTCCCTCCCTCCCTTTTTCTCCCTCCTGCAGCAAATCCGCAAATTACGCCGTGAGTTGGAGTCATCCCAAGAGAAGGTGGCCACACTGACGTCCCAGCTCTCAGCCAATGTAAGCTGCTGTGTCTTGTCTCTGCTGGCACAGGTGCCTCCTGGTTGGGAATGCCTTGCTTGTGGAAAGGCTGCTGGTAGTGGGGGCAAAGGCCCCTCAGCCCTGCAGTCTTGGGAAGCCCCACCCAGATAAGGAGGCTTTCTCTGAATTATAACTCAACTGGCAGTTTGCTCTCACTGATTGCCCAGTGTAGATCCCCAGAAATGCAGTTCTCTTGGAGATTTAGCTTCTGTCCAAGTCATGGAATGTAGGCAGATTCTGTGAAGTTCTAAACATCCAGGGTAGCCAGGGAGCCAAGCATGCTATCTGTCCTTGACTGTCTTGCTGCAAGGGCCATAGAAAATAAAGAGGTGGGTCTACATACAGTATGGAACAGGAGCACCCCCTCGTGGGTGTTCACCATTTAGCTTTGCAGCATTTCTCATTTGTTCATTTAAGAATCCCAGGCTAGGAGGTGACTTCCCCATCGCATGTGCCCTAAACCTTTCTTTGGAGTGAAGATACCAGGAATTCAACTTGGAACTTTCTGAAGGCAATTAATTCATGTGCTGATTTACCAGGAGTCAACATATTTTGACCACTCTTACTGGCCAGCTGCAAAGTTTCTGTCATCAAGACTTCTCCTTGTCCCCCTGCCCGCCCACCCCTAGAGTGGGACTTCTATCCATGACCTTGGCTGTGCTGACAAAGTAGAACAGGGTATTGGGGGGGAGGGTAAATCTCATTTTCGTCTGTTTAGCTCCAGATTTCTCTGAAGGGGGCTAGAAGAGAAGCTCCTGCTGCCTATTCAGCCACTCAGAGATGGAGAGAAACAGAGACCTGTTCTTTCTTGCAACACAGGAGCCCTGTCACGTAGTGCAAGTGCCTAGTTCCCCACGCTCCAACTTTCAAAGCTCAAAAGAGGAATCAGGGGAAGACACATGAACTTGCCATACCTTTGTATCCATTGGGGGTGCCAGAGCCTGTCCAATGGAGAACCCGATCACATCTTTCCCCCACTCCAGTTACAAGTGATGTCCATTTCTTATACCTCAGTGCACATTGGGCAGTTGGAACATCTGTTGGGCAAAAGGGCAAACCTATGTGTCTCCCATTTCCTGCTCAAACCTAGGAGCAGTAGGAAGGATTTTGTAATGGTTCTGTACTTGTTCCCAGCAAACACAGACCATACCAGAGTCTTACCTTTAGATGAACTTTGGGACTTTAAATGAACTTTGGGACATTTTCTTATCGCTCCAGATGTGGAAGAATCCTGGGGTTCCTCTTGCATACAAAGGCCCAGCTCCCCTCTTACCACACTAGAGGTGTCAATGTTTCTTTTTGTGACTCTGCTTCTTGTGCTGTTGCACAAGCCTTGTATATGCATCTTTTTTTTGTTTTCCAGGCCAACTTAGTAGCAGCCTTTGAACAGAGCCTGGTGAACATGACATCTCGCCTCCGACATCTTGCTGAGACGGCAGAAGAGAAGGTTAGTCCTGTGAGAAGACAAGCAGCAGCTGGACACTTACAGATCCCTTTATTTGTGGGGGAGTCTCTTTTTCCTTCACCCTCCTCCCCTGCAAGTTCACATTGCACAGGGACACATGAAGCATGTGCAGCCCTAATGACCCCTTTTCTGGGGCTGTCGACATGGAGAGAACAAGGAGCTATAGCGATAGTGGTTTGTTATACTTCAGTGAGTATTTGGCAGCAGTATTCAAAAAAAAAAAAAACTCTAGTGAGAGCAAGATCACCACCACCACCACCCCAGCTTGGAAAAGAAAACCTGCATCAAACTATGCTCTCTACAGACTGGACCAAACTCTTCCACTGCTTAAAATAGACATAGATAGAAACATAGCATCTCATTCATTGCATGGTAGTTGCATCCCCACTGCTAGCAGCCATTATTTCTCCTTCCATCTCCATTTCCACCTGTACTGCTTTTCCTGTGCCCGGCCTCCAGCTCTGCTAATGCTGTTTTCCCAACCCCGTAGAAAGGAGCCTGCTCTCTCTTTATCACTTCTACAGAGACAGTCAATTCTTTACTGCTGGCCTACAAGGACCTCTGAGAGTTAGATAATGTTTTGGGGGTATCATGCATAGGAGATTTCCCTACACCAGGTACAGGACATTTTACTCGATACTACATTAATTATTTTCTATCTATGTGAGATCATCAAAGTTTGATAATTACAAAGCAGTTGGCACTAGAGACTTTTCAATTAGTGGTTTGCAAGTACTGTAGAAGATTTACAGAGAGGGGAGGTGGTACATTCAACACTCCCCATGGTTTTCCACCTGACACAGCCACTTTGCCCATGTCTTTTCATTTGGTTATCCATAGGTTTGGTACATTTCTATGGATAAATTACAAGGTGGTAAATGTGAAAAACTGAACCAATGTGCAAGGGATTTAAGGGCACCCATTGATGGGCCCACCACTAGGTAGGTCCTGGGCTGAAACAGCTATATAAGAATGCCAGATGCTGGCAGAAGCTCTCCAACTCCTTTATCTTATTTTCCACACTCATCACCACCTTTTAAAACCATTTCCCCCCATGAAATCAGACTATAAAAACAAAACTGAAAGTATTCATTAGCCTTGCATCTTTTTCAGGACAGTGAGCTGCTGGACTTGCGAGAAACTATTGATTTCTTGAAGAAAAAGAACTCGGAAGCCCATGCTGTTATCCAAGGGGCCCTGAATGGCACTGAAGTTACACCTAAAGGTAAGCATGATCTTCTGAACACACACTGCCTTTGTGGATCATTTGAATGGTTACTTTCATGGGCAGTAAATGATTTGAGTGATAGGAAAGCAAGGCGCAGAACTGTCACTTTTTTGGGGAAGGAGGGGCTATGGTTCCCAGAGAGTTGAAGTCCAAAATGTCGCTCTTTCAACCAATGCTGAATAGTGCCAGGGTGGAAAAGGATACTGGCTGAAATGCTGGTACACAGTGAATGCAAATGGAATAACTCGATTTGGGTGTGGAGCCTCTCAGGGTTTTCTTCAGTATCAACATAAAACTGCGGGGAGAGTTTTCCATGTACCAGCGTTGCCCAACTCTTTTTGTTCTTTCCATCTGAGCTTGAGGAAGCTAGAACAGTTCTAAGTCTGGTTTCAGTAATGGACTGGATGACAATAGATAAAACTGCATCTAGACAAGACAGAGGTGCTTCTGGTCAGATAAAGGGATGTGGATTCAGCCTGTAATGGATGGGATTACTCTCCCTCTGAAAACACAGGTGCACAGCTTGGGGACTCTTGGATGCATTGTTGATCCTGGAGGCCCAGGTGTCACCAATGGCCAGGAGTGCCTTTACACAAGCAAAACTGGTGTGCCTGCTGTTCCCATTTCTGGAGAGGTCAGGCATGGCATAGTGACACATGCCTCGGTTACATCCCTGCTAGATGAGCATAATGTGCTCTGTGTGGGTCTGACTTTGGAAAGTGATTGGGAGTTTCAGCAGGTCAAGAATGCTGAAGTCAGATTGTTAAGTGCGACTAATTACTGGCTGCTGACTAATTTCTGGGAACAATTCCAAGTCCTGGGTTTAATCTATAGAGCCCTAAATGTCTTGGAGCTATCCCAAAATATCGCATCTCCCTTTATGAATTTGTCTAGTTGTTAAGATGATCTGTGGTTGGGTGGGGGGGGAGAGAGAGAGAGAGACCTTTCTCTTAATTCCACCACCCTCACATGTTGCTTTTTGAAGACTTTGGGAGAGATATTCCCAGATTCTGGAACTCCTTCCCACAAGAGGCCAGGCTGGCCCCATCTTTGATTTCTTTTCACAAGCAGGCTTTTCTTTCTCTTCAGGCAGGCTTTTCCACAGTGACTGGCTGTCTAGGAGTCAACAAACTGGTTTTATATTTTGTTGCTTCTAATTCTTTCATAATGCTTTTACCTAACATTAAAAAAACTAATATTATTAATTCTGCTTTAAATTTGAATAACTTGTTGGCATTATCTTTTAATGTTGTGTTTTAAATGTTGTAAAATTCTTTACTTGGCCCCTTTCTTAGGACAAAGACGGTGAAATATTTTAAACAGAAAAAGTAATAACCTTCAGTACACCCAGCTCCATTTGATTTTGCACCTTTTAAGAGTTTTTCCATGCAAAAATGCAGGTTTTCCTGTGTGATACTAAGTGAACATAATAGAAGTAGGTCTTTCATGGTAGCTTGGTCAACATTGTAGCAGGAAAAGAGCATTAGTATCTGATCAGCTGGGTGGCTGCAGGAGCTGCTGAGCAACTGGCTGCCTGATGCCTACAAGATTCTCTCTGTCCTTCCAGAGCTGCGGATCAAGAGGCAAAACTCATCGGACAGTATATCTAGCCTGAACAGCATCACCAGCCATTCCAGCATTGGCAGTGGCAAGGATGCAGATGCCAAGAAGAAGAAGAAGAAAAGCTGGGTAGGTTATGGACGAGGGAAAACAGACGTAAGCATGGGCTGTATATGGGGATGAAATCCTGTTAGGTGTTTTGTCACTACAGCTAGCATGATGGCCAGGGAGATGTCAGGATTACAGGCTAGTAGTGGAAACAGAGTAGTTTTGTCTGCTAAGAAATTACTCTGCATCTGTGTGGCTTTGAAATCCAAATGAGAATCTGCCCTTACTTACAGGTGGGATTTGCTTGTAAGTGACGCCTAACACCTATCAGGCATGCTAGTTTCAGTCATGGTATGGATGCGGTGGCCCAAAAGGCAGACAGGGATGCTAACTTAGTGATGCTATTACTAGTTTTAAAAGAATAAACAGTAAAGCTTATTGTATAGTTCCACATACACTTCTAGTATTCTTAGCATACTTGAAATTAAATTACTGTACCTCTCATTCTCAGCACCCCTTCCTCCAGGTGTCCCTTAGACACTGAATGCATTTATTTTCTCATGTGATTCAGAAATGGGAGTGGCAAATGTTTCAGATTTTAAGCTTCTTTCTTTATTTCCTTCCTTCCTTCCTTCCTTCCTTCCTTCCTTCCTTCCTTCCTTCCTTCCTTCCTTCCTTCCTTCCTTCCTTCCTTCCACTAATATACTGTTCTGCAGTTCAAAGCATTCCACAGCATAAGCATACAAATAGGGAAAATACAGTGCAATATACAGATCAAATAATGCTATACAGTAACCCCCCCACACACCATTTTGCGGTTCAGGTACTGCAGTTCCGCTATAATGCAGGATTGCAGTACCTGCCCAACGCCGCTGGCCCGCACTCCCCCGAGAAGGCTCAGGGAAGCGCGGGCGGGCGGCGGCGGGGGATCAGATCCCCCACCGCCGCTGGCCCAAGCTGCTCTGAGAAGTTTTGGAGCAGTCCAAGCGAGCGCTGTGGGGATCTGATCGCCCCCACCCCCCAGGCCCCACCTGACCCACATTCCGCATATCACGGATTTTCAGTCATTGTGGGTCGGCTGGGTCCCTAACCCCCGCAATAGGTGGGGGGTTACTGTAACTGGTACATATGACTTGAAAATTAGCTCCCTCCTATTCAAAATCCTGCAATATTTCAGCAATATGAAGTGGGATTGTGGAGCATAGTCATATAATAATTTCATGAGTATTTCATGCAGGGAAGTGGGTTTAAAAAGAGAGAAAGTGGGGCTTTTCTATAGTAACAGTTAAAAATTAAATGTGTGATTTCCTTTTTCCACAAACAAGTTGAAGCTACACTGTTAATGACACTGAAATCCACAAATAATACTTTCTGGCAAAAGAGAGAAAAAGAGTGTACGATAGGACCCCAATATCTGCTGGGGATTGGTTCCAGGCCTTCCCATGTATAACAAAAACAATGGATAAGATAGAATGCCACCCCCACACTCTGCTGTTTCATAACAGTAACTTGCTTTACGGCTGCTGTTTTGTGACAGTTGCTTGCTTTATGACTGCTGTTTTAAAACAGTAGCTTGCTTTACAGCTGCTGTTTGTGACAGTAGCTTGCTTTGCAGCTGCTGAGGTATTTATTTAATTTTTTTCCTCTGCCAACCGTGGATAACTGAATCAGTGGATACGTGGGTCCTACTGTATGCAATTGAACATTAAACTTGTAGGGGCAATTATAAGCACATGTAAAATTGCCATGATAAAGAACTGAACATTTAAAATAACAATTGCATTACAAGAGCCTTCACATGGCAAGGACTTGCGTGCATTTCTAGTGTGGCCCCAGTTTCCCTTGACTTCCACCATGCAGCCCTAACTTTTCCTGCCAAACGGATATGAAGAGAGAGGTCACTCGTGCTTATCTCTCAGCTCAGCAGGTGTCTTGTCACCTTGGGAAGGCTGGTGCAGAGGTCTGCCCCCGGTTTCTGCGTGCTGCCCTGAGTTCCCCAGCTGGCTGCAGGCAGGGATCTGAGCTGAACGCATGATTAAGTCTTCCTGTGTGTTTTCTTCCCTTTCTTCCTCCAATGCTGATCCCAACCCCCCTTTTTTCCAGGTGTATGAGGTAAGCTTGGAACTTCCTTGTTCCCCTGCCCCTCTCTTGCCTTCACTAGTACTTTCCTTATGTTTTACTCCTGACTGGTCACTCACCTCGTTGGGACAGCCAGCACTTATGAAAGGAATCATCTCATTTGTGCTTTAGCTTTCACTGCAAAGCCACACAGCAAGGGGCCACTGCACTGGTGCTGGGGGAAAGTTTCATGGCTGTTGTTAATGTAGCAAATCACTTTCAAGGTAGAAAGTCACTGGGGAATGGGATTCAGGGAACTGGTTTTTTTATTTTTGAGAGACATATTAACAATAGGATATAATACCCTCCTCATGTCTCCTCCTGATGAGACGTTCTGGGATTGTTACCCCTACATTGAAGGGGGGCATAATTTGCAAATCATAATGCTTATCTAAATTCTGCAGGCTCTATGTTTCTCTATCATATATACTTGTCAAAGCAGAAGGAAATAAATCTTGAAAATACTGATAAATGAATCTTTTTCTTGCTGGGGAATGGTCAAGCGTGTGTAGATATACAGGGAGAAGTAGATATAGCCATAGGTACAAAAGAGAGCCAATGTGATCTAGTAGCTGCTTTGTTGGATTAGGGTTCAGGAGAACGGAGGGAAAAATTCCCCATTTGGCCATGGAAACTTGCTAGATGAGCGGCAACAGGAAATTGCTCTTTGAACATCTCATATACTGTACCTTGACAATTGTACAGGTGTCACTATGAATCAAAAGTATATTGATTTCCCAGAACATTATATTACAGTTCTATACAATTTGAAGCCAGGTGACATGGCAGCAGAAGTTCAAGCACTGACTCAGCTCCAGTCCCTTGGCCTCTTGTGTGCCCACAGACTGGCTTGTGGGGAGAAGATGGCAAACACGGCCTCCCCACATTCCAGTAGCATCTTCATCCATTACAGTGGCTACGCTCCTTGCTACTGTCTCAGTACATGTGTGGACTGATGCCTGCTTTGTGTCTGTGTGAGTGTGTGTGCGTGCATGTTGCATGCTCCACCTGAGCATGGTAGAGACCCCACATTGATTATTTCACTTGAGCAGAGCATTGGTGGACTAGAATGCCTTCCTTCTAAAAAAACCCAGCAACCCTCTTCTGTAAAATTTATTGAGCCATATGAGAAGAGGAAAGACTGCTTTAGTCATCTCTATGCAATGCCTTTGAATAAAGGATCTTGGCTTCCTTTGTGTGAGTTTTCTTGTTAAAACCTGGAAAGGGCTACATGTTTTGTGGAGAAACAGAGCAGCCTATCATCCTTATTAGGAGATTTAGCAACTGGTACCAGATTTCAAAGTGGAGATGTCAAGAGAGGTGAGATATATGGAGCCCTTAGTGTATGAAATTTGCTCTAACCATTCATCATGTAAGCATTATAAACAGAGAAACATTTCTGGGTCAGGAAGAATTCTGGTAATAGCTGGTTGAACCTGCAAGCACAACAAACATCTGCTTGTACTCAGTGCATACTTTCTGGCCTGCTGGTGTATGAATGCAATTTTGTGGCCTTGAGACTGGAAAATCAAATGCATGTGTGAGTGCAGGAAATACCCTACTATGAAAGTGGATGGAGTCTGAAGTTCTTGCATCCACAATGGTAATAAGACCAATGCTTCTTTTAGTACACTTTCATTGAGCTAATTATCTCTGACAGAATGAATGTATCTATAAATGCAGTACTGTCTCTGTTTACACTTTGCTGAGAAAATATGTCTTGTCCATTTCTTTATAAGATACACCTGTTCCATAATAGGTATAGTAAAGGTAGGGCTATTATTGTGGGCAACACATCTATATCTCTTTGTTAGGGATGGGCAGGAAATGAAAAACGAAATGTTTTGTTGTTTCATTACATAACGAAATGAAACGAAATGAAGAGAAATGAGGAAGCAGCATTTTGTTATAGACGAAACAAAATGGTCATTTTTCCATTGAAATGAACCATTTCATTCCATCATTTTCAGGCTCCTGCCAAGCTGTCAATGGCTGGAGCCCTTTAAACCTGGCCCAGTCGGTACCAGGGGATTGACTGGGCCTGGTGCCTGACAGCTCGGCAGAAGCCCTCTCACGACCAATTTCTGAGGGCTCTTCTGAGCTGTCAGTGTCTGGACCCCTTTAAACCTGGCCCAGTCGGTACCAGGGGGTTCCCCTGGTGCTGACTGGGCCAGGTTTAAAGGGCTCCAGCCATTGACAGCTTGGCAGGAGCCCTTTAAAATGGCTCCTGGAGTCCCGGGCACCAAATCTGGTGCCTCTAGCACCCAGGGGAGCCATTTTGTTTCATTTCATTTCATTTTGTATGAAATTTTAAAAAAATTCTAAGAAACAAAACAAAACAGGAGTGAGCACAAAACGAAATGAAACATTATTTTTCCGTTTCGTACCCATCCGTACTCTCTGTTCCAAGACAAGGTTACATCTATGGACAAAGCAGCCTTACCTCCAGGCTCTTCTGGCGTAGTTAAAAATCCACGTTTGCTTCAAGAGGTAACAGTAGATAGTAGCAAAAATGGGGAAAGGTGTGTTGTTGTTTGTTTGTTTTTGGAATAGACCTCCTGGTACTCAAGACAGCATGTCTGCTATCCATACTGGCTTAAGTATTCTTGGATTTCTAGCTCCAAATGTAATTAAAATTGTAAACCACCCAGAGACTACTTAAAGTGGTATGGGGCGGTATTTAAGCAGAACACTTTTGCTTTAATTGAGTAGTGTGGAATATAGTAGTACAGTATTGATTATTTGTGTCTGTGGATAAAACTAACAGTAGTTTCAGGCCCACCATACTTTCCTGCTATTTATAAAGATGTAAGAAGCACAACATGCTCGGAATCAAGATAGTGGTCAAAATCTTGTTGTTTGACTTAGTAAAGTGCACTAGAGTAGACCTATGGAATCAATAGGGATTTGGTGAGTCATCAACTCTGTATGTTTCATTGATTCAAATTGGGTTGACTCTAACTGTAATGTACTTGCACAAAGGAAATCACAACTAGAAGAGGTCCATTTGAATCAGTGTAACTTATGGAGGACTTGACTCACTAAATTCTTATTGTTCTAATGGGCCTACTCTAATGTGACTTACAAAGCTAAACGACAGGATTTGGGCCAATATATCCTTTTGCATCTTCCTCACATGGCATGACAGTGGCAACACTTGTATGCATGGACGTCAGCAGGGCAACAGCATGTTGCTGCTAGCTATGAACTGTTGTGCATGTTTCAGTGAACCCAAATATCTGTATGCAAAACTGCCCATGCTACCTCTGGAATAGATAAAGCAGGGTCACAGAGAATTACTTTCTCATTCAGACCATTAGGGGAGAATCTGGTGATGTCTGTTCCTTGCCAACCACTTGCAGATCATTGGTCATCCCTGAAGAGGCATAGTCATTTGTTCCCTAGTTAGCAGTTCTTCCACTATAAGCATGCTTCTTAGCCTCCCAAGGGCCCAGAGTTAAGGTCACCAATCTCACAAGTGTGCTTTACGTGGTGGGGTATTACAGTGATATTTGGAAAGCAGGGATAACTCAGAGGCTTAGATCTCTGGCTTTGGAGCCAGTTTGTGGGTTCACTTTTCCCACTGTGTCTCCTGGAAAGAGGCTGGACTCCATTATTTAAGCTCTGAAATTCAAAGATTATTATTCAAAAGATTATTATTTAAAACATTATTTCCATTTCAACTCCCTTGCCAAAAGATGACTTAAACGGAGGCATTTCATGTTGAGGGACTCACTTTGGAGTCTCAGATTGGCAGCTTTAAAAGCAAACAATATTCCTGTTGATCCTGTTGAGCATTTCATAATTTATTTCTTAGCTGTTTGGGGCATAGAATTCGCATGTATCTGATACAAATTAGTTACCCCTTAATACCTGAGGTACAGGATTTTTCTCATTGTGTCAGTGGATGCTTAGAGGTGGGGAAGGAATTCTAATTATCAGACATTGTCTGTGCAGAGCAAAGAGTTTATTGAACCTAAGTGTAGGCTCCATAGATTCAGGCTGAACTCCAATAGTTAGTCCCAGTTAGAGGGGACCATTGAATCAATGGAGCTTAACACATAAATCCCATTAATCTAGTTAGAACTAACAATTGGAGGCAGTTCAGTACATGTTTCATTAAGAAATATGCATTGCCCAAGCAGGTGGTAGAATTTGGTTTTTAGGCTGGAATGAGAAGCAGATGAAAAGGAAAACTTGAGTGCTAGGAAATGTGCAAATTGGTTAGAATATATGGTATAACATGGTGTAGAAGGCACAGTCTTCCTTCCTCTGTCATTCGCTTATCCCATGATGTAGCTTCTCCTGCTTGCCAGCAATAGATCTTAAATGGCTTTCCCAACATTTTCTCCTTCTCCATTTTTCTCTTCAGTTGAGGAGCTCTTTCAACAAGGCTTTCAGCATCAAGAAAGGTCCAAAATCTGCCTCTTCATATTCTGATATAGAAGAAATTGCCACCCCTGATTCTTCAGCACCCTCATCTCCCAAGCTGCAACATGGATCCACAGAGACAGCCTCACCCTCCATCAAATCATCTAATTCCTCTTCTGTGGGAATTGATAACACTGAGTAAGTCTAGCCCCGTGCCCTCTGGGGAAGAAGCGGGGGAATATATGTCTGTGTTTTACACTTAAGCTCCATCTGCCTACTTAGGTACAATGGTCATGCTTTCCTCTTAGGGTCTGTGAATCCAATCCAGTTGCCTGGTATATTTCAAATGCTTGGCTGGGGTATTTGACATGTGCAGGAGAAAGCTAGGCAGCTGTGCAGGACACCTTCCCAGTGATTATGAGGACTCCAGAGATTTTATGCACTGTTAAGAAATCAACAGCACTGAAGGAGAAAGAACTCCATCTGAACAGATCCATAGTTCCGACTAGATACAGCAGTCCTTCCTGGCCACCGTCTCTCTCTAGTGCCTGCTGGCAGCAGTGCAGCTCTCTTAGAATGCATCTTTATCTCCTTTTCTCCCATTATATAGGCTCTTCCAGACCAATGAAGAAGAGGAGCCTGAGAAAAAAGAGGTCTCAGAACTACGTTCAGAGCTGTGGGAAAAGGAAATGAAGCTGACAGACATTCGCCTGGAAGCCCTAAACTCTGCCCACCAGTTGGATCAGCTCCGTGAAACTATGCACAACATGCAGGTGAGGACACTGGACCAGGTAGAACTTCCCATCACTGGAAAGCTGCCAGGTCCTTGATTATCTTTGACATTTCTTTTTTTAGGCATCCGTTGCTGCTGCTGTTGCTTTTGCAAAGAGACAAAATAGGCTGTTTGATTCACATCCTTCATGGAGGTCCAGTCTTCTGGGAAAGCAAAAAAGTTCTTTGACTTCATAGAATTCTTCATGGGTTAGGCTACGGGAGCAGCTGTCAGTATTGCTTTATATAGTTAACTGCTCCCATTCTCTGATATTGTCAAAGTAATGCAAGTGTTCTCTTTTAGCTTTAATGTTGCCTTCTAATGCAACAAGATACCCCTCAATTCCCTGTTCTTAGACTTGAATACAGTGGACCCTCTTATAACAAACATATAAATAAAATCTGTACAACATAAAAAATAACGGAGATAGAGGAAATTTGCTTAACAGAATCACCTGTGGAGCGAATCCGTACAACATAAAAATGGTCGTGATTAGGGATTACTCTGTTTTCAGTGCATTCCTATGGGAAATTTGTATAAAGGAAAATTTGCTTAACATAATTTCATTTGGAACGAATTAATTCCTTTATACAAGGTGCCACTGTATGTCTTAATTGTACTGGACTGTATATTGTTCCTCATTACTGTAAGCCAGCTTGGGTCCTTTTCCAAGGAGAAAGGTGGGGTAAAAATACTAAAAATAAATAAAATAAAATAATAATGTTGCAAGCCAGCCTTCTTCAGTGCAACGTGTCCTCTCCCCACTTGGCTAAGGTGTCTGGAAATGATGGCAGTAGTTGCATTTCACCAGTTCTGGGTGCACAATGTTGGAGAAGGCTGTTATAAGCAAACGTTAGAGCAGATCTGAGAGAAGGAGTTAGGCTGCAACTTCTGGGAACTCAAAGCAGTCATGTTAGTTCTTGGAGGACCAGAAATTAAATAAATAGCTTCACTGCTTTCTTGACTGTCACTTCTCATGATGTGATGTAAACACTAACATGCAATGCAGAGCCTCCTTCATTTCTCCTTTGCATGCAAATATGAGGAATTACAGCATTCTTCTCCTTGCAAGTGATCCTGGTGAGGAATTTCCTGACATCTCAGTGTGGTTCTGATATTGACAGGAATTATGCTTTGCACATACAAAAATAACAGTTTTTGCACATGCATCTCTTTTGCACAAGGCTGCACCATTTCTACAGTTATGTGAACTGGCAACATTAGACTGGTTGTTGCTTTATTTAAGCATTTCAATCACTAGATGTGTTACTTGCCTTTTTTTGGCAATCACCCCATATTTCTGTGCTTGTGGTGCGTGTGATATGTGCCTTGCTTGTTAAAGGGAAAGGATAATAGAAATACTTTACACAAATTATGAATAAATTGAAGGCAGAAAAACCTCTTTGTTTTCTCTTGACTGTAGGAAAGGAATCAGAGGCTTGAAAATTCCACATCAAGGTTTCTCATCATGTTGAGACATTATAAACCAACAACAAATTTAGTGGGTATCCCTTCTATCTATAGTGCTAATGATCAAGAAGTAGAAAAAAGACAGACACATTGTCTTTGTAAAATAAGGTTTGCTAAGATTGTATTTTACTGTGTAGGGCTCTTTTCAAATTTCTGTCCTTGGAAAAAGCTCCACTTCTTATGAAGAGCTCTCCAATCAATCAGTCATGGAATCCAGAATGCAGCTATTTAATTGTCTTGCCCAACCACAGCTGTCTTTCCATTCCTTGTAGCTGGAGGTGGATCTCCTGAAAGCTGAGAATGACCGGCTGAAAGTGGCCCCTGGTCCCTCATCTATGCCAGGCTCCATCCCAAGCCACATCTTGAGTTCATCAGCTGCCTCATCCCCAAGACGTTCTCTAGGGCTTCAACTCACTCACTCTTTCAGTCCCAACTTGACTGATTCAGGTATGAAGCAAAATGAGGTGGGGGAAGATGAAAGGAAGAGAAGACCATCTCTGCTGCTTTGTTTATTTAAAGATCTCTTTACAGGGGGTTTGAGATCATAGAAGTAAAAATCAGGAGGAAGAAGTGAAGGAGCGGTGTGAAATGTTGTGCAGATGGCCATGTTTTGCAACAGGGAGAATCTGTGAGGCTGTGTGTATGAAAGAGGCAGAGGCAGAAAGATTAGGTCCAGGGCAAGAAAAAAGCTGCACTGAAGACTGAAAAAACAATAGTGGCTCGTTGTGATACCTTGAAGACAGACATTTGTTATTGGGTGTTGATTTTTGAGAGCTGCCTTCAGAGACATTTTAATGGACTGGAGTCAATGCCATCTTATGCCAAATGAAATGTTTTCGTCTTTAAGACCCTTTTTTGTTCTTATCACAGTAGAGTAGCATACCTTCCTTTACCACTGAGGAATTAAGAAAGAGGGAAATCATTTTAACAGAAGAAAAAGTAGATCAGGTGATATCCTGTTGGACAGGGTCCATCTACACACCAGGAATGATATCACATGCAGTGGCAGATAGCCACAGATTAAAGGCTTCCTTCATTGCTAAATGAACCATTTAATGGCCAGCATTCTTCCACTGCCAGTGATGCCATCCCTGTAGTACAGGCCAAGCTGCACAATAGGATTTCAGCCACTGCAATGAAAACTCATAGTACAAGAGCAGATCGAAGGATAAAGGGGAGAACATTTTTTCTGCATGGGGATTCCTCGTGAAACCATCTCATGCCAGTGGTGTCTGCTTTTGTACATAGTATGCATTATAGTCTTTCCCTCTCCAGAACTATCACCAATGGATGGCATCACTGCTGGCGTGCAGAAGGATGAGGTGATGCTACGAATCGTAGTACGCATGCCACCTCAGCACATTATCAAAGGGGTAAGCAAGCACCATTGAAGTGATGGGGGGACTCCCTTCGTGGCGCAGTGGTAGTCAGCCACAGCACCGATATGATTCAGTTGCCAGTACAAAGCCGGTTATTTATATTTATATCTCCCTCTTGGCTTCCAGGATTTGAAGCAACAAGAGTTCTATCTGGGCAGCAGTAAAGTGAATGGGAAGCTGGATTGGAAAACACTGGATGAAGCTGTCTGTCAAGTCTTCAAGGCAAGATACAAATACCAAATAGCGGGGTGAATTGGGATACAGCAACAAGTTACAAATGTTTTAAATAAAATATACGAACCATTCTAAGTTTAGACCTACTTCATAAGCCACATTTGAATCCTTCCGTTTCATCACTCAGGAATATATAACCAAGATGGATCCTGGTCTCACACTAGGACTGAGTGTTGAGTCTGTCCATGGCTACAGTATCAGCCACATTAAGCGTGTCTTAGACACAGAGCCACCAGAACTTCCACCTTGTCGACGGGGTGTGACTAGCATTGCTTTGACATTGAAAGGTACAGTAGCAGCTCTCTCTTTTGTGTTATCATATATTATGTTTTCAAATGTTCTCGCTAACACTAAAATGCTAAGTCTGAATGCAGCAGACATTCAACACTAATACTTAAAGGAGTTCCTTAGAAGGCTGAACTTGGAGAACACCCAAAGGTCTTTTTTCAGGCATAGATTAGTGCACAGAATCCTACTGCTGTTTTATGCCTACATAAGGAATATCCTGAATCTTAAGGACAAGTTGCAACTAACTGGTGAGATGCTAATTATGAATGGGACTTTCAGGTTAACATGAATGGCAAAACCCCTCCTACTTTCATTTTCAAGTTCTTTGACTGATACCTGAAAGTGAGTCTCTTAAACACAAATGTTTCGTGTTAATAAAAGAAACAGACATGAACATTTTGTGTTTTTGAGTGGTTCTTGCTTTCCCTTCTTTTTTTAACCTCTTGTCTCAGATTGCCCCAGGGTGATCTATCAAATAGCATTGCAAGAGTTGCTGTGAGCAGCCAATAAGAACATCCAAGAAGGTGGAATTGAGCATGTTGAACACAGCAATGTGTGTGTGTCTAAATATTTCCCATTCCAGACATGAGTGGTATAGATAATACACCCACACACTGCCACCAACACTGTACACAATTCCTCCCACCCGGAAAAAAAACACACTCAGATTTTTGAACCCATTAAGGTAAATTCTGCCTCATCTTCACTCTGCTCTTCCTCTACCTCTTTTGCACAATTTTTTTTAATTTCACTTAAAAATAATATCCAGTTCTAGGTTCCAGGTAAACTAGAATAAATTGTGCTTTGGCCCCCATCCCCTCCCTGGCTTCTGCCCATATCAATTAAAACAAATAAAGTTGAAACCATGGTACGATATCCTGGTTTGTTACGAAGAAAAACCTGCCATCATCCAAGACAGTCCAGTCCATTGGTGAACAACTGTTACTGTCAGGAATTTATTCCTAATAATGAAGCAAAATCTCTTTTTGCATCATTTGAGTCCATTACTTTGGGGCTTCCCATCTGGAGCCCCAGAAAACAAGCTTGTACCAACTTCCATGTAACAAACCCTTCAAATGTTTGAAGACGGCTCCATTTTTTCTAATTGCAGGCTAAATGTATCTGTCTCCATCAAACGTTTCTCCAGACCCTTTACCATTTGATTGCCCTCTGGAGACATTCCAGCATGCCCATGCTCCTTCTTTTAAAAGCCAAAAGGAGACTGCCATGGCACTGGAAGGACCATTGTGATGGATGGAATAAATTGATTGATTGAAAAGCTCCCGTCTGCTCATGGGAGGAATGTCTTGTAACAGCCTCTTTTTTAAAAAAAACAATAACACAGGTTTGAAAGAAAAGTGTGTGGACAGCCTGGTGTTTGAGACCCTCATTCCTAAGCCCATGATGCAGCACTACATAAGCCTTCTCCTCAAGCACCGCCGCCTTATCCTTTCGGGACCAAGTGGAACTGGCAAGACTTACTTGACCAATCGCCTGGCTGAGTATTTGGTGGAGCGCTCCGGCCGTGAAGTCACTGATGGCATCGTGAATACTTTCAACATGCACCAGCAGTCATGCAAGGTGTGACACCCCAGGCTACCCTTCTGTTCCTGGCAGTCACAGTCACTGACCCCAGCATATGTTAGATGATAGTAATCATCCCCAAGCTTCAGTTCTCCTGTAATTGCAACTATAGCGCCTTCTGCATGCATCTTAATCAGGGGTGTCCAAACTTTTTGCAAGGAGGGCCAGATTTTGTGAGGTGAAAATGTGTGGGGGCCGACCATTCAGCCACATTTGGCCCACGGGCCGGACTTTGGACAAGTCTCTGTAACATGCAAGGAGGAAGGGAGGAAGATGCAGCAATGGAACCGGGGGTGGGTAGGCTGGGAAGGTGGCTGGGTGGTGGTGGACAGAGGCAGGGAGGGCAGGCAAAACATAAAACTGCAAGCTGATGCCTCCATCCGGTATGGGGAAGGGCCAGGTGGTGGGGATGCATGACAGGCTGAGCCAGTGGGGAGAATAGGCTGCGGGTCACTCAAAATTTGTAAACGGGCCACATTTGGCCCCCAGGCCTGACTTTGGACATGGCTGATCTTAATATTCTGCCACAAGGTTTATATATATCCCACAAATTAATTCACTAGGGTTTAGTCTAACTATTGTAGCTTTAATTTTCTTCATACATCCTATGTTTTCCCTTGCTAAGAGACCCCTCTCATTCTAGCTGCTGATGCTCAGTCCTGAATCTAGTACCCAGCACATTACCCTGGATTTCTTTATTATTAATTCTGTGAGTGGATAGATTTTGTCCATGATAATAGAGTTACCTTTGCTTTGAATTGTTTTTTTAAACAGGATCTCCAACTTTACCTCTCTAATCTGGCCAACCAGATTGATCGGGAAACAGGGATAGATATGCCATTGGTTATCCTCCTTGATGACCTCAATGAACCTGGTTCCATCAGTGAGCTTGTCAATGGTGCACTTACTTGCAAGTACCATAAATGGTGAGACTCTGCCATGTGTAAACACTTGACTTGTGCCACTAATAATAGTGATTCTGCCCCTAATGGATTTCCTGAGTCTGTAAGAGCTGATTGACTGCATCATTGCTTTCTGATGGTGATGGCATTGTGGGCAGTTGATGGGGGTGGCATGGCTTTAACATTACCTCTGTCCTGCATCATCACTGTCTCTTAATTGCTGCTTCCTCACCCCTTTTGTGTGTCATGGGTAGATAACCATATTAATGTCAGGGTATGTAGTACTCCTCACTGGCTAAATATATGGAGGGAGACAGGTTGGGGGAGGCTATCCTAGGTGCTAATTCTGCAGTGTTGTAAGAATGGGATCATGGTTTTCAAAAATCACAATTAAAAAATGAGGCCTGATCGAGTTCTTTTGTTCCCTCAGCCCCTACATTATTGGAACAACCAACCAGCCTGTAAAGATGACGCCAAACCATGGCCTTCACCTGAGCTTCAGGTAACTTCTATTGTAAATTCATTGGAGGTAGTAAAATTCAAATTATATCTCTTCTATTTAGTGGATCTCAAACTCCCTGAGGTTCAAAATTTCTTGTTTTGCTGTGGAAGGATTCATGTTGGGAGGGGTTTAGGACAGTGATAGTGAACCTTTCAGAGACTGAGTGCCCAAACTGAGATTCAAAACCCACTAATTATTTGCAAAGTGCCAATACATCGACCATCAATAGCACACCAATAGAATCTACTACTGATAGACAACCACTTCTACTGCAGATTTCTGATGTGCAACGCGCTTTCCAGAATATTAATGCTAGGAAGGCAGCTGGACCGGATGGAATCATGGGACGAGTTGTTAGGGACTGTGCTGCAGAATTAGCTGGAGTATTTACAGACATTTTTAATCTATCTTTGTTGCAGTGCTCTGTCCTTACTTGCCTGAAGACATCTATTATAGTGCCAGTCCCTAAGCAGTCAGTAGTGGCATCTCTCAATGACTACAGACCAATAGCTTTAACATCTGTTATTATGAAGTGTTTTGAAAGATTGATGCTAGATTATATTAAGGCTAGACTTCCACCTACTCTGGACCCGTTTCAGTTTGCATACAGGAGTAACAGATCCACTGATGATGCTATATCCATTGTTGTCCATACTGTATTGAGCCATTTAGAACAACAGGGAACATATGCAAGGCTGTTATTTGTGGATTATAGCTCTGCTTTTAATACAATTCTACCTAATAGGTTGTTTTTCAAAATGGCCAATTTGGGTATACATCAGAAGATTTGTTTGTGGGTAAGGAATTTTCTGACTGATAGGCCACAGTCAGTAAGGATGGGATCCCACCATTCTTCTACTCTTGTATTAAGTACAGGAGCTCCTCAGGGTTGTGTGCTAAGCCCCTTCCTCTACTCCTTGTACACACATGATTGCACCCCACTGTATAATTCCAACACAATCATCAAATTTGCAGATGATACAACAGTGGTGGGGCTCATTAGTAAGAACGATGAGTCTGCTTATAGGAAAGAAGTACAAGGGTTGACTCAGTGGTGTAAAGAAAACAATCTTGTACTTAACACCAAAAAAACTAAAGAACTTATAATTGATTTCAGGAGGAAGAAAGATGTACATTTACCATTGTACATAAATGGTGAGGAGGTGGAGAGGGTTGGTAGCTTTAAATATCTGGGCACTTACATCTCAGAGGACCTCTCATGGACTGCAAACACCAATATGGTTGTGAAGAAGGCACAGAAGAGGCTGTATTTCCTGAGAATGCTCAGGAAGATGAATTTATCTCAGCATCTACTTCTGTCTTACTATCACAGCACCATTGAGAGTGTCTTAACTTATGGCATGCTATCATGGTATGGGAGCAGCTCAGCGGACAAAAAAGCTCTACAGAGAATAATTAAAATTGCCCAGAATGTTACGGGCTCCAGCTACCAACCCTGGATGACATCTTCACATCTCGCTGTTTGAGGAAGTCACACAACATTCTGAGGGACTACGCAACAATTTCTTTGAACTGTTGCCTTCTGGCAGAAGATACAGAACAATTAAAACTCGGACCACACGTCTTCTGAACAGTTTTTATCCCAGAGCTATAATTGCACTTAATAATGAACTCAGGAACCACCAGTAGTGAGCACTTGGACAGAATTACCTAGCCTGTTGTGTAGATGCTTGTGTTTTTAAGGGGGGGTGGTGTTTTTAAGGGGGGGGTTGGTGGGTGGGAAGTGTTCAGGGATTTTTATGTGTGTGTGTTGAAGGGTTTTTTGTTTTTTTGTTTTTAATGTGTGTGAGAGTGTTTGGAGATTTGTGTGTGTGCGTGTTGAATCTGGTCTCTGGGTGTCTGAATTTCGTTGTATGTGTATACTGTGTATATACACACAATGACAATAAATAAATAAATAAATTAAATTATTATTAATTATTATTAATTATTAATTATTATTATAATAAATTAAATTATTAAATTATTATTATTATTACAGCAATTTAACCTGAAAACAGGTCACTGTGAAGGGGCGATGTTGGGTGCCCACAGAAAGGGCTCCGAGTGCCACCTTTGGCACCCGTGCCATAGGTTCACCAACACTGGTTTAGGATATATGGTGGTGATATCTAAACCATTGGTGACAGAGGTGGGTAAGAGATGCTTGGACTACTCAGTGTGTTGGTCCAGAAAAGGAGTGGGTAGCTATATTTCGCTGAAAGCACATGGCAGCTGCCCGGCTGCATGGGGTGTTGTTGGACTGACATTGCACTAGATGATCCATAAAGAAGGTATAAGTTGGAATAAGAAAAACAACAAAAGCAAAACCAGCTATATGGTTGTATGTTGTAAAAACTACTTCTGTCTTTATTCCAAAACGAAGTAGTAGTTTTGATAATGTAATGGTACAGCTCTGTTTGGTTTTGTTGTACTGTTGAAGAGAGACAGGACAGACACCCATAATCACATACACTAATAAATATCATCAGTCTTCTTCTTCTTCTTCTTCTTCTTCTTCTTCTTCTTCTTCTTCTTCTTCTTCTTCTTCTTCTTCTTCTTCTTCTCTCTCTCTCTCTCTCTCTCTCTCCCTGATGCACCTGCTCACACTCATGCACATCCATAGCTAAAGCCCCACCATATTTCTTGATTCCCACTTCCCCCTTGGTGGTAGATGATCTGCTGGGCAGTGGGAAAATGTTGGCAGAGTTGTGTAAGAGCTCTGTAGAACACATAGGGGCACATGAAGGCCAAAGGCTGCCAATCAGTGGGGAGCTGTGGAAGAGGATTGTTTGCTTGAGATGAGTGCCTGTGTTTTTGTTTTTTATCATTTACATGACAATCATTCCGTGCAGGATGTTGACATTCTCCAATAATGTGGAGCCAGCCAATGGTTTTTTGGTACGCTACCTACGTCGGAAGCTTCTTGAGTCTGACAGTGATGTCAATGCCAACCGGGAGGAGCTGCTGCGTGTGCTTGACTGGGTGCCTAAGCTCTGGTATCATCTGCACACCTTCCTGGAGAAGCACAGTACCTCTGACTTCCTTATTGGTAAGGCTCAAGTCACACTGGGTGAAGGCACTGTTAAGAGCAAGCTTCAACCTTCAAGAAGCTGAGAGGGAAGTAGCAATGCAAGACCAAGGTTAAGCTGCATGTTATCTTCTTCCTAAATAAAAGAGGGATTTCACAGCTCAAGATTGCACAGAAAATAAAACCTCTAATTTGGCATCACTGCCATTATTTTTTGTTACTTATAAAAGAAATTGGCAGATAACTCACTGCCATTGCACAAACAAGATGAACACTAAGTTTAAAGACACTGGTCTAAATCCAATTGATGATTTCAGTTAAGAGTTCACCAATTGAATCAACTGTGTACATGTCATTGCTTCAGCTGGTCTGCTCCAGTTGGGACTAGTAACTGGTTTTAAGCAATGTCCTGGACTGAGTACCAATTCAAACTAAACCTTGCTTTTTCCTACATATGGGGAGGGAAAGTTGTGGCCCTTCAGATGTTGTAAGCTCCTAAAATCATTTGCTCATAGCCAGTGATGAGGGGAGCTGCTCTAAACTAGTCCGGTCTTTAGAAATTAGGGTTTATATGAGCTGTGGAATAGGCTACACTTACTGGCATTGATGGTTTCCCAACTAGCAGTTCTAGGTTATTGGTACTCATGGTGTGATGTGCTTCATCAATCTTAGTGTAGTTACAAAATCCAGACCTTGAACCTGAGCATCATAGGAAACAAACGTAAATGTATTAACAGTTTAGTAAGGAGTTTTCAGTAGAGATGGGCATGAAATGAAGTTTTTTGTTTTGTTTTTCATTTTGTTCCCTAACAAAACGAAAAATGAACTGCCAGAAAAATGATACAAAATGAAAATTTTCATTTCATTTCATTTCATTTTTCGTTTTCCCATAGCAATGCAATGAAGCAATGCATTCCTATGGGAAACCGCTTTAAAAGCCCTGTGCCATTTCCCCCACCCCCACACACACACACACACAATCAGGTGGGGGAAAGTGTGGGCTTTTAAAACTTTTTCTTAGTCCCCGAAGCAAGCACTGATCAGCTGGTGTGTGGGGCTTGCTTAGGGGACTAAAACAAGTTTTAAAAGCTCCTGCTCTCTCCCCCATGCACCCAATTTGGGTGAGGGAAAGTAGAGGCTTTTAAAACTTGTTTTTGTCCCCAAAGCAAGCCCCGCACACCAGCTGATCAGCGCTTGCTTCGGGGACTAAGAAAAAGTTTTAAAAGCCCACGCTTCTCCCCACACCCCTGAAACACATAAAACAAAGGTCAAAACATACAAAACACATAAACACACATACAGTCACCCCCTGCCATTTCCCGGTTCAGGTATTGCGGTCCCACTATATCGCAGGATTGCAGTACCTGGGGGGGAGCAAGCCGATCGCTCCCCACCACCCCCCGCCCCTTCTGGGAGGCCTCGGAGCCATGCGGGGGGCGGGGGGAACAATCTGATTGCTCCCCCCACCCCCACCCAATCTGCTTCCGCATATTGCGGATTTTCATGTATCACGGGTCAGGTGGGTCCCTAACCCCCGCGATAGGCGGGGGGGTTACTGTATGCAGTAGTTACATAAAACACGCACATACAACACATGAAAAACAAAATATGAAACAAAATGAACAATGAAACAATTTTTAAAAAAAAATTGTTTCAAATGAAATGAAAGAAAGATAAATGAAACAAAAAATGAAACGAAATGCCATTTTGACGTTTCGTGCCCATCTCTAGTTTTCAGGTTTCTACTACACTGACTCCCTGAATCTAACCCAAGTGTCATTGTTGTTACTATCATCGCCCCGGCTGGAATATTACATTAATAGTCCTCTTTTCATGATCCTTTCTAGGTCCTTGTTTCTTTCTTTCATGTCCCATTGGTATTGAGGAATTTCGAACCTGGTTCATTGACTTATGGAACAATTCCATCATCCCTTACCTTCAGGAAGGAGCAAAGGATGGGATCAAGGTATTTTTCCTGGCCTGAATGGATTGTTTGCTTTTACCTTTTGCTTTGCTATAAATGACCTACAAGAGAGAGAATCTTGGAGCAAAACTGTTTCTTTGAATGCTTTCTGATTTGTGTTGGAACTTAGTCAGAGCATTCTTGAATACTGTCACAAATTTCATTCAGATTCCAATAAGATTCAGTATTCTTCCTTGCCTGTCCCCACTGCAGGTGCATGGGCAGAAAGCAGCCTGGGAGGACCCTGTTGAATGGGTGCGAGATACATTGCCATGGCCATCAGCCCAACAGGACCAATCAAAACTCTACCACCTTCCACCACCCAGCATGGGGCCCCACAGCACGGTTTCACCTCAAGAGGAACGGAGTGGCAAGGATTCTACACCCAACTCTTTGGAATCAGATCCCTTGGTATGCCTTCAGACTACAGAAGAAATTAGTTACCCAGGCATAATCTGGACTAATTCTTATCATCATTTGCAAGAGAGAGTAAAAATGGGAGTTCAGAAAGCTTCTGTTAGATGGTAGTCCAGTTCATTGATAAAAATGGCATAGTCCTTCTTTGCTGATCATTTTCTCTGTAGTGATAGATAGCATTGTTGTGGTCCAGGAGCTGCCCTAGGAGACTGGATCCTGCAGTAGATTGGATTCTTGAGAGCTAGGAGTTCAGGAAAGACAGCAAATCCATTGTTTAAATGTCAAAGGAAAATATTCTTCAAGAAAATGTATTGGGAATCCTAAAACAGTACAGGCCAGTGGGGGTGGTGACCCTTTGGAACTCCAGATATTTTGGACCAGTACTCCCACAGTCCTTTGTCATTGGCAATTTAGGCTCAGAATTCTGGGCGTTGTGATCCAAACCATCTGGAGTGTGAAAGGTTCTCCACCCCTGGTATAGGCAGAACTAGTGTTGGTGGTGAATGAGAGCTTAAGGTGATTTGAAAATAACAGTGTGATAATGTGTCCACAGGGTGGCATACAAGTATAAGCCAAAGAAGGAAGTGGGCTCTGCATATTAACAGGGATAGCTACTTAGGTTAGTACTTGTTTTGGTGGAATTGTGGGCATAATAGGAAAAACAGCAGAAGCATGTTGTCATTCATAAAGCCTTAGAGAAGATGCTCTAGGTGACTTCTTTGGCATAGGCTTGTTGGGACTAATGCTTCCTTTTAGCACTATACAAGCTACCATTGAAATCTGTTGTGAACACATTGACCTGTCCTGAGCTGTTCCATGAGCTCATTTAACAATGGTGGGAGTACTATATCTATTTATCTATCTGTCTAATTAAGGTGGTGGTGGTGGTGGAGGTAGGACTGATGATGGAAATTTTGGGTTCATGTGACCTCCTTCTGGTTGGTTTTTTCCTCCCAAACAGATGGCAATGTTGCTGAAGCTCCAGGAAGCAGCCAACTACATTGAGTCTCCTGACCGAGAAACCCTGGACCCAAATGTGCAATCTGCACTCTAAAGACAGATGGATCAGGATGAAACGGAGACTGGAGTGAGCTGGTCCCAGTTGCCTTCACTCTTAGTTCTTCTTCATTTTTTGTATCTGTAATCTGTGGTCTGAGCAGGCCACCACAGAAGGTGGAGAGGCACCCATCACTCGCTCTGGGCTCTCTATAGACGGATGGTGGAGGACGAGGAGGCAATCTGCCACTCCTCTGCAACATACTGCCCTCCTCCCAGCCTCCATGATTTATGGTGGTAGGAAAAATGATGATTTTAATGTGTCGTGAACTCGTGGGCTTTGAAGTATGACCAGGGGTGGGGGGCATTAATAAAGCCCTTCAATCCAGGACTCCTTGCATCAGAGTTCTTGTGGGGGCAAAGACTCTGCAGATCTCTTCACAGGAATGGCTGCTCCATTTATGTAGAGCAATGTTGTCGAGGCAGGACAGTACTTGAGTTTGCAGTTCCCTGAAATGAGGATCTTTTTATAAAGGAGAGAAAAGCAAAAATCTAGAAAAGAACCTGTTGACGTTGAAGCAGAAGAGCTAGCACTGCAGCAACCAGCCATTCCCCCTCTGGATGCTGTCCTTTGGCTTCTTTACCACCACAAAAAAATAGGCAGAGGCCTAGGACTGTTAATTCTGACTTTGTACCATCTTTATTTAATCTGCATGATGATGCTTTTACATCCAGACTTCCAATAAACTCTGGTTTGTTTTTATTTTTATTATTATTTCTCCCCCCCCCCCTCCCCCATTATTTTATTTTGGTTCAGCTGGGCCGGCCTACTCACTCTTTGGTTGTCAGAATTATCTTTTTTTTTTCTAATCTCCTGGCCCTGGTTCTAGGAACTACTTGGTTTCATTATAGATTGTTTTATTTCATTTTTTTTCTGTTCGATGCAGCCTTTTATTATTGTTGTCTCTACTTTAAAAAGTCCATCACTGTGGTCCCTCCAACTTAAAATTGGTGCTGACAAGATGACCTCCCGTAATCACACCCTGTCTTGTGGGTCCTTTTCAGCCGCCGGCATCAGATGCACACAGGGTTGAAGCAGCAGCACAACCTTCTCAAAGATGCACAGTTTGCTGATAGGCTCCCCTTCTTATCATTCCATTTGCAAAAGCACAAGAGGACTGCAGGCTGGAACCAAAGGGAGAAGAGAAAATACTTCATCCGAGGTGTTCCAATTTTGGACAGAAAATTTATCAAATGCCTCCTTGGCTAAAGCTGTCTCACAGCTCTGTTCTGTACGCTGAAATAATTGTGACTCCTCTTTGCTGAGTTCTCTTCTGCTGACTTCAGGGAGAGGGCCTGGTACAGACTTATTCTGAACAACCCTGTATTTTGCCATTCTCCGCATCTTGTGTTGGGACATGAATGATTGCTTGATTCGTACCCATCTGAGTAAGTCTGTGTTCTCCAGTTGCTTCTTTCCAAATGTTCTAGGCTGCAGTTTCCCTAATCTCTGACCATTAGCCATTTTTGGTAGAGGCTAGCAGGGGCTGTAGTCCAAAACATCTGGAGGGTACCAGCTTGAAAGCATATACAGCAGGCCTTCCAAATAAACCAACTCTGTGTAGTTGCTATACTGTATATGTGCTATCTTTATTTTTTCCCTCCTGGCCCTGGTGCTGTCAGCTATTTTGAGAGGTACAGTCAGTGTTATGCCCTTTTCTTTAGGCCATATCTGTGAAAGGACTGAATGGATTAGATATAGAAAGTTGGAATGACTGTCTGTATTCTATGGTTTATCTTGAAGGTGCTTCACTTTTTAAACATGTGTAGGAAGCCCTTTCTAACTATGGATTAATTTTCTCTGCTAATTACAAGGAACGCTCCCTGATAATGAGAGGTTGTGTTCACAAAAACTTTCATAACCCTTCTGTCTGTGCAGTTTTATTCAGCAACTAGTTTATTTATAATGGAAGTTATAGATGAATTATGAGCTCCTCTCTGTTGCAGGTCCCAATCTCTTCAGTTTAAGTATCACAGGGCATCATTTCAAATTCCAGCAGAGAGGCAGAGTGCATGTTTGTACATATATACATACAAAG
Organism: Phrynocephalus forsythii; assembly: GCA_029282475.1. NCBI lineage: Eukaryota > Metazoa > Chordata > Lepidosauria > Squamata > Agamidae > Phrynocephalus > Phrynocephalus forsythii. The sequence goes on along the minus strand of JAPFRF010000005.1, from coordinate 87,425,627 downwards.
GAAAGGAGGAAAAGAGAAAGGGGGGACAATACAGAGGACAGAGTTTCAGCTATCTTCAAAGTTGGAGAATAATCATTAGATTACTCTGTGGTATAATCCACCCAAGCAGCTTTTATTCTCTGTAATAGGGTTATTTCCAAGGCAAAGTGTTTGATATAGTTTTGCTAATAGAGAAATGTTGCCAGTAGGGCAATTTAATCTAGCTGTTTTCCCCAACCCCACATTGTTCACATGATATAGAAGCCATTGGGGTTTCTTTTACCCTAAATGATTATGAACTAAGTCTATATATAGATATACTGTGCCAAATATTTCAAGGATATATTCACTCTGATTCACTAGAGGGCCCTACATGATATCAAATATTTAGGTACGACTGCTCACATTTTCAGTATTCTTATTTATTTATTATTATTACTGTTATTATTTTGGCAGTCACGAGGTCTAGAAATTGTACTTTTAGAAAATCAGAGTGAAGAATCTCAGGACTCCAGATTATGTGCCAAGTTCTGCTGTTGCCCTATAAACATTTAGAATACATACTATATATATAGTTTAGTTCTCTTCCTCCCGCATTTTTCCATAATGAGGGCTCTGAAATTAAAAAGAAAAACTGTTCTCTCTTAGTCTTAATATAACTACAACATGTTATTAAGAAGTGGAATCAGCAAGAAAATATTGAAGGATGGAACTTTCCTGATTTGTGAGCTAGTTAGTCAACCATATGCTTTTGCAGGGTACTTCATTCTAAATTGTTCATCAGTTCTCCACCCCTACCCAGCCCCCACAATAGATAGCATTCTATGACCAATGAGCATGTTTAGTCCCCACTGTGTTGTGTCAAGTGGTTTTTCTCCCTTAGCATTTCTTTGGTAGGCAGGGAGGTGGTTTTGCTAAATAGTTTTTGTTTTGTTTTGTTTTTAAAACTACAGACATCTGGGTTTTTCTGAAGCTGCTGTTTCCTCTTGCACATGAGTGGTGAATCCACAGTTAGAAAAACAGGCTGATATTTAGGATGTATGAAATGAGCAATCAACCTGCAGTACAGATGCCATGAGTAGCACAAGCTGCAACTATGGCACCCCTGATCCAAGACTTCAGAAATTCAATTTTTATTTTATTTCTGTTTTTTGACGTCAGGTGGTGATGAGGACCGTGGTTCTATTTTAAAAAAAATGTTTTCTATCTCTTTCTGTTGAAGAGGAGTAAAAGAGCCCATCAGGGGCTGGCTGTTGCTGAGTCATGCCTACAGGCTGTCCTAACTACTGACACACTGCTCACTGAACCTTGGCTGAGAAGCTATATGAAAAAAAAACAACCCTACTGCAATTGTGCAGGAATCAGCCTGTGTTCTGTAGGGTTCACTTGGATTGCACGATCATATACCTTGGATGCAAGTTGTTTGGCATCTGCCAGCTAGATCAGACAGCATTATGGTGATTAATTGCTGCAATAATAAAAAAAAATTAAAAGGCAAGATTAATGGGGCATTTTGCAATGCTTTTGCTGGGCTAAAGAACTGCAAGACAAAACAAACCCATAAGAACATAGGCCAATATAAGATGGAAAAATGATCTTTTTGGCTGTCTCTTATTATGTGCTGCCTCTACTCTCCCCATCACTACCACCCAAGAAGAACATTCCTCATGCTTACAACTGTTTGGGCCTCTTCTATAGGTTTGGTCCATATTTTGAAAAATGGTATTTAGATTTCAACTATGACCAAACAGTGATTAGCTCAAAGACCACATGGATATGCTATACCAGCATCCTTCATGCTGGTACTTTCCAAATATATGTCGAACTACAACACCTATTATCTCTAATTAGCAGCTCTGTTGCATTGTAATCCACCGTATCTGGAAGGCGCCAGTACGAGGAAGGCTTTATTTCAGAAACTCATACGGACTTCTTGGAATAGTGTTGATTTGAACAATTGTGCCAGACTTCAATATCTTTTCCAAATCTTTTGATGAACTCTCAGTGCCCTTCATATAGAATGTGTTCAGTTGGCAACCAGCCTTCACTTTGTCCATTTGAATGAACAAGGACAACTTTGGTCATGGTGATGATGATGCTTAAGGCTGTCTTTTAGCAAGGTAGCTGATTAGCTACAAAAATCCCATCCTCTGCTCTCTCATCAGGAGGGGTGGTGAAGTGGTGCAGCCTAGACAATATTTTATTATTTCTCACTGACCTCACGCACAACTAGGGAAAAGTAGATGGGAGGACTAAATTAGCAGTACAGAACATTGTGCTGCCTTGCTGCATAGATTCAGGGTAAATTGGGCATCCTTTTTTGGGGGGGGGGGAGCCTTGTGCATTAAACTGAAAGTGTGCTGCTGTCAAACTGTGGTCATCTGAGCAAAAACACAGTTTAAATGCCTGGGCTATGGAATTGCCCATGGTCTGGCAACTCTGCCTTAAATGTCACCATTTGAAGAAGGGGGAAGATAAGCCCCTAGTCATGAACGGGCATCTCTTGCTCTTTTCTGGATGAAGGAAGACGTGGTGGTCCTTATAAACCCAAGCCAGGCCCAAACATTGGGATATGTCAACGTCAGTGCAAGGATCCAAGTAAGAGATGGCAGGGTAAGAATTAATGCCTTATCTGCTGGTCTTGTTTCTACTCCCATTATTGGCAGTGGTGCTAAGAACATTTAGATGGTGAATTTCAGGAGAGAAGCAAGCAGCTGCAGTGTATGGCATCAACAGTGAACAAAGCCAGTTTGCTTAACTTGCATGCCATACAAGTGCTGCTGGGTCTGTTGTTCCCTCATGCCTATTCTGGAGTAATAACTTGCTTGTTGAGTGTCTAACCTCTGAGTGAAGTAAATCCATTAGGAAATGTGACTGCTGGCCCCCCTTTAAAAGCATCTGCCCATTGGCTGGAGTAAAAAATGCCACCCAGACAGACAATCTCACGGCCCACTTTTCTATACCCACTTCCCCTCATTTTCATCAGATCATTCTGTTGCTGATCAGACTGGTCTTGCCCTCTGACCACAACTTTCACAAAACCAGAGCCATGTCTACACATGAGGAAACTGTAAGCTAAGCATGGTGCCCTGTGGAAATACAAATTTGTTTTTAATAGTAGAAAAATGGGGGTAAAGGAAGCATCTGCTCTCAGTCCAAGTTCATTACTGACCAGATATGACCTTGACTTTGTCTTCTAAGGACAAGGAGCCATTTGTCTAAGTTCTGTGTTAGACCCTGCTGCGCCCTCCTCCGTGATTCCTTCCTTGTGGTGAAGGGGATTAGAAGAAATGAGAAGATGTAAAAGCTGTAACCTTTAGTCCTCTGGGCCCAGCAGATTCAGCCAGGCAGACTTTTAATCCTCCCACTAGCCCAGTGATGGTGAACCTTTTAGAGACCGAGTGCCCAAACTGCAATTCAAAACCCACTTTTCCCCCACAAAGTTCCAATACAGCAATTTAAGCTGAATACTGGTGGCTGTGAAGGGGCGATGTTGAGTGCCCACAGAAAGGGCTCCGAGTGCCACCATTGGCACCTGTGCCATAGGTTCGCCAACACTGCACTAGCCTCTTATGCTCCCAGTCCTCCTCTAAGGATGCAAGATAACCTATCCCCACTTGCCACCATCCTGGTGAGTAGAGCACCACCACCCCCAGCTTCCTATATCTATGGAGCTGCCCTTTTTAGTAATAGGAACAGCCCAGCTTTGTTTCTTTCCTGCTATGTTTTTCCAGGGAGAAAACAGATGTGCTGTGACTTGCCTTGTACCTTTTTCACAACATTAACCACTTATTCCCTCCAACTCATCCTGGTGGGGATCAAACCTGACTGTTTCTCCCAATTTTGGCAGGGCTTCCAAGTCAACTGTGAAATTAATGACAAAGGGCATCACGGTTTAGGCAAGCAAAAAGCTACAGCTCCAACACTTTACCTTGATGGGTTATTTTTTTACCCTTATATCCTCTCTATATGGGCAGAGCTTGTCAGCTGCCGAGTAATAAAACTCTTGGATTTTCTGTGAGCTTAGAAGAACTTGTAAGATGTTTTCTAAAGTATGTCTTCTTCGGCTTGAGTCATCCTTGCTCTTAATACCTTATGAGCTCTTTCTCATGTGCCCCCTTTCTCACATTTCCTAACAAGTTTGTTTTTTTTTATTTTTGTTCAAGCAATTTCCTGTCCTGCAGGACTCATTTATGAATATACATTCCAGCTATGAATCCCCCCCCCCAGAACATCAAGCATACAGTAAAAATGGAAGAGCATGTATAAGAGTCACCTTGAATCCTTTATGACACATAATCCAAGGGAAATTCCTTTAGGAACTTGAGGTATTCTTTCAGACCAATGACTTCTCATCCACAGATTTTGGGAACATCCATATCTAATTAATTTCACCATGTTTGCTGGGATCAACTGGAAATATTTAATGTGTACACGAGGCTCTGGCTCTAGTTACAGTCTCTGATAAAACATTCCAAAAAGACCTCTTTCCCCATTTGAAAGTGCTACTGACCTTCTGAATGACTTTTGTTTATAGATGGCATCAAACAAGCCCCAGACATCCATATTTGATTAACATCCATAACTTAAATCAAGGCTTTTGTCTGCCAAATGGCAACTGCCAACCACAAGAGACCTAGGCACGGAGCATCCCCTCTCTGAACTGTATCTTTCATAACATCAGTGAATCATATTGTGACAAGGAAAGCTTGGCTTAGTGTACACCTCCCTCCCCAGCCCCCTCCCCCCAAAAAAAAACCTTATCCTTGGTGGTCAGCCACAGGGTAGCTATGCTGTTCCATTCTAGCAAATCTATCAAGGATGTATCCATGCAACAGCACTGCAAGAGATTCCAGCTAATTGGTCTGAGCAGATCTAAGGTGCTTGTTTCTCTTTGTATATCTCTACATATGTATATATGTATCATGTTATGTATTTGAAAAAAAACTTGAGTCTGTTAATATATGCTGGAACCCAGCAGGTGGTATAACAGGCTTGGACTGTAGAAGATCCCCGTTGACTAGTTTAAGGCAAGCAGTTCTGCTGAAAATTTTAATTTTATAAGGACAGGCTATTGAATAGTATTAAATAAGGACTCTGCCATGGTCAGCTAGCTCTAGGGCTCTAACACCACCCTTCAAATGCAAAAAAAAATAAAAATAATCCCTGTTTGGATTCCTAGCATCGTGCCAGTCTGGCCAGCTTTGCATAAAGAAGATGCTGGCAGCAAGTCTCCTGTGGGGAAAGATTTATTTGTCCCTCACAGCCAACTAGAGGATGTTAACTATGCCAAATTCTCTCCTCTCTGGTGCTAGTTTTTAGAACCCTTCAGCTTGCCTTTTGCCTACTGTAGGACTGCATCATAATTCACATTTATATCACACCCTGCAGTGTTTGTTAACCCAAATGTTACTTATAGCCTCCTCAGCTGATGTATGTGAGCTTAATGTGTCCATTCATTTCAGCATCCAGCATAAGATTCTGCAATCTCTTCTCAAATTTGGTTCACTAAGCAACAATTTTTTTAAAAAAAAAGTTGTAATTGCTGCCACCCAGGAGTAGCACTGGTCCTGGTGGAGAGAGGTGAAGGAGATTGTAGTTCACCACAGGCGAGGACACTGGGATAGGGAGAGCTGGTCTAGTAAGTCTTCGGAAATTTCTGCTTGCTTGTCCTCCTGTCTTGAAGATGGTGTTAACTTCAGGTCTCAATTTTTATAGAAATGTATAGCCCTTTTAGCAGATTGATAATCTCCTGCATAACCTAGACTCCTGGGAGTACTGGAAGGAGTGAGCCTTCCCTACCCCCACCCCAGTTTTTCCGTTCTAGATTATATACCCCTCCATCTCCCAAGTTTTCTGGATTTTTATTTCTGACAAACGGCACCAATGACCAGGGCTCTTCTCTGTAGGCTGGTTGCACAGAGAATGCCCCTTTTCCTGAAACATGCAAATATGTAAGAGAATTCTTGGTACTTCCCCCTGGTAATAAATGACCCTGAGCAGAACAAGTAGCACTTCTCAAAAGAGGAAGCCTGGTAAACAGCATGGGTGTTTCTTCCCATGTTTCCCATCCTACACTTCCATTTCCCACAGTCATACTATCTTTTCCATTTACATGTCACTCTGCCAAACGATTTAAAATCTATAGACAGCATGGGAGTGAACACAGACTCTCAAATCATGAATGCTGAAGCGTTAACAATTTGGGTCTTGAATTGCTCATTTAGGGCCCTCTTACAGCCTGATCTAATGCTTATTTAACTCAGAGGTAGGCCCACTGTGTTCATTTGGGCTTAGACACCATAATAAGTGTGCCTAGAATTGCAGCCTTAAGAGGATCACAGACATTCCCTTAAACGAGCCAGAGTTTGGGCTGTTTGCTTTGCACACAGCCTGGTAGGTTTCTCTGCCATCTGCCCAATTTGTACTGACCCTGTCTTCACTTTTGGTGCTTTCTCTATCTCCCTTCTCCTCCCCAGATTGTTTGTCCATTTTCCTTCTTGCTGGCTCCCCCTCTTCCACTCCAAATTGCAATGTTGTCGATGAGCACCCCATCTGAAGCCTAAACACCCTGTTGTATTGGGGCTATTTTGCACAGTGATGTACGAAATGTCAAACCTTGTGCAGGGTTTGACCTAAAGGTCCCTCATTTGCCTTTTTTTCGGTTTTGCTTTTATAGAATAAGAATATGCTGTAAATAACCTGTAACTGAATGGCCTGAATGAGTCTGGGGGACCAGTCATGGGGGCTGGGCCCTGTGTCTGTGATGCATCATGCCGGGTTTGTTTTGAGGATTTTTTTTGTACTATGTGTGAGTAACTGTGCTGTGTTGACTCATTTCTGATTGTATGATAATGTACACCTCCCAGCAGTTGCTATGGGCCAATGGGAGAAGGTTGGAGCAGAACACCTTCTTCCAGTGGGTCTTGGTCTACTCTGTTTCTCATGCTGCTTCTGCTGCATTTTGCCCACAGTTTTCACTAAGCTTGCAATGATGGGGGCTGACAGTGATGTTCAAGGAAGGCTGGTGCAATAAGATAAAAAACAATTAGTAAAGTCTTCCAAGCCTTTTTCTCTGGCCAAGTGTTGGGAATGGGGATTTATAAGACAGGGGGAAAAGATTTCTGGTAATGATAGGTCCCAGTTAAGCGGACACAGGTGGAATAGATCCAGTCTCTAGTGGGTTAGAATTTTGAGAGACAGGCAGGGAGTTATCTTACTGTAATCAGCATGGTTCCCAGATCACATTGATAGAGAGGTAAGCAAAAACAGTACAGTATGTTGTTACAAGGAGGTTATCCTCTTCATTCCATTTCTGCTTCCTGCATTAGATCCAGTTAAGACCCAACTGAAGGGAAAATGATATCTCTAATGATACATTTTTTAAATTCACCCCCTAAAAACTTTCTTCCCCACCCCCTAGTAAAGAGCATGTGTTTTTGCATTAACCTCCTACTTCTAACCCATTTCTGGCCTACCAGGAGCTCTATGCTTTGAAGATCCAATAGAGAGATGATGGTTGTAAGCAAGAGGGAGGGGCGCATGCCAGCTCTTTGTTTGAACTGGCCTGTAAAGTCCATAGGTTTTATGTATCCATATCCATTTTCATGGTCCTACAAGAGTGCCTGTTGCTACTGAATTTGCCACTGTGGCAGTGATGATATAAAGCATGTCAAGACAAGTTGAATATACATGCCTTATAAACAGCAGCATTACTGTTCCGGAATGTAACTAGTGAGTGAAGTGCATGGAAGCTGCCCTTTCTCTTTTCCAAGGGGAAGCACTACTATTTTGCCTCTGCTGCAATGAAGTCAGTGGCAGGAAGAAATTCCATTCCCTGTAGCTGAAGGGAAAGGGGCAATGCACACATACACCAGGTCCTGGAAGTAGATCAACCTGTTGTAAGACAAAGATGAAAGAAGCCTCAATTCAGCTGTGTCCTGAGATCTTTTTTTGGTCTTCTGCACCTCATTGCACCCTGGACATGCCAATCACTGGCCCTGGTATCTTCTAAAAGCAAACCAGTTACTCTCCCTGAGTTGGGGCACCTGTGCTGAACTAGGGGCCTTTCCAGGTGGGGATACAAAGTCACCCTACTTGATTCTCCCTTAATACAAATTGGCAACCAGCTAGGAGCATGTCACGTCACTTGCCAAGAGGGTTTATTCACTCTGACCTGAGAAGCTCAGCACCGGACCTGGAGAGCTAGTTGGATAGGGAGCATTGGGAGTTGAATAGCAAAAACCTAGCATGGAACTAAATATCCAGCTTGTTACTGTGCAGCAGATGCAGTGTTAGAAGAGCGTGAGGAAGAGATACTAGACTGGAATGCTATCCCAACTTCAACCCTAGGTTGCAAACAAATATATTTAAGTAATGGGAAATTGGGGAATGTCACCCATCTGATCACAAAACTCCAAAGGGCAAAGCTGGATGGTCCCTAGTGGCTCCTCCCCAGGAGCACTGTTGTTAAGTAGCTGGGGGTTTCAGTCCCGTGGAAAGCTAGAAGGAGGCTGCTGGAACACTGATAATTGCACTAATTCATCAATCCATCAGCAAACGTAGCATCTGTTTCCCACTGTCCCTGCCAAAGACATGTCACCTTTCCACTCTTGCCAAGATGTTGAAGGTCTTGGTTTGGGATGAAGCTGGAATAGTACCAAAGTCCAGGGTCTCTTTGGCTCAATAGCTTCTGCTGGCTGGTGATCCAAACCTTACAATTTTAGCTTTTTTTCTAATTAAAATGCATTTTTTAAAAATTAAAAAGAAGTGAAAAAAATCCTGTTTTAGAAGAGCTGTGTACTTGACAGATTCTGTGTTTCTTAACTGCATGGTGTTCCTTTAAGGGGGTTTTTTATAGCACTTTTTAAATTCCTGAGAGATTTTTTTTGGTCCCGATTTCTATGCTACCTTCTCTCTTGGTTCTTTGTCTCTCTCTCTCTCTCTCTCTCTCTCTCCCCCCCCCTCCCACTCCCCCTTGCCTTTTTGTTTTGTTTTTTTGTTTTCTCTTTCTTTCCCAGAAACATTTCTTTGTAAACTTGCAATCTGTTTTATACCTGATGTAGACAAAATGAAATAAGAAATTCCAGATGTTGTACATAGCTGCGGAAACAATCACAGGGAACAACTGCCATCTGGACTGTTTCCAACATATGGACCATTTGTACTTGTGGTAAAAGAAAATGAAGCCAGAAAAAAGGCTTTTACAGGAAATAATAAAATAATAATAATAATAATAATAAATTTGAAAATGAAAAGTAGAGCACCCTTCACCACCTCATCTGTCTCGACCAAGCTGCTCCTCCCATGCAGCATGATTCTTCTGGGTGGGTCTGTCTTAACACCATTTAAAGTTTAAATAAAGTTATCTCCTATCTTGCCTGCATGTTGATCCTCTCTGTTTGAACGAATCCTCCTAAGAACCAGATATCTGTTCTTTCAGTGAACAAGATTGCCTTCCAAGGTATCTCTGTGAATCTATAAAGTGGACTCTGGCACAAGGGATAACAAGAACACCTCTCTCTTGGAGGTGTTCCACTTCACAATCCAGCAGTGGCAGAAGGGGAATGTGTGGTTTCCTGCCATCAAAAGCTAAGGCTACATCAGAAAAAAGGCTAGCTTTCTCTTAGAGTCAGAGAGAATTATTGGGAATGGGAGACTGTTTTGCAATGCAAAACGCCCCCAAATTTAAAAATGGCATCCTGGTTCTTCTGCACCTTGTTTCTGGTTTCTTTGCTAGTCTCTGCATCCAGAGACATATTATTTGTGACCTTGTGTCAGTCTTCATCTCATTACCACCTTCTGTCAAGTGAAATCCCAGCTGTTTACCTATGAAACCTGACTTTATAGTATTCATATTGAATAGCTCCTTCCCTTTCTCTAGGACTGCCATCCCCAAGTCAGCTTGCTCCAGATGTGGGAACTATAGTTGCTATTAGCCAAGCCAGCATTGCCAGTGAGCATACTGGCTGGCAATTATTGGATCCTTAGTCCAACACAACATGGAGGGCTCCAGGTTGAGAAAGGCTACACTAGGGTGAGGTCTTTAGACTCTTTGAACATCCCATGCAGAGGTAGGAAAAGTACGGGCTTCCAGATGTCACTGCACAAGGACTTCCAACTTTGCTCACCATTAGCTATGCCGCCTGGGGAATTGTACTCTTAACATCTGGAGAGCCATACTTTGACCACCTTTGATCTAAATTGTCAAGACATAGGACAATTTTCGGAAGTCTCTTTATAAACAGCTTTTCCTCAGTATTGTTATGAAGTAGAGATGGGCACAACTTGGCGGAATTCCCGTTTCCCTTTCCGTTACTCGTTTCTGTTACGCAACGGAAACTGTAACAGGAATTACTCCACCAGAACTCGAACTCAAACCGACTAAAGAATAATTGAGTCTGATTTGTCGTGGTCGTTCCTGGCATCGCGGCGATTCCGCAATGCCAAGCAGCACAGAAAAAAAGTTTTTAAAAGTTAAAAAAAACCTGATTCCCAGCCAAAAAGCAGGTGGAAATATGCCTGCCTGAGTGAGGGCTCAGGGCACCCACCAGAGGGGTGGTTGACCCCCCCCCTCCTGTCCTGGGCTGCTCTGGTGGTGGGGGAAATCCTCGTCGTAGTCGCTCGCAAAGCACCGGACTCGCCGCCGGCCGCCGCAATTCAAGCGGAAGCGGCACAGAAAAAAAGTTTTAAACTCCCCCCCCATTCCCGGGCCAAAAAGCAGGCGAAAATATGCCTGCAGTGCAGAGTGCACCTACCAGAGGGGTGGTTTCTGGGGAGGGGGTCCCGGCCTCCCCCCCTCTCCTGTCCTGGGCAGCTGGACTCGAGTCGCCATGCCATGCGGTGCAGGCGGGGGATCCAAAATGGGGCGGCAACCGCAATTTTTTTTTGAAATCGTGGTCCAAAAACACACAAGCACCACACAGAAACATGCGAAAATTGCTATTTTAAAACTGCCAGAATTTTTACAGTAGCAGTGGGTTTTTCTTGCAACAAAATGTCTCCTCTTTCCTCTATCCATTGCTTTTATTTTATTTTATTTTATTTTATTTTATTTACACCTGCGCAATGATGGGCTGGCCATGGGAGTGATCAATACCCAGGCAAATTTTTGGAGCCATTCCACCAATCGCATGGCCACTTGGCCAGGTTGACCACAGAGACTTCTGGGATGTGCCAACCGGGCATAAAAAGCCCACTAACCGTAGCCCGAACCCGAACCCGAACCCGAACCCTAAGCCTAACTCATACGCCAGCTACACTGTCCTTCTAAGTGGGTCAGAGAGGCCCCCAGAGGTGCACCCCAATACTCACCCTAACCTCACCCGTAACTAGCCTAACCCTAGCCCTTGCGCTAACCCTGTTGCCTAAGCCAGATCTGTACTTGCATGCATTGCACTAGTACAATTCCCTTCTTAGTGAGACACAGTGGGTGCAGAGAGTCTGCCAGTCCGCCACTTGTGGCTCTGGGTGACTCCTGCAGGCTTGGCTCGGTCGGCAGCATGTGTGACATCATGCAAACCATGCCCCCGAGGCCTGACTGATGCAGGGAAGGCACCCCAAAAAGAGGGGTGCCTCTGCCAGTCTGCTGTGTCTCTGCGTGCAACTGGGTATGCAATCATAGCCATATGGCTATGCATGCATGCCCTTTTGCAGCAGGTGAGGAGAGGAGACCCCCATGTATGAGGGGTCTCCAGGAGCCTGCTTTCCCTAGCGGGTGAGGATAGGAGGCACCCACCACCCCAAAAAGAGGTGCCTCCAGGAGCCCGCTACCCCCCCAAACCAGTTTAACGACAGACGAAAAAACGAAAAACGAAACGACAAATTTTGCGAAGTTTCACGAAAACCGAAACGAGCCGACACAGGCTGCCTCCGACACACGACAACTCGAAAATGTCATTTTCCCTAGTTGTGCCCATCTCTATTATGAAGACCATGCTGAACTCAAGGGTAGCTTGTGGATCAAGTAGGGAGATGTCTTATCTCCATATTTTAGGAGTGGTGCTCTTTGATCTGGTCCATTTGCTTAAGAATAAAAGTGCTGGCAAGCTCCAATATAGTTTAGACTGCTTGAATAGAATCAGTTGCAAGAGTTACCTGCTTCAGTATTGCAGGGTCTCACATGTTCTTTTACCTCTGTTTGCCACCATGGGTTAGAATTTCCCTCTGAATTTTTGAACTTGATAGACAAAATTTACTCAACACTACATTCATACTGCTTGAGAGGTTGTTTTTAAAGCCATGAATGTAGTGATATGCTAAAAAGCCTTTCATTTGTGAGTAGGGGAAGGATGATATCCGTAAATGTACTGTATAACTAACTTCAGTTTAGCACTAAACCATTTAATTGGTGCACATTAGGCCTTCTCACCTCAGCAGCAGTGGCTAATGTCAGCTGTGCTCTTCACAATGACAAGGCAATGGGTGATTGATTGCAGTCCATTGTCTGATCATTTAGCATCCTTTTAGAAAAGCTCTCCTGAGTGAATGGGTCTATTCACTAGGAAAAGTGAAGTACCTTTTCATTCTGCATGGTTTTTTTGTCTCCTCCTTGGACATCTTGCTTTGTTTGCTGAGCCTCATGATATCTGACCCAGGCTTGCCTGCATTTTTAAAAGAACAATGATGTGCATTGATCATCTCTCATTGCCCATGCTAAGCACGTGAGGTGGAGACTGGCAGAGCTCTGTTGAGCCAAGACTCTTCATTGAAAAGGGAAGTATCCAATATCAGCACTGAGCTAGGGCTCGGGAGGTCAAGTGGACCCTTTAGTGAATCTATCAAGAATGGCTGGATGGTGATCTCAAAAAATAAAAACAAAAACATCATTCAGTGGGAACTTTTTGGAATAGTAACTTGCCAATAACAATAGTTTATATTTCAGAGAGCCAAAAGGTGTAATAAAAATATATTTTACTTTTCTGCATTACACAAAGTTGGCCTCCTCCTCCAGCTCCACAGATACTCACATACTGTAGTTGTCGTTTAAGTACAAAGCAAACTGGACCTGCATGGACTAAGTGCAAATTCCCTTCATTTACATATTCAATTTATTCCTAATTATCTAACAGTCATTTTTGGATGACATTGACTTGTTGCAATTATATCCAAACTTTGCAATTAAAGTATCATAATGATGATAGAGCTACAAATAAAACAAAATGCATAATTAAAGTATTAAAAAGCATAAATTAGAACACTTTATTTAGAAATAAATACAAAACAGGCAAGGAGACCCCAGCAAATAAATCATCTGTGCCTGCTGGAGAAGGAGTTAGTTCCATCCCAGTCTCTGTTTGTTTGTTGTATTTGTAACCCATCAATCTGACCAAATGGCCACTCTGGCCTGCTGGCAGGGAATTCCCTCCATTGGCAGGAAATTCTAGATTATGGGAGCATTCACTGAGAATCCCCCCTTATATTTGGTACAATACGTTGTCCAAAGGCAGTGGCACAGAAGGAGTGTGTCTTGACAATTTTAATATTACAAAAGGAAAAGTTGTTATGCCATCAAGCCACTTCCAATTTGTGAAGACCCTAGGAATGAAAAATGTTTAGAGAGCCTAGCATTGTTGTTTTTTCGATAAAACTTCTCTTCCTTGAATATGCCCAAAGTACAGCTATTCATTTTTGCTTCTAGTAAGATTTCAGACTTTATCTGATTAAGAAACTGTATATTTGTTTTTCACATGGTCTGTAAGGCGGTCCTCCAACATCACATATTCAAATGAACTGATTTTTTTTCTTTTCCTGCCCAGTTTTTTTTCATTGTTCAACTTTCATATCTCTACAGAGTAATTGGGAGTGCCATAGTATGGATGTTTTTGGTCTTAAGATCCTTGCACTTGAGGATCTTTTCTAGCCCCTTTCCATTGTTCTTCCAAGTCTTCTTTGCATTTCCAAGTTTAAATTTTTTTGGATTAATGATTGAGCTAAGAAACAGAATGATTTTGGCTAGCTCAGTGGCGTAGGTGTGTGATCTAACTATAGAGGTAAAGGCTGGGAAATAGATTCCCCACTGGGACTCTGACATGGACTGGACTCAATCTGCAAGGCCCCTTCTGTACTAAGATGATGATTAATTTCACCTCCATCATCAGTGGAATTATCTTTTTTTTTTTTTTTTTTTGCCAATATGACTTTGTTACCCATTCCTGAAATGATGAATGATCTTAGTCTGGTGTCTCAGCTCTGACCATTCTGCTTTCGAAGGCTCTACTACGGTGAGGAGGAAGGTCATATATCCTTCCCTTGCAGAAAAGCAATGAACATTAAAACATGAGTGAAAGCAGGAAATTAAAACAAAGCAGGGACATGACAGCATGGAAAAAATCATGGCAGCCCCCAAATGACAAAACACATAGAAAATCCTATCACTTTTCAAGGAGGTAGCCATGTTAGTTTGTTTCAACACGGAAAACAAATATAAAAACAAAGGAGTTGTGGCACCTATAAAATTAACAAACTTATTTCAGCTTGAGATTTCAGGGATTACAATTATTTCCTCAGACACATGGAACATGCTGGAAAAGTTTGTAGAACTGAAAACGTGTTGCCAATTCACAAGGCAGGAAAATGTACAGTGTGAAGGGCTTGTGAGAATCTTTGTCTGATGGAAGAAATACAATAAAGGAAGCCCCAGCTGGATTAGCTTCTCTTTGTGTATCCCTCAGTGTGTTAGCTCTCTAAGCACAGATGTGGCATTTCCCAGCAAATGAAAAATTGAACTGAAAAGGCCCTGTTTCATTTTATTTCCATAGATATGAAACAACCTACAGATACAAAAGGGGCTTGGTTTTGTTGTCCTAGCAGTGGCGGTTCATAACTTATAAAGGGACTGGGTGGCTTTTTTTGTCCAGTCACATGACAACATGAATGCAGCGGCTGCAGCAAATCATGCAACAATGGAAAGAAGAAAAGATAATGACAACATGGACTGAGAAGGGCAATGAGTACAATTACCCAAAGCAAACAGGGTCCTATGTGTTCTTTTCTAAAACACCTCTGTTCTACAGCACAATCTTGTGCATTTTTTTCTGGACAGAAATCAGTAGCGCTTCCCTGCTGATAAATGCAAATTTCCATCCTAGAGAAGTAGTCATTCAATTTTTATGCCAAGAATCTAGCTATTGCTCTTTAAGAGAGTCAAAAGAAGGCTGGGCTTCCTGCTTAGTAGAATGGATTTGCCAACATTTCAGCAATATTTTTAATGCCACATCATCTACTAAGAAGAGTGAATATTTTGAGAATCAGCAAAGATGTTCATGCTTCAGAGCACAGAGAACACCCCTGACCTCCTTGCCCTCTGAAGATGCCAGCCACAGAGATGGGCAGAACCTCAGGAAGAAAAACTTCCAGGACACGGCCAGACAGCCCCAAAAAACCTAAACGGCCATTTTCATGCTTGTCTTTCTGTTCCCTTACCACTGAAACCACTGTCTTCAGAAAAGCATGTTATGAATGGGGATGAACTATGCAAAGCAAAACAGAAAGAAGGGGATTGCAAAAGAGTGGCGGCTCTGAATGCCTCTCAGGCAAAACCCTAAGGAAAAAAAAAAATTAAAGATGACAAAAATGTAGTGGCACCTTAAAGACTGCTTTATTTTGATGTGACCTTTTGTGGGCAAGTCCTTGTCCTCAGAACTGATCTGAACGCTTCCACTTTTGAGGCGCAGAAAATCCTAAAGGATCAGGAAATTTGCCCCCGCCTCCCACATTGACACACCTTTGCTTTCCCCCCACTTTAAAACACATTTTTTCACTGGTGCTGCCTTTCTTTACCCTTGGCCTTAAGCAGGTGATGACCATGCAGACTTGCTCAGCCACAGATGACACACTTGATGAAGATCCAATGCTTTCAGAGAATGAGCCAGGAATCTGGAATCTGAGCATGACAGACTTGGAGTGCACTAAAACCAACCAGAAGTGGGGAGGTGAGCCATTTGGCAAACCAGTCAAAGGACTACCTTGACTCAGGAGTGGCCTTTCTCATTGGTCCACTTCATTTGCTGCAGAAGGCTATGTTCTCTGGTGGGTCACGGAAGTGATAGACATCCAAGGTGATGAGTAGGGCCAAAGCCAGCAATGCGCCTGAACCAAAAGTACTTCTGGCACATTTTTTATTTTTACTTCACCCACATGTATTCTCTTTCCCTCCTAGTCACTGATCCATCCTGTTCGACTGGGGTATAATAGGTCTGGAGATGAATCCCTTGCAAAAAGTTTATGAAATAGGTCTGAGGATCACGTGAAATTATGTTGAAAGCATCATTTGGCCCAATAAACAAATGATGCCTGCCCTTGCTATGGAGAGGTAGACGGAGCACCTAGAGCAGTGGTGGCGAACCTTCGGCACTTCAGATGTTTTAAACCACAGCTCCCACAGTCCTTTGTCATTGGCAATCTAGGCTCAGAATTCTGGGAGTTGTGGTCCAAAACACCTGGAGTGCCAAAGATTTGCCACCACTGACCTAGAGCATCCCTTTGCTCCATTGCACAATGCCCTCAAGGAAATTGAGGATGGTTGTCCCCTATACTTTGTGGAAGGAGGGCTGGACAACTGGTCTTTAGCTTGTCTGAGTGGCAGGAATTGTTTTCCAGGTTTTTTTTTTTTTTGGAGGGGGGAACGTGCTCACCCTGTCCAACTTAAATAACAGAAGAGTGAACACTTGTGATAGCTAGTGTGGTATAGTAGACAGAATGTTGAACTAGTACTCCAAAAACCTGTGCTTGGTCATGGAAATGAACCAGTGGTGATAGCAGTGGAGCCTCATAGTGCAGTTGGTTAAACTGCTGTACTGCAGCTAACACTGTGCTCACTATCTGAGGTTCAGTCCCAGGTAGCCAGCTCATGGTTGACTCAGACTTCTATCTTTCCAAGGTTGGTAAAATGAGTACCTAGCTTGCTGGGCTTTGGGGGTGGGATATGTGTAGCCTGCATAATTAGATTGTAAAGTGACCAGGGAGTGATTTAAGCACTATGGGATGGTATAGAAGTGAAACACCTGAGCAGTGGCAAACTACTCTTTGAACATCTCATATATATTGAAGGTCAGTATAAGCAAGAGGCAACTTGATGGCATGTAATAGCAAGCAGTGTTAACTGCAATTACATGCCATGTGCAACTACATACACCGTGCAAGCAGTGTTAACAATAACTTGTATTTATTTACTTTATTTAAAATATGTTTATCCCACCTTTCACTTTTAAAGGACCCAAGGCAGCTTCTGAATACAGTAAATTGCTTTTGAAGCCTTGGTAACAAGATTCCTGTTGAGGCGGATAAGAAATAATGTGAAGGACAGGATTCCCAGGTCTCATGTCATTGGCCATGCTTCTTTGAGAATTCAGGCATGAAAATAAATCTGAGGATTAACACGCTGGAGGACAAAAGTTAAATTTTTCACATTTGAGATATCCTCAGTCCTGGGCAGCCTAACCTCAAATGCACATTCACTTTTCAGCTACCTCCCAGCCCCAGAATAAAATCAAAGAATGTGGCCCAAATAGCAGGGAATTCCAGGGTTCTTCTTTTCCAAGGACAAAGGTGGGGTAAAAATACTCAAAACTAACTAACTAAATAAATTATAACTACCTCTTAAGATAAACAGAATCCCAGGAAAGTTGAGCCCCTGTTTACATGCAGAACTGAGTTTTGCTTGGCAATCAGTTAATAGCCTATGGATTGGAATTAGCTAAACCAAAGGGAATTTAAGAAAATGGTTCTTTCGTTCTCTGTGAATATTGATAAGAACAAGCAACATCACACTCATGTCAGCGTACTTTACTCCATTCAACATGTACTAGGGAAGACTTCCTGCTAGCTGCACCAAGCTCTGTTCTTGTTGCCCCATTATTGGGCAAAGAATATCTGGGATACTTTATAGTTATCTGATATACTTTATTATTAAATTATCTGATAAGTTTTATTACCTGTTAAGCTTTGTAATTTTATTTTTATCATATTTTTACACATGCAAGCTATTGCTTAAGTCCAGATTGCATTCTATTAATTTTATTGTGTCACTTTTCACATGAAGAAAGAAAGAAAGAAAGAAAGAAAGAAAAAAGAAAGAAAGAAAGTGCCAGAATTCGGGGGGGGGATCTCTTCTGCCCTGGTCTTGAGCTGTCCCTGCTTGGGAGTGGATTTCTGTGCAGATTCATATCTATGGAATGTCTGCTATTGATAGTACATACCTTCCTTATTCAATGTGAATAGGCTTTGTGATGCAATGGCAAGAGCTGTGCTGCCCCCTTATTGCCTTGTGTATCATAGGCTTCTATATCCCATATTTTACTGCTCAGATGCATTTACCACAAGTCACCCATGTCCCTGCAAACATCCTGCAAACCAACATGGACTGACCCCCCCCCTTGCTTACTTCATGAGCAAATATTATAGACTTTGAGATGCTACCTTCGGTCAGCAGATGGCACAACAGCTTTTTGGAAATAACCCAGTTGCTGCCATTTAGTCTAAAAGATGAACCCTGGTCTGCAACCTCCATCCCCTCTAGCTTTAACAAATCCATCAGGAAGAGAGGCTGAGCATGGCTCCAATGACAAGATGGCCTAACCTGTCATCTGTGTTCTGGATTGTGCTTCTCCCACAGTCGACTGACTGCCCTTGGTGCTTACAGGCTTTCCCTGAGAGAGAGAAAGAGAGCAGAGAATATAGTGCTGGCACATTGAGAAGGAAAAATTCCTGCTAAGAAAACAGGTATCTCCGCTGAAAAAGAGAACCTGAATTCATCTGAGTGAGACTTGCTGTAAATGAAAACGCAGGCCTGTTTCCTGTGCTCGCACTTGAACATCTGCATGAATCCACAATAAAGGCAAAAGTGTTAAAGAATGAAAACTCTTTGCTAAGTTGCTGCACTAGGTACATCTTCTGTACTCTCTTCAGATATTGCAAGGCACATCTCTATGAGGCTTGCATAAAACTCTGTGCTCCTTCTCTGGAAAGTGACCACAGTTAAGAGTTGCCCATTTTTGTTGCCTTTACCCTTGCTTATTTAAGAGCAGCTAGAGGCATCATACAGAGATACACAGCAGCTGATGCATTTCTTGGCCTAGAGATATATTATAGAACAATCCTTGTCTATAGAGATGTTTTTAACTTTGTTTTTTTAAAATTTGTTTCATTTAGAAAAAAATGATTTTAAAAAAATTGTTTTGTTCTTTGTTTTGTTTCATTTTTTTATTTTATTTTTACAGCCAACCAGCCCTACTGGTCACACTTTTTAAAAATCCTTAGCACTTTTTAAAAAAACTCTTCTGCTGACCAGCAGGCCGGTGGACTGGGTCAGTGCTTTTTTTTATCCCTAGCACTGACCAGCTGGCCTGTGGGGCCAGCTGGTAGGCACTTTTTTATTATTTATTTTGACAAGCACCCAGATCAGCACTTGTCAAATTAAATAATAAACAAAAACGAAATGGAATGGAATGAAAATGTCTGTTTTGTTCTGTTTCGGGTTTTTAAAAAGGGCACTTCATCTTTCATTTTGTTAGAGAATGAAACAAAACACAAAAAACAAAATGAATTTTTTTTTCTTCCCATCTCTACTTGTCTATTGCCTGCGTAGCAGTATAGGAATCATAGTGCTGTGAAAAAGAGGACAGCCATAACTCATGATGTTTCTTACTGTGTTGTCAATCTGAATTGCAGGGAGCTAACCATTTCGATGGGTAGCTAACAGAACCACTCTTCATAATTTGTTCAAAGGCTCATTAGAGTTGCCATTTTGTGGAATTTTTTTTCTGGTACCATGTGACAAAAAGAAACTCAGCAGATGAAGTGGTCCCTGGCATGATAAAAAAGGGGTAATGGGGATGTTTCACTGGCTCATTACATTTGTTAAAGACACAAAATATCAAAATGGCAGCTTATTTGTGACTGAGATTTCCTCACTATGACAGTTACTTGACAATAATAGTTGATGCTCTTCCTTTGCTATATTGATGGGCTCCCTGGAAATCCAGTATATCTTTTGGTTGACACAACCTTTCATTTTCCAAGACTGGTAAAATGAATACTCAGTGTGTGAGCAAAGTGTTATTTTCAGAGTTATGTTTTAAACTGCCCGGAGAGTGCTCTAGCACTACGGAGTAATATATAATCCAAAACAACAACAAGAACTACCACCACCACCACCACCACTACTACTAGTAGACAATTTAAAAAACAGTCCAGATTAGGGGTGGGCTATTCATTTCGGAAGCTACCAGTGTTCAGAAGCCTCCAAAATACAATCAGCCAATCCCTTGCCTTGCTCTGTGCCCATGTGGGGCTGAGCTCCAACGAGGAAGCCTCCAATGTCATTGTTCCCTCTCCCTGGTGCTGGCCAATCAGGAGCTGGGCAGGGAAATGTATAATCCTGCTTCCCTGTCTGATTGGCCATTGCCAGGGAGATTGAACGATGATGTCAGAGGCTTCTTCCTCATTGGAGCTCAGCCCTGTGTGGGTGCAGAGCAAGGTAAGCGATTTGCTGATTGAGTTTCAGAGGCTTCCGAATGCCAACTAGGCTTGGGTGTGCCATTTTGGAACCTGTAGTTTCTGAAACGAATAGCCTATCCCTAGTCCAGATATTCAAAGAATTTCCATTGGAACAGAAGTGAAGGGATGCCAATATTGTGATAAACCATTAGGAAGAAAATATTTTCTATTGTGACAGATCAGTTCAATACCTAATTCAAGGTATTTTTCTGCCTGAGGTAGAATAACAAATGGAAGCCAGCCCCATGGAAAGTCCAAGGTCCATGATACTTGCAGGTGGTCAAGATATCTGGGTACCAAAGCAGGAAAACCTCCCTCTATTCCTGGGATACAATACTCTAATTAAAAATCATTTAACTTCTTGTCATTTGATTTTTCTTCATCACACTGATACCTCACACAACCCAAAAGTAGGACTGGCCTTTATAAGACGTAGGAACATCTTATGGAAACAAAGCTGCTCATTTACGTAAGTTCAGCACAGGAGGAAACAAAAAGGATATTGGGAGAAGCAAGCTCCTACCTTTGACCAGTGGACCATCGAATATAATTGTTTTTCAACGGTGAGACCTACCTCCATTGTATTCAGTGAATCAAACCTATTACTCAAATGTAACAACAAAGGCAATTATGGGTGTCTTTTTATATCAGCATGGGGACTACTTCATCAACAAGACTATCTGCTGCAGTGGTAGTCAGAACATGCTGAAGCTCAGTTTGAAACAACATGATCCCTACCAGACTCCACATTGCTCTCTCAGCCTTGGTGATGTTCAGCAGGTCCTGATGTGAGTCACCAATTAATATCATTGCCAGGCAAGCCCACTGCAGTGATTCAGTGTCCACGTGACCCAAGCAGAGGCATTAGAGAACATTTTTATGCTTGGCCTCAATTCAGTTAAAACAGTACAGTAGAAAAAGCTGGCCAACTAGATGACTCAGTGAGTTGGACTACCAGGCTGCCAAGTCAGGGATTAGGAATTCAACTCCTCACTGTTTTGTCCCAGGAGAAAAGCCAGCCTGTGTAGCCTTGGGCAAAGCTATTCACTCCCAGAATGCTCCACGAAAGAAAGGAAATGTTCACTTGGAAATGCTTTATACCTAGGAAGCCCTAGAAAGGGTCTCCATAAGGTAGAATTAACTTGATGGCACATCATGATTAATGAGAGAAGATGCAATACCTCAAAAGCATTGTCTGAACTTTGGTAGGTCTCACTCTGCCATACAAACTTTGGAGATATCAGTATCAGAGCAAAACTTTG
This sequence comes from Phrynocephalus forsythii, assembly GCA_029282475.1. Classification (NCBI taxonomy): domain Eukaryota; kingdom Metazoa; phylum Chordata; class Lepidosauria; order Squamata; family Agamidae; genus Phrynocephalus; species Phrynocephalus forsythii. The sequence continues at coordinate 87,403,890 of JAPFRF010000005.1, read as the reverse complement.
TGCAACATTTCCATGTTAGCTGGCATAATTGCAGGTCTGACCTTCGTTAGCTGAATGGTAACAATGACCTCCAGTGGCCTGGCAGTGCCCTCCAGATATGTTGGTCTTTTATGTTGGCTGATGATGATGCCAGTTGTGATCCAACCCACTGGAGGAGGTAGCAGATGGGGGAAGATGCCTGTTGAAAAAAGTAAGTCAATAAAAATCAATGCAAATTCTACAATGGTCCAAGTAATTCTTTTTTAAAACTGCCTTTAGAAACTTAACAGGTTCTTCTTTTAGCTGCCGTGGCATATAGATACACATAAGATTATTCACCATTAATTTGACACATTTGCTTTAAAAACATTAATTGATATAGTGAGCATCAGCATAACAGGTGGCTACCAGTTGTTTAAAAGTGTCTGTATATTGTTGGGACTTGAGACTCATTTCTTTTTGTTTGTTTGAAGCCATCCAGTGCAGTAGGGTGGCAATGAGCTCTGCTCTTAGGGAGGCTTTGCGTGTACAGGGTGTAGTCTTCCATTAGGACAGCAGTTCTCAACCCGGTGGTTGGGCCCCCTTTGGGGGTTGAACGACCCTTTCACAGGGGTCGCCACGAGCCACTAGACCCCTGCCCACCCACCAGCTTTGAGCTGCCACTTTCCTTCCTTCCTATGCATCTCCCTCCCTCCCTCCCTCTGACTCCCAGACACAGAGGAACAAGGCTGCCTCTTCTTCGATGGCCACACTTTCAAGCGTCCCTCTTCCTTTTTCCAGGCAGGCAATTACGGTAGGCAGCCCCAGTAAGATGCTGCCTGCTGGTTTGTCCTGAAACTTCCCTTTGTCCTGAAGCTTCCCTTTCTCCGCCTGCTGCACCTCTGCCTCCGCATCACCCAGCCGGCCGGCAGGGACCTGCATAGTTATGATCACCTTCACCGGTGAGCCAGCGGCAGGCACTCTCCTGGCCTTTCCACTGAGTCAGGATGTCACCTCCTGAGAAGTCCTGCCAGTGGCCCCAATGCCCACTTGCCAGTCCCTACGGTCCCTCCTGTTGGCTCCCTTCCTGAGGGTTTCTCTCCCTCCCCCTCCCCCTGGGCTTCCTGGGCTCCTGGGCTGGGGAAATAGCTCACCACCCCCTAACATAAGAAGAGCCATGCTGGATCAGCCCAAAGGCCTATCTAGTCCAGCTTCCTCTATCTCACAGTGGCCTCACCAAATGTGTCTGGGAGCGCATGAGACCAGATATCTGTCTCCTGATACCACTCCCCTGCATCCGGTCCTTGAAATACCCTGGTTTTAAGCCTGGTGATTACACATCTCCATCATGGTTTGTAACCTGTGATGGACTTTTCCTCCAGAAATCTGTCCAATCCCCCTTTTGAAGGCATCCAGGCTAGATGCCATCACCACATCTTGTGGCAGGGAGTTCCACAGACTAACAACAAACTGGGTTAAAAAAATTTTCTTTTGTCTGTTCTCATTCTCTCAACCCACAGTTTGAGTGGATGTCCCCTAATTTTGGTACTTAGTGAGAGGGAGAAGAGCATCCCTCTATCCACTTGACTCATGCCCTGCATTATTTTGTATGTCTCAATCATATCCCCCCTAAGGTGCCTTTTTTCCAGACTAAAGAGCCCCAAATGTTTTAGCCTTTCCTCATAAGGGAGGTCCCCCAGCCCAGTAATCATTTTAGTGGCTCTCTTCTGCACCTTTTCCAGTTCCACTATGTCTTTTTTGACTCTGGCTCTCAACAGAGTCTCCCATCCGTGCCTTTGCAGGAGCGGCACCAGAAACCAGCAACAACCCAAGGAAGGGCTCGCTGCTGCTGCTGCTGTGTGGAGAGGGGCACCACCTTTGCCAGGGACAGCTCTCATGGCTGAGCCCCCTTCCTCAGAGGCAAGAGGAAGGAGCCGCGATCCATGGGAGCTCACATTCATCCATTTATGCCTTTCCAGTGCCACATGGTTTGGTCCTTAATGTTCTTTTTATATACCTTTTATATACCTACCTACTTACACTCTTCCATTTTTCATCTTGAACACACAACAAAATCCATCGTATACAGCCAAGCCCCACAGATAAAATTGCACCTACACTGACCCACAGGATAGAGACTCCAAATTCAAGGATCTACAAAAGGCATTTCTCAGACCAGAATACCCACCTCATATAATTAAGGAATAAATCAACAAAGCAAGATGGATACCCAGAGATAACCTGCTGTAAGACATATCCAGTGGGCCAAATGACAGAACACCACTAGTTGTCACTTACGTAAAGTCCACAAGTGAGACCACTCACATGCATCCTAAGTGATCTCCAGCCCATCCTTGACAAGAACACCTCACTCTCCAAAGCTGTTGGTGGGAGACCCATACTTACCTAGAGACAACCTCCCAACTTCAAACAAATACTAACACACAAGGGATTACAAAACAGTAATACAGACAAGGGGACTAAACCTTGCCACACACCCAGAAGCCAACTCTGTCCACACATCTATTCTGGCAACACAATCACAATCACAGGACCAATGTGGATCAATGCCATCTTTTGCCAGCAATGCCCATCTGCACTCTACTTAGGACAAACAGGACAATCTCTTTGGAAATGGATCAGTGGTCACAAATCTGACATCACAAAACACAATACACAGAAACCCATATCTAATCATTTCAGTCTACCAGGATATTCCATGGAAGATTTGAAGGTCACCTTTTTAGAACAGAATAATTACAAATGAATACAAAGGAAAACAGCTGAGATAAAATTCATATACATGATGGACACCCCTAAAAATGGATTTTACATAAGTCTAGGTCTCTTAACTCATTACCAAATATAATACTTCTGTATTGCAACTGTTATTTTTCCCACTGCTACCAAGCCCATCTTTCACCACAAGGCTATAAGGTAAAAACTAACTACCAAATTCCCTTCTGTCACATCTACATTCTCTCACTCTCAAGTGACACCCCCCCCGTCTTCACCCTTCCCTCCTCATCCTTACCCAGATCTGGTGTCTACTTTCTGTCTCCCAAGGAATTTTTACAACAGAACACAAAAACAACACAAGCCAAATCACTGCAACCAAATGTACAACAGCCAATGGATATTTGGTATGAAACTTATATTCCATTGTATATTACATTCCACATCTCATTCTTCTACTATACTGTATGTCCAAAGAAGAGGACCTGATCTGTGAAAGTTTGCATTAAAATATAATAGTCTTTAAGACGTCACATGTTTTTGTCTTTTGTTTTGTTTTGTTTTGTTTTGTTTCTTTGATTTTTGCCTGGAATGCGTCTGAGAAATCATTTCAACTGCATAGCAAGCATTGTTGCACCCTGTCACCTCCCTTCTTCTGACCCAACAGCCCAACAGACATTTGAATTGCCATAGTTCCTTTCTCTTCCATGGAAGGAGACTTTGACGGGGGACTGAAGATCTGACCTTCTCCCTTTCCTCAGCCATCTCCCCCATTGATGATAGATTGTGCAGTCACAAAATGGATGGCCTCTTCTCCACCTGTCCTTGCCTGGACCTGGCAGCCAAGATGATGGATGGCCTTCTTTGTATAACTTTCTCCCAGAGGTCTCAGGAAAAAGCACCCTCTGTCGTGTGTTCCCCAGCAACTAGAACTGAGAGACATAGGGCCTTTTCACACAACCCCTAAAATCTGAAGCAAATGGCTCCCAGATCTGGAGCTTAAAATTGTTTCCCCACCAGCTCTGGAGTTTACAAAAAATTAAGTGCAACCACGCCCACCTAAGCGCGTCCCAGTGCACTTTTCAAGTACCTGGTCTCCGGAGCTGAAAAATTTCTGATGCAGATGTAAAGTAGTGAGTGCCGGGCTCTCCTTGCCTTGTGTTTGTTTTTTTGTCCCCGCCGCCCCTTTAAGAGACAGGAATCATGACGAGGGCTTGGGGTGGCTTCCACTGGCAGACGGAGGTGAGCCTGCATTTTTTCTCCCTTTTTTTCTCCCTCCCCTCACGCAGACAGGAGCAAGGAAGTGCGGAGGGGGTGGGAACACAGGAAGAGCTACGAACCCCCAAGATCTCTGGTCCAAATTTAAGTGCCAGCGGATCTTAGGGGTCATGTAAAGGCGCCCATACTACCTCTGATCACAAAGATCTACATCTGCCATGACTAGTCACACCATCTTCCATGAATGTGTCCAGCTTCCTTTTAAAACTTCACAAGTTGATTACCATCACTACTACACGTAGTGGTACCAAATTCAATTGTGTAACTATATACTGCAAGGAGAAGAACCTACTTTTATGCATATATCCCATTCATCCTCTATGGGTGATTCTAAGCTCTAACATTATGAAAGAAAAAGAGGAAACATCCTGATTCACATTATCTATGTGTGTGTGTGTATTGCGTCGTTACAGTCATGACCGGCTCTTCATGATCCCATGTCCATGGAGTTTTCTTGGCAGGAATACTGGAGTGGTTTGCCATTTCCTACTCCAGGTGCCTACAGCACCTGGTATTCCTTGGTGGTCACCCATCCAAGTACTAACCAGGGCCGACCCTGCTTAGCTTCCGAAATCAGGCAAGATCGGATGTGTTTAGGGCATCTAGGCAGCTCACATTATCTATATAGACTACTATATTTAGACTGCTATATTTTAATGTGAGTTTTCATGGATCAACCACACTGCCTCTAACATTTTGAGTAGAGATGGGAATGAACCACAATTTGGTGATTCATGCTGGTTCATTTTTCAACCAAACAGGGGCTTGGTGCTTCCCAGTCCTGCCTCCTCCAGGTGCTGCCTCTGAGGGGACACACAATGGAGGAGGTAGGGCTAGCAAGCACTGAATACAGTGACCCCCCCACCTATTGTGGAGGTTAGGGACCCAACCCGACCCGCAATAATTGAAAATCTGTGATATGTGGATGCAGGTCGGGTTGGGCCTGGGGCACCTAGCTGGGGGCTCTTGGACTTAACCCCAGCCTGGCACTGCCCTGAACAGGCCTGCGAGGGCCTTTCTGGGTCTTTTGGAGGCCCCAAAAGGGCCTCCCTGTGAACTGGAAGTCATTTCTGAGGCCTCCGACTGGCCCTCCCCCCTTACACCAGGTCTTTCCCCCCTTACCCCAGGCATTCTTTCTTCATATATTGGGGTCCTGCGATATAGTGGGACCACAGTATATGAACCGCAAATGGGCAGGGGGGCACTGTACCTGTTTGGCTGAAAAACCAACAAGCCCATCTCTATGTCTGAGACCTATCTGTCAGGAAGTGGATTTAATCCAGGAAAGCTCACATTGAAATACAGCAGTTAGTCTTTAAAGAGCCACAATTTTTGTCTCGTTTATTTGTTTAGTCTGATATGCTTCCATGGACTAAGTGAAAGCACAGTTAACATATTTTAGACCTAGTTCAGCCATTACTAATATTTATCTGTTGCCAGCATGCTCGTGGTTCCAGTAATTCCACTAAGTAGACTGATCTCAGTCAAATGGAATCATTGCGGCTTAAGGGCTGCCAGTCATTCAAGTGCTGGAACCTATCTGAGGGAAATGATACGTTACTTGAAATCCCTACATTAAGGCCCTGAGATCCAGGGGGAAACCTAACAATTTATTCATATAGGGTTGACTGTAAGGGGATGATGCAGAGCTTGCAAAGGTACCTTTTTTACAGCTCCCTAATACACCATTTCGGGGGGGGGGGTCTGGGAGCCACAGTCCAAAAAAAAGAAAGCAACTGTTTAATGCTGTTGGATGCTTCGGTAGGCAAATAGTGTAAATGTCTTTGGGTTCTGTTTCTGTGTATCGTAAGCCTGACATTCCCCCACCTTCAGGAACTCCAGCTCCAGAGAAAACGTCTCTGTTGTTTAAGAGCCCCTCTTGTACCAAGGGCTGAGAGCAAGTGGAAGTCACTTAATTGGAGACGCTCCCCTGCTGCTCGGGGGGCTCATCTTTGAGACATTAGGCTAACACTGCGGGTGCGAGTCAGTCCAGGCTATGATTGACCACTTTGCCCCTTGTCCCTCTTGAAGCACAAGCTATAAAATTTCCATTCCAGCAAATGAACCCATTATTGAAATGAATCCGCTTCCTTCTTATTTGGGTGAATCGTTATTGGCATTGGGCCAGGAATGAGGTGGAAAAATCAGCAGAAACAGACAGTAATATCTGTGTTCCATAAATTGACTGGGCACCTAAGTTAAGCAGGGCTCACATGCTAGAGCACGATGCTCCCCACGGGAGAGGGGAATCTTTTTTCCAAGCAGTTGGCAGGGGTGTTTCTGGCAATCGGGCATATGTGACAGATGGAAGCAGCTGCCACTCTGAGAGCAAATCAGAGGACTCTAAACCAATTCAGGGTCCTTTTGATGGAATGGCTGAGAAATGCTGCATCCTCCTACACTACATCATACTTGATGAATGATTGGGCTTATTATGGGACTACATGTGCCTTCTTCTTTTTCTTAGTGTTTGTCCCACTTGGTGGTGGGGTCTGCTATTCTTGTTTTGCCCCTCCATTTGGTGCAGTCATGGGCTAGGTCTGGGTGAACCTGGGACAATTTCATGTTATTATCGAGGGTGTTCATCCAGCACTGTTTTGGATGACCCCTTGGTCAGGATCAGCTGACCTGCAGGGTGAGGCTCTTTTTGTCCAGAGTTTCCTCACTGGCATGTAGGACATGACCAAACCAATAGAGTCGGTCTTCATGCATCTTGTCAGTGATAGATGCAATGCCGTATTTTGCTCTGATGTTATCATTGTCCACATGATCTCTGATGTCACCATTGTGTACATGATGTTTCACTAACTTTCCTTGTCATATGAACTGTATGAGGCCAGAGATCCATCCCAGCATCTTCATCTCCATGACACTAAGGCAGTTTCTTTAATTGCTGGCTAGTAGACATGGGCACGACTTGGCGAAATTCTCGTTTCCGTTTCCGTTCCTCGTTTCCATTACGCAACGGAAACGGTAACGACAATTAAGCCGTCAGAACTCGAACTTGAACCGATAAAAGAAAAATTGGGTCTGATTTGTCATTGTCGTTCATCGCATCGCGGCGATCGCGCGATGCCAAGCGGCACAGAAAAAAAGTTTTAAAAAAAACCCGATTCCCGGCCAAAAAATCAGGTGAAAATATGCCTGCCTGAGTGAGGGCACCTACCAGAGGGGTGGTTTCTGGGGGGGGGGTCCCCAGCCTCCCCCCTCTCCTGCCCTGGACTGCTCTGGTGGGGGGGCATCCTCGTCGTCTCGCCATGCCATGCGGTGCGGGGGTATCCAAAATGGCGACCGCAATATTTTTTTTGAAATCGTGGTCCAAAAACCCACCAAAGCACCACACAGAAATATGCGAAAATTAGGTATTTTAACTGCCTGAATGTTTACAATAGCAGCAGTGGGTTTTTCTTGCAATAAACGTCTGTCTCCAATCCCATTGATTTTATTTTATTTTATTTTTATTTTTATGTTTTTACTCCTGCGCAATGATGGGCTGGCCATGGGATGGGACCATGCAAATTTTTGGAGCCATTCCACCAATCGCATGGCCACTTGGCCAGGTTTTGACTGAGACTTCTGGGATGTGCCAGTCGGGCATAAAAAGCCCACTATAACCCTAGCCCTAACCCTAGCCCTAACCCTAACCCTAACCCATACGCCAGTACACTGTACTTCTTAGTGGGTCAGAGGCACCCAGAGGTGCAGCCCACTAACTCACCCTAACCTTACCCATAATAACCCTAAGCCTAGCCCTTACCCTAACCCCAAACCTAAGCCAGATCTGTACTCGCATTGCACTACACGCAAGTACACTGTCCTTCTTAGTGAGTTAGAGGTCGCCCAGCAGAGGCATTCTTCTCTCACCTCGCTCACAGTCCAAAGTTCCAAAAAACTCCAAACCTGTATGCCAGTATGCTGTCCTTCTTAGTGAGCTAGAGGCACCCAAAAGAGAGGTGCCTCTGCCAGTGCCACTTGGTACGCAATGGCTACACGGTCATGTACCCTTCCTTTTCCCTTTGTAGCGGGCCAGAGGAGACATCCACCCCAGAGAGGTGCCTCCAGGAGCCTGCTAAATGTCTTCCCTTCGTAGCGGGCCAGAGGAGGCACCCACCCCAGAGAGGTGCCTCCAGGAGCCCGCTACTCTACCCCCCCAAACCAGTACTAACGACAGATGACAAACAAAATGACACATTTTTGAAAAATTTCGTGACAAACGGAAACGAGCCGAAACGGGCTGGCTCTGACACACGACAACTCGAAACGTCATTTTTCCTGGTCGTGCCCATCTCTACTGGCTAGCACTCTGCACCATAGAGTGCAGCAGGTCAAACAATAGTGCAATAGCTATCTGATTTTAAATGGTGGCTGATCTTTTTGCCACACATGACCCTTGATGTTGTACACCATTTTAGCCAGACACTGTTGATCCTCGATGTCACCTCATGACTCAGGCTCACATCAGCTGTGGTCATGGAACCAAGGTATTTGAAATTCTTAGTTCTTGGTAGGTCAATACCATTGATTTGGATCACACTATATTCATTTGGGTTGGTCATCAGATATGCTGTTGTTTTCACATTCAGGCGTAGGCCAAACCTTGTCAAAATCGTCAGCATAAATGAGTGTCCAGGACACTGGATTCTGCAGATCTCGAGTGATTGCACCCATAACCAGAAAGAAAAGAAGGGGGGAAAGTGCCAGTCCTTGGTGGACCCCCATTGTGATATGAAAATCTTTTGAAGTGGTCTGTACACAACTCTTCAGTGACTCATGGAGGAGTTTGACCCGACACGTTTCTATGGGACTTCATGATGTCACAGTGCATACCAGATGACATCATGTGGGACTTAGTCAAATGCTTTCTCGACGTCAAGGAAAACTGGATGCACTGGTTTCAGTTTCTCCCTGTGTTTTTTCAAATAACAGCCGGGCAGCATGGGTTGCATCTATCTTCTGCAGTTCTTGATGAAGGCAGCTTGGTTGACACTTAGTTGAACTATGGTGCATATTTGTGTGTCGATGACTCGCTCAAAGATTTTAAGAGTATGCAAAAGTAATGTGCCATGTAGCCTTTTTAATGAGAATATATTGTTGTCCTTTCTTGTGCACTTTGTCTCCTACGATCAAACATCTGTGGTGACCTGCTCCTTCCAGTGATCCCAATAGCAGCTGGGTTCAGGTGAAGAAGAGGAAAGTTGAGAAACAACATGGAAGAAATGTTGGATTAGACCAAGGTCCCATCTAGTCCGGCGATCTTTTCCAACAGTGGAAAGCAATCTGCCTGTGGGGAGCTCAGAAGCAGGATATGATGACTGTAGGAATCCCACGATAATTTTCTGTTCCCCAATAACATCTGCAGAGGGATACCCCCTCTGGTTGTTGCTGTTACATGCTGTTAAGTTGCTTCTAACTTACAATGACCCAAATAAGACTTTGGTTTACAGCATTGACAGCACTTCCAGTGAGTTTCCAGGGCAAAACAGGGATCTGAACACAGGTCTGTGACAACACCCTGGATTCAGGAGACATATATATGTAAATCATCAGCCAATCCCAGCAGAAGGGCGGGGGATTGTATGGTATAAAAAGGATGGAGCCTGGTCAGAGAGTTGGGAGTTCAAAGTTGAGAGCTGAGAGAGATGAGAGAGCACAGCTCTGTTAGAGTTCAGTCAGGCAGGTTAGGTGTGAGGGCTTTACTATTTACTGTTTATTAAAGACAGGGAGGCTTGAAGATTTGATTTAATCTAGTTTATGTTTAAGGCAATGCATACCAATGTCAGTCATTGTTGTATGTATTTATTTTCATAATAAACATCATTATTCTTTTTATATTATACATCTGAGTCTGTCCTAGTTCATAAGGCATTGATTTAAAAGGTGGCAGCATTACCAAGAGGATCCTGTGAAGATTAATAACTTGGTTCTTTACACATCACGTTTTCATCACAATTACACATCTGAAAAGGGAGGTGTCATCACAAGGTCCTCTGAGTTCCAACACTCTGTACTAATTTATTGGTTTTAAGTTTTGCAATAAAAAGTGGAACATATCATAGTGTGCCTTTTCCTTAACGGGCTGATTGGAGAGGACTGTATAGGCAACTTGTTCAGCTGCCCTTGGAAAGTCTGTTGCACTCAGTTGTCAGTCATAATACTTGCTTGGAATACTGCACAAGACTTGCTAGGAAACCAATATCTCTGAAGCCTCTCATTTGATATTCAACACAGATTGACAGATTGTCATAGCACTGCAAAAGTAGATTTCCCCCCTCATTCCTATTTTTAATGCCTTTGAATAAGTGGAAAGAAATGTATGCTCATTTGAATATATTGACAGTACTAGGATATTTATATGTTGGAATGTTTAAAAATGCCAGTGTTCTTTATTAAGCAACATTAATTGGAATTTCAAACATCATCTGCATTTCCTCATTCTAAGTTGCTATAATTGTTCACTCCTTCTAGGTATCTTTGGATCAAGCTTTTAGTAAATTGAAGTCATTTGAGGAAGACACTCACATTGGCTATATATATTGTTGCAAACATCTTAAGCATCCTTGTTTCATGCACTCAGATTTGACCCACAAATCCTGAGAAATATTTCCTTAGATAAAAGTTACTTTATTGACACATTTTACCATCACATAAGAACTGCCATAAAGCATACCTTGCAATCTCATCCTCACTGAATAAAATCTGCTTGTCATTGACGACTGCACACAGCACTTCCAAGGTCAGCTCCATTGTTAGGTAAAGGGAAGTACAGTAGTTAATTCAGGCAACAGAGTATGGGTGTCATGGAAGGATAGCACTTTGATATGTATTTAATTTTTTTCTTAATTTGCTTTTTACTGCTAAAACACATCTAGACATGTTGAATATCCATTTTATCAATGTTGCTGTGCACCTGCCAGCCAATAAAATCAATATGAAGCTACAGACACATCCACAAGCTTAATTCACCAGTCTCCTCTCTTTCTATATACACAGTCCTAGACAATTCAAATGTACTGAAAAAGTCCCACCAATTAAAAACTATAGATATTTTTTAGAACAGCCTTCAGCTTTGGATTCCTACTTTCATAAGAAGATAAGAAGAGCCATGTTGGATCAGGCCAATGGCCCGTCTAGTCCAGCTTCCTGTATTTCACAGAGGCCCCACCAGATGCATGTGGGAGTGCACGAGACTAGATATCTGTCTCCTGATACCACTCCCCTGCATCCGGTCCTTGAAGTACCCTGGTTTTAAGCCTGGAGATTACACATCTCCATCATGGTTTGTAACCTGTGGTGGACTTTTCTTCCAAGAATCTGTCCAATCCCCTTTTGAAGGCATCTAGGCCAGATGCCATCACCAACTCCTGTGGTAGGGAGTTCCACAGACTAACAACGTGCTGGGTGAAAAAAAAATATTTTCTTTTGTCTGTTCTCACTCTCCCAGCACTCAATTTGAGGGGATGTCCACTAGTTCTGGCATTTTGTGAGAGGGAGAAGAGCATCCCTCTATCCTTTCCTATGAACAACAAAGAGGTGATGAAATTGAACTGGGAAGCCTAAGAGAGTAAAAAAGAAATAAAGAAGACAAAAAAGGGAGGGAAAGGGCAACAAGAAAGATGATGAAACGGGGATAGAAAGGAAAAGAAAAGAAAACAAATGGGGGGGAGGAAATAGCAACTGATGGCCACCACACTGAATCTTATGCTCCTGCTGGCTAAAATCCAATTTGGTTCAGAACCAATGCTATGTGACCATCTAATTACTAGAATTCTACAGGTGATAAAATAATATGATGCAAAAATTCCCCATGACTAAAGACTGTTTCTATCTCCTCGTATCACATCTCTAAGCATATAAGGGAATCCTATTGATTTCTGGAATCATTACTCCCAGGTAAGCAAGTCACTCCCAGGATTGCAGCCTTAGATCTGGGAGTTCATCTCATTAAAGCTCACTTGGGTTTCCACTGCCCTCCCCAATTCTCTCTGTTTCAGTGTTTTGGAGGTTTGTTGCAATGCTCAGGCATTTGGAAGCAGGAAGGGCATTCCGGTGAAATTGGGAGGAGGAAGATATTTCTGATTGGAAAGGGCAGCGCCATGCATGAGGAGAGGAAAAGATTAGAAGCTGCTGTTTCAGGTAAGAGACAATATTCCAGCATTATATACGGAGGCACAGAAACCAGAGAAGGCACTGATCCCTTGGTAAATGTGCTGCCCTGGAGCTGCACTCTGGCTTCTATCAGCATGAGCAATGGTCAGATTGGAGTGGGGTTGTAGCTGAACAACACAAGGAGGGCTGTATGTCCTCACTCCTGCATTAGGAGTATAATTCAGGATGAAGAGGAAGCATTGTTGCTTGAAGGAGAATGGTAGCATGAAGCAAGCAAAAGTTGACATTCACCTGGCAGCTCTAATGGCATTCCAAATAGAAGCACAAGCCATTCTGAGGATGCTGCCATTTCCCTCCTATATCCTTCTTGTCTACCTTGTCTGGGTGTGACGGACAAGGCAAAGCTTTCTTGTGATGCCAGAAGCATTAAAACTGTAGAGTCGCAAGGGATATCAAGATTCAGTGCTTCCCAACGTTCTGTCCCCAGATAACTCCCAGAAGCCTTCACCCCTATCGTGTGCTGGCCAGGATTTTTGGAGTTTACACCACTGCGTGATGAATCTCATGCTGATAACCAACTGCATGCACAATTTTTCATAGGGATAAGTTTAGAGATGCCTGTGTGCACACTGGATCATGAGAGTAGAAACAAGGTCCTTAAACAGATAAGCTCTCTTTCACTGCTGAATATGATTTTTCAAATTTTGGCCTTTTCTGTTTGTCTTTTATAGCATTCAGGTGTTTTGACTTTCTAGGGGTTATATTTTGCCACAAAATTATTTGATGGCTTTAAAACCTGGTGAAGACCTGGTGAGCCCCCTCCTCCCGGTTTCTTCCTTCCAGTCCACTGCATTTCCCCCAGTACCTATTCTTTGGGATGTAAAAACGGTTACATACCATCATCATGGACCTGCTCCAATAAACTTGATCTAAGAAAACGAAGCATATACATCCACACCAGGGGGCCCCACAACTATCAAGGTGATGTATTTAGGGCACGGTTTGCCACACAGCAACCTTCTTGGAACCGGGAGGAGTTTCAAAGGCATTGTTATGCTTTGTGCCAAGTCCTCCTGGGTGTAAGGAAAGCCTGGAACGTGCTAAAAAAAAACACTAGATGACCGAATTGTGTCCAGAGTTTGCAAACTGCAAACACACACACACACACACACACACACACACACACACACACACAGAGAGAGAGAGAGAGAGAGAGAGAGAGAGAGAGAGAGAGAGAGAGAGAGAGAGAGTACTGTATATGAAATGGGTACTGTGTCTGAGCAAGCAATTCAACTAACATTCGCTGGTGGGAAGAGATTTCCTCCTTGGAGCAGAAGATTTATACCGACCCCATGACTCTCTATTACGCCGAAGGATCGTGGCGTGTTCTGCCTATTAATAATTGCCATCTCCTGCTCTGACCTTGAACGGATCGTTGACGATCTCCATGCTAGGATGCCCGCACTTTTATTTACAGGTGGGAGTGCAACGAAGACGATCCGCCGCAGCTGCCTCGGCGGTTTGGCTGCGGGCTCCCTAACCTCCCAAGAGCAAATCCGCTTCTCCCTCCTTGGGGGTGGGGGAGTCCTGATGCCTTTGCTTCTAGCTAGGAAGGCCCACTCCGCCGCCCCCGTCTTTCTCGCACACGACGCCATGCATACACGAGAGTTTCCCCACCAGCAGCCCAGCCCAGCCCTGCCGCGGACTTGGCGCCAGCTTTGCCGTGGGCCCCCCAGGGCCGGCTCGCCGGGCTCCGAAGGACAAGCTCAGCAAGTGGCGCTGGGGGCCCTTGGGAAGGACTTGGGGAGCGTGGAAGTTGCGGGGGCAGGGAGGGGCAGGGAGGCTCGGCGAAGGAACTGCACCAGAGAGGGAGCGCGCGGCGGCGGCGGGGGGGAGAGCGAGCCCCTTTCGCAATTAATGCAGACGCTCCCTTCTTCCCCGCCGGCGCCGCCAGCCAATGAGGTGGGAGTTCTGCAGGAGACCGCGGCGGAGGGGAGCCCTGGAGGGGCGGGGCCTGAGGAGGAGGAGGAGGAGGAGGAGGAGGAGGAGAGCAACTGCAGCATTTGGCTTCCCCCCTCTCTCTCTGCCCGCCGCGATCCCCGGCTGCTGCTGCTGCTGCTGGTGGTGGTGGTGGTGCTGCTCGTGCACGCCCCTCTCCCTGCCTGCGTGCGTGCGCGCGGCGCCTCCCGAAGCCCCGCAGTAAGTTTCACTTTTCTTCTCTTTTTCCTTTTCCGACGCACGCCTGCGGGTGTAGAGGACACCCCTGCTCGGATGGAGGGGCGTTCAGGATCAGCGGGGCTTGGCTGGGACCAAAGGAGAGATCCGGGCGAGGAAGGGGGAGCAGGGTTAGGGTGGTGGAGGTGGTGGAACCTCGCGGCGAGAGCAGAAGCTCGGGTTTAGTGCCTTGGTGCGAGCGCGGCTCTCGGAAGGGACGGCATCGGTGACGCGCGGTCACTCCGAGTCCGACCGGAGTGTCCTCTCGCAGGAAGGTGCGCGCGGAGAGGTAGAGACTTCGCTGTCCGTGGTGCTGACTGGACGCTCTGCTCCGGTCCGCGTTGAACACAAGGCTCCCGGGAGGTGACTCCGGCGAAGTAACGTCGGTCAGTGGGTCAGTTCTAATAGGTGCAGAGCGGAAAGGAAGTCGGTTTTCCTGTAGCATGTTTTTGCCTCAAAGGAAAGAGGGCGGATGAGAGAGAAAGAGAGAGAGAGAAAGATACAGCTTTGCCCTGTGTATGTTATGCTATTTTTGTTAGGTTCAGTCATTTCAGAGAAGCGTCCTACCTAGTATGCAGACTGAAGACAGGGCAAAATCATACCCACTCCATAATGCACACAGATATGCACAGCCATCAACGATTACACTACCAGGTACTAACAGGTACAGGTCAGGCAGAAAAAAGGCTGCCCATTTGCAATGGAGAGCCCAGATTCTGTCCAACATATTTCAGGAGCTCCGAAGTGTAGGTGTAAAAATGAGGCACACAATAGGGATCTGCTCACCTCATCTACAGCACTTCAGTTTCCAGCCCTGCTGGTGGGCTCCAGTTCTGATGCAGTCTATCCGCACTGAACCTGCAGCTGGCTTCACTAACTTTCCTTGTTATATGAACAGCACGTTTAATGGATCCAAGCTTCATGCTTGAGATTCGATACATGTGACATGTAAAAAGTGAAAAAGTGATGGGAACTCTCCTTTAAAGTGAACTAGATCCATTAAAATGCCATTTGTCATCCAGAACTTTCACAATCTATTGGGATGTGGCACCTCTGGATTTTGTATGTTTGCTTGTCTCCTAATATATATGAAATACAGTATTTTCTCTTTTTCTAATGTGAATGCTCATGCGCGCACACACACATGAGACACAGTCTCACACTCTCACACTCCCTTGCCATTGTTCAGAGGATATGCTGATTCAGCCCTCTCTGAACAGTGGTTCAGCAGAGTATGATAGCTCCCAGAAGAGCAGACTGTACTGGGTAGATTGAAATACAATGCACCAAACACTGAGTGCATCAAGGCTCAGACATGTTCAGTTGTGTGTCGTGTGAATGAGGGGGGACCAAGGGGTGATGAGAAAAATGTGGCACCGAAGTGAAACTTGCTATTTAAACACTTTTCTCTGTTGTCCCGATGTCCCTTCTAATATAAACACTTTTCTCTGTTGTCCTGATGCACTGATATGGACCCTGCATCTGAAATAGTTAGCATACACATGTAGACAGCTATGTGGAGATTAGCTAGTGTGTGTTGGATGGGACCCCACAAAGAAAGAAAGAAAGAAAGAAAGAAAGAAAGAAAGAAAGAAAGAAAGAAAGAAAGAAAGAAAGAAAGAAAGAAAGAAAGAAAGAAAGAAAGAAAGAAAGAAAGAAGAGATAGCCTTTGTCTCTGTGATAGCAACTGCTGGAGAAAGTAAATGAACAATTGCAGATATGGTTGCCAGTTCAAAACATGTATGCCTTGGATGACAGATAATGTTTCTCCATATATTTTCCTGGGTGTACAAGATTGTATTGAATAATGGCAGCTTTCAGTGTGATTCACTTCATCTATAAGGGAATGGGGCAGCAGAAATCCTGAGCTGCTGGATGATTTCTGCCTCTTGATTTGCAAAACATGCAGTCCTTGGCTATCTCTTGGAGGTGGCCTGCAGAATGAGAAGGCTAGGAATGAGTCTGCTGATTCTTTATTGGCTGGCTGGCTGGCTGGCTGGCACACAGGACAAGTCACTTTCCAAACTCCCTGTCTATTATAGCTCTGGAGTGCTTACAAGATGAGATGGGAGATAATGATTTTCCAGTGCTTGAGTCATTAGCTCTGTCTGATCCTGATAAGGCCTAGCGCACCCTTCTTGCTGCAGTCTCCTTTTGGAACACACATCTCGCCTCCGCCAGCTTGCTGTCATTTGCTCCAGACCTGCATGACCTCATTTATAGAGGCGCCAGGCTGCTTGGCCCTCCGAGAGTGGAGATCTGGCCACCACTAGGTTCTCACTGGGGCTCCAGACTGGCTCTTGACTCCGCAGTGAGATGTATAGCAACAGAAGGAGATGG
The DNA here is from genome assembly GCA_029282475.1 of Phrynocephalus forsythii. NCBI lineage: Eukaryota > Metazoa > Chordata > Lepidosauria > Squamata > Agamidae > Phrynocephalus > Phrynocephalus forsythii. Next base: position 87,387,258 of record JAPFRF010000005.1, on the reverse strand, counting down.
AAGCTATCAATAGCAGGAGTAAATTGAGAGTGGTAAATTCTTTGTAAAATTGTGAAGGCACTCCAGCTCCAGAAAAGCCTGGAGTGCAGGAAAGAAATGGGAGAAATTGCTTTATGGTTCTGCATTTTTCTATACATGGATTCATCGTTCTGTAGACAGTTCCTTATGGACTGCTACATGATACAGGAGATTTTCTTTTCCTCCCTAGATTGAGACTTTGTCACTTTCCACATATTGTTCAGAACAAACTTATCACTTCTGAAGTGTCTTATGACTTATCTGGCCATCAAAGCATAAACCAAGTAAGTGGCAAAAGTGCAAAATTCCTTAGGTTTATATAGCACAGGAACATCTACAGATATGTTATGGGACAAAGGTGGGCATGGAGAGAGATATGGCTGTGCTTGTCCTGACATGACAGTGATGAGATGGCTCCAGTGAACTTCCAGAGGCCCGAATTTGCACAGAAAAAGGAGAACGATGCTCTCTGTGCATTGCAGATGGTTCAGGTCTTTGCTGAGGAGTGTGTTTCTCCTTGTGGCAGCTGTGTGTATGTTCATAGCTGGGTTCAGCTTGTCACACAGTGTGTTTGTGCTTGTCTGGTGGCATTTTGAGAATGAAAGTTATTGAAGGATCCTAGCCTTACAGATGAATGAATGCAAAAGCAAACAATGCATAGGCAGCATCCTTGTGCTAAGAAAGCCATCTCAAAGGGGTTTGTATTAAGACTCCAGTCCAACTCTAGGAAGATTGTTATTTTAAAAGCGACCTCTCAACAAAGATGGATCAGATGAATGACTATTGTGTTGTCCTCATTGTTGCACTGCATCTCCTGCTTTGGTGTGAGGGCCTCCTCCATTCTCTCAGATTCAGTTCCATCACTTTGGGACACTAGGGTAAATGACAAACACCAAAGCTGGCAGAGAAAATTGTAATGCTTTTTCTCTGAGTGTCCAGTCTTGTGCTCCATTGTTATAACCTGATGTCTACACAATGACATTTTATCAACTGGTAACATTTGAGCCAAGGAAGTTACCTCTGATGGTGCGATCCACTGCCACCTCTGCTAAAAATGTGGCTGCTTTGCACTGCTTTCCTCTGGAAGTCCCAGGTTGTCCCTGGTGTACCTCCACAGCATTTTCTCAAGTATTGTGGAAGGAAATTGCCCTGGGCTCTTCTTTCTACGGGTGTTCATCAGGCTGAATAAATGAGTTTTTACAATGTCTTTATTACCATCCCATTGGCAGTGAGCACATAATACCTCTCGGTGAGAATGATTCAGTTTGGAATCTCAAAGAAGCCATTCCAAAAAAATGGCTGTAATTATTTCAATTGCCAAAAGGGAAATGAACCATGGTGCTCAGTGGTTATTTTTCCCACTAAAATTATCTAACATAGTTTTTGATACTGATTCTGTCTTCCAGCATGCTTGGAGCATATCCTTGCATGAGAGGAGAATAAACCAAATAGTCAAGAGGTGACTTGACGTTCAGGAACATGGTGGTATGATATGCATGGTGGTGTTATGCCATGGCAGAGTTGATTTGATCTCATAAGTAATGAGGGAAAGAAGAAAATATGGAGCTGTCATGGTGTAATAAATACATTGTCTTAAAATATGGCTGCATAATTAACCATGTTATCAGAATGTTTAGTTACTCCAGTATGGTGAAATTACTGTGAGATTCTTCTATCTTACAGGCTTAGTGTAGACCCTGAGATGGACTCACTCAGGAACCTAGATGGGGACTTCTCTTTGAAAGACACATACACATCAGTGTTACAGTCATGGCAATAGAGTTTAATGCTGCAGGAGAAACAAAAGCCAGGTGCATGTACTCCATTCTTAGGTTGCCATTAACCTGGAAATATTCACCCTTGTCTCTGGAACAAAATGGGTATGGAGTTGAAAGAAGTTGGAGTGAAGATATGTTGATACACATTGTAGTGTGTCTTCAAAGCATGAGAGGTTGACTTCCTTAGACAGATGAATTGGGCTCAGTTGCTTTGCTTCCACATGGCCCACCTGTTCAAGGTCATGCAGGAAACAATTTGAATGTGAAACTCTAAACAAGGACCAGACAGAAGATTTTGGGCTCGGACGTAGGTCAGGGCAGAGTAGCTAGCCATCTGTTATATGCTCTGGCTTCCCTGAGCTGCTGGACAAGAAGTGGAAGAAGCTGAACCTCACATGGTAGAGTTCAGCTTTTAAGAGTTGTATGGTTGTCATAGCTAAATGATCCAATATACGCTAAACCTGAGTTGAAACCAACTCTGATCAAGAAAGATGAGGAAGGTAGATGGATTATTATCCAAGCAACTCTTCAATCAAAGAAAACGACGATTGTGGGCATATATAGCCCAAATGACAGGAAATTGCGAGAACCTTTTTTCGATGAGCTGCTGCGGGAGATATTACAACATGAAGATACTCCAATAATTATTTTAGGAGATTTCAATGCTGTTCATAACCCAAATTTGGATAAAAAATCATCAGCTGGGAGAAAAAGGGGTGGGCGGGTAGATACCTTACCTAAATCCTTCTTACATTTAACTAACATCCTACAGATTCAGGATATATGGAGGAGAAAACGTCCGATCTCTAATGGTTTTACATTTTACTCTGCTCGCCACACCTCTTTCTCCCGAATAGACATGATATGGGCCAGTACAGATTTGTTACTCCAAACACAGGACATTGAAATTTTGGTTAGATCATGTTCAGATCATAATCCCATTCTTTGGTCATTAAAGGGTACTAATAAAGTTAGACATTGGAAAATCAATCATATGCTCTGGTCTGATAAAACATTTCTCAATAAGGCAGAGAAGGACTTGAAGACATATTTTGAGATAAATTGCACACAAGGAATGCAATTTAAAACCATTTGGGACGCCTCTAAGCCTTACTTTAGAGGCACAGTGATACAATATATGGCTAGGAAGAATAGAGAGAGGAAAATAAAGAACGGAGATTCTGAGTAAAATGGAAGAATTAGAGAACAAACTGATATCAGACCCTGGAAATAAACATTATTCCAATGAGCTAATACAAGCTAGACACCAACTGAACTCGATTCTATCTGCCGACATTGCACATAAACTCAGACTAGCAAGGCTAAACCATTTTGAAAATGTCAATAAGCCAGGGAAATGGCTGGCTTTTAGACTTAAGAAACACCATACCCAAAGAACAATCACAAATTTAAAAGATAGTCAGGGAATTAACCAAACTGATCAAGCTTCAATTATGAAAATTATTGAAACATACTATCAAAACTTATTCAAAGGAAAACAGACAGACCCAAACCTAATTTATAACTATTTAAAGAAATATAATTTCCCACAACTTAATGAAGAACAAAGGAATCTAACTAACGCCACAATCTCTTTAGCAGAGGTGATTGATGCAATTAAAAGACAAAAACCTAATAAAACACCCGGCCCAGATGCTTTGCCAGCACAATATTATCAGAAATTTTCAGATATCCTAGCCTGAGATTACATCACCTTTTCAATTTAATCCTGGAAGGAGAAGATATTCCAGACACATGGAAATCTGCCAATATAGTTCTGATTCCCAAGGAGGAAAACCAAAAGATGCTATTGAAAATTATAGGCCTATAGCCCTCTTAAATGGAGATTATAAAATCTTTGCATCCATTTTGGCTTCTAGATGGCGGAAAATTCTTACTAACCTAATTCACCAAGATCAGAGAGGGTTCTTTCGACATCTACAGTCAAATATCAGAACCTTAATTAACTCCTTAGAATACTATGAAATACATTCTCAAAAACAGGCAGCCTTTATTTTTTTGGATGCTGAGAAATGATAATGTTTCTTGGTCCTTACTGAAATCCCAAATGGACAACTTACAATGTGGTCATAGAATGCTCAGAGCGGTAGAACAGATATACTCAAATCAAAATGCTAAAATTATCGTGAATGGGTTTTCTTCTGATAAGATCACTATACAGAAGGGCACAAGGCAAGGATGCCCCCTTTCACCGATGCTTTTCATTTTATCTCTAGAGATCCTATTACATGTGATTAGAAACTCAGAGTCGGTACAAGGTTTGAACAATCGGGGGGAAATTTATAAATCACAAGCCTTTGCTGACGATTTACTATTAATTCTTGAAGAACCCATACGGTCCTTGCCAGAGCTTCTAAGAATCCTAAAGGAATATTCAGAAACAGCGGGCTTCTCGATTAATAAAACAAAAACTGTAATGATGACTAAAAATATCTCTGGGCCTAATATCCAAGGATTAGTGGACATATCAGGATTCACACATGTGAACAAAGCAAAATATTTAGGCATAACCGTTTCAAATAAATGTTCCACCCTCATTGACAATAATTATATTCCCCTGATTAAATCTATAAAAGGTGATTTAGCTTCTTGGGCCAGACTTCAGTTATCATTAATGGGTAGGATAGCTGCCATCAAGATGTCTGTCTTACCAAAATTGCTCTTCTTGTTCCAATGCTTACCAATTTTGTCTAACTTTAAGATATTGTCCGACTTAGAGAAACATATCCGTATATTCATTTGGCAAAAGAAAAAGGCTAGAATTAAAAATGCTTATTTGCAAGATAGGATTACTTCTGGAGGCTTTGCATTGCCTAACCTATTTTTATATTACAGAGCTGCAGCATTGACATGGGTACGGGATTGGATCTCTATGACGAATGGTAGAGTTACAGGCTTGGAAGGTCATGACCTTGATAAAGGGTGGCACCATTATTTATGGTTTAGAGGAAGCATTCCATCTTTATTTAAAAGACATTGGATAAGGAATGCCTTAATTAAAAATTGGTTATCTGTTAAAGACTTATTTTATGCTCCCAAATGGTTATCACCAATGGAAGCAATTCGAGGTCTAGGTTCAAAGTCAAACAGTAACATCTTAACATATAAACAACTTCTGTATGAGGACCAGTCCTTGAAACCACCAAACCAACTATCCCTCGAAGGAATAAACATAGACTGGTGGTCATACCAACAAATAAACTCACATTACAAATCTGTGCAGAAGGAAAATGGTTTTATGGTAAATGATAATATCTTCGATAAAATATTGATTGCGGGTGAAAAAAAAACTGTTGAGTAAATTTTACACCATGTTGTTAGTTGAAAAAACAAATGAATCACAGGTTAAAGAATGTATGGTAAGATGGGCGGAAAACTGTGGGCACTCTATTCATTTAGATAAATGGAATATGCTATGGCAAACGATCAAGATGTTCAGGTCCACCTCTTATAAAGAAAATTGTTATAAAATGTTCTACAGATGGTATCTTAGCCCCCACAGACTATCTAAAATATATAACTGTTCAGCTAAATGTTGGAAGTGTGAGCAAGAAATCGGTTCTTTTTACCATATGTGGTGGACTTGCAAAAAAGCTAAATCATTTTGGAATATGGTTAAGAACTTATTAGACACTGTGTTGAAGGTCAAGTTAAAATACACACCAGAACTATTTTTGCTAAATATTATAGATACAGAGGTAACTTACGACCAAAAATATGTAATTAACCACATTATTGTAACAGCCAGAATTTTGTACGCCAAACTTTGGAAAAACTCTGCAATACCTTCAAAAGACGCCCTGAAAGGGAAATTATACTTGGTGATTGAAATGGACAGAATTTCTGGCCACTTGAAAGGAGAAGACGAGGATATTCTGACAAGAAGATGGCAAGAGTTAGTAACTGTGTTAAAAACCCTATAAAGGATGTTTGTGAGCTGTATTGTTATCAATGTAAAATGATTCTGTTTTATTTTCTTTTCCTTTTACAAAATAATAATAAAAAAGAGAGTTTAAAAAAAAAAAGGAATCCCCATCACAGTACAGTGGAACCTTGACTTGCGTCATTAATCCGTTCCAGTGGTCTAGACTTAAGTCAAACATGACTTAAGTCAAACGAACATTTCCCATAGAAAGTAATGGGAAAGCGGATTAATCCGTTCCAGATGATGAAAAAGACCCCCGAAAACAGCAATTTAACACAAATTTGACTGGGATAGGAGATTCCTTCTGGGGATGTAAATGAAATATCTCTTCAAAGAGAGGAGGAGGCAGTGGAATTATAGTCCACAAGTTATATGCCTCCACTTTTTAATGTTCATAGCAACAATGTCTAACATTTAAGTTTTACTGATTTTTAACCTGATGTTGCAAGTTCTGAACAACTCTATGCTTACCATTAGAGTCCCACAACTGTACAGCTCCCCAACTAAAATGCTTCCATTGTGGACCAGACTTCCGCAGCCAGATTTTTTACAAGACTGAGCCGACTGTCTAACCAGCGAGGCCAGCCCCGAGCTCCCGGCCCTTCTTCTCCTCCGGCAGCAGCGGCGGCTTCGGTGAGGCCGAGGACCAGCTCCAGGTGCTCTGAGCTGGCCTCGCCGAAGCCGCCGCTGCCGGAGGAGGGGAAGAAGGCAGGAGCAGTTTGGAGGCGGCAGCCGCGATGCTGGGTTGTGGCTGCCGCCCAGTTCCGGTGCCTTGCGCCGGGGCTTCGAGATGTAAGTCAAAGCCTGCGACTCAAGTCAAACAGGCCCCTTCTTGCTGCAAGTCAAATATGATGCAAGTCAAGCAGTATGTAAGTCAAGGTTCCACTGTACTGAGTTAGTGGGATTGCCATAGATATTTGTTTACCATTTGCAATGATTCTGTATGCCTGTTATAGTTGGGGCTATCAACTGGAGTGGAGTCTTTGAGTGCTTGAGATCTGCTGCATCCAATAATCTTTCCATGTGTTTGCAATGGTAGGTGTTTGGGCTGCAGTGCTGAAAACCAGTTCTATCCCTTTATGGGGTTTTTTTGTCATCCTGTTATCTGGAGGGCTTTACTCATGACAACACTTTGTTTGCCAAGACATTACTAGCGAATTCATGGATTGGGTAAGATCAGAACCAAGTGTTCATATCCTTAGCCATATTATTAAATATTATCTCAAACTCTCTGCTATTGACTGTTTTCCCTCTGGCCAGCTGTCCTGTCTCCCAGATGGTGGTAAACATCTGGCTTCTTTTGTCTATACAGGGTTTCTGATAGCATCCTACCTCTTTCTTAAAATAATCTTGGCACTGCGACCCCCCCGCACATAAAATCTTGAAAGATAACACATACAGAGCAAAGCCTGAAAACTAATTTGACTTTCCTTGAAAAGCAAAATTAACGTTTGCAGAAGATTTGGTTGCCTGTCATACTTTGAAGTAGAAGTATCTTTCCCTTTCAACAATCCATTAAGTATTTTTGCATGCCAAGGTACAACAGGCCTGAAGCCAGTATTTTGAATTACAAGCCAACTTGGCAAACCCTATGGTCATTCAGTCATGACTCTGCATTTGTTTTTTTAAAAAGTCCAGTCTAGCCAGTAAAGGCTCTCCATTTTGTAATAAAGCAGAAAAAGCTTAACCTTACATGTACAAATGATTGTATCCAAATTGCAAATTTTCTTTTCAGAACTTTCTACAAGCTTCTTTTCTGCTGGTATTTTTTAAACTCTAGTACTGGATGGTTGAAGATCTGGAAGAAATGCCTTACGAGGAATGGCTTAGGGAACTGGGAATGTTTAGCCTTTCAAAAAGAAAGCTGAGAGTGGATATGATAGCTATATTTAAATATTTGAAATGATGTCATATTGAAGAGGGAACTGGTTTGCTTACCATGGCTCCAGAAACTAGGACGCGGGGCAATGGTCTCACACTATAGGAAAAGAGATTCCATTTGAACATTAGGAAGAACTTCATGACAGTTAGAGTTGTTTGGCAGTGGAATATGCTGCCACGGATGGTGGTTGAGTCTCCTTCTTTGGAGGTTTTTAAGCAGAGGCTGGATGGCCATCTGTCGGAAATATTGTGATGGGGTTCCTGCATGGCACGGGGTTGGACTAGATGGCCCTTGAGGTTTCTTCCAACTCTATGATTCTATGATTCTACGATTCTATGATTCTATGAAGATAAACTAGGGCAGCAGCAAATAATATTATTTGTTTATTTATTTGTTTATTTTTTGTTTATATATCACCATACCATCCATCTGTCAGTAAAGATCACTCTGGGAGATTTAGATCAACACAGCAGCCATAAAGAACAAAACTTAAATCAAAATTAAATATAGAATAACTAACATCTAAGCCTGTCAAGTTGCTTTCTAGAACCTCAAGCCCTTCAGAGGTATGTGGCTAAAACCCCCATAACCACTAGCCTGCAATAGGGCAGCTTTACAAATGGGATCCCCCTAGGAGAAAATAATTTCTAATTGAGTTGGGCCATTTTGGAGTTTAATAACTCAGCCCCAAACCTCTCCAAATTTGGAGGGCTTAAAAGAAAGAGCTTGAGGAAGCTACACTGTAATTTCCATGCTGATACATAGGTGCAATCCCTATTTTTGAGTATATAATGTTTTGTTATGTTTATATACCCGAAAATAGGGATTTCAGCCATGTATCAGCATGGAAATTAAAGAGTAGCTTTTTTGGGCTATCCCTGTAAGCCCCCCAAATTTGGAGAGGTTTGGGGTTCAGGGGGCTATCACTGGCTTCCTGACTCAATTAAAATGATTTTCTTCTAGGGGAACCCCATTTGGAATTCAATAACTTAGCCCCTGAAACCTAAACCTCTCCAAATTTGGGGGAGATTACAGGGAGGAGTCCAGAGAAGCTACCCTGTGATTTTGGTGCCTCTAAGACCCAGGAGAACCATTAATGAATTGTTTCATTTTGTTTCATTCTGAAAATTCTTTAAAATTTGTTAGTAATGAAATGAAACTATAAAAGAAATGAAATGAAACGAAACTATTTTTTCATTTCATGCCCATCTCTAGTCATGAGCCTTAATTTTCACATCTTTCAAGGAGACTTAACCACCATCTGTTTTTGTTTATTCCTGTGTGCTCAAATTCTAAACCAAGAGCCCATGGAAGGTCAACTGAAAGAAATCTTTTCAGATTTGCTGTCTAGCATTTATGGTCCCCTGTCAGCTGTCCTTCTTCTGTCAAGTTCTTTGGCCACTCTTCTTGTAAAGCTTTGTGTAACAATCTCCTTGTCCTCTGATCCAGCTGTGTTAACTTGCTGAGCTCTGAGCAGTAAATTCTGGTGTGTTTGAGCTTTTTAATGTGCACAGCCAAATAACTGACCTGCAAGTCGAAATAAAAGTGATTCTTTTCCGAGACGGCAGAAAGAAAGGAATAGTTTGCTTCCTGCCACCATCTAACTCACTCTGTAGCCTGATATTGCTCAGACCTAAACCCTTTGCGGCAATGACTGCTGCAGTATGAAGCATATCATTAAATACTCCTGGCTTGTCTGTGCTGTAAAGATGGCACAGGCACTTAAGCCTGTCGGTTCCCATTTTCTTATAAGAGAATTGCAAAGGAGTCATTCCACAATGAAGACTACTCCTTTTAATAATAGTTGCAATGTGTTTAGAAAGCAAAGGTGGCTGTGAATCAAGGAACAAGACCCTTGTGAGCTAGGCTACAAGGATAACAGGATGTTCCGTCCATGTGTCACTACAGAGATATTGCTCAGTAGGAATGCTGCTACCCAGAAGAGATGACTTATTCTCCCTTCTAACTTTTCTTTTTAAATGGTATCATTCCCTTGTTTTACTGGGTTAAACTTTTTCCCCAAAGGAAGGGTGAAACTAGTAAAACTCTGGCATGACTTAAACCAGTGGTGCCCACCGTTGGGTCCCCAGATACTCTTGGACTTAAACTCCTACAATTCATCACTAGAGCCTTGTGATGCAGTAGTTAAACTGCTGTCCTGCAGCTATAATCCCAGGTAGCAGGTTTAAGGTTCACTCAGACTTCAATCCTTCTGAGGCTGGTAAAAGTATACAGTTTGTTGGGGGGGGGGACAATGTTTAGCCAGTATAATTACTTGTAAACTGTCCAGGGAGTGTGTTAAGCACCATGGGGAAGTATAGTGCTTTTAGCTTTGCTTCCAAGGGCTTCTGGGAGTTGTAGTCCAAGAACCTCTGGGTTCCAAGGTTGGGAGCCATTGATTTAAACTGCTCACATTCCTGCTGAAGTCTCTTAGGGCTTAGATGATAGCAGTCAGGTATTCACCTGAAATCTCCATAGGGCATATCCAGTGGTTAACCAAAGTGAGTGTACATTTTTAAAACAATAGCCTACATATATTTTGCCTTCACTGGGATTAAGCATGCTGAGTTCTGTTGAGTTGTCTTGTAAACTGAGCAAATTATCTGGCAAGGTGTGGAGAGACTCCTATTCATTCTTGAAGCTCACTGGGCTACCTTGACCCAGTTGCTTTTCTTTTTATTCTCTTTCAGTTTAATTTGAAGCACTTACTTGTCATTAAAGGGATTTGGAGTCTGGTAATCCCTCTTTCACTGCAGAGAAATGCATGAACAAATCTGCCCAGCATCACCCCTTCCCATGAAAAGGGTAAAAATTATCAGATACAGATTGTGTGTCTGTCTGTCTATGTGTGTACACTTAACAAGAGCAAAGAACAAACAGGCATGTTAAGCAAAACATGTTGGCTTATGACTTTTTCAGTTGCTGATGATTCATTATGTTTTCACATACTGTTGTTGAGTGGTTACTGCCACCTAAATACAAGAAGATACATAGCCCTTGACCCTTGTCCGGAGGCTCCAGCGGATGCACAATGCGGCGGCCAGACTGGTGGTGGGTGCTCGTAGATTCAAGCACATCACCCCAGTGCTGGCCCGCCTGCATTGGCTTCCCGTTGTCCTCCGGATAAGGTTCAAGGTCTTGGCTTTGATTTTCAAAACCCTCCACGGCTTGGGACCAGAGTACCTGTCAGAGCGTATCTCCCAGAGATCAACCGGGACCAGGCCCACAAGAATGGCGCAGGCGCGCTCACTTAGGGTGGCCACACCCAGGGAGGCGTGGAAATTGCGTATGTGTGACCGCACTTTCTCTGTGGTGCGCCCCACGTTGTGGAACCATCTCCCCAGTGAGCTGCGCCTAGCACAGTCCCTGCCTGCCTTTAAAAAGGCTCTGAAAACACACCTTTTTAAGGAGGCATTTGGCGACCTTCTTACCTAAGTTTTTTTTTCCTTTTCTTCATTTTCTTTTTCTTTTCCTGACGCCTGCGTCATCTTCTCCGGAGGGTATCGTCCCCCCTTTTTATTGGAATTTGTCTTTTGATTCATTGTTTCATTGTGAGCCGCCCAGAGTTCTGTTCTGGAAGATGGGCGGAATATAAGCGTAATAAATAAATAAATAAATAAATAAATAAATAAATAAATAAATAAATAAATAAATAGAGAATGTGGATATGTATATAGAGTCATTTTATGTCTGTCTGCCTTTCTGTCCATCTGCCTATCTATCCATAAAGCCATGCATCCCTCTCTCCCTCTCTCCATCTTGGATACCCAGTATGCTATAGTGGACAGAGTGACAGACTAGTTATAGGCCTGTTGACCCATGGAAACTCACTGGGGAGTGGAACTGGTAAAGCAATCCCTTAAATATCTCAGTTACCTTGATAGTCCTGTTAGAATTGCTCTATTTGGACTCTGACTTGATAGCACATAGCATCTCTCTCTCTCTCTCTCTCTCTCTCTCTCTCTCTCTCTCATGTGGAGATGCATCTCCTCAAATCTATCTTTAATGGACAGAAGAAGGAGAAGAATAAAAGTGGGTATCAGAAAAAAAAACAGGAAAGGACAGTCTCAAAGACTTCAAGGCACTGGAAAAGAACTTTCATGCTTACTGGCAGATAGAGATTTCACAGCCCACAAACACACAGTGCTAAAGGATCATGTGAGGTCAATGATTGTCAGGTTAAAGTGAGTAAGAAGAGCTGGATATGCTGTTTTGAGTTCACTGAAGGAAGTGCAAGATCATAAAAGTTGTGCTTATTTACATGGTACTTTGCTATGGCAATAGCCAGGCTACAAGTGCTTACAATATCATTTTAAGACGTGGTGTGATAGAAAACAGCATTGTTTCCAGAACATTCAACACCAATTACAATTTAAGATTCATTTAATCATAAAATGAGCTAAACAGCCCATTGCAATAAAGATAAAAAGACTGAATAATCAATTACTCACTCATAGTGAAGCCTGACAAAAAAACAAACCAAAAAAGAAAGAGAAAATCCAAACAGCATCATCATCAGCAGCAAATAAGTAAAATCCCCACCCAGCCCCCTCAAAGCCACACCTGCCCCTAGGTACAGCTTTCAGAAGTCCAGTACCTCCTGCACCAACCAGCACTGCTGCCTTTGTAGTAGGAATTTCTCATGTGTTCCCTTGATGCCTCTGCCAGGTGGAAAACAAATGGTCAGGCACAGGAACATAAACCATACTGTGCAAAACTCATAACTAGACTGTCCGCTTTCAGCAGCAGCTTTTTCTTTGTAGACAATACCCTGTCTTCCCAGGCAAGAGGGAAATGGACTAGTGTAGCCATGTCCAAACTTCGGTCCTCCAGATGTTTTGGACCACAACTCCCACAGTCCTTTGCCACTGGAAATACAGGCTTGGAATTCTAGGAGTTGTGGTCAGGAGGGCTGAAGATTGGACATGCCTGGACTAGCGAGAGGACCAAGGATCAGTTGTTACAAAAGGTTAACTCTGTACCTGCACCTATAGCTGTGCTTGCTTCTTTATAGAGATGGGCACGGAACGAACATTTTTTCGTTTCCGTTACCATTTGTCGTTTCCGTTATGTAACAAAATGACAAACGAAAATTGTGATGAAAATGAAACAAAACGAACAGAACCACAAAAATTGTGGTCATTACGTTTCGTTTCCGTTAATGGCGACGCGCAATGAAATGAGCTGTTTTAAATGTTAAAAAAGCCCTGGACATCCATAAAAATGCAGCAATAATTATTTATATTGTCTGATAATACCTACCAGGGGGGTTGGGGTCCTTAAAACGTTTGTTTTTGTCTTCTCCCATCGCGATGTATTTTTCTTTTCCCTTTAAAATAGATGTTGCCACCAGCCACAAAATGGAGGCAAGCCATGTGATGTGGGATCATGTTCAACCAATAGCATGCCCAGGTTGCAGACTGGGCCGGCAGGTCTGACAGCCACAGAGGGCATAAAAAGCTCTGGCAGCCCCCGTCCGCCTAGCAGTCTCTGGTGGGAGTTAGGGTGGGATTGCTGTCTCTGCGACTCTAGCTTCAGTCCTGCAGCCTCCCTGTGTGCGTGCGTGCTGTGTACCTCTCAGTGAGTACCCTCCCCTGCCCCACAGTGCAGTCACTTTGCGGCTGCCTTGCACCCTGGGCAACACCCACCGCTGCCTTTGCAGCCTCCCTGCATACCTAGTCTATACTGTGTCTCTGCCAGCATCCATTTTTTTAGTGTTTTCCCTCTGGTCTGGGGCATTGGGGGATGCCTGTGCACGGAAATGCTTTAAAAATCGTGCAAAAAGCAGGTAGAAAAAAACGAAATTTTTCAAAAAATTCCCGACAAACGGAAACGAACAGAAACAGACCTCTCAATGACAAACGAAAAACCGAAATGCCATTTTTCTGTTTTGTGCCCATCTCTACTTCTTTATATGCATTTCTCTCTCTCTCTCTCTCTCTCTCTCTCTCTCTCTCTCTCTCTCTCTCTCTCTCTCTCTCTCTGTTGATCTTGAGATGTTGGCCCCAGAATGTGATCTTTGCAGGACCCCTGCATTGTGTGTCTGCTGAGCTGTATGGACCCAATTTCCTTTCATGTGTTATGTTTCAAAGCAGTGCTTGGGGGGACACTAAGGTATCTAACAAGTGTTGGGGATCTGATGCAGAAGTGTATTCTGGAATTGTGTCCTGATTGTTATCCCTTTGATCTTCTTTATGTATGGACAACATACGATCATGGTGCACTAGTGGAATTTCCAAAGATACAGGAAGCCTCATCAGTTTCCTGCAACATTTTTGTATTTTTGCTTGGTTGAATATGTACTAGATTTGGTGTGGTGTCTGCAAGCACAGAAGCAGAATCTATATGGTCCTGATATAATGTGACCAAAAATTATTTTTCCTCACTGGACGTGCATATTAGCATATATCTAAGTTAGATTCCAAGCAGGCATGCTATCACAATTAGCAAAAGCTGAGCTATCGCCCCCAAACAAAAATCAGATTTAAAACTGCAATTCTCTTTCTTTGATATCTTGCCATGAAATATCCATGGCCATCCCAAAATACAAGTCTACATATGTTACAGTTACAAGCATGACAATATTATACTTTTGAAACATCTTCACTCTCATTTTTCAGTTTGTGACAAACCAACATGCTTGTGATAAACTATCTTGTATTTTGACTTCTTACACGGAAACAGATTGTATGCCATAAACAGATTTTTTGTACATAAAAATATCAAACTACAAAGCCAGCGATGTAATGCAGCCCTTAGTAAATAATCTATGTGGGGAACAAAGAACCCCGTGGTTTTGCCTTTTTGTTTGTTTGTTTAAGATCCATTTTTATGGCAGCACCATGATGACAGATGGAAGGAAATGAGATGTGATAGCTCTGTCAGTGGCACAACATTTTGGACTCCCACATACAATCTAACCAAGTGAATTAATTTGCAGCCAAGATTGCAAGGACACAGGACAATGATTTAAAATCTTATTTAAGAAATAAATCCAGGAGTCTTTAAACCATGTTCATGAGGCAATGGTTTTGGACCACTTGCATATGTTCAAATATTAACATTGCTATGGTCCTAAAATAGTTCCAATTTCTGTTTATTTTATTTAAAGATTTATAAGCCACCTTTTATTATATGGCCGGTTACAAAGCTGCAGAAAACAATTTTTAAATTTAAGAATTTTAAAACAAATGAAAATGAAACAATTCAGAGCTGGGAATTACCGAACCACAGAGCCTCTGACTTCAGCTTCTGTTTATCCATCTTATTAGAGCCTTTTGAGATATTGTCCAGTATCTGCACAGCCTTATTTGACACTGAAAATAAGGAGAAGTAGAAGCAGCATACTGAGGGCACCTAAATGCAAAAACTCCTCATTACCTCTCCCAGCTTCTTATAGATATTAAACAGCCTGGGAAATAGAATGGAACCCTTCAGTACCCACAGCAGAATTGCCACAGTGCTGAGTAGACTTGTTTCCCCATTGCCACTCTTTGGAAAGGCGATAGTATACTGTGAAGGTTCTTGTTTATCAGAGGCAACCCGCCCTTCAGGATCCAATAAAGACGCATTTTTAAAATAATAAACGGGTGTTTTATTTTGCTCTTCCATAAGGGAGGTCCTTTTCTTGTTAACAGTTCCAACATCTTTAACATCAACAGTAAAGGGATTGTTCTTAGATTCATAGGATGGAGTAAACACTGAAAAGTCCAACCCCCCTCCTACTCTTGGAGATATTTGGTTCCACCACTTTCTTCCCCTCCTTCTTGTAGAGCTTCAGTTCCCCCACTTGCACCCCAACCTCCGAAGTGAGTTTGGGTCCAGGACACTTCTGGTGCTGGGATTTGAAGGGATAGTCCTCTCTCAAAGTCAGACCCCTCCCGGTACACACCTTCCCAGTTCTTTCCTCCTCCTCCTCCAACTTGGCCAGCCATTGTTCCCAGGCCAGTTCCCGCCTGATTTCCTTTCTCTTACGGTTGTATTCACGGGCCTCCCTTTCACCCCAATAGGAACAACCTTGGCGATGGGCACGTCTTCTATAGCTTTCAGCCTCGGGCTTTGGCATCATTATTTGTTTCCCAGTCGCCCATCCATGGGTTTTCCATCCCAACCCAGTCCCAGTCTGGGGGCAAGACATGTGGCGTTCCCTTTTTACACTGTCCAAACCCCACCTCCACCACTGCTGATTGGTTCAGGTTTCCCGCCTTTTCTGGCTCCTTCTCTGTCTTAACAGGGGCCTTAGCCCTTCCCTCCTCCTCCTCTTTTTCCAATATCTTCAAAGAGTCATTAAACTGTTTCCACAGCATCTCTCTTTCTTTTGCTTCTCTGTCCTGAGTGGCTCTACCTTCCTCCCTCATTCTCTGCTTCTCCAACCATTCTTCCCTCTCCTTCTCCTGTAGTGCAGGTGTCACTCTCCTGCTCACAGCCCCTTCAAGGTGGCTCCCCTCACATATACCTAGTGCCTTCCAATCTGATTGCATGAATTCAGCCCAGGAGGTTACCATGAGCAAAAGGGATATTTGCAATGCAGTGGTAGCTTTCACACACCATTCAGCCAAGCGAGGTCCTCTTCAGGAGAAGGTGTACCACCACCTTTTGCCATCTCCTCTGATGTAGTGAGGAATTCACCACCACCTGAACCCTTCTAGTCAATCTACCCTGTGGTTGATCTTATCTTCTCAACCACAATGGGCAAATGTCAAATATGTCTGGGATGGGAAAGACCAAGCCAACCATCCTGTCTATATTTTTTGGCCACAACAACTTAAACTGATCTCCCAAAACCTAACCGGGCAGTTCACCATACACCTCCATAGACACTGCAATATTTGTGTGATTCTGGCCAGTGCAGATACACTCTACATTGGTATTTTCAGTCACTGAGATTTGGTGTATCAGTTCACAAGTGTTTTAAGAGAGGCAGATATGAACATTTCAGGCGGTACCTGCTCCCGGCCTCGTATTATGCCTAAAGTGGAATTTAGCCATTTTACTTAAATGTGAACCAAACTAAATTGTCTCCATCCCTGTCCTTATTTAAATATATGACTGTACTCCTGCACCCATGACCCCTCTTATACATTATACGACTTTGTTTGTGTGGAGAGAAAATATGCAGCTTTCTTTTATGTCTACATACTAAGAGTATATGGGAAATACTAATCTCTGCAAATATCAAAAAGGCCCATGACACCTTGAACACTCACCAGGTTTATTTGACATAAGATTTCTTAGACTCCAGCCTGCTGCAGTGGGCTGCAGACCATGGACGCTTATACTAAATATGCCTAGCTGATTTTAAAGATTTGCCCCCCCCGCCCCCCCCAAAAAAAAGGCCTCTTTGTTGGCTCTGTTGCAACAGACTAACATGGAGCACCTTCCCACCAGCAGAAATGTATATATTTATTACTGGTAGGAGAATAAAACCCTCAGTGATAAATAACATTATCTAGATTTGAGGACTAACCCGAGTTTGTCATTTTCACACCAAGAGGAGAAGGCAGTAGCTTCCTTTTGAGAATCCGCAGACGAGGGATGGTGTTGGAGCTGAACAGATTGCAAAAAGCAGAGCAGTCACCTTTTGTAGCTGCAGGCTGTGGCTTGGCTGACTGCAGCTGCAGCCTCTGCAGCCTCCCTCCACTCTGCAGCTCTGCAGTGCAGTTTGTCATTCAGTCAGCAGGAAGGCTTCCCTGTACGCAGGAGTTTGGGGAGGAGGAGGGGGGTCAAGGCTGTTCACTCCTGGCAAAGGGAGGGGGCTGTGACTCAGCCATGGAAAGTCCCAATGAAATTAGCAACTGAACAGTGCCTGATTAAACCTCTTCTGGGCAAAGGCACTGGTCTGGAGCAAGCATGCTGCTCTATGTCCTGTCTGCCACGTTTGGTGAAGGAGTATGGTGGGGAAGGCCCCATACATAATGGCACGTGAATGCTAATGAGAAAGCACATTGCTTTGTCAATGGGCACATTACGCACATAACTCAGGAATAACACTTGGCAGGATGAGAAGCAAGTGATGGATGCAAGTTCTTATTAGCCTGACCTTGGTAAATGTTTTGTCCAAATTGCATTCCCATGTGAGTTAAAGAATACCTGTGTATGCTTTAACTGGGGGTCAGAAGAGTACTTAATTTTAAGAGACAATGGTTTTCACTGTGATCAAGCAATTTCCTTGTCTCCTTTCCTGTCTCCTAAACAGGCAATTCTGAATTCAGCTCCCCAGAGAAATATTCATGCGTTGAAAATTAATAGCAGCCATTTCATACCTTGGTGTATCCCAGTTGTGTGCACATGTATATAAAAAGTGGTGTGAACAGGAAACTACAGGGAACTTTCTTGCATCATAGTTGCCAGTTGGGACATGGGAGCCACATGACCTCCAGGCAGGGATTGGTTAAGTCCATATATCCCAGTGAAATTGTAAAAATCAATCTTATCAACATTGTTTTCCTATGGAAATTCATATATTGATGCAACTTGTAATGTATTTCAGTGAAGGAAAAATGTGAAAAATTGCATGCATACAAGTAAAACCCGAATAGTGTATTTGAAAAATGCAAACGAACACATTTGGATTAGTAGGAAACCATTTGCACATAATATGCATGTAAGTAAAAATGGGTGTAAAAAGGGTATATCTTGGCAGAACAGGAACAAAAATTGCATATACTGTATTTATGTTATGGGGAAAGGAGACATATTGCAACCCACCACAGAATAGAGGCAGGAAATCCTCAAGACTGCCAGCTACAAGATTTTAAACCTCACCATTGTAATGATCATTCTAACCCAACCTCCTGCAAGGGAATAAAACCTACTAATACAGCATTCCTGTGACTGTCCTTGGTTCTTCTTCTTAATAATAAGCCAAATTCCTTTCTGATGTAATCTGCGGTGATCAGTTTCATGCTCACTTCTTAGAGCAATTGAAAACAATTGCCCTGCACTGCCTAGGAAAAGTATGGTAACATCTTGCAGTGGACTTGGATAAGGGCACATTTGAAAGCTGGAGAGTCTCAGCCTGGAAGTGTCAAACTTCAGCTTGGATTGAATATTTTATGTCTTCTTTTCTTTGCTTGGTTTGGATCATATTTTGTTCAAAACATCAATTTACGTGAGTTGGATGATCTCTGGAGTGTAATGGATAACAACATAGTAACTCCGGAAGTAGAATGTGTGGCTAGTGGCTACATTAGTGGCAGGGAGCAAGCTAGTGTCGGGTGAGAGATCCAATCAATCCTGACAGTTCACATGGAAATTGCTCCTGCTGATATTGTGAGGATATAAGCAAATTGATTGCCTCCTATGCTTGGCAAAGGAACAGGGGAAGTGATTTTTTAAAAAAAAAAACTGCATATGAACTATTTGCTGATGCACTCCAACACTTACGTATTTTATAAAAATTAACATCTTTTCTTTGCCTTGTCTTAAAGGGAAATCAATGCCATGGATTTGACTGTAGGTGGTTTCTCGACCTGGCCTTTAAGATGAGGCAAAGAAATGTCATGCATTGGTGATAGTCCATTATACATTTCAAAAAAACCAAAAACAAAAAAACCCCACCACTTTCCCTGCCCCTCTGCCAAGAAACAGAAGTGAATATTTTGCTGATATCCTGAAATATACCTGGCTTATTAAACCATTTCTCAACATTGCAAGTTTCATCCAGAAAGCTTGCTTTGGATCAATTCCAATAATCACACGTGCTGAAACGGATCCAAATCAGAGAGATCCTACTGCATGAAAAAAGTAGAAGCCCCTGATGGAGGGTCAGAAAAATATGGATCATCATCTTTAGGGGAAGATCAGACTGTTCCTACAGTGGTCCAAGTCTTGTGTAGTAAGCCTAAGAGAAGGGCCTTGAGTACTGGTGTCTTATACAGTACTGTATCCTTCTTTGGACAAAAGCAGCAACCCAGAATTCACTTCTCTTATCATTCTCCCCCTTTCTCAGCAAGTACATTCAAAGATCATTAGAGGGCAAAATGATGAGCAAAGGGAAAAAGGACATTTTCCACTTGAAACCCTACTGTTCTGTAAAGATGAACCGATAACAAGAAGGGATATTTTCTTGCTTTCTAGTTAAATTAGAAATGGCTCTTTGTGAAGGGTCTGTGAATTTCCCTTCCCCCATAACATTGCAATAAGGCTTAATAAAAATTTAAAGCAAAGAGATCTTGTGCAAAGAGAGAGAAAGGAGAATAGTGGAATGTCCATTTGCTGATTGCTTTGAAAATGTCTTTAAATGCTGTTTTCATTACAGTGGAATGGAAATCTTCCCTTTGCAATATGTTTCCATGGCCAGGGAGACTCATTTTTACAAGTGGAAGCATAGCTGTTTTGTATGCTATCTTTCAAAGCTCGTTGGTGGTTTTATTGTGCTCTGAAAAGGCCACTGCTGTGGGTTGAATATGGCTGTAGAACAGCATAAATCTATGCATTCAGTTTTAACCTAGAGAAGTAATGATTTGCAATAGCTGAAAATTCCATCCAGTCCTGCAACAAGGGAATATCATTGTGTTTGCTAATAACAAGGAAGGCAGTTTAGCAAAGCCTCATCTTTCAAGGAAACTAGCTAAGCCTGAACTGTTTAGGTTCTGCTAAAAAGCTCCACACTGTATTTAGTTATGGTGGCATTTTTATTTAGGGGGATCATGGGTGTACCCACCTGCTGACTGTATAAAAGAAAGCCTGGTGGTGAATTTTATGTTGTCCATCATGACAGTGGTCAGTTTCCTCGTTTTTATGGCACTTCAGGCCATGTTGTTTGAAAAGGTTGCATTTCATAATGGAACAATTGTGTTTTGAGTCAAGATACATGCCATATGATCTCTAGATCAGGTATGTCCAAACTTCGGCCTTTCTGATATTTTGGACCACAACTCCCAGCATTCCAAGCCTGTATTTCCAATGGCAAAGGACTGTGGGAGTTCTGGTCCAAAACATCTGGAGGGCCGAAGTTTGGATATGCTTGCTCTAGATGATTAGCAGGGTCCCGGGAATCACTGGGATGTCTCCAGAAAAACTGTATTTACTGTATGTCAGAGCATACTGATTTTGATCTGCAAAGAAGGAGGGGATGCAAATAGACATTATGAAAACCTGAAAGTTCTTCGGTGCCTTTTGGAATGGAAAGTCATGTCTTCTCTTTTCTTCTTTTTCGGTTATCTCTCTTACTTAAATGTTATTCTGTTATTATAAACAGCATAACATAAATCTTTGTAGAAACGGGGAGGAAACTGAAATAAAAATGCTGCTTTAAGGGGCATTTCTCCTTTAATCATAAATAGGGGGATGGAACAGTATGAATGGGATCAACTCCTACAAGCAAGAGCAAGTGGGTTTGCTGCGGGACTGGTATCTGTCATGGAAGGCCTCTGCAGGCTGAAAAAGCTGGCATCTTTTACAGTGGTACTTCAGTTTACAAACTTAATCCATTTTGAATGCATGCTCTTAAGTCAAACTACTCTTAAGTCGGGGTACCTATCTAAAAATTGAAAAAAAAGTTAAAAAATAAAAAAATAAAAAATAAAAACATTTGTAACTCAAGCAGACCATATCTACAATTTGTAAGGAGGCAGTTAAAACGCCAACATATTTCTGCTCTTAAGTCAAATTGCTCTTAAATCGAGATGCTCTTAAGTCAGGGTACCACTATAATTGCAGCTGCTTTTCTAGGCAGGCCTGAAGATGGAGATACAAACACAGAAGTGGTGGAATAGTTGTGTCCTTGAAAGGAATGCCTCTCTGTGTCTGAGAAAAGCCCATACATCTCTTTACCATGAAGAAAGCTGGAAAGGTTTCTGGGGGGGGACTGAGCAGCTGGCCATAGTTAAGATGATGGATGGATGTGCACCCAACAGTCAGTTCTCACCTGCTCTATTAGTCAGAGTCTGTTGCTGAGTGGAGTTAAGGCAACAGTTAAAGCCTAGGGTTGAAAATGATACTAATCATCCTCCCACACTTCTTCCCAGGTTGATTGGCTCCACAAAAATCCAATGAGAAATGAACTATTGGTTAAAAACAAGCTTACAAATGATAATGATGACAAGGTGCTGTCAATTCAGTTCTGATTTATGGCGGTCCTGCAAGCTTGTTCTAGATATTGAGAAGGTATGGCTCTCCACTTCTGCCGGTGCTCTGGGACTATGTGGAAGGTGACTAGAAATGCAGGATTGTAGCCATTTATTCATTGCTTCACCATAAGATCACAAATAACAGGAAATAATTGGAAAATCAAAGTAGGACTCACATTTCTAGTGGTCTCAATGCCTCTGATAAAAAAAATGCAGGCCCTTTGGAGTAAATAAATACCATCAACATGTCAGGCCTCAGACTGTATCAGGCAGAGAGGCACTGAAGGGTTGGAAATGAAGTCACAGGTGGGTCTGAGGGAGCTGTGGAAATAGAGGTACCAGGCAGGAATTCCAGTTAAACACAGGGTGGGAGTCAGATATTGGATTGCTGCAACATGGGATGGTGGGACCTGAGGCTGCCTCCTGCAATTTTCAGACACAGGCTGGCCAATCTGAAGATGGGTTTCTCCACAGTGTTTTATAAGCTGCCTGATGAGTTTTAGGCAACTTGTAGGCTAAGCTGTCCTTCTGAAAGCCTGGAGGCCAGCTGATAACTCTTTTCAGGCGGTGAATTTGCCCAAAGGGCCCCCTTTAGGCAGAAGCATACTTCCCCAATTTTGTTTTATGCACCCAGAATGTTGGCAGTACAGGTGGAAAAGCATTGGACTTTCACCCTTGGATAGCAGGTTGAGACTGGAGGGGATCAAAGGGTGGCCCTTAAATGCAAATGCCATCTCAGGCCCTCCCTTGTCCCTTCTTTTTTTCCAAGCACAAAAGTTAATTACCTCTTTTCAATGCTTCAAAAATGATGGTTCACTCATTTATATTTCACTGTTTAGTATCTACTTCTCAAACTTGGAAGTGACCTTTTAGCTACTTCTAGTTTTGTTTTTCTGCAGTCTTTGCAAAAATTTTGACAGTCGTTTTGGGCTTCAAATGATCATAGTGGCAGGAAATTGGCCTTTGGGCTCCATCGCAACCTATACTCCATATCATTACAAGACCTTGGGGCTGGGATGACCCATTAATAGTAAGGAACAACATTTCCATGTTTTAGCACACCTGAACTTTTTACTTTTGGGATTGCTTCCAATACAGAGGGGGAATTGAGCTGCAGGAAACTCCCAGATAGACAGCTACTGTGCAAGGGAAATCTGTGGGGAGGATGTATAGAGGATGAAATTACATTCTGCTTATAATATTTATACAGTGTGACACAGGTGGAAAAGCTTAATGATGGAGATTTGATGAAATTACATTCTGCTTATAATATTTATACAGTGTGACACAGGTGGAAAAGCTTAATGATGGATTGTTTTTTCTACTGGCAGCTTTTTAGATGAATCAAAATAATCCAAGCTATATGGAGGCAGGAGATTCATCCTATCATATAGTCAGGCACACATTTCTTTAAAGCATGCAAAACAAAATCATGCTACTCCATCTTAAACCATATCAGGAGGACAAATAGCTATAGAGCGAACTTTTGAATCTGGAATAATGGCCTTAATTTGAGATGTCACTTGAATATGGTCTTTTGCCACTTCTAATACTCTCACAATTGTTTCCACATGTGTTTTATTTAAAGCATTTCTGAATTTGTCCTTTTATTTTATAATAAAATGCCTAACCTATAGCAGTGTTGGCAAATCTATGGCATGGGTGCCAAAGGTGACACTCGGAGCCCTTTCTGTGGGCACCCAGCCACCTGTATTCAGGTTAAATTGATGTATTGGCACTTTGCAAAAAAAAATAAATAGTGGGTTTTGAATTGCAGTTTGGGCACTCGGTCTCTAAAAGGTTCACCATCACTGCCTTATAGTAACAGAAACAGAAACAAAGGGAGAAAAACAAGAAGGTTGTGCAACGATGAAACCATGACTGGATAAGAAAGCTGAGGAGAGAACAAAGGGATGTTCCCCAGATTGGAGGAGCTCAATGAGGGTAGTTAGGTATGGCACTGTTCTAAGCTGGGTTACAGTATCTTATATTCTATTAGAATTGTAATTGTCCAAGAGGGGGACCCACCTCTTCTTGGAACAAAGTTACAAAGCAAATAAATGACAACCAGATCTCCAGAAATGTACCTTTTTTTTAAGGGAGGGGGTCGGGCCCAAATCCTCCGGCATGTTAAATATCAGTTTGGCTTCTCATTTGGGCCTTTTTACACAACCCCTAAGATCTGCTGGCCACTTAAATTCGGACCAGAGGTCTTAGGGGCTTGTCGCTCTTCCTGTGTCCCCACCCTGGCTGCTGGCTGCGTGAGGGGAGGGAGAAAAAAAAGGAAGAAAAGATCTTGGCTCACCTCAGTTCTGCCTCCTTTCTTGCCTGCAACATTCCTGTCTCTGTAAGAGCTACTGTAAAGTAGCTCTTAAAGGGGCGGGAGCCAAAAAAACAACAAACAGAAGTGAGGAGAGCCCCGCACTCACTATCCTTACACCGCATCAAGCAATTTTCACCGCAGAAGAGCAGGTACTTGAAAGGTGCGCTGGGATGCGCTAAAGTGGGCGTGGCCACACTTAATTTCCTGTAAACTCCGTAAACTCCGGAGGTGGTGGGGAAACATTTTTAAGCTCCGGAGCTGGGAGCCATTTGCCCCGGAGTTTAGGGGTTGTGAATAAATGCCCAAAGACCCAGCGAAGGTTTGTTGGTCAGCACCTCACCAATAAATTGTCCACATTCTCCTGCTTCCTTGAGATACTTCTGTTGGAAGACAAGAATACTATAAATCCTTGTGCAATTGGTCACTGTTTTCATGCATAAACACCTGAGCCAGAATAATTCACAAGTGGCTATGATGAGCTGGTCAACAGAACAACTAATAAATTATTTTTTATAATACACTCTCTTTCAAGTTTTAAAAAGAAAGGAAATTCAGATTCTGCTCCTCAGCTACTCCTGGGAATAATAATATTAAATTGGCTTCCCAAACTACCTTATGGCCACTAGTATTGCCATAATGAGCTTCCATAAGAAAGCAATGTATTTCCAAAGTGTGACCTTTGGCTAGGTTTGTGAGAACCACCCAACACTATTCAAAGCAGGTGAAGGGAGAAGACCCTGCATTGACTGCATTTTCAAGGTGGAGTTTCTGCTGTCTGTGTCCAGGGCATTTTCAAGTCCACCAGCACAGCAGAAAGGCTATCTGCCCAAAGTGTGATTTCTTGGACAAAAGAATTCATAATTCTGTGTAGCCAGCACATGTCAGTTTTCAGCTTGCAGTGTGTTTGACATGGAGGGCATGTCTTTGAGAAAGAAGCTGGCAGTTTGTTGTGCAGCTTGCATTTTTTAAAAATAATGTCTTTGCCAGTTCTTAAATATATTCTAACAGGAAAGTGTTCAGCATTTATCTTTAATATCATCGTCTAGCTAAACTCTTGATTCTTTTCACATGTACTACAGTCAAACCAAATGTATCTTCATCTCTGGTTCCTTAATGGATTATTTGAAATGTATATAGAATTTTATATGTACTCTGCATTGAAATTAATTTTGTTCGTTTCAGACCGGTTCCCTATTTTATCAAGATCACCTTGAATTCTGCTTCTGTATTTTAGGATATTAGGCATCCCTCTCAGTTTGATGTCATCTATAGATTTATTAGTATTCCCTCTGCTCCTTTGTGCATGCCATTTTGTAGCCTCCATCTAATGCCAACATGTTTAATTAATAACTTCAAAAACATCATCTCATTAACACCTCTGCTTAGATCTAGCACATTCAAGCAATTTACTAAATATTAAGCAGCAATAGGGACAGGACTGTATCCTGCAGTCACCACACTGTAACTTGGAAAAGGAACAGCAAGCCTTCTTTGTTTCAAATTTAACAAGCATTGGTTGAAATCCAGTAACAAGTCTGAGTTAGAGTAATCCTATTGAACCAGTGGGGATTTGGTGAGTCAACTCCTCCATAGGTTCCATTGGTTTAAGGTCCCTACTTTGGTTATGACTTACTTCTGGCTTTCAGCCACTCTCTTGCCACCATTCTGGCAACTTCTCAGTCACAAACTCCATAAGAAAATTTGTTGATAGCTTTGGTCAAACCCAGATATATCATAGCATCTTCTTGCTATTCAAGATGTACAACATCCACAACATTTTATCAAATGAGACAAAATAAGTATAAAAAAGAGATGAAATACTGTAAGTCAGGCGGAATTTGTTCACAAGAGTCAGGGATTCAGATCCCATTGCTAGTTCCAACTATATACCTACAAAATCAATGGGATTTACACAAGTGTTTACCATTTATTTCTTGGATATCAATATTTAGTTGGGACTAACAAAAGCCAATATGTTTCCCTGATGCCTTAACTATTTGCCCTAGTATGTCTCTAGTTGTTTATGTAAAACTTGTTGATATGTATTTTTAAAGAAAATTCTTCTCCCCTGCCCCTTTTGAAGACAGAGACAATATTAGCCCACTATTTTGCTTCACTTCCTCTGCTATCCAAGAATTTTCAAAAAGTACAGGTTGATACAAGACTGCATCTGAAAATTCCTTTCATATCCTGGGACCCAGTTCATCAGGCCATGAAACAAATTCCAAGAATTCATTTAACAATGCTAAGGGACCTCCTTGCTACGTCATGACCTACATTGAATTGCAAGTCCCTCCCTTCAAGATTTGATGTGTTTTTACCAGAGTAAGCACAAATTTTATCACAAAGTTTATCTAATCCATTCATTATAGTTAAGAGGAGGATGGTAATATATCAGGTAGGGGTGACAGAAAATGTTTCTGAAACTGTCGCTTGCTACTAATACTGCATCATGAAAATGATGAAGAATTAACACTGCAGTCCTTTATCTTATTTATCTGGGTGTATATTACATTGAAATTTGAAATTTACCATTATTAATTGCTAAATTTGAGTAGGCATGTATAGAGTGGCTCTGAAAATTAGATTAATTAGTTTCTGGCTGAGCTTCCAATGGAAAAGGACACATTTGCGATGGTTACTGATTTGTAATCTGCTCTAGATTGCAAATTGTTAAAATGAGTAGGACCCCACACACTGGCATAGTGGAATGTGACAGGTGTACCCTTTTAATTAAAACAAAGGATGAAAAGACTGTCCCTACTGTGTGCAAGAATTATGTGTATTAGTCTAGAAGTTGTTGTTGAGCATACTGTTGTTTTTATTGGTCTTGTTTTTATTTTGCTTAAAAATCAATTTTTGGTCTTTTGTATTATTATTCATATGTAATTCTATTGTTTGTTATTGTAAACCATCCAGAATGGCCTTGTAGCCAGTTGGGAGGTAGGTAGGTA
The DNA here is from genome assembly GCA_029282475.1 of Phrynocephalus forsythii. Taxonomy (NCBI): domain Eukaryota; kingdom Metazoa; phylum Chordata; class Lepidosauria; order Squamata; family Agamidae; genus Phrynocephalus; species Phrynocephalus forsythii. The sequence continues at coordinate 87,360,285 of JAPFRF010000005.1, read as the reverse complement.
AATAAATAAATAAATAGATAGTTAAATAAATAAAAATATTGTAAATAAAAGCTCATTGTGAGGCAGCAGAAAAAGGTGAAAGGAAAGCAGTGCAGAAAAGTTGCACTTATGAGCAATCTATGTCCTTCCACCCACATTTTGACCGTTGTAATTGCATTGATCTTCAAATAAAGCACCAAGATGTACAAGTATTTAAATGCTCCAGCTTCTTGCCATGGCTGTATTTTGTGTTACCATAAACTAGATGCAAAGTACAAGGTCATTTTCCATTCCCAGTGTGAAAAAGCATGACACCTTCTGGTATTTAATAACTTGGCAGTGGAAAATGCTCTTCTGTTGGAATCTGTGGAGTGTGACATGGAAAACGAAAAGCTATGGCCCAGTTCCCTAAATCCAAGTCTTCAGTGAACAAGTGGAATGTTATGTCATCAGATGTAGACCAGTAAACAAACATGTTCTATTTATTATTTTAACTAGCCTTCTTCTCATCATGAGTACTTTTAAAAATAAGAAATATTGTCAGCTCTCAGCCAGTGGGTGCCTGTCACTGTCCCTCATTTGCTATTTGCATCAAGTCAAGCCATCCATTTGCAAATATATTATTAGCCGTGTTCAATCCCTAATACCATTTAGCCTACCAATAAATGGCATCTCTTCTAAATGTATCTCAGAATGCCTAACTGTCCAAATATTCATACTGTACATACATGCCTGACTATGAGACACAATTGCAGAATTTCAAACAGGACGAACAGTAAATTCATCAAGAAGGATTCTGGAATGTCTTTCTTTCTTTCTTTCTTTCTTTCTTTCTTTCTTTCTTTCTTTCTTTCTTTCTTTCTTTCTTTCTTTCTTTCTCCCCTGTATTTGTCCTCTGTATTATAAGGACTCAATGTAGTTTATGTCATTAAGAATAATATTCAATGCTAAAAATAGGAATTATACAGATATTTAAAAGGATCAAACAGATACCACTACTAAAAGTTAGCAAATAAAAGCAACACCAACAAGTCTTTCAAAGCAATAAAACACAACCATCCATTTTAAGAACACCCAGAGTTGGTTATCTGATTGCAGGGCCAGAGACTGGAATTTCGATTACTGAATAAGTGTATGCAAAGTGGGATTAGACTTGATACATAAATCTGCACTTGTTTCAATTTTTGCATGCAATGCAAAATTACAATATTCTCACAATTTGAGATGGGCAGGAATCTCCTAATATTCTCAATAGAGGTTTTACATCAGTGTGACTAGTGCAAAATCTTATGCAAAACCTGCCAATTTTTGTACAAAATTGCCCATATGTTTGTGCAACATTCCCCATAAGAATTATGTATTTCATATTGTTTTGTAAATGGCCCCCAATGAAGCTTGCCACTGCTTTATTTGAGAGTGTGATGCATTATACTGGTTCTGTGCTTGCCCTCTGTCCCTTCTTGTGTGTGACCACATGCTTTGCTTCTTGGGTATCACTGTCTTATTCTGTTTTATGATAAGCCTGGATTCCCAATGCTGATTAAAGAATCAAATGCTAGTCCAGTTAGTTTTTGTATACAGAATGAGAGGGTGCATGACCTTGTTCTTTGCCTCCAACTGGTTAATGTTTTGGTCCAGCTCTTGCAAAACCTTGTTAGAAGATTTGTGTGCAATTGATTTTTTAAAAAGTTCATTTAAAAATGTAAAGTATAAGCTCACAAAAATGTTTGAACATATTTACATCATGCAAATGTTCATTAGAGACTTCAAGCCAGTTTTCTCTCCTAGCTGAATATGGGCATACACTTAAAAGCAAATAGGAATATATCATTATTCATGTATGAAAGGACCCTGTGATGTATTAGTCAAATTTTGAGAAGGAGGAGGAGGAGGAGGAAGATGCATTGTGATAATTTCTTGTTCTTTGTCTACAATAAGAAAATCATAAAAAGAAAGAGTCAAATAGTCTCACATGGGTTTCTCTGCATGATTTTTTTTCTCCTTTCCACCTTCTCTATCCATACAGTAATGTCACCTTTAACTTTACATTTGGTCACCATTTGGCCTTAAAATCTGGAATGCTTTAAAGAAGTGAAAATACGTTATCTGTGTTCTGACTAATAAATAGAGTACAAATGAGTCCTAGTTTGCCAAATTTGTAAAGGACAAATTCCCCTCTCTATAGCAATAGCAGTAATATTGAAGCCAATAGGGCATTTCCAAAACTGCAGGTTCTCTCATCCTAGGTACACTGTGAGACTGCATTACGGACTTCTCCTGCTGATCTGGAGAAACTCTGAGCGCCATGAGATTGGATAGGCTGCTAGCCAGAATCCTTATGTTGTTTGTTGTATTCCAAAAATGACCATCTGTTCATGTCAAAGTCTTACATTTATACCCTCTGTAATTCACTACCTGCAATTCTAATGAGCATGCTTGGTTGCATTAAGATACTCTGGGATCTGGCAACTGGGACTTTGTTTAACCTGGTAGAACAAAAAGAAGGAAGTCCATTGGTTTATGAACTAGGGAAGTCATTTTTTTCTGTTAACCCATTCAGAAATTCATCATTCTTGTTTCCTTTTTAGTCTCTCTCTCTCTCTCTCTCTCTCTCTCTCTCTCTCACACACACACACACACACACACACACACACACACACACACACACACACACACACACACACACACACACACACACACACACACACACACACACACTTGCTCTCCTATGTTCAAATGTACTGGTTTCTGTTGGTCAATGTTTGCTATAAATTGCCTGTTTTTATATTAAATACTTTATCATAAAATGTGCAGTAAGTGTTGGTGTAGTCACTTCACTTTCTTTTGAAAATTGTTCCTCCTTTGAAGGGTTTTTACTAGATGTTTGCTTTATTTATTTATTTATTTATTTAGCTTGTATGCCGCCCACTACTCAAAGGTCTCTGGGCGGCTCACAATCAGAACGAACAGTTAAAACATCAAAATACAATAAAATTAGAACAATAAAACATGCTTCATTGAACAACTATCACAAAAACAATAAGTCTCGGGGTGTTGCTTCTCCTTGAGTCCACACACATGGTATCTAGTCAAGCAAGGGATAGATGTGAATTTTGAAAATGCACTTACTATATATTTGTTTCATTCTAATTTACAGGGTCTCCAGTAAAGCAACATATAAATCAGCTGAATTGGAAAGTGGCACCTTTGCCAAGGCACATCACGGGTTGGGGCCAAGATATAACCTTCAGCTTTTGATGGATCGAAAGAAGTAGATGTCTGTCACTTTGGCAGCTCACATAAATAGAGCAATGAATCTCAGGGTAGCTGAGGATGATGGGAGCTTTAATCCAATACACTTGCAACAGAGAAAAGCAAGGCGGGCAAGGTATTCTAGTTATTAGACTGCTGAACTCAGCCTGTGGAGACTTAACTTCAACTCTGCACGCCGCCATAAATCCCTGTAGGTGAACCTGGCTCACGGTCTCTCTTTGTTCTCTCTCTTTTTCTCTCATCCTGCTCCTTGCTCATAATCTACTGTGTGGAGTGGTTATGAGGAATTTTTACGTTCCCTACACTTATATCCTGCCTTCCATCTGTTGTACATCACACAGTATGTATGGCTTAACTCCATAATGTTGTACTTTCATGGCAACCCTTTGAGATAGGTCAGGCAAAGAGAAAGAATGATTGGTCTAAGATAAGTGAATTTCTTCACTCAGTGACGACTTGAACCAGGATCTCCCAGTCTCAGTTCAATGGTCTAAAAACTGATTACATTCCATTTCCTGAGGGGCAGCTTGGCAATGGCCATTCTAACTATGGAATTCTGGGAGTTTGTCCAGAAAAAATTATCTTCCCCAGAGGAACTGTGCATCCATCCATCTCAGATATAAGGTGGGATAGAAGCATAGTCAATAGAATATAAACATTGTGATTAATAGCCTTATTGTGTGCTCTAACAAAGGCTTTTTTTTTTAAATTGATTTCAGATTTTACAAGAAGCACATGCCCATTTATAGATGACATTAATGTGTATATTTGTTATGGTAATGTGGTATGTTATCTCCAGATACCTAGTCTATAAATGCTGGTATGCATTGGAAGAAGTACAAACGTCTATAGGAATACTCATTTTTAGCAAGGAGAAGGCAAGTAGATAATACAGTGGTACCTGTACTTATGAGCAGCTCGTCTTAAGAGCAATTCGACTTAAGAGCCATTGGTGTTTTACCTGCTGCCTTACAAATTTTAGATGCTGTCTGCTCCACTTATTTTTATTTTATTTTATTTTTTATTTTTTTAGATAGGGCTGTTCTACTTAAGAGTTGTTCAACATAAGAGCATGCATTTGGAACAGATTAAACTCATAAGTAAAGGCACCACTGTATTCAGCAACTGCATATTTAATTTCACAATAATTATTTGTAAAATGGCATTTCATGGACAATAAAATAACAGATAATGTGTCATTAAAATCAGTATAGTTGGCAGTGTAGCATTTAGAAAATTGTCATTAGGTGTCAATGATATTACAATCGTAGTATGGGAGAGAACACTCTCAGGATGCTGATAGGAAGTTTATTAAAAAGTTTATTAAAAGAGCCCAATGCGTTTCGGCCCAAATGGCCTTCTTCAGGGACTTTTTCACTATAAGAAAGGGTGACATTTAAAAGACATAGAGTCAGAGAATTTTATATATGAACAACAAACAGAAGCACTAATAATCAAATGCATGATTAACACTTAGAATGCTGAAACAGTATGCATAATGGTCAACTCTAAGTATTGTGGGGATACTTTGTAAGCCGACTGACTTGCTGTCTCAGACCACTAAATATCTGCACCAATATCATTCTAGGCTTTTTTTCAAATATACTGTTCTAAGGAAACAATCATGTAGAACATGGTATGCACATATTTCATATAACTACAAAGGTATAGCTTTAAAAGGAAGGGTGATATTGACAGGTACATGAACCTTTTAGCTGTTTGTCCCATTGCTTTACATATGAGATAGCATGCAAATGCTTGCATGTGTGTAGGTGTTATTCACAACTACTTTCAAACATACAGAAACATTTCATATCAAATACAGAAAAAACTTAGGATGCTGAAACAGTGTACATGATGGTCAATATGAAAATCACTAAGTGTTACAGGTATACTTTAAAAGCAGTCTGGCCTGCTGTCTCAAACTCCTAAATAACTTACATAATAACATTCTGGAGAACAACCATATAGGGCGTGGTATGCATGTGTATACAATCTCAAAAATATATAGCTTCAAAAGAGAAGTGATGATAGCAGATACATGGGTATTTTACTGTTAGCCCCACTATTTCCATATATAGGGTATCATACATCTGCTTGCATGTATGTGGGTGTTGTCCACAACTATTTCCAAACATCTTATCTAAAGCGGAATTTTCGGGCATTTATCTCTGTGTTCCACTTGTTGCCAAACATACTCTTATCTTTCTTAGTATTCTCACTTCATTGTTTAGTAGGGTAAAAAAAAATATTTTTGTTCAACATAACTGCAATATTATACTACAATACACACCATTAACCTGTGCTCAAAGAAACTCTGGAGACGGTTTAATGTCTTGCTTCTCAGTCTGTTGCTAGCTACAGCTGAAGACTTTTATAATTGCTGGTAAGGTTATTTGAAAAAAAGCCTAGAATGATATGGGTGCAGATAGTTAGTGGTCTGAGACAGCAAGTCAGTCGGCTTACAAAGTATCCCCACAATACTTAGAGTTGACCATTATGCATACTGTTTCAGCATTCTAAGTGTTAATCATGCATTTGATTATTAGTGCTTCTGTTTGTTGTTCATATATAAAATTCTCTGACTCTATGTCTTTTAAATGTCACCCTTTTTTATAGTGAAAAAGTCCCTGAAGAAGGCCATTTGGGCCGAAACGCGTTGGGCTCTTTTAATAAACTTTTTAATAAACTTCCTATCAGCATCCTGAGAGTGTTCTCTTCCATACTACGATTGTCTGTGGATGCTCCAGTCCTTTTACCTTGGTCAATGATATTACGGCTTCTGATTCTACAGAAGAAATCTCTTCCCACCAGACCGAAGCAATGGAATATTCTTTTACCTATAGGAATGGGGGAGAATGTTTGGCTCTTTAAAAAAAGATACAAAATTTATAAACGTGAGGACTTTGTTGGAACCAACGTGCAAACGGGAGAATGGGACATCGATAGATTTGGCCATTGAAGCAAATCTGCCCATTGCTCTTATATCTATAAAATTTGACCTTGAATGTTTATGTGTTCTGATATGTTTGACATACTAAATTCCTGTTGCCACTGCTTTCTCTGCCCCAGCCCCAAGTCTTCTATGCCTGCAGGGCTGCCAGGTGCAACGTGGCCCTCCTCCATGATGGGATGAAGCAATCCAGATTGAACTTGGCTAGCACAGATGGCTGAGGATTTCATTTGACTCATCATGCTCATTCGTTCTGGCCTGTTCATTCAAAGCAACATTTCATGTGGTCATTTACTGGAAGACGTCATGTGGCGTTATAGTGCTGGAGTAAAACCTGGCTATTCAGGTTCAGTTCCCCATTAAGACAAGGAAGTCCTTAGGTAGTTGTTGGCTAGTTACTGTTTCATTCTTAAGCTGACCAACCTCATGGGTTTGTTGTGAGATTAATTGGATAACTTGGAAGGGAAAGTGATGCATGCCACCTTCAGCTCACTAGAGGAAAGCTGGGAGGTAAATGTAATGAATAGTAAAGAAATATTTTTAAAACCAAGAACTGATATCCCCAAATGTAATCATAAATGGGATGGAAATAACTTGATATTTTATAGCTGCTGTGCATTTTTCCGGCTGTTTGGCCATGTTCTGGAAGTTTTTCTTCCTGACGTTTCGCCAGACTCTGTGGCTGGCATCTTCAGAGGGCAAGAAGCTCAAGGAACTAGCCTTACATTTAACTTGGGATTTTGATTTAAAATGACACTGACATGTAGTGAAACCTGTCCTGCTTAGTTAGGGGCTGCTAGCTTTGTTGGTAGACTGTTTAGGGAGTGAAACTACAGATACTGTTTGAAGAAGAATCTTTTTTTCCTGCAAAACCTCTTGCTGGGGGCACACACAATGCATAGGTGTGACTGGCCTAGGTTCGGTGTGCCCGCAACACATATACATAATTACATATAGCACTACTTTAGAGACTTTTGTGTGCAGGTCAGAGGAAACAATCTGCTTGCAAGACATTTGGATGGCCTGATATGTTGCTGTCTGTTAAAGACACACAACTGTGGATTCATCTCATGTTTGGCTGTGGTAATATTTTCCTGAAGACATCAGGGATCCCTCCGTGGCATATCGAGAAGAAGACCGGAAGAGGGGCATCCTCCTTGGGGGCCAGAAGGTTGTGCCATAAGTTGACTAATGTTGATGCTCTTGCTGCACAGCTCTTATTACCCCATGCTTACATTTGTATCATTTTTTCCTGCACTTTTGGGGAAGAAAATCAAGTAGAGCACTGGAATGGTGCCTGTACTTTGTGCTTTGTTGGTCATGACAGTCATTTCAGTGAAAGGACTGTGTTTGGAAGCTGCTTAATAATTTTGCAGGCTCCCAGTAGACACCATATGCCTTCCATCACAGTGAGAACTCTTTTCCTAAATGTCCTCTGCTGTGCAATATCCCATCATGGATTCTGGGGCCATTAGGATTATCATCACTTCTGGCAACATTAAAGCTTTGAAATCATGAGCTGTCCTTATTAGATCAGTTACACTGCAAGGCAAGTGTCACATTTCTCTTTGTCCCTACATTTAATATGGTAATTTCTAAGACCACCAGGTGCCCTTCCATATTCCACAGATACAGACAATGTTAGAATTGTACTATAGATCTTATGCTTTCCATTTTAAGCACTGAGGCCTTTTTTTATCCAGGATCAACCTTGAACTGTATGGATTTTGTTTTAAAGAGAAGCCTTACCTAGTTTGTGGCTGCTCACGCAATGCATTATAATGAATATGGATTTTATATTTTTTTCTGATCATAATATAGGAACATGATTTTGTTTCTTTGCTTCATTTATAGTGTAAAGAAATTTTATAATAAGATAACAGATTGATCAAGTGGCCACCTTTGTTAGCAGGAAAAACATGGTTATTGACAAAATGTATATGATCAGCAACCAAGCCCTAATTTGCTCAATGCAAATTGTTTAATAATAAAGACTGATTGTCTTAGAAGGTGCATGGGTGGCATGTTAGATAGCAGTGGCAGCCATTGGGGAGGTGTTGATTTAATAGTCCCTGATACTAGCCTCATAGTGTGGCTAAGCAGGGTATCCACTGCTTTTTTATGTGTACTATTTATCAATACTAAGTAGGGGCTTCAGTACTCAGCCACACCAAGGATCAATGTGTATTAGAGATGGGAATGAATAAAAAAATGGTGTTTCAGTTTTTCATTTTTCGTTGAGAGGTCTGTTTCGGTTCATTTCAGTTTTTTGTCAATATTTGGAAAAATTTCATTTTTGTTTTTTGTTTTTTCGTTTTTTTCATTTCTACCCACTTTTTGCACAATTTTAAAGCATTTCCATGCGCGGGCGTCCGCCAACGCCCCAGACCAGAGGGAAAACACTAAAAAAAAAATTGATGCTGGCACAGACACAGTATAGACTAGATACGCAGGGAGGCTGCAAAGGCAGCGGCGGGCGTTGCCCAGGGTGCAAGGCAGCCGCAGAGTGACTGCACTGCTGGGCAGGGGAGGGTGCTCACTGAGAGGTACGCACGCACACACACAGTGAGGCTGCAGGACTGAAGCTAGAGTCGCAGAGATAGCAATCCCACCCTAACTCCCACCGGAGACTGGGGGCTGCCAGAGCTTTTTATGCCCTCTGTGGCTGCCAAGCCTGCCCAGTCTGCAACCTGGGCATGCTATTGGTTGAACATGATCCCATCACATGGCTTGCCTCCATTTTGTGGCTGGAGACATCCATTTTGTCATCCTTAAAAGGAAAAGGAAAATACATCGTGATGGGAGAAGACAAAACAAATGTTTTAAGGACCCCAACCCCCTGGTAGGTAATAATTTCAAATAATTATCGCATTATTGCTGCATTTTTACGGATGTCCAGGGCGTTTTAATACCCAAGAAATCAATATTAGGCATCTGGGAGCCATTTTGGGTCGATGTCCCCTAACTCCCCTTAAAGGAAAAAAAATACAGTGATCTGAGGAAAGACATAAATGCATGTTTTAAGGACCCCAACTCTGCCTGGTAGGTATTATCAGACAGTATAAATAATTATCACTGTGTTTTTATGGATGTCCAGGGTTTTTTTTAACATTTAAAACAGCTCATTTCATTGTGCGTCAACATTAACGAAAACGAAATGTAACGAACCCAATTTTCATGGTTCTGTTCATTTTGTTCCATTTTCATCACAATTTTCGTTTGTCGTTTCGTTACGTAACGGAATGAATAACGAATAACGGAAACAAAAAAAGTTCATTTCATGCCCACTGGAGTGGTGCAATATAGACTAGGCTCCTCATGGTCAACCCTGAGCAATATGACTTGTCTAGGCTAAATGTTCTACAGACATATTCTAGCAAGAAGAACCAGCATGAAAATGCTCTTTTCAGAAGTGACTGACAAAGAATACAGGAGACAGTTGGGCAGAGTTTTGAAAAAAATATGTTTTATATTACATCTCCTAGAATCCTCAGCCAGCATGAGCACTGGAAGTTGTTATCCAAAAATTGGCTCTTCCAGGATCTGGGCTATTTTGCTGAGTCAGTCCAAGATAATGCTTTGCCCCCTTATGCAGTACTGGGGCACAGGTACTCATCACACCATGAATCTCATTCTTGTGTGTCCTAATCCTGGACTACAAAACATATAAAACTTTTCCAGCTCATCCTTCTAGTGCTCAGTGTGCTCATGCCCTGGGGTTCAATCCCAGGTAGCCGGCTCATGGTTGACTCAGCCTTCCATCCTTCCAAGGTTGGTAAAATGATTACCCAGCTTGCTGTTGGGGGGGGGGCAATGTGTAGCCTGCATTATTAAATTGTAAACTGTCCAGAGAGTGCTTGTAGTGCTATGGGGTAGTAATTAAGCAGAACACTAAGCAGAGCACTTTTAGTCTTCTGAATTAATGATCCATCCATCAGAATTTTCATTCAGTTCTTCTTCATATTATTATGGCTAGAAAGACACACACATGGATCTCATTCTGTTGCAATTAGTCTGCAGGATCCAGAGTGTCCATACCATTGTTGTGTTGTTAACGAAGCACCCTGTTTTAATGTTAACAGGATAACAAATGTCCTTTCAGAGCTCTCCCGTTATAAACCATTCATACAGCTCCAGCTGGATGTCTTAATGTAATTATTTCCTTGTAAACTTACTGAAGCCCATCTGTTGCTCCAGATGCTACCAACCCTGGAAGGTATGGGAAAGGCCCTAAATAACATCTACCAGTAGGCATGGGCTTCCTTTGCAAACCTTTTCTCTTCTTCTCTAGACCAACATATTTTCCAGACGAGGTAAGACAGACATGAGAAAACTTGCCTTTTTGGAATACAAACCCCAGCAAATTTCAGCCACTGTGGTCAGAGTTGGTCCTACCTCCCAGATAAAGCATAACATACCTCAATCTGGTACCCTTTCCACATGCAGGACATTTGGCTCCCGTCAATCTGAGTAAGCCTGCCCATTAACTGTTTGAGTTGAGGATGACAATGATAGTTCAGTACACTGGAAAGTCTCTGGGATGGGGAAAGTTGGCACAGCATGTAAAGATACTGGCTGGTGCCTCAAAGGCTGCCTTCAACAAATGTGTAATATATCTTACTATAATATAGCTTAGTTATGTGCTCTCTAGTCAGAATTGACTTATAGTGAATCTATTAGGGCTTTCAATGTAAGAGAGGTCTTTAAGGAGTGGCTATACCAGATCCACTCCCCTCCCCCAGTGAGCATGGCCAAGTGGGAATTTGAACCCTAATCCAAAGTCTGGCCCAGGGGCCAAATGCAGCCCAATTTAAAATGCTGAGTGGCCTTCAGCCTCTTCTCCCAGCCGGCTCAGCCAGTCACTTATCCCCGCCAGCTGACCCTTCCCTGTGCTGGCTAGATATGTCAGCTTGCAGCTTTATGGTTTTCCTTCCCTCCCTGCCTTTGTCCATTCCCTCAGCCAGCCACCCTGCCTACCTGCCCCTGGCTCCATCTTCCCCACCTCCTTGCAAGGGAGGGCGGCATATGTGAGCAGTGGTGCATCTTGAGTGCACGTGGGCCAATCCCCGGGCCGTGCAACAGCCACCAAGCCCTTGGGCACCTTGAAAGCAGAGCATCTGCGGCTTTTGCAGATGCACACTGACCATGCCCTTTCTCCCCCTTCAGGCTGAATGGTCAGCCCCCACACATTTTCACCTCACCAAATCTGACCCTCTTTGCAAAAAGTTTGGACACCCCTGTCCTAGTCCATCACTCTATCCAATATGCCGCACTGGGTAGTCAATAATATAGTAGTAGTGTGCTTTTTTTTTTTTTAACAAAATAGCATTGCCAAATAAACTGTCTGGAGGTGAAAGCAGAGGGATATAGAATGACCTTCTCAAGGTCCTCTCATGAGCATCACAGCTCAGGAAGGACAGATATCAGGATTCCCCCTCATTTTAGTCACACATTCAAGTCATCAAACCACATAGAACAGAATCACTGTCACACTTTATTACACTGTCAGTTCCTTTGAGCATGCTATCAACATGGTGTGTGTGTGTGTGTGTGTGTGTGTGTGTGTGTGTGTGTGTGTGTGTGTGTGTGTGTGTGTGTGTGTGTGTGTGTGTGTGTGTGTGTGTGTGTGTGTGTGTGTGTGTGTGTGTTCAGTGCTTAGCCTACAGCATTTCACAGAGCTAGCCTCTCATTAAATATCCCCTTCGTTTTAATGCAGCCTCACAATGCAGTCCAAGGCCCAAATCCCTGTGGTGCTAGCAATGCACACTTGGAGGAGGTGACCCAATTTACAAGAAGAGACTTGGCCCTGTGGAGCGCATGGGGTGATATTTCCTCCTGTCTCAGCACCAAATGTAAAATAGGCTATTCCCAACTGCTGTCAACATTTCAAATTTATTTAGCAGAACGTGTCTCACATTTCTTGCTGCACCACTTATAATGCAGCACATGCCAGGTGAGGATGTGCTAGTAACAGAGAACTTGGGGTTCTTATGCAAACTCATGCTAAAGAAAGTCCCTTTTGGGAAATATAACTCCCAGAATCCTCTGGTTGGCATGGCCTCTGGTCCGGTTGCCTACAGTTTAATAGAAGTTGTTGTTGTTGTTGTTCAGTCGTTCAGTCGTGTCCGACTCTTCGTGACCCCATGGACCAGAGCTCGCCAGGCCTTCCTATCCTCCACTGCCTCCCGGAGTTTTGTCAAATTCATTTTGGTTGCATCGATGACACTGTCCAACCATCTCATTCTCTGTCCTCCTCTTTTCCTTTTGCCTTCGATTTTTCCCAACATCAGGGACTTTTCCAGGGAGTCCTCTCTTCTCATGAGGTGGCCAAAGTACTGGAGCCTCAGCTTCAAAATCTGTCCTTCCAGTGAACATTCGGGGTTGATTTCTTTCAGAATGGATAGGTTTGATCTCTTTGCAGTCCAGGGGACTCTCAAGACTCTCCTCCAGCACCACAGCTCAAAAGCATCAATTCTGCGGCGATCAGCCTTCTTTATAGTCCAGCTCTCACTTCCATACATCACTACTGGAAAAACCATAGCTTTAACCATCCTGACCTTAGTTGGCAAACTGATGTCTCTGCTCTTTAGTATGCTATCTAGGTTTGCCATTGCTTTCCTCCCAAGAAGCAGGCGTCTTTTTATTTCATTGCTGCAGTCGCCAAAGTGATCAAGGAGCCCAAGAAAATAAACTCTGTCATTGCCTCCATTTCTTCCCCTTCTATTTGCCAGGAGGTGATGGGACCAGTGGCCATGATCTTAGTTTTTTTGATGTTGAGCTTCAGCCCATTTTTTTCACTCTCCTCTTTCACCCTCATTAAGAGGTTCTTTAATTCTTCCTCACTCTCTGCTATTAGAGTAGTATCATCTGCGTATCTGAGGTTGTTGATATTTCGTCCAGCAATCTTAATTCCGGCTTGTGATTCATCCAGACCGGCCTTTCTCATGATGTACTCTGCATATAAGTTAAATAGGCAAGGTGACAGTATACAGCCTTGTCGTACTCCTTTCCCAATTCTAAACCAGTCAGTTGTTCCATATCCAGTTCTGACGGTTGCTGCTTGTCCCACATATAGATTTCTTAGGAGACAGATAAGGTGGTCAGGCACTCCCATTCCTTTAAGGACTTGCCATAGTTTGTTGTGGTCTACACAGTCGAAGGCTTTGGCATAGTCAATGAAGCAGAAGTAGATGTTTTTCTGGAACTCTCTGGCTTTCTCCATAATCCAGCGCATGTTGGCGATTTGATCTCTAGTTCCTCTGCCCCTTCGAAATCCAGCTTGTAGTTCTGGAAGTTCTCTTTCCACATACTGCTGAAGCCTGCCTTGTAGGATTTTGAGCATAACCTTGCTAGCATGTGAAATGAGTGCAATTGTGCGATAGTTGGAGCATTCTTTGGCATTTCCTTTCTTTGGGATTGGGATGTAGACCGATCTTTTCCAGTCCTCTGGCCACTGCTGGGTTTTCCAAATTTGCTGGCATATCTTATGCAGCACCTTTACAGCATCCTCTTTTAAGATTTTAAAGAGTTCAATTGGAATGCCGTCACCTCCACTGGCCTTGTTGTTTGCAATGCTTTCTAAGGCCCATTTGACTTCACTTTCCAGGATGTCTGGCTCCAAGTCAGCAATTACGCTATCTTGGTTATCAGGGACATCCAGATCTTTCCGATATAATTCTTCTGTATATTCCTGCCATCTCTTCTTGATCTCTTCTGCTTCAGTTAGGTCCCTACCATTTTTGTCCTTTATCATATCCATCTTGAAATACCCCTTTAATATCTCCAATTTTCTTGAACAGATCTCTGGTTTTTTTTCTGTTGTTTTCCTCTATTTCTTTGCACTGTTCATTCAAGAAGGCCGCCCTGTCTCTCCTTGCTATTCTTTGGAAGTCTGCATTCAATTTTCTGTATCTTTCCCTTTCTCCCTTGCATTTTGCATCCCTTCTCTCCTCCGCTATTTGTAGGGCCTCATTGGACAACCACTTTGCTTTCTTGCATTTTCTTTTCTTTGGAATATTTTTCATTGCAGCCTCCTGTACAATGTTACAAGCCTCTATCCATAATTCTTCAGGTGTTCTGTCCACCAAATCTAGTTCCTTGAATCTATTCTTCACTTCCACTGTGTATTCATATGGGATTTGACTTAGGTTATACCTAACTGGCCCAGTGATCTTCCCTACTTTCTTCAGTTTAAGTTTGAATTTTGAAATAAGAAGCTGATGATCTGAGCCACAGTCAGCACCAGGTCTTGTTTTTGCTGACTGTATAGAGCTCCTCCATCTTTGGCTGCAGAGAACATAGTCAATCTGATTCCGGTATTGTCCATCTGGTGATGTCCATGTGTAGAGTCGCCTTTTGTGTTGTTGGAAAAGAGTGTTTGCAATGACCAGCTTGTTCTCTTGACAAAACTCAATTAGCCTTTGCCCTGCTTCATTTGGAACTCCAAGGCCAAACTTGCCAGTTATTCCTTTTATCACTTGACTCCCTACTTTAGCATTCCAATCCCCTATGATGAGAAGAACATCTTTCTTTGGTGTCAGTTCTAGAAGTTCTTGTAAGTCTTGTAAAATTGGTCAATCTCAGACTCTTCAGCACCGGTAGTTGGTGCATAAACTTGGATTACTGTGATGTTCAAAGGGCTGCCTTGGAATCGTGAGATCATTCTATCATTTTTTAGGTTGTATCCCAGCACTGCTTTTCTCACTCTATTGTTGACTATGAAGGCTACTCCATTTCTTCTTTGGGATTCTTGCCCACAGTAGTAGATGTGATAGTCATCTGAACTGAATTCACCCATTCCTGTCCATTTAAGTTCACTGATACCCAGGATGTCAATGTTTATTCTTTCCATCTCACGTTTGACCACATCCAGCTTACCCTGGTTCATAGATCTCACATTCCAGGTTCCTATGCAGTATATTTCTTTGCAGCATTGGACTTTCCTTTCTCTTCCAGGCACGTCTGCAGCTGAGCGTCCTTTCGGCTTTGGCCCAGCCACTTCATTAGCTCTGGAGCTACTTGTACTTCTCCTCCGCTCTTCCTCAGTAGCATGTTGGACACCTTCCGACCTGAGGGGCTCATCTTCCAGCGTCATATCTTTTAGCCTTTTGTTTCTGACCATGGGATGTTCTTGGCAGGGGTACCGGGGTGGCTTGCCAGTTCCTACCCCAGGAAGTCTTATTACAGGCCTCATTGTCAGCAGTGTAATTAGCCTTACAATGATGAAAGCACAGTTCAGCCTGTTTTATTTTGTAGCCTCACTGATCAACTGGGACACAAAAGTAGAAATGTGCCCCATTTATAAGATACTCCAGACTGAGGCAGAATAGAAGTTGTAGTGCCCCCTAAAAGAAACTTTTCTAGCTCTAGAAAAAAGTTAAGATGTCCTAATAAGATTTATATAAATATATATTGTAGTTGGAAGCATATATGACGTTCAACATAAGGAACACCTCTACTGAAACTATGGTATAAGAAGTGGAAAGACCAATCATTTCTGTGAGGGATGCCCTCTATAACCGCTTATTGTAATACAACAACATCTATCTGAACTTACCTCTGTGTTGCTTTAGGATTGGAAGCAGCTATTTGGGGCTCAGTCTTTGCCAAGACAGCCCCTGTGATGCAGTTCACAGAAACCCTCTTCTTGCAACCAACAGGGGATTGTGTGTGGGAAGACACCCATGCTCCCTGGGGGCTTTCCAGGAGCTGCTTGCCAAAAATGTAAAATTGCTCATCTCTGCTGGTGCAGATGCTGACATTCATGCCTTGCCCTTCCTTTCTTGGATAAGGAAGCCTCCTTAAAGAGTCCCATGATTGTGGTTGGAGTCTTATACTTCACAGTCCCCCTTGACTGCCCATGGGGCTGTCCTGGGTATCTAAATAGGTGGGGCTGGATATCTTTTTAAGGATATCTTTTGAGTAGAATACTGGCATGTCCCAGTCTCTAATCTCTGATGGTCCACTGCGGTTATATGCAAATATCACCCTTGGCTTCAGATTAAATTGTATCACTTTCTTTTACTGTGATTTTGTACCCCAGCATCTGTAGATATGGGGCTGGCTAGACATAGTTAAAGAACTGGATGAATGAATATTATATATATCATTAAACAAAAGTTCATTTGTTAGTAATTATTAAATGTGTCATTTAGTAGTGTGGAGATAAATGGTCAAAATATGATACTGAGACACTGTTATGTGCATATTTATTATTGCAAAGGAGATTAATGAAATTATTAGTAATTAGGTGAGTGTTGCATGCAAACACATACAGAATTTTGATCCTCCAGCCTCCTGCAGTTAAGAAAAGTGTCTTTGAACCCTTATGAATTTGAGCGTGATTAATTAATTTCAATTAACTTCCTAACCTAGTATTTTATAAACACCCAGTCATTTTAGAGACTATGGATGCAAAGCATGGATACCAAGTACCACAAATATCACACACATTCATTAGTTTTCAAATCAAGGGAAGGATGGTCTGGTCAGTGACCGAAATAAAGATCTATTCCTATTCCTAATCAAGGGAAAAACATTAATGGAATCCTGTTTGATCATCATATAACTGAAGCAGAGGGCTAGAAGCACCACAAACTCAGTATAAACTAGCATACATGCAAGAACTCTCACATGCAAACATGCACTCACTCACACACACATGCACATACATGTCTTAAATCTGTATATTATAAGTGCTACAAGTCACAGCGGGCAAAGTTCTGGTTATATATATACCATGGAGAAACAAGATGGTCATCATGAAAAAGTTGAGCTTATAGTTAGTAGGGTGACCCACATCCTTTTCCTAATGAGATCAACACCCGAGCCGGGCTACTCATTCGGAAGAAGAAACTCTGCCAGTTTATGGCAACTAATGGTAGCTGACGTCTATGCTTTGAGTTGACCTTTGACTGCTATGACTTTCTAAAGTTCATGTAGATTCTTGCACATCTGATGCCCAAGGTTCTTCAACTCTGAGATGTCAAAGAGTGAGTCTGGGCCTTCCTGCATGGAGAAGGCAGGTGGTGAAGCTATAGGGTGGCTGGTGGACAGCAGGCTAGTGTGCCTGCTCCATTTACTCTCCAGCTGCTGCCTGCTGAAAACCCAAATCCAAGGACCTTGCTACACTTCTTAATCTTAATCTTAATCTTAATGTTAACACGGCTTTTCAGATAGAGGATGGCATCAAATAGGCCACTGTTTGCAGGTAATTCATACAGAGGAACATTCTCTGTAAAGAAATATATACAGTAGGACCACCGTATCTACTGATTCAGTTCTCCACTGTTGGCAGAGGAAATAATTAAATAATTCAGCATCTGCAAAGCAAGCTACTATCACAAACAGCAGCCACAAAGCAAGCTACTGCCACAAAGCAACAGTTTTGGAAGGGATTTAGTGTTCTCTCTTATCCATGGTTTTCATTATCCACAGGAAGGCATGGAACAGATCCCCAGCGGATACCAGGGTCCTACTGTATGACTCACATCATCCTTTCATAACTAGTAAACTACCAGCAAACAGCAGTCCATTCTGCACAAACTGTTTAAGCAGTTTTGGGCACATCAATTGAAGAAGAAGATGGATTCTATAAGTGGGCTATCACAATGGGAGAGTCCTTTGTGAGTGCAGATATCTGGCACCCTCATTCCTACAGCATCTCAATGTACTGTATGCTTCTCGATTTGTACTATAGGTGATCTGATCTGTAAGCTACCCTCAAATGCTCTAGAAGTTGCTTGTTACCTGGCAAAAATTATCCAGTATATTTATTCATTGTATGGTGCTATTTTTGACATAAGCAAAGAAAAAATGTTATACAATGCACTATGGAGGAATAATTACAATGGTAGTTTTTTTAATAAAAAAATCAAGGTAGAAAATAGGCTATATTATTGAAGATGCAAGCTGTATTTGTTCATTATTTGCTCTGTTTCTTTTAAGAAAAATGCTGACACAATTTAAAAAGAAGAATGTTGTACTTACTCTCCGTGACCTGTATCTCACAGGCCAAACTCATGGGATTTTTCATTGCGTAAGTAGCTCAGGTAGACTTAAAGAACAAGGAAATATGAAATGTTGAAACTATACAGTAGCATCCTATTTCAGAAGATGAAGACTTACAGTGAAACCTAAATGGCACGAGACTGCTTGTTATTGAAGCAACACAAAGTGTACTGCTTACATACCACTTTGTAGCACTTATATAGTCTCGTGGTACCGCGGCAGAATTGCAATGCTGCAGCCAAAAATCTACTCGTGATCCAGTTTCAGTTCTAGGTAGCTGGCTTGAGTTTCCCTCAGCCTTCCATCCTTCCAAGGTAGATGTATTAAGTACCCTGCTTGCTGCTGTGGGGTCAATGTGTACCTTGTATTAAACTGTAAACCATCCAGAGAGTGCTTTAAGTGCTGTGGGTCAGTACATAATAAGCTTGCTTTGCTGCCTTAAAGGAACCTCTGGGTATCTTACAATTTATTTATGCAGGCTACACATTGCCCCAACTCCCAGAAAGCTCCGTATTCATCTTATCAATCTTTGAAAGATGGAAGGCTGAATCCTCCTTGAGTCTGTCGGGATTAAACTCAAGTTGTAAGCAGAATTTTGACTACTGTGTTGAACCACGAGGCTCCTCGTTCTTTAATAACAGCAGAAAACTTGATTCCACATAACCACAAGTGCTACTGAGTCCAATGCATTTTTAAGTTCTTGTAAGTTGGCATACACTCGTAATTTTAAGGCATCTTTCTGGCTAGAAAACAAAGCTGAGTTTACAGAACCACCTTTCTAATCTGAAAGTTAGGCTTTTAGACTAAGACAAATGCCTACAGACCTCAGGATCTGATTCCAACCCACCATATCATGGACCTTATTCTCTGCACAGCTTCTATCAGGGAAAGAAATATGCATGTTTCATTATAGGAGCAGTTCTTCCACAATGCCACTTTTAAATGGTTAGTTATGCCAATGTACAGTAGGTTGTATGACATAAATTGCAATGTTGGTTGATTTGCTGCTTAATACTGCTTATTGCACACCAATTCATGGAAGCCATGAACACCAGGACATAGAGGCCACTCAGTTAACTAGCAGTATTTGGATGCTGCATACTTATGCCTTCATAACTAAGGATTTTTGCTTAAGCGTATGAATTACTGATATCAGGACCAGCATAAGATACTTTGCTGCTTAAGGTGGGGCACTATGGAAGCCCCTTCTGTCCAAGTCAGAATGAATAGCTGTTTTGATATATGCATCAGAAACCCCTAGAAGCACCCCTTCCCATCTCTAGCAGTAAAAATACAATAACAAAAACTTAAACAACAATAACTACCAGTGCACGACACCCCAGATCTGCTACCTGAGGTGAAATGAACTAGGAGTACAGCTAACCAGCTAATTACAGTATCTACACTGGCATAACTAATCAAATACCTTCCAGGATACGACCAACACTACAATAAACATAAAAGGGATATGCAATGGTCAGAATCCCATTTGCAAGTTACGCAAATGTAAATGCCATGATGCAAACTGTAGTGGAATAAATTGCTGAGGTGACAAGTTGCTGCTTGTGCCCCCTCTGTCATACGTGAACTCATGTGGATCAAGGACACAAGTGGCAACTTCTTATGTAGAGGCCATTTACTGCAGTCTTTTATGCCATTGTACTTCTGGCAGTGTAACACATAACACACCAATACAATTCAGACCTCTCTAAAAACAGTCAACTTAGATTCTTCCCATAGTATCCCGTGGAACAGAACTATAGCGACTTCTTTCAGCCCTGAGCCAAATGTACTCAGCTCAAAAGCTGAATATGGTTTGCATATTATCCTGGAACAAGGGGATGTTAAGAGGGCCCAGCTTCAAGGCAGGAGAGAGTTTCAGAGGCAAAGATGGCTTTACCGTGATAATGGCACAAGGAAGCGGCAGAGAGAATTGCTTCTGTTGGCCACAGACAAAGCCACTGGAAAGCCCAGCTGGAACAAAAGTACCATGTGTGCACTTGTAAATCAGCTTTATCTTCCCAGGTAAATGATTCACCTGCATAATCTTAGAAACTGGACTGAAAATGGATTACAGATGGACAGTAATTTTCACTGGGCTCCAGGGCATTGTCCATTTTGGCACACACTGCTTGCACCTAATGACTAAAAAAGAAGTTCTTGAATTCCATGTATTCAGCATAATAAATGTATTTAGCAAAATAAAAATAATGTAAAATAGCCCCATGATGAAAATGAACCAAAAGCATTAAAAGTCATTAAAATCAGCAGAAGACACAGATTAAAAGCAACATAGCAGGGCCAGTTAGATGTCATACACGAGTCTGAAAAGATGTGTTTTTAGTTCCTTCATAGAAGCAGGTAGAATGTAAAAAGAGCATAACTCAGAACGAGATGCATTTCATAGTCTAGGAATCACACAGGAGAGGCTCTCTCTCTCATGCTTGTTAGTTGGGGAACTCCTCCTCCTCCTCCTCCTCCTCCTCCTCCTCCTCCTCCTCATTATTATTATTATTATTATTATTATTATTATTATTATTATTATTATTATTATTATTATTATTATTATTACACACACAGTAACATTGCTACTAGTGAATGAAGAGCGAAATCCTAAAAATGCTGAGATGAAATGACATATTTGCAAGATCACTGTTTTTATTTTTTTATTTTAGGGAGGCATTTGACATTTTTCTAAAAAAATTTCTGGTATGACTCTGAAAGACACAGCCAAAGTCAAAAGGACATCTGATGAGGGAGAGGGCCTTCTCTGTTGTTACTCTCAGACTTTAGAGCTCCCTGTCACCATTTCTTAGAATGGTATTTGATCCTTTTTAGTATTAGTATTTAAATATTGCCTTTAATGGGGTAAGGCACCTTTGTATACTTATTGTTTTTTGTTTTGAGTATTTTTGTTTTGAGTATTGTCTTTTAATGATGTCAGCCACCTTAACTCCATTTAAGGAGAAAGGTGGAGTAAAATTATTTTTAATTAATAAGTTAAATATTTAATGAAACTAATTTTCACTTTTTCATTCTTAATAATTTATTCATTCTTCCTGTGTAGATTAAATTGATTCTTTCAAGATATTTCACTTTCTAAAGTTCATACAGTAATCTTTTGACTTGATTTTTTCATGTGTTATGATTCAGATCAGCAGACTTGCCGTTTGTTGTTGATTATTTGGCAATTGATTTTTTTAAAGCCAATATTTTCTTACAGACCTGGGGGCTGTAAAACTCAGATCAGGCGCTGCATGTGGTCCAAGCTGCCTTTTGCCATTCTCTGCTTTAGCTCTATCAGAGTCTGACTCTGGGACTTTTGGTACATGTCCTTCAATAGAGGCACTGCCTATGAAACCATGATCCCTGTCACCACCCTCAAATAACACATATTGGAAGCTGTAAAATGTGGACCGACATGTGATTCCAAGCAGAAATATGGGCCCTCTTCCTGCTGCCAACACTGCCAGTATTTTGAATGGGTTTCGAGGGGAGAACCAGACAAATTTATTGGAGGCCACAGCACCTGCGCTAGTTCAGTTTCTATTTAATTAGATTTGCTTCCTGATCATTATCAAAGCTCTGCACGTGACTTGAAAGTACACAATGTATTAGTCCAGAGACTTAGAAATGCCAAGACCTGAATAATTTACTTTTATTGATCTCATATGGGTAATGCAATCTATCCCAGTGTTAGGAAAATGCCTTGAATATAGCTGTGAGATTTAAATTTGGTTGCTTCTGCAATACAATAACTGGTCATCACATTCTGCCTTGCTGGTCCTGGGAATGCCTGTTCTTAGCCATGTTGCCAGTGCAAAAAACAAACAAACAAAGAAACAAAACAAAACAAAAACCCATAGGGTCAATTGCTGGAGTTTCTGCCTGCAAGGAGGACATGAAATAAGTAATCCCCCCCCCTTTCCTTTGTTGACATGAGTCAAACTTCTTCATCCCAAAGTAAGATGGGAAGAGGATAACTCACAAAGAGATGGTACTTTCTTGTTATTATCAAAACTGCCCTATATTGTTTCAGCATTAAGTCCTATGAATGGACTATTGGCCCATTTTACTTAGTATTGCTGACTCTTAATGGCAACAGTGGTCCATAGTTCCATGCCAAAGCATTTTCTGGGTTTGCCAGGAGACTGGACCCAAGACCTGTTGCTTACTTAGCTCTGTTTGCTGAGCTGTGATATTTCTCATAATAATTCTCTACACATGGCTATATGTTTTCCTTTACTGGACAAGGTATATGTGCAGGGTATGGGAAGGGTGATGAGTTGTCTACTGTAGCAAAATTTGGTTGTTCAATTTAGAAGAAGTCCTCTTTTTTTTAACTGAGTAGTACAGGGGACTTTCTTGCTGCTGCCATAAATCTTTGCTGGGCAAGGAAAGTGCAGACAGTTAAACAAAAACCAAAAATAAAGTGAACAGGGAGCTATAAAATACTGCTGAATAATAAATACAGTGTAGGTCAACAAGCATGACTGACTCAGCCAAATAATGCTATTCAGCAGAGTAGATAAAAGTTAGTGGCACTGCATTTTCTTTGGAGACCAAATCACCCTAAGTCCACTTCCAATAGTAGGCGCTGAAATTAGACCTCCTTTGCCAGGAAGAATTTTACTGAGTGACTTTGTAATTTAGCTGCTTCCAAACTCTTTATAATTCCAACTGTGAACAGGAAATAGCATTGATCAGTTACGTTTT
Organism: Phrynocephalus forsythii; assembly: GCA_029282475.1. Classification (NCBI taxonomy): domain Eukaryota; kingdom Metazoa; phylum Chordata; class Lepidosauria; order Squamata; family Agamidae; genus Phrynocephalus; species Phrynocephalus forsythii. The sequence continues at coordinate 87,337,355 of JAPFRF010000005.1, read as the reverse complement.
GTAACACAATGAATCTCCCCCACCCTCCCCTGCTTCATTTTTTCACATTATTTTTCCCCTTCCCTGTATGCATGCATCTGTGCACCACTTTGTGAGATGTGAGGAAGGGTAGTCTCAAATGACCTGGGCAAGATGGAAGTCCTACAGATGGGTGCCCCTACTGGTGCCTGCAGATTGGAAACTCCCCTCTCTTTTTAAGAGGGCTACTCTCTCTGCTAAGCCTGGGTGTACCTCTGGACCCAGCACCATCAATAAGGTCCCAGACAGTATCTGTAGTCCACTCTGCCTTTTTCCACTGGAGGCAGGTTGCCCAGCTACATCCGTACTGGGTCCCTCACTATGCTGGTCCATGCATTGGTAGTCTCACAATTAGGCTACTGTATCTCTACATGGTGCTGCCAATGAGGCTGCTGCAGAATCCCCAGCAGCTCCAGAATATGGCAGCCTGACTTAGTCTATTGCATTTCTAAATCATGATTTAGCTCATGCAGGAGCCCTTGCACCTTCTCAGTCCCTTGTCCCCTTCCTTCCTTCCCTGCATCAGTCCCAGCCAGCATGACTATTGAGCAGTCCCTACTATTCTAATGATCAGTTGCAGCTGTGGTCTAAAACAAAACAAAACAAAACAAAACAATAGGACCATGAGATGAAGATGTCTTTGGTATATAACAGTTCTCACCACTCTGGAATATATTCAGATTTCTAAATGTTCCAGTTTCACAGAACAGATCAGTTTAAATCACATAGCTGAGTTCATCATATAGAACAGAATCTAAAGGTTGAAGCCAACATTTATGAAACCATCAATGTTCTATGAGAACAAATATGGGTAATATAATGGCATTCCAGATGTTATTGGACTGCAACTCCCATTGTCCCTGAGTACTGGCTATGCGGGCTGGAACAGATGGCAGTTGTATAGTCCAGCCACATCTGGGGGAGGCACAGATTCACAAGAGAGAGACGTAAGCCATTGCAAAGGAGAAGATGGAACAGCTGTACCCGTAGCTTAGCTCTCAGTAACTTAACCTTTCAATCTTACTTGCAGTGACTTTAGCAGGGCAACTTTGTTTTGCAAGCTGCCCAAACATGGTGCATGTGGAAATTATTACTGACTATGTGCATGTTTCTGTAACTACTTATCAAAGAGTGTAGTAATTAGTTGCTGTTAGAACTTCATTAATCTTGATCTATTGCAGCTAATCTATCTTCCCTCTCTTTCCTATTCTGTATTGTACTTGTGGATAAGCCTTACAAATTATTATGGGGCTTCCTTGACCAAAGGCATTCTGGATTCAGGTGGTATGGAAAGAGTGACCCTGCCCCTTTAGATGATAAGGAGGAGGAGGAGGAGGCTTACATTACATTACACTTCTACTCCATATCATGTAGCCAATAGAAAATAAGACTATACAAATCTCAGATCATTTCCCACATCATTTGTAAATGTTGTCTCACTCCATGCTCAACAGGTTGAAGAAAATTGAGTGAAACCTCTGCAGATTATTAAGGAAATATTGGTCTACATAGATTGCCATTGGAAGTTGAGATCTATTCATGTTCCAGACACAGGATTTAGACAGACCTCTGTGATTAAATAATTACACTTGCAAATAAAGCTTGTGTGATACAAAGAAGAATGGGAAAGAAATAGATTATAACTTTAACTTAATCTATATAATTTATGAGTAAAGTATTAGCACAAGGGCTCTGGGTGAATGGAAAATAAGTGTGTGTGAGAGAGAGTTGCAAGAGTGAGTGATAAGGTTTTGTTACTAAAGAGGTTTTTTTAGGGAAAAAGTGAGTAGCTTTTCTGCCTCAATGTAATCCTGTTGCGAGTTATTTTTTCAAGATAAACACCAAGGCTATTTCCCACTCCAGGTCTGCTTATTGAAGCTGTGTTTCAGAAATGTTAAAAGGGTTAAAACATATCTGCTGAAAAGAGATGTGTTCTACCATGCCCTCCACATAGAAGAGGAAGAATATTTTACACCAGAATACATGCTGTGTATATTCTTGGCCACAAATACAGTCATATGAGGCATTTTTCAGGCTTCAGCAAAGGATATCATTATGGGGAAAAGAGCAGGGCTACAGGTGTATGAATTAATCCCGGTCCAGTTTATGTTCTTTCAAATTTTCCAAGAAAGCGGAGGACATGTCTTTGTCTTCCTTCTACATCCTCTGCTTTCTCAGAAAATTTGTTTGGATTTAGTAAAATTTAGAAATTTATTATAAAACAATTTGGTATGTGGGCTGACTTGAAACATTTTTCGTCCCTTTGTAATACAGGTATCCCTCGTGTAGAGTGGCTAGAAAGAAAGGACATCTCACACAGGATGTACTGAAAATGGGTCTGGAAGTGTTCTCATGGGAACAACAGCATGTATCTGTGGCTTCCCTCTCAGCAATATTGTATGCTGAGGAAGCCATTTTCTATGGACATTTTGACATGATATGGGGGGGGGGAGCAGATGGCTGCCTGCACAGGTCTATGCTTATTTCCCATACAATTTTGATAACAGGAATGGCACACATTTTCAAAGTGCCTGGTAAAAGGCTCCCTTCCTAGCTGCTCTGTGTAAGTGGTGCTTGTTTAAAAATCAGAATACTCATTTGGGAGGAAGTACTGTACTTTGATTTATTTCTACGCCAATTGTACACAAAATCCTCCATCTTTCAGTCATTCTCACCTGAAAATAGCATTTCCTATGCATTCACACATCTGCACATAAAACACTTCAATGGGAAACATTTGTTAGGTGCAAAAGACATGGAGGCAAGCCTACTGGGCCTATATAGATGCTTGGATTTTGCTTTGGTTGGTTGAAGTAATTAAAAAAAAAGTTAGAAGACATAAATTGAAAGAGTTCCTGTTTTTTCTTAATCTTGCTGAACTCGACCACCTGCCACCTTGGAAGTTTCATTTCTAATTGAACCCAGCTTGGAATTCTTTAACAGTCTCAAGGCAGAGTTGATGAGGAACCAAATACAGTCAACCATGATGATACAATTATTAATTTTGGTTTAATAACAGCAATGTCTGATAGTAGAAAAATATTTTTATTTGAAGGAGGGTAACATTAAGATGAAGAGACATCCAAACTGCTTATTGATCTTGCCCAAGACAATTGACTGTTAATGAAAATGAGTGGTATTTATTTAAGGGTCTTGCACAAAACACAGAATTTTTTCTGAAACACAGGAGGCATTAAAACTCTACAGGGCTGCAAAAAGTCTGAGATGAAGAAAATAATATAACTCATATTGCTATGAGATAGGCAAAAATGATGCCACCAGTTTCCTTTCATTCTTTCTTCAAAAGCCAGTATGAAAAATACATGGTCTACAGCTCACATCAAGCTTTATCACTTGTGTCTTCACTGGGGCTAATAAAAGTTGCTGACCAACAATATCAGAAGGGCTGCACAATCTCCTGACTTGAGATTCCACACAGGAGTGTTACATTTGTGAATGTCTGTAGAAAAATCTCTCAAAGACCTGTACACAGAATGACAAGTAAGATTGTACAGACATATTCCAATAAAATCTAAGCTGGCCACAGGTGACTGTTTGAGATGATTCACACTTTCCTTCCTAAGGTCACTAACTGAGGATGGAAGGAAGATGAAAGAAGCAAAGTGTATGCATGCAGTTGACAGTGCATGCTGAAAATAAGGGTTCAAATAAGAGAAATGCCCGGTTTTTGCTGTTTTATTTTCCCTTTGAGCATGCATTTCCTTCAGAGTTCTAACCCATGCTTACCTGCGGACCATTCACAAAAACATGTCATATTTGGTTTGGACTTGAGACTGAAAAGAGACAAAAAACTGACTCTCATGTCCGTAAGAAATTGTTAAGAGCTATGGGTTCCCTTGAATACGCCATAGGAATTTCCTGGAATCCAGATGCTGTGAACCCTCACCTTCTGCTTGTATTGAAAAAAGTCTCCACTTGCACTACACTTACAGTAATTTGTCCCTTCAGTCTGTTCTTCATGTTTTATTCTACTTTTGTTTCAGTTTTTTATTGTGCCATTCATTTTTATTAATACCTATATTGTTTAAGATTATTTTTGTGTTTGCATTATATCTGTTTATTATATTATTTATTATATTGTTTATTATTATATTGTTGTACACCACCCAGAGTAGCCCTTGGCTAGATGGGTGGGATATAAATTGAATAAATAAAATAAATAAATAAATAAAATCCATTTAGTGAATTTACAATAAAACCTGGGAGAAATTTGATATTGGCTCTTGCAGAAACAAAACGAACTCACTGAATAGACACTATAACAGATCTTGGCATGACAAGAAGCAGCCAGAAAGCTTGGAGACTACTGAAGAGACTGAACAATAATCCAAACAAAAGGACACTGTATGCAAAAATAACCTCCAAAACAAATAGCACAGCAACTGCTCCTGACAGGGAGGACCAAACAATGCATAATAAAAAGAAGACTTCAAAGGGACATTCAGAGTGCATCCAATGAATTTTCCACTGTCTTCATAGTGGCAGAACTAGAAGAAGCCATAAGACAATGTAGGAATGGTGGGACTCAATGATATTTGGATTGAGCAAAATAAACATTTTGGGTAAAACAAAACAAAACAGAGGAATGGCTCCTTCAACTCTTTAATAACTGCTAGACAAGCAAAGAAATTTCAAAAATATGGTGGAAGGCAAAAGTAATGACCAAAGTAGCCAGACCCTGTCTGCAAATAGAAAATCATTCAAAGGTTCTAGCTTGGCTTCTTCTCAAAACATCATATTTTTATCTGGATACAGTTTTTTGTAATCCCCGTCCAGTTTATGTTCTTTCAAATTTTCAAAGAAAGCAGAGGGCATGTGATTGTCTTACTTCCACGTCCTCTGCTTTCTCAGAAAATTTGTTTGGATTTAGTAAACTTTAGAAATTTATTACAAAACAATTTGGAATGAGGGCTGATGTAAAATATTTTTCATCCCTTCTAATACAGGTATCCCTCGTGTAGAGTGGCTAGAAAGAAAGCACTTCTTCTCCCCTTTGTTGAAATAGTGCTAACAGTGCTGCAGCAAATCCACCACATTCTTCATACATCAGAGGTAATACATTCTATTCAATCAAGGTGTTTTTCAAGTGAGCAACCTTAATAACATTGACCAATGTTCTCTTGCTAGTGCTGACGGTAATAAACCTATTGACAAAATGGGATTTACAGTACATATGTGTTGACTTCTGGTATTAGGCAGTTGTTTCCATGGGTCTAATCTTCGTTGGAACTGCAATAGCAGCTATGAAGATGTGAAATGGTAGGATCCATGATGCAGTTACCTTGAATGGTAATCCTAATTGTTTGCCTGGCAGCTAATTTTTTTCATTCATCTTTCTCCTACATCAGAGAAGGAAGGAATAACCCTGTTAGAACTTGTAGCATTAAAAGGCAAGATTGGTGACTGTGTTTGGCTATGTTAACAACATACCATAGGAAATCAGAGTCTTGTGCTTTCCATTCCCCTGGGGTAAAGACAAAGCATGATACAAAATTAGACAAATGCTAGTAACAGGTTGTTTATTTCTAACAATCCCCCAAAGCCAGCTGCTATAAAGACACCATAGATTTCTGACTTCCAGTCAGATTTATTTCATTTACTGCATGTTGTGCCCCTCATGTCTTTATATTAGATTCAGGACAATAAAGGCCCCAAGTGAGGTGGTAATTCAAGCCGGCTGTGTAAGCTACATAAAGCACATGGAGATGAAGCACACAGTTAATTCAGAGCTGCTCTGGGAATCATTCATTTTTCTTAGTGGCAGTTGAAAAGTTTCATTAACAAAAATACATAGGCTATTAATGCACTTCTTCTACCTAGCATTTTTCTGCACACGTGGGGTCCATTGTTCAGATCCTCACTGCCATTTTGTCTCACTGACTATGTTTTCAGGGTGCGGGTTGATGATTTGCATGTCCAGGTGGTATGTAGTTTGGACTTTAATGGGAAGTGCTGCTCTGAGGACATGTCCATACCAGTGGAGCTGGATTCTTCTCTGTTATTGATATCACCTAGTTGCTGTTGGGTAATATAATTTGTGATATGGTTGAGTAGGGAGATATCCACCAGATCAAATGCATTTCCATAGCATGGAGGTGTCGGTCTACTCCTATAGATGCTGGCCAGCACTCCATGCCATACAGTGCAACAGGGTGGACAATCATCTTGTAAATCTTGGATCTGAGAAAGATTGACATTCTGTTGAAAAGATCTGTTGCAAAGATCTGTTGCAAAGCACAATTGTGAGTTCTTGCAAGGCTGCATTCACTCCTGCTCATATGTTGCCACTGATGCTACCATTGTCTTAGAGATAGGAAAGATACCAGAAGATATCCACCTTCTTTAGGTTTTCTCAATTTATTTGGCTGGTAACAGTCTCTAGGAACTCAGTTTTCTTGATGTTTAGGCAGAGTTCAAAGTGGTTGAGGCAGTCATTCCATATCTGAACTTTTCACTGCACTTTGTTCCTAGTAGTAGTAACAGGCATGACATTGTTGATGTAGAGCATGGTCCAGAGAGCATTTTGCTGCAGGTCTTGTGTGATGGTATCTATGACTAGCATAAACAGAGATGAGGATAGTGCAGAGCTATGGTGTCCTCCAACGGTCACTGGAAAAAATTGTTAGACAGGCCAACTGAGCATTGCACACAGCTGCTAGTATTCTTGTATAGCATTTTGACCCAGTCAATGAGTGGTTTTGGCACCCCATGGTTGCAGAGGGCACACCAGGTCAATTGGTGTTGGACACTATCAAATGCCTTCTCCAGGTTTAGAGATGCCATGTGCAACAGTTGGGTCTTAGCTTGGTGATTCTTTATTAGCTGACAAGCTCCTTTGAGGAAGCCACATTGGTTGGTGGGGAGTTGGATTATGTTCTGAATGTGCTGATCTAGAATTTTTTCAGTGCACATGTTCCCAAATATCTAGGGAGGTTTGTTGCTCACAAATTGTAAGTTGAGACATCTAAAGAAGAATAAGAAAACCATGAAAGAGAAAGAGAGAGAGAGAGAGAGAGAGAGAGAGAGAGAGAGAGAGAGAGAGTATGGCTAAGTATTGGATGTAATTTTGCCAGATGAATATGATTTTGTAAAATATAATGTGTGAAATCTTCTCCCCAGTAATCAGTATAGTCCTTTCTGAAAGGTGTTGAATGAGGGCTGCAAATATTTACTTATTCTAACTTCTTCTTTTATTTTGTCCTCTCCCTATTATATACGTTTGGACCACTCTACTACATACCAGTCACCCTTGATGTAGGGTATACACCAATGAATTCCAAAAGGGATCAATCTCTGTGCTGAAGAAAATGCCAGCTTCAGGAGGACAGGGAAAGTTTATAGGAGCTCTCCATGGTGCTGAACTAAGTTCCCCCAAATAGGTTCAGCAGCTTGGATACCTCAGTTTAAACTTAGCCTAAAGCCTGGGACAGATTCATTGCCCTATTAACACCAGAGCCACAAACCTCCACTGACACTTAACACTGTATGTCTTTATTACACACATCTCACTTAAATGCATCTTGAATCCATATATTTTTCCAATTCATGGCCAGACTCCTGTCCTTGGAAAAGAACATTCAAGCAGGCTCGGACTGGACAAAGAGAATGTCCTTTCCAGTGGAAGTATTAAAACTCGTGAAGAGGAGAGAAGAGAAGAGAAGAGAAGAGAAGAGAAGAGAAGAGAGAGAGAAGAGAAGAGAAGAGAAGAGAAGAGAAGAGAAGCAAGTTCCAGACATGCATTGACAGCCTCCTTGGCCATGTTGCCATACCAAAGATAGAACTGATGGAATCAGAGAATATTACTGACTGTATATAAGCCCTAACCAGGGACGCAACAACTGAGATGACAAAGTGCCTACTTATAATGCTGTGGATTCATGTCAATAATCACTTAAAGGTTGCAAAAGAGGCCTTGCGTGATGAGGCAATAGTATGCAAAAAAATAGGATTGTGGAGAATATTTTGAAATGTTCTTAGTACTGACACTTTTTCCAAGTCTTGCCAAGCTGAAGCTTCTCATTGAGATTTCCCCTGGCACTAGTGAGATTTATCAGCTTCCTGCAAAGGTATGATCACGGTTTTGTTTTTCAAGATTGTTTCACCTTTACATTTTTTCTGCCTACTGTTTTGTGCAAGAAGTTGTCAATTCTGCACAATTCAATGTCCTTATGGGGGAATCTTGTGCAGGATAAATGCTGTTTGTATAAGTATCATATTAATTCTGGACAGAAGTGTGTTTCCTGCAGGAAAAAAAATATTAAAAGGCATAGCTCAGCCTCAGAGCCTTCCAACTTAGGCCTTTCTCTCAGGTGAGCCACATTTAGGTATCTGGAAGGTAGAGCCCCAGAATGAAGAACTGTGGGATTTGTAGTCCAAGAAATCAAAATCTCCAATTCCTACTTAGTTTTTTTTTCAACACCCTTTGCCTCTGTTACTTTTGCCTCTGCACACAAAAGGCACATTCTCCATAGCACCTTAAAGAGGTTCCACATTAGCAAAGTTGGAACTATATTATGCCCTATATTTTGAGGCTCCTGGTGTCCTTATTTTGTCTCTGCCCCATCCACAGATGCTTGGTGGAAATCTCTTTCTTCCTCTGGTTGGATCTTGAATGTATGACAGCCATTACGACTTGTGTTTATATATAATTCTTCTATCACCCAGGGCTTTCATCTGAGGAATTAAAGGCAGTATGAATTTCTCTCCCAACTTTATTTCCACAGCATCTTGGTAGGGTAACGTGGGCTGTGAATTGATGCATGGGCCAAACTGGGATTCAGATTGAAATCCCTCTGGTCCTAGTCTGGCATTCTTATTATGGCATGACCCCTGGTTATGCCCAGTTTACTCAACTGATTTCTGCACATATGTGTCCATGCCGCAGCAGTACTAATGGGCATTATGTGTATTCTATGGGCTCAGCTAAAGCCCAGCATTGCTCCACTGACTGCTCTTCCCTGGCTCTATATACAACAGGTGTAATCATGGAAATCATATAAGCAGGTATGAGATTAATTTTGCAATAGGATCTTATAAAAACATAAGAACATAAGAAGAGCCATGCTGGATCAGGCCAAAGGCCCATCTAGTCTCAGTGGCCCCACCAGATGCGTCTAGGAGTGCACAAGACTAGATATCTGTCTCCTGATACCACTTCCCAGCATCTGGCCCTTGAAGTTGCTCAGAATGATTTAATATTTTATGCTGAATATGTTAAAACATAGGATCTGGGTCTTTGTGCTGTGGAGGGTGCAGTAGTTACTGCCAATTTAAAGCAAAGTGGAATTTTGAGCACATTCTGAAATGTGTGTAACGGATCATCAGTTCTATCCTTGAAGAATAAAGAAAAACCAAGCACCACCCAGGATACCCAGTTAGACTCCAGTTAGATATGATAAAAAGATGAGTTGAACAGCCATAGCATGTTCAGTGGTGTGAACATGCTTCATAAAATTCACTAATACATTGACTACTGTGCAGTATTGAAAATATTCAAGAGCATTGACACAAGAGACCTGAGGCTATAACAATTAGGCAGCCTACAAATGGAGAACAAGGTGTTGTTGAGAACAACCCCTGCAACGAGGGTTATATGTTCCCCCATTAATAGAAACACTATCATTCTCTACACCAATCACTGAGAAACAAGAGTGTTGTCTGTATGACCTGCTCCAGGACTTTTAAGTTTGGTCGATGTAGGAACAGAACTTTGGACTAGATAGGCCTTTGGTCTGATCCATCCATGCTGTGGTTATCCATGGATCTATGGGTTTGCACATGCTAAATTGTCCTCCTTTTGTTCATGTGAAATTGAACACATCCTTCTGTGCCATAATCTGGATAGCCTAATTTGACTACAGTGTGACACTCTAGGTGTGTGGAGATGGTAGGTTAGATGAAGAATGAAAAGACTGAAGATGGAAATGAAGATGGATTTAAAGAATGGGATTTTAATTCAGTAACAGAGTTCAGAACATTGCCTTTAAAATGGAACTCCTTGCACTGTCCATCACTCCCCAGCAGCCAGGTTGCAATTACACTTATCCTTGCTCTGTGAATCCAGCAATTCACTGATCTACATGTTGTTGTTATTAACAGCTCAGGAAAATAAGGGAAATGCTCTCTACCTCCCTCTCTATTAGTTAATTTTAGTACAGCATCTTGAAAATATTTATATAAAGACATAACCAAGGTATATTTCCCTTGAGTTTAGGACTGATAAAACAATGACATAAAATCTGAAAAACTACTTTCAAAATTACTCTACCAATGCCTTTTAAAAGTACCATCAGTGTAAACCTGATTTTTTAATAAAACAAACTACTGCATAACTTGCTGTCCAAAAAGTAAGTTATAATTAATTGTGTTACCTAGTTCTTTCTCAGCTCAGAGGAAGATTTTTTTAAAATAAAATAAAATAAGTTAACTAATTGATTACTTGTCTGTTTTTTTTAAAAAATGCATATATATGTGTGTGTGTGTGTGTGTGTGTGTGTGTGTGTGTGTGTGTGTGTGTGTGTGTGTGTGTGTGTGTGTGTGTATGTGTGTGTGTAGTAAACCACACTAGAGTTAGCCCATTGTTGTTTAGTGTGGTAAATCCCCACAAGAATCAGTGGAGATTTGGTTAAGATTCTATTGATGCAAAAGAGCCTGCTCTAGTTGTGACTTACAACCAAAAAAGATATGTTTCTGTACTCCACACTTTAGCTGATGAACAATCATGGATTGGGACCTCCAACACTGGTTTGAGTGTGCAGGAGGAAACAAGGCAGGGCAGATAAGGTGCTCATTAAGTTATGAGTTTCAAAGTTGCTCATTTCTTTCTGTCTGTCTGTCTGTCTGTCTGTCTGTCTGTCTTTCTCTCTTCCTTCCTTCCTTCCTTCCTTCCTTCCTTCCTTCCTTCCTTCCTTCAACTTATATGTATAAATCAAGATAAATAACATGTCCATGATGTGTAAAATTCAAATTTTAACATATATATGAAAATTACTCATCAAAAGTCATTAGAGTCTTGTAAAAATAAATGCAAATATCTAGATCCTTTAGAACACAGAGCAAGAAGGGCTGAGAAGAGATAAGCAATCTGGTGAGTGGAATGGGGCAGGATGGGACAAATATATATTTCAGCTGAAATAAATGAGTTTGGCTGCATTGGTGTGTGTGTGTGTGGGGGAAGGCATATGAAATTACAATTGCATCAGCAGAAAACTTGGCGGGTGTGGATCTACCTGCCTGCCGACCTGCAAAAAGTGAGAAATGTGGTGGTACTTTATATTCAACGAGGGCATCCAAAGGCTCTTTGTTTCTACTGATTTTATAGTTGTGCACATGAATGTGTGTGTGTGTGTGTGTGTGTGTGTGTGTGTGTGTGTGTGTGTGTGTGTGTGTTAGAGAGACAATATCTCATATATATTAGGAGACGAGGAAACATACAAAATCCAAAGGCTTCACATCCCAATAAATTATGAAAGTTATGAATGACAAACAGCAATGCCAAATAATTTCAAGACATCAGGGTGCTGTTTGATGGGAAAAGCTCTGTCCATGTCAGAATTTATCTGTAGTGTATCTGTAAAATTAGTATATTCTCCATACTATTAAACCAGTTACGTTAGTAATGTTTGCAATGATTAATGCTCAGCCTTCCATATTCTAGATAGGCCTACAAAGGGTCTTAATAATGCATATGGTTTAAAATTAAAGTGCCAAAACATGCTCTTTGATTTAGTGTTGCAATTATAGAATGTTAGGAGTTATCCATAGTATATTTGAAAACTATATATTTGCTTAAGAAATTATGTTAGTGACAAAGGAAGTGAAAATAGCAATATATTAGAGTCTTGTAAAAATAAATGCACAAAAAGGCATACAAATATGGAGAGAAAGGAAATTCAGAAGGGCTCTGACCCAGGACTGCAGATCAGGGGATACTGACTCAGGGATAAAGAAATATCTGATGTTTCAACACAATTGTGATAATCTAGTAAATGTTTGGGATCAATGCTGCAAGCTTGTTTTTGGCTCTTGTGTTTTCATCACAACTCTTCTATGAGCCAACATGAATACAGCCATTCACATAAAGTCATCTGTTTTTGTGGTATGGCTTTTACTTTTCAAGGGTTTGAGATCCCGTGGGGATAATCCTCTGCCTGGACATCTGACCATGCAGTGATTCTCTACAGATGTTGCAGTCAAGGCCGGCCATCACATTAGGCAAACTGAGACAGATGCCTCAGATAGCAAACTAGGATTGTTATAAAAACACAGTGGATTCTTAATTAATTAAATTTAATTTAATGTTTAATTAAACATTCAGAGAGATATTACATATACAACTTTATTTGCATGGATGGCAGGACATTTAATTAATTAATTAAATAGGAAAAATGTTTAAGAAATAATTATGATGAACCCTGTGGAGCAGGTCTCAGGCATTCCTGCCTCCATCTTGTTTCTGCCTCCATCTTCTGTTTATTGGACCACCTGTGAAAGGTTTCAAAGAGTCTGTCACCCCAGTTCTGTCACAACAACATTCAAGAATACCCTGATTGCAAGTCCATTAAAGAACATGCATGTGGTTATTAAGAAAAAGTAATACTTTTTAAATCAACTTCCTGATTTTCCACTGGCGAAATTTTAATGTGACTATTAACAAATAATCAGATTAACAAAGTTGTCTGTACAAACAACAATTTTAGTATGTTTGGATTGAGAAGTGAGATGTTGGCTCATTGTATTTAAAACTGTTAGTAGTGCAGAAATTCTTTACGAAGTGGTTTAGAGCTGCCAGCAAAGGTGACATTTCATCTAACAAATATTTGTAAATGAAAGTGACAAAATCAAAGTGATGTTCCCTTTGTCTTTAGGACTGGTCCCTTTTTCAAAAGGCACCAAAATGACTTTAAATAATTAAGAAATAATTAAGACTACCCTGTAACTAGAAACTGCAAACCACTACAGTATTTTAAGAAATTTTATAGGGACATTGATAAATTACTTTTGACTGTAATGACACAACAACTCATTAACAACAACAACAACAACAATAAGGAACAAGTTCTGTCATTGACTGCAAGCTCTGCACTTGTGCTTGGAATATTTCTTTCAAAAAGGACCAAGGTCCTTGCCTGTTGAGGGCAGTCTTAGTCTTTTTGTCCTATTACTGTACTAACAACTGGAGAGGGTTCTGGACCAGAAAAAAGCTGCCTCATGTTTTCCAGATCGGAGCCAGCCTGGGGGCAAGAATGGCTTCGTGAAATTTTTCAAAAAATTGAAATTTCAGATTGAGTTAAAATCTTGATATCTTTTAATTCAGTGGTTTTTGGGTCCTAGTTTCCTGGGAGGCACCTCCATGGACATCTGACTTGACCTCAGCAACCTCTGGGAAAACTAACTTCCTAGCAAAGAACATTCCCAAAACATGTTGCCATCCTGAAATCAGTAAATGAAAGGTCGGCACTTCGCTGTCTCACTAAAAACATTATGGGCACCACTAGATTAGGCAGGGTTTGTTCAATGTGTCAGTCAGAGGCACCTCAGGTCACTCTTCTGTGACCAGCCACCAGAAAAAAAAGTATAATGAGTTGCTGAAGAATAATAAACCCATAAGGGAGGAGTGGGTCTGAAAGAGTTGGAGGAAACATAATTTGATGCACCACTCTGACCCACAAGAAGGGAAGTTTTCTTCGTTTCAAAACGTTGCAATTAAAGAAGAACTGGCTTAGGGTTGGCGACATGTTGAAAAGGCAATGTAACAAAGTAAACGGTTCAGGTTCTGAAAGAACAGTGAAAATGCACCTCTGGGTAAACTGACCCACAAGAAGACAGTGTACTGGTGTATGGATTAGGGTTAGTTTTAGGCTTAGGCTTAGGTTAAGGGTTGGTGTACCTCCAAATAAACTCTCTGGCACATCCAGAAGCATGAGAAGCAAAAAAGGACTTAAGCTACCTGTTTTGGAATGGGTCCACAAATTCTCTTGGTCCCATCCCATGATCAGATAACATCATTTTGCCTTGCACAGGTGTAAAAAAATAAAAATAAAAATAAAATAAAATAAAATCAATGGAGACATTTTATTTGCAAGAAAAATATAGAGGATGCTACTATAAAAATCAAATTTAATCTCCATTTTCAAATGTTTGAGTGGTAAAACATAGTTTTGATAACCACTATTTAAAAATAAAAATGTAGGTGCTTATTTTAAAATCCCCCAAAGCATGGCACATGGAGATGACCCCCAGCCTGGTACCTGTCAGCAGCCCAGGACCCCAGTGGGGAATGACCCCCGCCCCAGAAACCACCCATGTTACAGGGTTTGCCCTCACTGAGGCAGGCCAGGCATATTTTTGCCTGCTTTTATGGAGTCTGAATCAGTTTTCTTTTTAATTTTTAAAACTTTTTCTGTTTGCTGTGGAATGCTGATGCCATGAACAACAACGAAAAATCAGACCAGGTTTTCTTTTCCCAGTTCACGAGCTTGAGCGGAGTAGCTCTCATTACCGTTACCCGTTCGTAACATAACAAGGGGCGTTGGTGGAAACGAGAATTTCGCCTAGTCGTGCCCATGTCTACTAACAAGAAACCAGGGAATTGCTTTCCTGTGCCTTTCAGTGGACAAGTGTGACATTTCATCTTGCAAATATTTACAAAATGAAAAGACAAAATCAAAGCATAGTTCCCTTTGCATTTAGGATGGGTAAGAGAGTGGCATAAGACCTGACCAAAATGACTTTAAATGCCCTTAAAAGAAAACTTTGAAAGTAACTAGAAAATGTTGCTTACTAAGTGTTTTAGGTAATTTTATAGTTACTTGATAAATTACTTTTCCTGTAACCTTTCTACTACTCATTATATTAGTCATTACTCAATAAGGAATTAGTTCTTGTCATTTACTTCCAAGCTCTGCAGGTTATACTGGGGTATAAACATCAGAATACACCAAGGTCCTTGCCTGTGTGACTGCAGTCTTAGTCTTTCCAGCGAGTGCTTGGAGGTCTAATATAAGTAGGGTTCTGGGTTAGGAGAAGCTGCCTCATGTTTTCCAGAGAACAGGAGCCTGGGGGCAAGAATGGCTTTTTTATTTTACCGCGCAGAATGGAAAATGCAGATTGAGTTAAAATCTTGATATCTTTTAATTCTGTAATAGTTTGGGTCCTAGTTTCCTGGCAAGGACACCATGGACATCTCAATACCTCTGCAACCTCTGTGCAAACTGGCTTCCTACAAAGAACATTCCCAAAACATGTTGCCATCCTGAAATCAGTAAATGAAAGGAGGCTGGAAAGCCACTAGCGAAGCAATGGGCACCATCCAAGTGGGCCTGTTTGTTCAATGTATGCTTATCAAGCAGGTCACTCTTCAGTGACCAGCCACCAGGGAAAAGTATAATGAGTTGCTGAAGAATAATAAACCCATAAGACAGAAGAAAGAAGAAAGAGTGGAAGTAAAAATAATGGGAAGGATGCTGCGATCCCACTCTTCCCCACAGCTCCGGTTTCTTTCTTCGTTTCAAAACGTTGCAATTGAAGAAGAACCCTCAAGAGTGACATGTTGAAAAGGCAATGTTACAAAGTAAATTCACCTTCTGAAAGAACATGAAAATCGTCAGCTGATGGGTAAACATCCCAACGACCAGTTACAAGCTCCCAATCTGGGCTCACAAAGTAAGCTGTTAATCACTGATTGTACCTCCAAATAAACACGGAGCTGCTTTGCAAGCATGAGAAGCAACAAAGGACTTAAGCTACCTGTTTTGCATCTTAAACCACACAATTCTCTTTATGCTTCGCCTGATCAGATAACCCGATTTTGCCTTGGCTCTCCCTCTCTGCAGTGTAGGGTGCTCTGACATTAGCACTTCAAAAAGTAAGTGTTAATGTATTTCTGCATTCAGAAAGAATATAGAGGATGTTACAAGTAAAATTATCTCCATTTTTGAAGCTTGAGCTATAAAACATAGGATGATAAATACTATTTCAATTCCAAAATGTAGGTGCTTATTTTTAAAATCCCTTAAAGCTGAGCCTTGAGTAGGTGACCCTAAGCAAGCCTGCTGTCTGTCAGCATCACTCAGACCCCAAGTGAATGATAGCAACAGCAATATTGTCCCATGTTACAGGGTTTGACCCACTGAGGTGAGCTATGCAGAGGAGTCTCTGAACCTATTCTATGAACACTGCATGAAGTTATAAGTTTGCTGTGGAATGCTGGCATTAGATGAGAAAAACACAGGTTTGTATTCCCAGTTACTCTTGACATTCGTAGCTGCTGACAGCCTTTCGCTCACAAACATGGGGCGTTGGTGGAGCCACTTTTGCCATGCCGAGTGCCTTGGAACAACGATAGGTTCCAAACTTAGAAGTAATAATAGCCACACCCAATGGAGGAGAACAGGTGAACTGTAGCTACTTATGTATTTTCTCTGTGTTAAGACTGTCTGGAATTAAAGAGTCAAAGGGTGTGAATCTTGGAAGAGCAAGAAGGGTGATGGGGTGGATGACACTTGAAATGCCCCCTCCTTCCCCAAGAGTCTTCTTCCTCTTTATGTCCCCAGGTTAGGTCTTCACTGTAGCCACTCCACCACATTACCTGTCCCTTTTTCTGACTGTGAATGTCCAGAGGAAACAGGAAAGGTTATGAGCTCTGGCTGGGGTTCTTCCACCCTAATGCACCTTTGGCTGGTAAGGCAATGCATGCTCCGTGGATTCTCAACCTTAGAAGTTTGATAGGCTGCCATAAGTTCCCATAGAAATCAACATCACCAATTCAGTAACAACTGAGCCAAGGACTGGAAAAGTAGTGCTACACTTATCCTCTCCTCTCCAGACACTGGCTTGAAAGGATTTGTAAAATTTATTTTAAAAGAACAAGAAAATTTAGAAAATAAGAGGATAATTCAATACAGGAAACCAGTTTCAGATACAAAACAAGTGTGAGTACAGGAATATAGGATACAAAACAGGAACTCCGAAAAAAATAAACACTGCCATAAATATTTTATATAGAAATAGGGTGATCTGGGAAAACTACGGAGACAGTCCTTATGTTTTCTAGGCACTGGTTGTTACATATATCTACTCATGAGTAACACTGCTATGGGGAAAGGAAGCACAGCTTCCCCAAGCCATACTAAGCTTCAGAGTACTCAAATTCTAAATTCCCCATTATACCCATGTATTTTACTGCACAGTAATGGACAGGTTGTCCATTACATAATTATTTTTAATCCTCTTTGATACATGCTTTCTTCCCAGCTTCAAAAGCGGCATACCCCCTACATATCCTCCATAGCATGCCAATTTCCTAACTCACAGACACAATTATTTAGTGACTTTGATATAGAAAACAGATGAGCAGAAGACAACAGTGTTAGGCTCCTCTTTGAAGTCTTCTTGATCTCATGTCTCCTTTGAAGTAACCCTGCACAGGAGACGGTGCAAACAAACTTTTCCATGGGGTAAAGTTCAAGATCCCATGCCCTTGGAGACAGACAGAAAAGT
Organism: Phrynocephalus forsythii; assembly: GCA_029282475.1. Taxonomy (NCBI): domain Eukaryota; kingdom Metazoa; phylum Chordata; class Lepidosauria; order Squamata; family Agamidae; genus Phrynocephalus; species Phrynocephalus forsythii. The sequence continues at coordinate 87,319,817 of JAPFRF010000005.1, read as the reverse complement.
CCATATGATGTATGCTATTTTTCATGTTTCTTAAGTTCATAATCTCTTCCTATGTTCTTTCATCTTGAAAGAAGAATCTGAGTCCAATTCAACGTTACGCAGTTTTATGCAATGCAACCATGGTTCTTAACATACAAGAGCACATTTCTCAGCCTAGGTGTAATAAATCCATTTTAAATAAAGGTAACACTCAAGTGTTAAACATGCTATATAAATCAACAATTTAGATAGAAAAATAATGTAGAAAAGTGCATTAAAATTATTTATTTATTTATTTATTTATTTATTATATTTATATACCCCCACCTTTGGGTACAGAATATCAAAACATTGAAAAGTAACTTTGCAAAACACATCATTATTTGCTCATCTGAGATGGTGCTCTTTGTTCCACAACAGGTATGCTATCTGCTTGGAAACAACATCCATCTACAGCTGCCTCCATAATTCCACAAAAAAACCCTTAGTTTACTGGCCCTCATCCAATCCAGTACTGATTCCAAGCTTTGATTTAGCTGTTGACTACCTTTGGATTAGGGAATAGCAGGTTATGGCACCTAGGCTGTGGAATTCCCTGTACGGAGATGTTCGAATATAGCTTTTGTTTACCTTGTGGACTCTTTTTGTTTAATGAGTTTTTCAGTCTTTGTTTGACCTTGATTGATTGATTGATTGATTTGGTTATTTGTTTATCAATCATCATCAGCAGCAGCAGCATCATAAGGCCAACCTGGGAGACCACCTGTTCTTGACAGCTGTGATGTTAAAACTTTTTAAAATAAACCAATAATTACTGCACATCCATGGACATGGGGTCACGAAAAGTTGGTCATGACTGTAATGACACAACAACAACAACAGCAACAACAACAACAAACAAGAAGAAGAAGAAGAAGAAGAAGAAGAAGAAGAAGAAGAAGAAGACCAAAAATGAGTAGAAGTCATCATCTCTATTCAGATGCTTCAGTAATCTACCTGAAAAGAACTTGTGTTGTAAACCTTATGTGTGTACTGTAAAGGAATCAATTCAACAACTGTTAGGTAGAAAGAACCATTACATGAATTCTTGGCACTGCATTGGAAATACTTTGATTGTACGGAAACTTTCAGAGGAAAAAAGTTAAAACATTACTGCTGCATTGCAGTGTCTTAGAGACGGCCCAAAGGCTGCATAGGCAGATATGCAGGCAGGCAGACACAGTTATCCATATATATTTAGCTTATCACATCTGAGTCATAGATAAAGAATTATAAGAAAGGATATCAAGAAATTTGAAGTGCCCCATGTTGGTACCTGGAGAAGAAACCCAGTGACTACATGGGCCACTTGATCCTAGAGCTGACCTCTCCTTTCCTGAGGTAAAAAAAAAATCATCCCTGTCTACATAGCTGTGTGCCCACCTCCTCAACAAAGGCAGGTTGGCTAGCCAGCCATATGGAAGAAAGTACCAACCCACCCTTGCCATATACTGTAAATTAGTATATGTAGTTGGGGGTAAATGGGTGTCTCTGTTTATTTTATAGGTGCATGCCATAGTTTTGGTGATGTCAGTGGCTACCTGTTTGCTACTCATTCCCGCGAATGGCTGTTTTACCTGCAGATACTATTGTGGCCTTCATGTTGACTTTGCTTTTCTGCCCATTCAGAAAGTACTAAATGAATGCTTAAAAACTCAAATAAAAGGAAAGGCTGTGACATAGACAGATGAGATTGCTGCTGGCATTTGATGAACCAAATGTAACTTTAGAACACATAAACCCAAAACGTGTTAGTGCTGGATGTGTTTTAATAATGCTTCAATTGCATTTTCATCCCTGGATCCCAGAGAGCTTTAGCTCAGATTCTGCCAAGCCATTAACCGGGCGCCTAATGCCAAGGGGGTGGGGGTGGGTGGCTGAAACTCTGATGTTATACTAGAATGGGAAGCCTTTCAATGAAGATGAAGAGCTGGAGATGCAAACCCCTTACTCCAGTTGCTTCCCTATACCTCCCGTAGCAGCCCTGGTTATCCATCTTCTCCCTATGATTAGCACATAAATTACCTCTAGTGGCCTGAAACACTTCAATTATTCAGGGTAGTTTTAATGTCTGCAACGTTTGCAGCAGGAAATGTTGAACAGAACAGTCAAGTCCAGGAACTGGTGAGAATGAAAGAGAGCTTGGGAATGTGGTGGTGGTGGAGGGCTACAACTCCCATAATTTGGGGGATTCTGTAGTAAAATTATGCCTAATTTTATTTGTCTTCTTTACATTTGCCCTTGGAGGTCAGTTTGCATAGGTAATTATTTGACTCTCAGGCCTATGCCTCTAAATGCAAAGGTTACGCCCAAAACATTTTGCAGCCTAAGGCAAAGGACAAGATGCCACCCCCTACTCCATCTAAAGTACCTGGACAGCTGAATTCTGCTTCAGTGCTAGTCCTTCAGCAATGTAGTTCTCAACTTTTGGTATCCAGTGCTTTGCCAATCATTCTGTCAAAGAACGCCCCCTTTTTTTAACAAAAGGCCAATTTTTTAAAAAAGAAAGGGACATTTTAATGTTTATCTATGATTATATTTTAATTTATGGTCAGTAAGGCCCCTTTCACATGACCCCTAAAATCTGCTGCAAAACACTTGCAGATCCGGAGCATAAAATTGTTTTCCCACCAGCAGTGGACTTTAAAAAAAAGTATGACCACACCCACTTAAGCGTGCCCCAGAGCACTTTACAAGTACCTGGTCTCTGGAGGTAAAATAAATTCTGATGTGGATTGTAAAGCTGTGACTGCCTGGCTCTCCTCTGCCTTCTGTTTGTTTTTGTTGTCCCCTGCCCCTTTAACAGCCTGGAATCCCAACGGGGCTGCTGCCGACTGCAGGCGGAGGTGAGAGTACATTTTTTTCACCCTCACTTCACCTCCCGGTCATGAGTTCTCAGGGTGGAAAAGAACACTGCAGTGTTAACAGATCCGGGTGGCTGCACGACAAGTCAGCAGGCATAAGCGAAGAGGCAGCGAGGGAGTGGGGCCACACTTCCATTCCGAGGAGGGCCCTCCTCGCTTCCCTTCCGCGCCATCCCAACGCAGCTTTGTCCCACCTGAGAAAACTGCTTCGCTTCGCGCCAGAGCCTTTGCAACACACACACACACACACACACACACACACACACACACACACACACACACACAGGGGGGGAGAGAGAGAAAGAGAGAATAAGAGTGTGGAAGGATGGGAACACAGGAAGCAGAACAAAACCCACATGATCTCTGGCTGAGGGGATCCAAATTTAAGTTGCCAGCGGATTTTAGGGGTCGTGTGAAAGCAGCCTTAGTGAATAGAGTAATGGCAGATTAGGAAAAAAACCTGTGTGCCCAGAATTAACATACGAACTCACTAAACAAGTCATTGATGGATAATCCATGACAAGTAGGTTAGTAGGGGATGGCACATCACACTTGAAGTAGTAGGACATGAGGAGTAAGGGAGAGTAAATTGTTAGTAATGAATCCCCTATGCCCAACCAGAACTACTTCTGTGTTCCATCACTGGTTGAGAAACACAGCTGCAGCACAATGAAGGAGTGCAGGAGTTATCCAAAGTGATGAACATATTTTGGGGGAAGCTCTGACGGGCTGTGAATGCACAGCCCGTCTGAGATGGAGACACCGCCCTCCACTGTCCTTAACCTTAACTTTAATCCAATTTATATTGCAGTTTACGATTAAATTTAGGGCCAAGTTTAAAGTTAACTTTAGCTTACATACATTTATTGTATAATGAATGTATATAATAAATGTGTAGCATACACCATTCTATACTATTAAAAAAGGAGCTGTCAGAGAATATATGAATATGTGCTGGAACTAGATGGCTCTGTGGCCCTCTCAAATCAGCCCTCTAAGGCAGTCACTTCATGTTGCCTTTACCGCTCATTATTGCAACAAGTAACCATACATACCACATATCCAAGGATCCTAGCTTTGAACCATATCAAGAATGTCTTGTTATTATCTCTGTGTGTAAGGAACACTATAGGGGTGCACCCCCTCTATATGTTACCATTCTTTGTGGAATGTATCTGTAAGTATAGAGTTAACTGTGTTGGTCTTTGTTCATATGGAGTATCAGTGTGCGCTTTCTGGAACATTAATACACAGAATAAATCAGACAGGGTCATGTACTTCTCTTTGCCTTGCAAAGACATTGAAAGTGTCATCCTGGTGTATCACCTCCAAAGCAGCCTCGTTCAAGTGTCCCAGGTAGTACAATCTGTGCTTGTTCCAACATGAAATAATCAGAGGAAATCATCCTGTCTCAGTTAAAGCTTATGAGCCTGATTCTCCTTATATTTTGACAGAAGAAAGTCCCCTTAAAGTTCAGTCTGCCTTACCCACACAAAAGTGTACATAGCATTTCAACCTTGATCAATTAATTGTGGTGATTCATCAACCAAACCTTGTTGCCCTGCTTTAATACTGTCGAGCTAATGCATCACATTTGGTTCCCGCAGGACAAAGATCGTCTGGGGCTATTTTTCCCCAGTACCATTTGCATTTTCTCTGTATTTATTAACAATACTGATTGATGCCTCCAGAGGAGTGCTTGAGCTACAGCTTTAATATTTGCACTCCTGCCTCTTAGTTATTCCAGTGATGGATGGAAGGAATGGAGGTGGACGGGGGAGAGGTTGTGCTCTCGGATGATAAATAAAGCAACATGTTGAGTTTTAGGTGAGGGAGACACTCAGTCTGTGTGCATGTGTGCACACCTGCCTGCATCCAGACTCTACTGCATACAATGAGCTAGCATTTCTTTGGCAGATGAGATTCAGCAAAGGCTACCATGCTGATCAGAGGCACTGCTAAATTCAAGTTGGCTGTTGACCAGCCTGGTGCCACATTGCAGCTAGTGATGGAAAGAAGGGCGAGGTGGCAGTGGTAAACCAAGAGACAAAAGCAAGCATGAACCAGGTCTTGAAGGATAACCTCTCCCCACCCCACTTCTTAACTAAAAATTGCATGGTCAGCATGACAAAGTGGATTTGAGGTCTGAAACATCACTCTTTCAAACTCAGGGCAGCTCTGTCAATTTACCTAGCTGGCTATTCAAGATCCCAGTTTGTGTTTGATCCTATTAAATTAGCTCATTTAATGACCATATTTTGGATCCCTCCAGTGGTTTTGCAGTTATCAGAGTCCAGCTACCCCAAACTGACTATACAGCACAGTTCCACTCTCCTCCCTCCCTCAGCTTACAGTATTTGATGATCTTTCTCTGTGTGTCTGAGCAGATTGCTCCTTGCAGTTGGTAAATTGGATTGCCTTTGATGAACTTGAAAATGAACTGAGTCAGCAGCTTTGCTTTGTCCTTTAGGTCTCAAAAACATTCTGAGTCTCAGCCGGGTGTATATAATTTGTGCATTTTCATCTATCCAGCCTTTGCTTCAATTCTCTCTTTCTCCCTCTGCATGCAGATGGATGCACATGTCCCTGTCTTACAACAGCTCTGTGCAACAGTAAAATTCACTACACTTACTTGCACACAGTGAAGAGGTGGCCTTCTGCTTTCTAGTCAGGAAAGAGTCCCCTGGGACTTATTTTAATGGGAGCAGCCGGCCACAGTTACAGTTGTTCTTCTGCCTGCCTGTCATAAGTACCTAGTAGGGGCCAATTACAGTAGCTGTGCCACAGTTCTCTTTGACAGTCCAAATCGAAGCAGTGTCTGATGCGCCCTTGGTGGAATCAAAGCAGTTCCTTTGCAAGTAAAAGTGTTCCAGAACCCAGATTTCATGGAGCAGGCAGACTTGTTAGGGAACAAATCTGCCCATAAATTAATTGTCATACCATATGATAAACTTGTGATCTAAAATTCTGTGGTTTATCTGTTATGAGTGGGCCGGTCTTCTGGATATATGTTTAAAATGGACCTGCATGGCCCTGTCAAAGATATTTGCTGGAGTCAGAAACAGCTTTTAAAATGGACAGATCTACTGGCATTTAGACTTTAATGTGCTATAATGATCTGGTACTTACCAGACCATCCTTGAGCAAAGAATATTCAAAGAACATCTAATAAAATGACTATGCTGTGATTCACTAAGAGGTCTGGTTCACTTCTTAACGAAGGTGCCGTTTTTACTTTGGGTAAAAGGTGCACTACACATATCAGTTTACTAATGCCAGTGATCTTTGTGTTATTGTGAAATGTTTTGTGATGTCTCTGTTAATATTCTAATTACCATTGCCCTTGCATTCTGCATTTCATTTCCCCCATTTATGCTGTTTATAGACCCTCACTCCAACTACAGTGGTACCTTGTATAAAGGAATTAATTTGTTCCAAATGAAATTGAAAATTTCCATTGAAAACAGAGTAATCCCATTTTTATGTTGTATGGATTCGCTCCATAGGCGATTATGTTAAGAAAATTTCCCCTATCTCTGGATTTTTTTTATGTTGTACAGATTTTATGTTATACAAACTGTTATACAAGGGTCCACTGTACATGATTATACCTGAAACTCTGGTTGATACCTCATGTATCTGTTGAAGTGAACTGTAGTCCACAAAAGGTTATGGTGGCCTTAATGAATCTGGACCAGAGAATCCCACCACTATTGTCACTTGGAGATATGTTGCTGTTGTGCAGCTGGAGGGTAGATTTTCTATATGGCAATCACCACTTGTGAAATGACAAAATCTCTTTATGGCTTTTACAAGTCACCAAGTCCTGGGAAAAGATCTCAGGTTCATCCCTGTTCCATCTGCATGGCCAAGAAGACAAAAACGATGCCACAGACAATGCTGTACTGCCCATAAAATACCCAAGGTTTGCTCAAACCCTGGCAAAGTTCTACGATGGGAAAAGTCTTTTCTTGTATCTTCTTTTTAACTTAGTGACAGGAGAGCTGCCCATTGCAGTGGATACACAGATTGTCCCACCTAGACTTTTGCCTGCAATGCCTCTTTTTTGGAATTCCACTCAGTCAAAATCGTGCTGTAGAAAATGTGGTTATTTCATCTAAACAATTGGCAGGTAATTCAGAAGGAATCATGGGGGGAGCAATCAAAAAGCTCAGATGGACCAACCAAACAGTGTGTGCGGGTAGGCATGAGGGGAAGCGCAAAGTAGTCGAGCTTTATTCAGAGATGATAAAAAGAAGAAAGTCTCAAGGCAAAAGGCAACAGACTCATCCTTCAACATATAATGTGGATTCAATAACGTTGTTTTAAGGTGTGCCTTTAATCCTGTTTTAATATTTGATCTCCTTCTGTGCTTTAATTATACTATTCATTCAATTTTACTGCAAGTCCCCTTGGATCCTATTTTTAGCAGAAACATGTGATATGAATTCTATAAAGAAATTAGGGGTGTGCAATGGCTTCAGCTGAATGCCTAAGTCTCAACTGAATCAGTCCATCTTGGATCAATTTGTATGGGGCATGGATTGAAACAGAATGGCCAGGTTAGAATCCTGTATGATGTGAAAATGTTTAGAGTGCTTTAGGACTCCTTCACTTTTTCCTGTTCAGATGGAACTGCAGAGAGAGAGTCTGCAGGTCGTGTGGATGGGGTTGCTGATTGGAAACATGGTCCATTGCCTAGTGATCATTGATTTGGAGAATCAAGTATCTAAAATGCATAGGAAAATGTGTGTCCAGCAAGGGTGTGGGATCAGTAGGGGAACCGGCTTTGCCCATTAACAATAACATGAAAGCAAGAATTTCACCAGCACTTTCCAACCACAGTATTTTTATTAGGGAATTGTGTGAGTCTACTAAAGTTACCCCTACTTAGCTCTTTATTTTACTTTTGTCAGACTTACCACTGTTAGTAAGAGAGAAGGACCTCTGAGAATGTACCTGTTTAGTTTGTAGCCTGAGTTTAATCTTTTGTCCTGTTATCATAGCTCCCCTAGGTTTTTCCCTCCACCTCCTTTTGCCTTTCTAATTTGTTTGAGTGATTTAGTCAGTTTGGTTTGTGTTTTAGGTAGAGAAACATATTCTATTCCATCATGGAATCATAGAATAATGGAGCTGGAAATTATAAGGCAATTGAGTCCAACCCCATACTCAATGTAGGACTCCAAATCAAAGTATAAACATGGTTATCTAATTTTCTCTTAAATGCCTCCAAAGTTGGAGTGCTCACCACCTCCCAAGGTAATAGATTCTATTGCCACACTGCTGGGTCAAGATGTTTTTCCTGATAATAAAACAAAATCTGGATTCATGTAACTTGAGCCTATTATTATATGTCCCACACGGGGATGATTGAGAATACATCAAAGGAGGAAAATGTTATAGGAATTTTGCTTTTCCAATCCAAGATATCGCCTGTTACAAATTCTCTGTGCAGTTTGATAAGTTGCCCCAAGCCACAAGGATGAGAAAGATCTTTGCTGACAAACGAGGGAGTGGGACCCACCTAGGTTCTTGTGAAAGGGAGTTCTGCAGCCTGGGAGAAGCCATTATGAAGGCCTTGTCTTGGGTCCTCTCCAAAAGTGCCTCTGAAAGTGGTAGGACCAAGAGAAGCACTTCCCCTAAAAACTTTAAAACCTATGGAGGCTTAGAAGGGGAGAACTTATCTGTAAGACTTTAACTGATACAACATAGATTGTGGGTCCTGGTGTCATTTTCAGTTTATTGCATTTTAACATATTTTAATTGTATTGTATTGTATTTTAATGTTTTGCAGTAATTGCTTTTAATTGTTCATTTTAATTTTTAATTGTAAGCTGCTCAGAGACCTGTGGGTAGTAGGCAGCATATAAGCTGTACAAACAAACAAACAAACAAACAAACAAACAAACAAACAAACAAACAAACAAACTTGTGGTGGGTTTGTTATCTCTATCTCTGAAAATAAGATATATTATTAGTAGTTATTATTTTATACACAGTCTATATTTGTGTCAATATCATGAATGCATTGGCACAAATATGGTAAGATTCCTACATATCCTGCACATTTGTCCTAGGAAAACTGCTTTATGGGGAATCACAATACCTGTAGAGCGGTACCTCTACTTACGAGTTTAATCCATTCTGAATGCATGCTCATAAGTTGAACAACTCATAAGTAGAGCAGCCATATCTAAAAAATCAAAAACATTAAAAATAAATAAAATATTGGAAGAAATTAAAAAAATGTAAGTAGAGGAGGCTGCATCTAAAATCTGTAAGGCAGCAGTTAAAAAGCCAATGGTTTTCCACTCTTAAGTCAAATTGCTCATCAGCAGAGCCGATCATAAGTAGAGATACCACTGTACCTGTTTTCTCTCTTTCTCCAGAGGATATTGGCACAGATGCTGTGATATGATTGGGTCAGAGAAAAAGTCCATTTTACAGTGTAATGCCTATATTATTTTAGAGTGTTTAGTGTTTTGTGATGAACAAATGTTAGAAAAAAAGTACCGCTTTTTTAAAGTGATCAATTCAGTTTCCTTTTGCAAAACAAACAAAAAACAAAAAAAACCTCTCAATAAAACTCTCACCTGTATATATTTTGCCTGCTAGCTTGGTAACTGAGGTAGACATATTAATTCTTTTCTGTTTACTTCCAGCTCACACTGTGATCCAGGCACGAAGATCAGGCTGCTGGTGAGTACTCACCCTTATCTAAGTGTCATTCTAACTGTTTGGAGTTCCACTGCTATGACAAAAAAGTAGGGGTGGAGATCTAAGCATTTGCTCTTTTACTGACCCTGTGGAAGAACCATGTGAGTGAGGCATTTTCCTCTGCCTGTAGCATAAGTATCTCATTACGGAAGTGAATACTCATTAAAATGCCATCCATAATTGAAAGCATCTTTTTCCTTAAACCTCCAGGCAGCACCTTTACCACATTTGGAAAGTTCTCGGAATTTAATTAAGAAGAAATCCTGCCTCCTTTAAAACACATCTAGCCTCAAATGTGATGAGACAGTAGTGCTGTTGTGCCCCTTCCATTGAGAAATTATAGGAATGATTATTCAGCTGAGTTTGTTGGAAGGCACAGAAGAAGAGGGCAATGGTGCTGAAAGGGGGGACAGATGGAGAGGAAAACGAAAAGACATTTTGTTTTGTTTTGTTTTCATTTCTTTTTATTTGTCACACTATACAGTAAAGCACTGAATAATAACATTAGGCACCAAAACACTAAGGCTGTGACTATACAATGAAACATCACAGGATTTGCTACAAGTCTATTTGAAGTGTTTTGGGTTTTTTGTTTTGTTTTGTTTTTTTCTGATTGCACAACAAAAAGGCTGATTTCAACTGATCCAGCTCCTTCTGCTCCCAATATCCCCCCCCCCCCAAAAAAAAATTTCCTGCTGAGGGCTTCTACTCTTTTCAAGCTTGGATAATCTTGAGTGAACTTTTTTTCCTCTGTTGATTTTCCCCCTGTTGATTTTTACCCCACCCCCGTTGATTTTCCCCCTGTTGATTTGTTCTTGTAAAGACCAGTGAAGGAGAGCATTCTGTGGGCAGTGTTTCAGTGACATAAGCAGTTTGGGCTTGATGTTCAAGACCGTTGGAACACCCCTCCTGAGTTCTTTCCTCCCAATCATCCTCTGAACTTTTTCAAATATATAAGTGTTGCATCACCTTATCGTTAGCTTTGATGTACGACTTCAGCTTTGGATCACCCGGATGAAATAAAAGGCATTCCTATGGTATGTAGGAGTTCTGTGCATGTTAAGAAGACCTTTGGAATGTTGCCACCTTTTTTAAGAATGCTGCCCAACCCTTTCAGAACCAAGTGACATAATATTATAAATAGAGATGGGTATGACTTGAAAAAAAATTTTTTGAGTTGTCGTTAGTCGGGCCGGTTCCGTTTCGGGTCGTTTTCGTTTTTCGTGAAAATTCGCAAAAATTAGTCAGTTCATTTTTTCATTTTTTTGTTTTCGTTAGTACTGGTTTTTTGGGGGGGTAGCGGGCTCCTGGAGGCACCTCTGTGGGGTGGGTGCCTCCTCTGGCCCGCTATAAAGGGAAAGCGGGCTCCTGGAGGCACCCGTGGGTGCCTCCTATCCTCACCCACTAGGAAGGGGAAGCAGGCTCCAAGAGACCCTTCAACATGGGGGTCTCCCCTCCTCACCTGCTGCTGCAAAATGGCATGCATAGCCATATGGATATGCATACCAGTTGCAGACAGTGAGACCAGTGAACCCGCCAGAGGCATAGGGTGATGCCTAAGGCTCTCGCACCACCATGTCTCACAAAGAAGGGAATCGTACTTGCGTGTAGTGCAATGCAAGTAGATCTGGCTTAGGGTTAAGGTGGGTTAGTGCAAGGGCTAGGGTTAGGCTAGTGACGGGTAAGGTTACGGTGGGCTAGTGGGTTGCACCTCTGGGTGCCTCTCTGACCCACTAAGAAGACAGTCTGTGACGTATGGGTAAGGAGTCAAGGATTAGGGTTAGGGTTAGGGGGCTAGGGCAGGTTTTAGGGGCTTTTGGCACATCCCAGAAGTCTCCATGGCCAAGTGGCCATGCGATTGGTGGGATGGCTCCAAAATTTGCATGGTCGTCCACTCCCCATGGCTGGCCATCAGCCCATCATTGCGCAGGTGTAAAAAAATAAAATAAAATAAAATCAATGGAGGACAGAGGAGGAGAGGAGAGACATTTTGTTGCAAGAAAAAACCCACTGCTACTGTGAAAAATCTGGCAGTTTATAAATTTTCGTGTGTTTCTGTTGTGCTTGTGTGTTTTTGGACCACGATTTCAAAAACAATATTGCCTTCGCCGCCCCATTTTGGATCCCCCACCCGCACCGCATGGCATGGCGAGTCCGGCTGCTCAGGACGGGGGGAGGCGGGACCCCCCCTCCAGAAACCACCCCTCCGGTAGGTGCCCTGCGCCCTTAGTCAAGCAGGCATTTTTCCACCTGCTTTTTTGGCCCGGGAATGGGTGGGGGGAGAGTTTAAAAGTTTTTTTCCTGTGCCGTCCGTGCCGCTTGCTTGCGCTTTAATTGCGGCGGCCGGCGGCGAGACTGGGCTTTTTGCTGGCTGCGAGCCTGCGGCAAGTCCCACCAGAGCAGCCCAGGACGGGGGATGGGAGGGAGGCCGGGGACCTCCAGAAGCAACCCCTCTGGTAGGTGTCCTGAGGCATGGCAGGCATTTTTCCACCAGCTTTTTGGCCAGGAACCGGGTTTTTTTAACTTTTAAAAACTTTTTTTGTGCCGCGTGGCATCACGCGATCGTGCGATGCAAAGAACGAACACGACAAATCAGACCAAAATTGTTCATTCGTTGGTTCGAGCTCGAAGTCTGGCGGAGTAATTCCCGTTACCGTTTCCGTAGAGTAACGGAACCAAGTAACAGAAACGGAAACGGAAATACTGCTAAGTCGTGCCCATCTCTAATTATAAACCATAAAAGGATTAGCCAAGGCTGGACCAGAGGAAGGAAAGAAAGTGGTGGGTGGGCTTCCAAATAGAATTTTCTAAATATTCTAAGGTGTGCTGGAGATGTAATAAAGAATTGGGTACATATTTGCATTTATGGTGGGAATGTAAAGTAGTATAAAGGATTTGGAGGCATTTTTTTTAAAGAAATTAGATAAATATTGGAAGTCAACATTGAAGCATCCCCAAGAGCATTACTATTGTTAATAGATACCCATTATGTAGATAATTCTTTTAAAAAGAGAAATTACTATTATACAGATGATGATGATGATGATGATGATGATGATGATGATGATGATGATGATGATGATGATGATGATGATGATGATGATGATGATGATGAAACTTTATTTCTATGCCATCTTTCTCCCTGAAGGGGAGTAACTGCTCGGTTACTTGCACCACAATACATGGATACCACCCCCAAATGCTTTTTGTTTATTGCTTATGCCGTAAATCACCCCCCACACACACACACACTCTTTAACCATCTTAAATGTAACTGACTGCTACGGTACTCCTGCTGTTGGCTTCGGTCCTTCTTGATGTAGTGTACAGTCGCCTCATTCAGTCTGTAATGGTGGGCATCAGCAGCATATTTTTCCCTTCTCTTTAACCTTCTCTTGGGTCATTGTATACTTCACCTGTCTGAAGCCTGCAGAGCATCTGGGTGACATAATAATACAGCACAAAACAAAACACTCAGTACAGTGATAACATGAAGAATTGGGAGGCTGGAGAATTCTGCTTCCATTTCCCCAACTGCATGCATAGCCAGAAGCCAATCACAACCAGGATTAAATGAATAGGGCATTCCAATTGGCTGGACTTGTTTCTCCAGTCATATTGTATTTTGAGATGGTAGCTGGTTTCTGATACTAAAGACTGTGATGATTAAGACAGGGGAGGGGGCTGAGGGGACCTAGCTTAAAAGGTCAATGGCCTGGCTTTAAAATGATTAAATCAATAGCTTCTTTCAGGGTCCCAAAACTTGTACAGTTTAGCACAGTCTACTAAATAGCTCTTTAGAGATCATCATGTATCTTCTATTTCAAGGACTGTCTCCCTTTTCAAAGCAGCACTTCCTGACAAACAGCCCTTACTTTAGGTTGCCATTAATTTCTCCAGTATCTTTTCTTTTTGCAGCCCAGGTTGTCTCTCAATCACCTCTTTGCCGTTTTCGTCTCACCCCATACCTCATGGCGAAACACAGAAGTATATTGATGCCAACTTCTCTAACTTTGCAAGGGGATGCAGCAATGCAAATATGGGAAAGTCCAACCCCATTGAACATCTAGGAAATGTCTGCCAGTGGAAAGAGAAAGGCTGAGTTACTTCTGTTGCTCCCAGTGCTTTCTGCTGTTCCTCTCCCTACATTTTGTGTGCCAGTTCTCCAGAAGCATCTGTGCCCCTCCATGTCCTGAGGAGATAAGAAATAAAAAATAAGAAAAGAAAGGGCCAGTACAATGCTTTGATAAAGATAGCAAGTTGCTATCAAAAGCTTAGCACATATTTTTTGTTTTAGCAGTGACCAATAAAGGTATCACCTAACTTCCTTTTGAATTTGGTATAAAAGGGGGATTCTTTAATTCTTCTTTTACAGGCTTTTACCTAGACATCTATACAGTGGAAATGGATGGAACCACACTGAAAGACTGGGAAAATTGAGAGAGATGGGGAGCCTGTTACTATTGGTTAAGCCATACTGTGTATCCAAAAGTAAATAATCCTAGTGAAAGAAGAGATGGCTAAACCTTCCCATAGATGCAGTATCTTAAAGCTGCTCTAACATCAGCCTGCTTTCTGATACCATCATGTGGTGTTTTTCATCTCACCAAAATATTCTCAGCGCCTGATAGACAACACCTACTATCAAGAATGCATCTCTGGTACAATGCTTTGATAAAGATAGCAAGTTGCTATTGAAAGCTTAGCTCATATTTTTTGTTTTAGCAGTGACCAATAAAGGTATCACCTAACTTCCTTTTGTATTTCGTATAAAAGGGGAATTCTTTAGCTCTTCTTTTACAGACTTTTACCTAGACATCTATACAGTGGACCCTTGTATAACAAATGGTTTGTATAACATAAAATATGTACAACATAAAAAATTCCGGAGATAGGGGAAATTTGCTTAACAGAATTGACTATGGGGTTAATCCGCACAACAACAAAAATGGTCACGATTACGGATTACTCTATTTTCAATGCATTCCTATGGGAAATTTGTATAAAGGAAAATTTGCTTAACATAATTTCATTTGGAATGAATTAATTCCTTTATACAAGGTACCACTGTATTAACATGTGCAATTCAGCTTTTGAGGCTATGGTTTCAGACCAAGAATACCTTTTGTGGCTGGGGATAAAAAGCTACATACACTTAGCAATCCAGTTGTTTTGCTTTCTGTTATTTGTGTCCCAGTTATTTCATCTTCTTCCTTTGTATTGCCATCTTGTTGGGTACTTCAAACAGCTGTTCTAGTCATCATTTACTCATATTGCACAGGATGGCCTATCTCATTTTTCCTTGTAACTTAATTAAATTTATTGGAAACCAGGCTAGAAGTAGAGACTGTTATTTCTCTCTGAAGCAGTTTATTGCACATCTCCGCTAGTCAACTGTTGTCCCTTGTTGGCTCTGTAGCAAAACAGGGATGAACTGGTTGAACTTGAACTTGAGGGGGCTCTTGAAATGAAGAGACAAAGCAAGGAGGTGTCTAAGAGGGATAGGATAGTAATCATGGGGGACTTCAATTATCCCCACATTGACTGGGCCAATGTGAGCTCAGGGAAAGAAAGAGAAACCATATTTCTCGACTTGCTGAATGACTGTGCCTTAGAGCGACTTGTCATGGAGCCCACCCGAGAACAGGCAACTCTGGATCTAATACTGTGTGATACTCAGGACCTGGTCAGGGATGTGAATGTCACTGAGCCTCTGGAGAACAGTGACCATGCTGCAATCTCCTTTGCCATGCATGTCAGGAGAAGAGTGTCAAGCAAATCAGACACAAAAATCCTTGATTTTTGAAGGGCAAACTTCCCTCAGATGAGGAAACTAGTTAGAAAGAAATTGAAAAGGAAGGTAAAAAGAATCCAATCTCTCCAGAGTGCATGGAGCCTGTTTAAAACAACTGCAATAGAGGCCCAGCACAAGTGCATACCACAAAGAAAGAAGAGCTCATCTAAGTCCAAGAGGGTGCTGGCATGGTTAACAAGTGGAGTTAGAGAGGCTCTAAAGCGCAAGGAGAGGTCTTTCCATAAATGGAAATCCTCCCCAAATGAGGAAACTAAAAAGGAACATGAACTCTGGCAAAAGAAATGTAAGAAGATGATAAGAGAGGCAAAGAAAGACTTTGAGGAACGCATGGCTAGCAATATAAAGAGAAATAATAAAAGCTTCTTTAAATATGTTAGAAGTAGAAAACCTGCCAGAGAAGCAGTTGGCCCTCTGGATGGTGTGGGAGGAAATGGGGAGGTAAAGGAGGACTTGGAAATTGCAGAGAAATGAAATGAGTTCTTTGCATCTCTCTTCATGACAGAAGACATTGGGCAAATTCCACTGCCAAAACGGGTTAAAAGAGAGGATATTTTAGGACTAATTGATAAATTGAAGATCAACAAGTCACAAAATACCAGAACTATAGGACATACACTCAAATTGAGGGCTGGGAGAGTAAGAACAGACAAAAGAAAATATTTTTTCACCCAGCGCATTGTTAGTCTGTGGAACTCCCTGCTACAGGAGTTGGTGATTGCACCTGGCCTGAATGTGTTCAAAGGGGGATTGGACAATTCCTGGAGGAAATGGTTACAAACCATGATGGAGATGTGTAATCTCCAGGCTTAAAACTGGGTACTTCAAGGGCCAGATGCAGGGGAGTGGTATCAGGAGACAGATATCTAGTATTGTGTGCTCCCAGACGCATCTCGTGGGGTCACTGTGAGATAAAGGAAGCTGGACTAGATGGGCCTTTGGCCTGATCCACCATGGCTCTTCTTATGTTCTTATGTTATTGTGTTCTTATGGTTGGCTTGTTCTTTTGAAGCAGAGCTTTTGGAGACAGCAAGGCTGGAGCAAGGCATATAGAAGCACTTTATCCTGTGGATAAGTTCTGACTAGGGATGAGCACCAAATGAAAAACAAAACACTGATTTGTTGGTTTGTTACATAACAAAATGTAAGGAAATGAAATGAAGCAGCATTTCATTACAAATAAAACAAAATGGTGGGGGTGTTGTTTAAAAAAACACGTTTCATTCTGCTGTAAAAGGCCTGCCACCAAAGAGCGCTCCCCTCTCAGCCCCCTGCCAGGGGATTCCCCACTGCCTTCCAGGTGGGAGGCAGCAGCAGCAGCAGAGAAGAGTGTCCAAGGAGGACTCTCCTTCTTCTAGCTCAGCTCCTTTGCCTGCCTTGGCCAGGCTCTACACAGCAGCAGATGTGGGCACGGGCACGGGGGTGGTCCTCCTCGCGCACCCTTCTCTGCCCTCTGCCACCTCCCAGCTAGGAAGTGGTGGGGAATGGATTTTCTGACACATGCCAGTCTGCTGGGTTGGTACCTGCCCCCAAATCCAAACAGGGCCTAGTTAATTAGCAGGAAAAGCTACTGCAAGTTATACCATATGCCTTCTACAGACATGAACACACAATAGGATTTTTATCTTTAAATTATTTTTATTTACTCTGGAGTAAAAACCCAACAGAATGCTGGCCAAAGTCTCATCTGAAGAATTTCATGAAGGAAATAACTTTCTGCTTCAGAGATGCTCAGTTGACAAAGAGTACTAATAGAGATTGTTCTTATGCCTTCTCCCAAGAATGGGGTATAATCTCTGCTGGTGCCAGCTACCTGTTAGCAGAAATTTTGGGTAATGGTAACCGAAAAAGAGTGGGGGGGGGTTGGAATCCCCCTTTTAGAGGACAACTCTCAGAATTCCCCAACCGGTTTTGTCAGATGGTAGCCCTTCTGACTGACAGATATTGCAGCTGTAGTCTGAAAAGCAACTATCTGAAGTTCTGAACAGAATCTAGAAATTTGGCGGGGGGGTGGAAAGCATGCTCCTTACCAGTAAGGAAATGTTCTTTGTCTTTCAGCCACTCCTGCAAAGTTTATCAGATGGTTAAGGTACTCATTACATCTCTCTTTCTATGTTTCTCTTGCTTCACTAGTGCAATGCACTCTTCTAAGCAATCATGAACAAATAATAAATCAAACAATGAAATAAGTAAAAACAAAAATAAAAATGTCACATGCAAATGTCAAGATAATGTGGTACTTTATAATAAAATGGTAGGACAATAGTAGAAAAATAATAGGAGGATGCCATCAAACACATTTCTAAAGAGCTCCATATTTAGCAACCTCTTGACAGTGAGGGGGAGAGTCTAGGCACAGCTCAACCTGCAGTTGGTTCCAACGTGTAGGCCCCACAGCAAAAAAATAAAAATAAAAAATAAAAAGGACTGGCTTCTTATTGATGATTTCCTGGCCTCCTTCAATGTGGGCACCAGGAGGAGCATTGCCAATGCACATCTGGAGGCATGGAGAGATGTCCATACTCCATCAAATAACAGGGTCCCAAACCATGGGGAGCTTTGTAGGTGAGCACCAGAGCCTTGACTTTGACCTAAGACATCACAGATAGACAGTGTAGGTGGGCCAGAACCGGAATAGATCAAGCCAATTCTCCTCCTCCAGGTATGTCTAGAGCTGCTCCATCACCACCCACTGGGTCACCTTGCCCATGTATTTGCAATAACATTAAGATTTTCTTTTATTTTATTGGCTCTTTTTACAATGGATCGTATAACAGTTTCCTTGATACGTGAGGGAAAACAATCCTCCCCCAGTGAAGCATTAACTATGTTTGATCAGCTTTTATTTTGTTCATCATTTATTTTGTTTATCAATGGCCACTTTGATCAGCCAAGCAGGGCAAGGGTGGAGTAAGGAGGTGGTTGGTCTATAGCAAGCCAGTACTCTGGACACTTCCTCCAACATAACTAGCCCAAACGAAACCAAACAGGCAGAGGGAGAGTGTGTGATGTGAACCACCACCAGATCAACTAAACTGCCAGTAGAGTCAAGATCACACCAAATGGCCACAATTTTGGCTTTGAAGAAGGCTACAAACTGAGTGCTGGTAAAATAACTAGATTGAGGCCATGGATGATCAGGGTTGGTGAGGTCACAATCTATTTGTGTAGTCTTGATCTTGACTGCAGGAGCTGTTTCACAACAAACTGACAACAGAAGGAATGCATTCCTTGTACACGGTAGGTAGGAGGTACCGGACTTTACAATGTTGCCTCCAACTGTCGCTCCTGTACATACATGTATGCACATCTCACTGAACATGCTGTTTTAATTAGGAACAAAGTTAAATGGCAACGTGCAGGCAAGAGAAGATCTAAAAAAAATACAGTGGTGCCTCTACTTATGAGCGTCTCTGCTTATGAGCAATTCGACTTGAGAGCGGAAAACCAGTGGCGTTTTAACTGCTGCCTTACAAATTTTAGAGGTGGCTGCTCTACTTATGAGTTGTTCAACTTATGAGCATGCATTTGGAATAGATTAAACTCATAAATAGAGGTACCACTGTAAGTTGATATTGAGTTTGGCTACCAAGAATCCATGTAGAATGGTCTCTAGGACTGAGGTAATTAATGTCCTGACATTGTGATACATGTCTCCTTATTTCTAACAAACTAACAAACATGTCCCTCATCATAGCTTTGGTTTCTCTTTCTGTTTTTGTATTTTATCAACTCATAGAACCCGGTGTGGTGTTTGGCTTTTAGAGAACGCTTTTGCCCGGTAATGTTCTTATCAAATGTGATAGGCAAGCATTAACCAGATGGGATTTTGTACCATAACAAACTGTTAAGAGCCAAGACATTCCCAAAGTGTACAGCAGCAAAATATTAGTCCCTGAGAGCATTTAGTTATATTTAATAGCTCATCTATTTAAAGTACAGAAAAAGCAGGCAGGCTTGAAGTCTATCTCATACATGGGAAACAAGTAGTCATTTGCGACAAGCTCACTTTAATTTATCATGTAAATGCCATCAGACGAGCACTTGGCAATGCAGAGAGTATTATTAATTATAGTACTCTCTTGCTTGAATAGTCAAGACAATGCAGAACATGAACAAAAGAAAAGCTAATCAAAACAGTATCCAGTCTTCCCCTATATACTGCTTCCTTTAGTCTTAGCAGCATTAGCGTTAGTGTTGAACTACACGCCCCATCTTGCACACATGGCGAATGACCTGCAGATTGGTGGTAAAGGACACAGGATAGTTCAATACATCCAGAGGGCATTAGTTTACAGGGGGTCCACCTTATACTTTTGACGTTCCTAAACTGCTGGGCTGCAACCCAGTTAAAGGTACAGTGGTACCTTGTATAAAGGAATTAATTCATTCCAAATGAAATTATGTTAAGTAAATTTTCCTTTATACGAATTTTCCATAGGAATGCATTGAAAATGGAGTAATCCCATTTTTATGTGATATGGATTCACCCCATAAGCGATTATGTTAAGCAAATTTCCCCTATCTCTGGAATTTTTTATTGTACAGATTTTATGTTATACAAACTCTTTGTTATACAAGGGTCCATTGTATTTTCATATGAGATTCAGTGGATACATTGCTCATTTACTGATTTAGTTTGTATAAACTACTATGTAGAAAATTTTCCATGTAGACAAAGCCAATAGTTCTGATGCCAGAAATACCACTTACCATACTTTTCCATGAATTGTAGCAGACATCATTGTAGAAGATTCAAAAATGGCTTTTTCAATACATTGCCATTTGCAATTTTTGTAAGCACTCATATTAAAGTTTATTATTGGTGCTATATAAATATGCTGCCTGGTTAATTGGTGGTATCTTTTAAAAGAAATTTCATGGCTTTAAAAAGAGAGAGAGATTAGTCTTACTCAGTAAATGATTAAACATTTCAACCGTGTCAAATATCTTACAGTCAATATGTGCAGGAATGTCAAAGCAGCAATGCCCTTGTAAATTATGACATACTTACAGAAGTACTGGATTGGAGCATTTCACAGGAGAGTTATGGGTTGGGAGTTCAAATCCACCCTGTGGCATCGTGGGTGATATCAGAAAGAATGTATAGCTGATGGGGTACACACCTCAAGGGACCTTATTTGGATAGTCCCCTTCTACCTCTGGGAAGAAGCCCCCCCCAAAAGATGTACAGTGCACCGGTGCTGTCCTAATAGATTTAAAAAAATCAAAACACTTTTGCTTCCTTCCTCAGAGACGAACGGGAATGGTTTAATTTCCCAACATCATGAAGTGACTAAGCAGCCTTCTTAAACCACTTAATGATACTGGAAAATTGGAAGCAGAAGAGAAATTGAGAGCTGTATGCTCCACTTTGATTAAATCTCAGTACTTCCCCGTGCTGGAAACAAAACACAACAAAACCCACATACAAAAAACTGTAGCCCCTGAGAGAAACCAAAAAAGGTATAGGTAGGAACACTTTGGGGATGAGCTGATTCATTTTGGCACGTAACTATAAATCATCTGGCCACTGGCAAAAGTATCAGCTCGGCTCATTCCCTCAGAGAACCAAACAGTGAAACAAATTCCTGCTGATTGCACCCTGAAATACATACAGAAATCCTCTTATTTGTCTTGGATGATCACAGGTGAATAATTAAAACTATATTTTTTCACGTGACTATGCTTTTAGATTTGACATTGTGCTTATAAGTTCTCCTCTCAAGCATCTTGAGGGTAGAGTTGGATAATAATTTTAAGAAGAGCTGAATGTAGTACAGTTTGAGGATTACATAATTTTAATTAAACAGCTGTTGCATGTTCTTGACGGAGTTGCTTCTGTGTTTGCTTCACAGACAGATATGGATGGGATAATAGTACAGTGAGGCCCATTTCAGGAAGAGGTACTTCACAAAATAGATTTTGTTTATTATGAATTATATGTCTAAGACATACTTGCATATAAAGGCAGATTCAATTTGGCTGCTTAGATCCTAAACTTTTATAACTGGATACTGAAAGAGATTTGGAGCAGGGATGGACTTGTTCTTCTCCAGCTCTAGATGAAGGCACTTACTCTGTACATTTATAAATCTCTGATTTAAAATATTGAGACCTTTGAGGGTGGAAAAAAGCTGCTTGGAAAACAGGATCAAACTTATCCTTTGGCTCTTCTTTATCATATAAAGAAAAGTATGAAACACATTTTAAATGGATTCATCCCTCTGGCGTTGCACATAATGGCTAACAGGATTTGTTACATGGAATGCAGCACAAAGGACAGAGACTTCTATTTTAGCCTTTTATTCTCATGCTTTCATTGTTGCTGCATGTGGCATTGGTTACATTTGGGGATGAAGGCACGCTCCATGGTTTGCTTTCCAGATGTCATTCACTTTGGTTAATGGTTTGAGTTCTAAAATTCAAGCGACTCAATTGAAAGCAAACATGGGGAAAAGAGGGTGACATGAATCAATGCAGAGGAGTCTGTGAAGATGTTAATAATTGGGCCATCAGTAACGATAAGGGGTGTAAAGCAGAGACATACAAATAATAAAACTATACATGTTCCCATATGTTTGAACAAACATGTTTCATTACAGAGAGGTCCTATGGTTTGGGCAGTTGGTACAGAACTATTTAACTGCAAAAAAAAACCCTCTCCCACTCATCAAAGGATCACTGAGACCTTACGTGTTTGGAGGGCGGGTAGCAACAAAGTTGGATAATTGACTCCAACTTTGATGACCTTGTCCTAAAACCCCATCAACCACAGAGGAAAACCACCACCATTGATCATTTCCATATATTTTTATGAGCATAGAACCTTCCCATTGCTCCAACAGCTTCCTATGGATACCATGGACTCCAATCAAAATAAATGACACATCTACAGCTACCCTTTTATACTATGTGAATTTGAGAATTTCTACATTTAACAGGAGGTGCTATTCAGATAATGGATGCTCAGCTGTTCACATTTGCCAGAGTGGAGCAAAAGGAAGCAGACCTACAGAAGTGCTCCTTCTTTTTGTGTGATAAGGTATTCTCAAGAAATATAACTTGAGAGTGGAAGCATTTCTTCTATCATACAAAAACAGATTGCAGCACACTGTCACAGGGCAACGTTACTCTTCACATGGATGCACCTTAGAGCTGTTTGTCATTCTTAGTCTGGATGTGGGTTGTTTACAAATTGAATTGGCTGCCACATTGCTTGGAAAACTCCAATGCTCCTGGCAGATGGCAGTAATCCCAAGGAGTCCTAAATTGTGATAATTAGAACTTTTACTAATTCTTTTTCTCATGAGGGGACTGCAAAGTTTCCCCTCCCATCAATATCTGTAAAGCAGTGGGATCTTGGAGGACAAAATACAGTATGTCAGAAAATAGTGAATGTTTCTTCATCCTGGTGCACATTTTGCCACTTTTTAACACAAACCAGTGATGTAGTGTATAAACTGCAGTACTGTAATCTAACCTCTGTGCATGACATTAGTTCAGTTGTGATGTGTTCAGGCTCAAGGATGACTCTACCTGCCTCTCTTCCTTCCAAGGTCAGTAAAACGAGTAGCCAGTTTGCTGGAGGGCAAATTGTTGTTTGCCTAATTACATTGTAATACAATCCAGAGAGTGCTTTAGCACTATGGGGTGGTATATAATTCAAAAAAAATATAATGTACACTCCTTGCCTTGAAATGGTAAACAGAGAGATACTTAATTCCTCTTAAACAACACTCTTCTTTATCTTCACAGACATTGAGGCTACAGTACAGAATGTCTAAACAGGAACTGACCCTGGTCTAAGGAAAATGATGGAATGTGGTATTTGTAGTTAACATGGCGTGACATTCCCTTGTGGAAAACTTTAACAAAAAATGCAACATTCATGTTGGGAGAAGGGGATGTAGGAACAGAGTGTCTTGATTTAGTGAAACAGAAAAAAACGGGGGGGGGGTATGAAAAGCAAACCATGTCCCCAACAACTGCTTCTTATCAAGTACTGTCCCTAAGAGGCTGTTACTGTATTAGTATGGTCTCTCCATAATCAGAGCAAAGCACAGTGGTGCTGTTGTATATCCACAAACAATTTAATCTATCTGCTCACTGGGGGAAATAAGAAACAGTTCCAGTGCTTTCTAATTAGGAAGCTAACCACCTCCACAGCCCAATGGCTACAAGGCCTGAGGTGCCCTGCACGATCTCACCCCCCCAAGTAATCAACTGTGTGATGTGCCTGGAGGATCCTGTCACACAGCTCACTGCATGCCTTGCACTCTTCCCACTGTTTTTATCTCTCCTCCTCTTCTCACCCGTTTGGCATTCATCATTTGTCTTTCTCGGAAAAAATCAATTACCATGCCGCAGTTGGTTTCCAGTGTAGGCTGTGATGTGCATCGCGTAGCACAGCTCAGATGTGGCAGAGGATGTCAATGAGAGATGGTGAGCTCTGGGTAGACACGTCGTATTTGGACAAATGGGCAGAAAGGAACTGTGACTTTGGGGAATGTTCTGGGGCAGAACAAGGATGGAGGATGTTTATCCCATCATGGAGCAACAGTACAATGGACCCTTCACACCACATTTGGCATTCACAGCATTAAAAAGGTCAGTGATTTGAATTGAGGAAAGGGGAAATGGAAAAAAAATACAGTATTAGTAAACTGAGGTGATGGCATCAAAGGAGAAAGTGACAGCCGAACCGTCCAAAAAAGCCCAAGATCTTCTCTGGACATGCCAAAATTCCTTGTCCCCTTTCTCTCACTCAGCTAAATTTATTAAACATTCCTCACATATCATTGCACTACTAGGATTTAGTACGCGCAAGATTTTGGTATCTGGAAGTTGAGTCATGGCAACTGGACTTCTTTTCTTGTGAGATCAAAAAAATTTGCTACTTATCCAAGCAGCTTCATCAGTCTGAGAATGTTAGTGGCAGGGCCTCCAAACCAAGGTGAACTATAAACTGGAGGCCTTGCCACTAACTGTCCTCAGACTGATAAAGCTGCTTGGATGAGTAGCAAAATGTTTCCATAACCTCGCCTGGATGACTGAGAATCTTCACAGACATGATTTTGGAAGGATTATTGTTGCATAGGCTTTGAGTGTATACGTCTTAGATTCAACCCTGAGCTTGAATGCAAGGTTTCAGTTCTGGCCAGGAATGCCTTTAAATAGTCCAAGCTGGTGCACCAGCTTCGTCTGTTCCTCGAGATGTCTGATCTGGCCATGGTGACACATGCCTTAGTTACATCCCATCCATATTATTTCAATGCACTCTTCATGGTGCTGCCTGTGAAGGATCTTCAGAAACTTCAGCTGACTCAGAATGCTGCAGCCAGATTGCTGGCTGGCACTGGTTACAGGGAGCATGTAACTACCCTATTACACTAGCTTCAGTGTCTGACAATCTGTTTCCAGGCTTAATTCAAAGTGCTGGTTATTAAAGTCCCATATGGCTCACGTCCAGGCTGTTGAGAGGATCCTATCTCCCCATATGAGTCTACTGAGCTTTTAAGATTTTCAAGGGGGAGTCTTCTCTCAGTCCTACCACTTTTTCAAAATCATTTAAGCAAGAAGTAGGGGCATAGGGAATGCTCTATTCATGAAATGTAGATTTTTTAAAAAAATTAAAGATGTGTTTAAATGTTATTAAAATTATTTTTATTCTTAATTAATGTTTAATTGTTTTAATATCATTTTGAATATTATTTTGAACTTGTTATTAATGCATACGTTTAACTGCTGTGACCTGCCTGGTCTCCAATGGGAAGAAAGGTGCCAGATAGATAGATAGATAGATAGATAGATAGATAGATAGATAGATAGATAGATAGATAGATAGATAGATAGATAGATAGATCGCACAACTAGGGGTCTGAGTGACCACACCTCAAATCTTAGCCACTTATGTTTCTCATTCATAGGGTTTTTTCTACACAGATAATGTTATGGAGCCAGGAATAGAATAGGTCAGATCTCCTGAGAGATATAAGGTAGATGTGTGCAGCTATGTCCTTTTGGACTGTAATTCCCAGTATTTCACACTGCTGGTTCTGCTGCTGCCTTCTTCTCTCTGCAAACACACACACATGCACATCACTGCCAAACAGGAAAAGAGGAGCATCAAGTGAGGCAAGCAGATTCATCTGCATGAGAGAGCCTGCTCACACGCCGACCCCACTTCTTATACTCTCATGCTCTTGTTTTCTTTCACTATTTCTGTCATGTGCACATGCATGTGGACATATTACAAAAAGTGTTTCTCTGTACTCTCTGCTTACAAGTGTGTGTGCATGCCCTTACAAGGTTGGAGTATGCAGATCTGTGTTTTTGCATGACAATTCCAAGAATTTAGCGCAGGGAACTCTTGGACAATTTGAGGGGTTGCATTACAAAAAAATGTGAATCTGTGCACATCTACTATGGCATGGGTCAATGCCCAATATGTATCCCTTTTATTCAGGTACAGAGTGGCATCTGTGCAGCTCTAGGGTGCCATAATAATTGTATGAATATTTTCAGTGAACCTACTAGTTGACTATAAACAACTCCTCTTGCGTCCTGCTGTATGGATAGAATTAAATTAAACTGTAGGGCAGATGTAGGAACAATGTATGCGACTATAATATTTCCAGTTTCATAATGCATGGCTGTTAGTAGTGGTACCCTGTTCAGTTCTAATCTCCTTCCTCACAGAAGGAAGGGGAAACACTGAAGAGAGGGGCTGTTAGATACTTCCCACAGAGCACACAGATTGTATTTGGGAGCAACAGGCCAAGCCAGCATTTAGAAACTCAGCTGAGCAAAGCTGTGACAGCAAGAATGCTCATTCTTTTCTCAATGCTCATTTCTAAAGTGCCTTTCATGCCTTGTTGCAGGTTAGGAACCAATCGTGAAGAGCATTGCAACAGAGTATTTGTATGAAGCTGAAGACAGATTATAACACTGTCCTGACTTTTCAAAACAACCAGCACCACCAACAAATGCAAACAGAAGCAGCAACACCAAAGGAAAGCTAGTTTTAAACTCAGGAAGATAGACTGCTACCACACTTTAGATTTGAAATGCCTTTTCCTTAAAGACAAATCGCCTTAAAATCACTGTCCGCTTTTCAAATCGCTTTTTCTGAAGAGCCCCCTTGGCCACACCCATTTTGACCACTGTGTCGGTTTTTCTTGCGACAACCACTGTGGGTGGTGTTTTTTTTTTTTTTTAATCGATTCCTGCACCCTCTTTTAAAGCGATTTGGTTGCATTTGAGGACATACTATGCCACCTTTTTTCGGCTTCCCCCGTTTCTGCCATTTCCCTGTCATAGTTTAAAGCGGTTCAGCCAAGTGCAAATGGGGAAGCCGATTGATAAGCAACCACTGAAATGTGGACTGCTGAACCGCTGTAGTGACCACGTGACCACGGGAGGAGATAAGGTGATGCAAAATAAAAACTGGCTGCTCGAGGAAGTACGGTAGGGGCCACAGAAGAAGTTAAGGAGGAGGGTTGTAATTAATCTAGGTTGCTACTTAAATCTTAAACTAACCCTCTAGTGGAACTATTACTGAGACAGTGGGCAGGAGTCTGATTTTATACTACAGAAACCATGAATGCATGAAACTATTTTAAACCATATTGAGTCAGACCACTGAACCATTGAGGCAAATGCCCTTTAGCTAGAAGGGACTTCCTCTCCAGCATCTTCTGCAGAGAACTCTGATCCTGTAGCTGTGTCCATCTGTGTGCATAGCCATGCCAATGTCCAATCTCCAGAGATCCTGGGACTGTGAATACCTTAGACTGGCTGCTCCCACAACCCCCAATTTTGGGGAAAGCTCCCTGTGCCCTCTAGTGGGCATTTTTAAAAAAGTATGATTTCACAAGGTATAAAGGGCAGGAGTACTGGCACCCTCTCAAAACACAATAAAATTGCTCTCCATACCCACTCACAAGTGGCACTTTTTGA
This sequence comes from Phrynocephalus forsythii, assembly GCA_029282475.1. Lineage (NCBI taxonomy): Eukaryota > Metazoa > Chordata > Lepidosauria > Squamata > Agamidae > Phrynocephalus > Phrynocephalus forsythii. The sequence goes on along the minus strand of JAPFRF010000005.1, from coordinate 87,292,445 downwards.
GCCCCACATTTTTTTCAAAATCATTGAAAATGAAGTATATGGGATTTCTAGAGAAACTGCATACACCCTGCTGAATTCTTTATGCAAGTTCAGCACCTGTATTACTCCAGCTAAATTTCCCCATTTTGCAAGAGACACGGGGAAGGTATCCTTGGAAGACTTATGAACTAGATGACAGTACCTCTTTGATTTGTTTCTTGTTAAATCTGTAGTACAGGTTCAGGGAAAAGCTAACAGAAGGCTTGACAAAAGAATTTGTGTCTGACAGAGCAGAGAGACCTTGGCGAGAATCAATTAGCTGGTTATGATCAAATCAATGGCATTTCAGAATGGCCTCTCCTGCTGCAACTGCACATCTTGAGCTAGGCTGTTTTATAGCTTGCTCAACTTCATTACAGCTTTGGCTACAGCTTTCTCCCTTATTGCATTATCAATTATTTTCAGAAATCAATTTAAATCAATTTTTCCTCATGTGCAGGAGGATTGGAACAGACTGTTCGATTTTCAGAAGATGTGTAAGCCATGTTTTCCAAATCCAGTCCATTTGGTTTTTCCTGAAACGATGCTTTCTTTTCCCAGCACCCACTTTGGTAGTCCAAAACTGGAAGGCAACTACTGGGTGATAGCAAATTTCTGCTGGCGAAAGCTGAAGGAGTTACTTTCCTCTCTCATGCAAACCCCTTTTCAGAGCAAAGTGTGCTGCTTATATACTGTGCCACAGTGCTTAAAGCACTCTTTGAGAAGCTTACAACTTAATTATGCAGGCTATACATTGCCCTCCTTCCTCAGCAAGCTGGGTATACAGTTTACTAACCTCAGAAGGATGAAAGACTAGGTTTTCCCACCCCTGATCATGGGGATGATTTTTTTTAGGCAGTTGAATTGGAATTACAGCAAACAGCATAATTGAGGGAATGACTATTTATGACACTTCTTATTACTTAGTAAAGATAGCAGAAAGTGTTTTTCTGTGCTCCTTACCAACACCATTCCACAGCTTGCAGGGGGAGCTGTTCATAAGAGGAAGCTATGTAATTTAAAATAATGCTAGAAATTCATCTCACACCAAATCCCTTTCCTGCATTGATTTGGGAAAAACATGTTGTAACTCATCCATTCATAATGCAATGCACATAGTGTTCCAGTTGCACTCAGGTGATGAGTTATGAGGTCAGCAATGAATTGGCAAAGTAACCTGGAGAAATGAGTTCAAAATCGCTACTCACACGAGATGAGATGCTTCCAATGGCAGGCAACTCACAACTGGAGTTGGAGACATCTCCAGATTTTGGGGTCAGGTAATCCCATCTGTTTTGTCCATAAACTATGCCTACTCATAAGACCTCTTGAAAACAAACAAGATTTCTCACAGCTATAATGGAAGCAAGAGAAAGTTGCTATATTTTAAAGTAATTATTTCTATTTTAAAATATTGATATTCCATGTTATCTCCAAAGGTTTCTAGGTAGCACATAACAAGTAAATAATCTGAGAATTAAATGCAACTTTCTACAACTTCTTCCAAAAGATAATTGATGAGGAACAGAGATAATGCCCTTTGGAAGGAGTTCCCAGAGCCCATCGTTCACCAAAATACCTTTTCTGAATGTACTCCAGGAGTTGTTGGGCCTCTGAAGATGATCATACTGTAGTCGAGAGGGCAGCTTTGGTGGAAGAAGGCAGAGCTTCAAATACTCTGGCTGAAATCTAGTAGTAAGTGCAACTGGAGTAGGGTCTACTCTAATTACAATTTACTACTGCATCTGAACCTGTAGTCTTAAATCACTCAAGCCTATGTACGTCCAGAACTTTAAATTATACCTAGAAAGTATAAGCCATTTATAACCAACAACAGACCACCCTATGTGGATGAATCAGGGTCTCCACTCACCTCATTTTTCACTCCCCTGAAGCCCTAGACATTGCACCCAACTCTTCCACATAATTCAGATCTTCTAGTTATTTTTAACCTTCTTGTTTTTCTTTTTAAGTTATTCTTTGACCTTCTAGCTATTTCTATCATTTCTTTAAAAATTGTTTGGTCTCAGCAAGGGAGAGCATCTTATCTCAAACCAGAAGCACCGCTCCGGTAGGGTGTGGTGAGTGGTTCTCTGGAAATTAAAAACAGAAATAAAAGATTGGTAGGACACCATATTGACCTTAAACTGCATAATTCGTGTCCCTGCTACAATGGAAGTTCTCCACATGTGCCTTATGGAGTTGATTTTACTCATAAGCTCATCCTGGCATTGTAGCACTGCTGACATTTGCTGCTTCGAGGCCAGAGAAATCAGATAGGAATATAATTTTTAAATTATTATTGGCATGTTTCACAACAACAAAATGGAAATTGTATCATGAGCCCAGTGCTCCATGAGCTTAGTGCTTATGATATAACATCTGGCTAATATGTTTAAAAGCAAATTGATTCACAGAACAATTTTTTCTAGATTGATTTAAAAGCAGCATAATGATGTGGTGGCAATCCTAATATCAAAAGCAGATGTGAGGCACATCAGAAAAATTGTGATTCATTTTGATTTGTGATTTGTCAGGGTCAACAAATCACAAAAAATGAATTTATGAATTAATTAATGTTTAAATTTTAAACCCTATAAAATAGCCTCCAAGGCACTTAGAGACACCAAATTTGCAGGGACACTTCACATGTTTCTCCTCTACACGTCCTGCAAGATTGGTGAAAATTGGTTTTCAGAACTCTGAATTATACACTCACAAATTAGGGACTCCAAAGAAAGTACCCCTAGCAACTGGCTTGGGAAACCCAGTACGGTATATACCAAATATGGAGGAATTGTAGAGGAGACTCAGAAGAAGATATCTGGAGGGAACCTTCCTTGGTGGGCAATATTTGGGGATGCATAACCCAGACACCTGATCTTCAAGAAAAGATTGAAGACTTGGTTGTTTCAGTCTGCTTTTCCTGCTTATTAATGTTGTTCCTGTTATGTTCCTGCTATGTTGCCTTACTGATTTTGTGATCTAATCTCAAAATTATCTGATTAGTTTATCTTATTTAGTTTTGATTTTTATGAATGATGTTGTTTTAGTTCTGTTTACATTTGTACTATTTTTGCTTTTTATTATATCCTTGTATCTGCATTTTGTAACAGTTTGTTTAATGTTGTAAACTGCCCAGAGTGGATTTCTGCCAGATGGGTGGTATATAAATCGAATGAATAAATAAATAATACACCATAAATCCAATCTTCACCTAACTTGAAGGGATTGTAGAGTAAAATTATGGGAAGCTCCCACTGGCATAACTAAGGGGGCGGGGCGGAAGAGTGTATTTGCCCTGGGGCACACAACAGTCTGGGAGCACCTGGAGGGGGAGCAGGAGGAGGAAGCCATGCGCCATCCTGCCAGCAGTCTTCCTTTCACCCTGCTAAGGCCTGGTGATCCTTAGTCGGGGGAAAGGAGGAGAGGGAAGCAGGTGATTTTTTCCCCAAATGGTACCTCTGTCAATTGCTTCCCCTCCTCCTTCCCCCCACCCCTGCTAAGGCTTGGCGATTGTTAGCCCAGGAAATGAGGAGGGGGAAGCATGCAAAGTGCTTCTTGGAAAAAAAATCCCATCACCTGCTTCCCTCTCCTCCTTTTCCCAGGTTAACGATTGCCAAGCCTTAGCCAGGGGAAAGGAGGAGGGGGAAGTGTGCTACGAAGGTGATGCTTGAAAAAAAATTGCCTGCTTCATGCTGTCCACACGCTGTGTGGTGTGTACAAAGGAATCTTAACTGGAAAGGAGGCCCACAAAGAGGGCATGAGACCTGGTTGAGGTGGAGGAGATGGAGACGGTGCAAAAACTGACTTTGTCCCTGGGTGCTCCAAACTCTAGCTATGCCACTGGAACATCCTCTGCAAATTCCCTGCCTCTAGGTGCCTTGAGACAATTTGTAGGCCAACAAATTGATGAGACAAAAAGCCAAAAGCAAAAGAACCAGAAGTCTTTTAGCACCTATAAGACTAATTAGGATTTTTTTAAAAAAAAAGTTTAAGTCCTTTGTTGTTATTTTTGGTGATTGGTCTGATGAAGTGTTCTTGGATAAGCCAAAGCTTGTGATTTTTTGAAGAAAAACCAATTAGTTTTAAAGGTGTGGCAAAGCTTTTAAATCTTCTCCTATACCCATTTCCAGTACGGTATTGGTAAACCTGGAGTAGCAACTGGTAAACCACTCAGAGTTAAGAGTGTGTGTGTGTGTGAGAGAGAGAGAATGAGTGAGAGTGATGTTGCTGGTACCTACATTCCAGTTTAAGAGGCACCTCCCCTGAAAATTTGGGATGAGGTGCTCCTTTCTGTCCACTACATGCTACTTCATCCAGATAATCATCTGAATAGGCTGAGATGCACAAGTCCTCATTTGTGACCTGACAACTGGGTTTTTAATCCTGTCAGATACATAAGGATAAGCGCTGTCCCTTTCATGACAAGACAAATGTGTTCTGCACAGCCTCACAGGTCAGCCGGAATTTGGATGAGTTCCTTGCCGCCGGTTTTCAGTATCTCTGGGGGGGGGGGAATAGTCATCGCTTGAATTCTTGGGACCATGGAGAGAGAAAAACGCCGGCCCTACCATATTTGTAGCATTGGGTATATCGTGACATGGCACCAAAGTGTTGGTTATGCCACCCGTATTGCATTGAATAAGTAGAGTGACCGAAGTGTTTGCGGGGGTTTTCTGCCTCAGCTGCCACATAGCCGGTCTTGGGTGCCAGGAGCCTCGGATGCTACGAGTGTCAGAGCGGCGACGCGAGCTGCTGCACCTCAGGCTGCAGAGTGTCTCGGGTCGGCCTGGCTTCTTTGCTCCCTATCCCCAACGTGGTTCCTATCCTAAAGATGCCGGTGCAACGAAAGAGGAGCGGGGGGGGTGGTGGTGAGGGGTGGCTGAAGGAAGTCTCAGTAGCAGAGCACGTGCGGGAGGGGGGGCCGGTCGGGCCCTAAGTTCCCCCCAGGGCTTTCTGTCAAGGAGGTCTCCCGCTCCCCTCCCCTCCCCCCACGGTCCCGTCCGCCTCGAATGCAGCCGGATGTGAGAGGCATGGCAATTAAGAGAGCGAGAAGGAGAAGGGAGAGGGCGCGCGGTGCGCTTGCACTACTGCAGAGCGAAGGGAGGGAACCAGGGAGAGGAGGGAGCGAGGGAGGTCCCGCCGCATCCGCTGCCTGGACGGGAGCTTTCTCCGCAGCCCAAGTTCTGCGGAACCCCAGGCTGGGGGAGGGGGGGGAGGAGGCCACCGAGAGCCCGCCTCCTGGCCAACGACCGGCAGCGCCCACTGATTCTTCCAGCGGTAAGCGTGCAACGCCGGCTCCTCGGGGCTTCTTGGGGTACTCGAGACCCTTTGTGTGTGTGTGTGTGTGAGAGAGAGAGGTGTGTGTGTGGGGAGGGAGGGGAAGGGCGGGCGAGCGGCCCGCAGAAAGTGCCGTACAGCCCCCCGCGCGCGCGCCCTTGGTTTCTGCCGCCGCCGTCTTCCCGCTCTCGCCTCCCGGGCTCTTGCTCGAGAAACTCCCGTGGGCGAGGCGAAGAAGGAACTCCGCGGCGTGGCTGCGGGAAGCGGGCGACCCAGCCGCCTGCAAGGAGGGCGAGGGCGGGGAAGGGAAGGAGCCGGCCCTTGGCGAGGCGCCCGCGAGGTGGTGCGGCAGGCGCTGCGGTGCAACTTTGCTGCGGGGTGGTGGGGGGGAGAGAGCGGGCGTCCCGCGCCGCAGAAGCCCGGAGGCGCCAAGGCTCCTCCCCGGGAAGGCGAGGCAGCATCTGGAGCCCGGCTCAGCCCTGGCGTCTCGCGGTGGGAAGGACTGGAGTCGCGCTTTTCCCTCTCCGCGTTTGGCCCTCGCCCAGTGATTGCTCCCCAAAGACGAAGGCTTTGGTCTGGTGGAGCTCCCAGCCTGGTCTTCTTCCTAAAACTGAAAATGTGCAAGGGTGGAAAGAGACCGCAGTGCAAAAGTCTCGGGCACCGGGTTGGATGAGGGAGACATACTGACAAGACAGCTCAGGGTAGTTCCTATTTCTTTCGGCCTGTTAGAGGCGCTTTGGTTCATTTCAGGCTTCGTCTAACCTCGGAGCCTCTTTAATTGGCTCCTTTAGGGGGGGCGACGCTCTGTATATGTTCAGGTACACGTCACACAAGCCGGAACATTTAGTGCTGCTCCTTAAGTGCGTGGAGAGGAAGAGCATTGCAGAGGGTTGGTGAGTCTCAGGATAGTTGACTGCCAACCAAGGGCCAAACTGGACCTTGAATCGCAGTTCAGATTCAATGATGTATAGCCCCAGGAAGATCCATGGGCACCAGCTTTTTTTTTTACAAAAGGGATCTTGGTGTTTTGACAGTTTTAGATTGCTTTAAAGAAAAAAATTATCTGTATGTTTTGTTTCAACATTTATTGAATTCTTGCTATTGGAAAGATTTTGCAATATGGGAAGTAGGGACCTTGATGTTTCTGTTTGTCAAATTTAGGACTAACCACTAGTCTGTGCTTGCCTGGTAAAGGAAGGGAGTATTTTTGCTGCAGAGGGAGGGTGGTAGTGTGACGCAGCATGGTAAGGTGTACGGGTGTGCTTAAATGTGGAAAGTTTGTTCTCTGGGGTTCAGAAGTGTATATCCAGAACTTCCTTTTGTTTTAAAAGAGCTGTGGACAACAACAACAACAACAACAACAACAACAACAACAACAACAACAACAACAACAACAGGTTTTCTGCAAAGCAGAAGCAGTTATCCGGGAGAAGGCCAGGCCTGGGGAAACTGAGGCCTTTGAGATATAATTTGAGTACAACTCTTTTAATCCTAAACCATTAAGAATGCTGACTGATAAGGCATTTGAGCCGAAAAAATGATCTGGAGGGCCACAGGTCCCGGATTGGCTGGATATGTACTGAAATACAAAGGTACAGTATTCATAAGATAGTGGTGGTGAATACTTTGGAGCCCCATTCAAGGGGGATGGGGTTCCAAAGATCAAATTGTTCACAGCCTAGATATAATTTGTGGGGAAATGTATCTGCCACCTTAACCAAGCACAACATACGTGTTAGAATGTTGTAGTGAAGAACTGGAAAACTTGAACAGAAAGAGATCATAGTTGTAATGCTGTGCACACTTGCCTAGGAATGACCTGTTCTGAAAAGAATGAGACAAATGAGTATTTATGCACAAGACTGGGATGGAAGCAGTTTTATTACCTCTGTTAATTTGGCTGGCCTTACCAGTAGCCAGGCTTCTTTTAAAACCAAAAAAAGAGGCAAAAATGGAATGCACTTACTGACTATTTGACCAAAGGGAAGTGGAAGAAGGACTTTGAGATTTTCTGCAAAGTCTTGTGCTTTTTAGGGAATCTAGAGTAGATATGGGCATGAACCACTGGTTTGGTGGTTTGGTAGTTAGATGCCCTAAGCACATCTGATCCCGCCTGATTTTGGAAGCTAAGCAGGGTCAGCCCTGGTTAGTACTTGGATGGGAGACCACCAGGGAATACCAGGTGTTGTAAGCACCTGGAGTAGGAACTGGCAAGCCACTCCAGTATTTCTGCCAAGAAAAATCCATGGACATGGGGTCACGAAGAGTCGGTCACAACTATAACGACACAACACACACACACACAGTTAGTTTTTGGCCTCTGCAGATGATGAATGGTTTGGGCCCTTCCCCCTCTGGAAGCACCACTCATCTGGGCTTCCCTGCCTCACCTGCTCCAGGCACTGCTCCAGAGTGCAGATCAACTGTGCCGCCAGTAAATGAACCGCACTGAACTGCCAAATCAGTGGTTCATGCCCATCTCTAACCTAGAATTAGCCTTGATTAGGACTCATCTCAGGCCCTCTGTCATTTCCTCTGGGAAATGGTGCGGTATAAAAGTGAAATAAATAAATAAATAAATAAATAAATAAATAAATAAATAAATAAATAAATAAATAATAGCCAATGGATAGGCTCAAAAAAGGGAAGCACTGGTAGAGTAGAAGTATCTGAGGAGACTTTTTTGGCCTGGAAAAGCATAATAAAATGTGTTAAATAAAATTTCAAAAGAATTCCTTGGTTTGTGTTTTATTTGCTGAATGACCTTGGATGAGTCACTTGTGCCTTGTGTTTCTTTCAGGAAAATAAGGATGCCTCTCTGGCCTTCCTGAAACTGTTGCCTTCCAAATGGCTTGGATTTCAATCTTTCCAGACCATTGGACATACTGACTGTGGATGATGGGTGTTGTTCCTCAAAATATCTGGAGGGCACCTGCTTGGGAAATACCAAAATAAAGCCTTTGTTTAAAAAAAGTTGACAGCTGAATTAATTAGAAATTGCTCAGCTTTTCTGCAAGTCAGAACAGCTAGCAATTAAAAACTCTTCCTTGAAGGTCAGGAATGCTAGACATGGTCTCTCTTTGTACCAGATATGCAAATTATGTGAAGGGTTTCAGGAACCCTCATTAATGCCAGCTGTGCAACTAGCCAAAGCAGCCATAATCTGCATTTATTCATGAAGGTGAAACAAACCTCAACTGAGTTCTCTTTCTTAGCAGAAAAATTATCTTAAAGCTGGGAGCACCCATCTGTTCTTGGGATCACCCATCTATTTTTGCATCTTTCAGCATTCTCTGCTGGGTCCTTTCAGATCCTGTTATGGGTGTTATCATCTCAAAGACAAATGTTCCCTACGTTCTTGAAGCTAATACGAAACCATCCAGTTTCTTCAGAAAGGAAAAGAAACATAGGAAGATGCCTTATGCTTCGTTACCCCCATTGATTGATCTACCTGGTATCAATATCCTGGCAGCAACATGTCAGTTTAAGGCATTTTTCCTCTAGCTATCCCTGGATATCTTAGGGGGTGAACCTGGGACAATCTGTGCACAAAGTGGGGGCCAAATCCACATGTTAAGTGAAATTTTAGTGGACCTTTGAATAAAGTGGGCTTGTTAAACCAGCAACTATGTAAGCCTCATTCATTTAATGGGTCTACTCTATCTGGAATTAACAATTGGATTTAGCCTCAAGCATTTTGTCACTGAGCTAAACCATTTACTTAGGTCCTTTAAACAAAAGCAAAGATTCAAAGGATCAGTATTTTCTTCATGCTTTGCTAGAAAGCAAGGTTCACCCAAACTGCCACAAATTGCAATCAGTGTCAAGTGAGAGGACTCACTGAGTAGGCAGAAAAGAGAGGATCAAAGACAGCCAGGTGAGGAGGGAGGGGGAGACAAACATGAGGGTGGAGAGAGCTTGGTATGGGGGCTGGCAAGTTCCTAGCACTTTCCCAAGGAAATCTCTTAAGCAAGAGAAATCCTCCAAGAGAAAAGCCTTATTCAGATGGTAGCAATTTCCTTGTCAGCTCAGAATCTCTTGAGGTTCAGTAGTCCTGCCCTTGCTGCTGCTGCTGACCTGCGTGCTGGCCACACCTAGTAGAATCATTGTCTAGAAGGGCCCACGTGCATGTGGGTGTTTATATGGCTAGACCTTCTTTGCATGGGGAATGATCTTGGGCGACACAAATATGCCTTCATATTGGAAACGAAGGGCCATTTCCACTGCTTTCTGAATATGCCACTGACAGGACAACAGGCCTCCAAAGCATGAATCTATGCTTCCTTGCGTGCTTCTTCAACTGCTTTTGATTGACCCCCCCCGCCCTTATAATGCTTTTATCCTTAACCCAACCTACATTAGCACATAGTTACATTGTAAAATTCATTGCCACATGTGAGAGTGATGTCTGCCAACTTGGATCATTTAAATAGGGTTGGAGTGCATTCTGGGAGGCGTGGCAACTGTCAGTAGCTGCTCCTCAGGGTGTCTATATTTCTCCTCAGATATCAAAGGCACAATGTTGTTGTATATATTGGGTGTGCAGTTGCAGTCATGTCCTGCTGGTAGGCTTTCCATAAGCAACAGGATGTCTTATTAGATAGACCAGGAGACTGATCTGACATGTAACCCTCCTTCATTCTAGGAGAATGTGTTTGTTAACCTGAGCTGCTGGAGCTCTATCAGCACCAGCAAAATGGACAGCGCCTCTGTACCAGCCCACTAAACCAGGCCGGCACAGGAAATTCCAAGTACAGTGGACCCTCGTATAACAAACGGTTTGTATAACATAAAATCTGTACAACATAAAAAAATCCAGAGATAGGGGAAATGTACTTAACAGAATCGCCTATGGGGCAAATCCGTACAATATAAAATGGTCATGATTAGGGATTACTCTGTTTTCAATGTATTCCTATGGGAAATTTGTATAAAGGAAAAGTTGCTTAACATAATTTAATTTGGAATGAATTAATTCCTTTATACAAGGTACCACTGTATGTTCAGGGAAGCCAGAAACAGACATTAGAAATAGCCCATAATTATTGCTGAAAGCATGTTAATATTGCAGAGAGGTGACCAAGGCAGTCTTTAACTTTGTTAAATCAAACTTCAAATATATGTAATGCTTAAACCCTGAGGAAAGTAAGCTGATTTCCATAATCTCAGAGAAGATCATACTGTGGTACTCAGATGCTCATTAGTTAAGAATGTTTCTCTTTCACTCTTGGGCTATCCTGTAACATCAGGTTTTGACATTAGATGCTTCTCCTTTCAAGGACAACTATAATAGATGATCTATGTAAGGTATTAATATATTTAAACATTCTATTGACACTCATATATTTAACAGGTTTACCCCAACTTGGCACAAGGAAGATCTGTTGAACTGCAACTCCTGTGTTCACTAGCCAGCATGGCTATTGGTTCTAAAATGTTTGTAAAAGTCAGCATAAAATAGATATAATAATAATAACAAACAGTACAGTATGTATGGATAAGTTATACAGTAACACACATTTTGTAAGACTGAATTCCAAGAAGAATGCAAATGCCTTAGCAGAAGTTTATACTAAAATACATAACATTTTTCTTCAAAAGGGAGATTATTTAAAATCAGGTGCACATTTGCATTCTGATGATTAGCAATTTGAGTGGTCTTGTCTGCAGAGTCTTATTCTGAAAGATAAGCCACAATAGAAAGTGGGTTATAGATCACATTTAAGCTAATTGTAACCATTTATAGTTGTGTATGTTCATGATAAGACAAAATGGTCTTATGTATTTTATAACAGCCTGGGATGAGCCCAAAGGAAATGTTTATATGCCTGGGCGGAAGATCAAAAGGCATGTGGGAGGACTAGATTAGGTGAGAGAATATGGTAGCCAGAGAGATTTTAAGTAAAAGGATGGGGTTAATCCTCTTGTTACAGCATACTACATTGGAAGCAAATTATTCTGTTCCTGCACATGACTGCTCAGAAGTTGGTCTTGCTGTGTTCAGAAGGCATACTCGGTGATAAGTGTGCTTCAGATGGTACGACAGTCCTATGTGCATCTATTGTACATCTCACTGAATCTGGGGAATAAAGTGTCTGTGAATATGATTCCTCTGTAATTAAAAGGGAGTGTGGAAACCCTATAAGTGATGACCATTGGAGTGTGAGAAGGTATTTGAGAAACTACAAATATAATAACAAACTAATTGACAACACTGACTCTACAATTGAAAATGACTACTAAGTCATTTTTAACCTTAAAAAAAGCTTTGCTACCTTGTATGCGTGCTGCATAGTTCACTGGAAGAACACATGTTTTGTGGTATGGAAATTCTGCAGTTCTGAGCATAACTCAGGCAGCATGTGTTTAATATGTAGAACTCCCATCTTCATGCTCTTGTACCTCCACTTATGGTATATAACAGGCATGTCCAAACTTCGGCCCTCCAGATGTTTTGGACCACAACTCCCACAGTCCTTTGTCATTTATATAATATGAGAAACTTGTAATAGATCCTTAGCAGGGAGAGACCACTAGTCTTGCTGTGCAAGTCAATGGGAGTTGCAATTCAACTTACTGGGGGTGGGTGGAGAACTATTTAGCCTGATACAAGGCAATTATACATGTTCATCACTAATTAAAGATTCTCATGTTGAAAGTCTGATCTTTTCCCCTATTTCCTGGGAAACATGTTTCCAGTGCTATTGAATGCAGTTTCTGATTTCCCTGGACTAAATTTGCTTTGGTCCTGGATGATTGAAGGCAAGGATTCCATGGAGATGGGGAGAAGAGAGTGCAGGTCTGCAGTAACCTTTAAAACACTAACTATAACCCTATCTATCAGCTCGAGTCACATGGAAAATTGTGGCTCAAGGGGTCGATCCAACTATCTCTTCCCTCCTGTGGGCCATTCACTGAAATAATATGTATATACAAAACATAAACTGTGGTACTGCAGTTCACATATTCCAGCAGTCTCAGTATTAAAGAAGCTATGGGTAAACTGTTGGATATAGAGTCATATCTTGGAATTATAGAGCAGAAGGTAGGCACACTTGTAGCTTCTGCCATTAGGTGAGAGAGTCTAGAGCAGAAGCTAGATATAGCACTGAAGTTCTTGCTTTTTAGCATTATCATTTGGACTCATTGGATCAGTGGGGATTTGGTGAGCTAGCTCCTCCACATGTTCCATTGGTTCAAGTGAACCTTCTTTAGTATAGTAAGACAAAACTAGATTAGGTCAATTTGAGTTTATGGAATTTATGATGGAACTGATCATATCTTTTCCATTGCAAAGCACTGGCCTATGGTCTTTGTCAAGCAGTAAGATGTGAAAAAGCTTTTATTATAAGATCATTCAAATAAAATAAAATAAAATAAAATAAAATAAACTCTATGAAAAAGTCATTAGAATTGAAAGTAAAGTACAGACAGATAAAAACATTACAGGACATTATGCATTATAGGCCAGTTTAGAAAGATGTGGCCTTGTGTCATTCCTAAAAGTAGTATGGGTAGAAACTTGTTGAAACACTGAAAGGAGTGTCTGTGAAGATTCTCATTCATCCAGATGTGGTTATCTGGAAGTTGAGTCCTGGCAAATGGACTTCTTTTCTTGAGAGACTGAAACATTTCCCTACTCATCCAAGCAGACTGATGAAGCTGCTTGGATGAGCAATGAACCATTTCAGTCTCTCAAGAAAGTAAGTTCAGTTGCCATGACTCAATTTCCAGACTGAAAGGAGTGCATTCCAGGCAGAAGAAAGCCCATTTTCCTGTTTTATTAGGCAGGCCTATGCAATGGTTGCCATGCTCAAGAAGGCATCTCCTGATTATCTTAATATCCAGACAGCTTCATGGTGAAACAGATAGTCCTTTAGATAGCTGAGCCCCAAGCCATTTAGGGCAGTGGTGGCACTCCAGATGTTTGGGACCACATCTCCCACAGTCCTTTTTTTACTGGCAGTCTAGGCTTAGAATTCAGGGAGTTGTGGTCCAAAACATCTGGAGTTCACCACCACTGATTAGGGCTTTAAAGGCTGAACCAAGACCTTGAACTGGGAATGGTAAGCTGCTGCCAGCCAGTACAGTGTTTTCAGTATCAGGTCATGTGAGTATCAATATGGAGTGCACTTTGCACCAATTGACAATCCTGGAATCTTTTCAAAGGTAGGATCATGTAGAGGGCTTGGCAATTAGTCAATGTGAGATGTAGTTAAGGCATGGATGACTGTTGTCAAGGAGGTCACCTCAGGAAGGGTTGTAGCTGAGTTACGCAAAGGCACTCCTTTTTCACTGGTGTAGCATATTACTGCGCTACGAACGTGACCTTTCATGGGGGAGTGCAACCTTTTCTCGGTCAAACATGTTGAAACCCAACCACCAACCAGCAACATCTCTGTCTTGTCAGGGTTTAACTTCATGCTGTTTAGGAATGATGGGTTTTCTGTCTTCTGGGGGTTCTTTCTACTGGAGATTCTGTTTTGGGGAAGGTTGAGAATAGGACAGAAATTGCACATTGGTTTGATAAATTCAACAGCATATTTTTTGTTAGTAGGGTTGAAAGAACAAAGAGGTTACACATCACCTGGAAGGGGAGTGAGTGGAAGCATTGATAACTTTATGCTTTATTTCTCCTTCCTTAAAAGTTTTCTGTAAGCAAGGTCTCGCTGGCCTTAGAGGTCTTACAGAAAGGACACAAATACAGTTGTTAGTCAGCATATTTTGTTTTCATTTTTGGAGAATGAATGACCCTCCTTCACGTTTGGATCACTTGTTTACAGATTGAAGCAATATCTACTGAAAGATCTATCACTTTTCCCCAGATAAAGGATTTACTGACTTCAGAGGAAATAACCTTGTCTGGGGATCTCAAGGACTAAGCAGAAATTTATGACTTGGGGACTTTACTATACTTGCACATTTGAACTAAGCTATTTTTATGGCTGAATCAATACTTGCTTTGTTTATAGTTGTCTGAATGCAAAATCCAAACATAACTTTTGGAGTATCAAAGATAGTTTTAATTTTCTCCCCTGTGGAAAAGTACATTTGCAACTCCAGACATGGGCTATGTTATGATGTAATTCTTTTCACGTATTTGGAAGCACTGTAGACTGGACTTATGGATGAGAAGTCACTGGAACTTGCTTCTCAGCCTATACATATTTAGACCACTGTATTGAGATATGATTCTGTGTATCCCCAAGCTAAGGTTTGATAACATTAGTGACAGCTTTATTCTGAGCAAGTATGTTCCAGAAATTCTGCTGTCACTTACTGATCAAGTGTATCAGGACAAAATAATGCTTCTTCTTACCCTTGTTAGAAATATAGTGCACCCTGTTTTCTCAACACAATGTAACTTGAACAGCTAGCAGTCACCTTGTTTCTAATGTTTCCACACTGGGTAAGATGGAGAGAAAGCTATGGCTTTTTAGCTCATGGTACTTTTAAATCTTGATTGTCAATATCCAGTCCATTCTGGGACAGAAACAGCTTTGAGTCCGCCAGTGAATAATTTTTGGTAGTACTGGGTGATGGAAGAACAACCATCTTGATCCTAATTGACTTTTCACCAGTTGCAGGCTTTCCTTTAGTCACATAATGAATGAAAACAAACAACCCAATGTTGCAGATTACTACAGCTGGAAAAGAAAATATGTCATAATCTATTTTCCACCAATTTTCTTCAGGACCAAAACGCACACACGCCAAAAATTGGCTTTGGAAAAGAAGACCCCCCCCATGTTGACCCTGTCCCTTATCCCACCTATTTAATACTCCTTCATACTTCTAATTGTTACTACTAGGATTTGAAAGCTGACCCACTGCTGTTGGGTGGCAATTTTTCTTCTTCTTGCAGATGTACCAAGGCACAAACCTAAGCACACTTTTAAAATTCTGTATAATCTTTTGACCTAAGTAACTAAGGTTAAGCAGATGCAGGTAGTTAGGTGCACATAGTGTAGAGACTTTAATTTTTCTGTGCATTTGGAGAAAGAGCAGATGAGTTTATAAGATGGGGGCATAACTTGAAGAAGCAATTCTTTTTTTCTCATTACTTTGTCAAATAAGCTGATGGAGAATGAGACCCTAATTTGCAGTTCAGAATCTATGTGCAGCCAAACTGACTATAAAGAGAGGATCTGAGATGCACCCTAACAATTCTAGCTCTCAAAGTCTGGTTGAGAGGACTGCAGTCTTGGAAGTGCTTTCTTAGAAAAGCACTACTGAACACAGTAGGATTCATTCCTCTATGGGTGCACGTGAAATTGCATTGTTCCATAAGGGATTTCTAACTGGGAAGAACACATTCTAATGCTCTGTCTCAGGTAGGAAGAAAGGATGCCCCAAAATTCAAAACAGAAAATAGAATATGTACTTGTTTGTGTTTTGACTTCAAAAGAATCCATTGATTCCTTCATGGATATTTTAATTTTGACTTTGAGATTAGCAGCTCTGGGTTGTTCATAAAAGCACAGCGGGTGCCTAAGAAGTATATTGAACTAGACCACATTCCCATCATATTGCCCACTGAATGGGGATTGGATCCTGCATGAAGCAAGTTTGCTTGTTTTGATATGAGTGGACCATAGCAATTGCTTTGCTGGAGAGCCTGAAAGTTCACTTTTTTTTTTTTTACATAGAATGCTGCACTGCAGAGAACAAGCTAGAGAGTCTTATCTAAATTACTCCATACCCCACAACCATTTAACCACGTTCTTTAAAGGCTGCATTTAAAATGAATTTAAATGAGATCTCAGAAACATGGGGCGGGGGACAGTTGGACTAAAACTCTCAAATATGATGGCTGAGGTTCTAGGATTAAAAAGAAGTACATTTTAAACTGTTGTCTAAATTGTAAACATTGCGAGCTATGGAGAGAATATAAATGGTAGATCACTTTTTATTTATTTATTTATTTATTTATTTATTTATTTATTTATTCATTTATTTATTCATTTATTTATTCATTCATTCATTCATTCATTACTATTTTTATCTTGCCTTTTTCCTTAAAAAGAACCCAAGGTGGCTAGTACAATAGCAATTAAAATTGATACCAAACTCAAGGGAGCCTTTTCAGAATAATTTCTTGGGGACATTGATAAGTGCTAATTTCAGCAGGGGAAGGTTTAGGCAGAGTTGGCATGAAAAATCTAGCAAAGTATGGGTGTGATCAGACAGGCATTCATCCCACAATCTGATATAATTTGGGCATAGTCTGGTTCTTTTCCTCGTGACTATACCATGTATGTGCCATCGCAAAACGAGCATACTCCTGATTGAGACCTACCTGTACCTTTCTGGGACCCTGTCAGGGGTTACTAAGTTTTTGGTACGTCCTAAAAAGGCTGTGATTGCTCCATTCCTCAAAAAGGATTTCTCGGTTCAGGTTTTCCAGCATGTGTGATTGATAGGGAGAGCCAAAGTGGATAAGTTAAGATGTTCCTTTGCTTAGGCTGCTTAATAGTCTTGAGAAATGAGATGATTCTTTCTTCTTCCCTTGTGGAGTTGGCAGGAAGAGAGGAAGTTTTCCATTAAAAAAAAAAAACTATTGCTAACCCTATTGCTAACACATCAGCCATGTTGCTGATGCACTGTATTAGTTAGGAACATTTGAAAAGAAATAGAAAACTTCCTTTCCCTTTCCCTCCCTTCCTCAATCAAGCAGGAAGGAAACTTCACATCTCTCAAGATTATTAAGTGGCATAAGTAAAGGAGGGAAGCTTTGTTTTGTTTTGCTTCCCTTTAAGGGGAAATAAGATAAATATAGCTTGTGTTAAATAGGGTCATTTAAGGGATGATGTGGTTAGTTATTCTATGTGGATGCAAGTATTGCCCAAAATCACATACCACACCTTAAAGTAACCCTGCTTAGCATTATCTAGATTCTAGACTGAGCCAGGCCAGAATAATTGGGATATTTAATCACATCTTAAGTTTGAATCAGAAATAAAAGCTGCCTAGGCGGTAGGAGAGCAAGAATTTAGACAAAATCAGGAGCAGCTGTGAGTAACTTGCGAAGTGTGAGCAAAGTCAGGTAACCAGCAAAGCAGGTCTAGAAGTTTGAAGAAATGTATGAATAAAAGTAGTGTAAATAATTGCAGTTGGGAGTCTGCCGCCCACTATTTCCATTTTGTGGCCCTTTGTAACATAAGGGTCTAGCCATCAAAAGACATTGTGAGGGAAACATGGCCCGCCATTGAATGACAGGATGCTATTGTCAGGATGCTATTTGTTCAGAGTTGTGTCGTGATCAGCCCAGTTAGGCCAGGAAAACAATGTGGCTCTAGGAGGATTGTTGAGAGGACAAGATATCTTATTTACTTGATTTCATTTAATTTTTCTAGCTAAGAATTGCTTCTCTGTCCAAATAAGTGGTCCCTCATGTTCAGAGACTGTCTTTGGCAATTTAAAACAATTACCAAAATTTCCTGATGTTCCATGGTTAATCCTCTCTTATCTGTGTGAGTTCAGACCCCGCCTGGAGTACTGTGTCCATTTCTGTGTGCCTCAATTTAAAAAGGATGTTGACAACCTCGAGCAGCTCTAGAGGAGGGTGACCAGGATGGTGGAGGGTCTGGAGGAAATGTCTTATGAGGAACGGCTTAGGGAACTGGAAATGTTTAGCATTTCAAAAAGAAGGCTGAGGGGGGATATGATAGCTATGTTTAAATATTTGAAAGGATGTCATATTGAAGAAGGGACTGGTTTATTTTCATGGCTTCAGAGACTAGGACTCGGGGCAATGGTTTCAAACTACAGGAAAAGAGATTCCATTTGAACATTAGGAAGAACTTCATGACAGTTAGAGCTGTTCGGCAGTGGAATATGCTGCCACAAAGGGTGGTGGAGTCTCCTTCTTTGGAGGTTTTTAAGCAGAGGCTGGATGGCCATCTGTCGGAATTATTGTGATGGGGTTCCTGCATGGCACGGGGTTGGACTAGATGGCCCTTGAGGTCTCTTCCAACTCTATGATTCTATGAGTGCAAAATTAGTTTTTGTCTTATACCTTTGAAATCCTTAATTTTCTTTACAGATCCTGAGACAGAGGCCTTGGGACTGATCAGAAGTAATGCTACCCAATTACTCAGTGTGGTGTAATAGATAGAGTGATGGACTAGGGTTCTGGGTTCAAACCCCTGCTTGGCCATGGAAATTGCCAGGAGATAGAGGAAAGCTAGTTAAACAATTTCTTTAATATTTCACTTAGAAGAGGCCTGGAATTTGTCTCTGATTTATCTTTTTGGGTGGAATGGAATATTGTTAACATCCTATTCCTAGATGTGGGTTGCTTTGTTGTGTCAAAGCACTTAACTAGAAAACCACAGTAACATTTTTGAAACAGAGTATCTTTTTTAGCTTTAGCATGTGCTAACCTGGTTAAATACTACAGTTAGATTGTGTGTATGCTTAGCACATTTCCTGCATTCAGTAAGCCATATAATTTGTTTAAAGTACATGTGGAGTTTGCCTAATAATTTCTTCTGTGCCTTTTGTTTTTCTTGGTTTGTTTATGATATAAATTGGTCTTGTTTTCAGTAGAAAGACACACAGGGCAATATGAAATTACTTTTTTTAACTAGGTGAAAATAACACACACACACACACACACACACACACACACACACACACACACACACACACACACACACACACACACACACACACACACACACACACACACACAAGTCACACTTCAAATGAAAATGCCAAAGAGAATAATATAGTCTTTGCCTGAATTCTAACAGTGTTGTCGCAATGGGCATTGAATGTAGCTTCCTTCAAGGCTGTTGTGCTAGCAATGAGGAAGCTGATATAGGCACCTTAAAATAGCTAAGAGCCCATCCACATTGACATACTGATTCATTTTTGGCATGGCAAAAAAAGATCTTGCCTGCTTGTGTTTCTGCTTAAAATGATCCATCCTTCCCCTTGAAGAGCTGACCCATCTGTGCAATCTTTTGGGGAAGTAGCTCTTTATTCTGCCTTTGTGGGCAAGAAATCAATCCAAAAAGAACTTCCCTGCTTTGGCCCTAAGTGAGCCTAAGATTCATCTGAGCAGCTTGATGATCACTGGCCCTAGATCAGCCATACGTGACAAGCATATTCTTCCAGTCATTTCCTGTGTTCCCACTGGAGTGACAGAGTACACAGCTAGCTACAGAGGAAGAAGAAAGTCCAATGAATTATTGCAGTTGATGTGCTCACGCCTTTCCTTCCACTGTGTGGGTGATGCAGGTCACACTTCACCACATATGCTATACAGAAATATGGAAGATCCAGCTAGACTTTGCATTGGGATCAGCTAGATTGCAGGACTGAGGTGCCTTTGTGAGAAAACAAAAATATAAGATGGAAAGAGCATGAAGGCCTGATATACAGAGCAAACTTTGGTTCATAAAAGAACAGCCAGGAAAAGGTGCAGTGTGGTGAGAAATGTGCCAAAGCCAGGGAAATACATGATTGACAGTGTGGTATGCTGTGTGGTGTTAAAAAATAGTTGACTACAACTGGGAAATTCCTCCATAGTCTGGAGACCATGAAAACCACACGGGTGTCAACAATTTTTCTATCGAGGCCATAAAATGCTTATCATTGTTTGACTAAATTGTCTTATGCCACAGGAGACCATGGGGGTCCTATTGCTATATGTGCCCTAATTGTAAACCGCCAAGAGTTCCGTTCTGGAAGATGTGTGGTATATAAATAAATAAATAAATAAATAAATAAATAAATAAATAAATAAATAAATAAATAAATAAATAAGATCTTTATTTATTTATTTTTTAAAATAGCATTCCATATTGAGGCAGTCTATTTGCTTAATAGTAATGATTTTCCTAACACCTTGAATGAGCATGTCACCCTACCTACTCCTTCTGGCTATGCTGAAAGAGGAAAGAAAGCTGTATTGAAAGAAAGATTATGAGAATAGCCCGGGTTTGTATATGAAAAAATAGAATGGGGAAAAAATGACCATGAGCTAGTCACACTTCAGAGGACAGATTGCTTAATTGCACAGAATCATTACTAATTTCATTGGATGCCCTTTTGCCATTTTTGAAAATAAAAAGGGTGTTTGCTTTAATCTGGAGTTACAGTCCTGTCATTCAGTTCATTTAGCACCAAAATGGAACATTCCTTCCTAGAGGTTTAATAATGAGCCACAAATTCCTTTGGCATAAGGGTGTTTCTACCCAATTTACCAGAGGAGGATTACAGATGAAAGACCAAGTCCATCTTGCCTGCTATGCTAGTAAGATATACTATCAGCAGCAACAAGTAAAAATATACATATAAAATTAGATATTAAGCCCACTCCTGGAAGAATGGGACTTCCTAGAAAATATTTGTAGCTTTTTAAATTTATTGTCACTTAATGTCTCAGAGGAAACATCTAGTATGATTTATGTTACATTCTACATATTCCCAAAGGATGAATTGTCATTGTTGGCAACAGACAGACACCTGCATTCCAGAGCTCTAAAATCTTTCATTCCAATGCAAGGCCTTCTCCTCAAATACTCATTAGCACAGGGAAGGGGACTTTTCCAGCATGCCTTTGTATATAGTATAATTTGGGGACATGTACTGGTTTTGGACAAATCCTGAATTATTGACAAAACTGCCCTGATCTGGACAAACCAGATGAGGCCTGAACTGAAGCAGAATGGCCAGATTCAGTTGTGGGACAAACAAATCAACTAGTTTCTGTCCAGTATAAAAAGTGGATTCAATGGGACAGAAATCATTTCAGCCTTTTTCTTTCTTTCTTTCTTTCTTTCTTTCTTTCTTTCTTTCTTTCTTTCTTTCTTTCTTTCTTTCTTTCTTTCTTTCTTTCTTTCTTTCTTTCTTTCTTTCTTTCTTTCTTTCTTTCTAGCCAGCCTTAAGACATCATGCAAACTGCTGAAGCCATCTGTACTAATGTTAGCAGGTTTATCCCCCAATTTAAGATCTATCATTTCCAGATGTGAAATAAGTCACTGAATGAAAATGTTACACTGTTTCTGGCTTTCTAATATGTCATTTGGAAGGCTTGATTAAACAAAAATAAAAACAAATGGTGCTCCAGACTAAATCAGGATATGTTTCAAAGCCCCAAATTGGGGGACCCCATACAGCCCAAATTCTAGCCTAGTAAAAATTGGCAGAGGAAAAAGGAACTCAAATTTGTCCATAAAAGCAATTCAGAAATCTGCAGCCAGTCAATTCCTTTATCAGGACCAATCCAAATGTCACAAACAGTCACATTTTTGAATTCTCTAGAACATTTCATTATGTTAAGCAAAATAAGATGCATGATGTGGGAAGATTTTTAAAAGTTGTTTTGAAATTGCAGAAACAGGGTCAACCCTACCATTAGGCAATGGGCAATTGCTTCAGCTGGTTGGTGCTGATAGGAAAGCAGTGAATGGAGCCATCTGTGTGCACCTCATAGCCTGCTCTCACCTCTCACACACAGTCACTGGGTATGTTGGTAGGGTGCTTTCCCATAGATCCTCTCCGAATTATGGGGATAATAAAATTAATATATCCTTGGAGACTTTGTATAGATTATTCAAACACTTTTAATGACTCTGACTTAGCATTTCTGTTAGGCTGAATTATTCTTCTGTGTCATAGGAATGAGTCAAAGGGCAGGCAATTGTTATGGAAAACTTCCCAGCATACCTCATGTCCCACTGCTTGAGGTGCGCATCTGACTGTGCCTACTAGGAGGGATAGATATGAGTTGATGAGGGATTTCTTTGCAAGGAATTTATCTCAAACTGGGGTAAAAGGATAGCCACAAATTTATGAAATGCTGTCTTTGTTTTCTGGTTTGGAAACTGATTTCTTCTTAATGCCAAGTGATCACTGTTGGTTTCTGTCTTCACTTACTGCAAGATGTAATAGATCTCCTACTCTTGTTCTAAACTCCTGGTCATTCTGTATCTATATCATTTGGTTTATAATAATAAATCATGCAACTTCCTTTGTAGGAAACAGCCGTGAAAGGGGAGACCCAATAAGTTTTGTGCCAGGTCATATTAAAAATCCAGCGAGAATTTAATGCAATGCGGTTCACTGTTAATATCCCATTATGAAGTATTTTATCTGTTCCCTTTCTCTTTCAAAGTGAATTTCCTGCAGGCTGTCCTAATACCTGTCCTTCTGTGTTCAACTGTTCATGCCAGAAGTTATCCAACAGTGCTGCTGAAATGGAAGGATCAGCTGGCACACTGCTATCAATTGCCTAAGGGGTTCTCAAATGTGCTCTTAATTCTCACATCCTTCAGGGTGGATACTTCCTTGTCCCCTATAGGTATTTGTAAACAATACAGTATGATTTCTCTCTCTTCCCCATCTCCCAGCTTTAATGAAATTAGCAACACACTCAAACATGGACATGGCTTGGAAAGTTGCCCTTTTGGCAGGTAGATCTGTTTGGAAGAAGAAAATACCTTAACAGCTAAGCATTTGCCTGGACTTGCAGGGTCTGTCCAGCTGTCTGCACTGTAGGAGAAACCTCCAAGCAGATTGCCCTTCTCTTATGCAGTAATGGACAATACCTAGCATTATTTCGTGCTCTCTGCAGGCCTCTCTTCTTTTCTTCCTTTTATTAATTGGAGACTTGGTTCTTGCAGAGGAAAGGCTGGGGAAACATGGACCAGTGCCATATGAAAGATGCAGTCACATTTTGGTTGAGACATGATGCCAAACTCTGGCTTGGGTTTACGTGAAGGATCTGCAGGCTTACACGTTCATTTTGCTCCCCTTTTCTTCTCAGCCTGGGAACTGAACATTCCATTGGCCAATATCCAGTTGCTTGGTTTAGTAAATCACACTAGAGTAAGCCCATTAAATTAACTGCAATTTTGTGAGTCAGCTCTTCTCTAAACTCCACTGATTCCAATGGGCCTACTCTAACTGTGACTCACTATACCAGTGCTGGCGAACCTATGGCACGGGTGCCAAAGGTGGCACTCAGAGCCCTTCCTGTGGGCACCTGACATAGTCCCTTCACAGCCATCTGTATTCAGGTTTAATTGCTGTATTGGCATTTTGCAAAAATATTAGTCGGTTTTGAATCGCAGTTTGGGCACTCGGTCTCTAAAAGGTTCGCCATCACTGCACTATATGTAAGTAAGTGTAGGCCCAATGGGACTTACAGAGGACTCGACTCAACAAACCCCCATTGATTCAGTGGGTCTACTCTAAGGCAAAAGCAAAGTGTTCTACTTATATACTGCCCCATAGTGCTTATAGGACTCTCTGGGTGGTTTACAATTTAATTATTCAGGCTATACATTGCCCCCTCAGTGAGCTGAGTACTCATTTTACCAACCTCTGAAGGATAGAAGGCTGAGTCAGCCATGAGCCGGCTACCTGGGATTGAACACAATTTCAATCGTGAGCACAATTTTCTTTTCAGTACTGCATTTTAACCACTGTGCCACGAGGCGCCTACTCTAATATGACTTACTGCACTTTCAGCAACAGGGTTTTGGCATTGCTTGCCTTCTTTGTTAGGGCAAATCCATAATTTCTGCTACATCTGAACTGGCAAGTTATAGTTTATTTATGTCTGTTTTTATTTATGAGCATTTTTCTATAGCTAGTCAAAAAATCTTAAAACTGTTTATATGAATAAACAGAATAAAGTTTGTAGTTTAAAAAAATAAATGACGAAACCAGGTAATTCCATTAAAACAATTTATTTTAAAAAAATCCAGTATTTTTGGTATGTGTTGCCCGGAAGATGCCAGGGTAAATATATATTTCTTCTGTTGACAGTGCAAATAGTCAAGATTGAAAGCCCTTCTTAAATGGAGAGATCATTCCATATGTTGGACTTGAGTGCCACAAGAGAGAAGGCCCCCTTCTGCACTGCAAGCAAATGAGTCTGTAATTGAAACTCTTAATACTAGACTCTCATATACTGCAGAATATAGTAGACAGTGCAGCCCCAACTCTACTGATTTGGAGAATTTTGATGAGAGAAGATGGCCTCAAAAATATCCTACTTCTGAAATGTATACAGGTACATGGCTTTTTTAAAGCCAAAGGTAACACCTTACAAATGACTCAGTGTTTGATCAGGAATTAGTGCAGTCTTTACATAAATGGGTAACATGGCATACCTTCATATGCTGCATCCTGCACTAGTTGAAACCTTGAGACCAAGCATTGGAGTATTCCTACACAGAGCACACAAGATAAGGAAAAGAACACATGAGCCAGAACCTCATTCACAGTTTGTTTACGTACATGGGTTGACATTACTTCTAAGTCAAGTCATTGTCCTGGAGCTGTTTTAAGAAAGGCTCCTTAGTAAAGATACAGCCACATTTTGTTCCCAGTGTTTATTGATTTATTTTTTATTTTAGAAAGCAGTATCTTTTTCCTCTAGAGACATACAACATTTAAAAAAATGTTTCTAAGGAATGAAGAAGTTTGGATTTTGTAAATTGCAACATTAATGTGGGTATGTACTATGATTTTTTAAAAAACCATCCATGGAGAAATGAACACCTTCTCTGTTATTCACAACAGTATTGTACACTATAGCAATCCTGAAATAGGACTCATGAGAACTGGATTCAAACCCATATTAGACCAAAGAAATGTGCTGGTGCGTGTGTTGTATTACATGCCTTGAAAAACATATTACAGTTATCAAAGGTTGAACATGAGTTGGTGGCACATAGCTAGAGATGTGAAGTTCCAGGGGAAAACCAGAAAAATTGAGGACCCCCCTTTCCCCCCCTGAAGCCTTTCTGTTTTTGTTCTGAAAAATTGAAAAAAGTTTTTAAAAAGATGATGGAATGTTTTATTTTAACATGATGAATAAAATATTTTAAGACAGGGTGTTCAAATATTTTCCAAATAATTTCTAAGAAATATACATAGCATCAGATTACTCTTAATTTCTGTGCACTGAGGACAAGCAAGTCCTAGGTTACAAAGTGAACTTTCCAATGCAAAAACAAGATGTAATTCTTCTTGTGCTATTGTCACAAGAAAAATAAAAAGTTTCACTTTTTTTTGCATGTGGGTGGGTATGTTTGGTTCTGTTTCTGCCCTCTTCACTACCACTCCCTTCTATACATTTTCCCCCTCTTCAGTTCTTTTTATGAGAATGAGTTTTTATTTTATTTTTATTTAATACTGGGGAGAGAATATATGAATAATTGTTAATTCTGGATTTTTAAACATTGTTTTGTAGAGGTTTTTTGTTCCACATAAACCAGTAAACAGTTCAGGAGATTGTTACTCCATTTGTTACAATTGCAAATAAATATTATTTTAAAAGTAAATTCTGTTTGTAGTGATTGTTTGGATACACTATATTTTAATATGCTAGTTGTGATCATGTATTCTTGAAGGCTTTCACGGCTGGGATCCAATAGTTGTTGTGAGTTTTTCGTGCTGATTGGCCGTGTTCTGGAAGTTTTTCTTCCTGACATTTCGCCAGACTCTGTGGCTGGCATCTGCAGAGGGCAAGGAGCTCCAGGAACTAGGAGTTATCTCTGTGCTCTGTGCTCCTAGTTCCCTGAGCTCCTTGCCCTCTGAAGATGCCAACCACAGAGTCTGGCAAAACGTCAAGAAATAATTCAGAAAAACTTCAAGAACACGGCCAAACAGCCCCCCCCAAAAAAAACTCACCACAAGTAGTTGTGATAATTGAAACTTTCTGAAAGTTTCTGTTTCCCCCCTGAAAAAAAAACAGAAAAAAAAACTGGGTGTTTTTTTTTTCCAAGCCTCAAAATTTTGGAAATTTTACATCTCTACACATAACACACAGTGTTGCATAATATGGATACTGGACCAATTTATGTGTAAAGTTCATTGAATCACTGGGATATTTAATCCAACAATAACCAGATAGGGATAGTTTATCTTTGCACAGATAACTGGAAATTCTATTCTAGAAGATTGATTCTCAATCCCCTTTCCTAGAATAGATGTTGACAATTGATTTTGCATTAGAAGCTAAATGAGTTGACCTCTTTAGCAGCCCTTGTAGAACTAGAATGGAATGTTTCAGCTTCAGCCACACTGTGTGATTTGACATGGCTGGTGCAAGATTTTTTTCTGGATTTTTTTCCTAGGATAGAATAAACTGTAATCTTGTGATAACCATTGCATTGCACACAAACATCACCAAGGAATCAGCACACAGTCACTTCAGCACAAAAAGATCTGATTTTTAGAATATCTCCTCAACGATGTTTCCATTGTTTTTATTATTGTGATCCCTTTCTATGCACAGCAGCACAGTACCTGCGCCTTGTTAGACTGTGCATCCCAGACAGGGAAAGTGAACTCTGCATGAAATTGGAAAGGTCAAACAGAGACAGGTAGTTATGCCTAATCACCAAGATGTATTTTGGACAGAGGTGCTCAGTGAATGGCAAACAAGAAAAATATTTACATGATGAATCACAGTTCAGAAACCAGTGACCTTGAGGTAGTGGATTTAAAATAGCCCTTTAAACTTTACAAAACTAACTACCTGCACTGGTGTAGCAAGGGGAGGAGGACATCTGTCCCTGGGCACAGCATCTGGGCCCCCCAAATTGGGTGCAAGAAGCTCTCCGCTCAGGACATGCAGGGCATGGATAGAGGGACGCTCTTCTCCCTCTCACAAAATACCAGAACTATTACTGCAGAAAATGTGCTGCTATTACTAATAAATAAGTAAGTAAGTAAGTAAGTAAGTAAGTAAATCTTACTGTTTATTTTATGTCTAAATGCAGATTTAATATAAGTGTTGGAATCGTTCTTGAAATTGTGCATCAGGAAAGGAAAGGCTCTGGCCTAATCTGGCCTGTGAACTAACAATGAACAGTAAACAGGGGAAGAAGCACTATGTACATTAGCTGGGGAATCAATAAATATCACTAGAAATACTGAAAGACAGAGCAACATTGTGGGTGGATTGCTAAACACAAATTTGGGAATATGGTTTATTGCTTTTCTGTTGAAAAGTGGAAACAGAGCGTTGGGAGCATGATTTGCAATAAAAGAAGAAATGCCTTTCCATTCTACCTTCTCCTGAACAGTTCCCAGGCTGCCAAACAAGACTGTGTGGTTGCCATGCTAAGTGGTAGAAAACGTGTATGTGTCTGCTTGCCTCCTGCCTGCCTGCCTGCATGTGGGGGAATAAGGGGTAGGTGATGGAAGAATTAGCACAGGGAATTCTGGACAGCCATTTGTGCAGATACACCCATTGCATGTTATTTGTAGATGAAAAGGACCATCTCAGAGCAGTCTTTGATTCTGAAACTGTAGTTCACCCCTCGAGCCCAAAGCCGTCTTAAAGAAGCAGAACCAAATACAAAGCTATTCTCTGGGTATTAAGCTCATGTGCTCAGAAAACAAAAGCTTTGACAGTGAATCAATTTATAAAGCAGGGAAACTTTGAGGAAATGAACATTTGTGTCAACTGCTGACACCCCACTGACCCACTGTCACATTCCTCACATTTTGACAGCTTGTGTCATGGTCAGACAATGTTCCTCCTACTCATCCGTCATTTATTTACTTACTTACTTAAAGCAAAGTGTTCTGCTTATATACCACCCCATACCACTTAAGTAGTCTCTGGGCGGTTTACAGTTTTAATTGTAGTATGCAGGCTACAGATTGCCCCCAGCAAGCTGGGCACTCCTTTTACTGACCTCTACTGGTGTTCCCATGAAACAGTGGCCATAGCTTGTGGACCTGATGACCAGGAGCTCCCTATCAAGACTTAGTTTATAAACATTTTTGGCTGGCCAGAAGAATGCAGTTGCATAATGATAGTATAAGGATTTCATATACAATTTTGTTTATCAGTTGAAATAATGGAACAAATTTTGCAAAAACAGCAACCAAGCTTTTCCTTATTTCATTCCATCCCCTGATAAACACATGTATTCTGAAAGAAGCGCTTCAAGAACTTGCAAAACACACAACATGCAAATCATCTTGTTTTTCACATGAGATAACAGTGCATCAACAATCATAGTGTATGGACCTTACTTTTAATTATCTTTCATGCCATCTAAAAATGTTTTAATGGCTATTTTTCTCTTTCCAATCTTGGGTATTCTAGGAATTTACATATAGTCTTTAATAGTTAGATGTCCTATTACATGTGGATTAATACATAGGCTTAGAACTACAGCACGTGAATAAAATATATTAATTGCTTACTTCTCATCATAGTAAAATCCTTCATTTTTCACATTTCAGTATAGCCTGGTCTACTGGACTAATAATATGTGCAGGACTCAGAAGCAATCTGATCTATTCCTACTTCACACTGGGTCATAACTGAGGTGTATCCCGCTGATTCTGGTACTCTGTTATCTGGAAGTGCTGAATTCCCCACTGTCTAGAGAAAGCCAAAGCTGTTGAACCAAGCCAAGTAGCAATAAAATGTCTGAGTGGATTATATTTTCATTTGGAAGGTTTCTTCCACAATGTGCAGAATTTTGAGGTAGAGGAAGAGTTTATTGCCTTAACTGAATTGACAGCAGAAGCTGAATAGTCTCTCCTGAATATTGACTAGCAGATAGCACTGAAATTGGCTCCTCAAAATAAGCAAACTATTAGGGTGTCTGCCATAATGTATTCTAGCTGTTGGCTTTCAATCACAAATAGAGACCACCCATTAGATATAGGCTCCTCGTGTCAAAGGTATATACTACTGTTTGCCTGCCTTCTAACTAGGCACATGATATAGGCCTAAGGTGCTTTATGTTGAATTCTATAATCCAGTGTTTTTCAACCACTGTTCCGCGGCACACTAGTGTGCCGCGAGATGTTGCCTGGTGTGCCGTTGGAAAAATTGAAAAACACTGATTTAAATGATAAATTCTCCGGAGGGAGAAGGAGGGGGGAGTGGAGAGCTTTCTTCCCCATTGTAGGGCAAGGAGCTATTCTGGTCTTTACGGTAGGGGCTTCTCCCACCGCTGCCCGCCCGCCCGCCTGGGGCTCCTCCTTCCTTCCCTCCCTCCCTTGCCCTCGCCTTCCTCTTGGCCACCGCGGGGTGAGGGGTGGCGCGAGGCGGCGCCGGCTTCCCCTTCCTGGCGCGCGCGCGGTGCCCCGGCGGGGCGTCGAAGAAGCCGGTTGCAGATGTCCAGGGTGGCGCGGTGTTGCAAGCCCACCAGCGGGAGGAGGGCGATGGGGTCCAGGAGGGGCGAGGCGGCGGCGGCGGTGCGGGCTTGTCCTCCTGCTCCTCCTTCCCCTCCTCCTCCTTCCCAGGGCTGCTGAGGCTGCTGCTGCTGCTGCTGCCGGGCGCCGCGATGAAACTCTACTGCAAAGTGGTGGCTCTGGCGCTCTGCCTGATGCTGCTGCTCCTGCTCTACCTGTTCGTGGGCAACTCCGACGACGACGAGGACGAGCCGCCTTGGCGAGGGGCCAAAGGAAGCCCCCGGGCGACTCTGGCCGGTACCTCCCGGCGGGACACTCCAGACCGGCGGCTCTCAGAGCCCCATTTCCAACCCGTCCCGGGCGCGGCGGAGCGCGAGGCGGAAGAAGCGGCCGCCTCCGTTTCCAAGAGGCAGAAGCTTCAGCAGCAGCCGCCGCCACGTCTCCAGCGAAAAGCAGGCAGGCGGAGCGCCGCCCGAGGGAAGTTTGCGAACGAGAGGTAAAGTCCACCCACGCCCAGCCCACCCCTCACCCATTTCTGTCCCCCTCGCCACTCTGTCCCTCGCCGTCGCCCTTGGGCAGGAGGATTTGGCCCCGAGCAGGCTGTCTCTCGCATCCTGCTCCCTCCACCCGCTTTACTCCCGAGGAAATCGGCTCACCCGCTGTCAGCTCACCGTCTTCTCAAGGCGGCGGGTGATGCATGATGCCCTTAAGTTCCAGTTCTGGATTTGCAGGGAAGGAGGGGGGGGCAGAAACCTACAAAAATCCCACCCAGTCCTTGATCTTCAGTGTGGCCCTCAAGGAGGCCAGACAAGCCAGCACGAGCAACCGAGCAAACTTCCTACAGAGCTGCGGCACCAGCCACTGTCCCTTTCTGGTTTTGGGAAGCTGGTGTAAGACCGAAGTATATAAAGCTGCTTTCTTCTAGTGTGAATATTGGCCTGAGATATTCGAATAGGTTTTCAGATGTGCCTTTTTATTAATTGGGGGGGGGTTAGTTCTAGAAATTGTTGATTGAATTTTACTGTATTTTTGCATTTATGGTGGCAACACTAATGGGTGGTGGTGGTATAGATTTATTTGATTCCTATTGAAGAGAATTAGGGCCTTTATACATGACCCCCAAACTCCGCAGCAAATGGCTGCAAACTCCGGACCTTACAAGTGTTTTTTCACCAGCTCCGGAGTTTGCAGGAAATTAAGTGTGACCCCGCCCACCTAAGCGTGACCCAGCTGCACTTTCTTGTACCTGCTTGAGGTGGGTGAAAATCCCCAGGTCCGGATTTAATCTGGTCAGTGCGGGGCTCTCCTGGCTTCTGATTGTGTTTTTTTTGCCTCCCGCCCCTTTAAGAGAAGAGGTGGGAGGAAAAAAAGCAAGCAGAAGAGAAACGGAAGAGAAACGGAAGAGAAATGGAAGAGAAACGAAGCTCCGGGAAGCTCCTCCAGGTGAGCTGCATTTTTTCCTCTCTTTCTCTGGTGGGGAGGAAGGAAGAGCAACGAACCCCTAAGATCTTTGGTCCGAATTTAAGGGGCCAGCGGATCTTAGGGGTCGTGTGAAAAGGCACTTACTTATATATAGTCAATATAGGCACAGAGTTAATTTTTTTAACATTTTCTAATGGTGGTGTGCCTCGTGATTTTTTTCATGAAACAAGTGTGCCTTTGCCCAAAAAAGGTTGAAAAACACTGCTATAATCTAACATTACAAGGAAAAGGATATTTGAGGTGAGGCTTCTCTGCAGTACCTTCATGTTTATTTTACATACTGTATGAGGTAAGGAATATTAAGTTTGCCACTTGAAACTATGGTTTCTTATTACATATTAGTACAATAAACTGTGGTTTGCTTAAACTACAGCTTGTTTGCAACCCAGCATATTAATAGACTTGTAAAACTTTATTAACCATTTCAGTTGTATGGTATAGTCCAGTGTTGGTGAACCTATAGCATGGGTGCCAAAGGTGGCACTCGGAGCCCTTTCTGTGGTCCCCTTCACAGCCACCTGTATTCAGGTTAAACTGCTGTATTGGCACTTTGCAAAAAAATTAGTGGGCTTTGAATCACAGTTTGGGCACTTGGTCTCTAAAAGGTTGGCCATCACTAGTATAGTCTGACACCCAATTGAAATGTATCTAGACTAGAGGTGTGAAGGCCCAGGGGAGGGGGGGCAGAAAAATTCAAAAACAAAAGTTTTTTCTGTTTTTGTTTTTCCTGAAGCCTTTTTGTTTTTGCCCCGAAAAATTGGAAAAATTGGGAAAAAAATGAAAAATTGAAAAAAGAAAAAGAAAAAGAAAAAATGATTATGGAATGTTTTATTTTAACATGATGAATAAAATATTTTAAGATAGGGTATTCAAATATTTTCAAAATCATTTCTAAAAAATATGCATAGTATCAGATTATTCTAATTTCTGTGCACTGAGGACAAGCAAGTCCTAGGTTAAAAACTGAGCTGTCTCATGCAAGAACAAGATGCATTTCTTCCTTTAGGAGGTGTGGCTACTGTCACAAGAAAAAGAAAAAGTTTTCACTTTTTTTTTTTGCATGTGGGTGGGTATGTTTGGTTCATATCTGTCCTCTTCGCTAGGCCTCAAAGCACAGGAAGAAAATGCAATTTACCAAGTCAAATTGTCCATAGTCATATTTTATGTTCCCAAAGTTACAGAATGACTTTCAAGCTGTAAAAGTGAGAGGGAGTGCTAATGTAGCATTTTTTCAATTTTTATGAAAAACTCCAGGGGAGGGGTCTGACCCCCCCCCCCCGAAAAAAATGGGGTTTTATTACAAGTTTCAGAAATTTTACATCTCTAATCTAGATTATCCATTTTCCTCTATGAATGCCTGCAACTGGTGATCTATCATCTGTTTACTCAGTTTACCCAGGTATGGGATGATGGCAATGGAGCTATAATTATTAAAATGATCCATTGCTAAATTGGATTTCTTTGAAATAGACCTTGTAGTGGTTTCCTTTCGTTGGGAAAGTAATTTGCCTTCCAATAAGGAAGCATTAATGGTGTGAGCATCCAATTCTATGGACATTTCCTTTCCTGATTTTAAGTGTCACAATAGGCAGGGATCTAAAGAGTACATTATAGTTTTGCAACATGAAAGTGCCATTTTCACATCCTCAATCTGTACTGAAACTGATCAAGTTTAACCTGAGATGCTGCACTGGATGCATCCATAAGTTCTACTGGTATCAACAAGGAATCAGATGCTTTCAGCTGCCAAAGAGGGCTTCAAGGCTTCTGTGTTGAGGTTCCACTGGACAGATAATTGCAGTCAACTCCCGTTATTTTCTTCCAGCTCAGCTCCTTGCTTGTTATCTCTGAGCAAGTAGGCAGACAGAGTGTTTTTGCTCTCTCAGAAATCACCCTTTGTTTTCTCAGCAAGACAAGCAGTCTGCTAATTCTTGAGCACACGGCAGGCTTTCCAGAAAACACATTTGGTATCCTCCCAAACTGGGTGATGATTGGAAGCTGCCTCAATTAGTTGGACATTGCTACTTCTTTGGTGACCTTGAGTTTCTTCTAATATCTTCAGGGTACTTCCTTGACTGTTTCCAGGTTTAATTTCATAGGAGCATTTCTCCATCTACTATCAAGACTTCATAATTGCTTCATCCCCTTAACTCCTCTGTAAACCATAGAGAAGGCCAGACTCTGCATCATGGAGAATGTTTAGAGGCAATTAGGTCTACAGTTTGGGTCACCTCTGAGTACCAATGGGTGACCAGAGTGTTGACTGGAGCATTGACCATATTAGCTGGAACATTTCCTAGGGCATTTTGGAAACAAGTGAGATCCATCAAACATTGGGAGCAAACCATGGTAATAGGTCGCTGCTTAGTTGTGCAGAGTCAAATTTCAGCAGGAAATGATTTGACTACATGGGATAGGACTTAAAAATCACCCATTTTCAGATCATCCTTTTCCAATTTTGACATGAACATCAGATTGAGGCTGAGATCTGCAACATGTGTTGGCCCCGTGGCATATTGGAACAGGCCCATGGCACCATGGCTTCCATGAACTTCAAC
Source organism: Phrynocephalus forsythii (assembly GCA_029282475.1). Classification (NCBI taxonomy): domain Eukaryota; kingdom Metazoa; phylum Chordata; class Lepidosauria; order Squamata; family Agamidae; genus Phrynocephalus; species Phrynocephalus forsythii. Next base: position 87,258,969 of record JAPFRF010000005.1, on the reverse strand, counting down.
CCTACTTGAGTCAACTGTGTATCTTCATGTATGTTGACATCTTCCAATAGTAAAAGGTCTGGAGGACCTCAATATAGCAGCAGAGATGCATTCTGTTAAGTCTGGTAGGGAATATGTTGGGTCACAAGGAGAGAGGTACATCACCACCAGTCTTCTTTTGTTCCAGTGATTCAGCATAAAATGAAGAGCCTCCAGATCTGAACACAGCAGGGCAGAGATCCTGCTGATGTTAATCAATTTTCTATGCACCACAGCAATGCCCCTTTTCACAGACTCTTTACGTGCGTCAAAATTACATGGTCTGTTGAAGGATTATTACACAGAGAGAGCCAACAGACTTCTAGACTCAACAGGAAGGTGATTATAAAACAAAATGTGATATTACTGCAAAGTTTGAAATACCTGTGCATTGTGGTCAAAATTTGGATTGGGTTATGATGATGGAAGCTGCTCACCAGGTTGCACTTTACAGCCATCAGCAGATCAAGTTTTTATGGCTCTAGCTAAAGAAGCAAAATCGTACTGTTTTTGCATGAGTGCACATGTGTGTTTTTATGCACACATGAACCTTATCCATCTATCTACATCTATATATTATGCATCTCTCCATTTCCCTCTGTCTTCAGAATGAGCCATAACAATTTGATCTGTTGCTGGCCTTGGGTACAGAAATAGAATTCAATTACTTCTGTGGGTACTGTGAATGTATTTTAGCCTGCATGCTTTGGTCGTGTGTGTGTCAAAGTAAGCTGTCAGTCATAAAGATATCCTGTGAATGCAAAGGGGAAAACCCCCCAATAAAACTTGTGTTTAAGAGCAACATGTTACATGACAGCTACACTTTCTCGAAAAGATAAAAGTATGTCTGATTCACAAAATCTGCCTAATTTCTCATACTTGCAATTCATTCTATCAGTTTGCTCACCTTTTTAAATTCCAGTATTTCATACCAAACACATGAGATTTTGTCTGAAATTTTGAAAGGATCTCCATATCTTGAGTATCGGTGATTAGATCTCCTATAATGATGTACAGTGGAACCTTGACATACATGCTGCTTGACTTGCAGCATATTTGACTTGAAGCAAGAAGGGGCCTGTTTGACTTGAGCCACGGGCTCTGACTTACAGCTCGGACCCCGGTGCAAGGCCCCGGAATCGGGCGGCAGCCATGACCCAGCATCGCTTCTGCCGCCTCCAAACTGCTCCTGCCGTCTTCCTGTCCTCTGGCAGCAGTGGCTTCGGCGAGGCCAGCTCCAAGCACCTGGAGCTGGTCCTCGGCCTCACCAAAGCCGCCGCTGCCACCAGAGGAGAAGAAGGGCTGAGAGCTCGGGGCTGGCCTCGCTGGTTAGACAGTCGGCTCAGTCTTGTAAAAAATCTGGCTGCAGAATTCTGGTCCACAATGGAAGCATTTTAGTTGGGGAGCTGTACAGTTGTGGGACTCTAACGTTAAGCATAGGGTTGTTCAGAACTTGGAACGTCAGGTTAAAAATCAGTAAAACTTAAATGTTAGACATTGTTGCTATGAACATTAAAAAGTGGAGGTGTATAACTTGTGGACTATAATTCTACTTCCTCCTCCTCTCTTTGAAGAGACATTTCATTTACATCCCTGGAAGGAATCTCCTGTCCCAGTCAAATTTGTGTTAAATTGCTGTTTTCGGGGGTCTTTTTCATCATCTGGAATGGATTAATCCACTTTCCCATTACTTTCTATGGGAAAAGTTCATTTGACTTAAGGCATGTTTGACTTATGTCTAGACCTCCGGAATGGATTAATGACGTAAGTCAAGGTTCCACTATTTCTACAAAAATTGGCTCCACAACAGCCACACTAACTAAACAGCATAACATGGCAAAGTCAGAGAAAAGGGAACGGGTGGGGGTGGAACGCAAGGTCTCTTCTGCTATAACTACCTCCCCATAGTGGTGCTATACAAAAAGTACTGGGCAACAACTCCCATCATTTCCAGAATCAAAGGAGATGCCTTCACTGAATAGGCTGAAATATACATTTGGAAAAAAAATGGATTTGTAAGAGTTGTGGTGGTGCAAACAGTGAAGAGAACTCATGAACTGGTCACACAATAAAGAATAGGGGAAGTATATGTTATGTATACAATCTGTATACTGCTCTCTCATCTTCTTTTTGTTCTTTTAAAAAAAGGCATTTGCAGTTGTTATGCCACGGTTAATGCTGGGAAATCTGTGACACACCACAAACTTGGTTTTGCCTCTGCCACCTCTTATGCTTCTTGTGCTACACAGCACAACATGGCCTGGGTCCAAGCTACGGGCTCAGCTAAGGTCATCAGGAGAGGCCTTTCTCTCCATCCTGCCTCCCTCACAGGTACAAGAAAGGGCCTTATTTATTTATTTATTTATTTATTTATTTATTTATTTATTTATTTATTTATTTATTTATTGCATTTCTATACTGCACCTTCTTCCAAACTGGGACTCACTCACAGCTTTAAAAGACATAAAAGTATGCAATTAAAAACATATAATACAAATAGAATGAAAAAAAAACCAGGCAAGATCTCTGTTGCTGCTCCCAGACTTTGGAACTCCCTCCCGCTGGAGGCCAAGACTGCCTCATCTTTGCTGTCTTTCCGGAAGCAGGCAAAGACCTACCTTCCTCTTCAGACAAGCCTTCTCTGATTGAGGGACAATTGTGTGGAATTTAGAAAAATTACCATGCATGATTGCATTGACTGATTTAACACCAGTGTTTCCCATGTTAGTTTCCACCCCTCATAATGGATTTTTTCCTTTTGTGTGATCTTTGTAGCTTTAATGTTACATTTTAAATGTTCTAAGTTGCCTCTTCTAATTCCCTGTTCTTAACTTGAAAATGTCTTAAATGTTCCAGGCTGTATATTGTCCCTCATTACTGTAAGCCACCTTGGGTCCTTTTCCAAGGAGAAAGGTGGGGTAAAATATTCAAATATATAAATAAAATTAGTAGATATTTGCCTAAAGTGTACTTATTCATGCATTCCTTTGGTGAAATAAGCCCTGGAAAGGGGGGGACCCTAGCATAACAACAAATGCCTTGCCTAGCAGACAATACATGCTTGAATTTTTAAAATCTCATCTGTGAGGACAAATGAAACTATAGAAGATTTACGTGCATACATCAAGGAGAAGTAGAAAAGGCAACCACTTGCTCTTATGTTCTCCTTTAATATCTCCAGTAAGGTCTACCTGGGTGTCATGAGGGGGAGTGAATATCCATACATAAGAATCTACTTTTTCTTCTTCCCCACCCAAGTTAATTTCAAAGATGCCTTTATATTCTTGCCCTTGCTGGACTCTCTTGTGATGCTGCTTGCTTTCATATTTTGGATGATATGTACCAGCATGCCAGTCCTGTATTGGCCTCTTGTGGGACTAGAGAGGTCTTGATCCTCAGGGTTAATGCAATTAGGCAGACGATTTGCCTCAATTAAAAACACAAGCCCTGTGAAATGGCTCCTGGCTCCATCTCCTCATTTATAGTCCCCATCCATTCTGGGCATCACTTCCCTTATAACTGGGGTGTGGGAGGGTAAAAATAATGTTATGTCCTTTTGTAGCAGTGTGCACATTTGTAGAGGTAGACATTAGGAAAGTAAGTGTTAAGTTCAGTGTACTCTGTACTGTCACAACAATACAGGTATTATTATTATTGACAGTACTCAATTGACAAACATTTAACTACTTTAGTAGATTTTCCCACAGTGGTCTCCTAGAAACATACCAATGATGACATTTGTAATGCTCATTAGAAAATAATTAAGATAGTACAATGTCTATGTTCCGGTGCGGACTGCTGAGAAGAAGATGTGATTCTATAATGACAAGTGCAGACTGCTGAGAAGAAGGTGTGATTCTATAATGACAGTCATTGGTTTACTTTCATGGTTCTTTTAAGGATTAGCTTAAGATACTGCTAGTGTAGCACTTTGGACATTCAGAGGTACCATATAGTTATTATTTTATTATGAATACTATTGGGTGTAAAAGAGAATTAAAAGTGTAATTTAGACAATGTGAAGTTTATATGTGCACTGCAGCATTAATTTTAACTGATCCACAGTATTTCACATAAAAATAAGTCTCAAACCAACTTGCTCATTTGTAAAACTGCACAGGGAGTGCCTGCATCTCGTTACACATGGGTGGTGCAAGAAGCTGTTTCTGAGCAGGAGTTCATAAATGAGTTAGAAAAAGCAGTGGTATCTGGTGTGTGTGTGTGTGTGTGTGTGTGTGTGTGTGTGTGTGTGTGTGTGTGTGTGTGTGTGTGTGTGTGTGTGTGTGTGTGTGTGTGTGTGTGTGTGTGTGTGTGTGTGTGTGTGTGTGTGTGTGTGTGTGTGTGTGTGTGTGTGGAGAGGTGTCTTAAAAATGAAATGTTGTGTGAGACTTTTAATAGAATGGGGAAAGAGGCAGAAAAACTGCTATGGCTTTCCCTGCGCACTGATGAAAAAGCAAGGCTCTAAATGAAGTTTGTAATTTTGCAAACATTGCCTTGGTTTGTGTCTGAAGCTGCAGTGGGGCATAAGCATGGGAAAGTATATAGTATGGTAGTTGCTTCATCAGAGCCTCTCTGCAGTGAGGCAGCTGCAATAACTGCAGGGAGTGGAGCGTATGGCCCCAATTTCTTCCATCCCTGCCCCACTTGGTGTAACAGTGATGTCTTGGGAGAGTCACAGCAGCTCCGATGACCTAAGTCAAAGAGGATTGGCTCAGCTGCTCCTGCTCTGGGATTGCTCCAGGCATTTGATGGGATGAAAGTGCTGCAGTGAAGCAAGGTGGCTTAGTGACTCAGCACTTTTTTCTCTTTCTCTTTCTCTCTTTCTCCTCCACCCCCCTTCTTCGCTGCTGCAGTATTAACTCTCTCTTTGCATGGTAGGCAGGAAACATGCTGGCTGACTTCTCAGATGACAGCTGCTGCAAGCCATAAGAGGGCAGAACAAAGCAGTGTTGAAAGTCCAGGTTATACTGAACTTGGAGTGAGATGGAACAGCTTAATAGAGCATTTCTTTGTATTCACAGGCTTCCTCTCTATTGTCTTTCAGGGAAACAGTGTGCAAAGAATGCACAGGCATGAGTGTGTCATAATTCACAGGGCGCATAAACTTCTTTCTTAAAGCTTAATTGTATGATTCAAGGGGGTTGCTAGTCCATAGTATTGTAATCAACATATCTAGCATTGAGAAGAACATCATTTTGGCTTCTTCAGGTGGTAGAATCATAGAATCATAGAGATGGGCGAGACCTCAAGGGCCATCCAGTCCAACCCCCTGCTATGCAGGAACCCCATGACAGTATTTCCATCCAGCCTCTGCTTAAAAACCTCCAAGGAGACTCCACCACCCTCCGTGGCAGCAAATTCCACTGCTGAACAGCTCTAACTGTCATGGAGTTCTTCCTAATGTTCAAATGGAATCTCTTTTCCTGCAGTTTGACACCATTGCCCTGAGTCCTAGACAGTTACTTCACGTCCTTACTCGTTCCGAGTTGACGTTCGTTTCGTGATCACATTGCTCATGGTCACGTGGTCTTCTCCTGGTACTGTCCCTGTTCCCGTGTACCCATGGGTGTGATTGATGGTACCATGATGACTGTTACTGCACGTCCTTGTTTCGTGATAACATCTGCACTTCTCAGCCTTCATTCTCATTTTTTTCTTTGGTCTGACCTTCCGTTTTTCAATCTTTCGAATCTCCTCAACTTTGCCTTCATTGTGTTATGGAGCTAAGTTCGAGGCGTTTGTCTTTTAATCTCTCTGCACTGTGTTGCTGACTCCATAGGGAATGTACTGGCAAATGGCACTTCACACTCCTGCCACTAGATGAAGAATGGCACGTTGCGTGACGAGCCTTACCTCACGGGCACTAGTCTCGGAATGAGAACCAAGATGAGCAGATTCCCAAGGCCAGGGAGGGTAATCACTCATCCTGCTTAACTCCCAGTTCATGGGGCATGGTCAGGATGAACTGCCGTCGTCACGCAATGGACATGCGGTAAGATTTCCTCGTACTGGTCCCAAGCGGGACAGTGAACCGTGATGAAAGGGACATGAAGTAACAGCCCTAGTCTCTGAAGCCATGGAAAACAAATCTGTTCCCTCTTCAATATTACATCCTTTCAAGTATTTAAACATCGCTATCATATCCCCTCTCAGCCTTCTTTTTGAAAGGCTAAACATCCCAAGTTCCTTAAGTTGTTCCTTGTAAGACATTTCTTCCAGACCTTCAAGCATCCTGGTCACAAAAAGGTGTACCACAAGACTTCCAGCAACCTGGTATGGTCATGATTACTTTTTTAAAATGTGAAGTGAGCTTTTGGCTTTGTTCCCCATTGCACATGAGAAGAGGATATTGCTATTCACACGGCTGCCTTGCATGGGATGGGGTAGGGGAGGTTCCTCTTCTGTGCTGTGTGCCTAGTGGCTAATAGACATACTCCCCATCATTTCTTCAGGGAGAGACAGTTTGTGTGCATTCCAGCATCAAGCACCAGATACATATTTTTCTTTTCTGAAACACAACTAATCTAGAAGATACTGAGATCCCATCACAAGCACTGAAAAGAGTTGGCAGTCTTCTGGATTGCCTTTGCTAGCTGACTCCTAACACAGGATCAACAGAGTCACTGGCCTGCAACTATAAAGCTATGTTTGCACATGCAGAGTGCATAATATATTGATGATGCATGGGGAACATTCAGTCCATCAACAGCCACGTTATATAATCACTTACGGAAACCTAACCACATACTGTTGTTTAAAAATGCTTTCTGCAGCATTGCTTTGAGTGTTCTGCAGACAAGTTGGCTAGTACCTCCCCCCATCGTTCATGTACATGTAAAGTCTGGAGTAGAATTCATTTTATTAAAATAGTATCTAGGAAATGTAAGTCTGTGGAATACTATCACTGAAATACTAATTTCAAAGTACAAATTTCAAAACACTTATTTTTCTGTCCTTATGATGCCACAGGACTAGAGATGGACATGAAATGTTTTTTTTTATTTCGTTTTTTAGTTTCATTCCCTAATAAAATGAAAAACAAACTGCCCCCTCAAAGAAAAATGAAACAAAACAAAATGGAAATTTTTGTTTCATTCCTCTTCGTTTTTCATTTTTGCCATAGGAATGCATTGCTTCAATGCATTGCTATGGGAAAACACTTTAAAAAGCCAGTGGTTCCCCCACCACACACATGCTTTAAAAACTTTTTTCGCATCCCAAAGCAAGTGCTGATCAGTTTAGAAAGCTTATGGTCCCCCTGAATCTCATGCGCCAGCTGATTGGCAGCACGAGAACCCGAACCGTCCATCCGACCATTTTCAGAGGGCTCCTGCCGAGCTGTCATGGCTGGATGCCTTTAAAAACCACCCGACCATTTAAAAAAAGTGGGGGAAACTGCAGGCTGTTTAAAAAAAATTGTTGCCACCCCAAGCACCAATAAGCTGGTGCGCAGGGCTTCGGGTGGCCGGAAAGCACAGGGTTTTTAAACTTTTTATTTCATTGCTGCCCGAAGCCCCATGCACCATCTGATTGGTGCTTGGGAGGCCAAAAAAGTTGCACTAAATGAAAAAAAAAGTAAAACAAAACAAACTTTTTTTTAGAAAAAATCATTTCGTGCAAAACAAACCCACCCTCCCCAAAGAGAAACGAAACAAAATGAAACAGATTTTTCCCTCATTTCATGCCCATCTCTACACAGCACCATTATTAAACTTGCAGCAATTCTAAACACTTTGATTATTGGAGTTTTGTTAGACACTTGAACACCATGGGTTCATTATGAGAGCTAAGTTGCTACTCTAATGACAAAATATATCCAGACCAAAGTGGACACCCAGTCTGAAATTCTGTATGATCAGTAATCTTTGTTTGCTTTTCTTCCCATGATTTATTTTATTTCCCTTATACACTGCCATATATTGATTGGGAACTCAGCACTGAAGGTTCTTTGGCAAAAAAAAAAATGTCACCTCTGGGCAGACTTGTCTGGAAAGAAAAATCAGTCTGTATCCAAATGGAATATTGTCAGTTTCCATGCCTTCTCTACCCCCACCATGCATAAGGTGGAAAAGAGAACATTAATAAAATGAAGCATATATCTGTGGTCTGTGACTACAACTTCCTGCAGGTTTCACAGAAAATCTTACAACCAGCCAAAATGGGAGAAAATGTTCCAGAGGTGCAGATCAAGGCTTTAATAGGAAGATCAGGGAGGGATCTTACTGCTTTATACAATGTCATCTTCCCAATTTTAGACTTTTGATTAATTAGGTGTATGGGGAAAGGCTTAACCCTCTCCCTCTTAATCTGAATCTCATCTGAACTGCTATCAGTTTTTAAAATTCAGACAACCTTGATTCCAAATCAACATCATGTCTACTTTGGCCCATTGTCTGTTTTCACAAACAGGACATGATATATGAAACCACATGAAACCAAGATGAACAATAAATTGGAAGCCTCCCACCAACTTTTCTCAGACTGAAGAAGCTATTTGGATGAGTAGTGAAATCTCGCAAGAAAAGAAGTCCCGTTGCCGTGACTCAACTCCCAGATAACCTCACCTAGATGTCTGAGAATCTCCACAGACTACATGATATATGCACACATGATTTTTTGGTCTAGCTTAGTGATAAGTTTCTTAGTGAAACAAACTTTTATTACCCCAAGAGCCTGATGTGAGTTTGGTTACATCCTATTCTTCCCATTTGGCATGTGATTTATTAAATCACAGTTTTTCTGTGATATATAAATTAGGAAATTGTGATTCAAATGTCTGATCCTTAAACCCAAATTTAAAACAGACTTTTTTAGTTTGTTTCTTTATTTGTGATCCCATAATTTTGTTGAACCACAAACGTGTGAATCAGAGATATCCATGATTGTAGGAAATTTATTCTGATGTATTTCTTTCTATACTAGGTTACCTTTGCACAATGTGTGAAGAATTGTCTGAATGAAAATGGTGTGTGTGTGAAAGAGAATGTGTGTGCATGATAATATGCAGGTACTTGAATTTCATGCATCTGACAAGGTGAGACCTAGCTCACAAAGTTTATGCTATGTGAAAACTAATAGTCTAAGGGAATGGTATCTAGATATCCATAGTTACTCTTTCATTTTATTTACTTCTTTTTATACTATGAAAGTCTGCTATGGAATTAAAGTGTGGACATATTTTCACTTTTTGCAGATTCTTTTTATTTCAGTCATTGTTACTCCCAAAATTAATTTATAACTAGTTGCTTCTCATGCTGTATACATCAGTTACTTTCTATTAGCCTTATGAAGAAGAAAGGAGATTTGTATATGGAAAATGAGACCATGAAAGATTTCATGTCTGAGAACAATACCATTTTTTATAATACAGTGGACCTTTGTAGAACAAACAGCTTGTATAATATAAAATCTGTACAACATAAAAAAGTTCCAGAGATAGGGAAAATTTGCTTAACATAATCGCCTATGGGAAGAATCCGGACAACAGAAAAATGGGATTACTCTGTTTTCAATGCATTCCTATGGGAAATTTGTATAAAGGAAAATTTGCTTAACATAATTTCATTTGGAACGAATTAATTCCTTTATACAAGGTACCACTGTACATAAGACTTACCTAATTTTGTTTTCTTGCATGAATTAGCACTGTGTTTCATTAACAACATTGTTTGCAGTATGCCTGCCTAGCAAGTATTTAGCTTTGTCCAGATACATCTATGTCAACATGAATCTTTTATATGCAATCTTATAAAAATCACAGCAGGATATCTACAAAAGAATACTTTTTGGGCTGTAGTTTGCCCACAAAGAAGTAGAGCATATCAAACATAATTTGCTGATTGGTTTCCTAATGGCTATGTACTCCTTGCATATACTTCTTTCATTGCCACCTAGAGATTAATCTATATTCATTCAGTAATGCTGTATATATTCTGCAGTAACATTTACTGCTACCAAAAAAATATGCTGAGTTCTTCTATCTCTCCCCACTCCCCCAACAAAACATTTCTCTTTGATTCACTTTGACAATGTATGAATCCTTAGGGATGCATTCTAACAGAAATTATGAGGAGGTGTTGGACCAGAAGCATGTCTCATTCACATCCATCTACACATGCCAAGCCATCTGTCTTGTGCCATCTCCCAGTGTTCATTGGCTGTCAACAGAACAGGCGACAATAAATGCAATAACACAAGGGACAACATTGGTAAAACAATGCAACTATATTTGATTCTGAGAAACATCAGAGTCCTGTAGCATTTTAAAAACTAGCACATTTATTAATAATAGGAGCTTTTTGTGGATTTTGTCCATTTCATTAGCTTCCAGGTTAGCACAAAGTACCAAGGAGTGCATCAGACTTAAAGTCACCATGAGCTAATTTTCTTAAAAGTTATTTTTGGATGCATTTGTTAATGCATTTGTGATTGCTGTTGTGAGTTTTTCATGGCTGTTTGGCTGTGTTCTGGAAGTTTTTATTCCTGATGTTTTGCCAGACTCTGTAGCCAGGTTCTTCAAAGGGCAAAAAGCCCAGGGAACTAGGAGTTCTCTCTGTGCTCTGGGGTATAGAATGAGTGAGGTGTTTTAAAGTTGTGGAAAAGGGGAAACTCGGCCTATGCAGGAGAATAGATGTTAGTCATTGTACTGTGGTGGAGAGATTAAGAAGTTTCACTGCAATCAGGGATGGCGGCAATCTTTATCTCTGGTTGATGGGAATTGTTTGCAGTTATATGTTATATTGTGTGAACTGATCACTGGTGCTTGTGGCCCAGTCAGAGTAATTGAACTATGATCTTTTGCAGGCTGTGGTTTTTAGTACTGGAAGCCAGGCTTTGTTGATTTTTGGATTTTCTTCTTTTCTGTTGAAACTGTGCTTGTGTTTGTGGATTTCAATGGCTTCCATGTGTAGACATAATGATTGTTAGTGTTGTCCAGTACTTCTATGTCCTGCAAGAGGATTTCATGTCCAGTTTGTTTCAGGGTGTGTACAGCTACTGCTGATTTGCCCACAATCTTCTAGTGCCCACAATCTCACTCATTCTATACCTCAGAGGACTGAGAGAATGCCTAGTTCCCTGAGCTCCTTGCACTCTGAAGACGCCAGCCACAGAGTCTGGCAAAATGTCAGCAAGGAAATGCATTCGTGATTGTTTATATGGATGTGAGTTAACTGTATCTTCTTTTTCATTTGTTGCACATATCTAATGTTAGCAATATTAGCATATCTAATATTATGCTTCCTAGTAACAGATACAACATTATATGGAGTATGATCTGGATTTCCTTATGCAGCTCCACTTTTGTTTTTATCAGTCAAAGCGGGATCATTTGTCCAATGCAGAAGGAAATAAGCACATTGTCTTATAAAATGTAGTGCATCTCCAATGTTGCAGCTGTCTGGCCGTGTTTTTTTGGGGGTGGGGTGGGGTAGGATAGAACAAAATAAGAGTCCTACTTAATGACTCAGGATGAAAAGTTACTGGAAGCTAATTGTTGTTTCCCTGCCTTGAGATCCTGTGATATAGGACAGGGAATCACTTACTCACTCACTCACTCAATCAATCAATCAATCCATCAATCAATGAGGAGGACTAACGTTTGTTGGAGAAGATTTCTGAAAGATGCTGAGGCTAAAATCAGCCAACATATCTTGCACTGCACAAGGTTGTTGATATCATCAGCTATGGCAGTTTTTCAGAAACCTTCCCCGGCGGGAGGGTGGTGCTGCTCAGCTGACCAGCTGGCGGATTGGAAAAGCCACCTGTTCTTGAGGAGCTGTCGGCCCTTGGAGAAGCAAGGGTGGGAAGGCTCCTAGAGAGGAGGGATGGGGAGTCAGGAGCAGAGGAAGGTGTGTGTGTGTGTGTGTGTGTGTGTGTGTGTGTGTGTGTGTGTGTGTGTGTGTGTGTGTGTGTGTGTGTGTGTGTGTGTGTAACCTGTCTTCGGTTTGCAAATGGGTGCCTTTCTCATTCCCCTTTCTGATCCTTTATCCCCCCCCCTCCATCTTCTGACAGTGGGGCCCCAGCTATAGTCTGGCCCCTAACAATGTCTGAGGGACAGTGAACCGACCCCCTGTTTAAAAAGTTTGAGGACCCCTGATTTATACTCATCTACCTCAAGTCTGCAGAGAAATGAGATATGAGAAAACCAACAGTAGTTTCTATTCCTCAGGGAAGCCAAATCCTGGGAAGTGGTGCCCACAAAACAAGTAGCTGCTGAGAAAACTGGGAAGCCTGCAACACTATTTTGGTGCACTCCAGAAAATGGGATGGCATAGTTCATTTCAAGGCTGTAATACTTGCAGTCTCCTTTGCTTATGTGTATTATTTGCTTGATTGCTTAGTCATCTCATTTTCTCTGTTTCAGGTTCTTTGTGGTTACTTTGTTTAGTTCTGCTGGCTGAGAAAAAAACCTGTCTCTTAAACAAATATTGCCCCTGGTTGCTTCTTTCTTGTCCAAACGTTTGTCCTTTCTGGAAGATTTGCAGTGTTTGAGGGAAATCAACTTCAATCAGTGATTATATGACCTATTTCATTTCTCTGACAGTTATTAATGGTTCTACTGTACTGCCCCTTTCTTCTGCAATGAATATCTAAAATCCTTGCCAGTTGTCTTTAACCCTGACAGTTGGTGGAATTGTTGTTTCTAGGCAGAGAAAATGGAAGCAGACATTGCTAGGAAAACAGTGTGCAGCAACTGGGCTTATCCAGATGGATATTGTTGTGTATTGATCTGTATTCCTATTGGTTTCTGTTCCTGTTCCAAAGGGAACAGGCCTATTGGTTTATTCAAGTTGCTGCATTGGGATCCTCAATCCTATTGGTCTCTGCCAAAAGGCAGCTTTGTGATTGGTTGTAATTGTTCCCTCCAAAATGTATCTTTTCCTAGCCAGTCCTGGCTCCTATAAAAGTAGCTCCCTCTCCCCAGACCCCAGTCTTGTTCTCTCCCTGAATAAAGAGCTGTTACACTAGAAGCTGTCTCCAGCCTGCTATGTCTAAGAGCTGAAATCACTGCTGAAATCACTAAAACCCATGATACCACAGATATTTTGTTTTCTGATATGTACCTGGTGTATTTCTGTGGTAATCAATCATTCTGCCCCCACTTACTGCAACATATGGCTTTTCTTAGTAAAAGCAGTGACAAACTAATGTCAATAGCCTGTGCTCCTGCTGCTGCTGCTGCTGCTGCTGCTGCTGCTGCTGCTGCTGCTGCTGCTGCTGCTGCTGCTGCTCCTCCTCCTCCTCCTCCTCCTCCTTCTTCTTCTCTTTTCTTTTCTTTGTATGTGTTGGGGGTTGGGTGGGGAATTTAGCACCATGGCACTTCCCATTTTCATTTCTGTTGTAAAAGTGTGCTCTTTATATACTGCTCCATAGTGCTTAAAGCACTCTCTTGGCAGTGTCTCATTTTGATTATGTAGGCTAATCATGCCCTTCCTCCTGTGAGCTGGGTACTCAGTTTTCCAATCTTGGACGGATGGAAGGCTGAATCAACCTTGAGGTAGTTACCATGGATTGGACCCAGATCACAAGCAGAGTTTGGGCTGCAGTGCTGTAGTTTAACCACTGTGCCGTGAGGCTCAGTAGCATGCCCTTTCTACTTACAATTGGCTAGCATAAGAGACAAGCAAGGAACCAAGCAGGCAAAAAGCTCCAGAAGATAAGGTCCAGTAGGGAATTAAAAATATTTTTGAAGGATTTCTACATTGTTTTAGGAAATAAGTGGAGAGAAGCAGTTTTAAAGGAGTATGCTTTTGAAAGCACACTGCAGAGAAGCCCAGTGAACCCTGGATTTCTTTGTGATAAACTTGGATGAACTGGGGGGACTCAGGGAGGAACTTTTTCTTCTATTTGTGAGAGCCCCTGTTGTCATTTCTGCTTCTTTCCTGACTGAAGAAGGAAAATAACCCTTAGTCCAAGATGGTACTTGCAATTAAAAGATTGGAAATTGGACAATACTTGAGATGTATGAATTAAAATGTTCTAAGTGGCATACCAGATTAAAAAAAACAGAATTGGGAAGTTGGAGAGAAAGCTGAAATGATGTCAAAGCCACCAAGCCTGAACTTTTAATTGTCAAAGATGGGACAAAACGCAACACGTACACCTGAAGGTTGTGCCCTCTTCAACTATAGCTTACAGTATACTCAGTCAGGCCTTCGCTTACTCGTGGACCAAATCCACAGCTAACATTTTTCTCCAGGTCTGTTAAATCAGTGGTTCCTAATCTTGTGTCCCCAGATATTCATGGACTAAAACTCCCAGAAGCCTTCCCTACTAGCTGTGCTGGTCGGGATTTTTGGAAGTTGTAGTCCAAGAGCATCTGGAGAGCTATGGTTGGGAATAGACATGGGCACGGAGCTGCGAAAATCTCGTTTCCGTTTTCAGTTCTCGTTATCGTTACGTAACGGGTAACGGTAACGAGAATTACTCCGCTCCAGCACGAACCCGAACCGAAAAAGAAAAATTGGGTCTGATTTTTCATTGTCATTCATGGCATCGTGCGATGCCAAGCAGCACAGAAAAAGAGTTTAAAAAAACACCAACCCGATTCCCGGTCAAAAAAGCAGGTGAAAATATGCCTGCCTCAGTGAGGGCACCTACCAGAGAGGGGTGGTTTCTGGGGGGGTCCCCGGCCTTCCCCCCTCTCCTGACCTGGGTTGCTGGTACCAGGCTGGGGGGGCCATCCTCGTCGTCTCCATTTGCCATGCGGTGGGAGGGATCCAAAATGGCGACCGCAATATTTATTTTTAAATCATGGTCCAAAAACCCACCAAAGCACCACAGAAACATTTGAAAATTAGGTATTTTAAATGCCTGTTTTTTTATAGTAGCAGCAGTGGGTTTTTCTTGCAATAAAACGTCTCCATTGATTTTATTTTATTTTATTTTTATTTTTATTTTTTTACACCTGCACAATGATGGGCTGGCCATGGGATGGGACCATGCAAATTTTTGGACCCATTCCACCAATCGCATGGCCAGGTTTTGACTGAGACTTCTGGATGTGCCAGAGGGCATAAAAAGCCCACTAACCCTAACCCTAACCTTAACCCTAACCCTAACCCTAACCCATACGCCAGTACACTGTCCTTCTTAGTGGGTCAGAGGCACCCAGAGGTGCAGCCCACTAACCCACCCTAACCTTAACCCTTACCCTAACCCCAACCCTAACCCAGATCCGTACGCAAGTACACTTTCCTTCTTAGTGGGTCACAGGCACCCAGAGAGGTGCCTCCCACAGCCCACTATCCCCTACCCCTATCCCATTCCCTAACCTGTACATCAGTACGCTAGTACGCTCCCCTTCTTAGTGAGTCAGAGGCACCCAAAGAGAGAGGTGTCTCTGCCACTTACCCCCCACCCTAACATAATGTAATTTAATGTATGGTATGCGGCGGCTTCGCGTTAAGCTTCCCTTCCCTTCCCTTCTTAGTGGGTCAGACGTCAGAGGCACCCAGAGAGGTGCCTCCCAGAGCCCACTTACCCCAACCCAAACCCCAACCCAATCGACAAACGACAAACGGAAACGACAAATTTTTGAAAATTATCGCGACAAACGGAAACGACCCGAAACAGACCTGCCCTGACAAACGACAACTCGAAACGTCATTTTTTTCTGGTCATGCCCATCTCTAGTTGGGAACCACAGTTTTTATATGCTAACCCCCGCCCGCAAAAAACAAAACAAAAAAACCCACGGTGTACTTCATCTGAACTGGAACCAGCCTTTGAATTTTTAGAGACTGGGATTGACAGTCTCCTCTTCCCCACAGCAGGCATTGCTAAGTGTAAAGCAGAAACCTTGTGACTGGCACACAGCTAGATATGTAAGTGGCAACCCAGGTAGCAATTCACCATTATGATTTATGAAGTTACACTTATGCACAATAGGATTTGGGCTGTAATCTAATGTCTGCATGTCTGTTAGTGGTACTGTATTGAGCATGTGTTCATCTTGAGATGCAGTTTATCTGCAGAGCTCATAACTGACTCATCTAGCCAAAATTACATATTTCCACAAATCTTCAATATCCTTGCCCTCAGTTCTAATCACCCAACCTAATCAAATCTGAATCTAATCCATCTGTAGGATTTGATTGAAACAGAGAAATAAAAATGATGGAGGAAACATCAATCATTTAAGATATGCAGATGATATGGTTATTATTGGCAAAAAGCAGCATTGACTTGAAATGAGTGCTGGTGAAGGTGAAAGAAGAAAGGGCAAAAGCAGGACTGCTGTGGAAAGAAGCATGTATGGAATCCAGCCTCTCTACATCCCATGTAGGGGACATTTTATGGTTTACATTTCAGGAGCACCTGCAGACTACACCTGGCGCCTGCAGAATTTAAACCAGTAGCATTGCAGCTCAAAGCACTGATCAGTAACACAATTGCTGCTTTGAGTTGCAGGGTCCTTCCTGATTGCACTTTGGAAAACCAGCAGGACCGACTACGTAGTTTCACACAACTGAGTTGTTTACAGATATTGTTTATATCTGTTAGCAATCAAAATATGATTTACGTATTGCTGTTGCTTCCCCATCTAGGGTCCAATAGCTGCTGAACAACTGGTTCTCCCTATCAGTAGAACAGAGGACTGAGGGAAATATGTTCCACTACCTACCTCTCCCCCATTTCTTCTATAGCCATAAGAAGCTGTCATTTAGGCAGAGGCATGACTGTTAAATAGCCATATACCCCTTCCTGATGGATGGAGGCTTGAAATGTGCTGTGTTTCAATGGGAAAGAAGCAGAAGGTGAGAGACTGACTGGCTCATTAGCCATGCAACTGCTGGATTGACTTCTACAGAAAACTCTTTCTCTCTCCTCCACTCCTTCCACCTGCAGCCTCTCGTCCCCGCCTCCACCCTCCATCTCCCCAACCTTCTCCACTCTCCAATGTTAAATTATTGCATAGGGGGAATGAATCTATTACACTAGGTCTGTAGGGAACTCACACACCAGTAGCAGCCTGGCTAATACCAGCATCAATCAGTTAGAGGCACCAAAGAACAAAAATGAGATGCTGCCCACAGGCGCTCCCATTGTTTGTCAGTCAACCATAAATATTGATTCATAAATATGCAGGGCCTCCTCTTATGCCTAAGAAAGAAATGACAAATGTGAGAGTCGAGGGGATTTGAGAACAGAGCAAAGTCAACACTCAGCAGCTGACAAGGGAACAACTAGATGTGAAACCAGTTCTTTTAAAATCAGGGGGAGAAGGCAATGCAGTTTGACTTGTTGTATGAACAGACATATTGAAACAAGAAAACAGGTTCAGGGATGGAGTGATGAACTTAGGGTCGTGAAGGGCACAGCTTCCTCAATACAAGGGTATAAGAAATGTACACTGACTCATGACCCATTTGGTCCAGTACTCTCAGTATTGGCAGGCAGTGTCTAGATCAGGGCTATCCAAACTTTGGCCCTCCAGTTGTTTTGGACCACAACTCCCAGAATTCCAAGCCTGTATTGTCAGTGACAAAGGACTGTGGGAGTTGTGGTCCAAAACATCTGGAGGGCTGAAGTTTGGACACCACTGGTCTAGATTATCTGAGGTTTGAGGATTCTGATGCTTTCCAGGTCCTAACTGGAGGTATCTGGTCTTGAACCTGCCCTCTCCCCAAAACATTACTCAGAGTTCCCTGCTATCCAAGATCTTACCAAGTTCCAAGGTTTGCTATCCAATTCTAACTGGAAGTTGAGTCATGGCAACTGGACTTCTTTTCTTGAGAGATTGAAATGTTTTGCTGCTCATCCAAACAGCTTCGTCATTCTGAGGAAAGCTAGTTGCGAGTCCTCCGTTTTATAGTTCACTTTGACCTCATGTCACCCTGGTCTGAAATAGGCTCATAAGATAAACAATGGCCTGAATAGGCTTATTAGGTAGACAACGATCTCAATGGGCCTTTAGGTGAACAACGGCCTAAGGTGCTGAAACCCATAAAGTATAGGTTGTTACCTATGGCCTTGGTGGTGGAGGCATGAAGTATTTTTGATTTGTCTGGACATTGTTGAAACCACTGCCTGGTAGGTAGCAGATAGACTATGCCTAATTTCCCCCACCTCTGTTGAGAGAAGGGTTTTCAATGCTCACATGGAATGACTTTCCTGACCCCTCTCTCAAACCACCTCTCTTCTCTGTCTAATATGTGTACACCCTCATCTTTGAATGAGTGCCCTTTGTCCTTCAAGTGGAGGTGTACTGCTGATTCTGGTTCTGAGCTGTTGGGCCATCCGCCTATTCAATGGTTGTTTAGCTTCTCTAGTGTAGAAGTCTGCACACTCCTCACTGCATTGGCCTGCATATACTATATTGCTTCTTGTGTGTTTTGGTGTCGGGTCCTTTGGGTGGACGATTCTCTGCTTAGTGTTTGTGGGTCAGGGAAGCCATTCACATGAGCATTGAAAACCCCTCTCTCAACAGAGGTTGGTGGGCTAAGGCTTATATGGGGGTATAATGCATTTTCTTTCTTTTTTCACATTTAATTTTTATATCCAAATTTTATAGTGTATATTTGTATATTGGATGTTTTTATTGTTATTTTATTTTATTCCTAGTATCTATTTTTTTTCTTTCTCACTTTACACATTTTGTGCACTTACTCTTCTTGCCTGTTCTTTACATTGGGAGCTGTGTAACAAGTAGATTTCCCAGATGTGGGATAAATAAAGATTTATCTTTTATCTTATTTTATCTTATTTTATCTTATCTTATCTTAATGAAATCTATTTGTAAACCTCTGAAAATACAATGCTGTCTTATCTAATAAGGCACAATCTACATAGGGAGAGCAAACAAAAAGTAGAAGTTGTCAGAGAATCTGAGAAGGACAATCTTCCTTGACCTCTGATCAGCATCAGATTAACAGCCACCATCAAGTAACCTTCAGAATTTATCCACTTCATTTTAGAGACTAATTAGGCTCTTTGAGAAACTGGCAAGCTGTTCGTATAGTGTCACAAAACCTGGGTCCCATGAGGTGAGTAGAGTTGCCACATGGCCTGTTTTAACCTGGCCTTCTGTTACTTTGGATTGATGCATTCCTCCTGAATCACATTACACAGAAGCTGTTAACACTTGCACTGCTTGCCAATACCTTTCTGGGCTTATCTCAAGATTCTTTTAACCTTGAAAGCTGTAAATAAATAAGAGGGCCTGGTTATCTGAAGGATCTTTTCCCTTTCAATAAATCAGTGCAGTCATTACCATCTACAGAAGAACCCCTTGTTATGTGTTACCTGCAGGTAACTGCTTGCTGTACACACAGGGGGAAGCATTTTCCTGGGTTGCTCTCAAACTCAGGAAAGTACTCCTTTGTCCTCTACGTTCTGTTCATATACATGGACCTACTGAAATTCACGTGATTGTGGTGGTGACAGGGCCTGTACACCATCCAATACAATGCTCTAACAGATCTGAGAGGCCCCAATGTAGAGTGCTTCCACTGTGGATGAAAGATACATCTGTTTACCCAGGCTTTTTCCTGATCTCCAGCTGCATGATATCATATTCTATGGCTTTTAATAATGAAGCATTGTAAGAATTCTAAAATGAACAGTGGCTTAGAAAGCTTTTTACTCTGTATTTTCTAAGATGCTTGAACTGTGACAAATAAACAAATGCAGATGAAAAAAGATATCCTTTTTAAAGGTTACAGTGTTGAATGCATAGTAGAAAGCAAACCCTTTTGCATTTGTTGGGACTTTCTTATGTGTAAGCATGTCCACTGTTCAACTGCTAACAGCAACAGTAGTAGTAAATTTATTTATGGTCAAAGACCAAAAAGCTGCCAACAGCTTATTCAGATGAAAGACCTGGAACACACAAGCTACCAGTTGTGATTAGTTCTGTTGGGTTAAATGGGTCAATTACAACAAATTGCCTGCTGAATTGCAACACCCACATTATTAATAAAGGGAATGATGTATGAACAGCATGAAGAATAAATTATATATTTAAAAAATGAATGTCCAAAAGGAGATATCTAGCTTGCTGGCAACATTGTGTGTAAAGGACACATACCCTTTCCACAACAGACTCTCTATGCTTCTTTGGAATTCTGCTTTTAATACACAGACGTTAGGTGCAGGATATCTCTCTTAAATGTCAGTCAAAAAGATTCTCAAGGCAGCATGTGCAGTGCTTCTTTCAGTTTTGGAACCGAAGAACAAGAAGTGGCTATACGTTCCTGTTGATTGTGTCTGTCACATCACATTGGTTTGGAGTGCTTTTTGTTGGCAGCAAAAATCAAGAGTTCAGTTTCTTTTTTAATGGTTCTTAGTTTTAGCCATGCTCATGTTGAATTATTATCATGCTTTCCATCAATAGTTCTACAGAGTTGTCCATGTAGTATTTTATTTTTCCAACAGTGTAGTTTCTTTTCCAATTGTTTTTTTCTTATATTGAGACTTTGTTTCTGTTGTTTTCACAATATTCTCCATTTCTACTACCTTAATTTTTTTTGTCTAGTTATACAAATTTAATCATTTAGATTTTGGCTTTATTATTATTATTATTATTATTATTATTATTATTATTATTATTATTATTATTATTATTATTATTATTATTATTATTATTAATTAATTATTATTATTATTAATTAATTAATTAATTAATTAATTTAAAGCAGACAAGATAACTATGCTGGATTTTGTATTACAAATCACGAGTCAAACGCTTCCCAAGCGCTTAGGACTACGTGATGTAACGGCAAATTATGCAAGCAGATCCCAGTAAGGCGGCTTTTTGCTGCTGACTGTTGGTAACTTTGTCAACTCCATTTTCTTCTAAAATACTTGCTTAGCTCTTTAGGCACTGCACCCAGTGTGCCGATTACCACTGGGACCACCTGTACCGGTTTATGCCAGAGTCTCCTACCGAGTAATTTTTTCAAGTTGTTTCTCTGTAACTCTACTATCACCTGGTATAGCAATACCAATGATCCACACTTTTTTCTTCTCCACAGTTACAATATCTGGGGTATTATGCTCCAAAACCCTGTCTGTCTGTATTCAGAAGTCCCAAAGTAATTTTGCCTGCTCATTTTCAAATACTTTTTCAGGCTTATGATCCCACCAGTTCTTTGCCATGGGCAGATGATAGTTCTGACACGAATTCCAGTGGACCATTTGAGCAACTACATTATAGTGCTGTTTGTAATGAGTCTGAGCAATTTTCTTGCAACAACTCAATATATGGTCAATAGTTTCATCAGCCTCTTTACAGAGTCTACATGTGGGGTACTCTATTATTATTATTATTATTATTATTATTATTATTATTATTATTATTATTATTATTATTATTATTATTATTATTATTATTATTATTAATTACATAATACTTCCTGAAGTCTAATAATCACATTTGCTTTTTATGAATACAATACACATTCAAAAAGTAGGTGCAATTTTTTTAACAAATTGTTTTTTACCTTTGCCTGATCCATATCCAGCTTTGGAGAAAGCAGCCTCCAAATCTCAGCTAACCTATCTAAAACACAATAGCAGTACAATACAAAAACAATGTTTAAAGGTCCTGCTGTCCATTGCCAATCCACATACCAGTAATCCTTCCACTCATACCACATAACCAGGA
Source organism: Phrynocephalus forsythii (assembly GCA_029282475.1). Classification (NCBI taxonomy): domain Eukaryota; kingdom Metazoa; phylum Chordata; class Lepidosauria; order Squamata; family Agamidae; genus Phrynocephalus; species Phrynocephalus forsythii. The sequence goes on along the minus strand of JAPFRF010000005.1, from coordinate 87,237,341 downwards.
ATGAGCCAAAATACTTCACACCTGCTGACCTTTAATTTCTGGATCTTGCCTCACTTCTCTATTCATCAATTCCAATGTCAATATAAATAGTAGTGGTGAAAGTGGACATCCTTGTCTTGTTCCTTTTCTAATACTGACATTTCCTGTTAGGTCCCCATTGAGTATTATCTTTGCTGTTTTTTCCTTGTAAATTTTCTCTGTTACTTTAATGAAGTTTGTTCCAAGATCCATTATTATTAATTGCTGTATCAAGGATCTCCAATATCAAATGCTTTTGTGCATTTAGGAATACTAAGGCCATTTGTTTTTCTGGGTGTGCCTCATAGTATCGTAGTTGTATCTCACCTGCCTTTTGGTAGGAATCCATTTTGTTCTGGATGAATAAATTTCATTAAAATATTTTCAACCTTTCTGCAATAATTGTTGCACAGATTTTATAATCAGTAAGGATATTGGCCTCTTGGTAGTGGGGCGGCTAAAAAAAATCTTGTAAATAAATAAATAAATAAATAAATAAATAAATAAATAAATAAATAAATAAATTTTTATTTCTGCCACATCAGCTCTTCTTTTGGAATTAGTGTAATGTTTGCTTCTACCCAAGTCCTAGGTATTTTGGCTTCAAGCAGTACTTTGTTACAGACTTTTTTCATTGGAATATATCTTTAAAAGTCTTGTAAAATTTCCTGGGCAATCCATCCAGTCCTGGTGTTTTATCATTTTTTAAAATTGGTTCTATTCCATCATTGTAAATCTCTCATTTAATATAACTTTAAATTTCTCTTGGACCTTGGATGGATTTGCTTTGTCCATATACTCTATTATTTTTTCTAAGGGAGTTGTTTTGTGTATCATACAGATTTTATAGTATTCTGTAACAATATTTTGGATTTTCTCATTTTGGTACTGTATATCTCCTTTCTTATCTTTCAGTTTCTTGATCTTCTTTTCTTTCTCTTTTTTCAATTTATATGACAACCATCTTCCCATTTTATTAGCATTTTCAAAAAAGTTTTGTTTTGCTCTTTTAATATATTGAGCTATCTCTTCTGATTCCATTGTTTAATTTGTGTTTAATTATTTCCATTTGATTTTTGAGTATTTTTTTCTGTGGGAATTTCTGCAGTTCTGAATCAAGACTGAAGAAATGGAAGGCGAAATAGATCAAGTCTATAGAGTCAATTCGAACTATGCAAGAAGGAATAATACTCTGTGCGAAGTTCATGTAAAATTTGTCAAGAGAGCGACAAGAGATAAAATCTTGGGGATACTTAGAGACAAACCAATAGTATATGAACAAACAAAATTGGTGGTACTGAAACAGATTCCCTGAAGAGTAAGAGAACAAAACAAACCATTTTTTGACTAACAAGTTGAATGAGAAGATAATAGCTTTCAGGTGGCAATTTAGTTACTTGGGAGACAAGAAGATATATACTTAATTCTATCAATAAAGAAAGAAAGAAAGTTCTATAAAAAAATTAAAACAATGGAAGAACCAAGACAGGAATCAAATACAAAAGAAGACTCCAGGAAGAAGGGAGAAACAAGATTAGAAGAAACAGAGGAACAAGGAGAACAGGGAAAACAGAAGCAGAACCTAGAGAAAAAAACAAAACAAGAAGTGGTGGCAAAAGAGAAAAGACAACCTAGGGCAGTGATGGTAAACCTTTTAGAGACTGAGTGCCCAAACTGCAATTCAAAACCCACTAATTTTTTTTTTTTTTTGCAAAATGCCAATACAGTAAATTAACCTGTATACAGATGGCTATGAAGGGGTAATATCGGGTGCCCACAGAACGGGCTCCGAGTGCCACCTTTGGCACCCATGCCATAGGTTCGCCATCACTGACCTAGAGCAATAAAACCTAAATATAAGAAAGAATCATGGGAAAGGATATTGGAATATTCTCTGTATATATTAACAGACTGAACTCACCAAGGAAAAGGAAGAAAATATTTTCACAACTGCAAAAGATTAAAACCGATGTAATCTGCCTCCAAGAAACACATATTAAAAAACAAAACTACAAATATTTAGAATGTCTGAAGATTGGGAAATTATACTACTCAGCAGCACAATGAAAGAAAAGAGGAGTAGCTCTATATATTAAACAAGCATTAGCTCCCAAACATATATACACAGATGAAGAAGGAAGAATTTTAATGGTTGAAATAATGATAAATCAAAAGAAAATCCTCCGGATAGCAATATATGCACCCAATAATAAAAAAGAATTTTATAGAAAATTACTGGTATCTAAAGAAACATTGAAAAAGAATACCAAAATTTATGTTTACTGGGATACTTTAATGCAATTGTGGATGAAAAAAATGATTATAGAAATGGAAAGAAAGGAAAAGGAAAGAGGAGGAAACTTCCAGAAATATTCTTCCAGATGGTAGAAGAGTTGGGACTATACAGCATAAACCTGGCTATTTCTGAAGTCTTCACTAACCCATGGCTTGAAATTGTCTACATTTCATTTTATTCTTGCAAGGTGATCATGAGGCCGAGAGACAATGCTTGCCCCCTCGGGATTTATTTATAGAGTGAAAAATATAAAAATGTGTCTGAGATATCCAAAACCAGAATACTGTCCACTAAAATTATAATATGTGGGCCTGCAGGTAGAAGAGAGATTAGAGCAGATGGCATGTGTACTGCAAAATGTATCCTGGTTTTATGTGTCTCTTGCCAACATCACTGTGAGCTGCTTCCCAACTTTATACTATTAGCTCTTTGTTCTGACAGCAAAATTTCTTCCTATGTGTACAGTCATTGCAGTACTATTGCCATTTTTCTCATGGTGACAACCCATAGACGGAAACCTAAACAATGATAATGCAGGAATTGTGCTGCTGTGTCTTGAGTGTATCAGTTTACAAGATACTGTATACACTCGAGTATAAGTCAACCGGAGTATAAGTCAAGGCCCCTAATTTAACCCCCCCCCAAAAAAACTGGGGAAACTTATTGACTCGAGTATAAGTCTAGGGTGGGAAATGCGGCAGGGCCTGACAGCTACTCCTTTGTGAGTTGGGGGAGCGCTTGCCTCAGTGGATAAAAGTCATTTTAAACATCACACACCACTCCCCTGTAACACAGAGGGGGGGTCAGGAGAAGTGGCGCGTGATATTTAAAATGACTTTTAGCCACTGACACAAACACTTGCCTCAGTGGCTAAAAGTTTTGACTTGAATATAAGTCGAGGGCCCCTTTTTTCAGCCCAAAATTAGGGATGAAAAACTAGACTTATATTAAATTATATACAGTAATTTCTGGTGGTCTGTTGCTTCCCATCACAGAGAAAACATACTGTAACTGAACCCCAGCAGATGATAGATAGATAGATAGATAGATAGATAGATAGATAGATAGATAGATAGATAGATAGATAGATAGATAGATAGATAGATAGATAGATAGATAGATAGATAGAGCAAATTCTCTTTGAGGTCTTCCCATTTGGGGCATCATCTGGAGGTTTTGACTCTTTCTTTTTGGCAGTATTTATTTGTGGTTCATACTAATTCTGCTCCCATTGGAAACTTTTTTTCAACTCACTGACTGATGGCTAATCTGCACAACTACTCCTAGGCTATGTTTGTTAAATGGCAAATTGGCCTTCTTTTTTGTTGAGTACCTGCAGTATGAATGTCATGGGTGTACACAAGTTGAACAAATCATCAGTGTGGATGGGCTATAATGTGTGTGCCCCCCTCCCAGCATCTTTTAGCATAACAGTCTATGAGAACAAACTGGGAAAGCAAATGTGTCTGTATCTGCTACACCAAATAGGGGGGAAATGTTCCTCAGTGTTTGTTCTCAGTATTACACAGAACAGTGCTGGGGAGGCTGTTATTATTACAATTTGTTTGTTTTTCAGGAAGCCTGAAGAGCAGCCAAGATGGGTTTCAGTTTCTTCAAGAAACATGCAAACCCTGAACCCATCATAGCGGTTACTACCGGTTCTCCCGTGCCCTCAACTACATCCATGGCACCACCGCCAGGGTCTGTGGAGAACTCAACACATATAGGCCCTGTGGAGAGTAAGGAGGATGTCTTTGCAAAGATTAAAGAAAAGTTCATGAACGAAATTAACAAGATTCCTTGTAAGTACCTCACATCAACTGTCCTACCTTAGAAACATCTAGAAATAACATGGTCTGCCTGGTTTACTCATTCCATCAGTGAAGTTTCTAATCTTGTTCACAGATTTTGGTGGGGTGGGTGGAATGGAAGTAATTTTTGGACTAGATGTCTCAGAATTCATCAGCCAGCATAGACTGTGGCTGTAACTGTTTTTACCTGTTGAATGCAAAGGGCTGGGCTGGCAACTGTCAACAACTTTATAGAATAGATGACTTGTAAGGAGAAAAAAGTTGTGGGTTAAAAAAAGTTACATACAAGTCAGAAGCTTTGTGAATAAATGGTGAAATTATATACACTAGGACAACGCTGTAGTGAGGGCCAAACTGTCTGGACATATTATTCCGTATAATTACTGGAATGGCCTGAATATAGTCCCTGGTTTAGTGGTTTTCTGTTTTAAAAGCTAGTGAGGGGCAGTTAGATTGAAGGAGAGATTTCATTGTAACATGTTTTAATCTGTTGGTGATAAATTTCCCATAATAATGGGAGCGGGGGTGGGGGAGGACAACTTTAGAAATAAGAGATTAAGGGAATAAGAAATAAAAGGTAGAAACTCACCCTCTCAAATTTAATGCAGTCATATCAGTGTCAGGCTTTAAGAAGCAAACTGAAGGAGAAGATTTATTACAAGCAAGATAACTGGATATAAAATGTTCAAGACTGTCATGCTCTGTATAGTACTTTTTATTATGTGAGCAGCTGTTGCATTTCTGGAAATGATGTTCTCTCTGCTGCTGCTTGAGGAACATGGTCTATATAAATATGTCAAGGTTTTCTTTACTATGTCACTTTGAGATGGCACTCATGATACCATCATAGGGAGGCAGTAAGAAAAACCTCTGGTAGATACGCTTGCAGAGATGTAGCTCATGAAGAAGGAACGTTCTTTACACAAACATCTGTAGGTCAGGTACCCACTGTATCAATATATCTTATCCAGATAGCTCCAGATTTTGGTCCCTACCCTATTCCTCACCACCCTACACTGCTTTTAAATTCATTTGTCTATTGCCTAGAGGACTGACTCTGCCAACATTGAAACTGGCCATGTGCCTGAGTCAGTGTGTGCAGGCTTAGAGTTCAAAGCAGGATGGATGGGTTCTGAAGAAAGAGCATTTTGGGTTATGGCACCTAAATTACAGAAAGGCCTCCCATCCCACTTGCTTCTTGTGTTTCAGCATATGGCTGAATTTTGTAACGTTTAGCAGATACTGGATCTTGTTTTGAGCTGCAAATGTTATGTTTATCCTTGGTGCCTGTATCTTCATGGCACCAGTTCAAATGGTTACTTTTAGGATTGCTTAATTTTTCTGTAAAGTATTCCTCGGAGGAAGGGTTGGGTGGACTGAGAAGCAAGGTTGAAAAAAATCTTTCAATGAATCAGTCTTCTGGGATGTCAGTGCTTTGACCTAGACAGTTTCCTTTCATCCCTCACCACCAATGCAATAAGCTTCTTCCTGCAGTCTGACTGTGATGATGATTTGGACCACGGGAATATTTTGTATTATGTTTTTTCTTAACAGTACCACCATGGGCACTCATTGCCATTGCTGTCGTAGCTGGACTGTTGATCCTTACCTGCTGCTTTTGCATCTGCAAGAAATGCTGCTGCAAGAAGAAGAAGAACAAGAAGGACAAGAAGGGGATGAAAAATGCCATGAATATGAAAGACATGAAAGGCCAGGTGAAAACATGCCTCTTGGGAAAGACTACTTGGGAGGTTTGGGTTGGCTTCATTCAAGGACCACTTCCTCTCTTTTCAACTGGCTGGATACTCCATTTATCAGAATGCACATGTTCCTTGGAAGTTCAAGTCTCTATATGCAAGCAGGACATGAAAGTCCTACTATATATGGCCAAGAGTGAGATATCAATCAAGGCGTTCAACACTTATGGAAACAATCTTTCTGACATTACTAGTGGCTCCCAACCTTGGATCCCTGAATATTTTTGGACTAATACAATAGTCTTCACCACCAGTTGTGCAGACCAGAATTTCTGGGAGTTATTCACCAAGAATATCTGGGGACCCAAGTTTGAGAACCACTGGACTATAACATAAAATACCGACCTTGATAACAGTAGAGTAATTTATATTTCAGTCATATAGTAACCCTGTTTATTTAGATATTAATCTGTGCTTGTCCAATGTAGTTTTAGTTATATCTATCAGCTTTTCTAGGACAAAGCCAAATCAAAACAAGCATAAGGAAATCTAAAAAGAAGTTACAGGCATATGCTGTCTTAGCTTGTGACTCTAATTTTCCTGAGACAGTGAATCCACTCAGGCTTATGCCTGAACTATATGGAGCTATCCAAGGTTCTGAATCCTGTTCCCCAAACCAGTTGAATACATTGGATAGCTGCTTTCCTACATTCCAATTAAAACCTGTAGCAGATTTTGTCACTGGTCATGAATAATTGCCTTGTGCCAAAGATAGACAGAACCTTAATTCTCATAAGCAAATGCCTTAAGATTTAATGGGAACTACGGAAGATGAGAATAGCACTGGATATTCTTCATAAGTTGAGTAGGCTATGGGAGTCGTGGCTACACCAGCCTTGGGTCATTGCTGGTACATGCCAGCCTAATCTACATTCCCTACTGCACCAAGGATCAACAGAAGGTAGGCTTTTCTATACTCTTGTCCTACCAGCAATGGTGGCTTCATTTAATGTGTCACATAACGAGTTATGCAGGTGGAAAGTCAAAGGCCATAAAAGCATTAAATGTTGTTTGTCCCAAATTAACATTTATAAAAGCATTTAGTTCAGTGTCCTATCTTGTGTTATCATAGTGAATCTCCCAGGTTTACCTGGAAAGAGGAAGCACGTCCCCCCCCACCCACACGTCACCTTATGCATTTATTTGTTTTATTTGTTTTATTTATTTATTTATTGCTTGCTTGCATTTATACACCATCCATTTATTTATTTTTTTAGCATTTTTTTAACCCCGCCTTTCTCCTTGGAAAAAGGGCCTTACAATAATAATGAGGGATAATATACAGTCCAGAGCAATTAAGACGTTTTCAAGTATTTGAGGTTTTTAAGTAATTGAGGTTTTTCCTGGAAAGAGGAAGCAGTCCCCCCCTCGTCACCTTATTTATTTGTTTTATTTATTTATTTATTTATTTATTTTTATTGTTTTATATATACTATTTATTATTACATTGCTACGTTGTAAACCACCCGGAGTTCCTTCGGGAAGACGGGCGGTATATAAGCCTAATAAATAAATAAATAAATAAATAATCTTACCAATTCTACAATTTCCTTACTCAAGTTTCCATTGTATGATTTACTGGCAGCAGCCAGTTCTATTAGCATTTCACCCAGACCATCATGTGATTTCCCTGAAGGGTTTGATGGCCTCTACAGACCTCTCTCATAGCAGGGCCTTTTGATTTGGCCACTTGTGTAGGAGGCTAAAAAATAGATTTTTTTTTACAGCCTGTATTTTCAGAAGTGTTTCCTAAGGTGTTGCCTGATTCAGTATTATCTAGCCATCTAGATCCCTCCACTGTGTACATCTGCTGCAGAGAACTGAGTTTTCACATACAAGCCAACTAACATCTCTTTACGCACCTCTGGGAACTTCCCAAAGAGCTTTCCTTAGTTTTCTCAACAGTGCTATACTTTGTGTCTGCTGTTTTATCAAAAAGCACAGAAGAATAAAGAGACCATCTTTCAGAGTCATTGGATACAATCCTAAAGGTATTTGTTTCAGAGCAAGTGCAATTGTGCAAGTCACAGTGGTTAATTGCATCTAATTAACAAGGTGCCAGTCACATGACTGGCGCATAACCAAGCATGCTAGTAGACAAACAAAGGGCATCTTGCTAATTAATTGTTACCTGTCACCATGATGTACACAATTTCACCTTCTACTTAATAAAAGCCAAGTAGGATTCTCACCCCTGAATTGGAAAATATCTTGGAGGTTATTTAGTCCACAGCTTGGAAAAATTGTTCTGTTTCTGTAGAACAAACCTCTCCAGCCAGACAGGCTGTGGCCATTCTGGTGAGGATACTCTGAGAGTCAGAGGCACAGAAGGCAATTTTTGCACCATCTCATAGTTCCGTTCCTTGGAAATTTCAGCTTTTGGCATTCAGGATGCATAGGCAGTGGTCCTGGCAGATAGCAGTCTGGCATCTGCCAAGATGCTTCCAGTGGATATACCTTGTCTCCACTGCCCAACCTTTTTTTACCATTAGAAGCCTTTTGTCAATAAGAACTACCCAAAACCTCCTTCTGTGCACCTTTCGCCCACTCATTCTAGTCCTGACCACTGGAGTAATGAAGAAAAATTCTTTTCCATCTTGGGCAAGAAAACCTTTCCAATATCTTTTCCAGGCTGAATGTATCCTTTCAAAGCCAATGAGAAAAGATCTACTTTGCATGGGTGCTTCAGTTGCAGCAATAACTGCAACACGGTGGGATTCAAAACTTGTACACAAAGTCACAATTATGAATTAGTAAGAGATCACCACTTCCTATATATTAACTAACATGGAGAAAGAGGAAGATCATAGGAATGTGACAAATGCTACCAGCCTTGTATTTGCAGTTTAAATGTCTGACTCTTGCACAACAGTTTCATTGAGAGCACAAAATGGAAGTGTGATAAGATAGCATAGTCTTTGTATAGTCATAAATTGAGGTTGAATTGCAGATAGCATGCTGGGCTGAAGAAGAATATTGAGGTCAAGCTGATAGTATTATCTATAATTCACTCACCCCTTGCCCCAATTATTGGTCCCAATAAGGGTATTGCCAGCCATGCATTTATTATTTTGTTTTGTTCTTATGAGCTACTTTTCATTTAATTAAATCAGGCTTCTCCATCACTTCTCTATCCATACAGATTAACTCAAGCAAAAGCTTGAGTAAATATTGATTGCAGTATTAAAATTTTTCAGACAGAAAACATGCAGGATGCTTAGATGCATTGTCATTTGCAACAGAGAAATATCTGAGACATGCTTCCCTAGCAAGCATGAGTACCATTGTAAGGATAACTCTGAAAAGGCACAGTACTGTGGAACTGATTTGATAATGAAATTTACATTGAGACTCTAGGGTCCGTCCCTAGAGTGTTAGATCAGTCCTAACAGTGTACGTTTCCTCTTTGGACCTCTGCGATGATCATATCTACTCACATGATCACATCTACTCAGCTTCATCCTTACAACTACCTGTCTTTTCCTTTGTCTTCCCTTGTCTCCTTCATAAGAGGTCCTTTTTAACCGACACAAATACTTGGTCCTTGGGATGGATTTTGTTAAAAATAGTCATGTTCTCTCTCTCTCTCTCTCTCTCTCTCTCTCTCTCTCTCTCTTCCTTCCTTCCTTCCTTCCTTCCTTCTGTCTGTCTGTTTGTCTGTCTGTCTGTCTGTCTGTCTGTCTCTTTCTTTCTTTCTTTCTTTCTTTCTTTCTTTCTTTCTTTCTTTCTTTCTTTCTTTCTGTACTTTTTTTTGCTAACCTGAGAAACACAGGTCTAGTAATTACCTTCACTCTCTTTGGGGAGGCAGTTCATTGGTTAAAGGGGGAGGTGAAACTGGCTGCTTTAAACTGCACGGGAAAAGGTGCCAACCTGCTTTTCATTGCAGGCTTCTAAACAGCTGAAATTCTGTGCAGGATGCGCTGGCATGTTTGAGCCAAACCACATTTCTTTTAAAAGCATGTTTAGGCGAGCCACATACAGTATTATGATGGAAAAGCACTGAGAGGATGTTTTGCATATTCTGCCCCCCAATCAATTTTTGGCTTTGTAATGGTTTTCCCACAAACAGCAACTGTTTAGGCAAGAGCAAACAGCAATTTTTGGGAATTGGGAAGGTTTTGGAGGAGAACCAGTGTGAAGTGCCAGTCTCGATCAAGGCCTCTGCACTGGGTGCTTTTGCTTCAAAACAGAAGTGGCCACCATGCCCACACAACCTGTTTTACGCAAGGTGCTGTCCTCAAAATCTAATTCTTCCCTTTGACAGTGTTCTGAATCACCCTGTCCCATGCATAATGTGCTGTTGAAGGTGTGGAATCTGTGGTTTCTCAGGAGCACTGGGTGTTTCAAATGATTTGCGCCATTGTTGTCTCTATAATACCCTTCTCTTCCTTCTCTGTGCTCTCACTGTCTTCCTTCTGTGTTGTTCTATCTCCATCTTTTCTGACTAACCTGGATATCAACTCACGGTAGGTCCCAATGCAATAATCACTTCCCTTTTAGTCATAAAAGGGACAAAGAAGAGGAATGTGATCCCCAATATTCCATACTTAGACATGGTTTAGAATATGGTGTAAATTGGACTTAAATTGAAGGAAGGTGAATATTTTTTCCCTTTGAATTCTTGTTTAAGGCAGACTAAATTTGAAACCAGTTTCTGGGAAAATACTCAATTTGGAATGACATTTATTCCAAACCCAGTTTTATTCCAATGCAAATGTATAAAAATTCTACTTGAAAGAACTAATGAATGATTCACATCTAACAACAAACCCCAAGTGAATTTGTTGGTGGGTGAGTTTCCCTTGAGGCCTAAGTATGGATATTTAGTGGACTGCACGTGTTTGCTGGACATTTTTGGGGAAGGAGCTGTTCTGACAATGTATGCCTGATCTACCTTTGGCAAAATTTGGTCACATTTAATTTAAAAACCTTTAGTGAAAGCCATGTGTGTTCTGCTTGTGTGGGAGACTGTGTGCATGTACAAATGCTCAAATAGTGTTTGCTTAAATTAAGGTAAGAAAGCTTTGAAATTAGTGCAGATACCTGTGTCTCCTACTCTCTCCTAATTCAGAGAATCATAGAATAATTGAGTTGAAAGCCATTGAGTCCAATCCCTTGTTCAGTACAGGCATCCAGATCAAAGCCCCTAGTTGTTACTTCCCTTTAATCACTAAACGTGATGGCTCTTGCTCCTGCTTTGTGGCAATTCCACGGGGTAATATATGGCTATACCATCATTCATGTATGCTCTAAACCAGTGGTTCTCAACCTGTGGGTCCCCAGATGTTCCTGGACTGCAACTCCCAGAAGTCTCCATCACTAGCTTAGCTGACCAGGATTTCTGGGAATTGCAGTCCAGGAACATCTGGGGACCCACAGGTTGAGAACCACTGCTACAAACACATCAGTCACACCTTTTGGAAGATAAGCATAATTCAGTGTGGCTAGTAAGATGGGAGACCAACAGATAATGTCAAGGATCCTCTTGTAGGGTGAGAAAAAAAACCTGCCTGAAATCCAAATAGATGGCATTAACCTTGATGAACCAAGGGTCTAACTCAATATAAGTCGGGTTCCTACATTCATATAAACCTGGTGTTTATTGTTAACAGATTCATGACACAAATATCATTTTAGGCTGGTTTATCTGTCAATTTTCATAGTCCACAGCTGACAATTAGATTAGGCTTTGTATCCCCAAGTGTAAGCCCTAATTATTTGTGCCGAATTGATTTCCCCTTTCATTAATTGCAGCAGTGTGCCCCATTTATACCTAACACAGCCCACCATCTAACAAATGGAAAGAAGTAATTTCTCTCTACTAGATTTGCACAAGGGAGGGAGAGGAAATGTTGCACATCATGTTTTTCTTAGCAATGTGACTTATTAAACATGCAGAGCAGGAGCTACAGACTTCCTTTTTTTCCACCCATCTCCTGGAATCTTGCTTTTCTCTGCTTCCAAAGTAAAGATTTCTAAAGTAATCACATAGGTTTCTGTAGTAAAGTAAGGATATAGGAGGAATAGTATGTGTGTGAAGGAAAAATGGTTGTCGGTATAGATCATCATTTTGCTGAAAGGTTTCATTGTCTTACAGAATAAACAGGACGACGATGATGATGATGAAGAGGGGGGAGAAGAAGGGGGAGAAGAGGAGGAGAAGGAACCAGAGAACCTTGGGAAGCTGCAGTTCTCCTTAGATTATGATTTCCAGGCTAACCAGGTAACATGCACATGGACTCAGAATTCCTGGATAAATGGCACTCTAAATGTTACTGCAGTGGAAGAGATAACTGGAGAGAGTTTGTGGTTGTGTGGGGTCTCACTCTAGTCAACCAGGGTCTCCCCCCAATTATTTTTAATGCTTTCCCTCAAGATGAGCTAGAATGTTAGTCTTCCATCCTTATTGGTGAAGAAGAAGGCAGTCTAGGAAGACCAGGAGAAGGCAGTGAGTGTTTCCTGCTGCCCTCCTTTTGGGTTAGCCAAAAGCCCAAAGTGGAAACAATGGCTGGAAGCTGGACTAAAAACCACAGTTTGTATAAACTGTAGCTTGCCATCATTCTGTCTCTGGGGCAGGGACACTGTCAAGATGAAAATGCTGAACATCCTCTTCCTTACAGGCTACAATCCTGTAATTCCTTACAGACTATAATCCTGAATACTGCCCAGAGTTCCATTGGGAAGATTGGTGGTAAATAAATAAATAAATAAATAAATAAATAAATAAATAAACCCCCCCCAACTCCATCTTTTCCTCTCCCCATCCTCATGTCCTTGTGATCATGATCTGGACCTTTGCAGCTCTTTTTCTAAAGAAAGTTGAAAGGAAGACAGGACATGCACTCCCTTTCAAAGTATATCTCTGTGAACCAGTTGACAGCTCCATGACAGATTGAAAGCAAAAGGTCTTAAGATGTTGTATTTAGTCCCTTCCTGGCTCTCCATCCGCACTCAGCCAAAACCTCTCATTTTCCAGCCAGTCCACTACAATATATGCTATGTGTGAGAGGCAAGTGCCTCATTCCTTTGGCACATGATAGATGTATACCTACCTGGAAGGAATGATGGTGTACTGTACCTCAAAAGCAAAAGGGCTGATGTCTAATACTTGGCATCTCTCAATAGAACAGGTGATAGGAAGGACACCTTTCAGAGACCCCTTTTGGCCTGTGATCCTGAAGAACTGTTGCTAGTCAAAAACAGAGAGATGATTTGGGACTAGATCAGAGGTAGGGAAACAACAGTCTTATGAGCCACTTGTGGCCCAGACAGTCCTTCCCTGAATTTTTATTTTTAATACTACTGTAAAGTGTTAATGATAGACTTAAACATGATGAGATGTGACATGGCTTACCGATGTATACCCACACTGGTTGGTGTATTATGGAATCTGTATTGAAAAAAGTTAACTCTCATGATGTGAAATTTTGTATGTATGGAATGTTAAAATAACTAAAGTGGAAAAGTAGCAGTGAAAATGCAAGTGCATGTAAAATTGAGGGTTGAGAGTAGTTTACTATAGTCACTGTCACTGAAAAATATTTACCCATCTCTCCAGCCATCAAGGTTGCTATATAAAAATTTTGACAGTTGGACATGTTTATGTTGCAGTGTATAAATATGGAGGTATTGTTTGCAGGGCCTGTAGCTACATTTCTGGAACCTGGTCTTAAATTATCCTGACTTTACAGTATCCCTGTGAAACATCAAATGCTTTATGATAAACAGCATTTGTATCCAAGCTCCACAAAAAATTAAGTTGGAACAAGCATGTTATTGTCATAGAGGCAGTTTCCCAGATTTTTAAATTATGAACTCTTTAGAGTTGCAACATGTGCAACAACAACATAATTTCCTTTTATTATAAAAAGGCCCCTGAAGAAAAGATTGTTTACAGTTTGAAGGGAAATGTAAACAACTGTGAGAACACTATATAAGAAGATAACATGTACAGACATTCATCTCATTATCACAACATGCTATATCACACACATACTCGATAGCAATAACAACAAACATGTAGCAGCACAAAAACTGGCTTCATTTCCAGAAGTGAGTAACACAAACACCATGACTTTTCCTCCATTGAATCAAACTGGTAAAAGGCTAGCTTGGGTGGATAAGAATATTGTTTAACAGACTTTCATGTGTGTCTGAATATGTTAAAAAGCTAAGAAAATATTTTTCCTGGATATATTCATATTCTTAAGAAATGTGTTATTTAGTGTTGTATTCTATGTTTTTTCCTAACGTATGAGCTCTTACATTTTTTTAACATTCTTTTTGCAATTTTATTGTACTTTTTCTGCCCCTGTACTTTGGATTGATTTCTGACTCAACCCTTTGCTTGCAACTTTAATTTAGCTTTCATACTTTTTAAAGCATTTGTACCTACAGTTTTTTTCAAAATATTAAGAATATTTTCAATGCATTTTGACTTGTTACTTTTTGAAGCGTTTTTAAATGTTATGGAACATAAGGACAATGTAGAAATTAAAGACTGTAAAATTAGACAAAATCTGATGTTGCCTGGAATTTATGCAACAATGAAAACACATATGTACTACGTAGTTGTTGGTTTCTGGGCTGTTTGGCCATGATCTGGAGGTTTTTCTTCCTAATGTTTCACCAGTCTTTGTGGCCAGACTGGTGAAATGTTATGAAGAAAAACCTCCAGAACAGCTGGAAAAACCCACAACAACCATCAGATCATGTATGTGAAAGCCTTTGCAAATACAAAAGACTTATACTTTGATACTCCATGAGTTTTGATATGATTGGAAGTGAATGTTTGATTTCATTCTGGAATTAACCCTTGATTGGGATAAATGCCAGCTGTGATAAACACAGACTTCTGATATTTCCTAGAGATCTATTAAGTTCCATAGGGCTCTTAGGGTTAAGTTCAGGCCTCAGATTTCCTGACCTGACATTTCTTCTGGTCTATGGTGTGTGGGAAGTAAGTGAGAAAGGTAAATGAGAAACATTAAATGAGGCCACAGCAGGAAGTGTAGGAAGTGAAGAATATCAAGCACCTGCACAGGGAAAATTAGGGAGGGGGAACGATGCATGACCCTGCCCTCCATGAATAGCTTGCTGACATCCCTGTTTTTCTGCCAGCTCACAGTAGGGATTCTCCAAGCAGCTGAACTCCCAGCACTGGATATGGGTGGCACTTCAGACCCTTACGTCAAAGTTTTCCTTCTTCCGGACAAGAAGAAGAAGTTTGAGACTAAAGTTCAAAAGAAAACTCTCAATCCAACCTATAATGAGACCTTTGTCTTCAAGGTAGGACATTTCCCTGTTTTTGGATTCTCACGCAGCTTATAAATTACACACAGAATCTTTGTGAAACATTTGCATGGAAATATTGGTAGGTCTGCAACAAATATCCTTTATGGAACCATAGTCCAAAGGAGGAAAGCTGCTGGAGAGCACATAATGCCTGGCAATTAAAGGCAAGTCATAATGTGTCAGGTTAGGAAAGGCTATACAAGTCACTAAAACATCATTATTACACACTGAGAATAATGCAGAACCCTAGCTGTAAATGAGCAGGAATACTGGAACACATAAGAGTACAATGGATAAGAGAAGATCTTTGGATATTTGAAGATCAAGAATTAAGATGGTTGACAAAGTTCAACACAGAAAAATACAATATGATATATACTGCAGTAATTCAAAACATAACAGTAATAGCAGTACTAATCTTAGAACTGCAGAGCTGGAAATTTTTTAACTCATTTTGTGGTTTCACTCTTGGTGTGTGTGTGTGTGTACATGAATGTTCATGTGTACCCCCTGACCAAACCAAAGTGTGCTGTTTATATACTGCCCAATAGCATGGAAAGCATTCTCTGAGCAGTTTAATCTCTGACTCAGTTTAATGCTGAGACAGAACCCCGAGTTATGAGCACAGTTTATGCCAATTAGCAGAGTCTCTTAGTCCTCTCTGTAACATTTATCAAGGCAGTGGGGACACGTGTAGAAAGCAAGTCTGCGCCTTCTCACCAAGTTGCATATGACTAAGTCAGGTCCACTCTGTTGTATTATGCTGCCAAAATTAATAATGAGCAAACTTGTTCTTCCATAATGTTCTCCATAATGTATATAGTATACCAAGACCAGCTACAATGATGATATGAAGGACGAGAGCCAGTTGGCTTCTATTGCTGAACCTTCATGCAAGTTTACACCATAGTCTGGAATAATAACAGCTATTAGTTTGTTTCCACTATGGCAAAAATATCAGGGGGTGTTAACATTTAGATAGGAAGTTGTCTAGAATGTTGACCTGTCTCCTGCATTGTAGGATTGGCATCATTTTGCTAAGGTGGTTCTGAAGGCATTCATCCATCATATGGGAGTAATAGTTCATTCTGGAATGTGTGTTTGATAAACAGCCAGCCTTCCTTCCTTCCTTCCTTCCTTCCTTCCTTCCTTCCTTCCTTCCTTCCTTCCTTCCTTCCTTCCAAATATATTTATTTCATAATTTTGTTTCTTTAAAAAATGCCCGTGAAATTTATGGCCTAAATGCAATTCTTTTTAGCTGCTGAAATCAGAATACCAATTGAGAAAGATTGGAATTGTAAATGTTGATATAAATTATTGTCACTTTCCTGACTTTTATTCTCTGTGTTGTGTTATTTTAATTTCTCTGTATTTATTCAGTAACTTATGTTTTATTAAGTAAAGTGTATATCACTCTAATTTTAGTGCAGCCATATAAGAATTTTCAAATGCATTGCAGTGACTGCTGACCAATCAACATACTCTGTTACAGATTCCTTATCAGGAGCTGGGTGGGAAGACCTTAGTGATGGCCATCTATGACTTTGACCGATTTTCTAAACATGACATCATTGGAGAGGTCAAGGTGCCCATGAACACTGTGGACTTAGGTCAGCCCATTGAAGAGTGGAGGGACCTAGAGAGTGCAGAAAAAGAAGAGGTAGGTGAAGAAATGATGCTTTCATGTTGCTCCCATTTATTTTCTTGTTTTCCTGTGTTTTATTTTCTGGACTCACTTGTGCAAATGTCACTTTTGATACATATTTACAATACAGAGTAACAGGAAATAAAAATGCTCTGAGAGCTTTCAGGGAAGGAAAGTGTATACTTCAGGCACACTTTCATGTGAAAAGGGGTAAGAACTCATTTGTCTGTGAAGATTCTCAGTCATCCAGGTGAGTTTATCTGGAAGTTCAGTCATGGCAACTGGACTTCTTTTTCTTGAGAGATAGAAACGTTTCGCTGCTCACGAAGAAGCTGTTTGGATGAGCAGCGACACATTTCATTTCTATCTCTCAAGAAAAAGAAGTCCAGTT
Source organism: Phrynocephalus forsythii (assembly GCA_029282475.1). Classification (NCBI taxonomy): domain Eukaryota; kingdom Metazoa; phylum Chordata; class Lepidosauria; order Squamata; family Agamidae; genus Phrynocephalus; species Phrynocephalus forsythii. The sequence goes on along the minus strand of JAPFRF010000005.1, from coordinate 87,220,129 downwards.
GCCATGACTCATCTTCCAGATAAGAACTCATTGTATTTTGAACTCACAAGGGTCTCCAGCCAGTAATATATATTGCACTGTAGTGGGATGTATATTCTCCCCCCCCCAAAAAAAAAAAAACTTCATACTTTGAGCTGCATCTTCATGTGAACTCAGATCCAAACATTATGGAAGGTTTTGGAATTGGGTCTTTCCCTTTTTGGTGCAGAGAAAAGGTGTGGAGGTATCTGCCCAATATCATCTGCTGACTTGGAAAAAGAAAGAAAAAATTCTGTTCTGGATGATTCCCAGTTAAAGGAAACATTTTTTAAAAAATACAATGCACTGTTGTGCCTTTTATAGGGAATGTGGAGCTGTGCCTATATTCAGAGGACAGAAAATGGAGAGAGGAAAGGTGGCAACTAAGCAAAGCAAGAAATGGGAAGGAAGGGCACTCTCAAGGACTCTGTGGCATGCAGAAGAAACTCTTAACTTAGTAACAGATACAGTGCAGGCTCCCCACTGACACCTAGTGTTAAGGAACAAGCATGCTCTATTTTTTCTGCACCCTGTGAAACAGTGTCAGTCTGTTACATATTATTTCCAAGTTAGATTCAAGACGTTTCTGGCAGCATATAGAATTCTTGAATCCATTGCTCCCTCTGTTTCCCTCCGCAGCCAGAAAAATTGGGAGACATCTGTATCTCATTACGATATGTGCCTACTGCTGGGAAGCTTACTGTCTGTATCCTAGAAGCAAAGAACTTGAAAAAGATGGATGTTGGAGGGCTTTCAGGTGAGTGTTGGGAAATTCATGCCCACCAGGTAACACCTCAGCCTGTACAAAATCCTATTGGGATTTTTACACTGGGATCAAAACAGATGGAGTCACTTTTAAAAGTGTATTGCCTCCAGTTATGAAGTTACCATAGACATTGGTGTACCAGGCCATACAATTCTGTGTGTACAGATAGAGTCTATGCTGGTTTCTTAACCTGGCTGTTTGCCTCCAAAAACAATGTCATTTGGATTGTGCTTGCATGTGTAGCTAACAGGGTTTTGGTTTTGTACATCTTTTTAAAACCCACCATGGTGTCCTTCTGAACTGCTTTGCTGGGTAGGACTTGAAAGCATGGCATGTCCTTCTTGAAGCTACCAATCCAGAAGGTGGTATAAGTGAAATCCTAACCAGAGCCTGGAAGTGTTATTTTGGTGGAGGATTGCATCTCCCAGAATCCCCCACCAACATACTGACTGGGGTATTCTGGGAGTTTTAGTCCCCCCAAAATTATCATTTCTACAAACTGAATAATTCTCTCACCCAAAAACGGAAGGTTGCACTGTTGTTGTTGTTTTAGTTTTATAGATAAATTTATTTACTCCTTTCCCTCCACAGCACTGTGCTCTGAGGAAATGAGTAATATCTGTGATGCTGCCTCTTTTAAAATAGATATATATTTGCAAGGACACATGAACTGTCCCTTCCTTAGACTATTCCACAAAGGCTATTCTGAACTCTCTCCTGTTTGGGATGATGGAGCAAACAGTGATGTGTTATCACAGCTAATTCCAAGACCTGCAGTTTGAGTCCATGTTGCTATGTATTTGCTTGTAATGTTTGAACTGTTTGCCTTCCTCCTTAGACCCCTATGTAAAGATTCACCTGCTGCAGAATGGCAAGAGGCTCAAGAAGAAGAAGACTACTGTCAAGAAGAAGACACTGAATCCTTACTTCAATGAATCCTTCAGCTTTGAGATCCCCTTTGAGCAGATACAGGTTCACAAGTTTCTCACTTGGGAAAGTCTGGAGGATGGAGATGAAAAGGGTTTCCAAATTATATTTATAGAAGTAAAAAAATAATTAGTTGAGCCGTGTGACCAGAAAAACAAATTCAAAATGAGGTTAGATGATACCTTGATTGGTCACTACTTAAACAAAAAATGTGAGCTAAGTTTTCAATAGCAACTTGCTATCTTTATCAGAATCTTTTTGGTGAGATTGTACCAAAAAGAAAACAATGTTTTCCATCTCACCAAAAAGATTCTCAGCATCTGAGAGACAACAGTCAAGACTGTGTTGTCTCTTTGATAAAGATCAGATGCTGAGAATTTTCTTTTTGGTGAGATGGTATCACCTAACCTCATTTCAAATTATATTTGTCATCTATAAAGTACTCTATCATTTTGAAGACAGCAGGGAACTTGAATGGTCAAGATTCATTTGCCTCTCTGGAAGCAAGAAACAAACTCCTGTATAAGCTATTTTCTTCTCCTTAGTTTGCTTGTTTGTATCCCACCTTCCTCCATTGAGCAACCTAAAATGTTTTAGATACCGGTAGTTCAGCTCTGGAAGGAAAAACAAGCTCAAGGGATAGTGTTTATACCAGCCAGAATATCACACATCCAGGGCAAATCCTATAGACTATCTAACGTGTAATTACAATAAGCATTTTGCCATGATTCCAGACCCGTCCGGGCCAATTATTATCTGAGGATGTGAAATCCCTAAGTATTGGCATGAACAAAAAAGAGAGGGAGCAAATTAAAAAAGACAATACAAAAATACAAAATGCAGTGTTTCGTGTATTTCCTTCCACCTTTTCTCCAAGGGGTTCATTGCCTCATGGATTATTCTTCCACCACTACCAAACCATTTTTATCTTCACAGCCACCCAGGATGGCAGGGTTGTCCAAAAGATAATGACTGGCTCAATCTCCCCAGTGAGATTAATCAATGAGCATGGTTTCAAAACAAGGTCCCCAACATGTTAAGCCCAACACCACCACATCACTTGTCCAGTGTTTTCCATAAACAAATTAAGATTATCTGAACATCCATCTTTTTATGAGATATTATAGTGGGTATTGCAATAGCCCATTTTAATAAAATCTCTTCTCTTGCTTCTCTGGCAGAAAGTGCAAGTTGTCATCACTGTGCTGGATTATGACAAGTTGGGAAAGAATGAAGCCATCGGCAAAGTCTTTGTTGGCAACAATGCCACTGGCACAGAGCTAAGGCACTGGTCTGACATGCTGGCCAACCCACGTCGCCCCATTGCCCAGTGGCATTCCCTGAAGCCTGAAGAAGAAGTGGATGCAGCACTTGGGAAAAATAAATAGGCAGCTCCACACCCCGGCATCACCTACTGAACATTCAGAGATATCCAGAGCTATCAATACCTCAGTTAGGCAACATTTGGTTTCTGTTCTGTTTTCTGAGCTGCAATACCCTTTGTTTGGTGGCTGTCGAGGGATTCCATATGAACTCAAGAGCAACCTGGTCGAAGAAGTTCAAAGCAACAGTGGTTCCCTTCACATTCATCAGAGTGGTTTGTCTGCGGCATGTTCCTTCATCTCTCCATGTTGTTGTCTCCAAGTACAAAGCAAGCTTTTTTTCCTTGGGTTTTCCTGAGAACTCCATGAATAACAGTGCAACATAGTTTTGCTTTTATTCACTTCTGGATTTTCTTCCTTGCATTGGATCTTTGAATATTATACTAGGATGTTACCAGAGCCTGACCATGTGAGTCTATTGAATACACTGAATTTTCTTTGGAAAGTGTATGAAGTGATGGTGCTGTTATGAAGCATATGAGCATCATGATGCTTTGGTGTCCTTTAGCCATCCATGCATCTAGCAGAGAGAAGAAGCATTAACTCTGGCACTGGAACATCTCTGGCTTTGGAGAGAGCTTCTGGATTAATTCTCTGTAATGGGAGAAGTATAGTTTGAGGCATACATATTGCCTAATATCAATTGCCCTGTAACATCAAGATAATCCAGTGGGTTTTCTGTTCTTTTGCAGTGTTCTGTTTTGTTAGAACAATAAGAGTGGTGCTAGCAATTATCAGAATGTGGTAGCTCCACTCTTAACTATCCACTTCTGGTCCAAGTGTGCATAGCAGAACACAAAATACTACGTTCCATTTATTTTTAAGTTGGGACAAAGAGTACTATGGGGTATATGCAAATGGTAAGATATAGCAAGCTGACCATTCATGTGACATTGAGAATAGTCAGGCCAGACGTGCAAAGTTGGATTCATCTTAAAAAAGCTTTGCAAGTCTGAAAAAATATCACTCAGTCTAGCACTGATTTGCATCTACTTCCCATTCTATCTTGCACTACCTTATTTATTTATTTATTTATTTATTTATTTATTTATTTATTTATTTATTTATTTATTTAAACAACTTGAGACCTAGAGATTTCTCCTAGGAGGTTTGTTTGGAACTGTAGCTGTGTGGCAGTAACCAACCGAGATTGTGACTCACGTGCTCTTATTCTCTGTGGATCAAGATCCGTCAGGTGCTGGAACGAAAAAGGATTAATCGAGCACTTGCGTGCCTGGTGGTCCACAGAGTGCTAGATTAATCTTATGTTAGGAAACCAATTTCCCAGTGAAGGGAGTGGAAGGATACAAGTACTACATGTAGTAGATAAGCGGGATATAAATACAAGAATAAATAAATAAATAAATAAATAAATGTTCACCTAGGGGCATTCTTCTTAACCCAAATGTCGCACTCAAATATGAGGGAACATAGTGAAAGATCTGAGGAGGACAATGAATCCATTCCAACCAAAGGACCAAAGAGGCACCAAAGGCAGCATTGTCTCTGTCTCTATAGCACTGTCTGGCTGCCAAAAACATTAGTGGCTTTTCTGCCAGTCCTGGAGGGATAAGCCATATTATTTTTGCTACCTGGTGTTTGCACTGACCACTGAGTGGCTGTTTCTTATGTAACCCTAGATATTAACATCCTGAACATTCTTATTCTTTGTTTGGGTTGCTGTTGGAAGACAAATTGGGTGGGTGCAGAAGAGAGAGCCCCTGGCACTGTTCTTGAGCTTCAGTGCTCTTGGTGGATCTTCTGCCCCTATTGATGCACAATCTTAATCTGAAGGAAGAACCAATGAATCTAGATCTTATGCCCACATTTAACTTTGTTCTAGTCTATGAGTGAGCACCTGGTAAAAAGCAAATGTGGGGAAGAAGCCAGTTCCATCCGTGAGGCCTCAGACCTGCTAAAATTGCAGCTTTAAGGAAGAAGAATCCCAAACAATTGTGCTGTTATCAGAAGAAAATCCTGCTTTGGCCCCAAAAAGTTCTGTTGTGGGAATTTCAGTCATTGGCTTAGGGCGAATCTGAACAGGAAAAGCCCTGCTTCCTCTCATACAGATAATTAGTAACCTTTAATTTTTATATAAAAACAGATAGATGAAGTAGACATTCAAACAGAAAGAGAAGGAATCTAAGCAGATGGGGCCTGGGTGTCCTGGGCAGTCTCTCAGCCAGTCACATCTCCCCTTGTATTTTGGCCATAAAGCCAAAGCTTCCATGTCAGGAAGGTGTCAGCCTTTCCAGACTATTCACACAAAGAATTCTGCCCTGGAAAGTACCACTTGGCTAATGCACAAGGCATCTACTTCTTGTGGTGTATGCAGAGGACATGGTCTTAAACCTGTATTTTCAAAGAGCTTCTTTCCCAGTTAGCTAAAGTTGTAAGAAAAAGTGAGGAGTGATTCTCACTGGCTAAGGCAATGATAACTTTACATCTGGGCTGTACAATTCTGACAGCAAGTTAGGGCAGTGTATGTCCGAATGCAAATATCCTGCAGGGTGGGAAAACCAGCATGTTGAAAGACTAGGATTCTTCTCCCAATATCTACCTTTCTATGTGAAATACATTGTTAGGTTTTTATTTTATTTTATTTTTATTTAGATGAGACAATGTTCTTTGATGGGGATGCCCAGTTTCAGCCTGATGTGGTGTAGCCTCAAAACCACAACAAAACTCAAGTTGTTTCCACCAGAGTGGGGCCGTAGCAAGTGGACTTAATGTACACAGTGGTAGATCAGAATGCTTCCTGTTAATACTTCACGGGCCTTAGCTCAGCCCTGGTTCTCTTTGCCCTTGCACGGAATCATCATAGAGCTAAGTAAGGAGAGCCACTGCCAGCTTCTGAATGGCTTCTCAAATTCAAAAATGTCCTTGTGTGGGTTGAAAAGAAGGTTTTCAGCATGCTCTAGGCGAGTTCCCTTCCCAGGCTCATCCCAGCTCAACGGCTTGGATTGCAGTCCTGCTCTCCCCATCCATGGATGGTGGGATGTCACTGTTGTTGGGTTGTAATCTCGTCCAGTGTAGAAGTACTGGAATTCCAAAAATCTGAGCTTCATTTTTAATCAGCTCTGCAATGGTATATACGACCATGAGTATGCTTGAATCAGAAAAAAATCACTACAACCTTGGTGTGAAGATAGCTTTGGTACCAGTTTGCTTTGAAATTTAGGATATATTAATATTCCACTAGCTCTTTTACTGTGCCTCTCTTAGCTTTTAATGCTGCCACTGGCAAGGATGTATAGTTTTAAGGAATGATAACAGAAGGGTGTCCTTGTGGTGTTCTGAAACTGTTTGTGAGAGTTTGCAAAAAGTAACCCTGACACCATCACCAACCATATGCCACCAAAACAGCATCAGTATAGGGTCAGGGAATTCCATAGCAGATGGAAGAATCACAGGCGTTTCCTTCTATATAAAGCAAAAGTTACATCACTGTGTCTGGTGCCTTTTCTGGTTGGCAGCATGGTGAGATTGTAAATTCTTTAATTCTCGGAGATTCTCATATGCTCTATATTAGACCTGCAGTGTCTTATATGGTTGAACAATGATGAGCATTGTAGTGCATGTGTGTGTCTTTTTCTCCATGTGTGTGCGTGTGTACAATTACCTGTCTTGGAAGGCATTACAATTAGGATGAAGTCTGATTTGATCAGTATGTTTTGCTGTCTTAAACAGTGCCTAATTTATTTTCCTGGCTTATTCCCCCCCCCAAAAAAAAGAGAAATATTCTGCATCATTCTTTCTGTTACAAAATCTGGATACAGATTATTATTATTATTATTATTATTATTATTATTATTATTATTATTATTATTATTATTATTATTATTTTAAATTTTATAATGGGATCTGAATCCACATTTTTCATGAGTTTGAAAACTTCATTTCTGTTTGCATTAGTAATTCATGCTTATACTGTCAAAGTAGGTTGACCATGCTTTAATTCACATTAGCAATGCAATGCTGTATGTGTTTACTTAAAAAAAATAACTTTGATAAGTTAAATGAAACTTACCAAAAAACTGTGTAGAACAAATGCTTCCCTTCCCAATGAAAATGGGTGAGAACCAAACAGCGTCTTTGATTAATATACCGTACATTGGTTGGGATCCTGTTGCTTAACATAGTCACACTAATGCAGGCCAACTAAGTTAATGGGGATTTGGGGATCTGGTGAGTCAACTGATTCATAAGTCACATTGATTCAAATGTTGATTTATTAAATCCCCCATTTTAGAACGACTTAGTACAACAGGATTTCAGTCAGTGACTCCAGAACAAGTCTAACATTTTGTTTTGTTTACCTTGAGTTAGCGGTTCTGCTCTTGTTGGTAGGTCACATTTAGCTGTAGTTTGAGGTCTATAGACACTGGTTGGAGTGAAACAGTAGAAAATCCTGAAAGCAGTTATCTTGCTCCATCAGTTGTCAAGGACAGCTAATTAAAGGCAGCAATTGGTATTCCTAGATGTGAACATACATTCTAATTTGCATTAAAAAGTTTAATACATCCAGTTTGTATGGGCTTAGGTGAGAAGTGAAGCCAATGTGGGAAATAAGCATCCATGTCAGTAGTTGATGTAAGGCTGCTTTAGTGTACTACTCTGACTAGATATTTGAGGGTCTTGAATTTGTAATAGAACACATTGTAAAACAGTGATAAAAAACAAGTTCTTTTCCTGCTGATAACAATCCAGGGTCTTGTCTTTGAAAACAATGATATACTGTACAAGTTTTAGCACTAAAACTACAAGCCAGAACACTGAATAAATGGTGTATCCAACTTCTGCTATTTAAAATGAGGGAGCTATAACTTTCATACACAATATTATCTATTTCTGTTCTGTTTCTTTTTGTATAAAAGGGAGAAAAATCATGAACCAACTCAAGCCATCTGAGCCTCATCCAAATCCCATCATCTGTGCGTACTTATATATAAAATGATATAGAGATTTATTATCATAAATAAAATCCTTTATAAGTAATGCATGATGACTAGCCAATATGTAAGTAGCAGCATGCAAAAAGCAGAAACTGTACACTACATGTGTCATCATTGCCCATTTTCTAGAATACAGATCTACAGGCTACAGAGTTATTTTTAAAATGTGGTGTGGATGAATTTATTTTCACTAATGAGATAGAGAGGGTGGGGTGGGGGGTTATAAACAACATAGAAAGAGAGAATGGTTGTTACGATGTAAGCTTATTTTCAATAAAAAAGTAATAATTTTTTAAATAAAAAGCAACAAAGCATGCCTGATCCATTAAAACATATTCATTGAAAGCGAGTGGCGGGGGGTTTACAACACCTACAATATGGCTGTGAATTTCATCAGTGTCTTGTAATCTATACTTGCAAAAATGTGACTTGTTAAATTTTTACCATGTTTTGGTAGCAGCAACATCGTAGCTTCAATGTTGTGTCGTGTTGAAGCATTTCACTGTTGAAGCAAATTTAGAAGCCATATTAGATCACTGGCTGCCAGGATCCTGAAAATGGGATTGGCTGACAGGTGGTCCTCTGTCTCTCTGCTCTCCCTTGCTAATGTTTTTTGTTGTCTTTTCCCCCTTCACCATCTGTGTCTTATGTTATTCCTGAGGACATTGGGGTGGGGAGTGATAGAGTTCTCTTGGGGCTGAGGCTTCCCTTTTGATTTGACCCCGTAAGGGAGAACCTCCAGGGAGACCCTTCTCAGATGGAGCTGTGAATGGCATTCTTCTGAAGCCTTTTCTGAGTGTGCACTCAGGGCCAGCATCATCTCAGGCACCTGCCAGGACCAAAGGGCCCTGGCAGGGACCACCAGTGCTGATGTCTGTTTTCATCCATTCCTCTGGCCTTGTGCTTATTTGATGATAGTGGTTAGTTTGGAGGAGTTGGCTAACATTTTATATTCCCCAGAATGCCCTGGGTCATCTATGGGACACTTTGGGAAATTTAAATGGCAGGTAGTTTTCAAGACTAGCCATTGCCCCGTAATGAGATGAACATGTGATTGTAGATATCTGGCAGAAGTGATAGATGGAACCTTGCTAGGGACAGCCCTACTTGCTCAAAGCAAAAGATACTATTTCACAAACAGCAACAGGAGTGACAGCAGTATTCTGCCCCTCATTTTGTTCTTGCCAGCAAAAGTTGAAATACATATGTGACATGGAAGACATGCCTATTATCTGATGCTCCTTTTAATTGTAAGAGGATCACAAGAACAATTGTACAGAATGTAGCCTCAGGGAGAGATGATAAAGGTGACACACAAACTAGATCACTGATTGAAAGGCTTCAGAAATGTTTGGTATTCATGGACAGGGTGGGGTATCTGCTCCCTCAGCCTCCTATTCCAGTCATGCATCATCCCTTCCCCATCAAGCACAAACTTTCCAAACAATCAGATACATCAAGTCTTGGCCCCATTTCAGCACTATTCAGCCATTACTCGTCTGGGGTGGATTCAGCAGGCAGGCAGGCAGGCAGGCAGGCAGGGAGCAGGGGAAGTGCCCTAGCTCATTCCTCTGTGTCTTTGGAAAGCAACCAGCTGACAAGGAGAAGCTCCTGTTGATGTGGCAACTTTTCCAGCATTCTCTTCCACACAAGAGAAACCTGCTCTCTTCAGACATGTCACATTCTTTCTGAAGAAAGCAATGACATGGGCATGAGTGTGCATGTGGGAGGGGGAAGCGAGATGTTCCTCTCCTGATCGTGTGATGAGTAATGCCTGAATAGGGTGTTCATCTTTTCCCCTTCCATTGCATCCTAGCTCTGTAAATCAAATTCCACCCCACCTCATCCTGCTGTAAGCTGCTTTTAAGGCCCTTTTCTCTGCCCTCATGTGGACTCTGTTTCTGTCTTTATTGTTAAATTGTTATTTTGTAATGATATGCGTCTCCTTATTAAAGAAACTAGCTGAAAGAATCAGTCACTCTTTTCTGTTTGTGTTATTTACCCAAAAGCAGCTTCTTTGCTACACACACATCTTGGATGTTAAAATTTAGGAAAGCAGTTGGGTAGTTCACTGAGTTGAAGAACTCTGGCTTCAGAGTCAAGGAGTTAAATTCCCCACTGAATTTACCAAGAGAATAGGCAGCCTATGTAGCCTTGGGCAAGCTTCACAGTTCTCAAACCACTCTCAGAAGAGGGGACTAATAAATAATTTATATTAAATTAGAAGATCCTGAAAGGTATCACTATAAGTCATAATCAACTGTGCTTTTTGTATATGATGCACAAAAATATTATAAATAAATAAATAAATAATATTTAAAATATTTAAAAGATATAAGGTGGCTTACATCTTTAATGATTATATTTAAAGCTAGAAATAGTAAGTATTAGAATACTTAAGAGGTTAAAACAACGTCATTAAAAGAAGGTAAAGACACCACCAAAAACACATTCAAAGCAGTAAACCACAACTGTTCATTGATAACCCTCATTCAGTCAGCTATTCACTCAGGAAAGCTTACCTGAAGAAAAATGTCTTTGCCTGCTTGCAGGAGGAGAGCAAAGATGGAGACAGCCTAATTTCCTGTAGGAAGGAGTTCTGGAGCACCAATAGAAAAGGGCCTCTCCCATGTCCCCACTCCCCCCCCCCCAAAATGCATCTGTGAGGTTGATGGAATGAGAGAAAGGCCTCTCCTGATTATCTTAACACTCACACAGGTTCATACAGGGAGGCATAATCCTTGAGATAGCTTGGATCTAAGCAGTTGAATGCTTTATATGTTAGAACAGGCACTGTGAATTGTGGAAACAGATTGGCAGCCACTCTGTAACACAGGATTTATATGCTCCCTGTGAGCAGTCCCAGTTACCAATCTGGCAGCCATGTTTTAGACCCGCTGAAGTTTTCTGACACTTTCCAGAGGCAGCCCCACCTAGAGTAGGTTGTTGTTGTTGATTATGATGATGATGATTAGGCACTGGGTTTATGAGGAGGAATGAATTTTTAACGGGTGCAGGTCCTCACAGAAAGGTGAGAATAGGCACACCAGCTAAAACTGCTTCCCTACATAGCTCTTAAACTGAAGGATCTTCAGAGTCTTGGGAAAGGGTTTAAAAACAAAAAAGCTGAAAGTGATCCAAACACAAGTCATCCAAGAAAAAACAATCAATGGGGATTTTGCAGATGTGAAGTGGTCCAAGTGGACACAGAATGCACAGCTGGGAAAACTTTGTGCAGTTGGAAACTGATAAAGATCATCTCAGAAGAAATAAGATGCCCTTAACAGGGAGGCATCAGGATTTATCTGTCAATCCCCCAATTGCACCCCCTCAACTGCACATTTTCTTTATCTGCTTCTTGCTAGCACTAACTGGGCACTTTTGTTTCTGGGTTAAGCAACCCATGTGAATGGAGAAATAGCCCTGTAAATTCACAAAATAGGATCAAGTATCTGTAAACTGCTCTGGAAGCAAACATAAGGTGTGATAAGGGGCATGTTGCTGACACGAGTATGCTGTAAATTCCTCTGTGGTGTCTGCATAGCTCTGTACAATATTAAGAACTCATCCGTTTCATAGTTTAGTACTATGCACAAGAAAGCACTAGGTGTCACATAAGAGCAATAGATAAGCAGTAATGCTCCTGAGTGAGATTTGCTCCAGCCTGATCGCTCTTGATTTCCCTAAAGCTGAAACTAAAGCTTAGACTACGACCAACCAACAAACATGGTGTTGTTGTTGTTGTTTTTTTTGGGGGGGTCCCTTTCTCAGTCCTAAAGCCAGTATTTCTTTAAATGTACACAGAAAATTTATTTATTTATTTATTTAGCTTGTATGCCGCCCGCTACCCAAAGGTCTCTGGGCGGCTCACAATCAGAATGAACAGTTAAAACATCAAAATACAATAAAATTAGAACTATAAAACATGTAGATGCAATAAATACGATACATTAAAAACACCACTAAAATTGCCATCAGGGCCCACAATCATTAGTTAAAAATTTTTTGGAATAGGAGGGTTTTTACCTGGCGCCGAAATGTTGTAAATTCCTCTGTGGTGTCTGCATAGCTCTCATTTGGGAGGGTATTCCATAGTCTGGGGGCAGTTGCTGAAAAAGCCCTATTCCTGCAAGCCATCCCCTTCACCTCCTTAAGGGATGGCTCTTTCAGGAGGGCTCCCTGACTAGATCTTAATTGCCGGGTAGGATTATATGAAAGGAGGCGGTCCTTCAGGTATCTAGGTCCTATAACCATAACCAGATCAACACTCCATAGGTATGATTAAGAAACTTGGCATGCCCCCAAATTATTTCTGCAGATGCCCTTGAATATAGAAATATGGTCTATTTTTATTTGAGCCAAGCCAGGTGTTGCAGACAAAATGGAGACAACTTGTCAGTGCACTTAATTCCAAATGTTGGAATGCTTCTTTCCATGTATGCTTGGTAATTCAGCATTACTTCACCACAGATCCAGAGCCCCATGTGCAATCTGATTACATGCACATAATCTCTTTTGTCATTGGATAGCCCCCTTAATTATTTCACTTCCTTTACACACACAAGAGCTGCCCTTTCTGGTTCAGTGAATGTAGAAGCCCTTACATAAAGAAGGGAATGTAAACATGACACTTAAAAGTCCTATGTTCAAACCAAATTGTTAAGACTGAGGTTGTGATTGTGCACTGAAGCCCAGTTCTTTGGTCTTCCAGTTACAATAGGAAATTTTCAACAGTAAGTACTCCTTGAGGTGGTAGTTTCTGGTTTGTAGAGCCACCAGCATAGTAATATAAATGCTAGTTGGTTTCATTGGAGCCACTGTGTTTAGTATTCCCATTTGCAATTAGGCCACATTACTGAAAAGAAGTACGGCTTTTGCCGGCTGCCCTAACCCAGCAGACGGGTTAGCGGGTGAGCAGTGGAGTCACCTGTCACCTGCTAATCCCGCTGTTGGGTTGGAACATCTGGGAGCCAGCAGCCTCCACCCAGCAAATTTTTTTCAAAAGACCCGCACCTGCACACCATGCATGGAGGGTGCTGCAGGTGTGGGTCTTTCACAAAACCTTGCTGGGGTGAGGCTGTTGGTTCCTGGATGCCCTGGCCCAGCAGGGGGGTTAGTGGGTGACGGGTGACCTATTGCCCACTCAGCGCCCTGCTGGGTCAGAGCAACCGCTGCACCCCTTTGCTGCCACCACCTGCCGCCCCTCGCCTGCTCAGCCCCCAAACACTGGCACATGCCATGTATAGAGCAAGCTGTGTGGGTGGGTGATCAACCCCCCACACACAGCCTGCTCTTAGCATGGCACACACCCATTTTAAAATCAGAACCTTACACTCAACCCCTTTTTGCATGGCACTTTTTGCGCCATGCCCAAAGCATCTTGGTGATATTGACAGCTCTGCTGCTGATTGACTAAGGTCCCTCCCCCCAAGCCCAGCAAAAGGGAGAAGCTCTTATCCTGCTTTTCCTGGGTTGGGGCAGGCTTCCCATAGGAATGCATTGAAAACCAATTAATCTGGAATAATTAATTGATTTTCAATGCATTCCTATGGGAAACTGCATTTTGAACTATGAAAATATTGAATTACAAAAGATCTGTTGCAACAGATTTATTTTGTAATTCAAGGCATCACTGTACATGTAGTTACTGTAGTTGTTAAAGCCTTAGCACTCTTCTAACACCAAGAAGAAACTTTTAATAGATTGGCATACATACTTAGTAGATGGGCTCTTCCTGATTGTCTTATATTCCCACTTACCTCCTAAACATCCACCAATTTTACCCATGAGACATCAAGTGAAGTCTCAAAGTAGTCTGAAAGAACTGAATACATTCTATGAAGATTTCTGTTTGTATGATGTGCTATCAACCTCCAGCTTGTAGAGTATCAAGGTATAGGAGATGTTCAACAAATGTTTTTACCATTGCTAGCAGAGGGTTTCCGAAGCCAACTGGGTTTTAATGCATGTATCCCGAGTCTTAACCCAACACTCAATTCACTATCACTCAAAAGAAATTAGATACATTTGTTTCTAGAGGAAGGATATGGAACCAGTGGTGTGCACATGTTGATGGATGTCCACCATCACTCCCCACTTTTGTTGTGGAATATGTTCACCAATATCAGAGAGTTGCTTTCTTTTCGTTGGTAAACGGAAGAATGCAATTTACCATGCTACAGCAAATAGTTATCCCACCTGTCCTACTTATTGAGCAAATCTTGTCTTGTTAATAGACAATCGCATTAGACAAATGTAAAGATGTCATTTAAACTAAGATGATACTAATGGGACTCTGCACTTCCTTGGTTGGCAGTGATGCTTCACATAGAGGGACTTAATAACATTACCATCGATTTTTTTATTTTAGTTAGTCCATTTCATCCACAAGATTTTTTTTTCTGTTATGTAAAAGAATGGAAATAGTAGTGGGATAGTAGGAGCATTACACATCAAAGACAGCATGGTCTGGATCTCTGAGAACAGAATTGGTGTATATCCCATATTGCAGAAGAGAACGCTTTATTTAATGGCTCCCTCTAGTGGAATCTGAGGATAATGATTAGAAGAGAAAGTAGGAGCCTTGAAGTTGACCAGCTTGTGAGCTCCTGGACAGTCTTGACCAATATGGCAAGATGTTGTTTAGTGCTGTCAAGTTGGAACTGACTTATCACAACCCTAATATGTCCTTTCAGATTAGGTATTTAAGGAGCGGCTTTACCAGTTCCACTCTCCCAGTGAGTTTTTATGGTCAAGTGGGGATTTGAATACTGATCTCCAGAGGCCTATTTTGTTATTCTATCCACTACGTCTGGAAGTTGAGTCATGGCTACTGGACTTCTTTTTCTTGAGAGATAGAAACGTTTCGCTGCTCATCCAAACAGCTTCTTCCATCCAGTAGCCATGACTCAACTTCCAGATAAACTCACCTGGATGACTGAGAATCTTCACAGATCTATCCACTACGCCACATTGGGCAACATGTATATCTGGTTAAATAATTACTTGTGAATTTGTATTTATACATAGCAATAAATACCTGCAAAAGTTCCACAAATTTATCTGTTCTTTGTCCTGATCTCTTTTTTGACAATGCATATGGGACATATTATAATTATGTGCTGTGAAGCCCTATGGTAGGCTTTTCTAGCATTTCCTAGGTATAACAATACAGAACGATGAAGAGCTTTATCGTTCCTTTTTATGGGGGTTGTTCTGGGACCCGCTAGCTTGCCCAAGGCTACACAGGCTGACTTCTCCTACCAGCACAGTGGGGGACTGAGCTCCTGAACCCTGGCTCTGTATCAAGATGCCTGAACTAACTGAGCTATCCAGGCAGCTTGTATAAGAGACTACCCTAACCGATGCGGCACATTACCTGAAGATTAAACTTTTACCATGGATTCATACAGTCTCATGTTTAGGCAGCCTATGAGGCTATCCTACCTGAAAATAAGACAATGTGAGTACATGATAAAATATTAATCTTGAGGGACCCCACATTGTCCAATGCCTCAGATTTCAGAGGTAAGGATGTACTATTTAGGAAACTGCCTTTTATAACAGATTTTGATCTGCATAACGATATGTACTGTATATGTATGTTCTCTCTTGAGCTGCATTTTGGGCATTTCTGGGTGGGTGTTTTTCTTTACACTACTGGCACCAGCTTTCTTTTTTAAAATTTTCATTAAAAGCCTAATCCCTGTATGTTGTCTGAAGCTTAGCTGCCTTCCCTTACAGAAGATATTTACTGCCTCCAAGGAATTGCTAACTAAGCAAAAGAGGACTGTAAAGACAATGAAGAACAGGAAGTATGTAGTCTAAGACAAGATGATAAGTAATCTAAGAGAACTACCGTATTTATCGGCGTATAACGCGCACTCCCCCCCTGAAAATAGGGGGCAAATCATGTATGCGCGTTATACGCCGGTATAATGTTAACGGAGGGGGTTAAAGGAGGACAGGAACGAAGGGGCGGGTGGTGGGGAGGAGAAGCCCACTGTTACTGCCGCCGGGATGCAACCTAACCCGAAAACAAACAAACAAACAAACCCAACACGCCCCAGGGCGGAAAACCAACTGGCGGACGGGATGAGGCGAACGGACGACGCGCCAGTCCCTGACTCGCGGGGTGGGTGGGTGGGTGGGAGTGGGGGGCTTATGGGCGAAGCCCCTTGGGGGGGTTGGTGGTGGCAGCAAAGGCCAGCTGCCCCCTCCCCCTCCCCTCCCCTCCCCCTCCTTCCCTGCTCGCTTCCACCCCCTCAGCTGCTCACCTGCTGCCGCCGCCGCCAAGCAAGAAACGGCAAGGGGTGCCGAAGAAACAAACCGGCGTTCGTGTTAAAAAAAAAAACACCAACGAGCTCACTGGCGTCCACCTTGGAAGCGCCTCGCACCAGCCGCCACTGAGAGCCCTCGGCCACGCACGCGCGCGCACGCCTCCTCCGGAGAGCAACGGAAAAGAAGGCGATACCAGAGGGGCATGCGCGGACATGCCTCCCTCCCTCCCTCTCTCTGGACCTTCAGCTTGACGGGAAAGGGATTGTGCAGGCGCAAGAAGGCCTCTTTTCATTTGAAACAATGTGTGTAGCCTTCCATCGCCTGCAATAACGGCTTTAACGACCGGCCCCAGGGCAGAATGTGCATAGTTGCTGGAATGCCATTCAGAGAAGAGGTGAAAGCACGTTAAAACCTCGCTGCTATGTTCCAAGTTAAGGGTTCAGTAGCAAAAGTCTGGAGGTTTACGTCCTAGAATTAGGAGTAAGTCCCTTTGACTTCATTGAGGTCTGTGTTATAAACATTGTTCCTTAACTCACATGTGTTGGAAAGAACCTTGTAAAATATTGGGTGTGCACATATTTTAAGGGCCTTTTGAGAACTAACACTTCTTACAATTGTTGCAAAAAGTTCTGAGCTACCCTTATTTTGCTTCAAAGTTCTTTATTTGAAATTTAATTTTTTTCCTGAAATTTCCCTCTTAAAATGAGGGTGCGTGTTATACGCCTGTGCGTGTTATACGCCGATAAATACGGTACTTGTTAGGTGTTCAAATTTAGAATCTGGGATGCTCTTATAGTTTTGGCACATGTAATGGCAGATCGAGCTGTACTGAATTTATTTTATGGTGAGTTGAAGTCAGGAAGAAAGCAGCTAGCTTATATTTATGGCCATTGTTGGTTTAGATAAACACTGAGGAGCTGCTTGTGCTTCCTTGCTCCCATATTTCTAAAATCAGCCAGTAGAGATGGGCACGAAACGAACATTTTTTCATTTCCGTTTTCGTTTTTTCCTTTCGTTATGCAATGAAACGACAAATGAATTTTGTCTCCAAAATGAAACGAAACGAACAGAAACACTGGAAATTTTGTCGTGCGTTTCGTTTCCGTTACTGCGATACAGTGAACTGCTTTAAATGCTAAAAAAAATCACAAAAATTGAAATAAATGGTAACGAAACGGTAACAAAATGAATGAAAACGAAAACGATTTTTTTGCAAAAAATCACGAAAAATGGAAACGAACCGAAACAGACCCTCCAAATGACAAACGAAATGTCATTTTTTGATTCATGCCCATCTCTATCAGCCAGCAAGCCACTTTTTAGGAAATACAGAAATGGCTTCTAATACAGGATTGCTCTGTCACCATCTTTTAAAGTAGCACCTGACTGGTACCAATTATAATTGGTGTAAGTGCAGTCAGTTCAGGTAGACACACACTATCCTATTTAAGTCAATGAGAAGGTAAGACATTACAATGGTATGGCCATGTCTTGCACGCTGAGACATGCAACATGCTAGGACAGAAGGGCCTTCAGTCGAAGGTTGATGGCAAATGACCAAAGGGCAGGCCAAAGCAACGTTTGCTTGACGTGCTACACAATGACATGAGGACCAATTGCTAACAACAGGACCAAGCCAGTAACTGAGAGAACTGTGGACCCTGCCGCTACATGGGACAAATGCTAAAGAAGGAAAGTAGGGTATTAGCAGTTTCTCTATGGGGAAACACATAAAGTAGCCAGGATTCAAGCAGTAAAGTTCAATGGGTCATAACTAGCACTTTTAATTGGGACTGGAAACAAATTTGATAGCTGACGCAATCATGGTAACTAGGGAAGAGTTGGGGAGAAATAGCCAAAATGGCGGTTTGGCCTCAATTTGTGGTTCATCAAGGGCGATGAACCATGAATCATACATTTTGCCCCCCACCAACTGACGGACCATGAAGTTTTTTGTCTTTAACAAAACAAAACAAAACAAAAACAAGCCCCTTCCACAGCCTACCCATTGGCTCATTTCCACTCCCCTATCCATACCTTGTCTGCGGTTGCTTCCATTGCTGCTGCTGCCATTGGTACAAATGTCCCAGCCAACTAGCCTCAGAGCCAACAAAGAAAATATAAAATAAAAATAAATAAAACACCTCCATTTTGTTTCAGACAGTTGGTATGCAGGGACATGCACAGATGTCCCCAGCCCACCCAGAGCCAGTAAAGTAAAGCATATGTGCATACCAGAGCTGCTGACTGATGAGGGAGGGAAGGGGCAGTCGGGGTGTTGTGTGGTGTTTTTTTTTTAAGACAGCCACAAGTGGGATGAATATTTAACAAATCAGGAATATTCATGGAACACCCCAATTCATTTTTATTATTCATCTGCATCTATACTAGGCAATTATGTGATTCCTGTAATCAGCTCTAGTTAGCATTCTGGCTGCACCATTTTGATCCAGCTGAAGTTTCTGAAATGTCTTCAAATGTTGCTCCACATATGGTGTGCCGTATGTAGGACATGGAGTAACCTGAACACCAGAGCAGCCAATGACTACAGAGACAAAGAAGGAATCATGGGAACATACATTCATTATTTAATAAAGCTTCAGGCAGTGTTAAAACATTATTTTATTCATTTATAAATACTGTTGTGTTTACAAGCATCAGAGGTGTGAATATTATTCCGAAACTTTCAAACATATAATACTTAAAACAATCAGGAAAACAAAAATCATTCATCTCAAGAGCTTGAAAGGCCACTCAAAAAGTTGCATAAAAATACATTCTTTTCCATCACTCACTGGCTGATCTTTCCTCCAAATATGGTATTTACAAAGATTAAAACTCTCCTTAAAACAGGTAAGTACAGAAGGTTTGTGAATGAAAATAAGCAACCCAACAGAACATCCCACTTTCCTTTCCAGAAGTTACCATTTTCAGAGAGGATGTGACACTATATCAGGAGTACGGAAAAGCACAACTGATCTTGTGGCACTGACTTGGGAAGTTACATTCACCAAGGCTCCAACCTGGTGCAGAAGTGAGAAAGCATTTGACAGGAGACAGGAACGGATCCTGAGAACAGGGCTAATTAATTTCACCTATGAGCCACTATAGAATTATCGTGCTAAAAAACACTTCTTGGAACATCAGCTTTAGTAGAACCATACAAGTTGTCAGAAGGTGAATGTGACCCAAAGATTCCTCATCACAAGAAAATTCTTTGTAGATTTTGCAACCATAAAACTAACCTATAGGTGCTCCTTTCCTGTGAAGGAAGGCAAACCTCCAGAAACACTTTAAGTCCAGAATATTAGATGGACTAAATTGGCAGGCCGGTCAAGTAGGCTGAGGCAAACCAAGAAGAAAGCATGAAGGAGACTACATAAAACTTATATAAAAATGCAATTGGGTTGTGCAAATGCAAGCTGTATCTTCAATGACAAAACAGGCTTCTGTCATGATTTGCTTGGGAGAAGCCCTATTGAACAAGATCAGATTTCATCACTGTTGAAGGCAAGCCACACATAAATCCATGGCGGAGTCTGGAAGTCCTGCCAAGTTTTAGTGAAGCCCTAGTCATAAGCAACTCTACAGTTTTGAAAGAATTAATGTCAATATTAACTGGTCTTCTCAAAAGTATTAGGTATGCATTAGTTATGTGGGAGGACTACATTTTGCTCTTCACCACATACATGCACAATCAGCTTCCTAAATAGGGCATTCATTATAGATCATATAGGATTAAAGTGTCACAATATATTGTACTTTACTCAAGTTTTAATCATTCTATCTTAAGACCAGACTTCACCTTCTTTAATTTTAAAAAAGCATCAATCTTTTGTCTAAGCATATACAAAGCCTTGCAAATGATTTATAGTCACATATTTGATTTGCTGGATATCAGTGCTGATTGAGTAAGGGGTATAGAAGAGTTTTAATTGATACTAAACAACCAAGACTAGATTTCATTTACAGCACTTGAAAGAAGTAGGGATATATCCATGACTATGCTATCACATTTTATAGTTTCTTTCCAATCATAAAATATAGTCCATGGGAACAAGACACTATTAATTACTTGGAATTAGCTTATTTGGCACACTGCACTGCACTTGTAAGTCCTGCTTTGGTGAAGATAAACTGCTTCTTGAGTGGCTGAAGCACATCAGATCTCTAGATTTATCCATTCACTTTCTCTGTCAACAATGAATCAGTCCTAGAGATGGGCACGAACTGCTGTTTGGCACAGAGGTGAATTGTGGATGTCACACACTCTCCTCTCCTGCCTCTTCTGTGTGCTCACCACTCCCCAGTTGAAGATTACTTTACACGCCACCTCTTCAGTGTGACTGCCCACTCACCAATCACAGTGTGCATGTCCCTCCTCCACCTCCCTCCCGGGGAAGAGGTAGGTAGGGTATGTGCTGCGATCAGTGAATGGCAGTCATACTGAGGTGGGGGGGGGGGAAGGAAGTACACTTCATCTGGGGGGGAAACTGCCAAACTGTGGTTTGTGCCCACCTTTAATTCATGCTACTACACTGTACAACATCAAATGCCATACATACTGATGCAGTGAAGTACACTCACTTGTTCCGCAATTTGAAATGGTTTCCCATGTTTTACCTTTTAAAACCAAAGAAGCTGCAAAGGAACATTGACACATATATGGCAGACATTTGTAAGGTGTCACACGTGCAAGTACATCTAACACTGAACATAAGCTGTGAAAGCTTTTAGGTATAAGAAAGCAATAAGGCAAAAGGGTCTATTTCCTATTTTAAAGAACATTCTTGCATTCAAAGCATGAAAGCTCTTACATTACAGACAAAGCTTTCCAGATCTTTCCCACATAATTTTCATTTTAAGCACAGAACTTTCCAGCAGACTGCACAATCTTGATGCAACATAACATTGATCCAAATACTAAAATCTACAAATACAATATAAAACAGTCTTGTTTCAGCACTAGCAATATGTCTTCCTGAATTTTATTTAAAACAGGCACAAATGTTTTTAAGATCACTCTCCTAATTTTTACAGGAAAGTTTGTTCCATCAGCTAAAATTTATACTAAAATCATTAGCTAAAAAGTGATTTAACATTTTGCTTTTACCCAGAAACTCTCTGCTTGAAACCTTTAAAGTCATAGCTGCTTGGTTCACTGATACCAACTGAGGAGCAAGCCAGGATCTAAAACCAACTTCAAATTGTGATTACAAATTGTCTCATTTCAAAATGTCTGCCAACCTCAAACATCCTTTTCAGATGATACTGGAAACTGGTCAGAGATTTCTGGGTTTGATCATGACTTGTGCAAGGGAAGAACAAAAAGGGTGTGTGTGGAGAGGCAAACAAAAATACAATCCAAACTTGGTCTGTGTTTATATTTATGCCAGTATGAAAAAGACAAAGCTAAGTATTAAAATAATGAAAATCATATCAACAAGTGTGTACTGTAGTCCAGAATGTAAAAATTCATGACATTTGGCTGCCAATATTCATTTTCCTAGTTTGATTGACTTTATTTCCCTGTAGCATATTGTGTAGTCAGAGCTATGACTTGTCAACAGGATAAATTTGCTTTTACAGTTTTCAGTGTAAACAGAATTCAGGTCTCTGTATCAAATTCCAATGGTAAAAGTCTTCATATGACAGTTCTACTGGCTGTTCAGCTATGACAGTCTTTGTATTTCAGGATATGTATATAAAATGGTGAGATTTTAATGTATCATATTTTTCATAAATAATAATAACAGAATCATTGTAGACTGGATTATAAGCACTAGAAGTCTTTTTCTTTTATGATTTTAAATTACCATTCATAACTGAATCTGAACAAGATTCACTGAACACTCTTTCAATGTTGACTTAAAACACATTGGCAGAAATCATGTTGTACAAATTTACACCATGTATGACATCAGTAACTTCCAGAAATTAAAGGACTCTCTTGTCTCGTGGCCCTTAAACGTTCCCCCAAAATGAAAGGCATTCCAAGGGAGCCTCAGAGTCTTTGAAGTACAGGAAATCAGAAGTTTTTAATTTACATAAAACTGCCATTGCTGATGATGGCATCAGCTTTACATGCCATAAAATAACAGGATTTCTGCCAATATTACTAAAGCATATCAGACCCTATATGGATATATGTAGCTCATAATGATTATGTTATTCTAATGATGATTATACAGACATTTTTGTCAGAAATAACTCATACTAGATCAAATGCTCTGAGTAAAATCTGACAGAAAAGCCTATATTGCCACTGGTTACTCATACCTGCTAGTGAGTGACTATTCTGATCCCAAAGGTTCCTTTTTAATCAATGACAAAAACTGCCTGAATCAAGACTAAAACTGATCCAGTGCTTTGGAAGGAAATTACACAAACAAAAAGGGAACAAATCCACGCGCAAGGTACTGTAAAACTGGCAGGAAACCATGTTTGTTGGTTTTACAAATAAAATCTACTTCTTTCAGAATAGCTGGAACAAAGTGTTTAAAGCAATTGTGTTCTCAGGATCTATAAAAGTGAATTCATTTATTTTTGTCTGCACTGAAACAGGCTTCTGAGCAATACAGGTGCCGCTGCTGCTGACCTTCTTAAATGCAGACTCCTTCATGCTTTACACGTGTGAAGATTTTCACTATATCTAAATTCTTAAACATTATACAATATGTTTTTGAAGATTTTCCACAGACGTAGAGTCATCCTTTCCCACAGTGATAAGCACCTAATCCATCGAGACCACTTGTAGTATCTTCAGTTAATTTGCATCCGCTGAAAATTATTGTAAGCATCACTTTGTTTGCCAAGCCACTCTGCAGTGCTTTTCATGCAACATTCAGAGGAAGCAGAGCTATCTTGCTAATAGAAAGGTCTAGTGGTGTCTTGTGCAGTGATAATTCACACAACTATAAATCCAATAAGCAAACTTTGATGGTTAGCTGTCTTTCCAGTAGAAATCTCAAAAGACCAAGGGGATACAGGTGTCAGCCACAGAACGCAGAGGCTACACCAGTATTAAACAGTACCAGAAAAGGCAACCCTTCAAAGGGAACAGCAGGAAGTCTGCTGAGGAGGTCTGTGAAGGTGACACAAAGCAGAAAGGGGGCCTTTTGCTGCTCCCCACCAAAATTAAATTAGATTTAAAGTCTTACATTAAATACATCAGTCAGCTACTAAGACATGTGGAGAACACAAATCTCCAAGCCAAGTAACCATTGTCAGACTCCCAGAGAAACAAGTCACTGTGGCTTTTACAGATTGCAGATTCCCAAATTCCAGAAACGATAATGACAAATCCTCCATGACGTTTCCCAGTTTCACTCCCTATTCTTATTCCAAGATAGCATCTTAAGACATGGTTGGTCAACACTACACAGTCACTTCTTTATTATTACAGTAGATGCTTTGTTACACTGGATTATGATGGACGGATATCGCATTTACAGCAGAAGAATTTGGGCATCTCAGACAGTACCAGCTCAGTTTTTGCCTTTTCGAATTAATTACTTCGGCATTCTAAACATAAAGTGATGAAAATAATACCATATCTTGGGGACAGGGTGAGGATAAGCACTATGCAATATGTGAATACTGAGCCAGGAGCAAGAAGCTGTAGAAGTGGTCAATTAATCCATATCTAAAATGCCAGTAGTTCTTCCAAATGGAAGATCAGAAGCAGATAACAAAGTGGCAGCTTGTGTAGAGAAGTGTTCAAGTTATGCCCATCCAACACTTAGTATACTACTTTGAGAGTTTACTGATGACCCGAATAAGTGCTCCATTTTCATCTTTCAGCCGCTGATTGTCTGATTTCAGCTCTTTCAAAATCTGTTCAAAGACAAGATAAAGTATGAGAACATTTCAGTTTAGATCCTTCCATATTTCATTAGTTCCCATCAGGGTAGGGTGGGGGAATGCAAAACCACCCAAATATAAGCAATATTGTGTTTATACTAAATTATTTGTCTCTGAGAATCATTTTAAGTGAGGCCAATAAGGCCATATTTACTGTATGTTCTCCAGATCCAACCTAACCATATTACACCTCTACACAGAGTCGTAGAATTGATCAATCCAGATATACAGTATACAGAGTTGTTACCTGTTTAACTTCATGTGCTATACACTTCATCTTACTAATATTATCTGTACCCTCTGAATGAAATGTTCCTGTGTTTCTTTAAACACATTACTACATTCTATGCAAGAGAGTTCAATAACATTTAACTCCGAAGGAAAACAGCAGCACCAAAAAACCTAAGAGTCCATTTAACTACCAAGTGTTTCATGTGAAGAAATAAAATTAAGAACCAAAATCCTTTTTGTTTGGATCTGTATCACATGTTATGTGCACCTATGCTCTTTTCAACATATGCAAGCAATAATACGGGGGTGGGCAGAGTAGGGGGCAGGAATGCACATATTAGGGATATATCACCATTTATATTATTCATATCCCTCCTTATGATGCAGTAAAGAATTGTGTATATGTGCTCTTCCTTGCCCCTTCTCCACAATGGCTTAGATGGAAAGCAGATTTCTGGAAAGTGATGACTGGAATTAGCCTGCCAACAGTTCTTCCTGTTAAAAGTAGGTTCCCAATTCACAATACAGCATGTTCAACATAATTACAAAATACTTTCAAGTGACTAGCATTATTCTTGCATTTGAAAGAAAGGGCTCTTTGACTGATTTGCAACTCATTTACAAAAGATGCAGCCTTCATTTGAGCTTAGTAGATTCCTATGAATTCTAGGGTGAGAAAAGAAGACTTAGCACCGAGAAATGCCAAATATTTCTGGGTAAAACGTCATATAAGAATTATCCATTTTGAATCAAGGGTCAAGCCTGGAATTACTATGCCTTTGCTAGTTAGGGCAGTATGCAGCACGTGGTTAATGATGACAACTTGCTTTCCAGTCTCTTTACCATTTTGTCAGCTGCACTAAGGCCCCAAGAATTCTTAGAGTTCAGACACTGTTGAGGGAACAGATCAGATACTTGGTGAGATGAGTGATATTTAAAGGAGCCTGCACAGGCATGGAAAAGGCGATAAATGAGTGTGAACATAATCAAGAAGAAAACAAAAAGGGTTATCAGGCAAAACAAAACAAAACCACAAGAGACGAAAACACAGTTACTCCTTCAAATACACCACATTTACCTTACACGGCTGTGTCAGAAAAGCAACCATATTTCCCTATATAAATACCACAATAAATGTGTTGCTTTTGCCAGGGAAAATACACAATTGGCTATGTAACCTTACACATGCTACCATGATGGGATCTGCAGTTTCTTCTCCATGCAAGTAAAATGCGAAATGGTTGTTAGAAAAATATCCAGTAATAAGAAGAAGTAGTAAACTATAGAAAATATAGGATGCATCAGGTCAAGATATATTATGAGTAAAACTGTATGGCTCACTAGCTATTTGGAACCGAGCAGACCTTGGCATGAGAGCTGAATGATAAAATTAAGGCAGTCTTTGTAATTTTAAGCGCTTGACAAGAAAAGCTAAAAGCCTTTTAAAATCTAAAAGGAAACTGTGTGAATATATTTAAAATTTAAATGAAGAAAAAAACTCAAAGTTTCAGCAAATAACTTAATGATTCATTTAAATTTTTGAGTCACTTCTGCTATAATACCACAAAAGTATTCCTGGTTCTTTAAAATAGCAGGAAGAAGAATTAAAATATCTAATGCAATCTAAGTACCAGAAACATTTACAACCTTTAAATATTAACATTTATTCATAATAGTCTTATGAAGTTATTGACTTAGTCTTTATCAAATGCTGTTGTGCAGATGATCTCCAATTGCTAGCCAAAGAATGTTAATTGAGACCTGATGAAAAAGTACATCAAATTATAAAGAATAATGTGATAGAACTGTCTTACTATCCCATTTACTACAACTACCTCCTAGGTGGCAAGATACTTCAGAAAAAAATCCATGATAATTCTGGCAACACTTCTGATTTCTCCACTTTATTTATAGAGGAAACCCAGCACAATATGGCAGGTTCAGGATGTCCTCAAAACTTGGTAATCATGTTCTGTATGAAACTAACAACATTATTTAAAAAACAGGCAAAAGAAAAGGAATGGAAAAGAAAAGGGAAAAGGAAATGAAAAGGAAAAGGAAAGAGAAAAGAGAAAAGAGAAAAGAAAATCCTATACCAATGTTTGGTAACAAAGTGCGATAAATTGATTGGTTTTAAACTAAAATACAGCTGTCATTTAGTCTGGTGTACTGCTCTTTTTATTAGTTAACATATATATTTCATATGTGGGTAAACAGTTTCTTTTCCCATTTCACACATATTATAAACTTCTATAATATCTCTTCTTAGTGCAAACTTTTCTACCTATATGTTTATTGATATTTCAATAAATGTGTTGAATAACTCAGTTAAATCTCATAACCGAGAACGGTCTGGAGCAGCCTGGCATCACTATCTTCTCTGATACAAAGGCTGGTTTGAAAGGGAAAGAACTAAAGTACAGTAGACAAATTTATTATTTGAGAATTTGCAGAATGTTTGAATGAGAACATTATCCTGATAAACTATTCCTTTACATAGCAAATTATCTCCCAAATATCAAATTAGAATGTATATGGGAGATATGTGTATGATCTATCTATCCATCTGTCTGCACATATGAATACATTATACCACCTCAGAAGAATGATGAAATGGATTTTTCTTTTACCCAAACAATTAAGATGAAAAGCTCTCACCAGCTCATAGAACACAACTAGAATATAATCTACTTCCATAATAAATTCATTGAGAACACTGATGTTCTGAATGAAGCTGGTCTCATCTCAGATACCATAATGTGTCATAAAATACCATTCTTAACAACAATCCATATACAGTACTCCCATTCTGGTCATTAATATTATCCAAATATAGCTTAATAAAGCTTGATAATGTTTACCTTCAGAAGTGCATTATTCTAATATACCTTTTGAATACTCATAACAATCAGAAAGCTGCATCTTTGTTCTACCTTTTTCGTTTACCCCTTTCCCAATAATGTTTTAAAACGGATAAGTGAGGCCTCAAGAAAATAATCATTTTACCAGAGATAATTCTCCGATGCAGAACCTATAGAGGGAAAATGCATACCTGAAGAGAAGTGACTGTGTAAATCAAGAACTGTACCTCCAAGATGAAGACTGTACCTTGTAGGAATTAGAAACGTAAAGTTTATAACCAGTAGTACTCAAACAGGAAGCTATTTGTGTGGATGCTTTTTGAGTGTCACACTCCTTATCTAAAAGGGCAGTGAAGAGTTGAGACAGACAATAAGAGGAAAGACCTGCCTGGAAGAGTGGAAGGAGTTGAGAAACCAACTGGAAGGGGAGATGCTATAGCTCTTCTGACTCTGGGGGCTCAGCGGATGGCGAAAGCCTGGCTACAACCCGTGTCAAAGCCCTGTTTTCGGCCAACAGCTGCTCATTCATCTGCCTCAAAGTGTGAATCTGTTTGAGCTGGTGAAGGTTCTGCAAAGTGAGACATGGGGGGAGATAGACAGTGACAAAACAGAATATAAAATAGCACAGAAACATGAATTCAGTTGTCAAGCAAGAGGAGGAGGAGGAGAGAGAATAGCAAGGGAATAGCAATGACATGTGGAGATCTGAGAAAGCACAAAGAAGCTGGACAACATACTGAAGTACTGGAAAGACTGGCTGGGGGGGGCAAAATCACAGCTGACCTTCAACAAACTGCATCCACCCAATTTTTATTACAAGGTGAAATACCATTTAATAGTGGAATATGTTAGACCACTGTGCCTGCAAATTACATTTTAAGCTCTTTTGCAACTACTGACAAAGAGTAATGGTGGTGTGAAGAGTAGTTAAGAACATTTGTTCATCTCTTCATATGTCCTGGTCCACACGGCTTTGTATAATAAAAGAAGCTGCTGTAGCAGCTGAAGTGGATTATTTTAAAAATAAGCTAACCTAACAGCCCCCTGCCCTACAATTGCATGTAGAACATCCTGTTACAAACACATTTTATGAAATATGCTGCAATTCATGAAGGCTTATGGCAAATAAAATGCATTAGCTATAAAGTGTCATAAGCCTTTTCATTACAGTGTTCTCCTGTAAAACAAATAAATAAACATGACCACCTTGGAACAGGTCTAGGTTATGGATGGTTTGAAATCTTGCACAGTATAAGATGTTTAGAACTTACTCCATGAACGCATCTGTGCTTTATTTTATGTTTCCCTATTAAAACTGCTGGATAGCTCAATGGTTTAGCAAAAGTTGAGAGTTTGATTCCCTACTGTGCCTCCTCAACAGGGACTAGACTCTGTGATCTATAGGGTCCCTTCCAGCAGTGCACTTCTAGGATGATTTTTGCTGTTGTTCTTTGATGATGATGATGATGATGATGATGATGATGATGATGATGATGATGATGATGATTTAGCACAGTAAAGTTAGTAAAGTCAAGGCACGAAATTCAAGCACTAAATATGATTTAGGCTGGAAAAAAAACTGTGAAATTTCTAAAATAAACAAATACTGTATTTATTAATAATGTATGGATACAGAAGTACAACTGGAAGCTGACTAGCATGGATTTTGCTAAAACCCAGAATCCAAAAAAACTAAACTAATTTAGAACATGCAGTTGCAGGAGGGCATGTATATGTTTTAATTTATCTGTGCCACTTTTCAGTATTGGGGAATAGAAATATAATCATATTATCAACTCCAACAAAAAAGCAAACAGCAAAGATATCAAATTGCTTGTACAGCAACAAAGTGAATTTTAATTTCTTGAAGAAAGTTTAGTTTTTGCTATGGATTTTAAAAGAGATCAAAAGTTTTTTTTATCTTTTATATCAGAGTAAGAACTGGAAAAAAGATATGCATGGATTCTGAATGTCTCCTCCATGTATTTATAAAGCTAGAACTAACAAATCTGCCTACTAAAGAATTGTACTTACTGACTGACTAAAAAGGTATTTAATAAAACATACTGGGTACGATATAACTAAGTTTTTTAGATCAGGAAGACAGATGCAGTAATTAATTTGGAAAATACCTACTATACAGTGGTACCTTGTATAAAGGAATTAATTCGTTCCAAATGAAATTATGTTAAGCAAATTTTCCTTTATACAAATTCCCATAGGAATGCATTGAAAACGGAGTGATCCCATTTTTATGTTGTACGGATTCTCCCCATAGGCGATTATGTTAAGCAAATTATCCCTATCTCTGGAATTTTTTATGTTGTACAAATTTTATGTTATACAAGCTGTTTGTTATACAAGGGTCCACTGTAGTTCTATGGAGCACTGCTAGAAACTGTAGCCCTAAGTAAGTGAGCATTCACCCCCTCAAAACGCAAGATATAATGGCCAAAATCCTGTTGTGTAGTTACACCGGCAAAAGTAAAACAGCATAACTCACAGCAGCAATCAGCTATAAATTAACAAGTTTCTTCTTAGATTCATGGTTGCACCAAGCCATCCAATTAATACACAATGAAGAATCCAACTGGGGACTTGTTGATTATTTTCTTAGGGTTATTTCCCTTCTACCAGCATAATTAAGCAGCAGGATTTTGGCCCATGTCTTCGTGAAACATTATGAAAATTAAGACAATATACATCCAATAAATCTAGTCCTTTTGTCACATCCAAGACACAATGGCTGAAACCCAGTATAAAGTTGCTACTAGAGTAGGCTCATTCAATCTGCAGTGATTTGGCAAGTCAACAACGCTCCATAGGTTCCACTGATTCAATGGGTCTACTCTAGCTGTGACATACTACTGGATTTCAGACCATAGCTTGTAATTTAATGTAGAAGTTACTTCCAGAACAGAAAATATTCATCAAATTGCATTGCTTCTCTTCAAATAAAACACAAAACACATTGACTAAATCTAAAACCCAGCTAAAAAAAGAAGACATATTTATACAGTAGGACCACAGTATTGGGGTGGGTGGGTGTGGTGTCAGTTCTCCAAGCAGCTACCGTGGTGGATGCCAAAAAGGGCAGGTATAGAAACTAGGGATAAGCATGAAACAGAAAAATAATGTTTTGTTTTGTTTCATGCTCACCTTGTTTCGTTCTGTTTCTTACATTTTTTTAAAATACTGTACGAAATGAAATGAAACGAAACGAAACGAAACAGCTCCCCTGGGTCCTAGAGGCACCAGATTTGGTGCCCGAGAGCCATTTTTAAAGGGCTCTGCTGAGATGTTATTGGCTGGATCTCTTTAAAGCTGGCCCGGTTTGCACCAGAGGGAACCCCTGCTACTGACCGGGCCAGGTTTAAAGGGGTCCAGCCCATGACAGCTCGGCATGAGCTCTCTGAATATAGTTGGGAGAGCAGCCCGATTGCACAGACTGTCCTCCCGACCATTTATAAAGCGCTCCTGCTGAGCTGTCAATTGCTGGACCCTTTAAACCTGGCCTAGTTGGGACCAGAGTGCCGAGTGGGCAAGGTTTAAAGGGATCCAGCAATTGACAGCTCAGCAGGAGCGCTCTAAAAATGGTGGGAAGGGCAGTTCCTGCGATCACGCTGCCCTCCCTGGCATTTTCAGAGGTCTCCTGCTGAGCTGTCATGGGCTGGACCCCTTTAAACCTGCCCAAGTAGATATCAGGGGATCCCCCTGGTACCGACTGACCCAGGTTTAAAGGGCTGCAGCAATTGACAGCTCGGCAGGAGCGCTCTGAAAATGGTGGGGAGGGCAGAGCAATTGAGAACTGCCTTCGCCATTTTCAGAGCACTCCTGCCAAGCTCTCAATGGCTGCACCCCTTTAAACCTGGGTCAGTTGGTACCAGAGGGTCCCCCTGTTGCCGATTGGGCCAGGTTTAAAGGGCCCAGCCACTGACAGTTCAGCAGGAGCCATCTGAAAATGATGGAACAAAATGGTTCATTTCAATGCAAAAACAACAGTTTCATTTCATCTATAATGAAATGCTCCTTCCACATTTTGTTTTGTTTCATTACATACTGAAATGACGAAAGAGCATTTTGTTTTTCATTTTCTGCTCATCCCTAATAGAAACACTATATATAATATAGTCTCTGGTATCCTCTAGTGGCCCATTCTGGCAATACACCTCAAAAACACACATTTCTGGGTTTTTTAAATTAATATTTTCAGGCAGTCGATAAATGAAACAGTGGTTACAGATCCTATGGTCCTACTGTAACCTTTAGATTATACGGGCCTATGCCTGCCACTTACTTAGCCATTCAGTTTTTTTGTTTTTGGACACTTAGGGCACCATGCCCCTAAGAAAGATTTGCAAAGTCCAACAGACAACATATCAATTGAACAAATCATTTCAGGCTTTCTTCGTGAACACTTTGCAAGGAATATATAAAAACCTGATAGTCTCTTTTTTCAGTATGCACTATTATAAAAAGAACCTAATAAGCATATTAGAGTTAGTCTGGCTTAAGCTGCATCCAATGTGTTGTTCAGAGGTGCATGGGAATTATGTGCTGTCAAAGTGGGAAATAAAAGGGTCAGCAGGTCCAGACTGGGAACTGAATGGTTCATTACAGCTTTCACAACTGCAAATGACACAACATCCCACCTGTCTATAACTGCTTAACCGTTGAACATTCTAACTAATTAAGCTTATATAGCTCTACTCTTTGTTTCTATAAAGCACTAGTTCAGACAGCACAGTTGGAACTAAGTGTAAAAGCTCAGCTCTCCACATCTTACAAGTGAGCTGCTGACAGCAAGAAAACAGAACAAAACAAAACCAGCTGCCCTGCTGGACAAGAACATTCAAAAGAAACGTTCTGGTGAAGTAATAAGCCAAAAATGCAATAGCCACACAGGAGAAACTGACATAGGAAGCATGCATACAGTATTTGCTTTGTTAACTGAAAGAAAACTTCGGATATTTAAAGAAGCTGTGAATAGCTCAAAGCATATGATGCATGAAATGGGTGTCATTCAAAATAGGCAGACATGCTGAAATGGCCTGTGTTTTCTCCCTTCCACACATAGAGAGAGAGAGAAAAAGAGAAAGAGATCAGTAAATAATACTGCATTTATTTTACATCATTACTTAAGCAAGGTAACAATTAAAAATATCACAGGAATTCATACGCTAGTGATTGTGCTTTGAAATAGTGGCACAAAAATCCTTTCTATAGCAACATATTTCATCAATCTTCAGCCTTGTTGCATTTAGCAGGTTCCAAATTTTGACAGTGCAAATTTCAAAAAGATGGTTCTGTGTTTATTCTCCTATACAGTATTCTTATCCTTAAATTCTTTATCAACTTGTATGTGAGTGATTACAGTTAAATAAGAGGCGATGAATCATTGCAAGTCCCTTGCATTGCTGGATTCTTAATATCAGCTATTGAAAAAGTTTCATTAAAAGAAATAAGCTGACATTCAAATAGAGGCTTACTTAAAAGAAGAATCACACTCAATTAAAAAACCAAACCAAACCATATGATGCTGCTTTAACAGAGTAGCATGAAATTAGAGCCATCTTCAGCAAAGCAGGAAATGGCTTTCATCACTACCACGCTTCCAGAGATACAGCAGCTCCTGTGTCTGGTTCAGGAACATTTATCATTTTGAAATCAATGTACACAGGTTTGAGTTGGTTCTTATACAAAAGAGAAATAAGCATCCAGATGGACAAAGGATAACAAATATACATTTTGAGAACAGAAGCAGTTGCACCTAGCATAAATTAACACAGAACTGCAAAGTCAGTTTACTAATTTCAGGTCACTGAAACAGCATAACATGTTCCTGTTTAGTTATCCAGGAACTGTGACAAAAACAGGAATTCTTATACAGTGGTACCTTCTATAAAGGAATTAATTCGTTCCAAATGAAATTCTGTTAAGCAAAAAAATTCCTTCATACAAATTTCCCATAGGAATGCATTGCAAATGGATTACTCCTTAATTGCATCCATTTTTCATTTGTACGGATTTGCCCCATAGGCGATGCTGTTAAGCGATTTCCCCACTATCTCCTGAAATTTTTTTCCTTTAAACAGATTTTCTGTTAAACAAACTTCTTGTTATATACAAGGGTCCGCTGTACTTAAATATCTAAAAAGAGAAATGGCAAATTGAAGGGCTTGAGCAAAAGGGAAAATTGCTACTCCAGCCACTTGAGCAAGTAAGCAGCATTTCTGTAGATTTCAAAAGACTAAAAGGGGAACAAAACTTTCAGTGAAGACAAGGTCTGTTCTATAAACTGCAGTCTAGAATGTATTCCGCTAAAGGAACTAAACATCCCAGCCCAGGCTTCATAATGAAAATCACCTCTAACTGGGAATGATATCTACAAAGATCACAGATAGTTAAAATTCAAAATACTACATAATGAACCCCAAAATGAGCAAAAGCATGATGTTGAGGATTATTTCAGCTGCCAGCTGGATAAGTCTTTTCTTACAAGTGCAGATTTGTGCAAGCTGTTTAGCACACTTCAGTTAAGTAGTCAGGCCACCAAGGAATGTCCTAAATTCAACAGCAACTGACCTTAAACATAGACATACATGGATACTATACATAGGCAGAAATGCTGCAAAACTGAGTGTAGAAAAATCCTGTGAAAAGGTTTTAGCTACATATCGGAAGCATGAGGATGCTACCAGCACACATCTGTATGTTCCCCTAAAACACTGCTAAGGCTAAAACGACTCCCACCTGATAATGTGGAAAACATTATTATGCACGAGTAAAACAATTAAAGAAGTTTTCATACCTTCATCTCCTCCTCCATTTCAGACAGCTTCCGTTCCAAGGCTCGTTTTTCCTGTTAAGACAATGGTATTTTCACAGCAATCATCTTTTGTGTGATATGAAGAAATACAGCAATCACTGGTATTTTAATGAAGAAAAAATCACTCATATTACTAAAACAAAGATTTCTCAAGAAGTACAGCGTAAGGGCCAGAGTATGGCAAACCCTTTTTCACTATGCAGAATGTACTGCTCTTTTCCCTGCACATAAGCACATGCCCTTCCTCAATATCTGTGCTTATACCAATTCACCTTATTTGCTTCTTTCACCTCTAACCCTTACAGTGTACATCTCTATAGTTCATCTAGCTGGTTCCTATTTATTTATTTATTTATTTATTTATTTGTCTCATTTCTATACCGCCCCATTTCCAATATGGAACTCTGGGCGGTGAACAAAGTAGAAACAGATAAAACAATAGATAAAAACAATAGATAAAACAATAGGTCAAGATGGAACAATGGGCGGTAAGCAGATAACAACAATAACCAGCAAGCAACCAAAAAAAAAAAAAAACAAAAAAAAACTTGCCTGCTTGCTACTCTTCTCCATATGACCACAAGTGTCTAACCTAAGCCAATCTCCTAACCTCACTGGCAGATTTTTGTTACTAGCTAACTAACCCACATAAAACAGTTATAGTACTGCATCACTTCTGCACCATATGGAAGCTGTGAACTAGACAAATCATTTACCTTACTGAATGTTCTTATAATTGAGAGAAAGTTAAGGAAGTGCAAAAAAGAGAAGTCTGATAAGTCCGAGAAGTCAACCTGATCTGATTCTACCCAATACAAGCAGTAACAAAAATGCCTCTTATAAAATGAGTATTAATTCGAAAGTCATGCTATATTATAAATACATAGAAACTGAGAAGCAGGAATACATACCCTCTTTTCTATCTCAAGCATGCTTGAACGGTCAGATGATTTTTCCTGCTTCTGCTGTAGAAACAAAAATATCAAAGTCTGTTTGTACTGAATAGTAAAATTAATTATTTCCAAAAAAAGTAAAATGGGCAAAATCTTGTTGCATAACTTTGTGCCTGGTGTAACTTGGATTACTGCTGGAAACATAGTTTACATTAATTAAAAGCTTCCCGTCCCATTTTAGTTTCCATGACATCCGAGGGTTCCCTTTGCCTGGAGGAGGCTTTGGGAGTTTCAGGATTCCGGGGCGGGGAGGGGACGGGGGAGACTTTTAAAACTAAAGAATCCCTGTCAAATTGCTGCCACTGGATTCAGGACTGACACTGCCAAGCTGCAGTGATTTTTGATTTTTAAAGGCTTCCCCCACTCTGTCTCAAAGTTGCCAAGGCTTCCCCAGTGCAAAAGAGAGTCCCATGGAGCCTCAGAAGCTAATAGGAAGCTTTAAATTAGGATAAATTAAATGTTTGGTACTTGATCAGGCACAGAGTTATGCAACAGGATTTTGATCATTGTTCATAAAAATACAAAGTAGATTAAAGTTACTTCCCCAATGATTCTTTTCCTCCCCACTTGTTTGTCTGAGAGGCAGTGACAGTCCTTCTGACATGCCACTGATTCCAATGCTGACTATATTATCAGTATAATATTTGCTTTCTTTTTACCTGGGCTAGTTTATCAACTTTTGTCTTGACTTCAGAAAGCTCCATCTGGGCATCTTGTAGTTTGGATTTCAACTTTTGATTTTCAGACAGGGCATTTTCATAGAGCTAAATGATAAAAACAAAAAAACAGCTAATACAGTATCAAATTAGATTACAGATACTGAAAATCTAAGAGCCATACAGAGGAGGATTAGAGCTACCAAACCTACTTCAAGACCAGCATGTTCTTCTGCAACCGTATTAACTAGTAGTCAGTTCCAGCCTTAACCTTTACTGCTAAATTTAGAAGAGATGAAACACCAAAATTGACTCATATAACCCTGCTCCTCACATACTTTTTAAACTCTGGCCAGGGAACCCAGTTCAGGGGCTCCTTGGAAGGTCGCTAGGGATTCTTCATTTAAATGTGAAGGCCAGATGCAGCTCAATTACACTATTAGATAATTACACTATTAGATAATACTGGGCACAATCTCTTCAGTTCACATAGGACAAAAGAAGGCACACACACACACACACACACACACACCGAAAGTAATTCGAGAACAGCTATAGGTAGATATTAGGCTTTCAGAGTCTAGATATG
The DNA here is from genome assembly GCA_029282475.1 of Phrynocephalus forsythii. NCBI lineage: Eukaryota > Metazoa > Chordata > Lepidosauria > Squamata > Agamidae > Phrynocephalus > Phrynocephalus forsythii. The sequence continues at coordinate 87,183,819 of JAPFRF010000005.1, read as the reverse complement.
TATTTACTCAAACCCTGATGTTCACAAATCAGAAAATGAAGGCACATACATGTAGAATTTAAAAATCCTCAAGCAAGAATTTGTTTTGGAAAATAGAAAGAAAACAGCAAAAATCTTCTATTCATCCAAATAGTCTTTACTTCAACAATTTAATTTAAGGAGGAAGGAAAGTTGTTTTATTGTGAGCATTACAGATGGACATGAACTTCCAGTTCATTTACTGGTCAAATGGGCATCTAGTGATTCAAAGCCCCGCCTTCTCCAATGAGTGCACACTAAGAGGTAGTGTCTGGAGAAGCCAGAGCTTTGAAGCATGAAACACCTGCTTGGCTGATAAATGAACTGGCACAAACTGCCAAACCAGAATTTTGTGCCCATCACTAATCACCATTATTACACAAGCAAGAGTCTGAAATATTTGGTGATCTATTGCAAACCACTCAAATATACCAAATACCTAGTCCTAGAACACCCTCCAAATCTTCTGTCATACATGAGTGTTCAACATTGTAGAAAGAATTCCATGAGAGCATGACAACCATTACTTTATTATCTCGAGTAATCCTAATCTGCAGTGATACACAGCACCTTAGACAGTTAATTTATGTCATCTTTTGTTTCTTATTTCTACTCCATTTCCAAGAGTTCATGCACATGAACTAACAAAAGGCACTGTGGTTTTAGTGTCCAAGCATAGCTTTCCAAATATTTGAGGGGCCATCCACTCAAATTTAAGGTTGGGAGAGTGAGAACAGACAAAATAGTTCTTTACCAAGCATGTTATTAGTCTTTGAAAATCCCTGCTACTGAATGTGGTGATGGCATCTGGCCTGGATGCCTTCAAAAGGGGATTGATGGGGATGTGTAACCTCCAGGCTTAAAAACAGGGTACTTCAAAGGTCAGATGCAGGGGAGTGGCATCAGGAGACAGATATCTAGTCTTGTGCACTCCCAGAGGCATCTGGTAGGGGCCACTGTGAGATACAGGAAGCTGGATTAGATGGGCCTTTGGCCTGATCTTGTGTACTGATCCATCAGAAAAACAAAACAAATCAGAACATAGACAAAAACAAAAGCTATGCAAGAAACTGAAAAGTATCATGAGCACTTTTCATTGTGCATCATGTTGAAATACTGTAGAGTAGTATTTTCGTAATCTACAGAGAGGGAATTGCAACGACAACAGTGGCCTGCTCAAGGTCCTCATCAAATTCTATGGGATATATAAAGGGAAGGGACACCAGTTGGCCAATTTAGGATTCTACTGAATGCTCTCAATTCAGTTGATGTTTCACCAGAGGTGACCTGTGATATAAGTGGAGGGTGACCTATGATAGACCCAGGAAGCTAGCTTGTTTAACATTCTCATTTTCACTGTAACACCTGCTTTCTCAATTGATGTCCATTACTTTTAAACTAAGGTTCTTTTGTTGGGACTCTATAGTCGTGGGTTTTTATATATATGTAAACCTCTATGATTATTTTTCTTCTCTTGAAGCTACCAACTAGACAAGAAGTTCTTGCTTAGGTTATGAAGAGAGAAGTAAGAGAAAAGGAAGGAAGAAAAGTTTGATGATGTCTACTTCCATTGCTCACTTTTTTATAATCTTTGCTGCTGTCCTCCTCTGTTCTGCTGCTAAGTGCAGCCAGACGGTTTTCTCTTCTGGTATATGCACTGCTGCGTCCTGAGGGCCGATCACTGTAGGAATCGCTGGTTCCAGTGCTTGAACTTGCTGCATCTAACCTGGAATTGCAAAGCTAAGTTGTAATATTAGCTAATACCAGAGGAGGGATAGGATGAAATGAAGTTAGATCAGACACACTATTATATGCTTAAGGGAAGGGGGACCCTTTCCTGACCTACAGCTACTTGCTCTGTCCATATATCTTTCAGTTTATTCAGACACAGGCAAGGAAGAGAAGTACTCTATGCCTGCCCCACTACCACCAGTTTTGTTGCCCTCTTGTACATGCTGGTGCAAGAGAATCTGAAGTGGATAATTTCTGGGAGTTCTTAACAGGAGTCAGAATCCTGGTTGTCAAGGGTTCCAACTCATATTAGTAACCACATTACTTGTTGGAGTGTCTCTCCCTAATGTCATGTGCTCAACCCACCAGATCTTCTTGCAAACTATTGGGAGACCCAAAAATCATCCACAGGAGGCAGGGCCTTCTTCATGGCTGCACTGATCTTGAGGCATCTGGCTCCCTCCCTGCACTTGTTTAGGAAGCAAGTTAAAATGCTTTTCAGGGAGGTCTTCCACAATGACTTCGATTGACTGTATGCCTCCTGTCCTGTTATTACAGTGAAAATTGCACCTCTGGTGTTGTTGGGTTTCACGCTGTCAATTGCCTTTTTATAGTTTACTAAAGCTTATTAATATATGTTGTAGCTTGTTGTAAACCGCCAAGAATAGTGCTCCACACTAATGGGGCAGCATGTAAACTTAAAGAATAATAAATAATAAACAAACATGAACAGCCTCCACAAGACGAAGGCTGTGATTACACTATTACACTGGTAAAGCCAAATAATAGTGATTTGGCTTTGCTGCACCTTGATTTGTAGCCTATCTTATCTTTCTGTTCAGATTAGGTGACTGCATGTGACTGGATTGTTTTGATGCCATTGTACACACAGGGCCCACAATCTGATCTGGTCTGAATCCTGTCACAGGTCCCCTTCCTTTGACATTACGCTCAGCTGGTTCCTGGGTCTCTTATAACATTTTATGCTAAAGTGATTAAAGAGAAAGACTGTGCAGGTGAGTTTTCTCACTGCCCAAAACATCATGCCCGGGTTAGTTCATCACCAGAAAACCATCCACAGTTGTGCCCTTCCCTATCCTTTTAGAGAATGAAACCTCCAATCATACCGGCTGTCTAGTTGCAGCCTGAGATGTTCCTCAACCTCTATGGAGGGGAAACAGGGAATGGAGGAGCAGGGCTAGAGTGATCCTAAGGTTTCTGAACACCCTCAGATAATGCCAAAATAAGGCCTAGTATTCTAATGGAGAGACAGAGTCTCTGTTCAAAGGCAAACATTTAACTTGTTTCATGACTCATCAATACAGATTTGATTCTGGGAAAGAACAAAGACAATGGATTAAAGAAGTATCTACTGAATCACTATTAGCCTTGAAAGAACTAATCTAAGTCTTAGTTCTAACTAAGAGAAAATGTTTTTATTCAAGATGCTACAAATGAAAAAAAAAACCAAAACATGCATTTTTATTGTCTTACCTGGAAAGTCTTTCATGCTATAAAAGGAAAACAAGAGGGACAGATTAGAAACTAAACACATCATTGTTAACATTCCAGTTATATAGGGAAAACCACTGAAATCTGATAATTGTGAAAGCAAATGATGCGTTATCACACCTGGAATTGTATTGCATGAAGTTACTAGGTCTTGCCTATAAGCTCACTAAATATCTTACACAAACTATAAAATATTGATAGGACATCCAATTACAGTATCAGATATTTATGATACCTATTTTAATATTAGGGTGACCTTAATTGTTGATTTATTTACTTATTTATTTAAGATATTGCTGATTTATTGACTATTCCAACTCTATGAATATCTTATTCTATTCTAGGATTTTTATATAGTGCCCAACTGGCAAACACATAAGCATAAATGTATCCACACTTAGTACAGCCTGCATTATATCATCAGGTTACAGCTGAAAGACCAAGAGTTTTTTATTGTCAAACTGATTTTTTCTGACAAATATTGGGGGGGGGGGGTAGCTAAAACCACATAACCTCTTTCTCTTCCTGATTAGCTGTTTCCTATTCATTAAGCTATTGTTCAGCAATGTTAATTCATCTATTATTGGTTAGGTCCTATCTTTTCAGAAGAGTTTCATTAGCAAAGCTTACACTGAAATTAATTCCAGCACATGACATACACCTGAACTAGTACCTTTCAATGATAGCTTGTCATTCAATCTTGATACAATTCATTTAATTTTAAGATTAGCAAGTATTGTTGTTGTTACATACCCTCAAGTTGCCTCTGACTTATGAGAACTCTTATTAATGACTGATCAAGAAAATGTCCTGCCGTCAGCAATCTTGCATAACTCTTGTAAAGTCAAACCTTTGCCTTCCCTTACTGAGTCAATCCATCTTGTATCTGGTATTCCTTTTTTACTGCCGCCTTTAACCTTTACCAGCATTATTATTTTCCCCAACAAAAATACTGCCCTCTCATGATGTGCCAAAAATATATCTTTCAGAGATACTGCTGGCTTGATTTGTTCCAAGACCCACCATCAGTCTTTCTAGGAATCCAAGGTATTACACCTAAAACATTTATGTTCTAGAACACTAAGAACATCTTCAAACAGGATATTCTCCACCCACTGAATCATGCATTCAATATGGAGGGATGCTTGTCTAACAAGATTAGAAGCAGCTTTCTAATCCACATTGCCAGAGGTGAAATTTGAAGCCTGTTGTCATTTTTTTGTATCTACCCCCATTTGAGAACTTGTTTAAAACAAGGAACCCTGGCTTAAACACTTAACCATGGATTTTGTAACTTTTATGTTTCATCTGTACCACCACCAGCTTTGCAATGCCTGATGAAGAGTTGTGTGGAGTTGCAAGGTAATGTCTGCAATAATTCAATGGTTTAATAAAGGTTGTCAGCCATCCTTGTCCTTAAAGAGTCTGTATGCCAAGATGCACAGCTATAATGGGGATATGCTAGAAATACATACCTGTGTGTGTTAATGTTAATTTGTGACCTTGTGAGGAGAAGAAACTGAAAATGCATTTGTTGCAGACAATTTTCACCAAGCATGCTCTGTCTTTAAATACAAGTGCACCGGAATTAAAATACTTCTAACAAAATAAAAGTGTGACCTGTAATCCCTATGGAGGCTAAAACAAGGCAGAATTTATAGAAAAATGCCAGGTGAACCGCATATCCCCAGCAAACACAACATAATACAACTTATTAATTCTAACCACACATTATTAAAATGAAGTTTCACTGAAGCAGTACAACCTAATTGGTGCACTGTCTAGCTATCCAGTGGATATGAACTTAGTATGTTAAAGGAAGTGATTTGACATTCCAGATGTTGCTCTTGGGAAAGCTTAAACCTTTTCCAGTACTTGGAATCCTTGGATCTACTTGTTTGTGTCCCACATTACCCAAGATCGCATTATGAAGTTTATTAAAACTGAGGTTGGGCGAAGAGACAACCATCTCAGAGCAGCTGTGCTGAAAACTGATTTAGAAAATGAAAAGCCAGCCCCTTGACATTATTGCAGCTGTTGGTGATGGCTGCATTTTGATTCAATTTCAAAAGTCATTCCCATCATACAAACTAGAACAATAGCTGCAAGTCTCTTGGAGAGTGAAATAGGGAGAAATACAAATGACTATCCAATATTTTTTACTTTTTTGGGGAAAAAAGGAAATCCTTGAAAGAAAACAACATTTAACAAATTCCAAGAAGCACTGTGAATCTCACTGTATGGAACCAGCACAAACACTTCTGCTCTGAGAACATTATGGCAAAAGCAATGTCTGAATTTACAGGATGTGTACAAAGCTTTATACAAATATTTACATATACCTTTTTAAAAACGGAAGCCTCAAAGTTGTTATACCTTTCCTTCCAGCAGGTAAGCAAACTGCACGTGCTATAAGAATGCATTTCAAAATCTTCAGCCAAAAGGATGAAATGGCACAGATGTTGCAAGCCACAACAGTTTCTCTTTTCTGTCTCTTAATCCCATGTAGCTCATACCTGTCAACTGTCCCGTTTTGGCCAGGACACTACAGTTTTTTAGCCTTTTTCTCACCGTCTTCCTGGAACACCTATTTTCCTGGAAATGTCCCGGGCAGTGGCAGTTGACAGGGAGGTTTTTTGCTGACATAGTGGCAAGCCACCTAGCAGGGAAAGTGTTGCCTGTGAAGCTGCCCCGGTTTGGCTGGGGACTGGGTAGAGGGGGAACGAGCTGGTGCAGCTGCGGCTCAGTGGGGTGGGAGGAGCAAAGCGAGTGGTGCGTGCAGGTGTTTGTGTTTGTGCGCATGCACACACTAGCGTGCACACATTACACCTCTCTCCTCCCATCACAGCCAGCCCCAGGAAAACTTTACAGCTATGCATGTAATAGTGACACCACACTTTGTCTTCCCCTAAAACTACTAGTGAAGAGCACATTCTGGCTGTCCCAGGCAAGCTGTCGATCCTTACCTCATATCCCCTGATGAAATTGATGGAGATCACCACAGTATGGATTTCTTTTCCTGGGCCACCCATCAGTCAGTCTCTCTACTCCTCTATCCTTTTCTACCTTGAGGTGGAAGTGCCACAAGGAAGCACTAGAAGCAAGACTACTTACTGAGCTAAATCCTGACCATTTCTCTCCACTCCCTGGTACATGCCCCCTTACTTTGGCTGTGTTCTAACGAAGTGTTATACAACAGTGCTCAATGCACCCAAAGAACACAATGGGACCTGCATGAGAAAGATAGCCCTACCCAGAAGGACTGAAAGATACCAGGAACACTGGCTGTCACCATCCCTACATCTGTTTTCTTTGCCTCAAAACCCTGCTAGCCTAGTGAGGCTAAGACACTAGAGGTGTCTTACCCAGATTTTCTCTGTACTCAAAATCCAACCAACATCTGGATAGGATTTTATGCATTTTATTAAAAAAGAAATGGATAAAGCAAAAAAAAAAAAAAAAAGGATTAAATGGTTACAAAAAGTCAAAAGGTGTAAGTTACTCAAAAGATCCTTGGTAAAATAGACTCTTACAGCAAATTACAAAATCAATCCTAAATCATCTCAACCTAATTCTTTTATTTATTCCTAATGCATAAAGTTACCTGAACAGGGTGTCCTCAAGTGTAAGATGATTTGTTTTCAAGAAAGAAAGTTGACTCTTACACAAGGATGCTAAATTCTATCTTGATCCCCCAGTTCTCTCAGGCTTACCTTACACTGAACAATGGTTGCTGTTACAGATGCCTTAATCACCCGTTATTGCTGCTAATCCCTTTCAAGTGTCAAGGTTCCCTAATGGGGCTTTATCCCTCAGTACAAATTATGATACCCTCAGGCAGGAAGAATTTTCCCTGCAAAGTCCAACATGCATAGCAAAACTTGCTTTGAACCAACCTATAAATATTTTTTTTTGAAAAGAGGGCCATAGATCAGTCCACTTTAGAATGCATTCTTGCCAATTTTTCCTGGCAATCGCAGTCGACAGAGAGCACTTCAAATGTTTTTCCCCCCTTTTACCTTTCCCGTACCCACTACTTTGCAGGCCAATACTCCATCTATGTTTTCTAGTTTCATGTCGCTCATTTTAAAACATCCTTCTACAGGGACCCTGGTGCCAGAGTGTCATGAAGACACAGGGAATCGTGGAAGGTCCTGGGTGGGATGAAGGAGTTGGATGAGGTGTATCTGGATGTAGTGTATGAAGCTGAGACAAGATGGCAGGATCCAGGCTTTAAAGAAGAGGTAGATAAAGGTGCTCATCCTTCTTGAATAGGTTCTGAAGGAGAGGAGTGGGTGGAGTTGGCACAGGAAACAAGGTCTACCTCTTTGAGAACCCCTGGACTGGATGAATGAGTTCAAATCTAACCCACTAAAGAATGAGGACACGATGGAAGTGCACTACTCTTCAGCCCAAGACCAATGGAAGCTGAGATGATCAGGTGGGCACGCTAACTCCCCACGTCAATCCAGAGTAGGCACTAGTGGAGAAAGATGAGAAAAGAATGCCTTTTGCAAAGTCTCTAAAGGAAGGATGGGAGCTACAAGTGCTCAGCATTATAGGCTCTCCTTGAAAGGTGTCAGTTGGCTGGAGTCAGTATGGAAAACTACACCCCAGTCATGGACTGCAGACCTTACTAGCCCAGTGACTGGAACTAGGATCTTGTTAGGGACTGAGAATGGGTGGGTGGGTGGTGGGCTAGTGGAGTTAACTCAGCCACCCTGCAGACTATCGGGATGGGGTGCACCAGGCATCAAATCAGTCCTTGTACCTTGTTCATCTAACTTGATAAAATCAATCTGAGCAGTAATGAGAGTTTTGATTTCATGAAATCCATGGTCAGAGAATCTATCCCACTCTCAGGCAAGGGGATGGCCGTATTCCGGCACTAAATGTGGAATTATAATAATCCTATGTTCACAGGTTTATAGAGACTGTGAGTGAAGTTAAAATCTTGGCAGCTGCTAGCTTCTATTGCAACAAAGTCTAGCCCCTCATCATCACCTTCATGTCCTTGGTAAGAGGTGGCCAATTTAAACAGCAACAATTTAAACCTCAGAAGTGTATTAAAAAGCTCCCCAGAGACAGTTTCCCCATACCGGGTCAGCTGATCGAACTGTGAACTTGTAGCAACAGATGGTAAAATGAACAGAAAGGTCACATAAAACCTTTCTGTTTTATGCTCCTACATGTTTTTGATTTCTCTGTGTACACTTTATTAAAAACAGAAAGTAAAGTGGAACATGGCTATGTATTGGAAAATGCTCTCTGAAGCTGGACAAGGAGGTTGTATAGAGCCAGAAAAAACATACAGCTTTGATTGTAGATATGTATAGAATTATAGAACATTAATGCAATACTTTTAAAACTCTAAAGCTTCTACAGATGGTATAAGTGTAATTAAGACCACGTTCCTTAAAGTTTTTATGACAGCACAGTTTTGAAAAGCCGAGTCAGGATATGAATAGAAAATGAGTTCTTGCCAAAAGAGAAACTAGTTTAATTAGCTTCAACTGCTTTCTTCCGTGGCCAACGTTTGACCCCAAAAAGGAAGGGAATGGGGGAAGGAACTTAAATGTTTATGTTTTTTGCACACAAAAAAGACTCACAAATGTAAATTCTTTCCACCAATGTGTCTATTCCAAAGAAATAAATGATAGTCCAGATTGTGTGCGGCAGAATCTAATTTCCTTTGTTATGTACTTGGTCACATCTTTTCTAGGTCTTTGTCTCATTTCCAGATATGACAATTTTTGGAAGACTTTGCAGATAGTGAAAGCTCCAAATGAAACCTCTCTCCCTAGTTTATAAGTAAGGCTTTTCAAAAATCTGCATAAATCCAACCAATCAAGGACCATGTAGGCACAAATGGGCCACAGAACCAAACAAGGTTGTGCAGGGGAATAAACTCCTGAGATTTTAATTTTCTTAATAGAGGTGGGATGTAGGAATACATTGGACTGCTACCCAAAGCAGTGGTTAAATGCCTGTACTGCAGCTATAACTGTGCTCACAACCTGGGGTTCATCCAAGGTAGCTGGCTCATGGTTTACTCAGCTTTCCATCCTTCTGAGGTTGGTAAAATGTCTGTTGAAGGAAGCTTCAGGATGCCTATCAAATACTGGATGATAAGCAGCTGTTTTAATTGAATATCAAGATGAAACAATTCATTGTCATTGCATTGCTTTCAACAGGATGTACTGTATATCTAAATCCACAACCACAGAACGTGTATTCCTTTCTTTCAAAGTCTAGGTGATCCAAGGATTTTATTTCCTTATAATCTCATCATAAGTAGCAGAAGGAGGACATATCTTATCTTCAGCCTGCACTTCTAAGCTGCTGCTCCTTGTCTACAAAATGATTGGTGGATTTATATCTTTGGCTCTGTCCTCAGCTGGATCAAGGCACCTACCATGTCATGCTGAGGTTTCACTGCCTGCCTATACTTGCTCAGTTTTTCTAGTAATCCACTGAAAAGTAACCACTCCTCCCTTCTCTGAACTATTTTACACATACTTGCCTCTCTGAAAAACCACCCCAACTTGGTTAGTGAAAATATTTTTCATGCCTGAGTCTGCATAAGAAGTTCAACTTAGTACTGCCATTCACAAGATTCATGATCTCCTTTCCAGTTCTCATGTTCACTTTGATGTTGGAAAACAAAATAAGGTCTACCTTAGACTACTGTGTATATATGCAACATCCACTGATATTAGAGAATTATTTGCCAAGATAATAAATACCTTTAATCTAAAAAGTTGACCTTGAATTGTCTCAGGAATGAAGAATGCAGTTGTACTTAAGACAGATTTACAGTCAATGAATTTCAGTTAGTCAGTACACAAATGAACAGCAAGTGATTTTTATAAGTTTTTATTGTAAAGAGGCTGGTGGCATAACTTATTATTAAATCTTCACAGAATGCCACTGTCTGCTAGTGAAGGGGTTGCAGGCTACAGCTTAAGTTTACTGGTAAAATACAGAACACACCTCTACCCTGTAATTATAATCAATGATAGAATATGATAGAATATTTCCGTTCAGGTGCAGTTACTGTACAACTTGTTCTCTTCTCTTACATTCCATTACTTGCAACTCTGCCAAACTCTAAAACTAGTAAAAGCTAGTTAAATCACAATGATGTCCACCTTGAACATGACTAAAGGGTATCACAAGCAATTAGGCAGGACTGTTGCTAAATGCCAGGAATACAATAAAGGATTGCAAAGCTAGGATGTTGAGCAGCCCAGGTGACACAATTGATATTTATGTTATTACCTGGCTCTTCAATACTATCCATATGCTTAATATTCAACATTAACAGAGCTATCCTCAAATAACCCCAATAAATCGTAATACAAAGTACGGTTTTCACAAGCCACAAATGGGATTTAACAGAAAAATAGCTGAGTTTTGCTGGGGCAGCCTATTAAAGGATCTATTGTTATTAATACCACTTCATAACATTCACAATTAAAAATAAACATTTTAATCAGAAAGAATCAAAATGGCAACGACATCTAACTAGCAGATTATTTGAATCTCCAAAAAAGGGTCTGACACTCTGTACTTAAGTTTTATTACTTTTGGTCATTCCCTCAGTTTCTCCCCCTTCCTCTTTCTGATCTGTATAGCTGCACACTGGTACAACAAAAACTCCTAAGGATCAACAGAACTGCATATCATGTTAAGAATAGCATTTAATTTTAAAAAGGCGAGATAGCAAAAGGTTAATTTTTGTAACTGAGTACAAGATAGAAGAAGTACTCTTCAATCTAGTAACGTTTCTCTCCTGGTCCTTGTTAGAGGGAATACACAGCATTATCTGGGTTTGGAAAAGTCGGTATTTATACTACCACTCCAGGAATCTCCTAACCAGCATGACCACTGCCCATGATGATTCCTAACACTGCAGATTGTAGGTTTTGCAAGCTGTGCATTAATAATGCTTCGAAAATGATTTACATTTCATGAGGATGGCCATCCTACTACTGTAGTGCTGTATTTATTGGGGCAATTTCTCTGAGCTTTAATCTTTTGGGATCATAAGTTCAAATGCTATGTTTTGTCACATACTTTAGGTGTACATTTTTAACAACATTACAGGCTACTACTTTCAACTCCTAAGGCCATGACAAACTGTTCTTTTAGTTGGAAACTGCAGTATATTTTATACCCTAATTGGGCATGAATCTTGGAAAACTTTCATTTGCATTAGGTCCAATATGCAATAAGGTACATAGGGGGAAGTTTCATTTAACAGCCGATTTTTCTGTCTGGTACGGTGTTTGTTCTACTTTTCAAAGATTTTTGAAAGAATAATTAATTCATAATTCTACTGAAGAGCTTCAAACCTTCCCTGTTATGGCCAGCAGTGATAAAAAAAAAATTTTTTTGCTACTTTTTAGCATTGCTTGCTTTCTAGAATAATGAAAATGTGCACTCGTCATCTCTAGGGGCTGATTTGAAGGATAAATGTAGTCGTTCTGCTCAATGCAGAACTTCAATGCTTTTATGTCTATGAATGTCTAGGCCTGACTTATGCCAACTGCTGTTATAACTTTGGGTGGCTGGATGTGTATTCTTAAAGGAAGACAACCACAGTGAAAGGGCTATCTGTGTCATATGTTTCTAAAATCTGTGCCAACAGATTGAATCCTACAGAAAACTATTACCCTGAATATGAGGCTATGTTGAATCTTCAGATGCAACAGCTGTATGTATACGTTTTTATCCCTTCCTCCTTTAATATAGTTCTGAATCAACAAATATGCAAAGAAATATTTGTGTTGCTAAGGTGATGTTGATTTTGGCATTTCTGGAAAAGGAAACTGGAGAAAGCACCTATGTGTGCATGCATGAATTTGATTTATATACCATCCCAATAGTGCACTACCCTATCATGCTAACCTTCAGAGTCAAATCATCATGCCTCTAGATTTAAAAGTATAAGAAATCAGTACTTTTTTCAGGGAGTCAGGTACTATTAGCCAGTCTTGTTGCTGGATCAGGAAAGGAGCTCAAGCTAACAAACTGTTAGATAATAATAATAATGAACTTTATTTTTATGCTGCCTTTCTCCCCGAAGGGACCCAGATCCAGTCTGGTCTGCTGTTGTTCTCATCACTGACTGGCAGCAAGCAAACAACTTAAATCCTATTCATCCAATTTACTGTGAAAGAGTGTTATTGTCCTCCTTAAAAGGAATTAAAACAGGAATACACTTGTTACACCCAATGAATTGGGAGTGCTAGACTTGTTTGTCCTCCTATGAGTTCTTAATGACCATAATCCAATCAAATGCACTTCACTGCCTGAATTCTGACCTCTGCTAGATTGTAAGTTGCGCAAATCAAGATTTAAATTTTACACCATAAAAAATTACTGTGTTTTGTGATTGTCTTTACGTCTGTTGAAAACTGGAGAACAGTATTGTTGTAAACTGCCCGGAGTACCTCTCAGGAAGACGGGCGGTATATAAGCTTAATAAATAAATAAATAAATAAATATTTTCTCTGAAGGGCCCTATAAATACTCCACCTAATGCCCGTGCTGCTAGCATTAGGAAGCCAAGATGAAACATTCTTTTCCTACAGCTATTTTGGTTATAACTATTGTGTCTTTCCAAGAATGTTAAGGTATGTAGTGTAATAATGCTGCTATTCCTTCATGTGAATTTTATATAAAACCGTAGAATTTATTGTAAACTTCACTTGATGCAACTCCTTAAAAATGCAAGAATAAATATTTTAAAAATACTCATACCTGAACATAAGACAGTATTTCTAGTCCTCAGATCATACCCAGATGCAAACCATTATTTAGGCATTAATAATGGCAACATTTCTAACACACTGCTATGGTATACATGTTTTAAGGTGGAATAAACCTTTGTAAAACAGGGGTAGGGAATTTGCTTACAATCTTCCCAGGCATAACTTGGGCACCAGCTCATAAGCATCTACAGCTGACCATTTCTTTTACTCTTTTCTCTCCTTGGCTAATTTCTGTCTCCCTAGAATTCATCCTCTCCAGTCCTCTGTGCTTTGAGTAATGAGTAAAAGGCAGTGAATGGCTTCTACAATAGAGCGCTGTTGAAAGAAAAGACCATCCATCCACTACTTCAGTAAACATATACATGTTCTTAACTTGAATATGTCTTAAATGTTTTGGGCTGTATATGGTCCCTCATTATTGTAAGCTACCTTGTTTCTTTTTCCAAGGAGAAAGGTGGGGCAAAAATATTCTAAATAAAATAAATAAACAATAGCAGAAATACAACAGAAATATATCTATCTATCTATCTATCTATCTATCTATCTATCTATCTATCTATCTATCTATCTATATGATTCAAGCATTTAGGACAAACCAGAGATGAAGACACCCCCCTCTCCCCCCAAAAGTAAAGTGGCTGACAATCCTATCTGAAAGAAATGTGCCACTGAATTCCATATATGGTAGTCAAAACATGAGCAAAATCTGTTCTTCCTTCTCTGCCTATCTATAGTGCTGTTTCAACCCTAGAGCACAAATCATATAAATGCCGAGGGCTCATTTACACTATTGAAATGAACTGGGAGGTGGATCGAGGGTTTTCACATTGGCTTAAAATCACATGGGTTTTGGGTCTTGTGTGTGTGTGTCCTCTATGGACAAGTTTTAATCTGGCAGTAAACTGCCTAGTACAGGTGGTGGAAGGACAATGGGAGAAAGAGAGAAAGTGGGCAGGCACTATGGTCACTGTCTTCCCTCTTCTCACTTTGGGAATGAGGTTCTGCCTCAATCAAGAGGAATCAACAACAACAGACATCCCCTTTCTTCTTCTTCTTCTTCTTCTCTCCCCCCCACCAACTTCCTCAGCTGGTAGCCAGCTGCCCAGCTGCTCCACTTCCCTGGAGGAAGAGAGGAAGACCCAAGCCAACAAGCAAGAAAAAGTTTTTTTCTAGGTCCCTCCTCATATTTTAATATGTTTTATTTGCCCCCCACCCAAGTGGAATAGCACTATATCAGTAAACAGAGTGATCTACAAGGTTACCCTGCAGCCTGGAAATCTGTGGTCCTTGCATCAAATATTTGTGAGACTCCACAGACACAATTTACTCTGATACAGGGAAGCACTTATGTAAAAATGATTTTTAAAAATATATAAAGGGCTTGTTTGGCTTTCTGACAAAAACATAAAACAAAACCCCCCCAAAACTTCCTGCTTGCCCCCCCCCCCAATCATGCTTAGGTGTATGTCATGTAGACTTGATACCTTAAAATCAATTTAAAATATGCTATACCTGATGCAAAACCAGGAGAACTATGATACACAACCAATCCCTTAGTATGTTTCATAGGCAAAGCCATAATGCATGCTAGAAAATGTTTCTAACTGGATCAGCATTAGAATACATTACAATCTAGAACAGAATGATTCCTATAACAGGCTTTTACAATGCTACAAAACAAATGTCACTAAAGAATAGAGCCCCTGAAGCGGCCCACCATGATCCAAATTATATTGGTTTTCTAGTCCAGAACATTAAATAAAAATTTTCAGAGATGAAAATGAATATACGGTATTTTCAAAATAAAATATGTGCTCATGAATTACAAGAAGATATAAATTTACTAGAGGCGGCAGTGTGAAGAGCTGGAGGAAACCTGATTAATTTGTTTATCATTTTAGTGTGCAACTGCTCTCCAGTGTGGGGTAGAGATTTAATTGCTTAACAATGGATCATATTAACCAGCTCAATTGACAGACGAAAATAATTGCCTCATTAAGCAATCAACTGCACAGAAAACAGTCTGTATGTTTTATTTGGCTATAACATTGGCTATAACACAGGTGTTCCCAGCTTGGGAACTTCTGCACTACTACTGGGACTGCTGAAAGGAAGACTGTTTAAAAGTTCCTCTTTTATAGATATTTACCCCTGGATCTCAATCCAATGTTTTCTGAGCATGTCAAATTATGAACCAAGTTTAGCTTCCAGTAAAAGGAAATGCTCTGTCATTAATGTGCTTTTCCATTTAAAATAAAATCTTACATGCACATCAGATACTAGAACAGGAAAAGAATGTAGGCAAAGCAATCATCTAAAAGTAGTAGAGGGTCCATGGCAGAGAATCTTCTACCTCTTCCCTTGCTAACCTGTGCTGGCTAGTGATGAGAATCAATTTTAACTCTTCCTAATCATTTCTTTTAATGTGCTTTTTGAAAAATGTCCCTTCAATTAGCTCCAGTAAAAGGAATATTACCCTATTTTCCTGTCTATAAGACACCCTCATGTATAAGACCACTCCCACTTTTCCAAACTAAAGTGACAGTTACGCAACCATGTGGTTAACTCCTTGGCTTACTTCCATGTATAAGACGACCCTCAATTTTTAGTCTAACAATTTTAGACATAAATATGCAATAAAAATACAGTATTTATCTCCAATGGCTATGTGTTGGTGGTACTATGTAACCTTGGATTAATGGATATAAGGCCTTCCTCAGCACATCTCTGGCAAACAACCTTCTTCCCCTTGCTACTGTGTAGTACTTAACAACAGCAGTTTCTGCTGCTACAGCAGAGACCTCTGGCATTAGAACATCCTCTTTAGGCAACAATATTCTAAAGACTCTGGGATGACCTCTCATGGACCCCAGAATTGCAGTCTCTGATTTGTTTTTCTGCAGCAGGTCAAAATTATTTCCTCCATTTACTATGGAAAATAAACTAAAAACATTTTATTTTGAAAAGAAAATAAGTTTTAAGTGTTATACACCATGGGAAACCTACAAGTTCCCCTGGTTCATCATAAGCTGTTGAAAGATGGTAACTGGATTTCCACTGTGCTAAATTAGTTCTTCCTATTTTGCTGAGCACGTTATCAGACAAAAACATGTTAAATCATCAGAATATATTCATTATTATTGCCTTGGCCTTGGCCTTGGCCTGGTGTATTTGTTTCCTACAGCTTCTCATACAATGACATGATTTAGTTTTTGTGGAAAGTTCCTAATGGAATGAATGCAAATGACAGTCAGAAATGTTTCAATGTGGAATGAAAAAAATGAAGAGCCAATGTTCACATCAACTTATTTTACTTCTGGAGCTTGAACAAGTTAGTTTTAAATTAAAACTAGCATGTCTAGTAGGGATTCTTGGATCCGCAGATTAGAATAATGTTTACAAAATCTGCTACCCTAACTTTTAGGGCTTAGGGCAGAAAAAGGAGTAATTTCTAGAAACCCTTGCAGATTCTCGGTTCTCAAGTTCCTTTATAATGCAAACATAAAAATCAGAATTCCAGCCATTTGGAAAAAATAATATATAACTTTGGCTATTTCAACATTATTAATATCTCACACAAAGAGACTGATTTCTGGACCATGAAAGCACTACAGAATATAACAGTTGTCACAACGCTTCATAGCTAAGACAACTGCCAGACTTCAGAACAGCGACTAATGTTTAAGGGCATGACATAAGAAACACACAAGGTTTAACAAGCTGTTCAGGTTTTTCTTTATTTCAGTTTCAAGTTCTATGCACTAGTAAAGATATCCAGCCAATGAAGTTCCTAATCACTGTTAAGAAGAAGAAAAAATGAGCTGAACATACAGAACTAATGTGGGGAAAGCATGTAATCCTGTTTGATTATTATTTATTCATTATTTAAAATATTTCTACACCACTTTTCTCCCCAAAAGGACCCAAGGTGGCTATTAATAATAAATCAGCCACCAGCAAATTGCAATATAACACAGAAATTAAAAGGCTGCTTACTCTGAATGTCTTTGCAATCGGGGAAGGAGACGATGGGGGAGAATCAGACTGAGACTTTCTGTTGCGAGTAAACTCCTTACTCCTGGTATACAAGGATGACATAGTCCATTCAGGATGGTGGCAAAGTAACAGGTGACCTCTCAGTAGCAATAAAATCCAACTCTTCTGTCTCACTATGTGCAGCTGGATGGTGCCTTGTAAAGTAAGAAGAAACTAGTTTGACAATTACAGTATTTTAACTACGGTTCAAAGTTATGTTTCTAGGCATCCAGATGATGATTGCAGAAACAAAGGTCACAGTAGGTTGTACTCCATAATGCTTTAATCATGATCAGGAAAGAGACCAAGGAGCTTCTGTTGGTAGGGCAAAGTGCTAGAGTTTGCCGCTGTGCAGAAGTGAAACTGCTCAAAGATCTTCTGAAGGGCTTCTTCCTATTCAGTCTATTTATAAAGCAAAATCAGAATATTTCCAGAAAACTGAAGAAATAAAGTAATCCAGTCACAATGTCAACTCCTGGAGGCAACTAGTTTATCCAGCTAGATGTGGCTTTAACAAATAGCATTTTTAGTCCACAGACTTGCCGAGTAAGATCATTACTGCTGGAGCAGAGCTGCATCTTTAGAAAGAAAGTACAAATAAGGAACAAATGCCGTCCAGATGAAGCTGTGTTTTGTTCCATTCTCCAAGTTAGGAACGCCTTCGCACACTTCTATCTTCCCTCCCCTCTTGCTATTTTCTGACATTCCAAATCCTTACTTGCTCAGTGAGGAATGCTGGAGGGAGGCCAAGGGCATAGATTCACTTTCAACTTGGGATTTGGGTTGCTACTTGAAAGAGAAAGAAATCTGACAGTTCCAAAAGCCCAGAAGACTTCAAGGTGGAGGTTAGAGCAAAATTCAATATGTTTGCAAGCTACTTGCTTTTCCTAGCATTTTTAAATGGTTGTAAAATGACTTCTTCCTTTAAACTTTTTTTTTTTTTTGCATTTTAGATCATCATTCATATTCAGTTATTCACTCCAGATTTAGAGGGAAAAGTTTAAAATCTGTTAAAATTAGACCTAGAAGCAACTTAATCTTGATGGAACGAAACATCTCACTAAAGAAGTAAAGATGATTAAAAGTCACTGGCAACACCCATTTAATTTTTTCACCACTGGTTGAAATGTTGAATGCGTGGTCAATATTAAACTAAATTACTACTAAGTAAAAAAAATGTGGAAAATCTGACTGATACAAGTTGTAAAGCTAATAACATTTTGTATAAACATTTGGTTTGCCTGTTTTTATCATACATTTTACTCAAGTCATGTGCACACATACAGTGCATTTATTTGCTTCAGAGTATACAAAATTAAAAGAAAAACAGATTTAGTATTCATTACTGCGGAACTCCAGGCGAACACATCTGAGAATGAGCAAATCACTAAATATTAATAAGGCAATCAATTTAGCTAAAGAATATTAATGAGAAAGTGTGCAGATAATGAAAAAAATATGCAGATAATGAGAAAATATGCAAGTTGAAGGTTTATCAATAAGACATAGTTTACTAATATATATACTGATCAGTGGGACAGATCCAGATTAAGTTTCATTGATTTTAAAATTGATGTGACTAGGCCTATAATTAGGCCTATAAATTGATTAAATACAACTTCAAACTGCAGATTGAAGTGTGGATGAAAACCAAAACTTTTAAAGCTGCAGCTAACAGATATATGCATTCCCAGTGTGATGTGACAAGAGTGCCAAACTAGGATGTCCTGCTCAGACATGGAAACTCAGTGGAGCTGGGGCAAGAGGAGTAGAACTGTTAAAAATAATTAAATAGTGCACTTGCCTTGAAAGTTCTATTAAAGTTGCTGGATTTGGTTATATGTTTATGGCTAACAGAAATATCTGTACACTTACAAAGTGTAGCAGTCAAGGTTTAGTGTTACCAATGTGACCAACAGGCCTACTTCTGCACACACATTCACGTGCCAATTAATAAGCAAAGCATTCAAAGCCAAAATGGAGCAGTTGGTGTCTGTGAAACTGTACATTATTGGTAATGGTTCCTTGCAGTAAAAGCAAAGCTACAGGAAAGGATAAAGCAAATGATGCTGTGCTTTCATCATCTTGTTATATTCAATCTTTTACTACCTGCTGATTCACTTCAGAGAATCAATTTGCACAATGTCCCATCTCAGAAAAAACTAAGCAGATATTTATAATTCTATTGCATTACAACTTCTCTTCCAACATCATGGTTTATGTTCCCAAACAACAGAAACCAATTCAAAGCTGCCTACCTTGTGTATCAAGAAAAAGAACAGCAAGAAAAGAGCAAAGTAACTTGAAGGCAAACCAGCTTAACATCAAGGTGCAGTTAATGATCTGCAAATTTCCTTCCCCCACACTTCTTTTGCCTTGCTTTATGTCAATATAACAAGAACAATAGAGTGATTCATAATCAGGAGAGGCTAGACTGTGCTAAAAGCAGCAGGGGTGGAGTAGTGGGGAGGAAAGCTCTGCATTTAAGGCTATAGTAAACCTAATAGATCCATGAAACCTGTTCCCGTTTTAGGCTACTGAATGTGTCAACTGAAGACCACACATTCTAACAGTTAAAGATTTAGACAGAATTTAAAAAGGCATTCCTGCCACCAGACAGAAATCTCACTGGTTATATCTACCAACATCTACAACTGAAACTTTTCCCAGCCAAAGAAGGAAATCCTCAGTAGGTCATTTTCACTCTGCACTTTCAGTATCTTGATGGTGCCTTATCTGTACAAGATGCAACCAGACATACAGCACCCTCTATGCTTTATCTTATTATTTCCTTTCAGTACTCTCAGTGAGACTGCCAGAGCTACTATGAGAAAAAGCAAAATGTAGTGCTTATATACCACCCACAGCACTTAGAGTACTCTGTGGGGAGTTTATAATTTAATTATGCAGTATACACATTGACCCCCACTCCCTACCCGGTCAGCTGCATTCTCATTTTACCAAGCTCAGAAGGATTGAAGGCTGAGTCAACCTTCAGCTGACTACCTGGGATTGAACCCTGGATAGTGAGCACAATTTTGGTTGTACAGTAACCCCTCACTTATCGCAGGGGTTACGGACCCACCCAACCTGTGATGACTGAAAATCCACGATATACGGATGCAGGTAGGGTGGGGCCTGGGCGCACCACCACTGCTTCCCCGGGCTGCTGGAAGACTTTTTAAAAAGCCTTCCAGCAGCCCATGGAAGCGGAGGTGGATGCTCTGATCTGCCACCACTGTTTGCTGCAGGTGCTCCTCCCCCAGCCAGTACCAATCAGCTGCTTGGCGCTGGCTTGGGGCCAGCGCTCCCCCGCAATCTCCATTGAAATGCATTGGCTCAATGCATTCCAATGGGGATGGCCTGGGACTGGAAGGCATTTTAAAAGTGGAGCATTGCTTCTCCTGAGCCCCCGCGGGGAGGGGGAGGAGCAGTGCACCACTTTTAAAATCCCTTCCAGTTACGGAGGCAAGTCTGGGGTTCCAAAGAAGCAGCACACCACGTTTTCCCTTCCCCACGGCCCGGCTCCAGCTGACTGGTACTGGGGTGGGGTAATAAAGGTTTTTCCCCCTCACCCCAGCACTAATCAGCTGGATCCCCAGCATGTAATGCAGTCCCGCGATATAGCAGGACTGCAGTACCTGAACCGCAAAATGGCAGGGGGTTACTGTACAGCAGTTTAACCATTCCACCATAAGGCACTTGAGAAACATCAACCTTATAACTACAAATCAATGAGGCATAATAACCAAGTGGTGTCTCTTTCAGCCCCAGCACTCAAGCCCCCAGGAAATTTTCTCTCCTAATCTGAGTAACGAGTTATTTAATAAAACAGAATGTATAAAAAGGGATTACAAGAAAGATACACTGCTTTTTATAGGTGGTAATTTTTATCTTCTCTGCATAGTCATGTTATTCATTACTGGTATTCACAATATCCAAAATAAGAAAAATAAAAACAGGAAGGTAACCCGTGTCTTCACCTGCTTCTTTCTTTCCAGAGCTCACTCTTATATGGTCAGAGGTCATTCAGGAGGAAGGGGGAGGCAAGATAGTTTAGCTGAGCTTTTCCCAAGTTGATAAATATCAGGCATGCTGGACTACACCTCCTATCACCTTAAGTCAATAGTGATAATGACAATAGCTGGAACAACAGGAAATATCTAGAGTGCACAAAGTTAGGGATTCTGAACTAGTCATATCAGGACATAGTTTATAATTCTGCCTTTTACCATTCTTCTGTACTTTATGTTATAGTATGTCCTTAAGAATTGCAATTTAAGTTATTCTACCTGCCAACCTTGCAAGTTTTCTCCTCTTTATCCAAACAGTCATTCCAGCTATTTCTGTGAGATGACCAAGTTCACCCTCTCCTACTACTTCCCTTCCCGTTGTTTAAAAACATATAATTATTTTTAAAAAAGTTTACCACCCATTGTCTTTTTAAAGCACATGAACTCATTTGAAGTTGATCCATTCTATTCAGTCTTCCAAAGTTCACCATGAAATATCTCATAATTAAATCCAAGACCATCTATGCTGTTTTCATTTTACTATTCCTCACATTTTATGTCCTCTTTCAGATATACAAACATTTTCCTCCACCTTATGTCTCTTCTCCCCCATACCATTTATATTGTGCTTGTGGTAGATATGTGCTAATTACTGTAATTATAGCCCCCAGTCTGTGATGGTACATCCTATATGCTTTGTTTCCTTGTCTTTTAAATCAGGCACTATTTAAGAACCCATCTGGTATCCTCAGACAACCAGGAATTCCCTTTCAGCTGGCAGATTTCACCTTCCCTCCTCTATCACACCACTGAATTTCTGTGTTAGCTGCAGAGTAAGGATGTCCCTTCTTCCATGACATGGAGAAAAACGAAAGAGACTGGCAGGGGACTATTTTTGCCCCCTTTCAACCAATGTGCGTGACAGAAGGTGTTCTGTTTGTTTCATTAGCCCCTTGAAAGAGAACAGTAGCTGAGCTTTTGCACTGGCCAAGGAACTGGTATTTCGTTTGTTACTAGCTTCTTAGCTCATCGTTTTATTTAATGTACTTATTTATTTTTGAAATGGTAATTATGACTTCTGAGCTACTTAAAATCTTGCTTTAAATGATGTTTTGAATTTCCTCTTCTCTATTTCTGCCATTCTTCTATCTACACTTGAATTCAACTGCAATTTATATACAATGGACATTTCAACATGCAATGTAATGCAATAGCAGCTTCAGATTTCAGGCACAAATCCTCCTTAGAGAAATCTGTGGTGCGAGAGAAAACTTTCTCCAAGCAAAGCAAATGCTCTACTACTGGGCACTGGCTTATCTCCACACAGTTATGCTATTAGCAGCCATGCTGCTGTCAAGAATAAAACAGTCATTCTCACACAGTCCATACTTAAGCATTTGCAGACTGATATACATAAATTGGATCTATGCATAAGGAAAGGTTCCCTTAGATCAGGGGTCCTCAAACTACTTAGGGCCCATGGGCCGGATCCAGCCCACCAGGGTCCTGAATCTGGCCTGCTGGCCATTGCAGACCTTCCCCCCCCCACACACATACACAATTGTGCCAAAGAAGAATCCAGTGGCTACTGCCTAACAGAACTACTCCCTCACTGCTACTAGGGCACATGAACCGCTCAGCTCCTCCAGAGGCCCTCACACATGGCGGCAGTGAGGCCAAAAGCAACAGGAGGGAAGTGCGCAAGCGCCAAACCTCTTGGGCCGGAGCCAAGAAGTCAGCCTTGTGCACTTGTGTGCCGTCTCCTAGAATAACTAATGTACAAGTGGGGAGTTGTGGTGTGGGGAATGGCCTTGGCTTTCAGGGGAGCCTTGAGTCACATGCACACCAATCGTTCCTATAGTCCGGCCCCCAATAGTGTCTGAGGGACAGTGAACCAGCCCCTGCCTTAGAGCTTCCATCTTTGGGCTGTTTGATTGTAAAATCAGTTGGTAAAATTAGGCCAGGACTATATATTTCACCACAACAAGTGAAACAGTCGAAGCATGCTTCAGCACAGAGTGCAATGCACTGAATCAGACTTAATGAGAAGACTAGTTGTTATCTTGAGATACCAACATTACCAGCAAAAAAATTAATAGAAGCCTAATAATCAAACCACTTAGCATTTCAACTAAAGAAATCACTCCCTTCATTTCCAAAGATCAGAGTTGTAAAGATTCTTATAAAGCCAAAATAGAACCACCCATGCAGAAATGGGACAGATGAGCAGAACTGGGTGCAGAAAGATTTAAGGAAAAATCAGAAAGGTGAGGGGAACCTCCAAAACAGTCCAAGGAAGACTGAGAAACCTGCACGGGTGGCTATGCAATGGTGACATATGCGGGAGGAGGGAGAAGAGCTGGAGGAAGCCTGAAGTTGAGGAAATGGAAGGCAATAACCTAGAAAAGTGGTTTCCATTCTTGGGTTCCCATATGTTCTTGGACTAAAACTCCCAGAAGCCTTCCCTACTAGCTGTGCTGGCCAGAATTTATGGAAGTTGTAGTCCAAGAGCATCTGGAGAGCTATGGTTGGGAACCACAGTTATGGCTGGGAATCATTGACCTAAAAGATGGTATGACTACATGGAGATCTGAACAACAGCACTTTACACAGCAGCATTTTCTTCCTAGTCTCACTTATAACTTGTCCAGCTCCTTACTGTTAAAAGCAGAACATTGGCTGAATTTGAAAAAGCATTTTTCCTATCTCCAGTGGGAAAACTGTGCCCTTTAAAAGAGCGGTGAAGACTGTAAAAAACCTTGGCAGAAGACTGGCACTAGACTGTATTAAACATGATGTAAAAACATTGCAGCAATTTCCCATAAAAGGAAGACAAGCAATATGTTGAGAGTTGATCTATCAGCAAGCTGCAGGTTCTCATCTCTTAGTAACAAAAAATGATTGGACTAAAAGATTAAATACACAGGAATTCAACCGTTGATCCAGAGATCTTATAAATCCTTATATTAAAGCAGATTTGTTAGCCACACTATATAAATACATTTCTCATAAACTCATACATTTTATGTATTGTATAGTTAATTATTTTTCCACACTTTAAAAAGTTGGCTTCAAATGCTCTCTCTTACTCAGGTTTATCCATAACACTAGTAAAATGCAAAACAAAAGATGGTAACCCAGAGACACAGTATACTATACCTTCACCTGGAACAAGTTATACACAAGGGTGTATACAAGAGTTTAATCACATATAGAGACACCAAATTTTAAAAACAGCCAATTTCATTGAAATATGAGTTTAAGAGAAACAAAACATATTAGTACTAGAAGGAGTAAACAGTTTAAAGAAAAGACTAGGAAGGTGCATATATTCTTGGCTTCCTAGGCTTCAAGCCAAATAGTGGACTCCAGAAGGCTGGCACATAATCCAAACAGTGTTATATACAATACATAGTCAGAAAATATGTAAATTGTAACACACTTTGTGGAGGTAGTCAGATACCATGTATGTAGAATACTTGCATACTGAAAACAGACAGTAAATGTATAGTAAATCCTGTGACACTCATGACTAATAAGGACTGGCTCATGAAGGATGACCTTTCTCCATGACTCTGTCCCAGACTGTCTGGTTAGAAATATCTTCATCTTTCATTAAGTGCCAGAACTGCTTTCTGGAAAAGAATTATCACTTCAAAAGCATTTTATGCATGCAGAGAAAATCAATTAAAAATCACACACACCACTAATATAATTAAGGGTACTATTTTCTGCAATCTTCCTGCTCTACAGTTACAAAATAAAGGAATGTAAATATGAAGAAAAACATCTAGAGAAAATTGAGACATAACATGGTAATAACTTAACTGCTGGGCAATAACTTCATCAGTAGTGACATTCAGCAAAATATTTATAATATTAGAACAGAGTCATATACCCACAAATACCGCAATATTATTAATACAGATGTATTAATTTTTTTTCATAATTAACAACTTTACACATATAATTCAACATGGCTTTCTGAGATAAATATTACCGACATTATGGGTATAGAGAGGGGGGGACACTAACATTGGATGTTCCTCTATAATACAAACCTGTCTTTGTCAAAACAAAATATTATTGAAAAATTGTACTGTGTTATTTCTATTCATCTCTTGGGACACAAAGTAGGCATAGTTAGGGAAAATCAGGAGGTCCACAGAGGCCTGGAAAACATTGCAGTAAATTGATTACTAATTCTAAAGTACAGAGATACAGTATTGAACATCTCCATGTTAGCCCTAAAATCTTACTCATACATGTTTATATCTGTCTTTAAAAACATAGCTTTTACAAGTCATTTAGTACAGTATACTAGTTCCAAATCTTCAGTTTTGGCATTTTGGAAAAGCACAGCTGGAAGGGGCCCTGTGAGTTATCAAGTTATGCAGGCCTCTCGCACAGAAAAACAGAATCTACCAATCCCAACATGCTCTACAATACATAAACTCATCCAACATAGCACAGTTCTGAAAGGTATAAGAGTACTGTAATAATACTGATTTATTACAGTTAGTGGGGGATGTTGGTGGGGTGGGGGGGGAGAAAGTAGCTTGACTAAAGCCAGCAAGTGAGGTCATAGCTGATCTAAGATATAAAGCAGGGATTTATTGCTTCAGCCTGTCTACTCCATCTGGAGTAAAGAGAACATTTTCAGTAAGCTTAGTTTAACAAATTATTTATTTATTTATTTATTTATTTATTTATTTATTTATTTATTTATTCATTTTTATACCGCCCATCTTCCTGAAGGAACTCTGGGCAGTGAACAAACAGACCCAAAAGGAACAATACATCAGTTGGAACAAAAATAAAAAACGAAAATAAAAGAATAAAAAATAGTATATTGTAAATTATTATAGCATTTGCTGCTGCACCTGATGGATTTGTTTTCTGCCAGTCCCATCAGCAGCAGTGTATCCTTGTCCTGTTTTACCTTCTACTCTTGCCTGCAATGCAAACTCAGCATACCTTCTCCAATCTACCCACTCTGCAGCTCTTAAACATAGTCACTTCCTTCCTTTTCTCCTCCCAACTCTTCCTACAGCCTCCACCTTTTATCATAGATCCAGTGCTTGCTTTTTTTATATATTGAATCCACTGATTCCGCTCTTGACCCCTCACCTCTACCTAAGTTAACACTTTCCTTGCTTCTCTTACATGGCCTTTAAACTCCTGCTGTTATTCTTCCACTTCATTCTCTACTGCATTTTTCCTTTTCTTGTGGCAACCACTTCTCCCTATCCCACACAGTTCTTCTTGGATTATACGGTTCTAAAAGACCTTCTTGACATTAGCCACACACACACATATATAAAAGGCAAACCTCTTGCCATTAAGTTCTGTGCAGGTAAAGGGGTTTCATTCAAGTGAACTTGCCATGTAACTGCTACAGCTGCTGCAGTTCCTCCTGATTGCAGCCATTGTCCACTAAAGGTAATCAAATGTTTGGGCTGGTAATCCTAATTAAGCCTTCATGTGTAGAAACTTGGAGAATTTAAAAAGCAGACTTTCAAACAATCAGCAGGTTTAAAAAACACCACAAAGGGGGTGTTTTGCTTGTCACACATATGTCTCTGCTAGCACAAATGACAAAAAGGAGTTAAATGCAAACAGCTGACCGTATACTATAAACCCAATGTAACCCACAACAATCTCATTGTTTTCTGCTTTCCCATATGCCCTATTATCCTTCACCTCTACCTACTCACTTATGTACTGCCTGATTCCACAATAATAACTCCACTCTTTTCCACTGCACCCCAATCTCTCTTTCTCTTCACATAATTTCCAGTAATATAGCATCTCTTTTTCCCTCTATCTGCAGCCCCTTCACTTTCTTCTCTTTGCAATCTGGAATGTCAACCACCCTTTCAGCCTTTCACCATTCAAGTAAGCCATTATCATTTTCCACTCTAATAGTGTCATACTGAATCGAGCAGACATCACTTTTGTTCTCCACAATATATAAACTTCCTCACCGTGGACTGAGAGATTTCACACCCTGTTTACTGAACTGATTGCTGCAGCAGGCTATAGACCTCTTTATCAAAGTACCATTTCTAAATAGCAAGGGTGATGGCCACAGAAAGAATGGCACCTGTGTGGTAGACACAGGGAAAGTGAGATCCTCCAAAAGTCCTTAAGACAGTGACTCCCATGATTCCTTACCATTGTCTCTATTCAACAATATCTGACAGACTGCATGTTTCCCTGTTGTATAGCACACTGCAACCCCAAGACTCTTAAACAAAGCATTAACTATATTTGTAGTACTGCTTCATTCACCAATGGCAGCTTCCTATAGTTTGCAATCAAATCATTGACTGACTGTACAGAATCCATATCTTTGATTTGCAATGTAACATTATGAAACTTTGCTGGGTGTTATGCCCAGGCAAAATAGATTATGTGATCAGATTGAGCAACAAGTCACATGATTCCTGTTGTGACCAATTTTGCAATGCACTGGCAAAAGTACTTTATGGATAGTGCTTCCATCTTGCTGCTAGTCTAAAACAGCCCTGCCCATACTATTATTCTGTATGTCTATCCAAAATACCATCTTTGCCTATGGATTATGAATATAGCTCTGCACCTCTTAAAACATTATGAAACAATCACATGGCTTCTAGGGAAATAATTAATCAAAGAAAAAACAAAGTAAAGAGTGAACTGGGATGAAACCAAAATGATCTGTTAACTGGGAGGAGTAGATATCTTAAGCTATTTTCTTCTTCTTCATATATACATTTTAGTTAATATCAAGTACAATTCAGATTCATTTATAATGGCTAAATTCCATTCAGCTGCTTAGTAAAGCCATATGGATAAAATGTGTTCCACGCAAATGCAACCACAGCTCATTTTTCAAAGAGACAGAAAAGCCACTACTTAACAGTGCCTGAAGCCCCACCCCCCCACTTCCTGAAAACCTATCACTCTATCAAAGATCTGAAGCACACAAACACAAAATACTAGTTCAAATGCCTGTGGAGAGTCTTTGTCATCCAGAGGAGGTTATCTGGGAGTTGAGTTTTGGCAACTGGACTTCTTTTCTTGTGGGACTGAAATGTTTTACTACTCATTTAAGTAGCATACAACCCTCCTGGTCTACTGTATTTCTTATGGGGAAATTTGCTTTGATATAACAGTGTTTTTATTTACAAGCATGTATCCAGAACAAATTATGCAGTAAACCAAGGTATACAGAAATTACATTTGGTTTCTTAGTATGTATTGTGTGCCGTCAAAACAATTCCAACTTATGGTGCCCTTTTCCAGAGGTTTTGAGATAGGGAACACACAGAGCTGATTTACCATTCCCTTCTTCTAGAAGCATCTTGGGACTGTGATGCTTGGCCTACTCATAGAAGGCATAGTGGGGCAATGAACTCCCAACTTCTTACTAGTATAAAATCCTGACAGTGGTACATGCCACAGGGAAACAGACCTACGATCATTCTATGACAGCTCTTCTGATGATCACAGAGTTCTTTGATTATAAAATCAGGACTTTGACTATAAAAGCAGAACTTTATAAAATCAATTCTTTAAAAGCATGATTTTTCATGACTGCTTTATTTTATAAACTTATATAAAATGTCTTTGCTATTACATTGATGTGGACATAAGCCAGGATGAAAGTTTTCCCAGTATTATACTGCATCTGTGCTAGGAAATAACGCAACATGGAAAATGTACTTCTGGGCAATGCTCTCTGGATTCCCAAAAAAGGAACTATGCATCAGAAACAGTGCTATTTACGGAAATAGTTAAGAGAATACACTGTTAACTGTTTAAATAATGACCAGTTTCTCTTCTATATTAGCTTGCTAGAAGCTCACCTAAATGTTACTACCAAGGAAACTCCAGTGCTTCAGAACAACATGCATCAGATTCCAACTGGGACATACTTCACCATATTAGGCAGTCCAGATTCCAGAAAACAAACAACTCTCAAGGGCAGATTTAAACCTAATAAAGATATTGCTCACTGAAGGTAATTTAGTTCCTGCTAATATGACAGAAAAATAAGTTGAAGGTACAGTATAAAGTGGCAGGAACAGCAGTGTGATTGGGGGAAAAGGAGTTTCTGTGGGTCTGTTAAATGCTATGGGAAAAGAGAGTACAGTGTTTTTCCACAAAGAAAGTGGCAAAAGAAACTGAAGATCAATACAATAGAAGTTTCCACTTCAGGTTTAAATGCTGGCATTTAATTTCTCTGGCTTCCTGGAAAGTGCAAGAAGAACATTAAGGTGACTAAAACCATTATTGTAAATGTAATAAAGATCAGATTACCAACTTTCTGTTTGTGTATTGCAAGGTGTGAATACCTGCAGGATTCCAAATGTATCTAAGGCCCCGGGGCCGGATGCGGCCCCCAAGGTCCTGAATCCGGCCCCTGGGTTTCGTTTTGTTTTCAATGTATCCTTTAGAAGTTGAGGACCCCTATTACACTTGTCCATTACACTTGTCCATACATCAGAACCATAAGTCTTCTAAAGATCTGCATTCTTATCATTTAAGATAATATACTAATAGTAATAAAAATCATGTATGATAGCACAGGATCACATAAGTAATATGAAGATAGTGGGTGAAATCACTATTGGGCAGATACACAAAAGGGGTAACTTTCAGAAACCAATTCCCATTAGTTAAGAAATCTGGGCAGATATTATCAGTTGCATACTGATTTGTATGCTTTGGTGTGCAACAGATAACAGTTAAGGATATTTTTAAAATTTACAGTAAGGTAAATTTGCATAATTTGCATGATTATGCAACAGGATTTCAAACAAAGTGTGCTTATATACCATCCCATAGCACTTAAAGCACTCTCTGGATGGTTTACAAGCAATTATATAAAGGACACACTGTGCCACTCTGAACAAGTAAATACTTTAAATTGATTCCAAAGCTGTAGGGAAAGGGCAGAAGAAGGAACTCCCCCAAAAAAAAAAAAAAAAGAAAAAAGAGAGAGAGAGAGAGAGAGAGCCACTGCACTCAATTCTAGATTGCTGGTAGAAGAAAATTTTATTTTATTTTAAAGAAATTTTAGCTCATCAAATTTCTGGCACTGTGCAATCTGGCAATTCCCAATGAAAAGCCAGCATATCTATACATGACTCGTTGATCCAAGTTTAGAGATGCTATTCAGTCATAAAATTAGGTTAGAATGCATTCAGCCTAATTAGATAATGCTCCAACACTGAAGGCATTTAAGAAAAAATGGGAGCTCTACCTGGCAGATATTTTTGATACAATGACCCCCCCCCATCGCAGGGGTTAGGGACCCAACCCAACCCCCGATAATTGAAAATATGTGATATGTGGATGCAGGTCGGGTCAGGCCTGAGGGGCTTAGCTGGGGGCTCTTGTACTTACCCCCAGCCTGGTGCTGCCCCGAGCGGGCCTGCAAGGGCCTTCCCGGGCCTTCTGGAGGCCCCAACAGGGCCTCCCTACGAACCAGAATTGACTTCTGGTAAACTGGAAGTGACTTCCGGATCACTGAAAATCATTTCTGAGGCCTCCGACACGCCTAGGAGCGGCCTGGGAGGCCTCAGTAATGATTCGGCGATCCAAAAGTCACTTCCAGCTTACCAGAAGTCACTTCCAGTTCACAGGGAGGCCATTTTGGGGCCTCCAGAAGGCCTGGGAAGGCTCTTGCAGGCCAGTTCAGGGCAGTGCCAGTCCTAGGCTAAGTACGGGAGGCCTGAAACAGGCCTTTCCCCCTTACCCCAGGGGGCCTTTTTTCATATACTGCAGTTCCGCGATATAGCAGGATCGTAGTATATGAACCGTGAAAGGGCAGGGGAACACTGTATGTATTCCTGCCTTACATAAGAACACAAAAAGAGCCCTGCTGGATCAGGCCAAAGGCCCATCTAGTCCACCCAGCTTCCTGGATCTCACAGAGGCCCCACCAAATGCCTCTGGGAGCACACAAGACTAGATATCTGTCTCCTGATACCACTCCTCTGCATCTGGCCCTTGAAGTACCCCGTTTTTAAGCATGGTGATTACACATGTACATCATGGCTTGTGACCTGTGATGCACTTTTCTTCCAGAAATCAGTCCAATCCCCTTTTAAAGACATTTAAGCTAGAAGCCATCACCACATCCTGCAGCAAAGAGTTCCACAGACTAGCAATATAGTGGGTAAATAAATGTTTTCTTTTGCTTTTTTTCTCTCTCCCAGCCCTGAATCCGAGTGAACGCCCCCTGGTTCTGTTATTGTGTGAAAGAGAAAAGTACCTCCCTGTATCCATTTTATCCATCCCCTGTGTAATTTTTGACATCTCAGTCATGTCTCCCTCAGGTGCCTTGTCTTCCAGACTAAAGAGTCCCAAACACTGTAGCCTATCCTCATAAGGGAGGTGACCCAGCCCAGTAATCATTTTAAGTCACTCTCTTCTGAACCTTATCCCATTCCAGAAAAGAGCAACTAAAATGAGCAAGGGGTTGGACTCACTGACCTTATAGACCCCTTCCAACTCCATGATTTTGATTCTATGGTCATGATACTAGTGACACAAGTAAAAATCCCAAGCTTATTATAATATGCATTTAAAAACACTAATTTTGTCCCCAGACTACTAAACTCTATTAATTTTGTGCCAAACTCAGGCTGCTGCAGTTCAGTTAACAATAAAGAAAGGCACAGATTCTAACTGTGTTACAATGTCAAATTACAATGGCAGAGGGGAAAGAGAATATTAGTATGCAGCTTGATGTGTGTGCAAGAAAAAGAAACATTTCAAAATGCACTTTTTTTTGCCCATGCCATCTCTGCTTGGGTCCTGCCCGCTATCCCTTTTCTATTGTCCCTGCTTGTTTTACTTGGTTTTTATTTTAAGCCGCCCAGAGCTCCCTCTTGGGAAGATGGGCGGGATATAAGCTTAACAAATAAATAAGAAATAAATAATCACATTCATGCAGATATCTTGCTTCTAAAATGCAAGTGACTTGAGAGGACTTTAGCAACCAATGGTTGCTATGAAACTATACATGGATGCATAAACTCTGATTCTTCCACTTACCTTATTTTCCCTTACTTCTTCAGTACCATCCACCTCCTCATCCTAGCAAAATTTTAAAAAGAGAGATTAGAAGACATTATAAGTCTTGAAGATTTATATTATGGCAGGTAACAAGCTGAACTTACTGAATTTGAAAATGAAATGCAGCTTGGCAAAGTTATCAATAACATTACTCTTTGGAACTATTTAAACAAATGACCATCTGTCTCCACATAAGCAGATTTTAAGTCACAAAGGAAACAAAACAGAAAATCCTGACTTTGAACATTACTGGTGATCATAAAAGACTACTGTGTTTCCAAATAATTTCCCTCCTAGAAAAATAAAATATGTGAACATAGTTATAAACAGAACCAATTTAGATGTTATATTGACAATCCTCCAAGCCATTACAGGGTTCAAGCACATGCCATGATTTTTTTTATTTTCAGGAATGACATTACTTACATCATTTGTGAAGAATGAAATTCCTGTGCCTCTTCGTCTCTCTTTTGGTCGTCTCCTTTCCCTAACGGACAGCTTGTTTGAGGTTCTGTCATCCAAATCCTGATCCTCACATTCTGTCCAAAGAAACAAAGTTTTAGCTAGCAACAACCTTGAAAAATTGTTTATTAAATCTGTATAAGTATTTTCAAATTCAGGTCAAATGCACCCCCATGTGGACATTTTTAAAGCTCTAAATGCCTATCCATATAAACTTTGTGTTCTGTTCCAAAATATTAAATCAGCCAATCCTCTAAAAGCAGGACTAATGTGATTTGGTCCCATAATGTGAACAAATAAAAATTCAGCCAAGGTTATATTGTCTTAGAGATGCTAGTTAATATAGGATGGGTTGAGCAATTGATGGCCCTCTAAATGTCACTGAACTCCAGTTTCCATCAACTCTAGACAACACGGCTAACGATGAGACATCAAGAAGTTGAAGTTCAACATCTGAAGAGCCGCATATTTCCTAATGGAGGTACAGACACTGGCTTCAAAGATTTGTAGAATATAGGCTGAAGTACAGTTGTGCAGATAGACAGGCATAACTTGACATTACACCTGCAGTTGCTACAATCATGCCAAGGCAAAAGTGCTATTCACAAAGCAGTTCTACTGTTGCTCTGGAGAATTGGTCAAGTTAGACTTGCACAACTACTGTAATTGCATAATTGCCTTGCACAGCCCTTGTTGCCAGGGTGGAACACTTGGCACATATACAACAGCATAATTTTAGATTATATCTCAACAGATCGGATTCTGGCCTCTGTGTGTGTGTGTGTGTGTGTGTGTGTGTGTGTGTGTGTGTGTGTGTGTTTAAATTGTAATAAATACCATTTTTCTCCATGTTGTCAGCAGATGTGCTGTGGATGTCTGTTGGGCTCACAGAGTCAGTTGAAATCGTTCTACTTGACCTGGGCAGGTGCAAACTTGAATAAAGATAAGGTGCTAATGAAGAAGATACGGGGGTTGTAGATTTGTCTTCTGCTGTGCACCTCAGTCGATGACCAGCAGACTGTAAAACAAATATAGGCACTGAACTACCTGAAAGCAACTTTAATTTCAATAAAACTATAGAACAGATGTACATTTCCATAAAAATTAACTTGTGGCCAATAAAAATCTATGGTGAGAAGGAAATACAGTACAACCCCCTTATCCAATGATTCACCAACCGTGATTCAGTTTTCCGTGGTTGGTGATCAGCAGGGGCGGGGGTAGCAAGGAGGGGGGAAATAAATACTGTAAAACTTACCGCCGCTGATGACCACCGTCCTTTTCCTCGCCACTGCTGCGGGCAAGCCAAACATCCTTCGGAGGGGTGGGGTAGGGACTTAACTGCCTGGCCAACTGGCCTTTAAAGTTACCGGTTGGGTCCCAGGTGACGGATCGGAAGTTTTGAACTTCCTGCTCAAACTTCCAATCCACTGCCTGTGACCTGAGTGGGAAGTTCAAAAGCCAGCTGGCAAGGCGGGTCACCACTCCACCCCTCTGGATGGTCCCTGGCCAGCAGCGGTGGCAGTAAGTTTTTTCCCCCCTACTTGCCACTGCCACTGCCGCAGGCCAGCCAACCAACCTCTGGAGGGGTGGGGTGGTCACTTTAAGGGCCCACCTGGCCAACTGAGCTTCCTGCTTGGGTCCTGGGCAGTGGACCGGAAGTTTGAGCTGGAAGTTCAAAACTTCCTATCCACCACTCAGGACTCGAGCAGAAACTTCAAAGGTTGGTTGGCCGGCGGCAGCAAGGAGGGAATAAAGTTTCTTTTTCTTTGTCTTTTTTTCCTCCTTGCCGCCGCTGAGCCTGGCAGCGAGGAGAAAGGGGAAAAAACTTTCTTCCCTCCTTACCATTTGGGGGGTGTCGGGGGTGAAAGCTTTCATCCTGGCACCCCACCACCCTTCTCACAGTAATCAACCTGGATAAGAGAATTTGCTCTTATCTGCGAATTTCACTATTCGTGGGGGATCCCAGAACCAACCCCCATGGATACGGCAGTCCTACTGTATTTAAAAATGTATGCTCTTTGAGGCAAAAAGTCTGAACTGGACACATACACTCATTGGATATTGGTGAACAACTGGGGAGAAGAATAGGGGATTATGACAAATAGTTCTATGAGGCATTTAAAAGTAAACAACTGCTGAGAAATAAGCAAACTTTTGTGATAGATATTATCTGGAGAAAGTCTGAAAATAAAACTGCCAATAGCATAATGACTCGTACAAATACTTGGTTCAAGCACACTTGGAGTACTGAGTACACTTCTGATTCTCCATGTCAAACTAGATACTGCATAGCAAAATAAAGACACAAAAGATGTAATGCTGGCTGCTACTCTGGAAAGCTTTAAAGGGGGAATTGGATGCATTTATAAAGGACAAGGGTATTAATTGGTATCAATCAAAATACCACCTACAGTAACATAGGCAGTATGAGTACAAAACGCTGCACTAGAGGTAATTTTGTTCTCAATTACCACAACTTTCATTGCACTCTTAGTATCTCTCACATCATGTGCAGAAAAATGTTTACAAGGCATTTAGTGAGTGTTCACATCTAGAAAGGCTTTTCATAAAAGAAGTAGAATGTAAATATAGGATCTTTTTGCTACAATCCGGTTTTAAATCAGGTGAGTTGCCTTTAGTCCATATTTAGGAAAAAGGAAGACTAACAATCAAATACATAAATAAATAGTTGCCTTTAAGGTATGTGGGGCAAAAATAAATCATTCCCAAGAGCAGCATAATTCTCTCAATATACTTTGCATTATTCTTACAAATTGTCAGGACTTAGGAGCAAGACATATAGCAATAAAGTGGAAAGCAAAACAATATCTGAAATTTATTTATATATTTACCTACATATTATAAATTTTCTCTATAATAAAATGTAGGGACCTAATACTGTGTCTCCCAATACTTTCAACACAGAAGAATTGAACATATCACATGTCTCAAGGCATAAATTAAATGTTTTTGCTGACCTCTTCATCCAAGTTCCTATTCCACCGTGAGCGAGCCTCCCTGCGTTCCCTAGCCACAATGTCTTCCGGTCGTTCATTGCCTTCCTCAGTTGCTTCAGCTCTTTCTGATTTTTCAGTCGGCTGTTCTTGAGTCTGACGCTCTGCCCGAGATCGGCTAAAGGTCTTCTCTGCCTCCTGAAGATCTGTAAGTGTTATACCCTGAGGGACAAGCAAAAGCTGTATTACACCTGCTTTTGTTAACACTGCATGCCTTACACAAAAGACATGCTTTACTTCCAATTAGATTATCCTGCATGATGGGCCCAAATTCCAATTAAAGGTCAGATCCAAGGAACAAAAAGCTACCCATTGCCACTTTAATATATAATTCATATGGAATAGGTTAAATAACATATTTTTCAAAAGAAACAAGAAATAGTAAATATGAAGTCACAACAATTACTCTTAGTTGAAGTCTTTATTCAACAGCTTAAAAAGGAATTACTCTCTTTCACAATAGAGTACCTAAGGCAAATGTTGTATTTTAACATCCATGAAGAAGTTTGCTTCCTAGTTACACATATTCTTTGTGTATTTCTCTATGAAGAAAGACTGATTTCTTACAAATAGCATTTAACACCCAAAATTTACACTCTCCTATGTACAATGTGTGTGTGTTGCGTCGTTACAGTCGTGACCGACTCTTTGTGACCCCATGTCAATGGAGTTTTCTTGGCAGGAATACCGGAGTGGCTTGCCAGTTCCTACTTTGTTGAGGTGCCTCTAGATTTTATTTTGTATGTTATGCTGTTTTGTCTGTCTTTAATGCATATTGTTTTTGAATTCTGTAATACTTGTAGTCCATTGGCTTGCCAGTTCCTACTCCATAATAAATAAATAAATAAAATAAACACCTGGTACAACCCTGGTATTCCCCATCCATCCAAGTACTGACCAGGTCCAACCCTGCTTAGCTTCCGAAATCAGGCGAGATCAGACGTGCTTAGGGCATCTAGGCAACCCCTGTGTACAACAGATATCAGCAATTTGTGTTTTGGGAGATTGCAGAAGTGGAGAATGGACATTTCTCAGAAGCAATATTCAGAATGGGCATTTAATGAAAAAGGATGAATTGAAATACCTTTACTCTGGAAAATATTAAGAGAGCCCTAAGTACAACAGTTCATCTGAATTTTAAAAAGATTTTATATCATTTAAAGAAGTTGTTGCAAATTATTTTTCCTCACCTGTGTAGACCTGCGAGTCTGGCGAGCTTGCCGCGATCTCGCTTTTCTTAGAGACTCGGCTTCTTCATCTCGTACAGGAGTCAGGTATGACCTAAAGCAATGGTTAAAAAGAGCATACTTTACAACTGAGCAAATTTAAATGTTTAACTTTTCATACAGGTAAGGGTTTTCTTAAGTTATACAAGTATTTGATCACATACATTTAAGTTTCTCTCATTTTATTAATGATCTAAAACATGTATTATTTTAGGATTATGTTACTTCAGGATGACTATAGTTCGATGTCAACTGTGTTGCTCACTTGTGTGTTTTTGTCTTACATTTAAACAGACAAAACAATAAAATATTAAAATGTTCTGCTCACACAAGGCAAGCAGAGGTATAACTGGAGCATTTTAAAATCTCAAATAATTGTGGTCGGATTGGGCTCATAAAGGTACAGGAAAAAGTGTGTGGTTTATTTATTTATATTGATACACTGTTATTAAAAATGAAAACAAAAATTATTTGCCATGTTAAAAACAAAGCAAAACAAAACACAAATCTAATCAAAGTGCTCTGATTATATACTACCCCCTAGTGCTTAAAGCACTCTCTGGATGGTTTACAATTTAATTATTGAGTCTATCTATCCCACTTCCAGCAAACTGGGCACTCATTGCCAACCTTAGAAGGGCAGAGTAGCTTAGTCAACCATGAGCCAGCTGCCTCAGCCTGGGATTGAACTCAGCTCATGATCAGGGTCTGCAGCAAATACCCTCCCTCCCCATATGTGAAACCAATACCAGGATGATCTTTTCAAATCTATTCAAATTTGCATGAAA
The DNA here is from genome assembly GCA_029282475.1 of Phrynocephalus forsythii. Lineage (NCBI taxonomy): Eukaryota > Metazoa > Chordata > Lepidosauria > Squamata > Agamidae > Phrynocephalus > Phrynocephalus forsythii. Next base: position 87,146,165 of record JAPFRF010000005.1, on the reverse strand, counting down.
CCCTAAGCAACCCCAAAACAACTGGGACATTGCAATATGGATGAGCCAATGCTTGTGTTACATAAGCAAAGCCATTTAGAGCCATCCATTGAATGGATATCTTTTTTAAGAAGCAGAAGACAGATCAAGTAAGGCAAAAAGGAGCAGGACAAACAGGAGACTGCTCACCTGCCCATGCCTGACTTCCTATTTGTCTGTATGAAATCCTTCTTAGGGTTTATTTTTTGTCACAACTGTGTGTTCCAGTGGCCAAGGAGGAGGGGCTTAAGCTCATTCGGGAAATTTTATAAATTAGCATCAGAAGCCGGTGCTAGTAGGCCAATGATTCAAAACTAGAAAGAGTAGGGCAAATATATTTTGACTGTATAGAAAAGAGATGCATAAGATTCTTCTCTCTGGTTTCCCAAGTAACACTTTTCAGCCACTCCAATGACATAACATGCCTCAAAGCATAAATTAAAATTAAACTCAACAGAAATTTAGCTGACTATCTTCACATGGATAATACACAACATGCAGTCATAACATGTAAAATGCAAGGTTTACAGGTGCTTTAGATAAGGAACAGGAAGAACAATGTCCAATGAATGTGAACTATTTAATAAGCAGCAAATGCTAAAAAGAATAAAAGATATGAAGAGGTTAAGTCAAGTATGCTGCAACTTCCTTAGATTCATCTGTGTTAGTAAAGCATGCCTCTGTAGCTTAAGAAAAGACTTGGCAGTTCTGAGAAGAAAAAGGTTTCATCTTGAATATGTAAAATTTCAAAAGCATATTTGGATTCTAAAACTCATGACTGCAGAATAAGTATGTAACACTGAAAATTAAGAAATCAAACTGTTGAAGATTCAATCATCAATCAAAATAGGCAGGGCAAATGGGAATCCAGAACAAAGCTAAGATGTGGAAGGATCGCTATGACGGAACTAGAAAAAAATCTCAAGAATAAGGATGCATCATTGGAGGTCAAGAACAATATTATCCTTGATAACTAGAAGCCTGGAACAGTGGTTCTCAAACTTTTTTCGCTGAGGCACCCTTGTTGGGCTAAAAAAACCCATCACAGCATAGCGACTCTTAACGATTTGAATACTTAGGAAAAGAAGAAAAAACAGTGCAAATTTAATGCTCAGTTATCCCTAATCCAATTAATGAAACTGTTTGGATGATTTTTCATTATTTCCTTCATGTTTATGTTTATGTTTATGTTTACTGCTAAATTGCTAAATCTTAGTGAAAATTAAATATTATTGCTATGGTACCCAGTTTGAGAACCGCTGGGCTAGAATCATAGAATAATTGGGTTGGAAGAGGCCTAAAAGGCCAAAGAGGTTGTTCAATTTTCTCTTGAATCCATACTACTTATGGATATGACAGCTGGACAGTGAAGAAAGTTGACAAAAATGTTACATATACATAATGCCAGAGGAGAATTTTATTGGCTGCAAGAAGGCAATTTAGTAACTGCTAGAGCAAATCAAATCTCAATGATCACTAGAAGATAACTAAACCAAGACTATTGTAATTTGGGCATATTGGAAGAAAACAAGAACAGCTGGAGAACTTATTCAATGGGCTAATGTGAAGGCAATAGAAAAGGAGAAAGATGGAACATGAGGTGGGTTGATTCAACAAAGGAAGCCTTCAGCTTGCAGGACCTCAGCAGAGTTTTCAGAAGGAGTGCCTTTGGGAGGACACCAATTCACATGGTTGTTGTAGGTTGGAAGCAACTAGACAGCAATATGATGTCACAGAAACACAATGACACAGAACTCTATTAGTAACTATGCTCAATTACTTTAAGCAATTCATGCTGAAGCATTACAGAAATGCTATAGTGAGGACACAGACCTACCTATTCAAACATTCTGTTCCCAGTATGGTCAACTGGATGCCAGGGGACAAATTCTTTTGCTTTGTGTAGTAGTAAATCACACAGCGTAAGCCCCTGAATCAGTGGGGATTTAGTGAGTCAACTCTTCCATATGTTCCAGTGATTGAAATGGTCCTACTCCAACTGTGATTTACTTTAGCTAAATAAGTCACAATTGGAATAGGCCCATTTGAATTAATGGAATATATGGAGGAGGCAAGGAACTGACACACTAAATCCCCATTTATTAACTGGCCCAACTCTAGTGTGATTTACCACGCTAAGCAACAGGATATTGCCCACTGAAATTATTTAAAACATATTTTTAAAACAAGTTACAAAATACTCAAGTCCCTAGTCAAAATTTAAGAACAGGAGAGCAAACCATCTGAAGCTATCTCAAAGAGTGAAGCCACATAAAAGACCCAATTTCAGTAAAAGGACAAATACCACCCACAGTATACTACTATTAGGCATTTGTATTTAACTTGACTTTTGGTATGTTTATCACCTGTGTTAAAGCTAAGACAATTTAAATATAAAATCTTACAGTTTTATTACTCTCAAAGCTGAAAAGACAGGACAAAAACTCATTTAAATGACACTTTTCACAATACAGTATCACAGTAGATGAAGGAGGAAGGGATTAAACAGAATTTCACTGAATAATCTCACAATGTGCAGTAAGGACAAACATAAAGAAAACACTGCCCAAACATCTACCCTAAAACAATATTAGCAAGCACACACATTTGTTTGAAATTCTAAGAGGCAAGAGAAGAAAATAATCAGATAAAAAACAGACCAGCAATGTCATCTGATGTTCCTATCATTTTGCTGCATGTATACATTCAGAAATCGAAGCCCATATGAACTCCCACCTTGAACTTCTTCAGAAAGTCTATCCAGAAGCTGAAACACACCTGCTTGGTTTTGGCACAGGAAACTGGGCTTCCAACATTAACACACAAGCTTTCACCCTGACCTCCTGCACATAAAATGCAGCCTGATGTCTGATAAACCAACAGCAACCTTTCCTCTTCCGAACATGGAAAATCAAAGAGCAGCGAGAATTCCTGTCCCTCCTACATCATCACAACACCATTGGCAGTTCTTTTTATATCAGGGGAACTTTATCACAAAGAGATTAGGTATAAAAGCATGGCTGAAAAGCACTTTCAGCAGCAGGTGTTGGGTGACTGCTTGCTTCTTTAAGTGTGTAAAGGCCTTTACTAGCCTTTCCTAACACACAGTACAGTACTAAGAAAATGGCATAGACGAGAAACAGATCATTTGTCACAGAGACACGGCACCTTAGATATTCTGTTCATCCAGACACCTACTCAGACCCTTACAAGGCCGACTCACTGACCTGAGATGAGTCCAGTGATAAAAACTGTACCCAGTAGTTTTGAGGTACAAGTTTCACCTTATACATTGTTTTGATAAAGGTGGGTTTGTTGCTTATTAAAAGGGGATTTACCCTAATCTAAAGCCCCTGTAATCTAACACAAGAAACGTCGGACTAAAATGGATAAGGGGTCCTCTACCCGCAAGCATGTGGGTAGAAAACCCACCCCATTGAACTTCCGGCCGCTTTTCAAACTACTTCACAATCTTGAGTCAAATCCAAAGAGCAATTCTAGTAGGGGCTCATCCCCCACTGCACTTTTCACATGTACAACTCTACCTGTTCTACCATCTGAAGAGAAGAAGGGGTCCAAAATCCCTATTGTGACTACCACCTCCGGAAAGCATCAGACTTTTAACTCACTTGACCCATCAACTTCTCTCTTGACTGTTGACTCCGCCCATTTTGCCCCCACTGATCCTTTGTTACATCCCCTTGACAAGCGATCTGCACACTCAACTTCTACTAATGTTGCTAATCCTAATGCTGTGTTACCTGATCACAGTCACAGTTTAGGTAATCCTATCCCAGTCCTTATCAGGAATAGACCCAATCTTAGAGGTGGGAGAAGAAGAAAGGAACAAAGGGCAAAGTTCAAGACCAGTTGGATTCCACCCTGCCAATCTACCTGGATCCCTATCACCAGCGAATATCAGGCCCTTAGTCATGAGGACACAATTTCCACCAATAATCCCATGTCTGCCGGGTACCATACTGCCTGACATGGAGATCATAATTCCCCTTATCTTCCCCATGGATCAACTTGTGGACCCCAGATCTCTGAGAATAGTGCTGCAATAGTGCCCGACTTAGCTCATGGGATGATCCTGGAAGAGTATTGTAACCTGGTATCTGCTCCCGTATGTGCTCCTATGTATCCACGGATTTTTCCCCATCATAGTCCGCCCTGTACTCAATCAGACCTGCATCCTATATTCGCTCCTGCTGGAGCTAATTCAGGTACTGACCTCTTTGTGTCAGAAATACCGATCACGAGATGTCTGGAGGTACAATCTTGCCCACATCCCGAAACTGAGCCGTTAACTCCCCTTACCATAGATAGTAGGACTCCTTTCTTAGTTGACTTGAATATTGGTAATGACGAGGCCCCCTTACATATGTATAACACTTTTATAAAGATCTTATCATGGAATATTGCAGGATGGGCATCCAAAATTGGAGATGCTACCTTTAATTAATTCTGACATCTTGTTACTCCAAGAAACCTGGTCTACAAAGGATATATACCTGGATGGATATATATCCCATATACTAAAAGCCTCTCCGAGTGGCAAAGGTGGCCGTTGTAAGGGTGGTCTTGCCATACTGGTTTCCACAAAACTTCAAGCCACAATTCATATTATAGACCATACTTCAGACGTGGCTATTTCCCTGGTTCTGAGATTTAAAACATCTTCTCTTCTTTTGATCAATGTTTATCTTCCACCTCAGAAAACCCGTTCTCATTCAGCTACACTCCGGTCTGCCATAGAGTCCTATCTCGAGAGTCTAATACCATTGTACCCCTCTGCTTTCACTATTTTTGCCGGTGATTATAATGTGAGGATTGGCCCAAATGATGAGACTCTTTTTGCACGTTTTAATATGCCCCCCGATATAATTACCAATTGTATTTTTGATAGTAGGTCCTCAAAAGATCCCAACTGCAATTTTGCTGGTTTACTCCTTATGCTTACAATTGTTATCCTGGACTTGGTCATCCTAAATGGTAGCTGTAAGGGAGACAGGCCGGGTGAATATACTTTTATATCCCCTATGGGTGCATCTGTTATAGATTACATTATAGTCTCTCGTAACTGTGTTGATTCTATTAGGGATTTTAAGGTGGATTGTCGGCTTGAAAGTGATCATTTGCCCCGACTCTAAAGTTTCAGTTTAACGATTTAACCATATTTACTGACAGTATATGCCATATCGAGCACACAGTTGAAAGGAGGGCTGTTTGCTCGAAATGGTCACCTAAAACGAGTGAACTTATGAACAGGGGTGCCCAAACTTTTTGTAAGGAGAGCCAGATTTGGTGGCTGAGAATGTGTCAGGGGCTGGATGCTCCCCAACCCTGCTACCCCACTGCAAGCCCCACCCACTTTCTTTTAAAAAAACATGGGGTGAAGGAGGGGGAGGGAGGGGTGGGCCAGCCAGCCGTGGGCCACTCAGAATGGCCTGGTGGGCCGGATTTGCCCCCCCCCCCGGGCCGGACTTTGGGCAGGCCTGATCTATTACACTCTGAGGCCTTTGTGCATCTTGGCAAATCAATTACTTCCGCTTCTTCACATTCCTCTTTACTTAAAGCATATGGTGAACTCATTGGCTCTCTTCAACAGTATCTAATTAAGGTCCCCCGCGAGGTCAAGCCATCTTATCACGGATATTCCAAATCCTGGTTTGATAATGAGTGTAAAGCCGCCAAAAGAATTTTAGTCACTAATTATTGGGCTTATAAGAACCAGAATTTAGTTAAGATCCCTTCCAATTGGTTCACTCTAAAACAGAACTACAAGGCCTTGATTAGGAAGAAAAAACTAAGGTGCAATCAGAGAATTGGAAACGTCTAATTTCTGCTTCCCAACTTAAGGATTCCGCCGCCTTTTGGAAAGTTGTCTCCGAGGGTATGTCAGACACTTATTCCATCCAGGATTACTGTATCTCCCCTGCAGTCTGGGAGAAACATTTTAGAGACAGATTTGCCACAGAACCCTGCAATCAAATGCCACCTCAGGAGGAATTGGCATTGCTAGTGAACTGGCCTCCTGTCACAGCTGGTGAAATTATTTCCTTAATTAACCAACAAAGATCTGGGAAAGCACCTGGTGCTGACCTTATTTCCGCTGATTTACTTCAGGCTAACCCAGAATGGTGGGCCCCGGTTCCCTTATTCTCGTGGATTAATCACACTGCTATAATACCCGAGGACTGGGGTCTAGCTATCATAATTCCCATTTACAAAAAGGGTAATAAACATGATCCGGCCAATTATCGTCCCATAAGTTTGCTGAGCACAATCAGTAAACTTTATGCGAGACTTCTTTATAACAAATTAGCAGATTGGTTTAGCACAAATAATATTTTAGCAGACGAACAAGCAAGCTTCCGTTCCGGTAGATCAACTATTGACCAAGCCCTTATTCTGCAGCATTTGGCAGATAAATATGCCTCACCCAAGGGTGGCTCGTTATATGCGGCCTTTATTGACTTCAAATTTGCTTTTGATTTGGTACCCAGAGAGCGTCTCTGGAGCAAATTTGAACTCACTTCCATTGACTGTCGTCTTTTACTGTTAATGCAACGCCTTTATGCAACCATAAAAGGCTCCCAAAATAGTAATCAGCAACTTTGACACAACCCCAACCCTCAGGCATACCATCAGAGACATACAATACAAAAGAAAAAAGATAAGGGATGAAGTACAATTACTTCCAATTTATGGCTTTAAACGTTAAAGCAGGAATGAAGTAGCCCTCCACATTTTGTTGAAGTGCAACTCTCATCATCATAATTAAACACTAGTTCTGCTGTATAGTACTGATGAAAACCAGGATGCCATCAGAGGTTGCAGAAGGAGCAAGTACTCTCCCAAATAAGGGGCTCATCCCCCATTGCACTTTTCACATGTACAAGTGCATTCATATATTATCATGTCTATAGCTCTTAACTCAGTTCAGCTGGTGTACAGTTGAGCTGTATCTCTTAAAACAATATGGGTTATGCATAATGTTGCAACTGACATTCTCTTCAAGATGGCAACAGAGCAGTGACAACCCACTGACATTTGACATTGTCAGTTGCACTGCTGGAGCCTTGCTGGAGGTGAGCCAGAGTCCCTACTGAATTCCCATTATCCCTTTCCCCCTTGCCAGTCAGATTGGAAGTTGCTTGCTGTTTTGTTATACAACCAAAGCCATCCTTCATGCATTTCCACGATTGCTTATAGTAACAACAAACATTGTATAAACAAATAGAAAGTTGCCACAGAAATAATACACTTAGAAATTGGCCGAGTCAAACTCAGGTACACACCCACAAAAAAAATAAGAACAGGTTTGTCCCTGTGCTATTCCACATACTAGTGCCATGTGAGATAAATCAGCCAGACAAGTGGAGGCAGCCCATAATGAATCGTACACTGCTATTAATTGGCTGGCATTGTCCCTCCAGAAGTACACTGAGAGATGCAAGCAAATAATGAATGAACTAAGATAGCACTGCACCAAACCATCCACCTCACGGGCACCAATGCCTTAGCTGTTCACTAAAACGGAGGAATTGATGCACCTCTCTAAAAGAGAAAAGAACCTGCCTATCTGTGAAAGTAGGAGGACTTTTCTTAGCTGGTTAATTCCATCTTTCTCCACGCATATTCAAATAGAAATACAGTACATGTCTTCTCCTCTTTCCCTAGCATCAATTAGAGGTACACAGATGACATCACAGGTGCCTTCCAACTTCAGGCATAATCTCCCAACAGTAGGTGGTGTAAGAAAGCACAAACAGCTGCTGGCCTGAGATTTTAGAAACAAATCTAAAACATTTTGGTATGATGAGCACAGGGAAGGATTTTATATCTGAACTGGCTGTTGTGTGTATGAATAGACAAGAAATCAATACTTATTTCTTGCATTCATTCCTTACATGCGCACGAAACGTCACATTAAAATATGAAAGTTAGTCTTTAAGGTGCCACATGTTTGTGTCTTTTGTTTTGTTTTGTTTTGCTTTTCTTTTATTTTTGCCTGAAATTCTTGAAAAGACTAACACAGCTACCCTCTCTGAAACTTTTACAAATTCTATCAAACTAATGTGAATACTTGTGTAATGATTCTGTTCCAAGGCAGTGGTAGAATTTAGCTGAACAACTAAAGCATTCACTCAGCAACTCCAGTTGTCACAGTAACCGATGCATGCCACAACATATGTATGGTGCCTTGCATTGCAATTAAAGAGCAAATTGCATAAAGGTTAGAGGAACGACACTTGCAGAAGTTCCTAACCACTACTTTCTGAGGCTTGCCCTGCAGGCAGAAAAGAACACTATGCCTTTACTGAAGTGCTGTATGTAATTTTCAGAGCTTTCAAAAGCTGTCAAGCGATCAACACAAGTCACCCTGTCCCTATATTAATAGTGCTAGTAAACAGGAAAGCAAAAACTGCTTCAATATTACTGTTGTTCTTTATTCAATATGGATACCGCCAATCTAATCTGTGGTCACTCTGGGCGGTTTACAACACAATAAAATATATACATATTATAGTGCTCCAAATTAAACTAATCTAAACTAAATAACAAAAATATAAACAATAAAAAAATTAAAATTCAAAACACCTTAAATTAGGCCAACCAGGCAGCAATAAAGAAGGCCTATAATCTCACGGGATCTTAAACTGGTTGATTCTGGTATGCCTGCTGGAATAAAAATGTTTTTAAGGAGTTTCTTAAAATACATCAAGGAGGGAACCAAGTAGATTTCTAGGGGTACGTTGTTCCAAAGTTGGAGTATGATTGCAAAAACAACAACCCAGTTTCTTGTTTATTTCCTCCAGACCTCTCTTGGGGTCAACTCACCCACTCTCTTTCAATTAACTACCCAAACCCCCTTGAAGCTTTATAATCCTCCTGAAACCCAAACCTTTCCAAATTACAGATACATAGGAACATAAGAAGAGCCATGCTGGATCAGGCCAAAGGCCCATCTAGTCCAGCTTCCTGTATCTCACAGTAGCCCCACCAAACGTGTCTTGGAGCACATGGGACTAGATATCTGTCTCCTGATACCACTCCCATGCATCAGGTCCTTGAAGTACCCTGGTTTTAAGACTGGAGATTATACATGTCCATCATGATTTGTAACCTGTGATGGACTTTTCATCCAGAAATCTGTCCAATCTCCTTTTGAAGGCATCCGGGCCAGATGCCATGACCACATCCTGTGGCAGGGAGTTCCACAGACTAACAACGCGCTGGGTGGAAAACAAAATTTGTCTGTTCTCACTCTCTGCTGGTATTGTGTGAGAGGGAGTGTCCCTCTATCCACTTTACTCATGCCTTGCATTATTTTGTACATCTCAAACATATCTCCCCCTCAGGTGCCTTTTTCCAGACTAAAGAGCCCCAAAATGTTTTAGCCTTTCCTCACAGGAATATTTACCTAGAATCACTTTAGGAACCTAACCCTGCCACTTGGGTGTCAAAACATGCCTGGGATCAGTATTTTTGAAAATACTGATCCTGGGCATGTTTCAGCATCAACGTGTGAGGGTTAGCTTCCAAAAGTGATTCTATGTAAGCACCCAAAATTTGGGGAGGTTTGGGTTTCAGGGGACTGAGTTATGGATCTCCAAAGGGGGTGCCCCTAAGAAAAATTCTTTCTAATTGGATTTGGAATGGAAGCCAAACCGTGGATGTGCCAATCACTCATCTGCGACTTGGCTCCCAAATCCAATCAGAAGGATGTTTTCCTAGGGGCACTCCCTTTGGACCTTAACAACTCAGCCCCCTGACCCCCAAACCTTTCCAGATTTCGAGAGCTTACCTAGAATCAGTTTCCTGCCATTTCCTCTAGGATGAATCGTTTGGTCCTAGAGGGAAAAAGTGGTGTTTCATCATGGAACGGAATGAAATGCATCCTACTATTTGTAATTTGTTACTTAATGAAATGACAAAACAGTTATGCCATCTGGTTCTATCTGTTGTCTATCTGATCTTCATCATTGTCTGGAGTTCTGTTGAAAATCACGACACTGCCTGAGCTGCACAGACTGGTGTGATGGCTTTTTAAATCACATTGTTTCACAGACAGACTAGGCCTTGGTGTTTTATAAACATTCCAGAACCACAAGCATTTAAAAATGCTTTAAGGAACCCAGAATATGCGAGTCACTGGCTGGACTCCCATTCCTAGTGTAAGCCCAAGTGTTCCATCTGTTCCTTCCTGGTAAAGAAGGGGTCATTGTCACAATTCTTGGGGGCATGCATGCACACACACCAAGCCAGCTTGTCCATGCACCTCCAAGAAGGATGGCTGTGGCTCTTAGTTTTCCATTGAGGAACAGATGGAAGATTACACTTTGGATTATACTATGAACAGCATTTCAGCCACAGTCATGTTTGTTATGCCAAATGCTGATTTTCAATACTTGACCTTAGCTGGAGGTTGCTGGTTTAAATATTTCTGCAACAAACTAAATAACAGATATTTTCAATCATGATTGTGCCTTCATAATGCACATCTCAAGCACTTCAAGTTATTGTTTTTAGTACAAGAGGCGAATAAACAATGGCAAGGTCAAAAAACATAATGTATTTTCATTAGCTAGAAATGAATTTTTCAAAATTGAAACTGCTAAGGCAGCACACGGTGTTTCAAGATAGCATGATCAGCAAAACACCAATCTAATGCTACAGAATAAGTCAAGAGTAAGGGAAGAACAAAGAAAAGGCCAAGTGGTCCCCAAGATTACACAAATGCAAGAGTGAGTGATAACTTTATTACACCACTAAAAATTAAACAACTTGCAAGTTTTCGGTTGAAATCTACTTCCTCAGACTAAGCATACCTCTTTCATCGACAGTATAAAAGAACTGTAGGCAAGAGTCCAAAAATTGATGTTACATGTCTATGAGAAACGATTCAGATCTTCCTAAGACTGGGCCTCGAGTGTCTCAGTAGCATGGTTTGGAATTTTTTTTACACATTGGCTCTTGAAACCAAAAAGCTGCCAGTTACCCTGTGATTTCCCCTACACAATCTCTCTCACCCATACATACATATGCAACCACTTTCTCCTGCAGTAAATTCCGCAACTGATGTTGAATACAAAAGCAAAAATATTATGAGAGGCTCCATTCAAAAACTGCCTTCTATAGAATTCTACATATTCATTATATGCACCCATGCCACGTCCAACATGGCAATCCTAAGAAGATCTTCAAGGTGTGTTGGGTGTGCAAAGAGGAGGATACCACTGCCATACATTTGAATGTCTATGGCTGAACAGGGATTTGAACCTATGTTGCCTAAGTCCTGGTCTGACCCTCTACTTACAAAACCCTCCATGGCCTAGGACCTGACTACCTGACAGAGCGGATCGACGAGCAGTTAACATCGGCCCGTCCGACTAGGTTGTCACGGGCGCACATGCTGCGTGTGGCCACGCCCAGGGAGGCTCGGAGAACATCCACCCGTACCCGAGCCTTCTCTGTGGCTGGCCCCACTATGTGGAATCATCTCTCAACAGAAGTGCGCCTAGCAGGGTCCCTGCCAGCCTTCTGGAAGGCTTTAAAATCTTTTCTCTTCCGGGAGGCATTTGGTTGATTAATTTTTTTCCCTCCTTGCCCCGCCATCTGCTATTTTTGGTCTTTTTGTTCTATTACTTGGTTAATTTTGTGTTATTTTAACTGTTATTTTGTTACATTGTTTGTTGTAAACCGCCCGGAGTTCCTTCGGGAAGACGGGCGGTATATAAGCTCAATAAATAAATAAATAAATACATTGCACTGGCTAGCAAGAAAAAAATATAATTTTATGCTTAAACATGGTGCAAAATTAAATTTCTTCTTAGGCCTGCTTACTATGTTGTCAAATCCATTTCACCCTTACAGAATCCCACCCTGCTTAGCTGTTGTTATGTGGATGGCTGATTGAAATGATATTCATGTGGGAGAAACTGCATATGTGACTCCTTCAAATAGATGTTTAACACTGGATCACATGGAAACAGCTGACACATTGTGGGAAAATGTGACTCATGTCTGAATAGAGTTGCTTGCATAAATGTACAGCTTGGATTTTTTCACTTTAGACATAATCTATGTAGGGATCTCACTTGAGCACAAATCAGTCAGCTACAGATTCCAAGTGAGTAAAGGAGAATCCCTTTGAAGGAAGGGCATTGCAGATGGCTTATTCCTTCCTATCTAAATCTAGCAATGCATTTCAGTTTTTAATCCGGTAGCTTCAAATAGGTAAGCTGAGTCTGTCGATTATGGAGTTCTCTTAATGATCTAATATTAGTCTGAGAGTTTGTGTTGTGTTGCCAAGAGAAACCTGCAGCATTGGGAACACTGAATTAGATGAATGTACTATTGTGACAGCTGCCATAAAGTGCTGAAAGCCCATATTGTGTTATCTGACAACTATCTGTCAGATTCCATTTTAAGGATACCTGGCTTTCACTCAAAAATCCACAGACCTCCCTTACTTATCCCGGGACTGGTGCTGCCCCGAACGGGACTGTGAGGGCTTTCCCGGGCCTTCTGGAGGCCTCAAAACGGCCTCGCTGTGAACAGGAAGCCTCCAAAGGCCTCAGAAATGATTTTTGGTGATCTGGAAGTGACGGGGCAGCCAGGGGTAAGTACAAGAGGGGTAAGTACAAGAGCCCCCAGCTAGGCGCCCCAGGCCCAACCCGACCTGCATTCTCATATCGCAGATTTTCAATTATCGTGGGTCGGATCCGGTCCCTAACCCCCATGATACTGTATAGTATATGGATTCCCTATATTGAAGTCCACAGCAACTCTCTCCATGTTGCAGAGTACAGTACACTAGGAATCTAATATGTAGGTGATTTGTTCTTTTAGATTGTTATGTGAAATCCAAATGAGTGAAAACGATGGTAGTATTGATCTGCAGAAAGAAATAGCAAATGCTTTAAATCACAGATTCACAGCCTTCTAAAACATTTTATGCAACCTGACTGAACAAATGGCAGGGCTTTTTTGTACAAACGAAGATGTTTTCATATTTTGGAAGTGGATAATCTGAGTGGAAAGAACAGATATTTCTTACCATAAAATCATTTCTCCATTTAAAAAAAGTTTTTTCATGGAATATAGGGGTCATCAAAAATTAGCACATATGTGTGATCCAACACACACACTTTATACAAACAGTAGCTTAAACCCATTTCTTGCAAGCAGTCACCTATTTTCACTGTAAATGCCAAGACTAAAAAAATCATCCATACAACTGTGCACACAGTTCCTCACAAATCTTATTTCATTTTACACCAATAGTATCAAGTTCAGTAAAAAATATTTTTTTCATTCAAATATATCTAACATAGCTCTGCCTGCAGATAAAATGTATGGAAATCAATCTTAAGAGACAGATGAGGCACTGAAGTTGATAAAGTTAAAAATAGAGAAAGCAAAAGAAAAGGCTTCTTGGGGTTTTACTTCTTTGTGGGGTAGGCCACAGCTACAAACCCAGCTCATAAAACCACTACTAAATGACTCACTAACCTTCTTCGATCCCTGGCATCACCAGCAGAGGACTCTGTTCCAGTTAATGAATTCAAGTTGGCAGTTGTAACACCATTGGCACTACTGGGTACATTGCGATTTGTTATCACACTTAGTGGAATGCTAGAAGAGATGCCCTCTGTGCTCCTCTCTACAGTAGAATCAGTTTGCTGCCTGTAAGGAGCTCTGAAAAATATAGAACAGAAGACTCATGCATACCTCTAAAGCATATTGTGAAACAGAAGAAAGGAAACCACCGCCATTCGTTCAGTTTGTTCTTTCACAATAAATAATGTAACACAGTTTATTTGATTAAGGATAAGAAAAGATGTAGGGAACCTCTGGCCTTCCAGATGTCTTCCTGGATTTTCACAGTTTATCAATTCCAACTGATATAGCCAATAACCAAAGATTATGGAAGCTGGAGTCCAGCAACATCAGGAGGACAAGACACTCCCTATCTTTAGGTCCAAATCTTGGAGTAATAAAGCCGGTAGAGTAAAATAGTGCCTTTATAAAACAGCTGGCTGTTCTGAAAATTAACAATATAGTTTGAGGAAAAGGTATTAATAAGGGATTAAAGTATTTCTGTACTGTACAAATCAGAAGCCGAAAGAATCAAATACTAAAATGAATTAGTTTAAGCAAATGATCGGACTTTCTTCATCATCCATAAAGTATTAAATAAAATAAATATATCTTGAACTCTTAATAAAAACAAACATACATACAGCATGTTAATGTTGTTTATAAATGATAATGTCCTTCCTTGAGACTTGTAACAAAACTCAGGGGTAGGAGCGTCTCTGGCCGAGAATTTACCTGAATTCCTGTGGGTTCTTTAAAGAAAACAAATGGCCAGAGAGCATCAAATTAATGAAATCCCTTTATTCACTATTCTAAGTTACAAAAATGAAGAAAAAAAAAAAACTCATAGAAATCAATGAAAATCAATAGAAAGTATAAAAATGCTTATCAGATACAATCATGTAATATTGCCTGAAAATAATAAAGTCTATGATATTCTTACTAGCTTAATACTATGAAAATTACAATTCCTAGGCTGACTAGGACTAAACTCTAGCTAACTACAATCTTGAAGCCAGATTCTAAGCAAATCTTTTTCTCATAGCCTTCAGTATAAACTTTTCTTTTTTTCCAGCTCTGAGAATCTTTGAGATGTCACGTGAAATAATTGACCAATGGTAGCTGTCCAATCTCCTCTAACCTGGATTATTATGTCTGGACTGTTGCATTCCTTAGATAAGCATCTAGCGAAAAGCTGAAAATGTGCAGTTAATATTGAGCCTTATAAATCACACTATGCCCCATCATCCTAATTCCGTTGCAAGACTGAATTAGCCGCAGAATCTACTAGAAAGAGCTTTCAGAAGGAAATGCCAAGCTAAAAAGAATCACTGCTTTGACACAAAACTTACGGGCGCTTTAGCTGAACTCTGCTCAGTGTGCTTTCAAAATACTATTAACCCTTACCTGGTATACTGGCAGACTGATGTTGTAGTGTTAGAATTGACAGATGTGGGGCAAGAGGCAAGCTGCCACTCTGTGCCCAAGGAGGTAGGTGAACCAAGGGCAGTGGGTGAGGTAGCAGAAGATGCATTGCGACTGGCTGAAATGTAGGGACTGCTGAGGTCACTACTTCTACCAAATGAAGCACTGTAAGACAGCAGAAAACCACTTCTTTCAGAGAAGATCTAAAATACGGTTGCAGACCAACATGGGGTCCTGCCTAATTACTGGGGGAAAGTTTATCTACCCCCCCTCCAAAAAAAAAAGCTGCTGAAATTCTAAGTCAACCTTATCAAGAAATCCACTTTGGACCCAGGTGCACTGACATAATTCCATTGCTGCAGTCAATTTAGCAAGAGTGAGGAAAAAGAGGTAAAGTGGCATGGTAAAATGAGGAACAAGAAGGCAGAAATATGAACTCCATTTTACATTCTGCCACAAGTTACTTTATTGTGGAAAAGTACAGAATAAACACATCCAGAATATGAATGAATAATCAGAGATATCCAGTTAAGTGGGAAATAAAAGTAGAATTTGAGGAAGAATGAAAAAGCTTGCATAAAAGTGTGCAAGCACTGACAAAAGACTTATCATGTGCTTCATTTAAACCAAAGAAGCGTAAAATTTAAATATAAGAATATGTATGTGTAGTCCAAATGTTCATAGTGTTTTTACACCCCCACCCCTCCGTCTCCCCTTCTTTCAATACCTATAGAACACTGGACCCAATATAGATGATAGTCAAAACCGCTAATTTATATCACTAGCACTGACCATTCAGGTCCAGGAACTAAGAAACTGTTGCCTCACGATTAAGATGACTATGTAGACCAAGGTCTATTATTATTTCATACCCTATCCTGTTTACCAAATAATAATGCATAGTCATTGAATCAAAAACCTCTATTTAAATCAATAAACTGAATTGATTAAAAAAAGACTTCTCATCTCTGCGTTATTACCACCTTCCTTAAAAATGTAGAATAAGATATTCTAAAAGAGGGGTGAAAGATAAACATAAAGTCAGAGTCCTGTTGTCCAGCTATTTGTTTTCTCTTAACTGTACTGTACTATGGTTATCTAGAAATCAAGTTGATACCAAGTCATGACCGAGAAAGAGGCAGCAGTCTCCTAGAAAATGATTACGGTAAGTCATACCACATCACAAAGCAGCAGCCTATATGAGAAATCACTACATGCCTCTGAAAAATGCTCAAGCTTCATTTTGGTAAATTTTCTACGTGACACTAAAGAAACTGTTTAACTGATTAAATTAAAACCATTCCATAATCATATTTATAGAGAGCAAATTGTCTGCCTATATGGAAATACAGATGAACAGATTTGTCACCTATTTAAAATGTGTTAAAACTATAAGGGTAACATGAATAGAAAGTACCTGAAGATTATCTGTACCAGTGTGGTCAATTAAAATGAGGCATTACAAACACATTACTGAGGAGTATGAGATTTTAAAAAAGGAAAGAAAGATTTAAAATGAACCCCAATCTTGACAACAGAAGTACGCCAATGTTTGGAGAATATTGCAATATAATGAGCATATACAAAATGACTCTGCCATTCAAGTGAACAGTGTAGTAGAATAGTTTGTCTGAACTGCAAATAACACAAAATAGAATATGCTAGTGGCATATTATGAGTGAGGTTACACTTGACAATCATCACTGGTATACAGAGAAATTTATACCGTAAAGAAAAGGATATACCTTGAAACAGTTTATAGTAAATCTGAAAAGATTATTTGCTGATACATCAGGCAGAACCCAGATTACTAACCATATTATTATTGCTTAACACTTAAGATGGAGGAATCTAAATCCATATAATAAAAATGCAGCGGTTAGAAAATAACCTCAAGTGCCAGCTCCTTGGAATGTAAAACAGTGCTTCCCTGGATTCCTACTACATTATTTATTGCCATGTAGGCCCCTTCCAATTTCACTATTTCATGATTCTATGATTCCATTTACATAGAATATTTGGGAACTACACATACTGGCTTATTACACATCTCCTGGCCTGGGCAGGTCTGAAAACCTTACTACTTAGTGCAGGGATGTCCCAACTTTGGCCCTCCAGATGTTTTGAACAGCAACTCCCACAGCCCTTTGCCACTGGCAGTCAAAGCTTAGAATTCTGAGAGTTGTGGTCCAAAACATCAGGAGGGCCGAAGTTTGGCCATACCTGACTTAGTGTAATAAGTCATAGTAGAGTAGGACCACTACATCACTGATGATTTGTTGAGCCAATTCTTCCATAAGTTCCATTGATTCAAATTGATCTTCTCTAGTTATATCTCATTTTAACATGGTAAGTCACGCAAGAGTAGGACCATATGAATCAGTGGAACTTATGGAGGAGTTAACTCACAAATCCTCAGATTCAGTGGGCCTGTGATTTTCTACACGTAGCATCAGAATTTCAGCCACTAACTTATAAACTTAGAACACACAAATGGTTATGATAAGTTCTTTATAGAACATTATGTGGTTTTATTCACAATAGTATCTGAATGCCACAACATTAAAACTAAAATTTAACGGGTATGGCTAATTAGGGAAAACCTACCCATACTGGGAAGAGGGAAAATGATCCTAATCAGAAAATATAAACATTGAGAAAATATGAACATTTGCTACTAAACATTTAAACAGTACTGAAGAATCTAAACAAGGAAACAAATAAAAACTGAATCTATTACAAGCATCGCTTGCACATCAAATATTTGAAAGCAAATACATTTTGATTTCAGGAATATAACCTAAAATTATTACAGATTTGAACTGTCTTATCTTATGCATCTTTTTTTTTTTGAGAACTGTGAAACTGAAAATTCCTTCAAGATTGAATTTTCTTTGGCAATTAGAATTACAATTTGAATTTTCTTTGGTTTTCTTAATTGTTGTTCTGTTTGCATGTACCTAAGTGAAATCAGTTGAACTGTTTCGTCTTAATATAGTCAGACCATCAATAATGATTTAAATTTAATTGGTTTTATTTATTAGTATTGTTTATTAGTATTTACTTATTAGTACTGTATTAGTAATTTTTATACTGGATATATTCTTTCTCATAATATTTGTATTATTTAGAAGCAAGCAGTATTTGGTATAAATGTGAACAAATAATGATTTTCAAAAGCTACTCCATTTCCTAACCCTTTAATGCCAAAAAATGCTGCTTTATATAATGTGCTGTTTTCTACAGTTTTTGCCTGTCAGGAGTTAGTAAGCACACAGACAGGGAGAGATTTCTCTTATTCTTTTCTCTTTTCTATGTAGAACAGAAGCAATTGTGCCAAATCATTTACAATTCTGTGCTCCCTGATTTTTATGGGAGACTGATAATCACTGTGACTAATGTAGGCAATGTAGGTGTTGCCTTTGTAGTAGGAATCCTGTTTATGCTTTCATGATGTTTACATAGCTTACTGAGGCTAGTTGCAGCTGAGGTGCCAGATATGTCTGTTATACTGTACAAACACATACTGGCCCAGGCATGTATGTGACTGAGACACAAACCTGATGCAAATGTCAACAGAATTCTGCCCCTTGATTTTTTAATATGACTCACCTTTTCATATAGGTAGATACATAAGTGGAAGGTGCACTAGTTGTAGGAGCTTCATTTCCCTTTGGTTCATCCCTCCACTGTTGTCGAGTATAAGGACCACTTCGTACCAAGTTAACAGCAGATTCTCTACAAGTGCAAATTAGGAAAAAGGAGTCTTAAACTGAAATCTATCTAGACATGCTTGCTAACTATTGATAAAAGCTAACAAGCAAGCCATAGCATACTAATGTTCTCACCAATGTTGAGAAATGGGTATAGTGAAGCACAAGCATATAAATTAACATATGCTTCTATTAATTCTGAAATACAGTAATGCCTCGAAGGACAATTGCCCCTTACAACAAAAAATTCATAGGACGAATGCAATTTTGGGGGATAATTTCCGTCTTACGATTTTTTCCTTTTTGCTTAATGTGGGTGGGTGGGTTCATGTATGCTCTGCTGCTGCTGCCGCCACTATCGAGGGACCTTGGGGGTGAGTGAGGGACTCATTATGGCAGGCGGATGGTTTTCAAAGTGCTGCAGCTGAGTTGTCATTGGCTGCAGCAGCTCTTTGAAAATCACGCACCCGCCATAGCAAGCCCCTGGCTATGGCAGGTGGGCGGTATTCAAAGTGCTGCAGCCCAGGGAATTGGCTTTGATTCCAACAGAGCAAAAGCAGTCTGAGAGCCCCTTTTGCTCCGTCGGAATCAAAGCAGATTCCCTGGGCTGCAGCACTTTGAAAACTAAACATCCACCATAATGAGCCTCTCACCCACTCCCCAAGGTCCTTGATAGTGGCGACAGCAGCAGCAGAGCGTATGCCAGGGGTGCCCAAACTTTTTGTAAGGAGGGCCAGATTTGGTGGCTGAGAATGTGTCAGGGGCCGGTTGCTCCCCGACCCTGCCACCCCAATGGAAGCCCCACCCACTGACCCCTTGCAACCCCACCTGCAGGAAGGAAGGGAGGTGGGGAAAAGGGAAGCACAGGGAGCCCTGGCCACAGGTCGCCCCTTGAAAGAGGCAATCTGTGTGACCTTGCACCCTCCAAGCTCCCCAGTGGTGGTGATGGCTAGCCCGATAGACCACCCCAAAGCTCATTGGCGGGGCAGAGGCCCACGGCCTGCCCACCCCACCACATTCCCCTGCGGTGCCCGTGGCGGCAGACCGCCCAGCCAGCCAGCAGCACAAGCTTCCCAGCGGTGCCGGTGGCGTGGCCCGCCTGATCACTGCCCCGCGCGTGCGCCCAACCTCACAATGTTCCCGGCACGCGCCACTCCCCGCGCGCCCAGCTTCACAAGGTTCCTAGCGGTGCCGGTGGCAGCGGCCCGCCTGCATGCCACCCCCCGCGCTTGCCCAGCCTCACATGGTTGCCAGCGGTGTCAGTGGCAGCAGCCTGTGTGATAGCCGGCCGGCCAGCCGGCCCACCCCCACAAGCTTCCCGGCGGCGGCGGTGGTGGTGGTGGCCTGCCCCCTCGCCCGCCCACCCAGCCCCATAAGCTTCTGCTCACCAGCCAGCCGGCCCACCCAGCCTCTCAAGCTTCCCAGTGGTGTCAGTGTTGGCAGAAGATTTAAAAAAAAACCATGGGGCGAAGGAGGGGGGGAGGGTGTGAGCAGGAGGATGTGGGTCTGTCCGCTAACCAAGCTGAGAATAATGAAGAAAAGAATAAAGAAGAAGAAACAGGGACAGAGAGAAAGATGAAGGATGAACAAAAAGGAATGGACCCAGATGGAGGGGAAAGAAACATAAAGAGACAGCATGAGGGTTATAAAAGGGAGGATGTAGATATACCAACCATTGGGAGCTTCTTTGCAGTTGCACAAGAGGCATTGAATTGGAGGGCATATATGAGGCGTAATAAGAAGGAGAAATCAGATAAGGGAATACAAGTGGAAGAATGGAAGAAGAGACAGGTAGATAGAGAGATACAAGTGAAGGAATGGAAGGGATCAGGGAAGGATGTATCAATACAAGTAGAAATGATAACTAGAAGAATAATGTATAATGTGGGAATTCAAGCAGAGATAGAAAAGAAACGTTATATAGTAGGGAAAGCTTGGCACATCGGTGTACAGGTAGAAATGGACAGTGAAAAGGTAAAGAGAAGTTTAGGGGTGCAGACGGAATGGAACGGTCGCCCGAGGGTGTGTAAAGATGCACAGACACAAACGGAGGGGGACGTGAGATGGAATGCAGGCGGGGCGCGTGACTGGGAGGAGGGACGAGTGGAGCGTGCGACCCAGACAGTTAGGAAGGTAACGATTTTAACGGAAAGGGGCACTCAGACGGAAAAGGATAGATGGGGGAAGGAGGAGGTTGGTCTACCTCTGCCCATACCTCCTAGTTATTTAGGGCTACCTCTGCCTACTCCACCGGGACCGCCTAGGTTGAATATTCCCAGATCCCCTGTCCGACCCGAAGTCAATCGGAGGGGTTTGGAGTCAAGTGCTCCGAGATGGATTCCCGGATGGGGATGGAGTTTGGGGCCGGAGGTCGACCCTCAAGGATTTGGACTCCCTTTCATGGGTATGAGTCAGTCCCCCCATGCAGTACGCCTCAAATAAGTGTGCATAATCCGTTCAGAGAAGGACCTGTTGTTTGTGAACCCCAGTTAATCCAAGTTCAGAACCTCCTTTGTTATTCCCTTTTACTGACGGATGGAACCAAAGAGATGTAAGCCAGAAGTTAATGAACGTTGTTAATAAAAGTTTATTGATTTTGAAGATAAACCAGTCTCGTCTTCTGTTTCATCCGCCGAACCGTCAGTGAACCTGCTCGGTATCTCACAAATTGGCGCCCGAACAGGGACGGTTCCAACGGCGGAAGATGAAGAAAGAGAATGGTTAAGACAAACCTTGAAAAGACAGGATAAACTAATGGAAATCTTGGTGAAGCAACTAGAAAATAAACAGCCAGATTCGGGGAAACGAGAACCGAAAAAAATTGAGCATGTGATTAAAACAGTACCTCATGAAGGATTTCCAGTTAAACTTCAAAAGATGAATGAGGGGGATGACACAGAGGCTTTCATAAACACGTTTGAACGAACAGCTACCGCAGCAAAGTGGCCCAAGGAGCAATGGGCTTTAATATTAACACCTTATTTAACTGGAGATTTACAGTGTGTCGTGGATGCGCTACCGCCGACGGAGGCTTCTCAGTATGAAATTGTAAAAAGAACTATTTTATTGACATAATATTTCGGAGGAGGCATACTGGAAAAAATTTAGGGATTTAAAAATGCAGATGGGAGTTCACCCTCGCCCACTTGCACAAAGGATGAAAGCATATGTAACTAAATGGTTGCGACCCGACACCAAAACGTTCGAGGAAGCCATAGAAGAAATTGTGATAGAACAATTGCTTACCACCGCCAGTCCATCGGTGAACAATTGGGTGCGGAGGAACCGGCCAGGCACGCTAGAAGACGTCATACGCCTTTTAGAAAACTACTGCCAAAATAACGAGAGACCGTCAACGTCTCGCGAGAACTACAGCAGTGAGAGGAGGGAGAAAGACAAAATGGCGACTTCCAGAGAGAAAGCCACGAGAGGAGAAACTGGATGGAGTTCGAAAGAAGGTTTCAAGAAAAATGAAGCGGGAGGAGGCATTCGGACTGGAAAAGGGTTAGCCCCCTCTTGGGGAATGGAAATCGAGTAAGCAATCAAATATCATCTCAAAAAGATTGCAAGGCCGGTTGTTTTTTGTGTGGCTCCGGGGAACATTATAAACGACAGTGCCCGCTTTTTGACTGTTCGTGGGTTGCGGCGGGGGCTACCACTAAGGTGGGACGTGCTCCAAAGTTAAAAGATGGTTGGGAGGTGACAGCAATTGTGAATGGAGAAACGAAGAAGGCATTGGTTGATACCGGATGTGGACAAACATTGGTGCGCGACGTAAAAGGACAAAACGGACAGCAAAATATATTTGTGCAATGTATCCATGGAGATAAAAAATTGTATGAGACTATTTGGGCAGATGTGGAAGTGATGGGGAAAAAGCAAAAGATGAGGGTGGGAGTGGTCCCTTCTTTAGCCAAAGAAATGTTGTTAGGAAGAGACTGGTTATGTATTAACGATTTGCTGCCTATGCAGGAGGGGTTATGCTGCGAATCCAATCCAGATGATGATCGGATGTGGAGTGAAATGATGGAGGCTTCCAGAAGCAGGGTGAGATTATGGCAGCAAGAAGATGATAGCCTGAGCTATATCTGGGAAAAAGTGAAAACTGAAAAAGGGGTGGAGGAAGGCGAAGAGGGGTTTGAATTAAGGAAAAATTTATTATATTATATTGATAAAAATGGGGTGGATAAGCTAATTGTACCTAAAGGGTGGAGGAATTATATCTTGGTTCTAGCTCATGACATTCCGTTGTCAGGTCACCTAGCAACTGAAAAAATGTTGGCAAGAATAGAACAGAGGTTTTGGTGGCCAAATTTAAGAAAAGATGTGGAATGGTTTTGTAAAACTTGTAAGAAGTGTCAAAAAACTCAACCTAAACCAAAAAGGGGAGGAGAATTAATACCTTTACCTCTAGTGGATAAACCTTTTGATAGAGTGGGTTTAGATATAATTGGGCCCTTACCTAAATCATCTGGTGGTCATACTCATGTGTTAGTTATTGTGGATTATGCCACCAGATATCCTGAGGCTATTCCCTTGAGGTCTACGTCAGCCAAAATATTAGCCAGAGAGTTATTACAAGTATTCTCTAGAGTAGGTTTCCCTCGGGAAATTTTAACAGATCAAGGGTCAAATTTTATGAGTGTCACACTCAGAGAAATGTGGAAAATTTTGGATGTGAAACCTGTAAGAACTACTGTTTACCACCCGCAAACGAATGGATTAGTGGAGAGATTCAACAAGACGCTGAAGAGTATGCTGAGAAAAGTGGTGGGGGAAAATCATAGGAAATGGCATATGATGGTAGCGCCTCTGATGTTTGCCATAAGAGAAGTTCCCCAAGCTTCAACTGGATTTTCCCCTTTTGAGATGTTATATGGTAGAAATCCTCGAGGAATTCTGGATTTGGTAAGGGAGAAGTGGGAAGAAGGTGAGGATAATGGTTCTACTACAATAAAATATGTCGTTGAAATGAGGGAGCAGTTAGCCAGAGTGGCGGAGTTAGCTAAAAACAATTTGGGGAAAGCACAACAATATCAAAAGAAACATTATGACAAAACGGTTAACAAAAAAGAGTTATCACCGGGGCAAAAAGTTTTATTGTTGTTACCCATAGAGCATTCAAAGTTATTGTCTCAATGGCAGGGTCCTTATAAAATCTTACGGAAAATTAATAGTGTAGATTATGAAATTGAACTACATGATAAGCTTAAGAAGAAGGGGATTTTCCATATTAACTTGTTAAAAAAGTGGGAGGACAGAGAAGCCTTTTGGACAGAAATAGAGGAAGAGGAATTTGGGCCCATTTGGACAGGAGACAAAGGTCATATCGAAGTATGTCAGGATTTGACTGATGGTCAGAGACGAGAGTTGCAGTTTTTGGAAGATGATTTTAAAGATATATTCTCAGACAAACCAGGGAGAACAAAATGGGCAGAACATCAAATCAACACACCAGACGGGGTGGTAGTTAGAGATCAAGGAAGAATGTGGCCTAAACATTTGAATCCAGTGATTGAGGAGGAAGTTGATAAGATGTTACAACTAGATATTATAGAAGAGTCTAAAAGTCCGTGGAGAAGCCACCCAGTGGTGGTTCCTAAATCAGATGGTAGCGTTAGATTCTGTATTGATTTTAGGAATGTAAACAAAGTGTCGAAAGATGCTTACCCGATGCCTAGAATTTAATTATTAGACAAATTAGGGAATGCGGGTGTGTTATCTACGCTAGACCTTACGAAGGGGTATTGGCAGGTCCCGTTGAGGGATCAAGATAGGGAAAAACTGCGTTTGGAACCCCTAAGGGGCTCTTCCATTTTAAATATATGCCATTTGGCCTCCATGGGGCGGGAGCTACGTTTCAAAGGCTGATGGACCGGGTCTCTGAGTCCTTGTCGGGAATTTGCTGTGGCTTATATAGATGATATAATAATCTTTAGTGAAGATTGGGAACATCATTTACGGCACTTGCATTGTGTATTGAGTAGGTTGAGAGAGGCAGGATTGAAAGTAAACCCGAAGAAGTGTAAAATTGCCAGGAAAGACATTAAGTTTTTGGGATTTATTGTAGGAGAAGGAAAGATTTACCCTCAGGAAGAAAAAGTAGATAAAATGTCTAAGTGGCCTATTCCTAAAACAAAAAGGAAGTACAGCAATTTCTAGGATTGGCAGGATATTACAGACAATTTATAAAGGGATTTTCATCTATCGCTGCCCCATTGACTGACCTTATTCGGAAAAAGATGCCCCGAAGGGTAAAGTGGGGGGAAAAAGAACAAAGAGCATTTGATCTATTAAAAGGATTATTGTGCTCTCATCCAGTGAGACACGCACCTGATTTTAAGTATCCATTTATAGTACAAACTGATGCGTCGGAGAGGGGTTGGGGCAGTCTTAGCTCAAAATATTAATGGGGAAGAACATCCTATTATATTTCTGAGTAGAAAGCTAAAAGATAAAGAAGTTAAATATGCTACCATAGAAAAGGAAGCGTTGGCAGTTAAATGGGCAATACACGTGCTTAGATATTATCTTTTTGGGGTCAACGTTTACTTTGATTACAGATCATGCTCCATTAGTATGGCTGAATAGAATGAAAGACTTAAACCCGAGATTAACTAGATGGTATCTCAGTCTTCAACCATATTCGTTTGAGGTCCAATATAGGAAGGGTAAAGAACATACTAACGCAGATTATTTTTCCCGGCAGGGTCCATGGGTGGAAGAGCTTGAACAGCGGACAACCCACTTGGTAGGGGGTGTGTGAGCAGGAGGATGTGGGTCTGTCCGCTAACCAAGCTGAGAATAATGAAGAAAAGAATAAAGAAGAAGAAACAGGGACAGAGAGAAAGATGAAGGATGAACAAAAAGGAATGGACCCAGATGGAGGGGAAAGAAACATAAAGAGACAGCATGAGGGTTATAAAAGGGAGGATGTAGATATACCAACCATTGGGAGCTTCTTTGCAGTTGCACAAGAGGCATTGAATTGGAGGGCATATATGAGGCGTAATAAGAAGGAGAAATCAGATAAGGGAATACAAGTGGAAGAATGGAAGAAGAGACAGGTAGATAGAGAGATACAAGTGAAGGAATGGAAGGGATCAGGGAAGGATGTATCAATACAAGTAGAAATGATAACTAGAAGAATAATGTATAATGTGGGAATTCAAGCAGAGATAGAAAAGAAACGTTATATAGTAGGGAAAGCTTGGCACATCGGTGTACAGGTAGAAATGGACAGTGAAAAGGTAAAGAGAAGTTTAGGGGTGCAGACGGAATGGAACGGTCGCCGAGGGTGTGTAAAGATGCACAGACACAAACGGAGGGGGACGTGAGATGGAATGCAGGCGGGGCGCGTGACTGGGAGGAGGGACGAGTGGAGCGTGCGACCCAGACAGTTAGGAAGGTAACGATTTTAACGGAAAGGGGCACTCAGACGGAAAAGGATAGATGGGGGAAGGAGGAGGTTGGTCTACCTCTGCCCATACCTCCTAGTTATTTAGGGCTACCTCTGCCTACTCCACCGGGACCTCCTAGGTTGAATATTCCCAGATCCCCTGTCCGACCCGAAGTCAATCGGAGGGGTTTGGAGTCAAGTGCTCCGAGATGGATTCCCGGATGGGGATGGAGTTTGGGGCCGGAGGTCGACCCTCAAGGATTTGGACTCCCTTTCATGGGTATGAGTCAGTCCCCCCATGCAGTACGCCTCAAATAAGTGTGCATAATCCGTTCAGAGAAGGACCTGTTGTTTGTGAACCCCCAGTTAATCCAAGTTCAGAACCTCCTTTGTTATTCCCTTTTACTGACGGATGGAACCAAAGAGATGTAAGCCAGAAGTTAATGAACGTTGTTAATAAAAGTTTATTGGATTTTGAAGATAAACCAGTCTCGTCTTCTGTTTCATCCGCCGAACCGTCAGTGAACCTGCTCGGTATCTCACAAATTGGCGCCCGAACAGGGACGGTTCCAACGGCGGAAGATGAAGAAAGAGAATGGTTAAGACAAACCTTGAAAAGACAGGATAAACTAATGGAAATCTTGGTGAAGCAACTAGAAAATAAACAGCCAGATTCGGGGAAACGAGAACCCGAAAAAATTGAGCATGTGATTAAAACAGTACCTCATGAAGGATTTCCAGTTAAACTTCAAAAGATGAATGAGGGGGATGACACAGAGGCTTTCATAAACACGTTTGAACGAACAGCTACCGCAGCAAAGTGGCCCAAGGAGCAATGGGCTTTAATATTAACACCTTATTTAACTGGAGATTTACAGTGTGTCGTGGATGCGCTACCGCCGACGGAGGCTTCTCAGTATGAAATTGTAAAAAGAACTATTTTATTGACATAATATTTCGGAGGAGGCATACTGGAAAAAATTTAGGGATTTAAAAATGCAGATGGGAGTTCACCCTCGCCCACTTGCACAAAGGATGAAAGCATATGTAACTAAATGGTTGCGACCCGACACCAAAACGTTCGAGGAAGCCATAGAAGAAATTGTGATAGAACAATTGCTTACCACCGCCAGTCCATCGGTGAACAATTGGGTGCGGAGGAACCGGCCAGGCACGCTAGAAGACGTCATACGCCTTTTAGAAAACTACTGCCAAAATAACGAGAGACCGTCAACGTCTCGCGAGAACTACAGCAGTGAGAGGAGGGAGAAAGACAAAATGGCGACTTCCAGAGAGAAAGCCACGAGAGGAGAAACTGGATGGAGTTCGAAAGAAGGTTTCAAGAAAAATGAAGCGGGAGGAGGCATTCGGACTGGAAAAGGGTTAGCCCCCTCTTGGGGGAATGGAAATCGAGTAAGCAATCAAATATCATCTCAAAAAGATTGCAAGGCCGGTTGTTTTTTGTGTGGCTCCGGGGAACATTATAAACGACAGTGCCCGCTTTTGACTGTTCGTGGGTTGCGGCGGGGCTACCACTAAGGTGGGACGTGCTCCAAAGTTAAAAGATGGTTGGGAGGTGACAGCAATTGTGAATGGAGAAACGAAGAAGGCATTGGTTGATACCGGATGTGGACAAACATTGGTGCGCGACGTAAAAGGACAAAACGGACAGCAAAATATATTTGTGCAATGTATCCATGGAGATAAAAAATTGTATGAGACTATTTGGGCAGATGTGGAAGTGATGGGGAAAAAGCAAAAGATGAGGGTGGGAGTGGTCCCTTCTTTAGCCAAAGAAATGTTGTTAGGAAGAGACTGGTTATGTATTAACGATTTGCTGCCTATGCAGGAGGGGTTATGCTGCGAATCCAATCCAGATGATGATCGGATGTGGAGTGAAATGATGGAGGCTTCCAGAAGCAGGGTGAGATTATGGCAGCAAGAAGATGATAGCCTGAGCTATATCTGGGAAAAAGTGAAAACTGAAAAAGGGGTGGAGGAAGGCGAAGAGGGGTTTGAATTAAGGAAAAATTTATTATATTATATTGATAAAAATGGGGTGGATAAGCTAATTGTACCTAAAGGGTGGAGGAATTATATCTTGGTTCTAGCTCATGACATTCCGTTGTCAGGTCACCTAGCAACTGAAAAAATGTTGGCAAGAATAGAACAGAGGTTTTGGTGGCCAAATTTAAGAAAAGATGTGGAATGGTTTTGTAAAACTTGTAAGAAGTGTCAAAAAACTCAACCTAAACCAAAAAGGGGAGGAGAATTAATACCTTTACCTCTAGTGGATAAACCTTTTGATAGAGTGGGTTTAGATATAATTGGGCCCTTACCTAAATCATCTGGTGGTCATACTCATGTGTTAGTTATTGTGGATTATGCCACCAGATATCCTGAGGCTATTCCCTTGAGGTCTACGTCAGCCAAAATATTAGCCAGAGAGTTATTACAAGTATTCTCTAGAGTAGGTTTCCCTCGGGAAATTTTAACAGATCAAGGGTCAAATTTTATGAGTGTCACACTCAGAGAAATGTGGAAAATTTTGGATGTGAAACCTGTAAGAACTACTGTTTACCACCCGCAAACGAATGGATTAGTGGAGAGATTCAACAAGACGCTGAAGAGTATGCTGAGAAAAGTGGTGGGGGAAAATCATAGGAAATGGCATATGATGGTAGCGCCTCTGATGTTTGCCATAAGAGAAGTTCCCAAGCTTCAACTGGATTTTCCCCTTTTGAGATGTTATATGGTAGAAATCCTCGAGGAATTCTGGATTTGGTAAGGGAGAAGTGGGAAGAAGGTGAGGATAATGGTTCTACTACAATAAAATATGTCGTTGAAATGAGGGAGCAGTTAGCCAGAGTGGCGGAGTTAGCTAAAAACAATTTGGGGAAAGCACAACAATATCAAAAGAAACATTATGACAAAACGGTTAACAAAAAAGAGTTATCACCGGGGCAAAAAGTTTTATTGTTGTTACCCATAGAGCATTCAAAGTTATTGTCTCAATGGCAGGGTCCTTATAAAATCTTACGGAAAATTAATAGTGTAGATTATGAAATTGAACTACATGATAAGCTTAAGAAGAAGGGGATTTTCCATATTAACTTGTTAAAAAAGTGGGAGGACAGAGAAGCCTTTTGGACAGAAATAGAGGAAGAGGAATTTGGGCCCATTTGGACAGGAGACAAAGGTCATATCGAAGTATGTCAGGATTTGACTGATGGTCAGAGACGAGAGTTGCAGTTTTTGGAAGATGATTTTAAAGATATATTCTCAGACAAACCAGGGAGAACAAAATGGGCAGAACATCAAATCAACACACCAGACGGGGTGGTAGTTAGAGATCAAGGAAGAATGTGGCCTAAACATTTGAATCCAGTGATTGAGGAGGAAGTTGATAAGATGTTACAACTAGATATTATAGAAGAGTCTAAAAGTCCGTGGAGAAGCCACCCAGTGGTGGTTCCTAAATCAGATGGTAGCGTTAGATTCTGTATTGATTTTAGGAATGTAAACAAAGTGTCGAAATTCGATGCTTACCCGATGCCTAGAATAGACGAATTATTAGACAAATTAGGGAATGCGGGTGTGTTATCTACGCTAGACCTTACGAAGGGGTATTGGCAGGTCCCGTTGAGGGATCAAGATAAGGAAAAAACTGCGTTTGGAACCCCTAAGGGGCTCTTCCATTTTAAATATATGCCATTTGGCCTCCATGGGGCGGGAGCTACGTTTCAAAGGCTGATGGACCGGGTTCTGAGTCCTTGTCGGGAATTTGCTGTGGCTTATATAGATGATATAATAATCTTTAGTGAAGATTGGGAACATCATTTACGGCACTTGCATTGTGTATTGAGTAGGTTGAGAGAGGCAGGATTGAAAGTAAACCCGAAGAAGTGTAAAATTGCCAGGAAAGACATTAAGTTTTTGGGATTTATTGTAGGAGAAGGAAAGATTTACCCTCAGGAAGAAAAAGTAGATAAAATGTCTAAGTGGCCTATTCCTAAAACAAAAAAGGAAGTACAGCAATTTCTAGGATTGGCAGGATATTACAGACAATTTATAAAGGGATTTTCATCTATCGCTGCCCCATTGACTGACCTTATTCGGAAAAAGATGCCCCGAAGGGTAAAGTGGGGGGAAAAAGAACAAAGAGCATTTGATCTATTAAAAGGATTATTGTGCTCTCATCCAGTGAGACACGCACCTGATTTTAAGTATCCATTTATAGTACAAACTGATGCGTCGGAGAGGGGTATTGGGGCAGTCTTAGCTCAAAATATTAATGGGGAAGAACATCCTATTATATTTCTGAGTAGAAAGCTAAAAGATAAAGAAGTTAAATATGCTACCATAGAAAAGGAAGCGTTGGCAGTTAAATGGGCAATACACGTGCTTAGATATTATCTTTTGGGGTCAACGTTTACTTTGATTACAGATCATGCTCCATTAGTATGGCTGAATAGAATGAAAGACTTAAACCCGAGATTAACTAGATGGTATCTCAGTCTTCAACCATATTCGTTTGAGGTCCAATATAGGAAGGGTAAAGAACATACTAACGCAGATTATTTTTCCCGGCAGGGTCCATGGGTGGAAGAGCTTGAACAGCGGACAACCCACTTGGTAGGGGGTGTGTGTGAGCAGGAGGATGTGGGTCTGTCCGCTAACCAAGCTGAGAATAATGAAGAAAAGAATAAAGAAGAAGAAACAGGGACAGAGAGAAAGATGAAGGATGAACAAAAAGGAATGGACCCAGATGGAGGGGAAAGAAACATAAAGAGACAGCATGAGGGTTATAAAAGGGAGGATGTAGATATACCAACCATTGGGAGCTTCTTTGCAGTTGCACAAGAGGCATTGAATTGGAGGGCATATATGAGGCGTAATAAGAAGGAGAAATCAGATAAGGGAATACAAGTGGAAGAATGGAAGAAGAGACAGGTAGATAGAGAGATACAAGTGAAGGAATGGAAGGGATCAGGGAAGGATGTATCAATACAAGTAGAAATGATAACTAGAAGAATAATGTATAATGTGGGAATTCAAGCAGAGATAGAAAAGAAACGTTATATAGTAGGGAAAGCTTGGCACATCGGTGTACAGGTAGAAATGGACAGTGAAAAGGTAAAGAGAAGTTTAGGGGTGCAGACGGAATGGAACGGTCGCCCGAGGTGTGTAAAGATGCACAGACACAAACGGAGGGGACGTGAGATGGAATGCAGGCGGGCGCGTGACTGGGAGGGAGGGACGAGTGGAGCGTGCGACCCAGACAGTTAGGAAGGTAACGATTTTAACGGAAAGGGGCACTCAGACGGAAAAGGATAGATGGGGGAAGGAGGAGGTTGGTCTACCTCTGCCCATACCTCCTAGTTATTTAGGGCTACCTCTGCCTACTCCACCGGGACCGCCTAGGTTGAATATTCCCAGATCCCCTGTCCGACCCGAAGTCAATCGGAGGGGTTTGGAGTCAAGTGCTCCGAGATGGATTCCCGGATGGGGATGGAGTTTGGGGCCGGAAGTCGACCCTCAAGGATTTGGACTCCCTTTCATGGGTATGAGTCAGTCCCCCCCATGCAGTACGCCTCAAATAAGTGTGCATAATCCGTTCAGAGAAGGACCTGTTGTTTGTGAACCCCCAGTTAATCCAAGTTCAGAACCTCCTTTGTTATTCCCTTTTACTGACGGATGGAACCAAAGAGATGTAAGCCAGAAGTTAATGAACGTTGTTAATAAAAGTTTATTGGATTTTGAAGATAAACCAGTCTCGTCTTCTGTTTCATCCGCCGAACCGTCAGTGAACCTGCTCGGTATCTCACAGAGGGAGGGGTGGGCCAGCCAGCCGCGAGCCACTCAGAATGGACTGACGGGCCGGATTTAGGCCCCGGGCCAGACTTTGGGCAGGCCTGGCGTACACGAACCCACCCACCCACACCAAGCTCTCTTGTGGTGGTGGCGGCATCGCCCAACCACCCAACCACCCCCAAGCTCCCCGGTATTGGAAGCAGCAGATTCTCCACCGCTTACTTGGCCACCCACCCCCCAAAGCTCCTTGGTGGTGATGGTGGTGGCAGCAGAGGGTTGCCTTCTTGCCCGCGCACCCCACCCCCAAGGTCCCTGGCGCTGGCGACGACAGCAATGGAGGGTCACCCGCTCACCTGCCTGAAAGATCAGTGGCAGTGGTGGCAGAGGAGGAGGAGGCCGCACGGCTGAGGAGAGCCCAACCGCCCACAAGGTTGGTAAGTCCTATGGCGGGGTTGCTGGCAGGCTGCTGGTGGGCTGCTGGCTGTCCCCTCAGTATTTTAGAAAGCATTCCCATAGGAATGCATTGAAAAACCTATTAATTCATTCCCTCCGGAACGGATCAATCGGTTTTTAATGCATTCATATGGGAAACTGTGCTTCATAAGATGAATGATTCGTAAGACGTATGCCATTGTAGAATGAATTAAAATCGTTTTACGAGGTATTACTATATATAGAAAGTATTATGCTCAGGAACTGTATCTATAACCTCCATGTTCGATCACAAAATCTGTTATACTGAAAAATGAGTATGTGATATTAAAAAATAATAAAATAATAACAGATGTAATCAAATTTGAAGAGAGATTTGCAACAGATAACATACTTGATAGTATATTTGAGGGATTATTGATATTCAGCACACAGTTTTCAATTTTCAAATCTAACTGGAGTCATAATGCAAACATAAATACATGAAACATTCCTAGGAATTAGAGAATGAAGGACTCTTTGAAGGAATTAGTTTGTAAATATTAACTGGTAATAGCTGAGGCCCAAATTCACCTTACCGATTTTCCTTCTCCTCAATGTCCCCTGCACTGTTTAACCTTCGAGGAGCTATGGATGCAAAATATATTTTGTTGTCCTTATCCTGCTGAAACAACAAAGCCAACACTGAAAATTCAGTAAAACAATTTATTGCCTTTAATAGTTATAACCTTTTAAATGGCTATAAGGCATCCAAACATACTTCCTAAATTCATATTCCCTCCCCTTTAATCTCATGCGATTTAAACCTGGCATTCTCATATACAAATTATAACATTTTTGTCTCCACCTATCTGCCCAGCTCTGCATCTGGTTGTGGCTACTATAGCTGTGACTACTATAAGAACACTGATGCACAAACGTTCCAAATACTTACCGTATTTATCGGCGTATAACACGCACAGGCGTATAACACGCACCTTCATTTTAAGAGGGAAATTTCAGGAAAAAAATTAAATTTCAAATAAAGAACTTTCTCCGATTTCTACCTTTTCTCTCTCTCTCTCTCTCTCTCTCTCTCTCTCTGCTTCTCCCTTTGCAGGCATTTGGTGCATTTTTTTCCACCCTGAATGCTGCAATGTCTCATTCTTTTCACCGGACAGACTGCATTTCCTTTGATCGTTTAACCGGGACGTTTCCTGAGGATACTGCACGAATATTGTATATTTTCCCCCTGACTCTCCACCCCACCCCACCCCACCCCTCCCTTCCCCACCCCACCCAACCCCTCCCTTCCCCTCCCCACCCAACCCAACCCAACCCGCATCTACCTGCGATGCATCCGATTTTTTTTAACTCGTTCTCCTCCTCTCTTCCTCCCCTCCTTTCCCCCCCTAAAGAACCACTGAATGACATCATCCTAAAACTCAGCCCCACTCACCGGCTTCCCCAATTGGCTTCCCATGGCCCCCCGCCCTCCGCCCACCCGCCTTTCCATTCATTGGTTTGGTCTCCTTGCCACTCGGGCTCCGGCCTCCCCCTCCCGTCCCTACGCGTGGGCGGTGCCTGAGGGGCTGCCCCGGCCTAGATCAACTGCTCGTTGGTCCGTGTCCCGGTCAATCAGAGTTTTCTTAAAGGGCCAGGTTTGGCCGAGCTTTTGCGCGGAGTGAAGGGGCGGGCCTTTTCTGCTCTCCTCTTTCTCTCTCGCTGGGTCTGCCTGGGCGGGTGGGCGGGCTGGAGGGGCAGCAGGTGGGGGCGCCAGGCGGTGGCCAACCGGACAGACTGCATATCGGCGTATAACACGCATACATCATTTGCCCCCTATTTTCAGGGGGGGAGTGCGTGTTATACGCCGATAAATACGGTAGTCTCACACTGACACAAACAGCTTCACTGGGTTCCTGATTCTGCTTTCATTACACATAACACTTTAGTGGAATTTCTTTCTTTCAAAGCAAGTACCTCTGAGTCTACAGAAAAAACAAAAAGAAAAGGAAAACTGTCACCACCATAGACTATTTGAGGGCATTCCAGAAGCTCAGCTGGCCTCTTTCAGAACTAGGATAAAAGGCCCAACTGATAGTCTGCATGATATAAAAAGATTTTCTAATGTTTGCTGTTTGATCAAGTCACAGTCCTGCTAAGAATGCCTCAAAAGTAGTGAGTTTGGAACTAATAAATCCACATTTTGAAAGAGCATTAATTAGCACAACTTAGCTTCTAAAACTAAGAATAACAAAATTATTCCACACCTTGTCTTTATTGTCTAACAGTGCAGAAATCCGAGGAGTTGAAGAAGAGCGATAGATGGACTCGCCTCTGTCTCTCAGAGTATCACGAGGATTACTGCTTTCATTGAGAGTGCTTTGACTGCTAGTTTTCCGCAAACTTAGCCTCCATGACGAAGGAGATTCATCCTTTTGCTCTTCAGACTTGTTAAGTAATGACGTCAGCTGCAACAGTAGAAAGATGGTGATGAGGAAGAGTGGTGCTATTTCAGTAAAACTACTAAACTATTTCACCATTCTGAGGTCAAAAACCATTATAACTGGGAGGTGGGGAGGAGAAGTGGATATGTTGTTACATCCAACTCTATGTCTCCTTTCCAGCTAAATCCTAGCAAGCCATTCTGACCCAAACCAGTGTCTGGTGTCAGCATAGGATTTGATGGGGATAAATGAAATTTAATACAGTAACCCCCCCATTTATCTCGGGTCTTAGGGACCTGACCCAACCTACGACAATAAAGGAAAATCCATGATATGCAGATGCTGGATTGGGTTGGGACTGGGGGGGGCTGTCTGGGGCCTCCTATACTTACCTTAGGCCTGGTGCTGCCCTGAACAGGCCTCCAATGGGCTTCCCAGGCCCGTCAGAGGCCCCAGAAGGGTTTTTGGGTGATCCTGAAGGCTAAACTGGAAACCACTTTTTGATGGAAACCACTTCTGGGGCTTCTGACAGGCCTGAGAAGCCCGTTGGGGCAGCGCCAGGCCTGGGGTAAGTGCAGGAGGCCTCAAACAGGCCCATACAGCTTGCCCCAGGGGCCCTTGCCTTCATATACTGCGGTCTCAAGATACACTGGGACCACAGTATATGAACCACAAAATGGCAGGGAACAACTGTACAGTCAAGATGGAGGCACTCTTGATCAGCTGAAAGACAGATCTCAGGAAATAGGGATTCAGCACATTTTAGATAGTGTTATTCATTCATTTGTTGATTTTTATACCGCCCGTCTTCCGGAAGGAACTCCGGACGGTGAACAAAGGGGGCAAGACAGACCCAAACAATACATGTAACATTACAAGATTTGTTGTTGTTGCAGATCTGGAAGAAGGGAAGGCTCTCCATAACAGCCGTGTTTTTATAATGGTTCCCTTAAAAGGTTTTTGCCTGGCGGGCACCACAGGGCAGGTTTGCCTTGAACATTCTGGGTGGCACATTTCTCAGGCAGAATCTTGGCTTTCAGTGTAGTCGTAGATGTTGCCACAGGAAAAATGATCTACAAGGCCATTTTTGAGTTACGCTTCTAAAACAGAGCTTTGCACCTTGTGTGTACTCCTGGATGTCTAGGCTTTCACAGTAGCCAGGACTGTATTTGCACAGTTAGTGCTTGTGCAGTTTTACCCCTTCTAGAAAATGCTAGATCTGGGTATGGTGATACATGCCTTTCTGCATCTCAGTTGAATTATTCTGCCATGATCTACATTGGACTGTCTTGGAAAATGGCTCAACAACAACTGGTGGAAAATGCAGCACCCAGGCTCCTGGAGCAGGATATAAGGAGTGCATAATTTCCCTGTTACAACACCGCCTGCATTGGCCTCCAGTTAGTTTCTGGGCCTAATCCAAAGTGCTGCTTTTAGCTTATAAAGCCTTGCTCAGTTTGAGCCTGGGTTACCTGAAAGCCTGTTATTTCCCTATGCAATTACCCACATTATGATCATCAGTCCAACTTTCGTAACAGGTCCATCAGATGAGGACACAAGAAAGGACATTTTCAGTGTCTCCTCTTGAGACCATGAAACACCCTTTTTCAGGAGGTTTCTTTTGCCCTCCTCTCCTTTTGCTGGCAGGCAAAAACATGCCTTTTCAAGTAGCCCTTGGTGTTTGAATGTGATTATTTTATGGGATAGCAGTCACCATATTTTAATATTTAAATATGTTTAATAGGGTTTAAATTCTTGTTAATATGTTTTTTAAAATGTAAATTTCTTTGTGCTTCATTCAGGAAGCAGACATCCAGTACTGAATATTCATCTGCTCAGTCCATGTAATGTGTAGAAGAACACATGGCCTCACCAAGGCTGGGGAAGTTTCCATCACCCAGGATGCCCTTTGTAGTACATACTGCAGTGCCAACCACATTGCTGTGACCATTGTCAGAGAACTATAAATACTCTTTTATATGAAGGTTTCCAGGACCTGAACAACAATCTTTTCTATGGTTGACTCATTACAGTGTTGTCTTGGATTTTAAACTTCAGAACAGGGAGAAGTCCAAATTTCTTGTGAAGTGGTGAATATCAAGTCCCCAAAATATTCCTCCTCAATACAAAATTTAAGTTGAAATTTGACATTTATTCTTTAAAATGAAGTCAGGAATAACATCCTTGATTATCCAGGACAAGGCCTTCATTTGCAGTAGAATCAAAACCAAATTTGTCTGGTTTGAACTGAATAAATGTTGCATGTTCAATGGAAGGAGAAACATGATTCTCAACCAATTTTGGACATAAACCTCTAAAGGTAGAAGTGACAAATGATTACATAATACAGTACTACTTCTTATCCTCATGTATGGCAGCTCCTTTGATATCCAATCACAATTCACAAAAGGCTTACAGTGACTTGAACAGTGTTTTCCACCATATCCTCCTAACTCTATTAGAATGACAAATAGCAACTGGTGCAACAATGCAAAATGAGCTTCTTGACTTAGTGGTGAATGTGACCTCCCTGGTCCATTCCAAGTCTACCCAACTACAACTATTATCTTTTTAAGAATACCTTGTTCCCAGTTTCCAAGGCCATCCACAACTATCAAAACCAGAAACATCAAATTTCCTTCTAAAGAAAATGAAAGCCAGATGTTTCAGATATTTAGACAGATAGTGAGGTGGACATAGATTTTGTCATACTTCGTCTTGTTCTAATCCAGTGCATGACATGATCCCAACTGGCGTGTATGTTGAAACTTTTCACTTCAGTTTTGTTTCAGGTTATTTCCCAGGTCCCTCTATTGTTTTTGTGAACTCTTATTACCAATAAGACAGACCACTCTTCAGGATACATCAGAACGTAAAAATATAAGAACAGACCCACTGGATCAGGCCAAGAGCCCATCTAGTCCAGATTCCTGTATCTCACCGTGGCCCCACCAGATGCCTCTGGGAACACATGAAACAACTAGATCCCTGTCTCCTGATGCTACTCCCTTGCATCTGGCATTTTGAGGTACTGTTCTTTTAAGCCTGGAGATATCACATATCTCCATCATAACTTGTAACCAGCAATGGACTTTTCCTCCAGAAATCTGTCTAATCCACTTTTAAATGAATGTAGACCAGATGCCATCACCACATCCTGTGGCAGGATCTCTCTCTCTCTCTCTCTCTCTCTCTCTGTGTGTGTGTGTGTGTGTGTGTGTGTGTGTGTGTGTGTGTGTGTGTGTGTGTGTGCATGTGTGTGTACACACACACACACATACACACACACACACCTGTATGTACACAGAGTCAATATGGAAAATATGAACAGTGGTTGACACCAAACCATATCATTACTTTACATTGCTTATTACTTACTTTTCGGGCAGGACCCATTGTAGTGGAGTTATGGCCTGGTGGTGGTACTTGTTCTGTGATAACAGCTCTAGATTCATGATTGGAATGGTTAACAACACACACTTCCCTTCTCTCTTCAAAGATAGAAAAAAACAAAAAAGAGAAGTTGTGAATATTATACTACAGTCCAAAATGATATGTTCCTGGCACTCAGGCTTATTTGTTCTCCTATTTTTAAAAGCCCATTTCATTTAGAAAGTGAAGATTAAGATATGCCTGTCTAGAAGGTTCATTTAAGAGTCTCTACCAAAACCTGAATTTACAGGTTTTGGGAAAAGCTGGATCTCAGCACAGGTATCCACTCCATATGATCAAAGAAACTACAGACACTGTGTTTGTGAAGATTCTCATTCATCCAGGTGAGTTTATCTGGAAGTTGAGTCATGATAACTGGACTTCTTTTCTTGAGAGATTGAAACATTTCGCTGGGAATGTTTTGTTGGGAAAGGTTGCATAAGTGGGACTTTCACGCACATCAGGCCACTGTCCACCTAACAAGCCTATTCAGGCCATTATCTAACTTGTGAGCCTATTCTGACCAGGGTAATGTAAAATTAAGGTGAACTAAAATGGAGGACTTGCCACTAACTTTCAGCCTGATGAAACTGGTTGGATGAGTTGTGAAATGTTTCGATCTCTCAAGAAAAGAAGTCCAGTTGCCATGACTCAACTTCCAGATATAGACCCTGTAATTCAGGGTTATAAAGAGCTCTGAAAGGAATGTGCATGTGAAACCATATTGAAGGCTAGCATACCAAGGACTAGTTGTCTCTCCTATCCTTTCTGCCTCTATTGAAGACACTAAGCAAAAGTGTCTACAAAATGTTCCATCCGCATTATAAGAACTATAGGATTTTATGACATCTGTTCATCTAGAACAGGGCTGTTCAACTTTGAACAGGCCAAGGTCTATTTTTTCCGGCCCAAAGTGCTTGAGGGCTACTACACTAAAACTTCTGCTTACGAATTTTATCCGTTCCGAGCACATGCTCATAAGTAAAAACTTTTGTAAGTAGAGCAGCAGTTTCCCATAGGAACACATTGGAAACCAATTAATCTGTTCTGGGGGAACAGATTTCAATGCACCATGGCCCTTGAACTGCCCCGCTTGGTAGAGACAGTGGGCTGGGAGACCCAGAACCTTGCAGGGGCAGTGGTGGTCCTTGGGGTGGGGGAGGGAGGGGTGGAGAACTTATCCCCTCACTTTTTTTAATTGATGGCTGGCGGGCTACTTTTGAACCCTTCACGGGCTACTGGTAGCCCCGGTCTACCTGTTGGGCAGGCCTGATCTAGAATGTTGTATTTCTGGACACAATGTTTTTTCTACTTAGATGTATGCTATTATATGAAATACAGCAAATGACAGAAGGGAAAAACTTGCATGTCTTATTGCCTAAGAAACATAGGTTACTCAGACTGAAATATTGATCCTTGGACAATTTTGCATACTTGCCTCGAGTATGTGTACCCTCAAAAGTGATTGATGGCAACAAAGCTCCAAAACTAGTGGAAATTCTTTCATTCAGAGCTCTGTTTTCTACTCATCCATGACAGCAGGCAATGATTATTTTAAGCAAGATAAGGCTGCACAACAGTATGTGCTTTGTTGAGTAATTTCCGCTTCAGAAAGAGTTATTAATAATACAATTATTTATGCTGCTATATGCTGGGAAATCCACTCAGTGTATATCTGAGTTTTTAACAATTGCTGCAATTAATGTGACTTTTCCTAAGATCTAAGATGAATAGAATAAATTGATTTATTTCTGAGAAAATTAAAGAAACACTATGACACACAAACTCTTAATTGATACTAAGTGATATGTTGATAACTTCATAACAAGTTGAGAATGAACAGATAACACCACATAACTGCCTTTCCAGTTCAATACCTTTGAATACCTGATGTTTTGGCACCATTTATGGTGGAAATAATGCTGAAAATAATGGTCAAGACAGGATTAGTTAATAGCTGTAATTTAGTATTACCGCTGTTGGTATTTTCTCTCTCTTCTAGTCTATGATCTATGTCTGCAAGTAATCTTACAGAGAAGCAAAACATCGCTTATTAAAGGCTACAATGTGCTACATACAATACAATGTTTGAATCCATTGATATGCCTATATTTCATAAAAATAAAGAACAACTAGTGAACAGCTATAAATGTGCCTGAGGAAGTGAAAGCTAACAATGAATTAAAACTGTTACTGTTCAGGGTTCAGCTGCTGGGATACTCCACAAAAGCCCTTCACACTGCAATGCTTGACTGCTTTTTGATTAGCAGAGCTAAACATGTACAGGAATAGTCATAAACCTGAAGCAGAATAGGCTTTTGAAGACACTTGCAGGAAAATGAGACATCCATGAAATCCTCCTTGACTATATAACAAGGCAAAAATCTCAGTCCTGTGTGTTACCTGCTTCTTTTTCAGTATCTGACTCTGAAGCATCATCTTCATCAGCTTCTTCTTCTTCAGAGCTTGAACTACTAGATTCTTTGTTTTCCTCTTCTCTTCCTATGGATTTCAAGTTTTCTGTCTCATAAAGAATCTTCTCCTTGCTGTGGTACAAATGTTTGGAAAATGTGTTCACTGAAATGTTGACTTAAGAAGTTGACAATACAAGGACGTATGAGAACGTACAGAATTATTGTTGCAAAGCTAAGTAAGCAAATCTACATCCAAAGCTTCTAATTCTACAGATATAATAAGTGAGGAAGGAAAAGTCTGGCTACATAGTTGGGGGGGATTTATTTTACAGGTCGTTAATTCCAGTTATTTCCTGAACAATTATGTTAGTGAAGTGGTGAAAGTGACCTAGACCACA
Source organism: Phrynocephalus forsythii (assembly GCA_029282475.1). Classification (NCBI taxonomy): domain Eukaryota; kingdom Metazoa; phylum Chordata; class Lepidosauria; order Squamata; family Agamidae; genus Phrynocephalus; species Phrynocephalus forsythii. Next base: position 87,105,083 of record JAPFRF010000005.1, on the reverse strand, counting down.
GAACAAACAGGTCCTGCTCCAGTGGGACAGTACCCACACTGCTAAAGCTGGTTTTAAAAAAAATCAAAACTATACTGATATCCCACTCTGTTTTCATATGTTTGTCTTTTAAAGCTACCTATTTTTCTTTCCCATCTCCTTCAATCAACTTTCATACCATCCCTTGCAAGACATTCATTCCATGCACAGGTACACTGCAAATCTTACTTTTTGATCAGTCCAGTTTGAAGTTTCCCATTCATATCTGCTTCAATTAGTTTGTTTCTTGACTCTTCACTACGTAGCTATCAAAAACACAATTGAAAACCATTTTAAAGAACTATTAATTGCTCTGGTAGATAGTTTTGCTATTGGGCATGCCAAAAGGGGCTTCACACAAATAGAAGAAGTGTACTGTGCTTGCTACCACCAGATAATAGTGCATGTGACTAAAAATGCATGTACAAATATGAAAGAACTATGCATGGCAGAGATTCACATGGCTTTTTCACTATAAAAGGAAGAATGGAAGGGAGCAAGACGAAGAGAACACATTAGATCCAGCATCCCATCCTTTCGGAGCTTGGGAACATGCAAGGAGATTACATGTGGATCTGTAGACTGGAACTCTCAGCATTCTGCCTTGGGAATTCTTGGAGAATTCTGGGAGTTGGAGTTCAAAAAACCCAAGGCATTACTATGCATAACACACAAGCTCCGTCAGGGGATTTAGAGGTCATTTCAATTCCACTCTAAACTTCTATTTCATCACCAAAACAGAGTTCATAGAACAGAGTATTCTTTTTTTAGATTCCATTATCATTATATTTACAAGGTCAGTTCTGCATTTTTCCTGTCACCACATTTTAATTGTAATGTATTTTATTTAATGCCTCATAAGCAGCTATCAGGAAAGTGGAATTTAGTTTCACTACATTAAGTAAGGAATCACAACATTGAGGCCCTTGAATATGGGCTACTTAAAGAAAATAGCTGGGAGCTCACCATATTCTGTTTCTTCTGCAGCATCTCTAAGTGTTCAACTAGTCCCTCATCAGCTACATCAAACGGTGTCTGACCCTGGTGGTATGAGAAAACAAAGGCACTCTAGAGGATGGGTGTTTTGCAGGACAATACAAAGATTATTTTTGAAGTGAAATTTAGAACATACAGAACACATCTTGTTCAAATAATTTGTGAACAATAAAATTACCCTATGGCTCAAATGAAAACGTTTTAGCATATGTTGGTTGTAAACTTAAAATATATTTTAAACTGCCTACTTTCACCAACTTCAGGTATAGAAGTGGGGATAAAGAAACCACCCTATCTAGAATACATCATCTATGGAATTCCCAGACCCTGGTACCAGCTATTCATAGATTCTCTATATTGTCAACTCCACTGGTGCTTCCATCACTGGTCTAGCTTCTAACAATTATGTTCATACTCTCTTTACTTATAGTCAGTGCATCAATAATCAATTTCGTTCTTAATTAAGATTTGGAAAATCAGCAGAGATATATTTGTTCAAAATACAACAGGAATTATAGCAGAGAGTACACACCACTGTGATATTCTTGGCTACAGTTACACCATTGTGATTTTTCAACTGGATTCTAGCTCAATTGGATTTCTAGTCTACAACATCAAACTAAACAGCAAGTCCACTGAATCATGCTGGAATATAATATCATTGTTTTGTTCAAGACTTGGGTCAATAAAGTAATCCCTCCATACACAATAACAAAATAAGTAAATAACAGGGACCATAAAGTATCAAAGCTCAGAGTATTCACCAACATTTATAATCTTGATGGGTGACTAGATTGTCTGTGTACTTTTCAGTCTGTTAGCAAACTAGCAAAATGTCGTGTTATAAGAGAACAATGTAGTCAGTATCTTCTCTTATGTTTAGGGCATTAAAGTGGCCTATCAAGGCAAAAGTAACTGAAGAACAAAAGCCTTGTTTTCAACATTTCAAACCTATTTCAGCTGACGTGGATTAAAATACACATAATGCAACCTAAATTAGCTATTGATTAAAGCTGAGATTCTAGTGACAATTACATATGTGTAATTTTGGATTACATTTGCTTTACCAAAAACTGTGGTCAATATTTTCTAAACAGAAACTATCCGTATTTCTGTGAGTTTATGTACTGTACTACTAATCTTAGGAGCACTAACCAGCTTGTTCCTGATGTCCATGTCACAGAGCGCTTCAGCCAAGATAGTGCAAGCGTCCTTCACTCCCCAGTGTGCAGCAGCATGGAGTGGAGTCCAGCCATCATAGTCCTGGACATTCACATCAAACCCAGCTTGGATCAAGAGCCTAAGAAGGACAAGTGAGTGAAAATGGCAGCTGTTCAGCCTTGCAGGTTAACAGGCACAGTGAATGGAGTGCAGCACTGCGGTAGTTTTGGCAAGGAAGCACAGCCTGTGACAGAAACTAGCGAGCTAAATCAAACAGCTCAAGGTCATGAAAAGAAGTCACATCTGTGATAAAGTTTAAGATAGCCCCCTTGCAATGCAGGTGTAGTTAAGCAAGATTAGACATTAACAAAAGAAAGGATGAGCGGGAATCTGAGCGAAAAGAGAATGCACAGATAGTGTCCTGCAGATTGATTTTAAATGGACGGAAGGAATCTCAGGGAGAAAGAGGCATTAATATTCTCCACTGTATTAACATCATAACAAATTAACTAAAAAAATCAGTATGCAAGTTACAATAACAATTCATCCTTCTACTACAGACCATGTTTAGCTCAGTATGGAACATTCTAACCACAGCTCTGCGGGGACTTGGGCAAAGGTCTGTTGCAGCTTTATAGCAGCTTGATATTCTTCCTAGACACACCAAGAATTAAATCTGAGATCTCCAGTGGCTGCAGCCCTGTTGCTTAGCATAGCAGGTTGCAACTAGAGGAGGCCCACTGAATCAGTGGGGATTTGGTGAGTTAAGCCCTCCATAAATTCCATTTATTTTGAGGCCTATTCTAGTTGTGACTTACCATATATACTCGAGTATAAGTCGACCCGAGTATAAGTCGGGGCCCCTAATTTAAACCCCAAAAACTGGGAAAATTTATTGACTCAAGTATAAGCCTAGGGTGGGAAATGCAGCAGGGCCTGGCACCTCCTCCTTTGTGAGCTGGGTGTGTGTGTGATGTTTAAAATGACTTTTAGCCACCGAGGCAAGTGCTTGAGCTGGTGGCTAAAAGTCATTTTAAACATTGTTTTAAAATGACCTTTTAAAAAGTCATTTTAAACATGGGGGGTCAGGAGAAGTGGTGCACAATGTTTCAAATGACTTTTAGCCACTGACCCGAACTTGCCTCAGTGGCTAAAAGTACTGACCCGCATATAAGCCGAGGACCCATTTTTTCAGCCCAAAAGTAGGGCTGAAAAACTAGGCTTATACTCGAGTATATACAGTACTTTAGCACAGTAAGTCACATTTAGAATAGGCCCATTTGAATCAATGAAACTTACTAATTAGGGGGTTTTAGGATAGAGTTAAAAAGCAGGAAAACAGTAACACAAGAAATTGGTGAAAATAAGTATCTAAACAAAGACTCAGTTTTGTGCTTTGCAACCCCCCACCTTATCCAGTTTTGTGAGCAAAGCCCAGGAGCTGCTTAATAAGCCCCCTGTGGTGTCAACTAGACCGGCCCACTGTTTGAAAACCACCATCTCAGTTTTGTTTTTATTATTATTATTATTATTATTAGCCACCATCTATTATTATTATTATTATTATTATTATTATTATTATTATTATTATTATTATCATCATCATCATCATCATCATCATCATCATCATCATCATCATCATCATCATCATCATCATCATCATCTGGCAAACACAGATGCCAGGAGTTAAGCTGGAGTTGGCCTTCTCCAAAGATCGAGTTCTTTCCAAGAGAAGATGACTGGGGATAGCTTCGTAGAATATATGCTGTTCCTAATAATGTTGCCATTTATAGTTGACCGATGTTGATCTTGTCAATGCCGAGGGTTTTCAGATGTTGATTCAGGTCTTTTGGGATTGCACCCAAGGTGCTATTATTATTATTATTATTATTATTATTATTATTATTATTATTATTATTATTATTATTATTATTATTATTATTATTATTATTATGTTCTTGCTTTCTTATTCCATAGCTTTTCAATTTCTATTTCTTTATAACTCTTTAAGAGCCTTGTGGCGCAGTGGTTAAATGTCTGTACTGCAGATAAAACTGTGCTCACGATGGGGTTCAATCCCAGGTAGCAGGCTCACGAATGACTCAGCCTTCCATTCTTCCAAGGTCGGTAAAATGAGTACCCAGCTTGCTGGGGAGGTGTTAATGTGTACCCTGCATACTATAATAATAAAAAAACCTGTAAACTGCCCAGAGACTACTTGAAGTGGTATGGGGCGGTATATAAGCAGACCACTTTGCTTCGCTTTGCTGCTGACCCTTGTGTCTCCTGGCATTGCCACATCAATTATTTTAACTTTGTTTTCTTGTTTGTATACTATCGTGATATATGTAGTATTGTGGACAAGGTGTCTGTTGTATTGGATTTTGAAATCCCAGAGCACCTTGATGACTTTATTTTTGGTAACCTTTTCTGGCTAATGTTCCCACCAGTTCTTGCTTGATGGTAGGTTGAAATTTTTACATATGTTCCAGTGGAGCATTGCTCCAGATGCAGTCTGCTCTACTTACATTTTTTTAAAAATGTTTTTTATTATTTTTATTTTTTTAGATAGGGCTGCTCTACTTAAGTGTTGTTCAACTTAAGAGCATGCATTCAGAACAGATTAAACTCATAAGAAGAGATACCACTATATGTCCTCGGTTACATAGCTGGTTACAGAGAATGAAAGAGGCACTGGAGTAGTCAATGGCCTTCTTCTTCAACAACATCAACCCTGCTTTCTTTGGATAAATCAAGGTCTTGTGATACTGCTGTGTATCACAGGATAAGAAGGTTACTAAGAATGCTTGCCCACTGGTTTGTACTTTGCAGCTGGCACTACAGCCTTGCCTGGTAGCAATAACAATGAGCAAAGGAATACCATTTTACATTCGGATTTAACATAAATATTTCAAGTCAGTTCCATCTGTGATTTCCTCCTTAAAACTCCTTTAAAAACATTAGTAACTTGGCCTTCTCTATAACACCAAGTTTACTATGATGCCCCAGATGCAACAGGGCCAGCACAGAGAAGGGAAACATTACCTCATAACCTCAGAATAGCCCTTAGCTGCAGCTACATGTAGGGCAGTAGCACCAGTTCGGGGTTGCTTTTTATCTTCAATTTTCCCTCTGTTTAGCCATTGTCGGGCATCTTGAAGCATTTGTTGCTCTTCTGCTTTTCTGGCCTGATCAAGATCTAAACCTAGTGAAACAGTTTACAAAATGAATACAGTCCTTTATTGCTTTGTAGCTGGTCATGCTGTAGGCAACTGCACAGATCAAACTGACCTATGAAATAGTATTTAACATCTCATGTAAGTACATATAAACAAGCATTAAAAGCATAAATAATAAAATAGTAGTAATAAAATAATATGGCAAATATTCTCAAAGAACAAATCAAAAAGATTAACTTGAAGAACTTGAGGCAGACAATAAGTTCCATCATTCCATGGCTTGTTTAATGGATTTAGCAGCCTTATAAAACATATACAGTAGTAGGAATAGGAGTGTATATAAAGGAGGAGTGTTCTTGATCACAATTGTTAAGAGCTTAAGATCACTCAGATCCGCATACACAGGACATTCTGTTAGAAAGTGTACCATTGACCTATCAAGACATGGGTAGGGATTTTTGGGTGGCTAAGATATCTATAATTTCAAAAAGCTAGGTTTACTCCCCAGCCTACATCCACAGAAGAGGATATGAGCCTACCCAACAAGACATCACTAAAAGGTTATATGATATTGCTATCCTGACTGCTATGGCATTTGTACTTTGTTGCCACTCCAGTAAGATACACAAAGCCTTTTCTTTGCCTTTTGGAAAGCTGTCCTCATATTTGTCCCTTATTAACTCACATGAGCTGAGGCAACTATTGACTAAATGTAGACTGAACAGGATTCAATTAAAGAGATCCAGGGACATTACACGAACCAACATGGCACAAACAGAGATGGCCCAGCAGAATGCTCAAAAATGGAAACAGATTTCAGTTGTGAAATTCTTCCCAAAAGTAAGACAAATATGATACAAAAAAGAACAGTTGTTCCAAAATATTTTAAGTGCACTTAAACTATCTGCATCAATATCAGTTCCTAGTAGCACTGCTCTTTAAAAATCCAATTTTCCACTCCAAAGATACAGCTTTCATACAATTTTATTGCATTATGTTAGAACAAGGACTGACATAATTTGATACTCCAGTGGTTGTTCTACTGAAACCTCCAATAGCTTTTCATGTCCTGTAGTCAAATACCTGAGAACAGTCTACATGGCACAAACTGATTTTTTTCTGAAATTATTTGGTATACTCTAGAACTGTGGTTCTCAACCTGGGGGTCCCCAGATGTTCCTGGACTGCAACTCCCAGAAATCCCTTCCAGCACAGTGAGTGGTGGAGGCTTCTGGGAGTTGCAGTCCAGGAACATCTGGGGACCCCCAGGTTGAGAACCACTGCTCTAGAAGCAAATGCATAATTCCAGTATGATCTCTACTGACTTTTCTTGTCTGAACCTATCTTGTACTTCTGACATTTCTCACACCCGAAAATCCTGAACATTAACTTTCTTTCATAGGAGATTAATGCAATGGTTCTAAACTCTAGTTAAACAAAATAATTAAAACCACTGAGCAATTCCACAACATATTTTGTTCTGCTTTATGACATTTTGCTTATCTACTCTAACATTCTGTTTCCTTATTTCATGACTGCTAAATTCATTCAGAAGCCTTTGGTGCCAAAATTTGTCCTAAAGTGCTTGAAAGTTCAAGTATACAGTACTGTATATGGTTTATCAGATTATTTCTATGTAACCACTTTCTAATACCCTCAAAGATTCTACAACATTAATGATACAGAATATTACTTTGTCAAAAAGTGAAACTTGATGAGAGCCAAATTAGTTTAAAGGGAGAGAACCTTCAGTAAACTAAATTTTCTTATTCACATTATTAATCTGATGTGTCTATTGCCTAAATTGGACATAATATATTTTTATACAGTAAGTGAGATAAACCAAGCTCAATATTTTAGCATATTCAGTTTTTCAAGTCATTTAGGATTGCACACAAGGTTTGGGAAACCATGCCTGATATTGCATTGTACAATTGTACTGTAGACGTCTACTCATTGTAGGTGAGAAGTACAAGCATGCTGACATTAACCCCATAAAGCAGGCAAGTCCAAACTTCGGCCCTCCAGATGTTTTGGACCGCAACTCCCACAGTCCTTTGCCATTGGCAATCTAAGCTTAGAATTCTAGGAGTTGTGGTCCAAAACATCAGGAGGGCCAAAGTTTGGACATACCTGCCATAAAGAATTAACTCCAATAAAAAGTCTCTTATGTCAACACTACCAATTAAGCTTAGCAAGAAAGTAGTACTAAATTAGTTTCGTTTCCAAGGGAACACACTAACAGATTCAAAGCAGTACCCTCTGTGGCTTCTACACAACCTTCCACATTTCTCACATAGTAAACGGCCAATTACCCAACTGTCAAACACAAATAAAGAAAATTCCCCAGACACAGTTCTAAGGATCAGCTATTTGCATAAAATTCATCTTACAGCTGCAAAAGAAAACTGAAATAGCACAATGGACCTCTGGCAAGGGCCTATTGTAAACTTCTGTTCAAAACATATCTGGGAAGGTTTATATAAAGATAATAAGTTGGTATAGTTACAACACAGCAAAAAGGACCCAAAAGGGGGGAGTTACGTGTATATACGCACTGCTTAAAAACATTGGCTGGTGAGGCCTTTTGCCAAATGCATACAGAAAAAAGATCACCCCATCATGTTTTCACATTTACCACATAAAACTAAGGCAAGGGCAAAAGCAGTCTTAATTCACCCTCAAAAGAATGCAGTGAGAGTACAGAATTGGAGAATTTGAAAGAGAATCCAAGGGTCAACTAGGGTCACTCTCGTTAATGCAAGAAACGACAACAATGTATGGTCATTTTCATGTTTTCTATGTAAATTGAAAAATGTAGCAAGAAATGGTGTATTTTAGAAAATTACATGTCATAATATACATCTTAATATTTCACTACAGAAGTCATATTCCAATCTGCTTTACAGTAGTGCCTCCTAAGACGAATTTAATTCATTCCACAGGTCAATTCATCTTACGAAAATTTCATCTTAGGAGGCACGGTTTCCCAAAGGAAAGTATTAAAAACCAATCAGTCTGTTCCAGAGGAAATGGATTAATAGGTTTTCAATGCATTCCTGTGGGAAGGCTGTCTAAAAAACCCTACCTAAATCAAGGGACAGCAGAAGGCTGTTTCCCCCTTGCAGCCGACAAACAGCTGATTTTGACAACTCAGAGCTGTCAAAATCAGGTGTCTCTCTCGGCTGCGTTGGTTGACAGTGATTGAGGGGGCAGCCACCTCCTTTTCACCCTGCATTTCTGTGCCGAGATTCGGCAAAGAGGAGGAGGCTTGTATCCTGCCTTTTCCTTCCAATCCATGCGTGCTACAGAGAAGGGAAGGCAGGATAGAAACCTCCACCACCTCCTCTTCCCTAGCACCAAGGTAAGCAGTGGCAGCAGATCACCACCGCCACCACTTACCTCCAGGCTGGTCGAAGATCAAAGACCCATTGATCTTCGCCCATCCTGGGTGGCTTGCAAGGGAAGCGGCAGTGGCTGTATTCTGCTGCCGCTGCATACCTCCAGGCTGGGCAAAGATCAATGTGTCCCTGCTCTGCCCACCAAAATGGTTGAGCAAAACAGGGACCCATTGATATTTGCCCAGCCTCGGTGGCTTGCAAGGAAAGCAGTGGTGGTGGTGATCTGCCGCTGCCGCTTACCTCCAGGCTGGGCGAAGATGAATGGGTCCCTGCTTTGCTCATGAAATTGGTAGGCAAAGCAGGGACCTAGTGATTCTCATCTAGCCTGGACTGTTCCCTTGCAAACAGCCCAGGCTGCGTGAGGATCAGTGGTACCTTGTAAGACGAATGGAACCCATAGGACAGGTTTTTCCTATTCCCGGAAACTTCATTCATCGTACAAGTTTTACGTCTTACAGGGCATTCATCTTACAAGGCCCCACTGTACATGAAAACTACATGGTTTTCTTAGCCAACTCAAACAAGGCCAAACAGCTAAACAAGGATATATTGGGGATTGGAGGCACTGCTTTGCAGTGGTTCCGTTCCGTCTTGGAGGACCGCCCCCAGCAAGTGCAGCTGGGTGAGATTACCTCCGTTACTTGGTCCCTCAATTGTGGGGTGCCACAGGGGTTGGTCATCTCTCCCATGCTCTTCAACATTTATATGAGGCTGCTGGGAGGGGTCATAAGGGGGTATGGAGCTTCGTGTCACCAATATGTGGATGACACCCAGCTCTTTATCTCCTTTCCATCTTCTGCAGTGGATGCCGTTCCGTCCTTTGAGCGCTGCCTGGCGGCCGTCTCGGATTGGATGGGGGCTAATAGGCTGAGGTTGAACCCAGGCAAGACGGAGATCCTGCGTGTGGGCCCCACTGGTGTCTGCGGGTTGGGGAACTCCCTCACTTTTGGGGGGGTGACTCTCTCCGCGAAGGATGGGGTCCGCAGTTTGGGTGTCCTACTGGACCCGGCACTCACCATGGAAACCCAGGTGGTGTCAGTGGTCCATTCCGCTCATTGCCAACTGCGGAGGATTGCCCAGCTGCGGGCCCTCCTTGACATCAGGGTGTTAACTACGCTGGTTCATGCACTTGTAATCCCAAGAATAGACTACTGTAGTGCTCTCTACATTGGGCTGCCCTTGAGGTTAATGCGGAGATTGCAGCTAGTGCAGAATACAGCTGCCAGACTTCTAACAGGGCAAAGAAGGCACCAACATATTACCCCTGTGCTGGCAGCCCTGCACTGGCTGCCGGTACGCTACCACATTGACTTCAAGGTTTTGGTGTTAACATACAAAGCCCTAAACGGTTTGGGACCTCAGTATCTGACAGAGCGGCTCCTCCCAAGAAGAACTGCCAGGATCACCCGAGCGAGCCAGGCAGGACACCTGGGAGTCCCAACCCCGGGGGAGGCCCGGAAAGCTATCACAAGGAGTAGGGCCTTCTCAGTGGTTGTTCCCCAATTATGGAACCATCTACCCCCTGAAATTCGGCTGGCACCCTCGCTTCAAATTTTTAAAAAACTATTGAAAACCTGGTTCTATAGAATGGCATTCCCTGATTCTTTAAACATTTAGTAAGGCAACTGGGAGTTGAGTCATGGCTACTGGACTTCTTTTTTGAGAGATAGAAACGTTTTGCTGTTCATCCAAACAGCTTCATCGGTCTGAATACAGCTAGTGCAAGAGACCTTCTTATAGTCAGCTTGACCTCTTGTCCCCTGGTCTGATTGGCTCATAAGATGAACAAAGCCTGAATAGGCTCGTTAGGGAGACATTAGTGTCCATGGCCTTAAGGTAAACAATGGCCTAAGGTGCTGAAACCCATCAAGAATGGGTCGTTAGCTGTGACCTGGTGGTGAAGGCTCCTTGATTTGCCTGGGTACTTTGGAAAGTACAGCCTGATAAGTAGCAGATAGACTATGCCGGAGCCCACCACCTCTGTTGAGGGAGGGATTTTCAATGCTAACATGAATGGCTTCCCTTACTCCTCTCTCAAACCACCTCTCTTCTTTGTCTAATATGTGTACATCCTCATCTTTGAAAGAGTGGCCTTTTTCCTTCAAATGGAGGTGTTCTGCCGATTCTGGTCCTGAGCTGTTACCTCTCCTATGTTGGGCCATTCTTCTGTTTAATGGCTGTTTAGTTTCTCCAATGTAGAGGTCTGAACACTCTTCACTGCATTGGACTGCATATACTATATTGCTCCTTTTATGGTTTGGTATCGGATCCTTTGGATGGACAAGTCTCTGCCTTAGTGTGTTCATGGGTTTGAAATAAACAGGGATGTGGTGTTTGCCAAAAATCCTTTTAAGCTTCTCCGACACTCCCGCCATATAGGGAATGACCAGGTTCTTCCGTCGGGTCTGGGTCTCAGACTGATCCCTTGTTCTTCTGGGATGGCCCACTGCTTTGTTGAAGGCCCACCTTGGATATCCACAGGCCTTAAGTGCTATCTTCAGGTGCCTGTCTTCCTTCTTCTTGGCTTCTGAGGAGGTGGGGATGCTCTCTGCTCTGTGACTTAGGGTCCTGATGACTCCTAGTTTGTGTTGTAATGGATGGTGGGAGTCAAACAGTAAGTATTGATCTGTGTGGGTGGGTTTACTGTAAACTTCTACTTAATATTAGGATCCACTGCGTTGATGTGGTCTGTAAAGGCCTGTGTCACCAATTGTAGCAAACCTATACATGGAAGAAGTGGAGAAGAAGGCACTCAACACCTTCCCAGGGACAACACCATCCCACTGGTTCAGGTATGTAGATGATACCTGGGGGGAAAAAAAGACTCAGGAAGTACAGGCCTTTACAGACCACATCAACGCAGTGGATCCTAATATTAAGTAGAAGTTTACAGTAAACCCACCCACACAGATCAATACTTACTGTTTGACTCCCACCATCCATTACAACACAAACCAGGAGTCATCAGGACCCTAAGTCACAGAGCAGAGAGCATCCCCACCTCCTCAGAAGCCAAGAAGAAGGAAGACAGGCACCTGAAGATAGCACTTAAGGCCTGTGGATATCCAAGGTGGGCCTTCAACAAAGCAGTGGGCCATCCCAGAAGAACAAGGGATCAGTCTGAGACCCAGACCCGACGGAAGAACCTGGTCATTCCCTACATGGCGGGAGTGTCGGAGAAGCTTAAAAGGATTTTTGGCAAACACCACATCCCTGTTTATTTCAAACCCATGAACACACTAAGGCAGAGACTTGTCCACCCAAAGGATCCGATACCAAACCATAAAAGGAGCAATATAGTATATGCAGTCCAATGCAGTGAAGAGTGTTCAGACCTCTACATTGGAGAAACTAAACAGCCATTAAACAGAAGAATGGCCCAACATAGGAGAGGTAACAGCTCAGGACCAGAATCGGCAGAACACCTCCATTTGAAGGAAAAAGGCCACTCTTTCAAAGATGAGGATGTACACATATTAGACAAAGAAGAGAGGTGGTTTGAGAGAGGAGTAAGGGAAGCCATTCATGTTAGCATTGAAAATCCCTCCCTCAACAGAGGTGGTGGGCTCCGGCATAGTCTATCTGCTACTTATCAGGCTGTACTTTCCAAAGTACCCAGGCAAATCAAGGAGCCTTCACCACCAGGTCACAGCTAACGACCCATTCTTGATGGGTTTCAGCACCTTAGGCCATTGTTTACCTTAAGGCCATGGACACTAATGTCTCCCTAACGAGCCTATTCAGGCTTTGTTCATCTTATGAGCCAATCAGACCAGGGGACAAGAGGTCAAGCTGACTATAAGAAGGTCTCTTGCACTAGCTGTATTCAGACCGATGAAGCTGTTTGGATGAACAGCAAAACGTTTCTATCTCTCAAAAAAGAAGTCCAGTAGCCATGACTCAACTCCCAGTTAAACGAACCTGGATGACTGAGAATCTTCACAGACGTATTTAGTAAGGCACTATTTTTAAACCATTTTATCAAATCTCTTGCCATTTTTAGCTTCATTTTAGCTTCATTTTAGTTTTTGTTGTTGATTTATGTATATTTTATTTTATTTTGTACCTTGTATTTTGGTTTTTAAAATGTATTCCTTTGTTGTTACATGTTGTAAACCGCCCAGAGTAGCCCTTGGTCTAGATGGGCGGTATAAAAGTCAAATAATAAATAAATAAATAAATAAATAAATATTCGCCTTACCTTGTTTCTTTACTTGTTCCAGGAGGAGATCCTTCATTGCTGCTTCTTCTGCAAGGTCAGATGGGACTTCCCCTTCACTGTTGACAGCAGCTACATTGGCCCCGTGATTTATCAAGTACCTAGAGGAAAGGCAGCCAAATATGATCACTTTCAGAGCAAGGCTGAGTTTTTGATTAATATCTAGGGTAAAATAGTAAAACTTTCATCAGCAACATAATAATATGAATTTGTACAGCTTCCTCAATCCCTTATCAAATAATACCCTCCTGAACCACCTCTGTTTGGTTTGAGAGGGAGGGGGGAGAGAAGACCCATGTGGATGGGAGAAGAAAGGAGAAAGAAGAGGGAGAAACACAGACCGAGAGAAGACGCACAGGGGAAAAAAGACAAAGGGTATGCAAAGAAAGAAAGATATTCCATCAACTGGAATCACAATGGTGAGAGAGGGAGCTGCAACCGAGAAAGTGAGTGTATGGTGCCACAGAGACAGAAAAGGACAGAAAGGGAGACAGAGGGAGACAGAGAAGGAGAGACGAGGGAGGCTACAAAAGCAATGGAGGAAAAGAGAGAAAGCAAAAGAGGTGGGAGGGGTGAAAACACACACAAATACTCACCCGGGAGGGGGAGGGACGGAGAAAGAGAGGGAAAGAGAGAGAAAAAGAGAGATGCCAAGTTGGGAGAGACAGGGAAGAGCATCAGAGGGAAACAGAGAGAGAGGGAGGGGAGGGAGGGAGGGAGCTTCTCTAAAACATGTTGAGGCTATAAGCATCTGAAGCAGCTCTTTCCCCTGCTTAGATGCCATTCTTAGGTACTGAGGTAAAGAAACCTGTGTTAGTGTACTTTAAGGTCAGCCCCATTCTCTACCTCTTCCCAAGAGATAGCTTAGCCTGCAGTTCTGTATCTATGACAACAGCCATATGTCTCTTGGAAGTAAGTGGGGTTTACTTTTGGGCAATAAGTTTTATTAGAATTGCAGCCTTATCAGAGGACTAAGTGTCACTCAACTCAGCTGGACATTCTTCTGAGTATGCTGGCAGGCAGGATTCCATGTGAACAAATTATCCAAAAACATTCTCTTCCTTGGTTGACAAAACATGAATGTCAAAAACACATGTGTTACAATCTTGTGCGACGTTCAGTGAATTCAGTGAGATTTTCCAGGTACATATGGCACCTTAGCCTAGACCTCCTAATGTTTTTTCCACTGTAAATTTCAATATATTGTGTGGCATTAAAGTTCTGTTTTAAAAATCCAACAAATCAAATCCTTCAAAATAAACTCCCCAAAGCCCTTCCAATTTATAAAAATAGGCTATTACCTCTGTCTCCACAATTCAAAATGGCAGAAATAGTGTGCCCTCATTCTCAACAGGAAAAAAATGCCAAGCTTTACATAGCAAATGTCACTCTAAATGTGGACAACACAGTGGCAGCAGTCAAGATTGTCTTCTACAGTATTACTCTCTTGTGCTCATTGCCATTTGTTGGTTGGTTGGTTGGTAAGTTGATTGATTGATTGATTGATTGATTGATTGATTGATTGATTAGATATTTATACAACAAGGAATTATTTAAGTTAATTAGAACTAAGAACCCAACTAGGAAGGCTATTGAACCATTAGATGATAATGGAAAACAAGGGATTAGTAAAGAGGAAACAGAGATTGCAGAGAGACTCAATGAATTATTTGCTTCAGAATTCACTAAAGAAGACAGAGACCACATACCCAAAACAGAGCCTATTTCATAGGGAGGGAAAGAGAACAATTAAGCCAGATAGAAATAACCAGGGAGGAGGTTTGTTCCATGTCTTGTTAAACTAAATGCTAACAAATTGCCAGGACCAGATGGCATCCACCCACAAGCTCTCAAGGAACTTAAAGATGAAATTGCTGAGGTCCTAGCCAAAATATATAATCTTTTCCTCAAATCAGGCATTGTGCCTGATGACTGGAATGTAGATAATGTAACACCAATCTTCAAAAAAGGATCCAGAGGTGATCCAGGAAATTACCAACTGGTCAGTTTGACATGTGTCCCAGGTAAAGTAATGGAAACCATCCTAAAAGATAAAATTAATAGGCACATAGAAGAGAAGGTGCTGCTGAAGGAGAGCCAACATGGCTTCTGCAAGGGCAAATCATGCTTCACTAATCTGTTGGAATTTTTTGAGAGTGTCAAAAAGCATGTGGATAAGGGACATCCAGTTGACATTGTTTATCTGGACTTTTAGAAGGCTTTTGATAGGGTCCCACACCAAAGGCTCTTGAATAAACTTGCCAGTCATGGAATCAAGGGACAGGTCTTGTCCCGGATCAGCAACTGGCTAAGGGACAGGAAACAGAGGGTAGCACTAAATGGTCACTTCTCCAAGTGGAAGGAGATAAATAGTGGGGTCCCGCAAGGTTCAGTACTAGGACCCCTGCTTTCAGCCTCTTCGTAAATGATCTAGAAGTGGAAGTAAATACCAAGGTAGCCAAATTTGCTGACAACACTAAATTATACAGGGTAGTAAAAACTGATTGTGAGGAGCTCCAGAGGGATCAAGCTCTTGATGGCATCACACAAGGCAATGGTGGGAAACTTTGGCCCTTTGGCTCTTTCATACTGCTGCTCTTACAACCCCTTATCATTTTCCATGTGTATCTGTGTATGTGGTGATGGGACTCAGTCAAAACATCTGGATGGCCAAAGGTCTCCTACCCTTGTGTTCAATGAAGATAGAAACCAATCTCAGTCAAAACATGTGATCTTTTATATCAATGGTTCCCAGCCTTGAATAACCCAAGTGAAACTATGTTTCAATAGATTTCTATTAAAGTCAATATTTCTAAGAAATCACGCTAAATATCAGAAATCTACATTTCTCCCCTTTGAATACAGATGTAGGAAACTGCATAAAATCTTTCTGAGACATTTCATAAGTAACATTTTGCCCATAAAGAAAATTATAAAAAAGAAGAATCAAACTACAATAGCACACAAAAACTTTGAGTTCTTTAAGTGTTTGACTGCAAACACATTACAATAACACCCCCCCACACACACACACACACCTATTGCGGGGGTTAGGGACCCAACCCTATCCGCGATAACTGAAAATCCACAATATGTGGATGCTGGTTGGGTGAGGACGGGGGGGGCTGTCTGGGGCCCCTACACTTACCTGAGGCCTGGCACTACCCCAAATGGGCCTCCTATGGCCTTCCAGGCCTGTTTGAGGCCCCAGAAGTGCTTTCCGGTGATCCGGAAGTCACTTCCAGATTTCTGGAAGTCACTTCTAGTTTTCTGGAAGTCACTTCCAGTTCGCCAGAAAGCACTTCCGGGGCCTTGATAGGCCCAGAAAGGCCATTGGAGACCTCAGAAGTTATACTGGATTTAGCAATCCAGAAGTCACTTTCTGTTTTCCAGATGTCACTTCTGGTTCGCCAAAAGCAGTTTGGGGGCCTCCAACAGGCCCGGGAAAACCATCAGAGGCCCATTAGGAACAGCGTCAAGCCTGCGGTAAGTACAGGAGGCCTGAAACAGGCCCATCCAGCTTACCCCAGGGGGGCTTGCCTTTCATATACTGTGGTCTCACAATATACCGGGACTGCAGTATATGTACTGCGAAAGGGCTGGGGAACACCGTATTTATGAATAACCAGTCAGCCCTATTTCAAGATACATAGCTCATCCAGAATACAACAATACCTGCCATACCTTGGCTTCCTGTATTCCACTGATTTTTTTAATGCTAAATGTCTATCACATTCTGAGAAGTACAGTTTTCATATATAGTGGTACCTTGTATAAAGTAATTAATTCATTCCAAATAAAATTATGTTAAACAAATTTTCCTTTACACAAATTCCCATAGGAATGCATTGAAAATGGGAATAATCCCATTTTTATGTTGTACGGATTTTCCCCATAGGTGATTATATTAAGCAAATTTCCCCTATCTCCAGAAGTTTTTATGTTGTACAGATTTTATGTTGTACAAGCTGTTTGTTATACAAGGGTCTGCTGTAACGACATTGCTACACTGCCAATAACTGGAGAATCTTCCCAATGACCTATGGAAAATTTCTACAGCTTCAACTAAAGAGTTTACTGACCCATGTTCAAGATACCTGCCTCTAAAAAAAATTCCATGTTGTTCATCTCTATGAGTGTTCTTCAAAACATATATTCCAGTAGAAATATGACCATTACTAATATAAATTATAAGGGTTTATGAAAGCAATCTTGCAAGAGAAAGCCTCCCCACTTATGTTATCCAACCCTAAAGCAATTATCAGGTTGCTATGGCAGCACATGCTCCAATTACATCAAAAGATACCATTTATTTTAGGGTGGCACTCGTGACCTGCCTCAGAATTGCATTTTATTATTGTCACATTTAAAACAGAGTAAAATCCAGTTGTTAGTCCTACGCAAAGCAGATTCCGCAGCCAAGTACCTAAACAATGGTGTGGATGAGGACTTCTAGCCAACTTCTTTTGTGAGTTTTGGGCATTTTGTGTGTTCTTATCTATGGGGACCCAGAATGAATCATCTGAGTTTCCATTATTTCCTATGGGGAAATTTGCTTTGATACAAGAGTGTTTTCGTTTACAAGCATGTTTCCAGAATGAATTAGGCTCGTAAACCAAGGTATTACTATATTCCCTCAGTCTGCTCTTAGGCTTGTTCAAGGCCTTCTAAGTGAAACATAGAACCTTAAACATGTCTTTGAAGCAAATATGTGACTAATACAATTCTTCCAGCATTGGTATAATTATGTCAGAGCACAATATTTTACTAAGCATCTAACTCAGTACATTTTCCATTAGTAACTGATTAGAAACTGACTAGGGCAGTGGTTCTCATCCTGTGGGTCCCCCAGATGTTCCTGGGCTGCAACTCCCAGAAGCCTCTACCACTCTCTGTGCTGGAAGGGATTTCTGGAAATTGCAGTCCAGGAATATCTGGGGACCCACAGGTTGAAAACCACTGGATGAGAGGCAGCTTCACACTGCATTACTAGAGGTACTGGTACTGCCTGGGCCACATTCCCTCTACTGGGGAACAATAATAGCTGGCAAACTGTCTGGAGCAAGTTAAAGCTGCTCTTAGCTACCAAAGCCATCCATAACACCAAAGAAGCTACAAACCTGCTTCTTCAAGGAAAATATCATCTCATTAGAACAGGCTACTAACCTAGATTCTGCACCTGAGAACTACTTGCATAGAGAGCTTCCATGTTCTACTTAATGGCCTTATCCAGCTTACCGCTGGGTTTAGATGCTAATTCGGAATGAATCTGATCATATCAAATTCACATTTAACAGAAAAGAGACCTGGGCACAATCAGCATAATGGTAACACTTTGAAAATGCAAACCCCTGATAACCATTCCTAACTGATTCACATAGATGTTAAATAACACTGTGATAAACTAGTCACTTTCGTCCCCCAAAGCATGAGAGTCCAGAGTTAAATTATAACAATCCATTGATATTCTTTGAAGCTGAACTTCTAGGTAGGAACTGAGCTACCAAAACTTGATGCCTGTAACTCACACAGAGATGATTCATGAGGATATAATGCCAATAATATAAAAGATTATCCAGAGATTAAAAGTAACAGAGTAACACTTCTACTGTTTTTTCTATATGAAGGTCATTTGCCAAGGTAACCAAAGCCAATACAACGCCTAAAGATGTGAACTCAGAAGCCAGAGGTTCTAATCATCTGTTTTCACAGGAGAATCAGCCACTGAAACATGACCATTCTCTTCAGCAACCTGCCTTGGACCAATGGGGTTCAAATTTAGTTTGATATAGTTTAAAATTCCAAGTCCAAGGAATTTTTTTAGAGGCAAATATGCCATAGCAAGACAGCAAGACAGCAGGAAACACTTGTTCACACAATGGCATAGTTATCATTCTCGTTCACACAATGGCATAGTTATCATTTTCTAGATGCATGTGGTCCACCCAACCTGCCAACTAGTTCTGAATAAGCCATGATAGGTGAGGGTCAATAGTTCACACAGGAAGTCATAGAAACTGTCTATTACTTCTGGCCAAACAGCTTTTATCTGACAAGAGAGGAGGAAATGTATCAGATGTTTTATACAGACCTACTGCAAAAAAAGCATTCAGATCATCATGGAGGTAAGTGATTTTATCCTTAAAATGTTTGTTACCTTTCAAGGAGGGATGTAACCTGGTCTAACAACTATTTATGAAGTTAGATATTCATCAGTTATGTCATGTGAAAAATGTTTGACAGATGCAAATCTGATAATATGATCAAAGCAGCAAAATAAGCCTTCTCCACTGGCCTCATCAGCACCTAGCAGGCTAAACTATCTGCTTTAGTATGTTTAATCATCTTCATCATGGAGGACATAATATTCTAATCCAGCCCACTAAAGCCTGCTTTTGACTAAATAGTTGTCTTTGCATTAATCTAATACACCCAAGACCACTTTCACCACTTCTACTAGGGAAGCTGTTGAGCTGGAAGAAGGGCAGTACAATAGCAGCACCTTTATCTTGTTTGCTGTCAAAGTCTATTCCTGAGTGAAAAGGGTTCCTGACAAAGCAGATAGAAATACAATGCACACATGCATAACACACACACACACACACACACACAGGTCGTTGCAGGATGGACTGTTATGGCACTAAGTTCAGGCTTGTCCAGTCAGGATGAAACAGTGAAGTCCTTCCCCCTTTTTCAGAAAAGGAAGACTGACTGAGACATGCCCTACTCAATTTGCTTGTCTACATTTGGTAGCTCATAAGGTTAGCCCATAGGAAAAGGAAAAGATATATAGTTATTATTAACTCGCTGTGGCTACATTTGCTTAGTTTACTTAGTTTATTTAGTTTACTTGGGCACATAATGTGATGCATAACTTTAAACTGGTAATTACTAAATAGTATTTTGAAATGGAGATGAATCATAATCTGTCTGGAATCCTGTTTTGAGAAAAGGGAGGGATAAAGGTCCAAATCCCAAAAATAAATAATGTGTTATTTCCAATATTTAGGTCACGCAGGAACTCACTCACTCTGCTATGTTCAGATAGCCACAAGATGCCACCGCATGAAGTGGGGTCCAGCCCTCGTTATCTTGCTGATTTACATTGGCTCCATATTCTACCAGAAACTTTACCATGTCCAGATTCTCATCTATACAGGCCTTAGAGGAAAGAAGGGAAGCGGGGAAGGAAGAGGGGAGGGAAGAGAGGCAGAGAAAGAGAAAAGGATGTTAAAATTAGTAAACTACCATCATTTTCAGTTTTAACAGCTGTAAGGGACAACAGGGGACTTCCATATTGAATCACCCCTCTTTCAACTTTCCCTTCTCCGTTCTCCATGCACTGTAGTTTGATGGGATTGTAAAGTGATCTTTTTGGTATTCATTTTAGGAATAGTATCAATTCCATAGCACAGGACAAGCTGTGGAACAAGCTGTTCCAGGAAAGCTTCAATGAATGAGATTGTGTCAGGACACTGAGTAGGTTGACATATGGTAAGAATGAAAGCAGTGAATCCCAAGCATGAAACTAAGGGATATTTTGAATCAAAAGCAATTAAAACAATTACGTACTCGAGATCTATCCTTGTATATGAAGTAGAAGCTGGATTTTGAAATGAGAACTTACCATCTGATCCATCCATATTTGTTTTCTAAAATGTATCTCCTCACATCAAATGGAAAACCATGTCGGATAGGTTTTTGAGCCCTGAACATTCTTGTCACAAACATGCTGACAAATTCAGTTATGATCAATGAAATAAATTAAATGAAATAAACAGAACTCTGGTCTTGAAGACATCAAAACTATTTTAAAGTTGAGTCTGTTCAATGTTTTTATTAAATACAAAATTTGCCAAGAAAAGTAACACATCTTCCAACTCTAAACAAAGTGGGAAAATTTTGGGGGGGTGCAATATTCTGAATCATGAGTAGAGAAGCATGATATCTCACATTCATAAACCAAATGATTTTTAGAAGAATTTAATTAGAACTCATACTCTTTATTTTCCTTGATTTGTGCACTCTGAAAATCACATTCATTATCTCCATTTTGTCTAAACTGTGTGCCTTTGGCAACATGTACCACTTGGGATTACTTGTTCCCACTTTCCTACTCTTTTTAGTCTTGTCCTCCAGAAATTTAAAAGACCATCATCCTCTCCTAAAAGCATTGTGCCATAGGAAAGCTGGTTTCCATTACTAGAGCAAATGTGTGGCTGCTCTTCATTATAGCATTCTGCCTCTGCCCTTGTGGATCCCTTCAATATGTGGATGCCTGCAGTAACGTCATTCCTGAAAACCAGTAGGAAACAATTTTGTAAAACTTCAAGGCAAGGTTTTCCCCACTGTGTACTTCCATCATGAGAGGAGATATATTCCGATTAAATAAAGTTACTTACATTATTCCTGATATTTGAAGTCACAGATTGAAAGGGAAAAAACAGGTATGGTCTAAAATCACCTATAAATGAGATGTTTTTCTATTTTTCTTCTTCAGTTCAGGTCATTAAACTTTTATTCTGTTTTAATGTAACTTTTACATATTCACAAAGCAAACTCTCAGTAATTGCAATTTCTTGTTATGAAGCAAGCCCTAAGGCCTAGTGCACACATAGTTCTACCACATAAAGTATTCTGCTTATATACCGCCTCATACAACTTCAAGTAGTCTCTGGGCGGTTTACAGTTTAATTACAGTATGCAGGCTACACATCCCCCTCCCCCCAACAAGCTGGGTACTCATTTTACCAACCTCAGAAGGATGGAAGGCTGAGTCAACCATGAGCCTGCTACCTGGGATTGAACCCCAGGTTGTGAGCACAGTTTTAGCTGCAGTACAGACATTTAGCCACTGTGCCATAGTGAACCACTATGTATACGCCCAACTATAAAGGCTTGGGTCACAATGGAAACATAGTTCAAACATGTTTCTCATTTCACTTCCCTACACAACATCACATGACTAAATGTCGTAAAAACTGTACCACTAAGTATTTCATTTGGAATGGTGCTTCTGCAGTAGCTGGAAGGATTAATTTTGCTACCAAAACCTTATATTTCTTTGGCTTTTGGTTTATCATACTTATAGGGCCATACACCAGTCTATGATATATTGCAATGCTCTTTATTTCACCCACACCACTACTGGAGCTAATATAAAAGAACTAAAAAGGTTGCCTCCACTCCCTCCCCTGCCAAAAAAAAAAAAAAATTAGTGGTTGAACTAGACTCCACAAACTGTTACCAGATCCAAGAAAATAAAGATGTGTTTGAAGTCAATACTGCTTTGGCATTACTATTCGATTTCCTATTTGACCAGTAAGCAATGGCAATTTGACAGAAGACAAACATCATGAACTCCCACCTATGGAATCTATGGTATAGTAACTTGATTTGTGGGACAGAATAGATTTACAGATTCAATACTGAGCAGAATTGTGGTCTAGAGGTGTTTACATTTCTAGAGGTACCATATATAAGCCAAGTTTTTAGACCTAATTTTGGGCTAAAAAAGGGCCTTCAGCTTATACACGGGTCAACAAAAAATTGGGGGATGAACAGTAGTACTGAACAGCAATAAAGAGACTTTACTGATTTACCTCAGCAAGCCAGCCTCAGAGGCTGAATTACTAAGGGTTGCCAACTTGCTTTGCATGTGAAAAGGGCAAAAGCAAATTAACCAAGATACAGCTAAAAGCAGGTATTTCCCGATAAGGCTTCTAGACTAGTGTACATTGAGTTTAGGATGAGCAATTTTCCTCTGCCTTTCAAGCAGTTGATCCGAGTGTATAAAAGTCTTCTGACTGATACTGCTTGATAAAATTTATCTAAATCAGCTAAAAAATCGGCATAGTATCAAAATACTAGTGCTCATGGAATCATGGGAGGTCTCCCATATGCAGATTATGTAGGCAGGAATGGTAGCTCTTGCAGCCTATTGAACCAGCTCACAGTCAACACGTGAAGGAAGACTGATGTTTTGGACTACGACTCCCACAGTCCTTTGCCACTGGCAATACAGGCTTGGGATTCTGGCAGCTGTGGTCAAAACACCACGACACGCCCTCCTGCAGCCTCCCTCTCCTCTTCCGATACAGCTAAAATCATCGGGACTCAAGGCAAGGTAGAGATTCTGTATCTCTTTTAAACAAGCTTCCTGTATTTTCTTTCATCTGTTTTCACTCTCCCAACCCTCAGTTTGAGTGGATGTCCCCTAGTTCTGGTATTTTGTGAGAGGGAGAAGAGCATCCCTCTATCAAATTTACTCATGCCCTCCATTATTTTGTATGTCTCAATCATATTCTCCCCCTCAGGTGCCTTTTTTCCAGACTAAAGAGCCCCAAATGTTTTAGCCTTGCTTCATAAGGGAGGTCCCCAGGCCAGTAATCATTTTAGTCCCTCTCTTTTGCACCTTATTCTAGTTCCACTATGTCTAAGTAAAGACTTGATCTAAGATTCACTTGTTCATATTTCTGTCAGTCCATGGTACCCACAAAGCTCCCCTCCAGCAGTACATTTCAAACGAACCAATTCCACCACCACCCCAAATCAGGTTTCTTAGTGGCTAGTTTGCTGTTTTTCTTTGAAATAAATATTCAAAAATGTTTAACCTACTGATGCCTGAATTAATGTAATTTTCTTGGTATCTAGAAAATGAGATGAGTTCTCTTATCCGTAACATTCCAAATCACATATTAAGAGCAAATTGAAATGAAATGGATGACTGAGAATCTCCACAGATAACGTTGAGCTAAATGTGAAAAGGGGAAGTATAAATGTAATACACAAATAAAAATAAGATGCCAAGTAAACTGAATTCTACATAAGCATTAGAACAGCAATTAGAGATGGGCACGACTCAAAAAAATGGTGTTTCGTTTGTCGTTTGGTCATTTAGGGGTCCGTTTCGGTTCGTTTTTGTTTTCGTGATGTTTTTTGCAAAAAAATTCATTTTCGTTTTGTTAGGTAATGAAACGAAAAAAACGAAAACGAAAACGAAAAATTGCTGTTTTGTTAGCATTCTTTTTAGTTCAATGCATCTGCTGCAACGAAAACGAAAAACATGGCAAATTTGGTCGTTTCGTTTTCGTTTTCGTTTTGTTTAAAAAAATTGTTTTGTTTTCATTGCGTAACGAAACGAAAAAACAAAAACAAAAATGAAAAATCGCTCGTTTCATGCCCATCTCTAACAGCAATCATAATCCTGCAATCTTGGAACAAATAAAAACGTACCTGTGGCCCCTGATTTTCCATATGGAAGATAATAAGGGACATAAAACTATTCAGAAGAGACATGCTACACGCCTATTATTCTAATCATATAATTACAGAATTTTATTTATTTGATTATTTCATTTATATATAGCCCATCTAGCCTGAGGCCATTCTGAGTGGGTTACAATATGACAAAGAGAATAAAATATGGCTACAAATATAAAAGGAAATTCAATACAATAAAACATAATAAAACAAATTTCAAAATTAATTATTAAATTAATTTTTTTTCAAGGACCACCATATTTTATTACAGCCATCATTTGAGTAGATACTTTCTGATCCAGTATAGTATGCATAAAAACAGAACTGGTCATAGCTGAAATTTTCTAAAAACTTAAGTGCATCAGTGTGCTCAGCTAATGACACCCTCCTGGATGTGTTTATAAATACTGCAAACGTAGGAGCACAATTTGTCACATGGACTCCCCCCCCCAGATAACAGACATAGGTATATAGCTACATATATAGCTATACATATAAGTATATAAGTGGCATAATCATCTAGTAGAAAAATCAAAATGCATTTTCAGTATTCGCATGTATACTGTCATAGGTTATGGAACAAATATGAGCCTTTCAAGGAATGTAGGGAACATTTAACTTCCTTTCATTCAATAGAGAAGTTATTTAATTTTACAAAAAGCCTGGTAACTGAGCAGACACCAACCACATATATATAAGCCTCCTGGCAGCTAAGCAGTGTCAAGTTTAACAGTGTCTAGAAGCACATGTATTCAAACTCTGAAAAATGGTAAACACAACCCATACCAAAAACACATTCAAAGCAGTAAGGCATCACAATCTATTTAAAAATTCAACACAGGCAGCCAGTTATTCTGGAAAATCTTACCAGACGAGAAGGGCAGCAAAGATGGGTCTAGCCTGGCCTCCTGTTGGAGGGTGTTCCAAATTCTGGGTACAGCAACAGAGAATGCCCTCTCCTATGAGCCCATGAAATGTACTTGCTAAAATAGTGGGTCTGAAAGAAAGTCCTCTCCTGACAATCTTAATACCTGAACACGGGGAATCTCCACAATAGGTTCATAATGGAAGAAGAAGTCTTTGTGATTGCTTGGACCCAAGCCACTTAGGACTTTATAGGTTAGAACCAACACTTTGAATTGTCCCCCAAAACTCTTCAGCAGCTAGTGGAACTGCTATTGGGGGTATGTGAGTTATGTGATGCCTGTAACCAGCCCCAGTCAGCAATCTGGTTGCCACGTTTTGGACCCAATAAAGTTCCTTGACACTTGCCAGAGGCAGCTCCACAAAGAGCGTGTTACAGCAATCCAGCCAGGATGTAACTAAGGCATGTGCCACTATGGCCAGACCAAACGTTATTCTGCCTTTCTCATTAAAAAGCTGGGTTACATCATTAAAAACAGAATACAGTACAAGCTAGAAACAGTATGTTATTTAAATATTTAAAAGAAATTCATAACACTTAAAAATGTTAGCCAAACGCATTGCTAAAATTGCTCCTCCCTTCTTCCAACGTTCCTTTCTGGAAGTCACTCTCTATATTAGGCCTGTGCAACAGGTAGCCCGCAAAGAGTTCAAAAGTAGCCCACCAGCCATCAATAAAAAAAGTGAGGGGATAAATTATCCAGCCCTCCCTCCCTCATCCCGAGGACCACCACTGCCCCAGCAAAGTTCTGGGTCTGCCAGCCCACTGTCTCAGCCAAGTGGGGCATTTCAAGGGCCATGGCGCAGTCTCCTGCTCCCCCACCAGCCAGATGATCAGCATGCCACTGTCTCAGAGTGGAGGGAGGGAAGGGGAGAGGACAGGACAGTGAGAGGTGGGATCACGGGCGTTCCCACCAGTTTTGTGTGGTGACGTCTCCCCTCTTCTTCCACCCCTGGAGAATTCCTTCCTCTCACCCTTCACTTCCCTCTTCCTCCTCCTCCCCCCCTCCCACCTCCACAGCTGCCTCACAGAGACTGTGACCCGCTGCCATCGCTGCTGCTCCTGCTCCCCTTCTGAGCCATTTCCTCATCCTTGTGCCGCTGTGGCAATGTGATTGCCCTGCTGCTGGCTCAGACCACCCTAGGTGTGTGGCAAACATGGCGGAGATGAGTGTGAGCCACGGGTGGCAGCAGCAGCAGCGAGGGGGCTGGAAGGGAGAAGAAAGTTGGAAACAGGCCCTGAGCAGGTTGAGATGGAAAGTGCACCTTTTAAATAAAAAGTCTTCCAGCATCCCAGGCAAGCAGCAGTGGCTGATCCGGGCTGCTTGCAAGCATGCACACACCTCCCCTGCACCTGCTCAAGTTGGGTGCAAGGGAGACATGTGCATGGTTGCATGGGTTGCCCCTTGGAAGGGGCGATCTGCGCAAGCATGCCTGCGCCTCCTTTGCACCCACCCACACCGGCTTGAGCGGGTGCAAGGGAAGCATGTGCATGGCCAACCTTTCCATAGGAATGCATTGCAATCTGTTTCCTCCAAAACGGATTAATTGATTTTCAATGCATTCCTATGGGAAACTGCTGCTCTACTTACAATTTTTTTACTTATGAGCATGTGCTCAGAATGGATAAAATTCATAAGTAGAAGTTTTAGTGTAGTAGCCCTCATACACTTTGGGTCGGAAAAAGTAGACCTCAGCCTGTTCAAGTTGGACAGCCCTGCTCTATATTACCTCTTTTTGACAATGACAGGTAATTAATTACACAAGTCAAACTGACACATATCCTCCCAAAAAAATGGTAATCACAACCTCGCAGATACTGAAATAATAGCTCTCTTAACCTTAGATTAATATGCTTCAAGGAAAAGGAAACCATTTTCAACTTTATCCATACAAAGGGGCCAGCACTGTTCATTATTGCAGGAACTTGTTCCACTCTTAACACTCGATTTTGCCCATTCCAATTTTGCACAAATCACACAACCTATACAAGTAAAACTAGGCCTCACAATTGTCAAAGAATTGACAGTAACAACTGAAATACTACCCATATTTTCCCCAAAATAAGACACTGTCTTATATTTATTTTTTCACAAGACACACCAGGGCTTATTTTCAGGGCATGTCTTATTTTTATCTCTCTTAACTCTGCCACCCCACACCAGCTCCCTGAGACTGAAAGCAGCAGCGGAGGTGGCAGCTGGAGGAGCCGCCGTCGGAGCATCCGTGTCCCTGGCTGGCAAATGTGGCACACTGCTGCGGCTCCTGCCGTGGCTGCAGCTGCCACCACAGCTACTGAGGCAGCAGCGGTTCCTCCTCCTCCAGCTGCCGCTGCCGCTTTCAGTCTCGGGGAACTGGTGTGGGGCAGCGGAGGCAGCCTGTGAAGGGGCTACTAGAGGGGCTTCCCTTCCATGGCTCCAGCATGGGGAGGGGCTGGGGACCAGCACCTTCATGGACACCCCTCAGCACCTGGAAGAAGGTGGTGACAGCGGCTCAACTCCGTTCACACACTGCTGCAAATGACACGTAAAGCTGGCTGTTCCTGTCCTTTCCTTTCAAACACACACACACACACACACACACAAGAACACAAGCACACCATACGTTTGTACTTTCCTTTCCTGGTGTCCCGCTCCACTGCTAACCCCACGCCCATCACTAGGTCTTATTATCGGGGTAGGGCTTATATTTAACAAATGCATAAAAATCCTACTAGGGCTTATTTTGGGGGTAGGTCTTATTTTCGGGAAAACACGGTATGTGGGAGCAGGACAGAATTCCATGGTATAATTTTGTTTTCTGAAGCTTAGCCACTTTTATGCCAGGTATCCAAGAATATGCCCCCTTAAATCAATAAGCAGAAGTAATGCAGGCATTTAGGAGACATCCGTAGATATTCTCTGCCCCAGCAAGCCCAGCATTTGTACTATGTATCAGGTTTCTCTCTTCTTAACTGTGTCCTATGCTTGCAGTTTGTTTTATGAGAACTCGGTGGGAGCCATTTAGAACTTGATTACTGTTGTTATGTGCCAATAAGTTACCTTCAACTTACGGCATCCTATAAATGAACAATCTCCAAAATATCCTGTCCTCAACACTTCTGCTCACCTCCTGCGAACTCAAGCCTTTGTCTTCCTTAAAGCTAGCAGTGTTCTAGTTTTGTTTTATCAAATATAACAGTATAGTGCACAGGTTCCCAGTCTGATGGTCAGCACCACCAAATGGGTTGCAATGTGCTTTGAGGGGATCACCATGGTCATTTTTATTTGCAATGATTCTTATATTTATTACAGTAATCCCCCATTTATCATGGGGGTTAGGGACCTGACCTGACTTGACCTGCAATAAAGGAAAATCCACATTATGTAGATGCTGGACCGGGATGGGACTGGGAGGCCTGTTTGGAGCCTCCGCACTTACCCCAGGCCTGGCACTGCCCCAAACAGCCCTCCAACAAACTTCGCAGGCCTGTCGAAGGCCTGGGAACCCTGTCCAAGGCCCAATCAGGGCAGCACCAGGCCTGGGGGTAAGTGCAGGAGGCCCTAAACTTAACCCAGGCCCACACAGCTTGCCCCAGGAGCTCTTGCCTTCATATACAGTGGTCCCACAATATACCAGGATTGCAGTATATGAACCACAATATAGTGGGGAACGGCAGTATACTAAAGGTGGTATACATAATTTTTATTTTATTTTAATACTCTTGATGCACAGATAAACTTTAATCTGAACCAGAACTGAGGCAACGTGGAGTTCTTAGCTATTTCTGTACCCCTTTTCAATTGATTTTCCTTTTATTTATGAGTATCACTCCTAGCCACTCCAAAAAGTCTCTCTGCTCCTCCACATTCACCTTTGGATGACTGATGTCAGTCCTTTGTGCCAGACTGTTAGTCCGGCTCAAAGAGGCCTGAATAAGATGAACATACAGTGCACATTGGGAAAACTGACACCCAAGGTAGTGTGAGGATTGAAAAGTTGTTGCTATCGCAGCATTGGTGCCTTTCACTTTACCTGAGTCTCTGGCTCCTCTGGGTCTGGTGATGGCAGTACAGTAGTAGCTTGGTTTACCAGCATAATCCGTTCCGGAAACATGCTCGTAAAAGCAAAATTCTTGTACAGTATATCAAAGCAAATTTCCCCATAGGAAATAATGGAAACTCAAATGACTTGCTCTGGGGACCCCATTTCCTCATTTCTTATGTGGGAATTTGCTTTGATATACGGAAGATGGTTGGCTGCAGTACCCAGGATCTGGTGGCCAGGCCCCACGGTGAGGGCTGGAGGCTAGAGGTTGCCACCGGGCACTGCCGGGCCTGCAGCTAGGTGCAGAGGCCATTGCCAGCCAGTGCCAGGCCTGCAATGAGACCCAGAAGCCCGACATGGGCCTACCACACCAAAGCCCAGATGCCACTTCTAGTCAGCGGCAGGCTTGGGGCAGGCCAATTGCATGGCCCGGAGGCCTGTTCTGGGCAGTGCTGGGCCCACACCGAGGCCCGGAGCCCAGGGACAGGCCCACGACACAGCCCAAAGGTCAGTTCTGGTCAGCTCCGGGCCCGGCATGGACCAATTGCACACCCCAGAGGTCCGTTCCAGGCAGTGCCAGGTGCACAACAACAAAAGGCGGCGAGGTGAAGGGTGTCCCTCTTCGCCCTCCCTCCCTCCCTCCCTCGTGCCCGACTCACCTCTTCCTCCTCCTCCACTGCTGCCACCTTCTTGGGAGCCTGACAGGCAACATTCGGGTGCCATGCCAAGATGGCAACAGTGACAATGAGAAGGAGGAGGAGAGCCAGCCTCTGGTGCTCCTTTTGTGAAATACTCATATATAAACCAAGGTACTGTATTTGTAAACAGAGGTACCACTGTACAGTGGATCCTCGTATAACAAATGGTTTGTATAACATAAAATCTGTACAACATAAAAAATTCCAGAGATAGGGGAAATTTGCTTAACAGAATCGTCTATGGGGTGAATCCATACAACATAAAAATGGTTGCAATTAGGGATTACTCTGTTTTCAATGCATTCCTATGGGAAATTTGTATAAAGGAAAATTTGCTTAACATAATTTCATTTGGAATGAATTAATTCCTTTATACAAGGTACCACTGTACATTGAAAAGGAGTGGAACTCAGGCATGGAGATCCCTCCATGCCCTTCCTAAGTCATGGAGGAAGGGAGGCAGAAAGCTGACGGAGAAGAACCAAAGAGGGTGAATGGCAGGGGGTAGCTGTGATATGTGTGTGTGTATATTTGGGCTTGACAGAGGGAGGATCTTCAATTTTGGTGGGTAGAAGAGATGAAGGGAAGATTTTACACACTCCAAAAAATATTCACAGTGTATTAATATTTTACAGCCCCCCAATACTTATATACTAGAGTAGAATTATATTCTGAAAAAAACTATTTTAATGTGTTTTCTTTACCCCATTGAAATGCCATCTTATGCAAATGTAGCAGGGGTGTCACAGGTTACCTGGCTATTATAAAAGGCACAATCACTCAAAACAGGTTGAAAAACAGTGGTATAGCAAAATAGAACTGAAACTGTAACTTGTTTTTATTTACTTGAGAAGGACTAAGACTGACACGTCATATAGGTGACACAGTGGAATTCTATGCACAGTGATTAATGCATTCACTCTGGGAAGCTAAAGATAAAAATATAAAAATACCAACCCTTACGCTGACAAATATTATTGAAAGGAAAAGGCCCTTCCAACCCTATCCCTGAGTAGTGACAGGAATTTAATCAAATAAAATCCATGGAATTTAGAAACATCTAAATCCCTATGATGTTCTGCAACTAAGAAAAAGTGTAACATCATGTACTTGGCCACATAAACATGGTGCTTTCTATAGTTTGGCAGGAAAAAACAAAAGGGGAACTGAAGTACAAACACTTCTATTAGCACTGGTGATGCCAAACGTCAAGGAGAAATACTGTGAAGATTCTCTATAGCACATGTAGATTTAACAGTCATTTCACATAACAAAAAATAGTATTTCCTATTGACTGCAAAGACAGAAAAAATGCTCACAAATAAAAAAAAATCTTCCAAACACCTTATAGAGCACTCTGAAATGATTTCTACTATTTGTCACTTCTGTATCCTTTAATCTTCTAGCCCTTCTGTTGAGCCACATCAATACAACTCCTGCCTTAACATTCTCTGTAGGTGACAACAGGCCCTGAAATTGCTGTGTCAGTATACTGCAGATCATGAAGGCTTAAATCCTGCTGTACAGTTACATAAACCAAGTTAACGTTTAAATGTGAATTGCTGTAACTATTGCTCACAAAGTCATGCAATTAAATATGCAACAGATACTATCTACAGAATTTTCTTAAGGTATGGCAACTTACTTCCAAATCCTACAACATTTGTATAACCAAATAACAGGATTTAAGCCAGCAACATTTCTAAATGCATACTTTCAAGATACAGAATTATCAAGAGGCAGTATTCTTACACATCACAAACAGCTTAAAAACATAACAATACACAGAACAATTGTTCAGCAGAAAATTGATGGAGGAAGGAAGCAAGCAATAAGTCAAGTCTGGAGCAGAGACAGGTTCTGATGGGGAAGGGAAGACTCATGGAGGGTGCGGTACTTAACCTGAGAACACAGTTTTTATCTGTATCCATGAGAAGCAACTGGCTGCCATCCTCACGTGCATTAAAGGCATGCTGCCTCTATATTGCCCCACAGAGCTTAAAACAATCTCTGTGTGGTTCACAATTTAATTATTCATGTTACACATTGTCCCTTCAGTGATCTGGATACTCAATTTACTAACCTTGGAAGGACAGAAGGCTGAGTCAACCTTGAGCCGACTACCTGGGATTGAACCCTGGGTTATGACCGTTTTAGCTGCAATAAGCCACTGTGCCAAGAGGCTCCTTTAAACATCAGTTTAACGATTCCATCCATTAGTTAAGAAAGCTCTCTCTCAAGAATGACAGGTTCATCATGTATGCCCATTGAAAACTGTCCATCATCCTGTTTTCACATTTCAATATTAAGCAGAACAAGAGCACTTGGCTATTTAACTGTCTCTGTTTTCTATGGACAGTACTGTCAATGCCATACTCTGCACCCAGTAATCTGTATTTTCAAATTTGTAGTCATTCCCAAGTCCACATGCTTTATTTGTCCTCCTGCTTACCTCCTTAAAAGAACAACAGACAACTGTGAACTTTAAAGCTGACATTCAAAACTTATAAGAGGAATCCAGGAAGGCTATTTTGCTGCTGTCTGCTGAGTCATGCCTAATCACTGCACCTGTTACCTCTTTAATATGGGAACTATGGTACACCCACCAATGGCAGCCACAAAAGGGAGGCTTTATGCTGAGACATGTTTTACCGTATATACCCAAATATAAGCTGAGTTTTTCAGCTATTTTTTTTTTTTGGCTGAAAAAAAATGCTCTTGGCTTATACTCAAGTTGAAGTTTCCCAGTTTTGGGGGGGTAAAATTAGGTGCTCGGATGGCTTGGGGAGGGCAGTGGAGGGAAAGTCCTGATTGGGCGAGTGATAGCAGTGCCTCCGTTTCCCATATGATTCCAATGAGAAGATTTAGGGGCACCCCTTTGGAGCTTCATAATTCAGCCTACTTATCCTCACCCCCCAAAAAAGTTTCCAAATTTCAGGGGATTCCCTAAAATCGCTTTCTACTTTGGTGCCCCCAAGGTAAGTTATTTTTGAGTGCACGCTTTTTTCAAAAATATGCACTCAAAATTATTTTTTAAAATATGCAATCAAAATTTACTTACCTTGGGACTCCAAAGTAGCAGGGGTATTTCGGGAACCCCCTGAAATCTGGAAAGATTTAGGGGTAAGGGCACTTAGTTATGAAGCTCATCCATTAACAAGACAAAACAGTAGAGAAAATCTGCACATATTCAAAAGCTGACAATTCAGAATTATATCAGAAGTGAATCACGTGGTGACTCAGAAATGGCAGAAAGCTCTTACCGTGCATGACCTCTGTGCCTCTGTCATACCCTGTTTCCCCGAAAATAAGACCTCCTCAAAAAATAACCCCTATGCAATGTGCTTGTTACAGAAATCAAATCTTTATTTGAAAATATTCATAAAAACATGTAGCATTCCTGTGGTAAAATGTGTCCCTTTTGAAAGAACCGTTAAGTATCTTAAAATAAATACTTATGTTTAAAGACCATTTATTTAAAAACCCTAATAGATTGTTCCTACTCTCTCTCTCTCTCTCTCTCTCTCTCTCTCTCTCTCTCTCTGTGTGTGTGTGTGTGTGTGTGTGTGTGTGTGTGTGTGTGTGCACATGTGTGCACTTCTTCAATGGATATTACTGAATTTCACCTTTCATTGTTGCTGTTGTTGTTCAGTCGTTCAGTCATGTCCGACTCTTCGTGACCCCATGGACCAGAGCTCACCAGGCCTCCCTATCTTCCACTGCCTCCCGGAGTTTTGTCAAATCCATATTGGTTGCATCGATGACACCATCCAACCATCTCATTCTCTGTCGTCCTCTTTTCATTTTGCCTTCAATCTTTCCCAACATCAGGGACTTTTCCAAGGAGTCCTCTCTCCTCATGAGGTGGCCAAAGTACTGGAGCCTCAGCTTCAAAATCTGTCCTTCCAGTGAATATTCAGGGTTGATTTCTTTCAGGATGGATAGGTTTGATCTCCTTGCAGTCCAGGGGACTCTCAAGACTCTCCTCCAGCACCACAGCTCAAAAGCATCGATTCTGCAGCGATCAGCCTTCTTTATAGTCCAGCTGTCACTTCCATACATCACTACTGGAAAAACCATAGCTTTGACTATCCTGACCTTAGTTTGAAAAGTGATGTCTCTGCTCTTTAGGATGCTATCTAGGTTTGCCATTGCTTTCCTCCCAAGAAGCAGGCGTCTTTTTATTTCGTTGCTGCAGTTGCCATCTGCAGTGATCAAGGAGCCGAAGAAAATAAACTCTGTCATTGCCTCCATTTCTTCCCCTTCTATTTGCCAGAGGTGATGGGACCAGTGGACATGATCTTAGTTTTTTTGATGTTGAGCTTCAGCCCATTTTTTTACTCTCCTCTTTCACCCTCATTAAAAGGTTCTTTAATTCCTCCTCACTTTCATGCTTGAACCCTTATTTTTTCATTATTTGGCTATGTACAAATACAAAAGTGCCTCCTAAGACAAATTTAATTTGTTCCATGGGTCCATTCGTTTTATAAAAAATTTGTCTTAACAGGCAGAGTTTCCCATAGGAGTGCAGTGAAAACCAATTAATCCATTCCGGAGGAACAGATTACATTGGTTCCAATGCATTCCTATGGGAAGGCTGTCCCAAACCCCCTTCAATCAACCCGTAGCCTTCAGGGAGCCCAACAGACAGCTGATTTTGATAGCTATCAAAATCAGTGTTGCCAGTTGATTGAAGGGGTTTACCCACAATCCAGCAAAGGGTGAAAGCCTTTACCCTTCTTTGCTGGGTTTGGGGCAGGGGAAAAGCTTCCCCCCTTTTGCTGGCTGCCCCAACCTGGGGTGGGGGAGCGGGCAAGGGGTGACTTGCCCATTCATCCCCTTCCTTTATCGGGGCAGCCACCCCTCCTTCGCCCAGGTCTGTGCGCTGAGCCGTTTTGGCACAGAGACCTAGGTGAAGGGGGGAGCAGTGGTGGCTTGTGGGCTCGATCGTACCACGTTTACTCTGTAGCCATGGCTGCAGAGTAGACTGGGGCTACGAACGAGCCCAGAAGTCACTGCCAACCCCCTTCTCCTGGCTCTGTGCATAGAGGCTTTTCACCAGTCTCTGTGTTGAAATGGCTCCGTGCACAGAGGTGAATGAAAGGGAGGCAGCAGCTTGTGGGCTCAATCCTAGCCCCAGTTTACTCTGCAGATTTGGCTGCAGAGTAAACTGGGGCTACAAATGTGAGCCCACAAGCCACCGGCACCCCCTTTGCCCAGGTCTCTGCGCCAAAACAGCTCAGCACAGAGACCTGGGTGAAAAGGGAGTGGCGGCAGCTTCAATCCTGGCTCTCCCGCCTGTGCAGTGCCCGTGGATCAGATGGTACACAGTCAGGAAAGCCAGGATGGAAGACCAAGTTTTGAATTTCATGCGACCATAACCCCCTCAGGTAAATTCAAAAGCCTGCCCCATAAGACAAATTTTTCGCAAGACCTCCAGTAGGCAAACAATCATCTTGCGAAAAATTTCTGTTGCCAGAAATTTCATTCGTCTTACAAAGAATTCATCTTATGGGGCATTTGTCTTGCGAGGTATCATTAAATACTTCTGAGCATACAGATCCAAATCCAAGCAAGTGGGTGACAAAATGTCACATGTCAAATAATTTTGATGGAATCAAAGTAGATTATATTCAGATATCCCTATTTTAGACCAAAAGAATCCTAATTGATTCCTAATGTTCAACTTCTGTCATATAAATATGATGTATATAAATGTCTTCCTCATTACAAACCTAATCAACCAACCCAGCTTCTCCTGCTCTATCCATGTTATTAGGAATGACAGAATAGTCTACTAGTCTAATGCTTGGAGTAGGCATAGCAAAAAGTTATTTCATTCTGTATGCTTTGATGATACATGAAAATCTGTGTTTTGCAACTTAATCCTTCATTAACTAATTTTGCCACTCTGGTATAGCATAATTAATAATTAAATATGCAGTCTTCCATAATTCCTCATTCAGCACCACTACAAAAAACAAAAACAAAACCACCTTAGTATTTCATATTCTTTCTCCATACAGTATTTGTGCTGGCATACATTTGCATTGACTGTATATGTAGACAAAGCCCTGGGGCCAGTCTCATCATGTTAATGGATCTGAATAGACTTTATAACAGGGTGTGCAACCTGTGGCACTTCAGATGCTACTGGACTAAAATTCCCTTTATTATACTTCAGCTGTGACTATACTGGCTAAAGCTGATGGAAATTCAATTTCAACAGCACATAAAGGGCTACCAGCTGCCTCATTACAACTCTTGTTGTAATGGGAGCAGTATACATTCTCAGTAGTAATATCATCTCACAAAAGTCCTGCCAAGGTCAGCCCTCAACTTGACTCTCATTTGTTTTGATTCTGAATCCAAAACATCTCTGCATAAGGATAACAGAAATAAGGAAAAAAAAAAAGTGCACATCTGAAGAAAACAAGTTAATTACAGAATCAAATCACAGTCTTTACTTTAGAAATAATCCATTTAGTGAATGCAGCTCTACTAATAGATCAAACAGAATGAATCACTAGACAGAATGAACCAAACCCCTGCAACATTTAACAGACTAGGTAGATGAAAAACACCACATATCAAACAGAACTGTTGTCACTGCAAGGTGAGAGAAAGAAAACAAATCCAGAACTTCTTTGCCTCATCTACTATAGACTTTAGCTTCTACTACATTGGCCATCTTGTCCTGCCAGTCATGACCAGCACTGCTAAACCACTAGCAGTATGTATTTGTACAATATGGGCAGTAACAATTAATTTAGTAGTGTCTATATATTTACAGAAATTTAAGCATTATGCCTACAAACACTTGTTCATGGCTTTTAAAACAGATATACTACCGGTAATATTTAGAAAAATAGTTAGGGCCACCATAGATTTATATAACCATTTGTCTAACAAAACGTTATTCTGAGTTCTGTGATAGACTACAACAACTTTTGGTATGGCTAACCTTTATGGCTACTCTGTTGCTACTGCTGCAGCTGCTGGAAGCTGTAGACAAATATATCTGGAAGATATCAAATTCAGAAAAGCTGAACTAAAGTCTATCACTATACTATTTAGGAGAACCATGAAAAATGACACTTCATTCCATCCCTTTAGTTCACAAGATCAAGGTGGATAAGACATTTTTATTTCGTATGATAAATTTAAAATTTCTGGAATACTTACAATATATCTAACTGTTTTTTCTAGACTATTTTGCTTTTTAAAATTTTGAAAGTTGAAACACGCAAGACATGCCTTTGCTAGCCTGGAGTTATTTATTTATTTAAAAAGATATTTTGAGCCCGTTTTTCTCTTTAAAAATAACCCATGACAGTTTATAACAATTTAAAGACAGAATGTAAGTTTGTAACAAAGTGTATACAATAGTAAAGGATCAAAGAATACAATACCCAAAACAAACAAAAAACATTCAATCCTGTAAACTACAACAATCCCTTTAAAAAACCTCAGCAGCCATTCAGTCAGGGAAAGCTTGCCTGAAGAGAAAGGTCTTCACCTGCCTTCAAAGAAAATGGGACCAGTCTAGCCTACTGCAGAAGAGTTCCAGAGTCTGGAAGCTCTCTTGGCGCCTATAGCCCGATTGATTATGTAATTAATTACACTAACAATATTTCAGCCAATATATATTTTACATAGTATAACAAACCACATGTATCTATCTAATCAGAATCAATGTCTGCAAGTTCTGAAAAAGAACCTTTGCCTTGAACTCTATGTTCTTAAGAACATTTACTTCATGTGAAATGAAGTAAGTTTTGATGGCTTCATGTGAACTTACTTCTTGATTCTGTATTTTTTAAAAAAACAACAATCCATTTTATCTACCAACTACAGAACGTGAATGCTACAGCCTTGCCACCATCCTCAGTAGACACCCAAATTGTTCTATGCAGTTATATGCAGATACCTTCCACTTGCCCAGTCCTTAACCTTAGCCATACAGAGCAATCTGGAATTGGACAAACAAACTCCAAAGAAAAACTCTATGCTGGAAAAGCTGCTATTATAAGACAGCAATCATTAAAAGTACATGATTGTGGGAAGCATCCTCTGGCAGTCATATAAAAGCAAACTACAGCTAGAACTTGTGTTCAGTCTGTGCAGGTTTTTGAGACAGCCAACTTTGAGAATGGCCCAGACTTTTCCAGCCTTCCACAATTAGTGCTACTTTTCTTCTTTTTTCACAAGGCTCCTATTAAAATAAAGACTTGATTTACTTAAGGATACACAAATAATACACATCTTGATGCTCCACTGATCGACAATTCTCTCTGTACCTTTCCAATGGCTTACAAACATTATGCTTCCTGTACAGTAACCCCCCACCTATCAACGGGGTTAGGGACCCGACAACACCGTGATAATTGAAAATCCGTGATATGTGGATGCTGGGTTGGGTTGGGACCGTGGGCCTATCTGGGGCCCCCTACACTTACCTGAGGCCTGACGCTGCCCCGAACGGCCTCCAGTGGCCTTCCTGGGCCTGTCGCAAGCCCCGGAAGTGCTTTCCAGCAAACTGGAAGTCACTTCCAGAAAACCGGAAGACTTCTGGATCATTGGAAAGCACTTCTGATTCACCGGAAAGCACTTTTGGGGGCTCTGACAGGCCCGGGAAGGCCATCGAAAGCCCTTTACTGGGCAGCGCCAGGCCTCAGGTACCTACAGGAGGCCTGAAACAAGTCCATCCAGGTTATCCCGGGGAGCCTTGCCTTTCATATACTGCGGTCCCACGATATACTGGGACTGCAGTATAAGAACCGTGAAAGGGCGGGGGAACACTGTATATGTGAACATTATATGTGTGGATGTGCACTCATAAAAATAAAGGGAAAACAGAGACATAATATATTATTATTTTAGTTACATACTCTTAGGTTTAGTTATACTGCAGTTTATTAAAAGGAATTACAGAGATGTGCAAAATGCCTCAGTAAATATTCTCAGCGAAATTCACAAGAGAAACATGAATGCTTTTAGACATCCTTCAAAGCCCAATGCTGTTTGAGAAACTGATCCTGCTGTTTCTCCACATGCACTGCAAGACCTGGGAAGAGATCACTGGTGGTCAGAAATAGCAGTTAGCTATGCTCTCCTGCCACCATCCATGTTACAGTATGCCCTCTAACAACCAGAAAATATGAACTTACTAGGCTACCTAACAAGAAGCATGATGAAAGTAGTAGTCCATATACATGTCCCAAAAACACATAAATTTTAGAAGTGACTAAATGTTGCCTCTTGGGACAAAGACTCATATTCTTATCTGACATGGTAAAACAGCCGTAACTGTTAGGAGTAACAGACAGTGACTTGGAAATAATTTAGTAAGTCATTTATAGAATCTTCAACGATCAAACCAAATTTCAGAGGCACTGCTAAGCAACAACAGTACGAGCTTGCATGGCCAAAGTGAGCACTTATAAATAGAAACTTGCTTTTATATGTTTCGGAACGGGATTGTGAGCAGTTGTTGTGTCAGATCAATTCAGCAGTTCAGAGTATTCACAAATCCAGTTTAGTTTGTGCATGAAAGCAGACTAATGTATAGAAGGATAAAAGTAAATGGTATTTCTTCATTCAAAGGTTTCACAAATGTCTGTGAATGCTAGAAAAGCAAAAGTAGAGATTAACCACAAATGGTGCATTTACTGCACAACTACAAAAACAACAGCAGTACTACAAAAACCAGGAATGAGGGCTTCCTTACAGTAGGGAAATTTAGATCTTTCACAGGTAGAAACATTAGGTATGTCTAGTAGAGTACGTCATATTTTACCATTCAGAAGAGAAACAGCAGCCTTGACAGTATTTTCATTCAAATGCTAACACAGGCTTGGTTAAAATCCTTCTAAAAAGACACTGTGTGAATAGGAATTCATTAAAATACCTGTGGTATTTTATTAGCAATTACACCAGAAGTTTTTCATCTTCTCTAGTAGAATCTTGCTTAAAAAGTAAATAACTACTATTAAAACAATCAAGGAACTACTACTTTTAAAAAAATAGTTGTAGTTTAAAAAATTGGTACTAGTTAGCAGCAGCACCTCTCTTTAGGCGTGACTACTAAGGAAAAGGTGTCTCTACTCTTTTTCAGCATTCCGAAAAGACAGATCCTGTTTACACACTTGTGCAAGCAACATGAGACCCAAATCTACTTCCATGGCAGGCACATTTACAGATATCAAACTAGTTGTGGTAACTTATGTTTTATTTATAAGAATATTGAGACTAATTTATTAACAGCATCATTAAGATACTGTAAAAAAAGAGGTTTGGAGCCATGCAGCCACTAAAACAAAAGCAAAACTAGACTATGGGTGATACCTTCATATGTTGCTACAAGAAAAATTTAAAAAGTTGCTGAGCTTTCGGAAGCAAGCTCCTTTTTTCAAAGCAGGTACAGAAGTCCAAACATGGCAAGGGATGTAATTTGCCAGGAGAGAGTTCTTAAAAGTTCACTTGGGAAGATGGACACCAGGCTTCTTCTTGGAAGGCACAGTGCAGAAACTATGTAACATTTGATAAACTCATAATCAATGAGGAAAAACAATGATAAAGAATTATGATCAGGTAAAGAAGCAAATGTATTCAGTTCAGATACAGAAAGCAAAGCAAAGTGTTCTGCTTATATACCACCCCCAAAGCACTTCAAGCATTCTCTGGGCGATTTACAATTTAATTATTGTATATACTCGAATATAAGCCCAGTTTTTCAGCCCTAATTTTGGGCTGAAAAGGGGCCCTCGGCTTATATTCAGGTCAATACGTTTAGCCACTGAGGCAAGTCATCTGTGGCTATAAGTCATTTTAAACATTGCATGCCGCTTCTCATGACCCCCCCTCTGCATCACAGGGGAGCAGCACACAATGTTTAAAATGACTTTTAGCCACTGACACAAGCACTTGCATCAGTGGCTAAAAGTTATTTTAAACATCACACACCCAGCTCACAAAGGAAGAGCTGCCAGGTCCTGCTGTATTTCCCACCCTAGACTTATGCTCGAGTCAATACATTTCCCCAGTTTTGGGGGGTTAAATTAGGGGCCTCAACTTATACTCGGGTTGACTTATACTCGAGTATATACAGTATGTAGGCTACACATTGCCCCCTCCAGCAAGCTGGGTACTCATTTTACCGAACTCAGAGGGATGGAAGGCTGAGTCAACCATGAGCCTGCTACCTGAGAAGAACTCATGCTAAGATACAGAATATTATCTCCAAATCATCTTCTGCTGAAACTACAAAATGTTAGACTTTCGGAAGAAGTAATTTAGATCTCTTGTTTACTGTGAAGAAAATATTTTAAAATGAAATAAATAAATATAGTAGGATCCGCTCTTGACTAACCAAACTGCAATTACAAAGGTTGTCAGTTAATTTCTTCTGAGAGGAAAAATATAGCAAGCTTGAAAAAATTAAAATCTCTGAGAAGAAAAAAACATTGGACTACAGTTGGGAGCCAAGGAGCTACTTCAATTTAGACAAGCAATTTGCTCTAAAACACTTCATTTTCTCCATTAATATTAGCTATTTTGAATCTGGGAGTTAAAAGAGACCCCCAAATGCCATGTAATAAAGTACAGTGGTACCTCTTAAAACAAATTTAATTCGTTCTATGGGACAATTTGTTTTAAGAAAATTTTGTCTTACAAAATGCAGTTTCCCATAGGAATGCACTGGGAACAGATTAATCCATTCCAGAGGTTAGAATAAAGACAAAAATAACTTTTTCCCTTGGGTACATGAGGAATTTTTTTGTCATGTAAAGCATGCCTATTTCTGGAAAAAATATTCCTATGAGTTTTTTTGTCTTTTGAGGCCTGTGTCTTAAGAGGTACCACTCTACTAGTCAAAGTATCTTCATGCGAAACAATAACTGCAACTCTTGCCCCCAAAAAGATAAATCTAGCAGGTCCTTTTTTTCTGGTTTCTTACAGCTTATCAATTCTTGATCTCAATATTGAATGGCAGTAAAAACACAACTGTGTGTGAGTAAGTATGAAATTTCAGATGCAGTGTGATGCATGGCCACACTAACACACCCTGGCCTACACAGTAGTCACAACAAAGAAGCAAGTAAGCAACAAATATCCAGTGTCAACATACATTAAGTGCTTCAAAACATGTATTGATGAGCCAGTTTGATATACATCTTAATAGGTGACCTTGAAACTGCTTTCCACCTAATATATCCCAAAATAGAGGGACAACTGTAAACAGTAATGTAAATGCAATAGAGGAGATAGAGAATAAAGGTTATAAAGCTAACAATAAATAAATAATATTGTTAATAAATAAGTAAGTAACAAATACTATAACTTTTAGAGATGAGTTGTTATAAGAATTCTCTGTAAACCTAATCTGACCTATAAATTGTGTGACTCAATATACAACAAATAACATCTAAGATTTCATCCAAAAGCTATGCTGTTTGTATAACTGCACAATATGGTTTCCCCTCTTGGGTTAAATTTGTTTTTGGAGAAGGCTTTAATCTACTTTACTATATGCCTCTTTCCTAGTTCTAGGATACAAAAATGCAATTAATAAATACTGGCAAGAAGTAAATACAGTAAATAATATTAGAACAAAAGCATATACTGCAAAGATCACACATACAAAACCTTGGGTGTGGGATTTCTGTTTTTTAATGTCACCAGAGTATCATATACAGTATATTTAACTTCCACCACCTGATGAAGGAAGAAAATGCTCCCAGCTCCAATGACAAGCTCTAAAAAACAAACAGCATGTCAAGTGTTTATCTAAAACTGATCACTTAAATCATTTTATAGCTCTTATTCAGTGGCCACTTCAAATCAAACAAAAGAAATGCTGGGATTACTACTCCACCTATTAATCAACATCTGACGTTGTTCTCATTAAGAGAGCATAGTCTTCTGACAGAAATAGCAAAATCTTACATGGTAAATTACATATTAGAAGTCTTTTGTATATCATTTGCAATGCCAATGTGCTGCTTTAAGTATATTACTAGACAATCCAAGTTAAGGTACAAGTCCGCTTCCACCAAAAGAAGTGGATAGGATCAAGACACGCACTCAATGTCTTGCACATCAGTTGTAGTAAATGATGCGGAGGATCCAGAGGAGGGGCAGGGAGGAGGCAGAGCCACGCCAACAGCAAAGTCTGCGGACAGTCTGTTCCCTTCAACCATGTGTGCCCTGAATCTACTGTAGAACAAGAAGCAGTGCTAGGGGTTATAGAGGGCAATGGAATCACAGAAAATTGTGAAGTCATATCTTTTCATTCACACAGGAGGAAGTCTAGATCCAGACCTGTATCTTCAGTCAAAAGATGAGATGTTACACTTCTATATAATCTTATGTAACAGGACTAATCTAAACACTTGACAGAGCATAGCAAATCATATCTGAAACACAATGAAGTTAGAAAGACAAAGCAAACAAAACATAAACTAATTTTTAGAACATATAGGGATACAATATTAATATCAAACAGACTAGAACATGGTGAGCTCTAAACCCAGCTTCAATGTGAAGGAATATGTAGTGTGAGCCTGCCAAGTATCAAAAACAGTTAACAAAGCTGCTAGTAGCAGAACTGGTAGCATTAAGGCCTTGTGTTTATCTTGTTGCCAAGATGATCTGAGTCAGAATGGGGAGAACGAACATCAGCATGAACTTTTGGGGATGGTGAGAGTATTTTTCCAGATGATGCCCTGGCTGATTTTTGACCTTCAGAGAGGGCATGACACTAACCACACAGCCCTAAGACCACAGTTTACATGCTATTAAGCTGTCTAAAAGAAAAGAGATAGCACAGGGATCTCCCTCTTGAATTGGTATGAAATTATTTCCTATGTGCTCAACATTGCACAGGCTTTACGCGTACCTCAATGGGAACAAACTGTAAAGACCCAAGCTGAGGAAATAGATGCTGTTGTGCTAGTCACTTTCCCTGTAGTGTGCCAGAGTTACTAAAGGTTTGAATTTATGTCTAGGGTTTGCTGATATTAAAGAATGGCTCTACCAGCATACAGATCTCTGAAATGCCACATTATCTTTCATGCCTGGGGTGCCAGGTAGCAAAACTAAGGTCATAACCACACATGCTAATGCTATTTTCAATTAATCTGTGTGTTTCACTCATTTGGCAATCATCATTTATTTTAGTTCCATGATGACTAAGGTGCTACCAAATCCTGAGTTCTGAGAGAATGTCACAAACAAGGTCTGAAACAGATCTGATGCTATACGATATAAGCTGCATCATTCTTCAGAGGAAGAATCATTACCTATATAAAGGACTGCTTGAATTCTTCAGTTACCAGCAAGGGCAGGATTTAGTGCTGGCTTTGAAGTCATCAGCTGCCTTTATCACTGCAAGTATGTGTTCCAAAGGGCAATGAAGTCTCAGAAGCAAGAGTACATAAGAAGCAAATAAAATTTCTAGAATGATTATTTTCCCTTCCCCATGCCTAGAAACATCCAAAATATACACACCGGTATGCTTATTCTACATAACTTGCACAAACCATGTCTTTGTTTTAAAATCTACTTACAGTATTTTTAAGTAGACTTAACAAAAATAAAAATAAATGCTGTGTCAAGAAACCTTTTATCTTTTCAGAAACTAGCTTCTTGACACTAGCGTTGTTGTTTTTAAAGAAAAACTCCAGCAAGAATTATAATCCAAACTCAAACATATACTAGCTACAAGAAGTCAGGAATGG
Source organism: Phrynocephalus forsythii (assembly GCA_029282475.1). Lineage (NCBI taxonomy): Eukaryota > Metazoa > Chordata > Lepidosauria > Squamata > Agamidae > Phrynocephalus > Phrynocephalus forsythii. The sequence goes on along the minus strand of JAPFRF010000005.1, from coordinate 87,060,458 downwards.
GCAGAAAACTCTTTTGCCAGCATAAGTGGCTTTGCAAAGACTGATCTCAGATCTGCCTGCATGGCACAAATGGATCTCTCAGTTAACTGTTGTCAGTCAACAGAAGAAGAAAAAAATGATAAGGAGCTAAATTATATTAAATTCAAACCCTTCTCAGCCCACATTAACAGCCACTATACCAGCTGAGCCAGAACCGGGTTAGTCCGAAGTATATTTCAATGTCCCTGGACGTTGGTTTAATTCAACATAGTATCAACCCAGCCAGCCATCAACCATCTTAGCTAATTAGGAAATCATTCTTAGTGAAAATAAATAAATAGATAAACAAACAAACAAATACACATTAAATAAATAAATAAATAAAGTTATAGTGAATATATATATGGTTTCAGACAATTTACAATCTATGACATTTTCTCTGTTGCACTAGAAAGAACCTGACACACGAAGCAAACCAGAGATGATTGAATGTTGGTGTTTTTGTCATGTCAAGAGTAGCCTCTTGAGGACACTTCTGGTGCTTGCTGCACATTAGGAATTCTATTAATAGAATTCTGTGTTGCATATCTTAGATTCTGGCACCTTGTGGTCTCTGCAAAACTTGCCAAGAGGAAAGGTTTTGGAAGTCAGAAGTATCACAGCAACTCCTACACAGGATACATAAAGGCAAGAAAATATAATTGTGAGCTTATTGGCACGGCAAAAGCTTCATAAATGAGCCAGGACCAATTATAACTTTAAAAGATGCCAGTAGTCCAGAATGACAGTGATACTTCAAAATCACATCAGTATCTCAGGCTAAAACTATCTTTCAATACAAATTTTCTAGGGATTTTTTTAGTTTCAGTAATAATTTACAGACCATGTTTTATTTTAGGTTACTGGTAAGTAAATAATCAGAAAACAGGGAACTTCTATAAATAAGAGTGATATTAATAAGTACTGCTTTATTTAAGCCTGCTTCAACTATAGTGATGACTCCTCCTGTGAGGCCAAACAAAATATTTTTCCATTTTACTATTTCTGCTGCAAACAAGAGACTTCAGATGACACCAAACTAAAATCAGGGCCTGGTTTTGCCCTGAATTGATCTACAAAAGCAATGTCAAGTCTATTTTATCCATACTTTCCTTCTTTTGGGTGGGGTGAGTGGGAATGGGGGGATTAGGATGAGGAACCACAGCAAGATTAAATCAAGACAAACAAATTCATTTCTGTGGTCTTACATTTATTCTGTTACAGGACCTTTGTACAATATTTCAAATTCATTATAAGAGAATGTATATATATATAATGTGAAAATGGTATATGTCTGTGACAAATGGAAGAAAAACACAGAAGGTTTGCATTACAGTTGACAGAAAGTCCACTATTTGGGTGCAATACATTATAAGGATAAGAATTTATACAGAAAAGAATAAATGAAATCATGATGCTTGACAGCATGTAGAGAATAAATAGAGTTATACTGAGTGAAAGAAGGACAATTCACCTACCACAACCATATTCATATGAATATATATATATATGCCTGTACCTTGGTGCTAGTGAAGAAAGGACCGAACAACTCTTCTAAGGTGGAGGTGGCACGGAGATCCTGCAAGCTATGAGTCATATTATGGCCCAACGGGGCAAATGGAGCTGACTGTGGAGCCAGCCTCAATATCCCCGCTGGGAAGCAGCCTGAGCCCTAGCCTTCCTCCCCTTGTGCAGGGGTCCTGCCAAGGGGCGGATAGCAAGGGATCGAGGAACAGCCAAGGGCTGAGCCCCCCCAATATTGGGCTCGTCAAGTCTTCCACTACCCACCACCACCCCATCATTAACCCCATCGACCAGGAGAAGAAAAAAGGACCAGGCAGCGCTACCGTCAGCCCCTGTGTCCGAAGGATCCGTCCCTGGAAGGCTCGGGGAGGTGGGAAGGAAGGGAAGAGGCAGGCGTCCGCCCCACGGGCCCCTTCTCACGGTCTCCCAAGGGGGGACTCGGGCGCCCCAGTTCCAGGGGTAGGGGTGGGGGTGGGGTGGGGGTGGAGGTGGGGTGCGGCGGGAGAAAGCCTCCCCCCCGCCGCCGCCCTGGGCTACCTGGTGCAGCGCTGTCAGCCCGTCCACGTTGGCCGTGCTGAGGCGAGCCCCGCGGGCCAGCAGGCGCTTCACTTCGTCGGTGTCTCCGCTGGAGCAGGCGGCCAGGAAGACGGCGCCGTCCTCGAAGCGGACGCGGGGCCCGCCGCGGTATCGGCTCCGGGCGGCGGTCACCGGCTCCAACTCCGTCAAGGAGCCTTTCCAGCGCTTCAGTTGCTCCGCTCGCCGCAGCCTGGCCGACTCGGCCCTCTTCACCCCGAGGTGGCCCGGCTCTGACATGATGGTGGCGGCGGGGGCTCGTCCTGGCGGGAGGCTACCTCCTCACCACCCGCCCGTGTCGCCTCCGAGACCGGGAACCTGCACAGAACGCCTCAGCCCGGAGGACAGCGGAGTGGCCCCGCCGCCATCTTAGCAACGCCCCCCGGGCGCTCAGTTAAGGAGGCGCGAGCTCGGGCCTCCTCTTGGGGCATGATGGGAAAGGTAGTTCGAAGGGAGGCTGGGCGGTGGGGTTCCAGACAGCCGCCGCGACCTCCCGGACCTGGTGAGGAATATGGAGGGTGGCCGGCCGGCGGGGCGATGCATTTTTTTCTCTGCCAAAGGGCGGGAGCGATAGAAGAGGCAGCAGGCGCTCTAAGGTGGGGGAAGGTGGCTTCCGAGATGTTAGGCGGGTTTTGGAATAATCGTTGTTTTGCAATAACCATCTTTTGAAAAAAAGCAAGCAAGGATAGCCGTCTTGGTCCTGGGAACGGCACCAACATCCATGGGTAGAAGATACCTGGGTATATCCTAAAACTCCACACTGGGCAACCTTTCTAGTTTTCGTAAACCGCGTGGGTATTATTAAAAACGACACCCGTCCAGAAGCATTTAATTGCCTTGTTCCTCACCACCTGCCAAGTTTTTATTTTTCAAGATGAACACACCACCACCACCACACCCACACAGTTCTTATTTTTTGTTGTTGCTGTCAGAATTACTCCTGCAGAGATATTTATTTATTTATTTATTTATTTATTTATATACCGCCCATCTTCCAAGGGAACTCCGGGCGGTTAACAACACTAAAACACATAACAATGGGACATTCAAATAATAAAATTTCCCTTAACGCTAGGGCATAATTCATCCATCTGTATGCCTGATGAAAGGTTGGCTGCACATAAATCTATTGGTCCATGACAGTTAACAGAATTAGAATGGAGGTCTGTTAAAGAATGGAGGTTTGTTAAAGGTTCATCTCTCTCTCTCTCTCTCTCTCTCTCTCTCTCTCTCTCTCTCTCTCTCTCTCTCTCTCTCAACTGAGCTAGTTAATTGTTAAGTTATGGTAAATTTCACACCTGTGAAATGGGAGGAACCCCAATCAGCCTATGAAGTTACTAAAGGTAAACTCAGATTGGAAAGCACGCTCAGTTGCTTGTGTGATGTACTAAGTATGTGCTCTACCGATCCCAGCCATGAGTCAGACGCACAGATTGGTGCCTGGCCCACCCTTAGTTCTTCTGGAAACACTCCAACCTGAGAAATGTCCATGTCAGCAGGAGCGCTGGTGCTTTTTTCAGATCTCCATGAAAATCCCATTCCTGTGAATAGACAAAACACAAATCGGAAGGCCAGGTCATAGCTCATGAGGCAATTGCAAAAGGATCCAGTTTTGGGGAAGGGATTGAGGTGCAGGCAGGACAGAAGGAATTCTGGCTCAGTGCTGCAGCAGTCTGCAGAATAGGTGCTCTGTTTTATTCACAAACACACACCCCTTTTTTCAGCTACCAGTGAGCAAAGCAGCTTACTACAGCAGCCACAAGGAAGAAAGTGAGTGTTGGACTTTAAAGGGCAGTGGCCACAATCCTCCTTGATTCCTTTCATAGGAACAAGGAGTTAATTTCTGTTGAAAAGAAGGGCTGGAGAAACTTCTCTGCTCCCCCTCTACAACTTTTTATCCTTTTGTTTCTTCCCGGCCTAGATGCCTTTGAAAGATTTCTAGAGGACAGCTTTCGGGGGGGGGGGGGTGTCCATTGCAGGTTACAAGCCATGATGGGGATACGAATGCTGCCTAGTTAACATCTGCTACCATGATTGGGATGGACCTTTTTCTTGGGAAGCAGCCCTTATCCCACTGTGATTTCTTGATCATCTAGGCTTGTGGCTGTGGGTCTGGTGTACTATATCTTATGATATTTTAAAAATAATTTTGTTTATTTTGTATTTAAATTTATCAGTTGATATTGTTATTAATTTAATTTAAGTTTTTTGGGGGGCTGGGCTCTGTGTTTGGGGGATTGTGGTTGGGGTCTGTTGGGAGGGATTGTTGTAGTACTTATTTCTGATGCCTGTCTCCAGTTCTGACCCCAGGGCCCTCCGCCACATAGCAGGGGTCCATTCCGTCCATGCCTCTGATCTGTCCTGTTTGCTGGTGAATAGCAGCTCGGTTTATAATAAGATCCTGGTCATCCCTGATTTAATTGTGGATGAGCAAGCTAACCTAGCTTGTTTCACCGAGACCTGGGTGGGCGAAGAGGGTGGGGCTTCCCTTGCCCAGCTTTGCCTCACTGGGTTTCACTACCAGCATGCGGGCAGATCAAAAGGTCGGGGGGTGACATTGTTGTGTCCAGGGTTGGAATGCCTACAACTATTGGTGGGTCAGTGGGAGAGGTTTGGGATTGTGGTGGTGGGAGCAAGCATTGTCCCTTCCAGAGCTCTCCGAGTTCATTTCAGTGGCACTGTTGAGGTTCTCCGCACCACCACCTTTTGGTGGTTGGTGACTTTAATGTGCACACTGGGGTTGGGCTGTCTGGAGTGGCTCTGGATTTCATGGAGTCCATGGCATCCATGAACCTTTCCCAACATGTCATCGGCCCCACCTATAGGTCCAGGCACACTCTGGACCTGGTGTCTTCCTTCATGTTCGCGGATTATAATCTGAGTGTTAGGAACCTTAGCTCCTAACCCGTGCCATCGTCAGATCACAATTTGCTGACTTTTCCCTGGCAGTTGCCGCCCCTCCTCATTGGTAGCCTGGGCCTTCTGTTTGGGCCCACCCTTGGAGGCTTCTGGACCCGGGTCAGTTCTCAGAGGCCTTTCAGGGCTTTCCAGACAGTGTGGGTCAAAATTCTGTTGTTGCCTTGGTGGACAGATGGTATGGGGATGCCACCAGAGCTGTCGACCAGGTCAGCCCCAAGCACCTCATCCATTGCTGAGCCCACTGTTCACCGTGGTTTACAGCGGACTTGCGTGCGATGAAGCAAGAAAGGAGGCAGCTGGAGAGCAGATGGAGGAAGGATCGGATAGAAAACAATAGGATAGCACTATGTCAGGGCTATCAGGGAGGCAAAAATATCTCATGCCTCCCGGAGAATTGGGGAGGCCTTGACCCTCCAGGCAGAATTGTTCAAGGTGGTTCAGGACCTCTCCAATCCTGGTTCACAGCCCATTTTAAATCTAAGATAGAGGCTATCCAGGCCGATCTGGACTCCAGCTCCACTAGTCTGTCCCCAAGATTCGCTTGCACCGCACCCCCTCGGTCTCCCCCATTTGTTGAGTCTGGGCCTTTGACTCCAGCTGAGGCCTCCAGGGCATTGGCTCATTGCCAGCCAGTGGTTTCTCTGTTTGACCCTTGCCCATCTTGGCTGATTAAGGCCACTGGAGGGAGCATGCCAGTGTGGGCAGCTGCAATTGCGTCTGCCTCCTTCAGGTCGCCTAAAGGAGACCATGAACTGGACCATTCTTAAAAGACCTGGCTTGGCTACGGACAATTTGTCCAATTATCATCTGGTAGCCAATGTTCCCTTCATGGGCAAGGTGATTGAGCGGGTTGCCGTGGTTAGGCTCCGGTCGTTCCTGGAGGAAGATCATGTCCTGGATCGATTCCAGTCCAGGTTCAGGCAGCAGCATGAGACTGAGACAGCCCTGGCCGCGTTGCAAGATGACTTCCTGAGGGGGGCTGACAGGGGTTGCTCTACCCTGTTGGTCCTTCTCTATTGGTTAGCAGCCTTTGATACTGTCGACAACAGTATCCTCCTGTGCAGGTTGTCTGAGGCGGGTATTGGGAGTCAGGCTTTGGGCCGTCTCCGGTCCTTCTTTGACAGCCATGCCCAGAGAGTAGACATTGGGGGCTGATTTGTCGGCCCCATGGACATTCTCTTGTGGGGTGCCCCAGGGGCTGGCGATCTCCCCTATGCTCTGTATGAAAATATTCCTGAAAATACAGAAGAGCACAAACTGCAATCTCTAGAGCTGGGTGCTCTGTTTCATTCTCCTTATCACTTTTTTCCCAGCTGTCAGGAGAAAATCCTCATCACCTTCCCAAGTCAGCCACCAGTCGGAAAAAGAATGGGGGACTTTGAAAGAACAGTGTGTGGATCTTTTGATTCATTCTTTAAAAGGCAGTGCAGGCAGCCTGTTCTTCTATGCTTGCCACCTTTTCCCTCAGCCCCTGAATCTGAAATTAATGGTGGTGTGGCCACAAGACTTTTGATAAGTTAATTCATGGCTTTGTGGCAGGAAAGGGAAGGATTGTGCATTTCTAATGTAAAAGGCTTATTTACCTTTACACATTTGTAAGAAGACAGTACATATGCTTGATCTCATTTATGGTAATATAATAGCAATTATTATTTTTTTCTAGTGGTGACAGCCAGGGGATAGAATCATAGAAACATAGAGTTGGAAGAGACCTCAAGGGCCATCTAGTCTAACTCCCTGCCATGCAGACATCCTTTCTTGAACCTGAAGTGACCTGAAGGTGAAGGAATCTGACTCTGGAGTCCTTCAATCTCAAAGCTTTCTAAAAATAGGGAGTATAGTATTTAAATGTTCTGGTTGTACTAGTGCAGTTTGAACACCAGGGGGCATGTACACCCTGGAAATTTTTCCAAAGTTAGCAAAAGAAAAAAACCATCATTATGTGTTTATTCAAATTAATCTTGAAAAGAAAATGCTTCATGTTCATTTCTTAAATTAAATAAGGCTGAAATTTTCAGTGATTTTTAAAAAAATTATAACAAATTATATATAATTTGAATAAAGGCATACTGATGGTTTTTGTCTTTTGCTACTCTTTTTTTAAACTCGGTTAACAAAATAGATAGTAGCAATAGACAAACAATATTGATGGCCATTATGATTATGTGACATCAAGCTGATTCTGATGCATGGCAACACTTTCTGGACTGTTCTAGATATGGAGTATTCAAGACTAGTTTATCATTCTCTTCTAGAGATAGCCTAGGACTGTGCAGCCAGCCCAAAACAACACAGATTGACTCAATCTGTCTTCTAGAAAACACAGCAGAGCATCAAACTCCCATTCATCTCCAACTCACTGAGGTATTAACAGAAACATTTCTTTTGTTTATAAAGTATGAAGAAAAGAAAAGAATCTCACAGGTGGCAGAATAATGCAGTACTTATAGTGTAACCCTATATGGGTCTATTAAGAAGTAAATTCAATGGAATTCAAAGACTGCACTTTCAAACAATTAGAAAATGTTCCTAAGACTGCATTTTCAAACAGTTAGAAAAATAATAGATACAGAGTTACTATTAGTCATCCTCATTTAAAAAGGTATTACTCATTTTGATAAAGTGGCAGTTGATAATGGGGTTGCAGACGCAATTCACATCTTCCTCCTTCTTCTCTTCCCTCCCACTGTATGTGTGCGTGTGCTGCTTTAAAAAAAAAACACTTGCTCACTTTTCTTCTCTAGTTCTGTGATAAAGCATTTCAAAAGAGGTGTTTTTAAGAAATACCAGCTGGGCTGTTATCCATTTTTTTTTAACAATGACAGCAGTTTGCATGAGTCATTTTTGCATCATCTATTTGAGCTTTTATTGCACCATCAAGGGGGGGATTATCTACTTCCTGCATATGGAGGAGAATAATTTATACTGTGATGTATGTCTTCTTCCATTGATATATAAGCAGAACATTTTGATTATGAACCAGAAAACGTTAACAAAAATTTTGTGAGCCGTTGGTTCATTTTATGTTGGTATGTTTGTGTGAGGGCCCAAAGCCACCCTATATTTAGCTCAGTAGTGTTATATATGGGTTGCAAATCATTTGGCATTCAGATAGTTCCACATCTTAGTTGTTCAGCTGGGCAAGTAACCAAGCACATAGCCAATATGTGCACTGGAAGTCCATCAATTAGTTGCAACAAGTGACGCAAACCATATGCAAACTGATAGCTTTTTGGACTTGAAAATGTTAATGCTGCATTATTGTGGTGGTAACCACAATATTAGCAGGAAAACTTCCATAATTGTAATACCATGGAATAAATTTCATAAGTGTTTCTGTTCATGTAGCATACTGCCTGGACTTCGCTTCTCCCTCCCTCACTTATTGGGGGGGGGATCACACTAGGAATTTTATGTGTGCATGTATGTGCACAGATGAATGCCTAGATTCCTGTGGTTAGGTTATGTACATATATCTAGAAGTTAACAGGGAAATGATTTAGTCTGAAATATATCTGCTTATCTAGATATCTAAACATTCAAGATCAAATTAGCTCCGTGCCCACCCACCCCACACAACTTCCATATTTATTTCAAAGTATTATTTCACAATTGCATCAAAGGGATGGAGAAAAGAAAACCACGTTCCAGCCTGAAGCACTACTGTACAGAATTAGACTTGCTGTAGAATAAACAGATATAGCCTTGCACTGTAAAATGATCAATAACATTTTCTGTTGTTCCAAAGGATTGTTACGGTATGGGTGAATGAAAAGGCCACCACTGTGCTTAGCAGTTATGTATGCCCTTAACTGCTAGACTATAATATGTATTACATTTGGGATAGCATGCAACAATATACTACGCCTGGAAAGAACAATTCATTTCCCAGCTACTATGAGGAGAATGTTCTGAGGAAACAAGCAAGCCAGAGGGAGGTGTTAGCGGATGACATCATCATAACTGCCATCAGAAAAATTCCAGGATTTCAACTTTATGATCCCTGGCTGCAATACACCATTGGTCTTATCACATGTAAACACTTTTTAGATGGTTGTGTGCATCCCTTTACTTACTTCGCAGCGTAAGAAGTATACCATACTAGGGTTTGGAACTGTTTGCTGATTCTATTGAGTGAGGTCCCAAACATCTGTTATCAAAATCCTACTCCAATGGCCATTGGCCCTGTGTCACCATGGATGCCATGATCACAGCAGGGGAAACAACCCACTTCAAAGAGGCAAATTGTCCTTTCTCCGTTGTTCAGGCCATGAACAAAGCCAAGGAATAACCTTGACATGCTCAACAGCTTTGCTAACAGTGACCCGAGGGCAAAGCTCCCAGAAATTGTTTTAGGATGGAGAAGACTCAAGGCAGACATATATGATTAATTTTGTCTGCATGTTGGTGTCTGCTAGCATATGCATCTTCAATTGGCTTAATACTCATGTTGATATTCATACTTATTTAGTCATAAATCATAATACACAGAAACCTGTCTCAAATCACGTCAATGTATGTACCATGATAGTTTTCACAAGATATGCATGTTGATATTCTGGGGGTGTTGGGGATAAACTGCTGAAGAAAAATACAGAGAGAAACAGCTGGGATGAAATTTATACACATGATGGAAACCCATATAAATGGATTAAATATCAACCAACGTTTCTTAAGTCATTATCAAATGACTTCACAACTACCAAACCCATATTAAAGAACAAGACTCAAAGGTATAGTCGGCCATTCTCTATATCAGTGATGGTGAACCATTGAGACCAAATGCCCAAACTGTGATTCAAAACCAACTAATTTTTCCCAAAGTGCCAATACAGCAATTTAACCTGAATACAGGTGGCTGTGAAGGGGCGATGTCAGGTACCCACAAAAAGGGCTCTGAGTGCCACTTTTGGCACCCGTGCCTTCCTCTCTCCCCCCTTTCTCTTTTGCAGAGGTTAAAATAAATCACTGCATATGTGATATGCAGCAATAAACCACTGTCTCTCTTAGACCATAGCATGAATGTTTTATTATTGTGTGACATATGTATTCCACCTCCTATATCTGAAGATTTGGGTGGAAAAGGTCTATGACAACTTACATCAAAATATAACAGTCTTAAATGTGCCATGCTTTTATCTTTTTTCTTTTGATTTTAATCATACATACAGTTGAAAACTACTACTACTACTGATAGTTAAAATACCATCTGAAGTGGTTACAGTGTGACTAACATGAATGCAATGAGTCACAAAATAAAACAAATTACAAAATTAGTGGAAATATAAAATAAATAGTTCTAGACCCTCTTATTGTGAGTATAAAGCAAAGGAAAGAAAAGTGTGCTATTTATATTCCACACCATTGTGCTTAAAACACTCTCTGAGCAGTTTATAAGTAATTATGCAGGCACACACACACACACACACACACACACACACCACAAGGTGAATACTCAATGACCTTGGAAGGATGGAAGAATGAGTAAACCTTGAGCCAGCTACCTGGGACTGAACCCTGGGTCTTAAGCACAGTTTTGGCTGTAGGATAGCCATTTTAGCCACTGTGTCATAATGGCTATAAGATCTCTGAACACATCATCTCCAGCACAATTGTCTTAAAAATAAGATCTGTAGTGCTGGAGATACAAATATCCTATTTTCCATCTCTGCACAGCAATAAAATGTCCTACTGCTTTTATTTTATTTATTTTGAATATTTTACCCCTCTTTCTCCTTGGAAAAGGACCCAAGGTGGCCTACAATGATGAGGGACAATATACAGTCCAGAACATCTATGACACATTCAAGCCAAGAACAGGGAACCTGAAGAGGCATCTTAGAACATGAAAAATGTAACATTAGAGCCATAAAGAGTATGCAAGAAGAAAAATCCATTATGAGGGGTGAAAAGCACCATGGGGAACACTAGTGTTCTTATGAAATCAGTCAATGCAATCATGTATGGTAATCCATATACATTTTCAGAATTAATAGAAGAAAGAAGGGAGAGTAAAAATATATCGAAAGGAAGTCCATATCTTCAAACCTGGTGGGGCGGAGAGGACACACCTGGAAAGGTGAACTACATCCTTACAAAGACAAAGTGAATGGCTTCTCAGGACACACACATGGGAGAGCAAGGAGGAAGAAAGGGTGGAGCTTCATTGGGGGCAGGGACAAAATCCCTCTGGCTGGTCTTCAGTCAAGATGGCCAGCCAGTTAGTTTCTGGCATGAAGAAACACTCCCACCTGTGTTGAAATTAGCATCATGGATTGCTATACCTAACAATAGGGACAAGTTTCTAACAAAGGGATGGAGGTGGAGGAGCTTCTTCCAGGGCCCACCTGGAGATTTTGGCTGAAAAGTCAGAGGGAAGGGGAGATGGGAAGCAGCCTACTCACCCACCGTTCCTTTTCTCTTATTCCCTTTCCTCATTACTTTTCCCTTGTTCCCTTCTTCCACAAAGCAGCACAAATGGGGAGAGTTGGGATCCTGACCTTTGATATCCCAACTGACCCATCAATCTCTCCCCCAACAAACAACCCCCTCTGAAAAAAGCATCTGTCGTGGAAGGAAAAGCCCAACCTTGCAGGGCGCTGGAGCCCCACCAACCCCACCAGGCTATCTGCAACCTGTATTTCGCAGAGAAGTCCCTTTGGCATTTGGGGAGTTGGAGGGGAGGTTGTGTAGTCTTTGGGGCCAGGGATGTTTCAACAATGTTGCAATAAGCTGAGTACAAACAAGAAGGCGCAAGGTTTTTTTTATGGCATTCATCATTTGAAGAACATCCCATATACCTAGTCCCCAGCTTTTATGATCTTCAGGGCAACCTTTTCTCAGTCCTGCTGTCTTAACAGGTGCATCTGGTGAAAACATGAGAGGGAAGTTCCAGGGAATTTTCTCAGGTTATGGAACTACCTTCTCCTCAAGGCTAAGTTGACCCTATCACTCCTCTTCTTCTTTCAACTAGTGTCCTTTTTGAGTAGAGTTTTTTTTTTTTACCATTGCAAAAAGAAGTTTTAGTGGAGGGCATAGTGCTTATTTCCTGAATGGCCTGATGAAAGCAATTAAATTTTACAAGTTTGAGCTGAGCAAAGTTTGAGCAGATAGAGGTGTCTCTCCCCCACCCTTCTTTTGGGCCTGAATTGCTTCTAAAATGGAATCAGCATCTCATCTAGTAAAGCCCTTAATGTGGCTATAATGAATCTAAAGTCTGTGGCTCTAAACAGCATCAGAACGACACAAAATTATGACAAGGCTTGGAAGGAATAGGAGAAGGGGAACTCATGATTACAAACATTGTAACAATTGTTAAGTAAGACTCATTGGTTTGTTCAGTGGGCCTTATTCCCAAGTATGAATGCATAAAATTGATTTCAATCTTAGTTTCTCTTAAGATTTTTTCCCCTCCTCCTCCTATTGTCCTGAGAGGGACCAGTGATGTTATCAGTGCATGAACTGGAAAAATGACCACTGAGGATGGTTCATGGCTAGGCACAAACCGCCTCAAAACCCAGAAAATAAAAATGATCCATGGTTCATTTTTTTCTGGTTTGTGCCTGTGAGAGGAGAACCTAATGCTTCCACCACCACCACCACTGCTTGCAGCCCACCCCCCTTTCCACTGTCCCCCATCACCACCCTCTGTGGTCCTGCCACTGCCTCCTCTTACTCCTCTTCAGCCAGTGCATGTGCAGAGAAAGCAGGCCTGGCTCCCAAAAGGGAAGTCAGGACACTGTCTCTGAAGATGGCAGCCATAGACGAGGAGGAAGAGGAGGCAATGGCTGTGGCAGGACCAAGTAGGGAGGTGACAGCCAGGGGTAACCGGAAATGAGTGAGGGCATCTGGAAGTTGAGTCATGGCAACTGGACTTCTTTTTCTTGAGAGATTGAAACATTTCACTGCTCATCCAAACAGCTTCACCATCCATTTTGCCAAAGCAAAACAAAGCACAAAGCAGAAAGACGTTTGGCATTTCCTTTGGGCAAAATGGCATGAAATAACTGAACTACAAGCAAGTCCTGTTCATGTTTTTCCCCAATTCCTAGTTTGATTTGTGTCCCTCTCTAATTAGCAGCATTAATATAATTGTTTCCCCTTAAGTTTTTTCTGTATGCTTTGTTGAATTATTCTTTGGGTGCTTCATTCTTTGGTCTTTATTCCCTCTGATCTAAAGTATATGTCTAAGAGATTCTAAAAGTTGCTTCCAGATCATATTTATTCTGCTGAATGACTAATGACTAATTGGCGCTTACCCTACTTTGGACATCTCATAGAAAGATCCGATTCACTAAAAGGGGGGGATAAGGGAGGGGGGAATTATGAAGGCAGTCAGACAAGAAAACTCAAGGTAAGATGAATGGGCTCCTTCTAGGAAGCCATGGCGTGGAATTTGCAAGACTTAAGCGGGCCAGTAAATGACAGTAAAGACAGTCCTAACCTCATAAGGTCACCCTAAATCAAAAGCAACTGACCCGAAAAGCACAAAAAATGTCCCCGTTAGACCGCGCCGGTCTCTACAAAAGGGCTCTCTGGGTGGGCCTGAGTCGTTGGTTTCCTCAGGAAACATGACATCAGCCCTTTTCGTGGAACGGAGCGCAAAAGAAGAGAGGAGGGGAGCGACAGGGACGGCCAGCCCTCCTCCCGCCCGGGCAGCCTCTTCGGGCGGGCAATAGGCGGCTGGGTGTCGCCCTGGGACACGCCCTCGGCCGCGGAGAACAAAACAGCGCCCTCCCCTTTCCGCGCCTCGAGCCAGGCCAGCTCGGGTGGGAGCGAGACGAGCGCGACAGCCGGAAAGAGCCCGACGCGAGAGCCACTCCCGCCGCCAGCGCAGCCTCCCTCCACCGCCGCCAGCCGCCTCCAGCCGCCGCCAGGTAAGGGCCGGGCGTTCCCCGTTTCTTCCCGCTTCCCAGCGAGCGCCTCATGCCACCGCCTGGGAACTCCGGGTCGCCGCAGTCGGGCTCCTGCTGCTCCCAGGGGCAGCTCCCCTTGCAAGAAGAGTGCCTGGAAGGGCTCGCCTCTCCTCCGTGGCCGCAGAAGTCTCCGGGATATAAAAATCACTCGCTGAGCAGTGGAGAGAGAGAGAGCCGCGCGACGCTTCTGCACTCTGTGCATGCTCCGGCTCTTTGAACGAGCTTCCTCCTGCGGAGGAAACGAGCGATCAGCCCGAACCTGTCTGATGGCGGGTGGGTGGGTGGGCGGGCAGAGGATGGAAGTTAGGAAGCTTGGTTGAACTCCGCCTGACCCACACCCCCATTCTGTTGGCAGCGTTATTATCTCATATTTTGGGGTGCATGGTGTGATAACTCTGTCATTTGGAGTAGGGCTATTGCTAACTAATTCAGTGACTATCCCCAGTATTTCATGTATACCAGATGGGAAGTATTAATTTATTTAAAAATATTTATTTTAAGTAAAAACTCAATAGCCTGAGGCTGCCACTCATTGGTATGGGTTTCGCCTTCTTGGGGTCATTTTCAAGGTTGGAATATTATTCTAATTCTGAAGTAAACAAGCATTGGGGAAAACGTGCTCTCCACATGTCTACATTCTTCCCATCATAATTGCTGGTTACTCCAGAGTTTTATTATGGGAGGGGTGTGTGGAAGATACACGATTGTGTTTATTCTTGGTTGACAAAATTAGGCTTCACAGTTGGTTCATACCTGGATTCCGGTAAGGTTTGTAGTTCCTCAAGGCCAACCCAGCCTTCAAAGCAGGATATCTGTAGCTCCTCAGCAGGGGTTCCCCTGCCTCTGCTTCAAGATTTCCAACCAAATTTTGGTTACTACTCAGAGAGTTCCTTGAATTCTTCACCCCTCTCCAGATTCTGAGATCTGTAGTCCCAAAAGGTACTATTTACAAACCCCACTAAAGCATTGAGTTCAGTATCAAACTTCTCTTACTGTTATGGAGTTTGTTCTATCACTCAACCCAAATCTACCCTTCTGTTATTTAAGCTCATAATTACAATGAACTGTACTTCCCCTGACATCTTAGCCAGCTGATATTATTGTAACATGCCATAGCACCATGGAACTTATAGTGTGGCAACATCAGTGTTGAGCTGTATAGGTGGCAACACTGATGAAATCTTGTTGGCATTAGGTGTTTGGCTCTAGGGAAGCACGTTGGGTAAGCTTCTGATCTGCATGACAGCTCTTCTGCTCATTGATACATCCCCTGAGGTTGTTACTTTTAACGGTTTTAATTGGAAACTGCCAGTCACATTTAGTGACAGTTATATCCTTAATGAGGATGTTGGAAGGATACCTTCAGACCTAGTTTAGGAACAGCCTTTCAAAAGAGTTGAACTGCTTGGGTCCCTGTTGCAAACAAGGCATCTCCACAAAAGGCTGGGCCTGGTGAACTGAAGAGGCACAGATGTGGCTGTTGCCTTTGACTGCAAGGATGGTGTCCAGTTCCCAGTGAAGTGGCTGGTAAAACTCCCTTAGACCTTAATGGAGAGAAATTGTTGAATGAAGGGAGAATATGGAATAGGGAGTTAACCTCTCCTCTTTGTGCATGTTTTTAAATGATTTTCTTTCTTTCTTTCTTTCTTTCTTTCTTTCTTTCTTTCTTTCTTTCTTTCTTTCTTTCTTTCTTTCTTTCTTTCTTTCTTTCTTTCTTTCTTTCTTTCTTTCTTTCTTTCTTTCTTTCTTTCTTTCTTCATATATTTGTGCATTTATTTATTTAGACTTATAAACCACCACAATGTACTGTGAGCACTCTGAGTAGTTTGTAACATACTGGTAATTAGGCAAGGAACATTACCCCTCCCCCCACGAGCTGTGTACTCTTAAGAACAGAAAAGGGAAAGAACCTGCACGACTGCATTTTGGGTTTAATTGCAGAATCTGTAACAACTTTGTTATTGTTTCTTCAGTTTTATATTTATTTTACTCCTTGTCATCACTCATTCTCATTGTATATCTATTCTACACATCTTATTGTAACACAGGAACTGTGAGTTAGTGAGTTGCTGTTTTTGTGACAAGCTTGGTGTACCCAGAATAATATTTGATTATTCCAGCAAATTTCTTTTCATCAGTGGCCAAAGTTTATGCCAGGAATTTTTCTGACCACTATAAGGAATGAAAACTCAGCAGTTAAGCCTATTGTGGAAAGGTACTAGCCAGTCAATAAAGTGAGGTGTGGCACTGCTGGACAAAATTACTATTATCTTGCCTAGTCTCACTGCAGTACCTCTTTACTAAAGAATTTAGCTTGCTGTTTAGTTCTAAAGGACATCCATTTATGGTAAAGTATGCTATTACTCAATGGTCTGATAATTACATGAGTGTCTGAGTTCCTTCCTTAATAGACCAACCTTGGAACATTTTCAGCACAACTGACTCTAACCTATAAAATGTTGTTATAACAACCACAGGAAAAATGTTGAAATTCCTTAAAGCTATTTTGTGTACATTAAGTGATTTAACTTTTGGAGGAGTAACCTTAGACCATATCATGTCAATGTCAATTCACATCAAATTCTAGTATTTGGCAGTTGGGTCACACTTTATTTGCATTGTTGGAATATTGGTGATTTGCCTGACAATTTCTTGTGTCAGGGCATTATGCCTACTCAAGTTACTATTCCAGAATCTTACTCCCAGAATCCCCCATCCAGCATAGTTGTAGAGTATGCTTGTTGTATGACTATGGTATTTGTAGTCCAAACCAACAACAAAAAAGGAAGTAACATTCCCAAACCAGTTTGCCTATTTTACTTGTAAGTAAGGAGGCAGCAGTCAAGAGCAGTGATGGAGCAAGCTCAGGTGGCAGCACTGGTGCATTGTGGTGAAAGTCGGTGAGACTGAAGGGAGGTAGCCCCTGTATTTCCTACCTTTCTGTAATAATGTTGTACAGCCTTGTGTGGATATCAACATACAGTCCCCTTACTTGCCTTTTCTTACAGCTGTCATTCAGCCAACCTCTGTGGCTTTCCTTTCTTTAAGTTAAATAAAGTAAGTGGCATATCAAAAGAGAAATGCATCAGCCTAGCATGGTATTAGAATTGTTCTGCATCAGAAATTTTTAAAGAGATGGAAATAGAGGAGGAGTTTTCTCTATCCTGCCTTTTAATATCACAGCCCATCCACTAAGTCACATGGGTGTCACTTATGACAACAGCAGCCAAAGCTCCACTTGAGTGTGAACTAAACATCCCTGCAGGCTACACAAAGCAATAATTAAGAGTGTGCCAAATTGTGCCAGTAAAAAAAGAAGAAGCTTCTAGCCTGGTACCAGAAGGGATTGGGACAGCTTTCAAGTGTCAAGATGTGTCAGTCAAAGTAGAAACTTATATTTACCAACAGCAATCAAAATATCCATCTGAACAGGCTCTTATGGGTCTCTCTAAAATGTATTAACGTTAATGGGACTAAAAGTGGGCTAACTGCAATTATTTTGCTTATGTATCAATAGAGATTTTCATTTGAGGTTCTATTTTTTTTTAATGCTGTGGATGAGGCCACCATCTCCACACGTATGTACTGTACTTCCATACGTTGGGAAATCTCTCCTTTTTATATTTATTTATGATGTTAGTTTAATGGAGGTCACTGTCTCATCGATGCTGACCTCACCAGCAGCTGGTGTGAGGTCTTTGCCATCTAGTTAGTTCCTCGCAGTAAACACTAGAGCATCCTATAACTGGTTAGTGACTATATCTACAGGGAGTAGAACAAATCTTCCTGCTTACCAAGGAGAGGAAATGAAACAGAACCTACGGTCTCCCTGTGATTTATTCAACTTCAGCTCCATCACCAGTCATAATAAACCATCATGTGCTTTAAACAACTCCTGCTCTGCTTCTGTATCCTCATCCCAACCACAGGGAATGAGATCTAATCTGGCAGGATGTGAGAACAATATTGTTTTGGATTTCCAGACTCCCTCAGCCAGCCTGACCAGCAAACTCTTCCATTTGTTATTGTTTCATATTACCCAAGGCCAAAATATAATATGAGCCCCCTCTATGCTAAGAGAGATGGAAAATCCATACTGGAGCAGGAGCTTGGGCATAGGAGGTTTCTGCACAACCACTCAGCCAAGGTTTCTTCAACCCTGCCATTGAAAACTCGTAATTGTGTTCTAGCTCATCAGTGTCTTATTTTTATTTCTTATCTTTTTTAATGTCTTATCTGGTTGACTTTATTATTTATAATTTTTACACTTGATTTTGGTTTTCTTTGTACAGTATATCTGTTATATTATAATATTGTAAGTATCTTGGCTGGTTGATGTTTTTATAATTTGTGCTTTTGTTTGTTGTTCACCACCCAGAGTGATCTTTGGGCCAGATGAGCAGTATATAAATCAAATAAATAAAGAAAATAATCTGAAACCCCTTCCCTAACAGATGCAATTGATGTCCTAACTATTGAAAAGTATTGCAGATTGATTCTTACTTCCTTTCAAGCCTTCTCAAATATGACCAGTTTTTTCAATTGGGTGGATTATATACACTGGTGCTTCCTGCAACATTTTCTGTGTGTACATTCAAAAAAACATTTTAACCCTTTGAAAAGATCTTCATCTCCTAATAGACATATAACAGTTCTAGTGTGACAAGATAGAGGCTCTTGGACGGGCAAATTTTTCGATTACACATAGATCTCCATACATTAGATCTCCATTGATTACTTTTTGCTTAGTGATGTGTTATCATCTGATCAGTAATAATTACAATTGTGTGCTGTCAAGTCAATTCTAGGTATAAAGCATATTCTAGGTATAAAGCAGCCATAAATGCTTTACCATGCCATTCTTCTGCGGGTACTCTGAAACCAAGCAGATTGCCCAACCCCCCCACAGGCTGGCTGTTCTCTTTCAAGTAACTTGACTTGAATGCCCAACCTACTGGTACTCTTTCTGGTTGAACTATCCAGCGACTGAAGAGCTTTGTTAGGCTTGTCAGTAGAAGTGTTTTGGTGTGTAATCTATGGCTAGTTAGATTAACGTACAATGATGGCGCATTTTGCTTTAGCTCATATGTTGACGTTTTGTTGTAAGTTTAATACTCTGTTATAGAAGGTAATATAAAAATAAAAATAAATACACATGCTGTGCAAAAATAGTAATAGCAGTGAATCATCTGCAGAACTCTTGTTATTTTACCTCTTCTCTCTTTTATCTCTGAACCAACATACACCTTCCCCTTTCAAGAAAGGACTTGTAACAAAACCTAGACATACAAAGGGGGTGGTGAATATAAGAAGGGTGAGAATCTGACACCTGTTTGACAGAATCTAATGTAAAATGCAACTTGGCAGATTTTTAGACTAAGCACAAGGGCACTGGAGTCAATTTCCTATCTGTAGGAAAATAAGAAATGCCCTACTTAGTCTGATCCCACCCTTCTGTAACTTAACCTGGCAGGTTTGCAAAGCCCCATGTTGTTCTTACCCTTGCTCTAAAGATCTTGATTTTGGAAGCTTTTGATCAGTATTTGCTGTGTTTTTATTTATTTATTTATTTTATTTTATTTTATTTATTTATTTATTTATATAGCTTGTAAGCCGCCCACTACCCAAAGGTCTCTGGGTGGCTCACAATCAAAATGGACAATTAAAACATCAAAATACAATAAAATTAGAATAATAAAAACATGTAAATGCAATAAATACAATACATTAAAAACACCACTAAAATTGCCATCAGGACCCACAGTCATTAGTTAAAAAACTTTTGGAACAGGAAGGTTTTTACCTGGCGCCGAAATGTTAGCAACGTCGGCACCAGGCGAGTCTCATTTGGGAGGGCATTCCATAGTTTGGGGGCAGTTGCTGAAAAGGCCCTTTTCCTGCAAGCCATCCCTTTCACCTCCTTAAGGGATGGCTCTTTCAGGAGGGCTCCCTGACTAGATCTTAATTGCTGGGTAGGTTCATATGGAAGGAGGCGGTCCTTCAGGTATCTAGGTCCTAAGCCATTTAGGGCTTTATATGTCAAAACAAGCACTTTGAATTGGGCTCGGGCAGCAACTGGTAACCAATGAAGGTTATACAGAATCAGCGTGATGTGTTCCTTGGTGGCCCTACCACTCACCAGCCATGCAGCACGATTCTGAACCAGTTGCAATCGCCGAACCGTAAAGCGCATTGCAGTAATCAATACGGGATGTTACCAGGGATGTTTTATTTTATCTGTTTTTTAAACTGAATATTCAATGTTGTAAAATTGTAGTTTTGCTATTTTATTTGCATTGTAAGCCCTTCCCTGAAGGCCTTTTGCCATGAAAAGCAGGGTGGAAATACCTAAAATAGTTGTAGGGGATTCGGGCACAACACAGAAATGGACTGAGGCAAGCTGTTTTGCAGATAAATCCTGCATTCCTTTCTTAGTTGCTCCCTTGAAATGTGATTGTGGAGTGACATATATATCACTCTCAAATGATTTGTCTACTGTTATGCATAGATGTAATCCATGCAAAAAAAAAGAAAAGGGGTTGTAAATAAGGAAATCTTCAAAATAATTTGCTACTATTAGCATTTACAAGTGTTTTCTTCTCTCACATTCTTCAAGACCTCCAGGGGGAATCTCAACTCTGGCATGTGTGTCAAAAGCAAGCCTGGGACATCTAATTTTTTTATCCCAATTAGTGGTTCAGCTGATAATTAGTCAATGGTCAGCTTGGCGAATGCCCAGTGTGCTTAACTGAGCCTTGTTCTCTGGCTCCTTTTCCCCACTCTCTGGTTGCTTAATTTCAGAGAAATGAAGAGAACATGGAAGGGATAATGACAAAAAAGAGGACAATAACATTTAAAATCTATGCTCTCCACTGTGAAAGTGAACAATTTTACCAGGAAGGAGTTAATAAAATAGACGTACTGTTACTGTACAATTTGGCTAATGGACAGGATCTAAGTAGTCTTACAATATTAAACAAGTTAAAAGTTAAATAATTATTACAATATTTTTAAAAAACAATAAACTGGTACAGTATCATATTAAAACTCATAAAATATTAAAAGCTCAAGTTATGGATGATTCTTTTGATCCAGAAGCTAGAAAACTTACTTTCTTGGATTATACTTCTCACAATCCCCAGTTAGCTGGGGGATTTCTAAGAGTTACTGTCACATAAAGTAATGTCACCAAATTCTATGAAGAGCCGTGAATGACACAAAAAGAGTATAGTGTTTTCCTTGTACTGTGGCTGGAATCAAGAGAGGCAAACTAGACAAACTTTATAGTTAGAGGGGGCAAGTCCTCAGCTGTCATCCCATAGCTACAAATTACAAATCGTCATGCTTGGCTTTGTGATGGATCAACAGGAGGGGAACAAAGGGTTTGTTTACATTCTGTTTACTCAGACATGAAAACAATTGAAACAAATGCCAATCTGTTTTTTTCCTTCTAATAGCAAAACACATTTAAGATCTGTTTTGATCCTAACAGCACTAGAGCAGTATACTTGCTATACATGGCAAGGCCCTTAGATGTTGCTCTAGGTAGTTAAGAACACATGCTTACCCTCAGATCTGTACTGTTATTACTAAAGATTTCATCTTCCCTGTAGAGCTGCCCTGGACTAGTGGGTGAATAGAAAAAAGAAATGAGGAAATCCGGTTTTCTGGCTTCAGTATCCAGTCTATGTTCAATTGCTTGGTACCACCTTATTATCTCATAACTTCTTAGAATTTCAGCATGTTTTACTTGCTGCTAGATTTCGGGATCTCTAATATACTGTTTGTCAAATCTGACATTTCTTATGCCTAATCAGTTGTAGGCATTCTTTCAACTTCCCTCCACATTATTAATCTCCACATTAAGAAAAAATAATTCAGTGCAAATCAGGACTTGGGATTTTAGTGACTGATGAAACTAATGTAAATGTGTGAAGAGCTGGAATATGATTAATTATTTTGTTCGTATGCAAGGTGGATCAAAAAAGTAGCACTGTTGTTTCACCGTGAAGTCTTACAAGGTACAAGGTTTCAGTAGACAGGAAGCTGGATTTCATATGTCATCATGAAGAATAATTAGAGGCAGGAGGTGACTTCTTGAACAAAACTTCAAATGCCCAAGAATATTATTCACTGCAGAGCAAACACAATGGTGGTAACTGGCTGGCTGATGAGCAGGTGGCAGTATTTGTTCTCACAGTCAAAACTGTCTCAACCATCTTAAAACCTATCCACACTGGTCCATACTGTGATTGCAAGTGTTTCTGCTTGCATCAATCCACCCTTCCCCTTTAAGAGTGGCCATGCACCTTTCTTGGCATGCTCATCCTTTAACAAATTTAACTGGGAGACAGTAACGTGGAGCAGCCTCGGTTTTTAACTGCCATTGTGGCTACAGGTTGAGACAGAAAGTATGGGGTATATGAGGAAGGGAAGTGGGTGGGAATGGAAGGACACTGACAGATGAAGAGAGGAGTGATGTAAAAAAGAATTCACTTCCCCTGACCTTCAGCAGATGGTCAGGAGAAGCATTTAATCAACAGCTGATTGGGCTGCAGAGGGTCATCTGATGTTCAGATCGGAAAAGGTTGCAACATGGCACATTGCTCTTTGCCCTGACCTCGACAGACCCTTTGTAGCCCAAAACTCTCCACACCCAAAATGACCAGTCTGGACAGGCCCTAGTCCAGTGATGGCGAACCTTTTAGGGACTGAGTGCCCAAACTGCAATTGAGGGTTGGGTGAGTGAAAACAGACAAAAGAAAACATTTCTTTACCCAGAGTGTAGTTAGTCTGTGGAACTCCTTGCTGAAGGTGATGGCATCTGTCTTAGATACCTTTAAAAGAGAACTGGACTGATTTCTGGAGGAAAAGTCCATCATAGGTCACAAGTCATACATGTTTTATCCAGGCTTAAAAGAAGGGTACCTCAAAGTGCCATATGCAGGGGAGTGATACCAGGAGACAGGTATCTAGTTGTCCTAGGACCTATGTGCTCACAGAGGCATCTGGTGGGGCCACTGTGAGATACAGGAACCTGGACTAGATGAACCCTTGGCCAGATCCAGCAGGGTTCTTCTTATGTTCTTATGTTCTTCAATATGCCCTTGATCTCATCATTCTGGCTTTGGGGCATGTAGAGGTTTCATCTTGTTGATGCTACTTGCAGCTGTTGGAGGATTATGAGCATATATATTTTATATATGCTCATAGTCTTCATGAGTGCATCTGTAAGAAATAGTTCTTCAGCTACATTTCCTCTGTTGAGATCCAGGGCTGGCCTTCTTCCTGCACAGTTTACTGAGCTCCTGTGCCAACAGAAAGAAATGAGAGACTCCAAGCCACATCTCCTTTTAAGGTAATCCAAGGCTGCCAGCTGGAATGACTTGGCTGAGAGGGAGCGATGCAGCAGATCACAGAAAGCTCATTTGTAGGATATTGAGGAGGAGAGACTCTGGTGAAATAGGCAACTGAGGCAAATATTTATTTGAACAGGGGAGTATAAGTTGCTGACTTTTCTCAAACTTTTCTGCCCCAGTTGATTCCATGCTTTTTTTTTAATGCAATCTTCATAAATGGGCTAATGGCCAAAGTAAAACCTATTATTTTCAGCAAGTATTAAAGAAGACCACAACAACTATTTGCTTAGCCGAAGCAATTCAGTCTGGGTTGGCAACCCTCTGCCAGAGAAGAAGATATTTATTTTAATTCTGGCTGAGCGTTTCTTGGAGTTATAGGGCAAAGACAAAGTTTTCCCATCTCTGCCCTCTGAACGGAAGCCAAGCTAATGAGTCAGTGTGGAGAAATAGCCTTGGAGATATATATCAGGATGCCTTCAATCTTGCCTTCATTTGTGGATACTTCATTTTCATCCGCCACTTCGATTCTGCTTATACAAGCCACTGTACCACTTAAAATGGCCTCATTAGGCTAGGTCTTCAAACAGAATAATTATGCAGAAGTGGGAATTTCAGTAGAGTTGGAGTACATTGTTCCTAAGGAAATTCCTTTGTTTACACAACTATTCATGCTATCCGAACTCATCCTTTTTGTGTATGTGGCAACTGCACTTGAGATCACCTGGCATCATTAAAACTTGCCTTGTTTGTACAGCGCTGTTCTTTTGTTTGTTTTGAAACGGTACTTCACCTTTAACAGTTTCACAGTGAGAACACCCTTTCCTAATGTGGCAATAGATTGACACGGGAAGCTTTCTCTGACTAATCCATTTGACGTAACTATTCAATTTCCAAGAGTAATGTTGAAGAAAAGGGTGGCCAGCTTACGTATCTTGCTCTAAAGGCTGGAGGTGGGGTGGCCCATGCAGAGCTTGTATAATATTTTAGACCCTGTATTATTTGTGTCAGAATCAATGAGAAATTGACTGAGGAAGACTAAGATGTGGTTCACGTTCCTCAAGGCCAAAGGTAAATTATTATGGAAGCACCAATCCCTATACCCCTGAAGGGACACAACTGCCACTTCCTGATCTACAGCATTATTTCTTTGTCTACTTACAATCAATCCATCAATGAATTTTATATGCTGCCTTTCTCCCAAGCGGGAACTCAAGGCAATTTACAATACAATTGTACAGTAGATAATTAAAATAGAGTAAGTTTACAAATACTAAAACAGAGACCTTTCAGAAATGGGCAGCATATAAATTATATAAATAAATAATAAATACATTAAATTCAATGTTATTAAAATACAATTAAAATACTAATACTGTGTTGTCTTCTCTTAAAAACAAAACAAAACTCCAGTACATCAGTTAAAGTCTAGTGATTTGAGGTTTTTAGTTGCTGAAAGCCTGATAGCAAAAAGGTCTGTGCTACCTACCAACAGGAGGACAATAGGGAGAAGGCAAACCTAACTTCTCTTGGTAAAGAGCTAGAGACATTGGGGATAACTTAAAAGAAGTGAGCTCTGAGGCTGCAATTTTCAGGAATACAAAGCACAGCTCAGTTCTGTGCATGCCTTCTCATATGGAGGTCACAATGCAACCTCTTTTCCCCATTCAAAGCACAGCTAGAGAGCAAAGTAGGCATGCCCACTGCCTTTGGACAAACGTGCAAAACCAGGCTGAACTGGAGTATTTTTGTGCAACTCGAGAGTGCTTACAGACTGCAAGCAAGGACCCAGTTTTCACCCCTGTGGTGGAGGAACACCACAATATATCCTTTGTATTCTATTCCATTTGAATGGTTAAAAACATGACCAGCAATTTATTTATTTATTTATTTTAGAGTATTTTTACCCCGCCTTTCTCCTTAGGAAAAGGACCCAAGGTGGCTTACAGTACTGAGGGATAATATACAGTCTATTACAAATAAGACATGTTCAAGTATTGAGAACAGGGAATTGAGGGACATCTTACAGCATTAAAAGACTACATTAAAGCTACAAGAAAACACGAGCAGTTAAGAGGAGAGTAAAGTTCCATGTAAAGTTATGAGTGATGGAAACTCACATTGAAAAGATAGTGCCAGTGTAATCACATAATGTAGAATTTGTCTATATTCTGCCCACTTAAAGAAGAGGCACCTTTTATCAAACATGTTGCAATTCATTATTGATGCTCTCATTCAGATGCAGAAATTTGTGAACCTGTATAAGTGCTAGAAAATGAACACATAAGAATACAGGTTCAAACCAAAGTAGGGGAAAAAATGAAGACCAGTGGCATGGACACAATCTGAGTTATAGCATCACCTGAGCTGTTGAAAGGCTCCAATATAATGGTCCTATGCCATTAAAGCTTTCACATGGCCAAGCTTCTTGAGCTGAACTTCCTGCTTTCTCCCCTTACCATAGTTGGGTCTTCTGTTAAACCACAGCTTTCTTATTTGTTCTTTTCACAGAATGCCAAACTGGGGCGGAGGAAAGAAGTGTGGCGTTTGCCAGAAAACTGTGTACTTTGCAGAGGAGGTGCAATGTGAAGGGAACAGTTTCCACAAATCCTGCTTCTTGTGCAGTGAGTATGGGAGCACAAGGCTGCCTTGGCTTTTCTATCCGCACGTTACATGTTCCAGATTATTATTAATTTGCTCTGGCCGGCATGGGGGATTCTTTTAGGTATTATAATGGGGAATAAGATGAAATGTGGTTTTGCTGCCAAAGAGCAACTTACTTACTCCTGCTTTCCTGCAAAGTGCTTTGGTAAAAGCAAAGTTGTCTACGAGCAATGGAAAAGAATGGAAGCAGAGATGTTCAGAGATCTTTGTTGAGTGTAGTCTCATGAAAGATTTGGGAGTTCTTAGAGCAGTGGTGGCCAAACTTCGGCCCTCCAGATGTTTTGGACCACAACTCCCACAGTCCTTTGTCATTGGCAATATAGGCTTGGAATTCTGGGAATTGTGGTCCAAAACAGCTGGAGGGCCAACGTTTGGCCACCACTGTCTTAGAGTCTTTACATCTCTTTCAGAGAATAGGTATCTATCCCAACTATTCACATCATCTGTTGTCTGGATTCCAGGATACAACACTAATGAGTAGGACTTACCTATATTAAAAGTATGGATAAAGTGGGGGTTTTTTTTGTATGTATGTGTCCCCCATACTGGTAGTTCTAATTTGAATCATGTCAACAACTCATTTTTAGAGGTTTTGGCTATGTACTGATTTGTATCTGTTTCCAGAGAGGCAGCTAGGTTGGTCTGCTGCAGCAAAGCCAATTAAGATTTTTGGGTTGTCTCAAAATGCCTGTTGGGGCTATGTAAACACATTTGTATGCTTGATCCCAAGTTGCAAATGTATACTCATGGAACGTGGTGGGAGGCTGGGCAGTTGGACTTGCGAGGTAAGAGGAAAATGAAGGGTGGAATGTACAGGCCATAAAAATCACATTGAAGCTTAATAATGACCAAATATAGCCAGGGTGACACAAAGGCAAAGATCCTCCATGCACAAACATATGAATCCAGATCCATATATAAGAAGTACCTGTAACTAGAAGGGACTTGCACACTGGGACTGTGTGTGTGTGTGTGCTGTGTGTGTGTGTGTGTGTGTGAGTCTGGGCACCAAATTTGAGGAAGAATGTCTTTTTTTCCTTGGCTACAAGCTGGTCTTGACTGCAGTACAGAATAACATTTCATGTGTGTGCGGATGTGAACTGTACTCTTTGAAAGCTGATCCCACCACAAATATGCTAGCTTGTAAGGTGTATCACAACTGTTACATTTGTACTTAGTGAGTTGTGTGCTATTCATCAGGTTTTCTAGTGAGTTTTGTGTCCTTTTATAATATGCTGAGCAGGGTGGATTTGATTTGAATCGTGATTTAAATCACTAGTCAGTAAGGCTTGATTTAAATCATGATTATTAATCTATATAAAGATTCATTTTTGCTAGAGTTATTTTAATCTTAATATTTACAACTGGATGAAGGTTTCATTTTTAGAATAATAACTTTTCAGATTAGTTCTACCATTATATCAGAAAATTACTGATTTGGTGATTATACACCATTAGAAATACATAGATAATAATGAAATTATTGCATGGTGAACTATCTCCAGTTTATTTATTTTAATTTAATTTTTAAGAGTATTTTCCCCTGCCTTTCTCCATGGAAAAGGACCCAAGGCGGCTTACAGTAATGAGGGATAATATACAGTCCAGTACAATAAAGACGTTCTAGTATTTGAGAACAGGGAATTGAGGGACATCTTACAGCATTAATAGACAACATAACATTAAAGCTACAAGAGAACACAAGCAGTTAAAAGGAGAGTAAAGTTCCATGTAAAGTTATTAGTAAAAGTTGCCTTTTACTAATATGTGTCAGTTGATGTCCAACTATGGCTTAAATTTGTTTGCTTATGTTCGAGTTGGTGAGTCCTGTAGTTTTATTCTATGTTTATTGTTTGTTTATGTTTGTAATTGCTATAGTACAATTTGTAGTTTTTTGTGTATTGGTTAACTGTCCAGATAGTGTGTGTCACACTACCACAGGGTAGGAAGGAAAAGACTAATAGGTTAATCATTCATACTGGACAACTGTTATGTTGTACATTATTGGAAAAAGAAAAATAATCATTACTTTAATAATAACAATTTAAATAGTTTTACTTAGCCAAAACAATAACATTATATAGCATTATGTATCATAATGCTATATAAAAATCTGATTTAAATTTTAAAAATCCATTTTTTAACTTTAAAAAAAAAATCATTGATTTTTATCCACCCTGATGATGAATCAAGGCTCACACATTTCATTATCCTTGTGCTAACTGTTCTGCTTATATACCTCCCCATAGCACTTAAACCCCTCTTTGGGTGGTTTACAATTTATTTATGCAGGTTACACATTGCCTTAAACCACCACACCAGCAAGCTGGGGACATGTTAACAACCTTAGAAGGCTGAGTCATCCATGAGCTGGTACCTGGGACTGAACTCCAGCTCCTGAGCACAGTTATAGCTGTAGTACAGCAGTTTAACCACTGCACCACAAAGCTCCTTTCAAACACCAGGAGTTTGCAGGCACATTCACTTCAGAGAAAAAAATACCACAATATTTCCTGTGTTCCAGTGCACTGAGTAAAAGGCAGAAGTGGTGGGCTGTGTTTTTATGAAAAATGTTCTGCCCAATCATCTCTGTCCAGCAAAGGTGTAGAAGAAGGTATACTACAATCCTCCTCTACTATGAGGGTAAAATACCTTACTTTTGGTTAAACATCATTAGGAACAATGTTTATATAAAAGGAGGACAGAATGATGCTAAAGGATAGGCTGGGAGGTGTACAGGCTTCTCAGAAATAAAAAAAGCCGCATGGTACCAAAAACTTTGGAAACTATTGATCATTTCTGGATAGTATTTACCTTTGGGACCAAACCTGCAAATATTCTGTAATCCTTTGTATGTACACAACATTCATGCATTCTAATAGATTGTACAACATGGAGGAGGAAGTCAAGGTGTCCAGATGTCTTTATACTCCATCCTCCACCATGCCTCAGCACTGGGGTGTGTTGGGTAGGGTGGATGAGTGTTGTAGTCCTGCAGCATCTGGAAAGTTTCACAATCTCAGTTCCTGTTTTAGTAGCTCTCTTTGAAATTGTTCACACCAGTAGCTTGATCTCCCACTCTCCAGATTTTATTATAAATCCAATCCAATGGTAAGACAATGTTTTCATAAATGCTCTGTCAAGGATGCTGCCTATTGAATTAGAGAAACAAAACTAGAATCTTTTCAGTTACCTGGTGCATAATTTTTAAAAAGGTCCTTTAAAAGGTTTTTAAACATGTATTTGTATGTGTACATTACTCCATTCTGCCAGTAATATTGAACTATCTAATGCTGTAGTTGTTTGTATGATAAGGGGCTGCTGACTTCTTGTATATTCTGTCTTTGCCTTTGACATACTTTATACTCAAAGATATTCTTTGGCTTTGAACTAGCTAAAACTACTAAGAGAGAAAAAAGTCTGGTTACTGATTATTATCTGCTGAAGCTATGGAGGAGCTGCCCTCACTTAATACTGGACCTGAGCCAGATCAACAGCTGGTTTGTAGCTTCATGTTGTGATTTTCTAAAAAACCGAAGACAGAGACTAAAATAAACTTATACAGTATTGTCCTCCTTATGAACTCCCAAGTTCTCTAGTTTGTGCAAACCTCTGGCATCTGTGATTACATCAATCTAGACCACGAGAAACAAACAAGACCTGGTCAGGGGAACTATGACTGTTAACTCACATTTCTCCTTTATAATACTGTACAGGAACAGGGGAATTAATTCTTATGTCTAAATGAACCTGGCTAGAAGGAAAACTAACAGAACATTCATGATGGTATGGTAATTGAGGCATACTGCCAATATTGTTATAGGAGGTGATTTTGCAATGTTCTACATTGCAGAAAAGTTTATTGTCTCTAAAAATGGGACTAAAAATCTTCATGTATTTTTCCCTGCAAGTGAGAAGAATTCAGAAGTTTTCTTGGTGCTGAGCAAGATGATAAGCATTGTGTGTGGTTTCCCCCCTCATTTTGACATTTTGCAGAACATTTTGCAGAAGTATAATCTTCTAAAAACAGTCAGTCAAAAAGCATCCTTATTTTACCCCGACAGACAACCCACTGTCTTTTCCCTAACAGACCTGCAATTTTCTGCCAAAAATGCCAAACTTTCAAGGAAATTGTAAATGTATGTATGTCACTTTTAAAGTATGTTACTTTACTTATGCTGCTTCTGGAAAACCATGAATGTATGTGGGTGTGCTGGTATGCCAAGACACCCTTTTTCATCGAGAACAAGACCCATTTGTGACTATTCTCTATATTAGTACTTAGAGGGGAAATTTTCAGGCACAAGGAATAAGGAGCCTCAAATATTAAGTCATAGATAAAGCAACTCTTATCTATGGGCTGTTTTATCTTACAAGACTCTTTAAAACCATTAAACTATGGATGAAATTTGTAGCATAGCTTAGGACATACTTAGTGAAAGAAACAAAAGAAATTTGTTTATAAACAAATTTATAAACAATAGAAAGTATAAAGCTGCTGCAAATCAACCTTTAAAATTCCCTCCCACCCAAAGAATATAAACCAGCTGTAGTTTTCATCCATAGCCTTCTAGGAGACTTGAACAAAACAGGAAGGTCTTAACAAAACATATACAATGGAATAGGATATAGTTAGTTGAATCTCCAAATCTCTGTGGAATGATAAACTGCCCCCACATATCACTTTCCCTGGAGAGGTACTAAAAATGGGCCATCTTTGCCCTGAACAGGAGTCATGGGAACTCACAGCAGCAATTAATGTGCTCCTGTTTCGCTAATTATGACAAGAGAGCACTTGGAGTGCTTCTGACTCAAATGCAGGAAGCAGAACTGTAAAAAAAAAAAAAAAAAAAAGAAAAGAAGTAGGTTTGGGTTACATTAGAACAAAACTCCAGATTTGGCCTGAAATGTGTGGAAGTGTTAAACAGCTGTTCATACCCCCCCCCAAATTATGAACAAAATTGCTAGAGTTTTTGGTCTTTTCTGAGCTCATGCCTATGGAATCTCCACATCTCAATCATGAGAATTGAATGTTTGACTTCCAATAATGAAGTAGCAATTTAGCAAGGAATTTGGTAATGGCTTCTGAAGGGTCTGTGCAAAGGTCTGTCCAGTCAATGAATGGGCTGTTTCCTAAGAAGGCAGAGAGGCTAGAAACGAAAGGGCACAGCTGGACGCAGAAAAAAAATGAAAAATCAAGTGTATCTCTGAAAATAGCTTCATAAGATGGTGATGTTGGCTCACCAGTCCAGTTAAGACATGCTTGTTGAAATGTGGATGCGTAAGTGGTACTGACTTAACAGGGCATCTGTGCTGGGCAAGCCCAGAACTCCATTCCAGGCTAGTTAGAGATGAGTGAGCTATATTTGCGGGAAAAGCATGTTCTGACAGTCCTCCTTTCATGGCTGCGCATCTGATTGCTCCTCCCCTTCTCCCTCCTGCATCAATTCCCCACCGAGGTCTGAGTGTCAAGGGAGAAACACCACCGTATTTGGTAATAAGGATGGAAAATTCGGTCTTGGAATCCCTTATTTAGTAGCAAGGTATAGAGGCTGCAGCTGCCGTTGCTACTGTGACATTCCTAGGGGAGGACTTGTTTTTGTTTCTGCATTCTTGAAGAGTAAGACAATGTGTTTTGGGTCAAGAAGGAACCTCTCTGAGATTTTTAAAGCCTGACTGATGTTGGCAGTTGCAAAGAGCTCTCTTTTAATAACACCATTGGACTCAAGAAGGGTCTAATTGATTTGCAACTTGAAGGAGCTTAACATTAACCTGTTCTTCTTAGCTGCTTATGTAATTAGCCTCAGTTTTTGTCTTTCCCACCAGACCTTACTGCTTTTTCCTCCACGACCTCTGCAGTTCTTTCATTCTAGCTTCTAAAGGAAGAGGAAGGATGTTCAAATTAGAAGGCAGCTATCAAGAAAAAAGTCTGGGGTTTTCCTTTGTGTTGTTTTTTTTTTTTGCTGCAGTTCCTAGAATGGCCAAAAAACTAATTTGGATTTGCAATCCAGAAAGTAGAAGATATGCCTACCAAAGAGTAGCTTTTGGGGTGGATTCATTTTAGTGATGAGTTAATTAAGAAATTAAGTCACAATTCAGCCTACAAGTTTAGTTTGTGCAGTGTTTCCTTTCCAATTACTTTCTTATGTGATCACAACAACTGTGCACTGCCCTAGTTGTTCCAACATTTGAAATTAATTCCCTCTCTTGATATACCTTTAATCCTGTGGCTTAGATTTGTTCATAGAAATTCCGTGGACAAGAGTTTTGTAGCCTGACCATATCATGAAGGCATTACATTTTTATCAGAACCCCTGAGTATTGTATGTGATGGCTTTCTCTTCAAGATGAATTTTCCTATATAGATTTTAACTTCTGATTTGTTTCTGCTGCATTCTGCCGTAATTTGTAAGACACTTCATTTCTAAGTCCATCACTTACTGATCGGAACTGTACTGCCGATTTAAGATTTTATAAAGGAAACGGTATAAGCTTTGGCAACAAATTGTTTCTCGTTAACAGCATGGTTGTGTTCCTGGGCTCTGGAACTGGATTTGCAGTCCTGCAAGTAGTTTGGGGACTGGATTGCAGTCCAGAAACACAATGAACACTTCATTAATGAGTGGCAATTTGCTGCCAAGACTTTCATTATTTCCTTTATATGAATGTGGTTCTGCAGGAAGATTCCGGCTGCCATATAAATGAGTGTGGGAAATGTGTGGCCGCTGAAAAACAGATGAGGCATAGCCAGTGGTAAGGGATAGTGAGAAATTCAGTTCAAAAACCAGAGTCTCATGGACTCTCCACTACTGGTCAAAATGAGGGTACATATAAGGGGAAATGCGAAAAACTGGATCCAGCCATTAAATAAGCACAATACACGAGATCCATTTAGCTTGCCATCAGCTCCACAATTTTCCTTCTTGAAGAATGAGATATTGGTGCTCTTCCTGTGTAATTTTCCAGTCAGTTTCCCAAATCTTAATCTGCTATTAGCCCCATTGGGGGGAAAACGTTAAGGAATAAGTGTTGGAGAAGAGGAACGGGACTTTTCCAGGAAAGTTCACATTAAAATCTAGCAGGTAGTATTTAAAGGGTCACAATGTTTTTGTCTTCTTTCATGCTTTTTATTTTCATGTTTTAGTTTTAGATTTTAGTATTTGGCACGCCAGCACAGATTAACATGGCAACCTCTTCTCACACTATTACTGTTGGAGAAAAGATTAACCTATTTCATCCAGAGCTGTAGACACAAAGCAGCCATGCAAACCTACTTTTTTTTTTACAAGTGTGAACTCACATGCATTAAAATATTCTGATAACAGATCTCCCATATCAAGGGGAGCGGAGTTAGTGTCTTCCTCGTTTGTTAGCCTATCAACATAGCCTAATTATGGGAGCTGTTGTCCAACATCTGGACAGAAGTCGAGATGGGGATGAATTAAAAATGGTGATTCAGCAAGATCTGTGATTTGTCGGGACTGACGATATGACAAATTGATTTTCGAGCGGTGAATCAATGAATTGGTCTCCCCTTTAAAATGCAATGAAAAGCCTCCTCTAGTATCTAGAGGCACCAATTCTACAAGGATGTTTCATCTGCCTCTACTCTACAAGCCCTGCAAATTTGATGAAGAGTGGGGTTCAGATGCCTGAGCTATGTACCCCCAATTTGGGCCCCTTAGGAAAGAGCCCTTCAGGAATTGGGTTGGGGAAATCCAATCTTCACCAAACTTGGAGTGATTGTAGATTATACATAGTGGAAGCTTCTCTGCAAGTTTAGAGTTTCTAGGTGCCTGGGGAGAATGTTCTGGGGGGGAGTCTTTTGGGGATGCATAACTCAGACATCAACATTCCTTGAAACTTGGAGGGATTGGAGAGGAGAGTCAGAAGATGCATCCCAATTTTGGTGTCTTACGTGCCTCAGAGGGCATTTAATAGTCTAACAAATTAACAAATCAAAAATGGCTAAATATTCATCTATTTGTATTCGTTGAGGGGGGACTCCATTTATGACAAATATTGAATCAATAACTTTTGTTGAATCATCCAAATTCATCAGACAACATGATTCATTATGCATCTCCATTTCTAGAGGAGAGACACCAAACTGCCTATCCCAGAACCACAGTGTGATACTAGTCTATGCAGCGCTATCTAGTAATCCCCAGAGGTTGCCTGTTTTATAAACTGATGCATCATTTCCGATTGGTGTCTTTTCAACCCCTGTAGTGGTTTGTAAGAAGAACTTAGACAGCACTACAGTGGCTGTGCATGGAGAGGAGATCTACTGCAAGTCATGTTATGGGAAGAAATATGGACCAAAAGGCTATGGATATGGACAGGGAGCCGGGACTTTGAGTATGGACAAAGGGGAAGGATTGGGGATCAAACATGAAGGGTGAGTACCAATGTCTTCTATCTCTTGGGATCAAACTGAATATTATGGGAGAACAGTGTTCTTTATCATCAGCCCATACCCCTCCATCAAATGGTATTTCTTCAGAGATACAATTTCAGTGGCATGCCTTCTGCAACAATCAGACTTATTTTGGTCTTTGTTTACCTTCTAATGTCCAAATACTAAACAAAGCAGGCTAAATGCAAGAATCAGGTCAGGTGAATCGTATGCTGACAGATGCCCCTTCCTATTTTTTCCATCTAGCATATCATCCTATGTTGGTGTACCTTTGGCAGATTGGATAAATATTAAAATTTGGGTCTGCCATACAGCTGTGAGGCAGAGAAGAGACTAAGAATTTCTTAGATGCATGAGCGATGGAGATGAGAGACAGGGGCTGAATTCACTCTTCAGGTCTTTTGTTTCCTCTGCAAAGCACTTCCATCCCCTGATTTGTATGTTTTTGTAGCCGAGATAAAACAGGCACAGTCAGGAACTTCTGTAATTCTGAAAGAAGTTTAAGCTTTGATCTCTGTATAGTATTAAATACTATGAGAATCCCAATTTTATCCTGGGTTACTTATAGTAACAACATCCATTCAGTGACTGGATATGAGTTATGTGAGCCAATTTATTTTTACAAGATGTTGACAGTCTCCAGCACAGTGGTTCCAAAGCTTGGATCCTCAGGTGTTCTTGGACTTCAAATCCCAGAAATCCTGGCCCACATAGCTAGTGGTGAAGGATTCTGGAATATTTAGTCCAAGAACATCTGATGACCTACAACTGGGAACCATTTCTCTAGAGCTTCTTCAACATTGAAGTGAATGCATATGGATGCTTTAGCCAGCCTGGTCTCTGATCTTAAACCACAGAATTTAGATTTCCTACTTAAGAATCATGGATGGGTTGTGCTTTATCTCTCACTTTATCTTCACAGCCAAAAAGAAATATGGTACCAGTAGCTGGAGGTCTTACTATC
Source organism: Phrynocephalus forsythii (assembly GCA_029282475.1). NCBI lineage: Eukaryota > Metazoa > Chordata > Lepidosauria > Squamata > Agamidae > Phrynocephalus > Phrynocephalus forsythii. Next base: position 87,025,106 of record JAPFRF010000005.1, on the reverse strand, counting down.
TTAGACTACAGTTCCCAGCCAGCATTCTGGGAGATGTAGCTCAAAGCAATAATTTTTGCAAGCTTTGCCCAGTGCTATTGCTGTTCTGACACTTGAATTCTTGTGAGAACCTTCTTTGTGTCTCCACGCCACCGAGTAACAACCCTTAAATGGCTGTCCCAGATAGTTTCCCTCTCTCACACAGACTTCACATATTCACACATAGGCAGACACTGAGTCACTATTTTCCTGTCTGGACTCCACAGGCCTCAGCCCCATCAGCCCACCAACAATCCCAATGCCTCAAAAATGGCACAGAAGGTGGGAGGTGCCGATGGTTGTCCCCGCTGCGGACAAGCGGTCTATGCAGCCGAGAAGGTGGTCGGAGCTGGGAAGGTAAGAGACCGTTAAGAACTGGAACATTAGCTGAATGTTGACCATAAACTAATTTGGAAACAACCTAGAAACTGGAAATGTCACAGGAAACTACAGATAACACAGTTTTCCTGCTTTGTATGTACAGTGGACCCTTGTATAACAAACAGTTTGTATAACATAAAATCTGTACAACATAAAAAAAATCCAGAGATAGGGGAAATTTGCTTAACATAATCATTTATGGGGTAAATCCATACAACATAAAAATGGTCGTGATTAGGGATTACTCTGTTTTCAATGTATTCCTATGGGAAATGTGTATAAAGGAAAATCTGCTTAATATAATTTCATTTGGAACAAATTAATTCCTTTATACAAGGTACAACTGTATGCATTTTTACACACTATAGTTATAAGGACATATGACACATTGAAACTAGCTACATGAATGACATATACAGTATATATACTGTACATGCAAATATGTACAGCTTTGAATTAGCTTTTCTGCCTGTTCTACCAATGACAATTTAAGGCAGCTTTCACAAATTATATTCAGTGAACGCATTTAATATAAGCATTTGTATTATTTTATTGCAGTATAGATTGCTGGCTTTTGAAACTCCCTTGCTGTAGCATCTGACATATGTTAACAGTAAATATGGCCAATTACAATCAAATATCAATATTATTTAGGAAAAGAGTTGGGATATACAGTATGTATTCTTTTCATTAGATCTTAGCTGAATTTTTAAGTGGGAGAACCTAGAAGTGTCCATTTGTAATGAGCAGTGCACTGTTGTATCATAATCTGCAAAAAAATTCTCTACCATAAATATATATTCAGCAAATACAGTAACTTTGTATAAATTATTTTTTTAAAGTTTTCAGCTTTTAGGAGCAAAACAATACTATTTTGTTTTTCAATGCATTTAGGATATTTTAGCGGAGGACAGTATTGGGACCACCTGCTGATTAGCAAATGCTGACCTAGTAAAATTAGGCACTTAACAGCATCTAACATAGGGAACCCAAATGTTGCCATTTGCATTCTGCTTATACTCCCATGACCAATCTTCTCTGTTGTCTCCAGTCATGGCACAAATCCTGTTTCCGATGTGCAAAGTGTGGCAAAAGCCTAGAGTCCACGACTTTGGCTGACAAGGATGGTGAAATCTACTGCAAAGGTAAGGTTTGCTACTTAGAGGTTCCACTTAAGTTGGACAACTAATGCCATGTCAGTTGCTAATGAGTCACAGAACTCGGGAACACCCCTCCTTGAGTTTCTGGGAGTGACAGCCCCATCTCCTGGAATTTTATATCTCTAAGCTTCTGGCTAGTTTCTAGGTTCCATCCTTTTCCAAATGGTCCTGGAGCATAAAAATGTTTCCCCACCATCAGCTAACAGAAAATACCCCCTGCTATTGATATGGTTTTGCACTTTTCAGATACCTGCTCTGGGAGAGTGAAAAATTTTGATGCGGAGAGGCCTTGGGAATGGACTTCTTTTTGTTGTTGTTGTTGTTTTGCCTCCGATCCCTGTAAGAGGAACCAGGAAGTGACAGCATGGTCTCCACCGGCACTCCAAATTTGAAGAGGCATTCTTTTCTCCTTTTTTTCAGAGGAAAACAGACAGAACAAGGAAAGTGCGGAGGAGGAGGACCAGGGAGGAAACAGAATACATCAAGATCTCTGGTCCAAATTTAAGGGACCAGCGGATCTTAGGGGTCATGTAAAAAGGCCCTAGGTTCCATCCTTTTCCAAATGGTCCTGGAACAGTAAGACACATCATGTTGCAAAATGCCCTGCTATTGATATGGTTTACTATTGTTTTGGAATACAACACCCAAGCAGGGGAGAGGAATTCTTCACTAGGCTTGCAACAGACAGAAAGATCCCCCGCCCTTCCTCTACTTCACTTTCTCTAACTGGAGATAACTTCTAACAATTAGGTATGTAAACAAGGGACAAGGCAAAATATATGCCTGCACCCCCACATCCTGAGATTCCCAGTGCCTCCAAAATTAATTTTACATCTAAAAACATCATTGGGGGACATAGTCCTTAGAGTCTTGCACCAGTTCCAACCCCTGAAAACCATGTTCGTAGCTACTTCCTACCTGGCACAATTAGGCCCCAATCGCTCACAGTGTTCTGTCTCAGAGAATTCTTTCCTGATCACATTTGTTGCTGTCGTTTTCCTAAAACGTTGTCACAAAAGCTGTGTGGCAGGATGTGAACCTTTCAGTTCCTTTTACCAATTGGGGGTCATAATTTTTAACCTTATCTTTCCGTCATGAATTGCTGCAGGTGGCAGCCTCTGTTCTCCATGTTGTTAAAAAGCAAATGTTTGGGAGGCTAGGGTGGCAAAGGCTGCATATTATTGGGTGTAGCCGGAACTTTTAGTTGGCAGCTGCAACTGGGGGACACTTTAATTTTTTAATACCTCTGGAGCCAATATAGCTTGCCCAGTAAAATCAACATGCTTGTGGTTTTTTGGGGGACGGTGGGAGGTTCTTTGGTTTTTCTTTTGTTTCACTAAGCCATCCTGGCCACTTGTGATCTAACGGTTCTTTTCCTCTCCTTTCACACAGGCTGCTATGCCAAGAACTTTGGCCCCAAAGGGTTTGGCTTTGGACAGGGAGCAGGAGCCCTGGTCCATTCCCAGTGAAGAACTGTCCATCTCCAGCACTGAATGCTTCGCCAATGCTGATCTCTTGTAGCCTCATCAAGACCCAAGACAATTTCACCAAATCCTGCAAGCATATTAATACTACAGCAACAAAATCGGCTGCATTCCAGTGAATCACTGGTTCACCCCATGTTTGCTAGCTAGGCGGCCAACTTACAGCCTTGCTCTGTAGGCCTCAGAGAACACTAAGTTTCCAGATATTTGCAATGGTCTCTAACCTGCCAGGTTCACTTAATGGCATTCATTAAAATATCATGCCATGCTTTCAGCCATACTTGTAACTACTGCTAGCTGACAGAATATTCAATCTCAGTAGATACAAGATTGCAACTGCTTTCCCAATAGTCTCCCATTTGGTGCAAACAGGTCATAGTGTTGAAATTTCAAGTTACACTGTAGCTAGCGGTCATACAGTATCACCAGTTTGCAAAATGTTAAGGATGAATGAAAAACTGTAGGGATGAAGAGGTGAAAAATATGAACCTGGCCTATTATAAAAGCTAGAAGGCAGGGAAAGGACCATGCAAGCATGTCCAGAGTGTAAATAAAGCACATTCCTAGAATTTTTAAAGGAAGCATGGACGAAATTCAAAGATTTTTAAAATCTAGAATTTTAGTGGCTCTGCATATTCATGAGTGGACACCAATTTATATCCTACTTTATGTATTTTGAGGAAATCCAGATTATATAAAAATAAACTGCCAAAGGCTGATCTGTAATTGACTTTTCTGATGGTGTTGCTCAGTACTTCCTGAAAGGTGCATTAATTCAGAGGCCAAATGATTTCATCTTTTAGTTCCTCTGTTTTGCACTGCAACTGGGACCAGGGAAAGATGCTGCTTCAGGTTGCTGTCATTCTACTCTGTGTCACTTCCTCAGACAAAATGTTTAATTAAGTTGTGTTCACTCCTCTCTGTGTGTATAGTAGTCCCAGTCACACAGGAGATACATGTTTTTGTTCTTCCCATTATATAGAAAGTCTCAAGAGATGAGAAGAAGGCGTTTTTTTAAATTGCCAGGTGTTCAGGTATCTTACCCAAACCCAGAATACAAACAGGGTCCATCAGATCTGAAGCAGGTATTTAATGTACTGTGTGAATGAAGACAGTGATTAATCCAGATTCTAGTGTGCTGCTAGTAGAACTGAAAAGAGATCAAAGTGGTTTTGAATTCCCCTTCTGGCTGTAGCCAGAATACTTCCAAATATGGAAGCCAAAGTTGATAGTCACACTTCTTCTATTTCTTTTGTAAAGTAAACAGGAAGAATCTTGATTTTAAAGTGCAAGCTCTCTGTGAGGTTTGAGGTTTTCAAATAGAGAATTAAGCTAGGGCTGAAATCCCTATTGCTTAGCATAGTAAATTGCACTATAGTAGGCCCATAAAATCAGTGATGATTTGGTGAGTATAATCCTCCATTAGTTTCATTATTCAAATAGACTTACTCTAGTTGCAACTTACTACTGTGTTAAGTCACACATTAAACTAGGCTCAAATAAATTAACAATGTTTATGGAGGAGCTGACTCACCAGATCCCTGCAGATTCAAGTAGTTCTAGTGTGAGTTGAATACTGACCCCCACCATCACCTTTTTAGAATGCAACCTGAGTAATTTTTTAAATCTCCCTTTTAGGTGACTACCATGGAATTAGATTAAAATCTGTGGCTCTTTACACACTTGTTAACATGCATGCTAGAAAAACAGTAGTAGCAATATTTTTACAATGTTTATTATATACAAGAGCTGTGTTCAGGGGAAAATCATCATTCAATAAAGCAGTCAAAAGGAATCCATGCATCTGACTCTTCTCTAATCAAGGAAGAGGAAACCTAGTTTATATGGGACATGTGTCTGTTATCTCTAGAGAAAATTCTGGGAACTATTTTCTGCCAAGGGCTGCATTCCTTTGTTGGAATTGCAGGCAACAGGAAGGGTTGGTCAATAACATAGCATTGCCTCTTTCTGCCACTCCCTTTCCTAACAGACTCATGCTGGAGGGACATATCTTTCTTGCCAATGGTCTGGGCCAATCCCCTTCAGAGGGCTTTGTGAAACTGGGAAACCTAATAGGGTTGGTTGCCTCAGGGTAAAGCTGAGGTCCAGAGCTGCAGTCATGCAGAGCAAGATATTTTTAAACTTGTTTGCATTCGCTTACTGCAAATCATCTGGTTCTAAGCTTTGTGGTCCTAAAGCAAATTCTAACAAGGAACATCTCGCAGAAGTAAGATTGGCCACTCTGGAATTTTAGGCATCCTTTCAGAGGAGATTTGGCAGCCATCCACAGAAAGACCAGAACAGTCTAAATATTGGAGCCCCATGATTACAGATCTCCTTTCCCAGAATCGAAACAAAATTAGAAGATAGATTTTAGGATTATGTCATTCATCACCCAGTCCTCTCTTGGCCTGTCTGTTCCCAGACTGTGAGTCTGCCTAGCAGGTGGAACCGATGCCTATCTTGTTTTACTGTGCTCTCCGACAAGGTAAAAGTTTCATTTATATGCTTTTTTTAGGCATAGCCAAGCTCATATAGATCAAATCTCTGCTTCAGGGTCCATGCATTTCTTTGCCCTCATGTGTAAAACTGAGGACTTAAGTCCATATGCATTCTTAGCATGCAAGATGTTTCTCTAGAGGTTTATTTAAAAATATGTTTCATTGGTATAAATCACTTACAGGTTTAGATGAGATAAAGTCTATGTATGTACAATGGAACTGTACTCAACAAGTCTGGAGCCCTGGGAATATAATAGGAGTAAATGAGCACCTCCTGCGGATTTGCCACTCCAACATTTTCCATTCCTTTGCTAGATTCTGAGTTTCTCCTCTTAGTTCTGTTACACATGATACAGCAACATCCATGTACAGTAATCCAAAGTGTTATATAAAGAGAGGTTAGGTGTGTGCCATATTTGATTGCATACTACCTTTCCAGCTTTCAGAGTGTACAATTAATGTTAAGAATTTCTCACAGCAAAGTCCAGTGGCTTCCTCTATGCTACCTTAGTTGGCTCATTTTTGCTTTTCACTCTAGGGAACCCACCTTCAATTAACTTTCTCCCAACCCAGGAACCTTCTGTCATGTTTTAAACATCTGCTGTCAAGTTACTGAGCTGTGGTTTAACACAACCATACTACTCATTTTATTATTGTTTTTCACTGGGTAGAAATATATTTGGGTATTGGTGGGCGTGGAGTATCTCTCTGTGGGATCTCGGTTTTGAGACACTCCCTTGATTTGACCCTAGACTACTAAAGCACTGCTAGCAAGTCTCATGCAGATCAACAAAAGAACCCTGCCTGAAGCCACTTGCTGTATTAGAATGTTTGCTGACCTCTACTGGCAGTGTTCTGAACATTACAGTAGATGATAAATACAGTAGTATATGGGGACTCCCAGTGTTCATAAATTTAAAGTTCTAAAGCTTCCAAGTATCAGATTTGTTAATAGTTCCATTGGAGATATATAATGTCTACCTTACTGCTACCCTATGAATTATTATCAAGAAAGTGCTTGAGGCAGCAAACTGCTAGTATGCATGAGGAACAATAGATATTTTGAATCATGATCCCATGCATTTCAAGTTAACAGAGAATACTTGAATATCCTAAAAGCAGAAACCAACAATGATAATGTTCTTGGATCAACAAAGCAACAAAGTCCTCTGAACAAGGACTTTGATAGAAAATAGAAGGCCTTACAGCATAATGGAAGTTGTTTCCTACAGTTGAAGGCCACCCTTTAATATAAACAGGAATATGAATACAATATCATTACAATTGTGGGAATAGGAAGGGTAGTTTCAACATGATTGGAATAGTATTACAGATCTCAGATTGGTTGGCATTTGTACTTATCAAATTTGAAGGTCACCTACAAAAACAAAACAAAAAACACCAAAAAAATCAACCCTATGTTCAAGGCAATGTTTTCTAGCACAAACACAGCAAAAATAAGCAGAATACATGAGTTTAAAAGGATTGACTGTAACTGGAGTTAAAAGCTGAGTTATCCCCAAATAACTATTTGCTGCAGCTTCCAACAGAAAAAAATACATTACTGCTGTTTTACAGGTGTCAGTCTTGCAGAATTTTTTATGCTAGCCAAGTGTTTTGATGACAGTAGTCCTGGAACTAAGGGACTCATAAGATGCTTTGGTTAAGCCCATGTTGCAGTAATCCAGCCATTCTCCACCTTTTTCTGGCCATGGCCATAAAAACATAATATAATAACTTTGTTATTATATTATGTGGTGAGTCCCCCACTTTATAGTTTGCCTTGATTTCACATAACCCTGGTCTAAATAGGCTCATAACTTGGACAATTACCTGAATAGGCTTGTTAGGTGGACAATGGCCTGGGGTGCGTGGGGGGACTTTCATGCACCCCAGGCCAATGTTCACCTTATGCACCTATTCAGAACAGGGTGATGCGTAATCAAGGGGAACTATAAATTGGAGGACTCACCACTAACTTTCCTCAGGCTGATGAAGCTGGTGGGATGAGTAGTGAAACATTTTAATATCTCAAGAAAAGAATTCCAATTGCCATGATTCAACTTCCAGATATAATAATTTTTGAACTGCAGAGCTGGAAGGGACCCTATGGATCAATGAAACCAGCACCTATCCAGGAGGCAGAGTGGGGATTTGAACTCCCAACCTCTGGCTCCACAGCCAGAGACTAAAACCACTAAGCTACCCAGTATGTCAATATGAAAAAAAAAATAGAGGGCAAATCAGCATTGTACAGGTTGCATAGCAAACCTCATAAGTCTATGACACTGTTCAATGTCTCTGCAGAGGGCAATGTGACCTTCACTGAGAATTGTTACACTAGTCAACAGAAATACCTTTTCATGCTGCATCTAGCAAGGTTCATGCTACCCTTCACTGATGCTGGCATCCCAGCATTTCTTATTCAACTAGTTGAGAGGGCCCTGTTTCCATTCAGAAGGCTCTCGCTTGAAGGCTGAAGTAATGTTTACCTATTCACTTTAAACTATCTGAAAATAATTTTAAAATTTTATTTCAATTTGAAAATTTCATCACATATCCAGTCCCTCCAAAATAAGTTATAATAAGTTATAATCATAGAGGTTAACATAGTGATCTATCCCACAGCTTGCTGAGTAATCAGATATACTCCTACCACAAAGTAGGATCCAAAGTGATCTGCCTGAACTTTATAATAACTTTGGGTTACAGGGCAGACTGAGGTATTGGGTTCTCAGTCTGTATCTATCCTGTGAGGTTTAATTTGGCCTTACACTTGATAGTTACTCGGCCACTTTCTGGAATAGACGCACAATGACAGCCCAGCCATAATATTTCTTATTATGTCAAGTACGCATGCTGTGATCCTCTCTCCCTCTTTCTCCAACTGACTGTTCCCTGGAGGCTCAAGTTGGTTATCCTTCTAGACTTTCGCAGGATGTGCCTGTTACTCAGGTTCTGTAGCTTCTGTTTAAGTTAAAAAGCCAAAACTCATCCCTAAAACACATATGACTTCCATTCATAAATAAATGAATGAATGACAAAAGCAAAATCACAGTGGGAATGCCTGCCTCGAAACTGGACAGGCCGGTCTGCTGGCCATTTCAAAACCAACAAAGGATCATATTTGTGAAATACCTTTGTTAAACTGAAAAGAGCATACAATTGTACGCATACAATACTCTGGAGATCTGCAAACTTCTTCAGTAAAGTACAATGTTACAAAAACTGGGGAAGCAGTGATGGTGCATGTGAAGAGAAGTTGGGTGGGTGGGTCTGAATGTTGAAATCTTTGTTTCTGCATGCTCTCAATTCAATTCATTTTATATTTTTCAAAATGCAGAATCAAATCTTTCAGACTTTCTTACTTCCAGCATTTCCAGGCATAAATGATAGATGGATTCCACAACAATCTATATCATCTGCTGGAGTTTTGCCTGAATGTTTGCTGAGTCCTCTTCCAACTTCAGGCAGAGAATATTTGTGCCCTGCAATACCTTCCACATTTGCCTTTTGTAACAATGGTCTGGAAGAAAGGGATCTGGAGTTCTTGAAAAAGCTTACACACTGCCAATGCTTTTTTTTTTTTTTTGAACTGGATATTACACAGTTCTTAAAAATGTTGTTTCAAAAAGTGCACAAGAAAACCTTTATCAGAATAACAAGCCAAAGACAAAATTGAAAGCATGTAATATCCATCTGGGTGTGGAGAAGATATAAGAAATGTAGGGTCCTCCAGAAGTCGACAGAACAGCCAGTGCCATCATTCTCTCTTAGTGATTGTGCTGGCTAAAGTAGATCTGAATTACAGTCCAAAAACATCTGGAAAGCCACCTATTCTTTGTCCCTGACTTGGAAAAAGGGAGTCTTATTAAGAACTTTTTAAAACCACAGATTTCTTCAGCAAAACTAGGCTTCTGTCCACACATCTAGGAAATTAACTAATGGGACAATTAGGGATTGTGTGTGTGTGTGTGTGTGTGTGTGTGTGTGTGTGTGTGTGTGTGTGTGTGTGTGTGTGTGTGTGTGTGTGTGTGTGTGTGTGTGTGTGTGACACCTCCTAATGAAGTCCCCCACACAGGAGTCCCAGTTTATTTATGATTTCAGGGTCAAAATTGCACGGTAACATGGGAATCCTACTTCCTTGGCACATATTAGACTCAGCACTCCAGCTTGACAGTCTTCGGCAATGCCTTGCCTCCCAAGAGCCCTAATAAATTTGGGTACACCCAGTAGGAGCCTCCTGACACAGTGGTTAAATGCCTGTATTGCAGCTAAAACTTTACTCATGACCAGGGGTTCAATCCCAGGTAGCAGGCTCATGGCTGACTCAACCTTCTATCTCTCTGAATTCAGTAACAGTTTAGTACCCAGCTTGCGGGGGTGGGGTAGGCGGGGCGGGCAATGTGTAGCCCGCATAATTAAATGGTAAATTGTCCAGAGAGTGCTTGAAGTGCTATGGGGTGATATATAAGCAGAACATTTTGCTTTTTTGCTTTCTTCTCACCAAGTAGTGTTGCATGGAGCTTTGGCTCCTCTTTGTTTCTGGACAATTTAACCATCGTATGAACCTGCCTCCTAAAAGGAAGTTTCCAACAGGAAGATTAACATGTACACACAGGGAATACTGTTCACATAAGCCAGCTTTAATTGTAGACCCATGCACCCTAACAGAGCTTTGCCAATGAAAATGCAATGCAAACTGTTGGTCAGACCACTCAAGTTAATTGCAGGAATTGCAACTTGCTATGTTTGTGAATTATTGCATATATTCACTGAGATGTAACTCAGTAGCAACTCTACCATATAACAGTGTTTTTGGGCTAGATACAGTTGACTTTCTTACCTAATAAAAGGCTACCTCCCGTCCCATCAGTCAATTACAGTGGACCCTTGTATAACAAACAGCTTATATAACATAAAATCTGGGCAACATAAAAAAATCCGGAGATAGGGAAAAGGCTGGGGAAAATCCGTACAACACAAAAATGGGATTACTCCATTTTCAATGCATTCCTATGGGAATTTGTATAAAGGAAAATTTGCTTAACACAATTTCATTTGGAATGAATTAATTCCTTTATACGAGGTACTACTGTATTTTTAAATTATGCAAGGGGAGTGCAATCTTTTTTACTGGCAAGAACGTACATACAAACAACCTTCTGAAGCCACATCTGCAGTCATCCTACCACAGTATCCTGTCTCTGGCTGATCAGGTCTCAAGCCTCCAGGAGATTCTGCCAATACAGAATATAAAGAAGATTTGAAGAGGGCAAGGTGGGAACCTTTAGAGGGTACCAGGGGTTGCAGATACCCCCCACCCCCACACGCACACACAAAAAACCTTAGGAGGGCTCTACCCTGTCTTTTGTTCTGCTGACTCCAAAATATATTTTTCTTTCTAAAAAATGTTGCTGCAAAAGCTGTTTTGCACCCTTTAGGGGAAATGCATGCATGCATTTGTTTAAGAAATGGGCGTGGGGGTGAGCAGGGTGCTGGAACAGCTCCCAACCACACTAAAACGGCTTCTCTCACCACCCAGAGAGCCCAAGGACTTTCTTCCTTGACATGTCACTGCACACTCACTAGTACCAGTATTTTTTTTAAATGGAAGAGTAGGTGGAAAATGGGGTAGAACAGCAATTACATCCTCAGACATATCACACAAGAGGAGTTAAAGGGGCTTTTCAGTATGACATATCAATCCAACCATGCCACCTACATCTTAAGCTAGTTCTCAAACTGTGCTTAGAAAGATTCATGTTGCAGGAAGCTTGACTAGTATTTGCATACCACCTCACCAGGGTGTTGAGGAACAAGAGTCTGCTACAGTGCTAACTGCTATCTATTAAAGAAAGACACTCTGCTTTCTTTTTCTCCTACATTACAATAGACTCAAGGGTTGCAGAGGCAGAATAAAATACTGATGCAGAGTGAGAGGGGATGAGTTTGGCCCTGAGATCTTGATGCAGTAGAAGGATTATATACAGGATATAACAAGTGTGTGGGTACTGTGCAGTTAGAGTTTTGGGACAGCAGTTTCCCCCATCCCACCAGGGGTTGGAGGCTCCAGACTTAAAACCAGGGTACTTCGAGGGCCAGGTGCAGGGGAGTGGTATCAGGAGACAGATATCTAATCTCGTGCACTCCGGGACATATTTGGTGGGGCCACTGTGAGATACAGGAAGCTGGGCTAGATGGGCCTTTGGCCTGATCCAGCCTGGCTCTTCTTATGTTCTTTTCTTCCCTCCGAAAGGTAAATATTTTCCTTACACACTTTTGTCCGGGGCGGGTGCTTGGGACAGCCATTAAAAACCCGCCGGCGCGGGCGCCCCGTCTGCCACACGGAGGAGGCCCGCCTACCTCCGTCCCAACGCGGTCCCGCCTGCCAGCCGTGCCCCATCGGGACAGCAAGCCAAACCCGAAGCCTAAGGGGTCCCCACTGCAGCCGAGCCACGCCCGGGCGGGGCGCCCTGTGCCTCGACAGGAGCAGCCCGTCCTCCCAGCTGAGAAGGCCGGCGGGGCTGCTCGCGTTCCCCGCGAGCCCGGGCGGGAGCGCGGTGTGCGGCAGGCAAGCGGGCCGGCCAACCTGGGGGCGGGCGGAGCAGCCCCAGCCGTAACAGCAGCAGCAGGATGAGAATCCCAGCAGGCGGGCATGTGCCGACAGATCCCGCCAGGAGGGCGAGCGGGGCGCGGCGGGCAGCCAGCCTCCGCCGGGGCGCTCGCAGCCAAAGGGCGGGCTCTCCCGGTCGCTGTGCGCTCGCTCGCTCGTCCTCGGTCCCCGACGGAGAGGGCCCGCGCGCCTCGGCACCGTCGCACCGCGACCGCATGGCCTCGGACCCGGTGCTGCGGGAAGGGGTGCTGGAGAAGCGGAGCGGGGGCCTGCTCCAGCTCTGGAAGCGCAAGCGGTGCCTGCTGGGCGAGAAGGGGCTGCGGCTCTTCGAGGCGGGCCGCCGCCGGGGGGGCTCGGCGCGCGGCAAGGAGATCGCCTTCGCCCGCGTCAAGGCCGTCGAGTGCGTGGAGTGGAAGGCGCGGCACATCTACTTCACGGTGGTGACGGACGACGGCGCCGAGATCGACTTCCGCTGCCCCCAGGAGGAGCCCAGCTGGAACGCCGACATCGCCCTGGCCCTGGCGCGCTTCAAGAACCAGCAGGCGGTGCAGATCGTGCGCGCCAGGCACCGTTGCCGCGCCGGTAAGGGTTAGCGTTAGGGTTAAAGCGCCGGACGAGGCAGGCGGCGTCCCCTAGCCGAACCGCGTGGAGAAGCGCCGCGTTTTGTCCTGAGTCTCCATTCAGTCCCCAGGCCCGCGAGCCAAATACATCTGGCGTGGGAAAGGACTCTTCATGCAGTACTAAGGCGCTGTTGTTAGCGATGTCCAGATGCGAGTTTTTGGACTACAACTCCCAGAACTCCCCGGACCCCATCCCACCTCTGAATAGGAAATAGTACTGTAACAGGTGTTTGCTGTTTAAAGCTCAGAACGTTCTCAAAGTGGGTTGGGTAAAGGATGGCCCACCAGATCTCGTTAGACTTATAGGTCCCAGCCTCCCTCAGGGGCCAAAGAGCATTGTGTTCCAACAACATCATGGCTATCTCATCCCTTTAATGGCTTTTCCAGAATGTTGACTTTAGGAATAAAAATTGCTGGAGAGAACGAACTGAAGGGATTGTTACTAGATCTTCATTTAATTCCTTATTGTTCTCTTCCAATGTATTAATGGCCAGAATCCTATTGGCAGTGTGTGCCTGCAGCAGTGAAACTGCAAAACTTGTTACAGGTGGAAAATATTCTTGCAGATGAGCAAGCAGGATTCAGACAGGGAAAATCTACAATTGACCAGTGCCATGTTTTACATCATTTAGTTAGTAAGTACACATCAAACAGAAGTGGGGCTGTTTATGCTGCCTTCATAGACTTTAAATCTGCTTTTGATTTTATTTCTCGAGATAGACTGTGGCTAAAGCTAGAGACCATGAATATTGACAAACGATTACTTTTCTTAATGCGTCTCTTACATGAACATTCCTGTTTACAGGTCCTTTGCAATTCTAATGGGATTTTATCAAATCGGGTTCATGTTCGTAGGGGTGTACGGCAAGGATGCATTTTGGCTCCCACCTTGTTTAACCTATATATTAATGGAATTGTCGAGAGCCTATCTAACATAGATTTTCATCCACCTAAACTGGCATCCCGCCCAGTCTCTATACTTTTGTATGCAGACGACGCAGTGCTTTTGTCAACTACGTGCGTCGGACTTAGAAGGCTTTTGAGATCTTTCTCCTCCTACTGTACACAAGAATGGTTAGAAATTAATTATACCAAAACCAAAGTAATGGTTTTCAGTAGAAGAAGAATTAAGCACAAATGGTCTCTTAATGGTCATCAGATTGAACAAGTTCAGCAGTACAAGTACCTAGGCATAACATTCCAGTCGTCCGGTGCTTGGTCTGCACACATCAAGTATGCAGCAACAAGAGCACAAGGAAATGCTAAAGTCATAAGTAAGTTTCACAACACGACTGGAGGAAAACATGTTCCTTCAACTTTACAAGTTTTTAGGGCAAAAATCATCACCCAAATGCTCTACGGTTCACAGGTGTTCGGTTATGCTAACCTGAAACCCCTGGAGATCATTCAAACCAGATTTGTAAGAGCTATCTTGGGGTTCCCTTATGTGTGCCCAATTTTTTGCTCCGCCTAGAGGCTGGACTCATTCCTATTGTAGCATTAACTAACTTTCTGATGGTCAAACACTGGCTCAAACTTACCTTCCTTTCGGATGGCCTAACCCCTCTGATCTTACTAGATAAATTCCAATCACAATGGAAAATACTAATATTAAAAGTGATAAATAATATAGGATATTCCCCTGTGCCCTCCAAGCAATGGGTTATAGTAAAGCCATTAATGAGGTGAAGATACGAATTAGAGACATAGCTTTACAGAATCATATTGCTCTGGTTCAGAAACCTGATTTCCTAAAGAAATCTGCATTCACTGTGTCTCCTTACCTGGACAGGATTGTATCCTCCTCCTCCAGGAGAGCTTTTACCTTGGCGCGGTTTAATGTCCTTCCCTCCAAGTTTTTGGGGGAGATATCAAGGGTTACCACTAACAGACCGTAATTGTCCATGTACCAATGATCTCCTGGAAACTGTGGAACATGTTCTCTTATTCTGTACTTATTATCAAGACCTACGTAGAGAACTTATTTCCCTATTATAGGCAAATTCCCTGGGAGGTCAATAGATTTTTACTTGCATCTGCTCCTTTCTGATAAATGTTATCAAATAACTAAGCAGGTTGCCAAATTCTGTGCAGTAGCACTAAGGGTTCGAAATCAGATTATTAATGGAGATAAAGAATATTAATACTCTTGTCTTAATGGTTGCTAAATTTTAACTGGTACTTTTTATCTACCAATTTTATCTAACAATTTTATCTAACAATTTTATGCATTAATTAAAATTTTAACCTGTACTTCTTATCTACCAATTTTATCTACCAATTTTATGTACCAATTTTATGTACTCATTGAAATACTATCATGGAATACACATTGATGCTATGTATTTTGTCCAGTTTGGCCATTGGCCGTAAATAAATAAATAAATAAATGCAAAACTTGCTGTGTTGAGTTGTTGCTAATTTGCAAGATGCTGGTGGCATTCCTTTCACATGATTGGGTGCACAACTAGGAATCTGGAAGTTGAGTCATGGCAACTGGACTTCCTTTCTTGAGAGGTTTGATATCTTAAGAAAAAAAAGTCCAGTTGCCATGAATCAATTTCCAGATAACCTCACCTGGATGACTGAGAATCTGCACAGGCATAACTAGGAATGCATCCAGTGTCACGTTAATCAGCAATTTGCTGCCATAACTTCTGTGGTTTCACTGCTACGTATATAAATACTGTAAGTTGCTGGTAGTATTCTGGAAATGAGCACATTTTGAAATATTACTACTAATTACCGTGCTTTATTTCGTTGCATAGCTTATTTAATTCAACGAATTCCTGTCCAGATCTAGTTTGCTGGCCTGGTGGATCACTGAGAGTACAACTGGATTTGATGATCTTTGTTTTATGTTGTACATATAGAATTGTCCAGACCAATCAGATGGAAATAGAAACTGAAACAAGCAAATCCCTGGCTACATCTCAGCTTCTTCCCCTGGCCTAGGTTCTAAACTGAATTCCAGTATTGGGATTTTCCTTAAGCAGGGTTAAAAATGGTGGATGGAGGGCAAAGTCTTCAGAATGCATTTTGTTACTGGAGGTTAAGAATGAGGTGTCACAGAGCCTCGCCACACCCTCCTCATTCCATCAAGTGAAGCCAAAGGGACTGGTCATCGAACCTTTAAAACAGCACCAGGGGAATCGGGCCCTCCATCCCACCCGAGGTTCAGTTCTGAGGCGCAAAATAATCTTTGTGACACACATAGTTCTGTATAACTAGAGAGGGAAATGGCCAGGGGACTCAGGATGGAACAGCTGCTGGGGGGTGGGTGGTATCACAGCTTCATCACAGCATCTTCCACTGGTAATGGTTGCCTCACTTCGCCTTGAGGTAACGGTGTGCGGAGAAGCACGTTGAGTGTGGGTGTGGGGTGTGTGGCCTTCACTCTTCACCTTCATATTTATTTTGTTTATAAAACCTATTCCCCCCAATGGGATTGACACCATTATGTGTCTAAACTCCAGGAAACTCTGCCATCATGTCTAATCTGGCCCTGAGCATCTCAACCATTGTTCTCCATCTACCGTAAGAAAATATTATTTCTGGCTTTTGCCTGCCATCCAGGTTGTGTGATTCTCCCCATCCCTTGCAGGTGTTCATGCTCTGTTTCTGTTTATTTTGTCCTGCTCTAACTTGTCATGCTACAAATCCTCACCAGTCAGTGAACATGAGGCGATTGTTTGGTGCGTGCCCAGACCAGTGTTTTGGTGATAGTTGGCTTCATTGAGCAAGGCTTTGGTGGAAGGAAGGGCACAGGCAGGAAATTTCTAGGACTTGCTTCAATGGTGTGGCACACTTAAGGGTGGCTTACACCCTTAAAGAACATTGGGATAGACTCCGTGACTTTCCATCTGTCCAGTGGCTTATTCTATCTCCTCTTTGTTCTTGGATAGCACATTGCACAAAAAGTCACAATCATCTGCAAGCAGTAGTTCTTCCTATCTTTCTGATGCACAGATCTTGAAGAGGTGCTTGCTCCCAGTAGCTCCCAGATTCACCCAGAGACCATGCTGACTGGGGGATGCTGGGAGCTGTAGTCCAAAAGACCAAATTATCCAGATTCTGCTGAAGGATGGCTGATAGCAGAGCTGCTTCGACAACACGTCCTCTCTTTCTGATACGAATATGTTCTTTTGCTAGAATGGGGTGGGTGGAAATTAAACATGCTCTCCTAGTAATCCAGACTCTCATTGTGAGTCACCGAACAGGCAGGTGTCTGTGAAGATAAACATTTTGTTTCAGGTTCACACACATCTCCTACAATCAAGTCAGAGTTGTGGAACTGTGAAAAATTCTTATCTGAGATGCCTTACAATTTCTGATGAAATTACATTGTCTGTTCATGATCATTGCACTTGGAAAGATCTGGGTTTTTTAGAGCTATTTGTAGTTTTAATAAGGAAGCTTTACAGGGTTTATACTCATTAATGCTGTTAATAATGTTACTAATTCAATAGCACTTATCATGACACAATATGTCTTAGGGAAACTTGATATTGCCACAACCAGGACAGAACTGGGCACTTGGTTTCCCCTCAACATAAATTCCCACTCACATCATTGAGAGGGACTGGTAACAATCCAATTCCCACTTCAGTTTTGGCCAGTCTAATTGATACCATTTTTCTCCTTTATTTTCCAGCATTTCAACATGAGGCAGACCCAAAAAGCCAGATATTCCTGAATGGTTTGAATAAAACAGACCCTCAACTCAACACAAGAAAGCAGAAGAGTTGAGGGTGAATTCACCTGCCAACCCACAGAAGACAATTTCCAGCTGTAATTGAAACATGGACTTGTCAGTTCTCTTCTTTGGCATCAGTGCCGGATGTGATGCCAGAAGCATCCTGCAAAACCTGGATCACAAGTTACAGCTAAATTGGGCTTCTGTTTACCTGCCATGCCTTTGTTGTGATACTCACCAGTTTTGATCGCTTGGCAAGGTGCTGATAAAGTCTCGTTCCAAGCTCTTGTGGGAAAGGTGGATTGACTTTCTATCCTCAGTCAATTTATTCATGGTGGCACACAGCTATGGACTTAAGGGGGAAAGATTCAGGGACAGAAAGTGAAAAATAGAATCATTCCTTCACTTGGATGCTGGATGGACATTACTGGACTTCACGGAACCATGAGAAGACTGAGCAACTGTGGAGCTGCTGCTCTGATCTGAAAAGTCACATGTGATACCAGCATCATTTTATACAGACTGAATACCAATCTAAGCACCTTAAAAGAGTTGCCTTTGTAATATTTTTCCTTGAGTCCCTCCATGTAGAATAGAGAGAAAGCTGGCTAAGCCAGGGTCCTGCCCAGACAACCCCTGGTTGCAGTTCACTGAATTACACCAAAGTCCTAGATTGTGCAACCATGTGCTATCTATGCTAGTGATATAATTGGTGAGGATGAAGTGAACAATAAAATAGGAGCGCTCACAACTGTGAACATCCCTGTTTGGAAGGTCTAGAAGGAGGATTAAAGTAAGCAGGTCTTCTTATGGATGCTGCTACCACCTTTATCTTCCTGTGCTCCAAGGTCCACCTATTGCAGTGGTGTCCAAACGTCGGCCCTCTGGATGTTTTGGACCACAACTCCCACAGTCCTTTGTCACTGGCAGTACAGGCTTGGAGTTCTGGGAGTTGTGGTCCAGAACATTTGGAGGGCCGAAGATTGGACACCCCTGATCTATTGTCTTACTGAGGCACTTGGGAAGCAGGGTAGACATAAGAATCTGGACATTCTCAGTGCTTTTGTGAAGTATCTTGATTTGTCAGGACTGGACATGGAATTACAGCCTTAAAGTCATCAGAAAAAGAGGAGGCAATTCCATGTCATTTCACCAGACCTTGGGAGGATGGGTATATAATGGGGTTGCTTGCTCACACCAAGTCCATTCTAGCCTTGAAGAGGAATGGGCATGATGTGTAAAACTACATGGGGCTGTATATAAGTCACCCCCATCCTCAACGTCCCCATCCTGCCTGTTCAGTGCTTTCCCCTATTGGACAGGAGGCTCTGAAGGGGGCTTCTCTGCTAGGTGTTTATGGGCGATCAGCCTTGTGTTGCTAGTTGGGAGAGGGGAGAATTGGGGACCCCACACCACTGTGCCTCACCAACATGAGGTATGATGTACGATGGAGTTGTAAAAAGATCTCAGAAAGTCATCTAGTGATGGTACAGGAAATTCACCACAAGAATACTTTGCTAATACCATTTCAAGAAAATAAACCATGAAGACATTTGTCTTTCATTACAAAACTGCCTTTGTCATTCTTCCCTATGTGCAGGTTTGTGCCTGACTTTGGTTATTAACACAAGGACATTGCTGTTTAAACACATGAGCTTAGATACACAAGATCGCAAAATAACTCTTTGCCAAGACTTGGCAAAGAATCGGCTAGTTATAATAACAAAAAAAAAAACCCCAAAAAGGATGCGCTACAAATTTCCATGCATCAGAATTGCCCACATTCTAAAAGCTTGAGGCAGGGAAGAACCCTCGCAAGGCAGGAATACATCCCATGCAAGTAATCCATGAGTTTGAGTGAGAGGAGGAGGAGGGGAAGAATCCTGTATACAGCTCTCCCTATTCTTTAGCACAATACTGCATGGGAGGAGGGGAGCAGCTCCATCATTCAGGGCTGGACTCATTGCCCAGATGTTCTTGACCTCTAGTGCTCATCCACTTTATCCAGCTTACACATTGTCAAGGAATATGGAAATAGTAGTTCAGCACCTGAAGGCTAAATGTTTGCTGCCCCTTCTTTACAGAGTTGGTCCTCTGCTGGAAAGCTGCGCCTCACAAATGGGTCTAGCCATGACCCATAGCCATGAAAAATAAGTTTTACAGGTGGGGGTGGGTGGGTTGGTGTTTGATGGCAGTCATGGAATGACTCAATGGAGAGGAAAAAAGTGCCCATGAATAATGCTTAAACTCTGCTTGCATTCCTTGTTATGCCAAATATCTTTTTCATCTCGTCATGCTGGCTCTCCAAACTATGGGAAAACAAGTCCCATCTTAATCCCATGTTACATTAAGCCATGGGTCTAAAAACTTAAAGATATGTATGGAAGATAGGTTGGGTCATGAGTGGTGCACAACTTCATGAAACAACATGTTAAAGGAATGGACTGAAATGAAAATATATATTGGAGTCTTGAACTCAGGGGTGGATCTATTAGAAAACTAATGTAGCTTAAATTTCAGGACATCCTGGAGGCCCCCTAGAAGTGACTATAGTCCACATTTAAAATAAAATAAAAATGAATAAAAATACCCAGATATAACTGTGTGGATTTTCTCAGATGTAAGCATCCTAGCATAGAGCAGACACAGCTCAGGAAGGATGAACAGAATCAAATTTTGGACTCAGCCCTAAGGACCTGGAAGAGTGGTGGGTGGGAATAACAGGCAGAGGTGGGATGCAAACCTGTAAAGAGATGTTTGCAATAAAGTACCAAAACAAAAGCACCCCAGTTGACTGGCATTTATGTCTCCCTGCCAAAGTCCTTTCAGTGTCCCTTGACCCATGGAGAGTCTGGGGGAAATCATACTCAAAAAGAGTACATTTAATTAATTCCTGAAGCTATCTCTATTCATTGCCAGGCTATTGCACCAAGGAAAACCCAATGACATCTTCAGTGGTGCAAATGGGGATTGGATTGTACATCATACAGTATATGATGCAGGGATGCCCTTGTGAAACAAAAGAGGCTGGTGAGAGATGGGTATATAAAAGAATAAGAAAGAAACATAATACAGCCTAGAGGGTGGGTTAGGAGAAGGAAATCAGTTAGAACATGGAATGATGGATTGCTAGAACCAGGCTGCACCTCTGACACCATATAGACCAGTGGTGGCGAACCTTCGGCACTCCAGATGTTTTGGACCACAACTCCCAGAATTCCAAGCCTGTATTGCCAATGACAAAGGACTAAGGTCACTGATATAGACCTTTTATTTTTGGCCAACTAGCTTTGAGGGAAGGCAAATTCAAGGCACATCAATCAGTTTCTGTTACTCTCAGTTGGCCCTTTTATTGTTGCAATCCTTAAACCAATCATACAGAAAAAGATAAACCTTCACAAATCTCCAGACTTTCAAATAGCTCAAGTAGAGATTTAGAATTAAACACAGTTCAAAATCTAGTATTTCATGACTACAGGGTTTCCGAAGGCTGAATGTCATCATCCAGAAACTGGCTACTTGATAAGTGATCTTGGGATCTTTATCAGAAAGAAGAAACACGAGTCTGTTCTTTTTCTGAACAGCCTGGATGCTTCTTCCTTTTTAAAAAAATCAGTGGGGTGATGATGATCTGTTACTCTGTACCAGGGCTGGGAAACAGCTTTTGGACTTCAAGTGCCCAAATCCCTTGGCTACTTGGGCTGAGTGGGCTGGGGGTTCTTGGAGTTATAATGCCAAGCAGTAACATGTTTGAGTTCTCTTCTTTGTTCGCACTCTTCTGTAATCCATGAAACCCACACAGAGTCTTCTCTGCCTAACCCTCAACATATCTCCCCCACCCACTGCTCTTTCCTGCTTGATCCCTCTCTAGTCTTCCCAATGTGCTGTAGAGACTAAAACACTCAGGATGGATTGTGCATATGATTTCCCTCTTGGCCTTTAGCAATGGCTTTTTAATTAAAGCAACACAGGGCATCGTCACTGAGACTCTGGTTACAAGAAATAAACAAGAGATTAATTTCTGGGTACCAGTAGCTTTGCCATCAAGTTAGCAGAAAATGGAAATGCTAACCCAATCACTGTTACGCACACTTACACATGTCTACACGAAACAGAAGACAGTTTCTACTCTGCAAACTAGAAGGAAGCGCAAGCATGGAGAAATAAATTGTCATGGAAAAAATTAAGAGAAAGCCCAATTAAAAAAAAATTCCCCAGCCTCTTTCATCAGGCAGCAAATATTCCCTGATGATGGAGAGTTTCGTGTAATGGACAGAATATATGCTCCTGCACCCACTTCCACCGGTAATATGTCTGAACAAAGCAGTCTTGTGTATATGATTCATAAGAATTCCTTTCCCTTTATTCATATAGTAATCTCAGGCATTCTTGATCCCGTGATACTCCAACCCCATCATCTGTATCTTAAACATTCTATGTCATTGCAGTGCAAGCTTTTATGGAACAGAGTCTTCTTCATCAGATATATTTAATGAAGCAAGTTCTGGCCTCTTGAAGCATAAATATGTTAGTTTCCCAGATGCTTCACGACTCTTGGTCTTAATACAAAGCATGCCTGAGTGGAAAAACTTACTGAATAGAATGGAAACTGCCACCTTTGTCCTCAAACCAAAAGGATTCCACTATTATTTATTTACTTTTTTCATCAACTCTCTACTGGGATTCTGGGATTCTGCCCAGTGAAAAGAAGGATAAACTTTTGCTCCCTGAAGGAATCTGATTCCCTCTTCTTCCTCCTTACCAGAGGAATCAACTCATGATTCAGCTGTTAGTCTATAAATCTCTCACCTTCAGAGGCGTACGCATGCACCACACCTCTTGCTGTGAGACTTGGCGCCTGATGATGTTCTGCTCTCTGTTGGGATGGGTTCATATTGTCAGAGCAAGTTAAGTTATATAACAGCCTTGGGGTAGCATAGGACAGAAGAAACTGCTTCAGAGATGCCCTGGGGTGAGGTTTCTACAGGGCGATGACATATCCTTTGCCCAGGAGCACGACTTGTGTGATGGATTAATTTTCAATTAGTTACGGTTATTGGATTGCTTCGTGGCAACAACCTGGGTAGTTCTAAAAAAATGTTGGCATTTTGGCAACTGCATGGGTGTGGGTTTTTAAAAATCAATTTTGTCAGTTTCAAATATAACAATAGTTTTTTCTCACACAATCACGAGTGTACCCCATGTATAAGAAGATAGGAGGGTGACAATTCCCCTTTCCTTGTTTAATGGTATTTGACATGTGAATGCTAATTGATCTGCTAATTCCTTTGGTATATAATAGAAAGGCTGTTGGGGATTGATGCATTCCAGGATTTCTTTTTTTAAAAGGCTAATCAACAGCTAGTATTAGAGACCAGCACTGTTTTTAATTAGTAGAGTAGTAAAAATTATTTCAAATGCAAAGCAAAAAAAAGCAAAGTGTTCTGCTTATATATTGCCCCATACCACTTCAAGAAGTCTCTGGGCGGTTTACAGTTTAATTATGCAGGCTACACATTGCCCCCCCCCTGTCCCAGCAAGCTGGGTACTCATTTTACCGAACTTGGAAGGATGGGGTGAGCCTGCTACCTGGGATTGAACCCCAGGTTGTGAACACAGTTTTACTTTCAGTACAAGCATTTAACCACTGCGCCACAAGGCTTCCATTGCTTACTGTATATACAGTAATGTATATGAATTTGGAGAAAAGGAACACAACAGATGCCTTCTGTTTCTTAAAGCCTTTTAAAATTGTCGTGGAAATACAACACAATATTAATATAAATATCTACTCAGAGAAAATCCCATTTCTCAATACTTGAACATGCATTAATTGTACTGAACTGTATATTGTCCCTCATTACTGTAAGCTGCCTTGGGTCCTTTTCCAAGGAGAAAGGCAGGGTAAAAATACTCTAAAATGAATGAATGAATGAATGAATGAATGAATGAATGAATGAATGAATGAATGAATTCAGAAGGGGTTTAGACCTGTGTAAGTGGGTAGAAGATTGCAGGATTTGTTTCCATGAACTATGTGTCTATACTGTAAGGGGAATGTGACTTCATTTGTATTCATGTTTGATTGCACAGGGAGGCAGGGGAAAAAATCTTTTGTGGTGCTTGATGGCAGTTCTGTTTATAGCCTTGCAGGTGGTACTGTTACAAACAACTTCCTTAACAAGCTGTAGTAGCAAGGCTTTCGTCCTCAATTTCCTCATCTTTTATTTAAAAGAAGAAAACTCTTGCTATTTAGTTGTACTGTATTAAAAAGCTGTGTTCTCAAGCTGTTCTTTTTTTTAAAAAAGGAGCCTTGGACATGGAGTGAAAGTTTGCCAGGGAAAATATGTGCTTAGTGTGCATTGTTCATCCTCCTTCCTAAAAGAAGATGAGAGAGGGAAGGTGCTTTGGCAAAGCACTGCTTTGTGTGTATGTGTGCAGAGGACTCATCCTCCCTTTTCTGCTGTGATTTCAAGTGATCACACGCCTAAATGGATGGGCTGGTTTTCTCTTTTTAAAAAAGTAGAAACTCCAACAGCAGAGGGGAAGATCACTAGAGACTTGATGGGGTGGGGTGGGGACTTTGGACTGATTTGCATTGCCTTTTCCAGCTGAAAGAAATGCAAATCAACTCACCCCCTACTCACCCAAAGATAGAATCTCATGGTATGAACTGCTGGGGCACTAAGGTCATCAGGAGAGGCGTTTCTCTCCATCCTGCCACCTTCACAGGTGCGCCTCAAAAGAACACATGAAAGGGCCTTCTCTGTTGCTGCTCCCAGACTTTGGAACTCCCTCCTGCTGGAGGCCAGGACTGCCCTATCTCTGCTGTCTTTCCGGAAGCAGGCAAAGACCTTCCTCTTCAGGCAAGCTTTCCCTGAATGAGGGACTACCTACTATGTGACTTATATGGATTACCATACATGATTGAATCCACCGATTTCATAAGAACAACAGTGATTTCCATGTTAGTTTCCACACCTCAGAATGGATTTTTTTTGCATGCTCTTTGTAGCTTTAACGTTCCCTTTTAATGCTGTAAGATGTCTTTTCTAATTCCCTGCTCTTAACTTGAATATGTCTTAAATGTCCTGGGCTGTATATTGTCCCTCATTATTGTAAGCCTCCTCGGGTCCTTTTCCAAGGAGAAAGGTGGGGTAAATATATTCTAAATAAATAAATAAATAAATAAATAAATAAATAAATAAATAAATAAATAAATAAATTTTTAATGACAGCAGAGACATTCTTAAATGACTAAAGTATCCCGTATACACATGGTAGATGGATGTTTTCTACAAATACACACCAAAAGATATAATAAGAAAGGCATTGCTTAATTGCATATGCAGAGTATAGAGTACTGACTAACTCCTAACTTGTGATTAAACAGTTTCTTCTGTGTGGTTAACTATATAAGTCTCTGTGAATCAATGAAGTTAAGATTTATGGGGGAAAATCATGCTTGTTCAAATGGTGTGCTTTTCTTCTTACTAGCTCAGCATAAAAATGATGTTCCTTGTTGCTGGGAGCAGCAACAGAGAAGGACGAAATGGCAAATGCGTTTTAATGTAGCCAAATGTAAAGTAATGCATATTGGGGCAAAAAATCAAAACTTTATCTATCAACTCATGGGCTCTGAGTTATCCGTGACAGATCAGGAAAGAGATCTTGGTGTGTTGGTGGACAGCTCCATGAAGGTGTCTACCCAATGTGTGGCAGCGGTGAGGAAGGCCAATTCTATGCTAGGGATTATCAAAAAGGGGGTTGAAAATAAAACAGCCAACATTATCATGCCATTATACAAAACAATAGTAAGGCCGCACCTGGAGTATTGTGTACAATTCTGGTCACCGCATCTCAAGAAAGACATAGTGGAACTGGAAAAGGGGCAGAAGAGTGCGACTAAAATGATTACTGGGCTGGGGCACCTCCCTTATGAGGAAAGGCTAAAACATTTGGGGCTCTTTAGTCTGGAAAAAAGGCGCCTGAGGGGGGATATGATTGAGACGTACAAAATAATGCAGGGCATGAGTAAAGTGGATAGAGGGAAGCTCTTCTCCCTCTCCCAAAATACCAGAACTAGGGGACATCCACTCAAATTGAGGGCTGGGAGAGTAAGAACAGACAAAAGAAAATATTTTTCCCCAAGCGCGTTGTTAGTCTATGGAACTCCCTGCCACAGGATGTGGTGATGGCATCTGGCCTGGATGCCTTCAAAAGGGGATTGGACAGATTCCTGGAGGAAAAGTCCATCACAGGTTACACACCACGATGGAGATGTGTAATCTCCAGGCTTAAAACCTGGGTACTTCAAGGGCCAGATGCAGGGGAGTGGTATCAGGAGACAGATATCTAGTCTCATGCGCTCCCAAACGCATCTGGTGGGGCCACTGTGAGATACAGGAAGCTGGACTAGATGGGCCTTTGGCCTGATCCAGCATGGCTCTTCTTATGTTCTTATGTTCTTATGTTCTTGTTATTTTTTAAAGTGCAGCTCTCTCTTCTAAATTGGTACAAATGGTATATATAAATATATACACAAATAAACTCTGATGGAGAAATCTTTTATAGCAAATTTTTGGAGGTGGGTAAGGATGGAAAGAAGATAGAGAATAGCGGTCCAGATCTGTGACCATACACAACGGAATAAATTATAAGATAAGGATCTGTGTTCAGACAACTTTCCATAGACTGTCAGTCTTCAGATATTTTCACCCTAACTTCCTCAACCAATAATTGTAGTATAGGATTTGTAGTCCACGTAGAAAAAAGTGACAATATTAGGAAGTTAGAACAACCAAAAATTCAGTTTCAACAGAACCCGTAACAAAGTTGCCCACTGAGGAATAAAAATGACAACATGCTGTTTTATATAATCCAGGTTCATTATAATTTAACACATTGAACAATTACACCAAGTAAGGATACCAACATTGAATTAGTCTCCTAGTTTCTAAAAGTTAACATCAACACATTAATTTTCAGCTCTAACATCCCAAGAGCTGGTTGTTTGGAAATATGCATATTGGGAAATAGGAGGGGTTATACTTCAGGGCAGTACAGAGTTGTGAGCAGCTACTGAAATGGCAAGTTGTTTAAGAGAGAAAAGCTGTTCAGCCAGAAAAACGCTGAGTCATTTTGCTTTTGTACTGGAGAGGATAAATCCTTCCCACTGACCTTTAAAGCTGTTGCACCAACAATCTAAAATGGTTGGACAGGGGTTGTGTAATATCAAGCAAATAGCATAGCAACCATTATGGGCAGCTGAAGGAAGTTGTGTTCAAGTAATCTAGCATGCTGAAGATTTGGAAATTAGAAAGTCTATTTTCTGAATCTAGGTGCAACCTTAGGATAAAAAGGTACAGATCTAGATCTAGTTCAGATATAACAAGAGACCACTATTTCCCAATATGGGATTGACCCACAGGACGGTTTGCACTGTTACACTACCCATTTTTTTTCTCCCAGCACTTGGAAGCCACAAGTTATAAGAAACAATGCATTGAATTCCACTGAATGCTTCTGTGTTGTATAACAATAGGAAGCATCTTCTTTTGCCCAACCCAAGCCAAACACTGGTCTGGTTTACTCGCTGGTCATAAATGCTACTGCCTTTGTTCTGCTGTCAGTCATTGGGGATGCATCTTGCCCTTTGTGTAAAGCTGAATAATCTTTAATGATCTAGTACAGTGGTGGTGAACCTTTGGCACTCCAGATGTTTTGGACCACAACTCCCACAATCCTTTGTCATTGGAAATACAGGCTCAGAATTCTGGGAGTTGTGGTCCAAAATATCTGGAGTGCCTGAGGTTCGCCACCACTGATCTAGTAGTATTTTGGACTACAGTTCCCATAGTCCCACAGACTTGGAATTCCATGAGTTAAAACTTCAAATCATGGTGTTCCCATGTCCTCTTCCCCTGCCTTGGTATGTGGAAGGCACCATTCCTATATATTGTGTGTGTGTGTGTTGTGTCGTTACAGTCATGACCGACTCTTCATGACTCCATGTCCATGGAGTTTTCTTGGCAGGAATATGGGAGTGGTTTGCCAGTTCCTACTCCAGGCACCTACAGCACCTAGTATTCCCTGATAGTCACCCATCCAAGTACTAACCAGGGCTGACCCTGCTTAGCTTCCAAAATCAATTTTGCAGTCCATCAAGTAAATGTATACCACCATGGTAAAGTGTGCTTCCAATAAGGGAAAATTATTTAAATCTATGAAAATATTTTAATTTTGGAATGCTAGCTAATTATGACAACTGGATTTATTTGTGTTCTCATGAAGTTTATTATCTCTGGCCAATAGAGTTCACCATTCTCCTCTGTCTCTGGAACAAATACCAACAGTGACCTCTCGTGGTCAGTTCATATGCTGCAGATTTCCTGAACAGAAGTTATGAGTGCTTATGGATGGATTACCATATTTTTGATACCTCTTCGAAATCTACATACATAATTTTGTCTGCATCTAGCTTTTCTTTGTGTTGATCAGATGTGGTGGGAATAATTTGCTCAACTCATAACAATGCAAGCCTGTTTTGCTTTTTGACTCTTAATAGTCAAGCCTTGCCTATGGTTTCGTAGGTTGCTGGAACATTCTTGATCTTATTTTAACTCTTGGGCACAGACATCAATAGCAATGTTGTTGCTGCAGCTGTTATACATATTAATATTGGTATTGAGCCCATGCTGTCAATATGAACAGCACTTCACAAGGCAAATAAAGAACTATTACAAACTAAGAAGTGACAATGTTGAGTGGAAGTTTGCAACCAAGGGTGAGGATGGAACACACAGGGACAAGTTAATAGAGAAAGGTAAAGAAGGCAAAGGCAAAAGGAAAGACAGCCTAAGGTGATGGGCCTGGATTTGAAGGGAACCAGCTTTAGTGCAGTGGAAAAATGCATGTTTTGCATCCCAAAGGTTCCTGGTTCATATCTCCCCTTTGTCAGGTAACTCCAGCTGGAACAGAACTTTGGTACCTTGGAGACCTACTAAACCAAATTCCCCTAACCTTGTGCCCTCTAGATGTGAACAACTGTAACCCCATCACTCTCAACCAGCATGGCTACCTCGATGAGGGTGATGGGGGAGGTTGCGGTCTCAAATATTGGAGGTGGGGGCAGAAATGGTAGGGAAAGATAGGTGTAGGCTACTCTGATAGGAAATGTGAGATGTGCGAAACATTTCCTGTATTCTTAAGACTTCATTTCAAATAACCATGAAGTCAAAGGAGTTGCACCAATGACTTCACAGAAAAAAATTCAGAGGTCTTGGATGAAATGCCTCTTTGTCTTCCTTCTGATCATAAGTTTCTAGACATAAAACAGCTGCTTGCCACCCCATGATCAGGTGAACGACAGAGGCCTACTTTGTTGATCATGCCCCTGGTTGTAACCCTTTCAAGGAAAGTGACATCCAACAAGCACAGCCATGTGCTGCTGTGTAAAAACAAATCCATCCACAGAGGAAGGTATCCTACCAGAGGTATCATCCCTGTGGCAGCTGGCTTGTCCCACCCCATCCATTTCTCTAGGAAAATGTATTGTGTCCTCTGCTCCATAGCTTAATACTACTCCTCCATTGCTGTAGCTTTGACAACCCAAGCCCTAACGTCTTCTTAGCTCTGTTGGTTACACATGGCTATTCTTGCACTAAGCTTTAGATAGGGGTGCAGTGCACATATGTATGTACAGTCTAGGCATGTTTGGCCAAGTTTCCTTCTAAGCCTCAAAGCATCCTTCCATCAGTAAGATATTATCTTTGTCCCCATTTCCACTCCATTCTGGAAAATGAGCAGAAGGTCTTTGTCTCTTTGGGTCCTCTTCTATGTTTATTTTGTTGGAAAGATGCTCCATTGTTTACAGTGAAGAGATGCCAATACAAATCTTTGTTGATGGTGGCTCAGGGTTGTGCTGAAGACTTGATGTCACCAACAGACCATGGATAGCTCAACTCCTAGTGATAGTAGGAACTTGTGATCAGGGATGGGACTTGGCGGGGGACTAGCGGTGCTAACTCAGCCCCCCCCCCAGTGTATGACGAGTGACCTTCTTTTTCCTGTACCTTCTACACCTCTCGAAGTGGGACTCACAACATCCCTTCAAAACATCAGCCATTCTTTTGCTTTTTTTATACTTTCCTGTCTCTTGAAAAGGTGCATGTCCAGAAGGGAAAGTTGGAGCAGTTTGTAGTCAAAAGCCCTATCTTTAGTGTGATCTCTTTTATCTCTTACTTGAGTGGTCCACCCATACACACTGATCAACTTTTTTTTCTCCCATGAGGAGGGTCCAGACTGGTCTTTGGATTGCCCCAATACATATGTCCTCCTTTCAAATAATGAGACTTTCCTGCCTGCCCGCCCATCTTTTCCTGTGTCTGTCATTCAGTGGCTGTGGTGACTCCTTTTGTTGTTGTTAAATAAAGTAACAGAGAATCAGCAATGCATCTAAAATGGAATGTTTAGCCTACATGGAATGTTTAGCCTTGAGAAAAGAAGACTGAAGTGAGACATGATACCAAGTTCCAAATACATGAAAGCCTATCATATTGAGTAGGGGCAGGATCTGTTCTCAATCATCCCAGACCCTCTGATGATTAAGACTGATAATGGGCTGAAATTACAGGAAGCCCGATTTTGGCTGAATATCAGGAACAATGTCTTAATTTTTAGAACAGTATGGCAATGCCATCAATTACCTTGTGAGGAAGCAAGAACTCCAGCACTGCAAGTGTTCAAGAGAAAATTGGGCAACCATCTGTCAAATCTACTTTGAGTTGTAATGCTGAACCTAGTAGGGGTTTGGACTTGGTGGCTTTCTAGTCCCCTTCCAACTCACTTATTCTATGATTCTATACATAGCCTGGCAGATATAACACCATCAATAATCAAAGAAACAAAACAAAACTGGAAAAGGTGCAGAGGAGAGCAACTAATGATTACTGGGCTGGGGGACCTCCCTTATGAGGAAAGGCTAAAACATTTGGGGCTCTTTAATCTGGAAAAAAAGCGCCTGAGGGGGGATATGATTGAGATGTACAAAATAATGCAGGGCATGAGAAAAGTGGATGGAGGGATACTCTTCTCCCTCTCACAAAATACCAGAACTAGGGGACAAACACTCAAATTGAGGGCTGGGAGAGAACAGACAAAAGAAAATATTTTTTTACCCAGCGTGTTGTTAGTCTTTGGAACTCCCTGACACAGGATGTGGTGATGGCATCTGGCCTGGATGCCTTCAAAAGGGGTTTGGACAGATTGTTGGAGGAAAAGTCCATCACAGGGTACAAACCATGATGGAGATGTGTAATCTCCAGACTTAAAACTGGGGTACTTCAAGAACCAGATGCAGGGGAGTGGTATCAGGAGACAGATATCTAGTCTCGTGTGCTCCCAGAGGCATTTGGCAGGGCCACTGTGAGATACAGGAAGCTGGACTAGATCGGCCTTTGGCCTCATCCAGCATGACTCTTCTTATGTTCTTAATTATGTTCTTATGTTCTAAAACAAAATACAAAAACACGTGGCACTTTAAAGACTAATTAGGTTTTCATGGACATGTCCACTTCTTTGGACATATAGTAGCAGAATGAGATGTTCAACAGAATTTACTGTGCAATATAAGTTTCATACCAAGTATTAATTGGCTGAGTTTCATGTCAAGTATGATTATGTTGGATTAGGGTACATGAATTGATTGGATTGGTGTTGTTTTAAGCAGAACACCAACCAAATCAATGCAAGCAAATGTACCATACATTCAACAACCAATGAATATTAGGTTTGAAAATTATATTTCATTGTATATTATACATCTCACTCTGCTACTGTATGTTCGAAGAAGTGGACGTGTCACTAAAGCTTACATTAAAATATAATAGTCTTTAGGGTACCACATGTTTTTGATCTTTTATTTTATTGTTATTATTTTGCCTGGAATTCATGTTTTTCCTTGTCCTTATATGTGCAAGCATGGCTTATAAAAAGATCATCCTCTCTTATTCTTTGAGCAGTTTCTATCAAATTGTGTTGAGGTCCAGCCACTGCTACTTCCTGGAAATTGAATCCAGCTCTGTATGGTTTCCTCGCATCTTACAGCTACAGCCTGGATCTGAGAACCCTCCTAGTCTTGAAAATTTGCTTCTTTTGAGTTAACATGAATCAGTACAAAGTGAATTGTTTACCATATTTATACCATACCTTTCCTCCTGTGTGCTCAGGGTTTCACAAGGTCGCCCATCTCCCCACTTTATTGTCATAGGAGGTCTGTGAGGTACTTCAGACTGAGGGAGAATGACTAGTCTAAGATCATTTGGAAGATTCTGCAGTCAGAAAACACATGAACCTGGATTTCTCACATCCAACGCACTGTCAGCACACCTGATGGAGGGGACGGATGTCAATCATTCTTGATGACTTTCGGATCCTCAGTATCCTTCTGCTTCTGCTACTCCAGGGAGCAATGTAAACATAAAAGGGAGGAGGTCAACCATGTATGCCACCTTGAGTGCTTAAAGAAGAAGATGGGCTCTCAATACAAATGCACATTTGGCCCTTTCTATGTGGCACCATGTGCCAGATGATTTCAGCTCTTCTGCAGATGGAATTCTCCATGGTTCAGAAGCCTATAACAACCATGAGGAAAAGAGAGTGTTAAACTTCCCAGTTAAAAATTCAAACTAGAGACAGCGGTTCTTGTGTGACACATTGTAAAGCCATTGAGTTTCTTCCAGAAGGATCGCTTGTGGGCATAAATTTGGCTGGAAAGGACTGCAATGTAAGAAAACAAAGCCTGTTTACTTTCCTTGGCTTCTGATCAAGAACACTGCAGCTGTCCATGTTCCTCTTGGATCAGAAGAACACCATGTGCACCAAAGAGGGACATTTTCTGGGCAACTGCCCAGCTAGCGCTTTACAGTATTTAGCTGCTCCATCAACTGATTTGTGCTGCCCTCTAGAGGAAGTCTAATGGTTTCCTTTCATTCATGTCAGGTACTGTTCAAACACAAACTCTGTCCTCTTCTATTCTGGCTTCTTAACTGGACAGGAGGTCCCACAGCTGGAGTGTGGAAAGAGGTGAAATTTAAGGATTTCTTCTTTGCCTCATCAGACCAAGCTAGCATAGTCAGAAGTGAGAAACGCTGAGAATTATTACCCAGCCACATCTGGACGCCCAGAGGCTGCCCACCTGATGGGAGGCTATAATCTTGCTTTTCTTATTTGAGCAATATTAAAAGGTAAATTCCCCCACCCCCACACATGCGTGCCAGTTGTGTCTGACTTTAGGGGTGGTGCTCATCTCCATTTTCAAGCTGAAGAGCCAGTGTTGTGCAAGTCCATAGCCATGTGGCCGGCATGGCTGCAAGGAAACACTGTTTTACCTTTCCACTTTTTTACAGCAGTACCTATTTATCTACTTGCATTTACATGCTTTCAAATGTAAAGGAGGTTGGCAGGAACTGGAGTGAACAGCAGGAGCTCGCTCTGCTGTGTGGCACCCGGGATTCGAACCGCCATGCTGCCGACTTTGCAGCTGACCATTTCAGCGATCTAGTCTGCTGAGCCACCACAGCCGTTGCCAAAAAAGTGTCTTTCAAAAAAAGTGTCTACCAACTATATAAACCCCCAAAGCTACAATCGGGGGTCATACAGTCAGCTAGAAGGGTGTGAAATTGTACTCTAGGCTGAATTGTGAGACTGTGAAGGGACATTACAGAATGGTGAAAGACAAAGATAGCAGAAAGATTATTGCATGGCACACCACACAACTGTCTCACCAGATCACACACATGAACACTATGGTTGAAGCAGCTTGGATTAGGAAACAGACAAATAGGCTGAGACTGGAACGGATTGGATTAATCATCATCATCATCATCATCATCATCATCATCATCATCATCATCATCATCATCATCATCATCATCATCATGAGTTGTAATGTCAATTCTGACTTATGACAATCCTTTTAGGATTTTCCAGGTAAAGATACTCAGAAGTGGTTTCTCCTTCCCTACTTCTGCAGGTGCTCTGGGACTGTGCAGCTCCCCCAAGGCCACACACCAGCTGGCTCTTCTGTCTGGAGGGACAGTGGGGATCTAGCTGCAGAGCCAACCTCTGGCTCTGCAGCTAGGTCCCTAACTCATATGCACCTTTAGGATATAGATAAACTAATCCAGAAACCATTCTGGAGCTGCTGTTTGCTTTTCAAGGCACAACTTTGAAATGAAATGAAACGGCAAGGAAGTGGATTTCAGGTATACATTGGGAGAACCTCTCCAGCAGCATGGACTGTGACAGTGGAACAGACTGACTTAGAATTTGAAAGCCTCTCTTTCTCTGCAAGTATATACATAGAGCCTATAATGATATGTATCATGGATTATCTATAGTGGCAAGTCTCCCTTTCTACCTGCCCACAGGTCCTATGCCATATTCACTGGCATTCACCCAGCCGTGATTCTGTAGCCAGACATATTTAGCACTTTCTCCAGATCCTGTGAATCTGAAGACAAGGTGGAAGACAATTAGGTGGAATCCATGTGTTGATCATGTCCCATCACAAACTTCTGGATGATCTCATTCATATAGAAGTTACATAACACAAGAAGACAAGGAGAAGCTGATAGGGTCCTACAGTATGGGGTTGGCAATAGTTATAGATTGCTGTAACAATGTGCGTCATTGAAGAATGCTTGAAGATGAGCCGTCACCACCTATATAATCACCTTAATAATAATAATAATAATAATAATAATAATAATAATAATAATAATAATAATAATAATAATAATAACAACAACAACAACAACAACAACAACAACAACAACAACAACAACAACCTTTATTGTCATTGTACAACCAGTGTACAATGAAATTGACTGAGCTCCCTCCCTCTCCCCCAACACCATCCCACTAAAAAGCCATTCAATCTGATTTCACACTGTGTGCTTGCTGCACAATTCGCCAGCCCCACGAGTCTATCACGAGTTGTCACGTCCCGTTTAACAGGTGAACAGCCCATGGATAAAAACTGTTTTTTAGCCTGTTGGTATGGCTTGCTATACTTCTGTATCTCCTACCCTCTTTACTCTCCTCTTTACTCTCCCGAGGGTAGGAGAGTAAAGAAGTGCTGACTGCGGTGTGAGTCATCCCTGATGATTTTCCTTGCTCTCCTAAGACAGCGGTCCCTGGCAATATCATCCAGTGGACTCAGGGGACAGCCCATGATGTTTTGTGCTGTGTTCACTACCCTCTGTAAAGTCTTTCTGTCCGCATCTGTCAAACCAGCATACCAGACTGTAATGCAGTACGTAAGACCTCATCCGGGGGGCCGACAGGGGTAGCTCTACTTTGTCGGTCCTTCTGGATCTGTCAGTCGCCTTCGATACCGTCGACCACGGTATCTTGCTGGACCAGCTCTCCGAGATAGGTATTGGGGGCACTGTTCTCAGCTGGTTCCAATCCTTCTTGGAGATCCGTCCCCAGTGTGTGCAGTATGGGGGGGGGGAGTTGTCAGCCCCGTGGATACTCCCTTGTGGGGTTCTGCAGGGGTCAGCCCTCTCTCCCATGCTGTTTAACATCTATATGAGGCCGCTGGCAGAGGTCATCAGGAGATTTGGAGTCTGCTGCCATCAGTATGCTGATGACATGCAGCTCTATCTCTCCTTTTCCACCTCTGCAGTTGAGGCTGTTCAGACCCTCGACCAGTGACTGGACGCAGTCATGGCATGGACCAGAACTAACAGACTCAAACTCAACCCCGAGAAGACCAAGGTTATGTTCTTCGGGACCTTCCCTTCCGGATATGGAGGCCCTCTCCCCAGTCTGGAGGGTGTTTCCCTCCAGCTGGCGGACAGCGTCCGGAATCTGGGCGTGGTCCTGGACCCGGCTCTTACTATGGAGGCCCAGGTGGCCACCGTGTCCAGGACTGCCTTTTTCCACCTTTGTGAGATTGCCCAGATTCGCCCATACCTCAATGGGGACTCCCTTAGAACCGGTGTGCAAGCGTTGGTGATCTTGAGGATAGACTACTGCAACGCTCTCTACATGGGGTTGCCCTTGACTCTCATTTGGCGACTGCAGCGGGTGCAAAATGCGGCAGCCAGACTGGTGGCGGGTGTGCGTCGATTTGACCACATCACCCCAGTCCTGGCTCGCCTGCATTGATTACCCATTGCGTCCCGAATTAGATTCAAGGTCCTGGTTTTAGTTTATAAAATCCTCAATGGCCTGGGACCTGACTACCTGGCAGAGTGGATCTCCCAACGGTCAACGTTGGCCCGACCAATTAGAGTGTCGCAGGCACACTCACTGCAGGTGGGCATGCCCAGGGAGGCTCGAAAAACATCTACTCGTACCCGAGCCTTCTCTGTGGCTGGCCCTACACTCTGGAACCGCCTTCCCAGCGAATTGCACTTTGCACAGTTCCTGCCAGCCTTCAGGAAAGCATTAAAGACCTTGCTGTTCTGGGAGGCATTTGGTGACTCTTAATCACATTTTTTTTCTCTCTTCCTTGCCCGCCATCTGCTTATTTGTACTTTTTCTACCTTGGTAGTTTAATCGTATTATTGTTTATGCTGCATTCAGTTGTTATCTTTTAGTGTGTTGTGAACCGCCCGGAGTTCCTTCGGGATTACGGGCGGTATACAAGTATCATAATAACTAACTAACTAACTAACTAAATAAATAATAAACTAGACTCAGATGGAGCTAGATAGTCTGAATAGGAAAACAAGAAAGCTTATGACTATGCATTACATCCACATAGTGATGTTGACAGGCTGTATTTACCTAGAAAATTAGGTGGTAGAGGTCCTGCAAGTGAAGCAGACAGTTGAAGAAGAGAAACATGTGTTGGCAGATTATGTAAAAAATAGTACAGAGTCAGCATCATTGGAGGTTAAGAACAAGGAGGTGTTTAGAGGAAAGCAAACAAAGGGTCAATACAGGAAAACAACAATGCAAATACGAGCTGATAGCTGGCATAATAAAACACTGCATGGGCAGTTCCTTGAAAAAAATCAAAGGAAAAGTAGATGAGGAAAAGACTTGGTTATGGTTCACCAATAGAACACTGAAAAAAGAGACAGAAGCCCTGATTTTTGCAGCTCAAGAACAAGCTATCAGAACAAATGCAGTTAAGGCTAGAACAGAAAAATCAGCTGAGTACCCAACATGTAGACTCTGTAAAGAGGCAGATGAAACTATCAACCATATATTGAGTTGTTGCAAGAAAATTGCTCAGACTGATTACAAACAGTGTCATAATGTGGCGGCTCAAATGGTCCACTAGAATTTGTGTCACAACTATCATCTGCCCATAGCAAAGAACTGGTGGGATCATAATCCTGAAAAAGTGACTGAAAATGAGCATGCAAAATTACTTTGGGTCTTCCAAATACAGACAGACAGGGTTTTGGAGCATAATACCCTGGATATTGTGATTGTGGAGAAGAAAAAAGTGTGGATCATTGATATTCCTATACCAGGTGATAGTAGAGTCACCGAGAAACAACTTGAAAAAAATTAACCAATATCTGGATCTGAAAATTGAACTTCAGAGACTCTGGCATAAACTGGTACAGGTGGTCCCAGAGGTAATTGGTGTGCAGTGCCTAAAGAGCTAAGCAAGTATTTAGAAGAAATTGGAGTTGACAAAGTCACCATCAGTCAGATGCAGAAAGCCACCTTAATGGGATCTGCTTGCATAATTCACCGATACATCACATAGTCCAAAATGCTTGGGAAGCATTCAACTAGTGATTGGTAATACAAAATCCAGCGTAGTTTGCTGTGTGATGATGATGATGATGATGATGATGATGATGATGATGATGATGATGATGATGATGATGATAATAATAATAATAATAATAATAATAATAATAATAATAATAATAATAATAATAATAATATAGTGTGCTGTCAAATCAATCCTCACTTATAGTGACCCTTCTCAAGGTTTTCTAGACAGGGAGCACTCAGAACCAACTACTCCCTTGTTCTGGGGTTGCTTGGCAACCATGCAGATGACCCAAGACCACACAGTCTGGCTCTTCTTCCAAGAGGCAGAAGGGGGAATTGAACACATTCTGGCTCCGTACCCAGATACCTAAACCACCGAGCTACATTGCTTTATTTTGCACTGTAAGCCACCTGAACTAAGAAAAGGTTTTTATAACAAAAAGCTTAATGCACAAATGAGTACTGAAAAAAATTGGTTAGTTACATATGTGGCAGTGCCACGGTATAAACTGCAGCGGTGAGTTGCTACAAGTGAACAAGTCAGTGCCTGCATCCCTTGGTACATGCTAGTCACATGACTTCATGATGAGTGATGAAGGATACTAGTGACAACTTAACTAGTGGCCATTCATTGCTGCAATTTATACCAGTGCACTTATCCCAGTACACCTAACCAGTAGGATTCTGGCCAGGATCAACTGATTTTGCCTACACTACTGTCAGTAAAACCACTGTCAGTGTACATGCTTCCTTGTTGAATTACAAAGCTCCAGGTTAGCCAGCTCAGCTATTATGATTATTTGGAGGATTTCTCTCCTTCAAACAAACAGCTTTAAGTGGCTCACAAAATAAGGGGAAAAGTGGTTATGAAAGAACATGAGAATATTTGACCTCCTTAGCACTTGAGTCAGACATGCATAGACTCCTGCTGTTTTAACAGGGTCAATGAAAGGTCAGTTGGAATAAAATGTTTTCCCCCCTGTGCTGAGTGATTTCAAAGCAAGGAGAGCAAAATGCGAGTGAAAGAGAGGTGGCACCATTTGCATGTTCTGAAAATTAGCTGGAGAAGCAGGGGGTGGCTGATAAACACTTTCCCACTTGTTTGTGGGCAGATAATGTGACACATTCTCTCCACACAGAGCTGGCAATATCCTTGCTTTGTTAAGGAGCTTAGTAAGGGGGGATTCTCTTCATTTGCCACAATGGAGGTTCAGGGCATCAGTTGCTGTCAGTCTGGGTTGCATTCCATTCTACTTGACATTTTGGAACTGGCAATATAAAACAGCAGCAGTCTATGGAGGTGGGTGGGATAGGGGGAGATAGACATATTTGAGAAATTATCTCCAGAAAGCTATCTTTAAAGCCAACAGAAGCTCAGCTGTTGTTTCTAAAGATGTCCTACACAGTCTTCACTTTGGTAGCCATTGCCTTTTAAAAGGTCAATGAGGAAAGGGAACTAAATGATCCCTTTGTTCAGACCCGACGACCAGGAATGGAAGAGATGCACAAGCATTTTCCTGAGCTAAGGGCTGGTTTTGCCACTGCTTTTCAACTACAGGCTTCTTAAGATTAATTTGTGTCTATTAATGTTGTCTATTAATGCTGTAGGATATCCCTCAATTCCTGGTTTTCAATTACTTGAACATGTCTTAATTTTACTGGACTGTAAATTATCCCTCATTACTGTAAACCGCCTTGGGTCCTTTTCCAAGAAGAAAGGCAGAGTAAAAATACTCTAAAATAAATAAATAAATAAATAAATAAACACTGGAGGCTCACACCTCGATCTCTGACTTCAAAGCAAGGGCATACAATGGAAATGTTCAAGCAACACTTGAGATGCCGATGAGAACATTTTTCTTTTTCTTTTTTGTTGAAAAGGATTGGTTTGAGCCTGGGTTTTGCAACATTTTGTCCCACAGTTCTCAAGATGTTGTATATCTAATTGTCACCACCATTGTCATCCTTGTGATAATTTAAGGAATTGCTTTTATGTACTCAGGAGAGATTAAAAAGACACATTTCTTGTTGCAGTACATGGCCAAACCGTGACATTCACTGTCACAAGACATGGAGATGCCTGCCAACTAAGTTGTTTAAAAGGGACTGGAAAATTCATGGCACTTAGGGTCATCAATGGTTACTGAACAGGATGGCTGTAAATGACCTCCACATTCTTATGGTCCCACACACATTCTTTTGCTTATTTGCAGAGGCACTATGGGACTACTCAGGCATTTATTCAACTGAGCACTATGATTGTGCTTAGAGCGGGCACCTAGCTCTTCTCTCTTGTCACAACCTTCATAATTTCTATGCTGGAACTGAAGAGGAACATAGTCCCACTCACACATAGGCTCTCCACATGAGCAAGAACTAGAGCTTTTAGGGCCCTTGCTTGCAAGGAGAGCTTACAAGTAATGGCTCCTCATCGAAGCTAATGCTGCTATCTCAAAGAAGGTGGTGAAGAAGTAGCTGAGTGCTCCCCATGTGTGTGCACAGTGCCAGGTGGAATAATGGCTGAATAGGGCTTATGTGTTTCTTGGGGAAAACCAGATTTTCGTACTAGAGCCAGAGATCAAAGAAAGAGTTGGGAATTGATCAAAGAATTTATTTATTTATTTATTTATTTATTTATTTATTTATTTATTTATTTATTGGATTTTTATACCACCCATCTGACTGCAAGGCCACTCTGGGTGGTTTTTGTCACCCAAGCAACAATGTTTTAATCAGAATTTAGTTTGATCCAACCAGGCTGTAGATTTCCAAAGTAGGGTTTTCCTGCACAAGTTGTGTAGAAGAGTCCTAATCTGCAAACTTGAAATCTCAAAAGAGTGTCACCTTTTAAGACAGGGCCCTTCATTCCTCAAACTCCATAGACACCTCTAAACCCCAGTTTTAACCTTTTTTTTTTTTTACAACAGCTCAGGAATAATAAATGACAATGGTAATGTTCTTGCCAAATGCAGGGTAGTGGATGATGAGAGTTACATGCTAAGAGTAGAGGAAAACTAATTCAAGTGTCTACTCATTTATGTAATGTACTCTGTGTCCCTAGGCTAGCAGTCTTTTATCTTCCATGTTGCCCAATGTAGAGGGCTAGTGTGAGGATAAAACAGGGTATCTACCCCGTTCTTGAATTCCACTGAATAGGAGTGGAATCCAAATGGTGTGGGTATTACAGTCCTAACCAGATTGAGCTAGGAGTGAGTCTCAGTGGATGCATATGCTTCTGTTCTCTGAGATTTCACTATTAAATGAACGAAACAAATTTCTTATTAGCCCTGGATCATGGGCCTAATTGTGTGTTTTCATGTTCAGAAATACATCTGATCCCACTGCTGTGGGATCAAACCTTGTGACCCTGGCTGGTCTTCTAGAATAGAACCTGTCTATTGGCAGAAAGGGCTCTCTTTGCATAGTTTTTTTGCCCAAGTGGTGCAGGATGCTGGGATGTTTCCACATAGGGTGTCTCTCTCTCTCCCCTGCCCAAACTGGAAGCACTTGCATTTAACTGCATGAAGAAGACAAATTCTGAATACACCACTTTTTCCAGCTTGGATTTGAAGCAATAGAAAAGTTACACAACCTGAATGTTTGCCACTGTCATGCAACCATTAAAGTAGACATGGACACGACCAGAAAAAATGACGTTTCAAGTTTTCATTTGTCGGAACGGGTCCGTTTTGGGTCATTTCCGTTTTTCGTGAAAGTTTTTAAAAATTTGTCATT
Source organism: Phrynocephalus forsythii (assembly GCA_029282475.1). Lineage (NCBI taxonomy): Eukaryota > Metazoa > Chordata > Lepidosauria > Squamata > Agamidae > Phrynocephalus > Phrynocephalus forsythii. Next base: position 86,984,140 of record JAPFRF010000005.1, on the reverse strand, counting down.
TCCGTTTGTCGTTTCCACCACGATTTATTTATTTTATTTATTTATTTATTATTTACACTTATATACCGCTCTATTTCCCATGAGAAGGACTCAGGGCGGTTTCATAATGATAAAACAACAAATCAAAGCAGTAGTTAAGAACAATGGTTTCCAAGAATGAATTCCCAGATTGGCATAGGGCATCCCAGAGCAATCAATCAGGGCCAGTGCTAGGTGTTTTTACGCCCTAGGCGGCGGGCGGGGCAGGGGGCGGGTGGCGGGGGGGAGAGGCGGGCGACTGGCGGTGGTGGGGGCCATGGATGGGCAGCGGCCACGGGCGGGCAAGTGGGCGGGCGGCAGCCTGGGTGGACGGGCGAGTGGGCAGTTAGGATATCACTTAGGATAGAGGTTCTGTTCTTGGCTTGCACCCCAAATGTGTGTGTGTGCAAGCAAATTGAAGTTGGGAAAATAGAAAATAAATGGTAGTATATAATATATATTTAAAATAAATCCACACCTCCCACTCCCAGTCGAACCTCCCCCTTTATCCAGTATCAGAAAAAAATCCTCAAACTGCCAGAGAAGAAATAAAGAATAAACTGCTATTCCCTTCAGCAGACAAAGCTGCAGGGAATCAAAGAAATTATTTTCTAAATTCAATTCCCTCCCTGCCTGCCTAACTTAAATCCTAAAGCCTCCAGCCTCCCTCCTCAATCTCGATTGGATCACACCAGCACCAGCAGCCAGCCCTCCTCCCTCAACCACATCCATACACCGACCCAACTGTGATTTCTGGAAGGTGCCTCAGCTTTTTATGCCCTCCGAGACATCCAGAAGTGTCAGTCAAAAACCTGGCGATGCCATTGGTGGAATGGTTTCAAAAAAATTGCATGGTCCCATCCCATGCCCAGCCCAAATAAAATAAAATCAATATGACATTTTATTGCTATAAAAAACCCACTGCTGCTACTATAAAAATTCAGGCATTTTAAATAAATAAATTTCACATGCTTCTGTGGTGATTTGGTGTGTTTTTTGAGCACGATTTCAAAAGAAAAATTGCGGTCACCATTTTGGATCCCACCCCACCACATGGCATGCAGCGAGAGACAGACGATGAGGATGACCCTCCCCCATCCTGGTGCAAGCAGCCCAGGACAGGAGAAGGGGGGGAAGGCCGGGGACCCCCCAGAAACCACCCCTCTGGTAGGTGGCAAAGCCTCAGGCAGGCATATTTTCGCCTGCTTTTTTGGCCGGGAGTCGGGTTTTTTTAAAAAAACTTTTAAAATTTTTTTCTGTGCTTCGCTGCGATGCCACAAACGGAAACGAAAAACCCGACCAAATTTTTCTTTTTTCGGTTCAAGTTCGAGTTCTGACAGCTTAATTATCGTTACCGTTTCTGTTACGTAACAGAAACGATAACCGAAAATGGAAACGACAATTTCATCGAGTCATGCCCATGTCTACATTAAAGACAAAAGAGCTTTACCAGGAAATAGTGTCCAGTTGAATGTTTCACTCCATGCCTTGTATGCTTTTGCAGCATTGAGTATTTCTACCACTTCCATAAAAGTGAAACAATGTTTTGAGATGAAATTTCACAGTCAGTTAAGTATTGCTGTCTTTCACTTAACTGTTTATCAATAGATGCCTATATGATGTAGGTAACTCTGGCATTTGGTGGGCTTAGAAATGTTGAATAAGACTTACCCTGATCTCATTACTCAGCAATACAGTCTTGTATCTCTACCTCTTTCTGCTTCCTTCTTTTGCATTTCAGAAGTTAAAGATGTTATTTTTGCAGCACTACAATACCCAGAATCCTCATGTCAGCAAAGTCCCTGAGAATTGGGAGTTATAGTTTTGATTTTAAAAAGGAACCACCAAAGCATTCAGAAGCTTTGCCTTTTACCCATGACAAACCTGGAAGCATGACAAAAGACAGTTTGTTCTCTGAGTCACCAATCTAGGTGCTCCCTAGTTTTGCCTTGATAACAATTACTGGACAAGCATCAGCACCATCAGACCTAAACCTGAGTGCATGAAGCAGCTTTCTGCAAGTAGGTTGCAATGTCTGGGATGATGGATCCCACCAACACCATCTGGAAAGTGTGAGACCAACAAATACTGGCATAGAATCACATAAACTTTTTATTTTACAAAGATTTCAGCCGTAAATAACAAAAAGCTGAATGTTCCTCTGCATAGACTGGGTTGAGAGAACTACATGAAGAAAATAAATTATTCTGCTTGTTCCGGCATGCCAAATAAGCATTTTTAAAAGCAGCTACAAAGCGCAAAATGCTTTGTTTGTACTTGTTAAATTGGCTTTAGGTTCTTATAGGATTCAGGTCATATATCCCAATGTATACAACATACAAATGCAGCACTTTAAAAAAGAACTTTGTGTCACTATTTTATTTGGTTTCTATTTGTTTCCTCATTTTAGAAAAGTTTCTACACTCCAGGGTGGTAATTTTGTGTCACCCCCACAGAAAAAGGGAAACACATCACCCCAATAGAGGTCAGTAGAAGATATCAATTTGCATGATATTTACTGTATATAGATTAATAGATGTATATGCTAATCCAGCTATGCTAATTTAAACGTAATTAAATACAATACATTCCATATTTCCTCTAATTCAAATGCAACACATTTGCATGAAATTTACATAGCTCTATAGATGGATGCTCTAATTATTTTTCTAATTTATATGTTATTAAATACAATATATCCCTACATTCCCCCCAATTGAAATGAAATACATTAAGAATAATGCAAGAAAGTCACTTCAAGATACCAGAAATTGGCACAGAAGTCTATTCCATTCCAAGTGATCACAATTGCTGGTAACAGACAAAACTGGAGCCCTCAAACCTGTACCAAAAGAGTAGAACCCTCTAACAGGAGTTTAAAAAGACGTAGGTTGGGACAAATTGGTCCACTCCAGCAATAGCCATGTGAGCATGCCATAAAAACAATGGATTCACCCAACCGTCCACATGCCAAACAATGGGAGAAATGCTTATGTGGACTGCCTCTCAATCTACCATTACAGTTCTTGGTTGGACTTGAATAGACAGCTATTTGAAGAAAGGAAACGTTTGGGCATTGAAGATGATGGATTAAATTGTAAAGTCAGATATAGTACATGGTTGTAGGGGCAACTAAGTATGGAGTTCCTTATGCCAGGATTTCAACCTTACTCTGTTGTCACATCTTTTAGAACAGCCCGGCTGAAATCTATCTGGCTAACTCTTTCCTGGCCACCCAGTTTGATCATGGTTCTATCTCTAGTTTTGTGGTCCATACAAAATATTGTGTTGTGGTCCAGATCTGATGACAGACTATGTACCCTAACAGATTGTGTGGGGAGGAAGGGGGGAATATAGGAGTAAGGAGAGCATTGTGTGAAAATCTTGCTTCACCACTATCTCAGCCAACTGATCCAATACATCTGAGGCAATGGTTTAAGTGCTAGAAGAATCTTTGAACTCAGCTGCAGTGGTGCTGGAACCCATGACTGAGAATGAAGGCATAAAACAAAAAGGGAGTGAATAACACAACCACTCATTTTCAAAGAGCCTGCTGGTAGACATATAACAAGCCAACCTTGGATAGTTTGATAAACTCTGGAAAATCCCAGCAATGGTGTACAATTTATCTCAGATCAAGGTAATCTTCACTCCAACACAGACAGATAATTTCTCACGCTAGAATGCTAATGTAAATTTATGCATGCATAGGTGAAATTATTTAAATTTGTGTCAGTGGATTTCTGCCAATTAATGAGCTGTTGGTTGCTTTCTTGGTCACATGCACAGTTGTGCAACTGGTTTGCAACCAGGAACACAATTGACATCTTCTTAATTAGCATAAGTTAACCACTGAGGCATATTCAATTTCATTTGCAAATGTATACATTTCCAGGAGCACTCCAGACACAGATATATTGTTTTCATGTTAAGATTGATTCTGCTAGAATTAACAGAAAAATAAGCAAAACTTAGCTCTCTATGGTGGTTACTTCATGTCCTTCTTTGTTCCGTGACTAGTTTTGTACCGTGACAGCGTTGGTTGCGATCATGTGGTTTTGTCCCTGTTTCAGTATTCCCATGGCCATGATAACTTGTCTCATGACAAGTGTTACCTCATGGTCTTGTACCATGACAAACACTGAATTTGTCTAGCTTCTTTTTTCCTTTTTGGGAGGCTTAAAAATTCTTTTTTGATATTTCCACTTCTGAAAAGTCAAAATAAAAACAACAACCCTGGACACAGTTGTCTGAGAGAAATGAATGTTTTGTTGTGTGACAGTCATTACTGCATGGTGTCTTGTCTCAGAACAGAAAGTGAGAACAAAGAGTGACAAGGGAAAACCCTACCCCAGCACCAGGTACAATATTGTTGTGCTTACCACCCGTTCCAGGGGCGTGGGGTCGAGACAAATTTCAGTAGTTGCGTGATGGACATGAAGTAGCATCTTTTTGTATCACTCCTAAGCACAACACTAACATAGACAAAATGGGCGTGAAGTAACCGCCTATATATCCCGTTAAACTGATTTTTGTTATATTATATTTTAAGTAGTCTTAGGCTGTATCTACATTATCAAATACTGTGGGATTTGATGTGGTTATAGTATGAGTCAATTTCTGTACTCATCAAGAAGACTTTTGAAACACTGCCACCTTTTCCAGAACTCTGCACAACCTTTTTAAACAAGTGGCTTGACAGTGAACCATAAAGTGGTCACAGAGGTGGGACCGGAAGAAGGCGGGAAAGACAAGGCAGCTGTGGGTTGGAATGTGAATTGCCTTGCATTGAGTGTGAACACTGAACCCTCAAATTAATACACATTAATTTTTAGTTGTGCCTGTGATTGTGCATGCGGGCACATGACAGATGGCTGGAAAACTGCAGAAAAAACCTGTGCAAATCTCTTCACATACAAAATATTTCACAATAGTATTTTACACAGTCAGATGTGATAAAAAAATATACACAGGATTGTGAAAAGGAGGCAAGAGACTCTGCTTAGAATCCAATCCCGCCAGTTTATTATTTCTTTTGTGGCTGGTTAGCAATTTTTGTTTATGTCTAAAACTAAACCAGAAGGAAATGTGGAAGGAATTTTTGGGGATGAGGGGCTTCTGCTCATCTTATTGGGAACAGTGGGTGGGCAGGGAAATGGAATTCCTATGCCCATCACTCTTGTCAGTCATTTCAGCTGAATTGCCTGCACGTATTCTCTGCCTGCCCCATAATAGCAGCATGGATTAAAATGCCAGGCATTGTCCTCACTGGACTATAGAATTGTGTTCTCATCGTATCTGATCTTTAAATACACAGTGAAACAGGTGCAGGCACAGCTCTCTGGGCCTCTGTCACCCTCAGAGCGCCCTCCACCATCTAACCTTTTCAAAGACAAAAGAGTGAGGTCCCAAAAAAGGGTCTCAGGTCATGCTTTAAAAAGGTTGCCTCCATCAATCAATACCAGGATCTTTTGCTGTCATTGATCAAGGAAGGGAAGGTGGAACATACCACTCCTCAATTGTCATATGCTTTTCTCCTGCAAGTTGTCAACTGTGACCTACAATCTTCTGCTGTTGATGTGAAAAGTCACTTTCTTGGACTGTGGCTTTTAAAATCACTCAGACAGCATGGCCATCCATCATCTTCGGTGGACTATAAAATAGTATTCTCATATTATCTGATCTTTAAATATACTGCATGACCATGTAACTGAGGGAGTTGAAGTCCAAAAAAGTAACTTCATATACCTGAGTTGATAAACCCTTCCTAATATCAGCCACAAAAGGAAAAGGAAAAACCAAGAGATGAAAAAAAGTTGTGGCACCTTAAAACCTAACTGCAGTAATTTAATGTGAGGTTTTGTGGATCAAATTTGAGGAAGTGAAAGAGTGTCTGATCCATGCTAATTATTAATCAATTACATTTATGTGTCTTGATTTTCCCATAGGATGCAAGATAAAGAACATGGCTCTTTCACAATAAGTAAGTAAATCAGGTTGAGATAATACACACAGTAGTCGTTCATGCAGACATGTGAATATGACAATTTCCATCTTGCTAACAGCTGGAGGTGGAATCCGGGAGAAACAACCAGAGTGGGGCTAAGCTTTCTGATCAGTTAGAAGCTGCTGTACATTGTTGTACTGTTCCTCAGACTAACCCAGTAATGTTGGCACTAACTGGAAGCAGGTCTTCAGCATCTCAGACAGGGAGCGAGATGGCACCGGTTGAACCTGGGGCTTTCTATCTCCAAAGGTGGGCCATGATCCCTTTCTATCCAAATTGTGTCTTACTTCTTTTACTGACAGTTGTTATTTGAGGGCAACAGAATCATCAGTTGATTCCTCTTTTATTTCTGGCCCTGAACGTCTTGTCTGAGAACTCATCTCTCTTCAATCTGAGACTTTCCACAGAACTTTGCTTTTGTCACATTAAAATCAAATTTGTGTGTCTCATATGTGTAGGGGAAAAATAGCATAACACAAAATGTTAGAGGGGAGATGAAGTAGTTTATTGCACTTAATCCAAAACAAAAGCAGCTTAAGCCTTGATGTCCAATTTTGTTCCACCATAAAATTGAATAGGTAATAAAATATTTTTAAAGCTGTTCACAGGAAGAGGGCATGAGAATGTGTTTTTGCTTGTTGTGGACCTAGCCTACAGTTCTGCACAGGCCCCCATATTGTAATGATATCCAGTGCTATCTAAACAAATATCAAGTATTATCTTAATGAGCATATGGTAGAGATGGTTCAGGTAACATTATTAGTAAACATGGGGTGGGGAGAGCCATACCTTGCACCATAGGTTAAGATGGCCAGACCGCTCACATTTTAGATTACGCCTCCCAGAATTTCCCAGTCAATGTAGTGAATGGCAATGTTAGCTGAGAGAATCTGGGTCACAGTCTAGAACAGTGATTTTTAAAGCCATGAAGACAAGAATTCTACAGAAAAAGCAGAATGTTTGCTGATCATTATAGCTACAGAAGCTGCCAGGAAAGGAACATGGGACCCTTGAAGCAAAAATCTCAATCTCTGATCTAATAAAGCTTAGAACGAGGCTCCCAAAGCTAGTTTGAGCCCAGAACTGGCGTGTCCTTTTGCCTGGAACCTGACCCCATTCTCGCTGAGATTGCAGGCGCCAATGGTGTGTCTCAGCTGGCAACCTCTCCTCTGTGGAGGAGGTAGCAGAGTAGTTTCTCCTGTGGTTTCCTGGCAAGGCATCTTTTTACCCTAGAGAGATATCATAGGACCTTTTCGTGCTTGTAAAGCTGTGGGCCAGAGCATATGACTTTTAATTACAGCTGCATGTGTCTAGAGCATTATGGGTGTATCTGAATAAGCAACCATTTTGATGATAATTTCAAGCATATGTCAACAACATGCAGGCATAATATGACCAATTAGATCCCTGCCTAAAAGAAGAATCCTACTAAAGAGATGATTTTTTTAAAAATTATCATTCCTTGAATATTCCACTCATCAATGCAACGTCATCACTGTTAACTCTTCAACAAAGCCCATTCAACTGGGACTTCCTGTTGGAACTCTTGTTTTGATTGTGGGATGTGTGTTGAATACATGTGTTCCTTTTGCTTTAGTAGCAGCTGCCTAAGAAGGCAGGTACAGGTGCAACACAGATACCGCATGAAGTATGTGAGGCTATGATGTGCACAAAGTGTATACAATGTAGGTGGGTAGTCTGGATGTCAGTGCAGCCTTATGGACTGTGAAATCATGCACACCAGAAGGATATGTGTATCCGTTCTATTTTTACTGGCCAGTTGCAGTCTGGCTTCAACTTAATACTCTCATCCTTACTCTCATCCCTTCACAGTCAGAACACTTCCAACCTCCAGCCATCACCTCTCTTCTCCCTGGACTGCACTAGGTAAGACACTTCATTAAAGCATTAGCCTTGGGGTAATCATGTACCAAAAGAACAGGATAATTTATAGTTTGAAGCCTGGAGAAACTACTTTATTTTGCTTACGATAGATGAAGATCACCTGGTTGAGTCAGATCAGAGCAGAAAATGTACACAGGCAAGCCCATTCAATCTGTATTGCCAGTACATAGGCATGTGGGGGGTTATTATTACTATTAGTCCAAGTACCTTAAAAGCACTTAGATGGATAAGCCTGAAGCTTAAGGGCAGGTTTCACTTTGTGATTCATGAGATCTGAAGAGAAATCCTCATGAACATTCCCTGGAGCAAACACCAACAGAAGGCTCTACCATGGAGAAGAAAATATACAAGGTGATTTAGTGTGTCAGTTGTCTGATAAGGTATTGGGTTATATCTACACTGACTTTAGTCTTAAATAAAAGCCCAGCTTTAAGTCTAGCTATGTTAAATGCTCTCTATGAATGAAAACAGGGCTTTTGCATCTGTAGAAAAGATGTTTAAATTATGAATACATAAACATGGGGATGGACCCAGCACCAATCATAAAAGCGTAGACTCATTCATAACAGTGGGACTAAGACTCATTCTGATTTTAACAGTGTAAACTTCTGATACTGGGTTGGAAACATGGGGATGGACCCAGCACCAATCATAAAATGTCTACATATGTTAAGTCTAACTGATTTTAATGGGTCCAATGTATTATTCGTAAACTTCTGATACTGGGTTGGAAACAGAACAATATAGGAATGTAAAGTCCTACATTGAAGAAATTACAGATAAATTACCAGTATGCATTTTGTTGAACTAAAATTGAAATGTCCCACAATTTAACATTAGTTGAGAATTTTTTCAACAAGAGAGTATGTTTTCCAAAAACTAATGAACCCAAAAAATCATGGCAAAATGTGATAAATGTAAATTGAGATGCTAACATGTTGAAGACAAAGCAGAAGTGTAGTCCTCAAATGTTTATTGTTCTGAAGCTGAATGTGGTTTTTGTGTAATCTCACAGTTTAGGAGTTTTTAGTTAGTTTTGTTCAATAATGTTAAATTATTTGGAATATTTTATGTGGTGTTAATTGGCCAACTTATGTCTTTGTTTTTAATTTTTTTAAAAAATAATTTTGCATTTGTTGCATCTTGGCTTGATGGATTGTTAGCCATCCAGAATTAACTTTTGCCAGGTGTAAGAAAGAAAGAAAGAAAGAAAGAAAGAAAGAAAGAAAGAAAGAAAGAAAGAAAGAAAGAAAGAAAGAAAGAAAGAAAGAAAGCAAAGTGTTCTGCTTATATACCGCCCCATAACACTACAAGTAGTATCTGGGCGGTTTACAATTTTAATTACAGTGTTCAGGCTACACATTGCCCCCCCCCAGCAAGAAAGAAAGAAAGAAAGAAAGAAAGAAAGAAAGAAAGAAAGAAAGAAAGAAAGAAAGAAAGAAAGAAATGAGATGATTAAGATTAATATATTTTACATTTGAATTGACTTGAAAATTATTTCTATCTCTTATGGAAGATCTTACCAAATATTAATTAAAGGTCAAAGTCAGAAGAAATAATTTCTGAATTTTGAAACAAAGGGTATGAAGGCGGTATTTGGCAATCTGTACTAAGGAGGTGATGACGGGTAAGATGTTGAATTATAGGCAGGCATTTTTCACAGTTTCATTTATTGCTTCTTTAATTAAGGATTACATTTTGCCCTTCTCAGTTTTGCTAGTGCCATTCTTTATGGTAACAGCAGCTCACAGATCAAACATTGTTATTGACTGGAGGGGCACCTTTCCTGCTCAATCAATGGGGCCATCTCTGCTCAAGTTCTCAACCCTCCTATGTCAACAGAGAAGTGTGGCAGAAGTGTGTTAGCAACTTAAGACTTGCCAGGGGGGTAGAGAATTGCTCCCTTGTTCTGGAGTCTGTAGTTCCTGCCTTCTGCTTCATCATGTCTACCATACAACTGGATGATTCTGCTTTGAACAGAATAGTCAATATTTGAACAGACATAGTGAATGCCGGGGGAAATGGCCTTTTGCCATCTCTAGATGATGATGAGTTTTTGCTAGTAAGGACTGGTAGAACTACTTTGACCAAAACTAGTTGAATCAAGCCATTTATGCAATAGAAATGCTTCCCCATTGATTCACCATGCACAGAGAGTACAGAATCTGCTGTTTAAAAAGCAGAGTCAGACTGAGCACGCATGATATTACATGTAATAGCAAACCTCAGAGCAGGTACAGATTCAAAGCTGACCTTCTGCCACAAATATGCTGTCTAATATTATTCCTGTTTAACAGATAGTTCAGTGGGACTTCATCTGTCACTTTTATGGTTACATGCAAGAAACAGAAATCAAAAGAAGATATCCAGATATTTCCTGTCATAAGCAAAATATATATGGATTTATATGGGAAGATTTTATTGCTGGGTCAATACAGAGCATTGTCCCAATTCTTTCTCTTCTAAATGGGGACTATTTTTTTATCATGTAGTGTGTTTTCCAAAAGTTTAAGCCTGTTTAAATGTTCTTACTGCTGATGATATTTATTTCCACTTTCAGGCACACAATTTATTTCCACAATGCCTGAACCGTAAGTAGGATATATTTTCCTTATTTTTCTTCTTCTTTTTCTAAGTTGTCTTCCAGGCACAATTAGTCCAGGTCTGTTCACCTTTTTCTTACAAATATCTTCTGAGCTTGGCCAATTGTGGTATAAATGCAGCTCTGAATTCTCTGTAATGCACAACAGTTCTGCAGTAGCTGATCTGGAAAATATACCCCAAGGGCAGAAAGTCCAAACAACCCTTTGATTCAACACTGCATATTAGCCATCATTTATGTCAAAATGCAAAACTGAATTGTTTGTTGAGGACAACAAATACTGCCAAATATCAATTATGAAATCTGCAATAACAAGTGTTTGGCTGAATGCAACTATCCACAGGCTGTTTGGAAGACAACTGGCAATATCCATAAAATGGAATTTCAGAGAGAAATGTTGAAGGTGAAGCCGCTGCAACTGTACCAAGAAGACTCACCATAAATCATATTGCACAAACAAGCCACTAGATGGCAAAGTAAAACTTATGATTCGTCAGTTTAGATACCACCATGCACTGTGTGGATTTGTCAAAAGATTTTGCCTTTTTCCTGGCTTCTGTTCCACTCTTGACTGCAGGATAGTAAATTCACCCCCTCCCTTTTTGTTTTAGAACATAATTCCTGTTGACAAGCTGGAAATTCTCTAATCCCAAATGCAACCATGATGCCACTTGTAGATTGCCTAAGTATAGAATCATGGGTTTGAGAACAGCTATGAAAATTAGGATTTGAGTTCCAGCCTTCAAAAGATGAATACCCCCAATTTATGGACAGCCCTGTGTGTTAACCTACTATTAGGCAAACTGAAGTAGTCACATCTGTCAACAGGCATACATGTGTCAGCAAGATACTGGTGAAGAAGTTTGTGTGCCACACAGTTTGCCTGGTGAGCTCTAAGCCAGCCCAATTAAGAACATAAGAACATAAGGACATAAGAAGAGCCATGCTGGATCAGGCCAAAGGCCCATCTAGTCCAGCTTCCTGTATCTCACAGTGGCCCCACAAGACGCGTTTGGGAGCACAGGAGACTAGATATCTGTCTCCTGGTACCACTCCCCTGCATCTGGCCCTTGACGTACCCTGGTTTTAAGCCTGGAGATCACACATCTCCATCATGGTTTGTAACCTGTGATGGACTTTTCCTCCAGGAATCTGTCCAATCCCCTTTTGAAGGCATCCAGGCCAGATGCCATCACCACATCCTATGGCAGGGAGTTCCATAGACTTACAACGCGCTGGGTGAAAAAATATTTTCTTTTGTCTGTTCTTACTCTACCAGCCCTCAATTTGAGTGGATGTCCCCTAGTTCTGGTATTTTGGGAGAGGGAGAAGAGCTTCCCTCTATCCACTTTTCTCATTCCCTGCATTATATTGTACGTCTCAATCATATCTCCCTCAGGCGCCTTTTTTCCAGACTAAAGAGCCCCAAATGTTTTAGCCTTTCCTCATAAGGGAGGTGCCCCAGCCCAGTAATCATTTTAGTCGCTCTCTTCTGCACCTTTTCCAGTTCCACTATGTCTTTCTTGAGATGCGGTGACCAGAATTGTACACAATACTCCAGGTGTGGCCTTACTATTGTTTTGTATAATGGCATGATAATGTTGGCTGTTTTGTTTTCAACCCCCTTTTTGATAATCCCTAGCATGGAATTGGCCTTCTTCACCGCTGAACACATTGGGGAGACACCTTCATGGAGCTGTCCACCAACACACCAAGATCTCTTTCCTGATCCATCACGGATAACTCAGAGCCCATGAGTTGATAGATAAAGTTTTGATTTTTTGCCCCAATATGCATTACTTTACATTTGGCTACATTAAAACACATTTGCCATTTTGTGGTCCATTCCCCCAGTTTGGAGAGATCCTTCTGGAGCTGTTCACAATCTTCTCTGTTTTTTACCACACAGAATAGTTTTGTGTCATCTGCAAACTTGGCCACCTCACTGTTTATCCCTGTCTCCAGGTCATTTATGAACAGATTGAAAAGCTCCGGTCCCAGGACAGAGCCCTGGGGCACACCTCTTTTCACCTCTCTCCATTGTGAAAATTTCCCATTGACACCTACTCGTTGTTTCCTGGATCTCAACCAGTTCTCAATCCATAAGAGGACCTGCCATCTTATCCCCTGACTGTGCAATTTTCTTTGCAGCCTCTGGTGAAGGACTGTGTCAAAAGCCTTTTGAAAATCCAGATAGACTATATCCACCGGTTCACCCAAATCTACATGCCTGTTGATCTTTTCAAAAAATTCTAAAAGATTTGTCAGACAAGACTTACCCTTACAGAAACCGTGCTGATTTTCTCTCAGCAAGGTTTGTTCTTCTATATGTTTTAAGATTTTCTCTTGGATGAGGCTTTCCACCATCTTCCCTGGGACAGATGTAAGGCTAACTGGCCTGTAGTTTCCCGGGTCCCCCCTCCTTCCTTTTTTAAATTCTTCCAAGGGATGCTCTTCCATGTGTAGGGTGGTCTCCTATTGCCAGTGCTGGAGTAAAGGTCAGCTGCTGGTCCAATCACTTTTTGTGATGGGGGAACAGGAGATATCAGAGGTGGCAGGATGCACTGAACCAACCCTGTGGGATGGTTCACAATATGGAGCAGCAAATACTATAATAATATCTATATTTTCAGCACACATAGATCATAGTACATTTCCTTTCATCTTCTTATCCCTGTAAAGCTCTTCTTCACATGTTGACTGTTTACACTGACTTGTAGAACTGCAGGCTCTATTCATAAATTGATTACTAATGAATGGAGAATTGATGGGAACAAACTCATGCGTCACATGAGATATTGGTAGCAATATCCTATCATTCCTATGGCACTTCTGTGACTGATTCATGGTAGGGTGTTAGTGCTCTGTTTCAGCCGCACCTGGCATCTTTGGACAGCTGCTGGTGCCCAAGTACCCAGGCAGAATTCCCTTGGGGCTGATGACTGTCGCAGGCTCTCCTTCGTGTCTGTGCTCTGGCTCCCTGGTTAACTGAGTAGCAGAGGCAGGCAACTAGAAAGTCATCATTCCATAAGTCACAATATTCTGAGACGATACTGTGTCACAAGTCATTGTGGGTAATTAACTGTGGCAGACAGCTTACAACTGACTGTCTACTCATGGTACTAGCATTGAGCCAGGGAAACAAAGTAGAGATTTCATCTGAAGAGAAAAGACTAGGAATATTCCCTGAAGCCTCGTCAAGCTTGAGATATACAGTATGGGAACGAGCAGTAGCAATGCACTAAGACCAGCTAGCCAGGAGTAAGGATGCACGATCAGAAAGATTAAGTGCTAACAAAAGGAATAGGGTTTAGTCATCATGCTATGCATAAGTCATCTAATAGTGTCTTTGGAGGATTGAGTCTCACCAGTGAGTCTCAAGGATGCTGATCAAACCATAGGGCCAAGTAGTGAGGCTGAGAAAGGCTTGTTACATATGAAGCGTGCAGAATGGTTAAACAGCAAAGCATCGCAACGCAACACAAAGTCAGCTGCTTATATACTGTCTCATAGTGTTTAAAGGACTTGCTGCAGTGGTGTGCAATTTTAATTATGCAGGTTACACATTGCTACCGCCCCCTGCCCCTAGCAACCTGGTTACCCAATTTACCAACCTTGGAAGGATGCAAACTTGAGTCTTGAGCCAGCTACCTGACTTGGGATCGAACACAGGTTGTGAGCAGAGTCTTCACTCCAGTATTGCAGTTTAACCACTATGCTTCTATGGCATGAAGCACAGTTGGGATGTGATATATCAAAGTAGAATTGTTTCAGTTGCTAAGGAATTTATAGCCATGCTATAAAAGAGGAGACACATATGGGTCTGCTTTGGCAGTTTCTTATATTTTGTATATTTGATTTCCCCTCTTTGCATTCACTGTATTCATCATGTTTTCTCTGATTTTATTCCTTCTCCTAAATGAACTTCCGCAGGGAGGTAAGAGCAGATTATTATTTTTCTTATGAGTTTTCAACATGGCTGTGCAGTTATTAGAATATATTTTTTAAAAATTTAAAGTTTATTTGTTTGTTTGTTTCTCCATAGAGGAAATCCAAGATCACAGCCTCACGCAAACTGCTTTTGAAGGTGAGTCACAATTGAAGCCCACCTAGATTTGTTTAAACTCCGAGAGCAGCCAATGAACATGTGTCAAAATGGGCATCCTTGAATTATAGGTGCAGCAAGCCTGCCCATGCAAATCCAGAAGGTTATATGGGATTTCTGTTTTATTAATTTTAGGAAAACTGATCAGTTTGTTCCATAACCTCTGGTGTAGTTAGAAAGACAAGGTAATGGTGGGAAAAAGCATTACCTTTTGAGAGATCCCACGCCTTTCAAATGCATGCACTTCTTTGTTTCAGAGTTTGATGCTGGCTAAAGCCAAAGAACAGTGGGAACAAGAGCAAGAGGACAAGCAAGGAGAAAAACAGAGATATTTGGCAGAGAGGGTTGCACCTCTGCATATCAGTGGTCTTTCATTGGCCCAGCTGCAGGTAAATTACTGACTCAAGGAACACAATGACTTTTTGACAGCATCTCAAAACTGGCTGGCTGGCTGGCTGGCTGGCTGGCTGGCTAGGCCAGTGGATTAGCTCACTGGCTGAGGAGCCAGAGTTCAAGGAGCTAGAGGTGGCAGGCCGTGAGTTCAATTATCCACTGTGCATCTCAGATGAGTCAGCCTGTGTAGCCTTGGGTAAACCACACAGTCCCAAGATGCCCCCAGAAGAAAGGAATGGTAAACCACCTTTAAGTATTCTCTATCAAGAAAATCCTGAAATGGGTCACCATAAATTCGAATTGACTCGATGGCCCACAATTATTATTATTAAAGACGGGCTTGGCGTGATAGAGAGCTAATCAGCTGTACTCAGAGGGCTAGCAACCTTGAACTTTCAACAAGACAAAATGGGTTGGCCACTTGAGGTGTCATGGAAGGGTAGCAATTGTTTTCCTTTTAAACCTCAGAAACTTTCAACAAGACAAAATGGGTTGGCCACTTGAGGTGTCATGGAAGGGTAGCAATTGTTTTCCTTTTAAATTTCCTCAGAATGCGATTTTCACTATCAGAAAGCATGAGAAGCTATCATGTAATTTCTTGGGTTCCATTATTGCAATGCTTCTCTATCCTTGGATACTGAGCACCTTGTCTTTCAAAGTGTATGTATCATCTGCTCTTCTGCCCCAGCAGCAGAAATCAGCATGCTGATCTAGCATGGCCTTGGGGCATTTAATTCATACTCCCTCCCCCTTTTTTTCTGGTTGGCCTTTTTTTTGCTCTGATGTTGATGGTTTCACAGGCGTGGTGGAAAGGCCCACTGTCTATTCATTTCCTTAGACTATAGAGGTGCTTCACAGACCTATCTGGACAGGAAATGACTGACGTCTTTGAGAACTGCTACAGAGCAGAAAGACAAAACAGGCTGACCCGTGCTAATTTCCATGTACATATACATATTTACAATAACTGATATTGTTTAAATAAAAATATAACCCTTCTCAGTAGACCAGGGAAGGCTCCACCTAATCCCATTGTAGGGTTGCCCAGTTTGCATTTTAGGTGCTAACTTACATTAGGTAACTTCAAGGTCTCTGCCCTGCTCCCTCTACTCATTGTAAACAGATGACTGTTCCTTGTAGGATGGAAAACATGCCCTCTCAGATGGCCTGCAGGATGGATCTTGCCTATACTTTGTATGCCAGACTAGTAATCTAGTAATATCTGCACTAGACTTTGAGTAGGCACCCACTGAGCCCTTTCCCTTTTTAATGGTACAGGATCTGTGCAGGGAGTTACATGAGAAAATCGATGTTGTGGATGAAGAGAGATATGACATTGAAGCAAAATGTAACCATAACACACGAGAGGTAAGAAAGCCCAATGATGTCTGCAATGGTATTTCCATCAAGTGTTCTGCTAGGGGTGATGGGAAAGAAATTGGCACTCACCCCAATTTTAGAACAGATTTATCCAGTTCCTGATCTATGAAATGATCAGTGAATGCTTGCATGCCTTTGTTTGTTTTCCCATAGGGAAATATTATTTCATCCGCAAATTACTAGCAACTAAATGGACATCACATCATTAAAATGCACATTTAAAAAATGTGCACAAGCAGATGTTTTTCCCCTTTACCACATAGTCAATGGGGTAAATGTGTTTAAATGTGTGTACTAGAAAAAAGGACATAGTAAAATATGTGTCAGTTTACATATGGGAATCAAAGGAAAACCTGAGATCAACCAAGAACGAGATGAAAATACAGTTGGAAGAATTTGACAACACAGATGTTCATGTGCCCATCTGCTGTATATTTATGTTCTGGGTCTGGCTGTTATGGCCTGAGACACTAAGGGCAGAACACTCTCATGGATTGTGAAAGTATGACTTCCAGTACCTCTTGGAACACCCACTAGTGTCCTGAGCACTATTTTAAAAGGGAAGGCTCATATGTTGTAGATTCTATGAATTGTTCATTATGCAGAATACAACTAGTGACATTATTGAATTGGATATTCATATAAATTCTCTTGCTCTTATTAATAAGGGACCACTTGTTTCTTTATTAGACAACAATTAGTTGCACACAGACAAAATGAAAGGTGGCTTGGTGTGCACTCTTTCTTTTGTACTGAATGACAAAAGGCAGTGTCAAAGCCATGTTGTCCAGGGAGAACAATCTCTCTCTGCCCAGAATACTGTTAAGCATCCTTTCCTATGGTGGAAAAAAGACGGTCAAACTAATGTTAGTTCATTCCAGCTCAGAAGTAAGAAAGGTACCCTCTTGACCTGAGGCCTTCCATGGCTTGTGGCCTTACTGGATGTAACCTTTCCTCAATCACCTCTTGCTTTGCAGATTAAAGACCTAAAACTGAAAGTGCTTGACCTCCGGGGAAAATTCAAACGCCCTCCCTTGCGCCGTGTCCGTGTCTCTGCTGATGCCATGCTCAGGGCCTTGCTTGGCTCGAAACACAAAGTTTCCATGGACCTGAGAGCCAACCTGAAATCGGTCAAGAAGGAGGATACGGAAAAGGTTGGTGACTGGACCTCCCTCCCTCCCCTGCCCCCAGTGCTTATGGACAGATCTGAATGTGCTTTCTGAAGTCATAGGTTAGGAAGGCTTATGTGTAGCCTGCGTAATTAAATTGTAAACCATCCAGAGAGTGCTGTAAGTGCTGTGGGGTGGTTATACAAGCAGAACACATTTTGCTTTTTCTTTATCTGTTTATATTCTTTAACCTGCTGCAAACGACAGTGGACCAAATATAGCCCTTCAATGCACAATATTCTATTTTTTTTCTAATGCCAAAGGAAAAGAAGCATTCCAAACTAGTCTGAGGGATGTCCCAATGATTTCAATGAATTTAACATTACATTTAACTTACAGGCAGCAATTTGGCACAGGTCTGATAGGCAAGGCTAACTGCACATAAAGTGGGGTGGGGGTGGGGAAGCACATGCGACTCAAGATAATCTGCACAATATATTCCTCTCAATTTGTAGTTCAAAAACTAACTATTACACATTGTGATAAATTCTTTCTGAGTTCTAAGATATTGATTACCAATTTTCAACTTCTCTCATTTCTCTAAGAGATTTTGAAATGAAATTAGACTTCAAGATGCTGATTTTTATGCACTGCTCACTATGGGGTGATCGTATGGAATGGGATGTGCTTTTCCTCTGCCTATACTGATTGGTCCTTTAATATCTTCTTCATGGATAGCACTAATGTGTGGTTTAACTTCCTTGTTACTTCCCAGGAACGTCCCGTGGAAGTGGGAGACTGGCGTAAGAATGTGGAGGCCATGTCAGGAATGGAGGGCAGGAAGAAGATGTTTGATGCTGCCAAATCTCCAACTGCACAGTGAAAAGTATTTCATTTTCTTAACTTCTTATTCTCTACTTAGACTCCAGTTTAAACCAGTTTTATTTACCAGTGGCAAGGAGTCTCAGTCTCTGTGCATCAGTCTTTTGTTCCATGATTGATATTTCCAGTACAGCTAGGTATAGAAGCTACTCAAATTTCATTTCTTCATCCCTGACTGACATTTCCAGTAAAGCTGAACATAGTAGCTACTCAAATGTTCAATGTCCAGTTATTAGAACTTGCATCGTAGAGAGGTGGGTATTCACCTGGATTTTCTCAGCATCCTATGGGTTTTGTGCCTGATAAAAGCTTTCTCTTCAATGCCAGAAGTTTAAAATGTAACTTTTTTCTTGTTCTATAATCAGTACTGCGTATATGAATCAGGTTCAAAGCTATCTGAGAGGACACAAGGCGTGTGCTGTCTTTTTGTTGTATTATGGCTTTCCATCTTATTACTTATAAGTTCCATCATGCTATATGCAACTTTCATTGTGGTTTGACATCTTTTGCTAATTAAAAATAAGATCATGGCTGCTTCATTGTCTTGGAAATCAAGGATATAACACTCTAGACATCCAGATCTAAGCAAAACAATGTCCCATTAATCTTGGCAGCTGTCTTGCTAATACAGTCCTGCAATATCAGTCAGGGCACTGAATCGTAGTGTCAGAAATCATGAAAGGAAACAATGGATCATAGTTCCAGCTAGAGCAGAGCTATTAAATTAATGCAACTTGAATGAATGTCAAGAAATTTCTGCTATTATAAGTCTGAAGAAGTGGGTGTGTCCACAAAAGCTTATATTAAAATATAATAGTCCTTAAGGTGCCACATGTTTTTGGCTTTTATTTTATTTTGTTTTTTTTTTCCTGGAATTCTTGCACAAACATGGCTACCTCTCACAAGAAATTCCATAGATTCAGTGGGTCCACATGAGTTGTCAATAACAACTGGATATAACCCACTGCTTCTTTTTGAAACATGCATCTTGGACCTAAAGTCCACATTCTGCACACTATTCAATGAAACAAACAGAGATAAATCTCATGCAGTTTGACCCAACCAAAAGTGTCCTGGTCCCTTGCTTATTTTCATGCACGGCTTTCTGCAAAAATGGTGAAAACCACACCTTCTATTCCCAGCTGTGCTCTCTCTTTCCTCAGAAGGCTTCCTTTTATAGTAAAATAATAATTACCGGGTGGGACTTTTGGGGGGATTCCAGCTATCTCCTTTTCATTACCCTGCAGGTTGCTATTGTCAACAATAAATCAATCCCTTTTGATCATGGTTAGTAAACTGTTTTATAGTTTTGTATCATAAAATCTTGGAACAAAATGGGAACTGATCATCATCTACCACTCCCTACTTTTACTGTGATACTGTATGTTACTGGTTTCCCTGCAAATGAAAAACACAGGTGTGAAGTAAGCATCTCATGTTAATAACAAGCACCCATCTGTAATGTACAGCAGTATAAGACACCCCAAAGTCTGTGAGCCTCCCCTGGATTCCCCCTTAGTCCACATTGAAAGGGTTAAGAGTTGGAATGGAAAACAGAACTAGGCTTAGGCAAGTAAAACCCAGTGGAGTCCTGCAAACATAATCCAGAATCATAACTCCACTTTCATTCTTCTTACTGCCTCCCGAAGTCTCCATTGTGCATATGGTGTAGTGGAAGCTGGTACAAAGTTCATCTCTGAGGAATAATGGACCCTTCCTATATAACTAAGATTTCATCCCCTGCATCTGTTACCTCCTGCTACTCCCTCTATCTAGTTCCTGCTGCTCTAGAACCGCAGTTCTTGCACACATGCTGTACTTGGCCTTATTTTTCCACACTGATGTAGCATCTAATTGCAGCGCTGTTACATGCTGGGAGTGTGGGATTTCTCATCCTGCAGTGCCCAATCTGAGGGATCTGGAGTAAGGGCACAATTGTGCACAGAGAAGATAAATGTGGGGTGACAAAGGTAAACTGCGCCTTGAACATCTTACATATTTTAGGTCAACATATCAGATACAACTTGACACACACACAATACAGATCTTATCTACTTTCTTCTGCTAACATGCTTGGTGGGTTTTTTTTTTGGTTAGCTATTGTTCTTTATGGAAAGAACATCATCAAGTATGACAAGTACTGTATCTGTTTGATTATTGCAGAGCTTATCAGCTAGACTAGAACTAATCTAATCAAAATGTTCCATTACCGTCTCCATTTTTTTCCTTGCAGGCCCTGAATGAAAAGATGAAGACCCCCTCCCACCATGCCTACGTGTCTTTCCACCTCTTTCTTTTCGCATCATTGTTCCCCCATTTTGCCACATCATGCTGCATTAGCGGTAGAACTGGTGTCCTTCTGGACATCATTCAAGAATTGTTATGTCAATGCATTTCATGCCGCCCATCTCAGCAGTTCATGAGCCCATCAAGCTAGCAGTAGAAACAGTTGGCCTCTTGCTATCAGGAGCCCATAGGATGACCACTGCAACTATCAAGCAATGCAGCCTTCCCTTCAAGACCATTTCTGCTGTACTGGAGGCATGCCAGCAGTCAGGTGATGTGCGCATCAAGTGAAAGTGGGAAAGAGGACACTGTATCATGCATGATCATTGGTAAACTTACAGAAAGCTCTACCCATATTATGTCCTATCAATTGGAAGCATTGAAGGCCCTTGGGTGGCTTGCTCTCCTCATCCAGAAAGTCTCATTGGCTTTTCCATGAAAAGTTGTTCTCTGTACAGTTTGGGTGATGCACCAGTTATTTCTTTCTCTGTTCCATTAAACAAATCTAAACAAAAGTCAGCACCATCAAGGATGAGTATACAGAATCTATGTTTCTTCCTAGTTCTCCTTACTATGATGATCAGTGGATTGTGCTATTGCTTCTGATATCACAGTGTCTGAGAAGGGTGAGAAGTCCAGGAAGTATACGGTTTCTCTTTCTCTCCCCCCCCATTTCCCCCCCATTTTTATTAGTAATATTTATTTACATACAATAAAGGCAACAAAATGAAACAAACATACTCATAAAAAAGATGGGGGAAACGGACTTGGAGGTGAAGGCAAAAACAAAACCTCCTATAGTCACACATTATCCACTTATCCACATACTATGCAAAAGGACTAAGGATTTTGTCATTGTCCGGCCATCTGCATGTCTTCCACCGGTTCTAGCAAGTACTGTATATTAGAGATGGGCACGAAATGAACTTTTGTTTTGTTTTGTTATTCTTTATTCATTTTGTTACATAACAAAATGAATAATGAACTGCCCCCTCTAAGAAAAATGAAATGAAACAAAATGAAAATTTCCAATTTGTTTCAGTTTGTTTTCGTTCTGCCGGTGTCTCCTTCCTGGGAGGAGTGGTCCTAGTCCAGTCCTCTTGGCTGTAGCATGGGCCAGCAGGAGAAAAAAAAAGCTGATGGGCCCATGCTACAACTGTCCACATTTTGGTCCAATCATCAATATCAATAAAATAAAATAAAAAAAAATAAAAAAAAAAAATTTGACCATTACTTCCTTCAGCCTTTCATTTTTTAATTTTTAAAAGTAAATATGTGTACCTTTTAAACAAAATTCCCTTAAAAAGAGAAAAAATCCACAGTTCATCCACCTGCATTCTCCCCTCAAAAAAACCCACTTTTTAATATCTTGATTCCAGTTTTACCGTTGACCACCAGTCTGTTGCTAGGCCCAATTTCTTCAGCTATCTTATATCTTTCATCATCTGCTCTTTAGTTAGCAACTATTTGTATGTGATTAATAACCCCTTTGGATTTATCGTTTTCAGTGTGAAGGCTTCTATAGGTACTACCCACATTGGTATTTTTTATAAGTCTGTACAGTGGTACTTTGTATAAAGGAATTAATTTGTTCCGAATGAAATTATGTTAAGCAAATTTTCCTTTATACAAATTCCCATAGGAATGCATTGAAAATGGAGTAATCCCATTTTTATGTTGTACAGATTCTCCCCATAGGCAATTATGTTAAACAAATTTCCCCTATCTCTGGAATTTTTTATGTTGTACAAATTTTATGTAATACAAGGTTTGTTATACAAAGGTTCATTGTATTTGAAAGTTTTGCCAAACTAAAGAAAATGCTTTCCTTACTATGTGTTCTGAAAAGTGTGTTTGCTCCTTGTTAGATCATGACCTTCCAATTTTAACAATCTTTTGTTTTTGAGTATTATCCACTCTTTTATCCAAACCATAGTACAGGCTTTATAGTATAATAACCAGTTTGGTAACCCTGTACCTCCTCTCTCTTTTAGATCTTATAAAATTTGAATTTTATCCTTGTTTTTTTCCGCTTCCAAATAAATTTCGAAATTAGCGTATCTAAATCTTTGAAGTACTTGTAATTTAGTATAATTGGTAAATTTTGAAATTAAAAAAACAGTTTGCGCAGGACTCACATTTTGATTGTTGAAATTTGGTCCATCTTAAAGATCTTTATTTCTTTCTGAATTGAAAGGTAATTTTCTTTCATTAGGTTCCTTTTTTGTAATAACAGTTCCTAAATATCTTATTTTTCACACTTCCTGAAAGTTCATTTTCAGACTGTTTCTCCACATCTTTTTGTGCATCTTTTTGGTCATAAATTTTATTTTTATAGTTTATTTTGAGGCTTGCCACTTCTCCAAATTCCTTTATGTCTTCCACTACTTCATCAATCCTGTCCAAAGGATTATCTAAAATTATTCCCAATTTCATTCACATAAGCTTGCAATTTGTATTCTTCTCCCTTGATTTTAAGGGCTCTAATTTTATTATTTCCTCTCATTTGTCTATTCAGAGTCTCTAAGATTAAAACAAACAATAATGGAGAGAGTGGGCACCCCTGTCTCATTCCTTGCTTGATTTGGATACTTTCCATCATTTGATTGTATTTCTTGATCTTGGAATTGTTCAGTGTAATTTTCTTAGATTGGTTCCTTTTTGTAATAACAGTCCATCTGTCCCCATCTTCTTTAACTGTAAATGCAAAGTTCCCATTTTCAGATTGTCAAACATCTTTTTTCCATCATCTAGGAAGATCAATTTCATTTTTATAGTTTATTTTGAGGCTTGCATCTTCTCCAAATTCCAATGTTGGAATTTCTTATAAAGGATTATCTTAATTTCCATTTGGGGATGAATCCTGTTTGATCTTTGTTTCTCAATCCTGCAAGAACCTTCTTTAATTTTATTTGCCCTCTCATTTGTCTATTCAGAATCTTGATTAAACAAACATTAATAAGAGAGGGCGGCCTGTATAATTCTTGCTTGATTTTTTTGCTGTCCCATCATTTGGGAAGCAGTGGAATCTTGGTCCCCTGTTCAGTGTAAATTGCTTAGACTGGTCATTAAAAGGGTCCATCTGTCCCCATCTTCTTTAACTGTAAAACAAATTTTGTGTATCAATGATATATATGCTTCTTTCCATGAGTTTGGGACATTTCAATTTCTTCCAATGTATTAGACTAACTTTTTGAACTGTGGGACTAGCGTCCCTTCCAGTCCTTGATAAAATTCCATCAGGAGGCTGTCTGGCCCAGGAGCTTTCCCCTTCTTCTGTTTTTCCCCCATGCCTCAACATTTCATAAGTTGTTATTGGACTGTTTAGAACCTCCAATTGTTGGGGACTGAATCTCCAGCTCCCTATCTTATCCAAATACTCCCAATGATCTTCCTGCTCATATTTTTATAAAGGTTGGCATAAAAATCTTGTATTATTTTTTGAGGTTTTTCTTTTTTACATTATCTATTTTACCCTAGTTTCTTTTCATTTGATCTCCACCCTCGAAATCACAACAAACTGAGGCCTTTTGTTTAAGGCTGCAATTGGATTTCTCACAGAGTCACAGCGGAAGGCAGTTGTTCAGTGGAAGAATACATGTGTTGTATGTGGGAATACATGTGTTTCAGATTCTGAAAGTGCATTTCTTTATAGCACTGGAAACAACTTTAGTCTGAAACGTAGGAAATCTGTTGTCATTTCTGCTGTTATTATCAGTGGAGAATCTAGGTGAACTAGCACAATGCTAAAACTTGTAAGTATCCCCAAGACTGTAATATGCAAAATTTGGCTTTTTGACCTTTTGAGGGCTTTGAGGAGGCCAGGTGGGGTGGAAAACTCTGAATCTCTGGTCTCCAGCATCTCAACCACTGTGACATCCATAGTACCAACATTTGCCACCTGAGATGGCTCCGCTCTGATTATTATTTGAATAATTCTGATCCACATCATTTATTTAATTTATTTTTATTTATTTCAAACATATTTATAGCATTAAAAACAATATATAAAGCTAAAAACAATGTGCATACAATAATGAAACAGGATCAAACACATATCCCATATAAAGATAAATAAAAGCAATACTAAAGCAGGAAGGTAAAACAGTGTTTCCTTGCAGCCATGCTGGACACGTGGCCATGGACTTGCACAACACTGGCTCTTTCTGCTTGAATACGGAGATGAGCACTGCCCATAGAGTTGGACATGACTGGTACACATGTGCAGGGGGAACCTTTACCTTTTACCTAAATCTCATTCAAAGAAGTAGAGTAGAAAACACGTAAAAAGCTGCAAACTAGAACCATCCATTTCAAAGCCCCACTCAGACCACCAGTTACTGAGGAAAAGTTTGCCAAAAAGAAAGGACTGTGCCAGCTTGTGGAAGGACAGCAAAGATAGGGCCAGCCTATTCTCCTGTGGGAAGGAGTTCCAAAGTCTGGGAGCAGCAACAGAGATGGCCCTCTCCTATGTCCAACCAAGTACACCTGTGAAGGTGGTAGGATTGAGAAAATGATGGTCCTGATGATCTTAACATCTAACTGAGCAAGATCATAGAGGGAGAGACAATTCTTGACAGCTTGGACCTTGAAATAACTTGCTTGTTATATATGAGCTGATCTGAGTGTTTTTCCAGAAGTAACCATTTGCCCTGACCATAGCTTCAGTAGACACATTCATGTCCTGGACTTGGGCACTACCTGTCTGGCAGTTTTTATTCTGTTTTGGACTACAACTCCCACAGTCCTTTGTCATTGGCAATCAAGATTAAGAATTCTCAGAGTTGTGAACCAAAAAATCTGGAGTGCTGAAGGTTTGCCAACACTCTTCTAAACCATTCATTATTAAGCAAAATCTACTGGATAACCAAGGCCAACTGTGAGTTCAGTTGCTCCCAGCAGATGGCAAACTCCTGTATAGCTCATCCAGATTTCCACAGCTGGAGAATGGAGATAAGCAGCCAGAACAAACTGTTGCAGTGTCTTGTTACTGAAGCCCTTCAGTTCCCAAAGGGTTTACTATCAGGGTTTGATCAGTTTTGACATTCCTGAGCAGAAACAAGCAGGACTTCCTTTACCAATACCTGTCAACTTTTCCCTGGTGCACAAACACCCACCTGCCCACGTGCATGCAAGCATGCACACACACACGTGCACATACACGCACACAGCTTATTTTCCCCTCCCACTCTGTTGAGCCACAGCTGCACCAGCCCGCTCCCCCTCCTTGCCAAAGCTGCCTGAGCTGGGGAGCACTGTCAGGTGAGTGCACCTTCTTCCTGGCTGTGGAGGAGCCACGGGAGACCCACACAGGCAAGGCAGCATTTAAGCGTCGGGAGCCTTGTCCCCCTTTCCACTCCACCTCCCAGCCTGCTGTGCCTCCTTCATGCACTGCCCCACCCCCTGCCAAGGCCGGCCTCCGCCTCCCCGGCCCGCTTAACCCTTCACTGCCTTGCCCGGGGCCTGAGAGGGAAGAAGGGGAAGGCAGGCATCTGGGTGGTGGGTGGGGTGGAGCGGGGACCGACCCGCCCTCCCACTTTGAACTGCCCTGCTTGGGTGGGGGGGGTTATTTGTGATATTTCTGGCAAAATCAACCACCCAGGGAAAAAATGTGAAAGGGAATGAAATACAAGGTTTTCCCAGCCAAATCAGGAGAGTTGACAGCTATGATTTAACTTGAGGTCAATTCACTGTGAGGTCTGCTGTATATCTTTTGGTGGGTGCTGGAAGGGAGAAGAACTTCTATATCTCTGAACCTGAACTTCTGTTTGCCCAAGCACTCCTGGACTCATCTCATAGGAGGGCCTTTTCTGACAGTGTGTTCTCTGGAAGCTGCTCTGGAGATGCCTGAGACTTTTCAAGCCTTTAGCAGTTTTCAGCAGGGATAAAAGGCTGCATGGAAAAGGCTGGGACCTAAAAGTCCTTGACTCCAAGAGTCCAGCCTGTAGCTCTGTTGCTCCTATTCAAGCACTCTGGACCAGAGCTTGGCAGAATTACTTTCTTTGGATGACAGCATGGACCCTGGGTGTATTCTCTTGGGTATTTGAGGAACTGATCTTCTCAAATAATAATAATAATAAAATAAATAAACTTCTCAAGGTGCAGCTCTGCATCTGCCTGTTGTTGGTTTGAAATGCTAAAATCCAAAGGCAGGTGGGAAAATGAAAAGTGATTTTATCCAGATGAATAGTCAGTGGTAAACATAGAAAGAAATAAAATGAGGTGCTGACCCGTAGTGTGAGATATCTTGCCCTATACTTCTGGTCACCTTGTCTAAAGAGGAAAAGCAATTTTATGCACTAGTGTTATTAGGGAGAGAAAGGAATTATTGATAAGAGTGCCGGAGGAGAACTGTTGTGCCTAATCCTTACTGCAGGATGTTTTCCTAAGCAATTCTCCCTTCCCCTTTGCTCACTTGGAATGCAGGAGCAAGACCAAGAACCCAAACAGTGGCAATTTAAAACTATCATATTAAAAATAAAAATAGAACTAGGAGTAGGGCAAGGTGAACATTAATTCCACTCTCAGTGTTGTTTTCTAATGTCACACTTGGTTTGTATTGCTTCATTCTGAATAGATGTTTCAGAGACGGTAGCAATGTTAGACTTTTCAAGAATTCCAGGCAAAAATCAAAGAAAAACAAAACAAAACAAAATATAAAAAAGACACAAAACATGTGGCACCTTAAAAGACTAACATTTTATATTTTAATGTAATGTTTCATGGACATATCCACTTAGTCAGACATATAGCAGCAGAATGAGGTGTGCAATATAATGTGTAATGGAATATATCTTTCATACCAAATATTCATTGGCTGTTGAATGTAGCGTATTTGCATACAAGCCCGGTTGTAAATTCCTATAGAGACACAGCTGGCGTGAGGGTGGATAGGAGAGGGGGGAGAGGAAGAGGAAGGTTTTGAAGGTAGTTTGTTGATATGTAGGTGTTTTATGGCCATATGTTAAAATTTCTCAAGAGACAAAAAACAGACAGAACAGGGTAAGAGGGGGGTTGGAAGAGAGGGGGGAGAGTGGCAAAGTTTTGATCTTTTGGTGGGAGATGAATTTCCACAAAAACAAAAACAAAAAACAGTGGCAATATAGTAGTATTACATTAGATAATGACTCAAGAAACCTTGGCTTATGTTTGATCCATTCTTGTGTGTGCATGTATCATTTACTGTACTAGCATTTTTATGACCAGGAAAAAGTTTCTTGCCAGATTTTTGAAATAACTTCACTGGCCAAGAGCAGCTCAATTTTGGGAGCTGAGAGCAATTTTGGATAGCTGCCTTAGCTATCCATATATTATGGCCTTGGATTTGGTCTAGAGTTCTAGGTCAGTGGCATCTGCCATCATAATATTATCCTTGAAGACAAGAGGAACAGCTAGGGAACTGCCGCTGCCCCACAGTCTCTACCACTGAGGTTGTTGCTTCCTGCCTAGAGCAAAAGCAAAAAGAAAACTGCCCCATAGCACTCCAAGCAATCTCTGGGTGGTTTACAGTTTAATTATGCTACACATTGCTGCCCCCAAGGAAGCTGGGTACTCATTTTACCAACCTTGGAATGATGGAAGGCTGAGTCAACCATGAGCCTCTCACTTGGGATTGAACCCCAGGTCCTGAGCACAGTTTTAGCTGCAGTACAGGCATTTAACCACTGCACCAGTGGAGGGCAGACTGGGGGCTGCCAGGTATTGTTGTTGGTATGTAATTCTCAGGGACCACTTCTGCATCCTCTTTGCTTCTGTTAAAGAGGTGGACATGTTGCCCATGGATTTTGATTAATGTAACACTGCTATGTTATGTTACTGGAGATTTGAATACATTCCTTCCACTTCCTTTCAGCTTCAGATGTCTATTACCCCAGTTCCTACTGGGTACACAAAATTGAGTCTCTGACAGCTGCAATGTCATCTGTGGGAGTGTCTTACCTCTACTTCCCCATGTGGCAGAGACAGAGACAAGGATTGGAATGAGGGTAGACAGTAGACAGAAGAAGGGGAGGGTGATAGGAAGAGAAGGGATTCCTATGGTATGGACATTGAAATGGGAAGAATCTGAATTATTGTTATTTTTGATATATTAAAACAGCTATGGAATCTTGGAATGAGAGATTCCAAAGTTATGGGGAAAAGAGAGTACTCTTCCAACTGAACCTTATTCTGAGCCACCCCACCCCACCCCACATCACAGTGTAGACTGATTCAGGCTGAAGGGGATTGCAGTTCAGTATACAGCAATTTTGATGGCCTTGTTTGTCCATCTCAACTTAAAAGATGCTGCTGCTCATGATGCTGTTCATGTCATATACCCCAGTACATCAAAGGCAGCATGGAAAGAGCAGAGTGTATTTGTAAGAGAAAGCAAGGTGGCAAGTGAGCCTCTAGGCAAGATTTTCACATGCCAGCTTATGCAAATAACAGTAGAACAAAAGCACATGGCTGCAATAGTACCAGATTATTCCAGGGAGGAAGAAAACTGAGCTTATTTATTTGAGGGCCTTTTTACACGACCCCTAAGATCCGCTGGTCCCTTAAATTCAGACAAGAGATCTTGAGGGTTTGTCGCTCTCCCTGCGTTCCCACCCCCTCCGCACTTCCTTGTTCTGTCTGCGTGAGGGGAGGGAGAAAACAAGGGACAAAAGAATGCACTCTTACCTCCGGAGTGCCGGTGGAAGTTGCTCCGACCCCCGTCACTTCCTGGTTCCTCTTAAAGGGGCGGGAGGCAAAAAAACAACAACAAAAAGAAGCGAGGAGAGCCCAGCACTCTCCGCATCAAAAATTTTCACTCTCCCAGAGCAGGTAGTTGAAAGGTGCGCTGGGTCACGCTTAGGTGGGCGGGGTCGCACTTAATTTTCTGTTAGCTCCAGAGCTGGTGGGGAAACATTTTTAAGCTCCGGAGCTGGGAGCCATTTGCAGCGGAGCTTAGGGGTCGTGTATAAACGCCCTGAGAGACAACTAGACCACCCTTCAAATGTCAAATGGCCAGGAGAGTGTGCAATAAAGTTTATAAAACCCTGTGGTGAATACAATCACTGTTAGAAGAAGACACTGAACAATTTTAAAATGGCAGTGCAACAAAAATGTATGACAGTGCCTGGGGGGAGGGGGGGAGGAACAGCTTATGGTACTGTTAGAAAAACCTGTTGAAAACCTTCAGTGAATGAAAATCCATGACCAAAAAGGTCATCAACCACCTAATTTCAGGGGATCCTGGGATCTAAAGGAGAGCCTTATTGGCTCACAGAGAAGGGAGACAGGGTCCCACCCAGGCAAGGAACACTTCCTCTCCCCTTTGCTTCCACATCAAGAGTCAGCAGCAGCACCTTTGGCTCAGGGAGAAATCGACAAAGGGACAAGAGGAAAGATTGTGAGACTTCCAGTTTTGCTTAGGCCAGAAGTACAACTTATGTATGTAAAGTAACTCACATGCACGCAAACAAACCCAGCCATGCCAAGGCTGTTTTACATTGCTTATGGCCAGGCTAAAGTACCAGAAGCAGAACAGAGATAAAGTTAAATATTACCTTCTCTCTACCCCCCAGGGAGCCAGTGGATGCCCTCATTGGAACTGGTAAGTAAGTAGCTTGCAGATTAAACCTTGCCACACACACACACAAACAAAGCACAACCTGGAAGTGAAGAGATCTGAGGGCAGATTCTGGCCTCAGTTGTTTTTGTTTTTGTTTAAAAAGCAACAACCACACATACCTTCTGTAGGTTTGTTCTCTGTTTGCATTGCTGTAGGTTAAGTCTCCAGCAGAGATTCTCCCATTAAAGTGCATCCGAACCAGCCAGCCCTCTTATTGCATTTCTGTTTGGAGTCACTCGCCCAATGACAAACTGGGATGACCTGCTGCTATGTTTTGTAATATTTGCTTTTTTCCTCCTCAAACTATAAACAATACTCCCTCCCCAAACCAAAAACATCAAATATATATAATTGCATCTGAGCAATTATGCACAATAGAGTATAATTAATTTTATTTATTTATTTATTAATAAATAAGAGTGATGTGCAGAGCAGATCATGGGGTAGCTGGGTTTCTCAAGGATATAGCAAAGTTGAGCTTCTGCTAAAGGAAAAGGGCAATAGAAATTAGTAATGGGAAATATGTTGTGCACAAGATGCTCCATTAACAAAGGGAAGTGGGGTACAATAATAGGCAAGAGGAGGGACACCATAATCCTTTTTTTTTTAGATATACCACACTCAGTCAACACAATTTGAGGTGAATCTGTGGGTTGCCAACAGCACGTTATTAGAAATAAGAATTCCTTATATGCCAAAATATATGTTTGTCCTAGTGTAAACTTGCTCCCTTCTCTACCTTAAAAATTAGTCTATTTGTATGAGTCTGGTAAAGGTAAAGTTTCCCCCTGCACATGCATGCTAGTCATGTCCAACTCTAGGGGCGGTGCTCATCTCCATATTCAAGTCGAAAAGCCAGTGTTGTGCAAGTCCATGGCCATGTGGCCGGCATGGCTGCAAGGAAACACTGCTGCTCTGACTGCTCTGTAAAATTTCTACCAGATTCTAATGATGTCCTATGTCTATCGGGCTGTGAGTATATTGACAAATACTTTGTGATTTGCTTTGCAGGTAGCAGAGGTGAATTTGAACTATTTTTCAATGACCACACAATTCAAAGGCCAATGCAAATCAGCTCATCCATTTTGCCTTCTGTTTCAGAGTACCCATCCTTCAGCATCCCTGGGGGAATCTACTTTTTTAAAAGCCATGACTTGTGTGACTGTTTGTTTCATTCAACAAAAGGAAGGGGAAGATGACTCTGGGTGGTATTTTGGTGACATATTAAGATGAGGTGTGGTATTTAGTGATAGCAGGAACACTTACCTCATAGATTTTTCTCCTTTGTCATCCCAAAACTTTTTTTAAATTAAAAACCAAACAACAAAGTTCAGCACTAGATCCTCTTATCACTGCCTTGACATATTAGTTTAGTGCTACATCATCTCTGCACAGAAAAAAAAACAATAATAAGAAAGGCAAGCAAGGGAATGTCATGTGGGCAGTCATCAAGCAAGGTGTGTGTGTGTTGGCATGTATGAAATTGCATTGGATTGAGAACTGGTATGGACATTAGCACCAAAACAATCCAGGACGTTCATGGGGTCAAACCAAAATGCAACCAAATGCAGCTCAGACTGGCTTGGCAGTGTAGTCGCACTTGTCATGATACTGGCCATTGTGGAGAGCATCCATTGGCCACACAGCCACACTGCCCTTGCTTGCTCTCATGTGTGAGGTTCCAGTGCATTAGTGATTGGTGAGACCCCTCTCCTAACCCCCTTGAACGTACTTGTTCTTTTAGTGGTCTAGAGAGAGGCAAAAACTTCCAGGCTGTTGCTTATGACTGCAAACTATTTGTCTGCTTTCCCTTATATCTTGCCACCTCCTCTTTGGATGGCTCATCCCTTTGCACCAATCAGATTGCATTCTTTCCCAATTGTTACTTCTAACTGGTAACTTCTGCAAGAGCAACTAATCAGATTGGTCAGGTAGCACTAATTTTGGTACCATGAGCCACCAAAAGATGCAGTTCTCATATTTTGGCCTTCAAGACTGTAGATAAGATTCTGATTCTTCTTACTGGAAGACACTTCCCCTTCCTTCCACCCAGCCAATTTCAGTTATCATGTACCACCAGGGGTTATAAAACATATTGAGAACATTTATCATTAGAGATGAGCACGAAACGAGCGATTTTTCGTTTTTGTTTTCATTTTTTCATTTTGTTACGCAATGAAAACAAAATGAAATATTTTAAAACAAAATGAAAACGAAAACGAAACAACCAAATTTGCCGTGTTTTTCGTTTTCGTTGCAGCAGATGCATTGAACTAGAAAGAATGCTAACAAAACAGCAATTTTTCGTTTTCGTTTTCGTTTTTTCATTTTGTTACCCAACGAAATGAAAATGAATTTTTTTGCAAAAACTGTCACGAAAACGAAAACGAACCAAAACGGACCCCTAAACGACCAAACGACAAATGAAACACCATTTTTTGAGTCGTGCCCATCTCTATTTATCATATTCCACTTGTAAATAAAACAAACATGGAAGTCCAGTGTCTGTCTTTCACTTGCTATCACCAGATGCAATTACTATGATGGACAAAGTCTCCCATAATCAATGAGGCCATTTCATTTTAAGATGTTTCTTAAAATACCTTTTTGATCAATTTTAAGTCTTCCAGAATCTCAGCAATGACACAGTACTTGGAGAGTGCCATTCTGCAAGGTATGCTCTGGACACTTTTATTGCTTCGTTGTTTTGCTTTCCTCTTGCTCTAGGAGCGTTCCAGTTCCAGTTATCTATCATGAAGGGAAAGTAAAAGTGTTGTAGATTATAATGGGTTTATTGCACAAGCCAGGCCATAAACCCTCCCCTCCATCAGATTAGTATGAGATTAGAATAACTGATTGGAAAGTATTGGGAAGTATTGACTGCTGCTTGTTTCTTGGAAGACAAAAGAAAGAAAGAAAGAAAGAAAGAAAGAAAGAAAGAAAGAAAGAAAGAAAGAAAGAAAGAAAGAAAGAAAGAAAGAAAGAAAGAAAGACCAATCTTTCAAGGCAACAGAATAAATTGCACCACCAAAATGTTATGCTTTATTTAGGATGAAAGGAAGGTCAAAATACACATAACAAAAACAACAAAAAACAAGAAACCTATCAGTAGAAGAGTGAGTTCTTCAAGAACTTTTCATACCTTTTCATACAATGAGACAATTTGTTTTATGATTTGTCTTCTGCACTTAAGCATGGGCTTTGTTTGCAAATACAATTGCTCAGTCACAAAGGTCTGACTAAACCACACATTTGAAACAATTATGGATTTTGGGCTCTAATGATGGGCTGTCTATAATGTATAATTTGGCCCTCAGGCATCAGTGCACAACACAGGATATGACCACATAGGCCAACTACCCTTCAATTTGCATTGGACTTGGCAAGGATAAATCCAAATTAAATCTGGTCTATGCAACATAAAGCTCAATGTGGGGAAGGATGTTGTTTAACTGTATTTTTTGAGTGGCGGGTTGTCTATTTTTATTTGGCCAGAAGAATGCTTACATTCATTCTGATCAGGCTGACATTGCTTTTTGTCCACTCTCTGCCTAGTGTGGTTCCCTGATCCAATGGAACAAGGTACCGGTGTGTGTGTGTGTGGGGGGATGTCTTTATTTTTATCAGAGCATTGCACAGATCAGCAAGTCTGTTGTGCAGTACTCTGGAAGTGAAGGATTACCCATTTACCATGCCAATGCCGATTGGACACCTGAGTGTATTTACAATGCTTTTCCTCTCCTTTAACCCTTCAGTGAGCTTGCCATTTCCCCTCAACAATATCTGTTCTTTCTAAACTGTTGAGAGAGAGAGAGAGAGAGAGAGAGAGAGAGAGAGAGAGAGGTTCAACTCAGCTCTGGAATACACTACTGCTAGGGCATTTAGGGAGACAATTGTAAAAAAAAAAAGGTGGAAATGGCCAATCAGCCCCTTCTTAACACTTTTAAGGAATTTTCTGCTTTTGGAGCACTCGCTCTCTGCCCTACAAATTGTCACCAGGGCAGACACAGCAAATTCACATAGGGAAACCCTATTTTGTAAAGTACAGCAGATCAAACTGTATTTCCCCTCTGCTGCGTAGTCACACCCACAACTTATAAGATTTCTGTGAAGGTTTAACTGTGAAGATGAAAACCCTAAATAGTACTGAAGGCTTACATTAAAAATGTTTGTTATAACTACAGGCATACCTCAGTTTATGAAGTTCCTCTGTTCTCTGGGACATTTCGTATTCTGGAAAATTCGTAAACTGGAAACGCACGGGAGCATAATGCAACCTGGGTACCTTTTTCGCAATGCCTTACATAAATCAAGGTATTGCAGGGAGGGGGAATCATAAACAGAGGCATTATTTTCAAACAATTTCCTTTCATGAATTACGTTAAAATTACGTTAACGGAAGTGATAGTCAACTGAGGTATGCCTATATAACAAATAAAATTAGAAACAGCTGATCATGTGAATGGTATTGCAAATAATGCTTGGATGTGTTACACTTTGGATTCCCACCATCCCTGGCAGTTGCTTCTCTCTTCCTCTGGCAGTCACATCTGAAAAAAGATTGTTTACAAGCTATAATTACTATTAACCTAGCCCCTAGCTCAATATTATTTCAACTTCTTCACAGTTGCTTCAGAGTTACAGAATCCAAATTTGGAGGAAGTTGATGTAGATAATAAAGACAATGATATCCATTTTTAGAGTGCTTTAAAGTGTTCTGGCCACATTTTATTCTAGAAATTACACTCAGTCTCTTATATTGAAGAAAGTCTTGCCATCATCACACATGTGTGAATCTGTGTATCTTTGCAACAGTATCCTTCTCAGGTCCTAGCAATTGTTTATTAGACAACTCATGTTAAAATATCTATTGGTATTTGCACCTTTTCATTTTTCTTAATTTACATCCAGTTCTCACCTTAAATATCTGTAGGAATATCTGACCATTCATCTGAAGAATCAATCTAAAGCCTGTGAAGGCTTATGCCAAATAAAACATGTTAGTCTTGGAGGTGCCACAAGAATCTTTGCTGTTTAAGATGTTCTGAATAAACACTGATCAACAATACAACCTGAGTCAAAGCAAAGCTGTCTGTTTGACATAACTATTCTTATTTATTTGCTTTAAATTCTGAACTACTGTTGTTACAGTTGATCCCTGAAGCATGAAGCTTATAATGCATTACAAATACCTCTGTGAACTCTAGGCGTTCCTGTTGCCCATATAGACCCTTAATCCTTTAGAAATCTGTTAAGCCCTTAGCTTCAGCAGTGTCCTATGGCAATAACTCCTCAAGCTCAGTTCTTCACTGAGTGTTTAGCAGCACAGAGGCCTGTTGCTTCACTGTTCCTAATGGGAAGACAGCACAGTTATGAACAGGTTCGTGAGTAACCTGGTGTGACCATGTAGAGCGGCTCCTTCCAATAGCCTGAGTTTCTGTGCATGTGAAAATTTGCTCCAGCAGTGCAGAATGCAGAGAAAATGTTTATTTAAAGTGGAAGAGAAGGACGCCTGACAGATTTATCATTTCAAAAGATAATTGCACTCAGGAACCTTTCATTAAAATAATGCTATGTTAACAGTCTGCATTCAACTGTCAAAAATAAGAAAATCTCCCCCCTCCCCACTCCCTCTTTTGCCTGCGGGATGAGCAATTGCTTGCAAACCAACCAGTCACTCAGGTTTATTGGATAAGAAAATTAAGCACAGGGAATAAAAATAAGGGAGTTCACACAGCAACAAAGGTATTGTGAAAGCAAAGTCTCTGTGATTCACAGGAGCACTTGAAGCAGACACCACCAGCTGTTGCACCTCTGTTTAGTAAGCATTTCGTGGGTCCCTGCAGCAGCCAAGAGAATAGAACTTGCAATGGCATATACCCTGGAATCCAATTGGTCCCAGGGGAAAAGGAGAGAGGTGTGTAATTCCTGTTCGAGGCGTAGAGCTTTGGAATGTTACTTTTCTAGACTACATCTCCCAGAATCCTCCAGCAGGCAGCAGGCAATGAAAGTATTCTGGGAGTTGAAGTCCAAAATGTATTTTTTCAAACTTTGAAACATGCATTCATGGTTCACACGGCTGGGGAGAACTCATAAAATTTGCCAGTGCTTCCCTTCAACTTTCACATTTTTAGGGTGCCAACCCAACTTCCCTGTGGAAAAAGGACGAAGAGTCTGTTGCTGAATAAAAATAGGAAACTTTTAATGACCACAGGAATACTGAACACACACGGAGGTTTGTTTTCTTTTGAGACACATTTAAGCTGTCAACTTAAAGCACACAGCATGACTTGCAAACAGTCATTAAGGCTTTCAGCTGTTTGTACCAGATTCTTCCTCTTCTCCAGTTTTTTTAAGGCTCAGGTGTCACTTTACTCCCCTCCTGCTGCTTTCAGTTTTAGCCAAACTATGCTCCTCCAAGTGTACCAGGCATGTCCAAACTTCAGCCCTCCAGATGTTTTGGACCACAACTCCCACAGTCCTTTGCCATTGGAAATACAGGCTTGGGATTCTGGGAGTTGTCATCCAAAACATCAGGAGGGCCGAAGTTTGGACATGCCTGAAGTAGACTTCTACAAACAATAAGCTGGGTGTGTGAACAAAATGGGAAGAAGGCAAGCCTTTGGCCTCTGCAACCCTTCCACCCCCCCCCCCCGTATAATCTGAACACTGAACTGGCTATTTTAATGAATAGAACAACATTCTAATATATTTGGAATAAGACCGAAAGGCTCAGTGCCAAGTGGCCAACAAGTGTCACTGATCAATGAAGTACAATCACCACCACCACCACCACTACCACCACCACCACCACCACTACCTAGTTTTACAGCTACAATATGCTCCCCAAGCAGCATATGAAAATCAACACTAAGGCAGTCCCCATAATTCACGTCTGTAGTCTAAAAGCCAGTGTTGTTGCTCTAGATCAACAAGGCATACCCTAAGAATTCATTGGCATCCAGACCTTTGACATTGTTTATCATGTTTCCTAAGAATAGCTGGAATTTCTGTTGTCATGCAAATGGTGGTAAGGATCTGACAAAAGGCACAGCAATGGCCAAGGGGAGGCATGTCCTCTCAGCAGCCCTTCCCCATCCTATCTTAAAACAAGCATAGACACTTGTGGTTCTTTATTTTTCCCAATATATTTACTCTCTTTCCCACCCAACTTCTTAAAAAAAACCAGGGATATATCATTCAGCAGAAATACTGCAAAATTCAGCTACAGTGATGTGAATTCATTTTATCTCCAGGTGTGAAAGAAGAGCACTTCAAAATACCAGATGCAGGGGAGTGGCATCAGCAGACAGGTATCTAATTGTCTCTTGTGCTCCCAGAGGCATCTAGTGGGGCCACTGTGAGATACAGGAAGCTGAATGAGATGGGCCCTTGGCCTGATCCAGCAGGACCCTTATGCACAGTTTTATTTAAATGTGGAGATACACAGAATACCTACAGCCTTACATTTTCCAAACATCTTCTGCACATGGAAGTAGACATTTTAAGAGATTATGAGGCACAAATTTAGCAATATTTTATTTTGTATATTGAAAAAGAATTAACTTGTAGTACAAATGAAAAGGCAACATACCCACAAAAACCTACAGAAATGTGAAAGAAACATTGTAATGGCATTGGCATTGAAATCTGGCATCATTTCAGATGTGTGTTAACTGCCTCACAAGTCATTAACATGTTTAAAGAATTGAACATATTGATTATTAATTCATAGTATTAATTCTTTTAAAGCAGTAAACTAATAAACAATAAAGGCAAACCAATATGATGACTTTTAGCTACAAAAAAGTAGAAGCCGACTTCACCTATTACTCTATAGCAAAATATTTTGAACTTCAGGAGAATGCCTCAGAATCAGTGTCATATATATCATAGTGAATGTACTTGGAAGTCTGTCTCACCAATTACAGACTTTTGAGTCACTGAAATGGGCTGCATCTCCAGATATAGTGTGTTTATCCAGTATTACATTATTTTGTTTCCATACATTCTAACTGTCTGAGGACATGTTGTTGTTCATGACGATGATGATGGCATTAGATACCTCCAGTAAAATGTAACTCAGAAGCATACACTTCTTAAGCATATAGCAGGAAAATGGAATGTCAACAGTGGTTGCAACCTTAGGTAGTGATCCTTGGCCATGAGCACAGTGGGAATCAAAGGTGGCTAGTATTCCTTATGGCTGGTGAAGCAGAAAACAGAACTCAGGTGGTCAGAGCCAAGGAAGACAGGCACAGCTGGTGGTGAAGGGGGCAAGCAAGGAACACACCCAACGAGGCAAGCAGGCCTTCACATATACACACGTAGGGGAGAAATGTACACAAGAAGGTGGGGATGGGTTGGATGGGGATAACTTGAGTCCAGTAGGTCATCACCTATTTTCCCTCAATACAAGCCTCCACTGTTAGACATGCTACTTGTTTTTGTCTGTGTTAAGACATGAAAATGCTGGAGGGAGTCCACTGTGGTTGGCAGGGGTGGCAGACACAGCAGGCAATTGCAATTGCATACACACAAATTCAGATACAGCGAGACACATTCTTACTCACATTATTTCCAACACGCACATACAGAGAGGGAGAGGGAGAGGGAGAGGGAGAGGGAGAGGGAGAGGGAGAGGGAGAGCAGATAGGCAAGTAGACATTCACATACAAACTGCAGAAAAGGTGGTAGACCATAAAAGGTTTGTGGGATTGTATCTTCAACGTGTCTTGGAAAACAGCCCTATTTACCCTAATGGATAAGCCTCCCCTCCCTTTTTTTTCTTTTGGCACAACAGGAACACAAAAAGCAACCTTGGTCAAAACTCATCTCCACTCATAACCAATATTATCAACACAGGCTGGCAGCAATGGAGTTTCAAGATTCCAGGCAGCATTTCCCCCTATCCCAGTGATGGTGAACCATTTAGAGACCGAGTGCCCAAACTGCGATTCAAAACCCACTAATTATTCACAAAGGGCCAATATACCAATTTAACCTGAATACAATGGCTGTGAAGGGCCGATGTTGGGTGCCCATAGAAAGGGCTCCAAGTGCCACCTTTGGCACCCATGCCATAGGTTCGCCAACACTGCCTTATCCCTTTCTGGAGCCTAGAGTTGCCTGGATGTCTCCCATCCAAACACTTACCAAACTGAACCCCGCTTAGCTTTTAAATTCTACTAAAAACAGATTCATTCATATTAGAATGCTTCATTATAGACCTCCAGTCCATAATGGTGGCAGGGGTGGGGGCTCAGCCTGAGATGGATTGGGAAGTGTCTCTTGCTTGACCCACAAGCCACACAGGGTATATTCTGGATTTTTCTACTACTAATAAACAGCCCAACAACCCAGACCTCTTCCCTGTTAATAGTCACTCAATAGTGGCAACTGGAAACAGCTTACAAGAAATGACTCCCTCAGGAATAGGGGTGTGGGGGGGTGAGTGGGGAGGTGTGAAATATTATGTACCCATCAGGCCTATTGTGTACAATTTCCCGGTGCTGAGACCAAGAGGACCTACAGTTTGTGCTTGGAGTAAAATGAGCAAAAAACTTACTCCAAGTAGACAAGTAGACTCAATGTTTTAAAACCTATCAAATGCATATCAATCACAGTGAACTAACATTTACAAGGAAAATTTGAAACACTTGCAGAATCTTTAAATCTCATTCTAGTGTTTTTGAATGCATCATCCAGATCACTGGGAGGAAATTGCTTTTCCCAATCTTGATGAGCAACTGAGTGACATTGGACTATTCCACTGATAGCTCACTGATTAAAAGTGCTAGATGAGAAACTAACCATGCACCAGTCAATTGTGGCATCCTCATGCCATTCCCCCTGTGGCCCAGTTACCTAAGTGGTTTAGGTATCTGGCTGCAAAGCCAGAGGTCAGGGTTTCATTTCTCCATTGTGCCTCCGTCCTGAGCATAGAACTAGCCTGTTTAACCTTGGGCAAGTTGTATGTTCCCAAGATGCCTCTAGAAGAAGAGCAAACTACTTCTGAGTATTCTCTCCCTGGAAAACCCTGAAAAGGGGTCTGCAAATCGGAACTGATTTGACACCACATGATCATCATTGCCAGCAGGAGCAACAACAAACATCTCTGAACAGAGTGGCATTCTTAATGATGGAGTGTACATTTCAATTGCATGCATGCTTACTGGACTTAGAACTATTAAGAATTATTAATATGGAGGGAATGCAACTCTCCAAATCACACTTTCGAAGCACAGATTTTATTCCAAAATACAGTACTGTAACCTCATTTCTTTCCAGATGGGCATCAAGCTCAAGACTTCTCTGACACAGTAAAATAAAATCTATGGTGTTAACAATATACTTTTAAAAGCAATACAGAGCTTTAAGAACATAACAAAGAGGCACACAAAAGATCAGATAATCATAAAAACTGTAATACAGTTCCTAGAAGGAACGAAACCAAACTCAAATCCAATAGAAGGCAGGCCAACAAAGAAGGTGGCAGAAAAATAACAGAGTACAAGTCAGATCTGCCAGGCTGGGTAGTGCATTGACCAGTGAATTCAGTTGGACTTTGTGCTCAGTAAGAGTTCAGAGACTGTAACCTTATTTGCTTGTTGTTTGTTTTCATTTTGGCTGACCATCCAGGGAAGGTGCCTGTAGTAACCTTCCTACTCCATCTATGGCCATGGTGCCGATAACATGATGGCACTAAAAGAGATAGCAACTTTTTATTTTTAATGATCTGGGGAAAAAGTGACATGGGGATATTTTAAAGTAAGTGCCTGCCTATGCCTTGGCAGATCCATGTTTGATCTGGACCAGGGTAGGCACACCTTTTTTTTGCTCAGCTCCATGTGACAGCTTCCTAGACTGGCAGACCAGAGCTGGGTACCATGGGCCAGCTTCCCTACCTTTAAAAAGTCACTGATAGGAAGTGGCAGGAAAAGAAGTTGGCAAGCAAACAGGGAACCCCCTGTTTGCTTGCCATTACATGTTCCTAGTCTGGGATAAATGCCTTGCACATAAACTAGCCAACACCTGATATTGCAAGCAAGAGTATAAATACACAAAGAACACTTGAGAATTGGGTGCTTTTAAAGAAAATCCTAATCCAGACACCCTTCTAAATAGGCTCGACTGTATCTTACACCATACGATGCTTCCTAACAGGCCTGGCTGATGTCTTGGTTGATGGAAACTGTAGGAAACCTCTTTGTCTCAAAGGATGCTGATCTTCGACAGAGGGAAGCTGGCCTCATCATTTTAAAACTGCAGAGCTGGAAAAGGACCCTATAAGTCATTATGCCACCTCCTGTCAAGGAGATACAGTGGGGAACTAAATGCTCAACTTCTGGCTTTGTGAACAGATATCTCTCAACCACTGAGCTGTCCAGCAGTTCATTTACAAGGGTGGCCGCAAGCAGCTTCAGATCTCAGCATCTTTCTCTACCTGATTACTTTGCCTGTCATAAGGTCTGGACTTCAGGTAGTTGATAAGAATTCTACAAGCCAAAGTTTCTGTCTCTTTCCAGCCTCCTAGTGCAGAGGACTAGCCCAACACATCCTGGAGCCTGCCTTGGGAAATCACAGTGGCCAAATGCAGAGGCCACCTCTCGGGGCAAAACAATAGCTCAGTAGTTTCAGCCACAGGCCCTAGGGCAAGGGGCCCAGCTCAGATTCCAAAATACTGCCCTCCTCTTCTAAGAAGTCCTGGGGTTGTTTTTCTTGTTTGTTGTTTATTTATTTATTTATTTATTTATTTATTTATTTATTTATTTATTTATTTATTTATTTATTTATTGAAATTGACCAGAAAGTGCAAGCGGGTGTCTCCGATGAAAATGGGACACTGATGACTTGATGGAGCGAGCGCTTCTCCTCCTCCCGCTCCGGATCCCGCCGCCTCCCACCACCACCTCCTCTGCCTGCCGAGCCGCGGAGGAGGAACCGGTGGTAGAGACGGTGGGGCAGGAAAAACTGGTTTTCGGAGCAGGGAGTTGCCTCCGAAAATCCAGGGCGCCTTGGCCCGAACGTGGAGCTGAATTCAAACCCATCCCCAGCCCTCCCGCCCGCCCGCCCTCCCGCCCGCCCGCCCGCCCGGGCAACTAAAGAATGGTTGCCTTTGTGCGCAGGCTGGGTCACGTCCCACCCGCGGCGGGTGCCTTTTGCAAGGTGCTGCTAATAGACAAATTACAACTCCCCGCCTGTCAAGGTAGATAAGAGACCATGTGATGCAGCACACAGGCAGCCCGGCAGTAGACGGGTGCCACCCCAGGGGTAAAGGTGCGCAGCCCAGCGCAGCGCCAGCCAGCCAGCCAGCCAGCCAGGCAGGGAAGAAGGAAGGAAGGAAGGAAGGAAGGAAGGAAGGAAGGAAGGAAGGAAGGAAGGAAGGAAGGACTGAGAACGAGAGAGACAGAGAGAGAGACAGACAGAGAGAGAAAGGAACGTAGCAACCTTGCGGAGGGACCTTGACGATTCGGGAGGTGGGCGAGGCTTCTTCGCTGGGGACCTAACTTCTGCCTTGATGCCCCGAGAAGTTTCCCAAACTTCTTGAAGAGGAAGGAACGTGACGCGCAACGTTCTGCCGCTGCCACCGCCCGGGAGGAGCGATCAGCATGTCTTTCAACAGAAAGAACTGGTCCGCGCTTTCCAGGTGGGTGTTCCTGTCCTGCCTCCGTCCTCTCGCCTGACGGGCCGTCCGTTGTGCCCCTCGGGATAGAAAAGAGGGGGGGGGGTCTGGGATCTTCTCCAATTCCGTGACCTCCAGATTTGGGTTCTGAATCACACCATCCCCAATCAGGAGCCGCCCTGGGTGATGCTGATGGGAGTTGTCGTGCGGAAGATCCGAAGGGCAGGAGTAGAGAGGCCGGCAGAGCGATGCTCTGCAACCTCTTCTCTCGCTCCCGCTGCCAGGGGGGCAGAGGAGGGTGTTGTCTTGGCTGCCGGTGCCCACTGAAGGCACGACCCGTGGCTCTCTAGTGCTTAGAGCGCTTGGGCTCTTGGTGGGAATTGCCTTTCAGGTAGCTCGTTTGTGGCAGAAAAGGGCTTTCGTTCGACCTTCACGTGGTCCTGGGAGATGGGAGGATCCCTCCCCTTGACATCGCCTTGTTCCCAGCTCACTTCAGTTGCATCTAGCTTGTCCTTCAGTTTTCTTCACTGGATCAATGTTTCGGCCAGCTGGTTGTGAGAAGAGGCTCCATCAAGGAAGCCTAATGGGAGTCCAGAAACAGATTCAGCTGAATAGTTGGTCAAGTACAAAATCTTCAGGCCATTTGAGCTGTTTAATCAGATGAGGAGGATGGGGGTAATTTTAAGGCAAACACTTGGGACATGTTCAGATGAACCCTTTCCTCTTCAGTTGACAGGGTTAGATTATACAAATATGCTTTCTGACATATAACTGGAGAAAGTCTTCCCTCCTCTTTGGAAAGATGGTATTCCACACATGCACATGAATGCAGGATTAAATGGCTGGCCAATTAATTGATTAATAGTATGGTTTCATGCGTGTCTATTCAGAAACAAATAGCATTGGCTTCAGTGGGTTGCAGGCGGAGATTCGTACAGTGGGTGGCCTAAGATTCCTTTTTTCTTGGGGCTGCTCTAGTTGAGAGTGATCTGAAGGGGAGATATGAGACCAATGGCATCATTCTCCTGTCATGGACCATTAACCCATGCAAAGTCCTTGGTGGTTCATGCTGCAGCTCTTGAGGAGCTTGGAAAAGTTACTTTTGGACTGCAACATCCCCTGCCACACAGGATGGGGAAACTCTGGGGGGGCATCCAACAAAAGTAACTTTACAGAGGCCTGAGTTATTGTGTGATAACTAATCAGTGATGATAATGCATATATATTCACTAGTCAATAATGAAAAAGATTGTGCTGTGAACTGGCATGAAGGTCTGTTTGCAGATTCTGTCTGCAGATGAAATCTCTTGATCACCAAGTTAAAATGATAAGAGTATTTTTCTGTGTATAAGACTACAGTAAAATTTTCTGTAATATTGTTAGACTAAAATTGAGGATCATCTTATACTGTACATGGAAGTAAGCCGAGGAGAGAACCGTATGGTTCCAAACTGGTAATTTTGGTTTGGAAAAGTGGGGGGGGGTGCATGAAAAAATACAGCTAACTGCATTTGCATTGACTTGGTCTTTTCCAGAGCTGCACAAACATTCTAAGTGACCCCATATTTTCATTAGTTCAACTTCCTTCCCAGAGCAGCCAAAAGATGTAGTATGGGACCAGAGATGTGCATCCAAAAACAATTCTGGTGAAGAAGATATTGCTACCAGGGTATGCCTCTTAGATGCCTCGTGGCAACTATTTCTGGTGATACATTAACACGAGCTT
The DNA here is from genome assembly GCA_029282475.1 of Phrynocephalus forsythii. Taxonomy (NCBI): domain Eukaryota; kingdom Metazoa; phylum Chordata; class Lepidosauria; order Squamata; family Agamidae; genus Phrynocephalus; species Phrynocephalus forsythii. Next base: position 86,939,504 of record JAPFRF010000005.1, on the reverse strand, counting down.
GCTTTGCTCTTATGCTCATTCTGCAGCTGGAAAGGTGAGACAGAGAAATAATTTATGCCTGGCCACTTTGGGGCTTCAATTCTCTGTCAGCCGCCCTTCAGCATTTTAGTACAAACCTGGAAGCTTGGGAGAACACCCAGCCTTAAGAAAAATTGAATGAGGGTAAGATGGGACAACCTTTGCCACCATCATACTTTGGACTGTGCAGGAAACAGTGGCTGGGCTGGATCAGGTTCCCACCCCCTCTCTTGACTTGCTCATATACATTGAATGGGGCAGATCTGATTCCCAAGCAAAGCCTTGTGCAGGAACGCCCCTAGTGAGCTCAGAGTCAAAATTCCACTGGATTCTACACTTTCTTGGTCTCAGTCCAGCAACTGGATTAAATAGTGAGCAAGGGTGACTCCCAGGAAGTGCCAGGGGAAAAAAACAACAATTCCAAATATAGTATTGTGCCTACCTACTGTGATTGTTAAAGTCAGTTAAGACTGCTTTTAAGAGTCGAACTCATCATTAGGAATATGACAATACCATGGTACTAGTGGCAGTTTGAGATTATTTGAGAAAGAGTAATTATAGCTCTTGATTTAATACTACAAACTTATTAATTTACTTCATTTCTACTCTACCTTTGTCCTGCTGAAGGGATTGAAGTGGCTTGCATGACTAAAACAAGTTAGGTTAAATGCATAACAATTACAACGTCTAAAAAAAACAATTAAATATAAAATAATAATTAGAACCATTTAAAAACTTTAAAAACACATTGAAAATAATATAGGGCCAATATCCACAAGGCATAGAATCTTAGGGCTTAATCAGATGGCCATTGGTCCCACTGCAGGGACAGATTGGTTCATTCTGTTTTCTGGAAACCACATGTATTAATTGCTATAGCAGACTAATTTGCCCCAAAGCGCCCTTGCTTGCATCTTTCTGAGCCCCATTTAGGGGCTTCTGTTATTTTGGTGAGCATTGGTACATTCTAGTTTGGTCTATTTGCAACATGTGCAATTGCAGGGAATGGACTAAATCACACTTTCAAACGATCAATGCTGCCAAGACTCCTTCTGGTATCAATTTCCAGAATCATGGTTTAATAAATTAGGTCAGGCATGTCCAAAGTCAGGCCAGGGGGCCAAATGCGGACTGTTTTCAAATTTTGAGTGGCCCGCAACCTCTTCTTCCCACCAGCTCAGCCTGTCACGCATCCCTGCCAGCTGGCCCCTCCCCATACCAAACAGAGACATTGGTTTGTGGTTTTATTGTTTGCCTGCCCTCCCTGTCTCTGTCCATCCCCCTGGCCACCTGCCTGGCCTACCCTCACCTGGCTCCGTAGCTGCAGCATCTTTCCCATCTCCTTGCATGTCCTAGAGACCTGTCCAGAGTCTGGCCCGGGGCCCAAAAGGGCTGAATGGTCAGCCCTCAAACATTTTCACCTCACTAAATCTGGCCCTCCTTGCAAAAAGTTTGGACACCCCTGAATTAGGACTTCAAAATAGCAAGAAACTGAACACTTCCCTTGCTTGTCTGCAAAGGGGCAGAAGAAGTGTATTTATTATTTTTGCTTGTAGAATAGCTGTTGATGCGCTCAATCACATATTAAAAATATTTTTATTTGTCTTTGTGTGGAGTGCTGATCAAAACCATGGCTGCGAATAGATTTTTTTTAAATCAGCACTACACGCAAAGCAAGGGAGGAATTTAATCTAAATGATTCAGTGTACCAGCAATGGTCTACTGTAGGGCTTAAAATATTTTTACTTCCCATGTCTCTCCACAGAGGAGCAGGGAAAGTGTTCGGTTTGCTAATATTCTGAAGTGGCTCATTTAGCCACTTCACAATGCAAAAATTAGGCTTGCCTGAGGTCAATTTGCCATTTGCAAAGATCTGGCCCAATGGCATATACTGTAATTCCCACCCCTCATCCCCATCCTCAAGTGACCCTATTTAAGACCCCACCATTCTGTACCAAGAATGCCAATGCATTTGCACCCTTAGTTATTAAAAGCCCGCCTAAAGAGACCAGTCCATTAGATAGCCTACTAGACAAAAACCATGTAGGGCTTTATAGGCTATAGAATCAACACTTTGAATTGGCCCCAGAAATGGACTGGTAGCCAGTGCAGCTGTTGTAGCAGGGGGATTAGATACTGCCAGTAACTGTCCTCGGTCATCAGTCTGGCTTCTGTACTTTGAACCAGCTGAAGTTTCTGAACTGTCTTCAAGGGAAGCCCCACATAGAGCATGTTCCAGTAATTCAAATGGGATGCAGCTTAGGTTTGTGTCCCAGTACCCAAATAGGAACAGGGATATCTGGTGCACCAGTTTGAACCATGCACTCCTAGTCGTGACAATAACACTGGGAATCCAGACTCAGGGATGAATACAATTTATTATTAGGTACTCTTTGGGAAATAGCTTTATTATCTGAAACAAGACATACTTTCAGCTTCTTAATCATGATTTTGTAACCACCTTTATTCTGTGTGCTTTTAGTGGAGTTCTAAATTATTGATGGTATAGAATAGATTACCCAGAATCCTATTGATTATTTACATTGGCATATGTACAATGATAAAAATTACCATTCACTAACAAGTCACTGTTTTAGGTGGTGTGTCAGCCATCTAAATTTACACATGACGTGGAATAGAAGCCGTAATTTATTAACTAGCAGGATATCCACTACACCTACACCAGCTTAAATAGCCAATAGGATTCTGGATGCCTGTGCTTTGTATTATTCACTCCCTCCCCAATTGTCCATATTAATTTTATAGGTGTGGCGTGCTGATTTGCAAAATGTTTTTAAATTGTTGTATTTCATTGACATTGGATCATATAGTGTGTGTGCATGCCCTAATATAAGACAGAAAATATTTTAAGTAAATTCATTCACAAACAAAAGACCAATAGAGACCAGAAATGAATAACCATGGCTGTTTTTGAAGGCATCACCTCTTTTTGCATGAACTGGTCCTGCTAAAACAGTCAACTCAACATGGGTAACATTGTCTTTCAGCTCTAGTACAAATTACATCAGAAGGCATTCAAGCAGCTTGCAGAGGCTTCTACCAGTTTCATTATAAGCTATTTTGAACCTTAAGGTAATATAATTTGCTCCTTTAAGATATATATGTCATTCACAACAATGTCAACATCATTGAACGCCCTGTCAAATGGATCTCCTGTGATTAAAATCTAATTAAAAATACATGTTTTCAAACTAGTTGTTAAGGACAGCATTCGATTACGCCGAGTAAGCACAGTGACTAATGCTTTCATTGATGTGTTATGAAAATGGATGGCACTATCAAAGACATGTGGAGCGTAGATCTCTTCCACTCTGTTTGTGTGGTGTATTTTCCTCAATCTGCAGAAATCCTGTACAGGTGTAACTGAGGGCAGGACGTGACTTGAATCGTGTGACATAATTGGTGCAGAATCCCAGGTGTGATGTGAGATTACAAGGACAGTGAAACCTGTTTTTGTTCCAGTGTTGTGGGGAATATGAAATTAGCACAAAGCAAAGGTGTAACTTCCATAGTGCAGTGATGGAGAAAAAGACAATATATATGGAGTAGACACGGGCACGACTAGGCGAAATTCTTGCTTCCGTTTTCGGTTCTCGTTCTCGTTACGTAACGGGTAACGGTAACGAGAATTACTCCGCTCCAACTCGAACTCGAACCGAAAAAGAAAAATTGGGTCTGATTTTTCGTTGTCGTTCATGGCATCGCGGCGATCACGTGATGCCAAGCAGCACAGAAAAAAGTTAAAAAAACCCCGATTCCCGGCCATAAAAGCAGGCGAAAATATGCCTGCCTCAGTGAGGGCACCTACCGAGGGGTGGTTTCGGGGGGGTCCCCGGCCTTCCCCCCCTCTCCTGTCCTGGGCTGCTGGTACCAGGCTGGGGGGGCATCCTCATCATCTCCATTTTCCATGCGGTGGGGGGGGGATCCAAAATGGCGACCGCAATATTTATTTTTAAATTGTGGTCCAAAAACCCACCAAAGCACCACATAAACATTTGAAAATTAGGTATTTTAAATGCCTGATTTTTATAGTAGCAGCAGTGGGTTTTTCTTGCAATAAAACGTCTCCACTGATTTTATTTTATTTTATTTTTATTTTTATTTTTTTACACCTGCGCATGCGCAATGATGGGCTGGCCATGGGATGGGACCATGCAAATTTTTGGACCCATTCCACCAATCGCATGGCCAGATTTTGACTGAGACTTCTGGGTGTGCCAGAGAGGGCATTAAAAGCCCACAAACCCTAACCCTAACCCTAACCCAACCCTAACCCATACACCAGTACGCTGTCCTTCTTAGTGGGTCAGAGGCACCCAGAGGTGCAGCCCACTAACCCACCCTAACCTTAACCGTAACCCTAAGCCTAGCCCTTACCCTAACCCCAACCCTAACCCAGATCCATACGCAAGTACACTTTCCTTCTTAGTGGGTCCCAGGCACCCAGAGAGGTGCCTCCCACAGCCCACTATCCCCTATCCCATTCCCTAACCTGTACGTCAGTATGCTAGTATGCTCCCCTTCTTAGTGAGTCAAAGTGAGGCCCCCAGAGAGGTGCCTCACAGAGCCCACTATCCCCTATCCCATTCTCTAACCTGTACGGCAGTACGCTACTATGCTTCCCTTCTTACTGAGTCAGAGGCACCCAGAGAGGTGCCTCCCAGAGCCCACTTACCCCAACCCCAACCCCAACCCAAACGACAAACGACAAATGGAAACGACAAATTTGTGAAAATTTCCTCGACAAACGGAAATGAGCCAAACGGACCCATCCTGACAATCGAAAACTCGAAACGTCATTTTTCCTGGTTGTGCCCATCTCTAATATGGAGCGTTGAAGGACCTAAGCCTCTGTGAGCCCCACTAGCTCTCTCTGCTTTAAAGGTGGCAGTGTCCCTTGTCCCTCTTCCATTCTGTGATTCATAAAAGTGCCACAAGGGTGTTCCAGCTCAACTGGATTTATAATAACTTGGAAGAGGGAAGGATTAAAAAAAGGTGCAACTGTGTCCACAGTCCTGGTCCTAGTCTGAGGCACTGGTACACTGGCAAATTCTTCAATCTCCGTCTTCCCGGTCCTCTCGCTGGGAGGAAGGATGCCTGCTTTGTGCGTCCAATTCCTTTCACTGGATTCCTTAACAAGAAAGTCTGTGAGGCCTTTGGCCTGGGGCTCTTTATTCTCCAGATCACTCCTAGTGCTAAGGGCTGGTAAGCCTGCAAGGAGAGCAGTTGTGGGGAGAACTTTCTCATGGGCCCTATGCCTTTCTCAGCTCCCTGAATGCTGCCACTCGCACTTCCTCTTCTTGTGCAAGTGTTGGATAGGCTTTGGAGTGGGCTCTCCTCTCTCCATTGCTGCCTTCCTCTCATGTTCTCCTCATTACAATGGGCAGTAAGGATGCTTGGGGTGTTTATGCTTTCTCTTTTACGCACTTTTGGCTGTACCAGAAGACCCCCCTAGGACTCTTTCCTTATGTAGGTGGTTCCACTTCCCTGGGAATGCTGGTTCTTCATCTGAGGACTCCTTAGCCCAGTATGTCCTGGACAGACACCTCTCTCTCAGGGTCTTCCTCCTCCATTTGCCCAGAGGCCCCTTGCTTTTTCTCCTTAGGGCCTGTTGCTGGGTCTCCTCCTGGGAACTCCACCAGGGCCTTCTCTTCCTGGTGCCATTCCCATCTCAGGGTCAGTCTGATATCCTGACTCCTCTCTTAAGAGTCTCTTTGGGTGTCTCTCTTCATAGTGGCAGGGAAGCCTTCTTATCTCCCATGCACTAGGTATAGAGTAATTCCTTTGCCCTCTCTCTGTGGGCACTCTCTAGTAATTCTTTCAGCCAGCTGGAGGGCAGACCCACCCAGACTGGGAAGAAAGCCACTGTACCCATCCTCCCACCGAAGAACAGAACCTTAGTCTTCTCAGGGTTTAGTTTGAGCCTGTTGGTCCTGGTCCACTCCAGAACCACGGCCAGGCATTAATCAAGCCATTGCAGAGGTGGGAAAGGAGAGATAGAGCTACGTGTCATCAGCGTACTGATGACAGCAGACTACAAAACTCCAAATGACCTCAGCCGGCAGCCTCATGTAGATGTGTAAGAGCATGGGGGAGATTGCCAACTCCTGCGGCACCCCACAAGAGAGTGTCCAGGGGGATGACAATTCTTCCTCCAAGGTCACTTGCTGGGCTCTCCCTCTGAGGAAGGACTGGGTCCAGCTCAAAGCTGGGCCCCTGATCCCCACCTCTGAGAGCCTGCCCAGGAGGATACCGTGGTCAATGGTATCAAAGGCCACTGACATATTGAGAAGGACCAACAAGGTAGAACAACTGCTGTTGGCCCCCCTCAACAGGTCATCATGCATTACGATCAGAGCAGTCTCAGTCCCATGACGTGGCCTGAACCTGGGCTGGAAAGGATCCAGGATGAGGTTCTCCTCCAGGAACAACTGGAGCTGCACAGCGGCAACTCTCTCCACCACCTTGGCAAGGGAGGGAACATTGGCTATAGGATGATAATTAGACATATCGTCTATAGCCAAACCAGGTCTTCTAAGAATGGGCTTAACCACAGTCTCCTTCAGCTGACAGGGGCATGCTAGGGGGTAGATCAGTACAACAGGAGTCTAGATCTGAACGGATAATATGTATAATAATATAATTATAATAATATAATAATATATAATAATAATACAATAGCTAAGTAGAGGCTGTTGTATTTTTGGTGCATTATGAGAACATAAGGCTCACTGGAAAAGACAATAATGCTAGTCAGGAAAAAAATTGAAGACAGTAGGGCAAAAGAAACTGTTAACATGAAATAGATAGACCCAATAAAGAAAGCCACAGCCTTTCATTTGCAGGACTTGAGCAGAGCAGCTGTTGATTAGACTGTTTGGAGGTCACTGATTCAACAGGCTCACAATGAAGCAACTCCGTAGCACATTAAAAACAGCAGCTACTCATCAGTTACACCTCTGTTTTATAATATGACTCATCTCAGGACTCCGGACTAATATGACAATTAAGATTGCTATCTATTCATCTGTTCAGTTCCAGAATATCAACTTCCCTTGAGTTCCACACCTTTTTGTTCTTTATTGCTGAATAAATGCCACTGAGATGGAACACAGAGCCCTGCAAAATTTCAGCTTGGAGATATGGCCTGGTAGACCACCTTTATCTCCAGGGTATTACTCATGTTGCAATTACAGGTTTTGTATGATCTGCTTATAGGATAAAACAATATGATGTGTGGGATGAGTTAGACCCCCAGGAACAGTGACATAGCAAGTGGAGACTGAAAACATCATGAGGTGATGTTCCTAGTTCTGTTGTGCAATACATTCAAGGTTTACTTGTTATTTATGCTTGATTTATTTTATATTTCATATTAAAGAAAGCATAATAAAGGGGAAGTTTGTAGTCACAGAGCTGAGGTGGAAGAGGAACATTTTATAATGAAAAATGAACTAGTGGAAGATGAGGATGAAGGTACAGAAGGTGATGAGGGCAGCAGGCAACTGTCCCAGTGTATGACATCCTGGGAGCAGACAGGGCTTGGGAAGTTTACTTTTTGGACTACATCTCCCAGAATTCCACAGCCAGCATGATGTTCTAAAAAGCTGTGTGTAGAGATATCCTGACCAACAAGAGAGAATCCCAAGTACCTCATTCAATTATAAATCCTGGGATTCTCGAGGATAGAGCCATGGCTCCAAATAATTTTAATCTGATGCAACAATATGGTCTAGATAGATGAAGATAACTAAGAGATGGAGATCCGTCGAACTGTACTTAAATCTCCAGTTCTGCAAATATCTGACATGTCCTGAACAAAATAGTTCTGTAATTAAGCCACATGGAAACCTCCCCTCCAGACTATATATATAAAATAAAATATAAAGGACACCTCACTTAGTATGTGGACCACTTAAAAGAGGAGACATTCCCATCTCAGTTTCCTTCCTTTTACATTTGTGCTAAAGGAAAGGAAGAGCCACATATTGTCTGCTTTCAAAACAGGAAGCAGGGGAGATATTTTGGAAGGCTAAGTCCTGCTCTTGGCATTGCTGATGTGTGCCTGATTTCCTGATGCATCTTGTTTTCTTGTGGAATCTTGTTTTGACAACAGATTGCAAATGCAGTTTCAACAGGAAGGCCTGTCTTTACGGCTTCCATTCTTGCTCAATCATTTTGATTGCTCAAATTAAAACTGTCTGGGTTTCCTATCCACCCAGTTCCCGCGTTGGTCATGTGAGACTGATGATCTTTGTATTTATTAATGACTATAACTATGCTAAAAGGGCAAGGGGGCTAGAATTATAAAAGCATGTCAAAATTGTCCCCCTCACAAAACCTAGAAGGGCACAAAAAGCCCCCAAAGGGCATATGTTGCCCAGCCAAGTGATATATTTACACCTGCAATCAGGGCCCCACATTTTTACAAGGTTTTGACTCAGCAAAGATCTAAGTATGCCTCCCATGTTGGGCTTATTCAGATGGTCGTAGGAATATATATCAGATTGAATAGCAGTAGGTGACAGTATGTGTGTTGCAAACTGTCAATTATTGTGGGATACAAGGGCAGCTACAGCATCTCTTGAGACCATTTCAGACTGATTACATTTGTATAAAATCAAATATAATATACCAAGCACTACCCTAAAACTAAAATTATTGCTTCTTACCTATGGTCTTGTTAATCATGTCTTCATGGCATCTTTTCACTGGGATGACTGGTTGAAAGAGAGCTGTGTGCTTGCCTAAGACCTCTAGCAAGAGTCCATGATATTTGGACCACACAGGATTATGATTGATTTGCACGTTATGTAACTGTTTTCTTCTCATACTCTGACTCCTTGAAACATTTGAATTTGAAAATTTGCCTAGGCAATGATGGCTAAAATTCTCATGGTTCTATTCCAATGTACATCCCTTCTGTTTAAAAAGGGAACGTTTGTAATGAAGTGTCTATGGACTGCACATAGCGCTTGTGGTGAGAAGCAATTATAATTCCCTACATTGTTATCAGCAGATGGATTAGTCAGGGCTGCCTCATTCTGAAGGAGGTGATGGATGAGGCAGACATAGGTGGTACCTGCATCCCACACCCAGCAGCTTCTAAAAAAGAGAATGGTTTATTGATTGCTATGGTGTGGTGCCTATGAGTAGAGATGGGTACTGACTTGTAAAATGGTGGTTCATGATGGTTTGTGGTTCATGATTAACCACAAACCACACGAACCACCTGGAAAATCAAACCAAAACACACACACATGTACACCATAGGGAAATTTATGTGTTGCAAATCCATTTGTCGCATTGCTTTGTAACAACTTTAAAACAGTTGACAAGAATTTCCTAATTAGTAGATAATTATTTAAATGAAGAAATAGAATTAGAAATATCTGCTGGATGATTTATTCTCTCTTGCTTATTATTCTGATAAATAATGAAACAAACTTTAATGCTCAATTTCTCATGGATACTTTCCAACCTATTTTCTTTATGGAAAAACAACACGTTTCTAATTTTTACAGTCTTACAGATAAGGTTAAAAACCAGAGTATGAGATACTAGTACAGCCATGTCCAAAGTCTGGTCCATGGGGTGGATCTGGCCTGTCAGGCTGTTTTGATTGGTCTGTGACTGGCTGGCCAACCCTCCGTTCCCCTCCCCCCTTTGCCCTCCCCACCTTCCATGTGGAGGTGACCCTATTGTTTAGCCATGCCAAGCCCCTGCTTGCTGTTGGGTTCTTGTGGGTGGGGAAGTAGGCAGAGGGCAGTCCGAGCCTCTTGATGAGGTGCGTGGCCTAGTTGGATCTTGGTACCTCATCAACATACTGTAACAGTGCACTTTTGGCTAATGTGGCAAGTCGATAGTAAAACAATTACTGGAAATAAATCATAGATGGCTGTATCAAAGAGCATCAACTTGATAATTTTTGAGAAAAAAAATTAAAATTGTTTACCTCATGGAATACTAGTGCTGGTGCACCTGGCAAGGGTGGCAATATGAATAATACAAATTATTGGTGTTGGTTGGGCGGGAAGAAGGATCAGCAAGATTTATATGTGCCTGTGTTCTGGACATGCCCAGCTGTGTTATAGTTTTGGAATGTAGTATTTATAGAAATGGCCCATTTTATGCATTAAACCATATATGCCTGCATTAGTATAAATATAAATTTGGTAGACACTCTAGAATTTAGCAACTGTCAGCTATGAGGCTGCAAGCTGCTATTAGCATGAACACTATTAATAACTCTGATGTCATTTTTGTTCCTCCAAAATGTTTATCACTACAGAAAAGATGGAACAGAAAAATAACACAGAAAAGGGATTAAAGAATCAAGCGGGGACACACATACATCACAGTTCTATCTAAATATTTATATAAAGGAGGACATTTATAGTATTTTTCTTTTGGCTTTTTCAGGTGAAAATGTAAATGTTGGCAGTTAAGACAGTTTCTATATTAAAAAGTAAAAAGGAAATATACAATCAATCCCTTTCTTATATTCTGTGGATGTACTATAATCATATTATTTCCTACGTGGACCTTAAGTAAATAACACAAGGGCATGGTTTCAAAAGATCAATGTGCCAGTGCTGAGTGGGTGGGATAAGCAAAGAGTAAATGTTACAAAAAGTAATCATGCATCTCTAATTTGTGAATAAAAGTAAATGCTAGTAATATTGAAGGTATTTCAGTTGCATCTTTAGCTAATTTAACGTAATGAACCTATCTTTCTGCTATAGCTATTTGTGACAACTTCATATCTCAATGATGGAATACTGCTTTTTGTAACAGAAAAGTTTGGAAAATGCTAGGGACTGTTAGCTTCCGACATGCAGGCATACTTGTAGTGAGGAATATGACATGATGGAACTTGGGAAGCTGCTTGTCCCAGTGATGTAGTTCAGAGGAGTATCTGAGGGTTCCTGAGCAAAGAATTTTCAGTACCTCACCAAACTATGAATCCTAGGTCTGTGAAAATTCTCAGTCATCCAGGTGAGGTCGTCTAGAAGTTGGGCCATGGCAACTGAAAGTCTTTTCTTGTGAGATCAAAACATTTCACTACTCATTCTAGTAGCTTTGTCAGTCTAAGTAAAGTTGGTGAAAAGCCTCCAATTTATAGTCTACCATATTTCAGCCAGAGCTGAAAACCATAGGGCATTCATTCACTATTAGAAGAAGAAGAAGAAGAAGAAGAAGAAGAAGAAGAAGAAGAAGAAGAAGAAGAAGAAGAAGAAGAAGAAGAAGAAGAAGAAGAAGAAGAAGAAGAAGAAGTCCAGTTGCCATGACTGAACTTCCAGATATGACTCGTAGGGTACCACAGGATGCAGCCAGAGAGTGACCAGAGGAATATCATCTCCTCAGCAACTGATAAAGGTACAGGAACTCTATCTTACTTTTCATCTGCCCACACAGTTAAAGTGATATCCAGCTCTTATAAATTATATGGCACAGATATACCCTTTACAGTTTAGATAGCTCAACAAATTAAGTAACTGGCTGTGAGGCCAGATGTTGGGAGCTAGCCTGTGAGGCCTTAGGCAAGCTGCACAGTCCTAGGGTACTCAGGGAAGAGGAAAATGGTAGCTATTTCTGATTAGTCTCTACCCAGAAAACCTTGACAATATTTGCCAGGGTCGGAAGTGTCCTGATGGCACACACACTGCTATATATGTACTAGGTGAGGTCAGCAGAATCCAGTTCCCTAAGATATCAGAGTGAAAATCTGAGATCATCAGCTTTCCTTGCAACATTACAAAGGCAATTTAGGCAAGAATTGGTTTGGGAGCATGAACTGCTTTTGGTCCAGCTAAGTCTAGAAATAGGCATGAAGGGATTCCATGTCCAGAATATAGATAACTAGGCCATGTACTTGGAGGCAACAGGGAGATGGCATTTTCTTGGCCATGTTGCCCGCAAAATTAACAACTCCATCAGTTGCTGGATTAAGGCTGTCATGAATCACACTGGATGACCTTGGCTTCATTGCACTAGGCTTAAGATGACCTTTTCCAGGCCTTGACTGGCTTCTGAGACATAAGGAAAGCTTATCACCAAACTAATTTCCCCCCTTCCTCATGTAGCTATTGGCACTGGCAGTGCATTTTATGGTTGCACCATTCTGACATGCATTACTAGTTTAACAAGAGTTACAGTTCTGACCAGAGATGAGTGTTTTGTTTTGTTAGGGAACTGGTTCCAAAACAGTGCTCAGAACTCAGTCCCACCCTTCAGAACAAAATTAACCACTGTCTTATCTTGCTGTCTTGCTGTACTGTAGTTCGCACTAGGTGAAATTCCAACCAGGAAGCAGCCTCCGATGCACCATCTTTCTCTCTTCCTGGTGCTGGCCAATCAGGAGTTGTGCAAGGACATGCATCATCCCGCCTCCCTGTCTAATTGGCCAGTGCCAGGAGAGGGAAAGATGATACTGCTTCCTGGTTGGAATTTCACCCAACTGCTTCCTGGTTGGAATTTCTCCCAGTGTGAACTACAGCAAGGTAAGACAGTGGTTGATTGGGCTCCAGAGGGTGGGACTCGGTTCTGAGTGCCAGCTATGCTGGCATGTTTCATTTTGGAACCAGTCCCCTTCTGAAATGAAACACCCATCTCTAGTTCTGACCTTCCATTCACGGTTTTGTTCCAAAAAGCACAATAGGCTCACGTGAATTCCTACATTGGATTCATTTCTAGTCCTACCACTTCATTTCCAGCTTTCTGGTGCGCTACGGTTACTAAAAAAAACACACACCTGCAAACATCTGAACCCTGGTGCCAGCTGGGAATGGGTGGAGATGGCTGGCCTGATGTAAAAACCACTTCATCCAGAAAAAGCAGTCTTCCTGTTCCTCTGGGGAAACCTGAACTGATATTTATCTTATTGCATAGAGACATGGGAAATCATCACAACTGGCTTCAGCAAGTACCCTAAAACCTGTCAAGCCTCACTCTGACTCAAATAATTGCCTGTCTAGTTGAATGGCGAGAAACGTGTCACCCTCAGGCCACGTGTAGGTGTAAGGAATTTAAATTTATGAGGGTCCCGTGCCAGCGTGCCTGCGCTTCATGGGCTGCAAAAGACCAAGTCTGAGTCTCAGGAGACGAGAAAAGAATTTATTGATTGATCAACCAGGGGGACCCGACCCGGTGTAAATTCCAGGCGAGGTCTCCGCCCAAGCATTGGAAGGCGATACATTTTATAGGGTTCCTCTATTCTTTGTCTTCCCTTAACTGAAATTACATCATACACACACCTGCTACATACATCAAATACTAATTGACACTTTTTAGTCATTTATTTCGTATTTCTGACACTTGCCTAAAAGTTCTAACTGGTACGTTTGATCTCCTCCCCTCACAGGCAGGGAGGGTAGGATCATCCTTATGTCCTTGGACATTTGACAGTTACAAACACCAGACGCTGAGATAAGGCCTCCCTGGTACGCCTTGGACACACGTTAATTGCTAGGTGTGATCCTCAAAGCTTAGGAACTTAATTGGATCCTTGAATTCATAATTGCTTTTGCTGACTTAGCGGAAGTTCCTTTCTCTATTCTAGCCGGAAAGGCTTGACCAAAGATTCTAAGTTTACAAGAATACAAATGTAGATACATGTGAATGTGATACATATATGTATATATGTATATATATACGTGGAGTGCTTAAGTGAATATAACTACATTATTCGTGTCACTAGTGTGGCTATATATATATATGTATTGCTTAGAATACATTGTTGTTGAATACATGAGGGCTTGTCCATACCTGTGGTTAGTAAAGCAGCTATATATATTTATAAATATATAATTAGTCAAATGTCCTCCCTTACACTCGGCCCTGAACGGATTTCTGGAAATTTATGCCAGTAAATTTCCCAGAAAACGTCATGGACTTGTAAGGGACGAACAAAACATATCAAAGGTATATGTACAAAAGTGTGAACATTGCGTGAGCCCCCCCTATGTCATTCCTGGGGGTGAGATGGTCTTCATGGCTCATGGAAGGACTTTCTATTTTCCTGACAAAAATTTAGGCAGGGCAGTCAGAAAAACATTCTCAGTCCTTTTTCCCCAAAGGGCTTATAGGCACAGTTCAAGAAAATGAATTATCATAAAATGATTTGTGGCGTCTCAAGTCAGGGGGACGCATCAAATAGGTGAAGGCCAAAGAAATACCCCTTAATTCACTAGGGCACTTTCCATCGTCCAAAGTTAGGTCAACAGATGAAGTTCTGCAATGCCCGGGGATGTAAAAGGTTCCTCCCACAAACTTGTAATGGAGGGAAGCATTCTACTGACCACATCAATGCTACATTCTCGCTATGGAAGGGCACTTTGTGGCCGCAACAGCTTCTTAAGTGAGCCTCCTGGGGCAAGTTATGGGGCCTTCAGATTCCCAACCTTTTAGGGGGCTGACACAACAAAAAAAAAATCATGGGTACGTTAGAACAAAGGCTTGCAATCTCAGGCTTATACGCCATGCCTTGATTTGTGGCAACTTGAATCTCAGGCTTATATGCCATGCCTTGATTTGTGGCAACTTGGCTGAAAGGCCTAGAAGTTTCTTATGCAAATTCAGAAATACATGGGGAGAAATGCATGTTATAGTAGGCCTGCAATTTTCCTGTGCTCGGCCGAGTAAATGGGAGCCAGCATACTCCTTTGGCTGACATAGGGGCTTTATAAACAGCTAGCCCTGAAATAAAGAATACATATAAAGATCAATAACATAGGTAGCATCCTCCTTGAACGTGTGGTGTGCATAAAACCCAGAGTATAAGATATAATTCCCCTATACTTGCCTAAATGAAATGTAGACAGGGCTTGCATTTACCTTTGGCTGACGAAATGGTCTTAGAATGACTAAGCAGTCTGCTCTGAAATATGACTGTCCATATCGTTACTCTGTATGAGGATTCATGGGCTCTGGCACTTGGGGACCAACAATCCGGTCATAAACTCTTTTGACTGCATGTGATGCACAGTACCCAGATTATAGCAGGTTATACAGAGCTACTTATCAGTGTGTGCATTATACCTTAGACAACGGACATTTACATTGATACTAAATAAAAGGCAATATACATATAAAGCACATGAGTAATAGTAAGAGTCCCATGATTAAACCAAGAATGAGTTACTGAAATCATGGCAGAGAAAGTAGTTCATCATCGTCAATTATAGTCTCTCAAATTGCATAGAAAGGCAGGTTACAGTGTCTCTTGGACCCATCGCTGGTGGGTAACAACCTTCTCAGTGTTAAAGCATGATTATTACACGAATTATGAAAAGCACATTCAGGGAGGCACTTTAGCAAAAAACAATATCATAAGTAGTGATCAACAATTAACATAAGCAGTGATCAACAATTAACATTCTGCAGGCTCCAAAGGCTAGCCTACTGTGCGCAGAAAAGCAGAAAAACAAAAAGACGCTCACTGCTCACTTGTTGGAAATGCTGGGGGGGACTGGTGTGTGCATGTGCCACAATCCAAGTTCCTTGCACACAGACAGTACACAGACATCGGCGAAAGTCTGAAGGCAGTGATGATTCCATCAGATGTAAAACTCCGTCTAGTCTCTGTCCTGGGTGTAATATGTGGGCCAAAAGTCTGTTGGCCGCAGTCCAAAACAAGAGTCAGTGGCTGTTTCAGACCCACTCTCTCCCCCCATAAACAAACAGAAAAGAAAAGAAAAAAAGAAAATGAGAGACAGGAAGACAGGATTTTAATCTGTCAACCTGAGTTGAAAGTGAATCCGCAGGCTGCTTTGGGACCCTCCGAAGTATCAAACGCACGCTGTCATCTGGGGAAGGATGAGCAAGGATGCGGTGACCACAGGTCAGGTTCATGTTGTCGCCCGCCGTCCAGGGTGAAGTCATCTAAGGCATAGGGGCAATCTACAGCAGAGGGCAGAAGGCGTCACGGTCAGGCCTCACTCCCTCTCGGTCGCTGGGGTACGGGTCACGCTGGGTGAAAAGGCTGACATCACTGGATCCTGGAGCCCACATCGATCGAACCCGCGGAGCGAAGTCATCACGAAGATGGCATCATCAAAGGCATCAAAGGCGGGGGGGAGGTCCAGGAGGGATGGCAGAATGGAGGGCAGGAGGGTCCCCATCTGAGCATCTACGACCGGCGGCGTCAGCTTTCCAAACCCGACCGACTCCGTGATCCAAAAATAAAGACCGGGTGGGCGTTTTCCCAGAGCAAAAGCCCGACCTCCAGGATGTACCTGGGTAAGAGAAGAACAGACACACGACCACAAACAGACAAACACAGAACACAAACACACAAAACGGCCCCTCAGCTGTCCTTGTGCTGCCAGGCAGGGTGGTATAGTCTATCTGACAGTCTCGGGAAAAAAAAAATGTCGTAAAAAGGCAGATTGAAGCTTTCCTCTTCGTAAAACCAGTACGTGAAGTAAGGGGGTCTATGATGAGGACACCTCTGCACATCAGGAGATATGCACAAGTTCAGCTGGCCCCAATGAGCGCTTGCAAGGTGTAGGTGCTCAGGTGTCCCTAATCAACCACAGATCCCATCCCCAAGTCAAATTGCTCTTTCACGGGGACAACAAAAAGGTGTAGCTGGCAGAATATCCATGAGATGCAAAACAGGGTGTTTCTCCAGCGTCTTCCCGTGTGGAAAGAGACAGACAGACAGACAGACAAACAACCACACACAAGAATGGCCAAGCAATCTGCAGATCTCCAGGTGTGATAGTGCTACATGCAGTACACTGTGTGCAGATTTCTATGGCACAGTGTAGTGCAGTCTATGAAAAAGGGCCATAGTACACAGCTGCACTTCAGCAGTTTTGCACAAGTTCAGCTGGAACAATATTCCATAGCCACGCTACTAGGCTCCCTGTGAAATTTGGAACAAATTAATAATGTGCACTGCAGAGCCATCCTTTAAAATAGGGAATCTTGGCCTTTACATACAGGTTTCATGTGCACACAAAAAAAAGGAAAAAGAAAATCGTTAAGTCCATATTGTTTTCTAAAAAGAAAATAAGCCTCATTTTCCTCAGGGGAGCTCCTGAGACCAGGTGTGATTTAAAAGCTGCACCAATACACTATGCACATTTTAGTGGCCAGGCGAGCCTTTTACCGCCTATGGCAAAAAGATAATTCTTATATTCTTAAGGGTCATTAAAATCGCAAGTAAAATCACTATCCCAGTAGCGTTTGAACATATCTTCTAAAAATCAAATTAAGAAATTTGTGCACTCTGTTGGGCAAGCAAGGCTCCTCTTAAGTTCTAGTGTTTAAGCCTGCCTTAACTGTAACGCTTTGGGATTGACTTGTAAGGTACTTCAAAGGCAAGAATAAAAATATGCTTGCAGGATAGCTTACAAAGAGGGGAGGGGGCTTTCGTGTGCTGTCACATCCTAAAAAAAAAATAATCAGGTTTCTCTTGTGTCCTTTTTCCGAAGAATTCTTTTATTCTAAAGTTTCTGATAACAAGATTTTCACCTCTTATTCTTTGGCAAAAATACCTGAAAGGTGTGTTTGATTCCAAGGGTTTAATTAAATTAAAACGTGACGTTTTTTAAATAAGTTCTGGATTCTTTTCTAAACAATAGACTCCCTTTCCCTCTCCCCCTATCCAGGAGAAAAAAAAATGCTGCAAGTCGGCTAGAAGCCACCTCTTTATGCTTTTAAGGCAGCACGGAAAATCCCGTAAGTGGAGAGGAGTGACCTTCTGGCCATTGCCTGTAAAATTTACTGGCTTATGGCTTTTAGGGGTCAGTTTATTCCCTTCGCTATGCATGCATTAGGTTGATGTGTTCAATATAAGTTTTGCGTCCAAGCTCTATCAAGTGGCTTGGGAGAGAAAGGAGGGGTTGGGAGTTGTTATCCTGCCTTGCCCTGCAAGGGGGCCCCGAGAGCAGAAAGAGAAAGGAGGGGCTGTCGACTTTTAAATTCCCCCGCGGCCGCCTTTTACAGCCTGAGGCAAGCAGATAATCTCCTGTAATTACTTCTGTAATGTATTAGGTGTGAAATGCCCTGGAACAAAGGGGCAATTCACCCTTTCAGTGGCTATTGATCTTGTTGTTGGCTTAAGCCTAATTTGAGAAGTGTGGCTTTTGTAATGAATACACAGAGCTACTTAAATCAGGAGGGAGAGGAAAAAAAATCTTAGGTGAACATGTAGAATTTCTCTCTCTTCCTTCACTCTTATATCTATGGGGAGGCAAATAATGCCTAGATAGGATAGAGAGAGAGAGACTAAGATCTTCTCCCCACTTTTCCTTCATCTAAAAAAAAAAGGTAGACTTGCGCAGTAGGATAGTTGTTGGCAGTTTTGTCCTGAGAATCTCCCTGTGTTTGAAATTAAATTGCCTGGTCTTTTATCAAATGTTCTTAACTACTTTTGGAGAAGGGAAAAAAAGGCATTGATTCTACTTTCTGTCGTGGCCAGCTGCCAGAAGGGGCTCAGCCCCTGATTTGATTTCCTGCTTTTGATTATTAATAGTTCAGAAATAACGTCCCTACCTATCTCCTCATGTGGTGCATAGCAACCCTTAGTTCTGTTTAAAGCTTCCATATCCAAGGAGTTGGGCATTGGCGTAGCGGGATGGAAGTACCTCCTGAATGCTTGAATAAGGCAATTCAGGGGTACGCATCCCCCATCTAGCACTTCCTGTCCCCTCAATGCTCCGTGCTCTCCTCCTGTTCCCTCAACATCATACCTATCCATCCCACTTCTGTCTTGCTGCCTTCCTTCTACTCCACTTCCTCTATTCATCTGTCTTTCTCTATACCTTTTCAGTTCACCATCCTGCCTTTCCTTCCATCATCTTTCAGGTTTCCTACAAAAGTATTTTTCTCACTGCCCATATTCCCCCTGGTATTATCAAAATTGCTGGAGGGGTCTCCTAGTTGGCAGAGTTTTTAGTCTCTTATATTAATTAACTAAGCACGTCCTTGTACATTCACACACCTCTTGCTAGCAGGTCATAATTGGTCTGTCCTCCCTGAGGGCTAGAATCTTAATTTGAGATGGTAAAGTCCTGCCTCATCCTAGTTAGAGGGGTTCTTCTTAAAGCTCACTCATGTTCCATTTAATACTAAAATCATTACTTCTGGTGGCAGAATTCCAATGTTACCACATCGCACATCAAAAGGGGGTGCATAAACTGCACTAATTTATCCCCATAGGTTTACTTTAAAGGTCTAACTGTGTTCCTATGATTTCTCCCACACAAGCATCAAACGGACTCGCACCTCAACAATCAAATGCCCATCATACACGCCAACATGTGATTCAGCAACCATACACAACTCTCCCACATTTCTGTTTCCCCAGTTAACTGCGATCCCTTGCCTAAGAATAGATCTTTCTAACTTCTCTAAAATCAAACGAAGATGGTGGAACTCCGTTGGTATTGTGGGGCAAAGATTGCCAGTCTTTGCCCCTGCTTAAGACACAGGGAATGGCCACTTCCCCTATGGTTACGCAGGGTATAGAGGCACAGCCCCTTACCTTGAAAAACACACATGCAAAATTCAAAAGTGGAATCACCATCCCACATGCCCATGCATTAATATATCTCTAAATTTTCCCCAGGATGTTAGAGCAGCGCTCTTCTCCTCCTGTTTCAAATACTTAGGGGCGGACTCTAGGGATGTTGGGTTTTGCAAACTTTCCCAGGATGTTAGAGCAGCGCTCTTCTCCTCCTGTTTCAGTCTGAAAAACCCCCTCCTCCCTTGGGGATTTCAGGGTCGTAGTGTCCCTCAGTGTCTCCTAGTCCTTGGGATGTTAAGGTCGTATCCGACCCTTCCTCCTCCCTGTACCCCCGGGGCCGACAACAAGAATCCGCAATCTTCTCCACTCCACAGAGCTGTTAGATTCGAACTCACGCCACCCCACAACTAGTTTTCTCTTCTTACCAGATTTCTTTTGCGCAGTCCTCTTTCAGTTCCTCCGTTGTTCTGCTGGCTTTGTTTCTCCTTAAATAACAGTATTGTGTCCAATGCTGATAGAACAAGTCTCCTCTCAAAATCAGAGGGTCCGGACTAGATTTGTTCCAGGGTCAGCATGAATTCTTACTGTGATTTAAGTCAGACTCCCAAGAGCGCTGGGGCAGTGGCACCTTTCCCGGCCAATGCACCAGAAATGTAAGGAATTTAAATTTATGAGGGTCCCGTGCCAGCGTGCCTGCGCTTCATGGGCTGCAAAAGACCAAGTCTGAGTCTCAGGAGACGAGAAAAGAATTTATTGATTGATCAACCAGGGGGACCCGACCCGGTGTAAATTCCAGGCGAGGTCTCCGCCCAAGCATTGGAAGGCGATACATTTTATAGGGTTCCTCTATTCTTTGTCTTCCCTTAACTGAAATTACATCATACACACACCTGCTACATACATCAAATACTAATTGACACTTTTTAGTCATTTATTTCGTATTTCTGACACTTGCCTAAAAGTTCTAACTGGTATACGTTTGATCTCCTCCCCTCACAGGCAGGGAGGTAGGATCATCCTTATGTCCTTGGACATTTGACAGTTACAAACACCAGACGCTGAGATAAGGCCTCCCTGGTACGCCTTGGACACACGTTAATTGCTAGTGTGTGATCCTCAAAGCTTAGGAACTTAATTGGATCCTTGAATTCATAATTGCTTTTGCTGACTTAGCGGAAGTTCCTTTCTCTATTCTAGCCGGAAAGGCTTGACCAAAGATTCTAAGTTTACAAGAATACAAATGTAGATACATGTGAATGTGATACATATATGTATATATGTATATATATACGTGGAGTGCTTAAGTGAATATAACTACATTATTCGTGTCACTAGTGTGGCTATATATATATTTGTATTGCTTAGAATACATTGTTGTTGAATACATGAGGGCTTGTCCATACCTGTGGTTAGTAAAGCAGCTATATATATTTATAAATATATAATTAGTCAAATGTCCTCCCTTACATAGGCACATTTATTTATTTGCTGTTTTTCTCACAACAGGGGAGGTGAGGTGGCCCATAAACAATTAAAATTATCATCCTTACATCACTTGAGACTATAGTGGAAAAAATAATGAACATTAATATTAAAATGCCATTAGAAACATTTTTGCAACCATTACAAAAGCTCTAAATTAAAGATTGACATGACTTGAGTTGTTTCACTTTATTCAAATTCACCTCCCCTACCCCTACCTGCAGGTCAGGTGCTCCACTCACTTACTCCTCCTATTCTGGCAGCTGGCCAGTCTAGGTGGAGGCAGGGACTTCCCTTCCCTGCCTTCTCTGGTAGCCTCCCACTCAATGGTTGCAGGGCGGGAACTTGGTCAAACTGGTACACCTTACAGCATACCCATCTATATTCTGAATTAAATAAATACAGCATTCCTAAAATGCCCTTTTATCACTAAAAAGACTACTTGAAAGGGAGGGTTTTTGCTAATGACAGAAGGACAAGAAAGGGGTCCGATCCACAGCTTGGAGTGTCATTACATCATCACCAAAAGAGACTGGATGGGTGGTAGGACCTCCACATATATAGGGCTCCATAGGTCATAACCAACACTTTGAGTTGGTCCCAGAAACAGACTGGCAGCCAGTGAAGCTTTTGTAGTGGGGGACACATGGGCTTCCTATCATCAGTGCTAGTCAGCAGGCTGCCCATGACATTTTGAATCAGCTGAAATTTGCAAGCACTCTTCAGTGATAACTTCATGCATAGCCTGTTGCAGTATTCCAGATAGGATCTAAATAAGGCACATGTCACTGTGGCCACATAAAACATTTTAATGAATAGGCACAGCTGTCCAAATGCTTTCTGCTGTGCAAATGGCTACTGCTGAGGCTGGTGCATCCGGGGTCCAATTTGAATCATAGAATCACAGAACCATAGAGTTGGAAGAGACCTCAAGGACCATCCAGTCCAACCCCCTGCCACGCAGGAACCCCCATAAAAATATTTCTGAGGGGTCATCTTCCAAAAGGTTACATCCTTTCAAATATTTAAACATGAATATCATATCCCCTCTCAACTTTCTTTTCTGAAAGGCTGAACAATCTCAGCTCCCTAAGTTGCTCCTCGCATAAGACATTTCTTCCAGAACTTTAACCATCCTGGTCACCCTCCTTTGGACCCGTTCAAGGTTGTCAACACCCAACATCCAATGTATAGGAATACATTCCATCTGCATCTTCTAATCCCCCCAACTCCTAAACAAAAGAACTATTTTAGCAAGCTTTTCCCACTCAAAAAGCCCCCTTGTGTCCTCTAGAGGACCGGGTTTATTTCCTCATCCACCACACATTTACCCAATGTTTCTGATTTCTCTAGCATAGTAGCTTTCAATTTTGGGTAAACCAGATGTTCTTGGACTGCAACTCCCAGCAGCCATCACTACCAGCTGTGCTGGCTGAGGTTTCTGGGAGTTACAGTCCAAGAACACCTGAGCTATCCAAGGCTGGAAAACACTGTCCTGAGCCTTAAGTGTGCAAAAGCTGAGTATGCCTGTTATTTAGGCACAGGTCTTTCAAATAAAAAGAAGGCAATTATAGAATAGGCGGATGTAGTCTTGGAATACCCAGAAGTATTTAGCTTTAATATAAAGCAGTTAGCTTTATATTATATATAAATATATACTATATATAATACAAATATAAAGCAGTACCTTTATATTTAGCTTTTTATAAAGCGGTTTAACAGACAAGTGAGCATTAAATGTGCTTCAAAGTACTGTGTGCTAGACCTGGACAGGACTGAAAAGAGTTTTAATTAGTTGGAATCAACCTGGTAGTACAAAATTAATATTAATCATTAATGTAGAGTAAACATGGTGTTTGTTTTGTGGCCATATGGGGCTGATGTCATGTTACTGTGTTATCAGGTGTTGGTAATATAACAGGTTAATTACACACAGATTTCCAGCATTGGTTTTATGTATGGACCTGCATCAGAGTTTCTGTTCATCATGCAAGTGAAGTTGTTTGCCTGCTAGCAGGGCAGTATGCCCAACATACTGTTGGAAATGGAGTTGTGGTCCACCACACATTAGCTTTAAACATCTGGAGTGCCAAAATTTTGCCACCACTGGTATAGTGGTTAGACTGTTGGACTGAGTCTTGGGAGATCTCTATTCAAGTCTTCAGCCAGGTATCATAACTGATGGCCTTCAGCTTGATCTACCTTACAGGTTTATTGTTAGAAGAAAGAAACAAGGTGCCAGCAAGTTGGATCTATCTGGCGTGTGAAATAATTAATAAGGGTTTTTACCAGTACATCCCCCACTAAGTTT
Source organism: Phrynocephalus forsythii (assembly GCA_029282475.1). Lineage (NCBI taxonomy): Eukaryota > Metazoa > Chordata > Lepidosauria > Squamata > Agamidae > Phrynocephalus > Phrynocephalus forsythii. The sequence goes on along the minus strand of JAPFRF010000005.1, from coordinate 86,916,195 downwards.
CCATGGTCAAGTGGGTGGGTAGGTGGTCCCACACCTGTGTTCTAGTCCAATGCTCTACCCACTACTACATTATACTGGCTCTTGGAGGAAAGCAGAATATAAATACTGTATACCTGTACTGTAATTAAATACTGGGGTACTATTAGTAGTAATACTGGCAGTCATTGTCAGAATGATGATGATCATTATTTTAATAGTCCTGCAAGGATTATCTGCAAAGAAACATAGGCAGGAGTTAGTGGAGAGGGAAATAAAGGGCAAGGAGACAGAGAAATCAGTGGTATTAGGTTTGGTTTATAGCACTAATTAGTCTGCTGGTCTGGTCACTATATTATAAACAATCCTGCAAAGCTTCTTGTCTTTTTTTTTTTTTTAAAAACCAGGTCCTTGTAGAGAAAGGTGGGGCTGTCTTGCTGTGTGATTTAAAAACAACAAAAGGGAAGGGTTTATGAGTCATCATGAATGGCACAGACGTTCAAGTAAATTTCAAGAAGCCTTGCCTTACACCATTTCACGATTCATCGGCACTGCATGGTGACTTCAAGGTTCAGTGCCAAAAGGTTTCTACATGCTCTTTTTGTGTGTTTCTTACCATTCTAGTGTTTGTCTTGTTTCCTCCTCTCATTTCCCCATTAACATGGTCTTCTCTTGCAAAACAACTCTGTTCAGCTTTTTTTTTTTTAAATGAAACCAAAGATGCAATGGAATCTTTGACACAATAATGATTAACCAGTGCCCGAGATGTTTACATATACTAGAAGGGCAACATTCATGAGTGCCCAGAGGCTGGCATTTTCAATATAACTTTCAGCTGGAGCACTATCTGTTGAAGGAAATTCAACAGAGATCATACAGCCCCCCCCCCAAATGCATGCATTTTGGGGGTGCTTTCACATAGAGCTTTTCACAGCTTCCAGATTTCCAGATTATTAAGCTGAGTGGAGCCCACGTGCAGCCTATTCTTATGTTCCCTGACTTGTTTTAGCTACATAGAGAACAGATTTCTGCCATGTTTTTCTAGAGGGACACTGTTGCTGTGAGAAGTCTAGTTGCACATGTACAGTATATGTTAAAAAGGTAAAGGTTCCCCACACACATGTGTGCTAGCTGTGTCTGACTCTAGGGGTGGTGCTCATCTCCATTTTCAAACCAAAGAGTCAGTGTTGTGCAAGTCTGTGGCCATGTGGCCGGCATGGCTGAACACATTTCTGCACATGGAACACTGTTTACCTTCCTGCTTCTTATGGTGGTACCTATTTATCGACTTGCTTTCGAACTGTTAGGTTGGCAGGAGCTGGGGTTAACAGTGGGAGCTCACTTTGCTGTGTGGCACCCGGGATTCAAACCGCCAAGCTGCTGACTTTGCAGCAGACCGTTTCAGCATTCTAGCCCACTGAGCCACCACACCCCCTCTTATATGTTTATGTTAGCCACCATCAAATCATATCTAAATCAGGCTGATCTTTGAGTGGTTGAGTGGACATGTTCAAGTAGGGATGGTCTCAGCATCCCATTGGCCCTCCAAGGGGCCTCAGGAGGGATACATGATGGGCACTGTCTGAATCTCATCTGTTGCACATTACCCAAGAGTAAATGCTCCAGTAGACGAAGAAGGCAGGGAACCAGAAGAGCATGAAGGGGAAAGAGGTGGGAGAGAGCCCAGCAAAAAAAGATATAAGGAAATGGGAACTGATATGGCAGTTGGCAAACAGGAGGAGTAGGAGGAAAGTGAGAGGGAAGATTGTGCAGATGTCCCTGAGTGGAAAGATTCTCAGGCATATGCTGGTTTTGTGTCTCCCAAACACTGAAGTTAAGCTGCAGGACACCTGCCGAATACTAAAGAAGGGGCACTTTGTTGGGAGGATGTGATCCACAAGTCAATGTCATTGTCCATGGAAGTTGGCACAGGGCACAAAAGAAGGAGGAGAATGTGCAAGTCTTAACCATGTTGTACACTGGACAAGAGCTGCTTTCCTATCATTATCTTGTGGCACAATCCTTATTGGTGGAAAAATGTTGTACATAGTTCATAATAAATGTTGCATCCATGGATGCTGACTCCAAGTTTCCTGATTAGTGATAAAAAACACTGACATATCCTTTGTGCTCCCCAACCTCATTGGAGGAGATATACACCACTGCATGATCCTAACTGGATTTTCAAAGCAGATGAGTGGTTTTCTGTGGCTGGGGAAGGATTTGAGTCTAGATCCCCTGTGTCCTTGTCCATTGATATCTGTTACCAGTGGTTCCCTACCTGGGGGTCGGGGCCCCTTTGGGGATTTGAATGACCATTTCACAGGGGTTGCCATGAGTCAGTGAAGAAAAAGGCACAAACGGCTTGGGTCTGGAGGGGGGAGGAAGGGGGGGAAGAGTAAGTTACAGCTTGATAGGTTGGAGGGGATATCAGTCAATGGCTCTGTTGGCTGCAATTGGCTGAGGGTGCCTGTAGAGGGAAGTTCTCTATGGCAACTGCGGAAGTGGCCTGCCAAAGGGGACTTGAGGCTTCTTCCAAGCAGGGCAATGGGTCACCACAATATGAGGAACTGTATTAAAGGGTTTCAGTATTTGGAAGGCTGAGAACCACTGCGTTACACCACAGTGCCTCTTGGCACAAGTGTAGAGGCTGGAAAAATTGTTTAGACAACAGCAGGCAGATTCTCTAGGCAGAATGCTCACTAGTCATCCCTCATCGGTAAACTTGGAATATGTCTATTCTGTTTTCCCCAAAGAGCTTCAGAATATAGGATCCATGTCAGACAATCACAGTGGTACAACAGCAGAGATTGGCAAGATGATGCCATTTAGATATTTTGAACATCAACTCCCCTACTTCCCTACTAATGGCCTTTCTGAGCAAAGCTGAGGAATTACAGCTGGAGCATTTCTTCTGATTAAAATAACATGTTCTGTCCTACTGTTGGTATTTTTCCAATCACCATTATGACGCTTCCCTTTTCTCAGTTCCTGAAATATTTTATTCTACAGTTTTGAGTTATTTTTAAACCTCTTAGAAAGCAAGGGTTCTTTTTAGCAGTGTTTTGTACTGAAATGAACATTTTTACCAATTTACCAGTTTGAGTTGATGGCCATGGTGAGAGTGCCAATTGGAAGCTTTCATTCAGTACAGTAGGTAGGACTCCTGTATCTGCAGGGGGTCAGTTCCAATCCCCCCCATATACACAGATGCTGAAAAACTGGATTGTAGTCAACTCAACAGCATTTTAATAGCAAATGTTGAACAGAACACTATATCTAGCATGGCTCCTAGCTCCCTCTAATGGTTAATTCTGGTAATTGCATGTTGACAAATAAATATGTCTAGGATGTTTCTTTTAATCTTTTAATTAAATATTTTCAGACCATGGATATGTGAACCAGAGATCCCAAAGATAAAGGGGTGGGTGTCCAATTGCAATTAAAATAAAACTAAAACCACAAAGCTCTTCAGAAGAGAAGCTCCAACATGGAAATTAATTTATGAAAGATACCTTAAAGTTGTTTAAGCTGTTTTTTTAAAAGGAGAAGTAAACTGTCTCTTAAAAGGGAAATCGTGTGTTTTTGGAAATGTTGCTCTTTCTGGAATAACTCTGGAGGGCAAGTTAGAGGGTCTGTGCAGAAATGCCTTTAAATAATTTTGCTCTTCTGGCTTCTTTGTTTGTTTATTATTATTATTATTATTATTATTATTATTATTATTATTATTATTATTATTATTATTATTATTATTATTATTATTATTATTATTATTATTGATGTTAAACAAATGTTTCTCTCTCTCTCTCCCAATTTCCGTTCCAGCCTTGCCCGACAATGGAGTGCTGAGGATGAAGAAGAACAGGAGAGAGAGCGCAGGCGAAGACACAGGCAGCAGAGTTCTGTTTCTGAAGCTAAGGAGGAAATGTCCAGCATAGAGAAGCAGAATGCAGTCAACCAAGCACCCCTCAGGTATATTATGCATGCAGTTTGAGGTTATATAAGGTCCTGTGTGCTTGCCTGTGCAGCTTAAAACTATTTCTGGCTCTCCAAGTTCCATTGTGTTTTAAGTCTGCCATTGTGTTTCTGTGTCTACTCCTGCACTTCAGATTAGCTTTTAGGATGGTGAATAGGCAGTTCAATGGAAGAAGGAAGAATGGTTTTGATCCCACCTTTCCTTTGGATGGTTGGGGGACTTCAGTTCCCCAGGATGCCTTCTGTGAGTAGAGCCAGCCTGTGTGTCCATTGACAAGCAGCACGGTCCCAGGGCAGCCCTAGAAGAAGGGAATAGGAAGGGTTGCCATAAGCCAGTCTTTATTGGATGGCACATTATTGCTATCATTTACTGGAGTATACCAAAGAATTTCAGAAGAATATCAGTTTGCATGGTAGAGGAACACTTTTCTCATACATATGCAGGATTTGGTGGTACTTTTATTGGACCATCGAGAATTTAAACCAAACAAACAAAACAATAACAATAAAAAATCAAAGAGAAACAGAGAACTGTTGATGATCAGTCATCTTCAAGGCTGAGCATCAAGGTCTCGTAGGTAGTTCCAACACTATACACTGTTACCTATGTCTCAAACTCACATGGCCAGGACAGCTTCAGTTTGCAAATGGCCAATGTAGGGAAAGGAGGTGGTTTCAGTCCCCTCTTCACCTAGCAGTTTGGAAATCATAATCCATCTCTTTAAAAAAGGGGGGGGCAGATTACCTGAACCCCCCCTCACATTTCCCCCTTTCTGCATTTTTAAAAATCCAAATACGTTTTTTTTAACCAGGGAAGGAAAGAAAGCCCAGAAGCATGGCCTGCCTCTTAATGAGAGGGAAATAGGAATTTAGTTAAACCACCAAGAACAGTCATCTTTAGCCAAACTGAAGCCAAATAAACAGCACTACATGGGAGATTATCTCTTTAGCATGCACAAGGGTGTGTTTTATCTCCCATTCCATTCAATATGCACATAGAACATATCAAATGAAAGCTAGAGTTCAAATTGAAGATAAGCGGGATATAAATATAATAAATAAATAATAATAATAAATAAATAGATAGATCAGATACAGATTAAAAGGGAATGCTCGGGAAATATCAGCAATGTAAAATAGGCAGAGGACATTATTTTGCCAACAAAAATAGTTATGACTTGAAATGACTACTGAAAAGGATTTTTAGAAAGAGAGCAAAAGCAGGAATACAGTTAAACATTGAGAAGATATTATAACTGCTCCCTAAGAAAAGTGGGGTGGGGGGATGAATGACCCAGCTCCTCAACTTCTCTTTTCCTGCTTTTTTCATCCTCCGTGGGTTTACATGTGAGATTTCACAGCTTGCTTTGCCTGCTGTTTCTGACTGCAAATGCCCATAATTTGAAGGCTGAGAGTGAATGACCACCCAGATATACGAACCAATTCCACACAGCTACCCTGTTTCCCTGAGTCCAGAGTCCAGAGTCCAGAGTTATGGTAGCTTGGGGGGGCTTATTATTGGGGAGGCCTTATGTTTGGGGGAGGCCTTATTACTGGGGAGGTCTTATTTTCGGGGGATGCCTTATTTTTGGGGAAACAGGGTATATACATGCTTGCTGAAAACTTCCAATTTTTGTTTGTGTTGTCTTCTTTTGGGGACCTCCTTTTCAGTTGCTTGCTGGTTTATTTGTCAAAAATGAAAGCCAAATGGTTTTTTCATTTTCTTTTCAACTATTTTGTTTTCTGTATTAAAACAACCTTTAAAGAACCCCTAAAATAATTGCAGAAAAGCAGGGGCAATGTAACAGGCACAAAATATGTCAAATAATTCAGAAGCAGGTAACAAGCAGGGTAAAGGTAAAGGTAAAGGTAAAGGTAAAGGTAAAGGTAAAGGTAAAGGTAAAGGTAAAGAGTCCCTCCGCACATGCATTCTGGTCATGTTCAACTCCAGGGGCAGTGCTTATCTCCATTTTTAAACCAACGAGCCAGTGTTGTGCAAATCCGTGGCCATGTGGCCAGAATGGCTGAACACATTTCTGCCCACAGAACACTGTTAACAAACAAAGGGGTGTGATAAGATAAGATTAGGTGACTTTGAGATGTCTTCTAATGTGAAGGTTTCCTAATTAACAGGAAAGTGTGTCTCTGTCTTTCTCTTTCCCCCTCTCTTATCTTCCTTTGATCTATAGGCGTATTGACTGTAAAGTTAATTACAGAAGGTCTAAGGTCCCATTTTTAAAATATTGCTATTGCTGTTGTCAGAGCTATGTCCATTTCTTCTTTTCTGCTGGTCTGTTTGCCCTAAGAAGAATGCAAAAGGGCATTGCTGACAGAAGAACGCATATATGGCATTATAAAATCACCATTTTCTCTTTTGTTATAGGTTCTCTTGTTCCTCAGAGGCAAAACCGTCAAAGTTAGGGAGCTCAAAGCAGGAAAGCGAAAGGACATTGGTAGATACAATAAATGAAGAAGAAGAAGAAGAAGACAGAAGTGTAAGGAGGAGAATAGAGATTTTCAATCATATGAAAGATAAGAACGGGTCAGTGAATAACAGGAAGTTAGAAAAGGACGTTGCTGGAGAAAAAGTGAGGCCCCTTTCAAAAGTAGCACAGAAGCAGAAGGTTGCAGTAATGGAAAAATGTGAAGGCCTGACTCAGAAGGGCCCATCAAGAGAAAAGCAGGAAAATCTGGTTCAGGAACCAAAGGAGGCAACACTGGAAAAGCAAAAAATCTTGAATCAAGAAGAGAAAGAGAGGATATCGGCAAAAGATGAAAAGTTGGATCGGGAAGTGAAGGAACCTCAAAAGGTCAAGGATGAAGTCTTTAGCGATGAGGAGAAAGCACCAAACGCACACAACTCCCCCAAACTAGCTGCATTACAGAACGATGTGACCACACAACAGCCTCAGAGAGCATCTTGGGAACGAAGGAGTATCAGCCGGCTTGAGGTGAAGATTCAGCCAAGAGCAAGAAACTTCATTGAAACTGCCTCAGCTACAACTTCCTCTAGGCCACAGGTACCCCTTGTATTTTAGAAAGAATAAAAAGGCTGAGGTTGGGGTTGGCTATAAATATGGGCCACTTAAAAACAGGGTGACCCCAATTTGCCTGTGAGTCACCATTGCTTTAAAGTTTGAACACACGTTAGAGATGGAAGAAACCAAACAGATATAGATATTACTCCTTTCACCCTTCAAAGTTGGAAGCCTCACTAAGGTGTGGAATCAAAACTGATTTTTTTTCAGGGACTGTCTGAGTAGCTCAGAGACATCCTTACAGCACTAAGGGATTGGTCTAATCTATTATTGTAGAAGAATAGGACTGGACTATTAAATTTATTTGTTACTACAGTTATTGAAGTAGCCGTATTGCAGAGGGTTTTACAATGATTATATGAGGAAATAACAGGTGCTGGCATTAAGATGTCCAGGAACAAGAAGAGCAAATCACTAACGTATTGCTTATTCATGACACTGAACTTATAGAAGTATATAAAGGCCTAGGGGAATAAAAGTTTGATTAGGCAGACACTTGTTTCCCCTTTTTATTGCTTCTGTGGATGGACCTAGAGAAGGTCATTATGCTTCAGCAGAAATCACTAAAAAGCAAAAGAGGACAGGGTTCCTGTGCTTTAACAATTGCACATGAAAGCTTGCTGTTGTGTCATTACAGTCGTGGGCGACTCTTCGTGACCCCACGTCCATGGAGTTTTTCTTGGCAGGAATGCTAGAATGGCTTGCCAGTTCCTACTCCAGGCGCCTACAGCAACTGGTGTTCCTGGTATTCCCTGGTGGTCGCCCATCCAAGTACTAGCCAGGCCCGACTCTGCTTAGCTTCCGAGATCAGACGAGATCAGATGTGTTTAGGGCATTTAGACAGCTACATCTTCTAAAATGTTATCTGCTACATTGCTACTAATTAGACATGGGCACGACTTGGCGAAATTCTTGTTTCTGTTTCCGTTCCTCGTTTCCGTTACGCAACGGAAACGGTAACGACAATTACTCCGCCAGAACTCGAACTCGAACCGAAAAAAGAAAAATTGGGTCTGATTTGTCATTGTCGTTCCTGGCATCACAGCGATCGCGCGATGCCAAGCGGCACAGAAAAAAAGTTAAAAAAAATGATTCCCGGCCAAAAAAGCATGCGAAAATATGCCTGCCTGAGTGAGGGCACCTACCAGAGGGGTGGTTTCTGGGGGGGCGTCCTCGGCCTCCCCCCCTCTCCTGTCCTTGGCTGCTCTGGTGGGGGGCATCCTCGTCATCTCGCCAACTCGCCATGCCATGCGGTGTGGGCGGGGGATCCAAAATGGGACAACCACAATATTTATTTTGAAATCGTGGTCCAAAAACACACCAAAGCACCACAGAAACATGCGAAAATATCTATTTTAAAACTGCCTGAATTTTTACAGTAGCAGCAGTGGGTTTTTCTTGCAACAAAACGTCTCCATTGATTTTATTTTATTTTATTTTTATTTTTATTTTTTTACACCTGCGCAATGATGGACTGGCCATGGCAGTGGACCATGCAAATTTTTGGAGCCATTCCACCAATTGCATGGCCACTTGGCCAGGTTTTGACCGAGACTTCTGGGATGTGCCAGTCAGGCATAAAAAGCCCACTAACCCTAGCCCGAACCCGAACCCTAACCCTAACCCTAACCCATACGCCAGTACACTGTCCTTCTTAGTGGGTCAGAGAGGCACCCAGAGGTGCACCCCACTAACTCACCTAGCCTTATCCATAACCCTAAGCCTAGCCCTTGCGCTAACCCTAACCCTAAGCCAGATCTGTGTACTCGCATTGCACTACAGCAAGTATACTTCCCTTCTTAGTGAGCCAGAGGGCGCCCATAGGGGTCCTCTCTCACTTTGTTCCTCCCCAGCCCAAGTGCACCGTATGCCAGTGAGTCACAGTAGAGGCACCCGAAAGAGAGGTGCCTCTGCCTGCCACTGCAACTTGGTATGCATATCCAATTGGCTATGTGTACCCTTTTGTAGCAGGCCAGAGGAGGCACCCACCCCAGAGAGGTGCCTCCAGGAGCCCGCTTTCCCTTCATAGCGGGCCAGAGGAGGCACCCACCCCAGAGAGGTGTGCCTAGCGGGCCAGAGGAGGCACCCACCCCAGGAGCCTCCAGGCTTTCCCTTCATAGCGGGCCAGAGGAGGCACCCACCCCAGAGAGGTGCCTCCAGGAGCCCGTTACCCCCCAAACCAGTACTAACGACAGATGAAAAAACAACAAACGAAATGACAATTTTTTGAAAAATTTCGTGAAAACGGAAACTAGCCGAAACGGGCCAGCTCCGACACATGACAACTCGAAACGTCATTTTTCCTGGTCGTGCCCATCTCTACTACTAATATTGCAGGAATCTTGTCCTCTTTTGCATGAATCCATCCTAGATCTCATTTGCCCTTAATCTTCAGAAACTCCAGACAAGGCTACCAGATACACAGATTAATCCAATACATGTCAACCTAGTAATAAATTCAAAGGACTCCCCCCCCAATTAATTTGTATAGAACAATTTGCATGTGGCTGGAACTCCTGCCATTAGTGATGTCTCTTTTGGATTAGTTCCAATCTCTGGTCCTCACCATTCTCTATTGTTTATTAATTCATTTGTGTTTTCTAGGTCACAGAAAAAAGTATTCCCAAATCAACCGATGAGGCTGTAAATTTTCCTTCTAACCAAGGTGGATATGAAGCTTCTGTATTTGTTTCTCGCCCTATGATTACCTACAGTAGCTCATTCAAACGTGTTACTCCAAGAACAATCTCCTTCCGGGTAAGCATCCACTCTAAAGGGAGGGAAAGGTCTTTCCTTTGAAAACGAATAGCAAGGCAGTGCTTCGCATAGTATTTATATTCATAAGAAGCACATACATTTGTATATGGGAACTTGCATCTACAGTAGCTGGGAATCCGGCATAACCATAGTTCCTTTTTGTGTGGAACTAGGCCTTTGGGAGGCAGATGTACAAGTTAAGAGAGCCTGGCTATTGGGTAGATTGGTGAATCTTACTGGTGCACATCCTTGTTCCTTATGCATAAAGCCCACTTCTGAAAACAAGAACAAATAGGACATAAGAGTCATTTGTCAGAGAAATGGAGGCTTTCTCAGTTTTTTCACAATGAATTCAGTTTAGAAAGGTACAGAATTCAAGTACAGATCATATCCTAAAATCCCTTCTAAGTGGACTTCAAGGTCCTTCTGTGATGACTTTCCATATCCTGCTCTCAGCTTTTTGCATTAGACCAGATATTGCCAGCTGTTTTGGGTTGCTTGGAATCAGACTGTATGTTTCATATTTTTGAGCAGGATAACTTGCAAGCACGTTTCTAAAGAGGATGTTGCATTCTATCATATTGTAGTTGATCACAGAATTATCTTGAAAGGCATACTCAGTTTGAATAGAGGGATGTATTATTCAGACCTTGGGAAGGTTTTGTAGAGTTCCATGCATGACTTTGATCAATCACTAGAAACATTCTTCTCCAAATGGTATCCATTTAGTTTTGTATGCATATGTTATTTAATTGTATGCATATGTTATTTAATATGTATGCTCTTTTCCCCTTCTACAGTGTTTAAAACAATACTGTATTAAATAAGGCATTTGATTACTTTGGAAAAAAACAAGTTATCATTACTTTTAAAATATTGCACTTGTGACTTTCCAAATTCATGCAAACAATGGCCATGAACCTTATTTGTAAACAGGAAGAACAGGAATTTGTACACACTAACCCTTAAAAATCAAAGTGTGTGTGTGTGTGTGTGTGTGTGTGTGTGGTGTTTTTGCATGGACAAAATTGATGAATATTTTATTTTAAACTTGGGGTATTGTACAAATAAAATGTCCAGGAAAAAGAGGTCAAGACTCTGATGTTTTTAAATAGTTATGTGAACAACAAGATTTCAGCAGGTGCAGTTTGCTTGACACATTGCACAAGGCTTCCTTAAGCTGAGCCAGCACCTATAGCTAGACTCTCTACCCAAATGACTGATGGAAGTTGTCTGCAAATTGGGATATGGGCAATCTTTTTCCCCCTGGAGATTGACACTGTTTTGCTTGCTATGCCTTTGATCAAATTTTGATCATGAAGGGCACAGCTGAACAAAGAGCTAACATGTGAAAAGAAAAAGAGATTGTTTTAAGGCTGAGGATGAAGGATCCGTGTCCCACTTTTAAACTTTGCTAAAAAAAATTGAGTAGTCTGTTTTTTTTGTAGAGTTGGGAGCACCTTTTCAATTTAATTTTGGCTTCAATGTGGGACCACCTTAATGCACTCTTTATAAGCAACATAATTGATCAGCTGCTGAGGGCCATTTGACTAGCTGTTTGTGCCTTATCTCCTTGCTGTTCCTCAGCCCCAGCATTAAAAACACTTCCTTTAATAGAATCATGAAGTTGGAAGGGGCCTACAAGGCCAATGAGTCCAAGCCCCTGCTTCAACCAGAAAGCTCAATTTCTCATCCCCAGTTGTGTTGTGTTTCTAGGTGGTATCCAAGAAGGACAAACAGGATGATACAGTATTAAGCAGAAGGTCAGTGGATATTAACACATCTTTCATGTTGCCTTCTAAGAATCATTTCTGATATTCCCTAAAGGTCAGTGGCATTTTATGTAGAAAGTGCTAAACTGGGGACATTGGGCAGTCAAAAACTTTTCTGGATGTGCAAATCCTTTGGTAATCTAAGCAAGCTAATTCACTATTTGGACATACTACTTGCTTTTTGTTACACAAGGGGAAGGTAACTGTGATGTATGACTTGGAAATAGCATTAGCAGTGAGCCTAGAATGGATGGTAATAAAAATGATTTTTTTTTGCAACATTCTGGTTTGTAGAACTGAGAGAAAAATTCTGTATGATTTGTTATTTACCTTCTATAGGACACTGATGGCGATCCTTTTAGAGACTGAGTGCCCAAATTGCGATTCAAAACCCACCAATTTTTCACAAAGTGCCAATACAGCAATTTAACCTGAGTACAGGTGGCTGTGAAGGGGCCATGTCGGGTGCCCACAGAAAATGTTCCGAGTGCCACCTGTGGAACCTGTGCCTAAGATTCGCCAACACTGCTATAGGAGGTGGAGAATATTTTTTAAAAGCTGTAATTCTTGTGGTGGCCACTGGTGGCAGAGTCTACTGTAAAATGTGTCCCCAAGTTTTCTCTAGGTTAGAATGACAAAGTCTGGGATTTCATGGTCTACAATTTTTGAATTCTCATACTGGAAACCAGTCATGGGATGGAAGCATTATTTTTAAAGATTTTTCTTTTGTTATAATGTGTACATACAGACCATGCATAACCTGATTATAGTAAGTTGAAACAAAGGGGAAGCTGAGTTTTTTTCAATATTCACAGTTATAAAGGCTTTTGAAGTTGGAAAGTTTAGAAGAGAGGAAAGAAAATGATGTCAAAGTGTGAATTTGGAAAGCATGAGTTCTACCTTAGGATTTTAACCACCAAATTTCTGCCAGGCTTGTTTCAAAACCAACATTTGAAAACATTCAAGGATTTACATTCTGAAATTCCAAACTTAAGTAAAATTTCAGTCTAGCTATACAACAGAATATGATGCAAAGGTAATAAATACCTGTTGGGCTTTCACTCCATGGCTGTTCTAGGGACCATTGTTACAGAACTGTTCATTTTTGTTCTTCACATTCTCTCTCTTTTTTCCTCTGCTTTACTAGTGCCAGCATGAGACTCCCAGCAAGCACGGGTAAACTCGAGGAGAAACTGGAAAAATACACTTCTGCTGTGCAGGTAAATCTGAGACCAGCAAGAACTTGTGACCATGAGAGTTTTGCACCGTATGTTTGGAATGCCTGTTGACAGAAGTAAAGAATTACTAAGCTCTTAAATGGTGAGATAGGGCAGAACTTGGAAAGGTCACTTTTAGAACTGCAACAGCCAAAATACCCAAGTGAGCATAGCCACTATGTGTAGCCTGCATACTGTAATTAAAACTGTAAACAGCCCAGAGACTACTTGAAGTAGTATGGGGCATTATATAAGAAGGACACTAGCCAGGCAGGATGAGGGGTTCTGGAAGGTGGTTCTGGACCAAGGATGCTGTCAGGAAACTTTGGATTATATGATATTAATTGTAGAAAAGTAAATAAAGTACATATCCCAAAATATAATTATGGGAATAATAGGAAGACAGTATATGTTTTATAATAACAGGTTAATACAAACCAGCTAAACTCTCTTGAAAAGGAAGAGAAACCAGAAGGAAGATCCTTCTCTACCAGATATGCGTTGAGACAGTGATGGCACGCCTCCCCCGCCAATGGTAAAATGTATACTTCTCTTGTCATCTGATTTCCCTCTTTCCCCTAGAGAGCAGAGTCAATTAAACTGACTCCATCTGCTCGGAGGAATTTCCAGCCACCTTTGGAGGGTGTGGCCAGCAAGCGCAGCATCTTTGAAACTAGTCTTCCCAGTCGAGTGGAGCCTGCCACCCTTATCCGGAAGGTAAATAAATAGAATCTGAAGGAATGTTTTATTGCTGAAAATATTTTTCCCTGCCTTTCTCCTTCAAAGTGCCCCACAAAATGTAGTGAAGAACGTTTGGGCAGAGGAAGGTGGCACTGCCAGACTACAGAGCACCATAACACATAGCCCTCAAGGCCTCTGGAATGTCAAGCAACTGAAAAATATAGAGGGAGACACCCCAAAGGAAAGCTTTAAAGTGGTATATAAAGCTTCTTAGCTATCATGATATCAGACTATCACATGCATTGAATAAATGAATTGGGATATTCTAACTTGGGAAGCTTTCCGGTAGTTTTAAGGATAGTCAGTGTTAACATCCAGTAGACTCAGTGGCAAGGTTTAAGCCTGGTGTTAAATAGTCAGGTAGCAAAAACTTTCAGGAGAGATGTGATGCCAACCGTTCTCCATCTTTCATTGGTTCCAATTCCCCCACACATGGAGTGTGGATTATTGAAGAAGAGCTTCAGGTGCATCTGAAGAAGTTGACTAACATGACATGACAGCTTTGTCAGATATAAGTGAGGAGATATATGTTGCATTTGAGACAGAATAGGTTTGTCTACAGGTGCTTCATATGGATATTTAATTGATATGTAAAATGGAAACCAATAAAACCAGTTTTCTGATTGGTTATCATAAGTATAAAAGAGCTCCAGAAATCAGTAGCCTTTGGACCTTTAGTGAGAAGGTACCCATGTTGCCATGCTTTATGTCTATATTTTGCTATGTTGATACGCTGTCTCTGTGAGGTGAAATGTTGATGAAACTCTGTTATGTTTGTACATATGTAAAATAGCTGGTTTTAAGAAACTCTGGCTGTTTCATGTGGATTTTATCTCCCCGAGTTTTAGCTTTTGCTGGCAAAATAAATTGCCCAAACTCTGTCAAGCTTATGCCATAATAAACACAAAAAGGACCAACCCAACCCAACCAGGTTTTACATGTATCACAATATTCTTTTGTTGTTGTTGCAACATGAATAAAAATAAACTGGGCCCTCCACTTGAAGTGACCTCAAATGAAGCTAGAAAGCCATTTTTTGCAGAAGACGATTGTGCAGGAGGACCTGAATGTGACATTTTTTAAACAAACAAACATGTAGTACTCTTGTATGACCAGGAGAGGTTCCTCTTCACTTTATTGGCATGCTGCAGAGCTAGTTCACTTGATACTTGATACTTGGGACAGATAAAAACACGGCTGCTTATGCAGTCAGGGTCGAAACAGGAATGTTTTCTATTTCCAGTCTCACAGTATCTAAAGCTTTTTCCTTCTGGTTGAAGGTCCAGTCAATGGGTACTGATAGACTTCCCAAGCTATGTCTAATTGAACAAGCTAACTCCATTATCCCCAATTCCTGGGCCAGACAAATTGGTATCATTATCGCACATTTTGGGCTCTCAACCCAGAGCCTACTTGCCAGTGGTCAACAGGCCAAAACAAAGAGCTCTGGATCTTAGTGCACAACAGGATATGGAGCTCCTCTCCAAAAACAGAGCCCTAAGCTGGCTATCTAAAAACAAACTGGTATTCAAGTGCGAGAAGTATCTAGCAATTAGTTTACCTTATTCTTTGAGGAGAGCCTATACAAGATTAAGATTCGAATTATTGGAGTCTATGAATAAATTTGGCCACTTTCATAATCTACCTTACCACGAGAGAACATGTATCTGCAGTGCCCCCACTATAGAGGATATTGCCCATGTTTTATTTGATTGTGAACTATATACAGCCCTCAGACAGTCTTATTTATCAAAAATGATGGCCAGAATTCCCCATTGCAATGTGAACTTTCAGCTTGCCTTTCTGCTTCAAAGCTCAAACGTGCAGGTTGTCCGTAGTGTCGCCAATTTCATATGTAAGGCAGCCAGAGTAAGATCTTCCTATATTGATCAAATTGGCATTTACTGTAGGGGCGACGCTGACTCTTGAATGATAACATTCGTTCTGGCCACCCTAATTTTGAAAACTGTTCAGTCACAACTTGTATTTTTCTGGACATATGTAGTTTTAGCAATTGATATGGCCTGAATGGCTAATCAATAAAGTTGTTGTTGTTGGTAGTTCACTTGAGCCTGCAAGATCTTTACAAGGTTTTGGAGGGTTCTGACTCTTTTGGTCTGTCACTTCTGAAAAGGTTAATTTGTTTTGCTTTTTAAAAAATACCTGTTATATGGGAGATAGGATGCTTCGGGATAGAAGAGACAGCTCCATGACTTGCTTGCACGATACACTTGTGTATTCTGTTTCCTTGTGATTTAGGAAAGTTTGAAGATTCCAGGGGGAGTCTCTTCTCGTATCAACCTCTGGATCAGTCGAACCCAGGAGCCAAGCAAGGATGAGGGGACCAAGGTAGCAAAACTCCTGCTCCATTCTTCTACAATTTGGAGTTTGTGTCCTAAATTGCTTGTCCACAGCTGATCTTCTTACAAGAAGGTGGAGATATTACTTTTGGGGGAGAGGGTTATCAAATGAAGGCTGAATAGGGAAATGATTGCTTGTTTTTTCCATATGGCCAGCCAACTGAAAAAGGCTCTACACATAAAGTATAATGATGTACACATGTGAGGAAAGATATTATTTATGCATACAGTGGTCCCCTGCCATTTTGCGGTTCATATACTGAAGTCCTGGTATATCATGGGACTGCAGTATATGAAAGACAAGGCCCACTGGAGTAAGCTGCTTGGAGCTGTTTGAGGCCTCCTGCACTTACCCCAGGCCTGGTGCTTCCTGGGCCTGTCAGAGGCCCCAGAAGTGGCTTCTAGCGAACCAGAAGTAACTTCCAAAAAACCTGAAATGACTTCCATATCACCGGAAACCACTTCTGGGGCCTCCAACAGGACTGGGAAGTCTGTTGGAGGCCCATTCAGGGCAGCACCACGCCTCAAATAAGTGTAGGAACCCCCAGAGAGGCCACCCAGTCCAGACTCGACCGATCATCCGTATATCATGGATTTTCAATTATTGCGTGTCAGGTTGGGTCTCTAACTCCCGTGATAGGTGGAGGATTACTGTATATCAATCTACGTATAATATGGTGAATGTGTAAACAGCAGAAAAATCTGTCTTCCCCAATCATAGCTGACCTGGGAGGAAAGGCGGGTCAATGTACAGTATCTTCTGGTCTTATTATCCCATTTTTTCAGTGTGTGGGGAAGACTTTTTTTTTTTTGGAATGTTCTTCTTGGGACCATGACCCTAACTCAGATCCTGTCTTGAGTTGGTTTAGTTTAAAATTAGGTCCCACTGGTTTTTGTAAGTCATGCTTTATTTCCAGTTCTTGGAACAGGGACATTTGGACTACATACAACAAAATCTCCCAATCTTTGAGGCCACTATGAGTTGTAATCCAAAAGGTAACTTTTCCAAGTTACACCTGTTTTAGTCTCAGGTCCAAACTATATGGTGCAGTTAGCATGCCATTAGAAGCAAGCTCTCTTAAAACTTTGCTTCCTAAGATGTCTGTTTGACCTAGTGTGAATTTGGTTCTCTCTATGTATTGCAAATTAGATTTATGTTGTGATAGTTATGAAATGAACGTAGCTGTTGTTTCCTATTTTGATTGTTCAAGAATGGAACTTTAAATCTATTGGATCCTTGGAACAGGTGGACTTGTAGTATCTGGAAATTTGTATTTCCCTCACTATGTGTTTTTACCTGAAGGGAAAAAAGAGCAGGACCATGTATGCAGATCTCATGGGAACCCTGTGGATCTACTCATTACAACTGCTACTTTTCCTAACCCTTTCTCTAGCTTAAATCACCACACAGGAGCCAATAGTTTGTCTCCATGTGAAGCCTTCTTGAGAACTCATATTTTGTTTTTCAGGACGTTCGGAGAATTGAGAATGTTCCACAGCAGAATCAGTGGGGGAAACAGTCTGATGATTCCTGAAAGAAAACCAGGGTAAGGCCAAAAGGAGATGGGCAGTCTTGCTCAGCTTTATACACACTGTTCATAAAGCAAACTCTGTTGACTTGGGGAGACCTCAGAGAATATCACCTTCAGGCACACCATTGGGCAACTCTTCTCTCATTGAAAAACAGTGTGACATCGTGGTTAAGAGCATTGAAGTGGCACCTAACATTTATTTAGACTTTTATATTGCCCATTTAGCAAATTGCTACTCTGGGTGGAGTAATGTGACTAATACAGGTTCTGAACCCACATTCAGTTAGGATTTTCATTGGCGGACTTGGACCAATCACTTGTTCACCCTCAGCTATTTCACAGGTTGTTGTGAGCCTAAGGGAAGGGGCAGGGTATAAATGTAATAAATACACACAACCAATGTTCATTGTAAAAATGAGCATGAAACGGAAATATAGTGTTTTGTTTCGTTTCTTTAGTAGTTTCATTATATTTCATTTGTAATGAATTTTTAAAGTAGTTTTGTTATGAAACAAAATGAAACAAAACAAAACACTATGCTCCCCTGGGTCCTAGAGGAGCCAAAATGGCAGGGAAGCTTCCCCAAGCTCTTCCCTATAAGCCTGAGTTTCCATTATTTATTATGGGAAAATTTGCTTTGATATACAAGTACTTTGGTTTACAACCATGTTTCCGGAACAGATTATGTTCATAACCCAAATTATTACTGTATTTGGATGCAATCCAGTCGACCATTTTCTCCTTATGGCCAACATTGTATTCGTTTTTTATTTATTTATTTATTTTTCAGGTGTGACTGCACAAGCTGTTCTGGGGACAATTGATCTCTATTTAAATCAAAGGCCTGGACCACTTGAAATTCTTCTTCATCCCTGGTTTCAGACTATTCCCTTCCACAGGGCCGTTTGCCCAGCAGGAATGTTATTTATCCATAAACATACCTGTGGTGCCTTTTCAGGATGGGGGTTTCTTGGTGATTAAAAATTGCTTCTGGTTGGTGGATGGAAAAGTTGTTAATTAATGGAATACAAACCTGTGTTTGCATATTCTACAAATGTCCCTTTCTACTACTGCATTTAGTAGCCAAACCCAAGAAAATATGGAAGGGGTCCTCAAAGTTTTCTGTTCTGGGGGCCGGATTACAGTCCAAAAGCAGCTGCGGAGGCTGGCTTTCTCATAAAGAACCAGTATGGGGTGTGAGATCCCTAGGTTAGAGTGTTGGATTAAGATTTGAGGGATCCGGGTTCAGTTCCCTACTTGAATGATGACACTCGCTGGCTGACTCGGGGCTGGCCACTCTCTCTCCCTCATCCTGGCCTATGTCACAAGGCCATTGCAAGGATTAAAAATAGTGAAGAGAAGAGCTCTAAATACATCTTTGAGCTCAGTGGAGGAAAGGCAAGATCTAACAAATATCAGCCCCAAAACAATGTCATTTACATACCCAAGACTTATGATGCACAGCATGAAGTTGATCAGATGAGGGAGGAGATATAATTTATTGGGCACTTCACAATGGGGATGTTGAGTGAAGTAGTTCCCAGTGGAGATTTGCTGCTATCTGAATGATGGGAGTGGGGTTGTGTATGGCATGTGCAATGGGGAGAGAGGGTAAATGTTGCCTAAGTGTGTGCTGGAGTCCTTCTTTCTATAGCAACCCATGGGGAAGGTGAAGGTAAAAGAGCCTTCTGAAAAAATTACCAATGTTTATGTGTGTTAGCAAGTGGGTTTCCTATTTCAGCTTGGCCTTTTTGAAACCAACAAGAGTTCCACAGTATCTTAAATTCCACTTTAAATCCAGATTTCCTGCACACATCTGGTAGTCGACTTAGAAAGAGACATTGGAAGTAAATGTGTTACAAGTAACCAAGCTCCCTGTAACATCTCACTTCAGTGGAGTAATATGGACACAACAATGGCTTCTTAGCAATCAGCGTAGAAATTTGTAATGTCATTGCTTTCTGTATAAAAAGTAGCATTTGCTCATTATCTTTTCTTGCTACTTTTTTGAGCCTAATAATGCTGTTTCAGGGAGGCTTTAAGATTGAATTTTTCAAACTTGAAGGTTTTTTAGAGGTAATAATTAAGAATAAATCAAAAGGAATGTGATGACTAGTTTCTAAACTTGTTTGATAACATCCATGAGGTGCCTGTATGGGAATTTGTAACAAAGTACCACAATAAATTAATTTCAAAAAGGAAGTTACTGAACTCTGCTTAGAAGTAACATGTATAGGTCCTATTTTCAGGAAGGTATATAAAGGGCTACACCCTAATTTAAGTTAAATTTGAGGTGGTAATTTCTTATGTGAACCTTGTCTATCATATCCTAGTTCACCAAGTTAAAAGTTAGGCCATTCTTATAGCTGAGACTATTTACTGTTTTGGAATACAGCTACTGTGATCCCCCAGCTGGATTTTGGAAGATGCAGATAAAATAACAAGAAAATAACTTTTCCAGTGACCATACTGAGAAGCACCTAGGTTCATGGGTTAGGGTTTATTTGCCTCTCACTGTATTTCACAATAAACATAACTTTTATTCAAGTGCCTCTTGGGTTTCACTATTCTTTCAATTTGTTCTCTTCGGGTTTTTAAGAATGTTACGATATCCTTGCTGGTTTAGGCCCAAGACTCATCTAGTCCTGAGTTCTAATGTTGCCTATCAAGAGTTATGAAACATGTGGCTCCACATAGGCCATTGAACTGCATCTTCCTCATCACCACTATTGGCTATGTTAACTGATGGGATTGTATAGTGTTTGGATGATCACAGGTCCCTACTTCCAGGCTATCAAAATGTCTCCAGGAAACTAACAAAGGGGGTGTGAATGAAGGCAACACCTATTTGCTCCCCAGCACCAGTGATTCAGATTTATTTAAAAACTGAGAGTTTGCTTTTGTAGTTTATTGGAATGCATTTTTAAGGAGTCTGTAATGGGACAATCCTGGTCTACCCCTGTCTTTGTCCCAGGGAGTGTGGCACATTGTTCTACCCCTTGAATGCACACTGGTGTGAGAATGGCATGTGCTGCTCTGCTTTCTTATGATAAGTATATTCTCACTTGGTGTTCCTGATTCTTTGATACCTATCTTTGCTCTGTTCTGACCTGGAACTAGAAGCTATTGAGAAATGGAAGCTGAAGAAAGCATTTCACTGAACTCCATGGGAGGAAGGAAATATTATGCCCCATATCTTGCTGCCTAAATTCCTAGCAGAAGACAAATCAGTCCCCTCACCCGGATAGGTTGCTACATGAGGAGTTCCCCCATATCTGTAGGTAATTGGTTCCAAGACCCCAGCAAAAATCCAAGGATAGCAACAAACCCTATACCAGTGATGGCGAACCTATGGCATGGGTGCCAAAGGTGGCACTCGGAGCCCTTTCTGTGGGCACCCAACACCAACCCTTCATAGCTACCTGTATACAGGTTAAATTACTGTATGGGCACTTTGCAAAAAAATTACAGGATTTTGAATTGCAGTTTGGGCACTCCGTCTCTAAAAGGTTCGCCATCACTGACATAGATGGTCCATGACTCCCTCTAGTGGCCAGGACTAGAAACGACATTGTGGAAATGTCTCTTTGGGTCCTTTTCCAAGGAGAAAGGTGGAGGTAAAATATATTCTAATAAATAAATAATAAATAAATAATATTTCTGGGGGTTTTCTTTTAATATTTTAAATATTTTCAGATATCAGCTTAATGAAATCTTGGATACCAATCCCCTGAATATTGGGATTCTGCTGTAAAACCATGAAGGAATTTTAAACTCATTGTTTAACAATGCAAAGCTTTGAAGACTGCAGGTGGACAGTGAAGATTACACACACAGTGGTGACAGCAGTGGTCTGCACTGTACAATTCATGTTCTAGCGAAGGCTAGAATCTTGTAAGATCGACCAGAACTCTTCAATGACACCATCAGGAAGTGAAAGCAGAGAAAGTATCCACAAATCTGACTTATTCAATGGGAATTATGCATGTGTTCCCATGGTACAACAACATGACATAAAGTGTCTGACCGTTGCTTGATTTGAGCAGTTTATGAACCTTTGAAGATTCTTCCATGGTAGGGGTACTTACTGACATTGCATGGTTTCAAATGATAAATATCACTATTTAGAACCTTCGGGGGGCAGCCGATAGGGGAAGGCAGTCTAAGAACTGAACCTTGGAGAATTTGTTCTCTTGGACTATGGTTAGCATGAGTCCCAGCCACCATGCTTGGTTAGCCATACTGGCTGGGGATTCTGGACTTTGTAGCCCCCACAGTGGTCTTTCCTCATTTTGTTTTGAACATACCAAAATTCTGACTATACAATCCTGAGAGGTTTATTGACAAAGAATTCAATGGAAAACGAAGAAGAAAAGATATTGTGAAAAGCAGAACATTTGGAAGTATTTCACATCGGGAGGAAAGGTAGAAGCAAGGCCTGTTAAGAATTCATCACTGGCTGAAGCTAGGCCCTTGGGAAATTTTTGAAGTACATTTTAAATATAAGCAATTGTAAAAAGGGCCAGTGTGGAAACTCAGACATGCATTTAAACACATGTGTGTCTTGGCAGGAGTGAGGTTAAGGATGGAGAGAGGCAAGCACCATGGAGCATAGGGCCAGATCCACCATTATGTGCAAAGGAAACCAGTTGCCTCAGGCAGTCAATGGCAGAAGGAAATAGAAAGCTGCTGATGAAGAGAAAGCTGTATGCCAAAATCCCTTCCAGGAGTTTTTTCCACCACCTTTTTAACTAGCTTCCTACTCTTGGGTGCCCTTCAGGATTCTGGCCCATAAACTATAATGAATATAAACGAACCTGTCAGTCCAGCTGACTTTTGTACTAGGAACGGCAGCAAGATGGCCTCAGATATTTCTGACCCAGGGTCCCATGACAAATCTCTTGTGGAAGATGGACTGAGTCACACTGGATTGGTTTCTACTTTTATGGCTTCTTCTCCCATTTTATTTTTCCTTATTAAAAATTACTGCGCTGTTGTTTG
The DNA here is from genome assembly GCA_029282475.1 of Phrynocephalus forsythii. NCBI lineage: Eukaryota > Metazoa > Chordata > Lepidosauria > Squamata > Agamidae > Phrynocephalus > Phrynocephalus forsythii. The sequence continues at coordinate 86,893,826 of JAPFRF010000005.1, read as the reverse complement.
GCCCCCATTGGCCCGAGGAGCTGTGCAGGGAGCAGGATTAGTGGTGATCCATTTAAAGGATGGGGGCGAAAGGAAGAACAAAGCCATGTGTTGGGCATCATTTGCTGTTGGCCTCCCAGATTTCCATCCTGAGCCCTCTTAGGGCGAAAGCATTCTGTATCAGACTTCCAATCCAGACCACTTGAGAGTGACAGCTGGCTGGCTTGTGTTAGACTCTTGGGCACTTGGTTATCTAGGGTTTTAAAATAGCAATTCTCTGAGGCTGCAGAATAGCAAGGGCTTATATGGGCTCTAGGGAAGGGAGGGGGGCAGACTTGCACAAGGGGGCTGGTGCTGGTGCTGCCAAAATAGCCGCAACGCTTGACATTCCAAGCTGTTCCCTGCTGGCATTCCTCCAATCAGGCATCTCGCCCAGGAATGGAGCGGGGGGGGGCAGCTGGGATGAGTTGCCCTTGTTAAAGACTCACTCTTTCAAATTGCATTTCTGTGACCCTGCACTTGCTTCCACTAGCAGGACCTTTCACCTGTTCTCTGCACAGAAAGGTAAGGGCTCATCTTTAGGTTACATTCCTCCCACTTCAGCTATATGCATGCTGTAGTTGGAAATAACCTCTAGTAAAATCTCAGGCATGGTGGGGTGGTAGGGAGGAAGCTGCTGTTTGATACTAACCCAAAGTCTCGCAAGCCCATTTGGACTACCTTTTGTTAGAGTTAGAAATTTTATGCTGCTCTCACTGATTTTAAGCTGTTTTTGAAAAAATAAATGGATTAATTAATAAAATCATTCATGAGTGAGAAATCATAGTCTCCTTGACATCACAGCAAAATTCTAAGGAACAAGAATTAAAAATTGCACACAAAATACATCATTGGGATGCTGGGTATGGCATTATTTGTAAGGCAAATCCCTCCCTCTCCCCCACTCCCTATATATCTGGAAAACAAAAGTTCAAAATATAACACTGGAACACAAAAAAACCCCAACCACTTGTTTGATAGTGCAGTGACAAAAGTAAACAAAACAAAAACAAAAAGTATGAAGAAAACTTTGGAGGATACTGATGTGGCATATAGATAATTAATAGATAAGTGTCTCCCCATTACTTTTATCTTATTTGCCACCCACACTGTAGAATTCAAGAATAATAGAATCTTAAAACAATTTGAATTAGCAGCAAAAATATATAGACAATCTAAATCATTTGCAACTTTCCTTATACAGTAGTCCTCTGAAAAGTGCATAGGCAAATTGCCAAATGCTGTTATTGAGAAGTTTGGCATTTTAAATTTTAGCTTAATTAATATTTGTCCCAGTTTATTAAATCTTATCACTCTTATGAGTGAATTTGGAAGGAGTACTTTTTGGTGAGAGAGAGAGAGAGAGAGAGAGAGAGAGAGAGAGAGAGAGAGAGTGTAAAACTCGTATTTCATTTGACTAAATTTCACTTGCTTGTTTAATTAATTGTCGAGAACGACATTAATGTGCTTGTAAATAGATATGGGCTTCAATCTAGACACACACATGCACACACCACTCTGCTCCTGGCTTAGTATTTGAATTTTATGAGAATGTTTCACAGGTAGGATCCACCTAGTGATTTAATCTAAGAGCTGAAGATGAAGGAAAAGATTACTAATGATTTAGGTTGCAATATTAAACACATATACTGTACAAGGAAGGAAGTGCCATTGAGCAGGAGTTTACAAGCTGCCACCTTGGGATAGAATTAGAAGTATACTCTACAACATGACACAGAGGGTAAGTATGGGAATGAATATTTGAAAGTCCAACATACCTAAAGGAAAAAAGCAAAGACATATATTTTTGTCAGTTCAAAGACAATTTAGAAGGAAGTGAATCAAACCCATGAAGAGGCTATTGAAGCTACTGTTTACAGAGAAAGCTGCATAGAAGTAGCTTTGTTATGTGGAAACATCTTTCTATACAGAACTATTTCAAAAATATTTGTTAGTGATTATGTCAGAAGATGTGTTACACATCAGAAGATGTGTTACCATTAGAGATGGGCACGAATAGAAAAATGGAGTTTCGTTTGTCGTTTGTCGTTTAGATTTTAATGAACTAACCATAATTAATATGTTTAAGAGCTCAAAATAACTAGTGGAGACTCTTTAATATGCATGCCAAGTTTCAAGTGCCCAGATTTCATGGTCTTGAAAATGAAACAATCAGAAAGATAAACACATTCATACAAATACGTATTCTTATAGCTACTGTTATGGGCAATGCTGGCACTTTTCACATCTAAACAGTAGCCCAGAAGGCACCCTAGAAATCTGTGTTAGTTATAAACATAACTCAATAACTGTCTTGAATTCACTGCCCCATCTAATATCAAGAGTCTTGATAAAATATTTGCTTTATATTCAGGTTTTTCGTTGTTAAAGTGGGCCGTATGCTGCCTGAGGCAGAGAAGCAAATCAAATGCCCTACAGGTCACAATGCATAGTACCAAAAGCTGGGCAAGTCAGTTTGACACATGACACGGAAAATATCTTTTCCTGTTTCTAGTTGTAATTGTTTTAAAAATTGCTTTAATTCAAACTGTTGAATGATTTTATTGTATCAATCAATATAATATCATTTGCTCTAAGAAACTTAATTGTTTAGATGTATATGCTAGGTGTATAAACACCACAAATATTAAAAAATAGACAACTACAATGTTGGTATTATTGGCTGTCTGTTCAATCAGAGAAGTCATAAACTTAGATTTCTATTCTGATGGAAAGAAACTTACCACATTTTGTTTATGAAATCCACAATTTGTTACCTAAGACAGCCACATGTTCCTGACTTGCATTAAAATCAATTTGGCCAGGACTAAAGGGAAATACCTCAAAGTCAGCAAATGGACAGTGTTTCAAGAGTCTCTATTGCAACATATCAGCTGTAAAAATGCAATGTTGTATGAATTAAGTGAATTTTGGGGAAAAAAACTGTGTTTGCAGTAACACCCCAAGAGTTCTCTAATAGCCAGTGATTTGGGGATTCTTTGAGTTACAGCTCAAAAAAGTAATCTTTCCATGTTACCTTTGAGAATGAGTCTCTCTTGGACAAATACTCTTTCAAGCATTTTATTGGATGTCTTGAAGATTACATCTAGAGCTCTCATGAGGGGAGTTGTGTGTTTGTATGTTGTCAAGTTCCACCCAGATAGCTGAGGGGGTTAGTTATCTGGTTTTCCCACTGTCTCTCCTGGGCGAACAGCCAGCCTGTGTAGTCAAGGGGAAGCTGCATAGAGACCCAGGGTACCACCAAAAGGTGGTAATAGTTAAGATATCTGTGAAGTCTCTACCTTGGAAGCCCTGAACAGGTCACTACAAGTAAGAATCCATGCCCCCCCCCCATATTTTATGGTGATGATGTCCCACCCACTCATATCTCCATGATAATTTGGTGCGTTAAGGCTCAGCTGTCTGCATTCTGTTGTTCTACAGCTGCTGAACAGGTCTTGGATAATGCAGGCCCTGCGATACTCTGTCTCAAAGCAAACAAGAAACAGGGAGGTATGGCAGAAAACAGATGGTGTGACACATGGGAGTTATTTCTAGCCCTGAGCACACCCTCCCCCTGCAACCCCTCTAGTTTCACTTATTTTGGGGGATTTGCTTCAAACTTGAAATGAACAGGCTGGATTTGCAAAAGCTCTTGCTGAGACTCAGGAATGCTTCAAACAGCCAAGGGTGCTACTGGGCAAGGCCTGGCCAAGGCTCAAGGAAACATCCTGGCTTTTCAACATGAAACTGAGAGGAAAATGGCTCCAGAAGCTCCTAAGGATAATGTCGGCCTCTCGTTCTTATTTCTGAAATGTTGGGGAGACTGAGCTTTGGATTCCAAGCTCAGGAAATTGTTCTTGGAAAGAGAGAAAAGGAAAAAGACTTCAAAAAGGAAGCAAATATGTTTGCTTCCATGACTATCCCTTTCAGACTGTCAGTCTCTTGTGCGCACAACCTCACCCAGACGCGAGGGGAACTTAACCATGACAGGATGAGGGAGGAAGGAGAAAGAAAGATTTATATTTCAGGGTGGGGGCAAGTGACATATTCCTGGATAAGAATGGTAAAACTATTAAAAATACTTCAACCTATCCCTAAAAATCTACTATCTGAAGCTTCAGAATTCTTTGATTCAGATTAATACACTCTTTCCTCCATTTATTTCTGGTGAGGAATCATGCATTGCACACCCATAAAAAATTTGGAGCCACCCTCATGCCATGCAGTTTACAGTAGGACCCCCATATCCACTGATTCATTATCCACTGATTCAGTTATCCACGGATGGCAGAGGGGAAAATTAAATAAATAATTCAGCAGCCACAAAGCAAGCTACTGTTGTAAAACAGCAGCCATAAAGCGAACTACTGTCACAAACAGCAGCTGTAAAGCAAACTACTGTCACAAAACAGCAGTTTTGGGGATGTTTTGGTGTTCTCTCTTATCCATGGTTTTCATTATCCATGGGAAGGTCTGGAACAAATCCCCAGCAGATACCGGGGTCCTACTGTATAATGTTCTAATTAGTATAGCCGAGGGACAAAGTTGCAGCTTCACTGCATACCTCTGTATTGATTGAACCAAATGTTTCTACTCACTGATCGACCATCTGAATGGAAAAACTACATACAGGGTACAGAAAAGATATCCTTCCTCAGATTAATGCCATGTGAGGATGAGTGGGGGAGGCAAGGTATTTGTTTCTAGAGTGGCACATATATTCCTTTTGTTTCCTTTTTAAGCTGCAAGATGGGTGTTCTGCTTTTCCCCAGAAGCACAGCTGTAAATCGTTTTCAGCAACTAATAATTTATAATAAGCTAAATTATTTGATGCATGAGTTCACCTAGAAGCTGAATATGGGAACTGATTCTGTTGAAGAGCCCTGTGGCATGAGAAGATGTTCAACAATATTTTGCTGTAGGCACTTGACCCAATATATTAGCAATTACTTGAAGCCATCAGACCTTAGCTTGTATGTGTGAATCAGCATTCACAGGCGAGCCACTCCTCCTCAAGCCTGCTGCTGATTGCTGCTCATTAATTGAGCTGAAATGTGCGTGGGCTGTTGTGCTGCTGAACCCAGATCCTAAGCTTACATATTCCCACTCTTTTGACCCCTGTACAGGTGCAACGTCTGCCAATGGAAAACACTTAGGAGCACAGTCACTCCCGATGTTTAATCTAGGATGAGATCAGGATCCCTGGGTGATCATCAACATCTGGGAAAGGTTTCAGCTTCATTGGGCCTTTTTACACGACCCCTAAAATCCACTGGCCACTTAAATTTGGACCAGAGATCTTAGGGGTTCGTCGCTCTTCCTCTGTCCCCACCCCCCTCCGCACTTCCTGGTTGCTGGCTGCGTGAGGGAGGGAGAAAAAAGAAAGAAAAGAATGCTGGCTTACCTCTGTTCTGTTCCCGGCAGCATTCAGATCTCTTAAAGGGGCGGGGCGCAAAAAAAGAACAAACAGAAGCCAGGAGAGCCCCGCACTCACTATCCTTACACCGGATCAAATATTTTTCACATCCAAAAAGCAGGTACCTGAAAGCTGCGCTGGGACGCGCTAAAGTGGGCGGGGTCACACTTAATTTCCTGTTAACTCCGGAGCTGGTGGGTAAACATTTTTAATCTCCGGAGCTGGGAGCCATTTGCCCCGGAGTTTAGGGGTCGTGTATAAACACCCTTTGTAGCATGACTGAGTTTTCTTCTTCACCAAAACACATCACCAGAATATTGTCAGTTCCATAAACTGTTTTGGTAGTGCCTTAGAGCACACTCACCGATGCCCGTGCTTTTGTATGTTTTCTACTTTGAGAAGTACCTTTTTCAAACAGATCCTGAATTTCTTTGCAGTCCCTAGGCAGAGGCGGTGGGGGAGAGGAAGTAAAGCAAGCCAACCCCAAATCAAATTCAACACAAAGGAAAAGGGTGGGTGTGCTATATTAAGTACTGTATAGTATTTACTGACTAATCTGTCTAATCATGTGTGCTGGAAACATATTATTCATCAGCTTCTAGAAAATGAAAAATAATCAAGTGCTTGTCTACTTGGGTTCAGTTGGAGTGGGCTGAATCAAGCTAAATAGGGTCACTCTTAAGGTCCCTGGTGTGATCCTTGCATCCAACTTGCACCAGACCTCAAGTTACTCTATTTGCTCAATTTCCTTTAAAAGACAAGAATTCCCCTCCAACTTTACCCCATCTCATTTTCTCCTGCTTCTGGGAGGAAGATTATAGGGTGTTTTTTTTTTTAATTTTAAAAAAATGCATGTGATGTAGTGCATGAGCACTGCCTTATTTAATTGCTTGTATTTGCCCCCCTGCTATGTGGAAGACCAGACGGAGGAAGCTTTTAATTTCTCTATTTAATTTCCCAGTTTCCACATATCTTCAAGTGGTTAAGGTATCTATTTAATACACTAATGATATAAGAGTATTGAAATTAGGTGGAAAATTAAAGAAGGAAACTTGCTGTGGTTTGATTCCAGCAATTTCACATGCTGGAAATGAATCCAAATGGAGCAATTCTACCTGCACTACACACACACACACACACACACACACACACACACACACACACACACACACACACACACACACACACACACACACACACACACACACACACACAAAAGAAGTCCCTGGCAGGGACCCAGATAAGTGTAGGTAGGGACTCTCTGGGGACAGGCTGGTTCACACCACTAATTATCTCATCTGATCACTGAAGGAGGGGAAAACATATGTGTCTTTGAGTGAATAGGACAAATATTCAGGGCTCCATCATGCTAGCCAAAGTGGAATGCAATAGGAAACGAGAACGACCTACCACAAGACTGACTGCTGCAAAAAAGAAAGCCGCAGTTAATGTACTAAAGTTCTTTCTTTTGCAAAACCTAGAGGCCTATTCATGATATTATTTCTTAGAGGGAATTTCTCCAAGTTTCTCCAAGTTCTGCCTTCATGATAGCAAAAGCAGACTAATGATGAGAAGAAGGAAAACTTCTTTCCCTAGCATGGACTCGAAACATTCTCAACATACCCTCCCCCCCCCTATTAAACCATCAGCGGGTCTTCTACCACACCTCACATCAGACATCCTTGCTCTTAGTTATCAGTGCTGATTAATGTTCCTGGTAATCTACTGCCTCCTATTATAGAAGAACTATGCTGTTGGGCAACAGAGCTGTGGAAGACAAAAGCAGACTTCAGTCTATCACCAAGTCAATGTGCTCAGCATTCAAGCCAAGATCAGCACCTCCCACCTAGAAGAACATGTGGTTGATAAACCTAAATGGAGAGGTTGTTTTCCTGAAAGCTCAGCCCTGTCACATCTTATCAAAGCTCTTTCTCCCCTCCAAGAATAGCATCTGATTGTACCAGCAAGGTTCGCTTCACAGGGAGTGATCTCCTTTATAACAGCTCTACTATCTGTGGGGGAATTGTGCTTGCCCTACTCCAGGAAGTAAGAATCCCACAGCTGGATCAGAGCTCCAGCTTAGGCACAGGTCTGAGTCCAATTCTTTATACGTTGTGTGACTGCTGGGAAATAGAGAGCATCGGACTTCTCTGTGGACCAAATACAAAGTATTTTCCAATGAGATCACATCCTAAAACACCTTGTATGCAGTGGTCCCCCGCCATTTTGCAGTTCATATACTGCTGTCCCAGTATATATGAAACACAAGGCCCCCTGGGGCAAACTGCTTGGGACTGTTTGAGGCCTCCTGCACTTACCCCAGGCCTGGCGCTGCCCTGAACAGGCCTCTAAAGGGCTTCCTGCAAAGTGGTTTCTGGTGAACCGGGAGTGACTTCCAGATCCCCAGAAACCACTTCTGGGGCCTCCAACAGACTTCCTGTTGTCTATTAATGCTATAAGATGTTCCCCAATTTCCTTTTCTCAATACTTGAACATTTCTTAATTGTACTGGACTGTTTATTACCCTTCATTCTGTAAGCCACCTTGGGTCCTTTTTCCAAGGAGAAAGTCGGGTTAAAATACTCTTAAATAAAATAAAATAATAATGAAAAATCAGGGAGACTGGTTTGGATGCAGTGCAACAGCACCGTCTGAAGCTGGTGCATCCAGAGTCAAGAAACCCATGAGGATGATGAACCTCTTATTGGAAAACAAGACAAAGTTGATTTCTTGCCCATCCATCACATAAGTGGAAATGTAAGAGGTGTCAGATCAAGAGTGGAGAACTCTACTTGGTCTAAGAGCCAGATTCTCTCTCTCTCACACACACACAGAACCCAGGACAGTTCTCGTACTTCCATATATAGGTACGGGGATGGTCTGTTATAAATGTATAAAAACCATGCTGGAGCAAGTGTATGTAATCCAACATTCTTTACAGTCCGTGATTATTTGCTTATAATTTCCTTTATGCTCTTGTAGTATTAGGATTGTATTTCTATACTATTGTTTCATTTGGGTCCATTTGGGAAGGTATTGATGGATTTCAGATGCCTTCCTACTCCACCTCTCAATTAAAGATACCTTTGTCAAACCAACACAACTGTGCATTAAGGAGTAGGAGTTGCAAATTTCAGTCTTACAGCACTCATTACTTTGAGTGTTGTAATTACCACCACTCTTCCCTTTATCCCCTTGCAAATATATTTCCTTGTGTTGATTTTTATTAACTTCTTCCAGTGTCCTTACTGGCCCACTGAAAAAATACAGAAAATACCCTCTTGCTTTCCTCTGCAAGTCAGGGTTAATAATGCCCCCCAAACCCAATAGAAAAGTACAAGATATGTTTGCTATCTTAAAAACCCTGGGAAAGATTGCCATAGGTCAGTCTTGACTTAATAGCACACTATTAACTGACTGGATAGTACAATGGTTTTGGAATCTAACTGCAAAGCCAGAGCTCGAGTTTGAGTCTCAACTGTCTTTCTAGGTTTGTGAAGATTCTCAGTCATCCAGGTGAGTTTATCCGGAAGGCCATGACTCAACTTCCAGATGTCCTTCTAGGTGTAGAGGCAGCCCATGTGGACTGGGGCAAGTGGCACAGTTCCAGAACAAGGGAATGGTTAACCACTTCTGACTATTCTCTACCCCCCCACCAAAGAAAACCCTGGAAGGGTTGCCATAAGTCAGAAGAGACCAGATGGCACACAATTTTTATATTATAATTGGAAAACAATAGCCCTTGCCGCTTTCAGATTAATAACAACAAAAATGTGAAATATTCTTGAAACCAATGCTTCTTAAAATGCCTTTTAAAAGTAATGTTTGCAGTGTTATTTGTTGCATCACTAAAGTAACTTTTTAAAAAAAAACGTTGAAATGAAATGTTTGGATCGTATCTTCCTTACATTATATTACCCTCAAGTCACTGATTATTACATTACTTGTCAATCTTTATTTCAAGCCCCACCCATGCAGGACCTCATTATATTAACACAGTAAATTTGTTCTTACTTTGGAAATAGATCTTTAGAAGCTTAGAAATCCATTGTAAAAAGATGCAGCAAATATAACTTCACTGTCTTCTCCTTGTCTCCAAAATAATGCTTCCTGATATCTTTATCCATTCTGCCTTGTAACTTCCATGCTCTGCATACATTGGGCCTGTGGTTAGGCATACAATATAAGCAACTGAGTTAACATTTGTTTACTAGAAAAACCCTTCTGTCTTTAAACAGTTTTTAAAGTTCCCGCTTGGGAAGTAGGAGCGGTATAAAAGTTTTAAAATAAATAAATAAATAAATAAACCTTCTGCTCTCCACTAAAATGAGAGCTACACTTATTTTTCACCAATAAAAATGTTTGTGATGAAAAAGGGAAGGTGCTTTTGTACCTGAATTACCTTTACATGGTAACTAGAGATGGGCACGAAATACCAAAATGGTATTTTGTTTCATTTTTGTTTGCCCTGGGCCCCGTTTTGTTTCATTTAATATGAAATGAATTTTTTTAAAAAAGAAATGTTTTGTATTTGTTTGTTTCGGGGAGCCCTCCCAGGGCCGGGTACGCCAGCAAGCCGGCCAGGACAGTGCTCCCGCGGCTGGGCACTGCTGGAGTTGCCCAGCAAGTTGGCCAGGAGAGCAGTCCCGCAGCCCCAGGAGGGCTGGGGGAGTTTAAAAAACCCGCCCTTCCTCCACCCCATCAGGTGGGAGGAGAGAGCGGGCTTTTAAAATCTTATCCCCTCCCAAAGCTAGCACCGAGTGGCTACTGGGTGCTGGCTCCAGGAGGTGGGAGAGTGGTGGGGAGAAAACACTCTTCTTCCCTCCACCCCGTGTGGTGGAGGAAAGAGTGTGCTCTTTAAACTTGTTTCCAGCCTCCCCAAACTAGCACCAAGCAGCTGCTGGTTGCTATCTTTGGGAGGCTGGAAACAAGCTTAAAGAGCACACTTTCAGGTCCCCCCCACTTTCCCCCCTCCCAACGCCGGCGCCTAGTAGCTGCTGGGTGCTAGCTTCGGGAGAGGAGATGATTTAAAAAGCCTGCTCTCTCCTCCCACCTGATGGGGTGGGGGAAGAGTGGGCTTTTTAAATCTCCCCCCAGCCTGCACTCATCTGCTGTTGGGCGCTGGCTTCAAGCCAGTGCTGATCAGCTGCTAGGCACTTGCTTCCCTGCTGGGGGTGGAAGGAAATATTTCCCATAGAAATGCATTGCTAATGCATTCCTATGGGAAAACGAAAAACGAAGCAGAACGAAGCGGAAATTTCCGCTCCGCTTCATTTTTCTGCAATGGGTCAGTTCATTATTCATTTTGTTCACTAATGAAATGAATAACGAATAACAAAACAAATAATAAATTCATTTTGTGCCCATCTCTAATAGTAACGAGTAACCCAAGATGAAATCTGGTGTGATGTTCAAGAACAACTCATCCCATCTAGTCTTCTCTTATCCAATTAGCTTAAGAGACAGCTGCTGAAAAGAGTTGAAGCCTTTCAGCTCAATAACTCTGTGGTGCCTCTCTTATAACGGCCCCTGAACTATAATTTAAATGCCAAACTAAAAAGGGCTAATCCCCAAAATTACCTGCAATACTTGGAAGTACAAACGGGGAGAGAGATTGTGTGTGTGTGTGTGGGGGGGGAGATTCATTCTCTTGTGTGGGGGAGGCAAATTCTAAAGTGCACCAGAAAATAAAAACCTTTAAAAATCACTGAAAACATTATCTGTCATTATTTTCACTCAATGTCTAATGAAACTGTATTTGTTTTTCATGATGTCTGAATGAAAGAACAGGATAAGACAGGGCTGCCCAATGCGTCGACTGCGGGTGACTGGTAGCCTGCGGGGTGCTAAGAAGTCGCCCACCAGGTCCCCGCCCACCTCCCGACCTGGGGGCGCTCCTCCTGGTGGGGGAGAGGGCAAGCACCTCTCGAGTCGCTCCTCCGCGGCTGCTGCCATTGCCATGGAGCTTGGGGGCAGGGGCTGAGCGGGCGCTCCTCCTCCACCACCACCACCACCAGAGCTTGGTGGGTCGTGGGGGGGATGAGTGAGTGTGCCGCTGCCGTGGAGCTTGTGTGGGGGGCTAGCGAGCATTCCTCCACCACTACTGCCAGAAGCTTGGCGGGGAGGCGAGCGGCCGTGGAGCTTTGTGAGGTGGGGGTGAGTCAGTGCTCCTCCTCCTCCACTGCTGGAGAGCTGTGGGGGAGCAAGCGGGCACACCGCCGCCACGGAGCTGGCAGGGGGTGAGTGGCCGTTCCTCTGCTGACAACATCAGTGCTGGGGAGCTTGGCGGGTGTGGGGCGAGCGGGCACACCACTGCCGTGAAGCTTGGGGGAGTGAATGGGCATTCCTCCTCCTCCGCTGCTGGGTGGCTGGGGGGTGAGCAGGCGCGCCGCCACCACGGAGCTTGATGGGAGGGAGCTTGGAGGTGGGGGGGAGCAAGCAAGCGCACCACTACCGCGGAGTTTAGGCGGGGCGGCAAGTGGGCGTTCCTCCTCCTCTGCTGTTGTGGGGTGGGGGGCAAGCAGGCGCGCTGCCGCCATGGAGCTTGGTATGGGGGGTGCGAGCGGGTAGGCCACTACCGCAGAGCTTGGTATGAGGAAGCAGCGCTCCTCCTCCTCCTCTGCCGCCACCAGCCCCGTGAAGCTTGGTGGGATGGTGGAGCAAGTGCACGCACGCTTGAAAAGGGAGCCCACATGGACGTTCCATGAACAAAAGCAGCCCGCAGGCTGTTCAAAGTTGGACAGCCCTGGGATAAGAGAAGAGGAGGAGGAGTTGAAACAACACCTTTCTCTTCCTTTAAGAGTTTTAAAATATATTGGGTTGGTTCCACAGTTGCATTTAAAATCCTTTCAAATGTAACTGTGGGGGAACTGGGGGGAAAGGTGATTTTAGCAGCCATTTTATGGAGCCTTTCAAGTACACTGTAGCATTTTCTGAGAATTGTCCAATTATGCTATAGTGACTTGATTGAATAACCCCCCAGCATTCTTTTGGCTCAAAACAACTTAAAAGTTTGATACTAAATGCTGAAAACCTGCAAATGTATAATGATGATGAGTGAGGTGGCATCAAAGATCAACACACACAAACACACACCACACCACACCACACACAATGTGTTCAAGTCATTCCTTAACTCTTGTTACATGGATGATTGCCATATACTTCCATCAGTTCAGGTATATGTGCAATATATCCTGCATTCCCAAACTAGTGGGTGTGATCAGGGTGGCACTCTTCCAGGGTGTTGAGACTGTATAAATCTTTGCCACATCACTGTGGCTTTATCCAGAGATGGTTCATCAAACATTTCATCATCCATTATCAGCTCCCACATGCATGTGACCACAGGCATGTTAATATCACGTGAAGCATCCCCTTGGCATTTGGTAGATGTACATATCTCAGTATCAAAGTTCTGCCCGTAAGATAGGGAGGGGAGTATTTAGACATTAAGATTTTTGGCCTACAAGTCCCATCAACCTCACACAAGATGGGCAATGGTAATGAATTGTCGGCATTGCTGTCGAAAGACATGTGGAGAGCCTCAAATCCTCCATTCTGCTCTAGGAAGTGGGGAGACAGAGACCTAATACTTCTGAAATGTGCCAGTGCATAGAACTGCTTAATGGACATGCCTTGCAAACAGATGACGGAGAAGAAACAACCTTGCATAGAGTTCTGGCATGCTGCTGTGCTATGATGAGCTAGCCTCTCATATAACATAAAGCATGTGGAACTATTTTTATCTGACAAATGTTGAGGATATCTATTACCATGCTGGACTTCTTGGGCTGGATGAAATCTATGCTAATCTCTGCAGACAATACAGTAGCCTTCTGGAGCCATGGGAGAATCTAAATATGCAGTCTTGCTGGTCTCAGGGTCAAGCCAAACTACCACTATATGATGATTGAATATGTCTTCTAGGAGTAACCCAGATAAGGGATCTACTAACTTCAGCTTTACTGTACTAGTAATTCGTAATCACAGCATCAGTTAAAATGCAACTCGTCTGACATCAGGTAACTCTTTGATTGACAACCATCTTTCGATGGGATTCCAGGAATGCCTTAGGTACTTTGGTTAATTTTATCTTCAGATGGATAAAATGTTGCTTTAGTTCACTTTTTGGTAGAAATTTGCAAATTTCTTCCTATGTAAAATAGGGGGGGTGAGTTTTGAAAAGTTTTGAAACAAATTGAACTGTGGGAACAAAAGCAAAACAGACAAGAGTTGTCAATTCATGGTGGGGACATTGCATGCTTAATTCCTACACACCTCATTTTGAATGTGTTTATATTTGGCTACAATAGTGGTGAATTTGGGCTTTGTTTTGTTTTGTTTTCTTCTTTATGACAAGCATTCTGTCTCTAACACCTCCAATGTCAGGAAAATAGATCATAGTCATCCTCATGCTGAGAATACGTGCATCTTTTGGGTTTTGCCAGGTCAAATGAAGGAGACATTCCTTTCCCCCTTTTAAAAAATAATTTACCATCATTAGAACAGAACAGAACAGAACAGAACAGAACAGAACAGAATAGAATAGAATAGAATAGAATAGAATAGAATAGAATAGAAATTTATTGTCATTGTACATATCCACAATATGTACAGTACAATGAAATTAAGTGATGTTCCAGTACTATACAAACTAAAAACAAACAAATAAAAACACATACAGACCATTTATTAAAATTAATAAAATTATGTACAGTATTCAAGACAACAAGAACTTGAGGCCGAAACTCCAACTTCTGAAGAAAGCAAGATTGCAATAACCTTTAACAGCCCCTCTTTTTGTTGTTTTTAACAGGTAACAGAAGATGTCAGACACTGAAGAGATCATTGAGGAATACGAAGAGTAAGTGCCTAAAGGTCTTTCATGCTCTTCCAAATTCAGATGTGCCACGCCAGCTGGTCCCTCTGTTGTTTTTCTGTCACTCACCAGGAGGGGTGTAGTTGCATAATCACTCAAATATGCCATTCATATCTCAGTACAGCATAGTCCAGGGATGAGAGGGACCATACCATGAAATCACTCCAAATGACCTGGGTGTTTATTAATAACACAATCCTTCATAGACAGGACAAAATCCCTCTGTCTTCATTGTTCTTGTGATGTCACCATAAGAACCTTGGTGGAAGCTTCTTCACATTCTTTTAACCTTGCTTTGAAAGTAGAGATGTGATGAATAGAGATGGGCACGAATAAAAAAATGGCATTTCATTTGTTGTTTGTCGTTTAGGGGGTCCGTTTCGGTTCGTTTCTGTTTTTCGTGAATTTTTGCAAAAAATCATTTTCGTTTTCATTCATTTCATTACCATTTATTTCAATTTTTTTGTGATTTTTTTTTAGCATTTAAAGCAGTTCAATGTATTGCCGTAACGAAAACGAAATGGACGACAAAATTTCTGGTGTTTCTGTTCGTTTTGTTTCATTTTAGAGACAAAATTTGTTTGTCGTTTTGTTGCGTAACAAAATGAAAAAATGAAAACGGAAACAAAAAATTGTTCATTTTGTGCCCATCTCTAGTGATGAAATCTAACCAATGTCTTCTATGTGATCAGGAGGTGGCCTTCTCTGTGATCCTGCCTCCACAAGAGTTCTTGCATCTGGCATGACTGCAAGACAATGAGCCTGTATGCTCTGTAATGTTTCCCTTGATTTTTGCAAAAAGAGGTACAGTACCCCCCTTTTGTGGTTCATATACTGCGGTCCCGCTATATTGCGGGACCGCAATATATGAAAAAAAGCCCCCCGGGGCAAGGGGGAAAGGCCTGTTTCAGGCCTTCAAGGCAAACTGGGAATGACTTCCAGTAAACTGGAAGTGACCTCTGGATCTCTAAAAAGCATTTCTGAGGCCTCCAAGGGCCTTTCTAGGCTTGTCAGAGGCTTCGGAAATGCCTGTCGGCGATGTGGAGGTCACTTCCCCCCTTTTGGGGGCTCCGACAGGCCCAGGAAGGCCCTCAGAGTCCCATTCGGGGAACCACCATGCTGGGGGTAAGTACAACAGTCCCCAGCTAGGCCCCCCAGGCGTGACCCAACCTGCACCTGCATATTGCAGAATTTCAATTATGATGGGTCCAGTTTGGTCCCTAACCCTCACAATAGGCGGGGGGTCACTGTAATGTAAAACTAGGTCTTTGTGTGACACACACACACACACACCTCGACATGATGGACTGAGTGATGAAAAAGATTACATAATTGAATGGTATTCTGATTCCTAGTTCAGTAAGAAAGCAGCACATATCCCAATAATGGACATTTTACAAAAATGCACCTAATGAGCCTTGAAAAGATGGAGAATCTCTCTTATCATCAACTTAATAAAAGAAATCTTGTTGTCTAGTTGCAAGGAGAATTGGAGGGTGGGGTTGGGATCCTGTATGAATCCTGATCTCCTATAAAAAGCACATCAGGAGTCATATACCAAGAAATCATGGTTCCATAGCTTTTTGGAATAGGCTTTTGCCATGAATTAGAACTTGGAAAAATTATTGTGGAAATAAGCTTTCAGATTCCTCCCCCCACCCCCTGAAAGTGGCTATGTTAACCAAGAATTTCTGGGAGTTAAAATTTTTTCAATAGTTTAAAGAGGGGGGGGATTTTCAAGCTCTGAGTTGGATTGTAGGTCCTCACATCCTCTTGCTAACTGTTCTCACTGTCCACGGGTTACCTCTCACACCAGGTCCATTCTACGTCATCCTCTCCAGGAAAAGGGAGCAAAATGTTGTCATGGGCCAATGTGCTCACCCAGGTTATTTTTGAAGGCCCCAACCACAATAGATCACCATAACCCATTCAAAAATTAATTTTCTCCAGCAATTAAAAAATGACTTTTCCTTAGAGGCTCTTGTAACAGCAAATCACTTTTTAGAACTTTACTGCATTCTTTAAAACCTAAAGAACTCATTTTTCAGAACTGGAAGAAATGTTCTGGAAACTTCTGGTTTTATATTTTGTTTTTCCCCTCCCTTCCTTTTTACATATTTGATGTGTTGTTTGGCCCTGGAGTAGCACTGGGAGTCCCATCCCAATCCCTGTTCTAGATATAGAGGACAGGAGATTCAGATCCTTGTTTCTTCTTCTCAGTCTTCTCAGTGTTCCCTTGCTCTGAAGGGACAAGACGAAAAGGGGCAACCAGCAAGGGGAAAACAAGCTCCAGGTTCTTGGTCATGCAACATCCCCTATTTATTTATGGGTTTTACCAGACACTTGGTGGTGATGAATACATGTTGTGTGTTTTTTGTTTAGAAAGTTGCCATGACTCAACTTCCAGATATCCTCACTTGGATGACTGAGAATCTTCACAGACACTTTGTAAAGTGATGCTTTTTACTTAGCAGTGCAAGGGCAGCTCATTTTAAATCATTTGTGAAATTGGTTTATTATGAAACATTTTAGCATAGGTGAAAGTCTCTGACATATAAACTTAGAACCTACTGATCTATTCAAGGACTGGGGTCAGTTTCAGTTCCATCTCTCCCTCTCCTCTCCTTCTCCACCCCCTCTCTCTCTGTGTGTATTTGTGTTGGTGGGTGTATGGGTGGGTGGGTGGGTATGTGGGGGTGTGGGGGTGGGTGTGGGTGGGTGTGATAGTGTGGGTGTGGCAGGTGGCAGGAAAACTCATTTTTTTCAGACTGTCATACTGAACTAGCACTATACTAGATTGCAAGAAATAAAACCATTAAAATAATAATAAACACACTAAAAATAACACCACAGCAACAGTGGCTAGCAGCTGTGAAATGCCTCCAAGGCTATGGTGGGAAGCCATAGGACAAAGCCTCAAATAACTCCTTATAGCCATCTGTTACTTTGTTATACAACACAGTTTAAAAATGGATTGACTTTTTCCTCAAGAGATGCACACCCCAATCCCAAAACCATGTGACTTTAAATTGATTTCAAAACCTGGATCCCTCTTCTGATTCATTTCCATAATATAACCATGCTCTCAGCCATTTTTTTTTCAGAACTCTTTTTCCTCCCCAGCCGGACGTCCATGGAGAAAGTCTGACTTTATGGTCTAAACTTGGAGTGAGGAATTTTTAACCCTTCAGACATTTCAGATTACAACACTCCTAATCTTCCAGTACAGTTGTTCTGAGTGGGGATGTGGAAGTTATAGACCAAAATTTCTTGAGAGTCAAATTTTCACCACTTCTGGCTTTCATGTTGCTCTTCTTGTCTAGCTAAGGAATCTCACTTCATATCTCTAGCTTGGAAACATTTCCCCCAGAATCCCTGAACCACCATGTACGATTTTTTTAGCCCAAAAGGCAACTTTCAAGATGACAAGAATCACAATCATCTAAATATCATAGGAGCATAGAAGGCCTCTGACTTGATTATATCTGCAGTTCTGGGAATTCTTCATACTTTTTTGTAACTCCTCACCCCTCACATACTCTGAGCTTCCTCAAGCTTGCTCATCAACTGTTCACATGGTCTCTTCTTCTAGTCCCAAAGAACACTCCCGACAGAGAGTGCCTCATTCCTGCTCTCTGGCAATGCCTCTCCATATTTATCTACACCTGCTCAAGTTACCTGAGCTGCATCCACAGCTGATGCATAGCACAAAGTCATGCTCCAACATGTCCAACAGGCTGCATCCTACTACCAGCCATGTAAAAGTCATGAGGTTTCCCAGAATTGCATAGTGTGAAGTCATGGTCTAGAATAGCCAGTAGGCTACATTCTCCTCCAGGGCTGGCTCCACCCCTGAAACTACCCTTAGGTCTATATAGTAAAATGTTTACCTACTCTTAGCCAAAGGCTGGTGAAGGAGAAACTAATAGAAAGCTAAAACTATTACAGGCCTACATGCTAGCGACAGGAAGCATGCCTTATTATATTCTTAAAATGGGATAAATACACAGAAGGACAGTCATTGGTAGAGCCTATTAAGAGGAAGTGCAAAGCAGAAAATCAGTCTCTTGCAGTGATATATTCCAAATCACATAGCAATCTTTGCCTAGAAGGTTTGGCTAGTTTTATGGGCTCTTACAAGCAGGCAGTATGAATTGTTTACATGACCAAGCACAACTAGGTAACACTCACCTTTGGCACTCCAGATATTTTGGACCACAACTCCCAGAATTCCAAGCCTGTATTATCAATGAAAAAGGGCTGTGGGAGTTGTGGTCCAAAACATCTGGAGTGCCAAAGGTTCGCCACCACTGGTGTAGGGGTATCACAGTCATTCAAAATGCACAATTAAGGATACAGCACAGTGCATCCAAAATCACAAAGATGGGTAAATGATGGTGGGTAGGAAAGCCACACGCACTACATGTTAAAGCTTTCTCCCAAGAAACAACTGTGGGTACCTGGAGTTTCGTAGGATTTTCCCCTCCCTCAGGAGGAATGGCTATGCCTCCACATTCCATTCATTCTACCCTCAGACAAAAACACTGAAGAGGATACCTAAAAGTGCCAGACTCATGGGGCACGGTATCAGGAGACAGGTATCTAGTTATCTCATGTGCTCCCAGAGGCATCTGGTGAGGCCCAGGAAAAGGACACGTAGTATTAAACGCAGTTTCTGTGTTCTCACGAATGCTGTTTTCCTAACCACGGCTGGGAAGGGGGTGTGGGAAGAGGGGAGGGGGAGAGAGAAAATAACTAGGGTGGATATTGGAGGAATTCTCCCACTCTCTTGCTCAGGTTTTGTTTGCCTGTGCAGCAGGTTATATCAAAAAATGAGCTAATAATTCTGATGGTAGCTGGTGAGATGTCAAGCTCTCCTCACCCCCTTCTCTCTCTCTCTCTGGGCCTTTTCACACGACCCCTAAGATCCCCTGGTCCCTTAAATTTGGACCAGAGATCTTGGGGGTTCGTTTCTGTTCCTCCATCCCCACCCCTCAGCACTTCCTGCTCCTGTCGGCGTGAGGGGAGGGAGGGAAAAAAAGGACAAAAGAAGCCTTTACTAACTTGCCGGTGCCGGTCGAAGTTGCCACGACCCCCGTTACTTCCTGGTTCCTTCTCAAGGGGCTCTTAAAGGGGCGGGAGGCAAAAAAACAACGGACAAGCGAGGAGAGCCCGGCACTCTTATCCGCATCAAATATTTTTCACCTCCAGAGAGAAGGTACAAGAAAAGTGCGCTGGGTCGCGCTAAAGTGGGCGGGGTTGCACTTAATTGTCTGCAAACTCCGGAGCTGGTGGGGAAACATTTCTAAGCTCCAGAGCTGGGAGCCATTTGCAGCGCAGCTTAGGGGTCGTGTATAAACGCCCTCTCTCTCTCTCCCTGCACTCGACAGAAGAAAGAGGAACTGCCAGTGGGGTGGCTCTGCCCTTGGCTGTTCTCTCTCTCTCCTCTCTCTCTCTCTCTCTGCCACGCGCATGCACAGAGAGAGAGAGAGAGAGAGAGAGAGAGAGAGAGAGAGAGAGAGAGAGACTCCCTGTCCCTTTGTTTTTGTTTTTGTTGTTGTTGTTGCTGCTGCTGCTGCTGCTGCTGCTGCTGCTGCTACAGAGCCAGACTACTCAAAGTGTAAGCGGGTTTTAGAGTCCCCGCTGACGTTTGCTTCGGCTAAAAAGCCACATCTAAACTGAGGCAAATTATTCCCACCTCTGGGGTTGGTACTTGGAAATCTCGCTAAAGGGGGCATGGCCGTGTATTTTTTTAAAAGTTGGATGTAGAGATGGGCACGACTCAAAAAAATGGTGTTTCGTTTGTCGTTTGGTCATTTAGGGGTCCGTTTCGGTTCGTTTTCATTTTTGTGACTTTTTTGCCAAAAATTTCGTTTTCATTTTGTTAGGTAACAAAATGAAAAAACAAAAATGAAAATGAAAAATTGCTGTTTTGTTAGCATTCTTTTTAGTTCAATGCATCTGCTGCAATGAAAATGAAAAACACGGCAAATTTGGTCGTTTCGTTTTCATTTTCATTTTGTTTTAAAAAAAGTTTTCGGTTCATTTTCGTTGTGTAATGAAATGAAAAAACAAAAACAAAAACAAAAAAATCACTCGTTTCGTGCCCATCTCTAGTTGGATGCATGTGGGCATGATTCTTGAAGTAAGAAGCAAATTTTAGCGGCGGTGGGATAGAGGCCTGTGAGACAGAGGAAGCTGGAATAGGAAGGGCTCTTATGTTCTTAAGATATCTGATCATTTCCATATTGATGCAAAATGGGAAAGTGGAGGTTTTAGACCAGCCAGCATCACAGTCAGCTTAAACTCTTTCTACTTTAAAGGAATGCCTTCAAAGGTCATAATAGGGATGCATCAACCAGCTGACCAGCTCAGCATTTTGTCACCTTGATAAGACAAGGTACTCATAGAAGAAAAGGTTTGCAGATTCAGAATTTGTTGTGTTCTTTCTGTGCTCATGGCTTCCAGCACAGTGACTAGATGATATACTAGACATAAAATTTCCCATTTAACACAGGACATGAGAGATTTCATGATCTGGATAAAGCTCTACTTCAGATCTAATAAGTGAAAGCACTGAGATAAGGCAGCCCGCTATCAGAGCCAACAAGGCAAGTTCTGAGGTAGTTCCCCCCTCCCCCGAGCACAGCGCTAGGTAGGAATTGGTGCCCATGTGATAAGATGTTTTCTCTTGACAATACAGTTCCTTAAGTAATGTTTCTTGAGGTGATATGCGAGGAGGAGCTTAGGTAGTATATGAACTGCTGCCATCTGCTGGTTAGGATGTCAGCAAGAAAAGGAAAAGGCTGTGTGGTTGAGTTTTGAATTTTGGTTAGAATTCCTCTGGCAGAAGAGCAGAAATGCAGGGTCTCACAGTTTTTTCCAGAGCAGTCTACCCCTTTTCTCAGAAATTAGCACTTACTGTCTCAGTAGCTCACTCTGAGACATTAGATGGAGAAAGAATAAGAAAGTTTCTTTATTGACTGTTGAATACATGAAACAGTAAACTGAAAACAGAAATGGCAGTGATCTCTTTGAATGCAGACACAGGAGGGAGTTATCGGTTAGTGCCGGAGAGAGTGAAAGTCACTGCAGCCCAGAAAATTTCTCTCCCAGCCACACCTATTAAAGGAATCATGTGAGGTTCCATAAACTCCAGAAAAGGGTTCTTGAACAAATCTATATAACACAAAAGAATTAAAGTGTAGCAAAGATTCAGCAATAAAATAGGACAATATGGGGAAATACAGATTCCAAAGGAGCAAACCTGTATGGGTAGGTTCATTAGGTGCTATTGAGAAGGGTATTATTGCAACGCCATCTGGAACAATGTTAGGGAATCCTGGGCAAGGATTAGGGATGGGCACGAAACAGAAAAATTGAGTTTCGTTTCGTTTTTGTCCCCTTGCGTTTCATTTCGTATCGTAAGTAATGAAATTTTTCAGAAAATTTTTGTTACTTATGAATATTGAAATGAAATGTTGTGAAGGGAATTCCCCCGCAGGGGGCTGAGAAGGTAGCGCTGATGTCAGCAGCCCCCTCTTATTCCCTTGACATGGGATTCCTCAGCTGGGAGGCGGCAGCAGGCAGAGAAGAGATTCTGAGGAGGACCCGAGCCGCTGTGCCCGCCTCTGCTGCTGCCTCGCCAAGGCAGGTAAAGGAATATGCTAGGAGGTGAGAAAGTCCTTCTCTGACACTTTTTCGGAGTCAGGTTATCTGTATTTTGTGCAAAATTCTCTGTGCAGAATTTGTTGCCTTTTCCAATTGTGAAGGTAAGAATTTATAGACACATCAAGCAAACAGAGGCTGATTGGCGAACAAATCATCTATCTCAGGCACGTCCAAACTTCGGCCCTCCAGATGTTTTGGACCACAACTCCCACAGTCCTTTGCCATTGGAAATATAGGCTTGGAATTCTGGGAGTTGTGGTCCAAAACATCAGGAGGGCCGAAGTCTGGACAGGCCTGATCTATCTGATACTGTTTCTTTTAGTAGCCCATGTAACAAGGAAACTGTTATTGCATGATATAATACTGCACATGTTACAAACATCTGCAAACATCGTTCTTTAAAATGAATAAAATCACCCCAAGACTGACACAAAGCCTCACTGTTACAAGTCACAATGTAAACCTAACACTGCTTGGAGGAACGTCAGCCAGGACTTCAGGAAGGCAGCCTCTTGAAAACATCTACATTGAAAAGAGGGATTTGAAGGGGGCTCTGTCTTCTTCAAAGTTTTCTATCCTGGATAAATAGATGTATGCACTTTGGTACTACAAAGATCAAATATACAACACTGTTTGGCCACCAAATTCCAGTTCCATTTTATTTCCTATAAATTCATGGTGGGGTCATGCATAATGATTTTGTACTTTATAATTGATTTGTTCCTTTGCTTTCAAACTTTCAGTGCTATTGTAACATAGCTATTTTCTTTTCTACTTGACAGGGAACAGGAAGGTAAGGGAACAGAAAATATCCAAATCCAGATGTTTTCTAAACAACCTGGCATCACTGACAACATTTTCTCTTTTTCTCTCTTTCGGCTGGCTGCAGAAGATTGTATTGAAGAAGGTATGCTTCTACACTTATTAGAAGGGCCAAAACATGGCTCAATAATGTTGTCTTTGTCTTGTGCAAACAGACTTGCAGGTGCTTTTAAAAATCACCTCCCATGCTTTAAACTATGTGTCTCAGTGTAGCTACTGGTACGTTCCACATTCAATGAGAAACTTTAGCTTCTGCCACTGAATTCTGAGTTGGGGATGAGAGGGAGGACCTATTTTTCCCTGATACTCAATATATATATATATTTATTATTTATTTGTTTTTATATTTATTGACTGCCCAACTTTCCCACAGGGAACTCTGGGCAGTGTACAACAAATCACTAAATAAACAATATGCCCCCAAACAAACAAATCTCAAACAAATCAAATTGGGTAAATAATAAAAACAGAACAACAACCATATGACAAAACAGACTCCGGCAAGAAAGGGCTGGGACAGGCAAACAAACAACTAACAAAAAGTGTTCTGGATTAAAATGCACTACCTATAATGCATGGCTAATTATTCTATGGAATGTGTCTGAGGAAGCAGCTTGTAGTCCACAGAAGCACACAGTAAAATAAATATATTAGTTATCAAGGTGCCACAATATTTTTGTTTTATATTTGTTCTGTGTTTGTTATGCTTCCTGTGCAACAATGCCTAATGCTTCACTACAGCTTTAATGGTAGGAGGTAGTGATGCCAAATGCTGACATCTTAAGTATCATCACTTTTTGTTTGGTGTTTGATACCTGTTGTTATGAACAGATCTGAGTATCACCACTTTGGGCAGAGCAAGTCATTTATTTTAATTTCAATAAAATTAGTAATAAATAACACTGGGAAATATATAAATTAATTTTCCTTAGTAGGTTCAAGAATACCTAAACTACTGTAATTCTCTAGAGGATGCTAGTTATTGGATCAAAGAAGCAAGTAGACATACGTCCGAATAGCTAGCTGTTTTGCTTATTATGTTTTATGAGAGCCTGAGCTATTATTCTGTGCATCTGAATTGATTAGTTCTGATTTATTTTGCCATAAATGAGAAAATAAATCTAGAACAGGAATTTGGTTGCTTCCATAAATTCACTAGAACTTGGTCAGTATATCTGTATTTTTTCAGAATATCACTGCTGCATCTTTGTACTTGAATGAACCCTGCTTGTCTATGAATAAGTCACTGTTCTGGATACTCCAGACCTTAATATCCTACTGTCTTTGCTAGTGCTTGATTTCATAAGTGCTTTGCACCTGAAAGCTAGCTGCTTGCGCAAATGTGAAGCAAAGATCAGCCCTGAGAGAGAAAGCCAGCTTGACCTCACAGCTTGATGTGATCCTTCGCTAACCTTCTTTACTCAATTCCCTTTCACCATCCCTGCTTTGCCTTGGTTAAGAAGAAGAAGAAGAATGGATAGAGGTGGAAGACGGTAGTAGAACATTTCTTTTCATTTCACTTTACCACTGCTTTCTTAATGATATTTAGGCTGAGTAATCATTGCTCTTCTGTGCATGAGAAATATATCCATATATGACTATAATTCTCTCTTCCAAGGGAATCCAGGGAACTGTTGATCTGGGAAGAGGAGCTAGAGATCTGTAATAGTTGATTGTCAGTAGTTTATCATCATATAATTTACTACAGGACACACTGGCTTAAATCTAGTTACTAGTCCCATCTTGATTAGACCCAATGAATCAATGGTTCTATGATTCTATGATTCTATGAAATGACTGGTTTGTTATCCATGGCGTCAGAGACTAGGACACGGGGCAATGATTTCAAACTACAGGAAAAGAGATTCAATTTAAACATTAGGAAGAATTTCATGACAGTTAGAGCTGTTCGGCAATGGAATATGCTGCCACGGAAGGTCGTGGAGTCTTCTTCTTTGGAGGTTTTTAAGCAGAGGCTGGATGGCCATATGTCAGGAGCACTGTGACGGGGGTTCCTGCATGACAGGGGGTTGGATTGGATGGACCTTGAGGTCTTCTCCAACTCTATGATTCTATGAATAGGACCTACATAAATGTTAACATCAGTGGCATCTTGATTCAGTGACTCCATTCACGTTAATAGTTGGATTTATACCATTATGTTTAGCTATGATGGCTTAATGGTAAGAAAATAAATATACTTTCCAATACCCCCCCCCAAAATATTAAGAACATAAGAACATAAGAAGAGCCATGCTGGATCAGGCCAAAGGCCCATCTAGTCCAGCTTCCTGTATCTCACAGTGGCCCCACCAGATGCTTTTGGGAGCGCATGAGACTAGATGTCTGTCTCCTGATACCACTCCCCTGCATCTGGCCCTTGAAGTACCCTGGTTTTAAGCCTGGAGATTACACATCTCCATCATGGTTTATAACCTGTGATGGACTTTTCCTCCAGGAATCTGTCCAATCCCCTTTTGAAGGCATCCAAGCCAGATGCCATCACCACATCCTGTGGCAGGGAGTTCCATAGACCAGTGTTTTTCAACCTTTTTTGGGCAAAGGCACACTTGTTTCATGAAAAAAATCACAAGGCACACCACCATTAGAAAATGTTAAAAAAATTAACTCTGTGCCTATATTGACTATATATAAAGTAATTCTCTTGAATAGGAATCAAATAAAAACAAAGAAAGTATTTTATAATTACTTTATTATGAAATGGTAAGGCAACCTGGGCCTGTTTGGCTGAACACAAAGCTGATATTCTTCAGCTTTTCACAATCTCGCGGCACAAACAGTGGTTGAAAAACACTGCCATAGACTAACAACGCGCTGGGTGAAAAAATATTTTCTTTTGTCTGTTCTTACTCTCCCAGCCCTCAATTTGAGTGCATGTCCCCTAGTTCTGGTATTTTGTGAGAGGGAAAAGAGCTTCCCTCTATCCACTTTACTCATGCCCTGCATTATTTTGTACGTCTCAATCATATCCCCCCTCAGGCTGGAATTGAAGCTGGAAGAGATCTTTGAATCTCATTTAAGACTGGGTAGTCATGGGGAACATATTTAAAGCATGCCTTTCTCAAATCTAGGCATAGCTAGATTTTAAGCTTGAAGTCATCCATTCCTGAATATCAGAAATGAAGGATTATAACAGCAATACTGGATGTAGATTCTGCAAGGGACTGCTGGATGAATTCAAAATGGGTTTCTCCTTTGTAACATATTTCTTATTTAATGAGATTCAAGGCTACCACCCATATCAGTAGGCAGATAAGGCAGGTGCCTCAGTGAGCTGGTACTGGGGTAGCAATGGCAACTCCGCACCCCCACCCCAGAACATTCCTTCTGGATATCCTGTCATTCTCCTCTGTTGTTGAACACTGCTTTATGAACCTTAGAGCTTTTCAGACATTCCCTAACACAATATCTTCCTGCTGCTATGGAGGAGAATGTCCCATTAAAAATGTTGCCAGCCTAGTTTGATTTGATTTTGGGCATGAAATGGGGTGCAAAAAAGCAGGGTGTGCTGCTGACATACGGTATGTACTAAATATAAACTGAGTTTTTCAGCCCTTATTTTTGGCTGAAAAAGACATCATCGACTTATATTTGAGTGAATATAGTTACCACAATTCCACCACCTCCTGAGTGCTTGTCTGGCTTGGGGAAGGTGGTGGAGGACAAGTCCTGCCTATTGGAGAAGGCACCCTAAGCTTATACTCAAGTCAACAAGTTTTCCTATTTTTTGGGAAAAATTAGGTGCCTCAGTTTATATTTGGGTCGGCCTATACTCAAGTATATACGGTACTGCTTCAAGCACTTTCTTGGCAGTTTATAAGTTAATTATGCAGCTAACATTGCCCCTACCCACTCCCACCCCCTCAAGTGAGCTGGGTATTCATTTGCCTGACCTTAGAAGGATGGAAGGCTGAGTCAACCTTGAGCCATCTACCTGGGATTAAGCAAGGTTTTGGCTGTGGTACAGCACTTTAACCATTGTATCACACAGCTCCTCATACATAAGAAAACCTGTACTGAATCACATCAGTAGATCATTAGTTCAGCACTGTTTCTCAAAACTGACCAATTGGACATTTGGGGGAAGCCCCCCCCCCAATACTTGTATTTGGTAGCCTTGAATCCTACTGTTGCAAACGAAAGGTGCTTTGAGTCCCATAGGTGGGAGAAAGGTGGCATAGAAATGAAATAAATAAATAAATAGTCTGCTGAGTATGAAGATCACCTATAACCACAATGGGCAGTGGTTACTGACTAACTGTTCTCCACCTTATGGATATCTCTCCCACATATTGAAAGTAAACTGGGGATTTTGTGAAGCCATACAGTAAGACCCCCGTATCCACTGATTTATTAACCACTGATTTATTTATCCATGGTTGGCAGAGGAAAAAAATTAAATAATCCAGCAGCCACAAAGCAAGCTACTGTCACAAAACAGTAGCTGTAAAGCAAGCTGCTGTCACAAGACATTATGAATATCTCTCCCACATATTGAAAGTACAGTAAACTGATTTATTTACCACTGATTTAGTTATCCATGGTTGGCAGAGGAAAAAAAAATTAAATAACCCAGCCACCGCAAAGCAAGCTATTGTCACAAACAGCATCTGTAAAACAAGCTACTGTCTCAAAAAAGCAGCTGTAAAGCAAGTTGTCGCAAAACAGCAGCTGTAAAGCAAGCTACTGCCACAATACAGAAGGGTAGACATGGGCATGACTTGGCGAAATTCTCGTTTCCGTTTCCATTCCTCGTTTCCGTTACGCAACGTTAAGCCATCAGAACTCGAACTTGAACCGATAAAAGAAAAATTGGGTCTGATTTGTCGTTGTCGTTCATGGCATCGCGGCGATCGCGCGATGCCAAGTGGCACAGAAAAAAAGTTAAAAAAAACCCCGATTCCCGGCCAAAAAAGCAGGTGAAAATATGCCTGCCTGAGTGAGGACACCTACCAGAGGGGTGGTTTCTTGGGGGTGGGGGTCCCCGGCCTCCCCCCTCTCCTGTCCTGGGCTGCTCTGGTGGGGGGCATCCTCATCGTCTCGCCATGCCATGCGGTGCGGGGGGATCCAAAATGGCGACCGCAATATTTTTTTTGAAATCGTGGTCCAAAAACCCACCAAAGCACCACACAGAAACATGTGAAAATTAGGTATTTTAACTGCCTGAATTTTTACAATAGCAGCAGTGGGTTTTTCTTGCAATAAACGTCTTTCTCCAATCCCATTGATTTTATTTTATTTTATTATTATTTTTATTTTTTTACACCTGCGCAATGATGGGCTGGCCATGGGATGGGACCATGCAAGTTTTTGGAGCCATTCCACCAATCGCATGGCCACTTGGCCAGGTTTTGACTGAGACTTCTGGGATGTGCCAGTCGGGCATAAAAAGCCCACTATAACCCTAGCCCTAACCCTAACCCTAACCCTAACCCTAACCCATATGCCAGTACACTGTCCTTCTTAGTGGGTCAGAGGCACCCAGAGGTACAGCCCATTAACTCACCCTAACCTTACCCGTAATAACCCTAAGCCTAGCCCTTGCCCTAGCCCCAACCCTAAACCAGATCTGTATTTGCATTGCACTACATGCAAGTACACTGTCCTTCTTAGTGAGTCAGAGGACGCCCAGCAGAGACATTCTTCTCTCACCTCGCTCACAGTCCAAAGTTCCAAAAAACTCCAAACCTGTACGCCAGTATGCTGTCCTTCTTAGTGAGCTAGAGGCACCCAAAAGAGAGTTGCCTCTGCCAGTGCCACTTGGTACGCAATGGCTACACGGTCATGTACCCTTCCTTTTCCCTTTGTAGGGGGGCAGAGGAGGCATCCACCCCAGAGAGGTGCCTCCAGGAGCCCGCTACCCTACCCCCCTAAACAAGTACTAATGACAGACAAATTTTTGAAAAATTTCACGACAAACGGAAATGAGCCGAAACGGGCTGGCTCGAAACACCATTTTTCCTGGTCATGCCCATCTCTACAGAAGGGTTTTTTTGGGGTGGTGGTGTTCTCTCTTGTCCATGGTTTTTGTTATCCATGGGAAGGCCTGGAACTAATCGATCCCCATCAGATACCAGGGTTCTACTGTACTTCTTTAGCTTTGAGGGGTAACCCATTGCTCTAGCTTTATAAAAGAAATTAAACATCCTTCCATCTCTTTTTTCTCCATACCATACCCAAAAATCCTATTGCTTTTCAGCTTAATAGATCACACTTAAGTAGGCCCTGTGAATTAATGGGATTTGGTGAGTCAACCCCTTTGCAATTTTACTTTTGCATAATAAGTCACAGTTAGAGCAGACCTACTTGAATTAATTTAACCAAAAGGGAAGTTGACTCATCTCCATTGATTCAATAGGTCTACTCTAGTGTGATTTACATTGCTAAACAACAGGATTTGGGCCTTTGTCTATTAATAATATAAGGCACTTATCATCTCATTTCCATTCCCCTTTTATTGTCTTTATATGCCAAGGAAGTTTTTTCCTCAGTATTTGGTTTGTCCCTTTTATCTTTGTTGCCCTTAACACAAGTATATCATCACTACTGAACAGATCATAGCCTGAGCAGAGGAGAACAGAGAATCTCACATCCTTCTGCACAGACCGTTGGCTGCTGGTGCTTTTGAGATGGATGAGGAATGTAGGAAGATTCTTCCTCGATGCCCTCTGAGTATCTGTCTCTCAGCCATGCTAAGGAATTTCTTTCAGATTCTTTCTCCCCACCCCTCAACCAGCATTAAACCCATTTAAACTGAACCACAATTTGTTCGGTTTAAGATGACATGCCTGAGAGATGTTTATTGTCATTTATTAGCCATGTTCTTAGGCAAGGCTCTGTTTGTCAACCACTTTTCTTCTTTGATCAGCTTCTGAGAAGCTGGGGTTCATTACCTCAAGCAGATTATTTGCCAACCTACAACTGAAATCCTCTCTAGCATTCAACTTGTTCTGCTGTTTTGTTTCACAGAACAAGAAGAACAACTAGAAGAAGCAGAAGAAAATGCAGAGGAAGCCACAGAAGAAGGCATGTATTGATGTTCACTTCAGCACATTGATGGCTGATTGTAATGAGATGCTCTTCTTGAGAGGAAGAGGAGCCAAGGCATCGGATAGGATGCATTCTGCACCTAGCTAAGGAACTACATTGCAGAGCTGAACAATGCTGGTTTCACCCAACAATAATGAGAATCCTATTGGTGATTTACACATGCATAATTTAAATTGTGTAACTCACCAACTATTGGTTTTGGTCATGTTGCAGGCTACCCACCCAACTCTTCAAGAGGTAAGTATCTAGTAATGCAATCAGTGCCACATTAGTTAGCAACCACTTTCCACAGTGAATTATGCACTTTTACTAAGATATGCATAAATCTCTAACAGGATTCTGCCCAAAATGAGTAAAGCTGTAGATGTTTAATTATTAATAAGTACAAAATGAGAAAAATGTTTTCGTGATTTGTACAGTGCCCATGTTTCTTCAGGTATTGCTTATATATATCACCATATGTCACACTTCCATGACTTTGCATGTTTCTTTAGAATTTAGATCCTTCTTGTCAGCATAGATAACTAAAATATCCATTAAAATATCTCTTTCCCCCTTGGTAGAAGATCAGTGCTTTTGAGAACTCTCAGTGTCTTGAGACCTAGTCAGGCATTAATTTCTTCAAACCACTTAAAGTAACAGCTAGTCAGCACCCTCTGTCCTTGCCTTCTTCTCAGAAGCAACAGAATACATGGAAAGGAGTCCTACTGGTGCAGTGGTTAAATGTCTGTACTGCAGGTAAAACTGTGCTCACAACCTGGGGTTCAATCCCAAGTAGCAGGCTCATGGTTGCCTCAGCCTTCCATCCTTCCAAGGTCGGTAAAATGAGTACCCAGCTTGCTGGAGGGGGCAAAGTGTACCCTGCATACTGTAATTAAACTGTAAACCACCCAGAGACTACTTGAAGTGGTATGGGGCAGTATATAAGCAAAACACTTTGCTTTGCTTTGCTTTACTGTTTTTTGTTCTCATCTACAGCCCACATGTAAGAATGAAACTTTAGGCCTATTGTTGCTCCTGTGAAGAAGGTGATGGGTTGGGGTTATCTTTTCCCCTTTAAACATTTTGAAGGAACTGCATTCTGTTTGCCTGACTGTGGCTTCCAGTACCATTAGCACTGCAGTCAATGCACCACCACCAACCCACAAATACTGTTTTTTTCCCTCCAGTGGAAAAAAGGAAACAAATATCTAACTTTTTGCTTACACTATTCTTGTTATTTTTACTTCTTGCTGTGAAAGTTAATCACTGTTAAAGCTTTCCAGAAGACATAACAAGTGTTAGGGAATGTTTTTAGAATTGGACACGCCCCTGCCCTGGCTTTTACTGATGAAAGGCACCTTCCTTGGTGCAACTGAATCCATTATGGTGATATGATATCTTCCTCTCTCCTGTATTTAGGAGAGGGAAGGCTGCTTTCTCTGAATGCCATATACCAGAATAAAACAATGTAAACCTTCCCAGTAATGTGTGAGTGAACTATGAAGCATGCTGGGAATGATGTCAGACATGATCAAGGGGGGGGATATGTATCAACAGGCAGTGAAGAGGTACAATTTTGTCTCCATGGCACAACTCTAATCAAAACCCATCATTCTTCTTTTGAAATAGAACAAGAAGAGCAAGCTAAAGAACCAGAAGAAGGTACATGAGATGAAAAATCTATCATGTGCACCAGGGCCAGAATATGAGCATATCTCACTTCTTGGGGGTTGATACTGATCTCGGCTCTCAAGCTCAAACAAAGCAGTGGGTGGCTGGGTGTGTCTGCATGGAAGAACTAGCAAGGGAGGTGAGCATGACAGGCATCCATTTGGAGAGCCTGACAGCAGAACAGAGAAAAGCAAGAAGAAAGGGAAGAGAAAAAAAGGAGTCCAGGGAAGGTTGCTTCCATTGTTTGACATCTCCCTTCCCAGGCCCTTTAATGAGAACATAGAAATCAAGTTGGACATAAGGGGTGGGAGAAGTATCCACCAGGTTCATTTTCTTCTGCATTGGAATGCTTTATGCCTCAAGTACTTTCTGTCAAAAAT
The DNA here is from genome assembly GCA_029282475.1 of Phrynocephalus forsythii. Taxonomy (NCBI): domain Eukaryota; kingdom Metazoa; phylum Chordata; class Lepidosauria; order Squamata; family Agamidae; genus Phrynocephalus; species Phrynocephalus forsythii. The sequence goes on along the minus strand of JAPFRF010000005.1, from coordinate 86,861,911 downwards.
GTGAAGATTTTGGTAGATCTTAGTAAATATTTATCCAAAATGGATTGAAACACAAAATTCCATCCTCACCCAATCCTACTAGCATGGCAGAAAAAGCAGAAATACATGCATGCATATGCATAGTATGAAACTTTATAGACTTACCAGAAATGACAGCCTGTGTGCATTGTCATATTGGCTCATATTCGTGCTTTGCGAGTGGATCTTTTAAGTCTTGTTTTTGTTCAGTCCCTTACAAAGGATAGCTTCTGCAATCTATGTCAAGAGTACTGGAAGCCTTCTTAGCACCTTCAGGTGCTATTGGGGAGCAACTCCCAGAAACTCTACCCAACACAATTGCTATTGAGGGATGACGGGTACAGTTGTCCAAAATCAACCGGAAGACCCCAAATTCCTCACATTAATTCCAGTTCCAAGATTAAAAAAACTAAAACAAAACCATACTCTACAGTAGGCAAAGCTGCCAAGGAAGGAGAGACTACTGGTTTTCTTTTTTTAACTAGGAATCTTGCCTTAAATGGTAAGATAACAAAAGATAATGGGACAAAAGAACATGAAAACAAAGTGCCAAGGTGAAAAGCAAAATGTAAAGCCTGCCCTGTAATTTAGAAGCCAAAAACTCTATACTTAAAAGCAGTTCCATAGGGCCTAGAAGTCCATAAAAAGAGAGGGAGTGCTATTTCTGCAATTTATTTTTCACGTTTCATCATTTTAATTTTTTTGTTTGGTTTCTTGCAGGGGAATCTAAGCCCAAACCCAAGTAAGTATACATTCCTCAGTCTTCATGCTACATTAAACGTGCAGTTGCTGAGGCACGAGCTGTTGAAGGGAAGGGAAATAAGAGGTTATAATAAAGGCAGGCAACCATCTTGAAGATAAATAAAAAGTCTGGTGATTGAAGCATTTTCCTCACTTTATAGCTCCCTTCATAAGATAGTATCATGTTCTGCTGGGCACTTGTTTGAACCTCCACAGTATTTATTTATTTATTTATTTATTTATTTATTTATTTATTCTGCTGCCATGTCATTGTATGTGTTCATGAGAACTCTGTGGCCTACATTGGGTTGAGAAAGAAATTATAAAATCATTAAATAATGAGTGGGTTTTATTCATTTTTAGGAAATAATGACATCTTCCTATATAAGATGGAAGGAAAAACATAGGAAGCTTTTATATGCCATGGAAATTACTTACAGCATCATAGAAACAGTTCATAACAGCCATTCATATACTTTAAGTAAGCAATACATTAATGGGAAGTAAAATCAGGATAAAACAATTCAGCATAGACATTAGACACAAGGCAAAATGTAATTCACATTAAAATATCCAGATGAAGCTTAAGAGAGCCACTGAGTCTCTCTGGAAAGAGTGATACACAAACTGGATCTACTCAGTGGCACTTGCTGCTGCTATTGGGTCTTGCTATTCAGGCTTGGGTCCTGAATACCTGTTGGAGCGTATCTCCCAGAGGTCAACTGAGGCCAGGCTCACACGATGTCGCAGGTGCGCTCACTTTGGGTGCCCACCCCGAGGGAGGCGCGGAGGTCTGCCACGCGCAGCCACGCCTTCTCAGTGCCCATCATTATGGAACCATCTTCCGAGTGAGCTGCGCCTTGCACAGTCCCTGCCCGCCTTCAAAAAGGCTTTGAAAACTCTGCTTTCTGAGGAGGCATATGGCGACCTACTTTATTCTTCTTTTTCCCCCGCCACCAATGTATCTTGCCTGGGGTTTTGTCTTTAACTGTTTTTGTAGTTCTGTATACTTTTTTAACCTAACCACCCAGAGTTCTGACTCAGAAGATGGCAAGGTATAGAAATGATACAAATAAATAATAAATAAATAATAAATATTGCTGTGATTAAAGTTTCCCAAGTGCTAGGAGTAGGTATGTTATCTCAGTGAGCCTTAAAATAGCCCTGATAAAGTCTGTTATTTTTATCCACATTACATTGCATAAACAATATGTGAAGGTTAAGTGAGAGCTAGTTCAATACCACCAGCATTATGATCATGGTGAAAGCTTCATGTGGACTTATTTTATTATTTATTTTATTTATTCAGTTTCTAGACTTCAAAACCATCTGGCCCAAGGGCTACTCTGGGCATTGTACAATATTGGTAAAATACAATAATGAAAAATACATATTAAAAATAAAATAAAGAAGAAAATAATCAGAGCCAAATTAGCTTTAACATATACACTTTAATGTAGATAGAAATGATTACCACCACCACCACCACCACCACCACCAGCAACAGCAACAACAACAACAACAGCAACAAGAACAACAAACCTAACAAAGACCCAGAAAATGGAAAATCAACAAAAGCAGACAAGTTGTATGAGCATGTGTCAGTTACGGATAGAGTCTGGATAACCCATCCTGAATAGCCAGGTTTTTAGTTGGCGTTTAAATGACAGGAGCAAGGGTGCTTGACGGATCTCACAGGGAGTGTTCCACAGCAGAGGGCAACCACTGAGAAGGCCCGTCTCCTCATTGATTATCTGAGAGATAATGAACTGCCAAACCATTTACAGCTTTGTATGTTAACATTAGGGCCTTGAAGTCAACATGGCAGCTAATCGGAAGCCAGTGCAGGATGGCCAGGATATGTTGATATCTTCTAGTACCCAGCAACATCCTGGCCACCATGTTCTGCACTAGCTGGAGTCCCCACATAAACCTAATATGCAGCCCCACATAGACAGCACAGCAGTAGTCTAATTTTGAGATTACAAGCACATGGACCCAGTATCAAGGAAGACCCACACCTGGACAATCTGGCGCAGCTGGAAATGCATAGATTGGACCACAGATGCCATCTGGGATCCCATAGAAAGCACCAGGTCCAATAGGACACCCAAGCTATGAACTTCATCCTTCATGGAGAGAGTCATGTTTCCCCCCCCACCCCGCAAAAAAGGACAGAGAGATTTCTAATCTGCAAACACTGGGAGCACACAGCTGAAGGACATCTTTCTTGCCCCGACTCATCTTCAGTCTATTGGCTCCCATCCAATCCAGAATAGCAGCCAGACAGTGCTCCAAGGATGTGGCAGATGAAGGGAAGGGGATACAGAGCTGGGTGTCATCTGCATATTGGTGACACGAAGCTCCATAACTCCTGATGACCTCTCCCAGCAGCCAGAGAACTTGGGACCTCTGCCTTATACTGTAAATCCTGCTTGTAGCCTTTTTGCTATATCAGTGAGATGTTTATGATTAAATCTATCACATTTACTCCCTCACTGTAGTAATTCCGAGCCTATGAACATTGTGAGGCAGTTGACTGAAAGACAGTGATTCTAGCCATTTCCTGTTGTGCATCTACCACGAGAGTCAGACCCTCCGTAAAGTCTAGGGAATGGCAGACATGAGGCACAGACTGGGGAAACTCTTCTGGTCCTTTTCTTCCCATATGTCATGTTCAGCCTGAGACATAGACTTTGATGTCACTTAAACTCCTTAATGTTAAAAAAAAACTCAGTAAAAATCATCACTATTACTCTGTTGTTCTTTCCTCCTGTGCTTCTGCAAAGGAGTCTGCAACAACAGATAGGTTTCATAACATTTATGGGAAATAGGGTAGGCTGGGAAAGAGCAGCTTGCCCTGAAGCTATCCAGAAAGCCAAACAGAGACTTCAGCCTGTGTTTCTCACAGCCACACCCAGCCCTTTAACCACAGTGACACACTTTGAGCGTTCACTTAACTTAAAGCCAAATGCTTCCTAAAAAGGAAATGTACTGTGAAATACCTGTGGCAGAGCATACTGCACACAGCAAATACAATTTTTAATGTTTGCTTTATTTGCATCAGTATATTTTGAACATCAGCAATAGCACCTAATCCTAAATCTCACAGAACTCACCAAGACCTACTTTGAAGAAGACATGCAAAGAATCACACAGCACAGATATAACCATATATGCCAGAAGTGAGAAATACCTGGACTTCCAGGGGTTGATCAACTCTACCTCCCAGTATGCCTGTTGACTAAATTGGCAAGGCTTAAGGGAGTTGAAAAGAAATCATTTCTGGGAAACCAAGAATTCCCCACTCCCTACTTAAGTCACCTCTCCAAGAGTCATTTTCCTTTAACATAGTTCAATATATGATAGTTTTCTAAGTTCTGCAGAACATCTCCTTTGACTATATTTGTATGGGGCTGCACTGCAACTGAAATTGTTTTCAAAAATCTGAAAATACAAAGGACGAAATACTCAGTCTAGTGAGGTAAAAATCACTGACTTCTTAATTTACTGTTTAGAAGTGCAGCGATACTAGGAAACACAGCAGGCGGTGGGGACTAGGAAACAGATATAGAGCCACCCCAAGCATAGCATTCTCACTCCAACATGCCCTGATTTGAAGTTACTACAGCTGTTCAGTGCTCACATAAGTCAAATAATGGAAAATAACACCATAGTGACAGGTGTGACCATGGTATAAAGCCCAGCAATCATGACATCCCATATGGTGACCTGAAATGAGCCATGATTTTTTTCTTCAGCTTGAAAATGGCATTCACATGTACAACTGTTTTAAATTAAATGGATTCTGAAACCATTTGTATGCATCTCCACTGCCATGGATGAAGAGTTAATCAGTGCAACTAATGCAGTCTCAGTGATTCATGACAGAAACAGTTTTATAAGTGATAGTTGTCTCTATTTCCTTGACCACATTGAGCTGAAACCCACAGACAGATCCCTTTAAAATCAGTGGGATTGCACATGGATTGTGCATAGAGTTTTTGTGAGAACAAAAGTATTATCAGTCAGCTCCTGGGCTTATGAGAAACGGCGAGCTAATAAGGCAGGCAGATGTTGCAATACGGCCGGTTAATTCTCCATTCCTATATAATTTCAGGCTTTTTATGCCAAATCTGGTGCCTCCAAAGATCCCTGATGGGGAAAGAGTAGACTTTGATGTGAGTATTAACCACAGCCATCTTAATAAACCCATTTTATATTACCTGTCATTATCCTTCCACTGTTTCTAAAAGAAGAATACCAAATCATGGCCATGGTTTTTCTGCCTTATAGGACATTCATCGGAAGCGAATGGAGAAGGATCTGAATGAGCTGCAAACCTTGATTGAAGCCCATTTTGAGAACAGGAAGAAGGAGGAGGAAGAACTGATTTTCCTCAAGGATAGAATTGTAAGACAAATTGTTGTTCAGTCGTTAAGTCGTGTCTGTCTCTTAGTGACTGCATGGGTCAGATCACGCCAGGCCCTCCTGTGTTCCACTATCTCCCGGAGACTGGTCAAATTCATGTTAGTTGCATCAGTGACACCATCCAACCATCTCATTTTCTGTCATCCCCCTTTGCCTTCAATCTTTCCCTACATCAGGGACTTTTCCAAGGAGCCCTTTCTCCTCATGAGGTGTCAAAAGAATTGGAGCTTCAGCTTCAAAATTTGAGCATTCAGGGTTGATTTCTTCCAGGATAGATGTTTGATCTCCTTGCAGTCCAGGGGACTCTCAGGAGTCTCCTCCAGCACCACAGCTCAAAGGCGTCAATTCTAGGGCGATCAGCCTTCTTTATGGCCCAGCTCTCACTTATTTCCATACATCACAAGTGGAAAAACCATTGCCTTGGCTATCTGAACTTTTGTTGGTAAAGTGATGTCTCTGCTTTTTAAGATGCTGTCTAATAAGTCAAAAAACTCCATACTATTCAGCCATATGTCCTTTATATCAATATCCTGTTCTCCAAAACAGGGTGCAAGTCTAGTTTTCTAACAGTTTGGCATACTGTTAAATTCCTCTGTGACCCCCTTTTTTTTAGCCATTAATATTTGATGGTCCTATGACAACTGTTTGGTTCCACAGACACCATGGAAGCCTATTTTAGGAACCTCATAGCTGTGGTATTTAAGATTCTAATGCTGAAATTCTAAACTCTTTAACATGCAGCACCCATCACAATTTTTCTCACTTGGTTGGGAAGGAATGCGGGATTTACTGGCATTTATGTTCAAGCCTCCCCTTTTCTTCCCTTTCAGAAAATGGCTTCTGCTTATAAAATATTTAAAGAACTTTAAATATATGTATGTAAGAGATATGCTTCTTTCCTGGAGCTTCTCTCCTAAAGCTTTGGTTTTGTTTTGTTTGAGTTTTTCTAATTGAAAGTTTACAACCAGGATTCACACACTGGATGTCAATGTCAAATGGGAAGTTCCATAATCATGAAATCAACCCCTTGGTACAAAATGATACTAAAAATAGACAGGTTACAACACATAAAGTGCTATCTCTTCTAGCTACATGCTTCCATCTTAGAAAGCTTCCACTTAGAGACAAATGCTTTCTGAAGAGTGCAGCTTACTTCAGAACTAAATAGAACACTTCTAAGCTATTTAAGAAGAATTATTTTTGTGCGCTATTAATCCACAAATTCTGTTTTGGGGAACTGAGCACTAGTCAGGCTCACTGGAGTGAATCTGAGAATCTTAGCCCCAACATAGAAATGTTCCACACATTATACAAATCTAGAATCAATAATCAAATATACAAAATTGTGTACAGGTACTGTAAAACTAACAGCAGCAGTAGTATGAAGATTTCTGTGTGTCATGTGTAAACATGTATACACAGATCTACGTTATAATACAATCAATCCAGACAGTTATCCTTAGGGGAGACCTCTTGAAATTAATAGAATTAAATTTCCTTGATTTACTTGGACCATTAATCTGAACATGTCTGTATCTGGATCCAACTCAGGTTATTTTTTCCTGATACCAACCCCTTTTCCTCTTCTAAAATTCACATGTAATTTACAAAGCACCACAACGAGCACATGCAGCTTTCAAGGGCTTTTGTGTCTTTCCTGTTCTCCTTCTAAAACAGCCCTTCCCAACCTTCGGTCCTCAGATGTTCTTGGGCAACAATTTCCAAAAATACTGGCCAACACAGCTAGTGGTAAAGGTCTCTGGTGATTTTAGTCAAATAACATCTGGGGAACCAAGATCGGTGGGAATCATTGGTCTAATGGCCCCAAAGAAACAAGAGTGCTACAAAAAAGAAGAATGGGTAACTCATCAAAAGAGTTACAAAGAGTCAGTTACTTATCAATACTGCCCAGTACTGCATATTGAGGTTCCACTATATTTCGTGCATTTAGTCTCTAGAAAGTACAGGACTGCAGACACAGATTTCTAATTTTTAATAATAATAATAATAATAATAATAATAATAATAATAATAATAATAATAATAATAATAATAATAATAATAATAATAACCTTTATTGTCATTGTACAACCAGTGTACAGTGAAATTGGCTGAACCTCCCTCCCTCCCCCCCAACACCATCCCACTAAAAAGCCATTCAATCTGATTTCACACTGTGTGCTTGCTGCACAACTCGCCAGCCCCACGAGTCTATCACAAGTTATCACGTCTCGTTTAACAGTCGAACAGCCCACAGATAAAAACTGTTTTTTAGCCTGTTGGTACGGCTTGCTATACTTCTGTATCTCCTACCTGAAGGTAGGACAGTAAAGAAGTGCTGACCAGGGTGTGAGTCATCCCTGATGACTTTCCTTGCTCTCCTAAGACAGTGGTCCCTGGCGATGTCATCCAGTGGACTCAGGGTACAGCCCATGATGTTTTGTGCTGTGTTCACTACCCTCTGTAAAGTCTTTCTGTCCCCGGCTGTCAAACCAGCATACCAGACTGTAATGCAGTACCTAAGGACACTTTCTATTGTAGACAGGTAGAAGGAGGTAATCAATTGTTGTTTCATGTTGTTCTTCTGCAAAAGCCTGAGGAAATGGAGTCTCTGTTGAGCCTTCCTGGCCACCTGGGTTGTATTAATTTTCCAGGTAATTTATGGTACAGTATGTTTTTCTGGAGGCAACATATGTATTTCCCTGCACAAGTGTCCAGTTTATCTCCAGCATTTCAAGCAGTTTCCAGCCATGCTGTTTCAGGCCATGTTGCTTGTGTTTACAACAAGAAATATGTCTCCTAGGACATTCGTGAAAGTGTTCATACGACATTCCCTTAACAAAAGTTTGGCATTCCTCCCCCCATTCCAGGAGCAGCGGCGAGCAGAAAGAGCTGAGCAGCAACGGATTCGTAGTGAGCGAGAGAAAGAGCGCCAGGCCCGCTTGGCTGTGAGTATGCTGCAAACCTGGAGTCGAGAGCAATTTTTGCTGTAAGGTTTTTGAGAGATTTGAAGGCAAATGGTTCTTCTGGAACACACCAACATCCACGCCCACCTCCCACCCTTTTATACATTTGGGACTAATTACTCACACTGGTGATTCCATAGGAAGACCTATGCTCAGGCTCTATGAAAAACTATAATCTTTGGTCTGGGTGCTATTCCATTGAGCCAAGAACTTTAGAACTGTGTGACAATACTGAAATAGGGCTCTGTGTAATTGCAACCATTTAGTTCTTCTTTGTTGCATATGAAATCTTTGAAATAAGTAACATCACTGATATACTTTATGTACAAACACAGCCCATTTGGTGGTTAACTGGTTAGTCTCCTATCTGTTCCCTATATCCAGGAGCAGAAAAACAGAATGAGAATCTTTTGTCACTTTTCTAGCGAACGATCTTGGAATCAGTTGGAGTAGGGAACAGATTAGGAGTATGTGGGTACCATTCAGTCTAATTTGTTCCCAAATATTTGTTTAACAAATAGGGGGTAATTTTCCCCAAGCTGGTTTGAGGTTGGCCTGAACAGACTTGTTCTTGGGAATATGCACAAATTTATGTTTCCAGGGGATAACAGAGGAATATAATTTAATATTAGGAAATGCCACTCAGTAACATCAACTGTGGAACATACTGAACCTTTAATGTGATGGCAAAGTTCCTACCGGCTTCTTTCCTTCTATCCCCATACCCCAGGCTCCTGCGGATGCATCTTGCATTAGCCAGTAGAAGGCACTAAAATTAAAAGAGCTCTGAAACAAAGAGAGAAATGTGTGGGGTGGAGTGGGGTGGGGGACTCATTACTGCCACTTTGACCTATGCAATCAAAGCCATCAAGAGACAGTCAGCCATCCATCTCATATTCACATGCATACTCAGTCCTCCTAAGCATAATAAAGACTCTGTGCAGGTAGCTATCAAAAATGAAAAGAAATAAACGTTTAGAACATGACCATCCTAGTCCACAATGTACCACCTTCTCTTTGTCATGCTTGGATGTGAAATGGATGTTTAGTCACATGGATGGGAATGAGAGTCCAATGAGATCAGTTTGAGCTTAACGATTAGAGTTTGTAGGGGATGCTTTGGGTTCATTTCACCTGCAGTACCCCTCCTACTTTAGCACTCCTGTGTTTTGCTGTAGCAAATGGCAACAAATCCATTCCACCCCACTTTCTTACTCCAAAAATGCCATGCTGCTCTGTGCCAAAATAAAAGTCATACAGATTGGAGCTAATGCATTCTAGACTCTTTAGGAGACATTCCAACCAGCTTTATCCCCCAATCCACAACATTATCTGTTTAATTCTATTTGGGGGGATTGGGGATGTCCCCTCTTTGTAACATATAGGATTAAGCAAAACCTTTTCCCTATGAATGGAGAGGAAATGCAAACAACTATGATAGGTTGGGTGTGTGTGTAGCACACAGTATATTGACCTATGGACTCAAAGCCCATGCAAGTATTCTTCCATAGCATATACACACTCAGGCCTAATAGTATCATAATACTGTTTCAGTTTAGAAAACTAATCTGAGTGAGAAAACAAAGAAAAGTATTCCTGAATACAAAAAGACTATCTAAAAATGGTGCAAGTCTTTCTTTCAACATATAGCTTCGGAGAATAACTGTATACTATTACTATAAGTAGTGATCTCAGCCTAGATGCTTCATAGTGCCTCAGCAGTTAAGCATGTCAAGGAAAATGGGGAGCTTTATGGAGTGGTTCAGCTTTTATTTGCCTTTCCCTCTGGCAGCAATAGTTCAGCTGCCTGAATAAGTTTCAATTTCCCTTTTCCTGAATCCAAGGGGGCTCCAACCAGGCCTGTACTGGGAGGGGCTACTTTGTCTACTCGCCCGATCGTGGCTGGTGGCTGGGCTGGCTATCAGGCTTTGCCAGCATTGACCAACGGCTGACCACCAGGGAAAGCCCCAGGTAGAGGGCTAGCAGCTGGGTCATTGTGGTCTTTCTTCCCTAGCCTCTCTCACCCACCGACCCTCCCCTTGAGGAGAATGAGATTAGCTTGGTCGCTTAAGGGCTGGATGGGAATTTTTGGCCACCACTGATTGGCCTTGAGCATTGGTGTGTTTTCGCCCATCCCATTCTCTTCTCTATGGCGGCTCAACTTACTATCACTGGTTACACTTGGTGGTAATGGCAAGTGGTGGATAGTCCCTTAGGGTAATAGTAGGTAATAGTGCTTTGTACAAGGGCAGCCCTTAAAATCCCAAATTAGGTGCAGAAACAGATAGGACAGTATATAGTGATTTATGACACTTGACATAAAACTCGTTGAAGGGCTGCCCACAACTTTATTGCTGGGGGTCACTACCCCACAGGTTAATACCCTTGTTGTGTAATGGGTAAATTCCTCAGCACCACTTGCCCTTTCAGCTCACCCTGTTTAGGACTCAACAGTAGGAGGAATAGTCCGATAAAGTATTAATAAAGTGTGGCCCATTATTAATCCCAAAACGTGTCTTGTCTCTTTATTTCGGGTTGGGTGAACAAAGAACTGGCAACTTTTTATCTTTACAAATGCCAGATGGAATGCAAAGGAGACATTGTGGCTGTTTCTCTCCACTACCGAAGAAGAGTGTCTCACTTATCTGCTTTGTAATAACAGGAATTGTACAAACATCCGGCTGTTTCAGTCGGTGTTTTCTTAATTTCAAAGGCAATGCCTTTGCCTAGTCCACTGCATGTCCATGCCACCATCTCCAACAATGTGACCTCTAACTGTTGATTTTGAAGAGACAAGTAAAGACATAACTTTTCAGGGAGGCTTTCCACACTGACTCGGGCTGATCATCCCCCTCCCTCTTTTTCCTTTTCATTCTGCTCTGGTTTTATATGACTAGTTTGTGCCATTTGTTGTTAAGGATTTATTACAGTGTTTTTAAATGTTTCTATCTTTTTCATTTGCTTGTTTTGCATTATATTTGCTATGAACACCCAGGGTAGTGCCTAGACATGAATGGGAGCAATATATAAATTGAAGAATTAATTAAAGAAAATATATAATTTCTAAGGCCCCGGTCCCACGTCCCTTTAAAAGCAGTTTAAATTACCAGATAACCTGTGTCTAAAAATGCCATCCCCATGGCCACTGGACTTTTTGAAAAAAAAGAAAAAAGAAAACCTGGTAATGATCCATTAAGTGAGGTTTCTGTGACTCACCCAAGAGGTAGGGAAATTTTTGCCTTGCTTTGAAAATCCAGCTTTTAAGGAGGCAGACGCCATGAGACCACGCAGATGATCCTGGTTTCTTTTTCTTTCTTTTTTCATAGCACCAACCAGCTGTTCCTGAATGGGCTATGTTTTTTTTAATTGCTTTTCACCTTCAGAGAAATAGGAAGCTCTATCCGGTCCTACAAGTTTTAATTTTCCCCAGCTAAGTGGTCCATTTTTTTCAAATGCTAGCGCCACCTGCTGGCCAAGGGGGACTGAAATGCACCTTAAAATAAAAAAAAAAACAGCTTTTGACATGGGAACTCTTGTCCCACATTTAAATCACATGATGGGACGAAGATCAGGATCAAAACCCAGGTATGACCACAGCCTAATTGTTTTATCCGTGGAGTCTCCTAAATGATGGAAGCTTTGCATATGGTGCTCTGGATCCCCATGGTTTTCTGAAGCCTTACTATAATTCTTTCCTTGGCAGGAGGAAAAAGCTCGGAAAGAAGAAGAGGAAGCTAGGAAGAAAGCAGAAGAGGATGCCAGGAAGAAGAAGGCTTTTTCCAACATGCTGCATTTTGGAGGCTATCTACAGAAGGTACCTGCCCTCTCATTCCAGATTTCTATTGCAGATTTCTCTGTCTGCCCATCTGGCCTCCTTCCCCCAGCAACTCACTCCAGATGTACATGTCCTCACAGCCTTCTCCTTGTGGTTCTTAATGTTTTAAAATTATGCTGGACTGCCCTTCAAATAGAGAACTGTCTTCTGATAGCCCTTCAGACAGATGAGTGTCCTTTGTAAAACAGGACTTCAAGACCTACTTCAGGACACAGTGAGACATTCACCTTAGGCAATGGATACTCTGGGTTGGAAGTCAGAGTCCTGTATACTGCACAGCCAGTGTTGCTCTGCCCCTTAAGTTAGTTCATGGTCCCTAGGTATGGTGTAGGGTGGGTGGGTGTTATTACCAACATTGGAGAAAGAACCAACCTGCAAGTTGACTTCAATATGTGAAATTTAGGGATCCCTTTTGTCCCTTTACAAAATGTTTTGGATCAGGCCTAGTAGAACACAAGATCGTCTCAGTACATGTTGAAAGTCCATTTCTGGAGAGAAATTTCCTCTTTGTGGTTGTATGGATATAAACTCTTAGTAGGGGGTGTTTTGAGAATGAATCACAGCCACACAGTTGCTGGGAGGGCTGTCTTTAAGCATCAGCTTAACCCATGGGAACTTCTGTATTCACACTCCATGTACCAGTGGAAGTGAGCTACAGTATTTCAGAACAACCTTATTGTCCTAATTCAATTCCAGTTTCTATTTATCTTTAGATAAGAAACCTTCAGTAAGGTTCCCCATAGTATTCCTACAAAGTAGAAAGTGGAATAGATAGTGCTACTGTTAGGTGGATTTGTAATAGAACTGATCATATCCAAAGGATGATCATAAATGGCCTCTCTTCATCTTGGAGAGATGTGACCAGTGGGGTGCCCCAGGGTTCTGTTCTGGGTTCAGTGCTGTTCAATATCTTTATTAATGACTTGGAGGAAGGAATAGAGAGTATGCTAATTAAATTTGCAGATGATACCAAATTGGGGTGGTGATGGTTGCTAATTCCCTATAGAATAGGATGATAATCCAAAATGACCTTGAGAGATTAGAGTGCTGGGCGAAAGCTAACATAATGGGGTTCAACAGAGGGAAATGTAGGGTGCTACGAATTGCACAGATAAAGGATGGGAGACACCTGGCTGGAAAATAGTACATGTAAAAGGGTTCTGGGAGTCTTGGTGGACCACAAATTGAACATGAATCAGCAGAGCAGTGTAATGCAGCGGCCAGGAAAGCCAATGCGATTCTTGGTTGCATCAACAGAACCATAGTGTCTAGATCAAGGGAAGTGATAGTACCACTCTATTCTGCTCTGGTCAGACCCCACCTGGAGTACTGTGTCCAGTTCTGTGCCCCTCAATTTAAAAAGGATGTTGACAACCTTGAGCAGGTGCAGAGGATGGAGACCAGGATGGTTGAGGGTCTGGAGGAAATGTCTTATGAGGAACGGCTTAGGGAGCTGGGAATGTTTAGCCTTTCAAAAAGAAGACTGAGAGGGGATATGATAACTATGCTTAAATATTTGAAATGATGTCATATTGAAGAGGGAACAGGTTTGTTTTCCATGGCTCCAGAGACTACGACTCAGGGCAATAGTTTCAAACTACAGGAAAAGAGATTCCATTTGAACATTAGGAAGAACTTCATGACAGTTAGAGCTGTTCAGCAGTGGAATATGCTGCCACGGAGGGTGGTGGAATCTCCTTCTTTGGAGGTGTTTAAGCAGAGGTTGGATGGCCATATGTCAGGAGTACTGTGATGGGGATTCCTGCATGGCAGGGGGTTGGACTGGATGGCCCTTGAGGTCTCATCCAACTCTATGATTCTATTATTCTACCAGATTGCACTTTTATCTTTGACTGTCCCTTTCCCTGATATGCACTGAGGATTTATATATCTTCAACTTCAGTTACCAGAAGTCCTGGGCTTTCCATTTGCTTCTTGCATTTTTACTTCCCAACAGAAAACTGGTGCTATGCCATTTTGACCACAAGCAGAAGGAGCGTTATTGCATAAGCACATAGCCTTTAAAAGTCCCACAGTGTATTTTGGTATTTTGAATCACACGTGAATTCTACAATGCATTATGAGCAGCAAAAGCTGTGATGAGGTTATACAGTGGACCCTCGCATAATAAACAGCTTGTATAGCATAAAATCTGTACAACATAAAAAATTCCAGAGATAGGGGTAATTTGCTTAACATAATTGCCTATGGGGAGAATTTGTACAACATTAAAATGGGATTACTCCATTTTCAATGCATTCATATGGGAATTTGTATAAAGGAAAAATTGCTTAACATAATTTCATTTGGAATGAATTAATTCCTTTATACAAGGTACCACTGTGCTTAGATCCACTGAGACACTTATAAATGACTTGTTTCAGACAGAGAAGAAAGGTGGAAAAAAACAAACTGAGCGAGAAAAGAAGAAAAAGATTCTTAGTGAACGCCGGAAACCTTTGAATATTGATCATCTGCATGAAGACAAACTGAGGTAAGAAGGGGGCTTGATAACTTGACCAGTAGGTGAAGGCTGAAATGGCAACTGGTAAAAGTGGAGATAAACTCTGTCAGGTTTGTAGTTCCCTATGAAACTGCACGTCACACCTCCCAAGACTGGCAACAGGACATAGTGCCCACTATGTTGGGCAAACAAATAATCTGAGCAAAACATGAGTACATTGAAAAGGGCACTACTCTTAACCAGTAAAACATATATACAAAATGCAAATCCCTACATAGAAAAAATGCACACACGCACACACGCACACACACAAAAATAAGTATGTTGTACTATTTTGCATGTGTATGGGGAAACAACAATCAGTACAATCTCTAGAAACTGCAGATGCAGGAAAGGAGAAAAAGAATTGCAGTCGGAAATGGAACTGGGTTGGGATGAGAATGCAGTGACACTAAGGAGTGTTTCCTACTGTGGGAATAAAGAATGGGATAGAGATCTTTTCTATTTTATATGATTGAATTCATGCTAAAAGTCATGTGGCCAATATTGGACAAAGTCTGCTTGCACAATGGGAGTGATGTCACAAGTTGCAGCAGATGTCCACTGATTAAAGGCTCCCTCCTGGGATTTTCAGGTACACATGACATCATTGCACTGGATGAGAGCAGGGTGCACCCCAACATAAAAAAGGAAGCCTTTAATCATCAGCCAGTTGCTGCTACCACTGATGTCACTCCTGTTTCTTAAGTGGAACTGCCCAGTAAGATTTTAGCCAATGAAATCAAGAAGTATGTATCAAGAAGCCCTAAGAAGCTACTTAATTATAGTGATGTTCATTCACACAGGAATCATTCATGTTGTAAAATATACAACATAATTGACATTCAAGCTTAAGCAGACAGCATATAGATGGATAAAGACCACTAAGGGGGTACGCCTTATTTGGTACATCTCATTTGGAGGCAAACTGTATATACAGATTATGAAGCTAAGAGATGAGTGTTGATACCTTTATTAAACCACTAAAACCACAAACATAAACTAGCTTTGAATTTCACATGAGTCTCCATCAGGCTGGGAATTACTGAGTGAGGGATGTTACAGAGGGAACATGAATGTTCAAAAATCCATGGTCAGGTTTCCTTATTTACAGCAAATTCCAAAATGGGAATTGCGGAAATGGCACAGAATTGTTGGGTTTCATATTTCTCCTTCTGCAATGTGAATTTGAACACCACTGCCAGTCTTTTTAGACAGAGGACTAGATATGGGCACAGAACGAACATTTTTTCGTTTTCGTTACCGCTTGTCATTTCCGTTACATAACGAAATGACAAACGAAAATTGTGATAAAAATGAAACGAAATGAACAGAACCACGAAAATTGTGGTCGTTATGTTTCGTTTCTGTTAATGGCGTTGAAATGAGCTGTTTTAAATGTTAAAATACGCCCTGGACCTCCGTAAAAACGCAGTGATAATTATTTATATTGTCTGATAATACCTACCAGAGGGTTGGGGTCCTTAAAACATTTGTTTTTGTCTTCTCCCATCGCGATGTATTTTTCTTTTCCCTTTAAAATGGATGTCACCACCAGCCACAAAATGGAGGCAAGCCATGTGATGTGGGATCATGTTCAACCAATAGCATGCCCAGGTTGCAGACTGGGTGGGCAGGTCTGGCAGCCACAGAGGCATAAAAAGGTTGGGCAGCCCCCATCCTCCTTGCAGTCTCTGGTGGGAGTTAGGGTGGGATTGCTGTCTCTGCGAATCTAGCTTCAGTCCTGCAGCCTCCCTGTGTGCGTGCGTGCTGCGCACCTCTCGGTGAGTATCCTCCCCTGCCCCGCAGTGCAGTCACTCTGCAGCTGCCTTGCATCCTGGGCAATGCCCCCCGCTGCCTTTGCAGACTCCCTGCATACCTAGTCTATACTGTGTCTCTGACAGCATCCATTTTTTTAGTGTTTTCCCTCTGGTCTGGGGTGTTGGGGGATGTCTGCGCACGGACATGCTTTAAAAATCACGCAAAAAGCGGGTAGAAATGACAAACAAAAAAACAAAAAACGGTAATGAAAATTTTCAAAAAATTCCCGACAAATGGAAACAAATTGAAACAGACCTCTCAATGACAAATGAAAAACTGAAACACCATTTTTCTGTTTCGTGCCCATGTCTACAGAGGACGGGCTTCTCTACCTACCAGAGCTGTGGTCGGAGACTGCTACATATGGTCTCAGTTTTTTTCAGGTTATTCCAAAATATCAGTTTTTTTGACCTCCAGAATCTGTGAAGTATCCATGAGCCAAAAACTGTTATATAAATTAGAGATGGGCACGACCAGGAAAAATGACATTTCGAGTTGTCGTGTGTCGGAGCCGGCCCATTTCGGCTCGTTTCCGTTTGTCGCGAAATTTTTCAAAAATTTGTCGTTTCATTTGTCGTTTGTCGTTAGTACTGGTTTAGGGGGTAGAGATGGGCACGACCAGGAAAAATGACGTTTCAAGTTGTCGTGTGTCGGAGCCGGCCCGTTTCGGCTCGTTTCCATTTGTTGTGAAATTTTTCAAAAATTTGTTGTTTTGTTTGTCGTTTGTCGTTAGTACTGGTTTTGGGGTGTAGGGTAGCAGGCTCCTGGAGGCACCTCTCTGGGGTGAATGCCTCCTCTGCCCCCCTACAAAGGGAAAAGGAAGGGTACATGACCGTGTAGCCATTGTGTACCAAGTGGCACTGGCAGAGGCACCTCTCTTTTGGGTGCCTCTAGCTCACCAAGAAGGACAGCATACTGGCGTACAGGTTTGGAGTTTTTTGGAACTTTGGACTGTGAGTGAGGTGAGAGAAGAATGCCTCTGGTGGGCGCCCTCTGACTCACTAAGAAGGACATTGTACTAGCTTGTAGTGCAATGTGAGTACAGATCTGGCTTAGGGTTGGGGTTAGGGCAAGGGCTAGGCTTAGGGTTATTACGGGTAAGGTTAGGGTGAGTTAGTGGGCTGCACCTCTGGGTGCCTCTGACCCACTAAGAAGGACAGTGTACTGGCGTATGGGTTAGGGTTAGGGTTAGGGCTAGAGCTAGGGTTATATTTGGCTTTTTATGCCCGACTGGCACATCCCAGAAGTCTCAGTCAAAACCTGGCCAAGTGGCCATGCGACTGGTGGAATGGCTCCAAAAATTTGCATGGTCCCATCCCATGGCCAGCCCATCATTGCACAGGTGTAAAAAAATAAAAATAAAATAAAATAAAATAAAATCAATGGAGACGTTTTTACTGCTGCTACTGTAAAAATTCAAGCATTTAAAATAGCTAATTTTCACATGTTTCTGTGGTGCTTTGGTGGGTATTTGGACCACGATTTCAAAAAAAATATTGTGGTCGCCATTTTGGATCCCCCCACACCGCATGGCAAATGGAGACGACGAGACTGATGCCCCCCCAGCCTGGTACCAGGTCCAGCAGCCCAGGACAGGAGAGGGGGGAGGTCGCGGACCCCCCCCAGAAACCACCCCTCTGGTAGGTGCCCTCAGACAGGCATATTTTCGCCTGCTTTTTTGGATGGAAATCGGGATTTTTTTATTTTTAAAACTTTTTTCTGTGCCGCTTGGCATAGCACGATCGCTGCGCGATGCCATGAACGACAACGAGAAATCAGACCCAATTTATCGTTTATCGGTTCGAGTTCGAGTTCTGACGGCTTAATTGTCGTTTCCGTTTCCGTTGCAGAACGGAAATGAGGAACAGAAACGGAAACGAGAATTTCGCCAAGTCGTGCCCATGTCTAATATAAATGTTAAATATATATTTACATATTATATATGTAGGCTAGTTGGGTTTCCATCCAGCCCAGTAATGGAACCTACCTGCCATTACTGAAGGTGCTGCTACTACTATTGCCACTAAAACAGAGATTCTGTTTAGAGAAACATGGTGCAAGACCTCATGTCTACTCTTGCCCAGATGAAATGTGTGAAATACAAAGTTTACAGTTATGTTATCCACCACACATCAAGTGTCACAGAAGAATTCCTGTGTTTAGATTGTCAATGGAAATAGGAGTGGCAGTAGCAGTAGGTTTTACAAGTCCTAGCACCCAGTTGTTCACAACGAAACTGTAAAGAGTCCAATCAGAGCTGAAATAGACACATAACAAACACTCATCTTATGAATATTCAGAAGCGCACACTTTATTTTCTCTCTCTCTTTTTCCTCACCACAAACTTATAAACATAGCATATGTTCACACTAATGGATCACATATAACACTTACCTATTATGTTCACATCCCCCCACACACATTTGGGGTTACAATGGCTCATAGATACTCTTACACTCAGCTGCAATTCACTCTCATACTCAAGATCAGTTTTCCTCAGTCTGCTGCCTTCCAAATAAACTGGAATATGCATGGAAACCTTGGCTATCATGGTAACTGATATCTCCTGTTCTCACATCAGGGAAAAAGCCAAGGAACTGTGGCAAATGATCCACAATTTGGAAGCTGAGAAATTTGATTTGCAGGAAAAGTTCAAGAAGCAGAAATATGAGGTGAGTCTGAATGTCTGTTGGTGGAGTTAATTTTTACACCCACAATAGATGACTATCAGCATGGAGGATGCAAAAACAGAGTAGGCACTTTATCTGAAAGTTGAGTCATGGCAACTGACTTCTTTTCTTGAGAGATTGAAATGTTTCAGTACTCACCCAAGTAGCTTTGACAGTCTGAGAAAAGTTAGTGGCGAGTCCACTAACTTTCCTGAGACTGATGAAGCTGCTTCGATGAGTAGCAAAACATTTCAGTCTCAAGAAAAGAAGTCCAGTTGCACTTGCCATTACTCAACTTCCAGATAAACTCACCTGGATGACTGAGAATCTTCACAGACATAGAGTAGGCACTTTCCTCTCCAGATGTCATCAAATCATCCCCTCACATAGTCCATATGCCACACTATCCCTGATGCCTTATTGTTTCCAGAAACAAGTCCCCATAGTTAGGAGGCTAAAATGACACTGAAATAGCAACAGACGTGTGTGTGTGTGTGTAACTCCTTTCTTTCACCATTCTCAGAAAAAGTACAGACAGACAGGATTAAGTGGATCTGTCTCACATGGATGGAAAACTAGAATTACTTTAGACCTCAGGGGTGAATGGGCCTCTTTAAATGAGTGGAATACTTTTTTTTGTTTTGCTTAAAATGTATGTCTCTTTTTGGGTGAAAGAGCTAAAAGTATCAGTGTAGGCCCATGCTGGTCTAGCCTTGCCTAGCTTAATGTTGAAAGACCCTAAAACTGTTGCTGTAAGTTGCAACACATTCTGTCAAAGTTGTACTGGCCCAATACATTTTTTTGCCTAATAATTATCTATCTCCAGGAGACCATCTCTATAAGTGCCTTGAACCACCAGCTTGCACTGTCATTGGTAAATTGAATGAAACATTGCCACAGCAGCTTAATTAATCTGCACTAAGACTAGTTCAAAACATAAGCATCACTCTCAGAAGTTATTGAAGTTTCACTAACTAAGAACTCTCTCCTGGCTAGCAGCCTATGAAGGTATCACCCACAGCCCAGGTTTGCTTTATTTATTTTTTTAAGAAAGTGATGTGAGGTACAGGCAAGCCAGAAGTGAACATTTCCAGACTTCCAACTTGCACTTCTGAAGATGCTCTAATTCTTTCCCATTTCACTTTTCCATTCCTCCCCTCAGCAGACACTCAGTGTTAGGAGGCCACTATACATGTTCCATTTTCACCAGGCTTTCTGAGGTCCCGCTATCCTAAGGTTTTTATATCTTTGACGTTTGGGGATGACTTACTGTGTGTAAACCTTGAGGCTCTCTCCAAGCCTGATGATTGCTTCTTCTATGTAGATAGTGCCATTTTCCACTACACTAAGATGGTCACTCAAAAAATAATTTTGCCCCGCTAGGTGTTGTTGAATTAAAATTCTCATCAGATTTAGGTGGATTTAGATGAGGGATGATGAGGGCCACAAGATGTCCACTTCTGCTATGTAGGGTACAATCACCCTGTCTAATGACTTTTCTTCAGCAAGGTGCTGAACACCAATGGCTGTTTACTCATGATCCCTATTTTCTTTCTTCAAATGTTCCCTTTTCAAGAGCTTTCATGTGATATAGTCCTTTCTCTAACCCTAACCAGATTTCCATACTCACTGCACGCTGCGATGAGTTAAGCAAGTAGTAAGTATGGCCTGTTCCCTGCAAAGAGCAAAGGAGAGTGTTGAATGATACAAGGCGTGAAACCCTGTATGCAAAACCCTGTTCTAGTTGTTGCACTCTACAGTCAAGTTTCAGTGCTGTCAGTCTTTTCTCAAGGTGGCATTTTGCTGTCTTGCATGCTTGCCTTACTTTGCTTGCGATAATTTCCAAAATCAAGAATCAATTCACCATGGTGAGCCAGGCAGTTGGCTTTTTCAGCCAGACTCTTTGACAGGGACATGTCTCTGAATGTTCCTTTGAAACCACCTTTTGCTTCCTTTGTTCCTAACACCAGAAGTGAAGGTGATGCAACCTCACAGCTGGACAAAACTGCATTTTCGGTTAGCCAAATAGATTTGGTCTTTGCCCTTCCAAGATTTTTATATCACCCATCTGGCAACAAGCAATGCATACTCTTCAAGCTCCAGTATGCTGAGAGATGGTTTGCAGGACACATGAAGTTCAAGAACCTTCATGCCTCAAGTGACTATGACTACCATTATGGAAAAAGACAATATTTACAGAAGATCTCATTCCTACCCACATTGGAGAATCAATCTGAAAAATTCTCAGCTTTGCTTTCTTTATTAATTGGGGCAATGTTCGCTTGAGCCTGATAGATTTATAAGGTCTCTATATGGAAAAAAATACTAAAACTCATAGAAGAACCACTCTTTGTGATGGTTGAGATCCACTCTTCTTTCTGGTTTCCAGTCCTAAAATGGAAGTACCAACAATTCCCCAGTAGGATCTTTAACATTTGCAATTTCACAATGCAACTTTCTTTTCATGTCCTTCATCTCCTGACACTTTCCTCTCTCCTTGGTGAAGTATCACTATGAAGTGTCACCTTCTGTCTATTTCTCTTGCAGATTAATGTTCTCCGGAATCGCATTAGTGATCACCAAAAGGTGTAAGTACTCGGGACTTGTACCCCCTCACAATGTTTCATAGCACCAAGCACTCTGTAGCACTTTTTCAACCACCCATTTCTCTCACATGCACACTGCTTTTTTCCTTTCCCTTCCTTTTTGCAAAATGCTTCCTCGCTGTGGAGCTTTCAAGGTTCTGCCTGTGTTTTGCTTCCCTCCTTAAATCATCTGTTCCTCGCTTCTGGCTCTTTGTAAACTGCAAATCCTTTGCTCTTCATATCTTGCCTTAGGAATCTGCTCTAAAAATATCTGATTAGTAAATAATGGCTCTAGGCATGACTAGATTCCAGGATATGCTGGTCAAGAGTCTTGAATCAAGAACTTCTGGTTCAAGATGTGGTTGATATTGTTAGACTTCGTGGAGGTGAGTGGTAGTGGTGGAAATCCATTCTTCCCTTTTATCTTTTTAATTTTTTATTTTCTCCCATTATCCCTATTTTCAGTGGGAGCTTGCTCTTTGCTTCCCCCATTCCCAAAGTTTTACACTCTTATTTCCCCTTCCTTGTTTTTCAAATGACTTAGTTTCATTAAAAAGCTTGTGACTTGGGGAGGGAGGGGTGTGTGAGAGACAAAGTGTTTCTCCAATGTAGCCTGAAGAGGCTGCTCCTATCTGGATCCAACTCAGCTGTTCCATGGGTAAATATCCTGGCTGGAGGAAAGGGGAGAGGAATGTTGCCAATGATCCCTACCTCAAGGGCTCCCTGGCTATCTCTTCTATGTCCCTCTCAATCTCCAGCCCTTTGTAACAGAGCTTCAGGGGCAAAAGAGAGGCTTCCAGGAAAGATGAGCAAAATTTGCCATCTTCATTTGGCCAATGACAGCAGAAATCAGGCTAGTGCCCATCTGAAGTGAACTTTATGCCCAGAACTGTACTAGGATTTTGCTCTGGTCTAACTGAAATTGCACATCATATCAGCAAATTGTAACTAATTCACAAGGTGCCACATTGTGTGCCTGACTGAATGCCTATCCCCTTGTTCATTAGCTGCAATTTGCTATCATGTTTACACCATTTCATTTTCCCCAGATTAAAATCACAATAGAATTTTGGCAGGTGTTTCTTGTTCTTTTCAATTTTTACCTTTTGTTCTCCTGCCCATCATCTGTAGTATGCTTCTATTCCTGTGCTTTTCTCTATTTGCATCTCTTAACTTCTTACTAAGTTCCTTTCTTCCCTTGCAAACCTTTTCTGCCCTGCTTTGGCTATTTTTCACCAATCCTTGAACTATATTGCTTCCTTTCAGCCTTCTTTGATATGCACTTGTTTCTCTCCTTCACAGCACTTCCATTTCTAAGGATGTGTCACTGAAGGCTACAGTATTTCGAAAATGATTTGGCACTGTGGAATTCTGATACCATAGTTTTCATGTATAGGTTGGTTTCAGTAATGAAACCTCCCAGTGGGAACTGTTTCTTACCTATTTGCTCACTGAGACATGAGGCATTCAGCTTCTTTCCTCATGTGTCAATAGACTCAGTACTTCTCTTATGGATTTGATGTCTCCAAGCTGACTTCTTGGTGTGTAGCAGATCAGAGAATGGATTGTCACCTCAAATCTTCACCAACCTCCCAGCCTCTGTGTGGCATACATGTCCACTCACTGGTGGAAACAGAATGGTGGTTCAGGTAGCATGGTGAGATAACTCATCCAGGCATTAATGCCAACTTGCATTAAGAATGCTTCTCACCCGAGCAGGGCCAGGTCAAGACATTTGGCTGTCTGAGACAAAGAGCAAGGGGATGTCCCTTTCCATTTGTGTTCACAAAAGCCAAAGTGACATACTGCTTGAACATAGGCAATGAGACAGCATCCTGTGCTGCACTGGAAGGAAAGAGGTTAGATTACAGGGCACAAGACCAGCTGCATAGTCCCCACTTCAAATACCTTACTTCCATCTCTCAGCATCTGTCAGCTAAAGTGACAGCCTGATGGTAGCACTGGCCCTACTTCCTTATGAGCTTTTGTGTGCATCAGATCCAGCCTGTTATTAGCTGGGAGCTTTACCTGCCACTTGTATCTTACTTCTTCTCTTGTTCTCTCCTTATCTGCTTCAGGAAAGGGTGAGTAGCATGCCGTGCCCTTTTGGATGTGGTGGTTTGCTGTGCTCTGGTGGTTTGTAATACAAGTATAAAGGGGGAAATATCTTTACATACTGTGTTTTAGGAGGATGACTCTTCGTCAACTCAATAGATGTGACTGAATAGGGATTTTTTCCACAGTGCCTCTGAGCGTACCAAAGAGGATGCCTCAAAAACCAATAATTTTAAACTCTCCAAATTCTATTATGCAGATCTTTACATAGATATGTAAAGGAGATTAAAATTATTCACAAGCATTTAAGGTGTGAATGTGAGAAACAGTCATTTCAAAATGGATATTGCCAGCCAGAAACACTGATCAAAAAGCTGGGATTGGATCCTTGCTGGGTGCTGCTATGCATTTAATTGTCTCTCTATGGCATCCTTTTGCTGCAGTCAACCATCCAGGTTGCCTGCCCTCACTTCACAGGACAGACAGTGAAGGTCGCAAGTAGAGATGGGCACGAAATGAACTTTTGGTTCATTTTGTTATTCATTATTCCTTTCATTTATCTAACGAAATGATAACAAATGAAATGAAACGAAATGAAACAAAACAAAATGGAAATTTCCATTTCGTTTCATTTCATTTCATTTTGTTTGCGGGTGGTGTCTCCAGGAAAAAAAAAAAGGAAAACAAAAAAAAGCTGACCAGCCATGCTACAGCTGGAAGGCGGCCATGTGGTCGGCAGTAAAAACAAACAAATAATAAAATACAATAAAATAATAATAAAAAATATTTGGTGTGCGGCCCGTGAGGACTGGACCCAGCAAAAAAAAAAAAAAAAACCCTGATCAGCCGTGCGGGCCTGGTACTGGTCCACAAGCACTGGACGTGACCTGTGAGCTGCTGAACTGGCCTGCAGGCCAGCAAAAGTAAAAAAGAAGAAGAAGAAGAAAGAAAGAAAAGAAAGAAAACAAAACAAAACAAAACAAAGCTGATCAGCCCGCACTACAGTTGGTAGGTGGATCACATGGATGGCAGTAAAAAAAATAAAATACATAAAATAAAAATAAAAATAAAAATAAAAATAAAGAAAAAATAACTTGTGCTCTATCATAAATATTCTTGCTTCATGGCCTTTTGTGTCAAGGTGGATAGGAAAGGAATGTGTGTATTCTTGTTTATTTTATTTTATTTTATTTTATTTTATTTTATTTTATTTTATTTTATTTTGCCACAAGCCAATGACTTTGTTCACATGTTTTGAAAAAGAAACTAACAGTTACTTCAGTAATAGTGTGACTATTTTTGAGGAATATTTAATTCATTTTTAAAAAATATACCAAGATAATGGTAACTAACTACATTTTGAGCTTTAGAACCATAACTTTAACAAATTATTTTCAAAATGAACTTTTCAAACTTTGGCAAATAGTATGAGGAGCACCACATTCTACCTGCTTGTTATGTTAATTTAAATATGAGGCCTTCAGAAAAAGGGCTGCAACTCTAATTCAACACCATCAACAGATGAATACATGGCTAAACGCATGAGGCCCTCTGCTTGCAGAAGCGAATCTGTCAATTAATTCTGTCAAATTTATGAAGAGATTTCTTCATATGTGAAGAAAGTTCTCATTTCAAAACATGAACCAAATGAAATTCTCACTGAAATCTAATACCAAATGCTGAAGGTGGTAAAATCTCAGTATATTTCTCAAAACAGTAAATATCTGTGTAAAGCTGACTGTGTAAAGCTTACAGTTTTAGAAACAGCTGGCTTCCTGGTTTGAGAAGCAAGCCAGGGGCACCTGCCAGTGACTGAAGGCTGGGAATTAGGCTAATATTTGAGATCACATGGGTGCTTCATCACTGAATGAAATGATAGCAGAGACTCAGCCAGTGCAAATCTGAGTGACACCAGTGGCTACTGTGATACCGCCTTCTTGGTTTTTGAAATGCGCTCTGACTAGCTCACAAATGGCTGGCCTCCTGGCGGACATCTCGTTTTATTTATATCTCCTCAATCTCCCTTGAGAGTTTCCTCAGCAGAAAGGTAGTCATGAGCTAGCCTTCCCATTGCTTGGACCCAATGCTGTATATCACTTCAATTTACCATAGTAGGAAAAAGAAAGAAAGAAAGAAAGAAAGAAAGAAAGAAAGAAAGAAAGAAAGAAAGTGTCCAATTTGCCTGTTTTTCATCCAAGCACTGATTCTGACAGAGGTTACCAGTTGTTGTTGTTGTTGTTGTAATGCAGTTATTGTTTATTCAAGAATATTTTCTTCCGTGTATTGAGTCAATGAGACAAATAGCACAAACTCACTATATTGACCCCTCCACTCCTGAAAAAGGGAGTTGAAAAATTGTGTAGTTGCTGAAAATTCACTATGGCTCTTGTCTCAGAGATACAACCTTCAGGGCTCCTAAAAAAAAGAACCATCTTTATTTTAGCTTGAAATATGATATAAGACATACCAGCTATAAGACATAGAGATATAAGATATTATGTCTATATCTATTTAATATCTTATAGAGAGAGATAAGATGGTGATATAAGATATAAGACATGTTAGCTTCATCTGAGATGTAGCTATTAGAGAGGGGTACAAAATACCAAAATGGTGTTTCATTTCGTTTTTTGTTTCCCTTTTTTTGTTTCATTTGAAATGATTTTTTTAAAAATTGTTTCATTTTTGTGTGTTTAATTTTTCATTGGTTTTAAAACCCCATGCCATTCCCTCCCCAACATGCCCGCTTGGGGGGGGGGTAAGCATGGTGTTTTAAATCTTTTTTTAGCCACCAAAGCAAGTGGTGGCCAAGTACATTGCCGCTTGCATCGGTGGCTAAAAAAAAGTTTTAAAAACCCCACTCCCCCCACAATTGGCCACATTGGGGGAAGGTGTGGGTTCTTTAAAATGTCTTTGAGGCTTCCACCGAGGCTGCCGCAGTGGCTCAAAGACATTTTTAAAACCCCATTCCTTCCCCCAATGGGGTGTGTTGGGGGAAAGGTGTGGGTCCTTTCCCCCTCTCTCAAGCCCCGCATGCCACCTGATTGGCACTGGGGTGGGGAAAAACCTTTTTTCCCCACCCCAGTGCCGATCAGCTGGTGTGGGGGGCTTGGGGGATGGGAAAAAGTTTTTAAAGCCCTGGGCTTTTAAAACTCCCCCTAAGCCCTGCGTGCCAGCTGATTGGCGCTGGGGTGGTGGTGGGAAGTGCCGATCAGCTGGCATGTAGGGCTTGGGGGAGGGGAAAAACTTTTAATAGCTGGGTGGGGAAACTGCAGGTTTTAAAAACTTTTTTTCTCTGCCCGAATGCTGATCAGCCGGTGTGTGGGGCTTCGGGCAGGAAAAAAACTGTAAAAAGCCTGCTGTTTCCCACACCTTATCAGTTTCCCATAGGAATGCATTTCTTCAGTGTATTCCTTTGGGGGAAACAGAACAGAACAGAACAAAATTTTCAGTTTAGTTTCATTTCATTTTTCTTTGATGGGTCACTTCGTTTTTCATTTTGTTAGAGAATATAACAAACTAAAAACAAAATAAAAAAATTCATTTCGTGCCCATCTCTAGTAGCTATATTTTGTTAAGCTGCAGGGTGAGGGTTGTTTTTTTTTGTGTCTAGGTCCTCGGCTCCATTGTCTAATGTGCAGAAATATGAATATGTTGCATGATAGGCATCTGTGATTCGCATTGGTTTGTACTCATGTAGACTTCTCACTCCCTGCATCATCTCATTGGCTACATGGAATCAGGTGGGGCTTGGTGTGGGTGTGGTTGGACAACTTCACATGAGTCCAAACTAATTCCTGTGCAGAAGCACCCATTCAACCTCTTTTCCAAAACAAAAATGGATGATAATGCACACTTGCCCTGCTTCTGCTTTTTGTTTTGAACGCTGCAGCATCATTAGCATTTCTTCATTTGCTTGTCTGCTTCCCAACAGCTCAAAGGCTGCCCGTGGAAAGCCGGTCGTTGGTGGCCGATGGAAGTGAGAGTTGGTTCATGCTTAGCCGGTGGAGATGGAAGAGCAGCATGTTCCTGTTTTGGCCCGCCTTTGATCCAGAATCCCAACCCACACAGCCCAAAGGCATGCATCTACTATTCTGCCTTATCCCGACCAGGCCACCTTCCAAAGGCCTCACTCTGTAGAATGACTGTAGCTGTGGGCACAGCACTGTCACAGCTTGGAGCAGATCCTGTCACCCATGTTAAACATAATGTGTCTGTAAATAAAGCAAGTCAAGCCGCAACACCCACTCTCTTTGCCTGCCTGCCAGCTGTGAATCCCAAGTGACTTTTAGAATACGGAACAGAAATATTAGAGATTTTGAGAAAACAGCTACTCCTTCATGTACTGCTGTGTGAATTAGGTTCAAAAAGTCTTTCAAGCTTTGGAGTTTGGAGAAAGAAGTCTCTTAATTCTGTGAATGTTATAGGCATATAGGTAGGTTGCCTGATGCCCCCTCCCCCAAGATTTGATATCATTATTAACAGCAGCATGGCCATTGCCTTATAATGAAATAGATTTACATGGTACTTTACAAAGAACAGGTATGAGAAGTTCTTATTCTAACAATCTCATAATCTGAAATAGACACAGGGAACCAACTGAGAAGTGGGTAAGAGAAGAGGGTATGTTTAGTTCAGTTGTGTATACTTTGGCTTAATCACAGTAAGGCATATGGTCATGTGATCTTAATCATAAGAAGGGCAAATAACTTGATTGAAAGACCAGGAGGAAAAAAAAGATCCCAACTGATGACAGCTGTATAAAGAAGCAATGCCTCCAGAGAGATTAACCAAAGGGAAGCAGAGTACTGGGAATAAAATAGATACATGTGAGATTTGGTGATGCAATGCAACTGGGCACAATCTATATCAGAAATTCAAGGTTAGATATAATCTAAAATTATATTCACACACACACACACACACACACACACACACACACACACACACACACACACACACACACACACACACACACACACTGCTGCTGCTGGTGGTGGTGATTAGCATCTTTTATGCAGGAGGGGGGCAAAAGAGAACTGTTCTGGACAAGTATGCATCCCAAATGACACATAACTCACTTGGGCTGGAGGAGGCCTTTCAAGTGTAGCCTCCAATTCCAAGGCATCTACATTTCATGGACCATGACTGGGATTCTTTCTCCTTTAATAATTTTCTGGACATAGAGAGTGTTGCTTTATGTCCCGTTTACAGCTATGGAGCATATATATATGAAATAAACCTGTTTGCCACAGCTCTCCTTCTGCAAATGCATAATATTTAATCATTACACCACACTAAATCCTCAACACTTTGGTATCTCAATGAAAAGCCTCTATCCAAATATACTGATCATACAGATATAGAGCAACTATTGTGCATGAACAGAAAGTCATATGAGAGAAATGTCTATCCATGCTATAGTATAGGATGGAGAGATGAAACACCTAGAATGGCTGTCCTATTGGGGAATGTCATGTTTCAGTTGTCTCATTTCCAGATTCTTGAATCATTTCTTGAGGCTAGGTTTCCAGACCCTCTAGCAATTACCATGCTGGCTGCCATCTTCTGGATGTATTCCAGCTAGTCAATAGTTTTCATAAACAGTAGTACACAAAAACTGTGAGCTCTGACTAAAGCAGAGTACCTGTCGGACCGCATCTCCCAGAGGTCAACTGGGGTCAGGCCCACGAGAATGGAGCA
The DNA here is from genome assembly GCA_029282475.1 of Phrynocephalus forsythii. Taxonomy (NCBI): domain Eukaryota; kingdom Metazoa; phylum Chordata; class Lepidosauria; order Squamata; family Agamidae; genus Phrynocephalus; species Phrynocephalus forsythii. The sequence continues at coordinate 86,832,584 of JAPFRF010000005.1, read as the reverse complement.
GGCGCGCTCACTTAGGGTGGCCATACCCAGGGAGGTGCGGAAATCACTTACATGTAACCGCACCTTCTCTGTGGTGGGCCCCACCCTGTGGAATTATCTCCCTAGTGAGCTGCAACTAACACAGTCCCTGCCCGCCTTTAAAAAGGCCCTGAAAACCCACCTTTTTAAAGAGGCATATGGCGACCTATTTTCCTCTTAATTTCTTTCTTTTTTCTTTTTCTCTTTCTTTTTCTTTTTCTTTCTTTCTTTCTTTATTTCTTGCTTCTTGCCACCTGCGTCATCTCTTGTGGAGGGTTTCGTCCCTCCTTATCTTATTAGTATTTTTGCCCTTTTGTCCTTATTTTGTATTTTCTGTTGCCTTGTTTTAATTGTACACTGCCCAGAGTTCCGTCCGGAAGATGGCCGGTATAGAAGTATAATAAATAAATAAATAAATAAATAAATAAATAAATAAATAAATAAATTAGCAAAACCACAATGAATAGGCTTGCTGAATCCCAGCTATTCCATCTGACATTGTGAACTGGTGTTTTGATCAGTGAAAGCTTGCATATTATATGATGATTTTAAGTGGTCTGTAAAGGTATCGGCTCTTGAATGTGTTTTTTATTTTGCTTTGACCATACAGCTAAACCTTTTATTTCAAAAGTCTATCTGCTGATTCCTTGCTGGCATCCAAAATGCAGATTCAGAGGGAAAAGTTCACTGTTGTACATTTTCTTCAGCTTGTCACCAGGTGGCAGCCTGGTATCTAGTTTGGAGGTTGTCTTGCCACATAACCACACCCTGCTTTCTGTCGTGCATTTTAGTATCCACACCAAGTCGATGGCGTTCTTTCAGCCTGATACACCTGCCAGTTTTCTTTCTGTTTCTTAGCCCCTGGTGTACCTGGTCAGACAGCTGAGCCAGCAACTGGAACAGCTGAAAGCACCAACCCTCAAACTTGACATTCTGCTGAGCTTGTCGAACAACTGTCTACCGTTTTGCACTGTGGACCTCCCTTCTCACTAAGGGTGAAACTGTGGCATTAATAATGCACAGTGTTACAAACTTTTTCTTTCACAAATCACGAGCACAGGGTGTTTAATCTAAATCAAGAAGGAGAAGAGGAAGAAGAAATGATAGAAGTATTGTACTCTAAGAAGAGGAATCCTTGGAGAGCAGTGGTGTCTTTCCTATAGAACTAAAAGGGGCGTTGCTAGCTATGACATAAGTAATAATGGGCTGTTATATATGGCCAGTTTTCTACACAGCCAGTGTAGACATTGCTGAATAGTCTGCCATGCTTTCACACTGTTAACAGTCCAGGAAAGATAGCTGAGACCTACATCCAATCTTGCCTGATTTCGGAAGCTAAGCAGGGTCGGCCCTGGTTAGTACTTGGATGTGAGACCACCAGGGAATACCAGGTGCTGTGGGCGCCTGGAATAGGGACTGGCAAACCACTCCAGTATTCCTGCCAAGAAAACTCCATGGGCGTGGAGTCATGAAGGATCGGACATGACTGTAATGACACAACACACACACACACACACACACACACACACACACACACACACACACACACACACACACACACAAGCAGGGCACCCGTAACCCTCCTGATGTTTTTAAACAGCAGTTCCCACATGGAATTTTCAATGTCAATGGAAGAGATGATGGAGTCCAAAACCATTCAGAGAACCACAGGTTTTATATGGTAGCTTTTTATTTATTTATTTATTTATTTATTTATTTATTTATTTATTTATTTATTTATTTATTTATTTATTTGACTTGTATACCACCCATCTAGACCAGGGGCTATTCTGGGCGGTTTACAACTACATGAATCTGTTCTATACCAATGTCTCATATTTGAGGTCATAACTATCTTTCACCTCTGCTGATAAAAAGATGGGGATTGGGGATAAGAGAAAGAAGTAGATCCCCAATCTACTTTGTACATAAATATGTCTACACATTTGGCTTCCTTGTGTTCCATTCTTACATTGTGCGGGCGTTGTTGCTGCTCCAGATTGAACTTATGAATTGCATTAAACCAATTATTAACATAAGTAATCTTTAGAGCATATAGGACATTTTACTTTATTAGTTTGTTGCTGGGACCCAGGACCCCAAAATGGTCTAAGACTACTTAACCAATGCCAGCTGGCATGAAAAAGCACTGAAACCAACTTTGTTTGAAAAAGAATGATTAGCTTTTAACAGAACAGAGCACTTGACTCAGTGCTCTGCATGTTGCCTCTTGTCAATGTTGTATGCAAATGTATGAGAGGAGCACTTTTGTTCCTGGCTCAAGATTCCCTGTGTCAGGATTTATTGGCAGTCTCAGAATTTCACAGCTACTCTTTAGAGCTTCAGCTGTATCACATGCACATAGATGCACGCACGCACGCTCACGCGCGCACACACACGGGGGGGGGGCTATGAACCAAACTAGAAACTGCTACCCTCTCAAACAAAAATGAGAGAGAAATTTGATCTCTCTCCCATCTCTCCTCACACACATTGACCTTAGCTGTAATTCATATTTTGGGCTGATTATCACCCATGTGTTTCAAAGTACTTGCCACCTCCGTTGTCTCTTTAGAGGGTATTATTATTACTACTCACAAGTTCTGTTTTCCTACTTGGGCTGCTAATAATAGGGATAAAGAAAGATAGACGGTAGAGAATACATTTGTCAATTGGCTTTAGTCTCTTATTCTTCTGAAATACGGCTAGAAGAAAGTAGTGAGGGGGGTGAAACGTTGAATTGAATCTTGTCCATTTCACCAATGCTCTGTTAGTGTTTAAAAATAAGCTATGCATACCAAACAGCAGAGAAGGTGGCCTGCATGTTGTTTGGAACAGGGAGAGGGCTCAAAGTTGTGCCAGGGATAGGTGTTGTCAATTCATACCTTCATACTATAATCAGATAAAGGAAGCACACGATCAGATAAACCTGTACATGAATTTAAGTGCAAAAAGGCCATTCCCCAATATTTGCAACTTTAGAGTAAACGCTGGATGGAAGACGAAAAGAACAAAAGCAAAAACACATTTCTTTCCTGTCCTGATATGAACTGCACTTCTGTCTGCTGCATGCTCTTAGCTGAATTGGAGCCGAGAAATATTTTAGGTGGCACCAGTAAAAAGAAGTCCACACCAGGGAAAGGCACAGCCATTGTGTTCCTGGGTGTGTGGTAAAGAAGGCCCATCCTTTCTCCTAGAATTCATGAGAATTGCTGGATCTTCTCATCCTCTCTTGATCAGGCCTGAACTTGAACAGTTTGGGTGTGTTAGTTTTCATTGGCACAGTCCCATGGACGGCTACAAGGAGTTGAACATTCAAGAGAAACTTCCTACAGAGAGGAGATGACACATTAGCAGAGCTGCACCTTCAGCTCAATAGTGGGTAAAGATCTATTAATCCAAAGACATCTTCTTCAAAAGACTGGTGTTTAGAGCATAATATTTTTTAAAATACTCCCCGGTCTCCACTCCAGGGGGGGGGGGAGAGTGGAGGGGAAAATGCAAATAAATAAATAAAATAAAATAAAATAAAATAAAATAAAATAAAATAAAATAAAAATCAAGTCCATAAAATTAAAATTCTCTCTCTCTCTCTCTCTCTCTCTCTCTCTCTCTCTCTCTCTCTCTCTCTCTCTATGTTTTTTCCATCACAACTAGCTTTCCTTAAGTATGAGTATTTGAGTATTTTCTTTATATAAATCTCAGTCCCCTGGCCCTATTGGAATTTCTTCCTCCCCTCAGTATGGAAACCAACACTAAGGTAAAGGTTCCCCCTGCACATGCGTACTAGTCATGTCCGACTCTAGGGGAGGTGCTCATCTCCGTATTCAAGCCGAAGAGCCAGTGTTGTGCAAGTCCGAGGCCATGTGGCTGTCATGTGGTACCTATTTATCTACTTGCATTTACATGCTTTCGAACTTCTAGGTTGGCAGGAACTGAGGTTATGGAAGCTCGCTCCTCTTCGTGGCACCTGGGATTTGAACCTCCGAGCTGCCGACTGCAGCTGACAGTTTTTGGAAGCCTTAGTCCACTGAGCCACCACTAAGCACTCATAATTGATCCTTTTCAGAAGTCCATTTCAGAACTAGCACAATGCCAGCTGTTATTTGCATATTTAATGCACTTTTCATCCTTCTATCAGTGAATACTTTTGGTCATGGGAACATTCTTTCATTCCTGAGTTACGTTTCAAGCTGTTTTTCTGGCAGGACTCATGTGCTGTTAATACACTCACACAGAGAAGAAAGACAGCATTTCAAACGTTCTTCATTATTGCATCTCTATACCGGGAGACACAAAAAATATGTTTATTTATCATTTATTTCAAATATTTATATCTTGCCTTTCTCCTCGAAAAGACCCAATAGGTATTAAATTTCTGTGATGTAGATATTAAAGGAAAATACAGCTATGCCTGAGTAAAAATAAGCCACCTAAACTACAATAGTATTAATAACTGCTGGTAAGGATTGAGATGGTTGATCTGAAATCACTCTATAAATAAATACCTGTCTATGTACATGTGACGGACAATGCTTTTGAAAATCTGGATGCTTATATGTGACCTAAGCTTCCTTATGTGCTACTCCCTGCAGATGCTGTAGAACAAAGGCCCTGTAGACTTTGATTTCCATTGAAGCTGGTTCACTGGGAAGTAGAGCGTGTTTGTAGGGATCAGCCACCAAAATACTATCAACTGTTTTTAAAAATTCAAGAATTATCACTATGGTTGGTAGTTTATTTATGGTGAAAGAAAGACATGCCCCCCCCCCCCGTTCCTGAACCGTGCAAAACCAATGAAAATTCTCTTTCAGAAGAAAATCCTTGAAGTTATGGCTTGTTTCTCTAGGCTATGTCTGAGTCATGTGTACCTACCCATAGGTGTCCACTGCTTGTTGAAGAGAGATACCAGGAAACTGGTCTCTGTTGATCCCCTCTTTCTGTAGAAGGTGTGGTATGAACTCCAGCCCAGACATGAGACAAAGCCTCAAGGACCAACACATTGCCAATTTCTCCTGTGATTTGCAAAGCTGCTGGAAATCATAACACTATTGTGCATCTACATGTACACGTATTCTTCTTCTGTCCATATGAAACTATCTGAATATTATTTATTTATTTATTTATTTATTTATTTATTTATTTATTTATTTAAAAGGCCCTAAGGTGGCTTATAGCAACTAAAAGACAGTATTTAAGGTAGCAACAATGGGTACTAACAGGTTTAGTGAGTGCAATAGCAAACAAAACTAAACAAAACAAATCATAAGCAATACCATAACATTATTCAATGAAGTAAGGTACAACCATCCATTTTAAAAATGCCACTCAGCAGCCCTTTACTCAGGCAGAGCTTGCCTGAAGAGAAAGATGTTCACCTGAAGAGAAGGACAGTCAAGATTGGGCCAGTCTAACCTTCTGTGTGAGGGAGTCAGAGCAGCATCAGAGAAGGCTCTGTCTCATGTCACCACCAAATGCACCTGTGGAGTTGGCAGGACCCAGGGGAAGGACATGCAGACACCCAAGATTCTCTTAGCAAGTCAGAACACACAGTCTGGCTCAAATACAGACACAAACCAAACAATTGGCATCCCCGCATGCACATGGGAAAATAGATGTAGACAAAGGAGCAGAAATAGAGGCATTCTGAAAAGAATTAAATGAGCATACAGAGTAAAATCAGCCTCATTCCTTTTTATCTTTGAAGCTGCCACAGGAAGGATGTTTTTGCTGATTTCTGAGATACATTTTAAAAATACCACTGACAGAGGCACAGAGCTGATACTAGAGGACACAAGAATGGTGCTAATGAAGGGGAGTGGAACTGACAACCCCTTATTGCAATATCAAGTTCCCTGAAATTCTTCCTGTTTCTGTATACTTAAATAAGGATTCAGCATTTGTTGGGCAGGTGTGGTCTTATTTCTCAAAAGAAAAACTGTTCCACCAATGACTGTTGAATCTTCTGCAACACAGAGGACACGTTGAACAACATTTAATTTATCCTGGATTACAATACAATGTGGCAAGGACGGTCATAAAGCTCTTTACAGTACTTGTTATTAATTTGTTCTCTTTGTAACTTTAGCATGCTTAGTTACCTTCTTGAGGCTGATTCACGAAACCATAAAATAAGCTGACTTATCTTTTAGCCTGTGATGAATCTATAAAATTATTTGCTGTATGACCAAATCGGAGTACAGCAGCTGGGTAGCTCCCTCAGTTAGAGCACTTGGCCAATTCTCCACTGTGGTTTGTGAGAGGAGAACCACCCTGTGAAATGTTGGGCAAGCGGCACACTCCCAGAAAAGCCTCAGAAGATGGGAATGGCAAACTACTTCAGAGTATTCTAGATCTAGAAAACCCAGAGAAATGTCATTATGTTCTCTTTTTTTTTATGGATTGACAGCTATTGGTCATTGTTTTAAATTGGTAAACAAAATATTTTGGAAGAGCTCTGGTTGCTGACATCTTTTTACTTTCTGTCTTAATATTTGGGAGTTACTAAAAACAACTAGTTTCTCCATGATGATGCTCTTGTCCCACTTTATGTGCTTACTATCAGGCATGCTGTTTCGAGTTGCTGTCCAATAACATAGAAATCTACAAATTGCCTTCTCTGTGATCTAGTTCCATGACCATAAGCAATCTCTGATTCAGTGAACCTGGAGGTCCGATTGCCCAATAGATGTGCTAAATCATAGAAAGTGAAGTTATATTAGTGCTTCAGAGACAGGTTTCCAGGATATCTTCATTTCTAAATAGAGATAGGCACGAACTGAAAAAAATGGCAATTCGTTTTGGTTCAGTTTGTTTTAAGGTTCAGTTTGTTTTGTTTCATTTTTAATGATTTTATTTATTGAAGTATTCATTTCGTTGGTTTGTTTGATTTGTTATTTATTTTTTTCTTCTCAAGCACCAACTGTGCGACCCCTGGGGCCGGGTTGGTGCTTCTTTTATTTTTTATTTTTTATTTTATTTTAGAGTGCCGACCCAGCCACCCCTCTGGCCAAGTCAGCACTGCTTGTTTTTTTATTTTATTTGTTTTTTTTCAGGGGGTTAGATGTTGAGGGCCAGTGCCTCGTTTTGTTTTGTTTCCAAGCGCTGACCACGCAGGCCCTGGGGCTGGGTATGCGCTGGTTTTTAATTTTTTTTCTTGAATTTGGAGTGCCAACCCAGCCACTCCTGGGGCTGGGTCGGTGTTTCTTTTTTGTATTTTGTATTTTTGTATTGTTTTGTTTTGTATTTAAAGTGCCAACTGCATATTTTTTATTTTTTATTTTCATTTTAGAGGTCCGACCCAGTCACCCCTGGGGCTGGATCGGTGCTCCTTTTTTATTTATTTTATTTTATTTTATTTTATTTTTTTATTTATATTTTATTTTTACTGCCGACCACATGGCTTGTCTACCAGCTGTAGCTTTGGCCGGTTGGCTTTTTTTCTTTTTAGCTTTTGCTGGCCTGCAGACAAGTTCAGCGACCCATGGCTTGGGTCTGGTGCTCGCGGGCCAGTACTGGGCCCACATGCTGGATTGTTGGTTTTTTTGCCAGCCCGTGGGCCAGTGTGGTGAGCTGCGGACTGGGTCTGGTGCTCGCTGGCTGGCACCGGGCCTCCACGCTGGATTGTTTTTTTAGGGGGGGTTATTTGGGGGAGAGTCCATGGGTTGATTTGGTGACCCACAGGCCAGGGCTGATGTTTGTGGGCCAGTACCAGGGCCCGCACACTGGATCTTTTATTTTATTTTATTTTATTTTATTTTATTTTATTTTATTTTATTTTTATTGTTTGGTTTTTTTTACTGCCGACCACAGCCACCTACCAGCACTAGTGAGGTGGTCAGCTTCCCCCGATGCCCCCTCCCTGCAGCCAGGAGGACCCACTGGACCAGGAAGGACTGCCCAGGACCAGCAGCAGAATCAGGTAGGAGACACTGGCAAATGAAACAAAGCGAAACGAAATGGAAATTTCCATTTTATTTCATTTTGTTTCTCTTAGAGGGGGCATTTCATTATTTGTTTTGTTAAGTAATGAAATGAATAACAAACAATGAAACAAACCAAAAGTTTATTTTGTGCCCATCTCTATTTTTAAGCAATTACACTTGCAAGTTAAGGGCCTTTTTACACAACCCCTAAACTCCACCGCAAATGGCTCCCAGCTCCGGAGCTTAAAATTGTTTACCCACCAGCTCTGGAGTTTACTGAAAATTAAGTGCGACCACGCCCAACTAAGCGCATCCCAGCGCACTTCTCATGTACCTGCTCTCTGAGGGTGAAAAATCTTGATGCGGATGTGCCGGGCTCTCCTCGCTTCTTTTTGCTGTTGTTTTTTGCCTCCCGCCCCTTTAAGAGAAGGAATCACAACGACGGGGCAGCGTCCACCGGCACCGGAGGTAAGCCTGCATTCTTTTGTCCCTTTTTTTCTCCCTCCCCTCACGCAGCCAGCAGCCAGGAAGTGCGGAGGGGTGGGGACGCAGGAAGAGCGACAAACCCCTAAGATCTCTGGTCCGAATTTAAGGGACCAGCGGATCTTAGGGGTCGTGTAAAAGTGCCCTAAGTTTGTGCTACCTCCTGATGGCCCATTATAAAACAAAGCAAGCTAATTTGCAAAGTATGGTGGGCAGGAAATCTCATGCAGCAACCACCAGGTCTTTCACCACTTCAAATTCTTCAAATGAAGTATGATCCATACTATACATTTTCATCTTAGGGAGGGCAAACGGATGCAAATACAATCTGCCCTATGGATCAAAGGGCTGGGTTTAATTTTGCTTTGTTTAGAGGCATTTCTGCCAGAGATTATAGATATGCTTATCAAGCAATCATCCTTCTCACCCACTTAGCACTTTTCATCTTCAAAGCACTTCTTAAACATTCAAACCTATTAAGGCAATCTAGTACAAATGGATGGCATACAATCACATTGGCCTGCAACAGCCTCTTAGAGGTTCAAGTGTTACACAAAAGGAATAATCACTGCTCCAAAGGGCGCAATGTTGAATAGATACCTTTCCTGGCTTTAGAACTGCAACAGGGCCAAAACCAAGTCTTCTTTAAAATACTGCTGCTGGGTGGAAGCAGTGTTTAGGCAGTTAATATGTGGTTCTGCTGAAATAAAGCTCTATTGAAAAGCCAGTTCATCTCATGAGAAAGTAATGTTTTCTTCCAGATCTGATGTAATGAGCTGATCTTATAGTTATACTTTGCCACAGGGCCAAGAGCTGCAACTCCTGAACCATACCAGTTCTTCTACTCCATCTGAATTTATCTTGTGTTAATAAGATGTTCCCTAAACTATGTAAATTTCTTTTCCCCTGCTTAATTAAACACATGGTGTATCATGGGAACGTCACATATGGATACCACCACTTTTTGAATCCACTGGAGTTTGGATCACCACCAGAATTAGCACGCAGTCTGCTCCTACTCTTTGCCATATGCAGATAGGTATGGGAAAAGGATCTTTGAGTTATGAAATTTTAAAAGAAAAATGCTCCCCTCCCAAGTGACCTTTAATGTCCCCAGTTTAAAAAGAGATCTAATAAACTGAAAACATCAACCTTGTTTATTTTGGAAGAGAGTGATAGCCCACCCCCTTATATTTGGAAGGAATACAGACCCCAAGGGCTGAAATATTGATCCTCAAACAAGGCTTTTGAAAGGGGTAGAACAATGACTTTCTTAAAAACTAAGCCTGTGTGAAACAGGCTTATTAGCAAGAGGTTTCTAAAGTATATACTGTACATTGTTTCAGCTTTGTGGTTGTGGGAGTCAGATGTTTTGAGAGCAACGAAAGGTCACAGAAACAGTCTGCAAAGAGTAAAAACCAATCAAAAATCACCAACACAGTTTTTCAACCTTTTTGGGCAAAGGCCACTTGTTTACATGAAAAAAACAGAGGCACACAGTCTTAGAAAATGTTAAAAAATTTAACTCTTTGCCTATATTGACTATATATAAAGTAATTTTTCAATTTTTCCAGGGAATTAGAACAGTGGTTGAAAAACACTGATTTACAGTAACAGAGTGACAGTCTTCCAAAAAAAGGGGGGGGGGGCATTTTGCATGTATATCCAGGAAATTAGCATACGATTTTGTAAGCCATATTAAAAGTATTTTCTCATATACAAAGCCCTTACCAGTTGCGTTTCCCCCCAGCATTGAGTGCTCACCTCCAATCCCACATTTTAAATGACCTGATTGTTTCCCTGTCTGTCTTCCCTGTCTCTCTCTCACACACATACTATGGCTGATTTTGACTTTGGTTTTTAGTGACAATCTTTGCTATAACTCTGAGCCCTCCTTTTTCTATTATTTTAATAGGCAAAGGGTCATCTTTTGGAAAACATGCACAAAATACATTCATAGAACTTTTGGGTTTGATTTAGCTTTTCTTCCTCAGGTTGCATACCCCAAGGAGAGATCTGGGAAATGGAGCATAGATTTCTATTCTTCACTGTGCTTCTATATCCATAATTCAAAATGCCACATAATATTGTGCCACTATACCATCATGAAAAAGATTGCCAAAGGGCATCCTGAATGCTGACAACATCTAAGGCAGCAGTTAACATGGTCTACATGATAAACTCTTGTGCTCACTACAGTTGACACTTGTCAAAAAACAAAAACAACCCTGACGCTTTATTTTTTTGATGAGAAGTGCTTAACTTATAAAAAAGAACTCAGTTTCTGGAATTTTCCCTTGTTTCGTGTCACTTTGTGGGTGTTTTGATGAATTGAATTTAATAAACAACTCTACTGGCCATTATTAGAATGAGTCTATTTCAATGTTACCTGTCATGCCCTGTTATAGTATAATATGTTACTACTATAATAGTAACATACCAGGATCAAAATAGTCTCTGAAAAATAAACATATCTTTCAAACTCTGTCTCACCCATGAAAATCTGCACTTACTAATTCAAAGTCACTCTGTACCAACAATGAATCACCCTAAACACGTGTATACAGGAGAAAACCTGTTTGAGTTGGGACATGCTTCTCAGTTAATGTGTATATGATTGAGTAGTAAAACCTGTGATTCAGTGTTGATAAGTGACCCAGACACTAACCTGTCTGGCTTCTAAAGTCTTCTGCATTCTAAAATATGTATTCTGTCCTCCCTATACCGAGCCCATGTGCAATGTTATACTTTGATGCCCTGTTTGCTCATTAGTTTTTCTTATGACTCTTTCCTCATCCACCAAGCTGGTACAAAAGCACTCTGCAGTTACATCAAATGTGGTTGAATTTGAGGGTTGTTTGTGTGCCCCCCCCCATTTAATTTCAACCAGACTCAATTTGTTTTGGTTTTATTTATTTAATAGCTTGTTTACGAACTATTGCTATGTGCGTTATCGAATCCACATAAAACACCAATAAGAGAAGAGCTATGAAGTACAGCAGGACTGCCCAAAGTCCGACCCGGGGGTCAAATCCGGCCCGCCAGGCCATTCTGAGTGGCCCACAGCTGGCTGGCCCACCCCTCCATCCCCCTCCTTCACCCCATGGTTTTTTTAAAAGAAAGTGGGTGGGGCTTGCAGTGGGGTGGCAGGGTTGGGGAGCAACCGGCCCCTGACACATTGTCAGCCACCAAATCTAGCCCTCCTTACAAAAAGTTTGGGCACCCCTGAAGTACAGAAACAGTCCACTAAATCCAAGGAGGAATATGCTAGATCTGGTAAAACAAAGGAAGAACATTAAAATTCGTTAAAAGTAAAATGCAGTTTTCAGTAAAGTGCATTTTCCCAGTCCTGGCACTCCCAAGACAATGGAGGGAATTCTAGGGTTGAGTTTCTGCTACTAATATCTGATGTCTCAAGAAAAACCTAGACAGCAAATAACAATAAATGCTTGCTGTCATGCTGATTCTAATTTATGGCTACTCCTTCCAGGGTTTTTAAAAGGTAGAGAGAATACTTAGAATTCAGAATACTCTTCCCTTTTTTTTGGATGCCCTGGGATTCTGAAGCTTACCCAAGGCTATTCAAGCTGGTTATTTTCCAAGGAGGGAAAGTGGGAAATCAAACTCCCAATCTCTGACTTTGTAGTCAGATACCTAAACCACTGAGCTACCCAGATCTACTCCCTGGTTGGTGGGAAATAGAATAAGGGGCTCTGATGAAATGTGCACCTTATGCCATCTACTGTCCTGCAAACGAGATCTCTGCATGGCCCATTTTGGAAAGTACTAATCCTGTGTAAACAAATACAGTCCCAAGTGAGCAAGTGCTGACTTAACAAAGCTCTTGGTTTAGCTGGGTATCTTGTTTTCCCACAATTTCTTTGACTGAAGTGCCGCAGTGATTCACTCCAGAGGTGTATCTGTGCCAAAACCTGACCTGAGCTGAGCCAGAGTCCTTTTTACTCCTCCCTTTTCCCATGCCTGTTAACCAGAGTGAGAGCATGAAAGTCCCTTCGAGGAGCTCCTAGAGGAGTGGTTTCAGGGACATAAAACCCACACGGGTGTGCCTTTTGTTCTGCAACACCCCACCCCATGATGTCAGTCAGACCTTTAAGCAGTGTCCTAATCGTTCATTCCACCCAGGGCAGTTCCTTCGCCCTTATTCTCTTGCTAGTTCTTTGGGTTAGAAATTATTCATAATGATTTTGAGTCATTCTGCAATCATGCTGATGTAGGTAAGATATGCTTTAAAATTAACAGGCACACTTACATGACCAGCAACTTTCTGGTTGTAACTATCAGTTGTTGGCAGCATGATTGAATGCTTCGCGAGAGAACTCCCTGTTGACTGAGAGGAAAGAAAGAATACTAGGTAGTCCAAGACTAGAGGTGTAAAATTTCTGAAAAATTTGAAGCTCGGAAAAAAACCATTTTCCCCATCCCCCCCCCCAAAAAAATAAAATAAAATGGAAATTTTCAGAAAAATTGAAATAAATGCTACATTAGCACTCCCCCACCCCCTTTTACAGGTTGAAAGTAATTCTGTTATTTTAGGAACATAAAATATGACTAGGAACAATTTGACTTGGCATAACATTATCACAACTAGTATTTTAAAATGTAGTATATCCAAACAATTATTACAAACAGAATGTACTTTAAAAATATTTATTTGTAATTGTAAGTAACAAATGGAGTAGCAATCTCCTAAACTGTTAACTAGTTTATGTGGAACAAAAAAGCCTCTACTCACAATGTTTAAAAATCTAGAATTAATAACTATTCATATTTCCTCCCCACAGTATTAAATAAAAATAAAATAAAAACCTCATTCTCATAAAAAGAATTGAAGAGGGGAAAATGTATAGAAAGGAGTGGGACTAAGTTTCAATGAATGGGCATAAATTTAATCAGAATATTTTTGTTGCTCTGTATTTTCTTCCAGTGCTTTGAGAGCTAGTGGACAGAACAGAACCAAACATACCCACCCACATGCAAAAACAAAAATGAAACCTTTTTCTTTTTTCTTGTGACAATAGCAGCACTTCCTAAAGGAAGAAATGCATCTTGTTCTTGCATTGGAATGTTCTTTTTGTAACCTAGGACTTGCTTGTCCTCAGTGCAAAGAAATTAGAATAATCTGATACTACGCATATTTTTTAGAAATGATTTGGAAAATATTTGAACACCCTATCTTAAAATATTTTATTCATTAGGTTAAAATAAAACATTCCATAATTTTTTCTTCTTTTTCTTTTTTCAGTTTTTCCCATTTTTCAGGGAAAAAAACAAAAAACAAAAAGGCTTTAGGGGAAAAACCAGGAATAAAAATATTTTTTTTTACAATTTTTTCTGTTTTTTTCCTGGGCTTTCACATCTCTATCCAGGACCCATGCATTGCCACGAGGGGGGAGGATTTGCTGTCCATGTGAGAGGTACCAGCAGTCACAAATGTTAGGCACCTGCTGCTACTGATGTTGTATCCCATCAAGTCTCCTCTGGTGTATAGGTATGTTTGGACTTATAGGTATGTTTATTTTAATATTTATATACTACCCGTCTTCCGAAAGAATTCCGGGCGGTTTACAACAATAAACAATAATAACAAACTAAATAATAGAAGAAAAAGCAATAATGGAAAGAAAAATCATAATATAAACATCATAATAAAATCACAATAAAAATCACTGGCAAGAGGCAGGGCAAAAATAAAAGAAAAGGTTAACAGTCGCCAAAGGCCTCACGGTTTGATATTGAGTACTTCTTGCTTTTTAGAACCCAGAAATCTATCAAACATTTATCACTTCATATAAAATAAAGATGCTTGTTGCAATACTTTAAGCATTGTTTTCCTTGCATGAGGAATTAGAACAGCACTGTAATTACTACATTCCCTGGGATCTCCTTTCTTGGAGATATAAAGTATATTGAACATTTACAGTCTGTGGGTAATTGTTTTGGTAGGATTCTTCTTAGGATTTGACAGATTACATGATTTTTAAAAAAATAGTTTTATTGGTATCCCATCTACCCCAATGATTTCTTTCTTCTCAGTACTTTTGGAGCAGTATTCACTTCACTTTCTAGAACTGCAGGTTCTTCATCATAGGATTCCTTTTCAAAGGAATCTGTCATTCTTTTATTTCTTTTGTATAGGTCTTCAGTATACTGTTTCCATCTTCCCTTTATTTTATCCAGGCAGATAGTATACTTCCTTGTTAGACTTTCAGCATTTCTAATCTAGGCTAAAATTTCCTTTTATTTTCCCTCTTTTGTTGTTATTTGTTCCTTTGTACTAGCCACTGTGTATTATCTACCAAAGAGTGCTCGTTGTCTCTATGTGACAGTTAATGAAAGCATGCAAGAGTCTGACTCCACTTCTGCCCTCTTTTACTTTTGCTTCTCTCATGTTCTTAACAATTTGAAGTGCTTCTTCCATCGTCCACCTAAGTTTTTATTTTCATTTTGCTACAAAAATTGTCTTTTGACATTTTTTAAAAAAAAAATAATTATCTCTGGTTTCAATTCACAGTTCTTTTGGTTAGTGGTAGTGAAATGGGTCTCGATTGCCATAAATAGATGAGTATGAACCAAGGGCCACACAGCTGATCCATGGTTTGGTGCTCTGCCCCCTCCAGCTGGAGCCTGTATAAAATCAGCACCTGGAGGAAGCTGGTAGGAAAGTTGGGGTACTGCTTCTGAGTGAGTCATTGCTGGAGAAAACAAGGTGCCTAACCACAGACCAGCTGTCTGACTCTTGACCAAACTGGCTCAAACTGCTGAACTGGCAGTTCATGCCCATCTCTACTGCTGTTCCAGGGCTTTGATATTTTTAAAGAAGGGGGTGAGGAGTTTTTGTCCCTCCAACTGACTCTACCACTGGCAATGAATTACAGGAGGTGTACTTCTAGTTAGACAAATCACTGATCCAGCAGTTTTATGCTGGTTCGTACTTCAGCTGAAGTGGTCAGCATTTCCTCCTGTGGTAGGCATTCTCTGCAAGGCAGTACCCCAGCTTCTCTGCCACACTTCCTCCTAGTGCTGCCTCTGAGTGGGTACCTGTTGGAGGAGGCGCCCAACACCTCTTCTGCCAAAGTACTAACCTGCATAGACTGCCAGTTTGGTGGTTTGTGTCTATTTCTAATTCTAATAATCTGAAATATCTACAGTACCATTACAGAAGAAGTCATCAAGCAATATCTGTTTTGGAAAATACAATCAAATTAGTTGTTATGTTGAATAAAAAAAGGTCACAGTGGAGCTTTGGAAAATATAAATATGTATATGTAACCTACTGTATGCTGCAGTTTAAAGAACATACAAAGGCCTACCTATAGCACATTTAGAAATGAATGAAGCAGAGTTCTTTTTTTAGACAAGTTCTGTTCACACTAGGATTGATTATTAGTATATTTTGACCAGTATATTATTAATACATTTCAAGCAGACCATATTTCTGCATGTCTGTCAAAATGTGCACCATGGTACACCAAGCTACCTATTCAAATATCTCGCCCACAATATTTAACAAATACTGTATATCCAATTTTAAAAGGAGAAACACTTTTACAAATTTATGTTGCCAGTCTATGAGTTCTGCAGTGGTTGAAGGACGTTATCAATGGATTCCCATGGAGGAAAGAGTTTGCCATGCAGAAGTAATGCAGTTGAAGACCTAACCCACTATTTATTTGACTGTTCAATCTATGAAGAGCAAAGAGTAGCCTTGCTCCAAGAGCTAGATCCTACATCTAGTCGATCTAGTGCAAAGAGATATTGTTTTGTTTCGTTTAATAGCTAGGCCTAATCTAAATTAATTAATTTGCTACATATTTTTAAAATTCGCATAGTAATTAATGCACTAAATTCTATGTAAAATGAACGCAACTTTAAATGTAATTGCAATGCTTTCATGTGATCTTATTCTATGACTTCATTTATGCATGCAGTGACATTATTAAGTGTGTGGATTACCATTCCTCAGTTGCTTATTATTGAAAATGTATTAAAGTTAAAGATCAGGACTGAAATTCAATGGTTAGTCCCAGACAGAGTAGAGTCATAGAATCACTGGTAGTTGGCAAGATTGTGAGACACAAACATGAGTCTTGTTGCTTCACTGTGTCTATTCGAGTGGAGACTAACAATAAGACTTAGTCCTGAGTGATCTTATATTTTATGTTTGATGCACCAATGGGAAATATTTACAATACCGTGTGGACCAGGGCATCTTGCGACTGAGGCAGCCATCATTCCAGTTTTGGGGTGAAGTATCCTCTGCTGTCTCCATGAGCCATACCTGCCCTTACACATCATATTGCCATGGATTTGTGTTGCATTTGGAGTTACACTGGAGTTACACTGGAGGTGAGAGGGATGGCTTGTAGACATAGGGCCTTCTCGGCAGCTGCCCCCAAGTTATGGAATGCCCTCCCAAGTGAGATCCGCCTGGCGCCAACATTGATGACATTTCGGCGCCAGGTAAAAACCTTCCTGTTCCAGAAGTTTTTTTAATTGATACAACATAGACTGGGGTCCTTTGATGGCAATTTTAGTGATGATTTTAGTATAAGGTTTTGCTGTTGTTTTAATTATTTATTGATATTTTATGTTTTAACTGTTTTAATTCCTTGTTGTAAGCCGCCCAGAGACCTTTGGGTAGTGGGCGGCATATAAGCTGTAAAAATAAATAAAATAAATAAAATAAATAAATTTTCTGAGAAGTGCTCTGCTGGTTTATTCACTGAAGCTGTCCAAGTAGGATAGGATACATTACTCATTACACACCTTAGAGGCATTTAATATATGCCAGCACTGTTGGCTGGGAGATATTAAATGTGATGTTGGGGGGAGGGGGGCTGACCCCATGATTGGCAGTCTTAATTTATATGTCAGCAGACTGTAAAAGTCGCAGCCCAATTCTATTTACATATTTGCCCTCTAGGCATTTTTTGAAATGCTAAAATGTTCCACATAGTTGTACTATTTGATCTTGTGATATCCCAGACTAGCTGGATTTTTTACTCCCTAATAATGCCAAGGTGCTCAGAAGATTCAGGGGTCAGCTACAAGATTCTTATATATGGATAACTAATACATCAGAAGAACGGAGAACGAAATGAGCTACTCCCTTTAATTAGAGGAGACTCAGAGGTAATTGTTAATAGAAAAAAAGTGTGGTCCCAGAATAATTTTATTGCAGCTTTGCTATTGATTTTTGAAGTTGTAAAAGTGATAAATCTGAAATTACTCCATTCTTAAATGTAAATGCTTCAGTTCAATGTTAAATTTTCTAAGAACAACTAGTTTTAAGGGTGTGCTTATCTTAACATTATTTAAAACTATAAATGGCTTAGTTTCAATTGCACACATTTCAGAAGTACTGATATTTCTTGTATCATGGGAAAATCAAACAGTGATAGATATCTTGCTGTAATTAATGACAAAAGTATAAGTTAAGAAATTAAAGGTGTAATTAGACAGCCAAATTATCATGTGCTTAACTGGTCTAGATCATGTTAAACAAGGTAATTTTGAAGAGCAATTTGTCATTTGAGGCAACTCTTAAGAACATAAGAACATAAGAACATAAGAAGAGCTATGCTGGATCAGGCCAAAGACCCATCTAGTCCAGCTTCCTGTATCTCACAGAGGCCCCACCAAATGCGTCCAGGAGTGCACGAGACTAGATACATGTCTCTTCATACCACTCCCCTGCATCTGGTCCTTGAAGTACCCTGGTTTTAAGCCCAGATATTACACATCTCCAACATAGTTTGTAATCAGTGATGGACTTCTCCTCCAGGAATTCTGTGGCAGGGAGTTCCACAGACTAACAATGAGCTGGGTGAAAAAATATTTTCTTTTGTCTGTTATTACTCTCCTAGCCCTCAATTTGAGTGGATGTCCCCTAGTTCTGGTATGTTGTGAGAGGAAGAACAGCATCCCTCTATCCACTTTACTCATGCCATGCATTATTTTGTACATCTCAATCATACAGAACTCTTGTATCCACTGCAAGGATAGACCATGCTGCATCTTAAGTGATTCTGTTTTGTGCTATCTTCCCTTTAGAGGAGAACAAACAAACAAACAATCAAAAAACTCTCCCTGCTTTGATTATGCTGTTTAATAACCCAAGGGGTTCCTTTCCACTTCCTTGCAGAGAGGAAGGAAGAGAAAGTTTTCCATTTTCTTTTAATTGCTACTAACCACACAGTTCATTTGTCATGCATTGAAAGGACCTTTTAAAAACAAAACAACAAAGCCCTATAAAATAGAAAAAGCAATCCCTTTCACAGTAATGCTAATACATTAGCTGCTCTTAAAAAGAAAAGGAAAACTTCCTTTCCCTCCACTCTCTGCAGAGGAATGGGAAGAAGTCTTTCCATTTCTCAAAATCATGAAGCAGATGAAGCAAAGGCTAGATTAAGCCAGCTACTTTGAATCAATCCCAGCAATCACCATGCTGGAAGTGAAGGAAAAGAAAGCAAATCTACTTGCACCAAAAAAGTGGATCCTGAAAGGATCCAAAAAGATGTGGAACAGGCTGGTTTGCAACACACATATGTTGTATATACAGTGTATATAGATCCGAACAGTGTCTTATTGTTTAACTCGGGGGACAGATTGTTGATACACTGTGTGGTGTGTGCACATACTCACTCCGTACCTTGAAATTTTGACATATTCGTGGCGTAAGCCCTGCTACAACAGGCATGCAGCTGCAAGTTCCAAGCTTTGGTGTAGCATCAACCCTATTATTCCCTCCTGTCCTTGGAGAGAAAACCAGATGCAACCTGGAGCAGATGTAGGACAGCCAATAGGAAGGGAGGGCTCTTAATTTCTTACTTTAATTATGTTTTCACAGGCAGTTGTTTCATCTGGTCATGTCTCTGCAAGCAGCTAGTGTATGTAAGCTAGTTTGGTAAGACGTAGTAGAAGAAAAGCCTTCCAAAAGATGCCAATGCAATAGTTGCTTATCAGAGTGTTATCTGAATTCTTTATGCCACTCCCTGCACAGATGAATATGCATGGCTGACATTTTAAAGTTTCTCTGTACAACTCCCCTTCTGCCTATTTTCCGGAGCAGATGGTTTGTCCAAAATGAAGAACATTTGGACACCACTGTTTGCCCCACATGAACAGGGGATGCCAATGATGGGACCAAACAAACAAACAAACAAGCAAACAAACAAACAAACAAACAAGCAAATAAATAAATAAATAAATAAATAAATAAATAAATAAATAAATAAATAAATAAATAAAGGTGTGTTTAAGTAATAGACAGGGAGTGGTGGTTAGTAGCCTATTTCATCACCAAATCCAGTGTTATCACAGAACATGAATTGTTGAAAAATGGGGCTTATTTAAGATCAAGGCACTGCAACCTGGAGAACAAGTGTTGATTTCTCAGTTTTCTTACTTCTGCAGCCTGGGATGGGATACATGTCCTGTTCCAGCCCAGTCAATTTTGTCGTCTTCCTTCTGCTGCAGCAATTAGAGGAGAATCGACAAAATGACTGCTGGAGGAACAGAGAAAATGAACCTTATTGTGGTCTATTCCATTGATGCACTAAACGAAAATTACCATTCGCAGGTTAGCACTCTGGTCATTCCAAGGGAAACACCCTTTGCAAAAGAAATATTATGTCGAGATGCAAGGTACCTTTTGTCTCTCCTCAAAATATTTTCCCAAATGGTGTAATACTGGGCAGCTTTTTGCCTTCATATCTTTTAATTAAATCAATGTAAGGAGCATTTGATGATGATCATAAAATAATTTCTTTATGCTGCTTGACAAAGCCCCAAACCCAAAAAATAATTGGTCCAACCTTTAAATCTCTTGTAGAGCCCTTTTACATGACCCCTAAAATCTGCTGCAAAGCACTTGCATAAAATTGTTTTCCCACCAGCAGCGGACTTTTTTTTAAAAAAGTACCCCCATGCCCACTTAAGCATGCCCCAGCACATTTTACAAGTACCTGGTCTTCGGAGGTAAAAAAATTCCAATTTGGATTGTAAAGCTGTGGATGCTGGGCTCTCCTCGCCTTCTGCTTGTTTTTGTTGTCCCTGCCATCCCTTTAACAGACAAGAATCCCTACAGGGCTGCTCTGACTACAGATGGAGGTGAGCAGAGGTGAGCTTGCATTTTTTTCCTCCTTTTTTTCCTCCCTCCCCTCACCACAGACAGAAGCAAGAGAGTGCGGTAGGGTGGGAACACAGGAAGAGGAACAAAACCCACATGATATCTGGCTGTGGGGATCCGAATTTAAGCTACCAGCAGATCTTAGGGGTTGTGTAAAAGGGCTCGTAATTTCATGGGCCATTTTATTAGATGTTTGGTCCCTGGTTTCTCAGTACTCCACTGCTCTTACTTTCTTTTTTTATTTAGTCCAGTTATATACCACTTGATTTAGTGCAAAGTGCTACTCTCGGTGGTTGGCAATAATGTACTGACCCAATACACCTCTTCCCTAAGCAAAGCCCATAAAACACCCTAGAGTAGACAAATAAACAAGGAAAACACACACACACACACACACACACACCAATGGTTAGCTTATAGCATATTCACTGCAGAGGGAGAATCTCTCTGAATACTTCTTGAAAGAGAGAGTCTTTAACAGATATATTGTAGAGGGCTATAGACTGTGCAGCATGCTTAATGGGATTTTGACTTGGGCCCAATGCAGAGCTAAGTCCCAAATGGGACTCAAATGATTGCCTAGACAGGGGCTATTGATCCTAGCAGCAGCCAACAAGCCTGGCATTGGATGTGGAGTATAAGGTCTCACTGAGATTGTCTGAAGTACCTTTCCACTTAATGACATTGAGATCAAAGTCTAAAATAATCTTGCTGCACATCCAGCTAGCCCTGGCTCATACTTTATCAACTAAACGAGGCAAAACCTTCTGAATTTCTAACCACCTTTTTCCTTTCAGCATGGCTTGGTTTGCTTGGTTGCCTACTTGCCTTTTTCACACAGTCATATTTTTTCTTAAGAATCAGTCAACCACAGATGAAACTGAGTTCCTTGACAGGGATGTGGTGTTTGCCAAACCCACAAATACACTAAGGCAGAGACTCGTCTGCTCAAAGGATCTGACACCAAAACACAAAAGGAGCAATATAGTATACGCAGTCCAATGCAGTGAGGAGTATGCAGACCTCTACATTGGAGAAACTTAACAGCCATTAAACAGGAGGATGGCCCAACATAGGAGGGGCAAAAGCTCAGGAGCAGAATCAGCAGGACACCTCCACTTAAAGGATAAAGGGCACTCATTCAAAGATGAAGATGTACACATATTAGACAGAGAAGATAGTTGGTTTGAGGGGTCAGGGAAGCCATTCATGTGAGTATTGAAAACCCCTCTCACAACAGAGGTGGGGGCTCAGGCACAGTCTATTTGTTACTTATTAGGCAGTGATTTCAACAATACCCAGACAAATCAAAAATACTTCATGCCACCAGCACTAAGGCCATAGCTAACGACCCATACTGTTTGGGTTTCTGTGCCTTAGGCCATTGTTCAACTAAAGGCCTATTGAGAGTATTGTCTACCTAATGAGCCTATTCAGGCCATTGTTCATCTTATGAGCCTATTTCAGACCACGGTGATATGAGGTCAAAGTGAACTATAAAATGGAGGACTCACAACTAGCTTTCCCAGACTGATGAAGCTGCTTGGATGAGTAGCGAAACATTTCAATCTCTCAAGGAAAGAAGTCCAGATAAACTCACCTGGATGACTGAGAATCTTCACAGACTAAAAACTGATGTTAATTATACCTGCATATATGAGGGGTATTTAAATATATATTTGATAAATATTTTTATTATAAGGCACATACATATTAGTTTGCATTTCATAAAAATGTTCTTCATTTACATAGTCACATTGCACGTGGACTTCTTTATAGCTTCATATGGGGAGCAGTTTATGCTCTTATAAAGATTGGATGTTATTTTTATTAAAAGGGACTAGTATTTTGGTGAAAGACAAACAGAAAGAAATAACAAAAAGCCATGGTGAAAACTTAAAATATATTCCAGTACTTTATTGATTTTAGATGTTCCATTGAAGCAAAAACATATACAATACAGAAAAAACGGGTTGATGTATAATTCTTGCACATCTATCTTACAAAATAATTTGTATATCTCTGTTTAGATGACACAAAGAAATAGAACAGCAAAAGCCAGCAAAAGTTCACTTCTAATTGTGTTCATGAGTCTTCTGAAATGATGCACTGCACATCCAAGACATCCTTCAACTATTATTTTACAAGACATCAAACAAGCAAGACTTTAAAAGGAAACAGCCATGTCCTTCTGTTATGTTGACATCATAATGAACTGTTGCATTTATTTACATGCCATTATCCCCTTCTCACATCTTTCTTTTTTGTGTGGCAGAACTTTTTTAAAAAAACATGTTCAGTGCATCCTTTGAAACAATATTGAGAGCCACTCTGTTTATTCAATACCTGCTGGCAAATGATATGTACACTGGATCTGTTTTTGCACGCATACAATGGTATGGGTTGGGGAAAACAAGTTTAGTGATTTGATCAGTGAACAGGAACCATTATACCTCTTCAAAACCAGTGCCTTCTTAAGTGTTGCAACTCCACTACAGAGAATGATGTCTTTCCTATATACCGGACATTTATGAAACTGGATTACAGTGGTACCTCTTAAGACAAATGCTCAGTAAGAAAAAAAAACCTCATATGAAGAAAAAAAATTCTGGGAATAGAAATGGGATGCTTTTCAAGACAAAAAACCCTTTCCACATGTACCCAGGAAACACCCGCCGTGAGGTTATTTTTATCTTTATTCTAGCCTCCAGGATGGATTAATCTGTTCCCAATGCATTTTTATGGGAAACCATGTTTTTGTATGACAAAATTTTCATAAAACAAAGCAACCCATGGCCTCCCAAACAGATTAATCCATTTTCAATGCATTCCTATGGGAAACCGCATTTTGTAAGACAAAATTTTCATAAAACAAATTGACAAGTAGAACAAAATAAATTTGCTCTAAGTGGTACCACTGTAGAGTGAAACATTTATTATACATAGTTGTTGATCACTGAATGGTTTTGGACCCAAAGCCTCTTATTAACTCATGGACCAAAATCAGGGGGAGCAACTATGCATATGAAGCTCAAGTTTGTACCCACAGTAGCTGTACTAGTGATGGGACAGGAAGTGTGATGCTGAAAGCTTTTCTGCCAGCACATTTTGTAACTGGTTGTTCTGAGAATGTGCAACAGCATATTTACAATCACATAACTTTGTTATGCCTGAATGAACAAGATTTTGCTCAATTAACTCAAAATATTATTAATATACCTATTTTATGCCTAACAATTCTTCATGTTGATACCATTAATACACAAGAATAAGCCAACGGCCTTATTGTTATTATAGTTTTAGTGAAGCATCTAGTGGAAAAATGTATTGTTTGTAACCATGCTTAGCATTGTAACCAGACATTATTTGGCAGCTGGTAGGGATTTAGTGTTCTGGCACTCAATCTACCTTAGGCTCATTCACTCTTTGAAAAGATTCCTCTTTTGGTCTTCTGAATAGGAAGCAGGTATTGGCAGTCAAATTTCCCATCATGTCCCGGAATGACATTCTATTGTGAGATCATAGGAAATTAAAGTGGCACCACCTGATTGCCATCCAGAATGCTGTAGCTTCTAGCTGCCGCTGCCACCACCAGGGCCTAGCAAGCTGGGAGGGGAGGGCACCAGAGGGTATTTTGTGGACTGCATATATTATGGTAGCGGGTGGGACGGAATAGTACTGACATATTTCATTAAGACCTAACACTACATAAGCTGGACACTCACATTCAAAATATTAGGTTCACAGGTCCCTTCAACAACTGAATTATTATTTTGAACCAATACATAATGTCCTCCTTCTTCTCCTTTGCCTTTACTATCAGGTGCACTTTGCATCTCCACACATTCTTTCCCTCTGTCAGACTCTGTTCATCTTCCAAATTCCACTCCTCCTCCTGGTTTTGTGCCTGTTTCAGACCTCCTTTCTCACTTATTCACTTAATCAGTCATGATTAAACATGAAGAAACTCCTACCCCAGAAACCCTCCAGGTATGCCTTCTGCTATAAACACAGGTGATTGCAGTGGGGAGAAACGGATAAGAAATGCTTGTCCCCCAAGCTTTCTTAAGTGTGGCGTAAATGCAGTTGTGAGTCCCTACTAGAATAGACCCACTGAATCAATCCCAAATAATCAAGCAACACTTGTGTGACATCCAATTATTCATTCATTACTTTAGTTGAGAGACGAATAAATATAGTGTAGACCGTTCTCTCCAGCTGAAACTCAATTTCTTTTTTCTCTCCCAGCTACTGAATAAATGGAATCCCCAGGAATTTACTTTATGGTGTGAGTTTATGAGGGAAATGGGAACAGGGTGGGGACGGGGTTGTTTAAATGTCCTTTATTCATCTGTAATGGTTCTAATCCGGATAGGAACGAATTGCTTATTTGGAATTTAAAAAGAAAAAGAATCTGAAGCTTAAATGTATGGTCATGTATTTAATGTAGCCTACAGTTTAAACCTTTGACTGTGGACCCAGGTTTTTATTCTATATTTCACAGTGACAATTGCCCCATGTCTCCTCGGTTGCTTTCGTAAAAGGGACTTTCACTCTCCAAGAGCCATCATGTGCCCAAATTGTAGCTTTTGTGTTCTGCAGAACAACTACAATTCTCCTCCAGAAGATGTTCAAAACATCTGACAGGATATCTCAGTGAGATGTGGAAGCTGAAATAGCATCTGGAAAGCATAGGGCAAGCCAGATTTAATGGCTCAAAGAGAAACTAGTTAGATAAAAAAAACAACAACCCTTTCCTCATTTGTTATTGGTCAAGATGACTTGAATCATATCTTTTTAAAATGCAGCAAACCTTTAATACTGTCCAATAAAAAGGCAGCTGTATTTTATTATTTCCTTGTTCATACTACAAATTTATCGTGGTTCCCTTAGAAGACCATTTAAAATAAATTATTAACTTTAGTCTGGAAAAATAGGTTACATCCCTCTTCTTTCTGAGTTTATGAACTTGACAGACATGTTCAGTTGACAGATTATTTTTTTTAAAAAAAGATATAACAAAGATAGTAAAACAACAGATGTGTTGTTGTTTAAGAAGCTCACAGAATCTTGCAGTGCTTTATAACTTTTGGAAAAGAGTACCTTGGGAGCCTCTGTCTTCCATACAATCCCTTCCTTATTTATATATATGATATAAAAATAAAGTTTTTTAAAAAATATCAAGAAGCTATTAGGGAGAAAAGTTGCTGACATAAATTTGCTTTTTCATATTTAGAAACTACCTATAAGAAACAAAATGCTAAGCAAGAACGTGGAATATGAAAACACGCCTGGTAAAGAAGTGACTGCAGAAGGAAAACCATGATGCCAGTAAAGTTTAGAAGGAGAGGAAACCTCAGTAGTCTAATGGTAAATATCTACAAATAATGACCTCTTACAAAGAAATAAACATTTGGGGTGTCAGTAATTCCATACAAATTGTTGAAAATGAGGAATGAAAAGAACTTAAAGCACAGCTCTGTTATGCTTACATAGATATCAGCCCCATGGTATCCACTAGGACACAGTTGAGAGGTAAGCATACATACATACTACATCCTTCCACTGCCAATTCTGTGTACACTTGCAAGAGTATTTGGTCTTCCTTAGAAGCTCAGTAGGCCATAGTTCAAAGTAATGACTGCATTTTCAGACCTATATATATATGTTTAAAGTTCTCTTTCCCTATACCAACCCCCGCTTTTCTCCCCCACTCCTGGAAAAACAGTTCCATGATGATATTGGACTAAAACGCTTGTGACACCTGCTCAGCATGTCTGATAGTTGAGAATATTGGAAGTTGTAGTCCAACAAAATCATAGAAGAATCATAGAGTTGGAAGAGACCTCAAGGGCCATCCAGTCCAACCATCTGGCAGAGCATCCTTGTTACCCCAAATGCTTAAATATATCCACATGTTTAGAGAGTAGCGTATCACCCAAGAGTTTCATGGCACACACAAAAACATCTCATACCAGCTGGGGAGGTTGGTGCTTAACTTATTATTTATAGATTTCATAACTAAAATCCCCCATAGTTTTGACCATAATGACTGACATAAAGTGCCATTAAACTCCAACCCCAAGCCAACCCCCAACAAAAGGAAAAAAATAAAACACATTTAAAGATACCTATAATCAGGTATACAATTTCCATACCAAGTTTTACAACTGAGTTGAATTCTCAAAACACTGTGTATGACTTTTTTTGTCTTAACTGGTTCCTTGAGGACTGGGGTCTTCAGACAGGAACAAGTTACAAACTCTGAAAGAAAGGAAAATCTCTGCAAAATTAACCATTTGGAAGGGTAATTCCTATGTGCACTAAGTAATTCCTATGTGTGCTTTCTCATATGCAATTACACCTGTGAGAGGGAGGTAGCAGCATAGGAATCAAAAGAATCTGCTTCCCTCTCCACAACTCCTCTGCCTCTAGGACACAGCTGCACAGAATCATCTCTGCCCATTACTGAGAATGGGAACCAGACATACAGCTCCTAAAATGATCACTGACATGTGACTCTCCTTCACAGAAACCCAGGGGGTAACTTATTCTTGATGAAAATGGAGCCCAAACCCTAAAGGAAAGATGCAGTGTCATCAGTAGTAGAGATGGGCACCTAACGCAAAACATCAAACTGTTTCGTAGTGTTGTTAGGTTTCAAGATGCCAGCCATTGTTTCATTACAAAACAAAATGAAACACCATTTTTCTCCTCTAAAATGAAACAATTTGTTCTTGAGAAAATGACAAGGGAGCTTCCACAATCTCTTCCCTGTAACCCCTCGAAATGTGGAAAGGTTTGGGTGTCAGGGAGCTGAGTTATGAAGCTCCAAAGGGGGTGTGGGTAGTTAATTGAAGGAGTGTGTTCAGTACACTTTAACAATAGAGGAAGCTGTAAATTAACCCTATATTGGTAAAGCATGCTGAAGATACTCCTTCAATTATGTGGTATACTCCTTCAATTAAAGCTCCCTTTGGCTCAGCTCCCTGAACCCAAACCTTTCCAAATTTCATGGAGTTTGCAGGGAACAGTCCAAACCTGGTCCCCAGCAATATTGGTGCCAATTCATGGCTGCTGCAATACTATTTTGGAGTACATTTGTCCAAAAGGGCTGCCCCTTCTAAATTGGTTTGGGAAGCCTTTAAAGCCAATAAAACAAGCAATTATTGGCTTTAAAAAGGCTTCCCAAATCAATTTGGAAGGGCCAGCCTCTTTGGAACTTAATATCTCAACCTACGCAAAACCCAAACCTTTTCAAACTTCAGAGGGTAGGCTAAAATCTCTTGTTCCCCTTAGGACCCAGGAGAGCAGAGTGTTTCATTTCATTTCATTTCATAATGAAAATGAAATTAAAAAGTTTCAGTCTCAGTGTGTCTATGCACTCACAATCTAAAGAGAGGATCTGGTGGCGAATGCATTATATGTCCCATCATGTTGGAAGAATAAGGATGAGATGTGTCACAGCTTGGCTCTCCTGTACAGAGCTGGAATCTTCTTCACTGCCTGGCTCAGAAGGTCTTCGGAGCCAGGCCTTAGTGCTGAGTTCCTGTTTGTTCCTCCCATAGGGCCTGATATCTCTTAGAAGCAGGCAGTTAGAGGGATCCTATCTGATTCTCTCTTGGCATGGGTGGGCATCCCTTCCCTTCATTCTATAAACTGTCCTTGCCTTTTCTCCATTCATAGCAATGGGGCTTCATGGAAAACCAGTCATGCACAAATACTATCATGGTTTATGGTAAAAATGAGGTCAGAGTGTCAGCAAACGGGCATCAAGTAGTTCAGACGTCAACCTAGTCAAGAGGCTGCACATATGCCTATAATCTAAATGTGGTTAAAGCAGCACTGGGCTGCTATGGTTGTTAAACTGAAACTCCCCTAACCCTTTGCCTGTTTGCTGCCTTGCTAAGGTGGACAGAAATTCTCTCCAGTAATACCTGGCTGGACAGCTCAGTGGTTTAGGTACTGGGCTGTGGAGGCAGAAGTTGGGTGTTTGATTCCCACTATGCCTCCTGCAAGCAAAACCAGTTTGTATTGCCTTGGACAAGCTTCACAGTCCCAGGATGCCCCCAAAAGAAGAGAATAGTAAATCACATTAAAGTACTCTTTCTCTGGAATAACCTGAAAAGGGTCACATAAGTTACAATTGACTGGGTGGCTTATTATTATTATTCATGCCTGGAGATCCACCACCCTGCACTAAAGTTTAAAGCATTTCTAAGATGTGACACTCCCCGCCCCAGCTCTGAAATTCTTCTTCCCTTATTTACCTGAAATCCAAACAGATAATGACAACATATTCTTAGAATCTGGAAGACAGGGTTCTGAAAGTGCTTCCTGTTAATGATCCCATCATATTCTTATCATATCCTTGCTGTGGAATCAGCCATGGTCAGGAGGAAGGAAGCAGAACAGGCAAAAAGGAACCAGAGAAAGAATATTTTGCTGTTAATAAAAAGAATCAAATATTTCCCAGGAATTGACATGCTTGGGCGCATTCACAAACTATGCATGTACAGTACAGTATGGACATAAAAATCCTTGTAAGGCCAAGCAGTTCATTCAGGGGATGATGAGATGTGAAACAAAAAACATTCCAATCAATGTACTGTACATCTAATGTGGCATGTGTATGAAGCTTTTGAAGAACAGACCAGCTCCAACGTTTGAACATTTTTCCCCATCAACTAAATTTTCATTTTGTCCTCTCTAGCATGCAAGCTCAGAGTACATGAAATTCTCAGGTACCCTTCATCTGCACATTTCTCTGCTGGCTGGGTTCAGACTCTCTACATTAATAGGTTTCTTTCTTTCTTTTTCTTTCTTTCTTTCTTTCTTTCTTTCTTTCTTTCTTTCTTTCTTTCTTTCTTTCTTTCTTTCTTTCTTTCTTTCTTTCTGCAATGTACCAACAAAGGACACTCAGCCCACAGGGTTCTAAAAAAAAACCCTTCTCTGTTACTTTTCCAGTGACTATGCTTACAATAATTTCCTCTTTTCTATGCTATTCTTATTATATTCTGAGTGTTTTGCCAAATGCCCTTTATTTAGGAAGGTGGTCTTGTCCCACTACTGTGCTATTTTTATAATGAACAGGGAAAAGGCCACATCTTGTTCTCTAACCTGTTTCAGTGTGGTTTGGAGCTCCTTGTTTGACCACAGGTCAGACAGCAAGAGGCGAGCAGCTTCAGCTGCTTTGGGATAGGATCTGTCAAAATGAAAGAAAGCAAACGAGTGTCATCAAATGGGATAGATGGAATTAACACGTTACATAAACTGCCACTGATGTTATGATTCCCATTAGGGATATGCATGCATTGGCATTGAAGAAATGGCCAAATATGGGCCAAACTGGGGAGTATTTATTTCAAATACATCTACACATCCTTTGTTTTCTATCCACATTTTGAGTGATTAAAGGGTTTTAAAAGAAGCTCAGTGAATTTAACTAAGCAAAATATTCAGTACTGGTAGAATGAATTGCTGATGCCAAAGGAGAAGGTTAGTGGTAGCCAAATCCTTCCATTAAAGCCCTGGTCTCCAAGGAACACTCCAGTCAGCAAGGAGGGCTTAGACAGAGGTTACTGCATGGTAACATCCCCTCCCAGTCACTTAGTCAGCCATTTAATGGAGCTGAAGAGAAAACTGTTCGGACTGAATGTGCATTTGTGGAAGGATGCTTCTTGCATGGATTTTGAGTATTCATTCATTCATTCATTCATTCATTTGCTTATTAGACTTTTATACCACACCATCTGGCAACAAAGGCGACTCTGGGCGGTTTATAGAGTTAAACAAACAGGTACATCCATTAAATATAATAATATATTAAAATTACAATACAATGTAATAAACCAAATAACAACACTAAGTCAATCAAGATCAATAAAAGCAAATGTAAACCACAAGACACAAGAGGGCAAATGAGCAGTGAGATATAATAACGTCTGAAACTAAGTAGGCAAAATAGGGTGTCAGCTTCTGTTTACCAGCATTTTTTTCTTTTCTTCTTGTAGCAGTAGTGTAAATACCACTGCCTGCTGGTTATGCATACTCAACAACAACAACAACAACAACAACAACAACAACAACAACAACAACAACATGCTGTGAAATCAGTTCTGATTTCTGGTGATCCTTTTTCAGAATTTTCTAGGTAAAGAGTACACATAAGCGGTTTCCCAAGGACCACACAGGCAGGCTCTTCTGGGAGGCACCATAAGGTACTGAATTCCAGGCTCTGATGCCTAAACAGCTGAGCCAACTATTAAGCATATTTAAGCTTCCATTTTTAAAAAGGCAGGAAATTAAATTTTCCAAAAAAACAACCCCAAAAGCCCTCCACTGCCGTCAGAACTGACTTGGTAATTTATTATTATTATCATGCTATCAAGTTATGCATAAATTCCAACAGAAACCTGCCTCATGTAGAATTACTCAGTGCTAGAAAATCCCAGATGAGTCCATGATCTGTACTGTAGTTGCTGAGAGAATAATCCCCAGAAATCCCCAGCTAAACCACTGAACTATCCAGGTAGCGCTATGTATATGTAAACTTCCATTAAAAAATAAATAAAACCTTCCAGTTTTTGAAAGTGAAATATTGTGCTTCTATATCCACAATTCAAAATGCCAGGAAATTGTCCAATGCTGCTGTACAATATTGTGGCTGGCCGGAAAAAGGATGAAAAGCTTTACATTATAAAGGGAGCCTGAATGTTCACAACACCAATAGAAGCAGTCAAGATGGCCTATGGGACACTTTCGTGTGCTCACTACCATTCACACTTGTTGAACAACAGCCCTGACAGTTGCTTTGTGTTTTCAGGATAAGTGGTTGACTGATGAAAAAATTACTCAGCTTCTGACATTTTTCTTTCCTTGGTGTCACTTTTTGAATAGTACTAAGCACAAGAGGGGATCTTGTAAATGTAAATGTTATGGTTATTTTTATTTTGTTAACTGATACTGATGTTGTTATACATATATCTTAAAAGCTGCTCAGTGTGGCCTTGTTGCCAGATGGGTGGTAAATAAATAAATAAATAAATAAATAAATAAATAAATAAATAAATAAATAAATAATCTTGACTGCTGCCACTGGTGTTGTCAACATTCAGGCTGCCCTTTGCTATGTAAAGCTTGACATTCTACTGTCTGTTGGCAGTGCGGCCACAATATTGTGCAGCGCTACTGTGGCATTTTCTGGCATTATGAATCATGGTTCTATAAGTACATTATCTCACATTCATAAACTGGAGGTTTTTTTTTTAAGGAATTGAACCACTCACCCATTTCGGCAAAGACCTACTACATTATTTATCAAGCTGCCTGTCAAGTAGGGCTTGGCCATCTGTGGGTTGGACATCATTAGGTTTCTCAGAGCATAGCAAGCAGATGTCATAATTTCGCCATAGTTGCTAGAACCTGGAGCCTGGAGGGCTAGAAGACGGGTCACATCTGGAAGCACCTGGTGAGCTAAGAAAGGAAACCGATCAACAGTAAGATTGCATAAAAGTGAAAAGATCTATTGATCCTAAACAAGACTTTAGGAGAAAGTACTAGTCATTGTCAGAGTTGTAAGAATGGAATTCAACTGAACAGAGTTTTAAGAAATGATCCAGTTTTTACTACAAGCAAAATGTAACAGCCACCTCAATAGCAGTAAAGTTCATTTTCCAATGGAATTAAACTGAGCAACAGCATTATATTTAACAGGTACAGTAAACCCCACCTATCGCAGGGGATAGGGACCCGATCCGACCAGTGATAATTGAAAATCCACAATATGCAGATGCTGGGTCTGGTTGGGACTGGGGGGGGGGGCTCTCTGGGGGCTCCTACACGTGCCTTTCATATAACCGTGTTCCTGCAATATACCATTGTAGGACTATCTGAAGTTAGATGATAATACTGTACACATTTTCTGCTGTATTTTAGACAATCAGACAACATAGCTTATCTTGAACAGATATGGCTCACAGGGGCTAGTAGAAATGCAGATGACTTTTTAAAATTTTTAAATTTTTCAAACAAAATATGGATAAATATGACTAGGAAAAGTTATTGGTGAACTCACTTGTCACTGATGAACCTTAATATTTTCATGAAACATTTCTTTTGTTTTGGAGTTTACACTATGCTGCTAACTGGCATATGTAGAGAGAATATGCACCAGCTATTTTATTATCTTCGGGATGCACCATTTAACGTGACATAACATCTGTGGAATTGGGGAAGGAAGGTTTTCCTTGCCAGAAGAACAGGATGAGATCTGTAGTTCAAGAATAACACTGATTGCTTCTCAGCTTTTCTTAAACATTTGTTTGTCTGTCTCACACTGCAGCAGAATGGCAGTGGTTGTCAAGGCAGTGGGGGAGTGTATCCCTTCCTTCTACAGTGAACAGAATTCTACCTTCTATCTGTCTTTGTATTCCTGACTAAAGAGAGTGCTGATTTGCCTGGAATCCAAATATAAATAGATTCAGCAGAAAAGATGAAGTTTAGGAAATGGCCTACAATGGATTACAATGTGGCAAAGATCATTGTCTGGATTGCCTCAATAATAGCAATTAAAAGCTTCAAACATCTATCCCACTTCAGAACTTTTGCACACTTTAAACAAGTATCATGTACGCCCATGGAAAGAGAAGACAGAAGGAAGATCATTCCAAGTGGTATTGGAGAAGTTGCCCCCTACCCATGGTTTTGTGGAGAATGGGGTGTCGAGACATATTGCTCAGTAAAGAAGTTCCAGATCGGACAACTTCAGGATTCGTGGATTGTAAGAGCCGTGCTATGCGAGGCAAGCCTTTCTCTTTTAAAGCAATCAGCTGGCTCATAGCATTTGACATCTAGAAAACAAAAGGACATTATGCTTACAAAGGTTTCTCTTTTTTCTCATAATTTAGGACAAAATGCACCAAGTATTCACACTTCCTCTATCGGTTTAGTACCTCTGCTGAATGATGTGCAGATATGCAAGGCAAAAAACACAGACAAACATATAAAAGCAACAAGGGATATTTCCCCCCGGCTCCCCTCCAGATATTTTGGTGATGGAAACAGATATCGTAGTTATTAAATGTCTGACTTCCTTCCTATCAGGATGGAATCTTGATCAGACATTAATCAAAACTTACAAATCCTTTGCCTTGCTTTTTCCTCCACAGTTATCTAGCCAGATGATGTGTGTGTGTGTGTGTGTGTGTGTGTGTGTGTGTGTGTGTGTGTGTGTGTGTGTGTGTGTGTGTGTGGTGTCATTACAGTCGTGACTGACTCTTTGTGATCCCATGTCCATGGAGTTTTCTTGGCAGGAATACTGGAGTAGCTTGCCAGTTCCCACTCCAGGCGCCTCCAGCACCTGGTATTCCCTGGTGGTCACCCATCCAACTACTAACCAGGGCCGACCCTGTTTAGCTTCTGAAATCAGGACGAGATCAGATGTGCTCAGTGTAGAGGAGAACAAATGGTACTTACCAGTCCCCTGCTTGCCGTCAGATTCTGCAGGGCTCCAGCACAAGCCTCCAAGGTGGCGTCTTTCTTACTCTGATCCATTAGAGACAGGTATGTGCGAATAGCATCT
This sequence comes from Phrynocephalus forsythii, assembly GCA_029282475.1. Taxonomy (NCBI): domain Eukaryota; kingdom Metazoa; phylum Chordata; class Lepidosauria; order Squamata; family Agamidae; genus Phrynocephalus; species Phrynocephalus forsythii. Next base: position 86,798,425 of record JAPFRF010000005.1, on the reverse strand, counting down.
GAATGGTACAGCCAGCTGGACCCTCTAGGTTTATAGTCTTCTTCAGGAAGCGGTAGATCGTAGTCATCATACTAAGTATAAATAAGGGAAAATCTGAGAAACTGAAATTGAATAAAATAGTCACATTTCCTAATCCCATTTTGACTGAACATGATATGAAAGCACCTGTAGCCAAAATACTTTTGGTGATTTAGGCATGCTTGGGTTGAACAGTGTTATTCATCTTTGTGAATTACCATTCACTGACAGGGTACTTTCATATTACAAGGCATGTGCCCAACTGTGCAACAGGTACATGCCTAATAATGTAGCAGCAATTAACTGTGATAAACTAATCTCAATACTTGAACATGTCTTAATTGTATTGGACTGTATATTATCCCTCATTACTGTAAGCTGCCTTGGGTCCTTTTCCCAAGGAGAAAGGTGGGGTAAAAATACTCTAAAATGATAAATAAATAAAATATTGCGACTGAACTCATGTGATCATGTACTAGCAACAGATTTCTGGCCAGCACGTGCATTGAACTCCTGTGTGCATGTATTACCAATACATTTCTGGCTAGCACGCCTGAGCATGCCTGGGGCAAACGTAAGATATGCAGACATGTAGGTGGCAGTACAGTGGTACTTCGTATAAAGGAATTAATTTGTTCCAAATGAAATTATGTTAAGCAAATTTTCCTTTATACAAATTTCCCATAGGAATGCATTGAAAACAGAGTAATCCCTAATCGCGACCATTTTTATGTTGTACAGATTCACCCCATAGACGATTCTGTTAAACAAATTTCCCCTATCTCCGGAATTGTTTATGTTGTACAGATTTTATGTTATACAAACCGTTTGTTGTATGAGGGTCCACTATACTTTGCATTCTGATGACTTTGGATATGTAGTAAATTTATTTCTCTGAACTTTCTTTCTTACACTGTTAGTTCAGTGCAAATGCCTAGAATTTCCTACTGTTTAAGTGGTTATATAGCGCTAAAGAGAATGAATTCTAGGACTTTATCAAGTGGCAAGAAGTAGGGAAGAGCTAAAGTGGATTACAACATTATGCCCTCAGGAAATTAAGCACTACCAAATCCTACCTCCAGTTTCCCGCCTCTGTTGTTGAAGCAGCCGGTCAAGGTTTTTTCTGTGTAAGTGCTTCTGGCCATGTGGTTCAGCTGTGTGTATTTATTAGGCACCTCAGCATCCAGACGATAGGAGAGATTGTGCAGGATACAAATGCAGTTCTCCACTGACTAGAAGAATAAAAACAATCAACTTGCTATTCTATCAGTGCACATCTCATTATATCATCATTCTCAAAAATTTGCTAAGCCTAATTTAATTCTAGGTGCCATGGCAAAAAAGGGTAATGTGCCAATGATGGAAATTGGTCCCATGAGACCAGGCTGGGAAGCTTTGGTTGTCTGGGCTGCAAATATTCACTCTTAACAGCCTCTAGTCACAGGACACACTAAGGATGCCTAAAATAAAACACAACATAGTTCTTAAAGTATACTTCTTGGAATTGTTATCTGAATTAAAGCTTGGCAGTATATAAATCCAAAAACAAACAAACAAACAAATATTTCTGGTTTGGAAAATTTAGCATTTTGGGGATTCATCAGCACACCTTCAGCCTTTTTAAAAAGACAAATCACAGCTCTTGGATGCTTTTTGACTGGTAATGTCAATATGCACTGCAGCCTCTAAACCCTTGAAAACATCTTCTTAGAGACAAGGAAATGTACTTAACACTGGGCACTGTCACAGAGGTCTGCAGTTCAAGGAGGGAATTTTCAAATTGGGTTGCAGACTTCCTGCCACTGGAAGTGCAGTTCTCTGCAAACAGTTTGCAATTTCTGCCTATTTCAGTAGCCTCTTGTGATGAATCTACCCAGTTCAATATTCTTTTCCTACCCCTCATTGTTTTAAGATGCTAGTGGGAACAAATGGTGGCGTAAGGGATGGAAAAGGAAAGGGGAAAACCTATTGGGATTTTTATCCTGGCAATACTGTACAGTACTAGTAAGAATTGTATCAACTTGGAAAGAGTCTGCAAAGATCCTACTTAGTACCTTATCATCTGGCCGGTTGGCTGCCACACAGTTCTGGGAATAAGCCATCACAGAGTCAATCAGTCCAGGATAGTTTCTCATGGTTTGGCGTCCAGCATCAGCAGAGCTCAGGTTCCTTCAAGATATTTTGTAGATCAAAGGGAAGAATAATCAAACCATTAAAACACCTACCTAGATGAGGAAAGGGCCTCATTCCCACATGGAGGCCATTATCACAAGTTTGCATCTCCTCAGGGAGAACACCTGTCAATATTTTTCTTGCAAAGCTGGAGAGTATGATTTTTAAAAGCTACTCTAATGTTGGAGTAATTTTGGAATTCAAGATCCACAGGCCACTGATTAGAAAGCAATGCCGCTCTTTATCCCAAAGCCTCTGAGAGTTTTCAGAGGTGGGGAGCAGTGGTGTCTCACTCTGGGAAGAAGCACAGTGCAGTTGTGGGCCAGTACCATCTAGACATGTCTATTCCTGTATGCCTCTGGTTCACCAGGGAGTCAGTCCTTCTAGATCCCCATTGTGAAGTGAAAGTCTGCATGGGAAACTGGTTAATCCATCACATTACAGTACAAGGCAATCTTTAAAAACACATCAACTAGTCTTAGCTTGCGTTAAAATCATCTTTAAGCTACTTTTACTATTTTCCCACCGTCATCCTCCTGCAGGTTTGAAGGGATGGAGCTTAGAATTCAGCCAGTTGCTAACACTGCACTGAGTCATTTCACCAGGGAGGTTTCCTCCATCCTGTCTAGGCAAGAGTAGAAGGAATGTCTATTATGTGAAAGACATTTCATGAACTACACATTACATGAGACCTATGTAGCAAGAAAGCTGCATTTTCTGATACAATTCATCTATTTCATTCCACTAAACCAGGACCTTTAGCCAATGGTTCCCATTAAGGTGTGAAGTCTTGCCCGTCCTATGGCTGAATCCCTTAATGTACTACTTCAGTTCATTGGACTTGCTAATTGCATAACTGTTTAAACTTCCCATCTGATAATTCATATTTGCTAGCAGCCAGGAATTGCCAGAGACCTACAGGAAAATGTGCAAGTCAGGACAAAGATCTCTAGGCAACGCGTTTGGTAGACTTTCCTAGGCTCAGGAAAATGCCCTTAAATAGGCATTTTTATGAAAGGAGGTATTTTGGGGGGCTGAGGAACTTGACAAAGGGAACTGCTATACAAGGAAGTTAAAAAAATCAGTAGCCAGTGGCAATGATGGAAATGTAGTGAACAGTTAACAGGAGCCTTTGTTTTATCTAAATGACATCACACATCCAGCACAGAAAGTTTATGGTCAAAGTGGGTGGGTCTCAAGCAAAGGTTCAGAGGTGAGCTCAGTTGCCTGCACCTAGACCAAATCTACCTATACTACCAGCATTTAAAATAATGTTTCAACTGGATGGAATAAAATATTACCAGATTCCTATAATGTAGAACAGAGCTTTACCTGATATTGCATATTAATTACTGTTAAACAATTTTTGAGCTCCTTAATTCATGAAAAACTGGCTTGCATATCAACCTGCTTACTGGCTAAGAACACCAAAGGGCAGCAAATATTTTATATCAATATTGCCAGGTTAATATGAGAGGGGGCAGCATTTCACAAATTTAGGGACCCAGAAATCATTTAATAGTAATTGAAATTATAGGTAACTGGCATGTAAATAGGGAAAACTCTGATATATATTGAAAGGGCTTTTCTAGTAAGAACTCTAGACCTGCTCCAATGGTACTCCTGGCCCAAACTCTGTTTTCTTTTAGGTGCTCAGTAAAAATATCTGTATTCACTCAAACCTTTAAAACCATCTATAAATGTTTAATTACCTTTAGCTCTCTGTTAAGTGTACCTTCATGTGCTGCTCATTTTATTGGAAATGGTTTTGATTTTATGGTTGTTTTACATGTAGGTTTATTTTTTTAACCATCCCAGAAGGTTAGTGGTGGGCAAAACATAAATGCTTTACATTAAAAAAAATCCAAAGAACATGTTTGAGGATACTTAAAAGATAAGTCAAACTTCATTTTCAATTTTAAAGAAACATTTAAATGTTTATTGACCTACCTCAAGCAACCAGTGGCATTGAAGAATACCTCTGGGTCAACAATTTCTCTTGATCTGTTACTGGTACCATCAGACCAGCCAGAAAAAGGAATAATAACACGATCGGTCAAAACAGGGAGAGCATCATGTATCAAATCTTCTTTTAGTTCATCAGTGGATGACAAGTTCCACAGTAATCCTGGTAAAGAAATGAAAAACCCCATATAAACTTCTAGAGCTGGGCATGAAACATAAAAATTGTTTTGTTTCATTTTTCATTTTGTTTATCTTCATTTCATTATAAATGAATTTTTAAGTTAAAATTCATTTTGGTTTTCATTTTGTTTTGTTTTTTAAACAAACTATTTTATTAATTTATTTCACCCCAAGCACCAATCAGCTGTACCATGGGGTGAGTGAGCCACCCCTTCCCAAGTGCAGACCAGCAGGAGCGCTGGGGAAGTGCCAATCAGCTGTAATGCAGGGTGAGCGAGCTGCCCTCTCCCAAGCACTGACCCGCTGGGTGTGCAGTGTGTGAAAAGGCCATGGTGGCTTGCCTCCATCCCTAGCACCAATCAGCTGGAGATCAGGGAGATAAGGTGGGTCTCCCGGCAAGCACATAGCCTCCTTTAACGAAAAACGAATCAGAATGAACTAAACATGTCCAGTTCATTTTGTTTCATTTTCTTTTAAAATCATTTTATTTTTTGTTTCATTCTCAAATCTTTTGACAGCCCCCATAAACCAGCTTTTTTCTTTAAAATGGAGGCCCTAAGATCTTCAGCAAAGCTGTTTCATGTCTGTATTGATTTCCAGTCAGTGATTTATTCCACCAATTTTTTTCCTGCCCTGTTCTAAAAGATAGTAAGGTACCTGTCAGCTGCTTCTGTATTTCTGTGTTGCCAGTCCTCCTCAAAAGGCTCACACACTCTCGAATTCCATTTTGACGACGGGTTTCTAGCTTGTTGGTGGGATTTCTGAAGACTAAGTTTCGAAGGGCCCCAGCTGAAGCCAGCTGAACATTCTCGTCAGGGCTACGGAGAAGTTCAATGAGCTTGGCGATACCACCAAGTCGATAGACCTAAAAAATTAAAAGGAAATAACCATCAATGAACACTGTTGACAAACCTTTGCTGTTCTGCAGTTCAAAATTATCAATATTAAAAAATTGTGTCAGTCTGCTAGCACATGCACTGAAAATGTTTTTGTTTTATGTAAAGTATTTATTATTAATATTTATTAGATCTATATACCACCCATCTAGCTACTGAACTGCCGAGATGCCTTAAGCACATCCAATCTCGCCTGATTTCAGAAACTAAGCAGGGTCAGCCCTGTCTAGTAATTGGATTGGGAGACCACCAGGGAATACCAGGTGCTGTAGGTGCCTGGAGTACGAACCGGAAAACCACTCCAGTATTCCTGCCAAGGAAACTACATGGACATGGGATCACAAAGAGTCGGTCACGATTGTAATGACACAATACACACACACACACACACACACACACACACACACACACACACACACACACACACACACACACACACACACACACACACACATCTAGCTACTGGACTACTCTTCACAGCATCTTTTCCCCTTTTGTGTGTGTGTTTATGTACATTATACCTTTATATCTATGAATATTTCTCACAAGTTCCTTGAGGTCCAACATCACTACTTCCTTTGTAACAATAAATGCATATTTTGATTGTCTTGAAAACCTCCAGTATCCAGTGGTCACCAGCAGTATTTAAAATAGGAACTTGTCACTGATAAGGTAGTGCAGGTTGTTCCTCATGACCAGAAATCCAAGAAATATTCATTAACTCATGCCAACAGATTTCATGGATTTCCCCAAGCCAATTGGAAGTTCAGTTCAGTGCTTCCAAGTGTATCCTGATTCAATTTAGAACAATCTCAGCCATATCTGAATTTATTTAGTCTATTATCCTATTAAATATATAAGCCTTCTATTGTTTTGTATTACAACACCTAAATAGCTTTAATATTGAGCTTCTGATGCAACAACAGGTCACTAGCCTATCTAGTGCATTCATGTCTGAATCTCTAGAAGTTTTCCATATCTGTGCTGAATGCAAAAAGTTCCTCTCCCCACCTTTCTGCTGGAGCCAGGGGAAATATGGGCTCTGACTAGAGGTGGGCACGAAATGAACTTTTGGTTCATTTCATTATTCATTATTTGTTTTGTTACATGCCCCCTCTAAGAAAAATGAAATGAAATGAAATGGAAATTTCTGTTTTGCTTTGGTTCATTTTTATTTTGGCAGCGTCTCCTACCTGGGCCTGGTGTGGTCCTGGTCCAGTCCCATTGCAGGCAGCAGGAGAAAAAAAAAAACAAAAAATGCCAACCGGCCCGCGCTACAGCTGGTAGATTGGCCATGTGGTCAGCAGGAAAAATAAAATAAATAAAATAAAATAAAATAAAATAAAAATTACCTGATCCGGCCACAGCCTGGCAGGATTAAAAATAAATAAATTAATAAATAAAAATGTTAAAAAGCCAGACTGGTGGGGTTCAAAAAGAAAGAAAAAGAAAACAAAATGAACCTGAACCAAAACATATTAGGAAATGATTTTTTTTCTAAAAATTTGTTTCATAATTAATTAACCAAATTGACCCGGAAAACAAACTGAACCAAAATGAATCACCATTTTTTCAGTTCATGCCCATCTCTAGCTCTGACATAATACCACATGTTTAAACACCTTACCACTAATCTAGAGAAAGCTGAAGCACTATGGTGAGGAATATCTGTACCTCCTGTTTGGCAGACTCATCCTGAAAGCAGGTGTGCTGGAGGTAGTAAGCACCCATAGCCTGGTTCTTCTCATCTGAGGAGCAGAGGAGCTGAATGGCTTTCTGAATGGTCATTGTTCCGTAATCCATCTCATCATGACAAATTCTATAGGGGGAGAAAAGGACAAAAAGACATTTTCATCAGAAGTGTGACTTCATTGATTTCCTATGTCTCCTCACAAGCTTTCAGTATCATTGACCGTGGAATGATTGATAGGAGTTGGAAATTCTTCTTTACACAAAAGAAAGGATTCAAATTCACTGATTCAAGAGAGAACCTCTAAAATAGAAATGATTTATATTAACAAAAGAGAAGCAATTGCGAGTGTTGTGCACATTCCTCTTTCACTTTCATTCAATCTTATTGTCACACATTTTCTGTCAAATTGCCTAATAATTATTTCATTCCATAATGGCACAATAGCTAATGCAAGGACATATCAACCTTTTCTCCCTTGGTATGTCACATTCCCTGATGCATTTTCCATCCAATAACCTTGTCCTATGGCAAGCAAAGACATCGTGCTGTGCCCAATGAGGGCTTTCAGGCTCAGCAGCAAACTATCCTCTCTTTTTTAACCCTTTCCCCCCTTGATGTTTTGGGGGACATTCCATCCATTTTTGGATGATTTTTACCACTGCCACACAGCCTGCCTGTGCTTTTTTAAAATCTCTCCCCCATTGCCCCCCTGGTCCTTTATCCCTACCTAGCCTACTTGCTGTCTACTGGAATGAAGAAGAAGAAACATAAGTAGTTGAGGGACAGAGAAATCTCCCTGCATTCTATTAGTATTGACTAGTATTTGCTTGCTTTTTTATTTTTTGGGAAAAGGGGCTGTATGTGTGCTGTTTATTCCTTTTTTCCTGTAAGGCATGCTTTCTCCATTTTATTGGCTTTTTAAAAAATGTAATTGGATTAAATTATGTCTGTTAAAAATGCATATTTTGGTATGTTATTTAATTTTTTTCTTCCTTCATATTTCTGGAAGTTGAGTCATGGCTACTGGACTTCTTTTTTGAGAGACAGAAACGTTTCGCTGCTCATCCAAACAGCTTCATCAGCAAAACGTTTCTATCTCTCAAAAAAGAAGTCCAGTAGCCATGACTCAACTTCCAGATCAACTCACCTGGACGACTGAGAATCTTCACAGACATATTCCTTTGTGTTTGTTTGTTTGTTTGTTTGTTTGTTTATTTATTTATTTATTTATTTATTTATTTATTTATTTATTTACACACATATATCTGGTCATGGGCTACTAAGGGTAGTTTACAACACAAATTCAAAAATAAATCATAAAGTACAATTCAACTGAATATGAAATAGAGCAAAACAAAATCAAAACCACACAATTTAAAATACTTAAATATTTAGATATACTAAATTGGCAGTATCTACTGTTGCTTACTTTTGGAGTGGACTGTGCTTTGCCCCTGCTTCCTTTCCTTTCCTTTCCTTTCCTTTCCTTTCCTTTCCTTTCCTTTCCTTTCCTTTCCTTTCCTTTCCTTTCCTTTCCTTTCCTTTCCTCTCCATTCCTTTTAAGTAGTTTTTAAACAGTCTTTAGGGCTTTTAAACGGCCAAGAATGCAATGGGAATCCTAAAACAATATCCAAGACAAACCAAACCACAACTAAATCTGAAGGAGGCTTAGCCATCCCTGTAGAAAACCCACCCACCCACACCCACATCCACAGAGAGAGAGAGAGAGAGAGAGAGAGAGAAGATGCACCCTCCTAAAAATCCTTTAAAAATACACAGATTTTTGCTGTGTACATCCATATTGATGGTCTGAATTGAGTAGACATGGGCACGGAGCAGTGAAATTGGCGTTTCCGTTTTCGGTTATTGTTTCCGTTATGTAACGGAAATGGTAACAATAGTTACACCGCTCCAGCTCAAACCTGACCCGAAAAAAGAAAAATTGGGTCGGGTTTTTCGTTGTTGTTAATGGCATCGCGGTGATCGAGCGATGCCAAGAAGCACAGAAAAAAGTTTTTAAAAGTAAAAAAAACAACCCCGAGTCCCGGCCAAAAAAGCAGGTGAAAATATGCCTGCCTGAGGACACCTACCAGAGGGGTGGTTTCTGGGGGGAGGGGTCCCCGGCCTTCCCCCCCTCCTGTCCTGGGCTGCTTGCACCAGGCTTGGGGGGGTCATCCTTGTTGTCTGTCTCACTGCATGCCATGCGGTGGGGGGGATCCAAAATGGCGACCACAATTTTTCTTTTGAAATTGTGGTCAAAAAGCACACCAAATCACCATAGAAACATGTGAAATTTATTTATTTTAAATGCCTGAATTTTAAAAGTAGCAGCAGTGGGTTTTTTTATAGCAATATTGATTTTATTTTATTTTATTTTATTTTTTATACCTGCCCATTTGGGCTGGGCATGGGATGGGACCATGCAAATTTTTTGAACCATTCCACCAATGGCATTGCCAGGTTTTTGACAGACACTTCTGGATGTCTCGGAGGGCATAAAATTGCAGTCGGGTGTATGGATGTGGTTGAGGGAGGAGGTCTGGCTGCTGGTGCTGGTGTGATCCAATCAAGATTGAGGAGGGAGGCTGGAGGCTTTAGGATTTAAGTTAGGCAGGAAGGGAGGGAATTGAATTTAGAAAATAATTTCTTTGATTCCCTGCAGCTTTGTCTGCTGAAGGGAATAGCAGTTTGTTTATTCTTTATTTCTTCTCTGGCAGTTTGTGAGGATTTTTTCCTGCTATTGGATAAAGGGGGAGGTTCAACTGGGAGTGGGAGGTGTGGATTTATTTTAAAAATATATTATATACTACCATTTATTTTCTATTTTCCCAACTTCAATCTGCTTGCACACAAACACATTTGGGGTGCAAGCCAAGAACAGAACCTCTATCCTAACTGCCCACTTGCCGGTCCGCCCGCGCTGCCACCTGCCTGCGGCCTGCACCGCTGCCCACCCACTCGCCTGCCCGCGCCTCCCCCTGCCGCTGTCACCGCCCACCCATGGCCCCCGCCAACCGCCAACCGCCTGCACCTCCCCCCGCCGCCCACCCCCTGCCCCACCCACCACCTAGGGCACAAAAACACCTAGCGCCGGCCCTGATTGCGGGATGCCCCTATGCTCTGGGGTTCTGCATTAGTTTCCCTACTTACTATGGTTAATTTCAGAGGTCCTGTTCTTTTCTTCTCTGCCAACTAAGAATTGTACATAATTCTTCAGTTAAAATATAACTAAATTAAACTAATTAAAACAAGTGCTGTCATCCATAATGTTATTATTAATGCCACAGAAAATATATCTTAGATTAAAAATTCAAACTGCCTCTGAATCAAAGGAATCCATTGTCCAGTTTCATATCACCTCTAAAAGCTATCACCACTGCCAATAACAACATGTGATTCCCTTACTTCTTTGTTGGAAAGAGATTTCCCTCTGTAATACAGATATAATAGATTCTTTTTTTTATAATAGATTCTTGATAAATAGCTTGATCTCCTCAAGAGGTGATGAGAGATTCTGTAGAGAGTTATTGGCCCCCAAGGAAATACCTTGAGTCCAGCCTGATAAGAGGAGGAGTAATAGTTTTGTTCACACCGAAGCTTCCACATATAACTGTGCAAAATGTCTCTGCGCAAAATGGGTATCCTTTCCCATTGTAAAACAAAACATATAGACATGCTAGAAGAAGCACAGAAAAACTGCTTTTAAACATCACATCATATCAGATGCAAACAAGCCATCCAGCACTTCTTTCAGAAGTCCACATGACAAGACATCAGATGCCAGACATTTGCTCAAAGCAAAAGCAAAGTGTTCTGCCTATATACCGCCCCATACCACTTCAAGTAGTCTCTGGGCAGTTTACAGTGTAATTATAGTATGCAGGCTACACATTGCCCCCCTCCCAGCAAGCTGGGTACTCATTTTACCAACCTCAGAAGGATGGAAGGCAGAGTCAACCATGAGCCTGCTACCTGGGATTGAACCACAGGTTGTGAGCACAGTTTTACCTGTGGTACAGCCATTTAACCACTGAGCCACAAGGCTTCACTCTTTCTTCAATTTATACCATTTGCATGGGTGTGAGAACTCCTGTTGAGAATACCAGAAAATATCTCACTATCACACAAGCAAGGAGAAACATTTTGTGGTTTCTTGTTTTCACCTGGAAGGACAAGATATTTACGCCGCTAGTCTATAATTCTGATTTTGCCTAGCATCTTGCTTTGTTGTAATGCACATGTTCATGTAGTGTAACTAGGCTCCAGTATAGATGTTATCCTGCCAAACTGCAATCATCAGCAGGAAACATGTTCCCTGTAAGATTTTCTCAGATTAATTGCTTTGCACAGCAACTACTGGAAATACACCAGTAGTTTAAATAAACAAAAAAAATGATGTGTAAAAGCAACTGCCTATAGATACATCTCTTAGATAAAATAAAGGCCAATTCCTTTTTAAGCAATATAAGGAATCCTTATGGGAATTAGATTCCTGGGAGGATTCTAGAGAAGATAGCTAGGGCTGGTGTAACCAGTGGGTATTACATGACTTTGGTCTCAGTCTCAAACTGAAATGCAAGAAATAAACCACTGAATCGTTGTCATCTGCATCTACATGCAAATGGGAGTAAGGCTCCATCCTCATAGGGCTAAATGAGAGGTGGGGGTGGGCCATGCATATTAACTTCACCCATACATGGTAGGACTTCTGAACATGGGAATAGTGCATGTGGGTTCAGCTGAATTTGCTTACAGGATTCTTCATGTTGAACATTTAAAGATCTGACCAACTCCCATTCATTTAGACCAGGGCTGTCCAAACTTTTTGCAAGAAGGGCCAGATCTGGTGAGGTGAAAATGTGTGGGGGGCAGACCATTCAGCCAAATTTGGGCCCTGAGCTAAACTTTGGACAAGCCTCTGGGACTTGCAAGGAGGCAGGGAGGACACTGCAGCAACAGAGCCGGGCTGGGTAGCCTGGGCAGGTGCCGGGGGGGGGGGAACAGAGGGAGGCAGGGAGGACAGGCAAATCATAAAACTGCAAGCTGACATCTCCATCCCGTAAGGGGAGAGGTCAGCTTGCGGGGATGTGTGACAGGCTGAGCGGCAAGGAGAAGAGGCTACGGGCCCTAGTTTTTTTAGATAGTACTAGCCCTTCAGCAAATTTTTTATTGACAAATTATGATGCTTTCAAGAAGGGGATTATGGGAATAGGATGAACCTAACAAGTTATTGAGTACTCTCCTTGTTAGATTACATTAACAAGAGCCACATGAAGACTTAGATTTCTACTAGGGATGAGCGCCTTATGAAAAACCACACACTGTTTTGTGTTTTCGTAAGCTTATGAAACATTACGAAACAAAATGGCAAACAGTCATTCATGAAGAAATGAAACAAAATGCCAATTTTTGTTTCAGAAACAAAATGATTCATCCTGGTGGCGAGAGTCCTCTTGATCCAGCTGTCTTGAGAAAGGGTTTATTTTTAAACTGATTGTTTTCTTTTCTTCCCTCTCTGCACCTCAGCTGTTGATAGGTAGCTTATCTCTGATCTTGATCTGCAGCTAGCCAGGAGATGAGCTCTGCTGCCTTTCTGTGGGCTGCAGACATGGCAGTTTGAGGACCATGAGGCTGACTGCATCACATTTCCCTTTCCTGTGTCTGCAAGTTGATTTAAACTGATTGTTTTCCTTTCTTGATTAGATAGGAATGGATGTTATTTTTAATGTTTTCCTTCCTTCCCTCCCTGCACTAATCACTGTTGAACTTATCTCTCCAATCTGATCTGAGCCATTAGGTTTCCTGCTTGTTTACAGCGGGCTCTTTGTTTGAAAGCAAATTGATTGGAAGGTTTAAGGAGGGTCTTTGATTTAAAGCTATTTAAACTTGGACAGTAGGCTCCCTGATAAATTTTTAATAAGAAAAGCTCCCCATTATTTATAGCCTTACATTTTTTTCCATTTTGTTTTGTGATGAAAATTCTTTTTAAAAATTAATTATTAATGAAACGAAATTAAATGAAGACTAAAACAAAACAAAATGCTATATTTCTGTTTCATGCCCATCTCTAATTTCAACTAGTACTCTTGGGAAAGGACACCTCTATGCAGTTGGCCAGCTGGAAGGCAGGGTTGGGGGTGTGGAGTCCTTATACTTTGCCATCCATTTATAGAAAGGGGGATGTATTTGGATAGAGTGAAGATAGGTTTGGAAACAAACATTCAAAAATTCATCCCTAGCTAATAAAAATTGGCAGAGTTACCTGAATTGAATTCATAGTTCAAAGTCAAACACTACAAAATGCAATGTAAAAGAATTTTTTAAAACATTTGATATTGCTATTGTTGCCATCAGTTCAAAAATGGACAGAATAGACTAAATGCAAGATATGTTTCACCTGTTGAAATTAACAGGACAAGTTATTTAACTTTCATTATCAATCAATCAATTAATTAATTTTAACTCTTGAAACATAGGCTGGTGGAATTATGCCAGCAGAAATATGCCATAGGATTTCAGCTGTTGTTTTTAAGACTGACTCCTAATGAATCAGTTTTTAACAAGTCATGCCACACCAGTCCCCATTACGGTTCATAAGGATAGCCATTGTTCTATGTGTTGTTTTATAGAGGGAAGAAACTATGTGCCCAGAATATTCCACAATTTCACAAACTCATGCACCATTATGTACCTGCATATATAAAACCTTATGATATGAGATGGTGGGTTGGGCTTGCCCATGATCAGCCAGCAAATTCTGCCCTCCCACACCATGATCTACCCAAATCAAGCTATCTTATATTAGAAAGACAGCTAAGTTATTTCAGTGTTTGAGGCAAACAGTTATACGTATATATGTTCCTACGAATCCATGGCAGTGAAAAATAAAATAAATGTAAATAAATAATACTTTTACTACTCTTCCATGATGTCCAAAATCTGCTGCCTGTGATAACTACCGCTCTATGGTTAAGAATAGGACCAGTTATTGATTCTTGGGATTGGTACACACTACAGCATCACCTCCCTGATGACTAGTTGCAAGTTGGAGCCTTCCTCCCATTGCATAGGCAGACTGTGGACTATAAGGAAGATAATAAGTGACCTGTGTGTCATTGTGAATGGGCAACTTGCAAAGGTGGGGACAAAGGCAGAGAAAAGAGGTGAGTTTCCTCCTCTCAAGGTGCAGTCCTGCTTCTTTCCACACTTATATCTCCTTTTTCTTTAGTGTTTGTCCCACTTAGTAGTCAGATCTATTAGACAGATCCATTGTCTTTATGCAACTTAATTTGGGAACTTTGGCTGGCCTGTCGCCAGGTGGTCAACTATCTAAGTACTAGCCAAGCCCAACACTGCTTAATTTCCAAGATCTGACAAGATCAGGCTTCAGGGTGGTATTATATGATTGGCAAAATAAGCTAGTGAATACCAAGCTACATGAAAAACGTTCAGTGAGCCACTGATATTACATACCCAAAGAAATGCAACAAGAAGAAATTCTGAAGTGCCCCTGTTCTGACATTTGCCACTTTCCCAAGTAAAGCTCATCTGGCCTCACTACAGATTTAAAAAATGGAGATCCCAATTCCCACTCACCAGCTTCAAAACCAGGCATAGCTGTGATGCCAGATGCTAAGCTCCAAAATTCATATTGCAGTAATAACTGCAAAGAGGCCAACAAAAAAGCACAAAGATCTATCAGCACAATATGGATCTCGAGATGTCTTCTGATTTTCTATACACCCAAGAAGCCAGTCATTACTGCTGAACAGTGTTATGTGGGACATTTCCCAAGCATATCTTCCCATCAGAACTTAAGCATCATTAGTTAAAAATTAACCTGTTGCCTTTTCTTCATTAAACTGATGGGAATTAAAGAACAACATGTGAAAGGAGACAAAAGATTAAGAAAACAAAATGATGACAACAGAAAAATGACAAATTTGGAGCTGATAATGAAGAAACCAAAATGTGAAAGATTTTCTATAACTTGGCTCAAGCTTTAACCAAAATGGAAATCAAGAGACCATGACTTGGAATAGCAGCCATAAAATAAACAAGATCCTTAAGTGTACAACAGTGTCTCTTGAGATCAATGTTAAGATTATTCAGACTTTGCTACTCTTGATCATTATTTATGAACATTGGATAATGAAGGAAACTGATAACTGAAAAGAAAAACAATTTATTTGAACTGTGGTGTTGAACGAAAATCCTACAGGCACCAAGGACTCCTAAAAAGAGAGAAATTAGTAGATTCTACAGGAAATTAAACATCAAGTCTCATTAGAAATGACTGACAATAAAAAAATGGAAGAGTGGAAGATAGTAAGAAAACAAGACATCATAATATGAGATAGACTGTACTGATTTTCAAGAGAGCATGAATCACTATGAGGAGCACACCATGAAGAAAAAGAAACCAGAATATTTAGTGATCACTATACTAGGTCTTTGTTTCTAGTTTAGTCTAGATAGTCCTGAATGAGGCACTACCTACTATGTGACTTTTAGACTTTTATATGGATTCCCATGCATGACTGCATTGACTGATTTCATAAGAACACCACTGTTTCCATGTTTACTTTCCACTCCACATAATGTTTTTTTTTTTGCATACTCTTTGTAGCTTTAATGTTACCTTTTAATGTTCTAAGATGCCCTTCTAATTCCTGTTCTTAATCTGAATCTGTCTTAAATGCTCTGGGCTGTATATTGTCCCTTATTATTGTAAGCCACCTTGGGTCCTTTTCCCAGGCCTACCTGATGCTTCTGAATATCCCCCACGGTCGACTCTTGGAGTCAACAGCACAATTAGCAGTGGCAACGGTGGTGGCATAGGTGGCTGGCAGACCCCCAGGAAGTCTTGCCTTTCCCACTCAGCCTCGTTTGGCAACAAATTCAAAAGGATCAAGCAGCCTTCCTTCTCCTCCTCCCCTTCCCCCGAGTGAAAGGGAGGAGGGAGAAAGGCTTGGTCCTTTTGAATTTGGCACCATGTGAGCACTCTCCCAGCCACTTCTTCACCATGCACACTCACCGGGGTACTTGTCATATGGCCAGGAATTGGGGTAATGAGGACTTTGCTGCTGGCCCTCCCTCTGCTTCTCCACCCAGTGTGCCACTGGGGCACTTGTCATATGGATAGGGAGGGGTGAACGGAGGACTTTACCACCTCCTCCCCCTCCTGGTAGAGTTCACCCCCCGCCACTGGCCACCCCTCCTAGCTCAGTGGGCAGCTCCCCAAAGCTGCTGCTGGAGAGGCTGAGGGCAAAGAGGGCGGCCAGGAGAAGGCGCCCAGCCTGGGACAGTCCAGTAGGGCCCAGGCCGCAGACCACCACCACTACTACATGCAGCTCCATCAGGGGGACTCCTCCCAAACACACTACTACAGGCAGCGCACCAGGAAGCCAGCAGGGAACTGGTGGGCAACCTCCGATGGTGTCACGGGTGACTGGTTGCCCATGGTCAAGGCATTCTGCAGGCCTGTTTTACTGTAAACATGGTATGTATGGTGGACAGTGAAAACCTATTAATTTTTTTCCCATTCTGTAAGTTTGCCCCTTCATTGTATTTACAATATACAGTATATATGCATCTCATCTCTTCCTATAGTGATAGTAAAGGTAGCTGTATGATGGAGTAAGCTGTATGATGATAAAATAATGACCTCAGATTGACACACTGGCAATGAATTATGATCGTGTCACTGATTGGATTCTCTGTCTTCAGCATTGTACAGATCCCCCCAGGCAAATTGTGCAATAGACTTATGAAGCAAATTCAGTACCCAACTGCACCACATGCAGTACTGGTGTCGACATACCCACTATCAAGTCTTGTTAATCAATATGGTTTTTACAACTGGTCTCCATGGTGAGATCAACAACCCAAGTAACTACAAATGCAAATAAGCACTCCTTGATGAGCAACTGGTGCACATTCCAACAGCTGCTTTTGCTCAAACCACACTCAAGACTTTGTGAATTGCGTAGAAAGTCATCTTTGATCCTTAAGCCATTAACGAACAAACTAGAATTAGATGGTCCTAAAGGCATGTGCAAAAAGCCTGGAGGAAATAATCAGGCAAAAATCAAACATAATTCTAAGTCCAGATTTCCATTAAATTTCAGCTGGATTCTGTTTTTTTGTGGGGAAGTTAGCTGACACTATGTAAACCACTGCTTTTACACCAATACACTCAGCACTTACAGGGCAACAGCCAGACATGAAGTGTATGATTCCATGTGGCAGCTAATGGAGGAACAGAAAGGGCCTAATCCATGCAGAGTCCCAAAGAATACTGCGAAGCAATGAAGGACAGACCATAGCTCAGATGTTGAGTTTATGTCCAAACTTCGGCCCTCCTGATGTTTTGGACCGCAAGTGCCAGAACTCTAAGCTTAGATTGCCAGTGACAAAGGACTATGGGAATTGCAGTCCAAAACATTTGGAGGTCCGACGTTTGGACATGCCTAGGTGCTGTGAATGCAGATGGTTTGAATCCAATCCCAGAATCTCCAGGTTCTTCTGAAGAACTTCCCAGCCTAAATTCTCAAAAGCTTCTTGTCATCATAGACAATACTAACCTAGATGTATCAGTGTTTCTGAAATAGTACAATATTCCTTCCCAATATGCTGAGCTGTCTACTAATTCCTTCCAAACATCAAGCTTAAGCTAAAACTAGAACATTCAGTGCAGTTGTTTGTTCAGATAGAAAGTGTTCCATTGGCATTTTTTTGTTCTTTGTTCAGCTGGAAAAAGATATCAAGCCAGATAGACCAATGCAAGCAGAACCTTGAGAGTGACAGCTATTTCAAATTATCTCGAGAATAATATGGCTTTTCTGTGTTAATGCACCCACTAGAGATCAATACATGTTCAATAATATACTATAGAGATGGGCACAAAATGAACAATTTTTTGTTTCCATTTTCATTTTTTTGTTTCGTTATGCAATGAAACAACAAACGAATTTTGTCTCCAAAATGAAACGAAACAAACAGAAACACCGGAAAGTTTGTCGTGCGTTTCATTTCCGTTACTGCAATACAGTGAACTGCTTTAAATGCTAAAAAAAAATCACAAAAATTGAAATAAATGGTAATGAAATGGTAACGAAACGAATGAAAATGAAAATGATTTTTTTGCAAAAATTCATGAAAAACAGAAACGAACCGAAACAGACCCTCCAAACGACAAACGAAACATCATTTTTTTTATTCGTGCCCATCTCTAATATACTACAATAAAACCAAATGACTTAATAATAATTTGTACTTTCTACCATCCATCTAAGTTGGCCTAATTCCTAGCAAACGACAAGTATTCATGAGGATTTGTTGTCCTTAAGGTACTAGGTCTTGCTCTGGTCCTATCATCCCCATGATAACATATTTTCCTTCTCTGCATTGTGCCTTTTTCTGTGACTTTCTATTCCTTTAAGTTCCTTCTGAAAGCATATTATTTTCAGTATCATTTTGAAGTGGGGGGTGGAGTGGGGTGGATTTTAGTGCTTTCCATTCACCACTGATATCTGCAGAGAACATCTCCAGCTGGAAGCTTACAATTAGGACTCCAACAACAAAGAGCTTCTTGCAGAAACACTTCAATTTCTTCAAGCCAAGTAGTAGATTTATTAATAGAGACTAGGGATGGGCGCCATACAAAATGATGTGCTGTTTCATCAATTTGTTAACTAATGAAACAAAATGAAATGGGGAAGCAGTGTTTCATTACAAATGAAATAAAACACCATTTTTCTCTCCAGAACAAAATGATTCATTCTAGAGGAAATGCCAGGGTAGCTGGCAAAGTGATTTTAGGGAACTCCCTGAAATCTGGAAAGATTTGGGGATAAGGAGACTTAGTTATGAAGCTCTAAATTGGATGGTGGTAGTTGGCAAAGTGTGCTAGGAGCATGGAGGCAATCAGTTTACTCTATGATATTAATTAATTAATTAATTAATTAATTAAATGTATATACCGCTCCATCTAGCTACTCTGGGCGGTTTACAAAACTGAACAGAAATCAGACCAACAAACAATACAATACAATACAATACAATACAATACAATAGATAAGCAACAAATAAGTAAAAATATAATAACTTAATAAACAATATATATCAAAAACATTGAACAGGAGCATGATGGGCTACATACAAAAAACCAAAATAAAATACGTAATAATGAATCATTAGTAGAAAAGATTAACTCCCTAATTGCCTCCATACTCCCAGCACAAGAGCAGCAAGGGGGGGGGAACTGCTCCTTTCTGCATTTCTCCCCTCTCCCTGCATCCCAGCTGGGGCTTTTTGACAGGTTGGGGTTTGGAGAGGGGACACCCCTCTCCCCACATATCCAGACCTGTCAAAAAACCCCAGCTGGTAGGCAGAGGAAAGGGCAAAAGGCAGAAAGGAGCAGGGTTTTTCTTTGCTGCTCCTTTCTGCTTTTCTCCCCTCCCCCTGCTTCCCAGCTGGGGCTTTTTGACAGGTCAGTGGGGGGGAGCTGTGCTCCCTCTCCTGTCAAAAAGCCCCAGCTGGGAGGCAGGGGGAGAATGGAGCATGGAGGAGAAAAACCCTGCTCTGTTTAGACTTTTGCCCTCTCCCCGCCTCCTAGCTGGGACTTTTTGACAAGTCAGGGTGGTTGGGGTAGATGGGTGCCCCCTTTCCAAACTGCAATGTGAGAAAAAGCACAAGCTGGTAGGCAGGGATCACAATGAAGAAGGAAAGAAGCATCAGTAAATTGTAGCTCTGTTTGAATTTACCGCTGCCTCCTTCCTTCTCCTGTGCTTTCCCCTCCTTCCAGGGGGGATGTTTTGGACAGGGAGGGCTGTGGGCAGTGGGGTCGGCCCCCACTGCCCATAGCCCTCCTTGTCCAGTAAACCCCCCTGGGAGGAGGGGATGGCGGGGGAGAAAGGAGCAGTCAGGAAGGGAATTTACTTCTGCCTGGCTGCTCATTTCCTCCTACCCCCTGCCTCCCAGCTGGGATCGAGCTATCAAAATCAGCTGGGAGGTGGTGGGGAGGAGGCTTTTGAATCCACCACCACGGTGCTAGTGCCATGGGGGATTCATTTTGTTTTGTTTCGTTTCATAAATAACAATTGTTTTTGAAAAATTTCATTACTCACAATATGAAATGGAACGTGGGGAGATAAAAAAAATGAAATGAATAGAGACATTTCTCTGCAAATACCAGTAAATCCTGTGCTCTTTCAGCACACAGTAGCATACATGGGATACATGCTTCCTCTGGAACAGTCTCAGCCCAAACTTTTTTTAAAAAGTAAGTTAATGAAATGTCATTTCTACAATGGTGCCACAAAGTGCTAATAGTCTCAGTTCCAGTAATGAGACAACTCCCCAACCAGAACCAGTTCTACTGGAAGAAAGATTTGCCAGCCAGGCCCGATGCTTAAAGACAGCAACTCCCAAGTCTGAACTAGTTCTACAGGGTGCACCACTCGATCCGGACGGGTGCTATGATCAGGACAACTCCTGAGAGTTAATTGGCAGAGGAGAACATTTCCCACAGAATAATTGTTCTAGGGATGAAGTTTAAAAGAATGCTTCGTAATAAACTGGATCAATGCTGTTATATTCTACACTATCAAGGCCTTTCTTGAGAGAAGGTGGCAAATGTGGCCATGCCACTCCAGAGGTGTTACTGTGTCAGCCTCTTAAGAAATTGTATCTTGGCCTTCATAACGCCAAACGTTCTTTGGCTCCAGCTTTTGTGACAAGAGTCTCAATGCATGTGTGCGGTATTATATAATAAATTTATTATTATCTT
Source organism: Phrynocephalus forsythii (assembly GCA_029282475.1). Lineage (NCBI taxonomy): Eukaryota > Metazoa > Chordata > Lepidosauria > Squamata > Agamidae > Phrynocephalus > Phrynocephalus forsythii. The sequence goes on along the minus strand of JAPFRF010000005.1, from coordinate 86,777,709 downwards.
TTTTCCTTCTTTTATTTCCTTCTTCTTCTCTCTCCCTGTGTCCGCCCATGCAATTCTGTGCGGAGGGTATTGCACCCTCCTATTTTTACTGATGCCTCTGATTTTATGCTCGCTTGCTGTGGTTTCTTTTCTTTTTATTGTACACCGCCCGAGTTCCGTCACGGAAGATGGGGCGGTATATAAATAAATAAATAAATAAATAAATAAATAAATAAATAAATAAATGTGTGCCATCATGTGCAAATAAATGTGTGCAAGTGCAACTCCCCCCACCCCCGGACACACATGTAGTTGGAAAAACAGAGAAGCTTACTTTGAATTGGAGGGAGGTTGTCCATAGACTATTTCAGGCTTGCTGGCTACTGGCTGAGAATAAACCACATCGTGCTTGTTAGCGGAAGTGTAAGAAGAGCTGCGGGCAGGAATTCTCTTGCTTGTCCTTGTTGTGGTATTAATTCCTTGGCTGTTACAGGTGTTACTGTAGAGGCTGTGACGGTGCAGACTGGCCTTGTGATTGACACGGCTGCCACTCTGATTTCTTCTTAGTGTGCCTCGTGGGGCATCACAGTAGAGATCTGGCTCACTCCGGCTACTCTTCATGTTCTGCACAAAGCAGTAATCACTGCCAGGGGTAGTAGGACTGCAAATCTTGTTGTAATTTCTGGCACCCCAGCTGTCCATTTGGCTGTATGAACTGTAGCGCTTGTTCTCTGCTACTTCTCTTTTGAGGGTTCCGTTGTACATCTGATGAAGATGGGGGGCAGGGAGGAGGAGAAAAAGAACAGGGAAGAAAATTACTAAAGTTTTTGATTATATGCCCATGTGCTTTACAAAGACAATGCATATTGCAGTCTAAAGCAGATCTTAAATGTAAGCACCTCTATGAGAACCAGTGCTTTGACAGGTCAATCCTATGCATTTTCTATTCAGAGATCACTTTCTGAGAGTTCATTGGTCCTCTGTTCCCTACTCCTAATGGCTCCCCGCACCTCCTAGTGAGGCGCAGGGGACGCTTTGCCGGCTGTCTGTAGGCAGGCGGTGGTTTGGCTGCGCTACCGGCGTAGCCTACGCCAGTTGCGTGGCCATATAAACGCTGGCCACGCCCTCCCGCACCGCCTGCCTCTTCAGTTTGCTGATCCCCCGCCCGCCCTCCACTAGTTGAATGTGATGGTGATGCGTTGCTGGTCGCTTCGGGGCCGGATGGGAATTTTTGACTGTCATTCTGATTGGCCTCGAATGGCAGTGCGTTTTCGCCCATCCCACCAGGCACATGTGGAGGCGGGTCACAAATAATATTGGTCACAATTAGCGGTTAGCGCAATATAATACCCAACAATAGAGGCATATTTGATCAAAGGTGCTCAAGGTCCCCGGCAGTCCTATCTTAAAATTAGATTAGGTAAGAGGTAGGAACCTTTAATAACAACCCCAAGGTGATTAAGAGGACTGCCTAGAAATTGGTAACGGGGGATGCACAAAGTACTCTGGCATCCTCTTGGCGGCATAGTTAACAGCCTGCAATAAATTCTCATTAGTAAGGGACCTGAGAAGCCCAATGCCCTGTCTTTATTGCGCTACTATACAGACCCTCCCTTTAAAAGTTCCTCTGGAGTTAATAAAGTTCATTACCTGTTTCTGTAGTTAATAAATTGTGGCCCTGTTTAAACCAAGACAAACGTGTGTCGCCTCGTTATTACAGACTAGCCTGACAAAGCCTAAAAGACTTGTTGCGTCATTGAGACACTACTTCCTGCTTTGACTTCTTTACTCATCCCATTGGCAATAAAGCTTGGATGCAGTGTTTCAACCCACTTCATAATAGGGCAGTCATAAGTAGGAAGACATATTATAACTCAGCATCTTTCCATATCTTCCTATTTGTTACTGACCTTATACATTATCGGTCTCTATTTCTTCCCCTTTTCTCTCTCAGCTTGTAGCCTGCGTCATTTGATTTGTACCCAAATATTTCAAAGTAATGGACCATATTTGATTGTATTTGTCCAGAGAGTGAAACGCCATGAAAACAAGGGCTCTAACCTGGGATGCAGGCAGAACCTCAGTGCTGCCAGCTACTGTTGGTCCTATTTCTGATGCTAATGTGACCTACCCTACTAAAATCCCACATGGGAAAACAGTGGCACACTCTCACACACAAACTTAGTTGCTTGGATTCTAAAGTGTTATACAAAATGACAAAACAAATTCTCCAGTGCATGCCCATCCGTTTGAAAAATAATGTGATGCAAATAGCTATTTTGAAGAATTAAACTGCCTTCCTTCTACCATGCTGAGACATGAAAGAGCTACCCAGAATGGCTCCTGCCACAAAATACTGCCCATAACATCCTATCATCTCAGGCAGGGCATCTGAGGGTGCCATCACTGAAGGAGGCCCGTAAATCTTCGACAAGAAATTGGGCGTTCTCGGTGGTAGCTCCTCACCTCTGGAATCAAATTCCCCCTGAGATTGGTTTGGCATCTTCCCTCCTGGTCTTTAAGCAACACCTAAGGACGTGGCTATTTAAAAAGGCTTTCCCTGGGTGTTAATGTATGCTATGAAGGATTCGCTGTTTATGCACTTTATTTTTGTTTGTTGTCTGTTTTTAGGCCATCTTGCTCCTGTTTGATGCTCAGATAGATAATTGTTATATTTCTTATGTTTTTATTATTGGATTGTTTATTTATTGTGTATCTTTCTTGATTGATGTTTGTACAACTTTGTAAACCGCCTCATAGCAGACGTGCAGCTAGATGGAGCAGTACATGAATGTAATAAATAAATAAATAAATAAATAAATAAATACCAGTCACAAGGACAGGGGAATTTCTCACATTGATCTGAGCCTTCCAGAGTTTCTGTGAGAGGGTTTCCAGGAGACCTTGTGTTTTACATTGGCACTTGAACTGTTAATCTTCTTTTGCTTTGGGCTGCCTTGTTCAGTTACTTTCATTTTATGACTGAGACTTGCTGCTAGCAAGTGGATTATAAAAATTAGCTTGTCTAAGCTCTGAAGTGTTGAAGTGCTTCAAAAAAAAGTCCTATCTGATTTGAGCAACACCCCAGGCTTCCTTGATTCACTCTGGATCAGTTTAGAAATGGACTGACAAATATCCCTGCTTTGCTTCCTTTTCCATGCAAATTCTAAATCTGACCCACATCCCCAATACTAATTAATGAGTTGCCGTATACATTCCTAACAATGTGTCAGCTATTAGTGGCAATTTGCTATTACAGTTTATGTGACCCCCTTCCCCCAGGAGGTTCCTGACCACTATTTCCTAATTGGCTTGCTGGGTATATTTTGGGTGGGGTTGTTTGGTTTGATACTGCCAATTAAATGGTACAATCTACTGCTTAATTTTTACTGTGTGACATCAGCCCGGGGGGGAGGGGAGGTAAAATTGCCCCTTGGGCCTACCAAAGGTGCCCAGTTCTTATGGAACAATTGCAAGTGGAAGGTGTGTCTTACGAAGGAAGTTCCTTTGTGTTCAGTGGGATTCTCTGTCATGGCATAGTAAGCGATCCAAACTAGCTAAGATACCAGAGAGCCAGCTGAGTTGATCCCAGGGTAGGTGACACCTTAGAAGGACCAAATAATGGATTTGGAATGGAGATATAAGGCCATTGAATCCAAACGCCTACTTAGTGCAGGAATCCCAAGTTAAGTACTATATACCAGTATAAAGCAACCAAACCCCTCCCAGCCTAGGGATGGTTGAGAATTCTTTATTGCTACCCTCATTCTGTCCTGATTTTGTGCTAGTAGGTAGAGCATCTGCCTCCCTGGAATGGATAACGTTTAGATCTGGACAACTCTTCCAATGCTCCACTATTTTCTGGCTCTTTGGGCTCTTTTGTGGACAAATCATAGCCAGTAGAGCAATTCTGCTGGCAGCTTTTCCACAAACAGCTGCCTGAGATCAGTTAGTAATAGTAGGTTCTGATGGCACAATGACATTTCTGCCAATGTAAAGTTATTTCAGTCAACAGAGGAAGCTTCCTTTATATATAGCTAGCACATCTGTGTGTTTAGATTGGACTACATGTCTGAATTTTGCCATTTTTGGTGTTGTCTTTTAAAGCAGTGTGTCTGTTTAAAGTCTTAATGTGGCACATACATGTGCACAGAGTTCTAGCATTATCTAACCCATTAAGATTCATTGGGTTAGCTTAGATGTATAACTCAGTGGATTTTTTTTTCACTTAAAACATGTGCTCATTCATGCTTCCCGCTTCCAAATTCATTGGGGTGGGAGGTGGGAAATGCAGATGGGACTGTAATTTTTCTGAAAAGATATCAATGTTTTAATTCTTCTTACTCATCTCTCCAAGCATCCAATTGCTGCAATTTGATTTCCACTGCCACCAAAAAAATTGTGAAGCCAGCATAGATTTATATGACATGGGGAGCAGAGTCAAATAACACCATCCATTAACAAAAGCCATCTAGTATATGGGAAACAATGATGTTCAGAACCTTGAGAGTTGGAGAACCCTGTGATCTCAAGAAGAGAAATGATAGCAAATATCCAGGCATTGGAAAAAAAATCATGATGAGCCTCTTTTCATATAAACAATGTTGCTTCTTCACATCTTTGCAGGAGACATCTTGTGTGCCTCACCCCACCCAAGCTGGGCTTGTGTTGGCTTGCGTCTAAGGACTTGTTTAACAGAAAAAAGAGCCTTCCCGAAGCTATTAACCTGGCATTCCACATTCCCAGGCTTCAGTTGGAAGACGATGTTCATAGCTGAACAGCGAAGAAAAGCAGAACATCTTGAAAAGTGGTCTTGGCTTCGAAAAGCCAGGCAAACAGAAAACAGAGTTTGAGGTTTCTTTCTGATAAATATGTGCACAGTCCATACACTCAGTACACATGTGCACGTGCGCGCACGCACGCACACACACAAACAAGCAAATATATATTTGGTTCGCCCACCTTTCAGATACTTAACATGGATGCACGTGAAGGAAAACAGAAGCCTCACTTAAAATACAAGCTTAACTCTGCAATGGAAATATGATAGCTAGCTTTCGTTTGCAGCAAATGCCCTGTGATTTATTTGTTTATTCTGGCATAAAAGCACTTGTTGAACTGTACAGCAACACATATCCAAAATAAGCTTATATTTGGCACTCTGTTTTTCCTTCTTCAGACACTTAGCAAAGACTAGACTGTCCTGAATATAGCTTTGGCAAGTTTGAATACAGCCAGTGGTAACTTCAGAACAGTGTTTTGAAGGGAGATATCTGTCTCTTGGTTTATCAAGCTAACTGGAAACTAGAAGTACAAGAAGTAGAACTGGAACTTGTGCGTATGTGCATCTACAGAAGTATGTGGGATTTAGTGCAACAGCCCCTAGGCATCAGACATCTAGACTGCGCCATGAAGCTAGTTCTCACAATTCTCCAGTTGCAGGGGTGGGGTGGGGGGAACAGGATCAACAGTTGACTTAGCATAAGAACTAGTTAATGTGCAAATATCTGGACCACAGAAGCAACATACTCTGTGCCCTGAAGAACTCTAGACTGAAGCAAGTGGGTTATGTTGAACGCTTCCAGATTGCTGTGAAACTGATGTCTGGCAAAAATGACATCTACACAACTGTTTCATGGTGATTAATTAATAGTGATTCATTTTTCCTCAAGAAAGCTTTTAAAGGAGGGGTGAATGGGGCCAAGTTCATGTGTCCTATTCTGTTGCTAAATTTCTAATTGGGTGGTGGTGGTGTATGAAATGAGAAGTCCTACTTTAAAAAGCCTGGCTGGTCTTTATTTTCTAAGACATATAGCCATTTCTAATATACTGTACTGCAATTGCTTTCAATAAATCTCTATTTCTCCTTGAACCTTCAGGTGCTTCTATTGGGATGCAGGCAGCTGATATTAAATGCTACAGCCGTGACATCTTTGTTTCCACATTATTTTAACTAATTCAAAATACAGTAGATTATCGGATTTGTATGACCTCTTCAGATGGGCTTTTCTTTAGTGGCTGGTGGTCTGAGGGTTTTCAGGTTGGATTCTTGTGCTCTGTTGCTTTTAAATATGTGTTTAGTACTGTTTTAATTTAACATTTTAATATGATACCTGTTTAAATCTTATTCAATATTTGTATAATAATATTTTTAGCTTTTAAACATTTTCCTTTTAATGATCTAAGCCCTCTTTGGTCAATTTAAGGGGAAAAGTGAGGTTAAATAAATAAATAAATAAATAAATAAATAAATAAATAAATAAATAAACGTAATTCTTAGTTCCATCTAAAGCTGATACATTGAATGAATACATTAAGGTGAATGCTTCTGAGATGTTATTTATTCAGTGGGTCTACTCTAGGTAGTGCTAACAACTGAGTTTAGTACTAAGCTTTTATTTCTTACTACAGTGAGAAAGGATGAAGGCTGTAATGAGGCAGAATAACCCGATGGCCCTTCTGCAGTGGAAAACACATTAATGTCAGTTTAATGACAGCACACCTTATTTGGGACCATATAACATTACCCCTAGCTTATAGAGATGGAATTTAAATTTCCACTGTAATAAAGATAATAATAGAGTGCTAGAGTCCCCAGAGCACTCTATAGATATGATTTTAGTACTCCGGACTTGTTCAGCTTGTTACTAAAACAAATACAGTTCACTTCTTGTTCCCATTTTAATTAACTTCTCTCAGCGGCCTTGAATTTAAGTGTCACAGAAATTTTTCAGGTAGAGAAAATCATTCACAAAGGAATTAAGCCATATAAAAATTATATTTAGGCCTTTTGGGGGCTTTAGATATGTGGTCAGAAAATACTGCTGTCATAGTCCATCCTGTGTGGCCATGGGCATATCTGGGGGGAGCAGAAGGGTACATCTGCCCCGGGGCAGCAATCTGGGGGCACCTGGAGGGGGAGCAGGAGGAGGGAGCTATGCACCCTCCTGCTGCCCAGCAGTCCTCCTTTCCCCTAAGGCTTGGCAATGGCACCCCCTCTGCCACCTCCACCACCACGCACCAGGCAAGTGGCGAAGCAGGCAGGCAGGAATGTGGTGGCCGCGGCGCCCTCCTCCTCCTCTTCCTCACCTTGGTGGGAGAGGTGTAAGGTGTGTGTGTGCTACTGTGTGTGTGTACATGCGCACACCCACCCATTCACTTGTGTGCACGTGCATGCACACACCCACCCCATGCCCGCGGGGTTTGGCCCTCCATTGCTGTGTGGGTGCAATGTGGGGGGGGGGCGGGAAGCAGGAAGAGTACCAAAATGAACTTTGTCCCCAGGCTCTCCAAATCCTGGCTATGCCTCTGTGTGTGGCCAGGGAAAGAGAACCACCAGAAATGGAACACACGACTGGGTGTATTCTATTTCTATATACCCAGAACAGCAATATTTTCTGACATTATTTTTTAACTTTTGAAAGTTAAAATAACTTTCTAAATCAGCAGATGGTGTGAAGTTCTTATTTTTATATTTGCACAAACACGTTGAGAAGGAGTGCCTGTTAGGCTGGAGGGAAAAGCCAAGGCAATGAAAAATGACGGTGTACCACCCTGATTGATGAGCGAGTGCACACCCTTGATCCTGCTTACGAAATGAATTCAATCCAGACAGTTACACCTTTCCACCTGGAAGAGGGAAACTTGCAAAACCAGCAGAACCTTTCTTCTTCTGCCCTTGAAATGTTTCTGTTGCAGATGTTTCTCTGATGCATTTCTGTGTCTTTTCATGCCACTTTGCTGAACGCTTGGTCTAATCCAGGCATGTCCAAACTTCAGCCCTGTTTTGGACCACACTCCCAGAATTCCAAGCCTGTATTTCCAATGGCAAAGGACTGTGTTGTGTTCCAAAATGTCTGGAGGGCCAAAGTTTGGACATGTCTGGTAATCTAACAGTTTTTTTATTTATTCAATTAGTGTCCCTAATCCACCTCCAAATGACCTGAAGGTAGGTTCAAATGCCATATCTTCTCATACTCTGATAAATTTGCCCCACTGTACCACCAGAAAGGCCTGACAGGTCTCAATTATGGGCAAATTACAGAAATAATAATTTGTACTTAACATTTCCTAGCTGGCAGAAGGGACTGGAGTGTTCAACGATCCGGTTCCATACAACGAAAAGGACAACACAGAGGGAGGAACCTAGCCTCCCTTAATAATAAATATCCCAAAGCAATTTAATGGCAATTTCTAGTGTATTATATTTGTATTTAAATATTTTTTAAAGTTTTTAATTGTTTATTGGTATTTTAACATTTTAATTCTTTTAATTTTTCTTGACTGTGAGCTGCTCAGAGACCTTTGGGTAGTGGGTGGCATATAAATTGTATAAATAAAACCTGGTGGCAGTCACTGTAAAAAAATTTATCACAGATTATTAAACAAGCTTCACATAGTGAAACCATGGGTGGCAAGAATGGGAATTGGAGAAGTATGGCAAAATCAAGCCAAATAAAGGAGTAAATCTTGAACAAAGAGAATACGTCAGGCCCTACACTTTCTCCTAGTTCAGGTACTAAGACTTATGAAAAGTACTGGCAAGAGAAGCCCAATTTTGATCATGAATTGAAAGAGCTCTCTACTTGAGTCAGCATCTATTGGTACAGAGAGCTATTGGTCTGCAAGCAACCTTGAACAAAGGGGTTCACAAACAATATCCATAGACACATTTTCTTACCCATACAGTGGTACCTCTAATTAGGAGCAGTTTAACTTAAGAGCAATTCAACTTAAGAGCAGAGAACAGTTGGCATTTTAACTGCTGCCTTACAAATTTTAGATGTGGTCTGCTCTGCTTACAATTTTATTTATTTATTTATTTATTTATTTATTTATTTAATTGATTTTTAGATAGGGCTGAGATTTTTCATATAGTGTATTTAAGAGGAGGGATATGTGGAAAATGTTGTCACAACTTTCTCCAACGCCAGAGCAATCAGTAGCATTATATGCTGCTTACCATGGTCACAGGAAAATCATACTGGATGGAACATGAACATGATTCTCTTTTTGTTCCAGTTTCCTTTATCACATGCACAGCATGTTTGCTCCCTCAATTGAGCCTGAATCTGTCCAACTGCTACTTTGTGCTGATACAGTACATTTTTAGGCTTTCCTTACGCAGATGGCAAATTGCCTCAGTTGGTTATGGAAAATTTGACATAGTTTTAAATGCCACAACCAGTTAATTAAATATTTCTAATGAATTGAGAAAATCTTGACATTCCCCCTCTTCCCTCTGTCTGTTATATGCAATGTGAGCAAACATTCTCCCCATAACTTGGAAACGTCCAATAACTGGGATACTGAAAAAATCTCTTCTGAGTTATTGCCATATAATGCCAATCAGAATTTGCAGAAGTGATCACAACCATTTGGGCACAAATTAAAACATGAATTGTAACGTTCATTCAAAAATACTTCATCAGTTCATGAATATGAATTGAATATGAATTGATGGATTTTAGTGATTTTTAATTTATCAGTTCATTGGGATATAAAATAATCACCAGGGTACGTAGATACACCAAGTTTTCAGGGAAAGTTCCCCTGATGCTTCTCTGTAGTCTCTCCAAGTCTGGGGAAAATTGGATCTCTGGAGTCTGAGTTATATATCCCCACATAACCCTCCCCCCAGAAAGATCCCCCAGAAACTTAGCGACCCCAAACTTGCAGAGAACCTTCTTCTGGCCCTCTTCTACAATCTCACCATGTTTAGTGAAGACTGGGTTTCCCCAAGCCAGTTGCTACAGGGCACTTTCTGGGTGGAGACACTTTTGTGGGTGTATAATGCAGATGTTTGAAACCCAATCTTCACCAAACTTAGAAACATTGTAGATGAGAGCCATGGGAGGCATCCCTACAAATATGGAGACACTTTTCTGGAGGAGAGTTATTTAGGGGTGTGTAAAGATATCTGGAATCCAAAGATATCTGGAAATTTCAGGACTTGTTAACTTGGAGACCTTGTATAGGGCTTTAAAGCCAAAAAAGAAGAAGAATTTACAAATGATTTCTTGATTCATCAGAAAAATAAATAAATTCATTTTTGTGATTGTTGACCTTGCTGAGCCATGAATCAAAATGAATTGACATTGTTATGAATCATCCTAATCTCTAATAGAAAACAAAAGCATTGGAGTTGGTTTGTGGTTAGCTGCATGACAGTGCAGGCTGGGGATGGCATCACAGCTATGAATATCTGGGAATATGATGGCTATTCTAATGGCTATTCTACCTGTTAAATATTATTTATCTATTTATTTATTTAATTTCTATACCGCTGATCTAGCAACACGGCCACTCTGGGTGGTGGTGTACATCAACCAATAAAACAGATATGCATAATAAATTCAAATTAGACTAAATAAATGCAATCAACATTACATAAACCTTTACAGTATATAAAATCAAATTGCATATTAAAAATGATGTGGTCAAGCATAATTTATCTCAAACTAGCACAAATGTGCCCCCCTCATACAAACCCCCAAAAAAACACAAAAACACAAAAAACTCAACTCAGAAACATTGGAGAGCAAATTAAATCCCACTTACTTATTTCCTCATGTTTCTTTCCACTTTATCTGCATTTGAAGTCTAATATAGTGGTATGTCAGAAGATAGGTAAATCATTTACTAGTCCATGGGGGTGGTAAATCATGAACAACACCAGTTCACACTGTTCCTGGTATAGAGTAATTTTGCTGTCATAAGAGAAGAGCCTGTCCTATATAACAGGTAGGGATTATGGAACTTGAGGTGAGGTACTTCATAGAGATGCATGCTTCTTTCTCTCTCTCAAGTTTTAAGCCTTAACGTTTGTCATATAAGTTTTATTTCACTGTTTCTTTTGGTTCTATAGGAGGGCCAACAGTTTCTTTTTTGAATGGTGATTGCTCTCATAGCTCATAGAACTAGAGTCCTACTGAAAGTTCAGTATTGCAGTTTGGTGATCTGTTTCAGGAGTGTGGCACATTTATCAGACAGCCATGTTTTATTGTCTATGTTTGCTCATCACTCTTCAGCCCTGTCTATACAATCAATCTTACAAGGAGTCTATAAAACAATTTAGTCCATGTGAACCTTGCCTCTAAGGCAGGGGTCCTCAACCTAAGGCCCCAGGGCCTCCCCCAAGGCCCTGAACCCAGCCCCCGGGACCAATTGCAACCCCCCACCTACCCCTGCTTTGCGAGCAAGCCAGCCTCCGCAGCTGCTTCTGTTGCTGAGGCAGATCAAAGCAGTGGACTATGTCACTTCTCCCACTCCCCCAACTACTGCCCAGATGATCAGCATGCTGGCTAGTGGGGCATTTAGAGTGGGAGGGCTACGGCAAGGTCACCCGCTCCCCCCATCCACTGTGGTCCGGCCCCCAGTGGTGCCTGGGGCATGGTGGACCGGCCTGCTGTTTGAAAACTTTGAGGACCCCTGCTCTTAGGGGTCCAGAGGAACCATGCTTCTAATATTACAAATTCCTGACTTGCCCAAAGAAACAGGGCAATGTATTTGTGCAGCATCCTCAGTCTTGGCTTATACTGTAATTTAGTTTCATTTTCTCACCCTCATGGGAATGGGACTGGATTCTAAGCTAGATCCTAGTAGAAACATTCATTCCACATGACCCTCACCATACCTAAACATTTTTGAATACATAATTGGAATCCACTATAAGCTGCTGACTGATGTTTCAAATAATATGTATACTGGATTTCATTCTTACTTTGAATGCACTATAGCTCAGTTATAGGGTAATTCCATTGGTCATTTACCCCACAGTTTGTATTGGATTTGGATGAAACTGAATTAAATACCAGTGACTATGCAATATAACGCACAGGGAGGTCTACTGGAAACCGTTTCTTTATGTTCAGCCAGAAGAGGTTCTTATTTTGCTCTGATTAGGCTAGCATATTTTTACTGTGCTTTTTGTACCACGTGATTACCAAATCAAAAGCAAAGGGGCAGTAGTGGGTTGCCTCATTTCTGCAAATGAGCACCTATCATCTCCAAACAGTGTTTCTTTTATTTTTATGTGTCCAAAATTAGCTCTGATTCAGATAAGTGCTATGTCACCATGGAAAAATATAAAAACAGAAAAGAGGTGTAGGAAAGAGGCTGCCTCTTTTAAAAATATGTGTTTTATGGGTTATTTTATAAAACACAGCTGGCCTTCCTGCTTCTATTTTAGCAATGTGCCTTGGGTCTTAGGGAAAAATCTTACCCCATGGCCCCAGTTGTTTCCTGTGTGGGCTTTGGCATAGTAGCTTCCACGGGCAGTTCCATAACCATAACCATCAGCGAAACCATCATACATGGAACCTGTAAATACAGCGAGAATGTTAGTTGTCTCTGAATTCTAATTCACATAGAATGCTTAGTTTTGTCAGTAAAATATGATGTGAGTAACTATAATAACTTTAGAGAGTCAGTGGGTTCCAAAGAGCTTCCTTCCTAAAAGGATACGGCTGTGTTAGTGGCATAACCTTTCAAAGCAGCTATGATCCTAGCCTGGTAATGTGAAGACAAAGATTTAAAATGTGTTGAATTAAGGAAGTTGAATTCAAAAAGTTGAATTTGCGAGTACAGATGGGCACGCAATAAAAATATAGCATTTTGTTTCATTTTGTTTCATTTTTCCTTTCCTTTCCTTTTGTTATTAACAAATTTCTAAAATAATTTTTAGAATGAAATGAAACACAATGAAAAAAATTGTTATGCTATAAAATGGCTCCCCTGGTCCTAGAGGCACCACATTTGGTGGGTAGCTACCTTGGTCTCTTCTCTTTATGCCCTCCAAATTTGGAGGGGTTTGGGGTTCAGGATCCAAAGTGGATCCTCATAGAAAAAGAGAAAGAGGAAAAATGTGGCATCATTTTAAACGCAAGCCCCAACCCCCTGACCCCCTCTGTGCTCTGCTTGCTTGGAAGGGATGCTAAGTGATAAAGCAATAAAAACCCCAGTTTCACTCTGAAAGAACAAGATAACTTTGTAGGTCACTAATAAAACAAAACTGCAAGCTGTGCTTTGGAAGGCAAGGCATCTTTATCAAAACATTGAACCAAAAGATGTAGTTTGCCAGGCACTGAGATTCATGCGCACATGATATCAGCCAGGTGCTCTTCAGCATGCCACTTAGTAGAGCATTACTTATTAAATTGTTATTATTTTTTTCTTTATGTTACAAATATTGTACAATTTATTTATTTATATCACCCCATGAATGCTATGCATTAATCTGGGTGGTTTACAATAGTAAATATAACATATATTAATGGATTACAAATAAATAATAAAATTAAAGTATTTAGCCATATAAATAAATGGTACCAGAGACAATTATCTACATAAATGATAGGATAAGATGCATACAAGTAAAATCAAATAAAAGATCAAACAGGTCTGGTATAGAACATGAGGAACAAATAACACAACTTTGTATACTAAGTAAAATAAATGTGTTGCATTCTACCACATATACACCTAAGGAACAACAAAAGTTCAGATTATATTATAAGAATGATATGCTCTTTGTATTTAAACTGGGAGTTATGATTCCTGGCCATATAATACTCCCATTGAACCCCCACCCCCACCCCACAGTAGGTTAAGTTGTAACCCCTCCCTAACTAAAGATTGGGCACAAGTTGTCCTTGCAGCATCTCAGAAGCCACACCTTCCCTCCCCCTCACTGTTTCCTCCCCCTATTCAAAAGGTTGAGCATGCGGCTTGTTCCCTCCTTCCAGTCTTGGCAGGAGCATGGAGTTTCCTTCTTTGCCTCCTACAGCAGCTAGCTATTCAGATGAGGAGACGGAGAGGGGTTCATGCAGTGCTGTCTTTTAGTAGTCAGATGCCATCACCACATCTTGTGGCAGGGAGTTCCACAGACTAACAACATGCAGGGTTAAAAAATCTTTTGTCTGTTTTCACTCTCCCAACCCTCAATTTGAGTGGATGTCCCCTAGTTCTGGTATTTTGTGAGAGGGAGAAGAGTGTCCCTCTATCCACTTTATTCATGCCCTGCATTATTTTGTACATCTCAATCATACCCCCCCTCAGGCACCTTTTCTCCAGACTAAAGAGCCCCAAATGTTTTAGCCTTTCCTCATAAGGGAGGTCCCCCAGCCCAGTAATCATTTTAGTCACTCTCTTTTGCACCTTTTCCAATTCCACTATGTCTTTTTTGAAACGCGGTGACCAGAATTGTACACAGTACTCCAAGGTCAGCCTTACTATCATTTTCTCCAATGGCATTATAATGTTGGCTGTTTTATTTTAATCCCCTTTATGAAAATCCCTAGCATGAAATTGGCCTTCTTCACTGCTGCCACACAATGGGTAGACACATTCATTAAGCTATCCACCAGCACACCAAGATCTCTTTCGTGATCTGACACAGATAGCTCAGAGCCCATGAGTTGGTAGATAAAGTTTTGATATTTTTTTGCCCTAATATGCATTAATTTACATTTTGCTACTTTGAAATGTAATACTTGAAACAGAATAGTTCACATTCAGAAGCACAGTGGATATATGGCAGGAATCCATCACATATTGCTGGTCAATAGCATATGTCCCCCAAAGATGAAAGCAACAAATTTCTATATGCTTACCAGGAAAATTATATTGTATTCTGTAGCATTCTACAGTATTAGTATGCAGTATCAGAATTCTGATACTTTGTGGCTCCGAATTTGTCCCACACTCAACAATGTATTTGTGGCAAATGAGGAAAGCTGGAGCGGCAGTGTGCAAAGTTACATTTCCCCTTCCTCTTATTTTTTATGGGCGAAGTCTCACACAAATAGGCTGACAGTACACATGCACATTTCTTTTCCCTAAAGTTTTGGGAATAGTTATTTTATTTATTATTTTATTTATTAGAGCTTTATACTGACTGTCCGGCAGCAAAGGCCACTCTTAGTTTTACAAGATAATATTCAGTAGCAAAGTGATTTTTTTAAATAGTGCGATATTTATAGAGTAAGTATAGACCAGTCCCGACATGGAATCTGACAGGTCAAACACATATTTGAATCATCACAACAGAAATTACACAACCATTTTGTTTGTATTAGTTCTGTGACAATAATCTGCCACTGGAAAACTTTAAGACTACATCTACTTATAGCTGATATTGCTAGTATTTCAATTGCCAGGGCTCCATCCTGAGGTTTGTACTTTGGTGAGGTTTGTAGAATTATCTACTTGAGAGTTATAGTGGACTACCCTGGTTTTTCTAGCAGAGAAGTTTAAGAGAAGTTTCCCACCAAACTACATATCCCAGGAACTGATAGGACAGAACAATGGTATCAGATTAGTATAACTATATACAGTGGTACCTTGTATAAAGGAATTAATTAGTTCCAAATGAAATTATGTTAAGCAAATTTTCCTTTATACAAATTTCCCATAGGAATGCATTGAAAAGAGAGTAATCCCTAATGGCAACCATTTTTATCTTGTACGGATTTGCCCCATAGACGATTCTGTTAAGCAAATTTCCCCTATCTCTGGAATTTTTTATGTTGTACAAATTTTATGTTATACAAACCCTTTCTTATACAAGGGTCCACTGTATTGTGGTACACTTGGGTGTCTCCTACAGGAGCAATAAAGTCAGTCTTTCCCACTCAGGCATAAGAACTAATTTTGTATTTATATTTCTTGTGAGATAACAGAAAGCTGAAATAGCTTTTTCTAATGGTCATCTTGGAGCACCTATGAGTTCTTCGTAGCTTAGCTAATCAAATTTCAATTTTCATTTAACTAGGCCTTGTAATCCCTTACATATGCTGGGACTGTGGTACATATATAAAATGTCTATGACTTGTGTCAGACAGGTAACTCTGCATTCTGTAATAAGTTTAGTGGATAACATGTCCCTTCTACTAAATTACATAAGAGAAATGGGGATTGAATACTTTTATAGTCCTTCCAGTGGTATAAACAAAATTGCAAACCTTTTGGGAGGGTCACTCCTACACCCCAAGTTACTTTGATCCTTTTCACATGACCCCTAAGATCCGCTGGCCACTTAAATTCAGACCAGAGATCTTAGGGGTTTGTCACTGTTCCTGCGTTCCCACCCCCTCCGCACTCTTGGCTGCTGGCTGCGTGAGGGCAGGGAAAAAAAAGGAAGAAAAGAATGCCGCTCACCTCCGTTCTGCCGTCCCAGCACTGCATTCAGATCTCTTAAAGGGGCGGGGGGCAAAAAAGAACAAACAGAAGCAAGGAGAGCCGGGCAGTCACTATGTTATATCTGCATCAGGAATTTTCACCTCCAGAGAGCAGGTACCTGAAAAGTGCGCTGGGATGCGCTTAGGTGGGCGTGGTTGCACTTAATTATCTGTAAACTCCGGAGCTGGTGGGGAAACAATTTTAAGCTCCGGAGCTGGGAGCCATTTGCAGCAGAGTTTAGGGGTCGTGTACAAAGGGCCTTTGTTTCTCCAGAACCCACCAAACAAACAAGGTTGCATGTTTTAGTGCTCCCCTGCCAGAGGGACTCATGTAGTTAACTGATATATTTTCTTTTCAATTCTTGAACACAACACATTGACAGGCTGGTTGACTGTCAAAACACCCACAGTAGTTTCTGTGACATTTCTATTCTGACACTTCCCTAAATTCTTCCAATTGCAACCTTCATTTTTACACCACATCACTCAACTCCCCGCTCCTTCCTGTCTCTTTATCCTCAACAGAATCTCCACAACAATAACCATTCTTGGTCTGTTCCACACTATAACCCCTATAGTCAAGGGGAAATGTTCACTAGTGCTATAAAGAAGATGCCAATCATGAAGAAACAGATCACCTACATCGAACACCTGTGTTGTAATAAATCTGTGTGAATAAAAATAAACATACCAAACATACATCATTGTGTAGGTATTTATCCCTCAAGAAGAATTGCATAGAGATGGGTGTTGCCATTTTTCAGAGTGCATATGTTACATTGGCATGTTTATATATTGTCACCACCGAACAGCTGAGAAATCCAGCCCATACTCATGACCCTTCCACTAAAGGAATCAGATTCTCTGCTGTTATTATGCCTATGGTCTACCAGTACCCAAGATCTATTCAGGGGTCCATCAAAGGCAGGGCATTTCCTCTGGAGAGGAAATCCAGATCTCATTCAGTAGAACAAATATGGAAGCCCCCTGCAAAAACATTAGAGCCAGCTAGCCTAAGTGTAGGAACATCTATGTTTCCAAATGTCATATGCACTTGGAAACATGAATCACAGTATATTTTTACTTTTGCCTACTTTCGGAAGTATTCATACAAGCTTATATATGTATAAGCAGCTATTATGAGTAATATTCACATGAATTTATGTAGAACAGAGTGAAGACCATCAATTAAAGGCACTTGACATCTGATACACAAGTAGTCATGTTGCCATAGAGACAGCCCTGCTTCCTAAAATGATTAGGTTTTGCATTTTATTCCCAAAGCCCTTCTTTAGTTGGTCTTTCATTTTATTTATTTGTTTGTTTATCACATCAGTCAAAGCCCATAACAAGATAACAGTTACAGGCATTCAGATTGATATATAATGGTAAAAACAGCTAAAACTGAGGTGAAATACATAATAAATGTACTGTACATACATGTTAGAAACCTTTAAGTCAATACTTTAGTTACCTAGTAAAATACTTTACTTATGAGACGGCTTAATCAGTTACAGGTGGTATTTGACTGTGAATTTATCAGATCACAGTCTTTTGATGAAGTGAGCATGTTCTCTCTATCGATGCATGGATGGAACAATATCAAGAATGAAGACTGCTGTATCCGTGTAGCCATAAAACAAAAGGGCCCTGGTTCAGGTGGAGAGGGTACATAGAAAGAGAAAAAGCAACACAGATACAGCAGATTTCCTTCATACTGTTAATTTCACATGACATAAATCACAATACAGGAGCCAGGGTTAGGAGATTCTCCTCATTGCATGGAAAAAATTCACTCATTTTATGAGTACCTGAAAAAGATCATTGCCTTTTTAGACCCCTACCCATATCAAATGGCTACAGATTTCCCCTGTTCATTTCAGGTGGCAATCTTAGCTCCCTCTGATCAGTGGCGATCCAACCTAATGCTGTCTTGTATCTTCTGCCCTGTCCCATATTTGTCACAATATTTAGAGTGATAGAGAACAGTCCCATGCACTTGAATGGAGACATTTAAATGGAGAACATTGGAGTGGTTTTACATGGCATCAAAAGTGTGTTCTGCTTATACTCTGCCCCATTCCAATTCAAGTAGTCTCTGGGCGGTTTACATTACAGTATGCAGGCTACACATTGCCCCCCAGTAAGTTGGGTACTCATTTTACCAACCTCGGAAGGATGGAAGGCTGAGTCAACCTTGAGCTGGCTACCTGGGATTGAACCCCAGGTCGTGAGCACAGTTTTACCTGTGGTACAGGCATTTAACCACTGTTCCATGGGCTTGTGTTGCGCCATTTGGCTACATGGTAAATGTAGCCAAGGGTCTACATCGTATAATACTTGGCTAAATGATAAATGGTAAAAAAGTGCCAGATATACCTTTTTTTTCAACATTTTTTTTTTAGGGGGGGGAGATCTAACCAGCTACTCCATGCAGGAATTGGCATTTTCTTTACTAGATAATATGGGCACAAGGTGGAAACAGGCTGCCTTTCTGCCTTAGAGAATGGAAAGGAGTGAACTGAAATTTAACAACATACAGTGTTGTATGCTTTCCGTCTTTCATTGCCACACGAATAATTTGCTGGCCAAGACTCTTTGTGACAAAGGGAACAAGAAAGAAATTCTGGTTCTCAGCTCAATTATCAAACCTTAAAAAGTTTTCTTAACATTTGGAGTGATCATAACCTCACACACAGAGGTTGAAATACAGTAGCATAATGTACACCACATCAGGCTGATGACATCCATGAGCCATAGGATATTTTTTGGAAATTAAAATCTCCATTTCCCCTATCAAAGGTACTGAGGCTTCCTTGTGATCTTTTTAATCATGGGGATAACACAGAGGTTGTAGGACAAGGGCCTCTTTAATTTCCAGAAACTGCCACCATTGGTGAAATCATCCAAAGTCCAGGAGAATTAGAAATTTTAAATTTCTCCAAAAACTGTTGCAGCTGATGATCTCATCAACTTTATGTGTCATAACCTTTGGCCACATGGTGTTAGCCACAGTGCAGAAAACAGATCAGCAGGGAAGAAAATCAAATTTAATATTCTGCATCTACTCTAATCTACCCTAACTGAGCAACTAAGCCAAAGCCACATGAAAATGGCATACAGAAGAGAATACAAATTCCATGTGATCCCACCCCACCTCTCACCCCCTTATATTTTGAAGAACTCGATCCTTGATCTTTCCTGGTCATTTATTTCCCCATTTTCACTCAGATGTTGAAAATGGCATCATTTTCAACATCTGATGCCAGCTCAGTGACTCAGCTCAGTTCATATTTTTAAAAATGCTATGGCCAGAATCCTGTTGATGAATTATGTGTATTCACTTAGTAATGGAATAAGCACTTTGTTAGTTAGCAGCAATTTGCTGTGGTAAATTCTGCCTTTTCACTAGTGTGCATATAAATCACCAGTAGGGAATGGGCAGTATTTCAACCCTCCGACTCCTACATTTTTCAGTGCAATCCAGGAGGGTTCCAGCTCACATCAGAACTGAGCTTGGGCTCATTTCTTTTTTTTTTTTTTTTTTTTGCACCTTTAAATCAGTACCAATGGGCCCAAGCTGACTTGGACAACTTGCATTGTCTGGACAACAAAGCATTTGTCTGGAACCAGCATGTAGTCCTAATACAACTAGCAAATGTTTTGAAGCATACAAATTATGGTACAACTACATGTCTGGGATCAGTTTAGATTGTGCCAAGCTAAATTTTAATCCCTTTCAAATTATTACTGATGCATTATCTTACCAAAAATTAAATAGAAACTGAAAACTTTCTCTCCTTTCTCCTCTGCATGGGAGTACAAATGAAGATTTGCATTTCTCATGATCATTAATGGGCTTAAGCAAAGTGGCAGCTTAAGCTGTCCACATTGGTTTGATCCCAGCAATCACATACAGTGGAAATGAACCCAAACAGAGTGATCCTACACACACGGACACACACATGCGTGCATGCACGCACGCACGCACGCACGCACGCACGCACACACACACACACACACGTAGCACCTGAAAGGGACCCAAAAAGTTAAAAGTGGGCATCAATCAGGTGTAAACTTTTGTGTGTATGGAGAGTTAAAATAAATAAGAGGGGTGTAAAATAAACAATCCTGAAAGTGTACATTGTGATTTAAAAATGATACTAGAACATCACTTTACTAAAAGATAAAACATTTAACTCTCCAGCTGAGCAAGGTCTCTGTACATAAACATTGCTTTATTAATATATTTAATGGTTGATAGTCAAGCCATGGAAGAGAAGTGAAATTGCATGGAAGCAAATGATAAAGTGTGGCAATCATAGTGTGACAGGTAGGTGGGGTTTGGAAGTCCTATAACTTGCACTCTCTGTAGCCATTATACTCTTGGTTTAGGTACATTGCTACCTAGATCCTTTACTTTAAATGCCTTAATTACTCCTGGCTTTGCAAATTAAGTCACCACCACAATAATGTTTATCGTCCTAGTGGTAGCTTGCCAGATTTTGAGTTACAAGCCCTTGTAGTACAAGTTGTGCAAAAGCAACAGAAATTCCTATTTATAATTTGTTGCTGGTGCATGAAACCCTCTAACTTGCAGTCCCTGGAAAAGAGCTTGTTTAACCTTTTAAATGAGGTGTTTACATCTGAAAGAGGCATAAATGTAGGGAAGCAGAAGACTCACAGACACCATCATCTCATCAAGATGCTATACCACACACATACACAGGATGTCAACAAGAATCATGTGGCAGAAACAACAACAACAGCAGGTGATGGCAACATTGATTTTTGTTCCTAGATTCAAACTGGCCTGACCAGGCAAGCACTGAGAATTATTTTCATGTGTGTCTACTGATATTGTACTGCTGGACTGTGTTAAGATGCAATCTGAAATATATGGAGCTGAGTGGAGAAAGGCTGGGCTTGAGGAGCATTACATTTCACTAACATAACATATCAGCAATGTGCAGCAAAATTTACACCTTTTGCCCCATTTGTTTCTATGGTTATGATAGGGTGTGTAAAGACATGGTTAGTACTTATATGACTGTCAGAAATACATGCTCCTGGAGGACTAATTTGGCAATTAATCAAATTCTCACTTGCCAGAATATCATGTGACTATACGTTTATAATTTTTCGGCAGGCAGACATTCCATTTGTATCTTTGACCACTGCTGAGAACCATGTTGCATCATTCCACCAACTACCGATAGTGAAGAACCACCCAAAGTGGCCCCACTATTAGTTGGGTGGTATAGTAAATAAATAAATAAATAAATAAATAAATAAATAAATAAATAAATAAATAAATAAGAACTAACTATAAGATTGAGAAACCAATGCACCTACTCCATTTTACTTATCCTACACAGCTGACTCCTGGAAATCTCATTTCCTCACAAATTGTAGTCTTTTGTATTATGCTTAACTCTAATATGGTTTCTTGGGCATCTTCCTTTCCCCATGCACTCTTGAATATGTCAAATGGAACAAATACTGTTGTGTGTCTTTGGGCATTCCTCAGTTTCCAGTATTTGCTTCTGATGACTAAGTGAGAAGTAATAAAAACTTTCCTGTCATCCTGGAACTAAAACTTGTGTAAACATTTTTTAGCTTCTTAGGAATGTTTACAAACCACATTTTAAAACAGAATAATATTGTGTTGTTGTGAGATGACTATTCTGTTCCTTATAATTTTCGTTAGGATGATAGTGTTCCTATTATGTTTTTATTTACATTTTAATAATACATTTTAATAACCAAGCCTTCTCTGGAAGTTGATTCATGGCAACTGGACTTTTTTCTTGAAAGACTGAAATATTTCGCTGCTCATCCAAACAGCTTTGTCAGTCTGACAAAAAGAAGTCCAGTTACCATGACTCAACTTCCAGATAAACTCACCTGGATGACTGAGAATCTTCGCAGACAACCAAGGCTTATCTGTTTCTCTGTATTACTGGCCTTGCCTATGATAGGCCCTTCATTCAGACAAATTGCCCTGAACTGCTGTTTCTCAAGCAATTGCTTGTCTGTGTTCTGCCTGTATTTGGGAGAAATTAATGTTTGGCTTCCTCCAGCCAGCTTGCTTGAGAACCCTTTAGTTACACAATGGTTTCCTGAGGTTCATGTACGGATCTGAAAACTGCTATCTCCCAATAAATTGCACACTTGTATTGTACAATTAATTTGAAAAAGAGGCTTTGCATATATAAAACCCAAAGAAAAGAGAATTATTTGGCTCTTGGGATTTTCCATGTGACCCCAGTACTGAAGACAGATAGAAACCTGTTGCTTTCCACATTTCTCTAGATCCAATCAATCAATCAATTTTATTTTACAGCCAAAGGCCCGATAAAATACAGTATACATTCCAACAAGTACACATTCCAATAATTAAAAGAAACTTAAGATTAGTTAAGCACCAGAATTCTCTTTTGTGTTTTTTGGGCTGAGAGAAGGAATTTGGCCACAAGTTCTGTAATGGACTTATTTCTGTCTTCTAGAACAGCGTTTTTCAACCACTGTTCCGTGGCACACTAGTGTGCCGCGAGATGTTGCCTGGTGTGCCGTGGGAAAAATTGAAAAATTCTAAATAAATTCAACCCACCGGGTGGCCCACAAAGAGCGTCCAAGGGCCAGCTTGGCTCCTCCCCCTAGGCCACTGGGGAATGGGCTTTTGGGTCTTATTTGTGTTCCTGGAGAGTCAGTGCCCCTTCTCAGGTCTCCACTGGACACAGAAGTCCATGCAGGGCAAAATGTCTTTTAAAAAACAACACAGGTAAGTGGGAACTGGGTGCTAGAGAGCGGGCTGCCTCAATCTGTGGCCCCTCTGTCCTGCTTCTCCCTACACCAGCAATGGCGAAACTTTTAGAGACTGATATAGGCACAGTGTTAATTTTTTTAACATTTTCTAATGGTGGTGTGCCTCGTGATTTTTTTCATGAAACAAGTGTGCCTTTGCCCAAAAAAGGTTGAAAAACACTGTTCTAGAAGATATTTTTTATACCAGTCCAAAGATCTGACTGGCAGACCTCTCATTACAGGGTAAAGAAGCCTGATACGCTCATCCCTGTAATAACTACATATAAAAAGAACATGTTGCAATGTTTCAATTTCTTTATCATTGCAGGGGCATAATCGATTTTCATATGCTATGCCACTGTAGCGACCCTCTAAAACTGCAGATGGAAGACAGTTAAATCTGGCTCTTGAAAAAAAATCTGTCGGTATTAGTTTAATTTAACCTGAAGTAGAGACCAGATGACTAGCCTTTATGCTGAGGAATTATATTTGCAGACATAGAACTGAGATAGAAAGCAGGAATACTGGACAGTTTTGTTCAGTCTGCTTGTTCTTTTTCTCTTTCTTTTTTTAAATCAAAAAGGAAATTTGCACACTCAAAAATTAATATACGAATTTGAATGCTGTTATCCCTTTAGAAAAGACACTTCCCAAATCTTTCTGTCGCAGCTAAGAATGCACTATTTGTATGTACGGGTGGGTGGGTGCAACAAGCACTTCTAGAAAGCCATTTGGCCCCAGCGCAGAAGTAGCAGGCACCCCCGAGGATGGTAAGCTTCCTCAGGATCAAGTTAGATGGACACAATCCCCTGCAGTGGTAGGCGAGGCAGTGCCCTGATGTGAGACAGCTAGGAGAGGCAGGGTCAAGGTAAATAAAGGAGCAGAATGGAGAAGGCAAAATATCTCCCAGCTTATCTTGGAAGAAGCAGGTGAGGTGGGGAATGCCAGGAGACTCCATCCACACATCTGGACAAGGCTATGTTAGCCTGGATGTCACTGCAGCTATGGAGAGGGAAGCGAGTGGAAGGGACTAGAGAAAACAAGCTGCAGGGACTGAGTTCTTATCTTCATTTATACCAGCCTTCTCTAAAAGGTATGTGTCCTAGACCTAAGTTCTTCTCTTCTTCCTGCCTTGCAGAATCTGAGCTCTGGGTCCCCAAGTTGATAAATGTTTTAAAGCAAAGCAAAGCAAAGTGTTTTACTTATATACCACCCCATACCACTTCAAGTAGTCCCTGGGTGTTTTACATTTTTTAAAATTACAGTACGCAGGCTACACATTATCTCTCCCCCCCCCCAAGCAAGCTGGGTACTCATTTTTACCGACCTCGGAAGGATGGAAGGCTAAGTCAACCATGAGTCTGCTACCTGGGATTGAACCCCAGGTTGTGAGCACAGTTTTACCTGCACTACAGGCATTTAACCACTGCACCACGGGGCTCCTAGCAGACTGTAACTTGACCCTTTGGGACTATGGCATTGGGAACTGCTGCTGTAACTCTAATGAAAAACGAAGACCAGGAGATGAGGTGGAACCCATGGAGTTGTTAATAGGGAAGCCCCGGCTCCACTGGTGAGGAAGGTGGTGGGATGCACATGCATACAAAGGAAAATAATGTGAACAAAAATGGTGTGTACAAGGGAAATCATACCATGGTTTTCCCCCTTCCAGAGGGCTATCCTTCATGTAATCAGTTGCACAACCAGTCACACACCCAATTTTGCAACCAATGCGTGGTCAGTTGCACAAAGGAGAGCCTGCAAGATAGGAACAGGCATTGCACGTCCTATAAATGAGTTAGATTTTTATCTAAAATATTATTTTATGAGAAAAAGCATATAATTTCAATGTGCATGTTATGTATTTTAAAAACATAGATAAAATGTGCTGGAATTGACTTATGATCAACATGCAAATAACTGACATGAACTGGAAACTGACCATGTTTCTGATAGAAATACACATTTTGTGTCCCACTTCAAAACCAATGTGTAAATAAGAAATTTGGCAAGATGCATTTCAAAATTTTGGAACCTCCAAGTGGCATATTTAATACCATGGAATATTTAATACCCCAGTAAATCCCACTCAATGTTTGAACCTATTTTACAGAACTGTAGAAGATAGACATAGTCTTCACTAGTTGTGCTTGATATATTTCCTGCAAGGTTCCTTTAAAGTTTCATTTTTCAGAAAGATTCATGGACCTCTGTGTTAGTTCAGTTTCTCTCATATGTTACATTAAAAGCTACAATATTCACACACCTCTTTCCCACCCAAGGGGACTTCTTGACAAGGATCAGGACTTTTATTGCAGGACTTGTTGGCAAGGTGGACTTAAGTCTCACTGGTAATTCGACTTGAACCTGACTTGGGTGTCTTTCTCAATGACTCAGGCTTGACTCACAACTTGGAATCCAACCAACCCTCCCTTTCTTCTGGAGAAATGAGCATGTTTTTGTGAGGGTCTCAGAAATAGGGCATGGGACTTGGTACTTGGCACTTGGTACTAAAGACTCAGACCTGGATGAGTGACTCAGATTCAAAGACTTGCTAATGTCCCTGATTCTTGTTGAGAATATCTGGCACATTATTCTGTCTGCAGCCAATCTCTACGGCTGTCACAGATTAAACAGACTTGTTCACAATTTCAAAATCCAACCAGTATTCTGAGGATCAGTTTGTGTTCATTTTTCTAATTTTTGGCTCAATATATTTTGGATGGTTTGTGGTATGAATGCCCATTTTATTACTCATCCCATAACAATTATGGGAAGAGAAAAATTATGGGAAGCCATTGCAGGCTTCAATTCCTCGATGAACTGATCAAGACATACAATTGTTTTAAGCACAATTTCCTTACCAGGTAAAAGTCATATGCAAGTTACTCCCAAGAAGAAGAAGAAGAAGAAGAAGAAGAAGAAGAAGAAGAAGAAGAAGAAGAAGAAGAAGAAGAAGAAGAAGAAGAAGAAGAAGAAGAAGAAGAAGAAGAAGAAGAAGAAGAAGATTTGTATATTCCTCATAGCAATTACTGTTTTGCTCAGATGTCCTCTTTTAAATCTCTTATGAGGCAGACAAACACTTTTTGTCATGGCTATTTCCACAGTAAAAACAGAGTCACAAAATCACTGTTGCTAGTCAATACCTTAAGTCAAGGATCCACAATTATTTAGGCCTATATGGCCTCTAGATGCACAAAGAGAAACATGCACACAATTTATACACACACAAAGGCAGACATCAGTGTACTTATGCATGCATGCACATACACCATACACATGGATGGGAAACCTACTGCTGGCTGAGATCTTGGAACTAATGACATGGTAATGGAGTTATCTCACATTCCCCAGCAATATTCAGTGTTTTCCCACCATTATTAGCAGTGGAAGAACAAAGCCATGAAAATTAGAGGAAAGTTGATGTGGTAACTCCAGCCTTGGGGGCCACACAGGCAGACAGCAAATGTATGTGGTCCAAAGGCTGTTGGTCGTGTACCCCTGGAGTACTGAAATGCAATTAGCTGTTGAATTAAAAAAATTGCCACGTTCCTGGAAGGAGGCAAAGCTTGTTGCCCATATCACTTAACCAACTACATACTACTTGATCCAATGAGTATTTTTTTCTTAAAGAGGCATGCCTTTGTGCCAAGTAACTGGGTTCTAGCAAGCACTTGTTTGTGTGTGTGTTTTTAAATCTAATCATTAATGAAAATTTCAAACTTATTTTCCTTCAGGGAAATTGTTTGGGCCTGCAAATATAAAATGTCAAAGAGCTTATTATACCCTCTTTGGTTTTCCCAAGTGACTATAACCACTGGTTGTGCCAGTCTAAGAGAGCTTTCCTGAAAACAGCTTATAGTGAGGTTTGATTGTTTTTTAAAATAGCCTATATCTTTTCTTTCATGAAAGCAGTGGATTTATATAAAAGATAGAAAGTAACATGAAAGATAAACCATGCTTCTAGCCCTAATGCTAATCTTCAGAAGGTATTTCACAGCTACCGTATTTTGCTTTTCACCCCTCATTAAAGAAAAAAGTGTGAAAAAGTTATACAAAGAAGAGTACCAAGTGTCGGCTACAAAGTTGGCAGCTCAGTGGTTCGAATCCCGGGTGCCATGCATCGGAGTGAGCTCCCACTGTTAACCCCAGCTCCTGCCAACCTAGCTTTTCAAAAGCATGTAAATGCAAGTAGATAAATAGGTACCACCATAAAAAGCAGGAAGTTAAAACAGTGTTTCTTTGCAGCCATGCCGGCCACACAGCCATGGACTTTCACAAAACTGGCTCTTTAGCTTAAATACAGAGATGAGCTGCACCCGAAGAGTCAGACATGACTAGGACGCATGAGCGGGGGGAACCTTTACCTTTTTTACCAAGTGGAATACACTTGGAACCCCCGCAAAATTTAAGGAACAAGACAAGACAGTTAGAGAACAAAAGCTTTGCCTGGACACACCCAATGCCTTTAAAAAAATCCTACATTTTCATTCCAAAACAAATGGAATTCATGTATGAAGTCCTGTAACATTCAAACACTGTGGTATAAAGGGCAAACTAGCAAGCATTCATTGCTGAAGTTAGAAATCATCAGCATTGTTCAACCAACAGCCTTGACTTATATTTGACTTACGTTTCTAGCTATCTCAAATGCACATCAGAAGTATTCTATGCAAGTAGCTAATATCCTTCTTCACACAAATAATTGAATTTCATATTATTGCTTCTCATAGTAAACAACTGCATACTCAGTTTGTTGTGAGATAATAAATTTCTCAAGACTGAATCATGAAAACTGTTTATTTTAGCAAATCTGATTCACTGTAAAACAAACATATATAGATTCTTATAATTATCTTATAAATATGAGTCTTCACAGCTTTAAATAGCTGGAGGAAGTGTGTCAAAGTGCTCTAAAATTAGACATCCAATATCTTATTCTTTGTATAACCATGACAAAATAGTTATGCACAGGAGAGGCTATTAGGATTTGTCAGAAGCTCTAGAGCACTGATTACAAGCATTTGTTAAAAATACGAAACCCAAAGATTTTGATTGTAATTCTGCATCTACAGGACAATATATTTCTCCCCTCTACAATCATCTCCAGATCAAACTGTACAACAATTCAGACAAGATACATTTAAAAATACTTGTCTGAAAAGCAGCAAGATATTTAAGCTGGGGGAAGAATTAGATATTCTCTCTCCAACATTTGCAACAACTTTCTGGCAGACTTTGCTGGCCTTTCGCAAAGCTTTAAAAACATTCTTATTTCGGGAGGCCTTTGGCGAGCCCTAATTTATTTATTTATTTCCTTTTTCCCCCTCCCGCCATCAGTAGCTCAATAGCTCAATAGCTGCCTTGCTCTTTGGTGATTTCCTCTGGGGTGCGATAGTGTTTTTAGATGTTCTTATATTGTCCTTGTATTAATTACTTTACTGTCTTATTTAATTGTTGATTGTTGGCCTGTTGATGGCGCATGTCGCCTCGTTGTTAGCCGCCTAGAGTTCAAATTTGAAGATAGGTGGGATACAAATGCAATAATAAATAAATAAATAAATAAATGTGTGGCTTTTCCAATTTGTAGACAAGTGGACTTATTCTGATAAGGAATCCAAGTAATTCCAATCTCTAATTTGCACTGTATATGTGATCTTAAAGCAAGATGCTTGACGTCTAATGGAAGCAATTCTTTCTCTGAAGAACTCTGTGGGATGTTAAAGTGTGTGGCTTTTGCTGACTCTTGTTCATTATTTACACCAATCTGATTCACTGAACTACACCACAAAAATCGTAGGCTCTAGAAGCCAAAATAAGCCAGAAGACATTTGGTCCTAATGTTCTGTCTCAAATCTGCATCATCTGCACTTACCACCACAACCACCACCAATCAAAACTATCTACATAACCTAAAAGTGAATCCTTTGACTTCATTAGAATTGAGGGGGAGCCCTGAAGGTTCTTCAGATGCCAAACCATTAAAACGCAGAAGCACCAAGACTAGGATTCCCTATCTAGTCAGGTGCCGTTGCTGCCCAGCATCGCGGAACTTTCCTGAAGTCTTCAGAACAAAATCCTGAAGAGAATCCCAAAGTCAGCCCGTTAAGATGTCTCCTGTCGACAAATCTCAATCAATTCCATGTATTCTAAGCTCCCTGCTGATGGGGCAAAACCCTGTCAAGTCAAATATCTCACACAAAGGGAGTGTCCCTTCCCAGACAGGTAGGGATTTACCTCTGTTGGAATGACCAGCTGCGTTTGATGCCGAAGAAAGAGAGGTCTTCTGCTTCTGCCGTTTCACTGTCAGCATCACCTGCTCCTGGACCCTTTGTTTTCCAGTCCCTCTTGTTTTCAGCTTGTGATCCGAGGGCAACGCTAGAGTCGAGTTGGCTTGATCTTGGAAGCATTCATAGGCCAGTGCCGTTTTCAGTGGAGAGGGAGAATGAAGCATGACTGCAAGAATGGTGAGGAGGACTGTCACCTGTCTCTTTTTTGGAACTTAAAAAATAAACCACCAGCAAAAATTCTTGATTTGAAGTAGAATCTCAAGGAGTCCTCCTTGCCATATGTCCCTCTGCTGACAGCTGCTTTTCCCCACACTCTGCTCTCCTGTGTGTGAGTGAGCTGGCACGCCCTCTGCTAGACTGGATATACAACCTTCAGCCTAGGTCTGTACACACCCACTGCTGTACTCGGCTTGCGGATCCCAAGACAGCACACTCACCCAGGTCCTGTAGGGCTGATGGCTGCATCATTATTGCTGCTCTTGAGGTGCCTGTACTTTGAAAAGTCAGCAAATATGTGGCAAGGAATGCAGGAGCATCCACTGCTGGTGGGAGGCGGTAGTATGATGTGTGATCTAGAAAGTAAAAGCTAGAAAGATAATCATGTCCCATGTAATTTTGTTCAAATCTGTTGGTGCAAATGGGTTTCTGGTACTTTTTGCAAAGTATAGAGGGAGGTGCATAGGGATGGCTCTCAGATGGTGAACTTAGGTTGCTGTGACCCCTGCCATTGGCCATGAACACTAGGACTGATGGCCTGTGCAATCATATAGAGAGGGTCACTGTTGCCAACCCTGGACTAGGACATCCTCCTCTGAATGAACCATTTTCTTCTTTTCTTGGCACTGATTTAGGTCACTAGTGAAGAACTTGCTGTTCATTTGCTGATGCACAAATATTTTCAGGCATGTTATTTGCAGAAATGTTTGTTTTGAAGGAGCACCGAGTGTGAATTCGACCTGGATGGTATGGTTCATTTTCTGAAGCAGTTTGTGCAGCTCAAAGCAAACTGCTTTCTGTGTAGCTTTGCTTCACATTTACAAAGTGGAATTGATAACATAACTTCCACCTGTGACTCAAAGTTGAGAAGAAGAGATTCTACTAGTAATGCCTGCACATAGCACCAGTAGATGCCACAACTTTGTTGCAACACAGTTTCTCATTTAGCAAATTAGGATATAAAACTACTCTCCGAAAAGTTTGGGCTACCTCTCTCAGAATTCAAGATAGTTGCTTATCATGGTTTGGTGGCTTCGTGCAGTTTAGAGGATTGTTGTGCCAATGCCACATCCTCCACACACTGCCTCATCCCATGGGCACCCCATCAGAAGCAGCACCATGGGTTTCCCTACCCCACCTTCTCATCCAAGTGGGGATCCATGAAAGGAGATGGGACACGGAATCCAGCCAACTCCACACCTATGGGCCTGATCCTCTGAATTTCTCTGAACTACCAAACCACAGTAAAGGCCCATCTCTACTCAGAATGTGTTAGGGCGCTTTTACATGACCTCTAAAATCCACTGACAACTTAAATTCAGACCAGAGATTGTGGGGTTTGTTCCTCTTCCTGTGTTCCCACTCTTCCGCACTTCATTGCTCCTGTCTGCAATGAGGGGAGGGAGAAAAAAGGGGAGAAAAGAATGCAGGCTCACCTCCACTCACCTCCTTCTGCTTCCAGAGCAGCCCCATATGGATTCTTGTCTCTTAAAGGGGTGGCAGGGACAAAAAAACAAACAGAAAGCGAGGGGAGCCCGGCATCCACAGCTTTACAATCCGTATTGGAATTTTTTTTTACCTCCGGAGACCAGATACTTCTAAAGTACGCTGGGGCGCACTTAGGTGGGCGTGGTCATACTTTTTTTTAAAGTCCACTGCTGGTGGGAAAACAATTTTGAGCTCCTCATCTGGGAGCCCTGGGATTTTAGGGGTCATGTTAAAGCAGCCTTAGCTAGTTAAGGCTGGTTTTCCAAGATCTCTTAAAAGGTTACAGAAATTTGGGTTGCATCCTGTCAGAGTTTGGGTGGGCAAGACTCCATTGTTCCCAGGTGAAACAATACTCCAAGGGCACAATTGGAATATTGTTTCACTTAGGAAGGAATTCATATTTGGTGGCTGCACCTTGTCCAGATGGTTATGAAGGAATGTGTTTTCTGAGTGGAGGATGGGGGGGAGAGATAACATGGCTTCTGTAGTTACCATGGAGCATGTTCGGGAACATTTGAGCAAAACAGAAGCTCATGAGGTGGAGCTTTTTGTTACTCGATGAGTAGTAGTTGTTGAGAAGAAACTGATGAAAATGTGTTGCTTGTTGGAGAAGGATGTGAGAGAAAGACCTTTGATTGTGAGATAAAAGGTAACATCCGAAACTCACTTTGTTCTCACTTTTCAGGTAGTTATCTAGTGATTAGAGATGGGCACGAAATGAACAATTTTTCGTTTCTGTTTTTGTTTTTTCATTTTGTTACATAACGAAATGACAAATGAATTTTGTCTCTAAAAAGAAACGAAATGAACAGAAACACCAGAAATTTTGTCGTCCGTTTCGTTTTTGTTACGGCAATACATTGAACTGCTTTAAATGCTAAAAAATCACAAAAATTGAAATAAATGGTAACGAAACAGTAATGAAACAAACAAAAATGAAAACAATTTTTTTGCAAAAATTTGTGAAAAACTGAAACGAACCGAAACGGACCCCCTAAACGACAAATGACAAACGAAAGACCTTTTTTTTATTCGTGCCCATCTCTACTAGTAATACATCACATTAATTACTGTTTTACCTCTGTTTTAGCAGCTCATTTGAATACACTGGATCTCCTTGATTTCAAAACATTTTAGTCCCATAAAAACAGATTCCAGAACTCCAATATTTTTCCCAAACTGTGGCTTATTGAACTTAGCTGTATTTGTGTTTGCAATAAATGCCTCTTTAGGTACAAATAAACAGTAACACACACACAAAACTGTCTCCAGTGGCAAAACAAGTGTTATTTTTGTCTTTTATCCCATTCCTTTTAAGGAATTAAAAACAAGCTTTTATTGCCTGTGAATCTACTTTGTGGTTTTTTTCACAGAAGATATTTTTAAAGGACATTAATCCAGGAAAAAGGGGGCATAAAGCTAATTTTGATTGAGGATCATGAGTAGGCCATGACTCAGACATTAATTGTGTGACCAACCAACATGTATTTTTGAAAAGGCAAAATGTAAGTTGTTTGCTGTTTACAGCAGTCTCTCATGTGTGCTTCACTCCAATGCTATTATTCTAGAATCGAATTTCTAAAGCAGAATCTATATTCTAATCTAAACTTTAATGCAGCCTGTCTTATAATTCGAATAAAGTGATGCTGGTTGCAAGGTAAATGCAGGATATAATAATATCCTGAACTGAAAGAGCTGCATATTTGGAAAAAGAAATTTAAGAAGATTGTAAATGCAGTTCACAAACAGAGAAAATTATAAAAGCATTGGAGGCTTGGTTCACTAAACTGTGCCTCTCAGAAGATACTCAGAGCTCTTGAAAAGTTCAGAAATGAATTCAAATGAATCAAGAAGTCCTATTCACATGCACATAATGGATACATTTTCATCTTCTGAGTGAACTAAATGAACCAAAGGTAAGGAGACAGTAGGGTTCTGAAGATCAAAAGGTAGCAATGTGACCTGTTGGTCTTTGGTCTTGGGATAGGGGGAAGTTAGTAAAGAGAATGTGGATATTGTGGTGACTCAAAAATGAGGGGATATTATAGATTAAAATATATGACGGTGCTTTACATCATGAAGGAAGTTACATTATGGGGGACAATGACCATGTTCCTTCAATAACAAGAGAACCTGGAAAAACAAGGTAGCAAATAAAACTAAAGGCAATAACTACTTCAGGCAATTATTTTATTTTATTTTACTTTTGAGTATTTTTACCCTTCTTTTCTCCTTGGAAAAGGACCCAAGGTGGTTTACGGTAAGAAGGGACAATAGACAGTCCAGTACAATTAAGACATATTCAGTTTGAGAACAGGGAATTGAGGGGTATCTACTTACAGCATTAGAAGGCAACATTAAAACTAACAGTTGATAACTGTTTTTGCCAATGCAATCATACAAGGAGAGATATAAACACAAAGTTATAAGTTGTTATAAACCCAAATTCTGTGTAGTCATGTCTGGTAGATTCAAATAAAAGACACAATGATATTCCATGATTCAGGAAAATCTTGCCTGAAGAGAAAGGTCTTTGCCTGTTTCTAGAAAGACAGCAGAGATGGGTCAGTCCTAGCCTCTAGTAGGAGGGAGTCCCAGAGACTGAACGCAGCAGCCAAGAAGGCCCTTTCATGTGGTCCCCACAAGATGTACTTGTGAGGGTGGCAGGATGGAAAGGCCTCTCCTGATGACCTTAGCACCCAAGCCAGTTCATACTATGAGATTTGATCTTTGAAGTAGGAGCCAGGTCATACAGTGCTTTGTAGGTTAAGGTTATCACTTTGATTTGTGCCCGATAGCTGATTGGCAGCCAGTGTGTGTTGTGTCATTACAGTTGTGACCAACCCTTTGTGACTTCACGTCCATGGAGTTTTCTTGGCAGCAATACTTGAGTGGCTTGCCAGTTCCTACTCCAGGTACCTACAGCACCTGGTCTTCCCTGGTGGTCTCCCATCCAAGTACTAACCAGGGTCGACTCTGCTTAGCTTCCGAAATCAGGAAAGATTGGATGGGCTTAGGGCATCTAGGCAGCTTTGGAAGCTAGTGGAGCTGATTTAATAGGGGTGTAATGTCAACTGTGTAATGGGGTCACGAAGGGTCGGTCACGACTATAACGACACAACACACACACAATGTCAACTGTCTGCTGCATTTTCAACCACAGACATCCCACATAGAGTGCCATATAGTAGTGCAGCCAGGATGTCACACTCACTAGAGCACCATGGCCAGAGCAGGTTTCTCCAGGAACGGGCGTAACTGGTGTACCAGCTTTAATTGGGCAAATGCACTCCTGGCCAAAGCATGGGTCATCTAAGTTCAGAAAGGACTTTCCTTTCCTGCAGTATTTTCATGACAGTGAGAAGGTTGGCACATGCAACTTTTAATTTTCAGGGTTTCCTACCGCCTTCAAGTCGATAAGCTATAAAATCCACAAGTCACTGAGAATAAGTGCTAGATAACCATTGCACGCACTAGTTTATTCTTATGATAAATGCCACACCATCTCTGATTATGCTAAGTGCTTCACAGGATAACTTCCTTCATCCAATAAATACGTGCTTGGTGAAGGATATTGACAGATTCAAATCAGATGTAGATCTAAAAGGAAGGATGTGAGCCTTCCCCCAGCATATATGCCTAACTAACAGGCATGGATTTAAGAAAATTAGTTAACAAAATGACTCAAATGACACAATTAAAACAAAAACAGTAGACAGAAGATGGCAGGTGAAATCTAATGACTAAGACAGATATAAAAACTCCAGCCGGATCACATGTCATTTGGAGGCAAAGAAGATATAAAATGGATCTCCTTGAGGCTGGGATTTCCACAGTTTGAATATCACTACAGATAACATAATCTCGTGGTATCCTATCAACCAAACAAAGGTGGGATCAAACACATGACAGTCTCAGTCATTGAGACAAGTGGATTCATAATATCTACTTTTTCTGCAATTTTTTGGAATTTGAGCTCTTTATTCAACCATCTGTGTGACTGGGACTAAAATATTAGATGCCTGTGGTGGAAATGGAATGAAAATGTTTCTAGTTGTAATGACAATGACTTTACATTCCATAAAATTGTTAGTTTGCTCCAAAACAAAGATAATATGGTGGATTGTGGAAGTCAACAGCTGGTGGAAAAAACTGACGAAGCCATAGCTCAGGTACTCAGTCTCTCACTTGCAGCATCTTGTGCGCTCAGTACAACATGATGATGCCGTGAGTCAGACTGCACACCCTGAAAACTAGGGACACACCCTGAGTGTTAGGCTTGTTCAAAGCATTTTTGTTCTGTGTTTCTAGGGGCCCTGCCAAGGCATGGATTGCAACCACAAGTCCTGTTTACCTTACTTTGCTGCCAAGATGCTTGATATCTTTAGTCAGGACTTGTCAAAATGTCTCAGAATAGTAGGATCTATAATTCTTGTTTACTGTGTCTTCCATGAAAACAGTAGTTTACATCAGGGCAAATGACAAGATATCTTAAGGATGGCTACTGCACTGCTCAAACTCCCCAGCTTCAATATTTCCAGAAATGTTCAAGCTGGGGAGAGTGAGTGACCTTATCCCCTGGGGGGTGGGAATAGGGTGGGGGTGGGTGGGCAGTGGTTGAGAAAAACAGATTAGTCCCCAAATTATTTTACTGAGCTAGCAACATAAAGTGCTCCACTAACAAGTTCTTAGAATATAAAGTGTCACATTTTACATAAAGCAAAGCAAAGTGTTCTGCTTATATACCACCCCATAGCACTTCAAGCACTCTCTGGGTGGTTTACAATTTAATTACCCCCCCCCCAGCTGGGTACTCATTTTACTGACCTTGGAAGGATAGAAGGCTGAGTCAACCATGATTTGGCTACCTAGGATTGAACCCCAGGTTATGAGCACAGTATTAGTTGCAGTACAGGCATTTAACCACTCTGTCACGAAGCTCTTCATGTTTATTTAATTTTAGATGTAAACACCTCAGTTTTGTACCAGCAAAACGGTGGATGTATTGTTGGATTGTAGAAGTCAACAGCTGGAAACAACAACAGAAAAAGGTACAACTCAGATGCTCGGTCTCAGAAGGAACTGCCGAGTGTTGCATCCTATGCTCACTAGTCAAAGGTTCCTGAATGTCTTTTACCTGGGAAGCAGGGCAAAAATATTAGAACTAGAATGTATATTTAAATATTAGAAACCACAAAGGTTGTAATTAACAAAATAAAATGTATTATTTAAACAAAATGATACCATTCTTCTTCTTTTTTACAAAAAAATCTAAATGTCAGAATTTTCCAAGAATTCCCAAGGCAGAATTATGGGAGTTTCAGCTAACAAACCTACATTTCTCTCATCTGGAGAAAAGCTGAGGCCTTTTCAACACTTGCCCCAGTGCATCCTGGGAAGAAGCTGTGATGGCAGCAACACTTCCTCAGGTGGTAGACTCATGATCTATGTCAGGATGCCCCTGAAGACCAACCTTTCCTACGAAACACTGCAACAATTTTTCCCCAGGAATGTTTGGGACAGCACATAAGGCCTAGAAGAGGGCTTTACTTGGTCTCCAGCTGGGTGAAATGAAGCTGTCTATAGTGTTTGTCAACTAGTGCCCCAAGAATTCTACCTGGGGAATTCTTAAAGTCCCAGGCCTGGCCATCCTCAATAATCCTCTGGTGAGTAGCCCTTCTGTGTGGAATGGATACCTTTCGCTTCTATCAGTTCCAGGTGGAACTGATAGAAGGTGGGCCAGGCATGCGGTGCCACAATATGGGTGCTCCTGAAGGTGGGTGATGTGGGCCTTTGGCACCGATGTGGCCGCAGGAACCCTGTCTGGTCTTTCTGGCCTGTATGCCTGGTAGGTCTTGGCTATTGTGTGGTCAAATAACAGATCAACATGGCTGGATCTCCCTGGGGCACAGGACGGCAAGAACTGGTGCACAGGCTTGGAGTTTAACTTCTTGAAGTGCTAATTAGTGCTTGAGTTGGCCAAGAGTACAAACAGTGGTCCTGGTCTTGTCAATGGAGACATTGTGCTCGGTGCTGATTCTCACCTTGGCCACAGTCCTGGTTTACCTGGGCTGCCCCCTCTGGCAGCAACAGCGGGTCAGCCCAGTTGCCAGTCTCATCTATGTACCACCTCCTAGTGTTCTTTTGAGGGTGCCTTGCATGATAAATAACTAGTTTTAAATATCTTGGCATCACTTTCCACTCCACCGGTTCTTGGCTCCCCCATATCAGGCAAGCAGCAACAAATGCTAGGAAAACCTCTACTGCCTTAGATTTTTTCATACTAAAGGAGGGCAACATACACCATCCGCAGTTCAGGTATTTAAGGACAAAGTCATCACCCAAATGATTTATGGTTCTCAGTTATTTGTGTACTCCATTCAGAACCCTCTTGAGATAGTCCGGACTAAATTTCTAAGAGCTATTTTTGTGGTCCCCCCATGTGTTACTAATCTGGCCATATGGATGGAGGCTGGTTTAATCTCTATAAGAGCCTGTGCCAAAACTCTTTTGTTTAATATTTGGCTAAAATTTCATTTTCTTTCTGAGGGCTTGTCTCCTCTGATCCTTCTGGATTCCTACCAATCAAAATGGAAACGGTTTTCATTAAATCATGTTATTTCCTTGGGCTACAGTAGTGCAAAAGCAGCTATCCAGCAAAGGATCCGGGATATCGAACTTCAAGAGCATCAGGACTTGTTGACACATATAAGTATTGTAAGTAATAATGCTTTCTCACCCCTCTCTTACTTGAACACTGTTCCCCCCCCCCAAAAAAAATTCAGAAGAGCATTCATCCTGGCAAGGCTGAATGTGCTTCCTTCTAAATTGCTGGATGGAAGATTTCAAGGGGTACCCTGTTGCCATCGTTTTTTGTCCCTGCAGCAGTGCTGAGGTAGAAACTGTGGAGCATGTCCTCCTTTACTGTGGGTTTTATAGGGATTTACACAAACATACTCTGTATCCAGTCCTTCAAAAGTACCCAGGGAGATCATTGGAATTATATATATATACTTTCAGATCAGGACCCAAATACCAAATATTACAATGGTAGTAGCTAAATTTTTGTGCTGCAGCCACGGCTTGCTGTAAGATATTGTCCACCATTGATCCCTAGTTTGTGCTCATTTTGAGCCTTGTATAGTTAATTATTTTTTAAAGTAAATTTAATTTAAAAAATTTAATATAAATTTGAAATTATAATATATAGCAATTTTAAGACTTGGTATTGATGTTTATATCATTAAATGTATTTTTGTAGCTCATATGATTATTAATTTTAATCTGGGTTTCTTTGCTCGTGTGTATTATTTCTATTATTGTATACTTGTTATTCAGAGTTAGACTGTTGCAGTAACATTTTGGTCAAAGACCGTCAATAAATATTCATTGATTGCCTTGCATGATCCCACTTCCTGAGCTTCATACACCTCCTAGACCACAGCATCCACCCAAAGATCTTCCTCTGCAGTGACTGATCCCTCCTTAAGTTGCAGCCCCACCATCACTGCACCTTCTTGCTCTATGGCAAGGGTCCCCAATCCGCAGGCCACAGACCAGTACCAGCCCATGGTCTGTTAGCAACTGGGATGCACAGTGCAGCATTACAATAATCCCCCACCGATTGCGGTGGTTAGGGACCCACCCCACCTGCGATGCATGAAAATCCACGATATGCGGGTGGGGTGGGGGATCATGCACCTGTCCAGGAAGTGCATGATCTGCTTCTCGGCGGAGTGGCGCGGAGTGACCCGATCACCCCCTGCCGCCCCCCCACGCTGCCCCAAGGCTTATCAGGGGATCCTGGGGGGTGGCACAGAGCGACCCAATCACCCCGCCACTGCCCCCCATGCCACCCCAAGGCTTCTGGGGGAGCCTGGGGGTGGCGTGGAGCAACCCAATCGCCCCCTACCCCCCGCCTCCCGAGGCTTCTTGGCAGAGCCTGGGGGCAGCGCGGAGCGACCTGATCGCTCCCCACCCCCGCCACCCCAAGGTGCAGGTACTGTGATCTTGCAATGTAGTGGGTAGAGATGGGCATGGATTGAACATTTTTTCGTTTCCATTACCGTTTGTCGTTTCCGTTACATAACGAAATGACAAACGAAAATTGTGATGAAAATGAAACGAAATGAACAGAACCACAAAAACTGTGGTTGTTATGTTTTGTTTCCGTTAATGGCGACGCACAATGAAAAGGGCTCTTTTAAATGTTAAAAAACGCCCTGGACATCCGTAAAAACGCAGCGATAATTATTTATATTGTCTGATAATACCTACCAGGGGGCTTGGGGACCTTAAAATGTTTGTTTTTGTCTTCTCCCATCGCGATGTATTTTTCTTTTCCCTTTAAAATGGATGTCGCCACCAGCCACAAAATGGAGGCAAGCCATGTGATATGGGATCATGTTCAACCAATAGCATGCCCAGGTTGCAGACTGGGCGGGCAAGTCTGGCAGCCACAGAGGGCATAAAAAGCTCTGGCAGCCCCCGTCCTCCTTGCAGTCTCTGGTGGGAGTTAGGGTGGGATTGCTGTCTCTGCAAATCTAGCTTCAGTCCTGCAGCCTCCCTGTGTGTGTGCGTGCTGCGTACCTCTCGGTGAGTACCCTCCCCTGCCCCACAGTGCAGTCACTCTGCGGCTGCCTTGCACCCCGGGCAACGCCCGCCGCTGCCTTTGCAGCCTCCCTGCATACCTAGTCTATACTGTGTCTCTGCCAGCATCCATTTTTTAGTGTTTTCCCTCTGGTCTGGGGCATTGGGGGATGCCTGCACATGGAAATGCTTTAAAAATCGCACAAAAAGCGGGTAGAAATGACAAACGAAAAAACCAAAAAAAGTAACGAAATTTTTCAAAAAATTCCCGACAAACGGAAATGAACTGAAACAGACCTCTCAATGACAAATGAAAAACTGAAACACCTTTTTTTTGTTTCGTGCCCATCTCTAGTAGTGGGACCGCAGTACCTGTACTGCGAAATGGCGGAGGGTGACTGTAATAAGGGCGAGAAGAACCCTCCTAATTTCCTGCATAACTCCACCAGTGTCCAGCAAGGTTCCCTTTAAGGTGCATTCCCAAGCAGATGCATATGTTTATCATCCCACACCACACCCCAGTGTGAGGCTTTTCCTCCCGTTTCAGCCACTTTTGGTTTGGTCGCAATCCAACCAGCAATGGGGGCAGGGAAGTTGCATGTGTGTGTGCAGTCCTCATGCACTCACATAAAAGAAAAAGCTCCACATAGTGAGAAAACAAATTAGAATTATACCAAAACCATCCTCCCCCAGTCCATGCAAAAATAGTCTTCTACAAAACTGGCCCCTGGTACCAAAAATGTCAGGGACTGCTCTATGGCATCTCCTGCAGTTATGCTATCTCTGTCCCTATCTCATGGGGAACTACACATTGAAAAGGCCAACAGCTGGCTCACCAATGTGGGAAGCCCACCTGCTCCACAAGAGATTACCTGTTGGAGCGTATCTTCCAAAGATCAAGTGAGGCCCAACTCACTAGAATGTTGCAGGCGCTCTCACACTGAGTGGCCACGTCCAGGGAGGCATAGAAATCAGCTACCCATAACCGTGCCTTCTCAGTGGCTGGCCCCTCGCTCTGGAACCATCTTCTGAGTGAGTTGTGCCTTGCACAGTCCCTGCCCGCCTTCAAAAAAGCATTAAAAACCTTGCTTTTTAGGGAGGCATTTGGCAACCTGGATTAGGTTTTTTTCCCTTTTTGCTGTCTTGCCGATGATTTATCGACTCTTTTGCTAAGTTGTTTTTATTATATACTATATTTTATTCTCTTATATATCGTTTTTTTTCCATTTTCGTTTTGATTTATGTATTGTTCCTTTTGGATTTGTCTTGCCCTCTTTGTTCACAGCCCGGAGTTCCTTCGGGAAGACAGGAGGTATAAAAATGAATGAATGGATGAATGAATGGTTGAATGAATGAACGAATGAATGAATAAGAGGGGCCCCTTGCCAGCCCCACATTATCTTAGGAAGAAATCCTATGAATGCTATTATTTGCTGTTGTTGGTTCATTTTGTAATATTGCCTCCAACGTATGGTGATTTTATGAATGAGAGACCTCCAAAATGTCCTGTATTCAACATCTTTGCTCAGCTCTTGTAAGCTCAATCCTGTGGCTTCCTTTATGGAGTCAGTCCCTCCTATATCCATTCTTCCTTTTTTCCTGCTGCCTTCAAGCTTCCCTGACATTATTATCTGTTCCAGAAATGTCCATGATACATCCTTATCATTAAATTATATTCCAATTCATTCATGGCTGCCCTACTGGATCTCAGTCTTCTTCTGATTGAACCATGAAACATGATTGAACCAAGGTTTACCATTATTAAAAGCTATTTTAATTTCTTCACTGTCAACATTGAAGCTGGATAGTATGCACATACCATATCTTAATAGCAATAGCAAAATTAACATTTTGCTCAATATAAATTAGAGAACAGCCATTTTCTAAATAGTAGTGGCAGGAGAAAAGCAATTGGCAGGAGGAATCATTATGCAAAAAATAGCACTTCTTAGCGACCAGCCACACTTTTTCCAAGCTCTTGGGAGTGGACTATCAAGTAATCTAGAAATACTTGTCAACAAATAGCCAAGCAATCATTTTGATTCACAAAAACATAGTATGTTTTGTATTAACAGAAACCATCATCATGTTGTCATTTTGGTGTTTCTCTGTATGGCTCCAGAAATACTGTAGTTTTAAAAGTGGTGACTCCAGTTTGTGCAAAAAATCCTCACAGATTCATATTCAACTGGATGTGACCAGATTAAGTGACAACACAAAGAACATGTTGAGAGGCTGCTCTGGGTGTTCATATTTTTACTGCCAGTCCTTCTTCATTCTATAGATTGGTCTTGGTGACCCCTCCCTATTGAATGCCAGAAAAACACCTTGCCATTCTCTTTGCCAAGAACACAAATTTTGCAATGTCTTACCCTTGCTCATGACACTAAATCAAGGTTTATATCTCTATTCAATGTTTTCCAGGCTCATTTGCTATAAGGGCTAGCTACCCATGGGTACCTGGGTCCAATTTGGAGACTTTAGAATGCATCAAGATATGGTTTTGAGTGATTTGTGTCCCATTTCATTTGTTTTGTGCCCCAAATCCAAGATAATTTGTAAGTCTCACAATAACTTGCTTTGGGATAGAGATGGGCACGGAACGAACAATTTTTCATTTCCGTTACCGTTTGTCATTTCCGTTATGTAATGAAACAACAAACGAAAAATGTGATGAAAATGAAACAAAACGAACAGAACCATGAAAATTGTGTTCGTTACATTTAATTTCCGTTACTGGCGACACAACGAAATGTGAGCTGTTTTAAATGTTATAAAACT
Organism: Phrynocephalus forsythii; assembly: GCA_029282475.1. Taxonomy (NCBI): domain Eukaryota; kingdom Metazoa; phylum Chordata; class Lepidosauria; order Squamata; family Agamidae; genus Phrynocephalus; species Phrynocephalus forsythii. The sequence continues at coordinate 86,735,381 of JAPFRF010000005.1, read as the reverse complement.
CCCTGGACATCCATCAAAACGCAGCGATAATTATTTATACTGTCTGCTAATACCTACTGGGGGTTTGGGGTCCTTAAAAGGTGCATTTATGTCTTTCCTCAGATTGCTGTATTTTTTTCTTTTAAGGGGAGTTAGGGGATATTGTCCCAAAATGGCTCCCAGATGCCTAATATTGATTTCTTGGGTATTAAAACACCCTGGACATCCATAAAAATGCAGCGATAATGCGATAATTATTTGAAATTATTACCTACCAGGGGGTTGGGGTCCTTAAAACATTTGTTTTTGTCTTCTCCCATCGCAATGTATTTTTCTTTTCCCTTTAAGGATGACAAAATGGATGTCACCACACTCCAGCCACAACATGGAGGCAAGCCATGTGATGGGATCATGTAAATTCTTGGACAACTTCAACCAATAGCATGCCCAGGTGACAGACTGGGCAGGTCTGGCAGCCACAGAGGGCATAAAAAGCTCTGGCAGCCCCTGTCCGCCTTGCAGTCTCCAGTGGGAGTTAGGGCAATGCTTTAAAAATCGCGCAAAAGCAGGTGGAACGACAAATGAATAAACAAAAAACGGAAATGAATTTTTTTCAAAATTTCACGACAAACGACAAATGAAATGAAACGGACCTCTCAATGACAAACGACAAACGAAATGCCATTTTTTTATTTGTGCCCATCTCTGCTTTGGGAAACTAGTGGCTGGAACTGCTTCATTTGTCTGATATCAAACAGCTAGCTTTAAGGTGTGGTATAGTGAGCACCTTTAAAACCTCTTTTTAAAAAAGACATGGAGGGAAGAAAAATTGCTGAATCAAAGGGTGGGTGGCCCATCTAATTCTCTTTATGATAAATATTCAAATTCATTTTGACTCACTTTGCTTTGCCCTGATGAAATCTGGCTATTTTACTTTCAGCTGGACTTCAGTCCATATCTGTTTGGAATCTATAATTTTCCTGAAGCCAATGCACAAATGGATGAATGGGTATTTTAGAAACATAGAAAGAGACCCATCTTTTCAGGCATTTGATAATAAACAGCATTTTAATTAGATTACATCTGTTGGGCAATAGTCCACACAATGAATTCTATCATGCCCTATTTACTACTTCATCAACTGGTCTGGAAGCATAATGGGACTGAAGAAGTATGTATTTAGAGCAAACCAAAGCAATAGTAAGAGTTGCAACTGTATAAACATTTCAATCCCACAAGAAAAGAAGTCCAGCTGCCATGACTCATTTCCCAGACTTCCAAGTAAACTTTGTTGGAGGTTTGGTATAAAAGAGAAAAAGAAAAGGGGGAAGAGAGACTGCGGGGGGGGAGGCAAAATATTGGGACATTTTAAAGACCAACCAATTTTCTTCCATTAGAAATTTTAGTGGATTAAAATCTCCTTCTTCGACACCAATTCTTCAGATGCCCTATGACATGTGAGATTAAGAAACAGGTGAAGATGCAGATATAAACTAAATATCAGTGGTTTATTAGCATAGGAGTGGGGCTACAAAGCTGTTAATTAGCAGGTCTTAGCCAATGTGATAATGTTTGCCAGGTAGACTAGGGTGTCCTAAGGAAGCTCCAGAAGGAAAAGGTCAATTATCAGCTATTGAACATAGTCATGGTGTAGATTTGACAGGCTTTTTCTACCATCACCACTGAGTTTATTACTACAGTTTTCTTTCACATTCCCCTGAGCATCTTTCTTTTTCACCCACCCTCTCATTATAACCTCACAACAACCCTGTGAGCACAGTTCAGGTGAGAGATGGAGACTGGCCAATCACTTGTATGGATTTGAAATTAGGTCACCCTAGACAAACCTTCCCTATATTGCACAGGTTCACTCAAAGTGAACTTGACAGTTTTCCTCTCCTTCTCTAGGAGAAGCTTCTCATTTTCTGGGACTGTAAGGCTGACACTGAGAATTTCAATGAACCATTCAGTTTTACTAGAGCTGCTGATTTCAGATCTCAGTCTAGTGATTGTGGCAATGTTTAGCAAAATACCCAGTACATGACACAGCCTGGCAAAATGGAACTGCAGGAGATGTGAGAGAAATATGCAGTCAAATTTAGTGTGATAGTGCATGCTGCTTGTGGTGAAGATTGCAGGCCCAAGTGCTTATGTAAGCAGAAATTCAAAATAAGAATATAGGTGCCTGGGCGGTACCCTAGTACAATGGTTGGAAATGAATGTTCCTCAACTCGTATGGGGCAAGGCATTTACTGATTTCTTTCTGAAGTCTGCTTAGCTGGCCTAGTCTTGTAGCAACTGTTTCGTCAGTCAGTGCCATGCCTCTATTTTTTCCCTCAGAATTCAGTGTGTAATAAGAAATTATCTTCCCAATTCTTACACCACAGTATTTTACCACTGGGAAACTGAGCTTTTCCCTGGCAATAAATGAGTGAATACAGTTTAATGTGCCAGGTGAAACTGCTGGCAAGTATTCATTCCACCACTGTGTAAACTGTGCACCTTTTTTATTCTTCTCCACTTGTCAGAGAGCCTTCCAGCAAGTGCAAATGAGACATCTGGACTAAATGGAAGAAAGTGGTCTAAAGAGCTGGCATAGCACTTCTCTAATATACAAACATCTCAATTCATTTGTAAAGGGGGAGAACAGTTGTAGCCAAAGAAGAATACTTTCTAGGCAAAAGTGAACCCTGTTATCAGTTAAGAACCCTCTTATTAATTAAAAAGGAGAGGGAAGGAATTATCTACTGTCCTAACACAGAACATCAGTGTGCTTACATGTTTGAAAACATACCCTCTGATGTGCCTGAAAGGAATATTGCATTGATCCCAGGGAATTTCAGTTCTCCATACTGGAAGTGATGGGATTCCATGTACATTCAGCTTCTTCTCAAAACACAGCCACATAGAGATGCTCATGAACCACCCATTTGGTAATTCATATTGATTCCTTTCTCACACGAATCACCAGTTTGGGGCTTTCCAGCCCTGCCTCCTCTGGCAAGCACCCTGCTCAGAGTAGGTGGGGATGGAAGTGCCAAACACCTATTCAGTGAAGACACAAACTGTCACAAACTGCCAAACGGGCAGTCTGTGCCCATTGCCACAGAGCCAACATTTGCAGGAACCAACTGAGAAAATTTACCTAAGTAGTGAAAATAGTAATCTTGTGTCAAACATTTCTCCCATGAGAACTGTCACCATTCTCGCTGAATTTGGTCCAAAATTGTTTCTTTTATACAGTATAAGAATGTCCAGGGAGGAGAAATTTGTGGGGAAAGTCTCATGGGTGGGGTTCATAATTTTTATAAATTTTAATTTTAATTTACTTATGAAGTGGCTGGGGACTGCATGAACATGTTTTGTCTTCATTGCACAATCCTTCCTGTGGTAGTTAGCAGCTCACCCACCCCACCCCAGCTTCCCACACTTCAGAGGAAGATGTCATTAAGTAACTCTTTCTAAAGGACTTTTCCAGATCAGTAAATGTGAGTAGTTAAAGAGAGGCTACAGAACAGTGAGGAGACATTTAACAGAAAAGAAAACAAACTGCAGCACACTCAGCCACTCTGCAAGGTTGAAAAATTCCCCCAAAAGAAAGGGTAAAGGGCCTAGGATTAAGGCAGGAAAATGTACTCTGCTTTCATGAAGCACAAAACCTTCAGGAAACTGGGTGAAAGATTCTGGCATAGCACTAAGCTGTACCTTTTTTTCCAGTGGATGCAACACTGCTGCTCCACCATGTTTCTACTTCAGGGGTTAAAAGAAAAGGGGACTATTGTAGGCAAGCACAGCAAAGAAACTACTATGTTCAGGAAGTGCTGAACACAGGAAAGAAAATAATATGTACAGGAAGTGCTGAACTCTGAAGGATAACAATATGTGCTCAGACCAAATTTCTTCTGGTGTACTTTTCTGAGAAACATGCAGAGATTTTGTTTTATTTGATTGTTAGAAATGGAACACAGTTTCTTCATAATTTTTTGCACCAGTTGGCTGCCTTGCTATACTTTCAACCGCTCTCCACCCTCATCAGTATTGGAGTTATTCATTCTCTTCTGTTGATATAACCACTACTCCTCAGGATGTACTACGGTGGACACTAAAAAAAAACAGAAAAAAGAAAAAGAAGAGATCTTTTCCAGGAGATACAAGATACCCAAGGGAAATTTAAACCTGGTTAGGAATGTTGAAAGACAAACAGGGAAGTACACTAACTAGGAAAAAAATAAAAGAAGTTGAAAACAGTATACTGAAGAATAACACAGCAGAGATTTAAAGATGATAAATTCCTTTCCAGTTCTAAGAAAAAGGAGATACTAATGAGTGCAATAACTACAGGTCCATTACTTTAGATTCCCAGGTAAGCAAAGTGGTGGTAAAGGACTTGCAACAACATCCTTTACCTTATACGGAGTGAGAAATGTCTGAGCTGTAAGCTGAGTTCTAGAAAGGAACTCAAGATAATGTTGCGATTAGAGATGGGCATGAAATGACCTTTTAGTTTGTTTTGTTATTCGGTATTCATTTCATTATGTAACAAAATGAATAACGAACCCCAGAGTGGATTTAGAACGAAATGAAATGAACCAGGGGGAAAATGGTTTGGTTCAGTTCGTTTCGTTAATGGCGGCACTAGAGATGTCTCCTACCTGGTGCTGGTCCTTCCTGGTCGGAGGTCCGGTCTTCCTGGCAGCAGGGAGGGGTGACCAGGAAAAACAAAGCTGACTGGGCCATGGTACAGTTGTAGCATGGGCCACGTGGTTGGCAGAAAAAAAAATACAATAAAAATAACATATAAATAAATAAATAACAATAAAAAAGGAGTGTCGACCCGGCCCCAGGGGTGGCCGGGTTGGTTACCTAAAATAAAGGAAAAATTATAAACAAAATAAAACCAGTGCTGACCCAGCCCCAGGCTGCTGCACGGTCGGTGCTTGGGTAAAAAAAACACCCAATCCAGCATGCGGGCCCACTACTAGACCCGGCCCGCAGCTGGCAAAAGGGAGGAAAAAGCCAACCGGCCTGTGCTACAGCTGTAGCACGGGCCACGTGGTTGGCAGTAAAAAATAAAAAAACAATAAAAATAAAACCAAATTTAAAAAAAAATTAAAAGGGAGTGCCAACCCGGCCCCAGGGGTGGCCGGGGTGGCAACCTAAGATAAAGAAAAAATATAAAAAATAAAACTAGTGCTGGCTGGCACTTGAAAAATAAAATAAAATAAATTTTAAAAGGAGTGCCGACCCAGCCCCAGGCTGGGTTGGTGCCATAAAACCAGTGCAACCCGGCCCCAGGGGCCATGCAATCAGTGCTTTGAAAAAAAGAGGCAACGGCCCCCTGCCACAGGGGCCAGGATCGCCCTGCCGCTGCTGCCGCCATCACCAACGCCACCCGGTAAGGATGATGTGTTGTTGATTGAAGATGATGAGGATGATGTGGATGATGTGGATGAGGATGCTGCCAGTCCAGTTTTTGCAGTTGTTGTCAACGTCTGTGGAGTTTTTTTGAATGTTTTTTCCCACCTGAGCTATGTCAAATGGATTAAATCACACAAAGTGGGAAAAATGAATAATGAATCAATGAAACAATGAAACAAATTTTTCAAAAAAAAGCATTAAAAACAAAACAAAACAAAACAAACCCTAAAACAAAACAAAACAAAACGAATTGCCATTTTTTGTGTTTGGGTCTATCTCTGTGTGTTGCGTCATTACAGTCGTGACCGATTCTTCGTGACCCCCATATCCATTGAGTTTTCTTGGCAGGAATACTGGAGTGGTTTGCCAGTTCCTACTCCAGGTGCCTACAGCACCTGGTATTCCCTAGTGGTCTCCCATCCAAGTACTAACGAGAGGTGACCCTGCTTAGCTCCCTAAATCAGGTGAGATAGGACGTGCTTAGGGCATCTAGGCAGCTATATGGACAAAACACAGAGGAAACAGTGGTTTTTCTATAGACAAAGGTGTCGGACAAGGGTGTATTTTTCTCCCTTTTAGTTCAGTCTATTCTAGCTAAACTAGATTCAGATGAAGGATGACTAAAATTGTTGGAAGAAGCATCAATAATTTAAGATAAGCCAATGAAAACATCTTACTAGCAGAAAGCAGCAATGACTTGAATCAACATCTGATGAAAGGGAAAAATGTAGTCCCAGATGTTTGTGGACTACAAATTCCAGAAATTTTGGCCAGCACAGCTAGTGCTGAAGGCTTCTCAAGTTTAGTTGAAGAACACTTTGGGACCCAAGTGGTATAGATTAACGTCGCTGCAGAACAAATTGTTCCTGTATAGTGTAATGCTTTAAAGAAGTGTACCGGTATGTGTTTTGTTTTGGCTCCTGAAGTTGGAATCTGAAAAAGTGTAAATGCACATGTCCATTAAGCCATGGCATCAATTATTTAGCTATGTTCCCAAATGCTTATGCTAATTCCATTTGCATTTTGGAGGGTGTGCTCTGTACCAAGGTGTTTTGTTTTTGTTTTCTATTTTGATCAGCCTCTGTGACCGTGAGAAATAGACAAGCTCCTCACCCCATTACATCTATATTTCCATATAGACCTGCAAAAATCCATGAATGTATTTGATGGTGCTTTTGATCATAAGAAAATTGAACAGTCTTATCACTAAAACAGGCACATTTGGTTCTTTAACTCAGTCACTTGCAAACATTTTATAGGCTACAGCCCATTTAGAAACTGTTTTCAGGTCCCAAGGGTCCCTGGAAGCTGTTCATACAATATGAACAGATGACTAAAAAATCCCCTTCTCACATTTTCAGTGTGAGCCCCCCTTCAGATGTGCCAGGGCCTCCCAAGGGGGGGGGGCATGTGACCCTGTTGAGAATGGCTGCCTTAATGAAACACAGTGTGACTGATTGATTTAAGATCTTTTAAGATCCAAAGTGTCTGGTTAGCAGTTGTTTTGAAGAGCCACTTAATTGTAAATGTTTTCTTGGCTCTCCTTTGGATGACAAGTTTGGGAAGACAATGTGCATTTCCTTTTAATGGTTGCTAACATATAACCAATGCTTTTGAAAGGGCTTTTTGAAACTGTCACTGCATCACTGATTCACTGTATCCATTAGAAACCATTAAAAATGCAAAATATTTAAAGGAAAACTTCCAATATCTCTAAAGCTGCTCAATGATCTTGATAAATGGGAGGGAAGAATGCAAAAAACAAAATTAAAACAACAAACAAACAAATGTTTGCTTGAATTTACGGCCTGCAGTTTTCCTTAAAGATGCAAAGCAGCTTCTTCTGTGCTACAGATGCTAAGGAGGGCTTTCTTCTTCTTCTAGGTGCATGTCTAGGGGAAGTAGGTGCCAAACATGTCACCTATTAGTTTGCCCAAGGTAGTGACATACCTGCCCAAGTGAGGCTAGCGTTTGGGGACAGTCTGAGGACATGTTCCATATCTCCAGCATAAAAAATAGGTGGGCCTCAATCCTAATTCCCCTGATGCATAGCTTATATACTGGATAAGAAGCTATGGTTAGAACTGAATATGGAGAGGCAGAATGGTTTCCCATAGGTAAAGGTGTCAGACAACGATGCATTTTATTCCCTTATTTGTTCAACATATATGTAGAACTAGACTCAGATGGAGGAGTAGTGAAAATTGGTGGAAGAAATATCAGTAATTTAAGATATGCAAATAGCACCATTTTACTGGCAGAAAGCAGCAACTACTTCAATTCTGATGAAAGTGAAATAAAAAAGTGCCAAGCAGGACTCCACTTAAATATTAAGTAGATAAAAATCATGACTAAAGAAGAAATGCACAACTTAGCCTTGACAATGAAGAAATTCAAATAATTTTTGTGCCTTGGTTCAGTCATCAATCTAAACGGAGACTGCAGCCAAGAAAAATGGAAGATTGAGACTCAGAAGGGCAGCTATGAAGGAATTAGAAACGATAGTCAAGTGTGAGGATGTGTTACTGGAGACCAAGGCCAAGATCATCCTAGTTTCTATGTTTCAAACCACCATGTATTGGTGTGAGAGCTGAACAGTAGGTAAAGCTGGCAAGAAAAGCCCCAGTTCATCTGAAATGTTGTGGTGAAGGAAAGCTTTGCAGAAGCAAAATTTTGAAACTGGGACTGTCCTACTTTGGACACATAATGAGAAGGGATCTGCAGCTGGTTATAATATTTTATAAAATTCTGCAGCATTATTCCCAATGCCCCAATAATTTATTTATTTATTTATTTATTTATTTATTCATTTATATAGCTTGTATGCCACCCACTACCCAAAGGTCTCTTATTGGGACCACTATAATGTAGTTCATCTACAAGTAAGTTATTTCTATTGCCGTGTCTCTGTGTTTTGTTAATTTTTCCAGTTTTTTTTTTTAATTCTTGCAACCTCTGGAACTGCAATGTCAATTATCCAGACATTACTTCATTTTATTAGTGTTCTCTGTGGTGTATTTTGCTCAAGATATGTGTATTATATTATATTATATTATATTATATTATATTATATTATATTATATTATATTATATTATATTATATTATATTATATCAATTGCTTTTTAAGCTTTCAAAGATTGTCTCTTTAATAATGTAAGCCATCTTAGGTCCTTTTCAAGGATAAAGGTGGAGTAAAAATATTTTACATAAATAAAATATAAAACAAGTCTCAACCCCACATTTGATGTCTGGAATCATAAAGTATGAACTACAGTGTATATTGCTCCATCTTTATGTATAAGAAGTACTAATATGTGGGAAATTTGGCTATGTAAAGAGGCACCTTACTAAAATGAGACAGGAGGCAGCTATTCTACATAGAATCGTGACAGCTGATACTTATCACAAACTAGAAAGAGCATGGTGATAAATAAAGACTAGAGATGGGGATGGATCAAAAAAATGAATCATGATACTGAATGAAAATCTCCAATTCATTAACTATTCATCCCTTAAGAGCCCAACTAATACGAATAAGTGAATATTTCCTCCATTTTATTCAACCTTCTTCCCCCATGGCTGTCTTTAAAAGCCCGATAAACATACATACACACACACACCAGACCCACACCAGCTATTATGGAGAGGTATCATCTAAATATCCAGGCTTAATGCCCTGTTTTTTTATATCCAAGGCTCTGACCAGATATTGTTTTGAGGCAATGCACAAACGCACAATGATAGTAGTATTCAGAGAAATTGGATAGGATTGGTCCTAAATTAAACCACACACTACAAATAATATATAAATAAAACATTATGTTAGTGTTATATCGCGTGCAATCATATGTACTGCCAGCAGCAAAGGACAAAGCAAAACAATACCATTAAAACAAAAGATAGCACAGTAAGATTGATAGATACTCCCACAGTACCCATTACATTTTGGTTTAATCAGACAGCTCACTCTATAATCTAATGGCAATTGTAAGAGGCATGCAATTCTTGTAGGATGCTGAATCTAGCTCCTTAAAAGGGATGTAGGATGATGAGGGCATTTATTTCACAACATGCTCTTTCAGTTTTAGAATATTAACTGCTGGCACAGCTAATCTAATTTAAAGCAATATAGCACTCTCACAACACTGCATCTTTGAGTCCCCTCAACTAACAGAGTAGGCTTGTCAATATATACTGAAGATATTCTGGGGCATTAAAGAGAATAGGATCGCTATTCTGCTGCCATTTTTTAAAAGGTTCCCTATGGACAACATCTATAGAGCAATGTAAAATCTAGTGTATTGGGGCTGAGGGGGTAGAATCTGCTCTTATCTCCTCACAGAAGCCTACGTTTCTATACAGAAGGCTGCAGAGTGATTTTGAGGGAGCCTGGTGCTCCACTTTTATGCTATCTGAGTGGGATGGAATGAAAATTACTCTCCCAGAGTACATTGGATTCCCCTACTGGACAATACATCTTTGGCAGAAAGCTTCCATACTTTGTTGACCATTGGGGGTGGGGGCAGAAGGAGGTGTCTTGTAGACCCCCCTTTTAATCTAGCCTCTCTGCACATTGGCATAGTCATAACAGTCCCCATTGTCCTGCATCTTCACTGTTCCTGAGGGCCACCACTTCATCAGCAACAGGGTACTCAGGTAAGGGTGGGTCCCCTTTTCTTAAAAAATAATATTTTTCATTGTATTGTATTTCAAAGAGCATTACAATTGTGAGTGCCCCATTTCCAACCCATGGAACAGTCCACGTTGTAGCTTTAGAGAACAGCCATCTTCTTCCACTAATAATATATGTGCTGTGTCATTACAGTCGTGACCGACTCTTCGTGATCCCATGTCCATGGAGTTTTCTTGGCAGGAATATGGGAGTGGTTTGCCAGTTCCTACTCCAGATGCCTATGGCACCTGGTGGTCTCCCATCCAAGTACTAACCAGGGCCGACCCTGCTTATCTTTTGAAATCATATAGACCAAGTCAAACTGAAAAGGCAAGTGGCATCTTTCCTACCATTAACTGGTAGCTGATGCTCTTGAGGAGTGGTATCAGTTGACAATCTGAAATATCCTTTTCTTGGATTTACCTAAAAACAGATTAAGCCGCACATGCTTCCAGATACCCTATACACTATTTCAAAACATTTTTGTTGATTTATTATCTCTTTATGTTGTATTATGAAACAAAATGTTTCTCATTTCATACAAACGCAACAGCTTCTCACAAATCTCATAATTCCAAGTACTAAGTGATATTTTAGTCTTCTTTTTTCAAAAAAAGAATATACAGTGGTACCGTGTATAAAGGAATTAATTCATTCCAAATGAAATTATATTAAGCAAATGTTCCTTTACACAAATTTCCTATAGAAATGCATTGAAAACAGAGTAATTCCTAATTGCAGTCATTTTTATGTTGTATGGATTTGCCACATAGATGATTCTGTTAAGCAAATCTCCCCTACCTCTGGAATTTTTTATGTTGTACAGATTTTATGTTATACAAACTGTTTGTTATACGAGGGTCCATTGTAGCTTCATCTAAAAGGTTACAGTTGATTTGAATGCTTTGGACACTTGATTTATTAGTAATATGGTGACCCCCCCACCTATCGCAGAGGTTGGGGACCCAACCTGACCCACGATAATTGAAAATCTGCGATATGCGGATGCAGGTCGGGTCAGGCCTGGGGCACCTAGCTGGCAGCTCTTGTCCTTACCCGCAGCCTGTTGCTGCCCCGAATGGGCCTGCAACAGGCCTAGAAAGGCCCTTGGAGGCCTCAGGCATGATTTTTGGCAATCCGGAAGTGACTTCCGGTTCACAGGGAGGCCCTTTTGGGACCTCCAGAAGGCCTGGGAAGGCCCTCGCAGGCCCATTTGGGGCAGCATCAGGCTGGGGGCTAAGTAAGGCCTGAAACAGGCCTTCCCCCTTACCCCAGGGTTGTTTTTTTTTTTTTCATTACTGTGTTCCCGCGATATAGTGGGACTGCAGTATATCACGAATGGGCAGGGGAACCACTGCATTTATTTGTGGATGAAGTACTTCTTGCAGCAGCTGAAATGTGACTATTAATGTTTAGTTGGTAATACCTCTCCCCACCACCACCACCACCACCACACACACACACACACAAAGCTTTCTGTGTTTCAAATTGAGAATGAAATCGGAACTTTGAAATTCAGTACTGAAGTGCGAACAAATTCAGATTCAGAATTTCACTCTCATGCTATTGTTACTGAAGGTGAGTGTGTCTCTAATTTAGTCACAGCTACAGTAGAATAGACTCAGTGACATGAATGTGATAGGTTAGGCACAAGTATCATACTGTTCATTCTATTTCCATTGGTTCAACTTTGCAACTAACATTTGTTCAAGCCTGCTGTTCTCAATTCTTAAACTTGAGGAGAAGCTAATAAAACAATTAGAACAACATTTGCTTTCTGCCAACCAAAGGTAACAGCACAGCACACAAGAAAAACAAATCAATTGACTTTATTGCCTGGCCTGCATCTCTACGAACAAACCACCTCTTTGTCTAACATACTGAGAACATGCATCCCTTTGTCATTTTCAAGGCTGGGAACACTGAAGTGGAAGATATTATTATGGCATATGCCTCACCCTGAAATATGCACCAACTACCATGATGCCATTCACTATCCAGTGTGTATCTGCATCTATTCATGAATATACACCATGCATTCAAGCACACCCACGTCCCTAAACGCTTAGAGTTTCTGGGCATTTATGTATGTGGAGATTTTATCTTTTGCATATAGAAACTCCTGGATTATATAGTCCTTTTCACAACTGCACTCATTCTTCCAACTATCAGGCAGATTTACAGTGGCTTTTATAGCAAGTAGTTCCATTTTGGTCTGAATTAGACACATGTTTTTTTCCAGGGGGAAAATAGAGCTTTCGTGCTTTTTCAGAGAGAAGAAAAAAGCATTGATGATGTTAGAGACTAGACATGGGCACGACCAGAAAAAAATTATGTTTTGAGTTTTCGTTTGTCGGAACGGGTCCGTTTTGGGTCGTTTCCGTTTGTCGTGAAATTTTTCAAAAATTTGTCATTTCATTTGTCATTTGTCGTTTGTCGTTTCCACCGCGATTTAGCGTGATTTGACTTCCCAGAGCATAGGGGCATCCCACAATCAGGGCTGGCGCTAGGTGTTTTTGTGCCCTAGGCGGTGGGTGGGGCGGGGGGGACAAGGGCAGGCAGCAGCCACGGACAGGCGAGTGGGCGGGCGGCGGCGCAGGTCGCAGGTGGGTGGCGGTGCAGGCGGACGGGCGAGTGAGCAGTTAGGATATCACTTAGGATAGAGGTTCTGTTCTTGGCTTGCACCCCAAATGTGTGTGTGTGCATGCAAATTGAAGTTGGGAAAAGAGAAAATAAATGGTAGTATATAATATATTTCTAAAATAAATCCACACCTCCCACTCCCAGTCGAACCTCCCCCTTTATCCAATATCAGAAAAAAATCCTCAAACTGCCAGAGAAGAAATAAAGAATAAACTGCGATTCCCTTCAGCAGACAAAGCTGCAGGGAATCAAAGAAATTATTTTCTAAATTCAATTCCCTCCCTGCCTGCCTAACCTAAATCCTAAAGCCTCCAGCTGCCCTCCTCAATCTCGATCGGATCACACCAGCACCAGCAGCCAGCCCTCCTCCCTCAACCACATCCATACACCCGACTGCGATTTCTAGAAGGTGCCTTGTTTTTTTATGTCCTCCGAGATATCCAGAAGTGTCAGTCAAAAACCTGGCGATGCCATTGGTGGAATGGTTCAAAAAAATTGCATGGTCCCATCCCATGCCCAGCCCAAATGGGCAGGTCTAAAAAAATAAAAAAATAAAATAAAATAAAATAAAACCAATACGACATTTTATTGCTATAAAAAAACCCACTGCTGCTAATATTAAAATTCAGGCATTTAAAATAAATAAATTTCACATGTTTCTGTGGTGATTTGGTGTGTTTTTTGACCACGATTTCAAAAGAAAAATTGTGGTCGCCATTTTGGATCCCCCCCCACCGCATGGCATGGTGAGACGACGAGGATGACCCCCCCAGCCTGGTGCAAGCAGCCCAGGACAGTAGAAGAGGGGGAAAAGCCGGGGACTCCCCAGAAACCACCTCTCTGGTAGGTGGCAAAGCCTCAGGGAGGCATATTTTCGCCTGTTTTTTTGGCCGGGAGTCGGGTTTTTTTTTAAAAAAACTTTAAAATTTTTTTCTGTGCTTCGCATTGCACAATCGCCGCAATGCCACAAACGAAAACGAAAAACCCGACCAAATTTTTCTTTTTCGGTTTAAGTTCGAGTTCTGACGGCTTAATTATCGTTACCGTTTCCGTTACGTAACGGAAACGATAACCAAAAATGGAAACAACAATTTCGCCGAGTCGTGCCCGTGTCTATTAGAGACCATCCAAGACCTCCCTTACACATTGGGAGTTTAAAAAACTGTTAAGGTTTTGTAAGACCTGTGCAACCAGATGAAGTTCTTAATTATTTTAAGGCTTGTGAAAAAGATTAACATGCTTCTGGAATGGCTAGAATTTGAAGTATTGAGGCTGTAGGCCAACAGTAGCCCTGAGGCATGGCTATGATTCCCCATGACAATGTGACTGTTTACCCCTTTGGTTAAAGCTCAGTATCTCTGCTGTTGTCAAAGGACCTGCATGGCTGGTTGTGCCTTGCATAGTTGGGTCACATTCCAGCAGAACAGTGAGGATCAGTAATCATGAGACACATGCCATGCTGGAATTTCTGCAGTGATACTGCTTCGTGCATTCCTCTGGGAATCCAAGATCTTCTTCATTTGTTTCCTTTATTCTGTTGAACAAAACTGATTGGGCGTGTTGTTTGCCTGGTTTCTATACCTGCATTAAGAATCCCTTCACTTCCTGACTGTCAGCACTTTCTTCTTCGATCAAAAGCAACTTGTCTTCTGCTGCTGGGTTTGAGCAATCCAGTTGCCTTGCACAATTGTTATGGGTTTTAGATTATATTAGATGGACCATGTGAAGGTAGCTCCCTATGCATTGCCATACTGGTGCCACATTCTATACTGAGCACCTTTGTGATGTGCTGGAACACCAGATCTATCCATGGAAGCCCGACTGTGCAATTAGCAGGACTTAAAATATCTACTAGTAATGTCATGGTGCCAGATAACACAGAGGTCTTGTAGATTCCATGCTTCAACACATTAGAGCTGTTTTAGCTGCACAAGGGGGGGCTACACAATATTAGACAGGTGAATTTATTGTTGTGTGTGGCTGATCAGTGTAGGAGGCAACAGCAGTCTTCGGCTCTTGGCATATAAAATGGGATCATTCACAGCAAAATGTTCAGTGGGAAACAATGGGAAATGTGACATGACCCTCCTCTTTCTTATCACCATTGTCAGGCACAGAGTTAATTGCTCTTTTTAAAAATTATGCCAGTTTAACAGTAAGAGGGCATTTCCTAAGCCAACCAATTTTTGATAAAGCACTTTAAATCCTTCAGCATTTTGCTGAAGGTGCTTTAGTAACTGCTTTCTTTGAGTGTTTTACCAAATGCACACATTTATACCATGGAAATATCTGGAAGTGGAGTCATGGTAACTGGACTTCTTTTCCTGAGAAATCAAAACGTTTTGCTACTCATCCAAGCAGCTTCATCAGTCTGAGGAAAGTTAGTGGTGACTCCTCCATTTTATAGTTCATCCTCATTTCACATCACCCTGGTCTAAAAAGGGTCATAATTTGAACAGTGGCCTGAATAGGCTCATTAGGTGGACAATGGCCATGGCTGCATGAAAGTCCCACCTATGCAACCTTTCCCAACACCCAATAAGTATGGGTCGTTAGCTATGGCCTTGCTGGTGGAGGTGTGAAGTGCTTCTGATTTGTCTGGGGATTGATGAAAGGGCCACTTGATAAGTAGCAGACAGATTGTGCCTGAGTCCTCCAATTTCTGTTGAGAGAGGGGTTTTCAATACACACACGAATGGCTTCCCTGACCCCTCTCTCAAACCACCTCTCTTCTCTGTCCAATATGTGTACATCCTCATCTTTGAATGAGTGCCTTATCCCAGCCTACTTCAGAGATTGATTCCTTTCTGTTTTTACACTGATGGCTTTGGGGAGTCAATCAGCCATTTCACTTCCTTCAGAATGAGGCTCTTTAACAGGTTTCTCTTAATTAGCAGCATGAAATAAGCAGAGGTTTAGCAAGGGAATAAAGTTCCTTGTTTTTACAGCCACTAATCCACTGCCTAATTGATCTAAATTAAAGATGAAGCCTTGACTGACAAGAATTTTTTGTGAAGTAGAAATATAGCTAACAGGTGAAACAATTGATAGTTAGTAATGTATTTAAATCCAAACTAAATATGACTGATTGCATTGATGCAGTTAATATTTTAAATGAAAATAACATATATGGGAAAATCCTAGCAGGTACTATGAAATACAGATGATGAGCATGTGGCTCACATGATATTCATGGACTACAACTTCCTTCATCCTATGCAACTTATGCTAGATAGTGATTGTGTAAGCTGTGGTCCACACCATTAGGAGGGTCTTATGTTTTCCATTTCTGCTCTAGGAGTGAGGAAGATAGTTTAATTCTTTTGACTAGCCATTAATTCTTTTGACTACCCTCATGGTGCAGTGGTTAAATGCCTGTACTGCAGGTAAAAGTATGCTCACGTCCTGGAGTTCAATCCCAGGTAGCAGGCTCATGGTTGACTCAGCCTTCCATCCTTCCGAGGTTGGTAAAATGAGTACCCAGCTTGCTGGGGGTGGGGGGCAATGTGCAGCCTGAATACTGTAATTAAAAACTGTAAACCCCCAGAGACTACTTGAAGTAGTTTGGGGTGGTATATAAGCAGAACACTTTGCTTTGATTACTGAAAGGTAGCTTTTGGTGATAGACAGAAGAAAACCCAATACATTTACCCCACAAATACATGCATACTTATAAGGAGTCACACCATTTGGAATCACATCTTGGTTGGCCTTTCTAAACAAACATTTGGACTCTTACATCAATCCTGGACAGATCAATCTTCATATTGAAAATATTTGAAAGGATGTCATATTGAATAGGGAACAGGTTTGTTTTCCATGGCTTCAGAGACTAGGCCTCAGGGCAATGGTTTCAAACTACAGGAAAAGAGATTCCATTTGAACATCAGGAAGAACTTCATGACAGTTAGAGCTGTTCAGCAGTGGAATATGCTGCCAGAGAGGGTGGTGGAGTCTCTTTCTTTGGAGGTTTCTAAGACGAGGCTGGATGTCCATCTGTCGAATGGGGTTCCTGCATGGCAGGGGGTTGGACTGGATGGCACTTGAGGTCTCTTCCAACTCTATTATTCTATGATTGTATGATTCTATTCTATGAACTATTCAAAAGAACTGTTGAAAGGAGAAGGAGGTGGTGGGTCAGAACATATGCTGGGGGAGAGTTTTTATGACAAGAATGTGACACAAATAGAGATGGGCAGAAATGAATTTTTCCTTTTGTTTTTCATTTTTTGTTTCATTTCAGAATGAAACAAAAACAAACTGATTTTTAAAGGAAAATGAAACAAAATGAACTGGAAATTTTCAGTTTGTTTCATTTCATTTTTCATTCCCCCCCGCCAACACTCCTGATTTTTTTTTTGGGGGAGCATGGGGTTTATAAACTGTCTTTGAGCCACCAACGCATGTGGCAACGGCTGTAGCAGCTGCTTACTTTGGTGACTCAAAGACAGTTTGAAATTTATTTATTTTATTTATTTATTTTTATACTTATTAACTGCCCCACTTTCCCTCAGAAACACGGCCGATTAGGGGGGAAACAAATAATGAATAGAAATGAAAAATGAAATAATTTTTTAAAAATTGTTATAAACATAACAAAACAGAATGAGGACAAATGAAATGAAAAACAAAACGAAATGCAATTTTAACATTTCTCTAGACACAAACACAGTGTAGCACCTGGGGGAAAATAGGTCATTTGTACCCTTCAACAACTTCAGGGACTCTAAATAAAAACTAAGAAGGAGTTATTTCCAGTCTGTTCCAGGTAAAATTAACTATTGAAACTGTCCGGGTACCCATCTTCATGGATAAAGAACATTGGAAACGTGACTGGTAGATTAATTACTTCTCTACCTTTTTTTTTTTTTTTTGACGAGACAAGGAGTATATTCTCAGCTCTTTTGCCATCCTACTTCCCAAGCCAAGATAGTGACAGACTGAAAGGTATAGGGTGGGGCAGAGGAACAGGGCTGGGTTTGCCATAATGAGAGGCAACACCCAGCTTTTGAGCTGGAATGCTGGCATGAATGCCAAGAGAGTAATAACTTTTTCCCTTCAGAGGAATAGCACATTGGTCTTGCTGTGGGGTGGTGCTACTTAAAAGGTGCTGGGGAAACTCCCAGCTAATATTCATCTTGTTTCTGGAGCATACGAATTTAGGAAACACAACAGTGATCAATCACACTTGGCTGGTGGCAGGTAAACAAGACAATTGGTCTGAGAACTGAAGTAAGGGCTTTTTCCTGTCATTACCCAAGTCCGAGACTCTGTTGAATAAAACTATCTCATATTCTTCCCTTGTGCTGCATCTGGCTTCCCATTGCCTGACCAATCACATCCTGATTCAGCAAACTCACGTGGCTGTAGGTAGGGAGGCTTCTGATGCAACCTCTTACCTACTTCACAGCATTGGCATTAGGAGTAATTGGCTGTTTGGCAGCACTTGAGAATGCCTAGATGAAAAAGCCAATCATACCTGTCATGGCACACTTTGGTCTATGTGATCAAAGATGGGAGGAAACCAGAGTCAGAAGGGTATTGCGTCCAAAGCAGGCTTTGTCTAGTCCAATAGCAGTGTTGCAATGAATGGGAGAAACAAAGACACTGGCAGACATTAGGCGATTAATTAATTAAGAAGAATGGGATTGACTAAATCAGAGTGATGAGGTACACTAATAATGAAACTTCTAGATCTCTCCCTATTATTTATTTATTTTTTTAATATTCTTTTCTCTCAAATCTCTTCCTCCAGGTCAACAAAATATGTTGTTTAGTGTCTCTCCAATGTTTGAAAATATGTGCAGTGTTGTAGGAACTAGATGTATACAAAATTAAGCAAGAAACCCACTCGCAAGAGATCTTGTGATATATCCTTAATTAAAACTTTTGGAAATATGTAAAATGAAGATAAAGGCAACCACGGGACTGCAGACACCTATCATGGGTAAGGTTTGTAATTTGCTGAAACTGTCATGTGGGGAGGTTCTATAAGGTACAGTGGACCGTCGTATAACAAATGGTTTGTATAACATAAAATCTGTACAACATAAAAATTTCTGGAGATAGGGGCAATTTGCTTAACAGAATCATCTATGGGGCGAATCTATGCGGCATAAAAATGGTCATGATTGGGGATTATTCTGTTTTCAATGCATTCCTATGGGAAATTTGTATGAAGGAAAATTTGCTTAACAGAATTTCATTTGGATCAAATTAATTCCTTTATACAAGGTACCACTGTATTGAGTTCTCTGGTATGCAGGAAGAAGCTCCAGTGTGTCTAGAGCAGTCACTTCCTCGATTAAACTCTTTTGTCTTTCAATTTTCAAGTGGGACTACTGAGGTCATCTTATTTGCTGTCCTGTAAAACTAAGCACTATCTGACCTGAATTCAGCTGCAGTAAGGGGGTGTTTTATACATTCTCTATTGACAGCCGTTCTTTGTCACTGCATGTTGATTAGCTGGAATCTTTGCCCATTCTAACTCCATAATCAATGACTTGCATAAGGCATGCTTGGAAAGACATTTTCACAACCCCTTTCATCAATAAACTATCTGCATGTTCAAGTACAATATTTTACAGGTGCAAGCTTAAAATCTAATTAATTAATTATACTTTTAGACCACCCATATGGTGGAAGGCCACACTGAGCGATGTACACGAGAGAATGAAAACACAATCAGCATTAATAAAACACCAATGTAATGAATGAATACGATGACATCATAAAATAAAAGGAAAAGCAAAACAATTTTTTTTAAAAAAATTGCAATGAATTAAATTCATCAGTTTAAAAACTCCAAATTAATGGACATTAAAAACAGGCAGTGTTAAGTATAAGAATAACGTTTGAACTGCCGAGCTGGAAGGGGCCCTATGGATCATTCAGTTCAGAAGGCACAGTAGGGCCATTGAACTCCTAACCTCTGACTCCACAGTCAGAGATCCAGGCTACTAAGCTCCCTAGCAGTAGATAGTTTGAAAAGCCTGCCTGAAGAGGAAAGTTTTCAAGGATTTCTTGAAAATTACCAAGGAAGTGGTGTCACGAATTTTAGAGGGAAGTTTGTTCCACAATTGAGGAGCAACCACAGAAGAGCTTATGTATGAACAAAAGGTCTCTGTGTTATTAGAAACAGAAGTAAGCTGGATCTTCGGTAAAAACCATTACAGTATGATTACTAAAAACAGTATTTGTCCAATATAGGGGGCATGCTTTATTAGACCATTTTGGACCTTCTTTTTGTGTTTAACCTTCCAAAGTTTCCTGTGATCACTACAAAATGTTTCCTTAAAAAGCCAAAGATCCTTGATTAATGTTAAATACCATTTTAAAGGAAACATTAAGCAGCATCTTGACTACTATGATCAACAGCTCCTGTTCACCAATCACAGAGCAGCTGGGTTGTCTGTTTTATCATGTGCTGTCTGCTGTCATTGTTGCCAGACTTTGATATTATTGTGAACATAAAGTCAGAAAAAGCTACCCCAGCAGAGATATAGTCTAGCCAGAAAGTACAAGATGTCCAACTTTTTTGTTCTTCATTTCTAGTTTAGTCATGTAGTAGACATTTGTGAATAGGACATTAACTTAGAGAGCTTTTTATACCATTCTTAGGAAGTGGGTGATGGGTTTGTTGGGGTGGCATTTAAATGCAAGCCTACTTAATATCCTCCTTTTAATCAACACATTGACCAAAACATTATTGTTTATTAAATTTATTTAAAATATCTCTACCTTACCTTTCTCCCCAAAAGGACAGTGCTCTTGAGGAAAACTGGGGATATATGAAGGAGAGAGTACAACTAGCACAAAGACGTGACCAGGGTAGATATTTTGACTGGCTTTCCTTAACCAAGTAGGCAGAATGGATAAGTGCTAAGAGGGGAGTCCTGCAATACCTACATGAAATGTCAAAACATACTGTACGCATCTGTGAGAGAGCTGAAGTAATGGACACACAGAGATTTTTATCTCATGGAGGTATTGTTGTTGATTAGTTTTGTTACTTGGCCTCGTTGCTATCCAAATTAAAACTACTAACTTAACATTTAATTAAATTACTTAACAAGCAAATAACAGGCATTGAATTAAGGACATTTAGAAAATGTTCTGTCTCCCCCCCCCCAACAAGGATTATTGTGAATTACACTACCAACAGTTTTGATCAAATCACCTACACATCTGCTACATGAAATCTTATAACTTCGTATATGCAGAGTAAGTGGGTAATATAAGTGCATTCCAAGAGACTCTTTTTCATAGACTCCATGCTAATACATGTCTTCAAGAACAGTTCTTTTTAGAGCATTGCATTCATATGGTTGTTTCCCAAAAGGACTAAAGTAGTCTCAGCAGTCACATCTTGGTGTTACGTGGGCCAAATATTCAACATGAAAACCTACAGACTCTGATGAAGCAGAAGGGCATGTATATCTACTCTTGCTTTGCATCACTGCCCATTTGGTGATCTTGCAGAATTCAAAGACAAAAAACGGTTCCATGTTGACATAAGGAAATACATTTGTTTCTGATTTCTATTTTGTCCAAGCCATTCATGGAAGCCACTTCTGGACTTCCAAAATATAACCAGTCCAATGAAAACCTTATTGGGCCTTAAGATGGTTGCAGTAAGTAAACCCAGTAAAAATTTATTTTCTAGTGCTTTTGGTAATGTATTTTACCTATCTATACATATGTAAAGACAGGTAAAATACACAAACAAAATATATGTATTTTACCTATCTATTTTACCTTTCTTTATCAAAAAGAACACATGTGAAAAGCTTGCTTTCTTCCTTTTTCAGTGAACAAGTGCTAGCATCTGAATGTGACTTTCTGTCCTGTGTAGGTGGATATTCAATATATTTTAGGAAGAGTCCCTCTAGTGGAGGCATTGGGTGTTTTTCTTCTTAGCCTTTTCTCCTATTTGTGTACTAGCTTGGAGGGTTTATAATAATTAACTTCTTTCTCACTCTTCTGAATACAAATTCTTAAGATTCCATATCATTGCCATTGTTTTGCCAATAACCCTGCAACACAGCAAATATGTGTAAATAATCTCAGCATGGGAAAATGGGACCATTTCACTTGATCCTGCATTTATTTCTTTTCAAAAATCCTCAGTTTCTTTCTGTCTCAAAAATGTAATTTGAAACCGAAACTGATACAATGGATTTTCAACTTTCTGCTCTAGCCAAATTCAATATGTGCAGAGAGTGATTCTCTGAACAAGGGGGACTGTATTGTAACTGATTGCTACACACGTGTGGAAGGCAAGAAGCATCTCAGAGGTACCAAGTCTGGTTCATTTATGAACACAGGGGGTCATATTTAGACCTTAAGGACTCAAATTGGCACATTGGATAGGTCTACCAGTTTTGGCTCATCACCCACCCCATTTTGATGTTTCCTTTAACTCTTAAATTCTTTCAGCTCTGAATATATTGCAGCCTACATATTTTGGGAAATTCTTGTAAAAAGCAACTGAAATATAATACTTCCCCATGCTACAATAAGCTAAATGAACTGATGGATATCTCAGTGGGTATGGTGGGCACTGCAGCAGCATTGTCGTTGTCAGATAGCTTTTTGGGGAATGAAAGGGTCCTTCTTGCATGAGTACAGTTGCAAAATTCTACACTCAGTATTGGGATAGGAAAGGTGGACTAAGAGACAGACACAGATGTAAGTGGTGATACTCCATTGATATTTTATTTAGAGCAGAGGGTCTTGCTTACATGTTGTTGGTAACATGGGCCTTTTCAAGCAATCTGAGGGCACAATAGCTCCTCATTCTCCCCATCACATGATCTGATATAGCAACTTAACAAAATCAATTAAATTAAATTTTAAAAGCTTTCAATTTCGAATGTGATGCTTATGTGACTTCATCATTCACTACATTTTTTTAAAATGTCATTGATTCAATAATTCTCATGATCTCAGGTAAAACACAATAAAGAAGCCACAATGGTTATTTTGCCAGGATTTCAAGAGTCAATACGCTCTTGATGAAGTCTGGGTGCGGCCAGAAGTTTGAGATCAGTTCTTTTACATATCAAATAAAATATCATTTAGGCCTGTTACTGCAGTGGTTTTGCAGAAGAACCTTTTATTGCCTTGCTATACATTTTTTCTTGATCTGAAATAAGATATCATCTACAGAGGTGTTGACTGCTTTAAAAACAACAGCATAGCCAACTACTAGCTTAGCTTAAGTGGGAAAAAGGCATGGAACAGGTATCTTCCATTGTCAGTAAACTCTTGTCTCATCCAGATATTTGGAACACAATCAGGATGCAACTTCAAAAACATCAAAAATGTATTCCTGACTTGATCTTTTGAATGAAACCGTGATAATTTCAGAAAAACAGCTTTTAAAATGTTCACTTCAGATTTAAGATTATGTTTATTCAAGAGCCTGTCTTTAATATCACACATATTACATGAGTAGCATTCTCCAATTATAGTAAGCCTCTAAATTTTCTGCAACTAACGATGTGATGGTTGAAAATAGGGAGATGCATCCTATAGGTTTTTATATTCTTCTTGAGTGAAGGATCTCAGTTGTTTAACACCTATTCTTGAAACATCTACTGACCACATATTCCAACAGAGCCACTAAGTGAAACATCCAGATTTCAAAGGTTTAGATCCAAGCATTTTATCACACGTTTAAAAAAAATTCTTAGTTGCAGTCCCATTGATATTCATGAACAGTCCATTTTTACCCATGGGATTGCTTTTTGTTGCTGTGACACACATAACAATCACTTCCCAACTTCTTTCTTACTACAGTTCTGTCTGTAGTGCTTCATTCATATCTATGACAAGCATTCTGGGATTCTGTTATTTGCAAAATTGCTGAGCAGGGCTGTGTGTATCTTTTCAGTAGGTTTCCTCCTGATAAGGGAAATTGTAGAAAAGGACAGCTGCTGCATTTTGATCACATTCCTTGTGCCACGCAGAGAATTCATGCTGTTGACATAAGAATAAATGGTATGCATCCTTCAGTAACAGCATTGGTCCAACAGGAAAACATTATCAAATTGCAGGCTGTGCAAACCTGGTCTAGTACAACCCATGTTACCAAAAAGTGGGTTCTTCCATGAGAAACAGAGAAAAGAGAAATAAGTGTGATTTGAAAATGTTAGGGTTTATATGAATAAATGGGACTCAGTAATTGATGTTAATAACTAAACTACTTATATAAGTTTAGTTATTAACAGCTAGTTATTTCAATAGATTCAGTTGTAGGTTCAACCTGCCTAACACAGCAGATGCTGAAATCATGTAAACCAGTAAAACCCAACCTCAGATCTCCCATATTCTTGAACTACAACTCCCAGAAATCCTGGCCAGCATCATTAATAGTGAAACCTTCTGGGAGTTCAGTCCAAGAATATCTGGGGAAACAAGGTTAGAAAGCTCTGATCTGGAGCCTTCAAGTCAAATTATTCTTGCACATACATTGGTACCCCGACTTAAGAGCAGCTCGACTTAAGAGCAATTCAATTTAAGAGCGGAAAACTGTTGGCATTTTAACTGCCACTTTACAAATTTTAGATATGGTCTGCTCGACTTTCAATTTTTTTCATCTTTTTTAATTTTTAACTTATTTTTTCAATTTTTTAGATAGGTACCCCGACTTAAGAGTAGTTCAACTTAAGAGCATGCATTCGGAACGGATTAAATTCGTAAGTTGAGGTACCACTATATATTCCACAAAAATGTGATCTTCAGGGAGTAGTTATTTTTCATCTAATGAAGGACTACTTATTATGTGACTTTTATATGGATTACCATACATGATTGCATTGACTGATTTCATAAGAACACCAGTAAATTTCATGTTAGCTTCCACCCCTCATAATGGATTTTCTTTTCTTTTTGTGTGCACTTTGTAGCTTTAATGTAACATTTTAATGTTCTAAGATGCCTCTCCTAATTCCCTGTTCTTAACGTGAATATATCTTAAATATTCTGGGCTGTATATTGTTGTAAGCCACCTTGGGTCTTTTTCCAAGGAGAAAGGTGGGATAAAAATATAACATTGTCATGTGCAGCACATTATTCCCAAGATCTAGTTCTTTGATTACAGATTGCACTGAAAAGTTTTGTATGGGCTTTAGAATTCACGTCAAAGATATTGTCCCAACAAAGCCATGAATTTTTAATTTAGTCTTAGATTAGAACTCCTATTTGCATTCCATCTTCTTTGTCCCTTAA
Organism: Phrynocephalus forsythii; assembly: GCA_029282475.1. NCBI lineage: Eukaryota > Metazoa > Chordata > Lepidosauria > Squamata > Agamidae > Phrynocephalus > Phrynocephalus forsythii. The sequence goes on along the minus strand of JAPFRF010000005.1, from coordinate 86,710,434 downwards.
TTTGAGTAGAAGCTATTTCTCTCAAACTATTGAATCATTCTATGAAAAGGAACTCACCAGAAGTCTTTTATCTATTGTGGGGGTTCCCAACATTGGTTCCTCAACTGTTTGTGGATGAAAACTCACCAAAACCTTCACTGCTGGTTGTGCTGCCCAGGGTTTCTAGGAGCTATCATTCCACGACTTTGGGGACTTAAGGTTGGGAGCCACTGGTCTAATGCAAAGGTCTACAGTGGGTTGACAATCCCAAAAGAGATGATTCAGCAACAGAGCAAAATAATTATGGGAACTAAATATGTTCCTGATGTAAGGCAGGGGATTCCTGGATTCCTTTTTAGACATCCTGCTCTGGATTTTAAAAACAAAAAGGAGCAACAATTTACTTCATGCAAGTGACAAACCCAACAATTCTTAGCCTTACCTTTTATGGTGAGCTCAGCTTTGCTGTTTGCTTCCCCTAATTCATTTATGGCCACTACCATGTATTGCCCTGCATCTGCAGGAGTGACTCCTGGGATCATGAGTGAGCAGATCCCAAAGTCATTTTTGCTGTAGAAAGCTGGATCCTTGGAAATATTCTTGCCATCCTTGTACCAGGTTACTTTAGGAGCTGGGCATCCAGTCACAGCACAACTCATGTGACAATCAAATCCTAAAATCACCACGTGTGGTTTCAGTGGAACAAGGAATCTTGGAGGATGATGGTGATTAATCCCCTTGTACTTTGGAAGTTTGATTTCGTATTTACCTGAAAAGAGCACAAAAAGTAAAACTATGTCGCCAAAAGATAAAATAAGGGTTGAATAAATAGTCTTCCTCCATTACATGTAATATTTAAGCCTGAGCTAGCTGGCAGTGTTAATTTAACGGGATGGAGCTGTAGTAGCTTATTGTGTGTTTCCAGTTCCATTTGGCAAAATATTGAGGTGTCATCAATATACACAGTCAACAACTATGTTTAGATTAATCTGTCTTTCTCTCATGTGTTGCCTTTGCATATGTTTACTAAGATCTGTTCCACCCACATTTATGCACTGCTCTAAAATTATTTTTAAAATATGAACATTTAATATTTAAAATTTATTTTTCAAAATATTTTCCTGTAAAAGGGCATGCCACATCTCAAAATATGCATTTTAATACTTTTTTTTTTAGTTTAGAAGTGTGTAACTCTGTGAATCGGCCTGGTTCATATCTGAATTCTCAAAGATCAAATTCCACAAGCATTCCTATTAACAATGTATTTTCTGCACATTTATCATTCCATCTTTAAAATTTGGAAACTCATCAATGAGGTTTCTAAATGGAAGAGATTAGCTGTGGTCACAGGACAATCAAACAACAAACAAACACTTTCATCTAGGTGGCTTTATGAGGCGAATGGACCAATTCACAAAGCGTAAGTGCCTATTAGTCACAGTAGTTATTTGGAACTTCTTTCTGCATGATCAGTATAGTACTGAATGTCAGTTGATGGGAGAACATAAAGTGGGAAAGATGGGTCCTGTATCCTGCCTGTAGATGTTGTAGAGAGATATGTAAGATCTCAGTAGGAAATGGGACAATGGGTTATGTAAAATTTAGGGGCAAGCCTGCAGGAATCTTTGTATGTTTCTTGCCTTGCCAGTGATCAGGATTCAGGTTTCATTAATCAAAACATTTATCATTCAAAATCTTTATTGGCATTAAACTAAAACATGAATTCCTGATGATATAAAATGAGTACCATCAGATTACACCAAGGTTCTTCTTAAGGAATCATCCTTACACATCACAATAGCTAGGTATTTAGCTACACCTCAGTCAGCTCATGTTTGTCAGCTAAGAGAAGCCAGGTTAGGCCCTCAGGGGAACCTGAGAAGTTAGAGATAACAGAATTCAATAATAGTTGGCGGGGGTTGGTTGAATTTTTGGCAGGAGAGAAAAATGGGTACTATTGAATCTGGTTCAATGAAACAGTGTTGACACAGTCGATTCTCAAAGGGAATACTGTGAAACCTGCCAGATAGAACTGCAGAAGGAAAAATGTTGAATCTGGCTAACATGAACTCCCTGTGCCATAATGGATTGGTAAGATTAGAAAAATAGTTGGTTTCAGATACAGAAAGAGGGGGTAGCCCATATAAGCAGGGAGAGCAAACTGGATTGGAATCGGCTGCCAGAGTTTGAAGCTCAGTATCAAGGATTCTCTGACAAACAATATGGTAAAGCTGAATTTCTCCACAGTTAGTCAGAGAATCCAGGTTAATACCAATTGAAGCAATTTGGGAGATAATAAGGGAGCTCCCAGTGGTAGTGTAAGAATCTCTTAATAGATCAGTCATCATATATTGGGGGGAAGTTTGAAAGTGTACACGAAGCCAGAATTTAATCATAGATATCCAAGCGAGGGTAGTTGGAAAATGAAGAATAAGTTCACTTAATAATGTTGTGAGTCTGGTCACATTTGGGACACCTAAGATCTTGCATAGAAAGGAAGCAGATATGCGATCTATTTCATAATTTGTTTCTGCAATCCATATAGGGGCCTCCATATATGTAGGTTATGATTCAGACACTACAATTGCACAGTATCTGTTTTAAACTTCCATCGATATAAACCAATATGGCAAGGATAAAGAAACCTTACATTCACTGACACCTTCATTTTGCAGATATCTTTATCCATTGTTTTGTTCAAAACAATCATCTAGCACTATGGAAAGAATTTTTTTAAAAACAACTAAATTGCTCATTTGAAGAAACTCCCTTCTGAAGGAAGAGTAGAAGATATGGGACTATGTTAGGAAAAAACTAAGGAAAGGTTTCATAGAAGTGAGAAAACTAGGCAAGAGATGAAGAAAGCATATAGAGGGGAAAGCTTTGCACTCCCCCACATGAAACTAGAACCCAGGCTCATCCATGGAAGGCAGGAAATTCACAAGAGATAAAAGCAAGCATTTCTTCACAAAGCACATAGTAGAACTTTCCAAGAAACAGTTGTGGCTACTAACTTGTACAGATCTAAAAGACACTTTGAAAAATGCATGGAGTTAAGGTCATCAGTAGCTACTAGTAATGATGGATACATATTCCTTCTAATTCCAGAGTCAGTGTGTCCCTGTATATCAGTCGTCAAGTAGGTCAACAGGGGGCAGGGAGGAGCTGCACACACATCCTGCTTGAGGGCTTACCAGAAGCTAATGGCTGGCCACTGTTTGAATGGAATCCTGGACTAGAAAGGTATTTGCTATGATCCAGCATGTCTCTTTTTATGTTACGCTCAGATTTGAGGGATGCAAGTCTGAGTCCCCAGTGAGCCATGAAATTCACTGGGTGTCCTTGAGCTGGCCAAAATGACCTACAGTACCTCCAAATTTTTTTGAGCAGGCCTCGCAGAATTTGTTTCTGATCTACAAATCCCAAAATAGCAAATTGAATATGGCTGGAAGATTCTAGGAATTATAATCCAATACAGAACCATTTTTTTGAGATCTAGCCATGAGGAAAAAGTGGAGAGTAGACTCATAAGCATTACTTAGAGTTCACTTGATGAAAAGTTGGAAATAAATATAACAAGCAAGTACAGAAAACTGACCTCTTTCTCGATGAATACTCCAGGGCTGTACTGTTTCAGATGGCTCACTAACTCCCATGTAATTTTTTGCCAGAACCCGAAATAAATATTCTCGCCCTGGGACAAAATTTGCAACAGTGCACTTGTTAGTATAGATCAAGTCAGTCACTAGTTCCCATGACCCTTTGTAGGAATCACGTCTCATAACCATATAGTTTAGGGTTCTGTCTCTCATCTCTGTTGGCGAGGGCTCCCAGATCAGAGTCACTGTTTCAGGGACCTTTTCAACAAGTTGTATAGGCCCGGGGGATTCTGGGACATCTGTGAAGTGAAAGCAATTAAACAAAAAAGAAATAATGAGAATTTTTAAAGAAATAGGAGCATACGGTTATATACATATACTAGGTATTTCTACAGGCTTTCTGTAATGCTCCATGCTCAAATAAAGGGCACACAGATCAGTGACATGTGCTGTTCTGTTGATGCTCCAACTTGATCTTGGCTGAGGCAGTGGTATTATTTCTGCCTGTCCACATCTCCATTTTAAAACAAAGTTCCCACAAATTGAGAAAACACAGTTATGGTTTGTGGAGTGGGGACTACACAGCACCATCAGTTTCTGGCACATGGGAGAGAGGAATTACTTACTTCTGCCAACAACGCACTCTTCAAGCAGCTGCACAAATGCCAGAAGGCAGCAGAATGTGCACCACCACAACAAAGAAAGCAGGAGGCAGAAGGGAGAAGGGAAAGATAACCCAAAGCACATTTGTCCTGAACCAGCCAATCAAAGGACAAATCAAGAGGAACAACAGGCATTGCTCAACAAACTCTGATACACATTGGTTGAAATCCTATTGTGTAGCAATGCAAATGGAGGTCCAATGGTGTAGACTAAGACCATGGTCACACCTGGGTTTTGATCCTGATCTTCTGAAGGTCCGGCTTTTCCTTTTCATCCCATCACGTGATTTAAATGTGGGACAAGAGTTCCCATGTCAAAAGCTGTTTATTAAATATTTTAAAGTGCAGTTCAGCCCCCTTGGCCAGCAGGTGGTGCTAGCATTTTAAAAAAATGGACCACTTGGCTGGGGGAAATTAAGACTTGTAGGACCGGATAGAGCTTCCTGTTTCTCCGAAGGTGAAAAGCAATTAACAAAAACAGTGCTAATCGGACCCAGGAACAGCCGGTCGGTGCTATGAAAAAAGAAAGAAAAACAAACCCGGATCATCTGCGTGGTCTCACGGCGTCTGCCTCCTTAAAAGCTGGATTTTCAAAGCGAGGCAAAAATTTCCCTACCTCTTGGGTGAGTTAAAGAAACCTCGCTTAAGGGAGCATTACAGGGTTTTCTTTTTTTTTTTTTTTCAAAAAGCCCGGTGGCCATGGGGACGGCATTTTTAGATACAGGTTATCTGGTAATTTAAACTGCTTTTAAAGGGACGTGGGACCGGGGCCTTATGGAACATGAAGAATCTAAGGAGATGTTGTTCCGCTCTGTTGATGACCACAGGTTCTTTGCTCTGCCCCAATGCACAGATACTCCCAATTAAGTCTGCTACAATTCCCATTAAAAAAATATTTGAGCTTATCTGTGTGTAAGCATTTACACGTCGATTTCCAAACTCCTGGCTACAATCACTGTCCTATTTTTTCATTTTAATTTGTCAACGGATCATGTCTTTATTCAAAGTGAAACAGCCCGTGAATTCAAAATCTTCACAGTAATATTATCATGCTTAGTATGTTTTTTTTTTAAAGAAAAGCACATTCTTACTGCAGTGATAAGGAGGAACAAAAATTTAAGTTTAAAAGAGTAGAAGATGGGGCAACATTAGGTTTAAGATGGAATATGGAGCGAAGCCAGCTTTCACTCTCTCTCTCTCAGACCAAAATTCCTGTTGACATTTCGAACAATTGGCTTAGTAACCTGCAAACCATGGGGTTGATTGACTGTGAAATTCACAGCTGATGTCTTATTCCATTGCTGACAGCTGGCTTGAAAAGGCCTACTGTGATATGTGATCCATAATCCCTGTCTGGTAGTGCTAAATATATAACGTGACCTCTAAATAGCACATAAACTATACACCCTCCAAGGACGATAGATAATCCTGCACAATTGGCAGCAACAGTTTGCTAATAAAGTATACATAAGACATTGAAGTAATTGTCCAGGCCTGGGGATGTCATCACGGATGATGGGACATGAACATCCACAACTCCTCTACCTAGAACTTGGACAAGGAAGCCAAACGTCTCTTTTTTCCCAGTCTCAGTTCGGAGGACAATGGCATAATGGCCACTATCAGAGAAGTCAGCTCTAGGTATGATAAGTTGGCTCAGGCCTTCTCTGGTGGTGGTGGTAGCTTTCGCAGGGAGAGCTTTCCCATCCTTTTGCCAGAACACTTCAGGAGGTGGGGAAGCCTGTTAAATAGGAAAGAGATATTCATTCCAGGCTCAGTTTGGTACTTCTCACATACTGTATAAGAAGGTTCGACAGAGTGAACTACAGTTTATCTAACTGCAGATTCCAAAGAGGGAGTGGTATCCCTTCCCATTTTAGCTTGCTGAACATACCAAAGCAAACAAACAATGAAAACCCTCCTCCAGAGGACCAAGAAACCCCCTGGAATCATAAAACTACAGGGAAATGGAAAAGATGGATTTTAATGATATGTCCTAAAACATCATGAGCCCACTATTTTCATGCAGTGGCTTAAGGCCTTAGATGAGGACTTCCAAGTAAGCAGGCACAAATACACAGAGGCAAAGCATTTCATAATGTATATTATTTCACAGGTGCGGCACCCCAACCAAAATTTGACATTAAATTGCAAATGCTTGGAAAGGGCGGGCATTTTAAAAAACATCCCTAAAGGATCAGACAAAAAATGTGTCTGATCCAACAGCAGAATCCACAGGGGAACTGGGGGCACAAATGTAGGTTACAGCCTTTTCAACTCAGAGTTAACCGCCCAGAGTTCCCTTTTGGGAAAATTGGCCATAGTATACAAATGAATGAACAAATGAATGAATGAATGAATGAATGAATAACACACTCTGGCTTCTTTCTTCCAATACAAAGCAAGATATAACTCAATATAGCCAGTTGGCGCAAGGATTTCTCCATTTACTTCTATGGACAAAGAAATAACAATACAATATATCCATGTAGGTATTGAGCTTTTCTTTTTATGGAGCTGAACATGATCCATCTGTGTTCATAGATTTGTACTGAACTGCTTCAGTCTTGCATACAACAATTACTCTGCAAATTATATTGAGAGCTCAGTCATAAGCTTCTTTAGTTGGGAGTATGTTTCATTAGGCAAATGAAACCTGTTTTCCAGCAGTACCTTAGATTGATTTTCTCTAAGAATGTTTGGTTTTTCAGTGCAGAAAAAGCATTAGAGATGAGGAAATACTTTTAGCATCCCAATGACGAATATGAAATGATGGGAAAAATGCTTTATAAAGATTGCATACGATTTATACAGCTATGCTTTGCTAATGTAAGAACACATGGGCAAACCATATTTCTTGAATGGTATATTTCACACTTACTTCAAAAGGAATGCGTATACGAAGGGTATTCCCTGCTTTCACAATCATAAAGCTTTTGATGCTGTCTTTTCCTAAGACTTTGGGACCAACTGTAAATAAAATAAAATGTAAATAATGACAGATTTCAACTCATATTATATAATACCCTGTGTCACCTTGCAAACACATGGAATGCTTCGAAACAAATTAAGCAAGTATGAAACACCATTTATTTTCAGTTCTCTTATCAAACAAATAGTGATTTGTATTCAAGGGCTTACAGTCTACTGCTTGTCTTCCAAGGCACATACTATTCCAAGGTGTGTTTCACAACACCTAATCCAGCTTCTTATGACAATATGATTATCCTAAGTACTTGAATATAAGAGATAGATTAAGAGGGAGGCTAAAAATTCATGTGCTTCCCTCTCAGCTAAATTATTGGTAAACTGCCTTTCCTCCACAAGCAGACATCTGCAATAACCTCTCAACTTTTATGTATGAAGGTTGATCAAAATGGTATCATGTGTATGCTTTATATTCTCTCAGATTCCTGTTCTGAAACAGACTGCAACCATATATAGAAAGCAGCACATGTCTATGTTCCTTGAGCCTTATGACAAAAGGTCATTATGCCAACCTGATTTTCCTAGATTTCTAAAGAACAGCAAGAGGTAATGAACTGGATCTTATCACATGGAGGGAGGGTCTGAAGATGATCATTTCTTTGTGTCATAATCATTATTCTATTGATATTTTTAAAACATCTAGTTTTAGTCCATAACATATACTTTTTTCTAATAAATTATTATTATTATTTATTTTCAAGACTTTCACATTCTCCCCCTCCTAACAATGTCTCTCCACTTTTCTCCAGTTATCTTTCCCACTGCTTTGCCCATCCTCTTGCATTCCTGTCACCATGTGCTTTTGTTTTGTTCTGTGCCTGGAGCAGCTGTCATCTCTATATTAGTCAGGCTTCTTTGACTTGTAGATTTATATATAAAACTCAGTTCTTTAAAAAGTCACTTCCAAAGCGGCCTTTGCCTTCATGCATCTACCTCACAACTTCCTTCTTCCTTTCTCTGCCTTGTCATTATTTCCAGTGAAATCCTTTATCCCCTCCATTACCTACCAACCCATAACCTACCAACAGTTAACCTTAAAAACAACAACGAAATGATGGATCAGGCTGAAGAACTGTGTATTTTGCTGTTCTGATGCTCTGAGACTTAAGGCTTATACAGGCAAGGCTCATAACAAGATGAGAACAATAGAGTCCTTCTGTATGTGTTCTCCAGCAGCTGGTTGGTCTTCAGAACAGGGGAGGAAAGAATACTCACTACATACCTTGTTCTCATCAATTTAAAATGTTTTGACCTAATAAGACACCTTGTCAAGTAATTGATGGCTCTGTGAGATATCTCATTGTCAACCAAGAGCGAGACAAACATCACTACTTCTATCCTCAGGTCTCTCAAAAAATTCTCCAGTGTTCTTTCTACTTGATTATCAAAGCAGAAACAAGCAAAGAAAGAAAGACTGGATGATTGTTAAGAAAGATGCTAACAACCTATCAAGCGCTTGAAGCTCTTAAAATATAGAAGCATCATAATGTTCAGTAATTTGGACAATTATACAAATTATGCAGTTTTTCACAAAATCTAACCAGTTGTAGATAAAATATTGATGCTTGCCCATGCAAGAATATCACCAGGAAATTCATCACTAGCAAAAAGAAGAGTATTTCTGTGCCTCATCCTCAACTACCAAATCCCTTGATAAAATGTTTTGCTTTGTCCTTGTGAGGATGAGACACGTAGGGATTTAATCCTGCCCGTAATCATAAGCATATTGCCTCTGACACTGGACACAGAACCATCATGACTAGTAACCACTCATTGTTCTCTACTCTGTTTATCGGTTTAATCCTCTTCTGAAACTGTCCAATGAAGTGAACTGACTGTAACAATATTCTGGGATTGCAAATCCACTAATTTGCAGCAGTAACAAAGTTAAAGTATCTCATAAATACAGTACCTATGAATGGATTGTATTACTGTATATCCTTATTTGCCAAAGCAGAATTTGTTTATTTTGACTCACCAGAGGGAGGTACAGTTTGGACACAAGTGTCTAGCTCAACAGCTTCTCCCCAACCTCCATCGTTGATTGCTCTTACACGAAGGAAGTACATCTCCCTGGCTTTTAGCCCTCTCACTATATATGTAGTCATTGCTAATGGGACAGAATTACACTGAGTCCACTTCAGACTGTCAGAGTGCCGCATCTCTACAATATAGCCTTTGGCTAAACTTTCTTCTTTCGACTCTGGTTTCAGCCATGACAAAGAGATGCTGCTGTAGTCAGTATTCACAACCTTAAGATCTCTCACTGGACCTGGAGGCTCTGGAAAGGGAAATCAATGAATTTCTGAATTCCAACATGTTGTTTGGTATTTTTAAAATTAAATTTAATTATATTTTTATTGCTTGTTCCCACTAAAAAAGCACTCAAGACATCCAATGACCCCAGTAAGACCAAATTTAAACAATAAAACCATTATCACTGTCACAATAGTCAATAATCAACAGACATCAAAACTGGTCAGAAGACTGAGGAAATGTGCCTTCACACCTTTCCTAAAAGCAGTAAGAGTGAGAACTGACTGCAGCTCCAAAGGGAACATGCAATCCACAATCTGTGAGCAACACAGAAGATAATTATTTTTTGTTTGCCCAGATGGTGCGGTAAATACGTCAAATAAATAAAAAGTAGATAAAATAGCATGCCTTGACAGGTGCTCTGCAAGTTGAGCCATAGTAACTGGACTTCTTTTCTTGTGAGATCAAAACGTTCCACTACTCATCCAAGCAGCTTCGTTAATCTGAGGAAAGTTACTGACAAGGCTTGCAATGTATAGTTCACCTTGGTTTCCCGTCACCCTAGCTTACTCAGCAAAACGTTTCAATCTCACAAAAAAGAAGTCCAGGTGTCATGACTCAACTTCCAGATAACCTCACCTGGATGACTGAGATGTTATTCTCAAGACACCCTCTCCTGAAAATCTTAATGCCTTTGTTCCATAACATTCTGCCTCACATTGTTAGTCTTTGGATGATTTCTCCTTGTAGTTTTTCAGTATGTTAATGGGAAACTTCATCCTTTATTCTTCCTCTAACTTTGGAAATAATTCTCATCCTCTTTCCTCTTTCCTCTTTCTAGTACATTTTCCTTAAAATAACTTGCTGGAAATATTATGCTACTACAGGAACCTGTTTGTGTAGAAATATATATTATACCGATTCCCATAAATATTTACTTTATTTGCACAAATGACATTTTTATGGGTTCTAGTTTCGGCTTAACATATTCTCATGGTCATTTCCTTGTAACTATGACCATGTCAATTTATATCATTTGGACAATCTTCATATCACTGGGATTGCTAGTTTGATACCATGGAGACAGATGAATGGATGTCTCTGCCTGTAGTTTAAATTTAAATTCAGAAGGGAACAGTGATAATTTACTAGAGTTTATGGAAATACTTTATGGAAAACATCACTCACTCCCTAAATTGCTCTCTTTCTTATTCAGACAGGTACACATGCACACCGCCACCAGCAAAGGTTTCCTTGATCATATCTGGTAGCACGGATGAATTAAACCACTTACTCATGGGATCCCAAGCAAAAGCAGCTTCTGAAGGCACACTGGCCTCTCCCATCCCTGCAGTATTAATGGCAGCAACACGAAATTCATACTGCAGCCCCTCCTTCAGATCAGTTACTGTGTACTTCTTTCCTGTAGAATGAAATAACCCAAAGTGGAATAATTATGCTCTAAACAAGATGTAATGAGGATACAGTTACATTTTATTGCTAGATAGATCTTGCTTTAGCTTCCCAGGTAAACATATGCAGGAGAAAAGCTGTAAAATATCATAGTCATAAAATATTGTGGCAACTCTTCTGACAAGAAGATAATAAACAACAATATTTTGGGTGGTTGTTTAAATTTCTTTGGGATGCCTCCAGCATTGAAGGAGTCACCACCTCTCAAGCTGATTGGTTCCACTGCCCAACTGCTCTCACAGTGTGTTTTCTTGATATTCAGCTGAATTCTGGCTTTCTGCAACTTGAATCCATTGTTGTGTGCCCTGCATCCAGGGATTATCAACAAGAGATACTGACACACAAACACCCCAGTATGAGAAGCCTTGCAGTTATTTGAAAATTGCTATCATATCTCCCCTCTGTCTCCTTCAAGGCTAAACATATCCAGTTCTTTCAGTCTTTTCTCATATGCCTTGTTTTTCAGGCCCCTGGTCATCCTTGTCACCCTCCTTTGAACTTGTTCCAGTTTGTCAGCATTTGTCAGAATCGGAGACAATATTCAAGCGGAGTCCTACCCAGTGCCAAATAGAGGGGAACTAGCACCTCACATGGTCTGGAGATTATACTTCTGTTAATGCAGCTTAAAATAGCATTTGCATTTTTTATACCCATGTCAAATTGTTGGCTCATATTCAGCTTGTGATCTATGATGATTCCAAGATCCTTCTTGCTCATAGTATTGTGGAGGTATCTCCCAACAAATTGTGTGTTTGTTTTCTTTTTCCTAGGTGCAGTAGTTTGCATTTATCCTTGATGAATTTCATTTTGTTGTTTTCAGTCCAGTGCTCAAGCCTATCTAGATCCCTTTGAATTTTATTTCTGTCTCCCAAGGTATTAGCTGTTCCACCCAATGTTGTGTCAACCTGCAAATTTGATTAGCATTCCCTGCATGCTTTGAACCAGGTCATTAATAAAAATGTTGAATGGCACTGGAACCAAAACTTAGCTCTTGGGTTCCCCACTTGTTACCTCTTCTCCATTGCTGAAAGAGCCTATACTCATTACAACTTTAAAATGTATGTCCATTGAGAGCAGGAGAAAAATTATAAATAAACAAGGGGCAAATATAAAAACACATGACAGAGGGGAGGAGGAAGAAAGAGAGAGAGAGAGAAATGACAGAGAGGAAATACAAAAAAAATGTACACAAAAGGACCGAGGGGAAGGTAAGTCTGTGTTGGGAGTGAGGAATTGGTATAATGTCAGATCATGGTTAGAGAACCTCTTGAATCAAGGAAATGCTTAAGTAAAAGCAATTCCTAGCATTGAGAGGGGATAGTATCAAGGGACCGATAAGACAAACATAGAAAGAAATTCTAATCAGGTCTTTCTCTCCCTCGTGAGGATGTTTATGACATAACTAAATATCTTTGTGCCCATTGAGAAATTCCTTAGTCCACTTGCTGTGGTAGAAAATTATGGGATACTCACCGGTTATGGGCACATCAGTGACAGGCGTCCACGAATTGCTGCCCTTCTTACATTTCTCAATTGTATATCCCACAATTCGAGAGTTGCCTGTTTTATGTGGTGCTGCCCATGACAGCGAGATGGCACCCTTGCTGGTGCTGGTGATTTTAGGAGGAGCAGGAGGGCCAGGGAAAACTAGGGAAAAAATTCAACCCATCATAATTGATACTTTCTGTTGCCTCCTAAAATAAGAATAATGTGTTGCTAATGTTTCTTTAAATTGTTATTTAAACATAGCATCACATCACACATTAGACTGTCAGTTTGGAAAATCATCAAAGAAATGTCTTTCTAGGAACTGCACCGACCCTAGTCATTCTCAGGAAGCCTGTTTCAAGTTAACATTTTTGGCAGGACCATGGTAGCTGTGGGGATTGGTTTTGACCTCCTCCCCCTGCAGATGCCGAAAACCAGTATAGTATTGAACACTATACATTGCATGGTTTGTGGCTCTCTTTAGTGGCTAGTTCTGGTAAACACATGCTGAAAACATATTTCCATGTGTGTGAGTGAGTATGAGTGTGCATATTATTTAGTATATGCAGACAGCGGATAAGTGAATCAGTGGGTAGTAATTCGGCAGATGGGGGGGGTTGGGCTCCTGCTGTATTACTTTATTGATCATGCCTTAGTAATAGCATATCTGAAGATCACTGAAATGGCTGAAACTGCAAAACATGATGCCTTATTAGCTCTAATTTGGCACAACAATAAACCAGAAATTGTGGTTTAATAAATCACAATGTGCACATACTTTATGTTTCACTTGAATGGATAAGCAAACTGGGAAGGGGAGAACTCAGTGTTATATATAAGTCTAAAATAAGATTAATTTGTACCAGAAGAAGCTACAATCACAAATTTGTTTTAAACCTAATTTAGTTACTTGCTTGTGAAAAGTAAGCCATGCAGTTCATTCCCGCAGTGGCATATTAAGTCAGAATTCCTGTTTGATCATGCTATGTCAGCATGGAATTATTTTAATTATGCTTCTCCATAATACAAAATGGAAAACAGTTTTTCAAAACTTGTCATCTAACAAGGAACCTTGTGGTACTGTGATTAAACTGCAATATTGAAGTCAAGACTATAGTCATGACCTGAGTGCAATCCCTATGGGCTCAGGTAGCTTGCTCAAGATTGACTCAGCATTCTATCCTTTCCATTACCCTGAGGTTGGTAAACTGAGTACCCAATTTTCTTTTGGGGGGGGCGGGAGCAATGTGTAGCTTGAATTATTAAACTGTAAATCATCCAGAGAATGTGTAAGCACTATGAGGAAGTATATAAGCGGCACATTTTGCTTTGCTTTGCTTTAAAAAAGGTTCAATGCTTTGAAAACAGAAGTGAGCATGTTTTCCCCATCACTGGATATTTGGCTTTGTTTCCGCCCCCCCCCCCAGGAATGCCTTAGCCTATGAAATGGTTCCAATTTAATGTGAAAAGTTTTAAGACCATCATTGGCAAAGAGCACAGGCCCATAACTCATGGTTCAATGCTCACTTTACATGTAAATGCATCCTCAACGAGCTCCAGGAGTTGAGTCATGGCAACTGGACTACTTTTCTTGTGGGATTGAAATATTTTGCTACTCATCCAGGTAGGTTCAGACTGAGGAAGCTACTTGGATGAGTAGTGAAACATTTCGATCCCACAAGAAAAGTAGTCCAGTTACCATTACTTGGCTCCTGGATAAACTCACCTGGATGACTGAGAATCTCCACAGCCATTATCAACAATGCCATGCAAATGCCATGGAGTGGCTTTTCATATGTAAATGCTAATTATTTATGCAGTAACAAACTGTTCAAACCCAGTTGAACCGTGACTACATTTCAATTCAGTGCCAAATCTTTTGGAATTTGATATGATATCAGGTGTTTGAATGACAATTTGACAGACAGAGACGATTCTCCATTACCTTTGGCAGCAGCCATCACCTCATCAGATTCAAGTACTTCACTTGTACCTTCAGCATTCACTGCTTTCACCCTGAAGTAATAGCTCTTGTCATGCTCTACTTTGTTGGTGGTGAAAACAGTAGTGTTTCCATTGATTTCTCCCAGTGTCAGCCAGGTTTTTCGGCCAACTTGCTGTCTCTCAATGACATAACTCTTTATTGGTTTGCCACCATCGTCTTTTGGGGGCTTCCACTGGATAGTTATACCACTTGTGGAGCAGTCCACAACTTCTATAGGTCCTGTTGGTGGCTGTGGCTTATCTAAATGCAAGAGTAAAACAGAACATATGAAATTAGTTTTTGCCTTGTTTAACACTGGGATTTTTGCTCTCACAAATTCACTTGAGGGGAGCTGGCATGACTAATGCAAGTATTTTCATTATAGAAACTAGAGACCTAGGCTTAATATAGATGTTATTACAGTAATAGCAAGTGATCACAATAGTAATTATTGCAACAGTACTTGTTGTCTATAACATAACAGTTCACTAATAGCTTATTCTTGCCATGTGTGTTGGGCTCTGCTATAAGTACTCTCCCGCCACTATTATCAAAAGTGTTGCATACTTTAGTGTTGTATACTCTAATGTGCAAGTATCTTCTTATAAAGAGTTTCTTACAATGTGCCAGTACATAAGTTTCTACTTTCAGTCAACGGATGTCATCATTAGCTATAAGAGCCTATTATAAGTACTAAACAGCTCATAGGAGTTGATGCCTATTATTCATTCATTCATAATTTGTCATTTTAGAGCTTTCTCACCTATCACTATCAGCTTCAGAGTGGCTTCAGTGGTTCCACTCTCATTCTTCAGCTTCACTTTGTAATCCCCACAATCTTTTCTGTTGGTGGTAGATATGGTGAGCCGGGTGTAGTCATCTGAACAATCAGTACTGATCCTGGCATCATCCAGAAGTTCCCCATCATCTTTAAGCCAAGTTGCTCTGATTGGCTTCCGGCCTTCAAATGGGATCTTAACCATTGCACTTTTCCCTGCTTTAACCACCATAGGTTCCTCCTTCATTTTATTCAGAAGTGCAGAGTCAACACTTGGAGGATCTGAATATAGAAATAAAGGGTACATTGTATTGACTCCAATGAAGTATGGTATGTCCTTATTAGCTTTGATTCTTTTTAACAGCCCACAGCCATACAAGATATATGTTTGATAGGTAGAAATCAAAAATTCAGAAGCAACAACAAAAATCACAATGAGCTTTGTTGGAAACAAAGCAAAAATCATTGATACAAATGCAGGAAATTGATACAGTTTTATCATGGCAGTTTACATTATATAAACTTCCTATAAAACCAACTTACTACTCTGTGCCTATATGCAAGTTATTTTATAACGGAAAGGTGGTGGACTAATCAAGAAGAGTTTTACTAAATTATAAGAGGATAGATGCACAGAAGGAATCTGAGGCAGAAGAAATTGGCACTCTGGAAATGAGTTATAGGGATGTTACAAGGATGGAGACCAAGAGAGGTATCTGCATTAATCTGTTGGAACCATAATGTGGAGCCTTAGAAAGAAACAACTGTATTATGGTACAGATGCACTACATCTTTAAAAGGGGGTGATCAACCCTGGTGTAGCAGATTATATGGGCAGTGATTGGCTGGGGAAGGGAAGGTGCTTGAAGTCAAACACAAATTCTTTATGGAACCACTGCAGGGAACTAAAGAAGACAGGAGGTACATGATCAAAGCTGCAGCAGAAGAGATAGGCTGGAATATTCTGTATTGACCAAGGATTCTCCACATCATAATTTGGAAAACTCTGATGAGACAGACAATTTGTTGCATGCATCCGGACATAAACTACTACAGAAATTAATAGTCAACAGTGAGTGTCCCCCCAGTGACCCTGTTTTCCTCTTTGTGGGACAGTCAGATCTAGTTTGCTGGGGGGGGGGAATCGCATCCTCATCTCTTCCAGATTATGTTTCCATGAAAGGATTATACCCAGTGTGGTGCAGTGGTAAGAGTGATGGACTAGAACTCAGGTCTCCACAGGTTGAAACTTGCCTTCAACAAAAATGGATGCTTCTGTTCGGATGTCTTCAGCTTCAAATTTGTATTTGCCAGCATGCTTTTCTTGTACATCATCAATTACCAGTTTATGGACTGGGCCCTCCTTCTCAATGGAGACTCCATCCAAGCCTGTTATCTTACAGGAAATTTAAAAGGGTGCAGGGAAAATATTATTTTTCAGAAAATACCTGCAACGTTCAAATTCCTACAGACTGCAATCTAATCTGACATAGTTACTTTTTTTTTGCTATACAGTATTGGCTTCATGCTGTAAGTCCATGAAGGTCCTTTCCATGATCAAGTTGGCTGAAGATGCTTAAGAATTAGACATGGGCATGACTTGGAGAAATTCTCGTTTCCGTTTCCGTTTCTTGTTTCCGTTACATAACGGAACGAAGAACGACAATTACTCTGCCAGAACTCGAACTCGAACCGACTAAAGAAAAATTGGATCTGATTTGTCGTTGTCGTTCCTGGCATCACAGAGATTGCGCGATGCCAAGCGGCACAGGAAAAAAGTTTTAAAAATAAAAAAACCCGATTCCCGGCCAAAAAAGCAGGCAAAAATATGCCTGCCTGAGTGAGGGCACCTACCAGAGGGGTGGTTTCTGGGGAGGGATCCCCGGCCTCCCCCCTCCTTTCCTGGGCTGCGCAAAGTGCGCATCCTCGTCGAGTCGCCACGCCAACTCGCCAAGTGGCGCGGCACAGAAAAAAGGTTTTAAAAATTAAAAAAAACCGATTCCCGGCCAAAAAAGCAGGCGAAAATATGCCTGCCTGAGTGAGGGCACCTACCAGAGGGGTGGTTTCTGGGGGGGGTCCCCGGCCTCCCCCCTCCTCTCCTGGGCTGCACAAAGTGCGCATCCTCATCGAGTCGCCAACTCGCGAAGCGGCGCGGCACAGGAAAAAAGTTTTAAAAATTAAAAAAAAAACCGATTCCCGGCCAAAAAAGCAGGCGAAAATATGCCTGCCTGAGTGAGGGCACCTACCAGAGGGGTGGTTTCTGGGGGGGGGGTCCCCGGCCTCCCCCCCTCTCCTCTCCTGGGCTGCTCTGGTGGGGGGCATCCTTGTCGTCTCGCCGAGTTGCCATGCCATGCGGTGCGGGCGGGGGATCCAAAATGGGGCGACCACAATATTTATTTTGAAATTGCGTGGTCCAAAAACACATCAAAGCACCACAGAAACATGCGAAAATACCTATTTTAAAACTACCTGAATTTTTTCATTAGCAGCAGAAGGTTTTTCTTGCAACAAAACGTCTCCATTGATTTTATTTTATTTTATTTTATTTTTATTTTTATTTTTTTACACCTGCGCAATGATGGGCTGGCCATGGGAGTGGACCATGCAACATTTTGGAGCCATTCCACCAATTGCATGGCCACTTGGCCAGGTTTTGACTGAGACTTCTGGGATGTGCCTGTCGGCCATAAAAAGCCCACTAACCGTAGCCCGAACCCGAACCTTAACCCTAACCCTAACCCATACGCCAGTACACTGTCCTTCTTAGTGGGTCAGAGAGGCACCCAGAGGTGCACCCCAGTAACTCACCCTAACCTTACCCGTAACCCTAAGCCTAGCCCTTGCACTAACCCCTAACCAGTAAGCCAGATGTGTACTCGCATTGCACTACAGCAAGTACAGTTCCCTTCTTAGTGAGTCACAGGGCGCCCGTAGGGGTCCTCTCTCTCACTTCGTTCCCCAGCCCAAGTGCTCCATATGCCGGCAGGCAGTGAGTCACAGAGGCACCCGAAAGAGCGGTGCCTCTGCCTGCTACTGCAACTTAATGGTATGCATATCCAACTGGCTATGCATGCCATTTTGTAGTGGGCCAGAGGAGGCACTCACCCCAGAGAGGTGCCTCCAGGAGCCCGCTTTCCCTTCATGGCGGGCCAGAGGAGGCACCCACCCCAGAGAGGTGCCTCCAGGAGCCCCCCCCCCAAAACCAGTACTAACGACAGACAGAAAACCGACAAACGAAATGACAAATTTTTGAAAAATTTCACGACAAACGGAAACGAGCCGAAACTGGCCGGCTCCGACACACGACAACTCGAAACGTAATTTTTCCTGGTCGTGCCCATCTCTATTAAGAATCACTAGAGCTGAGTTTGGGGAGCCAAAAATAGGTGAGAAGCATGTAAAGGAAAGGAACAGTTTATGTGTGAAACACAGTACTTATCCTCTCAATAGTATAACTTCAACATTGCTACTAATTTTGGTGGATTACCATAGTCTCATAAAGGGAATTCATTTTTATGCACATAATAATCTGTTCAAAGGAAACTGGTATCTTGGTCAGTGGATACCCTCAGTACCCTCAGTACCAGTGCACACAGCTAGTCAGCAAGGTATAAGAAGGATGCAGTACGTGCTGGCATTAAATCTTAGGGTATTGGTACTTTACCTGCAAGACCAACACAGTGGAAAGTTGCTGTTATTTGAACTGGTGCACGTGAATACCAAAACTTGTGGTTGTGGGGTGAATGAGTATACAGTATTTGCACATGAAATGTTTAAAACTCTATGGCAGTGATGGCAAACCTTTTAGAGGCCGAGTGCCCAAACTGTGATTCAAAACCCACTAATTTTTTGCAAAGTGCCAATACAGCCATTTAACCTGAATACAGGTGGCTGTGAAGGGGCGATGTTGGGTGCCCACAGAAAGGGCTCCGAGTGCCACCTTTGGCACCCGTGCCATAGGTTCACCAACACTGCTCTATGGTCTAAGCTTTTGCTTCATACATTCACCTGACTCAATATATGAAGCAACAGTTTCACAGGTCAAGTACTTTGCCTTCTACAATTGTGTGTACATGCTACTCTTCATTCCCCTTTCCTCTTAAATTGCTATGATATATTCTTCTTTTTCACTCCTATAACTTTATTTCAAAATAAAGATTCATATATGAAGAAAAAAGAGTGGAAACTTCAACAGACATCTTCATAACTTTTAATAATTATAAATGAGTCCCTCAATGCCATTTTCTTGCTTTTCTACATTTGCTTTTAAAGTTTTAAATGTTTACAATTACTTAATACATTTGCTGCTGCTGCTGCTGCTGTTAGTTAGATTGCTTTTTAATCTAATTTACTGTTTATTTAGTATTCCTTTTTAACATTGTGAATTGCCTTGGGCCCTCTATTTGGAGAAAGTTAGTCTTAAATTATTCATAATAAATACATTGAAATAAATGATGCTGGAAGAAAACATGCCCAAAAGAAGACTATTTATTTATTTATTTATTTATTTATTTATTTATTTATTTATTTATTTATTTATTTATTTATTGGGTTTACATACTGTGGCATCTAGCCCTAAGCTACTCTGTGCAGTTTACAATAATAGAAATATACAAGTTATAAACAAAACAATAACCAAAAATAGAGAACAAAATACAAAAGAATATAAAAATACAAAATATAAAATTAATAACACAAAATAAAATAAAACTAACAAATTATTTAAAACATTCAGTCTCAACAAGAAGACTCAAATCATATTATTAATTATGACATACCTTGTTCCCATCTTTGAACCAGGTTCCTTCAGTCTGATCGTTGTTAAGTCTGCATGACAAGACAGCTGGTTTTCCTTTATGAGCATGGAGGTCAAATAAACCTTGAGTGAAGCGGGAATGTGGTTCTATACACACAAAAGAGATGTAAATATCATTGCCATTTTCAATATGATGCAATGACTTTCATAACCTGTCAATAGATTAAAGAAAACACTATTCTGAAATGTAAAAGTACCTCTCTCATCTTCTTCAAGCAGAATTCTTCCTTTTCTGTCCCTGCTTCTTGAGGCATCAGCTAAAATAAGCCCACTGGCATCTACATTGGACAGCTTTTGTCTTCTGTCACTAGGATGGGATCCAACACCATAAAAACTGGAAGATTGTCCATAAGCAAGGGACTCTTCACCAGATGTGCCTGACATTTTCTCATGCAGTGATCCATCAATACCTCCAGCTCCTATGCCAACACCAATCCCACCTAGCCTACCTTCCTTACCAAAGATATTCCCCAGTCCTCCTGCTTCACTAAATCCAGTACCACCAGCACCAGTTCCATCGACCCTTCCATCTTTACCATAAAATCCACCATGGTCTGCAATTCCACCAGGTTGACTTCTGCCTTCTCCACCTGGCAAACCGCTCTTGCCATACAGCACACCTTCTCCACTGACACCATATTCAAGTGGCATCCCATCTTTCCCACACAAGCCACCAACTCCTCCAGCACCAGCAGATCCAGCAGCACCTGCTCCACCTAGCACTCCATCTTTGACTCCAGCACCACCAGGTCCAACACTGGCTGCACCACCAGGTCCAACACTGGCTGCACCACCAAGCCCACCAGCGCTACCCAGATTTCCAGCCTTACCATGGAGGCCGTGAGCTCCTCCAGCACCATGAGGTCCAACACCACCTAACATTCCATCCTTGCCATAGAGGCCAACTTCTCCCCCAGCACTGCAATGCCCAGCAGTGCCAGCTCCAATTGGCATACCATCTTGGCCATAAAGTACACCTACACTTCTGGTGCCACCATGACCACCAGTCTCTGTTCCAGATGGCATGCCATCCTTGGCATAAAGTCCACCTAGCCCTCCAGCACTGCCATGTCCACCAGTGCCTGTTCCAACTGGCATGCCATCTTGACCATAGAATCCACCTACTCCTCCAAAACCACCAGGGCCACCAGTCCCTGCTCCAGCTGGCATACCATCCTTGCCATAAAGTCCACCTTTACCTCCAGCACTAGCAAGTCCACCAGTGCCTCTTCCAATTGACATTCCATTTTGACCATAGAGTCCACCTACTCCTCCAGTGCCACCATGGCTACCAGTCTCTGCTCCAGCTGGCATGCCATCTTTGCCATAAAGTCCACCTAGCTCTCCAGCACCTCCATGTCCACCAGTGCCTATTCCAACTGGTATGCCGTCTTGACTATAAAGTCCACCTACTCCTCCAATGCCACCAGGGCCACTAGTCCCTGCTCCAGCTGGCATGCCATCCTTGCCATAAAGTCCATCTTTACCTCCAGCACCACCAAGCCCACCAGTGCCTATTCCAACTGGCATGCCGTCTTTGCCATAGAGTCCACCTACTCCTCCAATGTCACCAGGGCCACCAGTCCCTGCACCAGCTGGCATGCCATCCTTGCCGTAAAGTCCACCTAGCTCTCCAGCAACTCCATGTCCACCAGTGCTTATTCCAATTGGCATGCCATCTTGACCATAGAGTCCACTTACTGCTCCAGTGCCACCAGTTCCTGCTCCACCGAACATGCCATCCTTGCCATAAAGTCCATCTTGCCCTCCAGCACCTCCATGTCCACCAGTGCCTACTCCAACAGGCATGCCATCTTGACCATAGAATCCACCTACTCCTCCAATCCCACGAGGGCCACCAGTCCCTGCTCCAGCTAGCATACCATCCTTGCCATAAAGTCTACCTTTTCCTCCAACGCCTGCAGCTTCCAAAGTACCACCCAGCACACCACTTTTGCCATAGAGGCCACCAGCTCCTGAACCATATTCACCACTGCCAGCTCCACTTGGCATGCCATCCTTACCATGGAGACCAGCTATTCCTCCAGCACCACTACCTCCACCTAATATACCATCTTTTCCATTGAGTCCACCAATTCCCTCAGGACCACCTCCACCTATTACACCATCAGTGCCATGAAGTCTACCAATGTGTCCAGCAGTACCCGATCCACTGATACCACCTATCACAACATCTTTGCCATGGAGACTACCAGCTCCTCCAACACCCAACTCACCATCCTTACCATAGAGACCCCCTGCTCCTACAGCATCACCAGATCCGAAAGTTCCTGATCCAACTGGCCTGCCATCTTCTCCATAGAATCCAGCTACTCCTCCAGCTCCAAAAGGTCCACCAGTACCATCTAGTGCACCAGGTCCACCAGCACCAATGAGCCGTCCATCTTTGCCATACAGGTTTCCTGCACCTCCATCACCAGGTCCACTAGCATCTGTACCTACCCCCTTGCCATAGAATGCACCTCCTCTGCCAACACCAGCAGCTCCTATTCCTCCAGCTCCACCAGCACCATCAGTACCACCCAGTATACCATCCTTGCCATAGAAACCACCTGTTCTTCTAGCATCACCACCTCGACCAAGGCCTGCTCCAGAGTCCCTGCCATTTTTGTCATAGATTCCAGCTACTCCACCAGCTCCAACTGGCAAGCCATCTTTGTCATAAAGCCCACCTTTCCCCCCAGTTCCCCCAGATCTGTCAATATTATCTGCTGTGCCATCCTTGCCATAAAGCTCCCCTAAACCTCCAGCATGACCATCTGGTATACTATCCTTGCCATAAAGCACTGCTGCTCCCCCAGGACCACCATATCCACCAAGGCCAGCTGCACCTGGCGTGCCATCCTTATTATAGAGTCCCCCTAAACCTCCAATACTACCAGCACCACCCAGTATCCCATCCGTGCCATAGGGACCACCTATTCGTCCAAAAGCATTGGCTTCACGAGCCCCTATTCCAACTGATAAGCCATCCTTCCCACCTATTCCTCCAGCACCTCCAGGAATACTATCCTTGCCATCTGCTCCACCAAAGCCTGCTCCAACTGGCATGCCATCTTTCCCATAGAGTCCAGCTACCCCAGCACTACCTAGCATCCCATCCTTGCCATACAGACTACCTGCTCCCTCATTACCACTAGGTCCTCCAGTGCCTGATCCAAATGGTATGCCATCTTTGCCATAAAGTCCACTTATTCCCCCAGCAACACTAGCACCACCAATGCCACCTAGCATGCCATCCTTGCCAGAGATTCCAGCACCATCAGCTCCTATTTGCATACCGTCTTTGCCATAAACTGCAGGTAGTCCTCCAGCACCACCTGATCCACCATGGCTATCTAATTTGCCATCCTTGCCATAACATCCACCAATGCCCCCAGCACCACCTGCTCCATCTGACATACTATCCTTACTATAGAGTCCACCTAATCCTCCAGCGCCTCCCTGTCCACTGGAATCACCTGTCACACTGCCCTTGCCATAGAGTCCATCTGCTCCTCCAGCACTACCAGGTCTACCTGTACCTGCGCCACCCATCATAACATCTTTGCCATGAAAGCCAATTTGTCTACTACTGTCACTAGCCAACTCTGCCTCTGCCCCAGAAAACTGTCCCATCTTCCCATCTTTTCCCAATGATCCTTTTTGGCCTCTTCCATATTGGCCAGCTTTGCCCATGTTGGAATCTGCAGGGTGATCTTGATCTTCAGGTGCTTCTCCCTGCCGTAATTTTTTAGAACGATCTTCTTCTAATTGTTTCTTACGCCATCCAACTTTATCATCACTATCTCCTTCCAACTGTTTTCTCTTTCCTTTAGCAGCTGTGTTACAAACATAATGGCGATTAACAAAGTGCAAAATCATTTACAAGAGTTAAAGGTGAAAATGAGGAAAATTACTATCTTGTAATTCAGTGAAAACAATGCAATCATAATGGTAGAACCACATGAATCAAAAAACATTCCCCAGTTTTATATTATGATACTGGGTACATAATTTTAGTCTCTGTCATAATAAATACTACAGTATATGTGAACTGAGGCTTAGTGGTTTGTTTTTAAAGGAAGAAAATTGTGGCCTGGTTCTTATTCCCAATGACATTAAAAGTTGCAAATAGTATATCTAATATTATAACAGAAAATTCAAAGAAAAGGCCACTACATACTGAGCCACTGAGATAAATTTATGCAGAGTAAGACTGTCAGTGGCAATTTGCATTGGAAGCTAAAACAGAATCTCCATACATAACCCATTGCTAATGATTAAGAACTTATTGCTGGATACTTTGTACTAAATAAAATGCTTTTCACCAGTATTTCTAAATAGCAATCAAATTCTCCATGGAACAATTTTTCCTTCATGTAAATGTATTAATAATACAGGTTAAACATGCTAAACGGCAATTCAAAAGCAAAATTAATATATTACCATTAAAAACTAACAGAAGTGAGAAACAGTGACAAAAAAATTAGAATTCTTCCAAAACCAACTTTGAATTAAACGAGCTTACACTCCACCATCAGGCACTTCAGCGGTGAGTTTAGAGATATAAAGGTATTAGGACTTATTAGAAGAGAAAAGGGTCCAGCACTTTGCACTGGATCATATGGTGAGACATCAAGATTAGATCACCACTCACATTCAACCTCAAGCCAGGCACTTGAGGTACGCCTTCCAATGTCAATGGTGTAAGTCCCTTTGTCAGAAGGCTGGGCGTTTTTGATGACTAGGCGGTGCATGAGGCCATCATCTGAGACTGAGATCTCATACTTGTCATTTGGCTCTAGACGATTGTTTTTGTGAAGCCACACAGCAGTGAAGCAGGGCTCATAGAGGGTGCACTGCAAGACAGCATTTCCTTCCTCATGGCATCTCACATCACCAAGTGGAAAGCGGAAATAGACTGGGATGTCTGCAACACCAAACAAATGGTAAAGATAGACGCAACAGATTCTAACTACAGGGCAGCCTTGAGAATTTAACTCAAGATGGAAGGAAGACTGGAGTGCCTGGCTCCATTCAGTAGTAAAGGTGCCTTCCAGAACTCACTATACACATGCCTTTTGGCTTCCGAACTCTCCACAATCTGGCACAAAGTACTGATGAAAACATAGGCATGAAGCTGTCTTTATTTATGCCATCAGGAATAGCACTATTTTAACCCTTCAAAACTACACTAAAGTCTGTATAGTACTCAAAGTTAGCTAAGGACTATGTAAGAAAACTGCAGCACTAGCTAGCAATGTGCTTTTACCCTAAACTTATTAAGTAATATTCAGAGTCAGAGAGTGGCAGAAAAAGATACAACTACAGTATTCCATTAGAGCTCAGTTATAAGAGTGAGGTCTATTTCACACATTATGAGGCTTTAGACAGCCCATGTGTACCTGGTAAATATAGTCCCAAATGTGGGTGCTTATTATATGCGAAATGCATTTTTGCATGCATGGAATACTGGTATTAGAGCATATAAAATTACATGTAAAACAACTGTACCCCACGAAGATGATGGGCAAAATAATCCTTTGCAGGACCTTCATTTGAACATTTAATATGATTCATTTTACCTTCAATGTGGCTGCAGTTCTGTGCATCCAAAGTTAAAGGAAGCCCCATGAAATATATTAGAACATACATCTGAATACAAATGAACAGGATTGGGCTCAACGTTTGACAGCTGGTTACAGCTGAGACAAGAGGTGCGTAAGACATTTACTTACTGGTATTCCATTTGTTTTGTTATTAAGTTGTCACTCATTTAGTTATTCATTTATTAAAATCACACACATTTTTATTATTGTTTCATTCATTTTCATTATTCCCATTTGTTTATCTCACGGCCTTCACTGATATACCCAATCACACTTCTGTTCCCCATAACTAAACACTTCCATCTAGATGGCACAATACTTTCAGGTTTTTTATTACCACAGCAAGCTATCAGACAAACTGGATAGGAAAAAGAATAAATCTGCATGCAGAGAAATTTGAAGAAATTAAGTATCAACTAATATTTCTCTTTAAATTTAAAATGGCCAATTAGAACACATGAATGGGAAAGTTAGGGAAATACTATGTGCAGTGGCACTGATTCCATAGATCAGCTAATTTGTTTATCCATTCATGGGAGCGAGAGAAAAACTTTCATAAAAATAATGAATATTTGTGAGTTGTCTCTTCCCAGCCAGGTCTTCATTTGTACTTCCAAACATTGCATTTACCTTAACCCCTAACATTATGAGGTGGCCAAAGGGTATAGGTGTCCTCACTATACATTTTATAAAATCACATACTTTTCAATAGTCGTTAGCCTTCTATTACTTCTTGAAATGGTAATGGAAGGTTTTTACACTATTACCTCACCCACTTCAGAGGCACTACAGAAAGTATAGGTAGTTGGTCAGAGAGTGGCATCAATGATATTTTTAAGATACCAAAACCAGTGTCCCCCCACCTCTGTTTCCTTTAACTTAAACAAAAGACATTCCAGTCACCACTCTGGGACTGTCTACTACCCCTTTTGAGGATGCCCATGAGAAGACATGGAAGGACATACTGATGCAAAACCCTCACATGGGTATTTTGTGGAGTGCAGCAGCTGTATTTATTGGTCTCTCATCCCATTCCCCACAACCTTAATTCTAACTGCTAAGTGAAAACAAATGACTAAAAAGCAGGCAAATAATGAGCAACAAATGAATACATTAAAATTCAGAATTCTTTCATTACTCTAGCATTCACTTCTTTATTCATAACAAATGAAATGTATGGGAAACATTTGTTTCCATTTTTCATTTGTTAACAAAACATATGCATTCTCTTATAGGGTTCTGTGCATAGCCCCACAGTCACAAAACCTTACTTTCTGCTTCCAGCTCAGTGGAGAAGATATCTACATCTTCTATTTTGATCTGATATAAGCCAGCATCTTCTGGTTGAAGATCATTGATGACAAAATTGTATTTTTTGCCCACCTGCCGTAAGCAATGCTTTATATTGTCATCATCCAATCCAAAATTGATCATCTCACCATCCTGAAGGTAGGAAAGGAGAGCAGAATTCACATGAAGAACAGTGGGTCACCCTAAAGAAAAATAACTCAACCGTCCTAATTTCTATACATTATATATAATATGAAGGAGCCCTGGGGGTCATGCATTATAGATGTGACCTCTATAAGGTCACAGTTAATTCTAATTTCTTTTTATATCCAGGATAGAAAACCATTATTTAAAGCTGTCTTCATAGTCTGGTTTGTTCAGGCAAAGCAGTCATATGTGAGGTCAGGAGAGCCATTTATGGCTGAAGGAAGATATCTGAATGCAATCAAATGAAAATAAAGACTAAAGTTGGGTTTGTTTGTTTATTTGGGTGAGTATCTACTACCAAATTGCCAGGTTGCTAATTGTTTCTTGCAAGGAATCTACATAAAAATAAAATGCTATGAACAACCCTTCTAATTTGGAATCATTGGTTAGCTCTTTCAGAATTTTTAACTAAAATATTTGACAATTTAAAATTAACACTAAAAGATAATATCATATTTTGTTGGCTTGGTTAACCTGTTCAGTGTTGTGTGATTACTACTCAAGTGGATGATTTGAAGCTCCTCAGTTTGATTCTAGCATGTTTTCTTTCTAAAACACAGTGTCATGAAGGAATGACTGTACTTTTTGACTGCATAGTCAGTTCTGCCTGCCTCATCCATGGTACTTTGCTGCCAAAAGGGGAGCAGCAAATCACCCTTCCACCATATCCAAAGCCTAGTGACCACAAGTAATCACGTTATTTTGGGATGGGCACCTTACAAAAAAATGACAATCTGTTTCATTGTTTTGTAAGCTTATGAAATGTTATGAAATGAAATGAAATAGCAAACAGTGTGTCATCAATAAATGAAACAAAACACCATTTTTTAAAAATGAAATGATTTGTCCTAGTGGCAAGAAGCCTCTTGAGCCAGATGTCTTGAGAACAGGAGGGTTATTTTTAAACTAAATGATTCCTCCCCTCCCGTGCTCCAGCTGTTGTTTATCTCTGATCTTAATCTGCCTGCCTGCAACTAGCTTCCCTTCCCTTCCCTTCCCTGCGCTGCCTGTCCCTGTATCTGAAAGTTAATTCAAAGTTTAAACTGATTGTTTTCTTTTCCTGATAAAGTAGGACTGTGGAGGTTATTTTGTTCTATATTTTCCTTCTTCCCTCTGATCAGCTGTTGAGCTTATCTCACCAATCTCTCCGTGCAGCAGCTAGCCCTTAGGTTTCCTGTTTGTTTACAGAGGGTTCATTGTTTGAAACCAACTGATTGGAAGGTTTAAGGAGGATATTTGATTTAGAGCAGAGGGCTCCCTGCTAAATAAAAAAAATGGAAAGCTCCCCATTATTTATAACCTTACGAATGGTTTCATTTCATGATGAAAATTCTTTTTAAAAATCTGTTATTAATGAAATGAAGACTCAAACAAAACAAAACACTGTATTTCTGTTTCGTGCCCATATCTACTATCTTTCCTTACCTTATATAGATAAATTCTGCTTTGTGGATTTTTCAGTTCCATCTCTAAATCAATTGAAGCATTTGCTTGTTGTTCATTGATTCTGACATGCTTCAAGTTTGCAATGCTGTGCACATACTGAAAAGAACAAGGAGGTGATACAATGACAAAGATAAATGATAAATTTCCTCCCGTTCTAGTTCCCAAATGGATAACCACAAATTGATAACAGTAAAAGGAGCAAAGCAGGATCATCCCTTGCATTGCT
The DNA here is from genome assembly GCA_029282475.1 of Phrynocephalus forsythii. NCBI lineage: Eukaryota > Metazoa > Chordata > Lepidosauria > Squamata > Agamidae > Phrynocephalus > Phrynocephalus forsythii. The sequence goes on along the minus strand of JAPFRF010000005.1, from coordinate 86,681,630 downwards.
TCCAAGAAAAGTTTGAATACTCTTCTCTAGTACTGGGATAGACTCAAACATAATCATGCTTATGCTACACCCATTAAAATTATGAGACTTAAGTTATTCATAATTAATTGTACCACTCATCTCAGTGGGTCTACTGTAAGTGTGGCCAAGTGTAGTTCCACCCACTTGCTATGAGAAATTAGTTTAAACTTCAGAGAAACATCCTCTTTTATGATTAGTATATTGGTAACCAAAGTCTTAGCACAGTTTCCAATCCCACTAATAGATATTTCCTCAACAATGGGATTGTGAGAAAATCTAAATCCATGGTTATTCACATTTGTAACATGAAAATTCTAACCTGGTTCATCTTTATGATAGATACATAAGCAGCAAAGAAGCTTCCCTTTGGACTGACAAACAAAGACGTGTTGGGGGGCTCTGACAGAATTCAAGTATTTTTGAGAACAAGATTCATACATTTGCACACATTTTCACTTATGATGGCCAAGATCCTACTCATGTTTATGTAAGGCTTTCATAACTTGCACAGCTAATAGAGGGTAATTGAAAAGATGCTGGAGCACATCTCAGTTGCACAGTAGGGCACAAATCACAGCAATTGAAAAAGATGTACTTAGTTCTTTGTCAGTTAGCTACAAATAACCACACCAAGTTATGCAATCTTTACATGGACATCAGCAGGATTCTGTCTGAAAATTGCAAGACATTTAAAAAGTAGAATCATTACATGGGTGGTCTCTAGGGATGGGCACCTTACAAAAAAGACAGATTGTTTCATCATTTTGTAATGTTTTGAACCATTTCAAAGCAAATCAAAAGTGTGTCATCCCGAACCAGAACAAATGATGTTTTCAGTTGGGGGGAATCAAACTGGGGAGCCACCACTAGATTTGACTTCAGCAGCAAAATCTGCTGGCTGGTTTCCTGCTTGGTTCCTGCCTGCCTCCCAGCTGGTTTTGGCAGTTCAAGCTATCAGAAAAATCCAGTTGGGAGGCAGGCAGCTAGAGAGAATGGAGCAGACGAGCAGCAGTAAATTCGCTGCCTGGCCTGACTACTCATTTCTCCCATGCCACCCTCTCCTCCCAGGAGGGTGCTTTGGACATTGAGTGCTATGGGGACTGGGGGTGCCCCCTGTTCTCACAGTACTCCCTGTCCACCCCCCAGGAGGAGGTGGAAAGGAGTAGAAGTGGTGGGCTGGAGGCTTTTGAATCCCCTGCTGCGCCAGCGCTCTTGCTGTTGCGACAGGGGATTCAAAAGCCTCCAGCCCACCAGCCCTCTCTTGATCTTCAGGTTTGAAGGTCAAGAGAGGGGTGGTGGGCTGGAGGCTTTTTAAAAGTCCCACTGCTCGCCGTTGCTCATATCCCGTTTACTGTCCAGGCATGACATTTTGGGATGGCCAGAATGTCGTTCCTGAGCAGAGAGTAAACAGGCAACTACAAGCAACCCTGCAAGGCACCCCAACTCCCACTTTGCTGGATCTGCAGAGGTCTCAGCAAAGGCAGGAGGGGGGGGCAAAGCCTTGCAGGCTCACTCACAGTAGCCTGTTTACTCTCCAGGCATGGCACTCTGGGCATCTCAAAAGTGCCCTGTCTGGATAGTAAATGGGTTATGAGCAACGCTGAGTGGCAGGAGGCCTTTATAAATGTCCTGCCACACCAGCGCTCTCGCTGTTGTGGTAGGGGATTCAAAAGCCTCCAGCCCACCATCCCTCTCTTGGCCATCAGAATTGAAGATCAAGGGAGGAGTGGTGGGCTGGAGGCTTTTGAATCCCCCACCACAACAGTGAGAATGCTGGTGCAGCGGGGGATTCATTTCATTTCTCATTTTGTTTTGTAATTTTTTTAAAAAAAATCATTAATTATGAAACACAAAATGAAATGGAGTGAGAAACAAAACAAAACGGTATTGTGCCCAATACTGGTTGGATGGTGTCATCGATGCAACCAATATGGATTTGACCAAACTCCAGGAGGCAGTGGAAGATAAGAAGGCCTGGCGAGCTCTGGTACATGGGGTCACGCAGAGTCGGACACGACTGAACAACTGAACAACAACAATAACAATTAGTTGTCTGAATCTTTGTGAACAATGGCCTGTCCTTTTCTGCTTTGTTGTGTGCACACATACTTAGCATTAGAAAGGGAAAAGAAGGTGGAGACATTCTGGGCAAATTGTATGAACCACCAAAGTGGGGGAAAGACATCCAGTGTCTCAGTTGTATTCTGAAGGTGAAATCTTTTGGGCTGACTGAAAATCCCAAACAGAGTTGCTGACATTATTTATTTATTTATTTATTTATTTTTATATTTATATACTGCCAGATTTCCCCAGATGGGAACTCAAGGCAGTTAACAAGGAATAACATACAAAAAAATACAGAGAAAAATAATAATCAGTTCCACAACATGACATAAAGAACAAAAGCAAAGCCAACAACAATCAGTTGAACCAAAATTTAAAAAGCTAAAAATACAAAGCATAGTTACTAAGGCAAGATGGCAAAAAATGGGCAGACAAACAATCCATAATCTTACCTCTGCCTGCTTGATCTCTTTCTCCTCTTTCATCTCCTGAAGTCTTCTCAGCATCCCACGGAAGTCAACAATGCCGTACTTCATGCAGATCTTTTCATAATCCTTCCTATCTGCATCCAACAGCAACTGCCAGACCTGTTCCATGTCAATTTCTTTCTTTGGAGCAGCTACAGGTGTGCTGAAGGTGAACCCCCCAAAATAGAATCCCAGATTGTATATGAATAGTAGGAGATAACGTTCCAAATGGACCAGATTTTGAGGTCAGGGGAATGGTGCTTTTCATTCCAGCTTTTCTTTTAAATTTCATGCAAACCTCGAAGCAACAGACAAAAATGATGCTGGTTGCTATTTTTTTAAAAAAAAAATCACACCACCATGTCATGTTAAGTTGCCCAAAACATCTATTGCTTGGATAAACAATATCTATTTCACATGAAGCTTTATTCTTGCAGCTATTGGCAAAAGTGCAAGTAGCCAGATATTTTAATTACAGGGCCATATATGCTGTATTATGTTCTAGAAGTTATTTAAACAAGCAATAAAAGTAGATAAAACTTTACCGTCCTTAGGGATGGAATTACAGTAATTAATCAAAGAAGAATAAAATACAGGTAAAAATTATTAAGTAGCTGCAAAACAAACTCTTGGGGATAAGCAATCCTACTCTTTATGGCAAAGTCATTACCAACATGGCACACAAGACAGCTTCCTTCTCATTCTTTCCATTTTCCTGCAGAATATCCTTCTGCACGATATTCTTTGTAAGTAGGAGCTAACATTTTGGTCCATCGCCTCTCTTTACTGCCAGCAAACAGCAGGAAAACTTTTGAAGATGACCGGTTCTTGAAAACACTCACATTTTCTTTAATGCTTTTCTGAAGTGCGTAATTTCCTTCTTCAGGTCTGTAATAGTTTTTTTTAAAAAAAAAAAACATGTCCTCACGTGAAGCTTCCATAACTTAAGAGCTTAATCAGAATTAACATACTGCACTCTTTTTTGACCATCATGCCAGAAAACATACCTGTCTGTGGTGCAGCAGTGACACTGACATCCTTTGATTTTTTCTTGAAGCCAACTGATCAGTTATAAAGCAGGGGGGGGGGGAGTAGGGAAAGCAGCTTATCCATGCTTTCTTTAAGCACTGACAATTGTTATAATGTTGAAGTTATAGACTTTAGAGAGAAAATATCATATTTATTTAGAAAGACCTTTGTTTGCAAATTAATGTGGCTTTTAAATGGCATAAAATATGCATTTCAAAAAAATGCAGTTGAGAATGTAAACAGATGCAACTTTTTTGCATGAGAATGTAAGCAGATGTTTTATATAAAGTTACATTCTTGCCTATCTAGCTCTGTATCTACTCTGAGTAGCAACACCTCTCTGCAATCTGATTCATGCATAGATCATTCAAATGACCGGCCACTTGATCCTTTCAACTTCAAATGCCAGGGGCTAAATTAGGGACCTCATCCTACAAAGCTAAGTATGAGCTCTTTGTAGCAGAGAGAAATGCTACGTTGGGACCACCAGTCTCAGAATTCCTCATCCAGCATGGCCACCAGAAAGGGCTGGGCGATCCTGTTGGTTGTAGTTTCAAATAGAGTATAACTCTAGCTCTAACGCCAACACAAGGTCCCTCTCTTATGTTCCTAAAATATAAGAGTAGTGATGTCCTGCTACGGCAATGCTTCCCAGATGTCCTTGAACTGCAACTCCCAGAAATCCTGGCCAGTACAGCTAATGGTGAAGATTCCTGGGAGTTTTAGCCCAAGAATACCTGGGCACCCAAGGTTGGGGACAATTGTGCTAAGGGAATCAGATTTACAGGTGTATGAAATTGATTATCAGAACAACTCTGTGTATTTTTACTTTGAATTAAGTTTCACTGTGGTCCCCAACATATGTGCTTAGGATATCATCCTAATAATCCATGTTCTCAAATTATTGATTTAGCCTATGGCTACATAATACATCGAGAGACATACCCTGTATGATCTTAAGACCTGCACTGCAAGTGGCTTCCCCATAGTCGTTCACAGCAGTAAAACGATACACATCAGCATCGTCTTCAGTGATGTCACTTATCTTTAAAAATAAAATTTTAGAAAAAGGACAAAAAAAATCATTAGCAGTGCTCAACCAGGGACCGTATGCCTCTCATTTCATTACTTGTGTGAAAAAATTGAGACACTAACCTCATCAGATTCGTTCAAACACTGTGCATCAGGTTGAGCAAAGGCTTTTTATAGCTACAGTGGACCCCCGTATACCAAACAGTTTGTATAACATAAAATCTGTACAACATAAAACATTCCGGAGATAGGGGAAATTTGCTTAACAGAATCGCCTCTGGGGTGAATCCGTACAACATACAAATGGTCGCGATTAGGGATTACAGTGGTACCTTGCATAAAGAAAACAATTCATTCCAAATAAAATTACCATATATACTTGAGTATAAGTTGACCCGAGTATAAGTCGAGGCCCCTAATTTAACCCCCCAAAACTGGGGAAATGTATTGACTCGAGTATAAGCCTAGGGTGGGAAATGCAGCAGGGCCTGGCAGCTCCTCCTTTGTAAGCTGGGGGAGTAGTGTGTGATGTTTAAAATGACTTTTAGCCACTGACCCAAGCACTTGCCAGGCCCTGCTGCATTTCCCACCTAGACTCCCCTGTGATGCAGAGGGAGGTAAAATGACTTTTAGCCACTGACCCAAATGCCTCAGTGGCTAAATGACTTTTAGCCAGGGACCCAAGCACAGCCCTCAGTGGCTAAAAAACTAAGCTATATACTCTAAATTAGGGCTGAAAAACTAAGCTATAAAATTAGGGCTGAAAAACTAAGCTATAAATTCGAGTATATACAGTATGTTCAGCAATTTTGCCTTTATACAAATTTCCCATAGGAATGCATTGAAAACAGAGTAATCCCTAATCGTGACCAGTTTTATGTTGTATGGATTTGCCCCATAGGTGATTCTGTTAAGCAAATTTCCCCTATATCCGGAATTTTTTTATGTTGTATAGATTTTATGTTATACAAACCGTTTGTTATACAAGGGTCCACTGTACTCCATTTTCAATGCATTCCTATGGGAAATTTGTATAAGGGAAATTTTGCTTAACAGAATTTCATTTATACCTTTATACAAGGTACCACTGTACCTGCAAGCTAGTATCACAGATGTTTCCATGTTGTTGTTTTTTTAAGAATAAATATTTAAGAGTTCTCAGTATCAAGGCACATTATCTATTCCTAAATTCTTTTGCTCGGTCCTGGAATCCCCTGGTGTCCCAACATTGACTCCCAACAAGCCAGCACTACAGATTTATGGCAGCTCTGGACTAAAGATGTAAATCCTCATGCCCAGATGAGAAAATGAAAAATTATTCTCCCCATACCATGGGATGATAGAGTATTTTGTGCTGCATTCAGTAGCATAACCTCCTCTCCAAAATTAAGCAAAACTGAAAATCTTGCAAATGACACTTTAAGGCAAATAATTCAAATCACGCAAATTGAAGATGACCATGGCTTTCTTGCGTGGTCATTTTACAGAAGCATAGCACAAGTTATATTTGACTTTTTCTAACAACCAGCCAGTCATTTTGTGCTACCTGTGTGTATGCATGCACTACCCCCCCACCCGAGGATTCAAATGGACAGGGAGACATGGTGAGAGGAAAATAGAGCTCCTTATGCAGCTCTCACCAAGAGACCAAGAATCACATAGCACTTGAAAATCCTTGTCAAAGTGTCCTTTGGGACAATGCAGCTTAATAAAGAAGACCAAGAGACCAAGAATATTTTTCACTATAGACACTCCATGTATAAAAATCCCAAGGCATCCACATTCAGTTTTATAGACAACTCTCAGGCTTTTTTAGTCTATTTTTAGTCTATTTTAGATAAAAAATATAGTCTTATACATGGAAAAATACTGTGTTTTTATACCTCTATCCTTAGTCCAAGCCTAATACTGAGACCCAGATAAATAACTTAGAGACCATTGATCCTGAAACCCCAGAAACGTGTGACCTCAAAATTAGTTCCATTGAGTGGACCTTGCTCAACTGAGATCACGGAGAGGTACCACAATGCTGGACTACAGACAAGACAACTGGTAGTTTCAGCCAATGTCACTTGGGTGGGCAATTTTCCCCTTGGAGGACTGTATCCACTCTCATTACCCCTACCCACCCACCAACCTCAAGATTCCCTTTAATGGGCGAGGAAATAAGAAAAATACTACATGAATGTTGAGGGCCTTAGAACTTTGGGGGTACCCTCAAAATATAGGACATTTGCCCCTGTACCTCTAGAGGGCACATGGATATGATGAACCAAGGTACCCCCCCCCCAATATTTGTTAGTAGTTTTGGGGTGGAAGCTCTGCTTTAACCCCCTGTAGGCTGCAGCTTGCTTACCTCTGCTCTATCACAAAGAAGCAGAGTCTCAAAATTGTCACCAGATCCAAGAGGTATAAGAGGGCTCAACTCACAGGCCTTTGGACAGGCCGTAAGTTCTCAAATATGATTTTATTTTATTTTGTATTTTCTAAACAGAGGGGAGAAAAGTATGAAATGCAAGAATGGCAAAAGGTCTTTCCATCCCTTGGCATTGGGAACATATTTTAAAGTTGTTGCTGATGTTAATCCTTTAAAACTATGAATGGTATATAGACATGATTCTCTACATAATTTCATTACATAATCATTTATTTTGCAGTTTCTACTCCCTTCAGATGTTACATAGGCTTCCTTCCTTAAAATATTTCCAGACACCACAATCATATCCTGAACTATTATTACTCTAATATATAACAAACTTGGAGAGTTTAGTACATTTAAGAAATCTCTTACAAAATGTTTCTTTTTCAGGTTCAAGATTTGTAAAACCCTAACATCTTACTGATTTATTCAATCGTGAGGACATATTCACAGAAATTCAGAAACTCTTACCTGCAGGGTAAATTCATTTGTACCAGGAACAGAGGTGATCCTATATTTCTCATGGTCAATGATTTTACCTGTACTCCGTTGCCATAATAACTCCGGTTTGGGTTCACCCTTGACCACAGCTCTGAAAATTGCATTTTTACCTTGTGAAAGAAATAAGACACTAAATGCAACAAAATTTAAAGATATTGTGCCACTTTTAAGATTCACCAATTTATTTTAGTAAATTCCAAAGAACTTGTCGTGTTTGTCTGCTTTAACATGTTAACAAAAGAAAAGGAGCAAAAGAAGAAAGAGGGGGAAAATATTATAGCTCAATGTGAGCTTTCATAGACCAAAATTGATTTCATCAGACACTTCCAGACACATATGTTTGAAGAAATGGATTGTAATCTACAAAAACTCACAATTAAATGTGTTGGTCTTAAAGGTGTCAAAATATGTGTGGCTATGTTCAGGTTCTGTTTTTCCCATTAAAAACAACTAACTCTCCAGTTACTCACTTTGGAATGGAAGTAGAAACCAGTAAACAACAGAATACCCTGCTAGAGCAATTTCCTTAAAATTCACTCTTACATACTAGTAGGAAATAAAATCATCCAAGTGCAGCTGCAGAAAAAAGGACAAGCAGCTTTACTTCCCTCACTAACTCTTGAAGTGACACTTCCACAGTTTCCTAAATCAGCCAGAAGAGGCACACAATAAAAGCAAGTAGGTGAGAGGAGCAGACAGATGCAGTTTTGGCAAGATATGTGTGTTTTGTGTTTGCTCATGGCTAAGGAAACATATTCATTTTTAATGCAGAATAGAGATGGGCAGAAAATGGGAAAATAGTGTTTCATTTTGTTTATTTCTTTAGTAATTTCATTTTATTTCGTTTGTAGAAAATTTTAAAAGTAGTTTTGCTACAAAATGAAATGAAATTAAACACTATGCTCCCCTGCACCCAAGAAGCACCAAAATGGCAGTGGAGCTTCTTCAAGATCTTCCTGCTGCGTAGCACCATGGCAGTTTGGCTTCCAATTCCAATTAGAAAGATTTTTTTTCCTAGGGGCGCCCCCTTTGGCACTTCATAACTCAGCTCCCTGACCTCCAAAGCTTTCCAAATTTGGGGAGCTTTCAGGGAAGAGCTTGAGCAACCCTGCCATTGATTTTTTTCATTTTATTCTAAGGGAGGAAATTGTATTTTGTGACAAGACAAAATGAAATGTGTCCTACCATTTCATTAGGTAACAAAGTAATTCATTATCTAATGAAATGATGAAATAGCATTTCATTTTTCATTTCATGCCCATCTCTAATATGGAATCATTCAGCTAGACTATAAGGATTTCTAATTTGACTATATGGATTTCTAATTTGATGAAAAGAAATGCTATATTTTCCTTTTAATTGGCAGATAAAGAGAAACAAACAATGGAGATAATGAATCTTTAGGGAAGAGCCTCACCTTCCTGTAAGGTTAAGGTAATGGGTTTCCGCTCAAAGTCAGGGGTGCTGCACCCTCTAGGGACATTGTCCACAAATTGTGTGATGGTCACTCCCGAGACAGCAGATTTCTTTGTTCTAACTGGAAATAAATAAATATACATAATTATTTAACATGAGTAAAAATCATTAATTGAAAGTTGAATCACAGCTCTAACCTCTTTATGTTCATTTCCAGAAGTCTGCCAAATTCCAACCATTGTTAGACTTTGAAAGATCTCAAATGCCTTTAAATATATATTAAATTTATAGTTAAGATATAAATGGGAGGGAAGTTTCAGAAAACCCATTAAGTAAGTAAGGCATTTCTTGGATCAAATTAAAAACCTGTTTTAAAATGCACCCGGCGAAAGGGGGGGAGTGATGTTGATAGATGAATTTATATACTGGCTGCATTGCTGGGACTCAGGCTTTAAACCTGAGATTTGGGTCTCCATTCTCAAGATATCACACTTCCATTCAAATGAACAATCCTCCCCACCCCCACCCCCCAAAAAAACCATGGACAACATATTAAGTGGAAATATTATTAATCCCTTCCCATATTTTCCCCTCTTTTCTCACCTCCCTGTCGACCTGACATTGTTTTTCTGCCAGCAGCTGGATTTCAGCAGTACAGTGTGATGAAATGCCCCTGCAAAGAAAAGGCAATGTGTCATTAATGTCTCTGGAAAAATGCTAATTATTGGAATTTGGTAGATATTACTTTAAAAATATCTTGAGGTTCTTCTCTTTTTTTAAAATGTGATGTCCCAGATCTTGAACTGCAAAGTGAAATAATTAATCTTGGGAGAAAAATAAACCCAGAACAACAACAACTAGAGCTCTCTAACCTGGAGCCCCCAAGACATGCTAAATTGCAACTACTACCATTGTGATCCAGTATTTGTCAGCTTTGCTTTGGTGATTGACGGTAATCCAAAATATTTGGAGAAACTAGTTTGGGGAAAAGACTGTTTTAGAGATCTTCCACCCGCACAACCCATAAAGTTGTCAGGAGAGTCAAAGACTGTCAAGCTCCCTAAACCATAACTGTGAAAACAAGTATCCTTGAAACCAGTTTAAAACTAGGTGCTTGGTTTTAAAGTCAAGGGATGTGTGCTCTCAGACATGTCTCTTGGTCATTATCTTGCTACGGTTTGCCAACACCTGTCTAAGGCAGTGATGGCAAACCTTTTAGAGACTGAGTGGCCAAACTGTGATACAAAACCCACTTTTTTTTTTTTTTGCAAAGTGCCAATACAGCAATTTAACCTGAATACAGGTGGCTGTGAAGGGGTGATGTCGGGTGTCCAGAGAAAGGGCTCCAAGTGCCACCTTTGGCGCCTATGCCATAGATTTGCCAACACTGGTCTAAGGAAACATTGTACAACTATTCCCCTATACCAGTGATGGCTAACCTTTTAGAGACCGAGTGCCCAAACAGTGATTTAAAAACCACTAGTTTTTCACAAAGTGCCAATACAGCAATTTAACCTGAATATAGGTGGCTATGAAGGGGTGATGTCGGGTGCCCACAGAAAGGGCTCCAAGTGCCACCTTTGGCACCCATGCCATAGATTCGCCAACATTGCCCTATACTGTACCTTGGACTTTGCCTAATAGCACCTAGACAGCTTTTGAGCAAGATAAGATTCAGGCTAGACTTCTTGATTTATAGCTCTGTCTCTTTTTAGCCACTGTACTACATCCGGCAGCTGCATGCTTATTTTAAGTCCAATTCAAATCTCAGTCAGTATCCTAAGGCTCAGACATTTCACATCACCTTTACAACACTTATATAGTGAGATGATTTCACACAAGTGCAGAAACATATGGAGAGACTGCACTCATATTACTCCTTGTCCTGATGTAAATAAACCAGACACTACTGTGGCATGGAAAATATTTAAATCTTTTAACTTTGGCCTTTTAGAATGGGGGTTTATAAATATGCTTATTAAATTTTGAAGGTGAGGATGAAAAAAACTCCAGTTTCCCCTCTACTGGGCAAGATGTTTGGGTGTTTGAGCCTTATTTGTAATTTGGAACATTTTTTTAAAAAGTGCAGAAGTGAGCTTTGCAAAAACATGTTTGTATTTTGTACAAAAAAATCATATTTTGCACTAAACACACATATAAAAATAAAAGTTTTCTATGCTATTTCCCTCTTTTTTTGTTAATTTTTTAAAGGCTATCGGAAAGACCTCATCACTCTATAGGGGCCTTCCTGGCCCTTAACAACTTCTTGGGAGTGCTTTCTCTTAATCTCATCATCCTCACAGTCTCATTTGAGAGATACAAAACAGTGTGTGGTTTTTTTCAATGGTTGCTTCTAGGCTGTAGAAGGTACTCTTCCTCTTCCCTCTTTCCAGGAAGCTAAATTGGCCTTTCTTTCTTATCCTCCTATTATCAGGAAGACATCCTCAGGAAAGCTTTTAATTTACATGGATAAGTACGGGCTCTATATACTGAACTGAGATAAGCATTTTGTGTATGTAGTTTTACAAATATAATTTAATTGTTTTCAATATTATATCTTAGTGTCATTAATAGTGTTTGTTATACTGTTTTAATTTCGAACTCCTATGGGTAGAAAAGAAGCATATAAAATTGAGAGTTACAGAAAGAGATTATATTCGGATAGGATATCTTACCCCTTTTCATAGTAGATACGTAATATGTAAGCATTCATTCTACCTTATAGCTGTTGTGAGTTTTTTGGGCTGTTCGGCCGTGTTCTGGACGTTTTTCTTCCTGACGTTTCACCAGACTGTGGCCAGCATCTTCAGAGGGCAAGAAGCTCAGGGAACAAGGAGTTCTCTCTGTGTTCTGGGGTATAGAGTGAGTGAGAACTGTGTGGTTTTAATGTTGTGGGAAAGAGGAAGCTTGTCCTACGCAGGAGAATAGGTCATTATATCCTTAATTTTCTCCACACAATTGATGTACTCATAGAATAAGAACAGTAGGTGGTGCTAGACAGACAGCAGGAAATAAATGGCAGAAGGCAATGATAGTGCCAGCTACTTTGGACATTCACAAACTTACCATTTTCTCTCTCCTTCGTGGACATATCACTAGATACTGATATGTGCTTTCTGATATTGATCAAGTGTTTGCAGATATATTGGACTGCCACTGTAAGCAGGGAGTTGGGGAAGAAATGAAATGCACAATGTTCAGACCATGTTATGTGCCTTTTCACATGACCCCTAAACTCCACGGCAAATGGCTCCCAGCTCCGGAGCTTAAAATTGTTTCCCCACCAGCTCCGGAGTTTACAGAAAATTAAGTGCGACCACGCCCACCTAAGCGCATCCCAGCGCACTTTTCAGGTACCTGCTCTCTGGGGGTGAAACTCCCTGATGCGGATGTAAAGGAGTGAGTGCCAGGCTCTCCTCGCTTCTGTTTGTTGTTTTTTTGCCCCCCGCCCGTTTAAGAGACAGGAATCAGGATGACGATGGGGCTCGGGGCGGCTTGGACGGGCAGACGGAGGTGACCCTGCATTTTTTCCTCTCTTTTTTTCTTCCTCCCCTCACGCAGACAGGAGCAAGGAAGTGCGGAGGGGGTGGGAACACAGGAAGAGCAATGAACCCCCAAGATCTCTGGTCCGAATTTAAGTAGCCAGTGGATCTTAGGGGTCGTGTGAAAAGGCTCTATGTTATGTCTGAGCTAATGTATAATCCCTAGCATTGGTAAAGTAATACTGGTTCAATATTTATATAGGTGAGAGGTGATGTAACAATTGAGATTCCAAAATAACTTTCTTCATTAGTAACTTCACTGTTACTTCAGAGGACTTTCAGTGTATGTCTGAAGTGTATATGTATATGAATTCAGATATTTTGCCCCAATCTTCAGCCATCTAGTTTTTGTTTGATGAGATTATTTTGGTGCTCTTCAAAGGCTCTGTTTCTTTTTCCTTCCTGAATAGGGTTGCTACGGAGTAGCTTTCTTAAGATGATGTATGTATTTAACAATAGTTTAAAACTGTATTTTGAAAGAATACTGAATGGCATGAAGCCATGGCCTTTGACACAGGACAAATATGAAGAATTGGTAATTTGCATTTATTTTAGGATGTGAAAAAATTCCTGGGATGAGGGAAAGACTAATAAAAAAGTACTGAAGCAGATGAATTAAGACAAAGAATAATGTAATGACTGATGAAAAGGACAGATTGATACAACTGATAATTCAAGATACAGTTGTCCCTGCCCTTTCGCGGTTCATTTACTGCGATCCCGGTATATTGCGGGTCCTCAGTATATGAAAAAAAGACCCCCTGGGGTAAGGAGGAAAGGCCTTCCCAGGCCTGTCGGAGGCCCCAAAAATGCTTCCCCGCAGGCCTGTTTGGGGCAGCGCCAGGCCTGGGGTAAGTACAAGAGCACCCAGAGAGCCCGCCCAGTCCCAACCTGACCCAGCTTCCACATATTGCTGATTTTCAATTATTGCAGGTCAGGTCAGGTCCCTAACCCCTGCAATAGGTGGGGGTTTACTGTACAATAAATGGAAACAGATACCTGTGAAAGAGAGGAATTTAGTGACCACAGAACAACAACTAAAATGTTGTATAGGCAGGATAACATCAGACCTCTTAAAAGACTATGACAAAGAGTAAGGCATTGTCACTGTGTTAACCAATGAATAATCTGTAAGAAGACCTATTGAGTTTGTTCAGTAGCCTTTGGTAAATGACTCTGTTAAAAGCTAACTGACAATCCAAGTGCATCGCAGCTCAAGTCCTGTTGGTTTAACTACACCTGTAACAGACTGGTGATACAGCTAATTTTCTGAATTTGAACACTTCCTGCTTTTTGTCCTGTAGCTCCCACAGCGCTTGTGTAATCAGTTTTATTTTGTGGGAGCCATGGGAGCCACAGGATGGGAGAAAGAAGTCTTCAATTACTGAAAATTGCTACTGTCTGCATGAAGTTACCCATGTAGGTAATTTTCAATAATTTAAGACTGCATCCTGCCATCCCATGTGTCTCACAACTTCCACACAGTAAAAGGGGTTACACAGCATCTATGGGAGCCACAGGGCAAAAGTAGGAAGTGTTTAACTCATTCACAGCTGCCCTAATCAGCCTTCCACAGTCATAGTTACACCAAAAGAATTTCAACCTATGTCTACTCAAATATTTCAGCCTATGTCTACATACATACATACATACATACATACATAAAAATAACTGAGGTATGTTTGTTGTTATTGATAACTTCAGTTTTAACACATTTCACCTATTTGTCTGGAGCAGACATCATGCAAAATGCTCTGTGGTTTCCTATATCCCACTTGGATCTGTTTTCAAACAGTTTATGTTGGCTACTCTCCAGATTTTAGGGATAAATTGATGTGGTCCGAGTTAGAAGATCCACAATTTCACATTTGAATTTTCAGCAATCTAGGGTGGTTACCATTTAAACCTTATGATCTGTTGGTTTTAAATTTGTCACTAAGGCCTACAGCTTGATGTTCTGACACAGCAATTTGCCTCAGTTCTTCTGATCCCCATCTGGAAAGTGTCACTTCAGGCTCAGGTTTCTGCCATAAATCTTTCCTAGCATTCACTTATTTTCTGAGAAATCCCCTGTCATCTTTGTATACCTTTAGCTTTAATGTACAACAGTTAAACTGCTCCTAGCTGGCCCACTGCTTCTGATTTATTGAAGCAGTCACATGAATGTAAAACTGAAATGGCCACTATCATTCAAGATTCTAATGTATTTAGCAATAAACTATCTAATTTTATTTTGTTGCATTTTCAGCAATTGTATCTTTTGCCAATATTTGTATTCCTTGTTGGTCTCCTCTTTTGGGCAAGACTTGTACCTTCTAGAGAGTCACTTAAACTATTTATTTATTTATTTATTTATTTATTTATTTATTTATTTATTTATTTATTTATAGATTTATAGATTTTTTAAAGCTGCCCTGGGGGGCAATGGCCAGGAAGGACCTGGGGGCACTAACTCACCCTATGCTGCCGGGTTGGAGGGGTCCCGGGAGACCCTGGGGTTCCAACCCACACTGTGCCTGATGCCAGACTCCTCCTGAAGTTGTCTGTTGACATGATGTTATAAGTTAATACAGTGTGGCCCAGTTTAAACCCATACCTTGGACTCATCTCATCATTCCGCATGGGAGGGCAATGTTCACGCATGTGAAACCAATGTGGATAGAAATGATTCAGGGATTGGATCTTTTTAAAAAAGTTCACTCCATCAATTGTCCAAATGAATTTTCATCTCTTGGTGGCATACAACAATATATTAAAACAATAAAACAACATGTTAAAACCACCAAAACCATCAGTTAAAAACAACCAATATACAAATAATAAAATCCTGCTACTCATGCACCCTGCTAAAAGAACATTAATTAATTAAAATGCTGGCTAAACAGGAAGGTCTTTGCCTGACGCTGAAAAACCAAAAGCATCAGTGCCAGGTGGATCTCTGTTGGGAGGGCATTCCAAAGTTGGGGGGCAATGGCCAGGAAGGCCCTGTTTCAACATGCCATCCCCCCTCACCTCTTTAAGGGATGGCACCTTCAGCGGGGCCTCCTGGCCTGATCTTAATGTGCAGGCAGGCTCGTATGGAAGAATGCAAGAATATTGGCATTTCTTAAATGAGCAACTATTACTGCAAATTTTGAACAACTTGCAAACATTCTTTTTACCATTGTTTAATTTTTGAGATGGTTCCTCTTTTGAAGTCCAATATAACTATGTTGAATTTCTTTAGCACTTTTCACTTGCGTGCAAATTATTTGGTAGAACTCTGGTCATGAGTTCAGTCAGTTATACTGTCCTGGTGTCCAGGACTTGGAGCCACATTGGAGTAAATTTAAGATAATCTCCACTCTGATTAGCTCCATAATGTTGATTATGAAGGATGAAGATATGGCAGAACTGAATACACTTAGTAGCCAGATTTCTCTGACTTCTCTGAACAAAATTCAAGATTAGAATGAATTACTGGACATTAGTATCCTTACAGCAAAGCCTACCAGCTAATAAATGAAATATTACAGGGTTATATACTCACAAAATCATAGACTAATTGAGTTGGAAGTGGCTTATACAGTAAGGCTATTGGGTCCAACCCCTTGCTCAATGCAAGACTCCAAATCAAAGTAGATCTGATAGGTGGCTCTCCAATTTTCTCTTGAATGTCTTAATTTTAGGAGTCTTTGGATTGCTACACTGACATAGAAATTTCACTGAACTAATTTTGAGCAGATAGGCTTAAGAATCAATTTAACTAAATGATAATTATTTGATTAAACCTGCATACTTTTGCACACCACCAAAACTGTATCATGAGTGAGAGACTGGTATCCCTGTTTCCAATAATAATTACCGTATATACTTGAGTATAAGTCGACTTGAGTATAAGTCAAGGCCCTTAATTTAACCCCCCAAAACTGGGGAAATGTATTGACTCGAGTATAAGTCCAGGGTGGGAAATGCAGCAGGGCCCGGCAGCTCCTCTTTGTGAGCTGGGGGAGTGGTGTGTAATGTTTAAAATGATTTTTAGCCACTAGACATGGGCATGACTCGGCGAAATCCTCGTTTCCGTTTCCGTTCCTCGTTTCCATTTATTTATTTATTTATTTATTTATTTATTTATTTATTTATTTATTTATTTTATATACCGCTCCTACTTCCCGGACGGGAACTCAGGGTGGTTTACATGGAAAAGATTAAAAACAAAATATCTGCATAAGAAGAACTCGGGACAGGCATCTTCAGCCTGTCCCACGTTCTGACCCGCTGGCTCACTGCCACATGTCAGGGATCCATCCCGTCTGTTCCCCCGGCCTGTCCTGCTTGCTGATTAATGCCAGGTCGGTGCATAATAAGATCCCTGTCATCCACAACTTGATTGTGGATGAGCGCGACCGACCTGGCATTTCTCACAGAGACCTGGGTGGGTGAGGGGGGAGGGGCTTCCCTCTCTCTCCTCCTTCCCCAGGGCTACTGTGTGCAGCAGCTGGGCAGGCCGGGGGGGGGGGGGGTG
Source organism: Phrynocephalus forsythii (assembly GCA_029282475.1). Taxonomy (NCBI): domain Eukaryota; kingdom Metazoa; phylum Chordata; class Lepidosauria; order Squamata; family Agamidae; genus Phrynocephalus; species Phrynocephalus forsythii. The sequence continues at coordinate 86,664,635 of JAPFRF010000005.1, read as the reverse complement.
GGGGCATGGTGTATAGGGACTCTTTTCATGTCAGCAGATCCACGACGTTGGTGAGTCCAGGTTTAGAATGTCTCCACCTTGTGGTGGGACAGAGGGACAGGTCTGGGATAGTGCTCATGTACTGAGCTCCCCGCGACCCTGCCCTATCCCTCCCAGAGCTCTCTGAGTTCATCTCGGCGGCACTATTGAGATCCCCCCGCCTTTTGGTGTTGGGGGATTTCAATGTGCATGCCGAGGTTGGGCTGACTGGAGCAGCTCTGGAATTCATGGAGTCCATGGCCTCCATGAACCTGTCTCAATTTGCCATCGGTCCCACTCACAAGGGAGGACACACCCTGGACCTGGTTTTTGCCTCCACGTCGACGGGGTGGCAATGTCGTTACGTAACGAAACGAAGAACGACAATTACTCCGCCAGAACTCGAACTCGAACCGACTAAAGAAAAATTGGGTCTGATTTGTCGTGGTCGTGCCTGGCGGCATCGCAGCGATCGCGCGATGCCAAGCGGCTCAGGAAGAAGTTTTAAAAATAAAAAAAACCGATTCCCGGCCAAAAAAGCAGGCCAAAATATGCCTGCCTGAGGGCACCCACCAGAGGGGTGGTTTCTGGGGGGGGGGGTCCCCGGCCTCTCCCCCTCCTCTCCTGGGCTGTGCATCCTCGTCATCTCGCCAACTCGCCAAGCGGCACGGCACAGAAAAAAAGTTTTAAAAATAAAAAAAACCCCGATTCCCGGCCAAAAAAGCAGGCAAAAATATGCCTGCCTGAGTGAGGGCACCTACCAGAGGGGTGGTTTCTGGGGGGGGGGTTCCCCAGCCTCCCCCCCTCTCCTCTCCTGGGCTGCGCACTCTCGTCGTCTCGCCAACTCGCCATGCCATGCGGTGCGGATGGGGGATCCAAAATGGGGCGACCGCAAGCAATATTTATTTATTTTGAAATCGTGGTGGTCCAAAAACACACCAAAGCACCACAGAAACATGCGAAAATAGCTATTTTAAGACTGCCTGAATTTTTACAGTAGCAGCAGTGGGTTTTTCTTGCAACAAAACATCTCCATTGATTTTATTTTATTTTATTTTATTTTTATTTTTTTACACCTGCACAATGATGCAAATTTTTGGAGCCATTCCACCAATTGCATGGCCACTTGACCAGGTTTTGACCGAGACTTCTGGGATGTGCCTGTCGGGCATAAAAAGCCCACTAACCGTAGCCCAAACCCGAACCCGAACCCTAACCCTAACCCATACGCCAGTACACTGTCCTTCTTAGTGGGTCAGAGAGGCACCCAGAGGTGCACCCCACGAACTCACCCTAACCTTACCCGTAACAACCCTAAGCCTAGCCCTTGCGCTAACCCCCCTAACCCTAAGCCAAATCTGTACTCGCATTGCACTACACACGCAAGTACAGTTCCCTTCTTGGTGGACCACAGAGCGCCCAGACTGAAGAGGAGCCTTCCCCCAGTGTGCGCACTGTGACACTGCAGTTAGCAGTGGGCCTGTGGTCAACAGAGAGAGGCACCCCCAAAAGAGGTGCCTCTCTACTCAACTTGGTATGCATATTCAATTGGCTATGCATGCCATTTTGTAGCGGGCCAGAGGAGGCACCCACCACAGAGAGGTGCCTCCAGGAGCCGGCTTTCCATTCAAAGCGGGCCAGAGGAGGCACCCACCCAGAGAGGTGCCTCCAGGAGCCCGCTCCCCCCAAACCAGTACTAACGACAGACGAAAACCTGACAAACGAAATGACAAATTTTTGGAAAATTTCACAAAAAACGGAAATGAGCCGAAACTGGCCGGCTCCGACACACGACAACTCAAAAATGTCATTTTCCCTGGTCGTGCCCATCTCTATTAGCCACTGATGCAAGTGCTTGGGTCAGTGGCTAAAAGTTATTTTAAACATCGCACACCGCTCCCCTGTGATGCAGAGGGGGGTCATGAGAAGCGGCATACAATGTTTAAAATGACTTTTAGCCACCGACCCAAGCACAGTGGCTAAAAGTATTGACCGGCATATAAGTTGAGGGGCCCTTTTTTCAACCCAAAATTAGGGCTGAAAAACTAGGCTTATATTCGAGTATATACAGTATATGCCATTATGTCTGTGAAGATTCTCAGTCATCCAGGTGAGTTTATCTGGAAGTTGAGTCATGGCAACTTGACTTCTTTTCTTGCAAGACCAAAACATTTCACTACTCATCCAAGCAGCTTTGTCTGTCTGAGAAAAGTTAGCGGCGAGACCTCCATTTTATAGTTCAACTTCATTTCACACACTCCTGGTCTCAATAGGCTCATACGTTGGACAAAGGCCTGAGTAGGCTCATTAGGTGGACAATAGCCTGAATAGGTTCATATGTGGACCATGATCTGAATAGGCTTGTTAGGTGGACAAAGGCCTAGCCTAGGGTGCTTGAAAGTCTCGCCTATGCAACCTTTCAAGGTGAACTATACAACTGAGGACTTACCACTAACTTTCCTCAGACTGACAAAGCTGCTTGAATGAGTAGCAAAATGTTTCAATATATCAAGAAAAGAAGTCCAGTCACCATGGCTCAGCTTCCAGATATATGCCGTTACGTTGATTACAGTTGACGGCAAACATTTCCAGGGTTTTCTAGCTGTATTTAGAAGCGGTTTCACCATACTCTTCTTTTCAGGGCATGCTGGCATCATGCAGCATGTCCAAAGCTACACGAGTTGTCTTTTCTCTCAAAAAGCACAGCAGGGAACTGACCAAAATTAATACTAAAAAGATAAATCAATCTTATTAAATTATGGAAGCATTTCAAACTATGAAAACGTTTTGAATGCTTCATTTAATATTCACTTGTTTGTTTCAAAGATTTACTTTCAAGTATACAAGAAATTAACAAAGTAATGGCTAGATGAGAAATGTTTGCCAGCCAGAGAATTCATAACTATCAAAGCTCTACATAAATTTAATTTGTGATGCTCAATGATCAAAAGCACTTTTTCTCCCAGAACAATTTGACCTGTACGCCTTGTTGAAAAGAGTTTTTACCAGATTCTACCAAAAATATCCTGTTTCTCTGCACCTCTTGTTAATCCCCTTTTCTATGTTAGCGTCTTGATATGGTAATTTTCAACTCTTTAATCTATAAGGGATTTTCTACTAGAATGCCCGATCAAACCTGGCAGCAGCTAGCACAAATTTAATTCCTTCTATATGAAGCATGTTTTGCTTTTTCCTGTAATTACAGAGAACATAAGAACTTCATGTTTTTATATGTATGGAATGAATTAATCCACATGACTAATTTGATTAACAAATGCAGCCCTACCTAAACATTTCTAGATCAAATGCAGATAACCATTCTTCCCTGTCCTCAATATATATTTTGGACTATTGACTTGCTGTACATGCAAGTCAACATGCCCTAGGTATAGGGATGAACATACCATAATTATATATTCATGCTAGTGATTAATATTCTACCCATCTACCCATCTGTAAATACCCAAACTAGATGTAAACAGCTTTTCATATTTTTTAGTAGGTAACATGAATAGTGTGTGCATGTAAATACTTCTAAGGAAGAGATTGTATCCTCAGAAACAAGTCAATTTGGTATTAAAATGTGCACTCCTTCTATTCCATATAACACAAAACATCCAAGATGTGACGCTCTCTAAGTAAAAAAAGGATTGGTTTAGAATTACTAAGATTATTAAGGGCAAAATACATATAACCTGTATCCCAGTGACATTCCAGGGATATCTGTATTCCCCCTGTTAACTCCATCTTGGCTGATGTTAACTCCTAAGGAAAAAAAGAAAATATCCCTATATTGAACTCATCCGGTCTGGCATCATTATCTGAAGGCAACTACCACAGCCAAACTCCTTGGCAGGTCTTACTGGCAACCAACCTCATTTCCCAGCAATGAGTTTGCCTGGAAGTTTTAAATTCACACAGTGTGCTCAAGAGAGTGTTAATGGCAATAGTTCCCAACCATGGGTAACCCGTTGGACTGCAGATCCCATAATAAGCCTTCATCACAAGCTGTGCTGACTGTGGTTCTGGAAGCTGCAGTCCGATAACACCTGTGTTACCTAACATTTGGAACTACTGCTCTAAAGTAGTATGTAAAATTTACATGGAGGAGTGGGTCCCTTGGGGGGCAATTGGTTGATGGAAACTTTAGAGATTTGGGATTGTTAGGAAAGCAATTTTCCATTTGCTGGCTGAATTCCAAAACATCAATATTTCCCTTCTCATACCCCAATGCATTTTTGAGCACATAGGCTGTGGCCAGCTGAAAGATGGCAACATTTATTTATTTATAAAATTGGGGAAATGTATTGACTCGAGTATAAGTCTAGGGTGGGAAATGCAGCAGGGCCCGGCAGCTCCTCCTTTGTGAGCTGGGGGAGTGGTGTGTAATGTTTAAAATGATTTTTAGCCACTGATGCAAGCCGCCTTGGGTCCCTCCCGGGGAAAGCAACATAAAAATAAAGTTATTATTATTATTATTATTATGTGTGGAATTGACTAATCTAGATAACTAATTTGATTAACCCATGCAGCCCAACCTAAAAATCCATGGAACAAATATAATAAAGCATTATATCCTGCCCCAATACATATTTTAGACCATTGACTTGGTATTTCCAAGTCCCACAATGTATTTTTTGAGAGTGTAAACTATGGCCAGATGAAAAAGACACTTCTTCCAGTGGATGACACTACTTGACTTTCAAATCCTTGTTCAGTCCCATTCTTCTGTCCTGCTTTAGAGAACATTTATTTTAACTTTTTCTAACTATGGGAGGGAGATCAAAACATTCTGGCTTCCTTCCTCTTACAGCTGTGTTTCCCATTGTCAGGTAATACAGGACTGTAACTCTCAGAGACCGTGGCCATTATAACCGGTGTTGAAAACTTCTGAGAGTTGCAGTCCAAGAACACCTGGGTTATCCATGTTTGGGAATCACTGCCTTACAACATTTCTGGATGGAGGGCTCCTCAGACTAGCAGTTAGAAGCCACTATACAGCTCTGCTGTGTTAGCTCCTTGCATTTTCTGCAATCAAGTGGTAAAAAGTAGTGTCAGATGAAAGAATGATTATGAGTAAAGGCTCCATACAAGTGAGATGTCTGATAGAAAAATGCCAACAAAATGAATAAAATGAAATTACTCCTGAAATGGTTGTTTACTTCAGTAGCTAGCTGGACACCTCAATGGATTAGGTATCAGACAAGAGAACCAGAGATTTGGAGCTTGATTCTGTACTGTGCCTTGGGGGAGCTAGCCTATGTTGGCTTGGGCAAGCTGCACAGTCCCAGGGTGGCCCTAAAACAGGGGTGTCCAGACTTTTTGCAAGGAGGGCCAGATTTGGTGAGGTGAAAATGTGGGGGCGGTCTATCAGCCTGAAAGGGTGAGAAAGGGCATGGCATATGCAACAGATGCAAATGCTCTGGTTTCCAGGTGCTGAAGGGCCTGGTGGCTGTTGCGTGGTCCAGGAATTGGCCCACCCACATCCAAGACACACCACTGCACGCATTGGATGCCCACCATTGCAAGGAGGTGGGGAAGACGCTGCAGCAATGGAGCCAGGAGCAGGTAGGCAGGATGGGTGGCTGAGGGGATGGAAGGAAGCTGGGAGGGCAAGCAAACCATAAAACTGCAAGCTGGCGTCTCTAGCCAGCACAGGGAAGGGCCGTCAGGTGGGGATGAGTGACACTCTGAGCCAGCAGGGAGAAGAGGCTGAGGGCCACTCAAAAGTTTTAATTGGGCTGCATTTGCCCCCGGGCTGGACTTTGGACATGCCTGCCCTAGAAGAAGTGAATGGCAAATCAAGTTCTGAGTACTCTCTACCTAGAAATCCCTGAAAATATTTGCCATAAGTCAAAATTAATTTGATGGCATATAATTATTAATTAGGGACTGACTGACTCAAAAAGAAAGAGAAGTATCATGGGGGCATGTACACTGGGATGGAAGGTCTCAGTGTTTCTATGTATCCAATTGTTCCCAGACTGTTCTTCCATCATTACTCATCCCAACCAAGTATGCTGCCAGAAAAACAGTGTCTAAAATGAGCAAACAGGTGAATGAATGAATGAATACATGTAAAATGTTTGTCTCATCGGAAAGCAATGAAATCAGAGTGGTGCCAATAAATTTAGCAATGGGTATGGATTACAGCAATTTTTTTTCAATGTGGGAAAGTACATGTTGCCTCGGTTAAGTAAAAGAAAAAAGATTAAATACCCTGAAGAACACCCCACTTTCTCCTTAATCTTTAAATTAAATTTAATAATATTCTAAAGTCATCATTTACCTGAATTTCAACAGTCATATATTCTGATCACTGTAATTACTGATTCTGGGTGGCAATAAAATAGAATAAAATAATTAGGAATCTTTCCCGGTTATTTCAGGATATAACCAAATGATCATATATGGTCTAATTCTATTTAAAATATTTGTACCTTTTATTTGTATTTGTATTTTTCATAGCCAGTATAATTTATAATAGAACACAATAAAATTATTCAGGACACCTGCAGTGATAAGAAACAGAGAGAAGGCAATAAATAGTGCAATCCTGGACATATCTACAGAGGAAATCCACAGAGTTTTATTTATTAGTGTGTCTTCGGGGTTCAGCAGGTCTTTCTCCATGGTAAATGGCTACAAGATTTTAGCTTAAAGCAGTTATATTCGTCACTGATTTGGATGGAATGAAGAAACACTGTAGTAGAGACAGGATGTAAGGGCTGGAAGACTGACCAACCCTATGACCACACAACCCCAATCTCACTTTGTAGTAGTCTTTAGATTTCTTTGGTTTGTGTACGTGATTGAGAATGTGTTGACTAGAGGGAATAAGTATTTAGAACACTTGGTTCACGGTATCCCCCAATATTCACCACCAAATGACTTCAGTATTTAAAAATAGTAAAAGCCTGAACTCTCTTTAGAAGCAAAAACAAATACAGTGGTACCTTGTATAAAGGAATTAATTCGCTCCAAATGAAATTATGTTAAGCAAATTTTCCTTTATAAAAATTCCCATAGGAATGCATTGAAAACGGAGTGATCCCATTTTTATGTTGTACGGATTCTCCCCATAGGCAATTATGTTAAGCAAATTTCCCCTATCACTGGAATTTTTATGTTGTAAAAATTTTATGTTATACAAGTTGTTTGTTATACAAGGGTCCACTGTACAAATAAAGATGTGGAAGCATGTGGATAAGGGAAATCCAGTTGACATTGTTCATCTGGACTTTCAGAAAGCTTTTGATAAGGTTCCACTCCAAAGGTTCTTGAATAAACTTGCTAGTCATGGAATCAAGGGTCAGGTCTTGTCCTGGATCAGCAACTGGCTAAGCGACAGGAAACAGAGGGTAGCACTAAATGGACACTTCTCCAAGTGGAGGGAGGTAAAGAGTGGGGTCCCCCAAGGTTCAGTACTGGGACCCATGTTTTTCAAAGCCTTCATAAAAGATCTAGAAGTAGGAGTAAATAGCAAGGTAGCCAAATTTTCTGACAACAACACTAAATTATACAGGATAGTAATATCTGAGAAAAATTGTGAGGAGCTCCAGAAGGATATCTTGACACTGAGGGAGTGGGCAAACCAGTGGCAAATGAGTTTGAACATTAGTAAGTGCAGAGTGATGCACGTTGGGCAAAAAACCCCAAAACCCATTACATTTATAAACTGATGTGCTCAGAACTCTGCAACAAACCAGGAAAGGGACCTTGGTGCCCTGGTGAACAGCTCAATGAAGGTGTCAACCCAGTGTGCTGAAGCAGTGAAAAAAGCAAACACAATGCTAGGGATCATTAGGAAGGGTATAGAAAATAAGTCAGCAAGTGTAATTTTGCCTCTTTATAAATCTATGGTGAGGCCACATCTGGAGTATTGTGTACAGTTCTGGTCACCATAACTCCAGAAGGATATTATGGAAATGGAAAAAGTGCAGAGGAGGACAACCAGAATGATTTGGGGACTGGAACACCTTCCTTAGCATTTGAGGCTGCAACGGCTGGGCCTCTTGACTCTTGAATGACGCTGCCTAAGAGGTGACCTGATTGAAGTTTATAAAATCATACACAGTGTGGGCAAAGTAGATAAGGAAAAACTGTTTTCCCTTTCTCACAACACTAGGACTAGGGAGCGCTCCATCAAACTTTTGGGTGCTAAATCTCAAATAAATAAGAAAGTACTTTTTCACCCAGTGGATCACTGGTCTCTGGAACTCCCTGCCAAAAGAAGTGGTGACAGCTGTCACCCTTGACAGCTTTAAGAAAGGATTGGACAAGTTCATGGAGAATAAGGGTATCAAAGGCTATCATTATGAATACCTAGGGAAAACCTCTGGGTTGGAGAGATAGGCATGATATTTCTCAATGCCATTTGCGGGGAATCATAAGCAGGTGAAGACATCTGCTTGAGAATATCCTGAAGCAAATGGTGAGCCACTGTGTGAGACAGAATGCTGGACTGGATGGGCTGTGGCCTGTTCAAGCAAGGCTATTCTTATGTTCTTACATTATTAAACATACATACATACAAACAAACAAACAAACAAAAACACCCCATGATTAAACTGATGCTATTGTACCTTGGGCATATTGGGAGTAAAGGCAATAATGCTGGGAATATTTCAATACAACAGGAGAAAAGAAAACCCAGGTAAGAGGAGGATGGCTTCAATAAAGGAAGCAACAGACTGTTGACAAAAGGACTTTTGGAGGTCACTAATGTGTGGCAATTAACAACAGATGGAAAAATGATATCGAGCTATAGTCTTTTGCATTCATATTACCCCATAAGCTTCAGAGTACATCTTTGAAAAACACTTATGTCACCTTAAAGACCAACACAATTATTATGACATAAACTTTTGCAGATTAGAATCCAGTAGAATTTCTTCTTCGTAACCAAAGCACAACAGTTGACAAATTCTGCTTCTGATCTTTAGGGACTAGGTCAGTGATGGCAAACCTTTTAGAGAGCAAGTGCCCAAACTGTGATTCAAAACCCACTAATTTTCCGCAAAGTGCCAGTACAGCAATTTAGCCTGAATACAGGTGGCAGTGAAGGGGCAGTGTAGGGTGCCCACAGAAAGGGCTCCAGGTGCCACCTTTGGCACCCGTGCCATAGTTCGCCAACACTGGACTATGCTGTTTAAATTAGTATCAGTCCAACAGAGTCAAAAGTGCTGAGCTGTATGAGAAGAAGGGTGGGGCTAAATCTTGTTGCTGTTTCTTGACATAAAAATCTTTGGGAACAGATATTATATTGATCTCTGTATATCTCTATTGTATTGTTTGCAAATGGGAAAATACCTAGATACCCTCTGATGATCTTCTTGGCCATGATAAGATTGACAGGTTGGGCATCAAGGCCAGCCCCTTGACATTTTGCAGCCTAAGGCAGAGCACTAGCTAGTAGCTAGGGCTTTCGCTGATCCCACATTCGAGATCAATGAATTTATTGAGAGCTGAAACAGAATATCTTGTACGTCCCCTTTCTATGAAATGCGCTGAAAACTTTTCCTGGCAGTAACAAGGCAACTATAATAAATTAAAGTAAGTAACAATTGGCTGAACTTTCATTGCACCCCAAATCTGCTGCCTGAGGTCACTGTCTCACTGTACCACTTCAGGGTAAGGCCCACCAACACACACACAAACACTGTTTTCTATAGCTCAGATCCAGTGTCATGTTGACATGGTAGAGAGAATGCAACATTTTTACCTTTCCCTGTGCATGCTGCATCACTGGTTGAAAACTGGAAAGTTTAGTAGCCTGTTGAACCCTCTCTCTCTCTCTCTCTCTCTCTCTCTCTCTCTCTCTCTCTCTCTCTCTGTGTGTGTGTGTGTGTGTGTGTGTGTGTGTGTGTGTGTGTGTGTGTGTGGTACATGACAGCCTGCGGTGGAAAGGAAAGAGTGCCCCTTTTGATTTTTCTGATGGAAGTGGCTCTCTCAGTGGACATACCCAGACCAGTATTTAAAAGCAATATTGAAAATAAAGCAAAATAAAAAAGAACATGCATGTGACGGGAGGTCCATTTATTTTTAACCTCAGTGGGTAGGAGGGTATAACCAGATATAAGATGAGGATACTTGTAGGTATAATTAATGGAAAAGTTTATTTGGATTTAACACAGAAAACAAAGAGAAAATAATGTCAGTTCAAGAAGGATGGAAAATTCTCAAGTAAGAAATCCGCAACATTTTATGAAGAAAATGATAATAGTAACAGAAACAAACCTTTTGTTCCATAAAATAATTTTTCCCATGCAAAGCAGATTATGATTCTATTTTCACCCAAGCCATTTGAACAATTTAATTCCAAGCAAACTAAATTAACTCTTTGAATTTAATCTATGTCGTGCAAAGTCAAAGCCTATTAAACAAACAACTGTTTGAAGTATTGTCTAGCACCATGTAAAACTCCCTCCAGCCTAGACACTAAAGGCAGACTGAAAAGTTCCAACTACATGGCAGCGAAGCTGCAAAATCAAAATATAATTAGACTACCAATTGAAGTATTAAATCTACATAATCTTAACCTGTGGAAAAAAATTCTCTATTGTTCTCAGGGATGACATAATCCTGGGCTCTGTATCTCTGTGTAAGGAACAGCCAAGGCTCACCAGGAAACAATTTTTCCTGGGGTCTACTCCAGTCATCACGTATCCATTTCCATACTGGCCCATATTTGGGGGCTCAAAGAAGCTGTGTCAGCACCATGAATTTTGTCCCCAGCATCCCATTTTCCAGGCAGCTAGCATTTCCAGCCCTATATAAGATCCAGCACTGTATATGAGCCATCTTCTTGCCCCTTCTTCCTGTTTGTTCCCCATTTGACTCGAGTAAAAACACACAGAATGAATACAGTAATTTATTAAACATTGACAAAAACAGTAGGGGATAAGCACAGAAACTTCAAGTTTAATTGAAGCAATGATAGTAGAGGAACTTGGGTACTGATACTGATTTTTTTAAAATTTAGATTGCAAATATAATTAAATCTGCACACACAATGAATTAAGGGTGCAGCTACTTACAGAACTAAGAATTTTTAAACTATAGTGAAACTTTAGTTAGCAATTTATGGCAAACAAGTATTACTGGGGCCAAGTTGCACTAGTGCCAATGCCATGTACAACAATTGAAGTTTTCATGTTTTCTTTTACCATGTTTGAATGCCCTGTTTATCCACATTTTTTTGCAAAATTTTGCTCTTTTCCCTTGGTTTTCCCAGTCACTGCTCCTTAAAAGAGATGCAGTAACTACTTTAGTAACAGAGTTTAGCACCTCAATGCTTTTTTAAAATTAAGCAAATCTTCCCCATGTTGACAACACTAAAAGCATTCTGCTTATATACTGCCCCATACCACTTCAGGTAGTCTATGGGTGGTTTACAGTTTTAATTACAGTATGCAGGCTACACATTGCCGCCACCCCCAACAATCTGGGTACTTATTTTACTGACCTCAGAAGGATGGAAGGCTAAGTCAAACATGAGTCTGCTACTTGGGATTGAACCCCAGGTTGTGAGCAAAGTTTTAGCTGCAGTAGGCATTTAACCACTGCACCACGAACCTCCTTCCACTATTCTTAGGTAGCTGTGCTAGCTTCAGCCTTCTCCTTGGGGGAGGGCTTACAGATGCAGACTGCCTTGATATTGTTGTCATACAAATGTAACAATTGGAAAAAATCCTTGGAAGTTTTACAGAGATTTGCACAAGGCAACAGAAACCAGGGCTTTTTTGGTCTAGGCCACTTTCATCGCTGGAGCACAAAATGGAGCCAGCATGTCCTACAGATGGTGTGATAACTTTAAGCCTTCTGTGAGAAAGCCAACTTCTTCCAGACACTGACCTTCTTCCATTTCATAGCCAGGCTTGCTCCTCCCAGCCGGGTGCCATTAACTCTTGGGTACCCACTGAAATGCAATAGAATATCAGAAAGGTGCTGCTGGGCTAATTTAGCAACCGTCATGGTTTTCAGCGCATTTCTTTCATGTGACCAAACACATTTTGCCAGAGTCAGTGAAAAAGGATCTGATGGAAACAACTGGCGCGTGGCGCGGTGTTATCGTCCTATGTCATCCCAGGATTAAATTTAATTGCGCCCTCCGGGTAGAGGTAGGACACTTGACCGCATCGTCCAACATGGAGACTTTCCATGTCATATACAGAGTCTATCCTTGTGCTCAAGATGAAAAGTCATAACCTTTCAAGCAGACCGCAGGGATGTATGACTGTTTTGCCAAGGAAATCACAATATTTCATAGGGACTGTGCCTCTCAACCTGGTTAATATAATGAGAATCGAGATCTCGATTTCAGTCAGGAAGCTTTCAATCTAGCTAACTCACAGCTTTGGTGGCAATGAGTGGTAACGGTCACAATCCAGCTCTAGTAGATGGTGACCACAATCTGGAAAATAACAGCTCACAAAATGTCAACTAGTCAAACTTTAATTTGATCTTTTAAAATGTTTATGAAAGGCCATTCACCTAAAACTTTTTAGACCTTATAAAGCCATTCCATAGAGTACATGACTTAATTTTTTACTACAGTAATTAGCACATCATAGGCACAATATATAATTGTATGAATTCAAATGTGGAGGATTTGTGCTATGAAAAAAATATGGGCAGAAGCGTACATTCTCCTTGAGGGACCTTTGTCTCCAACAAACATGGGAGCTACTGCCTACTAGAACTTGTGACTGACTGTACCCATTATCAGAGGCAGTTGTGTTGCATCCCCAGAATTTGCTTGTACCAATATTCAGTTTGAGATTAAGTGCAGAGAAGGTGTACTAAAGGTTAATGAAGTTGTAATTCAGTATATCACATTGGGAAGGATGTAACCATCCTTAGGACAACTGGATATCATGCCAAATAGCACTTTGGCCATACTAGGAGCTTTTTACAGGAAGGATTTTAAGAGAGCTTTAGCTTATTATAAAGCTTTGAATATAGAATTCAAGGATCCTTCCCCAATGCACTTTTAAACAGAGGTGTGCTCTCAGGAATATTCTCTCTCTCTCTCTCTCTCTCTCTCTCTCTCTCTCATATATATATATTATCAACTGATGGTAGATAAAGATGCTATGTGCATCCATTCCACATAAAACAGAGTCCCCATGCCTTTGAAAGGCTAATATCTTAACATGTATGTATGTATGTATGTATGTATGTATGTATGTATGTATGTATGTATGTATGTATGTATGTATGTATGTATGTATGTATGTATGCATGCAGACTTTCCCCAAATTAAGAATTCCAATATGAATATTCATAGACTACATTCCACTAGTCCACAAAAGTTTTTGCCATAATAAAACAGAACCTGAAATTCACATCCTAATGAATTTATTCAAATTTAGCATTGGACTAAGTAAAGTTGATTTTTAAAAGTCTTGAAGACGCAACACTATTTTGCTGATTGACATGGCTGTCTCCTTTGAAAACTACTTGCCACAAAAGATACATGCATATAAGGTTTCAAAGAAAGTGTACAATTCTTTGAGACAGGTTTAATGCATACTTCCTATACTTGATGCTCATTAATCAACAGATGGAATAGAAAAGCACCTATATATCATTTAACAGGATTATCAGAAAGCGGTAGTTACTTTTCTATAGACTACATAATGGTTGCCAATTGTGTTCGTATTTTGTTCTAAATGATGTTTACCACCCAGAGTGGCCTTTTATGCCAGGTGGGTGCAGTAAAGAAATCAATCAATCAATCAATCAATCAATCAATCAATCAATCAATCAATCAATCAATCAATCAATCAATCAATCAGTTCTAAGGACATTTTGCATCACAATCCTATAAGGTGATTACATATTTAGAAAGCCCCACTGTAATCAGTGTAGTTTCATTAAAGTATATGTACAGAGGTTGCAGCCTTGTTTAATTAATTGTAATTGCTTTAATTGATTAGCCAAACATTAAATTAAATTAAATAATTCTGAACACAATTTATGGAAATTAACCAGTTAAGGAAATAAATTGATCAGCCAATTGCTATTGTTCTTGTTCATGCATTTATCTATCTCCTGAACGGATAAAACTCAGTTTTCTCAAAGAAATCTGCATGAACATTTTGACTAATGTGGCATGTTTTCAGTTTTCACATGGTCATGTCAGAGTGCAAGTCACTGTGTAGAAGTTCTAATACATCTCTAAAATGTAGATGTGAATGGGTTTATAGTTGCCAGTTCAGGCCCCTACAAAGTAGAAAATGAAACCTGTAGACCCTGTTCTTGAGTTGTGACATACTTGGATGTGAGAATAGCTAGAGGATTTTGCTCAAATTTCAATTTCATAGTAAAAGAAGCAGTCAGGTCCTGTATATCTCACAAAAGAATAATATTGAGATGAAACTCCTGCATGGATCTAGACATGATCCCAAGATTAAAAGTGAAAATGGACTGATGAAGCTGTTTGGATGAGCAGATAAACATTCAGTATCTCAAGAAAAGAAGTCCAGTTGCCATGACTCAACTTCCAGATGGACTGTGCATAATGAACTAAGATTCTAAAAGAATATCATTTCCATATAGAAAGCTCCGTGCCACAAATGACAAATGCCTATATATTTTAAAGTACCCCTAACATATAGTTTCTAAATATACAAGTAAAAATGACATGGACTGCAACAGAAGTTGAGAAGCACTTCTAGAAACAGGTGGCCAACATTCAGTTCATAGGTCAGACATAAGAGTTGTATCCATCTAGAAAGTTCGCATGCCTCTTCCACTGGGACTCTTCTCCACTCACAAGAAATGGCTGTCATTTTGATAGCCTTGTGAGCTTATGTAGCATCTGCACCTGCCTTCCTGCTGATTGTCAGGGGGAAGATTAAAATCTAACTCCACAAACACCTAATGCAGCAACCAGCAGCTTCCAAGTTATAAATTACCTCCTTCTTTCCCGTGACTCACAGAATCTCTGCTATTCCCTCATTTAAAGTTGATTTAAATGACCAACCAGTATTATTTGTCAACTTGATGTGTGATTTAGAAGGGGCATGGCTTGCTTTTAACACTTCTCCCTGGAATGACCTGCTCTTATGACTTCCACTCTCCTTGTGTGCCGGCCAGAACAAGCTCTACTGCCAGGCGCTCAGTCTTCCTATGCTTTGCTTTATTGCAGAAATGCAACAGAGGCAGAAGAACTAGCACCATAACCTTAGCAGGCAGCCAGGAAGCCCACCAAATGCACCTCTTATCTTTTCTTTCACAAGAAAATTAGTAGAGAAAATATTTTAACCAACCCCAAATGTAAAGAGATACAGAAAATACGCTCCGTGACACCGTTCCGCACAACCTTATATGGTCACCGCGCTTCATCAGTTGGCTTCTTGCTTCAGCTAAAATTAACAGTGGGTGCTCCCAACATTTATTGTGCAATGCCGCTTGGCACACATGGAGTTAACCACAACTTTTAGAAATGAAAATGCAGCCCTCCCCCCAAAATGAGCTCTAGGATACAGTTTTTTTCCCATATTTTTGGAAATGAATCATGATGCCAATTACCCATCTACCTTGGGCATGTCTCACACATACATGTCAACACGCTAGACTGAATGCTCTACAATGGTCATAGAAATTGCAAAATGTAAAATTTGAAAGAAAAGCCATTCGTCCTTTTTGACAAATCTCCATTTTTCATTTACAAATGTTCAAATTCGGTAGGCATTTGCATTTGAAAAAAAATTCTGTGTCCCTTACGAATATAGAAAAGCCCTGTAATTTAACTTAAAGTTGGAGTTAAATTTATCCTTGAAGATATTATTGGGCCATGGTTCTTGAAACAAAAGTGGCTTTAAACTTATTTCTAGTAATGCATTGGCCAATGTTGTACTATGAACTAGAACGAGCCAACATTTGATAAGATTGAGTGTTAGAGAAATCCAGACAATATTATGCTATCCCTATGGTTTGTACTGCTCTTAAACTAATTGCGATAATCATAAAAACACTTCCCCTTAGCACAAAATGATCAATCAAGTATTCAATCAACTGGATCAAGCATTCAGGCAACTGTCTCTAATCCTCCGAAATACACGAGCAAGGTGCTCAGCCAGAAACAACCTCCCTCTGCAGACCCCACTGCAGATTCAGCCACAAGAAATCTATACACTGCTCCGATCAAGCACTTTAAGTGTCCCTGCTGGCTGGTCCCCTGGTGAAATTTACCAGCAAAGAGATGATTCTGTCATGCAGAGACAATCAACAGCAAGTTGCACACAGGCTTGAGGAATTTGCAGCTCACCTGTCTGTGTTGTCACTCTTGTCTTCTGCGTTTTTTTTTCCAAACGCCTCCCTCTTTGCTTCTTGCTGTTATAGCCAGACGTCAGCAACTGAAGAGGTAACTGAGCTAGGTCAGCGAGAGCTTTCTGATTGCTCTGTCTCACATACTCTGCCTCCCTTTCCTTCTCCTTCTCCTGCCTCTCCCTTTCATAGGTGAAAGTTTGTCATGGAGCTGTTAGCCTGTAATAAATCCAAATGTGTGTGTGGGGGGGGGTTCAAACAGGAAAGTTACGGCATCTGCCTTTAGCCATTATTATTCCAGTACATGCCAGAGATGGTGCTGTACAAATCTGAGATTAACTTAAATCTTTGGCATTTCATTAATCAATTTGAAGTGCTTCCCCACCCCACCCCACCCCACCCCGCTGATCTGATTTCATATTCGAAATGTAGCTTTCAAGCCTGCCTCTCATAAAACCTTGAAACAATTACCACATGAAGCACAACTCAGTTTCCAGGCAAATGAAAAAGCTTCCCATGTTTTAAAAATTACAAGCAGCCACAGTTTTATTTGAATGGGCAGTTAAGATATCCCTGGGGAACTGTTAATCGTTCAGGGAAGCATCAACCCCTTTTAAACTGTAGTTGTGTTGTTGCTTTTGTTGTTTAGACTTATCATTGGGATAATTACTGCATTAAAGCTGGAGGGGAAATCTGAACTGAGATTAGGTTCACTTTATATTAGCAGTGGAGGTGATCAATATTATTTATTTATGTATTTATTTATTTATTATTTATTTATTTATTATACTTTTATACTGCCTATTTCCCAATGGGACTCTAGACGGTTCACAATAGGAGCATCAGTAAAACAGTAAAACAATAAAACAACTGTAAAACTATCAATGAGGGGGCAGCAAGGAAATAGCAGGGCAGAGGGGAACCCCTCGACATGCAGCAGCAGGCAAAAAAAAAAATTAACCAGAAATAAGGTCGCTATAGGCCTCCTTGTACAGCATTGTTTTTAAAGCCTTTTTAAAGGCCGGCAGGGACGATGCAAGGCGCAGCTCATTAGGTAGATTGTTCCATAATGAAGGGCCAACAACCGAGAAGGTGCGTCTACACGTCATCGACTTCTGGCCTCCCTCAGCGTGGCTACCCTAAGTGAGCGCGCCCGCGACATCCGCGTGGGTCTGGCCTCTGTTGATCTCTGGGAGATACGCTCCGACAGATAATCAGGGCCCAAGCCATGGAGGGTTTTGAAAACCAAAACCAGGACCTTGAACTTAATCCAGAGGGCCACGGGCAACCAATGCAGATGGGCCAGAACTGGGGTGATGTGGTCATATTTATGGGCACTCACCACCAGTCTGGCCGCCACATTATGTACCCGTTGGAGCCTCTGGATAAGGGTCAAGGGCAACCCTGCGTAGAGTGCGTTGCAGTAGTCAGTCCTCGAAATCACAAGGGCCTGCACAACTGTTCTCAGGGAGGACTCATCGAGATACGGTTGGATCTGGGTGATCCTGCTGATCTGGAAAAAAGCGGCCCTGGAGACCGCCGTCACCTGGGCTTCCAGGGAGAGGGCTGAGTCCAGGAGCACATGCCCAGATTCCTAGCCCTGTCCGTAGGCTGCAGGGAAATTCCTCCCAGTCTAGGGAGGGGGCCACTGTACCTGGACGAGGGCGCCCCAGAGAACAGAACCTCGGTCTTCTCCGGGTTAAGTTTGAGCCTGTTATTCCTAGGCCATTCCAAGACCGCTTCCAGGCACAGATCGAGGGAGCGAACTGCCTCCACTGCAGAAGAAGAAAAGGAGATATAGAGCTGTGTGTCATCAGTGTACTGATGACAGCGGACTCTAAATCTCCTGATGACCTCCGCCAGCGGCCTCATATAAACATTGAACAGTATAGGGGAGATTGTCAACCCCTGGGGCACCCCACAAGGGAGCGTCCAAGGGGCCGACAATTCATCCCCCAACTGAACCCACTGGAGCCAGCCATCGAGGAAGGACCAGAGCCAGCAGAACGCTCAGCCCCCAATACCCACCCCGGCCAGCCGATCCAGTAGGTTACTGTGGTCGACGGTATCAAAGGCAGCTGACAGATCAAGGAGGACCAACAGGGAGGAACACCCCCTGTCAGCCTCCCTGAGGAGGTCATCCTGCAGAGTGACCAGGGCAGTTTCAGTTCCTCGAAACAGCCTGAAACTGGACTGGAAGGGATCAAGGATATGATTTTCCTCCAGATATGACTGTAGCCGAACGGCAGCCACCCTCTCAACAACCTTGCCCAGGAAGGGAACAATGGCAATCGGATGATAGCTGGCTAAATCATCCGAAGCCAAGCCGGGCTTCTTCAATGTGGGCTTCACCACCGTCTCCTTTAAGCGAGAGGGGAAAATCCCCTCCCGAAAGGAGGCAGTGGCGATAGAAGAGGCCCACTCCAGCATGTTCCCTCCGGCGGATTTAATAAGCCAAGCTGGGCAAGGGTCGAAAGGGGAGGCCGCCGGCCGACAGTAAGCCAAACCCCTGGAGGCCTCCACCACTTAAACAGGCCCAAATTCGACCAAGGAAGGGGACCAAGGGGGTGAGGCCCCCGGGATATACGGGGAGGGACCACTGCAGCTGGAGTCCAGATTGGAATGGATGGCCTCAATCTTAGATCTAAAATAGGCTGTGAATTGCTCACTAGTGAAATCACTAGGAGGAGGCCCGGGCTGACCAGGATTGGAAAGGTCTTGAACCACCCGGAACAACTCCACCTGGCGGTTCAAGGCCTCATCAATTCTAAGGCAGGTGTGAGCTGTTCTTACGTCCCTGATCGCGTGGACATAACGGCCAGTCAGCCGCTTAAGTGCAGCCATCTTCACTTCCGTCCGATCCTTTCTCCAAACACACTCAAGCCTCCTCCGTTCTTGCTTCATCGCCCACAACTCAGCAGTGAACCATGGTGAGGAGCGGGCTCTACATCGGAGGAGGCGCTTGGGGGCAATCCGGTCAACAGCCCGGGCAGCACCCACATACCACCTTTTCAACTGGGCTTCAACCGGGTTGTCAGCCAGTTCACCTGTGAGCTCCCTGAAGGCCTCTATGAACCAAGCAGGATCCAGGAGCCTATGGCGGCGGGCCCAAACATAGGGCCGATGCTCCCTGTGGGGCGGGGAGGCAATCGACAGGGAAAATTTTAGCAGATAGTGATCTGACCATGGCACGGGATGGGATACAATGCCCCCAACCCTCAGATGTGGATGCCTCCAGGGCCCTGGGACACTGCAGGCCTGCGGCCTCTCCGTTTGACCCTTGCCCTTCCTGGCTGATTAAGATCGCAGGAGGGAGCATGCCGAAATGGGCTTCACTAATTGCCTCAGCTTCCTTCAGAGACAGGATTTTTCCCAGTCTTCTGAAGGAGACGGTGGTGAAGCCCATTATTAAAAGACCTGGCCTGGCTGTGGACGATATGTCCAACTATCGTCCCATAGCCAATGTTCCCTTTCTGGGCAAGGTGGTTGAGCGGGTTGCCATCCTGTGTCTCCAGTCATTCCTGGAGGAGAACCATGTCCTGGACCCCTTCCAATCTGGGTTTAGGCCGCGTCATGGGACTGAGATGGCTCTGGTCACTCTGCACGATGATCTGTTGAGGAGGGCTGACAGGGGTTGCTCTGCCCTGCTGGTCCTTCTCGACCTGTCAACGGCTTTTGATACCGTCGACCACGGTATCCTGCTGGGCGGCTCTCGGAGGTGGGGATTGGGGGTCTGGCCTTTGGCTGGCTCCGTTCCTTCCTTGAGGGCCGCACCCAGCGAGTGAGCTTGGGGGGTGAGCTGTCGGCTCCCTGGACACTCTCTTGTGGGGTGCCTCAGGGGTCGTCCCTCTCCCCAATGCTCCTTAACATCTATATGAAGCCGCTGGCTGAGATCATCCGGAGTTCTGGAGTCTGCTGTCATCAGTACGCTGATGACACGCAGCTCTATCTCTCCTTCTCCACCTGTGCAGTGGAGGCCGTCCAGACCCTTGATCGCTGTCTGGCCGCAGTTTTGGATTGGACCAGGACTCACAGACTCAGGCTCAACCCTGGAAAGACCGAGGTTCTGTACTTCGGGGGCGGCCCGGATGGGTACTGTGGCCCTCTTCCCAGTCTGGGTGGGTCCGCCCTCCAGCTGGCGCAAAGAGTGAGGAATCTGGGCGTCGTTCTGGATCCGGATCTGACCCTGGAGTCCCAGGTGTCAGCCGTGACCAGGTCAGCCTTTTATCACCTTAGGCTTATCACCCAGATTCGCCCGTACCTTGATGAGAGCTCCCTGAGGACAGTGGTAAAGGCACTGGTCATGTCGAGGCTGGATTACTGCAATGCTCTCTACATGGGGGTTACCTTGAGCCTTGTTCGGCGACTGCAGCGGGTCCAGAATGTGGCAGCCAGGTTGGTGGTGGGTGTGCGTCGGTACGACCGCATCACCCCCATCCTGGCTCGCCTACACTGGTTGCCCGTTGCCTCCCGAATAAGGTTCAAGGTGTTGGTTTTGGTTTACAAAACCCTCCATGGCTTGGCCTCTGTTTATTTGGCAGAGCGCCTCTCCCGACAATTAGATCCAGCCCGACTCACCCGTTCCTCTTTGGCCCTTTCGCTCTGGACTGTCACGGGCCTTCTCGGTAGTGGGGCCAACCATGTGGAACAGCTTGCCGAGCGACTTACAGCAGGCTCCATCGTTGGCGTCCTTTAAGAAAGGTTTAAAGACTCTGCTTTTCAGGGACGCCTTCGACAATGACTAGGGATACAGGATTTCCCCTGTTTTTTTTTTTTGTTTTTTTTGTTTTTTTTTTTTTTGCCCCGGCCTACATGTGTGCTTGCTTGGACACCATTGTTACTGTGGCTGTAATTGTTTTTAGTTTTCTTTTAGCTTTTTAATATTTTGTGTGAACCGCCCTGAGTTCTCGCTCGGGAAATAGGTGCGGTATATAAATCTGAAAATAAATAAATAAATATAAATAAGTCCCCAACCACCAAAAAGTGGGGGTACCTCAACAGGGCAGCCGAGACAAACTCAGTGATGTCTGGAAAGGAATAGGCTGGGTTGCGGGGAGCACGGTACACCAGCACAATGCCAAACCTATCTCACTGACCCACCGATAAATGGAGGCATTCTAACCCGGGACACACCAATGCCACAGATCTGCTAATATAAAGGGATTCTCTGTAAACGATGCCCCCCCGCTCCTCTGGCCTGCCCGCCCACTGGACCTGAAACCCGGAGGGTCACAGCAGGGAAGGGGAAGCTCCTCCCTCCTCGCCCAGGTCTCAGTAATAAATGCCAGGTCGGTTCGCTCATCCACAATGACATTGTGGATGAGAGGGATCTTATTGTGAACCGACCTGGCATTAACCAGGAGGCAGGACAAGCCAGAGGCGCTGGCGGAGTGGCTCCCTGATACGTGGCGGTGAGCGGGGGGGGTCAGAACGAGGGACCAGCCTCAATTGCCAGACCCTAGTTCTTCTAACTCAACTTACCCCCCCGCTCAGAGCGTACCTCCCATGGCCAGACACCACGGTAACAGAGGTCCCTGCCAACATGGTGACCAAAGGGAAAAAAAACTAAGACAAATGAAATACAATACAGCAGACAAATGGCAACTACAACTATACAATGAGTTAAATGTAAAGCAGGCTCATAAATTATGGAGTGAGTGGCAGACTTTCCTTGCGCAATTGTTAGGAGCCAATTGTTCCTGTTTTAACATTTCCGCCTGTTTGCCTTTGGGCTCCTGTAAATATGGGCAGTTAATAAATCAGCTTGATTATGCTTTACTGCTTTTATATCAACAGAGGTACAGTATTCTAATTCTATTGCATTATTTTCTAAATCCTTAAGAAAGCCTACACTTGAAAAGAGAACTTATCTTATGGCCAGGGGTTAGTTGGGTTACAGAAGCAAATGAGGGTAAATTAAATGTTGGTACACGCTACCCTCAGAAATTTCAGGAACAGATTCCTCTGGTTTGGGGAAGGAGGTCAATGGGAAGCAATTTATAATTTGTGAGAAGCAGAGAGTGACATTCCAGGTGCAGAACAGGACTGTTTAAATGATTTGAAGCCAGGGTTTTAATTTTGCTCTAATTTATATAATTCTATTATTTGTATTTTGCACTTTATGTCCAAAGTGAACTTAAAGCAGACCCCTTGAAGGAATTTAGTTGAAATACAACCACATCTGCTCAAACTATGACTAACTTTGGATTCCATCCTGTATATTGATTGGGTTTGCTTTGTTTCTTCTATGCCTTTGTTTATAGCAGAGAAGGGGGAAAAACAGATCTCCAGAGTATCAAAATATCATCAGCCACCACCATTGACTGGGCTGGCTAGGTCTCATTGGAGAGCTACAGATATCCTTTCTGTGCCATATGCTACAAAATGGGGAGGGGAGGAGTTGTGAAACATCTACTCTCAGATACTGATGTCAAACATCCCTTTGCCCTAACTAGGGATGGCCACCAGATGAAAAATGAAATGCTGATTCCTTGGTTCGTTACAAAACCAAACCAAACAAAACAAAACAAAACAGAGAAGTAGCATTTCATGACAAATGAAATAAAATGGTGTTTTTTGTTGTTTTTGTTTTTGTTTAAAACAACCATTTTGTTTCACTGTAAAACAGCTCCCTTACCTGCTGGGTTCACAGTCACAAGCCATTGGTGGCACCTTCCTCTCCTGCTGGGCTGGCTTGTGACTGTGAGCCCAGCAGGTAAGGGAGTTGTTTAACAGCGGAATGAAATGGTTGTTTTAAACAAACAAGCAAAAAACCCAAAACCACACTATTTTGGGAGTTGGTGGTGGGGGAATCCCATGGCAGGGGGGCTGAGAGGGGAGAGTTGATGTGGGGCATCTGTGTTTGTGATTGTGTGCACGTGCTTACTCGCGTGCATGCATTATGCCTCTCTCCTCCCATCCCAGCAGGTGCTGGGACAAACTTGACAGGTAAGCCCAGGAGGACTCATGCTGCTGCGCCCGCCTCTGCTGCTGCCTCGCAAAGGCAGGCAAAGAAGAGAGCTAGGAGGTGAGTTCTCCTCTGACACTCTTCTCCACTGCTGCTGCCATTTTAAACAGGCTCCAGCCCGGCTGTCAGAGGGTGGAGCCTGTTTAAAATGGCAGTGCCAGTGGAGAAAATTGTCGGAAGACTCACTTGCCTCCTAGCTTGCTCCTTTGCCTGCCTTGGGTGTGAGTCCTCCTCTGACTCTCTGCCCGCTGCCGCCTCTCAGCTGGGAGGTGGTGGGATATCCCACAGCATGGGGTTGAGAGGGGAGAGCTGACAGCACTGAGGCGGCAGTGGGCAGAGAGTCCAAGAAGGACTCATGCCACTGCACCCGCCTCCACTGCTGGGTCGCTGAGGCAAGAGAGCGAGCTAGGAGGTGAGTCTTCCTGGGAAACTCTTCTTTGCCCGCTACTGCCTCCCAGCTGGGAGTAAATTTTGTTACTTATGATACAAAACAAAATGTGGGAGAGGGAGAAAAGGAATGGAAGGAAACTCAATCATGCCCATCCCTAGTCCTGACCTCTTTAGGTAAACCACCACAGGAATAAACATTTTTAATATTTTTAATATTTTCCTTTTTATCTGCAGTCAGCTTTAGCTTGTCTCTATGTCTCTCTATTTGGTCCTTTCCTCAGGCCTTTATAACACCATTCAAATAGCCAACCCTGAGGTAATAAACACAGCACAACTCAGCTGGAAAAGAACAAATAACTTTATTAAAATAGCAGGGTTAAAAGAATGTCAATTTAATCCTTCAAATTAATTTAGTTGAGTCCTCGATCTCTTCATAATCAAGGAATAATTGATTTGACCAATCCAAATGAACATGGTATGATGCAATTCGATGGCATTGACCTACCAAGTACTGAGAAGTTCAAATACCTTGGTTCTATAATCACAGCGAATGGGAGCCTGAGTCACAAGGTGACATTGAGGATCAACAGTACCTGGCTAAAATGGCATACAACATCAAGCATCTGTGTGTCAAAAAGATCAGTGACCATTTAAAATCAAAGATCTATTGCACCATTGTTTGACCTGTTGTGCTCTATGGTAAGAATGCTGACCAGGAATTAAAGGAACTGAATATTGCCTTGGCATCATTGAGATGAAGATGCTACAATGGACCTCTGGCCTCACACAAAAAGATCATGTGTGCAATGATGACATCAGAGCAAAATATGGCATTGCACCTATCACTGACAAGATGCACAAAGTCCGACTGCTTTGGTTGGTCATGTCCTACATGCTGATGAGGAAACTCTGGCCAAAAAGGATCTCACACTGCAGGTCAGCGGATCCCAACTGAGGAGTGATCCAAAACAGTGCTGGATGAACACCCTTGAGAATGACAATAAGTTGTCCCAGGTTCACCCAGACATAGCTCATGACCGCACCAAGTGGACAGCCAAAACACATCCAAAGAAGGAGGAGAAGGAGCAGTCCTTGATCTTTTCCCTCCTCAATCTCCCTCTCTAATTTCTGTCTTAGACCCTCGACTTAAAAACTGGCCTTTCTGACATCTTTTAACAACAGACTGCTCCCCCAGCTCACCGATACTCAACTTCCTGATCTTCTTTCCCAGTCAAACAGAACAATACATATACCACCTTTCCATGTCCCTCAGTTTTCTCCTCCCTTCACATTCCTACCAAACCATATAAACAATGCATTTAAATATACTCAGGCATTGCAAGAGGGGCTATTTTTCTGTTAAGGACTAGAGATATACAATTTCTGGAAATTTTGAAGCTCAGGGGGGGGGGACTTTTTTCCCCATTTTGTTTTTCTGGGGGGGAATGGAAACATTTCAAAACATTGAAAAAAAAAGCTACATTAGCTCACCCCCCTCTTACAGCTTGAAATTCATTCTATTATTTTAGGGTCATAAAATATGACTATGGACAATTTGACTTGCATAAAAGTATCACAGCTAGCATATTAAAATATAGTGTATCCAAACAATTATTACAAACAGAATTTACTTTTAAAATAATATTTATCTGTAATTGTAAGTAACAAATGGAGTAACAATCTCCTGAAATGTTTATTAGTTTATGTGGATAATAATAATAATAATAATAATAATAATAATAATAATAATAATAATAATAATAATAATAATAATAATAATAATAATAATAATAATAATAATGTCAAACACTATAAGAAGAACTTTGAATGTTCTTTATGAGATGGGATGATTGCAAGATAAGGCATGTATTCTATCCTTAGATTTATTTAAAGCTTTCGATTGTGTTCAATGGTCTGCGCTAAAACTTTTATTAGAGAAACGGGGTTTTGGAAAAAAAAATCCTAGGTGTAACAAACAGTGTCTTAATGTGGCGGCTCAAATGGTCCACTGGAATTTGTGTCAGAACTATCATCTGCCCGTAGCAAAGAACTGGTGGGATCAGAAGCCTGAAAAAGTGAGTGAAAATGAGCATGCAAAATTACTTTGGGACTTCCAAATACAGACAGACAGGATTTTGGAGCATAATACCCCGGACATTGTGATTGTGGAGAAGAAAAAAGTGTGTATCATTGATGTTGCTATACCAGGTGATAGTAGAGTCACCGAGAAACAACTTGAAAAAAATCACCCGATATCAGGATCTGAAAATTGAACTTCAGAGACTCTGGCATAAACCGGTACAGGTGTCCCAGTGGTAATCAGCAGGCTGGGTGCGGTGCCTAAAGAGCTAAGCAAGTATTTAGAAGAAATTGGAGTTGACAAAGTCACCATCAGTCAGCTGCAGAAAGCCACCTTACTGGGATCTGCTCGCATAATTCACTGATACACCACGTAGTCCTAATGCTTGGGAAGCGTTCGACTAGTGATTTGTATTACAAAATCCAGCGTAGTTAGCTGTGTGGTTAATAATAATAATAATAATAATAATAATAATAATAATAATAATAATAATAATAATAATAATAATAATAATAATAATAATAATAATAATAATAATAACCACTCTAAAAAACAATGTTTAAAATCCAGAATTAACAATTATTCATATTTTATCTCTATAGTATTAAATAAACATAAAATAAAAAACTCATTCTCATATATCAAGCCTAAACTGTCTCTGGACGCAAAAAGAATAATACTGAGGATGCCTGACTTTGGGCAAATCATGAGGATTTTCTGAAAAAAAAACAAGAATGATGGAAAAGGTTTAACAGAGCAGGAATAGAGGAAGACCATGTATGAAATCTTATGAAATCCCGCCTTTATCCAAGGAGAAAGGTGGGGTAAAAATACTCTAAAATAAAATAAAATGAATGAATGAATGAATTTCCTCCCTAAAGGACCCACAGGCTTGAGTTTACAAGACCTAAGTAGGGCTGTTGAAGACAGAAGGTTTTGGATATCCCTCATTCACAAGGTAACCATAAATCAGAGATAACATGATAGCATGCAACAACTTTTCTGTCATGGACAAATAAATGCTTCAGTAACATGGCAATGACACTATTCATAAGCGTATTTACAGATATTCACAAGAGTCACCTGTAATTGTCATATAAGAGTGCTATCACAAGATTTCCAAAATTTCCTGTAACAGACATATAGAAATCACCAAACGCAATATACCATGACAGACCAGGTATATATAAACCCCATAGGGATTCATCCTGGTTCTGTTAGATAATCGAAATATTTTATGAACATTTGGTTCACTGTAAATTCAGAATTTTAGTTTATCTAAATATCTGATGGTAGGGGAGGGATTGGAGGCAGGACAGGGTAGCTGTCCAGGATACTATTACTGGTGTGTGTGTGTGTGTGTGTGTGTGTGTGTGTGTGTGTGTGTGTGTGTGTGTGTGTGTGTGTGTGTGTGTGTGTGCGCGCGCGCGCGCATCTGCACACACTCTCAAGCATGGGGGAGATGTAGTCTTTCATTGAAATAAATATATAGTAACATTGGCAGCAGATATCACACTAGTACACTTAGCAGATTGCTATCAGTTGAGATTAATAGTATGGGAAATATACTAATAGAAAGCAAAATTTTACCTCCTGAACAGCATTAGATCTCAGTATGTCTCTGTCAAGGCAGAATGATCTACAATTCTCTTCAGCCCTAGGCAGGATTGCCAATGGTAAGAAATCCAATTCCAAAACACCTGATAATCATAGTTGCCCACTCCAATTTACATGTTCCCTGAGTTCTGGAATACTGCAAATATTTAGAACCCAATTGCTAACAAATTGCATAAAGACACTTTTTGTGCTAAAAACTGGGAGATGTGCATGATCTAAAATGAGATTAAAATGCTAGGGTGGCAATGGTATAAAACTGTATATTTAATCTAACCACTGAAGTATAAAATTGTGTCTTGAATATAACCACTGATCCTTTCTTTGCTCAAGGTACTTGACCTTATCTCTAGTTGTATATTACAACTGAAAGAGGTGCTTGCTTCTCCACCGAAACGTCTCAGTGGTACAGATCTGTTGCAGATTTGTATGTATGTTCAACAAAGTTAACTGAGCACACCTATTTCTCTTTACTTAGGGTTTCTGGGAATTCATGTACTGAAGCCAGTCCCAGAGTTTTTGCTGTTTGAGACAGAAGAGTAAATTGCACCCCAAGTTAATCTATTAAGGTGGGTAATGTCCAAAGCGAATCAAGATATTTCATAAATGAAATCCCATAAGCCCCTCTCCCAATCCCTGGTGATAAAAATATAGTTAAAATGCAATAATATGATAATAATGAGTATAGATCTGCAACAAATGGTGGATTATGAGTAATCCACCATTTGTTGCTCTTCTATAACACCCTAAAGTGTGCTGCTAGGGGTGGATATCTCACATTTCCTAATAGTATCCCTCTCCGGTGTGGTTCTATTTGGTTCCACTAGGATAATAAAAATATCAGATTATTTTACACATAGAAGTAATGACATAAACCATGGTCAACTTGAATTGATATAATTGATCAATTCCAAAGCAAAATCACCCCATCTAGACTTGGCATTTCTAAGGACTATACTTTATTCCTTAAAATAGTCTTCTCTTCACAGAAAGAGATGGAATAAAATAGAATCCAGAGCAGGGTAGTCTCTTCAATCCACAAGTGACATTCCCTTAGAGAACAATTCATTTGGTCTTTAACTGAAAACTGTTCTAACACTGAGTTGAGTTCTGTCACCTTTTGTATAATCTGCTGCAATATCAGGGATCAACTATAAATAGCTGGGCTGTAGGATATCACCCTTCCGTGGCCTCTGCCCTCTCGGCTGCTGAATTGGCAAAGTACCTCATTACTCACACAGATAAGTGTTTGTACAACTTCATTTAGAATGTGTCTAGCCAAACAACCATCTACACAAACTGGTTCAGAAAATGAAAAGTGAAGCCAAGGCGGTGCACACCACATCTATCACCACTTCACACCCAACCTCTAGATTAGTAAAAGGTAAAGGTTCCCCCCGCACATGTGTGCTAGTTGTGTCCAACTCTAGGGGCAGTGCTCATCTCCGTATTCAAGCCGAAACAGCCAGTGTTGTGCAAGTCCATGGCTATGTGGCCAGCATGGCTCCAACGAAACACTGTTTTACCTTCCCGCTTTTTACGGCGGTACCTATATATCTACTTGCATTTACATGCTTTCGAACTGCTAGGTTGGCAGGTGCTGGGGTTAACAGCGGGAGCTCGCTCCGCTGCGTGACACTCAGGCTTCGAACCGCTGAGCTGCCAACTTTGCAGCCAACCGTTTTTGGAGCCTTAGTCCACTGAGCCACCATGCTCCCTACCTCTAGATTAAAACAGGTGCTTTCTTAAAGCTATTCAATCTTTCAACAACTGCTGTGTCATTATTTTTCCCGGAGCCTTGCCTCGCTCCATTTTAATTCTCATAGCCTTTGAGGCTGTTTATGTTTATTTCAACAATGAATCCAACATCTGTCTGGGGGAAAATGAAATGTCTAGCCTGCAATTCCAGAAGGAGGAATCTCATATGTAATACGGGAGAGACACACATGTTAATACTGAGACCAAGATGAAATGTCACAAGGTTGCTACAATAAGAGTACGCCCAAAAGCAGCTCAGCAGGTCAGACACTCAATCCAGCATTGCTCATCCATTGCACACAAATTTGTTTTCAAAGTCTGCAATAGCTTTAGCTGATCTTTTCTGAGTATATCAACCCTCTTGTGTTTTCTGCAATTAGAGAATGGTTTATTATTCATTTATTTTTCTATATTAACTATTTTATACTGTTTTGTACTATTTTATTTATTATTTTAAACTATTTTGTACGTAGAAACGAAGGACACTGAAGGGATTTTGCTTCCTGCGTAACTGTTCCAAAACATTCAAAATATGCCTAAATAAGCATTAAAACAGCAGGAGCTACAACACCTGGAAGTACACTTCTGTCCATTTCCAGATTTGTCATCTGATCTGGTTGGGGAGGGATACTGGCTCCGCAGGTTGCCCATCCTGGGTATAAAGAGGATTGAGATTGACTCCAACAGCACCCTCTCCCATGTCAACACATAGGTGTTGACTGAGCTGGGCAATGCTGCAATGCAGCTGTAACTGTGCTCCCCTGTATGTAGTCACAGAGCTTTACATAAACAGAAAATTAGGCACAGTTTCCAAGCACCTGGAGCTTGTGTGTACAATCCAATGCAGTTATAGCCTCTTTGCAGACTTGACTCCTAAAAACAAGGAGGTGGGGAATGGAGGGATCAGGTCCAAAGCACCCATCACTGACTCTTTCGATATCTATATCTATACGATTTAATATATGTCTGCATTTTATCTTTGATTATCTGGAATGACACTATTCATGTTGCTGTGATTAGTTATGAAATATACCTTTTACATTTTCCCCAGTGACGTTACAATTTATGTTAGCTTATTTGTATTGTAAATTGCTTTTATGTTAGTCATCCAGATGAAACTTGGCTGCCCACCCAACATCACCTTGCAATCACAGCATAACTGGGTTAAAGTGTTTACAAAATACATTGGACAGAATAAGGTTTTATGCTGGTGTTAAGTGCAATTGCTTAAACTGTAGTGGCAAATAGCTGCTAATTAACAAGATGTCACTCATACTCTGATTGCATGCTGACCATGCCGTTTGGTGAATGGCAACTCTTTATTTATTGGCAGTTAACCATTTATCAATCCATACCTTGGTCCCAACAGAATTCTGGCCACTTGTTTGGTTTTTTTAAAAATAAAACTCTGCTCTAAATTAGTTGAATCACTCTGAACTGTAGTTTTATAATGGTTTAAGTTTTTCAGGGGTGTTTTGTTATTCTTAAGATTCTAAGATCTAAGATTCCATGATCTCGAGGCAGGCAAAAAACAACAACACCAGAAATGCTGATAAATAAATCAAATAGTTAATATAGAAAAATAAATGAATAATAAATCAGTAAATAAATAAACACAAATATTTTCTTAGAAAAACAGAAACTAATACATCAATATACATGCATATATAAAGGAGAGGGAATTGAGGAAAGACATGGGTATTTTCTGCAATTATTGCTTACAAGATCAAGATGTTCAGAAAAGAGAGACAAGTAAACTCGGCAAGGCAAGGCCATTCATAAATAAATAAAGATAAGTGAGGTTTAAAGCCAGCAGGGGGTACAAATCCTGTGAGATCCCAAGCAGCATATCTAGTGAGGTGGGACCTGTGATCAGGCAATAAAAATAGCACCAAAGTCTCAAGGTGGGATGGCATAGTTTTATTTATGAAGGACTGATTGAGAATTTGGAAGTCTGCATTATGTAAGTATGGCAACACCACACAGTACTGACATGACAGAACGTATACAAACCCCATCCCATCCTATTCCTTCCCCTACCTCTTCCCCTTCGTTCCTGCAAATGGCCTTCATGTCCCTGTGAAGTGTATCAAGCCAACATTGCTTTGGTTGGCTCTTGGTCATTTGCCAACAACCTCCAACTGAAGGCCCTTCTACGCTGGAGTGTTGGTGACTTCAAGCTTTCACCTAATGCTTGAGGCCTGGCTTATCAGATGTGAGAAGAAAGTCATCTTCATAGAATCCATGATGGGGGTCTTTGCAGGTTGTGTATGATGATATCCATCACTGTAATGAACAGCAGTGTTAAGAGCCCTGAGCCCTGGTGGGCACCAACAGTTCTAGCTATAGTCTGGACATGACTCTGGATCCTTGTAGAAGAGCTTCACCCATCGGACAAGCTCTTGTAGCACTTCTCATCTATGTAGCACATACCACACTCTCCTGTTATAAATCAAAATTCCGCTTTGGTAGTTCGGGCCCATCTCTAATGGTCAGCCATGGATCAGTGAGTGATTCCTCAGCAGGATTATATGTTTAACATAATAATTAAACTAACTAATCCTCTTGCATACATGAAATGAGAGAGTCTGGGAGTGGCCTGAGAGGATTTAAGGTATTGCTCAGTATTGTTTTAGCCAGATAGGAGCTGACAGAAGACCTACACTTTCTGAAGAAAAGTCCAGAGAGGGCTAAAGGACAGATAGGGTCCAGCACTATCTGAGAATCAGAGAGGGCTAAAGAGCTAGGAATTTAGAGTGTCTGTGAGGAAACTTAAGTGTCTAGAGTTTGTGAACTTAGGAACTGGGTGTGTGCATGTTCTACGTTATTAGTAACTAAACTTAAGTGGGTAAGAGCAAGATTCATCTTTTTGTTTATGCTTCAACACGTTAACATGGATGATTTTGATTCAACTTTGTGCTCAATAAACTTCTTTGTTTTTATTCAACTTAAAAACAATCTGAAGGCTTTAATTTACTAGCAAAGCCAGTTGGTGGCAGCTATATAGGAAAATCAGAAGCTGTGTTCGTCAATGGCCCATGAAATGGCTGGGGGCAAACACCTCAACACTACAATGCTTTGTTCCATCTACCCACTGAACTCACATATCCTAGGCCACTTGGTTGAGGGACTGAACTTAAGAAAGACCTGGAAGGCGCAGATCACAAATTGGGCCTTTTGGCAGTTGTACTCAGTTGTACTCAGTGGACGAAAACTGTTGTCTGCAAAGTTGGCAGCTCAGCAGTTCAAATCCCGGGTGCCACACAACGGAGCGAGCTCCTGCTGATAACCCCAGCTCCTGCCAACCTATCAGTTCAAAAGCATGTAAATGCAAGTAGATAAACAGATACCACCATAAAAAGCGGGAAGGTAAAACAGTATTTCCTTGCAGCCACGCTGGCCACGTAGTCATGGACTTGCACAACACTGGCTCTTCGGCTTGAATATGGAGATGGGCACCGCCCGTAGAGTCGGACACGATTAGCACACATGTGCAGGGGAACCTTTACCTTTACCTTTTTACCACACTTTTGGAATCAATTCATGACTGATATCGGCCTCGTCTCTTCACTGGCAACGTCTAAGAAACTTTTAAAAACCTGGATATTTAAACAGGCTTTCCTGAATATTACACCAACAGAATACAATGAACTTACCAGCCTCTAAACTATTTGATTCTCCTTTCATTCAATGCCTTTACACTGTATTTTAAATTACATTGCTTAGCTTAAGTCTGCTCATTTATATTATTTTGATGTTCATGTTATAGTTTAATGTTGTTTACTTATAAATGATGCTTGCTGTTTTATTCTGCTATCAACTGCCTGGGTGGCATTTCAAGCCAGATGGCTGTTAAAATAAATAAATAAATAAATAAATAAATAAATAAATAAATAAATAAATAAATAAATAAGATTTCAGACATAATCTCAATATATTTTTTTTAAAAGAAGATAACCTCTCAGGACTGCCCAAAATAATTAGATGATAACTTAATGATGATGATCATTTTTATTGCCAGAAATATAACTGAAAAAATGCAAGTTCTTTGAATTTACAGCCTCTGAGCTAACATTTATCTATTAAATCAGAGCTGTAGTCCCAGGAGCTCACATTAGATCACAATGTACTGCATACAACAGAAAGTGACTGCTTATGATATTGCCATGATGAAACTCTCTTTTGACTTGATTCCAAAGCTCTTGCAGGGATGCTTTCATGCTTCCATGAAGGAAAACGTTGTGCCTTCCCCGTCGTTCAGTTTTCCAGTCAAGCAAGCCCTTTCTGCTGCTTCGCTGTCCAGTTGGCAGATCAGAACAGGAACGGCTCCATGGCTCTGGGAAACTATATTTACAGCAGTTTGTAATTTCAAGGCTATACCTCCAGTAGTATCATGTGGCCTCGCAGATGTGAGCACGGCTGGATCCATAGTTCCATCAGAACGAACAATAATGGAATCCACAAGCCTAGCACCTGTTCCAGAACAAACAGGGTTCAGAATTGGCAATACAATAAAACATCATAAAGTACAACAGGCAATGACTAAAATTTAAGAACAAAAATTTTGCATCATTAGGAAAAAAACCCAAGTTTAACAGAGTAGTTGGTCAAATGTCCCAAGGATAGTCATCAGAGAGAAAGGCTAATTATCATCACAACTGAGAAAGCCTCAAGATCCACATTTTCTCTCTAGCATTCCATCATGGCTTGACAGATCATTCACAGCATGTTATCTCATTGCTCCTTAACAAGGTCTCTTATCATATGTCTAAAGATATGTGCAAATGCCGTGCAAGAGATGCAGCACTAGTTTATGAGAGAGAGTAGCCCTATCCAGTTGATTATCTCATCTGTTTAACTAATACAAGGATGGGAGTGCTTTGGTCTCCCCCTCCTCCTTGTCATTTCTGTTGCCCGACTCCACATGAAATGGAACAGAACCTTCAGATCTAAGAGAACATCAGCTCTCTCCATAAGTTACAAACTCTGGAAAATCACTTTATTGCATCCCCTTTAAATCTCACCATTCAAAAGCAGCATATAAAGGCCACTGAAATATATCTATATTAAAAATGTAAAATATTTCCAGACTGGATTTCTTGAACTGAATTGAATTGTTGTTGCTGTTACAGATTACATAGACACTAAATTTCATACTAGTTTTAATACCAATCCATTTCCCCCTCATATGAACACATCGTTTTGTACCTGCTGTGTTAGGTGGGCAGTTGTAAATTCCACTCACGTCTGTAAGAAAAACAACTTGCTTCGGGGAGAATGTCTTAGCTAAAATCTGTAGGTAGGAAGAAGAGTGAATATAAAACCTGAAATGTCCTTACTCTAAATCATAATAAGAGGGTGGGTCACAAAAGTCATGCTGGCTATAAGATTCTGGGATTTGTACTCCAATAAATAATATCTGCAACCTGTGACCAGACCACATCTTCAATACAGCATCTGCTCTCTGGAGGCTCAACCGCCCACCCTCCAAGCTCCTTTTCCCTTGTATCATGGCTTTTAATTCAGAAAGAGAGGAAAGCCAGAACTGAGTTGTTTGGATTATTGCATGGAGGTCGTTCAGTACATTTTTCTGGCTGTAGTCTGGAGTAAAAATCCTACTGCTGCTGCTGCTAATATAATTCAGCCTGAGAAACATATGATTCTTGAATGAATAAAGGGTATGCATGGGGATTATAGCACTCTCCCCTAGATCCAGAAGAAATGTCTGTGCAAATTACTTGGCACAACCTAGACTTTAGCTCAGGTTTTAAAAAACAGAGTAGGGAAAGTTGCCAGGAAAACCATATGACAAATATGTGAATGAACCGTTAAGGCTAAATATCCGCTGCTGCTATTCCGGGGTATCACTAAGAATTCTCCAGTTCCCCAGCTCTGACCTCAACAATCGTATCTCCGGATAAGATACAGCAGTGCCTTTCCAAGTCCAGAGCACAGTCACCGTGTAAAACTGGGATATAACCTGCTTCTAAGACATCTTTCACTGCATCAATACCAGCCTGGCTGACATTCTTGCCTGTTGTTTTCCAGGTTCCAAAAGGCTATAAGGAAAACATAAAAAGATCAACAATCCCACTTATATAAACCATTAAAATTACTGGCTGTTCAGAAATTCTAATCAAATTGTATCATTCAAATCACTCCAAATATAGAAACGAGCTGTGGTGTTTTTTTGCCCAAAATATCAATACTAAATATCAAATGACTCCACAAATCTTTGGAACTATTTGTTTGTTTAAAATGATATAAATAATGAAAAAGTTCCATTAAAAATTAAAGAAAATGTGATTTGATTGATTAAATAAATTAAATGAAAAATTACGAATTTACTAGAATTGTTTAATAATTCATTCTGAAAACCAAGAAGAGGGTTTATCCCGCTGTTTCAGTGCAGAGCCTAAGCTATCTAGCCCTTATTCTTATTTTTATTTGCTGTGATATTTAAATGGCTTAAATGTTGTGATATATTATTTTTTTAACTATAACATTCTTTGTGATTTTGTGTATTGAACTGTTTTGACTTGAATGTTGATTTGTTGTTGATATGTGTTTTATGATGTGTGTTTTATGTTTTATTGTGCATTTTTATTGCAGTGAACCACCCAGAGTGGCTGTTCGGCAAGATGAGCAGGATAAAAATTAAACAAACAAACAAGATCCAAGAGCTATAAATGTCTGTGAAACCTTCATAATTTCTAACACCATAACCCCTTGGCATTCTGATTGCAGGATTTTTCTTGGTACAGTCTCTCTCTCTCTCTCTCTCTCTCTCTCTCTCCCCCTCTCTCTCTAAGCCATAAATAATACAACAAAAACAAAAAAATAATGCCCATACCGAAATGCTGACTGCTGGAATTCCATAGCTCACGAATTGTTCGGTCACCAGATGGTTCAACTGTGAGAAAGAAAAGAATGATTTTGGACCCCTTCCTCCAGTGTTAAGTTTTCTTACTCAAATTGCAATATTAATTCAGTAATACTCATGGATAATAAAAGCAGGACCCACAATGGGGTTGTGGGAGCAGAAAAGCAACAAGATCAGTCAAGCATGCTTTTTAGATCTGTACCAGATATTTCATATTGAACATCTGGAAGCTGCAGATCACTTTACTTCATATGGAATTTTGTACCTAAGCCGCTTGCACACCTGAGCATATAACTGAACATGCTGACAGTCAAACAAGGCCTGTACCGTGACTATCAAAGACGGTTTCAGTCAAACTGGGACAAATATAGAGTTTATTTTCCTTTCCTATAGGCATACAATTTGGAGCTCATTGGTCAGAACAGAGGTAGCCAACTTCCTTCCCAGTGCAAATGAGGGACTACTGTCCTACTATAGAATGCAGTAAATATAAAGACACTTTCTCCTACTCTGATGCTTTGGTGTTGTTTTAGAACCAGTCTTCTAAAAAGAAACAAGGCATAGCATTTGGGATCTATGAACAGACGTCTGCTTCTGTTCAAATTTTCTGCTCATGCCTGCTTCTGTTCCAGATTTTTGGTCATGTCTGCTTCTATTCCAATTTTCTGCAAATCATCGTTGTCTGTCACAAGCAGAATCTATGATTCAGCACCAAAACTGTCCGTGGGGAGCAATATCTCCTCAATATCATGAATCATCAGGGAAGGAATAAGCTGTTAGATGGGTACTTGGTCAGGATTGTGGGTCTCCAGTCAGGAGATCTGGGTTCACATCCCCACAGAGACATGAAACTCACCAGCCCTAGCCTCACAGCTTGTCCCACCTCACATCACTGCTGCAAGCATGTAGTGGGGATCAAGAAGCTCCATACACTGACTTGAGCTTATTGGAGGCAAAATATACATGCAACACATAAATAATAAAGAAATAAAAGAGATATTTTCTTTCTAAAGCCAAGTGTCATTTGTTAGCAAGTATGCTCACTTGCCTCCCTTTCAAAAGGCAGAGTAATTGTTTCTATTGTTAAGAAAAGACAGCCACGTGCAGCAGTGTTTCCCTAACAGCTGCCAGAATACATCTGTATGCATGAAAACTACATTCAGAGGTGTCTATGACTAAAGTAGATTTTTTTCCTTTCCCTCTCTCTCTCTCTCTCTCTTCCCTCTGAATAGATTTCATAAAATAATATTTTTTTAAAAATATAAATATAGTTTCCCAGCATATTTATTCATTTTTTTCATAGTCACAAGTTCAATACTGAGTGGCAACAATGTACCAATACACATACCAAAAAACCCAAGTAACAAAACAATTACCAAAGCAAAGCAATGCAAATTGGCCAGAATTAATATATACACAAATCTGGTCACCATCAAAGACCACCATTTCAGGAGAACTAATAGAGCTCATTTGGGGGAGGGGGATCAGATTTACAAACATTTTAGTGCATGCAAGAAAGGCCATTACAAGAAAAAGGAATTGAGATGATAACAAGTCACAAACTGAATGTACATGAACAGAGTGATGCAGCTACATAACAAGCTGGGCTGCAGAACTAAAATTTCCATGTCAGTGGAAATGATGATGCTTTATTTTACATTTCGATGTGAAGTAGAATATTCTTTCTAGTTCTCTGTTCTTTATCTTATAAACTATGCAGATAACTTGGCATGGTTTCAGAGGAGGGCACTCAGGTTTGCAAATAGTATGCAAAACAAGTCTATGAGAAGAGAAAAGGTTGAAGGAACTGGATATGTTTACCCTGGAGAAAACGGAGAACATAACTGTCATCAAAGACTGGAGAAGCTGGCAAATGTAAGAGTGCAAACACTTGTCTACTGCTCTAGAGGCTAATATTAAATCTACTGGCCTTTGTTCTTTCATTGAACATTATGATGAATATTTTAAAGATGAGCAGTTCAATAGTGGAACTAGTTAGTCAATGGGGTGGTGGTGGACATTCTGTCTTCAAGCAAAGTCTGGGCTGCTATCTGCTATGGATGCTCCAGTCCTAGATTTCTGACACTGCAAACTAGAGGTACATGTATATTGGGAGTTTGTAGTGAGTGCTCCAACACTAGAGCCATTCAAGCGAAAGTTAAACAGACGTCTTTTAGTCTGTGAAGTTTCTTAGTCATCCAGGTGAGGTTATCTGGAAGTTGAGACATGATAACTGGACGTCTTGTGAGATTGAAACATTTTGCTGCTCGGATGAGTAGCGAAATGTTTCGATCTCACAAGAAAAGAAGTCCAGTTGCCATGACTCAACTTCTAGAGAAGTATATCTTTTAGATATACTTTGATTTAGCTGTCTCTATTGAGCAGGAGGCTGGACTCCATGTCTTTGTAGGCCCCTTTTAACTTCATTATTTTATCTGTGGATGAGATGGCCTATGGTTTTTCCACAACCTTGGCAAATCTATTATGTGTATGTAAATGCCAGCATACACCACAGACACATCTATAGCATTGAACAGAGAGAAAAAGGCAGAGGTTCCATGAGAAGGAGCACAGCCTTTTGTTTTATCAAAAGGCCTAAAGCATTCCACTTTTTTTTTGTTAAAGTGACTCCAGATATACCATGAGCAAACACTGCAGGGAAACAAGCTTGTTTCTTACCTCCTGCTGGGAAGTAAATAGATCTCAAGATGGTTTAGTGATCTCTAATATCCTAGACAGATGCTAAGCCAATTTGGGGCTCAGATGGATGAGGTTTCAGCTCTGTTCTTTAATGCCAGTTTGAATGTAACGTAACCGTTTATGACATGGGAGGAGTCATGCTAGGTGCAAGCATGGCATTCCTCTGGGAACATCATATGCTTGTCTGGGGCTGGGCAGTGAGCTATTGCTCCAGGCTGCAGATGCCTTGGGTTCTAATCAAGGCAGCCGGACTGCTGTGATATGATGCAATGGTTTCCAACAGAGTTATTAGTCATCTCCACCCATGACATCCCAACCTGGTAATTAGAGCTGGAAAAGTGGCCGTTCTGGGTTGGAAGGAAATCCCAGTGTCAGAGATCATTTCTGAACCAAGTTGCCAGAATTTTCCCATTTCTAGAAACACCACCATTAAACTTCAATTGCTGTTTATAAGATAAAATGGCAAACACTTTGCAAATGTTAAAAAAATGTGCCTCCAAGTTACTGGCAGGTACAACTTTCCCAATTGGCTAAAAACGACCAAGGGTAAAAATCACACCTAGTGCTGTGCCATCACTTTCCCTCTGTTTTGGAAGTCAGATAAACTGGAAGTGATAGCCTTGCATATTGGCATCATGTCAGACTAAGGTGTAGTCCTAAATTGAAGGCTGGCTTGAGATGAAGGTTGGCCTGAACTAACAATCTGCAGGGCATGTAGCGGCTCTCAAATTAGGCCATCAAAGACACTAATTCCTGTTGTGAGGTCATGCTCTCTCACAGCAGGTCTTAGCCATTAGTGAGAGCTCTTAAGTTCAGTATTCTGTCTCTCTGCTATAGTACACTAAGAGCCCAATTACACCATCAAATATGTTGGCATTTGCTCCACTTATAAATTGGGTCAATTATTTCGCTATCAACATGATGCATATGTTGATTCAAAATCATCCAGCATTCTTTTCTCTCTTGCCTGGGGTTTCTACTTTTCTATCATTTGGAAGAATTCAAAAAGGCTTTCCTCTCTCTCTCTGTGTGTCTCTGTGTGTGTCTGTGTGTGTGTGTGTGTGTGTGTGTGTGTGTGTGTGTGGTTGTTGTTACAGTCGTGACCGACTCTTCGTGACCCCATGTCTATGGAGTTTTCTTGGCAGGAATACTGGAGTGGTTTGCCAGTTCCTACTCCAGGCGCCTAAAGCACCTGGTATTCCCTGGTGGTCTCCCATCCAAGTACTAACCAGGGCCGACCCTGCTTAGCTTCCAAAATCAGGCGAGATTGGATGTGCTTAGGGCATATCCTCTGTGTGGATATGTGTAAAGACAGTGGGCATGTCTGTAAAGGGGAGGGAGAGAGAAGCATAGGGGGGAGGTGAGATCCAGCATGGAATCTAGTGTGTGTGTTGGGAAAAGAGAGCCAAAAAAAGGAGAGAGCAAAGGAGAAAAGAAACCATCACTCAGTGCTGTTAATACCTTTATCGCACGGGGAGCGTCTGCAGGAAGGCACCTGAGTGGCCTCTTGTACAAAGAGATGCATATGCAGACAGAGTACATGCAGGTATTTTTCTCTAAGGGAGTTTGTGTGAAAGAGAGTAGAGCAGGTTTCATTCAAGCACAGGAGTGGATTGGCAGGAGGAAGAAGCAGGAGAGAGGGTGTGTCAAATTTTAAGGAAATACAATAAGAATAAAAAAATCAAAAGGTGATCAAAGAGAGTAGAGAACACAAGAAAGTGTTCACTGGATCCCCTCTGCACATTTTTTAAAATTTAAAGGATGAGGAAAAAGAATTAAGCAAGGCAAAACAAAAAACAATTCCCTGGAATGTTTATATTTGAAAAACAGGCTGTTTACAGCAAACCGCAAAAGGAAAGCCAGAGGTGGGACTGGAGGGAGGGAGAGGTGCTGTGAGCTGGAACACCAATGGCTATGTGTCCAGTGTGAACAAGGAACTCCTGAAACATCCCACAACTCCTATGTAAGCACTGATTACAATTTTAAATATGATACAGGCATTGAAGCAAACTGAAACCCACATTCCACTGTAGTCACACCCTGAGTGTTCACTGGATGTGATACACAGCACTGTGAGAGAAAAGACAGGGCTCTCCCTTCTTAATGAGACATGTAAAAAAGATGGCAGAGAAGACTGAAATTGGGGATAGGTGAATCTGTTAATTTTGGCATTGCTCACTTTCTCATTTTCCCTAGCCATTAAATGCATTTTAGTTTATATGTGCTTCAGTGGTCATCAATGCACAACAGGTTCTGTAGAAAATATCATACATCTTCCTGTTCCC
Organism: Phrynocephalus forsythii; assembly: GCA_029282475.1. Taxonomy (NCBI): domain Eukaryota; kingdom Metazoa; phylum Chordata; class Lepidosauria; order Squamata; family Agamidae; genus Phrynocephalus; species Phrynocephalus forsythii. The sequence goes on along the minus strand of JAPFRF010000005.1, from coordinate 86,623,662 downwards.
ATTTTTCTTCACACATTTTGTATGCACTTTCTAACATATTTTGCAAACTCTTTCCTCTTTATATTGTGTATTTTTCTATGCCTTTTCCTCCCCAAGTCACACATTTTTCTCCACTTAGAAAAAAAGTCTATAAAATTTTATCAAGTATAGGTCTTTGTACACCTGTGTGTTTGTACACGTGTTTCAAATTTCATACAGATCCAAGAGGTGCAATACAGTAATTTGCAATAAAATTTTACCTTATTCCTAAGTGCAAGGGCTAGTCATTTCCAAGAATGAGAAAAGGGAAAATATTTGTATTAATGCAACTAGCAGCCGGCAAACATACTTAATGCTAAAACACACTTTAAGCTTCACATTTTGATGTTACAGATGGTGTTCATGAAATTGTATCTCATTGAAACACATGCCTAACTCACGCTCATTTCATCTGCATGGTAGATGTGTATGCACCCCTCAGAAGGGGCCAGGCAAGAATGGGAGGATCATGCAGGAGCAATGTGAAAACTTTTATAAGACGGCTGAATGCAGTTGTTGCACAGACTACTTGAGTACCTTGGTGACAGAAAGCCTGGTCAAGCACAGACTCTGTCTCAAACTGTCACTTGCAGCTGATTCTTTGTGGGTCCCTGTGCCAACTTCATGTTTCTTTGCTTGGAAATGTCCAAAGGACCTATAACAGCAAAAAAAAATAAAAATGGTTACGTTGATGAAAGAAGTATGGTTCTCTTCAATGGCAAGACTGTTGAAGAAAGCACAGTACTGTATATTCGTTGGTTCCTCCTCTGATGTAGCTCAGCTAGACAGGTAAAGATCTTGACCCACAAGGGAAAGATTCTATCTTAACAAAAGCATACCTGCACTATTTGTACACTAGTTGCTTACCTGGAGCTGCTGAAATGTCTTTCTGATCCATTCTATCAGATGTTTAACATAAGGATGTGCGCTCTGGCACCAAGGGTATTGGGGCAGCAAACTCGATGTCTGCTGACTGCGTTGTCATGGGCTACCCAGGGGAACAGAGTAGGGGCGAGAATAAAGCCTGTCAATGTTTGTCTGCACCAGTGAAATTTTCAACAAGGGACAGGCACCAGAAAGTATTTGTTTACATTGGTTCTTTCCAACTCAAAAGTGGGCATAGCTGCTTATAAATCCTCTGAACTTTAGAGTATGCTGTGGTGCAAGCCTGCACTGCAGCATTTTCACTGTGCTTTTTTTCTGAATTCTCAAATGAATTTGCATACTCTATCACTGTATATTATTGACTTTATATAGTTAGGAATACAATTTAGGATTAGTAGATGCATAGATTGGTAAATTACAAAACATCAGTGAAACAATGCATTAGGTTTGAGGTATCTAAGGCAGGGATATACACTTTGAGGGGTAAGATTTTGTTATATGCAGATATACAGAAATACCTCAGATAATGAATGACAGAAAAGACATTTTTTCTCCCAAAGAGACAGTGTGCCAGAGAGGGACAAGGGTGGCATCAGCACTCAGACTGGCAAATGCTACTCCTTTGTGGTTGGAAAAGAGATTCATGAAGGGTACCAAGTGTTGCCTTCCATATCCATACCATGTAGCTTTATCCTAGGAAGAGCTTAAGCAAAACTCCCAGGAAATCTCTCTTGTACAAAGCATCACTGCAGTCGGGAGGCACTCCCCTTCAAGTACCTATACATCTGATATGGAGAAGAAGAAGACTGAGGGGAATCAGGTGGGCACTGTTTCAGAAGTGTCTGACATTGAAATCACCCCAGCCCTCCAGATGCACTTGCCCCACCAGTATCCTGGAACCAGTACTGAAGTCAAGTTAGCAATCCCTGCTAGGAACATCCAGTCAAAAACTGGACCCCCCAAGAAGTCAATAATCTGTAAGCATTTTCAACAGTGCACAACAGATGCCCACATGACTGAATACATGCACTGGTGGAAGGTGCTCAAGTGTGGACAGGACTTGGACCACTTCTCTAATCATAGCATGCTTACACACCAGAAGAGTCAGCACAATGCATTGTTGATAGCAAATGAAGTGGGTACTGTTGAGGCAAATGGCTTCTTTATTGTGAAGGGTAAAAGTCATCCGAGGGTCGAGGCTGAACTACCAGTCTGGGGAGGTGGGGGGGATGGGACAGCAACAGGTGTACATCTCAAGAGTAAGTTCCAGGTTATCCTGGAGGAGCTTGGATGTGTGCAAAAAAGAGGCCTTCTACAAATGTAAAAATGCCAAGATTACTCGCCCCCTAGAGGAGGTGATAGGACAGGATGACCTGGCATTCTCTCTGGTGGAGAACACTGGTTTCTATGCCCCATACCAGTGATGGCAAACCTTTTAGAGACCGAGTGCCCAAACTGCAATTCAAAACCCACAAATGTTTCGCAAAGTACCAATACAGCAATTTAATCTGAATACAGGTGGCTGTGAAGGGGCTGTGTTGAGTGCCCACAGAAAGAGCTCCGAGTGCCACCTTTGGCACCTGTGCCATAGATTTGCCAACACTGCCCTATACACCTATGTCTGAAGCCTGGCAAGAAGAATTAATTAGAAGAATAGGATGTCTGCTACTAACGTGCAACTTGGCCTTTTGCCAGGTGTGTTTGTCTGTTCAAGCGAGCAGAGCTTAATTTTTAAAAAAGGATATACATAACACAGAACAGACCAATTTACAACCTAAACAATCATCTTGAACACTTTCACAGCAAGGTTAATCCCAAAGATCTAGAGATGAGTAAAGCAGGTCAATGAATGGTACAAGTAGCTCTGAGCACAGTATAGATTGCAAATAGCAGAAGTTGCAATGGGAGAGGTAGAAAACAAGTTATTCATCTTGTGAGAAATAAAATGCTGATGGCTTCAGTAAACACATATAGGTTTTAGTCAAGTGGGTTCTTGCCCAGGCTGGTTGATTAATAGGCCAGGGCATGTAAATCCACTCATAAAAAATGCTGTTCCCTTTTTGTTGTCCAATTTCAGCTGGTGCAGATGCAAGTCTTTGAAGTGAAGATAATTGAGAGCAAACAGTTTTTCCGCCTTGGACATGAATGAGGCCCAGAAGGCTCCTGTCAATCTTTTTTATTGATAGATCAGGTATCCCCAGATGATCCAAGGGGCCCTCTTTGACACGTTTATCTTCATGACAGTGAATGGATAATCTCTCCTTGCTTTCGGCTAGTCATGTGCTTTTCAAACTCATTCAGCATTTCTTTCCAGGCATATCGCCTTTTACATTCAATATCCTTGAACTTCTCTTTTTTCCATCTAGCAACTGTTTACTACTTTGAAGAGAACAGACCCAATTTGTAACCCAAATGGCCCTGTGAGCCCAATGGGACTAAAGGTGGCAAAGGTACACAGTTATAGAGGTGCAAGATCTATAGTAGGGGTTTGGTGTGTGATATACTTATGCTCCAGAAAGTCCAGCAATCCCAAAAAGCCTTTGGCAGGGGACACATGAGTCCTTAAAAGACCAGAGTAGATGAAAGGAAAGGAAAGCTCACTCTTCACTAAATGAATAGTGGGGCCCATTGCAAAGGTACTTCATTGCTTGAGGTTGTTTCCCTCATAAAACTGCTTGGGAGGCTAGAGCTGTGAGAGTGTGAGTGGTCAAAGATCAACTAGTGAGTTTCATGGTTGAGCATTTTAACTGAGCCCCCCACCCCCGGGTCATTGTACAACACCCCAACCACAACAGTCTTATATTACTGACTTTCAGTCCAACATAACCAAGATTCACCCTCTTTATAAGATTACACATAACATATTGGGGCAGCAAAGTGCTGGTCAAAATCCTGTTGCACAAAGGCTTAACTTTCAGTGGCAAATTGCTGTAAAATAACAAATCCCCACAGACATTATCTGCTATACTACAAGGTTCCTTAATTTCCAGCAGTTCACCCATAAATTGTATGGCTTCTGTGTAGCTGTATAACAGAATTTTATCCATTAATTCCATTTTCCTCCATTTTTTAATCCAAGGGAAGGAAATATTTTCCCATTTGCTTAAATAATCACCATAGTTTATACTCTGCTATTATTGATCACTTCTGCATGTATGGAGCACCTACAATGGTATTTTGTGTTTCTCCTGGGCCCAAGGAGTTGAGGAAGAAACAGGCAGGAAGAACAGAAACAGCAACTATTACCAGATGAGTGGAAGAAGCAAAGGAAATAATAAAATAAAGGGGAAAATAATAGCTAATGCCATCACGAGAGAAGAGATTTGGCACACTGAAACTGCCTTGCCTGAAGGTTCCTGCAAAAACTAGTTTCAGTACTAAAAATTACACCCCTCACTATATTTTTTTCTGAAAAATTTGCTGTCATTTCTTATGATTTTATAGTTCCATATGAAGTGTGTGTGTGGTGGGGGATTAACAAAAAAAGTCTGGAAAAAAACTTGTTTGAAAGGCCTGACTGAGTTATGCTTGGGGCAATATAGAATTAATTATTAAAGGAAAACTGAGTCAGCCCATTTTCGCATCAGAGAAGGAGACACAGACAATAGCTGTTTTGAGTTTTTTGGGCTGTTTGACCGTGATCTGGAAGTTTTTCTTCCTGATGTTTCACCAGACTCTGTGGCTGGCATCATCCGAGGGCAAGTAGCTCAGGGGAGTTCTCTCTGTGCTCTGGGTTATAGAGTGAATGAGACTGTGAGTAAAACACAGACAACTTAAAAACAACAACACATTCTCATAATCATTCCCTGGTTCTAATTCCCTACAATTATTTATTTAGATCCATGGCCTACAAGATCACCATCACTGTAGTAAATGCATGGTTGTAAAACTAGTTGATACAAAACAAAACAAAAAATACAACTGGCATCAGAAATCAGCATTAACAAACTTCTCCAATTTTGTGTCATAGCATGCAAAAGAATAAACCTTGTTAAGTGTCTTTTGTCATTTAGCTGAGTTTTCTTGTCTCCAGCCTTGGCCAATGCCCAGGAAGGAGGCCCATAGGTTGATTGATTGATTGATTTAAAAAATAATAATGTAAAACCATACTGCCAAGGCACAGACAGTTCAAGGTAGAAATGCAGATAAAACACCTGGTCTTTCTCTCTCTCTTTTTCTATTTCAGTTTTATTCAGTTTAAAAGTTCTATTTTTGACAATTCTAATTTAAAGTGGTTTAGGAAACTAGTGACATGAAATAACCTAGTCTGATATCCTGCCATTTGTAGACAGCCATGGGCTATTTGGGAAATGGAAAGCTCAAAGAAGTTTTCCAGAACGCAACAACTATTAGCCACACCTCTGCAGAAATTTCGGGAGTTCATGCCAAGCCTAACCCTAACCCTAATCTAACCCTAACCAACTAACCAACCAATCATCCACTTTCCTAAATTCTGCAAACTGGTTTGACTATTGTCTATAATACCTAGGTCTGTTCTGAGAGGGTAATTTGCACCCTAAAGATATTTGATTCCTTCATAGGAAGAAGTAAAGAGAACAAAGAGAGGTTCCTCATTACTTTGGATAGAGGGCAGAAACCAGAGCTCAGGCTTCTGTGAAGATTCTCAGTCATCCAGGTTCATTTAACTGGGAGTTGAGTCATGGCTACTGGACTTCTTTTTTGAGAGATAGAAACGTTTCGCTGTTCATCCAAACAGCTTCATCGGTCTAATACAGCTAGTACAAGAGACTGTCTTATAGTCAGCTTGACCTCTTGTCCCCTGGTCTGATTGGCTCATAAGATGAACAAAGCCTGAATAGGCTCGTTAGGGAGACATTAGTGTCCATGGCCTTAAGGTAAACAATGGCCTAAGGTGCTGAAACCCATCAAGAATGGGTTGTTAGCTGTAACCTGGTGGTGAAGGCTCCTTGATTTGCCTGGGTACTTTGGAAAGTACAGCCTGATAAGTAGCAGATAGACTATGCCGGAGCCCACCACCTCTGTTGAGGGAGGGATTTTCAATGCTAACATGAATGGCTTCCCTTACTCCTCTCTCAAACCACCTCTCTTCTTTGTCTAATATGTGTACATCCTCATCTTTGAAAGAGTGGCCTTTTTCCTTCAAATGGAGGTGTACTGCTGATTCTGGTCCTGAGCTGTTACCTCTCCTATGTTGGGCCATTCTTCTGTTTAATGGCTGTTTAGTTTCTCCAATGTAGAGGTCTGAACAATCTTCACTGCATTGGACTGCATATACTATATTGCTCCTTTTATGGTTTGGTATCGGATCCTCTGGGTGGACAAGTCTCTGCCTTAGTGTGTTCATGGGTTTGAAATAAACAGGGATGTGGTGTTTGCCAAAAATCCTTTTAAGCTTCTCCGACACTCCCGCCATGTAGGGAATGACCAGGTTCTTCCGTCGGGTCTGGGTCTCAGACTGATCCCTTGTTCTTCTGGGATGGCCCACTGCTTTGTTGAAGGCCCACCTTGGATATCCACAGGCCTTAAGTGCTGTCTTCAGGTGCCTGTCTTTCTTCTTCTTGGCTTCTGAGGAGGTGGGGATGCTCTCTGCTCTGTGGCTTAGGGTCCTGATGACTCCTAGTTTGTGTTGTAATGGATGGTGGGAGTCAAACAGTAAGTATTGATCTGTGTGGGTGGGTTTCCTGTAAACTTCTACTCCTAGGCCACGGTCAGGTCTGATGATGACTGCACAATCCAGGAAAGCCAGCCTGTTGTCTTGGGTGTCTTCCCTAGTGAACTTAATATTAGGATCCACTGTGTTGATGTGGTCTGTAAAGGCCTGTCCTGAGTCTTTATTTTCACCCAGGTATCATCTACATACCTGAACCAGTGGGATGGTGTTGTCCCTGGGAAGGTGTTGAGTGCCTTCTTCTCCACTTCTTCCATGTACAGGTTTGCTACAATTGGTGACACTGGGGAACCCATGGCACAGCCATGCTTCTGTCTGTAGAAGTCCCCTCTGTACATGAAATATGTGGTGTTCAGACACAGGTCCAGGAGCAGGCCTATCTGGTCTGGGTTGAGGCGGCTTCTGGAGGTGAGGGTGCTGTCTTCTCTTAATCTTCTCTTTACCATTATTAGCGCATCAGTGGTGGGTATGCTGGTAAAGAGTGATGTAACATCAAAGGATACCATGGTTTCCTCTGTATCCAGTTTGAGCTCCCTGACTTTAGAAACAAACTCTTCTGAGTTGTGTACGTGGTGGTCTGTGTGTCCAACCAGTGGGGCTAGGATAGTTGCCAGGTATTTTGCGATGTTGTAAGTCACTGAATTTATACTGCTGACAATAGGTCTGAGGGGGATTCCTTGCTTGTGGATCTTGGGAAGTCCATAAAAGCAGTGGACTGTCTCTCCGGGATATAACTGGTGGTAGGTCACCCTGTCAATTGTGTTTTCCTGCTCCAAGAGTTTTAAGCATTCTATTACTTTCTTCCTGTAATTGCTGGTGGGGTCTCTTAGTTTTTATATGAGCTCAGGCTATTTAAATTTAGAGAAGCAATTTTTTTTAACTATGCTGAGGTTTGGTTTTAAAAATTGCAGCCAAGAAAACCACCACTGACACAAAAGGAGAGAGACACTGAAGTGATCCACCAGCAAAATTATCAATACCAGGCCCCTGCTGGGTGAAGAGAGTCCAAACAGCTTTTGGGATTCCTGAGGGGGCATTCCCACAGAGCCTGCCTTTTTCAATTGCCAGCAGCAGTACTTGTTGACCACCAACACCCGTACATCTCCATGGTGCCTGCTCTAGTAAACATTATTTCACCAAGAACCTGGGGTGTTTCCACAGATATTATTCAGAATCCATCTTGTAATAATGAGAACTAGACCTTTACCTCCCTGCATAAACAAAAACAGAGGAGACAGATGCTCTGCACATTTGGCACTGCCAACATTCAAACTGCCCATTTCTGGACATGCACAAGGGTGAAGAGTTATCAAATTACTTCAGTAATGTTCATCTTCTCTTTATATGGTTATAAAACAGCCTCTAGGTCCCCTTGTTATGTGCCATCACATTGTTGGCAGCACTTCTGAGCAGACCTTTAAAGCTTTTGTAGTACAGTACTGTACTTCTAAAATTGTTCAGGCCTGTCTGGCAAGTGGTGTAGAAGGAACATACAAGGAGTAACAACTCCTCTACCATGCATCTTTAATTTTCTCAAAAACCAATGTCTGTAGGTCTCCACAGGTACACAGCCTTGAATACACCCATAAAATGCTGATGGTCATTATGTGTTGTCAAGTCAAAATCAAATTATAAGGTCAAAATACAGCATCCAAGGTAAGTTATATATTTAAGGGTGGTTTTATTTATATTAATTAATTAATTAAGTTATTTATATTTATACTTATTAACCTCCTGACTTTCCCACAGGAATTCTGGGCAGTGTACAACAAATTATAAGATAAACAACCTATCCAAAAAACAAAAGCAAACCAACACTAACACTAACAGTCCAATAAACAAAGATTTTTTAAAAAGGCAGTCGCATCCATATCGCAAACACAGAGTCCGGCAAGGAAAGGCTGGAACAAACAATACAAAACCATCAAACAACATACAACATACCATGGTGCACTCAGCCATAGCCGAAGCTTTCCCTAAAGAGCCAGTTCCACAATCCCAGTCAGTTTCCATACGTGAGCAGGGATTTGAAATCAGGTCCCCTTAATCCATCACTGTACCCATTACAACATGCTATCTTTACAGCCCTAACCTTTACCTTTTACCTAGGAACATGATTTTGCCCTGTTAATGCATCATCCCTCATCTGGCAGGTCAAAATTACTGGAAAGGACATCTAGTTAGCTTTTAAATTAAACATAAGCGTATGCACAAATAAGTTGAATTTATTTATTTATTTATTTTAGAGTATATTTACCCTGCCTTTCTCCTTGGAAAAGGACCTAAGGCGGCTTACAGCAATGATGGATATTATACAGTCCAGTACAATTAAGACATGTTCAAGTATTGAAAACAAGGAATTGAGGGACATCTTACAGCATTAATAGAAAACATTACATTAAAGCTAAAATATTATAAGTAGTTATAAACACAAAGTATATGTGAATCTATAGATTCATATAAAAGACACATAATAGTAGTCCATCATTCAGTGAAAGCTTGCCTGAAAAGAAAGGTCTTTGCCTGTTTCCGGAAGGACAACAGCGATGAGGCAGTCCTGGCCTCAAGTGGGTGGGAGTTCCAGAGTCTGGGAATTCCCCAAAGAGTATTTTTAACAGGGAAGGAATTGGTGAGATTATTGATACTTTATGTTAAAATCATCCCCCCTCAACTTTGAAGTGCCATTTGATGCTAAACACATATACAGTGGAACCTTGACTTACATACTGCTTGACTTGCATCATATTTGACTTGCAGCAAGAAGGGGCCTGTCTGACTTGAGTCGCAGGCTTTGACTTCCATCTCGGAGCCCCGGCTGAATTGGGCGGCAGCCACAACCTAGCATCGCGGCTGCCGCCTCCAAACTGCTCCTGCCTTCTTCCCCTCCTCCGGCAGCGGTGGCTTTGGCGAGGCCAGCTCAGAGCACCTGGAGCTGGTCCTCGCTGGTTAGACAGTCGGCTCAGTCTTGTAAAAAATCTGGCTGCAGAAGTCTGGTCCACAATAGAAGCATTTTAGTTGGGGAGCTGTAAAGTTGTGGGACTCTAATGGTAAGCATAGAGTTGTTCAGAACTTGGAACGTCAGGTTAAAAATCAGTAAAACATAAATGTTAAACATTGTTGCTATGAACATTAAAAAGTGGAGGCATATAATTTGTGGACTATAATTCCACTGCCTCCTCCTCTCTTTGAAGAGACATTTCATTTACATCCCCAGCAGGAATCTCCTATCCCAGTCAAATTTGTGTTAAATTGCTGTTTTCGGGGGTCTTTTTCATCATCTGTAACGGATTAATCTGCTTTCCCATTACTTTCTATGGGAACGTTCATTTGACTTAAGTCATGTTTGACTTAAGTCTAGACCACTGGAACGGATTAATGACATAAGTCAAGGTTCCACTGTATCCACTTTTAGAACAAGATCAGCTAGAACCATCTCCTTACTTAAGCACCAATCATGATAAAAAGGAAACCTATTTAAAAATGAGAATAATTGCTTCATAGGAAGAGGAGACAGTTCACACACACATTTAAATCTCAGATTGCATACAACTCATCTTTCTTAAAGGAGATTGATTTATGACTTCTAAGATCTGGAAGTGCCAGACAAGGTTCAAAACAGAAGGTTCAATGGAGCATATCTGATTCCTAATAATGCATACAAAAGGAGGTGAAGAGATGTGAAAGAGCAGCTGAACACCCTCCATTATTCCAGAATGGAGTCCCAACTGAAAGCCTCATTTCATCCAGCTAGTAAACTGAGGTGCCATTAGAGGATGAGGAAGCAACAGTAGTTCTGCCATGCTCAAACTCAGCCTTACAGCCTGCTGAACAAGCTATTTTTCGAACTGTGCAGCCCCAAATTCCAGAGTTTGCTATTTTCCTTCTCCTCTCTAACTGCTTTCCTTTCACACTTTCCTTTTTGATTAGATGATTGAAAACAGGGAAGTTTCTCATTTCTGGTATCTCTAAACTGCTGTAGGAGCCCTTTTCATGGGTAAAGAACAGGGTGAAATATGTTTGAAGAAATAAGACCATGTTAAACGTTATTGGAAACTTTGGTTGCCTGATAAAGTAGCACCCCTGTGCGACTTCCAAAAATGAAGGAGGGAAAAGAGAAGTAATAATTTGATTGTATGTCTTGTGTTTTAAGTTTCACCAACCTTTTGATTTGACTTACTACTAGAGATGGGCATGAACCAAAAAATGGTGATTCATTTTGGTTTGGTTTGTTTTAGGGTTTGTTTTGGTTTGTTTCATTTTTAATGATTTTTTTTTCAAATATACGTTTCATTGGTTCATTTTGTTCATTATTCATTTTTTCCCGTTTTGCGTGATTTAATCCATTTGACAGCACATGGGCTGGAAAAAATATTAAAAAATAATAAAAAACACAGACGTTGACAACAACTGCACAAACTGGACAAGCAGCATCCTCATCCTCATCATCCACATCAATCATCATTCATCACATCATCCTTACCAGGCAGTGGCGGCGCCAAGGTGAGCCTGGCCCCTGTGGCAGGGGCTTTTTGAAACGCTGGCTTGGGGCCAGCGCCTCTTTCTTTCTTTCTTTCTTTCTTTCTTTCTTTCTTTCTTTCTTTCTTTCTTTCTTTCTTTCTTTCTTTCTTTCTTTCTTTCTTTCTTTCTTTCTTTCAAGCGCCGACCACGTGGCTCCTGGTGCTGGGTCAGCACTGGTTTTATTTTTTATATATTTTTTCTTTATTTTAGTGCACCAACCCGGCCACCTCCTTTATTTTATTTTATTTTTTACTGCTGACCACGTGACGGGCCAGTTGGCTTTTTAAAAAAAAGCTTTGGTGGCTGTGGTCCGGTTCTGCGACCTGCGGGCCAGGACCGGTGCTCGCGGGCCAGTGCACCGGATGTTTTATTTTATTTTATTTTAATTAATTAATTAATTTTTTTACTGCCAACCACGGCCGCCTACCAGCTGTAGTGCAGCCGGTCGGCTTTTTTTTTTTTCTTCTGGTCCCCCCCTCCCTGCAGCCAGAAAGACCAGACCATCCAGGAAGGACCAGCACCAGGTAGGAGACATTGCCGCCATTAACAATAGGAACCGAAACAAACCATTTTTTTTCATTTCATTTTGTTTCATTCTAAATCCACTCTGAGGTTCGTTATTCGTTACTTACTACAAATCCTTCTGATGACATTGACTGTAACAAACCAACAAGCACTGTAGATGTTTTCTTTTTGAATATAAACAGTAAACATAGGAATGTATTGCTTGAGTGTACAAAAATCCAAAATCCTCATATTAATTGTTCACCCCCAGTTTCCTGGTTCCCACTGATTGCTGATGCAATCAACAAATCTATGTCAACTCTTTTGCTTGGGAAGTCCCTACAACGAAAGCTTTGGCTTACTGTAGATATCCCATGTGCTATGCTGACAGCTATTTTAAAGATATTAGACACAGAAATACAATGGCAATATGGCAATCCATCATCACCAAGACAATGTGGCTATTTAATGCAGCCTTTTTCTCCTTAAGGGACCACACAAATTCCAACTAAAGGTTCAGCTGTGGCACTGATTTAAGCCCCAGATATAAATCTGCCCCTTCCACATCAGTTCCCACAATGGCTATGCTGGAAGAAGCTAAATCCTCAAAAGCATCATCACTGACAGCTTTTCAACCTCAGGTCCTAAGGGAGGATTCCTTTTTCATTGTGTTCTTAGGCACAGTGGGAAAAAAAGATGGTACAGAAGAGCTAGGGGGGCCTCGGTTGGATCAAATCCCAGGCAAAGACAAGGACTTAAAGGACTTCCTTCCTTCCTCAAAAATTGTCCTTGTTAAGGGCAAAGCAGACAATGGTTGGGTCCATGCATTTAAATAAGCTTGGGTTCTGAGGAACCCTGGCTCACAATTTTTACTAGCACATATCATCTAGTGATATAAAACATTGTTGACAGTCAACTGGGAGTTGAGTCATGGCTACTGGACTTCTTTTTTGAGAGATAGAAACGTTTCGCTGTTCATCCAAACAGCTTCATCAGTCTGAATACAGCTAGTGCGAGTCCTCCATCTTATAGTCAGCTTTGACCTCTTGTCACCCTGGTCTGAATTAGGCTCATAAGATGAACAACCCCTCCCTAAACAGAGGTGGTGGCCTCAGGCATAGTCTATCTGCTACTTATCAGGCTGTGCTGTCCAAAGTACCCAGACAAATCAAAAAGCCTTCACCACCAGGTCACAGCTAATGACCCATTCTTGATGGGTTTCAGCACCTTAGGCCATTGTTTACCTTAAGGCCATGGACACTAATGTCTCCCTAACGAGCCTATTCAGGCTTTGTTCATCTTATGAGCCAATCAGACCAGGGGACAAGAGGTCAAGCTGACTATAAGAAGGTCTCTTGTACTAGCTGCATTAGACCAATGAAGCTGTTTGGATGAACAGCGAAACATTTCTATCTCTCAAAAAAGAAGTCCAGTAGCCATGACTCAACTCCCAGTTAAACGAACCTGGATGACTGAGAATCTTCACAGACGTATTGTTGACAGTCAAAACCCGGTTAAAGAGGTCCAATGTTTGCTTCCAACTGCCAGAACTCCTACATTTGAAAGTATTCCACCCCACTAAGCTATTTATTTATTTACAGAATTTTTAGCTGCCCTACTACCAAGTGGTCTCTGGGCGACATACAACAATATATTAAAACTATAAAACAACATGTTAAACCCCATCAAAACAACAGTTTAAAACGATCAATGTACAAATAATGAAATCTTGCTGCTTATGAGCCCAGATAAAATTAAGTCTAATTTTATCTATTTAAGTCTAATTTTGTCTAATTAAGATGTGGGCTGAACAGGAAGGTCTTTGTCTGGTGCTTGTACAAAATTCTGTGCATATGTTAAAATGCAAATAACTAAAACAGATACACATGGAAAAAGAGAAATGTGCTTTTGTCAGTAGACAAAGCATATACAATAGGCAAAATGTATAAAAATGAACAGATTGGAGAAAAGGTGGGAAAATGTGTAAGAATGTTGTCCAGGTAGGAAAATGTTTATCCAAAACAAGGATGAGAAGAAAATGCAAGTGGATATTTGACAAAATAAATTGAAACCATGGTGCAGATTTCCACACCCCTGATAAAGCAAGGGCAGTTAAACAAGTATCAGATTTGGTTTATTTATTAATAATTCTTAACCCAGAATTTTGGCTTGACACTCCCCCAAATAAGCAAGAAAAAAGAGGGCAATCACAGATTTGCTTGTCAAAGAGGAGAAAAGCCAAAGTGCTGGGTTCTGATGTGATAATCAAAGGCAAGAATTGAATTTTTGTTGTTTTTGTTGCACTCACTTCTGGGGGAAGAATATCAGCACAAGATGCCAACATACTATCTTATCCACAATAAAACAGAATGCCTGAGAATTTTCAGATATTTTCATATGCAGACGGGTAGATATGCTGCATTTAACAATGAATGGGGACAGACAGGAACTCAATGGTAGGTGACACATTTAGTTTCTCCTGCCATCTCCACTCAAAAGACCTTGGATGACAGTAACAGAAAACAATGAGCTAGAGAGATTTCACTTGGACAAAATGCAACAGGGATGGCTTTATGAGGATGGCCGTGCATACAGTGCTAAAACAACCCACCTTAGCACTTGTTGTCACTAAGCATTGTCCCTGGCTACTGTTTCACAACATACGTTCAAACCAACCATAGCTGAAATGAAGTAGTAAATCACAATTAGGGTAAAGCCATTGAACCCATGGAGGTCAATGCCCTTATACGTTCCATTGACTCAGAGGACCTAGTGTAGCTGTGATTCCAGCCCATCAGGGAACAAGAGGCTCAAAGATTTTTTTTTTTTAAAAATGTGTAAAAACAGCTAAAATTTTTGAGAGGTTCGATTCAAGAACATCCTTCGCATTGTACTTTGGGGACCAAGATCCCTGAGAGGTGTTGCCCCTTTGCTTTGCTCTACCAGAGCGGGCGGTAAAATGAGGCCTTCCAGGGCACAAGTGATGAGTCACAGCCATTCTTCCGGGAGTTCCTCAGATGACAATGGGCTATTCCTCACATCCATTTCACAGACATACGAAGTAAGAATCAAATCATTAGAACCATGTAGCACCAATTCCAATGAAGATATTTTATTAACACGACTGAAATAACAGACTTGTAAGCCACCAATTGGAATTGGCAGTGTGCAGGAGCAGTTCTAAAAAGGTCTAGGCTTCCCTCGTTGTACCTTCTGCCTCTGTCCACTATTTCTGCATTCATTTCCCCCCCCCCCACATCCTTCTTTCCCTGCAAGGCTCACTGGTGCTGAGCGTGTTACAAAGAGCCAAGAAAACTCACCCTGGCATGAGGTAAGGAGAGGAGGGGGCACCGAAGATGCTAGTCATTGAAGGAAGGCTAAAGACATGCACCTGTCGCAAGTAAGTGGCCAAGGCTTATGTCAGAGTGCTACAAATATTCCCTATCCACGAGGGGCCTGACCTTTTCAAATATGTTTTACGACAGCCTACACCCATTAAGTGCCACTTGATCCTCTGCTAATGCAGCAATTACAAAAGGACCACGGGGTCCTGCCTGACTGCTTATCAATGGGATAAACACCTTGGCTATGGGAGGAGGTTGTTGAAAAGGTGTACATTTCCCATTGGCCTAGCCAACCTTTCTAAGCATCAAAATAAACTGAGATTTAACCTTGGTGCTACCCACCCGGGCCTAATGCCCACAGCCCTGCCTTGTCCGCACTTGTATAACAAACAGTTTGTATAACTGTTATATAAAATCTGTACAACATAAAAATTCCAGAGATAGTGGAAATTTGCTTAACAGAATCACCTATGGGGCAAATCCGTACAACATGAAAATGGTCGCAATTAGGAATTACTCCGTTTTCAATGCATTCCTATGGGAAATTTGTATAAAGGAAAATTTACTTAACAGAATTTCATTTGGAACGAATTAATTCCTTTATACAAGGTACCACTGTACTAGTTTGTGCTTCTTTTGTAGACAAGTGGATAAGCCATAAATACTGCTTTTTAAAAAATACCAGTGTAGAATTCTTTTCTGATCCTTACATCCTGAAACAGTGGGGTATTAGTTCTCTTAATAAAGAAAATCAGGCTGCCCGAATGACACTGAAAACTATGACTCCAATACTACAAAGCTGATTAGAGACAGGGGTTGGAATCCCTCTAGGACAGTGTTGGTGAACCTATGGCACAAGTGCCAAATGTGGCACTTGAAGCCCTTTCTGTAGGCACCAACATCGCCTCCTTCACAGCCACCTGTATTTAGGTTAAATTGCTGTATTGGCACTTTGTGGGAAAAAGTGGGTTTTGAATCGCAGTTTTGGAACTCGGTATCTAAAAGGTTCACCATCACTGTTCTAGGATCCTCATAAACATGGTTTTGGGGAGATCACAAATATTTTAAAAAGGGGAATGGAGCCCAGGTAACAATGTAGCCCAACAGCACACGAGGCACCTTGCTTGATCATAGACAGCCTCCTGGACTAAGGAATTGAGACCCAATTAGAGGAAGAAAGAGTCTTCTACCAGAATGCCAAATGACACACAAGCAAAGATACCACAGATATATGCTGGAAGAAGCAAACTGGTGGGAAAATGTGGAAGATCTGGGGGCTCATTTTCTACCCCTCTGAGGTCTCCCAGGGTGGACTCATCTGTTTTTTTGGGGGGGTGTTGTTTCATTGGGTTTTTTCTTTTCTCTCAATCACAAGGTGATTGGGTTAGGGTTAGGGAGAAGGGGCTCCAGGAACTACAGCCGGGGGGGCATTTTTCACTCTTCAGATAAAATTAGAGAGGACTTAGGGGTGACTGCAATAGCCATCCTCCCCACCACCCCAATGCTACTGAAGAGCTATACAGGTACAGTTTTCTCCAATGTTTTTATGGCCTTAGAGAGTCTGTCATTTTGGAGATTTATTTATTATTTATTTAATTAATTAATTAATTAATTAATTAATTAATTAATTAATTAATTAATTTATATACTGCCACCATCTTCCGAGATGGAACTCAGGGTGGTGTACACTAAAAAAGAACAAACAACAACAGACAATCATAAAAATCAGGGGCATCAGTAAAAATAGGAGGGTACAATAACCTTCACAAAGAATGGCATGGGCGGCAACAGAAAAAAAGGGGGGGGATTAAAGAGAAGGGTCGCCAAATGCCTCCTTGAAGAGATGTGTTTTCAAGGCTTTTTTAAAGGCGGGCAGGGACGCTGCAAGGCAGAACTCACTAGGTAGCTGATTCCACAGCGTAGGGCCCACCACAGAGAAGGCGCAGTTACGTGTAAGCGATTTCCGCACCTCTCTGGGTGTGGCCAGTAAGTGCGCCTGCGCCATTCTCGTGGGTCTGGTCCCAGTTGACCTCTAAGAGATACGCTCCGACAGGTACTCTGGTTCCAAGCCGTGGAGCGCTTTGAAAATCAAAACCAAGACTTTGAACATTATCCGGTGGGCAACGGGTAGCCAATGCAGGTGAGCCAAAACTGGGGTGATGTGCTCGAATCTACGAGCACCCACCACCAGTCTGGCCGCCGCATTCTGCACCCGTTGAAGCCTCCGGACAAGGGTCAAGGGCAACCCCACGTAGAAGGCATTGCAATAGTCAATCCTCAAAATCACGAGGGCCTGCACAACTGTCCTCAGGGAGGACTCATCAAGGTACTGTCGGATCTGAGGCGGAGATGGATAAAAGTGGCCCTGGAGACTGCTGTCACCTGGGCTTCCAAGGAGAGGGCTGAATCCAGGACCACTGCCAGATTCCTGGCCCTGTCTGTAGGCTGGAGGGAGACACACACCCCCAGTCTAGGGAGGGGGACATTGTACCCAGACGAGGGCACCCCGAAGAACAGAACCTCCGTCTTCTCTGGGTTCAGCATGAGCCGGTTAGTCCTGGTCCAGGAGGCACAGGTCCTGCACTGCCTCCTCTGCAGCAGAAGAAAAGGAGAGATAGAGTTGCGTGTCATCAGCTTACTGATGACAACGAACTCCAAATCTCCTGATGACCTCTGCCAGCGGCCTCATATAAACATTGAACAGCATGGGCGATATTGCCGACCCCTCGGACACCCCACAAGGGAGAGTCCAAGGAGCTGACAAGTCGTCACCTAGCTGAACCCGCTGAGACCGGCCACCAAGGAAGGAACAGAGCCAGGACAATGCAAGGCCCCCAATTCCCGCCTCAGCAAGCCGGACCAGGAGGTTACCATGGTTGACGGTATCAAAGGCAGCTGACAGGACAAGGAGCACCAACAGGGAGGAACACCCCCTGTCAGCCTCCCTGAGGAGGTCATCCTGCAGAGCAACCAGGGCAGTCTCGGTCCCCCAAAGTGGCCTGAACCCGGACTGGAAGGGATCCAGGATACAATTTTCCTCCAGGTACGACTGGAGGCGGATGGCAGCCACCCTCTCAACAACCTTGCCCAGGAAGGGAACAATGGCGATCGGATGATAGCTGGATAAATCGTACAACGCCATGCTGGGCTTTTTCAGAGTGGGCTTCACCACGGTCTCCTTCAAGTGGGAAGGGAAAGTACCCTCCCTAAAGGAGGCTGTGGCAATAGCCAAAACCCACTCCGGCATGTTCCCTCTGGCCGATTTAACAAGCCAAGCTGGGCAGGGGTTGAAAGGGGTAGCAGCCGGCTGGCAATAAGCCATAACTCTGGAGGCCTCCACTGGAAACACCAGCCCAAACTCCACCAGGCGAGGAGACGTAGGGGATGAGGCCCCAGGGATCTCAGGGGATGAACTAGAGCAGCCGGAGGTCAGATCGGAGCGGATGGCCTTGATTTTTGATCTAAAATAGGCTGCAACTGCTCACTAGTGAACTCACTAGGAGGAGGCCCCAGCTGACCAGGATTGGAGAGGTCCCGAACCACCCAGAAGAGCTCCGTCTGGCAGTTCGAGGCCTCACCAATTTTCAGGGAGACATAGGATGTTCTAGCGTCCCTGATCACAATAACACAGCAGCCAGTCAGCTGCTTGAGTGCAGCCCTACTCACTTCCGTCTGATGTGCCCTCCAAATGACCTCTAGCTTCCAACATTCTTGTTTCATCGACCACAGCTCAGCCGAATACCACAACAAAGAGTGGTCTCCACAGCGCAGAAGGCGCTTGGGGGCAATCCAGTCTACCGCCCCGGTGGTACCCTCATACCACCTATTCACCAAAGCATCAACCGGGTCATCTGCTAGATGGCCAGAAAGCTCCCCGAAGGCTTCCATGAACCTATCAGGGTTCAGGAGCCTACAGGGGTGGGCCCAAATGTAAGTCCGACACTCCCCATGGGGTGGGGTGGCGATTGACAGGGAACATTTTAGCAGATGATGGTCCGACCATGACACAGGTAAGGGTGAAATACACCTAACCCTCAGATAAGACCCTGACGACATGGAGGTAAAGACCAGGTCCAGGGTATGGCCTGCTCTATGGGTGGGGCAATCAACATGCTGAGATAGATTCATGGAGGTCATGGATTCCATGAATTCCAGAGCCGCGCCAGAGAGTTCCTCCTTGGCATGCACGTTGAAGTCCCCAAATACCAATAAGCAGGGGGACTTCAACAGGGGAGCCGAGATGAACTCCGAGAACTCTGGAAAGGATTGTGCTGGGTTGCGGGGAGCACGGTACACCAGCACAATACCAAACTTATCTCGTTGATGCCCCATAATGAAAAGCCCTAATGTTGGATCACAGAGGTACAGGGACAAAGGTCAACAGCCGCCTTTAGGGTTTTGCCCTTGAAATATTAGCAACTTTTTGTTACTTTACTAGTAGCCTAAAGGCATCACCTGTTCTACTTTTGTATTTAGCCTTCTTTAACCATCTTGAGCACCATCTGTCTAATAATAAGAAGAAAATGGCCACGCAGGCACAGGTCATAGGGTTATGTAGTTCAGGATGCTGTTCATACAGAGGCCAATTAAATGCCTGTGGAAAGACCACAAGAGAATACTATGAACTGTACTAAAAATAACCATTAGGCAGAGGAAAGAATCAAGACCTTCCAAGTATTCCTAGATTGCTCTCCTATCCCGTCTCATCAGTAAGCAAGCTGCAAAAATTTAACACCTTTAACCCTCCCCCACCCCTTCTTAATGCTCTCTAAGGATTCAGGCGGTTGCCTGCGTAAAGCAACTAGCAATCTGATGAATATGCTTAAAAATTTATCACTTGCGAATTGTTGTTTATTTTACCAGATCTAGGTAAGTGTTGGATTTTTTAAATTCTGTTTTCTTATTAGCCCATTAACATAATACAACTGTGCAACTGAACACAAAAAGACTCAATTTACACATTCCTGGAGCACAAACATCTCATGCTTCTGGTTCCTTATAATAACTTAACAATTGAAACAGTACTTACAGAGCTCATTGGCAGCAAGGTCAAAGGTCTTACTATGTGTGAGATTTATGAGACCTGCTTCAAAGTTATTTTAATTCCAAGGAATCAGAAGCATGAAGCATGAATATTTTCTTTAGTTTTTGGGGATTTTTTTGGAAAAAAGTATTTTATCATTTAACATTCAAGTGTGATCACTATATGTGATAGGGTAGATAAAAATCAATGATTTTTTTAAAAAAATCAACTTTATTTAAATCACAATATTTTATTTAAATTGTGAAAAAAACACATTTTTAAAAATTTGAATTGTGATTTAAATAAATTCAAAATTTATGATCTGTGGCAGTTCACAAGACCTCAACTCGCTCATGTGGACAATCACATGTGTGATCCAACTATTTTAATAGGCAAACTGATATAAAGCAGACAACATGCAGAACTTCCAAATCAGATGAGCTATGAATGAATGATCTCAGTTGATTTTAGTCAAACAGTAGCCTAATTACTAGTTGGACTGGAAGATAAGAATGAATGATTGAATGATTGATTGAATGAATGAATGAATGAATGAATAATAAATGTTCAGCAACAACAAACATGTCCTTCAAATGATGTGTTTATTTGCGTGTGCTTCCTGAGGGGGTAGAGTTGGGGAAAAAGATATGCTTCTTAAAAACATGTAATAATATATCAGTCAAATTAGAGAAACAAAAATATCAAACCAGGTTCAATGCTTTGGAGTTACATGTGTTATCTGGGTCCTGCCACTCCCTGAATGATGCTCATGATAATGAGCATTGGTCATGATGACAATATTCATTTGTTTAAAATATTGTTAACACACCTTTCACCTTTAAAGGAACCTAAGGCGGTTTACAACAATTAAAAATAGCATTTATGTTGGTGTGTGTGTGTTGTGTCGTTACAGTTGTGACCGACTCACCGTGACTCCATGTCCATGGAGTTTTCTTGGCAGGAATACTGGAGTGGCTTGCCAGTTCCTACTCCAGGCACATACAGCACCTGCTATTCCCTGGTGGTCTCCCATCCAAGTACTAACCAGGGCCGACCCTGCTTAGCTTCCGAAATCAGGCGAGATCAAATGTGCTTAGGGCATTTAGGCAGCTCATTTATGTTTGTAGTGGGCGGCATATAAGTTGAATAAATAAATAAATAAATAAAATATATACAATAATGAATCCATTCGAAATACTGCATATAATTGGAGAATTCCAATGGGATTTGTAGTTTCTCCTAAACTAGGAAGTGATTGGTGTATCTCATTTTCAGGATAGAAAGCAGAGGCATATAGATGTGTTTGGACAACAGTTTTGAAAATTGTCAGCACTGCAGTGTTGCCTAGAGAATTCTGGGAGTTGTAAGTTAAAATATACACCCGTATACCTCTTGTAAATATTATACAAATGCATAATGTAGACAAGAAAACTCAAAGGCTGATTTTAGCATCTTAAATGGAACAAGTTCTCAAGCCATTTGTCTTGGAGACTCACGCGGCACGCCTGTGATTCTGTCTCCCCTACAGCAACTATAGCAGTCTGTTTGCGCTCTGTCATGACTAAACCATGTAACTGAGCAATTTATCATTTTTTCCTTCTCTCCCACAAGCTACATATTCTAAATACATTGGCAACTGGCAGCATCTCTCTTGGGAAACTATGTCTACTTAAGTGGAAGGATAAATGAATGTATTCCCAACTTCACACTACCCTTAATCCTGGGAGTTTATTAGCAGGCTAAAGGGGACATTTTTTCGTTGAAGCTATTCAAACTCTGCCAACATTTACTTCCCATAATGCCTGGTGGGGGGTTTCAAGAATTTATGGCACCTCACAACTGAAAAGGGGCAGCTGTTTTGTAGTACATGGCAGCTCTGTATAAACGGGACAGGATGGAAGCCAGAAGACTCTCGTAAACCACTCAAGTACCAGAGGGAATTTCAGAGATGCCAAATGCAAGTGCTTAAGCCGAAATCCAGCCAGGCTGCAGGAGCTAATTCCTCTTCTCATGCAAGGAAAAAAGTCTTCACCAGCTACAATAACTTTGGCATTGGGTCTAGAAGACAATGATGGCAGCAGATAATTTGTTTCAACAATGTCACAATTCAGATATTTGTGGAAAAGCCATTCTAGGCAATCAGCAGTAAAGGAATTAGATATTACCCACAAGGCAACATTGTTACACACTACTGTACAAACTAGCCAAGTGTTGGAACAGCATCACCCCATACCATGTAACTATTGTCTCAACAGCATCTAGTGGTTGATATGCAATCAAGAAGAGATTTACATTTGTGCACAAGGACTGCACCCATATGTGGTTGGAGGAACTGCCTGTCCCTGTAGTCTGCTACACCTCTTTCTGTTGTGAACCACTTTTTTGTCACTCATTGTACTTAATGGAGCTGAGGTTAACAATGGGAGCTCACTCCAGTGCATGGCACCCAGGATTCGAACCACCGATCTGCCAATTTTGCAGCCGACAGTTTCAGCGCTGTAGCCCCCTGAACCACTTAGCAATTCAAAAGCATGTAAATGCAAGTAGATAAATAGGTACCGCCATAAAAAGCAGGAAGGTAAACAGTGTTCTGTGCACAGAATGCATTCGGCCATGCCAGCCACATGACCACGGACTTGCACAACACTGGCTCTTTGGCTTAGAAAGGAGATGAGCGCTGCTCCTAGAGTTGGACACGACTAGTATGCATGTGCAGGGGAAACCTTTACCTTTACCATTTTAGTACCTAATGGACCAGTTGCAGTGAAAAACAAAGTCGGATTTTAGCATCTTAGGCCATTACTTCACGAACCGCTCGCTTCACGGCAAGCCCTCATTTCTGTGCGAATCGATCGTTTCAGTCCGCACGCTCCTCCTTTTTGGCTGTGATGCCACCCTGACCACGCCCCCTTTACCGTGCTCCAAGCGGGGTGAGTGGTTCCCCTGCCAGCGGCCGGGAATCTTTTCGCTTCGCATCTCGCTTCGCTCCCAACGTCACGTGTGGACTTGTGTTTTTTTTTTTATAGTTACTTTTGCGCCGAAATATCGATGCATCGATATTTCGGTTAATTGATGCATCGATACGCCGAGTTAATTTTTTTAAAAAAATAAAAGGAGAGTGGAACCGGACGTTGCAAAGCAGTTTTCTAATGCGAAGGGAGCACGTGAGGTAGTAATCGATTTGGTCCTAGAAATGCTCTGCGTGAGTACTGAGAAACAGGGGTGGGATCGAAGGGAGAGCACGTGACCACCACTGAATTCAAAGCGAAGGCAATGCCGCTGCGAAGCAATGCACTTCGTGAAGTAATGGCCCTAGAGGGAACAAGAGCCTCTGTCTGTACAGTTATGCTTCACCCTTTAAAGCTGTCAGCTTTGGCAGCGATCAGTACATATTGTAGAGGCCGCAATGTCAGAAATTGAAATCCAGAGTTGGACAATATGCTGCATGTGATTCCATTCCCTTTTCCTCAATCTTCCTCCATTTAGCTTCAAAGGGCAACCTCATGATCTAGTATTATGTGACAGAGAGAAATGTTCTTCCATAACCACTTTCTGCATACTCCACATTCTTGGAAAAAAATATCTTCTGCCAGCATTGTCTGCTAGATACTAAATCAACCTTCATTCTTTCTTTGGATATCCAGAGTTGTCACCTTGTCTTACTGGCTGTACTCATCATTGGCTGAACTGTGAGATTTTGCCCCCTTCTTTTGGAAGATGGAAAGAAAATTTCTATCTGAAGCTGAAACAGAGACAACAGTAAGAGGGACAGCAACTTTGTTCCACCTCCTCCTTGTGGGATATTATCTGCTAAATAATGCCCCATAGGAAATGGACAAGAATGTAAAAAGTTATGGGGAGATGTGGCTGCCACTGACATGTCTTTTGTATGCATACATCCTCAGCAAAAAGATGTACATGTGATCACATAACTGCCAGTCATTCCTTGCCCTCCACAAGTAGCAGCTGATGAACTAAGAGGGAAGCCAGCATATGTTCAACACAAAGCCACTACACGTGCATTTTGTTTATCAGGTGTCCTCAGCGGTGAGCGGTTCAATGGCAGCCATGTGTTCCTTGTAATGGCCAGTTAGGCCCACAGTAGGGTACTGCATCAAAGGAACAAGTCTTGAAAGAAGCAATGCATGCTCAATGAAAACCCTGTCTCTGGTTCTTTCCTCCCATCCCTACATCCTCATTCCCCTCCGAAATATTGAGAAGGCTTTAAAGTGCTGGCAGACACCCCAGCTGCAGTTCTTGAGAGTCAATGCTGGGCTTAAGTGTTTAGATTTACTCAGTCATGGCAATTAAGTTAATGGCTGTTCACAGCATAGTGTGGTTCCTGTGGGAGCTGCCTCCTGACACAAGGCCATTCATATCACCCGTCTGTCTGCATGTAACCAAAGGCCAGTCACTGATATTACATCTGCCCTCTCTGCACATACTGGAAAATCCATGTTTCCCCTCCCACTTCTTGAGCAAGCCACCTGCTCCTGACCTTGATTAATGGGAATTATGTGTTAAGACATTCTGGATAGTCTCTGATGGGATCATCAGCTTTGAATATCTCCAAGGCCATGAAGATCAGACATGCAGAATGTTTTAATAAATAAGTCTTTGGGTGGTCCATAAAATATGGTACAGTTGAAGAAGCCAAGATGTGAGATAACCAAAGTAGATTGGCCATGTATGGGGACCCTTGAACCACTTTTCTTCTTGTACTTGGATCTCAATTATTTGGGACCAACAAACATTTGCTCAAGATTCAGCTGTTGGTCCAACTTTCTTACATCAACCTGAAACCTCATTGTCTCTGGCACCAGCACCAGGCTAGATTTGCACCCAAGAGGATTTCAGGGAAGACTGGGTAATGCTTCTTGAATGACCAATGCAACTGTTACTTGGGATGTAAAACTTTTATCTATTTCACTGGACAAAATTATAAAGTCTTGGTGCATTTTTCATATTTTGGCCTTTTTTTGTAAAACATGTATAGAAGTAGTTTGTTGATGATTTTGGTTTTGCACAAAATGCTTTTAAGGGAGAAGAGATCATTTTAAAAGTCCTGGTCTTTTCCCTCTCCTGCAGGGATGAAAAATCTTGTAGTATTTGAAATTACTGTATTTTTTTCAGGTGCCTCAATATGTCAAAATATCCTTCTGCACCAAGGAGAGGAAAATCTGTGGATGTTTGTTACATTCTTAGTAAGATATAAACAGCAAAATAAACAGATCCTCCAACAGAATTGGGGAGGGGTGAATTCAGCTGCTCCAACAGTATCTCTGGCAACCCTGGGATATGTCACAGTAGGGAAGATATTTTATTATTTATTATTTATTTATTTTTATATTTTTATACCATACCAATTAAAGAGAACTCTGGGTGGTTCACATAAAAGACACAACAACAACAACAACAACAGCAGCAGCAGCAGCAGCAACAACAACAACAACAACAGGGAAGAAAAAATACACAACAGGCAAGAGGCATAAAATAACTGATAACATGCACAAACCTTAAGAGAGTGGAGAATAATACACACCCTATTGACTGCCGAAGGCATCCCTAAACAGCCAGGTTTTAATAGCTTTTTAAAATGATGCCAGGGAAGAAGCCTGGCATATCTCGCTCAGCAGTTTGTTCCAGAGATATTGTTGGACTCTTAGTTCCACGATAACTTACCATTTAGCCAACATCTAGAGGGCCACAGGTTCCCCAGGCTTAATGCAAGGGAAAATGTTCAACAGCTATGTGTGATGTTTCTCCAGCACTGTGGCCAGTTTGTAGAATGTATTACCTTCATACTACAGCCTCTACAGCATTTCTTCCAACCCAAGAAACAGCTGCATTTCTGGCCATGTGCTCTGGGGCAAAACAGACTCTACTGGCAACTGGCATCAGAGGGTATGTTTCATCCCAGTACAGTGCCATTTTCAACATCTTGTGTGTGTGTGTGTGTGTGTGTGTGTGTGTGTGTGTGTGTGTGTGTGTGTGTGTGTGTGTGTGTGTGTGTGTGTGTTGTATCATTACAGTTGCAACCGACTCTCTGTGACCCCATGCCCATGGAGTTTTCTTGGCAGGGAGTGGCTTGCCGGTTCCTACCCCTGGTGCCTACAGCAACTAGTATTCCCTGGTGGTAGCCCTTCCATGTACTAACCAGGGACGACTCTGCTTAGCTTCCAAAGGCAGATATCAAATTAATGACACCCAAAGCTAAATGAAGGATGAGGTTTTCCAGCCTGGGCTTTGAAGCCAATAGTTCTACAAACATGCTTTATTGGATGCTCTTAAAACTCACAACCACATATATGGCTTGCTTCCTTATCTAGCTACTACCTACAAACTGGGTTTCAAATTAAGATCTATCCAAGGATAGAAATGAGCTGGAGAGAAGGACATCTGGACAAGGCATGCTAGATTCTGTTTTCCTTTTAGACCCACAACAACCAGATTCATTCATAAAATGCTGCCATTTTAATTTGGGGGCTGAAAGTAACAATGTAAAACCACTCACTGAAAGTTAACTGTCCTAGTCACTCACACCTTGATTAACTGCCCTAGTCACTCACACTTTGCTGTATACTTGAAATATGTCCAGCTATTGATTCCTTTCAGTAGCATTCTAGTCCACTCGAACACCACTTGGGTTCTCAATGCACAAGAATGCTGGTGAAAGAGATCGATGGATAGACTTCCTGGATGTATACTGCAAAGTTGGAGAGGACAGAGCATTGAATCAGGGTATTGTTAACTGACAGTGAGTGGCTTCGCATTGTTAAGTCCCAAAATCAAAAGAGGCAAGGTTCTTGGAAGTACAAAGGATCAATATATGTAATAGGCACCTGGGTTAGTGGAGTGTGATAGATGGGTAGATAATCAGTTGGATTTGGGTATTTCCCTATTTCTTGTCTTGCCTAACTGACCAATTATTGATTGGAGCCCATCAAGCTGATGCTGATCCAAGTCTCCCATAACTCATGGTGCTTTGGATTGTGCAGCCTGCCCAAGATCACACTTGTGGGGCATCATCTACACCAGGCATGTCCAAACTTTGGCCCTCCAGATGTTTTGAACCACAACTCCCACAGTCCTTTGCCACAGGCAATCTAAGCGTAGACTTCTGGGAGTTGTGGTCCAAAACATCAGGAGGGACGAAATTTGAACATGCCTAGTCTACACACACCCTAGATCAGTGGTGGGGAATCTTCAGCACTCCAGATGTTTTGGACCACAACCCCCAGAATTTCAAGTCTAGATTGCCAATGACAAAGGACTGTTGGAGTTGTGGCCCAAAACATCTGGCGTGCCGAACGTTTGCCACCACTGCCCTAGATGATTTGGGCTGCTACTTCATCTGAGAGAAACAGGCATTTCATTTCCAACCCATTCTTTATTTATTTAGTGATAAAAATCAGATTACTTGTTCCTTGTTCTTAGAATGCTGTTCATGCCTGTGTTTCCTTCTGACATGCAAAGGTAGTGACACAAAGGATCCCTTCCATAATGATGACCACCACCACCCCATGAATGAAAGCAAGTATTAGGGGAGGCTAAGATGGATTTACACTGTCTCTTGCACCTCTGAATTGATGGCCTGATGCCATAAATATTATTTTTCTGTTTGCACCAAAATATGAAGTTTCTAAAATAATTATTTCCATGTAACAGCCAGAAGCTCAGCACCAATCTACTGTACTCAGACAGGACAAATATAAAATAGTTTATAAGGGATGCAACATAATTTTTCCTGCCTCTGAAAATAACCAAGTCACCTCACTATCTTGCTGATGAAGTGTCCTGCCAGGAGATCATATGGCACTATGACACAGATGCATCAGATACTCCAAAGGGACATCTGGATTCATGTGTGCCAGCTGCGCCCTATGGTTAGCAGTCACTTGATTCTCAGCTAGAGACAGCAGCACTGTTTGGTTTTCAAAATGTTTATAAAGTTTCACAGGGTGAGTGGTAATTGAAAAATTTTCACACCTGTTCACAAGAGATGTTCAGAGGGTTGGGCTAAGCCCTGGCACATCAAAGCACATTTCTTCTCAAGCACTGCATGTTACAGATGCTCTTGCTTGGCTCCACTACATGCCGCAGATGCTTGTGCTCCAATGGAGATCCACCCTCTAAATACTAACTCTCAAGTGTAATCCAATCAGGAGACAATGACCTGCTGGTCCCCATACCAACAGCATGCCAGTCATTGCCAGCCTTGGAGTCTGGCTTGGCTCTTTCCATAACTAATCCATGCTTATATGCGGCAAATGAGAAATGGCAGAAGGGAAAGCTGAACAGCAGGTGTAAAAATAAAACTGGCATGAAAGAAACTCATAGAATATTCACATATTCACTTGGGGGGGGGGGAGTTTCTACCAGATTCCATCTGATTCAACAACACCTATATTACCATAACATTGCCCATAAATGTTATTTTAAATGGACTTCACCCCACGGTGAAAACCATTTTCATAATAACCCAAATGAACATTTGTTATCCATCAAGAGTGAGACTCAGCAATCTTATGAAGAAGTTAAGACAAAGATCAACTACACATTATTAGTTTCTGTTTTGTTTTGTTTTTATGATTAGCTTTATTTTTGTTTTGTCTTGGATGATGTGGTTGATATTAGATATTTGTTTTTTATTGATTTACATGTAATTGTTGTAAACTGCCTGGAGTTCCTTTGAAACATGGGCAGTAAATAAATAAATAAATAAATAAATAAATAAATAAATAAATAAATAAATAAATAGTTCAGATGTTCTTGGTCCACAAACAACTCCAACCATTTAGAATCACAGAATCATAGAGTTGGAAGAAACCTCAAGGACCATCTAGACCAACCCCCTGCCATGCAGGAACCCCCATCACAGGACTCCTGACAGAAAGCCATCCAGCCTCTGCTTAAAAACCTCCAAAGGAGACTCCACCACCCTCCATGGCAGCATATTCCACTGCCGAACACTCTAACTGTCATGAAGTTTTTCCTAATGTTCAAATGGAATTTCTTTTCCTGCAGCTTGAAACCATTGCCCCAAGCCCCAGTCTCTGAAGCCATGGAAAACAAACTTGTTTCCTCTTCAATGTGACATCTTTTCAAATATTTAAACATAGCTATCATATCCCCCCTCAGCCTTCTTTTTGAAAGGCTAAACATTCCCAGCTCCCCAAGCCCCATTCCTCATAAGACATTTCTTCCAGACCTTCAACCATCTTGGTCGCCCTCCTCTGTACTCGCTCAAGGTTGTCAACATCCTTTTTAAATTGAGGTGCGCAGAATTGGACACAATACTCCAGTTTGGGTCTGACCAGAGCAGAATAGAGTGGTACTATCACTTCCCTTGATCTAGACACTATGGTTCTGTTGATGCAACCAAGAACCACATTGGCCTTCCTGGCCGCCGCATCACACTGCTGACTTGTGTTCAATTTGTGGTCCACCAAGACTCCCAGATCCCTTTCACAGTTACTATTCTCCAGCCAGATAACTCCCATCCTATATCTGTGCAATTCATTCTTTTTACCTAGATGTAGCATCCTACATTTCCCTCTGTTGAAACCCATTTTGTTATCTTTGGCCCAGCACTCTAATCTGTCAAGGTCATTTTGGATTTTCATCCTATCCTCTGGGGAATTAGCAACCCCTCCCAATTTGGTATCATCTGCAAATTTAATTAGCATACTCTCTATTCCTTCCTCCAAGTCATTAATAAAGATATTGAACAGCATATTTAAGCACAGTGCATCTCATGTATCAGTAGAAGCCACTCTTAGTCTGAATGCCACGAAGAAAGCCTGGTATATTGGGCACAATATTTTGAGTCCATTGTTTGTGAATGCTATGGCATAAGCAAGTGAACTTTGACCATGTTAAGACTAGCATTTCTTACCAGTAGTTATGGTGGATGGAAGAGGCAGTGCATCAAGATCTGGACCACTGCTAATCAAGACAAAGAGTGATCAGGTCCTAAATGGCACTCACAACATTTCCATTCCCATATTCAGACTCTACCACTACTACTTCCATTCCAATTCTAGGCGTATTTATCTGGGAGAACTTGAATGCAATGTGATGTATTTCTGAGCAGATATGCAAAAGCTAACACTTTTATTATCTTCGCCTTGGTCTTGATCACTTCTACATCCATTCATGTGCTCCCCATCAATACCCAGAAGAACAAACAGTATCTTTGTACTTCGCAGAAAACTGTAAACTACTGCCACCTGCTGGATATAAATGCACCATTTCATATACACCCTGCTCTTTGAAGACGCTGAAGGGGAACCAGCCAAATCAGCATTGCAATGTTCACAAATAACAAGGAATTTACAAACATGGTTCCTTGTGATCCTTCCTAAATAAGCAAAATCCTTTAAAAGGTCTCCAAGGGCAGGGCAAAACATTTCACTAGCCACTGGTGGCTGATGTTCATGCTTTTTGGATGGGGGATGAGGGTGCACAGCAACTGTGGCTTTTGGTGTTATGATATGTTGCTGCCTCCTCAGCCAGTTCTCCTAGGCTGGTGGTGTTATGATATGTTACTGGCCTTTTCAGCCAGTGCTCCTAGGCTGTGCAACTTCCTGCATTGGGAGACCCTGCTGGTGGGGCTGTCCTTCCACCAGCAGGCAAAGACATTTATTTTCAGATGACCTTTCATATGAAAAATATTGCTAAGAAGAAAATTTTAAAGGGGAGATGTCTTTTATAAAAATGATTTCTTATAGTGTATAAAGATTCTCAGTCATACAGGTGAGGTTATCGGGAAGTAGTTCATGGCAGCTGGACTTCTTTTCTTTTGAGATCGAAATGTTTCACTACTCATCCAATTAGCTTTGTCAGTCTGAGGAAAGTTGATGTGAGGCTTCCAATTTATAGTTCATTTTGGTTTCACAGCGCTCTACTCTGAATAGGCTCAATAGGTGGAGAGTTGCCTGATTAGGCTCTCTAAGTGGACAGTGGCCTGAATAGGCTAGTTAGATGTACAATCACCAGCGGTTCGTGAAAGTCCCACCTATACAACCCTTCCCAACACCCATTAAGTATGGGTTGTTAGCAGTGGCCTTCCTGGTGGAGGTGTGAAGTGCTTCTGATTTGTCTGGGGATCCATGAAAGGACCACATAAGTGGGGGACAGATTTATTCATTCTGGGGCCCCATAGACCACATACTGTACACACCAAATAACAAAACTCACAAAAGAAGTTGGCTATAGGTCCACATCCACACCACGGTTTAGGTACCTGGCTGCAGAATCTGCTCTGTTTGGGACTAACAACTGGATTTTACTCTGTCTTTTTAATGTGACAACAATAAAGTGCAATTTGTAGCCCTATACACACTTGACTAGCTGCCCCATCACTGGAAATGGTTTGAAAAAAATAAAAAGACTGTTAAAAACAAATTAATAAAAATATAAATACAGTATAAAGAAAAATAAAACCCTAACCTGCACTCCCCTTTGAAAATATTCCTGGCTGGTGCAATGGAGACCTCTGTTCCTCTCTCCTCCTGCTGCTTTGGAGGCTGCCTGAGATGAAATGTTTTGGACAGTCACCCACAATCCTGCAGGGGGAGGCAGGGAGAACCACCATTGGCTCACTTGTGATCATGTGACCTGCTCCAGTCGTTGTATATCAAGACATTGTTTGTTGATCAAGGCCAAATTTAGAATGTTTGCTTGTCTTGCAAAATGCTCTTAAACCAAGTTACAGCACGACCCCTGCATCCACTGATTCACCAACCACTGATTCAGTTATCCGTGGTTGATAATCAGGGTGTATGGGAGATCTGAGCCCAGCACTGAAGAAGGGAAAAAAAGAAAAAATACTGATACCAATGCCATGCTCGTCACTGCCGCCACCACATGCCAGCTACCCTCCGGAGGGGGTGAAGTGGGGACTTAAGGGGACCTGACTGGCCAACCGGCCTTTGAACTTCCTGCTTGGGTCCCGGGTGGAGGACCAGAAGTTTGAGTTCAAGCACAAAGTTCAAAACTTCCGGTCCTTCATCCGGGACTTGAGCAGGAAGTTCAAAGGCCGGAAGGCCAGGTGGGTCCTCTTAAGTCCCCACTTCACCCCTCCAGAAGGTGGTGGGAGGGTGGTGGTGGTGGTGAGGAGGAAAAAGGGAAAAAAAGAAATCTTACCACACTGTCCGCACTCCGGAGGGATGGGGGTGGGGGCTGAAGAGGTCCAGACTGGCCAACTGACCTTTGAACTTCCTGCTCGGGTCCCAGGAGGTGACCAGAAGTTTTGGACATCCTGCTCAAACTTCCAATGACTTGAGTGGGAAGTTCAAAGGCCAGTTGGCCAGGCGGGTCTTTAAAATCCTCACCCCACCCCTCCGGAGGGCAGCTCCCGTGCAGCTGCGGCAGTGAGGAGCATGGTGCGACAAGGGCAAAGGTAAGGGCAGCCAGCCTGCGACAGCATCAATAAGTTTTCTTTTTTTCTTACCTGGCCGTTGCCACTGCCCCCGCAGGCTGGCCGCCAAGACTGGTGACGAGGAGGACGGCTGGCCAGTGGTGGTGGCAAGAAGAGTGTGCAGTAGCAGCTGCCAGCGAGGAGAAAGGGGGGAAATTATTCCCTCCTTGCTGCCAACACATTACCACCCAGCATTTAGGGGGTATCACGGTGAAAGCTTTCAGCTCAGCACCCCACCACCCCTGTCACCACCGTCAATCCAGATAAGAGTGTTTGCTCTTATCCATGGATTTCGCTATCTGCAAAGGTCCTGGAGCAGAGCTGTTTCGGGTGGTCCAGGACCTTCTTCAACTGAGAAATACGGAGGAGGTTCTGGACCACTCGGCAGCCCGTTGTGACGAGTTTGCTGTTCACTTTGAGGGAAAAATCGCTCAGATTCGCAGGGAATTGGACTCCACTATTGGTGCAGAATCAAGGGATGTGTCCAGTGTGCCATGCTTAGGTCCAGTATTATTGGATGAGTTTCAATTATTGAGACCCGAGGATGTGGACAGGGTGCTTGGATCTGTCCGTTCTACCACCACTCTGCTCGACCCTTGCCCTTCCTGGCTAATTGAAAGATCTGCCAGGGGGGTTCGCACCTGGGTCCAGGAAGCTGTAAATGCCTCATTAAGAGAGGGAGTGGTCCCTGCTGCCTTAAAGGAGGCAGTAATTAGGCCACTCCTAAAAAAAACCAACCTGGACCCAGGGCTGGTGGGTAACTACCGGCCAGTAGCGAACCTCCCTTATTTGGGCAAGGTTTGGAGCGGGTGGTGGCCGGACAGCTCCAGGCGCTGCTGGATGAAACGGATTTTCTGGATCCATTTCAATCTGGTTTCAGGCTGGGTTTTGGAACAGAGACTGCCTTGGTCGCCCTGTACGATGACCTTTGCCGGGAGAGAGACAGGGGGAGTGCAACCCTGTTGATACTCCTGGACCTCTCAGCGGCTTTCGACACCATCGACCATGGTGTCCTTCTGGATAGGCTGGCCAGGTTGGGAGTTGGAGGCACTGTTTTGCAGTGGTTCCGCTCCTTCCTGGCTGACCGTGTCCAGAAGGTGGTGCTGGGGGACAGTTGCTCCGCCCCGTGGCGTTTACGTCATGGGGTTCCTCAGGGCTCAATACTGTCTCCCATGCTGTTTAACATCTACATGGAACCACTGGGAGAGGTCATCGGGAGGTTTGGGCTGAGGAGTCAGCAATATGCTGACGATACTCAGCTCTACGTCTCATTCTCCACCAATCCAGGTGAGGCGGTTTCTGTCCTGAACTCATGTCTGGGCCAGATAATGGACTGGATGAGGGTTAATAAATTGAAACTCAATCCAGACAAGACGGAAGTGCTGTTAGTGGGTGCTTCGCCGGACAGGTTAGAGGGCCACTTCCCTGTCTTGGACAGGGTTGCTCTCCCCCTAAGGGACAGGGTCCGCAGCTTGGGGGTGCTTCTGGACCCTGGTCTAACTCTGGAAGCCCAGGTGGATTCGGTGGCCAGGGGCGCCTTCCTTCAGCTGCGGAAAATATACCAGCTCCGCCCCTACCTAGACGAGCAGAGCCTCATGACAGTTACGCATGCGCTGGTAACATCCCGTATTGATTACTGCAATGCGTTGGGGCTGCCTTTGAAGACGGTCCGCGATTGCAACTGGTTCAGAATTGTGCGGCGCGGCTGGTGAGTGGTGGGGCCGCCAGAGATCACATCACGCCGAACGTAACCTGCATTGGTTACCAGTTGCTGCCCGAGCCCAATTCAAAGTGCTTGTCTTGACATATAAAGCCCTAAACGGCTTGGGACCTAGATACCTGAAGGACCGCCTCCTTCCATATGAACCTACCCAGCAATTAAGATCTAGCCAGGGGGCCCTCTTGAAAGAGCCATCCCTCAAGGAGGTGAGAGGGATGGCTTGTAGACATAGGGCCTTCTCGGCAGCTGCCCCCTAGTTATGGAATGCCCTCCCAAGTGAGATCCACCTGGCGCCAACGTTGATGACATTTCGGCGCCAGGTAAAAACCTTCCTGTTCCAGAAGTTTTTTAATTGATACAACATAGACTGGGGTCCTTTGATGGCAATTTTAGTGATGATTTTAGTATAAGGTTTTGCTGTTGTTTTAATTATTTATTGATATTTGATGTCTTAACTGTTTTAATTCCTTGTTGTAAGCCGCCCAGAGACCTTTGGGTAGTGGGCGGCATATAAGCTGTAATATAAAATATAAATAAATATAAAAAATGTCACATGCTGCCGGCCGAGCCAAGCCTGCAGGAGTCACCCAGAGCCACAAGTGGCGGACTGGCAGACTCTCTGCACCCGCTGTGTCTCACTAAGAAGGGAATTGTTCTTGTTGCGTGTAGTGCAATGCAAGTACAGATCTGGCTTAGGCAACAGGGTTAGTGCAAGGGCTAGGGTTAGGCTAGTTACGGGTGAGGTTAGGGTGAGTATTGGGGTGCACCTCTGGGGGCCTCTCTGACCCACTTAGAAGGACAGTGTACTGGCGTATGGGTTAGGCTTAGGGTTCGGGTTCGGGTTCGGGCTACGGTTAGTGGGCTTTTTATGCCCGGTTGGCACATCCCAGAAGTCTCTGTGGTCAACCTGGCCAAGTGGCCACTGGTTGGAATGGCTCCAAAAATTTGCATGGTCACTCCCATGGCCAGCCCATCATTGTACAGGTGTAAATAAAATAAAATAAAATAAAATAAAATAAAATAAAATCAATGGAGAGAGGAAAGAGGAGGCACTTTGTTGCAAGAAAAACCCACTGCTACTGTAAAAATTCTGGCAGTTTTAAAATAGCAATTTTCGCATGTTTCTGTGTGATGCTTGTGTGTTTTTGGACCACGAGTTCAAAAAAAATTTGCGGTCGCCGCCCCATTTTGGATCCCCTGCCCACACCGCATGGCATGGCGACTCGAGTCCGGCTGCCCAGGACAGGAGAGCCCCCCCCCCAGAAACCACCCCTCTGGTAGGTGCACTCTGCACTGCAGGCATATTTTCGCCTGCTTTTTGGCCCGGGAATGGTCGGGGGAGTTTAAAACTTTTTTTCTGTGCCGCTTCCGCTTGAATTGCGGCGGCCGGCGGCAAGTCTGGTGCTTGTTGCAGCGACTACGACGAGATTTCCCCCACCACCAGAGCAGCCCAGGACAGGAGGGGGGGTCAACCACCCCTCTGGTAGGTGCCCTGAGCCCTCACTCAGGCAGGCATATTTCCGCCTGCTTTTTGGCCGGGAATCGGGTTTTTTTTTAACTTTTAAAAACTTTTTTTCTGTGCCGCTTGGCATCGCGGGATCGTCGTGATGCCAGGAATGACCACGACAAATCAGACCCAATTATTCTTTAGTCGTTTCGAGTTCGATTTCTGGCGGAGTAATTCCCGTTACCGTTTCCGTTCCGTAACGGAAACGAGGAACGGAAACGGAAACGGGAATTCTGCCAAGTCGTGCCCATCTCTAGTGTGGATCTAGTAAAACAATTCCTTAAATACTGTGTCTCATTTACCCTTAAAGCCGTCTTACGGTTACTGAAAGTCCGCTTTGACTTGACAGCACATAAGTTACAAATTAGAGCATATTCAGGTTATATCTCAATATGTCATTTTTTAAGGATCTGCTCTACAGCATTTTGGGGGGTTATGATACGTCAAGAGAGAAGGATTATTTATGGAAAGGAACACAAGTAAGAAAGCAGAAAGTGGAAATTACTGTATTTTCCCAGTTCCTCTGCAGCTGGGATGTCCGGTCCAATCTTTCACATATTTGCCTAGAAATACAATTTACCTTTATCAGATGTACTGCCAGGTCAATGGGCAAGGGGGTTGCAGTTTCAGTCTGCAATGCTATGCTCACTTACATGGCAGGAAGCTCACTATACCCATTGGAAATTTTTCCAAAACAAACAAACAAACAAGCAAGCAAACTGTATTGAAGGGTCCTGTCAGATTTGCCTGTTGGTAGTGCTTTAAACTTCCAGCATTGTAAGCCGCCCAGAGTTCCCCTTGGGAAGATGGGCGGGGTATAAATCTAATAATAAATAAATAAATAAATAAATTATCCCACGCATGTCACTCAGAGGCAAGCTCCACAAAAGGGTTTAGTGAATCAGGAGTTGGATTCCGTAATGTGCTTCCCAGGAGAAAAGCCAGCCTACGTAACCTTGGGCAAGCCTTGCACAGCTCCATAGCACCCCTAAATGAGAAGAGTGGATCAGCCACATCCGACTGCTTGGCCAAGCACACAGGGGGTCGACAGGCTTTGACAGATTTATTATTATTATTATTATTATTATTATTATTATTATTATTATTATTATTATTATTATTATTATTATTATTATTATTATACAAGCAGGACTTGCGGTGGAGTATAAGACTTTGCGACTCGTGGAGGGCACTCCCGGCCACGCCCCCTCCTCGCCGTGGCCCCGCCTACCCCGCGCCGTGGACGACAATGCACCGCCTCTCTCTGGCCTTGCAGAGCTGAGCGACGAGGGCGGCCGCTCTCCGCAGCGACGGCGCCTTCAGCGTCTCCAGCTGGTCCTTTTGCGTCAATGCGCTCCCACCGAGCTTCAGGATACAGTCCACGCCGGCCATCGCACCGGTGTAGCCCCCCCTCTCAGACGAACTTCCCTGTTTGCTTGGGGATTGTTTTTTTCGTCCCGCCCCTTCATTTCCGGGCTGCCCCATTCACCCTTTACACGCCGACTTGCAGTGAACAGGCGCAATCGTGCGTGCCGGAGATGGGTCAGGGGAAAGTTGTCTGGGCTGCACGTAGGAACTCAAGCAAAGGTTCTTCTCGTCATGTGTGCCTTGGGTTGTCGTGCCGAGTGCTGTTTCCAGCGCAACAACCCCACGTGTGCCATGCATCGGTATGTCCAAACTTCTGCTCTCCAGATGATTTGGACTGCAACTCCCACAGTCCTTTGCTATTGGCAGTCTAAGTTTAGAATTCTGGGAGCTGTAGTTTGGACATGCCTGATCTAACTGTTGGGCAGCGACCAGTGGGCGCTTGGCCGAAGTCATTCGACCGAAAGCAGCCAATGAACACAGTAGAGGCACCCTGGGGATGTTGTACACACGGGCTCAGGAGGGCTTTTGCTGGGCAAGAACGACCGCACGCTTTTCCCAAGAGGACTGGCGGGACAGAAGCAGGGTGTGTTTTGTGCACGTTCTGCTGCGAGGAAAGCTTTCTGCTCATGCCCAGGAGTACTTCATGTGAAACGGTAGCGTCGCTCAGGCCCCAAATCACGAGTAATCTTCCCCCATACAGAAACCCCCCAGGGCTTCGATGAGGAATGAGTGCGCTTCGTATCCTTGACATCCGGGCTAGGCTGAACAAGCCGCCAGAGGGGACACGAACGTCCGGGAAAGTGACACCGGTAACAGCTTTCGATCCCAAAGGCATTTTTTTCCGGATCAAACGAGGGTTCAGAAATTATTAAGGATCCCTCATCGAACTCCAGGAACGAAGCTCTTGATTGGCTGCAAGCTGCGTCAGTCAGGATGATGCCAGCAGAAACCACCAAGGAAGATTAGCGTGGATTCTTCTGTTCTCTGGAGCCGGTATTGCAGGGGCGTGTATGTTGTCATATCCCGATTAATCCGCATCCCTCGAATTGAGGGGAAATACGGGTGAGTTGGGAACCTGGTGTGCATCCTCTGATGCTGACCGGAGTGGGCAGATTTCTGCAGAACGGGTCAATTTTCTTTATGGCGACCTAGGAGAAAGGGGATTCAGACGGGAGTTAAAATTGCCAAGCGGATTAATTTCCGCAAATCGGCTATTTTCACTGCGACAGGTCGGGATATATGCAGAAATGCACCACTGCTTAGTGATATGTTTCCTTTTTGTTTGTCTCCTTCATGCCCGGTATACTACTTTTGAGCATGGAAGCTTCATTTAGCTGCCACATAGAGGATGCCTAATGCCCGTGGCTTAACCTAAGACGGTCTGGAAACCATCTTTGGAACAGTGACGGTGATCATCGATTGCAGTATTGAATGGTAGATGGGAGTGACATTTTGGGTGTACTCCCACATAATGCCACGCCACCAAGTGATTGTCTGTCTTGGGGTTGGACTGCTCCCAGAAGCTGTCATGAAAATGCATGCCTCAGTTTGTCAGAAACCATAGTTTGCTGTTGTTTCTGGAGCAGAAAACCTATGGTCGACACTTTTCCCTGCAGAGCAGTATCTTGGAAGCCCAGGTCTTGTCAAAACCGGCTGGCATCTTTGTGTGCAGTTGTGTGCAGAGGGACTTGCTTCTGTCTTTGAATCTTATTTTTTCTCAGCATACTTTGGGGATGAACCTTCCCTGCTTTAGAGGAAGCTAAGAATTCTTCACTTTTTGTCTTGTTCATTATTTCATATACCTTTAAGGTCCAACAATGAAATTAATTTTTCCTTAAAGGAGCCCCCAGTGCTGTTGAGGACATAAGAACAGCCTTGCTGGAACAGACCACAGCCCATCCAGTCCAGGATTATGTCTCACACAGCAGCTCACCATTTGCTTCAGGGTGTTCCCAAGCAGATGTCTTCACCTGCTTCCGATTACCCGCAAATGGCATTGAGAGATATCCTGCCTCTCTCTCCAACCTGGAGGTTGTCCTTAGGCATCCATAATGTTGTTCTTCATGAACTTGTCCAATCCTTTCTTAAAGCTGTCAAGGTACAGGTGTCACCACTTCTTCTAGCAGGGAGGTCCACAGACCAGTGATCCTCTAGGTGAAAAAATACATTCTCTTATTTGTTTGAGATCTAGTGCCCCAAAGTTTCATGCGGTGCCCCCTAGTTCTAGTGTTGTGCGATAGGGAAAACAGTTTTTCCTTATCTGTTGTCTGTTGGTAAACAGAAAGTGAGCCAACTATTGTTTCCATTGCTTGTTCTGTACCTTGTTTACACAGTGTTCTTTTCAAAGGCATAGACTACACCTGAACATAATATTCTTGGTTGCCCCTTAGAAAAGATACCAAACACTTTTTGTCTCTACTTGTAAAAAGAACATTCAGAGGAAATTTTAATCCATTTCCCCTTCAACCCACCTAGCTCCCACCCTCTCACTAATCCGTTTGCATCTCTTAAAATCTAGGTTTGTGGAAAGGGTTATTTATGTGTTCAAAATCTATTGGACGTTGTAAATGGCTGAAGCACCAGCCTTTCCCAAGTGCTGTGGGCACAAAGCTACTGTATTTTTGTCTCTGGTGAAGTATCTTTTTGCTTGCTACTTGGTTGCAGAAACAAGACCTTTCTCAATGTATGCCCTGAGATTTCTTTTGCTTTTGATACCTTTTTGATACTCATTATTAAGAAAGTTACAATTCTGCAGAAACAATTAAGCTTGTTGTCTGTCCCTCTCATTTTGGCCCAAACAGCTAGTTGTTTTGATATGTTTATATGTCCTCACTATTCTTATTCTTTCTTTCTGGACTGCATTGAGCTCCCCCGCCCCTTCTCATAGGGAGCAATCCCTTCCTCTCTTAGCAACCAACACCTGCCCATTTCTGTTTATTAAGGTTTGGCTTCTTTTTCACTTAGGTGCAAGTGGGGCTAATAAAAAAGGAAACTCTTCACATCTTTCATTGTTTGCCCTGTGATAAAATATTTGTCTTCATTATGTGCAGCATATGATGCCTAAATGTATGTGTTAATGTACCCCCCCCCCAAAAAAAAACCTCCCCACACAGAGAGAAAAATTCTAGATAATCTTTGCTTTGCTGTTTACTGCCTCTGCCCATGTGGGCTCCGAATCATGATAGCACAGGCCATAACAAATATGGTAGACCTTCCTTGTATCACAGCACTGCTGTTTTCACAACTCTTGAGGGAACTATCAAGCAGAAAATACCAATAAAAAGAACAAATAGAAATGAGATAACTGAACAGAACTAGGGAATGCAGTAAGAAACTAGTGATCTAGTAAGGAGCAATGGAGCAATGGTTTTCCACTAGATTACAGGTCTGCTTTCTCACTACTTGCGATTTTCCCATAATTTATCTGTATGTTCATCTCACAGTTGTAATTAGAATTGCCAGCTAATGAACTTTTTAAGTACAGTATTTTTAACAACATATTCTTTATTTGCATAAAAGAGTTAGGGAATTTTCTTGATGCATCATTTGATAATGTTTGAAGATACAGTACTTGAGGCATGATAAAAAGTTGGCAGTCCTAGATGTGACTGAAGTTGAGACATGTGAACAGGTTGTGCAACCCATTTGGAAGCCAAATGGTAAAATACAGTTTCACCTAAAAGCTAATTCAAAATATCATTTCCAAATAGAAAATATAAGGCAAAAAGTGATCACTGATGCAGTATCCAACCTGCTTGTTGCCACAGCCAAAAAAGTCAGATAATTGATCAACCTGTCTAAGGTGGATCATGGGTACAGTAGTGTACCCTTTATGCATCCAAACTTCCAGCCCAAGTAAACATTTACAGCATAATCCCATTAGGTACACCACTTCCTATACAGTGTATCGCCAGAAGTGTGAAAGAGCTGAAGTGAAACTCGGGTTTTGATAGTGTTCAAACAACAAATTTGCAGAACATCCCTGTCCGCGGTAGCATGCTCTTTGGTATTCCAGTCTAATGGATATGCATCCATTACATATCCTGCATTTAATGACTTTTAATTCCCAGTGTGGTGTAGTGGATTGGGTGATGGAGCTGGACTCTTGATGAGAACAGACTGAGGGAGTCAAACTGGTAAAACCACTCCTTAAATATCTCACTTACTTTGAAAGTCCTATTAAGGTCTCTATAAGTAGAGAGCACAGAACACACAATCCAAATAAGTACATGTCCAGCACCCCACCTCTGGAAGCGCTCAACTTCTGCACTGCTCTTCATTTCCTTGTGCTGGGAGTAATGATACAAAGATGCTTTCATGTGCATAGTCTGAATTCTTCATTGTTAAATAGTTTTTGGCGTATATTAAATTATCGAACTGAACGACCCGCCCCCCTGTTCTATAGGTTGTCAGACTGTCTTCTGGCTTGGGCATATGCGTGCATAAAGGAACAAAAATAATCCACCCTTTTCAAACACAGTAGGCTTTATCCAATTAGGCACTTTGCTAATGGAACACCTTTTTGTCATCAGAGAAGAGATGGTGGATCAATCAATCAATCAAACTTTATTTACAGTCTTTGACCAAAATGTTACAGCAACAGTCCAAATTGCGTCCATTCTTGGGGCTATCTTCATGTCCTCAAAAAGTTTTTACCTCTAAAACAAAAGACCTTAAAAGAAGGGAATCTTTTTGAAGTCAACTACATTCTGTGAATTAAATGAGACACAATTTGCTACTATAGATAAGCCATATGGTAGAATTGTTAAAGTATAGGAATAAGACGTGATGCTGTGCAAATAGTTGCCTAATGTTCTCTGTCTGTCCCACAGGTTTCTGTGATGCTCATGCAGCAGATCTGAAAAATCATGAAATTTATATCAGTTACAGCCATAGTTTGGTGTATGCTAATACCACAGTTGGAATCTAGCAAGGTAAGCAAGTGAGATGGGACAGAATGCACTGAACAGGAGAGTTTGTGTGTGATGCTAAACCATGGTTGAAATGAGCCTGGATAAAACTTGTTGTGTATACGCTCAAATGAACTTGAAGAATGACTGATGCAATATTTACTTTTTATATAGGCAGCAATCTGGTTTCTAAGGCCTGTCTAATGCCAAATCATGAGTTAGTTTACAGCTATTTTGTTATGTTTTTGTATTTTGTTTACACATTTACTTTATGTAACCATAGATATACACATGCTGAAAATGTAGCATGTTTGTATCAATATAATGAGGTTTCAAGGCTAGCTGACATATGTTATTTGGGTTCTTGCTAAAGTATAAGTCATGTTGACATCTTGCATGCACTTGCCATGAAATATGGCCCCTACAGAGAACTTACTGGCACTTGATTTTGAGTAAAAATGCAGTGGATCAGGCAGTGAGATGCAGACTGCACTTGGCTGCTCTTTAGTTTTGTTGTAATTAACAACTGGCTGAGAGACTCTTTCTACAGGAATTGCACATTTCTTCCCTTCTTGCTGTTTTTAAAAATTAGTTATGTGACAACTGAAAAAGTAAATTATCACCCAGAATCCAAGTGATGATTCTGCTGTAGATGTTTTGCTCTATGATGAGGGAAGAGAGTCGGGCAAAGGTTCTGTAGTCCACATCATCTGCATCCTATTGTATCCCATCTTTCCTCTCTAGGCCTTTGAGGACATCCGCTGCAAGTGTGTCTGCCCCCCTTACAGGAATATTAGTGGCCAGATTTACAAGAACAATGTGTCACAGAAGGACTGGTGAGTCATTTTTCAACTTGTTCTATATAGTCTTCAAGCTCATACCAAACAGCCTTGCTTAACTGTAACAAGGAGACGGCCAACATACAGCTTTCCAGCTATGTTTGAACTCAGGCTCCCATCAGCCCTTGCATACATAGCCAATCATTGGTGATAGAAACTGCACTCCAACTCCAGCAATACCTTGAGAACAGCAGTTTCCCTATCCCTACCATAAAACATAATTCTTCATGTCACTGCTCCAGATCTATAGCATAAAGCCAGGTTATCTGTCCACCTGTGTAAAAAGTTAGAATTCAGCCCCCCCACACACACCTTTACTGTTTCTGGTTATAAAGCTGTTAAGTTTGTTTTTATTGAGTTTAGAATCACCAGAATGCTAATGTTTTCACCATTCAAAACGTTGCAGCAAAGCCAGGTAGAATGAAATTGTTACTTAAATACTGTGACTCAGATTGTGGGTGTTCTTCATCGTGAATCCAAAATCTTGTGTTGATAGGGAAATAAACTGGGCTTTCATAATATTTGACTGCTCAAGCCTTGATGTGTGTGCATTTCGATTGTTTGTGTACAGTAATACTCCGGATAAAGAATGCCTCTGATGACAAATGTTTCAGATAACAAATAGAAATTTCTGGGTATAGGGCTGCCTCGGATAACAAAAGTTCCCTATTGGCTGCCTCGGATAACAAATATTTCATAATGCCTTGCAAAATAAAAG
Organism: Phrynocephalus forsythii; assembly: GCA_029282475.1. Classification (NCBI taxonomy): domain Eukaryota; kingdom Metazoa; phylum Chordata; class Lepidosauria; order Squamata; family Agamidae; genus Phrynocephalus; species Phrynocephalus forsythii. The sequence continues at coordinate 86,580,234 of JAPFRF010000005.1, read as the reverse complement.
TGTACCCAGGATGTATTGCAAGCTCTGTAGTTTGTGGAGGGGTGGGAGGAGTTAGAGTGAGGTTTGTTCATGTGTTTGTTTTTTTTTGAGCCGTTCTGGATGTGTTTTGCTGAGGAATTTGGACCTTTTGAACTTAGAAAGGTAGGGAGTTAGGTTTAATTAATCTTTGCACTGCTTTTCTTTGCATTTCTGGCAGGAAAAGGCTGGGGTAGTCATGCTGCTTTTCTCTGTCCATGTTTACATTCTTTTCCATTGCCCTACAGGCAAAAACAGGCTGGATTTCTCTTGCTGCTTATGTTTGTCTGTTTGCATTTTTTCTCCATTGCACCTTGTGTAGGAATAAGCTGCGATAGTCTTGCTAGTTTCTCTTGTCCATGTTTACATTGCACTGCAGGGGAGGTGTTCTGGAGGGGGTGTTCCATCACTGCAGGTCATTAAAGTGCACTTCATAAAGAGGTCTGGAAACACCACCACCCCCAGCTCTTTTGCTTTTTCTCAAACTTCTGGAACAGATTAATTGCTTTCCCTTTCATTTCAGTGGGGAACCATGTTTTGGATAACAAATTTTTCAGATAACAAATTACCTCTGAAAATGAATTAAATTCGTTATCAGAGGCATCATTGTATTTTTAATCAAGGGAGTGAGCCTATAGAGATTGGAGTTCTGGTCTCAGGACTTTTAGGGTGCCATGATGCGTTGCTGATATTTTGAAGCCCTAGGAAGGGAAACATGGCTACTCATTCCTGCCTACAGAGATTTCCATCAGAGTTTTTACAGAGTGAAAGTTTTGTTAGTGGGGAGTTCTCATTCTGCTTTCTATGGTCTTCTGGGATCTCAGGGAACACCAATGCAGGTAGGATGAAAAACAAACAAACAAGCAAACAAGTAATGGAATGTCTGGACTGCACTGAGTTTTTTTCATCTGTTTGAACAATTGGATTTGTTTTTGTTAGATGTTTGTATGTTATAAATAACTTTTTTAAAAAACAAGATGTGTTAAGAAGATCATAGCGGAAGATCTTCTTACGATTCTTTTGAGTATACAGGCAAGTTGACTTCAAAGTTTGAAGGGCTGTAACTGACACCCTGATTTTTTTAAAGGTCTACTGGGACTTATAACTTTCAAGAAAAAGAGTGATAAAAATGAAACATCCCTTTTTAGGATGTATAGCATTAATGAACTGGGTTGAGGCTTTTCCTTTATATGACATAATAGTGAGTATGGATTTTGGTGACTCCTCATTTTGGTGCTTTTGAAGCAAGTTTAACTGAAAACAATAGATCTTACTCCAAAGTAAGGGTCAAGCTCACTATGATGTGGGCATTGTGTTGTTTCATCTCCCAAATCTGTCTTTCATCATCATCATCATCATCATCATCATCATCATCATCATCATCATCATCATCATCATCATCATCATCATCATCACCTCACTCAAGATCACAAATAGACAAGAGTTAGCCATACCCATTTCTGCTGTTTATTTATTGAAACCCTTATATGGCTATTCATATTTGCCACCATTGCTAAAAAAGACCAAAAGTACAAGAAGACTCCTTGTGAAGACCTAGACCAGTTTGCATGAAGCATCAAAGTAAAACTGCTAAACCTCTGGACTTAACATGAATAAGCAACTTATGGTGGTATATACTCGGTTGTTTCTGCCAGCAGGAGGAACTAAACACGCCAGAGCAACTCTGTTCATTGTTTGCTTAGCAATATATCTGAAGCAGGATTTTGGCTTTGCTGCTCTCCTAACAAGACAATTGTGAAACATGGTCTAATGATTGCTAGTACTGTTAGGAAAGGAACTAGACAGAGATTCTGGCCTGTTAGGTTGTCATTGTTAAACACAAGGTAGTTGGAGGCTAGAGAGAAGGCACATAGGAGTGGTTGAGGAGTTGGGTGCAAGTCCACATACTTTTTACATTAAACCAGAATAATGGAAACTACAGTTGTCATCACTTAAACCCAGGAATTTCTAATTACCTCTTGAGTATGATATTTTAAACCAACTTCAGATCATGGGTTAGCATTCTAGCTTGATTTTTATCTGGTAAGCATTGTTCCAATTTTTAAACTATATTTAATAGTGATAGCTGAAAAACTAACTTCCAGGTCTAACTGCTCTGTACCATTTGTGTGTGATGCTAAACCATGGTTGAAATGAGCCTGGATAAAACTTGTTGTGTATATGCTCAAATGAACTGCATAGACTGTAGGGCAACTGATTTATATTATCTTATTGGTGGGCAGAAAGCTTGGATCATTAAGGCAGCATGTACAGTAATTGTTTTACTCCAGAGAGTGTGTGCAGCTGAATTTTACAATAAAACCCCATACCCTCTGGAATAGATGACTGACAACAGGCTTTTATACCCAAATCTAAATATTAACTATTAAAAATGGTGGTGATTACATTAAAGGTGCTATGTGACTTGTGGCCAGGACTAATAAAAAAACCATATTCTCGGGTATATGTCTGCTTGGGCTTTGAGATCTGCTGGAGAGACCCTTTCCACATCTCAACCACTTTCAGCATCTAGCTTGGTAGGGGGGATTTAAAACTTCTCCAAGACGTAGCCTTTGGAACTAGGGAATGGGCAATTCATTTCGGAACCTGCTGGTTCTGAAATGGCCTGCGTGAGCCCAGGTGGTGTTCGGAAGCCTCAGACACACAAGCAGCCAATCTCTTACCTTGGTCTGGGCTTGCGTGGGGTTAAACCCCAACAAGGAAGCAGGCTGCAACATCATCTTTGCTTCTCCATGGTGCTGGCTAATCAGACAGGGAGGCGGGATGATGCCTGTCCCTGCACAACTCCTGATTGGTCAGCACCACAGAGAAGCAAATATGATATTTCAGCCTGCATCCTTGTTGGAGCTCAGCTCTGTGTGGGTGCAGAACAAGGTAAGAGATAGGCTGCTTATGTGTCGGAAGCTTCTGAACACCACATGGGCTTGAGCAGATCATTTGAGAATCAGTAGGTTCTGAAACGAATTGCCCATCCCTACTTGGAGCTTTTTGACAAGGCAAGCTAGATTAGTTCTTTGGCAATAAAAAGCCTCAAACCTCAGGATTTTAACAGATGTGCTAATTTTATCTCTGTTTTTATGTAAACTAGTTTTAATAATTTAATCCAGAAATGTTAAAGTGTTATCATTCTTATTTTTATTTTAATAACACAATTATTTTAGTTCTAAACTGTTTTGGCAGCTTTGTTCTATTTTAAATTTCCTTGCTTGCTTAACTGCGGTTGTGAGTGACCTTGGGTTCCAGACCCAGGAGAAAGGTGGTATGTATACAAAATAATTCTATGTCCTCCAGCTGTGTTTGACTACAACTCCTATCATCTCTAGCCACAATGATGGCTGGGGATCCTGGGGGTTTTAATCTATCATATCTGGAGGGCACCCAGTTAAGAGACGTTCCTTCATATTGTGCAGCAGAGGACAAGGAGCATGGCCATCACTGACACCTCTTTCTCACCACTGCAGTAACTGCCTTCATGTGGTGGAACCTATGCCAGTGCCAGGCCATGATGTAGAGGCATACTGTCTGCTGTGTGAGTGCAAGTATGAAGAGCGAAGCACCACCACAATCAAGGTAGAAGATGTGTCCTCTCTTAAGCTAGATCTCTCTGTGTCCTCCCATCTCCACCTTTGAGATTTTTCTGACAAATTCCTGACCTTTTAGTTCAGGTCACTTGAAATGATAAGATGCCAAACATAGCTGAAGGGCATGGGCACTCTGCCTGAAATTCTGATGAGGGCAGAATGCATGGAGGGCAGAAGGGAAGCATCTAACCATCCCATCTGAGTGTACCACTTTGCCTAGATAGAGGACAACCAGAACACTATGTGTTACGTGCAAATATCTGCAGAGGATTGTGAGCATTTTTATCTGGAAATACTTACAGATAAATTGGGGAGCAGGGGTCACTGGAGTGACAAAATTGCTCCCGGGTGCCTTCATGTATCCTACAGACAGTAACTTGGCTTAGTAATTATGAGTCCCCACAAGATCTGCCTTTGAATGACATAACACAAGAGGGGCCAGAATGTCTCTAGCCCAAGAGTAAATCAAATGGAGTCCTTCCGTTTCAGGACTTCATCAGTCTTTCTCACCATTCTGTACACGGGTTAGGTCTTCTGGGAGTTGCAATCTGTCCTCCATCCACTAATGTTGTTGCCCAAGTAATTAGCTCCTTGGTTTGTGTCATTATTATTGTTAGAAGCAGGCTGCAACTTTTTCAAGTCAGGCTGTGACTTTTTCAAGTCAGGAATGTAGCTGATTGTTTTGTACCCCTGACTTCACACAGATCATCATCATCATTTATCTCTCAGTGATTGGAGCTCTTCTACTTTACATGGTTTTCCTGATGGTGGTTGACCCTCTGATCCGCAAGCCTGATGCCTATGCCCAGCCCCTGCGCAATGAAGAAGACAGTGAGGTGAGCCTGATGATCTGTCATAAAAGCAAGCTTCTCTCCACATTGAACAGGCTAGGCATGGCAGGCACGGGGGTGGGGAGGGATGAGAAGCAGGTGGGGTGGAAAACAGAGACTACAGCCCTCAGAAGTCTACAGAAATTCCCACAGCTAGACTTCTAGATAGATAGATAGATAGATAGATAGATAGATAGATAGATAGATAGATAGATAGATAGATAGATAGATAGATAGATAGATAGATAGATAGATAGATAGATAGCATAACTACTGTAGCTTCCATGAAGCTTAACCCCACCTACTCATTTCCACTATCTTCTATACAGAACAAAAATGATTGCTATAGTCTGAATCCAGTTAGTTTACAGAATTGAAAACATCTGGAAGGACTTTCATTTCTTGGTTTCTTGCATTCTGGAATTCCCCAGGAATTCCATTGGGGAAATTCCTGTAGCTATCTAGGAGCTGTAGCCCAAGAATTCCAAAAATCCCATGACTGAAAACAAGGCATGCCTTAAAGTCTGTTCATAGAGGCTCCACAGATAGCTCCACAGAAGAGAAGGAACAAGTGTTATTACCTAAGGACATAGGGATAGTTGCCTGTCCACTAAATACATCCAGATTTGTGGTTTTGGATTATACCTCTCAGAATTCCCGAGATAGCACAGCCAGTGGCCCTTCTGCTTGGGGAATTCTGGAAGCTGCCATTCAAATCTGCATTATCCTGTTTTCCACCTAGATCCCAACTGTATAATTAGCCCTTGAAGACATTCAAACCTGGACACACACATGACACACTATCTCAGGGAGCTTATTTTTAATCTCATTCAAGAAATTCTTGAAGGGACTTTATAATACAGTCAGTACCCAATCCGCTACTTTGAGGACACTAATATTATTTTTCCTGGTTCATAGCAAGTAAACAGCCTCCCCACATTCCTTTCCTTCCCATGATGTATCACATACTGAAAATCCAGGCAAAACAAACTGCATAGAGAACCTCTACAATTCAGGCTGTGCACGCATGAACAAATTCATTCATATTTTGTATGCTACACTTTGTGGTAATTTACTTTGAATTGCTGTGTGACAGGATGGCAAAGAGTGTGACAATGCAAAGAGATTCAATCGCTTTAAAGCCAAGTTGGACAACTTCCTTCTAAAAATTGAACTCCTGCTATATCCTTCCAAAAATGGGAGTTGTCCACACTTTTTCAAAACACAAAATCACTGGAAGTAATGGTGGAAAGGGCCTACTGAATGCACTATAGCCACAAACTAAAGCAATCTTTCTTTAGAGGAGAATTTGTATTCCTGGAAACTTCAAAGGCTGTTTGGAAGTTGAGTCATGGCAACTGGACTTTTTTTCCTTGTGAGATCAAAATGTTTTGCTCCTAATCCAAGCAGTTTCGTCAATCTGACAAAGCAGCTTGGATGAGTAGCAAAACATTTCGATCTTTCAAAAAAAGAAGGCCAGTTGCCATGACTCAACTTCCAGATAACCTCACCTGGATGACTGAGAATCTTCACAGACATGATTCAAGGGCTGTTGTGTCTATGTTTTAAGTGAATAAGTATGGGGGCAGGGGTAGAGGTTCCAGTAGAGTTGGTCAAGGAAGGTTACCACTGCATTGAGATGTTTTCTCCTTGCTAACAATGAAATAATTTACCCTGAATATTTCAGTGGGATGCATGCAATACTTATGAGCATGTGGTATCCTCCAAATATGTCACTGTCTTAACACAGAACATTTCTCCTGTGCATCTGAGATGCCTCTTTTCCATTGCCCTGGCTACATCCAACCGTTCTTCTTCTGGTGTTGCAGGATACCCATTCCTTGGCAGCTGTGCGCCCTCCTGCCGGCAGCAGGGCAAACACGGTGCTGGAGAGAGTGGAAGGAGCCCAGGAACGGTGGAAGCGTCAGGTGCAGGAACAGCGGAAGACTGTGTTTGATCGACACAAGATGCTGAGTTAGAGGTTGCTGAGAGCTTACTGTCCAAGAGAGAGGAGCAGCTGCCGGTTAGCTAGACAGATGTTTTCTGTTAGTCAGTGCAAATCCCAAGGCCTGTAGTTTAAGTGTGTTGCACCTGCCCTTTCTTTCCTGTCTGTTTGATTATTCTCTCCCCGTTGAACCAGCGACATTGAGGAGAGCCACTGGTTGTGCATCTAGGCATTTTGACCCTGCTAAGGCAGGAGCATCCCCTACTGTCTAAAACTCTGCTTCACTCACCAAGCACGAGAGTTGGTGCTTGATTTCTATGTGAAGCTGAGAAGATCAAAAATGGGCTTCAGTGTATCTAAATGGTGGAATTATAAAGAGTAGCAAATATTGCCTGATTTTATAATTTGCCAGATTTAGGTCTATTTTAATAGGTAAAATATGTGCCTGTGCCTGTAGGTTTTCTGTTTCTTTATTTTGATTTTCGTCTGGAAGTAGATAGGCTGCTAATCAAATTAGAATGGGAATGTTTGCTTTGTTTAGTGTTATGTAAAAACCTTCATCACTGCAAAAGGCCTATGGGTAAGTGGTCAGGACTGGAAAAGAGAGGTTTGCCTCGGGAGTCTGGCATTGGTCATGGACATGAACCTTCAAGGTATATCTTTTGGAAACTCTTTCAGGTTAACTAACCATGCACCAAAGAAACACAGAGAGGTGAGTCAGCTTTTGGTCATGTAGTGTTGACCTTGGCTTAGCACAACGCTTGCATGTGAAGCTTGTGCAAGGAAAACTTATTCTGCACGTGGGAGGTCTGATTTGTGATGTAAAACTAATTTCTGTATCCTAGGATTAAAAGTTACCTTTTGACAGAAGAAAGAAAAAAATCAGGTTTTAATATGGCTGAAATAGACTTAATAGGTGCTACTTCAGACCTGGGGAACCCTTCACAGTGATTTTCATATCTGCAATAACTGTTTTGTCCATAGCAATTTTAATTTCACCCTCTGACCAGTTATTTTCAGTACTGGAACTGAGAAAAGTTATATATTTTTCCTTCTACAGCTTATCTGCAGTTTAGAAAAGTAGCTTGTCTAAGTTCTGGACCTTATTTATTTACAAAAAAAGTTAGCCGCCCCACTACCAAATGGTCTCTGGGAGGCATACAACAATGTACTAAAACTATAAAACAATATAATTATTAAAACTATAAAATACAATACAATTTTAAAAATCAATATACAATCTATATCAACCTGCCCGTGCTCTAATATCAGGCCCGGAGGCCCTGCTGAAGGTGCCATCCCTCAAAGAGGTGAGGGGGGTGGCATTTAGAAACAGGGCCTTCTCGGTGGTTGCCCCCCAGTTTAGAATGCCTCTCCTATGGAAATCCGCCTGGCACCGACACTTTGGCTTTTCAGCGCCAGGCAAAGACCCTCTTGTTCAGTACATATTTTAATTAGACGATGTTTCAGCTGGACTCATGAGCAGTAGAGTTTTATAATTTGCACAGTATGTCAATTGTTTTAACCTATATTGTATTTTATAGTTTTAATAGTCATGTCGTTTTATTGTTTTATAGTTTTAACTTATTGTTGTACGCCGCCCAGACACCTCCTGGTAGTGGGGCGGCTAAAAACTCTTGTAAATAAATAAATAATAAAATAAATAATAAAACCCTGCTGCTCATGAGCCCAGCTAAAAACACTATCTAATTAAAATGCTGGCTGAACAGGAAGATCTTTGCCTGGTGCCAAAAAGCCAAAAGTGTCAGCGCCAGGTGGATCTCTGTAGGGAGGGCATTCCAAAGTTGAGAGAAAACTGCCGAGAAAGCCCTGTTTCAACATGCCATCCTCTTCACCTCTTTAAGGGATGGCACCTTCAGCAGGGCCTCCTGGTCTGATTTTAGGTTTCGGGAAGGCTCATATAGAAGAAGGTGGTCCTTTAGGTATATCCCACTTAGAACATAATTCTTGACCATTTGCTATGTTACTTGAGAGGTTCTACATGTTGTAGACCAAAAAACAAAATTTTGGAAATTCAAGACAAGAGCAGTTTTGTATATGATTCTATGATATGGACCATCATTCCTGACGATTGGTCATTCTATCTGGGGTTGATGGAAGTTGGCATCAAAAACATCTAGGGGGCATAACATGGATATTTGTTCTTACTATGTCCCTAGTTGTGTGCCTAGGCAGCTTTGTGCTAATAGCTAAGGTGAAGAATCATGGACCTTCGTCCCCTTTTAAAATGTCATGTACAGTAATGCCTTGGTTTAAGAGTAATTTGGCTTAAGTGAGATTTGCAAGACAAGTAAACATTTCTTCACAATACAACAAGCAATATATTGCAATACAAGTACTGGTCACATGATCACAAGTGAGCCAATGGTAGTCTCCTTTGCACCAGCCAGGAATGTTTTCAAAGGAGAGTAAAGGTTGGAGTTTTATTTTTCTTTATATTTATATTTTTATTTAATTTGTTTCCAACATCCTTTCATATTTTTCAGGCTATTTCCAGTCATGGGCAGCTAGTCAAGTGTGTATAGGGCTACAAACTGCACTTTATTATTGTCACATTAAAAAGACAGAGTAAAATCCATTTGTTAGTTCCAAGAAGAGCAGATTCTACAGCCAGGTACCTAAACCATGCTGTGGATATGGACTTCTAGCCAACTACTTTTGTAAATCTTGCCATTTTGTGTGTACAGTTTATGGTCTATGGGACCCCAGAATGAATCATCTGAGTTTCCATTATTTCTTATGGGGAGATTTGCTTTAATATAAGAGTGTTTTGGTTTGCAAACATGTTTCCAGAATGAATTGTGCTTGTAAATCAAGGTATTCCTCTAACAATTTCTTAAACGGAAACATTGCCAGCAAGATTTTTTAAAGGGATTCCTTGCATGAGAAAGTGTTTGTGGCACAATAGTTAAGCTGATGTACCGCAGCCAAAACTGCACTCATGACCCAGGGTTCCATCCCAGGTAGCCAGCACAAGACTGGCACAGCCTTCCATCCTTTCGAGGTCAGTAAAATGAGTACCCAGCTTGCTGAGGGTGGAGGGAGGAATCTGTAACTTGAATAATTAAACTGTAAACTGCCCAGAGTGTGCTTATACACAGTGGGGCAGTATATAAGATGCATGCTTTGATTTTGCTTTGCTTCTTTATGTCTCAACTGATCTGTTTGATTTATTTCCCTGAATGAACCTCTGACGTATTAGGTCAGTGTTTGTTACTATGCACATATTTCCAATAAAGGAACTAGTGTGTTACACAGTGTGTAAGACTTGTGTCTTGAGTGGTATAGATTATTTAGCTTATTTATTTAACATATTTATCCCACCTTTCTCACTAAAAGGCCGCCCTAACCTGTTCTGGTGTGGGGGGGGACCCATCACCAATCCTTTTAATAAAATGTGGCAAAGGAAGGACACAAAGGAATAAGAAACTGTCGTAAAATACATGCAAAGCTCTAACCAGGTGGTCATGTTGATCTCTTAAGAAACGATTATTAGGTTTTAAATGGAAGGCCATTCAAGGAAAGTGCATTTAATTTGTTTTGTTCTATTTTGTCATACACACCACATTTCCATTGCTAACTTCATGGATATGACTCAATTGCTCCCTCATGTGGATTCTCTTGTGATTTTCATAAATCACTGTTTTCCATAACCATGAAAGCATTTTGTCACTTTAAGCCAGTTCAGTTTTTTTGTCAATTTACAGTTCTGTCCATTCAAAATAAAGTTTATTTTGTTCCCCTGTATTTCTACTTGTGCTTCTGCATTTTAAAGATGTGTCTGGGCTAGGCAGCAGGAAGGACCATTGATAGCGTTAGTTCATGAAAGTTCTCTACCATCACACATTTGTTAGTCTTTAAATTGCTATCAGTCTTTATTATGAATGGGAGGAAATGGTTACAATAGACTAGTAGAGGAATTAGAAATCGGCCATGAAGCTGTTACCCTGTCTTCAGCCTTTTCATAGAACCATAGAGTTGGAAGAGACCTCAAGGGCCATCTACTCCAACCCCCTGCCATGCAGGAACCCCCATCACAGTGCTCCTGACATATGGCCATCCAGCCTCTGCTTAAAGACCTCCAAAGAAGGAGACTCCACCACCCTCTGTGGCAGCATATTCCACTGCCGAACAGCTCTGTTATAAAGTTCTTCCTAATGTTTAAATTGAATCTCTTTTCCTGTAGTTTGAAACCATTGCCCTGAGTACTAGTCTCTGAAGCCATGGAAAACAAACCAGTCCCTTCTTCAATGTGACATCCTTTCAAATATTTAAACATAGCTATCATATCCCCTCTCAGCCTTCTTTTTGTAAGGCTAAACATTCTCAGTTCCCTAAGCCGTTCCTCATAAGATATTTCTTCCAGACCCTCAATCATCTTGGTCACCTTCCTCTGGACTCGCTCAAGATTGTCAGCATTCTTTTTAAACTGAGGTGCACAGAACTGGACACAGTACTCCAGATGGGGTCTGACCAGAGCAAGTGAGGGTTGAAGTATTGTTAGTTTTCCCTCCTGTGGCAGTCCATTTTTCAGTTTGCTTTTTGTGTGTGTGTGTTTGTGTTTTGGTGCAGTGAAGCCTTGTAGTGCAATGGTTAAACTGTTGTATTGAAGCTAAAACTGTGCTCATGGCATGGGGTTCAATCCCAGGTAGCCAGCTTCTGGGTGACTCAGCCTTCCTTCCTTCTGAGTAAAATGTGTACCCAGTTTGCTGGGGGAAGTCAGTGTGTAGCCTGCATAAATAAATTTCAAACTGTCCAGCAAATGATTTATTTCTAGTGTATCTGTACTTCACATCTCAAAATGTCTTGCATGGGAGCCTACTAATACATGCAGAAATGTTCAGGGGGCTAGCTGTGGTAGTCTGTCAGAGCAACAACAACAACAAATGCCAACTAAGATTTGTGTGTGTGTGTGTTTTAAAGACTAAAGGGTGTTACGTGGCATGTGATTTCATACCCTACTTCTTCAAGTTCAGTGGTTCTCAGCCTATGGGTCCCCAGATATTCCTGGACTGCAACTCCCAGAAATCTTCATCACTAGCTGAGCTGGCCAGGATTTCTGGGAGCTGCAGTCAAGGAACATCTGGGGACCCATAGGTTGAGAACCACTGTTCTAGTTCATGGAATTTGTGATAGCTTCAGAAGGGTGTGTAACGATAGAAACAATAGATGCCCTGACAGATCTTGTGTATATTATCCCACCAACAACACTGCTAGGGCAGAGTCTGAGTAAAGCCAAATAGCTCTGTGCTGGCCATGAAAGACATAACAGATGTGGTGCAAGCATTGCTCAAACTACATAGAAATTCTCTGAAAGGGAGCATTTTCAGTTTCACATCTGGCTAATCAATACAGCCGTCTTCTACATATTCAAAACAGGGAAGTTTCTACTAGAAAGGTTTATTGTATTTGGACAATTGGTCAAATTCAAAGGTATTTGAGAGGTTTGGGGGGAGACCAAGGGCCAGAGCAGAGTCACTGGTCACACACAGACACCCTGCAGGGGCAACAGCCCAACTGATTCTTCTTGCTCTTTCTGGGGTTTGTTAGGGTTAAAAACTTTCAAAAGTCTCATTCATTCATTTATATTTTTACCCTGCCTTTCTCCTTAAAATGATCCAAGGCAGCTTACAACAACAGACCTTTGGATAGTGGGTGGCATATAAGTTGAATAAATAAATAAACACATACATACATACATACATACATACATACATACATACATACATACAAGACAATATTTAAAAGCTAAAAATAGTATACAAATGTTTAAAAAGAAACAAGTATTATATTAAAAATGGCCAATAAAATCAATACTAAAAACACATTTTAAATGAGCACAACAATCAGAAAGAAAGAAAAGAAAGTAAGTTTAGTCCTTTCTTTTCAGGCCAGCTTGTCCTTAGTGGCTGGCACTCTGCTCTCCATTTCAAGGATGCCCTTCTCCCCTGTGAGGAAAAATAATGTTCCAGTGTATTAAAATATGCTCCTTTTGGATAAGAGTAGAAAGGCATTCTTCCCAACCCAGTTTAGTACCACGAAGCTTATAACTGCTTGCTATAGAAGAGAAAATCTGGTGTATTTTGTTGGGGTTGACTGTCCTTTTTTCATTGCTGTCAATTTCTTTGTTCTAAACAATCATTAAATGGTGTCCAGTTGATTATAATTTTTGCCAGCCTTGTCCAGGTTTTCTAGGTATAGAATGCTCAGATGTGTTTTTTTCTGAGGGCCTTCCGGGATCACAAAGCTTGCTGCTTATTTGTTCTCATTTTCTTAATGGCAGCCTAGAGATGAGACTGGATCATTTTCTAGGTCACCTTCCTACACTAGAGGGAGCCTGGAGTCCACCTCAGTGATAAAACTAATCCTGTGTATCAAAAGTAAGTGGGAAGGACAATTCATTCCCAAGACATTGTGTAGAAAAAGGTACAGACCGTTCTCATTTCAGTTGCATGTTCTTAGACAACTGCTGTTTGCTTGTTTTGTGATCGCTTTATGTTGACTCTCCAAAGACCTTCAGCTTCCCAGTTCCTTTACAATCTCACTCTCAACGTACTCTGACATTTCTCATATGCAGCTGATGGGGATTTAATTCCTCTTTCATCCTCAACATCCCTCTACTTCTGTGTAAAAGGAAAATATTGCAGGAAATTAAAAGTATATCTCAAATGGCAAAAAGTAAAAGTTTTTAAAACTGAAATTGTTTCAAAAGACTAACATGTTTTTGTCACATTAACAAAACCAGATCAAATTGATTTTGATGTTTCAGTCGCACCCCTCTTTTTTCATGATAATTATACGTTTGGGTGATGAAAAAGCTGACTGGAGAACTAGACATGTAGATGGGATCAAGCTAATAGAGTGTAGGGAGATCCTAGCATGCTCACCTCTGCCACATAAAATTTCCAGATGTTGTTCTTCAGATGTATCTTGGCATGGACACCTAAAGTTTCTCTTTCAGGCATAGCTGGATTCTCTCATAATGCTCACAAAACCCTATTAATGGAGTCTTTCAGCTCCACACAAAAATTGATACAGAAGAGCACCAGATACCCCATATGTTTATGAGGTAACATATAACCTGCATATCACAGGTTTTTTTCTTCCACGTTTGAGGGGGAAAGTTCCCATGTGGATGCTAGTTATAGATATTTTGCATATCAATGAGATAAAAACCACAACAAAGACAGATGAAGGACCACATCACTTTGATTCTTCAGATGTTCCCCAACTCCCTCTATCCTACAAAGGTATAAAGTACAGTACAGTATATGAAGGGGTGGGTGTTGTGTCGTTACAGTCATGACTGACTCTTCATGACCCCATGTCCATATTTCACTTGTTCCTTCAGACAACATATGTACTGTTCAATACATTTCCAAGAAACCTTGCCAGAAAATATTTGTTCAGTGATTGTCAAAATCCTGTGCAGATCAGTGTTTCTTCTAGGAAAAGAAGAGGGAATCTAAAATAAATCCGGTTTTTTTTATAAAGCAGAGCATTTCTCCTACTCAGTTTCTTCCCAACAGTGAAAAGATGTGAAAGACACATGCTTATTCTTTTCAAATGCACATGTATTTTTTCATGCTTGATAAAGAGTGTGTCTGGGGGGTCTAGCAATTTAAAAAGTAAGTGTAGTGCTCAAACACAGTTTTTAAGGAGGGAAAGATAGTGTTACCTTCTTAAAATGTTTGGTTTAAAGTGGCCTTCTCTGCTTTGCTTCCATGAACTGCCCCTTGTAAGGCCTACAGTTGCCCTGTGATAATAAATGCAATGTCTTTTGTTTGACGTTTTGCATCATTCTTGTGTATCCTGCAAAGATTCAAATTCTTCCTTGGCAGAATAATGTCTATCTTAATATGCAGGAAGTCTGGAAAGACAGCTGTTAAGGATGGGCAGGAAACAAAAAACAAAATGCTGTTTTGTCGTTTCATTACTTAACGAAACAAAATGAAACAAAACAAGGAAGCAGCATTTTGTTATGGATGAAATGAAACAGTTTTTTCCATTGAAATGAACCATTTTATTCCATCATTTTTGGGCTCCTGCTGAGCTGTCAATGGCTGGACCCCTTTAAACCTGGCCCAGTTGGCACCAAGGGGACACTCTGTTACCGACTGGGCAAGGTTTAACGGGGTCCAGCCATTGACAGAGTGGCAGGAGCCCTCAGAAAACAGTCAGGTAGGCAGATTATGCTTGGCCCCTTTAAACTTGGCCCAGTCAGTACCAGGGGGTCCCTCTGGTGCTGACTGGGCCAGGTTTAAATGGGTCCAGCCATTGACAGCTCAGCCAAAACCCTCTGAAAATGCTCGGGAGGGCAGCGCGATCGCCGGAACTGCCCTCCTGATCATTTTCAGAGGGCTCCTGCTGAGCTGTCAATGGCTGGAACCCTTTAAACCTGGCCCATTTGGCACCAGGTGATCCCCCTGGTGCCGAGTGGGCCATTTTTAAAGGGGTACAGCTGATAACAGCTCAGCAGGAGCCCCTTAAAAATGGCTCCCGGAGTCCAGGGCACGAAATCTGGTGCCCAGAGGAGCCATTTGCTTTTGTTTCATTTCATTTCGTACAAATGTTTTTTTAAAAAATGTCATAAGAAATGAAACAGAACAAAAAGGGGGTGAGCATGAAATGAAATGAAACGAAACATTATTCTTCCACTTTGTGCCCATCCCTAACAGCTGTTGGAGGCAAGGGAGAGGAATCTGCTCACCTTCCCACCGTAGAGACTGAAGTAAAGTTCAAGATTTCAGGAGCTCGAGCAAAAGGGCAGAGCTAAATGTAGGGCTAGCAAATGTTGACTTCTACCTACCCACCAAACATTTGAAATATAGCTCAATTCTATGCTAAGAGCCAGTATAATAGCTTTCCTGGCTGGCAAGCTCAGCTTAGTACTTTTTAAATATCCTCATCACCAATCATTGGTGAGACTAAATAGCAAAAGCTTGTGATCAGATGGAACCAGCCGCTTCTGTCAAGAGAGATGACTGACTGCAGGGGTGGTGTATCCACAGCCTCTGCCTTTGATTGCCACCTAACAGGAAGGTTTGCTGTGTTCTGTTCTGTTGGCACCAACACCCAGGGGTGTATCTATGGGTGGCAGAAGGGTACATCTGTCCCAGGCACAGTAATCTGGGGTTGCCTGGAGGGGAAGCAGGAGGAGGAAGCCATGCAGCCTTCCGCCACCCATCAGTCCTCCTTTCCCATAAGGCTTGGTAACAGCACCCCCTCCGCCCCCTCCGCCGCCACATGACAGGTAAGCAGTGAAGCAGGCAGGCAGGCAGGAGCGCGGTGGCCTCAGCACCCTCCTCCTCTTCTTTTTCGCCTTGGTGGGAGATGTATAAGGCACACACACATGCACACACATGCGCACGCACCCACCCCACACCCGCAGGGTTCGGCCCCCATTGCTGGGTGGGTGTGATGTGGTGGGGAGCAACAGGAACGGCGCAAAAATGAACTTTGTCCCCAGGTGCTCCAAACCCTGGCTACCCCTCTGCCTAAACCTCAGCATTACTACTGACCCTTTTTAGAGCTGGCCAAATAAAGCAATGCAACAATGGCTGCTCGGTGGCTGTTGTCCTCTGCCACCTTGCAGTGTTGTTATAATCTAGAAGCAATGAAGTGCAGCAGTTGTGTTCAGTGTTATGGGAGCCAGCAGCAACCTCTGCACCATGAGGTAAGTGCTTTGTTTTCCCACCAGTGGTGATGTTCCTCTGATTCCACCAACATTAGAAAAGATCTGCGTCCCAGTGAAAGCAATACTACCTAACTTTCCCTCACCAACAATTGTTTATTGTTCATATCTTTTATTTGAAGAGATTGTCTCTGATAATGAACTCATCAGAGATAGAAGAGAAACAAGGCCCAAGCTGAGACCTGACTTTCTGTTAATGAGAGTTGGAAGATGCAGATGTGATGTTAATAGTCCAAACCTGCTTTGGGGCACAAAAATTTTTGAATCTTCCTAATTCTGTTTTATGTGAAGAAAACCATACAGTTATTATTGTAGCTGCCAAAAGATCTCACCAAGACAGGGTTTTTCCCAGAGTTTAAGATTATTTCCTGAAACATTTGTAATGTATTCTCTTTTTCATCTAAAATGGTCCATTACAAATTTAAATGGCTATCTGAAAGAAATATGTTGTCTTAAATTTAAACTAGGAACAGAGTCCAAAGTTTGTGTGACAGATTTATAGATGAAGTGGAGGTTTTGCTCTGCATCTCAAAGTCCTTAGTAATTCTTTAAAATGAAGTCTAAGGGTATCACTTAGTATAAGAAAACATCCTGTTATACTAAATTAGTGAATTAAGTGACCTGTACTCATCAAGGATTGTTACGTAAATTATTGATTTAATTCTTTTGTGCTGTTTAGATTATTATTAGCTACAACCAGTTTCAAGTGAGAGTGCAAATTAAAAATGATGAGGCAACTATTCAGAATGTCACCTGTTTTTCTGCTCAATATGCTCAACTTTGATTAAGGAATATCATCTGTTTTTATGATTAACTTGATAAAACTTGAGCTAAATGTCCCAAACTTACAATATTACTGTAATTGCTTTCCATTTTTAGTGGAAAGCAATTATTGTGACAGATACCCTGTAGGATCTTGAAGGCACCTACGCGAGCAAGACAATACTGTACATATCTTTGTCTGACGTCTACACTAGGTAGTCTACACTGTGGGCATTCCACAGCAACCCATCTGAGGGAAATGAATTTGGGAAGCCAATGGGAGGGTTTTTTGTTAGACCCTTATGTCCCTCTCTAAAGGTAAATGTGCCCTTCTGGATAGAGTTAGGCCTATATAATGCCTGTCAATCTTAGCCAGCAAGGCCAATGACAAGAGATTCAGGGATTGCTTTCCAAAAACATCTGGAAGGTTATAGCTGTAGAGTCTTTATCTAACTGATGTATCGGGAAAGATCTTGAACATGGAGATTGCAATCAGGAAAAAGTTTAAACTTCTTGTCCGTGTATCCTACAATTGATGACCTGACAATCTTAACTTTTACACACTTAAAAAACCCCACCCCACCCCATATTGAGAGCTAAATGCTGCATATTTTTCATAAAGCACAGTTGGACCATTGCTTTTCATAAAGCACAGTTGGACTCATGTCCCACATTCGCAAATGATGTGCTTCCAAATGCCATTGGTTGAGGAGCCGGTCAGAGGACATGTAGCCTACATGTCCTAGCAATGGCCTTCCCAAAGCATCCAGATGCTGCTGTGGGAAGGAGGATATGAGATGCATGGAGAAATGAGATAACTGGACATTTCACCTTATTCAGCACATTCTGATGTTCATTTCTATCTTCTAGAGCAGGGGGTGGACAATATGTGGTTCTCCCATCAGCTTTCGACAGCATAGCAAGTGGTGCAAGATAGTAAAAGTTGTATTCTGGCAATCTGGAGGCCTGCCCATTTTTATTATCTGAAACTCAAATTACATGATATTTTAGCAATTTACCTTTAGCCTTGATTACAGGTCCTCCCATGAATTATTGGCATCTGAGCAGGCTGATCTAGATCAGTACCATAATTTAAGACCTTCACCATGTGCTCCATTCCTGCACCAAATCAGTTTACCTGCTGAAGCCATCTGTCTTGGGAAAAACCCTCCACTGGAAACTAGGGCTATGTAGCCAGGAAAATCCTGTATTCCTCTGTAAATCTTCAAATTATGCTTTTCATGGCGATTTTCTTCTTCCTTTATCTTTTACTAAAACAATGAGGTCAATAGGATGAAGATTGGGATTTAGGTTCCACTCTTTGTATTTGTATATTTGTTTAACAGGACATTGTCAGAATGTGAACATCAGCAAGTCAACAAATGAGTATTGACCAGAATGATATATTTTGCTAAGCATCACATTCTCCACTGGTCAGTGTGAGATTAGAACATATTACTAACTGGCTGGATAAATCAGTTAGTAAGGTATCCAAAACTGGAGCTAGAAGGAGTTTGAAGTTCAGTTCCCTACTGTGTTGCAACACAGCCAACCTGTGTGGCCTTGGGGAAACTGCACATTCCCAGGGCACCCTCAGAAGAAGGGAATGGCAAGTCACTGCTGAGTACTTGTTACACAGGAAGCACTGAAAAGAGTCACCATAAGTAGAGGTGGGCATGAAACAGAAAACTGATGGATTGGTTGGTTCTGTTTTGGTCCCCTCAGTTCATTTCATTTCATTTCGTATGAATTTTAAAAACAAAAATTTGTTCGAACCGAACCAAAATGAACTGGTTCGGCTTACCTGGACCACCACCGCTGGGGGACCGCTGCCGCTGCCACCGGTGGAACGCTGCCAATGCTGATGACAGGGGACCGCCAATGCCCACACCGACCACACAGCCCCAGGGGCCGGGTCGGCACTTTTAAATTTATTTTTATTTTTTCTTTATTTTTAGAGCGCCAACCACACAGTCCCAGGGGCCGGGTCGGCACTTTTTAATTTATTTTTATTTTTCTTTATTTTCAGAATGCCAACCACATGGCCCCATTTTTAAAAGTCCGCAATGCCAGGGGCTTCCCCCACACACAGAGCTGAGAGGCACTATCTGCCGTGAGGGCTTGGTCTTATTTTTTAATTTTTTTTCCTCCTGGCCCACTGGCTCGTGGGCCGAACCGGCTGGCCTGTGGGCCAGAGGGACATTTTTATGTTTGTTTGTTTGTTTGTTTGTTTGTTTGTTTGTTTTAAAGTCCCTGGTGCAGGGCCTTTTTTTTTCTTCCTGGCCCACTGCTGCTGCTGGAGTTCCAGGCGAGAAGGCTGGTGGCAACAAGGTAAGAGACAGAGGGGAATGAAAAATGAAATGAAACAAAATGAAAATTTCCATTTTGTTTTGTTTCATTTTCCTTTGATGGATTGGTTCATTATTCATTTCATTAGCTAATGAACTTAATAATGAATAACAAAACAAATTAAAAATTCATTTCGTGCCCATGAATAACCATAAGTCAGAACTTGATGGCACATGTTTTTGTTGATGATGACGATGATGACTGCATGTCGAAGGGCAAATGAAGTATAATAAGTATCACCAGGAAGAAACCAGGAATTAGCACAGAGCCTCCATGAATTCTGTAGAATGGAGAGTGAAATTTAATCAACTTGCTCTCAAAATAAAAACAAATATCTGAACGTGGATTGAATTGTATATAGGGGTTGCTCTACCCTGTTGGTCCTTCTGGACTTGTCAGCAGCCTTTGATACCGTCAACCATGGTATCTTGCTGGACCGGCTCTCTGGGGTGGGGATCGGGGGCACTGCACTCAGTTGGCTACGATCCTTCTTGGGAGACCGTCCCCAACTTGTGCAGTTTGGGGGGGAGTTGTCAGGTCCTTGGATGCTCCCTTGTGGGGTTCCACAGGGTTCAGCTCTCTCCCCCATGCTGTTCAACATCTATATGAGGCCATTGACTGAGGTCATTAGGAGATTTGGAGTCTGCTATCATCAGTATGCTGATGACATGCAGCAATATCTCTCCTTTTCCACCTCTGCAGTTGAGGCTGTACAGATCACTGACTTGTGCCTGGAGGCGGTCATGGAATAGACCAGGACAACAGACTCAAACTCAACCAGGAGAAGACCGAGGTCATATTCTCCAAAATGCTGCAGCCAGACTGGTGGCAGGTGTGCGTCAGTATGACAACATCACCCCAGTTCTGGCCTGCTTGCATTGGTTACCCGTTGCATCCCAAATAAGATTCAAGGTCCTGGTTTTAATTTATAAAACCCTCCATGGCTTGGGACCTGAATACCTGGCAGAGCAAATCTCTCAAAGGTCAACTGAGGCCCGACCAACCAGAGTGTCGCGGGCGCTCTCACTTCGGGTGGCCATTCCCAGAGAGGCTCAGAAAACCGTGACACGTAACCGAGCCTTCTCTGTGGCGGGCCCTGCACTCTGGAACCATCTCCTGAGTGAGTTGCGCCTTGCACAGTCCCTGCCAGCCTTCAAAAAGGCCTTAAAGACCTGGCATTTGGTGACAGTTAATTTTTCCCCGCCATCATGTTAATCACACTAATGATACTAACTCTTCCTGTAGTTTTATTATGGTGTCCTATTTTAATTTTTACTATTGTTGCCATTGTTTTTTATTGTCTTTACTGTTTGTATTCTGTTGTAAACCGCCCGGAGTTCCCCCGGAAGACAGGCGGTATATAAGTATTAAAATAAATAAATAAATAAATAAATAAACATGTTATGTTAGTCACAGGGGTGGCCCAGCTAAACCAATCTTTACTGTTTTGTATTGATCTGTACATAGGATTTTATGAACAAATTAATCTAATGGGTAACAAATTTCTTTTCTGCTGCAAGGAAGTTGGCAAGACATTACGATGAATTAATATGCATGTAATCCACCCACTGCTCACATGTTGTTGCTGAATACATTTAATCACATCCTCAAATGCCTTAAATTCCATGTAGGTCAAGTAAATTTATTTGACATGCCCATCATAAAGCAGTCCAATGTACAGATTGTAGGGATGGGCCACAATTAGGTCTGTAATAAGAATTTATTGGTTTTGTTTGCCTAATTGGGTGGGTGGGTGCCTTTATTTTCTTGCTACTGTTCTTTGTTGCTTTCCTTGGTGTACTGGAAGTCCTAAACACAACAGCTTCCTTCAACAACAAAAGAAACACATCTAAAGACACGTTTACATTTTTTGGAAGTCACCATTTGAAAATGTGAAGAAATGCATGCCAAAACTCTGCTCAGAAAAAAATTGCTCACATTATGTTTTCATGAAAACAGGCAGTGTCCTAAAACAAGGAATATTTGACATATATATGCAGCTACTTTTGGTTGTCTTGAATCATTCCTGGATGAGCGTGCATCCGAACAGAATTATGAACATAAGAAGGGTCCCTTTCTTTCAGAACTAAAGTTTATCTGGTCCAACACCGTATACAGTACTCAGTAAATTGAGCAACTCTTAATATGGCTTTTCAGGGCATAATCAAATAGCCAGTTATCATATTGGGCCAATTTCAGGGACAGCTGGAATGAAATTAATTGTCTCAAAATACTGCTAGTCAATTTAAATATCTTTCAACATTAGTTTCAAGCGTATTCCACCTCACTGCTGCTTTTCTCAGAGATGGGAAACATTTATTTTGCTAACTACAGTCCAGGAATCTCAGCGTGTCCAAAACAGAATATATCCTATCTTTAATTCTCCTCAGAAGGTTTGCCAAAGCATCCAAAGATGGATTGAGCTGAGAATTGGGGTGGAACTGAATAGCACAGCCTGGATTGGTTTAGATCATGTTAATCTGGGTTGCTTTGAGGTACAGTATTTCATTTTAGTGAATCCTTGAGTCTATATACAAGTTTTGACCATACTGCATCTCAAGTAACCCTGTACAGAATAATCTAGACAAATATTTCAGAAAAAAATAACAAAATAATCCCTCTCCTATGATCACTGTCATTGTGTGATCGCTAGGAAAAGGAGCACACCAACCCATCTCCATCTCTGACCAAACTGCAAGACGAATGCTATGTGATCACATCCTTAGCCATACATAGAGTCAACCTATGGAAAACATTATCCTATTTAATTCTGTGTCTGAAATACTTTCTGAAAACCCATTGTTCCTGGAAAATCAGTCTAACTACAGCAGTTTTAAAGACCTTTCCCCTTTCTGCAGCCCCCTCTAGGTTCCCTCTAATGTAAGCAGTTTTGCAGGATCTTCAGGACTTTCAGGAGGGGAACTGGCAATGTTTCATTCCTGAAAACCTCTACAGATTAACACTTTTCTGGGATGGAAAATTATTTTATCTAAATCAAGGTACAATGAAAGTATGGAGCTGCTGGGAATTAAAAAAATTATAGGAAAAGGATCCAGATAGTTGCCATAAAGCATGAATGGTAGTGATGGTAATACAGTGGTACCTTGTATAAAGGAATTAATTCATTCCAAATGAAATTCTGTTAAGCAAATTTTCCTTTATACAAATTTAGCCTAGGAATGCATTGAAAACGGAATAATCCCTAATAGCGACCATTTTTATGTTGTACGGATTCACCCCATAGGCGATTCTGTTAAGCAAATTTCCCCTATCTCTGGAATTTTTAATGTTGATAGACAAACCGTTTGTTATACGACGGTCCACTGTACCAACAAATCTACATATAGGGTCTAATTATCATCTCTAATGAAATGAAAAGCTTTGCCTATTCAAACCCAAGGAGATCATAGTTGAACATAACATATTCTTGTTCAACTCTTTCCCTCTGGACCACGTCCTTGAATTTGTTGTTGTTGTTGTTCATGGATGGAGCTTAATTAATTTACCAATTAATCTGATATGCATTCGAATTAAGTATTATTTCTTGAAACACTTTGTATAAAATATCCTGTAACAATGTATGGATCTGTGATTAGAGAGTGACCTCAGCAACATGCTGGATTGCCAAAACGTCTTCAATAACCAAAAGTGTATTGCAAAAAATATTTTTCCTGTATTTTCCCAGCTTCAGTTTTATGTTAAGCACAGAAAGGATATTGTGACAGAAGTGAAAATAAAAATCCAGATTATGATGGGATAATGTGTCTAATGAAATACAAAGAATAAAAAGAGAACTAGTAATTTTCTGAAACTTTCCCTTCCAAATACAGTTACTTCATTTTTCATCAAGCCCAGACATCAATCCTTAATAGCAAGACTTGACAAGCATTTTTTTTTTTAAAAAAATGCCTACTGGGCCTCTTGTGGGGATATTTTATGGCTGCTGATAAAGCTTGCAGTGTTAGGAGATTAATGCTTACTGTTCAATCCAGGCGATGCAATTTAATCTGAACAAATTAGTTCCAACAATTAGAAGGCAACGTTTGGAGAGAATGATACCATTCAGTGGGCCCTGTCGAGATGGTAAAACGAAAGCAGAATAAAATCAGTCTGTTGTCGCCTTTAAGACTGTCTCTGTTTCATGGCTAAGGGCTTTCATACAAAATATGGCATCAAAGCTGACTTTGCCACTGAATGTACAGTACAAAGAAGGTGCAGCAAATTTCAGCCCTCTGGCTGGTACTTTTGCAACATGCTTATATTTTTAGATGCCAGTCTGTCATATATTTTTCACAGACAGAAATTTTAAGTATACACCTAGGAAGTGTATTATATGTAGATTCCCTTAGAAGTAATCTGTACCCAGCAGTCAAGAGAAAATTAGGGGGGGATGTTGTGCTATATTGTTATACATTTTTGCTGGTTTTATACAGTTACTTTAAAGCAAATCAAAAGCAAAAGCAAAGTGTTCTGCTTATATACCACCCCATACCACTTCAAGTAGTCTCTGGGCAGTTTTACAGTTTTATTACAGTATGCAGGCTACACATTGCCCTCCCCCAGCAGACTTGGTACTCATTTTACCAACCTCGGAAGGATGGAAGGCTGAGTCAACCTTCAGCCTGCTATCTGGGATTGAACCTCAGGTCGTGAGCACAGTTTTAGCTGCAGTACAGGTATTTTAACCAGTGTGTCACAAGGCTCCTTTGAAAGTGAGTTTTAAATTAGAGATATGTAGATTTGTATTTTTGGACTGCAACCTCCATAGTTCCTTAGACAGCTTAGCTTCCTGGCTAATTATGGAAGTTGCAATATTAAAAAAATCACGTCTGCACCTCTGTTACAATAATTATGTTCCATCAAGTCAACACTGACTTATGGTGACTGTTTCCAAGGTTTCCAGGTCGAGAAAAGAGCCATGTTGGCGAATCTATGGCACGGGTGCCAAAGGTGGCACTCAGAGCCCTTTCTGTGGGCACCCAACATTGCCTCTTCATAGCCACCTGTATTCAGGTTAAATTGGTACTTTGCAAAAAAAAAAAAAAAATAGTGGGTTTTGAATCGCAGTTTGGGCACTCAGTTGCTAAAAGTTTCGCCATCACTGGAATAGAGTATCCAGAAGTGATTTGCTATTCCCTTCTTCTGGGGCTGCCCTGGGACAATGCAGCTTGTTCAAGGCTACACAGGCAGTTTCTTTTCTCAGGGGAGACAGTCTGGCCAACCACTGGCTCCCAGCTTTCTGCCATGAATAATTAAAATGTTAATCAACTATGATATGCAGCATAAGTTAGATATGATAGATAGACCTGTTATTTTATGTGTGGGACTCTACCATCCCAAAATTCAGACTATACGCTAAGAAGGAACACCCCCCCCCCAAAGCATCTAAGTGTTCATCACAAAATTCTATTGATCTGGGCTTTATGAAAATTTTATGCCACTTGCTGGTTTCTAACTAACAATGCAGGACCTATTTCGTTTTGGTTGATCCGATATTAAAATGTGCTAAACAGGGAAGTATTTCTGGAAAGGCCTAGAAAAGGCCTTCCTCCCACTGTTTCTTTAGCTCCTTTTGCCAAAAAATAAAAGTAAAAATCAACAGTATTGTCAAACAAACTTCCAAAATATTACATTACTTCACCATCATAATATTATATAAAACATAAGATGTAGCTTTATAGACTGTATACTGCACATATTTTATTACAAACCTCATGCCATTCTGCTCTCTTGCAATGTATATTTTATATACAATAGGTATCTCCTAAGTGGCTTTCTTATTCACTTATTCAATTTTTATTTTTCACTTATTGTATTTCTTACATTGCATTCCACTTTGCAAAGGAATCTGTTTGTAAATCTAGCTGATTTTATGGAAGAACATAACTTGAACTACATAAAGGTAAATCTGATCTGTGAAATGTCTGTGAAGATTCTTAGTCATCCAAGTGAGTTTATCTGGAAGTTGAGTCATGGCTACTGGACTTCTTTTTTGAGAGATAGAAACATTTTGTTGCTCATCAAAACAGCTTCATCAGTCTCAAAAAAGAAGTCCAGTAGCCATGACTCAACTTCCAGACTGATCTGTGAAGCATGAAACAGCATTTCATAGTACTCATCGCCAACTTTAAAAAGAAACAAAAATGTAAATCCCTTCCTTCTTCTTTTATCCAATTAAACTAAACATCTGAAAAGAGAATAAACTCTATTCTCATTTCCTTTCCTAGTTTTAATTTGGTACAAAATCACAATGGGAAATATAAAACTCTTGAAAGACTAAGAGTGTAAACATGGTTACAATGTTTTTATCTCTAACACTTAGAAATAAAAGATGTCCCATGGAAGTAGATGATGATGATGAGGATGAGGATGATAATAATAATAATAATAATAATAATAATAATAATAATAATAATAATAATAATAATAATAATACCTTTATTGTCAATCTACAACATGTGCACAATGAAATTGGCTGAGTCTCCCTTGCCCACCCCCACCCCCATCCCACCCCCATCCCGCTAGCAACCATTCAGTCTTATTGCACCCTCTGTACTTGACACAGAATGCGCCAGCCCACAGGTCAGTTCTTCTATACTTGTCATAGAATTATTTCCCATTCAGCAGTCTGACAGCCCATGTTTAAAAACTGTTCTTCAGTCTGTTGGTGAGGCAGGCTATACTACGATATCTTCTGCCTGATGGTAACAAGGTGAAGTAGAAATTAAAACTAATGAATAAAGAAAACCTTTTGACTCTATAGCCACAATTCAAAAACATTTTGTAGAACTAATCATAATCAACAACATCTGCAAAAAGTAGGGGGAAATAATTGTGGCCTAAAAGGCTTGTTCACAATTATAATTTGATCTGAATTATTAATGCAATTTAGCACAATCTGGATGTTTTGGATTACCCAACATCCATAACCATTGGCCATCATGGCTAAGGATGAAGGGAGTCACAGACTGAATCGCCTCCCATCTCTACGGTCCCCAGATGCTCTTGGACTGAAGCTAAAACTAGCTGTGCTAGTCAGGATTTCTTGGAATTTCATTACAAGAACATCTGAGAACCCATGGTTGGGAAGCCCTGATCTAGAGGACATCATGTTGGGGAAGCCAGCTCAACATGGAAAATTGAAGATTGAATCAGTTAGTCCACTGGTAGGATCAGATTGCCTAGCATTCTGCAACAGAGCAATGGCTGACAACATGGTTTCTGAAAACAGAGAGACAAACTGCAGCTCATCTGTCTTTTCCTTTTGGCAAAATACTCAGGGTAGTTTGCAGGCATGCAATTGGATTGATGGAAGCAGACTTTCCTCTGCCCTGTTCAATGGTATCCCTGCAACCACCTGAAAATGTAATGTGCACTTTATTGGGAATATTATATTATACTTGAGGCTGTTTCAAGAGGCCCTGCTGGATGTGGGGAGTATATGGGGAGGCTTTCCACTCAGCGGAGATCCTGGGAGATATTCCTGGCAACAGAAAACTATTCTCTGCAAGTCTGCAGTTGATGTCACATCCCAAGCACGACTGACTGCAGTGCATAGCAGAAATGCATTGGGTCTCACTCTTCCACCACAGCATTAACGACATTAATTTGTGCATGCATAGTTCTGCAGTCCTGACGGAGGTATGAAGTGCTTCTGATTTGTCTGGGGATCATTGAAAAGGCAGATAGAGATGGGCACAAAATGGAAATATAGCATTTTGTTTTGTTTGTTTCGTTTCAGTCTTCATTTCATTTCGTTTCATTAATAACGGATTTTTTAAAAAGAATTATCATCACCAAATAAAGCAATTTGTAAGGCTATAAATAATGGGGAGCTTTCCTTTTTTATTTATCAGGGAACCCACTGCCCTAAATCAAATAAAACTTCCAATCAATTTGCTTTCAAAGAAAGAGCCTTCTGTAAACAAGCAGGAAACCTAAGGGCTAGCTGCTGCATGGAGAGATCGGAGAGATAAGATCAACAGTTAACTGGTGTGGGAGAGGAAGGAAAATAAATATAAAAATAATCCCCACAGTCCTACTTAATCGGGAAAGAAAGAAAATCATTTTAAACTTTAAATCAACTTGCAGATACAGGGGCAACCAGTGCAGGAAAGGGAAGGGAAGAGCTCAGCTCCTGGGTAGCTGTAGGCAGGCAGATAAGTAACAGCTAAGGCATGGGAGGGGAGGAGGAAAAACAAATGAATCAGTTTAAAAAATAAACTTTCTGTTCTCAAGATGGCTGGGTCAAGAGGCTTCTTGTGTCTAAGATGAATCATTTCATTTCTTGATGACATGCTCTTTGCTGTTTTATTTTGTTTCGTAACATTTTGTAAGCTTATGAAATGATGAAACAGCATGCTGTTTTTCGTAAGGTGCCCATCACTAGGGGTAGACAGATAGATAACCTCACCTGGATGACTGAGAATCTTCACAGACATAGTTGTGCAGTGGCATTTTGGCCAATGAATGGGAACTACTGCCTGGGATGAGAGGGTGACCTGAGAGTGCCCCTTTTCTGAGGGATCCAGGGTAAGGCTCATACACATTGAATAACATATCACCACTGAGCACCCCTTAACAATTAATGCTATGCAGGCGAATATAGGCTTATTCCTTTGAACTTCCATGTAAGGTAAGGAAAGAAACCTGCCTGAAATTCTGGATTATCACTGCCAGTCAGAGTTGACCATCTTAGACTAGATGGTCTGAGGCTGGTATAAGGCACTTCCTATATTCCTCTTTACTGTCTTGAGCTCATTTGAGACAAGTAGGTTGCACGCAAACATTACGGAAATCTCACCTCCCCATATGTTGTAACAATGGTGACAATTTTATGCCATACAGTCAATTCTGACTTGTGGCCACCCTTTACAGCATTTTCCAGGCATAAGACTACTCAGAAGGGATTGACTGTTCCCCTTTTTCTGTGGGCTCCCTGGGAATGCATAGCTTCCCCAGGGCTGCACAGTCCATCTCTACACCTGGCAGATCAGCATATTGGGGAATTGAATTCCCAACCTCTTAATCAATGAAGTATGTAGTCCCGATAAAAACTGTTCTCCATTTTGGGCTGTACTGAATTAAAGAAGCATTGCTGCACACTACACATGCTGTGCAATGCATATTGTAATGTGTTGTTTGGCCGTAAGCCACACATGAACGAAAAGAACACAAAACACCACTCTGGTCCCCATCAGTTCACATACAGTGAAAGTCACCTATATATAAGTACATGTCTGTGTATTCCCTTTGTGGTGTGTCAGTGTGTTGCTTATTTTATCAAGGCATGGGTGACTTCAAGTCTGGCCCCTGCCTCAGCAGATCCATGAATAAGGATTTTAATGCACTTCTGGCTCAGAGCAAAAGAGGCATTATCTAAGTGTGAAAGAAATAAAATGTAAGATTTAGGAAATGGGAATTTATATATCTATTTCTGTCTAAAGGACCCGAAGGAAAGAAATCTACAAAGGCAGCAAAATAATTAATGTCTTTCCCCAGCTACAACCATGCACAATGTAGGAACAGGACCACATGCTTCACATCAGTTATGTGAAAAGTGAACATGTCAGCTCTGTTTTGTCTCTCTGAACCTGCCAGAGGATTCATACCATCTTTTTTAAAAAATGTTCACACTGAACTCATTGCTTATCCATATATTCATATTTTTCCCACTCCTCCAAATAAATAAAAGTCTAAGACTTCAGTTTCTCAAAATTTGGATTCTTTTTTAAAACACAGGTTTAGAATAATGTGCAGCAAACATATTTCTTTGCATTGTGACCAGGCCCCAAATAGAAGTGAAAGTTTACATCTATTCAGCACTTTCTTACTGAGAGGCTAGGACAGGACACGAAATAGGCTGAGCTGAATGAAAATATACTTTGAAAAGCATGATCAAAATCCCCCAAATTGAAGTAAGAACATTTATCCCCACAGGGAATATTCTACATGATGCATGACTTATGAACAGAGGGGGGGAAAGAACTGGGTCATGCAACTCCGTAGTTATCATTCCTTTATCTTTGACCTAATATGGTAAAATGGAACAGTATATGTACCAGCTTGGCAAAGCGTTGCAGCCAAATTTCTTCAGATTTTATTGGAAGCAAAATAGTATTAACATTTGGTTCATCCCAGAAGTTTTCAAACAAGTGGCACACAGATTGAAGGAATTAAAGGGAAATCAAAGCTGTAGTAACACGAACATGCTCTATAATGCTAGATAATGTACACTGCCGATCTGGAGCTCTTTGACTCATTTCTGAAATGAAAAGCCGAGCTGAATTCTGCAGACACCATGGAACTGATTAAGCACTCAGTGAGTTGACAACAGCACAGATTAAAAGAAACATGCAATACACAGCCAGGCCAAAAAACCTTTTATTGCTCGTTTTTGGCTGGGGCCTTTTTGACACAGTCTTCCAGCACCAGGAACAGGAAAAAGCTACATTTATAATAGATAGCAGACCTAGTCGTCAGACTAACTCCCGCTTTGGGAACAGATAGTTGGAATTATAGGCCAAGCGGTGCACATTTGGGGTTCCAAACATGGCCAGCGAGAGGAGGTCACACATAGTACAAATATGTATTCCTAGAATATGGTCGGCCAAAACTCTGTGTGTCAAAAGGGCAGGAGGTGATTGCAATGTGTTTGCCCTTAGCCCTAAATGTCTAGATTTCCATATTACACAGGCCTTAGATAACACACATTTAGAACTTCTGAGGATCAGCTGCATGTTGAGTAGAATGTACATTCCTAATCTTCTCAACTTCAGTGAAATTTTCTAAGAGATATAGGCCCTGGCAATCGGACTTTCAGGTTAAGCCCCCCCCTTTCTTTTCTTATGGCCAGTCACACAAAAAAGCTGGCTAAATGCACAGTACAACATTCCTCTTTCATCACTTGAGGAAGGTTAACATTTGTAATTCCAGCATATTTTCTTGCCACAAGGTGAAAAGTTATCTCGACACATTGAGCGACTGCAATGAGAAAAGGTGAAGCGCTATTACATTTGAAGCGCTGTTACAGCTGCCTTGGGTCCTTTTCCAAGGAGAAAGGCGGGCAAAATATGCACAATAATAATAATAAATTGTTCACTCCTGCATAACAATGAAAAAACTACCAAACAAACCCCAACAACGTATGTTTTGCTCATGTGACCTTGAATTGTGCTAAAAAGTTAATCTGTACAAAATATATTTTACACACAAAGGAACTGTGAATAGTTCACAGAAACCGAAAAGCAAGAAATGCACAAAAATTCTCATAATCTCTTACAGTGTGTGTGTGGGGGGGGGATCTTGATTTTTTTCATGGTCACCAGTGGGAATAAAATAAGCGAAGATTTATATCCCTAAAGGGAGAATCTCAAAGAAGAGGGAGATTTCAGTATATCATGTAGTTTTACCCCAAGAATACAACAGTAGCCCTGTAAACTGACTATATCTGTCTATAGGCATCAACATATGTGATCATTGTGTTGGCATACAAGTGTTCTCACCTCCATGGAGAGCATTAGTTATAACAATACTGTTCTAAGCAGCACAGCTTTTCCAATGCTTGTTTGAGCAATGAATTTCACTCATGAAACCAAGAATCTCAGGCAGATTTCCATTTACTGTATTACAGGAAGAATTTGAACCAGGCCCCCAGCATATGAGCATGTCCAGAGTAGTCCTTACAACACAGAAGACTGTTGTGTCTCCTTTCAATGGATAACTACATCTATGTCATTTGATATCTATTTTGTTATTTTTGTTGGCATATACCAGTGAGTTGCTTCCCATCTATGGCAACTGCAATAGTGTTTTCAGAGTATGTGAGATGTTTGTGGAACAGTTTACCAATGCAACACTCACACACTCCATGAGTTTCCCTGGTTGAACAGAGATTGAACTCAGGTCTCTTGATTCCTCATTTGACTCTCTAGCCACTACATCACACTGCCTCTCACCTCTACCTGTATCAACATACCGACACATCTGGAAATAAAGATTATTTAATGTTGTTCACAAATCTCAGAATATTTCACCTAACACGGATACTGACCATGGCGGTAGTGGATTCTGGGAGCTGCAGTCCAAAAAATAGAAGCTGCCATCTCTGTTTGGTTCTTGACAACATAGATCACAGAGAAAATCAAGCACCACAGTGATTGGCTCCCATTCTTGAAGCTGGATTACATCTTGACAGTCTGTGACAGTTGCCAGTTGTAAAGAGTGAACATTTTCTGGAGGCCTGAGGAAAGAAGAGATGTGACTATTTTGTGTTATTATGGTTTGACATCTCATGGGGCTTGGTGTGTTAAATGTTGATATTGTTTTTAGCAAGAAAACAGGATCTTGATACTTACCCAGTGTGGCTTAGAAGAGGTCAGTATCAATGTCAGCAGAGTGAGTGGCGTTTACAGCAGCAGTTAAGTTGCTTTAGGATACAGGTTAACAAAACAAAACCTTTCAAGTTGTGGCAACATGCTGGTATTACTGAGCCTTCATAATTATCCCCTTTGTCTCCTTTCCTCAAGATCCACTCCTATTTCTCCCTCAGGGTGTCAATCCACATTTCTAAATTGTTTGTTGTTGTTATGTGCCATCAAGTTGCCTCCCTATGAATGAGAGATATCCACAATGTTCTGCCCTCAACTTGTAAATGGGAGCCTACGACTTTATTCTTCAGCTGGAGAAGACTAGGTCATTGTTAAAGGTGAGAAACATGTGAGGAAGAAAATAAGAGTTCAATCAGTTGGATGAACACACAGGAATTCAAGGCTAGATGTTTTAAAACACTCCCAAGTTATAACACTCAGGAACAGATAAAGGATGTAAAGTGGATGAAACATACAAATTTGGTTTTACCCACATTGGTTCTTTAACATCAAGTGCCTTCTATTTTGAAGATGTAGAAAATCACAATTTTGGTAAATTCTCTTTAAAAATGATTTTTTTTTTAAAAAAAGGAAGAACCAGTGAAATAGTGGAGCCTGTGTGTGTGTGTGTGTGTTGTTTCATTACAGTCATGACCGACTCTTCACGACCCGATGTCCATGGAGTTTTCTTGGCAGGAATACTAGAGTGGCTTGCCAGTTCCTACTCCAGGCACCTACAGCACCTGATATTCCCTAATGGTCACCCATCGAAGTAATAACCAGGGTCGACCCTGCTTAGCTTCTGAAATTTTTATTATTATGTCTTTGAACTGTTTTTAATATTTGTTTATTTATTGTATTTAATAGTTTGTTATTTTGTTTTGTTGATGTGAACCGCCTGGAGTTCTTTCGGGAAGACGGCGTGGTATATAAGCTTCAAAAATAAATAATAAAAATAAATAAATAAAGTGAGATTGGATGTGCTTAGGACATCTAAATATAGGGTTGATCAATGTGTCTTAATGTGTGGGTATGTTTGAGGGGGCACAATTTGCCTCAACGTTTTTCAAACAAAATTGCTGCTGGTTCCAACAAGTGAAATTGCTGCAATGATGCATGCCAATACAATCAATTAATGTGTTGCAAATATCCAAAAAGCAAAGGCAGAAAGCTGTAGCAGTGGAGATCAGGGTCCACCCCTTCCTTTCCCCTTCCTTATTACTTTCACCACCCCAAAGTGACAAAGGTACCCAGTGCCCTCATGCTACTTTTGGCAAACACAATGAAAACAAAATAGAAAAAGCATTTGGAGGAGGAGACTCTGTGGCTGGGAGCTACCACTTTGCCCCAGATCAGGTGATCATACACACCAGATTGTGGGAGAATGTGTTACTAGCTGAACAAATTACCTCTCCTGGTTGAACAAAAAGAAATTATTCCCTATTAGATAAACACTGGACCTCCCTGTGCTGAGCTTTATGTTGTGTAGTAACAGTTTTTTTTACCTCAATCTTATCCATGTCAAATCCAATGCAAACAGTGGAGTAAACAGCTAATGTAGTCTCACTCTTCCATCCAAGTAACCTGGGTGCTGTTTGGTACAGAGTTAGAGGGTTTCTATTTTGGTAGATTGACTGACGATGCTGTTTACACAGAGACTGTTGGAAAGTATCAACCTATTTTTGAGTGTAGCAGATACCTTACCGTGCTTATTTTTCAAATATGTGTTAGTGTGACAGCATAACTGTTCAATGCCAAGTCAGTCAAACCAAGAATGGTTGCCTGCCAATTACTGCCAAGACTGATACTCATGTGCTTATGCAAACTAACTGATATTATTTTTATCTGAGTGTGTGTTCCTCTGCAAAAATAACCAGGAAACCTGTAGGGTTTCTCTGAAGAACATTGGAACCACAAGTACTATGTTTGCATATTCCCTCTGGTCATTGGGAACAAAGTTAGTTGAATAAGCAAGTCTGTAGTTTGGGGCACTATTGTCATATAATCCATTGTGTAAATTATAGACTACAGATTGTAGGATCCTATGCATGTTCAAACTCAGAAGAAAGCCCTGTATTGTGTTTGACAGGGCTTATGATCTGAGAACAAAAATTGCAGCCTCAGGGTATCCTATTCTTCCCAAAGCAGATGACATACACCTTCCCAAAATTATAAGAATGTAATCCGAAGATAGGGGTCAAGATGAACTGGTTTGGTCTGCAAAGCAACCACTTGGAAAATATTCCAAAAGGCTTACAATAAAATTAAGCAGGGATCTAAACCAATGGAGGCAATTCATAGCAATGACCAAAATGGAAGTGATCATTCATTTTGGATTTTCAGGGCCTATCTAAGACATGTTGGTGCCTGAAACAAAGGATAAGATTGTAACTCCACATCATTCCATGCTCAGAAAGTGAATGGCTAGTCTTTTAAATCTTATTCCAAGTCTTGTCACAGGAGAGGGTCTTCCATCACACGAATACAGTAAGCAAAGAGATACAAGATACATGGGTGGTGGTCAAGAGGTAGTGGTGTACTGCCACTTGAGTTGTTTGAGCTGGTTCCTCATTCCTCCAGGGCCAGCCCTATGAATTACTACCAAGTACAGAGTAATTCCTGAAAGATCATGTAGACTAAAAGCCCAGGGTAATGTAACCAAACTACTAACCAAAAGTTTCAGAGGAGGCAGGCAGGAGATTTTTAGGAATCATCAGCAATAGATTTCCTTATGGTTATGTCTAGACATGGGCTGATTCTCACAAAGGCTTTCAGTGACCAAATATATGAAGAATGTAAGTATCAGTGGCTTGGGACAGAAGCAGTTTTATCCTCATTGATTATATAAACTTAAAGGTGGAGGTTTTGAGTCATTTTTTTGCACATAGGATTCCTTGAATTCTGTTATAAAAATTCTTGTAGAAATATCCAATTTCTGGAAAGATCATAATATATGAATCATCCCTAAGTAGGGGGTAAACCCTTAGTTATACAAGCATAGTGAATAGCTAAAGAATGAATCACTTGTTATCTCAGACAGTATATGAATATGAAAGCAGCCTAGAAAAGAATGCCATGAGATATTTATTTATTTATTTATTTATTTATTTATTTATTTATTTATTACATTTATATACCGCCCTATCTTCCGAGATGGAACTCAGGGCGGTGTACACTAAAAAACGAATGACAACGAACAAACAAGAGAATCGGAGACAGACTACTGGTAAAAATAGGGGGGTACAATACCCTCCGCAGAGGATTGATTTGATTTGATTTGATTTGATTTATTTAGCTTGTATGCCGCCCACTACCCAAAGGTCTCTGGGCGGCTCACAATAAGAATAAACAGTTAAAACATCAAATACAATAAAATTAAAACAATAAAACATGTAGATGCAATAAATACAATACATTAAAAAACACACCACTAAAATTTCCATCAGGGCCCACAATCATTAGTTAAAAAACTTTTGGAATAGGAGGGTTTTTACCTGGCGCCGAAATGTTAGCAACGTCGGTGCCAGGTAGTCTCATATGGGAGGGTATTCCATAGTCTGGGGCAGTTGCTGAAAAAGCCCTATTCCTGCAAGCCATCCCCTTCACCTCCTTAAGGGATGGCTCTTTCAGGAGGGCTCCCTGACTAGATCTTAATTGCCGGGTAGGTTCATATGGAAGGAGGCGGTCCTTCAGGTATCTAGGTCCTAAGCCGTTTAGGGCTTTATATGTCAAAACAAGCACTTTGAATTGGGCTCGGGCAGCAACTGGTAACCAGTGAAGGTTATACAGAATCGGCGTGATGTGTTCCTTGGTGGCCCTACCACTCACCAGCCGTGCCGCACGATTCTGAACCAGTTGCAATCGCCGAACCGTCTTCAGAGGCAGCCCCACGTAAAGCGCATTACAGTAATCTATACGGGATGTTACCAGTGCATGTGTAACTGTCATGAGGCTCCGTTCATCTAGGTAGGGGCGCAGCTGATATATATTCCGCAGCTGGAGAAAGGCACCCTGGCCACCGAGTCCACCTGGGCTTCCAGAGTTAGACCGGGGTCCAGGAGCACCCCCAAGCTACGGACCCTGTCCCTTAGGGGGAGTGCAACCCCATCCAGAACAGGGAAGTGGCCCTCTAGCCTGTCTGACGAAGCACCCACTAACAGCACTTCCGTCTTGTCTGGATTGAGTTTCAATTTATTAACCCTCATCCAGTCCATTATCTGGCCCAGACACGAGTTCAGAACAGAAACCGCCTCACCTGGATTGGTGGAGAACGAGAGGTAGAGCTGAGTATCATCAGCATATTGCTGACTCCTCAGCCCAAACCTCCTGATGACCTCTCCCAGCGGTTCCATGTAGATGTTAAACAGCATGGGGGATAGTATTGAGCCCTGTGGAACCCCATGACGTAAACGCCAAGGGGCAGAGCTACTATCCCCCAGCACCACCTTCTGGACACGGTCAGCCAGGAAGGATCGGAACCACCGCAAAGCGGTGCCTCCAACTCCCAACCTGGCCAGCCTATCCAGAAGGACACCATGGTCGATGGTGTCGAAAGCCGCTGAGAGGTCCAGGAGTATCAACAGGGTTGCACTCCCCCGTCTCTCTCCCGGCAAAGGTCATCGTACAGGGCGACCAAGGCAGTCTCTGTTCCAAAACCCGGCCTGAAACCAGATTGAAATGGATCTAGAAAATCCGTTTCATCCAGCAGCGCCTGGAGCTGTCCGGCCACCACCCGCTCCAACACCTTGCCCAAATAAGGAAGGTTCGCTACTGGTCGGTAGTTGACCACCAGTCCTGGGTCCAGGTTAGGTTTTTTTAGGAGTGGTCTGATTACTGCCTCTTTTAAGGCAGCAGGGACCACTCCTCTCTTAAAGAGGCATTTACAGCTTCTTGGACCCAGGTGCGAACCCCTTGGCAGATCTTTCAATTAGCCAAGAAGGGCAAGGGTCGAGCAGCGTGGTGGTGGAACGGACAGATCCAAGCACCCTGTCCACATCCTCGGGTCTCAACAATTGAAACTCATCCAATAACACTGGACCTAAGCACGGTGCACTGGACACATCCCTTGATACTGTATCAATAGTGGAGTCCAGTTCACTGCGAATCTGAGCAATTTTCCCTCAAAGTGAACAGCAAACTCTCTCACAGCGTGCCGCCGAATGGTCCTGGGCCTCCACCCTATCTCCTGGCTGAAGAAGTTCCCGGACCACCCGAAACAGCTCCGCTGGACGGCACTCTGAGGAAGCAATACGGTTGGCGAAATACTGCCTTTTCGCCAACCGTATAGCCACGGAATAGGCTCGATAATGGGCTCTAAGCCGTGTTTGATCAGACTCACTGCGATATTTTCTCCACTTGCGCTCCAGCCGTCTCCCCTCCCGCTTCATTGCCCGCAACTCAGATGTATACCACGGAGCTGTCCGGGCTCTGCGTAGGGGGAGAGGGCGCTAGGTGCGATCATGTCAACTGCCCGGTCATCTCCCTATTCCATAAGGTGACCTGAGCTTCGACAGGAGCGCCGATCATGTCAGCTGGATAATCCCCCAGAGCTTTCAGGAAACCATCCGGATCCATTAGTCTCTGAGGGCGGATCAACTTAATGGATCCCCCACCCTTGCAGAGGGTTGGAGTAGCTAATAGCCTAAACTTGACCAGGAAGTGGTCTGACCATGACAATGGAGTCAAAGCCAACCCCTCCACATCCAAACCACCATCCCCAGTCCCGCTGAGAATACTAGGTCCAGGGTATGACCCTTCTCATGTGTTGGGCCGATGACATGTTGAGACAGCCCCATGGTTGTCATGGCGGCCATGAAGTCCTGAGCTGCTCCAGTTAAGGTAGCCTCGGCATGGATGTTGAGATCCCCAGTACCAACAGTCTGGGGGTCTTCAACACCAGGTCCGAGACCACCTCTGTCAGCTCAGGCAGGGAGACTGTTGGAATGCAGCAGGGTGGGCGGTACACCAACAGAATCCCCAATCTGTCTCGTGAGCCCAACACACAATACAGGCCCTCCAGACCTTTTCCCAAGGAAACAGGAAGCCTGGCCAAGGAAATGGAACTCCTGTAGACTATAGCAACTCCACCTCCCCGGCCCACCGGGCGACACTGGTGCTGGACTGAGTACCCAGGTGGGCATAGCTGGGAAAGGGGGACTCCACCCTCCTCTCCCACCCAGGTCTCAGTAATACATGCCAGGTCAGCACCCTCATCCAAAATGACATCATGGATGAGGGTGGTCTTATTTTGTACTGACCTGGCATTTAACAACAGCACCATGTGCCCATGGGCTCGCTGACATGGTCACCTGATTCCTTCTGGCTAGAAGTGGGACCAGAAGTGGGGATAGATGTAAAATATCTAACCCCTCTTCTCCTACGCAGGCATGTTCCACTCCTACCACCATACCTTCCCCTACCCAGCACAATTTCAATGGCTGCCCACTCCATTGCCCTCCCCCCTTCCTGTTCTTTCAGTTCCATTGTGGGTCCCAACCACCTACACCTAATGGCAAAAAAACAAAAAGCAAAAAATAAAAATAAAAAACAAAAACAAAAACAGATGCACCTAACAATTCAGCTAAAAAGCCTTAGGTGGGAGTCCTCTTCTTCAGCCCCGCCCTTCTGATGTTGTCTGGCCCTGCCTCTCCAGGTGTCCCTCTCACCGACGCCGGAGTAGCAGGAAAGGAGCAGTCGAAGAGGAAAGGCAACTCCTCCAGGCTTAGTCCAGTAGCAGCAGCAGCAAGAGTGTTTGCTGGATGATGTTATGGCTGCCAGGAGCTGAGGTCAGCTAAAAAGCCTTAGGTGGGAGTCCCTCTTCTTCAGCCCCGCCCTTCTGATGTTGTCTGGCCCTGCCTCTCCAGGTGTCCCTCTCACCGACGCCGGAGTAGCAGGAGAAGGAGCAGTCGAAGAGGAAAGGCAACTCCTCCAGGCTTAGTCCAGTAGCAGCAGCAGCAAGAGTGTTTGCTGGATGATGTTGTGGCTGCCAGGAGCTGAGGTCAGCTAAAAAGCCTTAGGTGGGAGTCCCTCTTCTTCAGCCCCGCCCTTCTGATGTCTGGCCCTGCCTCTCCAGGTGTCCCTCTCACCGACGCCGGAGTAGCAGGAAAGGAGCAGTCGAAGAGGAAAGGCAACTCCTCCAGGCTTAATCCAGTAGCAGCAGCAGCAAGAGTGTTTGCTGGATGATGTTGTGGCTGCCAGGAGCTGAGGTCAGCTAAAAAGCCTTAGGTGGGAGTCCCTCTTCTTCAGCCCCGCCCTTCTGATGTTGTCTGGCCCTGCCTCTCCAGGTGTCCTCTCACCGACGCCGGAGTAGCAGGAAAGGAGCAGTCGAAGAGGAAAGGCAACTCCTCCAGGCTTAGTCCAGTAGCAGCAGCAGCAAGAGTGTTTGCTGGATGATGTTGTGCGCGGCAACACAAGGGTGAAATAAATAAATAAAAAGGTCACCAAATGCCTCCTTGAAGAGATGAGTTTTCAAGGCTTTTTTAAAGGTGGGCAGGGACACTGCTAGGCGCAACTCAATAGGGAGCTGATTCCACAGTGAAGGGCCCACCACAGAGAAGGCGCGGTTACGCGTGAGTGATTTCCGTGCCTCTCTGGGTGTGGCCACCCTAAGTGAGCGCGCCTGCGCCATCCTGGATAATATCTGGATATCAAAGAAATATACAAACTAGACTAGTTTTTCTGAAATCAGTTGTAATAATCAAGACCTATGCCTGCAGGCATGAAAAAGGCTTAAAACACAATGTTGGATCCGGATTCAAATGTACTTAGAGCCAATCCACAAAAATCAAGATTGGGCTAGAACCAGGGAAATTAGAGTCCACTCCATCATGAAATTTTATGGGTGACCTTGGGCAGGTCACTATCTTCCAGTCTAATATTGCTCACAGGATTGTTGTAAGGTTAGAATTGGGAAGGAAGGGCAGGTAAACCACCTTCAGCTCTTTGATGGGATTTGTGATACAAAGGTATCAAATCAATGATAATCAATAAAATCATAACTACATCTGGATCCAACCCATAATGTTCTGTTTTCTGGTGGGAAAGGGCAGATGACTCTTATAAAGGAGTAGAAATGGATGGGAGGGTACTAGAGAAGCTATGGCACTCTGATGATAAATGGAATTTATAGGAAATCAGTTTTCTTCCTGAAAGATAATGCTGTGGAGATGGTTTTGATCAGCTGTAATATCTTCATAAGGCCTTAGAAGAGAGACAAGGTGCTTTGAAGATTACATGTGGAAAGCAGCTCATTCTGTTGTGAATTACTTCTCAGCAACCAGGTTGCAGTTATTGCTCTGATCATATGTGCCATTTATTTCATTGTGTGCTATTATATTGTTTTGTTATTACCAAGAGAAAAGGAACAAATGTTCACTGGTTCCCTCTAATGGTCCAATCTGATACTGAACCTTGGAAATGTTTTTAAATGCAAAAGAGAAAATCAAAGACCAATTTCCTTGCCACTTAGAACTGATCAGACAATGGCATACAACCTGGAAAAATGTCTTAAAATGCTCTTTTAAAGTATCTTTTTAAAGTAACTAGGTGTCACATTTTTCACTAAAGTAACTTAGGTATTTCCCATTATACCTAAAGGGAACATTGATAAATACTGCTTATGAAAATATAAGTGGTTGTTTGTAAGAACAGGACATGTTACTAGTTACTCCAGAACATGTTACTCCAGAACATGTTACTAGTTACTTCCAAATCCTAGACAACGGTGATATTATTTCTCCTCCCAGGCAGAGAAATAAAATTCAAGAAAGGGGAGAAGAATGAGTGGGATGGCCTAGAACATGGGATATTTAAAAGAAATCTTTAGTTTCTTCTTAGCATCAGCTTGAGGGAGGATAATTATGATTTATGGCACCCAAGCGTTTCATCCTTTTCTTTTTGTTGGAGTCTGTTCCTGAACCACATGCTACGTGTGTTGGTGTTGCATTCCAACAAGCTTTTGAGCAAAAATGTTAGATTATGAAACATTTAGCCTAACCTTTTCCACGTTGCTGCTTTTAGTATCATGGTCTCTATGAAGTTTAGTCCTATATTGTAAAAATATTTTAAAATGTGGATTTTCAAAATTTATTAGCAACCTTAAATGAACAAAGTGAAACAAGGAAATATTGTAAAGGAAATTATGGAATGATGGGTACAGTATCAATACACACATACAATTTCTTAATTATTTAATACAAGCACCATTATAGAAAGACCTTGGACCTGTAAACCAGCAATAAAATAAGCACTGCATCATCCGTAAATATGATCTTATACAAGAAAAGTAAAATGAAGCAAAAAGAGACCAAATGTAATAATTTATTAGGAACATCTCCCATATATTATACTTAAATGTTTTGTGTCCACAAGAAATATGTCTAGTGCATTTGTATCAGAAATGTCATGTATAGGCAGAATTTGCCTTAGTATTTGTAACAAAGCAAACAGCTTCAATGTTGGTACCTTTGTAACAAGTTCACTAATTTAGACAGTTTTGCTGTTCTGATATTTTAAATGATAGAATTATTGAGTGTTTACAAAGCTACGTTTTTTGAGTGCTGTTACAAACCACTCTGTCGAATGTAGTTTCCATTATGCACTTTTCATTTTCTGTGTGGATACAGCATACAAATGAATTCCAGATGCAAAGGGTTTTCTTCACCTATTTATCACTCTGTGCAGTCAATTTATTTCTGAATCATTGACGCTGCAATTCTGTCAGCAGTAGTAGAATTACTGTTTGTCCGGCAGTTATTCGGCTTGTAATCATAGCAGATTAAATGTGGTGTGCCACAAGCCACATGTGAATGCTTTGGATACTCTTCTTTATGTTATCCTGTGGGCTTGATCATCAGTCTTTGTTACATGATTCTTTTTCCAAGCCTGGAGATGCTGCTTCGTGCCTTCTGGGACTGTATAGCTCAGTCTCACCTCCTGCCTTATCAAGTTCCAAAGCAATCAACACTGGCAAATAGAGATGGGCACGAATCAAAAAAATGATGTTTCGTTTGTCATTTGTCGTTTGGAGGGTCCGTTTCAGTTCGTTTCCATTTTTTTGTGAATTTTTGCAAAAAAATCATTTTCATTTTCGTTCATTTGTTACCGTTTTGTTACCATTTATTTCAATTTTTGTGATTTTTTTAGCATTTAAAGCAGTTCACTGTATTGCAGTAACAAAAATGAAACGCACAACAAAATTTCCGGTGTTTCTGTTCGTTTCGTTTCATTTTGGAGACAAAATTTTTTTTGTTGTTTTGTTGCGTAATGAAACAAAAAAAAAATGGAAACAAAAAATTGGTCATTTCGTGCCCATCTCTACTGGCAAAGTTTGTGGAAGGTAAAATCGGAGTTTTGAAATGTCATCCACAATAAAGGTAACATTGCTAAACTCTGGGAAAGATAGGAAGTTGCCATATACCAGGTCAGATGAATTAGCCATTTTGCCAATAACTGTCAGTAGGTATTCAAGTCTTCAAACTAGGTATCTTCCCCAACTGAGGATGCAAAGAACATAAAAGGAACCATGCCAGAGCAGACCAAAAGCCCATCTGTTCCAGCATTCTCCT
Organism: Phrynocephalus forsythii; assembly: GCA_029282475.1. NCBI lineage: Eukaryota > Metazoa > Chordata > Lepidosauria > Squamata > Agamidae > Phrynocephalus > Phrynocephalus forsythii. The sequence continues at coordinate 86,538,083 of JAPFRF010000005.1, read as the reverse complement.
CATATAGCAGCCAAACAGTCAGCTATGGGAAACCCACTATCAGGGCATAACATGAGTACAATGTGTTTTTCATGTGCCCTCAATTTGTATCTGACTTATAGCAACCTTAACAGGGGCTCCTAGTATGTGAGATGTTTAAAGACTGATTTTACAAGTGCAATAACCACTGTCCCAGATCTCCAGAGTTCTAGCTGTCACTCTGTCTACTACACCAGACTAGAGTGGCAACTCTTTGACTGCAAAACTGTTATTGTCTTTGTCTCTTAATAAAGAATCTTCCATGGTGCTCAAGAGGACCTCTCCTTCAACTTGTAATAATTGAACCAGGTACTGTTGAGAAAGGAGATCCTTCTATTGTTCAGAGGCACCGCTGACAGCTCCAAGACATCCGCAGATATTTTCTGTTGTTACTGCAGCTGCAGTTTGAAACCTGGGGCTGGTCAGAAAGTAAGGAGTGTTGTGGCTTCAAGAGATACAGGTATACAATTAATAACTGAGTGCCAACAAGTCAGTTCTGACTTATATAGGCCCTTTTTCAGGATCTCTAGCTTGAGAGTACTCAGAAATGGTTTACCATTTACTTCTGCACAGGAATAGTATAACTTGTCCAGGGCTGCACAGACTGGCTTTTCTAAGATGCACAGTGAGAATTTAAACTCCTGGCCTCTGATTCCATAGCCAGATACCTAACTCACCGAGGTATGCAGGCAGCTATGCAAGTATGCACAGATTTCCAAGTGTATCATGTATGTGACATTAAAAAGCTATGAAATTTGAAGAGGTCATAGAAAGATAGTCTGTGAAGGCAGTTAGATGAGGATGGACTGACAAAAGGATGGACAAGTTCTATAGGGAGATTAAGGTGAATATTGTCAACTGATAATTAAAGAAGAAGGTGGCATCCTGTGCACAAAGTAAGGGTGGCACAGGGCTTTATTGATGCTTGTGCCTGACAGGTTCACTGACTCAAAGAGTGTATTAGAGTGTATGCCAATACACAAGAGGCCTCTAATCTGTGACATGATATGAAATCCAAGAGGGAGACATTTGGTGACTCGCAAAACCTAAGAAGAAGGATGTTCGAGCACTCGTCATTTCAAACAGATCATTCAGAGCAGACTACAAAACCATTCCAGGAAAACTCCAAGGTGGCACATATGAGACACAGGGATCATTAGAGAAAAGACTGGCATTTCTATACTTCTCTAAGGAATGGGTGAAAGCAAACTATCCCAAATGACTGAAGTGCTTCTGTACTCCCCAGAATAGTGATGTGAATTTCTTGGCCTCTTTTTCCCAGAAAGAAAACAAGAGTGGGTGGGTGGGGAATCACCCCTTTTTCTTTGCACTCAGGCTTCTCAAAATCCTGCCCCCTGAAATCTTGGAGGTAATTTTGTTACATTTATTTGTAGACTCATAGTAACTTTTTAAAATCAAGCTGCACAGGATTATTGCAGTTCCTGCACAGAATGATATTCTTTCTGAATATTGTTATTGTTGTGTCGTTACAGTTGTGACCATGACCATGGAGTTTTCTTGGCAGGAATACTGGAGTGGCTTGCCAGTTCCTACTCCAGGCACCTACAGCACCTGGTATTCCCTGGTGATCTCCCATCCAAGTACTAGCCAGGCCTGACCCTGCTTAGCTTCTGAGATTAAGCAAGATCAGATGTGCCCCAGGGCATCTAGGCAGCTCTATTCTTCCTGCATAGGATTCATCAAAATGCAGAATTAGTTAGTTTTTGAGCATAAAATTGAAAAAGAGAAAAGGAAATTGATAATAGGGGTTCATTTTTGTAGAAAGACATGAAACTTTAGTGATGCAAGAGAATCGGAGTTGGTGCACTTGGTGGTAGGAAAGATGGGGGGGGACAGGAAAAAAGCCAACAATGAGACGCTGTCCCAATATTTATCATTCCAGAGAGTTTTTTAAAAGCCTGAATTACATAGCCAATATCTGGATGATATAACTAGATAAATAGAAGAGGCCAAATCACAAAGCAACATTCCAAGTTATCATCCTTGATAAAATATATGAAGCGTTACTGGGTAACAGGACAAACTGTTTCTTAAAACAAAGTTTTTAAAAACTAGTTTAAGAAAACACAATTCAGGTTGCTTCATTAAATAGATCCATGTGCCATGCAGCTCTACATCTAGAATGCAGCAAGGAGGAATCTCAGTGACAGTGCAGCAATCAGACAAGTATTGCGGACACACACTATCCCTCTCCCACCAGGAACATGTTTGGGCTGGGCTGTCACACAGACTAAACAATGCACACATTGACGTGAAAGTAAAATTTAGAGATGGGGGGGGGTTCATTCATGAAGGAAAAAGGCAGGAAGCTTTCATGACCTTTAACGAGCATGTAGCTCCCATTTCATAGCTGGCTGAAAAAAAATTGTTTGAAATCAAGGCCCAAACAAAAATGCTTTCAGAGAGTTCCCCCACAACTCAGCTTGTGTTCTTTGAGTAGCAATAGGCGCACGTGTTGCAGTGGTCCATGGTCTGCAAATCATTTTGAAAGAAGCAACCTCTCACCCTCCATCACTGATCCTCAGCCTTCGAAGAGTGGCAAATCTTGAAGTGCACCAGCTCATCATGGCAGCTTACAAAGCTGTTCCCCAAGGAGGATCCACAGACTGCTGAATAGCTCAGAGGTCTTGGAACTCTGGCTGCAGAGCCAATGGTGGGAGGTCAAAACTCCACTGTGCCCCCTTGAGAGGGTGGTTGCATAGGTTGCCACATAGCTAGCTTGATGAACCATAGGGGCCCCTTTCAGTTCTGCAGTCCTAGGCTTATTAAGACACCCTCCTAGAAGACAAAGGGACACAGCTGCACATTACAAAAATAAGAAGGAGCAAGTCAGGAGTCACTGTCTAAACTCTCTGCGGTGGGTTGTGGGCCTTGGTAATTGCTTGGGGACATTCTGATGCCTGGCACAAGTGTCAGAATACTTGATTGGATACAGGATACAGCACTCTTTTTTATTTTAATAGCCACACTATTAGTTTTGTCTCTATGGCTCCATAAACAAAAAACAACAATGTGTAACTCACAAGTATGCGGATGGGATGACTTCCTCCCTCCCTTTATTGTTAGCAGGGAAAGTATTTGAAGAATGATGAACTTCATCAGATGAATAGATAAAAATGTCATGGAAGCTACAAGTAGTGTCTTGCAGTTACTTTCCAAACAAAATCCGAAACAGGGAACAAGAAGTCAAGTGAAAAAGAATCTTTGATTTTTTAAAAAACAAACCCTCATTTCTGGGAAACAATTACAGCATGGAATGTTGGTATAAACTGTAAATTGTTGGGTTTTAAAGAAATTGTTTTTCTAGTAAAGCCCTCGAGTGGGTATCTCTTGCAGGGAGCTGCCAAATAATCGCCACCAGCCCCTTGTGCCAAACTGCCCCTAAGATCTAACAGTTAAGCTCCTGGATCTTCCTTATAGCAATTGACCCACCACTTGAGAACATCTGGTCTCCATTTCTAGAGGCATTGCTTCAGACCCAGGCATCAACTTGAGTTACAAGAAGAAAAACATTTCACTTGTAATTTTAAAAGCTAAGTAAAACTTTACTTTGGATTTCTCAAACACGAGCCACACAGTTTTGTTCCAAATAAGCAATATAAGGTTATAATCAGTTTCATTTAGATGTAAGTTCAGATTGAAGTAGGGACGTGCTTCACAGTTTCACCAATTTTCTGATACGGAACAACGCAGCAATGATATTTATGTGCATTTATGTGCATGGAAGTCAACTGTGATATGTAAATCCTCAGTGTATAGGTATAATTAAATCCTAAATATAGGAGCCAGGATCTCTTCCCTAAATGTAAAGTGGAAGAACAATTAGGGTTGCCCAGCAAAGAGTGGTTTCATAGCAAGTCAAAATAGGAAGTATCCCAGAGTGATGCATGGACATCTATCTATCTATCTATCTATCTATCTATCTATCTATCTATCTATCTATCTATCTATCTATCTATCTATCTATCTATCTATTGGATTTTTATACTGCCCATCTGGCAGCAAGGCCACTTTGGCTGGTTAACAATTACCAGTAATTAATACAATACAGTGCAAAATGAACACAAATAATTCATACAATAAAATAAATATAAAAATACAGTAAATATAATTAAAGCAAAATTAAAGTGACATAAAATAGCATATATATTATTAGAAGACAATGTGATTTATGTCATTGCCTTACTGAGCTAAGGCAACAGGGATTACATTGGGCTGGATCTAGTCTTATCCATAATTAGCTTGCGTTATGTGTCCTTAAGATGTTTATGTCTTCTGGTGATCCTATGGAAGAATGATGTCTAAAAGTTCTGTCATTAACAGTCATGCCCACATCTTGTAAATTAAAAGGCAGGGCCGTCTTAAGGATATGTGGAGCCGTGGTTCGAAGATCCCTCTGGCGCCCCCCCCCGTTTGATAATGGTTTTAAGGTTAAATTTGGCACCTGGTCCCAGATAGCCGGCTCATGGTTCGCTCAGCCTTCCACCCTTCCAAGGTGGATAACCCAGCTCACAGGGTGGCGTGTGGGGGAATTATGTGTAAATCTCCATGCTTTCTGCTGCAAGCCGCCCAGAGCTATGGGACGGTAGATAAGCGCCAGGCTACGCTGTTGCCAAAAAGACCATCAGCGCCGTTCGCCTCCCTCTTGACTTCCTTCACGTCGAAGGGCAGCCAGGCGGCATTTCCCTGGCAGAGGAAGCAACGACTCGCGCACCGGCTGTTAATGACTTCCTGGGCCCCGCCCTCCTCGAGGTATTGCCCCGCCCCCCACCCTCCGTCCTCCGTCGGCCGCACCCTTTGGCTGCTTCGCTCTCTAACCCAGGGCGCCGCGAGGGGGACAGAAACCTCGCGAGATTTGCCCAACATGGGCTTGATGCCAGGCCAGAGAAGAGCAGGCCAGGAGGCGGGACTGACGATGACGACGCACGGCGGCCGTGGGGTGGGGTGGGGGTGGGGAAATGGAAGGCGGGGAGGGGTGAGGCCTCTGCGTTCCTTAGCAACCGCGCCGGCGTCCTTGAAGCCTGCCCGGGGACCGACTGAAGGCCTGGGGATCCTTTGGTCTCCCTCAGGAAATGAGAGGGCCCCCGCTCGCCATGCCGGGGCATCGTCGACGGGACCTCGACCGGCAAGACCTCTCCGAGGCGGCGGCGCTTCAGCAGAGGCGCTACAGGGACCTCCAGAGGCAAAGCCAGGTGTTTTGGGGTTTGGGGGTTCAGGCACCCTTGGGGTTCAGGCGCCCTGGTTCATTGAACCACAAAGGCCTATGGGAAAGTCGCCCCTGTTAAAAGGTGTGGCTTCCTTTTATTGACTCAGCCCAACATATGTTTAAAAGTCTTCCTCTTTTCCAATTGTCTTGGCTGAAACCCTTTTGCTTAGTGTGTCATAACTAGAGTAGGTGCATTGGATCAATGGAACCTAGAGAGGAATAGATTCATCAGATCCCACTGATTCAATGAGCCAAATCTTGTTGCAACTTACCATAGTGAGTCATTGTGTTTTTGTTTGTGTCTTAGCATCTCATGATATATCCAGTGTGCAGTTTATTGACTTTAGCTGCCAGTCAACGTTCAGACTTGATTTGATCAAGACCCCATTTGTTTGTCTTCCTGAGGTCCATGGTATCATAAGGCTTTCCTTGAACAGCACATTTCCTATCAGGAGTCTTCATTGTTCGCGATTCACATCCATACATAGTAATTAAGAATACCTTAATATTCATGATCTTGGCCTTGACCTCCAATGATATAGCCCTACACTTGAGGATCTTCTGTAGTAATTTCATTGCTGCCCTTCCAGGTTTCACTGTTCTATTTTATTGTTCGCAGTCCATTTTAATTGATGACTAAACTAAGGTCTAGAAAATATTTAAACAATGTTGGTTTCTTTATTGTTGGTATTGAGGTTATTTTCTTTAAGTTCATATTTTCCCTTCTGTATATACGACCCATCCATAAATTAGGCAATTTGAGATCATTGGTATCAGGTCACAATGATTGCTTCCATCCATCCCCAAGCTAGCACTGTCCAGATGTTTTGGACCATGTTCCATTGTCCAGCTATTAGGAATCTGAGATTTATAGTCTAAAACCATTTGAAGCAGCATCCTGGATAGAACTAATCTCCTTTAAATAGGACTGAGTCAGCATCTAACCAACTGGTTTCAGTTTTTATCCTAAACATCAAAGGCACTTTGTAGCCTTGGATTAACTAGAGAAGGACATAATGCCTAGGTTTTTATTGGAAGTATCAGAAGGCAAAAGAAGGAATAAGGATAAAACTAGATTGGTGATCAGACTAACAAGGGTAGATAGTTAATGGCAAGCTTTGTTTTCAAGGAACATAATCCATCAATTCACCAGCAGGGTTTCACTGATGGCATACTCTGTTTATTCATTGATTAGTGAAATTAAGGCAAAATGCTGAAGAAGGCTTTTAATGGCTCAAATGTATCTTATCATTCTGTTAGGCTTCTTCTTTTCTGACTATTGCTTTCTTTTATCCTTGTCATATTTGACAGTATATCCAATTTACATGAAATCTTTGACTTTGTATTTCAGTCCACAGGGTTTCATATTGGATTGTTCTTAACACTGCCTTTAAAGAAAGTGAGGCTTTCATCAACAAACTAGAGGTATGCACCAATTTTTTTGGGAGGAGAGAGTATCCAAATAAGGCAAAAAGGAGTATTTTAATGGTCTAGATACAGGGTGGTTCCAGAAACTCCACCCATGATTGGGTCAGTTAAGTCATCCCTACCAATAGCTGAAGCTTACTCCAGTATTAAAATGTTGAAATTTGAACAAAAAGACTCAGTCAATGTAGCAAAGGAGGAAGTGCCAAAGCAGAAGAAGCTGAAACTAGAGATGGGCATGAATCAAAAAAATGGTGTTTCGTTTGTCGTTTGTCATTTAGGGGGTCCGTTTTGCCTCGTTTCCATTTTTCGTGAATTTTTGCAAAAAAATCATTTTCCTTTTCATTCGTTTCGTTACCGTTTCATTACCATTTATTTCAATTTTTGTGATTTTTTTAGCATTTAAAGCAGTTCACTCTATTGCCGTAACGAAAACGAAATGCACGACAAAATTTCCAGTGTTTCTGTTCGTTTTGTTTCATTTTAGAGACAAAATTCGTTTGTTGTTTTGTTGCGTAACAAAACAAAAAAATGAAAACGGAAACGAAAAATTGTTTGTTTCATGCCCATCTCTAGCTGAAACACCAGTGAAAGCCAAAACCTCCAGTTGTTGAGTCCCTAAAAAGGTTCTGACTGACCTCAGCTGACTCTATTTGATTCCCCAATCCCATCAGTCTGACCTAGCATCCATTTCACATTGACTTCGGGAAAGAAACAATGATATACCATTTATTAGACTGTCTGCATTCTGGAATTGTCTTGGTTTTTCTTACAGGTATACAAGTACCTGCTGAAACCAGGCTGCTGCTGCTGCTGCTGCTGCTGCTACTACTACTACTACTACTACTACTACTACTACTACTACTACTAATAATAATAATAATAATAATAATAATAATAAACAAAAACAACTTTTGAAAATGCGATGAAGAACTGAAAAACAGAATTTTTTGTCAGGGACAAAAGCTACAGATTGGTTAGCATTAAATAAGGGATTTTTCAAGGTGACTCTTTGTCACCTCTGCTATTTACTATAGCCCTGATTCCCCTCTCAATAATTTTGCAGAAGACAAATTTTGGGGATACCAAACTGCTAAAAATTCATGGAAATTTTCTCATATATTGTATATGGATGACTTAAAGTTGTATGGAAAATTAGAAACTGAAATACACTCACTGACCAACACAGCCTGAATTTTCAGTACTAATGTTAGTATTGAGTTTGGACAATAAATGTGCCACAGTGGCACTGAGAAAAGGAAAAATCACTGAGAATGAAGGAATTGAAATGACAAATGGACAAGCTATTAAGTATCATCAGTCTGAAGCCTATAAATATCTGGGCATACTGCAATTAGATAATATCAAGCATGGGCAAGTGAAAAATGTGGTCAATAAAGAATATATCCAAAGGATTAGAAAAGTATTAAAAAGTAAGCTGAATGGTGGTAACACTATCAAGCCCATTAATAGCTGGGCCACACTGGTCATCAGGTATACCACTGGCATTATAAACTGGACTCGGAGCTACATCTGGCAAGAGAAAATGCCTTGTGATTTTGAGGACATGTAAGCAAGGAGAGAAAAGCAGCTGGATTTTAGGGGAATTTGGGAAAACAATAGATACCAAGTCTTATTAGCTATGTTGCAAAATTCCTGAAATTCTATGTCCAAAATTCTTCTTTTAATTATTTGAAATGCTAGCTTTTGATTTAATGATCCTAAGGAGTTGCTATCTATGCCAGAGGTGGCCAAACTTTGCCCCTCCAGATGTTTTGGACCACAACTCCCAGAATCCCAAGCCTGTATTGCCAATGACAAAGGACTGTGGGAATTGTGATCCAAAACATCTGGAGGAGCAAAGTTTGGCCACCACTCATCTACACTAATCAATTTCATTTAAAAAAAAAAACGAAGGCCAATTGTTCTAAAATCTAGCAAAAAGTTGGTATAACATGCTATCTAGGTCTGAATTTGGATTTTTTTTTTTAGCAAGAATTGAAATGATCTCTGCCAGGCAACATATCAGTTTGAACAGAGTCATTTCAAATGTGTATGACAAATGATTCATTGCAAATTAAATTGAATTTGCACTTACTGTTACCAATATCATCTACATCTCATTCCTTTATATTTTAAACCTTGTTTCAACAAGTTCCCCTTTTTGTATTTTGAACTAGAGTAGAATTTTCAGAAGAAATGTCCTTTAGTTCATTATATAACCAACAATTATTGACCTGACAAAGAGTTATTGCAAACAACGAATTGCAAGTATCATCCGTATATGTCATAAGAGTAGTGCAGAGTTGGTTTCATTTAATGGTGCCCATTTTCCTTTGGTGCTACAGAGATTCACAAATAGTTCTGTGCCCAACTATTTGCTGGACAGTTGGAATTATGCCAGTGGAAAAAATAGTTATAACAAGTCATGCTTAAAATATAGCAAAAACAGGACTTTAATGCCTTGGCTTGGTTGGACTCTGGAGTCTGGGAGTATCTGTGAAAGTTCAGTCCAAAATATTTGGCATTCTTCCTTTTAGGAGTGGGGGTAGGGAATATGAATGACTCCGAGGTTGATATGACATTTTAGATAGTTAATCACATCTTTCAAATTTTGCATTTCAAGATTTTATGTAAAACTTTCAGGAGCATTTTTTTCTAACGAAGAGAGAAAATTTTAGGGGGGAGTGAACAAAATTCAGTTTGGTGATCTGATGAATATATTCAACAGTGTGTTGGGCATTCACAAATTTGCAGTTACAAGGCTAGCTAGTCTACCCTGCTAAGAACAACGATCCCAGAGAACATATTTTGTGGAACTCATGATTTTGCTGATAATTTGATATTACATCAACAGAAGGTAATGCTTGGAGAGCTTCTTCCACATGTTCAAAGATGGGATCTGTAGGATTGGGATCTGTAGCAGAGAAGATAAAGAAAGGAGTCAGCAGATTTAAGAATTGCAGACAGACAATTCGGGAGACCAGTCAACATAGCCACCAGGAAGCACATTATGCAGAAGTGTGTAATTTTGCTTTGGGAATCTAATTCATGTTATCAGTTATTTTGTTCCCTGATTAGAGAAGCCTAATTTCTTCCAATAGATTGTTATTTGATATTTGTAAATAAATTGATGACAAAACCATGCTGTCTGTCCATGGGAAGTTACATCTTATAGCAGTGAGCCAGAAGAAGCAAATAAAACTGCTTCCAGATGAGCAAAGAATATATGGCAGGACTTTTTCCAGTCTTTCTTTTGCCTCCTTTCATTCTAGCTGAGGAGTGTTGGGCTCATAATTCACATATTTCATATATTGTTGCAATTTTTTTAAAAAAATTACATCTCTTTTGGCCCATCAGCTAAAGTTTTAGTTTGGAGATTGACATTTGTCTCCTCATTGATTGGATAATAATGAAGAAAAATAATGCTTTTGCAAATGCAACTACAGTATGGTCCAACTTAATGAACTAAGCAGAATATTAACTTTTTGGACCATAACACCCAGAATTCAACAGCTTTGCTGGGTGGAGAATAATGGGAATTGTACTTTTAAAAAAAATGTTTTTAAACTCTGGCACCAACTGCCAGAGAGTGAACTGATGAGGCTGCAGTACCTGCTCATGTACCTATCTCAGAACAGATCTTGCAAAGACTTTACTAGAATTGCATTGCACAGTGATTGTCACAATTAACATGTCTCTTATAGACTAGTGCTCTTATAAAGATACTGTGTGCACTGCTCAGACAGCAATGCTGTGTTTATTGTTACCTCTTTGGAAATTAGTGGAAGTGATGGATTTAATGCACTATTTTCATTTCTTATTTTCACAAACTCTTTAAATATTGCAAGTTAATGTCAGTGGATTTTTAGGATGTAGTACTAGAATGTATTAGCTTTTATAATTTTTTTACCAGATGAGAGCAATGTGGCCTTTGACAAATGATTATAATGACCATAACTAGCATAAAGACCCTCTGGATAGTCAGATTGATTTGGTTTTAGGAAATAAGAACACCATAATGACTTGTAATATACCAGTATTAAAGATGTAAACCCTTTGTGCTAATGTAGCTTGTTCAGAAAAAGTCAGAAATAAACACAACATAAACTGTTTTAAGATCTGAACAAATGGCCATACCATCTAATAACTCGCTTTATAACTGAGCAATATTATACAAAGAATGAAAAACATTTCCATCTTCTTGTAAGGCAATAAAACACTCAGTGTTCTTTAGCTTTCCAATCTCAAAGACAAAAGTGATTCTAATGTTTGATTTAAAGCTCAACAAAATGCACAGCCTATGAAAACAAAATCTGTCTAGTATATTTCTACAACCTCGACTTGTTAGTTCAGATACATAAACCACCATGTCATCTCTGCAATATAAAATTAACAGGGCAACATTTGGCCAGTGTTGTTGCCATTTTTTGATGGAACTGTTGATAGGACTTGTAATCAATTCAATATTGTTGCTTTGAACCGGATTGCAGTCCCCATAAAAGTCTGTAATAATATACATATGATTTTTTTAATGTCACAAAATTCCATGATGCTTTTCCAGCAATAGGTGGCATTGTGACCTAAATAAGTCAACCACTTAGGAAAGTGTTTTGATTGTAACTTATTCTTAGCAATATAAATTATTTTCAACATCTGTTTAGGTCTGGTCTGGTTTCCTTACCCAGGTGGAATTTCTTTCATCTGCTCTCTTTTAGACTGTACACACACACACACACACACACACACACACACACACACACACACACACACACACACACACACACACACACACACACACACACACACACACACCTCAACAGTTTGGATTTAAACCTGCTTTGAATCAGTGCCAAAATAATGTGATGCTATGTAACTTTTGGCCACATCATAGAAATACAAGTTACTATCATTGTTATTGTATTAAAATCAATGCAATTTAGAGTAATGTATGGCGGGATTAATATTTTTACCTAATGAACATTATTATTATATGTCACAGAGCACTTCCCCAACCTGGGCCTTCGCCCAATAAGGGCACACAAATACTGCATGTGCCCAACACATCCTATACCCTTTCAGTGACACTTTGACCAATCCTTCTTTGAGTCCATGACAAATATGCATACATTTCCAGAGCTCCCCTTTCTTAAAAATGGTGAAAATGCAAACAGCTATGAGAGTTTTGATGGGGTGACACACATGTATCAGCTTCAGGGTAGACAGAAACATTTTTCTTCTGTCCATGCCCTTCTAACAATTGCACAGAGGCCAGAAGGCAATAGGATTGGCACTACTGCAAAGAACTGAAAAAGTGGAGGAGAAGGAAATAAAGAGACCCTGGCACCCAAATTCTGATCTAGTCAGTGTAAGCTCAGTAATGTCTCTTTCCCTCCACAGAAACGCATGCACAACCTTGATAGGAAATTGTTTGCTGAACTAAGCTAGATAGTAGAGAAAAATGGAAGATTCTAGAACACAAATCCTAGCCAGCAATAATGACTCAAGTCTTTCAGTTCACCTCAAACTTGTGCAAAATAGCTGGCTAAGGGTATTTGTACACGACCCCTAAACTCCGCAGCAAATGGCTGCCAGCTCCAGAGCTTACAATTGTTTCCCCACCAGCTCTGGAGTTTGCAGGAAATTAAGTGCGACCACGCCCACCTAAGTGCGTCCCAGCGCACTTTTCTTGTACCTGCTCTAGGAGGGTGAAAATCCCCAGGTCCGGATTTAATCTGGTGAGGGCGGGGCTCTCCTTGCTTCTGTTTGCTTTTTTTGCCTCCCACCCCTTTAAGAGAAGGGGCGGGAGGCAAAAAAAAAAACCAAACAGAAGAGAAGGAATCAGGACAACGACGGGGTTCCGGGCAGCTTCGGAGGTGAGCCTGCATTTTTTCCTCTCTTTTTTCCTCCCTCCCCTCACGCAGACAGGAGCAAGGAAGTGCGGAGGGGTGGGGACGCAGAAAGAGCAACGAACCCCCAAGATCCCTGGTCCGAATTTAAGTGGCCAGCGGATCTTAGGGGTCGTGTGAAAAGGCCCTTAGTGACTGCAAATGAACAGAAATCTCACAGTGATCCTTAGTTTGAATCCTTCCTAAACTCTTGGTGTCTGGAATGCCCATGGGAGAACATGGGGTTTATGGTGAGGTTCAGATGTGACTTACCTCCCCCTTTAGCAACAGCAACTCAGTCATTTTGCTTTTCATTTCCTCAGTTCAAATTGCTGGGTATCTTTGATGGGAAACTTTTTGACCCCATGAGTGCCAGATGGAACATGAAAGGCCCATGGTGGTGCTGCTCTAATCTGGCAGGTCGCCAGCAGCTGTTTGCTCCACCCTGCCATCATCCAAGAACCACATGTGTTTATATGTTTGTGCCACCATGTCAGAACCAACTTACAGCAATCCTAATGGGTCTTTCAAAGTGAGTGAGTGATTCAAGGAGTGGTTTTGCCAGTTCCAAACATACATATCACACCATATGTTTGCATGGGCAAATGGATGTTCAAACCTAGTCTGTCACTCTATTATTTTCATTGATTTATTTTAAAAAGCACCCAACAGAGTTTGCAACAATTAAAAGAAAATATTTAAGCTAACAGCACTGAGTATACCATACTAAAAAGGATCAAATGAACACACTATTAAAAACATAAAGAAAACCAGAACACATTCAATGCAGTAAGGTACAACAGTCCATTTTAGAACCTTGGTAAGGCTGCCACTCACTGAAGGAAAGCTTACCTGAAGAGAAAGGTCTTTGCCTGCCTGCAGAAGGTCAGTAAAGAGAGTTTAACCGCCTGAGGGAGGGAATTCCAGAATCTGAGGGCAACAACACAGAAGACCCTCTTCTGTGTCACCACCAAATTTACCTGTGGAGGTGGTGAGCCCAAGAGGAAGAACTCTCCTTATGATTTTAACACACATACAGGTTCATAGATGGAGAGGCGAATCTTGAGATAGTTTTATAGGTAAGAACCATCACTTTGGTTTTTGCCTGGAAACAGATAATCAACCCATGAAGCTGCTATAACAGGAAAGTTATGAGATCCCCATGTCCTTCTCTAGTTTACAATCTGGTTGCTCCATTTTGGACTCTCTGAAGTTTCCTGATACTTTGCATAGGCAACCCACCATAGTATGTATTACAGTAATTCAGCTGGGATGTAAGTAAGGCATGCATCACCATAATCAGATCAGACCTCTCAAGAAATGGCTGCAGCCAATGATATGCAAATACATTTTTGGCTGTGTTTGAACCCTGGGCATCCTGAATCAGAAGCAAATCCAGACGTACCCCGAGACTGCCTACCTGGGTATTCAGGGGCAATGGAACCCCATCTACCCACTACACCACATTTGGTACACCATCATTTCCCCTTATTTAGTCCCTTTGGGCACACTTGTCCAAGGACAATTCAGATCCCTAACAATGGGTTAACATATCTGAAATTCAAGTGGTAGAAATAGAATCTGAAAAAAGAAAAAGCAAGAGTGACACTGACAAATCAAAGGAGTGAACATACAGTAGATATAGAAGACAAAGAGGATGAAGGTGTAAAGTATAGTATAATATAATATTAGTAATCATTATTATTATTAAAAACTCATATCACATTTTAAATCCTCAAAGTACTTCATATACACTGTCATGTGCAAATATAGCTGACTCATGAGGGCCTGGTCACATGAGGAAAATGTTCTCTAGTTCTCCCAATACTTTCCATACCTCTGTTATACTGATCCCTGATAATATATATATGCTAATAGATAGATAGATAGATAGATAGATAGATAGATAGATAGATAGATAGATAGATAGATAGATAGATAGATAGATAGATAGATAGATAGATAGATAGATAGATAGATATACTGGAGCAAATGTCACAGGAATGTTTAGTGGCAACTATTTCCTCCTCTTTCAATCATTATGGCAGGCAACACCATGGCATCAGTTGCACCAGTTTCTTTTCTCTCTTGCTGCAAGGCACAATTCAGCCCATTGATTTAAATTTTTATACACCAATGTATATGGAAGGGTTTATTTTTTGTTGCACTGGCTGCTCCTACAGCATGACTCCATCAACTCCCACCACTATCTTCTCTGCCTTTCAGCTTAATCTGCCATTTCCTACCCCATCCCGCAATGTCCTCTCCCGTGGCCATCTCCTCACCCTGACTGGTGAAAATAGGTTGAAATGGCAGTAATGCAGAAATGGAGCAAATCACCCTGTGACATACTTTTATCAATGCATTAATGTGCTGGCCCCAAAATAATAATAATAATAATAATAATAATAATAATAATAATAATAATAATAATAATAATAATAATACACCTTGTCCACAATACTCCAGACATCACAATAGTATATAAGCAAGTAAACAAAGTTCAAATCATCAATGTGGCAATACCAGGAAACACAAGAGTCAGCGGCAAAGAGTTAGAAAAGATAACCAAATATCAGGATTTAGAAATAGAAATCAGAAAACTATGAAATAAGAAAGCAAGAACAATACCAATAGGCATCTTGGATGCAATCCCATAAGACCTGGATCAACATCTGAAAACTCTCGGCATTGACAAGATCAACATTGGTCAACTACAAATGGTGGCATTATTAGGAGCAGCATATATTCTACGAAGATATCTCTGTCATCCTAGGCTCTTGGAAAGAGCTCGATCATTGGAGAAGGCCAACTCCAGCTTAAAACCTGGCAGCTGTGTTCTCCAGATTATTATTATTATTATTATTATTATTATTATTATTATTATTATTATTTATTATTATTATTATTATTATTATTTAACCACACAGCTATCTATGCTGGATTTTATATTACCAATCACTAGTCAAACGCTTCCCAAGCGTTTAGGACTCAGTGATGTATCGGCGAATTATGCGAGCAGATCCCAGTAACGTGGCTTTCTGCATCTGACTGATGGTGACTTTGTCCACTCCAATTTTTTCTAGATACTTGCTTAGGTCTTTGGGCACCGCACCCAGTGTGCCAATTACCACTGGGACCAACTCTACTGGTTTATGCCAGAGTCTCTGAAGTTCAATTTTGAGATCCTGATATCGGGTAATTTTTTCAAGTTGTTTCTCAGTGACTCTACCATCTCCTAGTATAGCAACATCAATGATCCACACTTTTTTCTTCTCCACAATCACAATATCTGGGGTATTATGCTCCAAAACCCTGTCTGTCTGTATTCAGAAGTCCCAAAGTAATTTTGCATGCTCATTTTCAGTCACTTTTTCAGGCTTATGGTCCCACCAGTTCTTTGTTATGGGCAGATGATAGTTCTGACACAAATTCCAGTGGACCATTTGAGCAACTACGTTATGACGCTGTTTGTAATCAGTCTGAGCAATTTTCTTGAAACAACTCAATATATGGTCAATAGTTTCATCTGCCTCTTTGCAGAGTCTACATGTGGGGGACTCAGCTGATTTTTCTATTCTAGCCTTAACTGCATTTGTTCTGATTAGAGATGGGCACGACTAGGGAAAATGACGTTTTCGAGTTGTCGTGTATTGGAGGCAGCCCGTTTCGGCTCGTTTCCGTTTTTCGCAAAATTTCGCAAAAAATTGTCGTTTCATTTTTCGTTTTTTCGTTTGTCGTTAGTACTGGTTTTGGGGGGGTTGCGGGCTCCTGGAGGCACCTCTCTGTGGTGGGTGCCTCCTATCCTCACCCGCCAGCGCTGCTACAAAAGGGCATGTATAGCTATATGCTATGGATATGCATATTGCAGACGCAGCAGACTGACAGAGGCACCCCTCTTTGGGGTGCCTTCCCTGCAACAGTTGGTGAGACACAGTCAGGCAGCACTTGCAGGCATAGTTTGCATGGCACACAAATGCTGCTGCAGGAGTCAGCCAGAGCCACAAGTGACGGACTGGCAGACACTTTGAACCCACTCCAAGGGAAATGTACTTGCGTGTAGTGCAATGCAAGTAGATCTGGCTTAGGGTTAAGACGGGTTAGCGCAAGGGCTAGGGTTAGGCTAGTTATGGGTGAGGTTAGGGTGAGTATTGGGGTGCACCTCTGGGTGCCTCTCTGACCCACTTAGAAGGACAGTGTACTGGCGTAAGGCTTAGGGTTCGGGTTCGGGTTCGGGCTACGGTTAGTGGGCTGTTTATGCCTGATTGGCACATCCCAGAAGTCTCTGTGGTCAACCTGGCCAAGTGGCCATGCGATTGGTGGAAAATTTGCATGGTCCACTCCCATGGGCGAGCCCATCATTGCGAATGTGCAATTGTAATAAAATAAAATAAAATAAAATAAAATAAAATAAAATAAAATAAAATAAAATCAACGGAGACGTTTTTGCAAGAAAAACCCACTGCTGCTACTGTAAAAATTCAAGCATTTAAAATAGCTAATTTTCGCATGTTTCTGTGGTGCTTTGGTGGGGTTTTGGACCACGGTTTAAAAAAAATATTGCGGACGCCATTTTAGATCCCCCCACACTGCATGGCAAATGGATGCGCCCTCCCAGCCTGGTACAGTCTCCAAAACCTGGCCATGCGATTGGTGGAATGGCTCCAAAAATTTGCATGGTCCACTCCCATGGGCGAGCCCATCATTGCGAATGCGCAGGTGTAAAAAAATAAAATAAAATAAAATAAAATAAACGGAGACGTATTTTGGCAAGACAAACCCACTGCTGCTACTGTAAAAATTCAAGCATTTAAAATCGCATGTTTCTGTGGTGCTTTGGTGGGTTTTTGGACCACGATTTCAAAAAAAAATTGCGGTCGCCATTTTGGATCCCCCTGCCCGCACACCGCACGGCAAAGGCAAACGAGACGATCCCCCCCCCCGCCTGGTACCAGCAGTGCAGCAGTAGTACTAGCCAAGGAGAGGGGGCGGGGACCCCCCCCCCAAATAAAACACCCTTCTGGCCTGGTAGGTGCCCTCAGACAGTTTTCGCCTGCTTTTAGGGCCAGGAATCGGGTTTTTTTTTAAAACTTAAAACTTTTTTCTGTGCCGCTTGGCATCCGATGTCACGACAAATCAGACCCAATTATTCTTTTTTTTAATATTATTTTTATTTATTGTTATAAAAAAAAGAAGAAAGGAAAAAAGAAAAAGGGATCGCTTTACATTGATAACAATCTCATAGCGCAAACATCATTTATAAGGTTTTTAACGCAGATATTAGCTCTTGCCATCTTCTTGACAAAACTTCTTCATCTTCTCCTTTCAGGTGGCCGGAGATTCTGTCCATTTCAATAGCCGAGTATAGTTTTCCTTTCAAGTCGTCTTTTGAAGGTGTTGCAGAGTTCTTCCAAAGTTGGGCATACAGAATTCTGGCTGTTACTATTATATAATTAATTACATATTTTTGATCATATGTTACCTCAGTATCTATAATATTTAACAAGAATAGTTCTGGTGTATGTTTTAACCTAACCTCCCACAGTATTTCTAGTAAGTTCTTAACCATATTCCAGAATAGTTTGGCTTTTTTACAGGTCCACCACATATGGTAGAAAGAGCCGATTTCTTGCTCGCACTTCCAGCATATGGGTGAACAGTTGTACATCTTGGATAATCTATGAGGACTAAGATGCCATCTGTAGAACATTTTATAACAATTCTCTTTATATGATGTGGATTTGAACATCTTAATCGTTTGCCATAACATATACCATTTATCTAAGTGGATGGAGTGCCCACAGTTTTCCGCCCATCTTATCATACATTCTTTAACCTGTGAGTCACTTGTTCTTTCAAGTAACACATATTATAAAACTTACTCAACAGTCTCTTCTCACCTGATGACAGTATTTTATCAAAGACATTATCATTTACCATAAATCCACTTTCCTTCTGCACTAGTTTATAATGTGAGTATATTTGTTGATAAGTCCACCAGTCTATGTTTACCCCTTCAAGGGATAACTGATTTGGAGGTTTAAGAGTCTGGTCCTCATACAGAAGTTGTTTGTATGTTAAAGTGTTACTAACTACCTTTGAGCCTGGTCCTCTAATTGCTTCCATTGGAGATAACCATTTAGGAGCCTTGGGGTAAAATAAGTCTTTAACAGACAACCAATTTTTGATTAAGGCATTCTGTATCCAATGTCTTTTAAACAGGGATGGAATATTACCTCTATACCATAAGTAATGGTGCCACCCTTTGTCTATATCGTGACCTTCCAAGCCTAAAATTCTTTCGTTTGTCATAGAAATCCAATCGCGTATCCATGTCAGTGCTGCTGCTCTATAGTACAGGAACAAATTAGGTAATGCGAAACCCCCAGAAGTAGACCTGTCTTGCAGATAAGCATTTTTAATTCTAGCTTTTTTCTTTTGCCAAACGAATATAGACCCAATTATTCTTTAGTCGGTTCGAGTTCGAGTTCTGGTGGAGTAATTCCCGTTACCATTTCCGTTGCATAACGGAAACGAGTAACGGAAATGGAAACGGGAATTCCGCTAAGTCGTGCCCATCTCTAGTTCTGATAGCTTGTTCTTGAGCTGCAAAAATCAGGGACTGTCTCTTTTTTCAGTGTTCCATTGGTGAGCCATAACCAAGTCATTTCCTCATCTACTTTTCCTTTGACTTTTTCGAGGAACTGCCCATGCAGTGCTTTATTATGCCAGCTATCAGCTCGTATTTGCATTGTTGTTTTCCTGTATTGACCCTTTGTTTGATTTACTTTAAACACCTCACTGTTCTTAACCTCCAATAATGCTGGCTCTGTACTATTTTTTACATAATCTGCCAACGAATGCTTCTCTTCTTCAACTGTCTGCTTCACTTGCAGAAGACCTCTACCACCTAATTTTCTAGGTAAATACAGCCTGTCAACATGTGGATATAATGCATAGTGAATGGTCATAAGTTTTCTTGTTTTCCTATCTAGAATATCTAGCTCCATCTGAGTCCAGTTTACAATGCCAGCGGTATACCTGATGACCGGTATGGCCCAGCTATTAATGGCCTTGATGGTGTTACCACCATTCAGCTTACTTTTTAATACTTTTCTGACGCTTTGGATATATTCTTTACTGACCACATTTTTCACTTGCCCATGCTTTATATTATCTAATTCCAGTATGCCCAGATATTTATAGGCTTCAGACTGATGATACTTAATAGCTTGTCCATTTGGCATTTCAATTCCTTCACTCTCAATTATTTTTCCTTTTCTCAGTGCCACTGTGGCACATTTGTTTAGTCCAAACTCAATACTAACATCAGTGCTGAAAATTCGGGCTGTGTTGGTCAGTGAGTGTATTTCAGTTTCTGATTTTCCATACAACTTTAAGTCATCCATATACAATAGATGAGAAATTTTCCCTGAATTTTTAGCAGTTTGGTAACCTAAATTTGTCTTCTGCAAAATTATTGAGAGGGGAATCAGGGCAATAGTAAATAGCACAGGTGACAAAGAGTCACCTTGAAAAATCCCTCGTTTGATGCTAACCAATCCATAGCTTTCATCCCTGACAAACAATTCTGTTTTCCAGTTCTTCATCGCATTTTCAATTAGGGCACTAATACTTTTACATATTCCAATGGCATCCAGGCACTTAATAATCCAACTATGCAGTACTGAGTCAAAGGCTTTTTTATAGTCAATCCAAGTCATATATAAATTAGTTTCCCGGGCTTTACAATTGTCTAGGATCATTTTATCAATGAGTAACTGATCTTTTGTGCCTCTGCTTCCCCATTTGTTCCCTTTCTGCTCTACTGGCATGATGTTATTTGCTTCCAAATAATCCTGGACTCTTATCAGCTATGATGCCTGTCAGCAGTTTATACATAGTTGGTAAACACATTATTGGCCTGTGATTTTCAGGTATTGCTTCTTTTGTTGGATCCTTCTGAATCAAATAGGTTTTGCCACTTGTTTACCACTCATCAATATAATCTGTCCTCAACATTTCATTAAATTGTTCAGCCATTTTTCCATGCAGCCTGGTCAGGTGTTTAAGCCAAAGCCCATGTAGTTGATCATTGCCAGGTGATGTCCAGTTTTTGACTCTGCACTCTTTTGGTGATCATATCAGCTGTTATTTCTAGTTGTGCCATTGTGCACTTGGAGAATTTCTTCTCAAAACCTTGGCGCCATCCAGCATTTTTGTTTTTTTCTCAGTCTCCCATGTGTCTTTTCAAAACTGAATGTTGCCATTTTTGCAGGCTTTTCATCTTTTATACCTATCATCTGATCCGAACTCTGATAGAACTTTCTTTGATCTGATTGAAACAACTGGTTGTCTTTATACTGAGTAAATCTAGCATCATATCTTTCAATTTTTCTAGCTGTTGCTGTTATTTGCTGCTTCACTATTTCCAATGCTTCTCCAATTTTCCTTGTACTTAGCCAGTATTTTTAGTCAAATATTTATTATTATTATTATTATTATTATTATTATTATTATTATTATTATTATTATTATTATTATTATTATTATTATTATTATTATTATTATTATCCACCATAGTGATGGCAGCCACCTTCTTGGCTTCAATTCTAAAAAAAGAATCAGGGCAGGCTGTGCACACAGGCAGTTCCAGTAAGGAATGCACCGATACAACAGAAGTTCAAAACAACACAACATAAAATAAAATAAACCACAGTCACATCACTGCACAGGATAATGTTTTGATCTTGACTATGCATCATGTGACTGGTGGGAAAAGCAATGATCTAATTGGGAAATAACTAGAAAGCTTTTCCTCCATGTGACCTCAGTTAGGCAGGTCCATAAAACTATGTGACAAATCAGGAAAAGGGAATATAAGCAATGTTTTGTTTAAGGCTTGGATCATGGTTGAAATAATACGTTGTTGGGATGTTCTAGCTCATCCTCATAAGCCCCTCTGTTATGCTTTATATAAGTAGTCATCATTTAAATGTTGGTTTAATATTATACCATGAATGCTTGGCATTATTTGTATCATATGGCTGCCTTTGAGGAATAAGCGGAACAAGGATTTTAAATTCTCTTCTAAAAGGAATTTCATGCTGGAAGTTGTTCTCTGAGCCATCATCTGGAGAAAAGGTCCCCCAGAATTTAAATATCTATGAAAAAGACTGTGGAAAATTGCAAATTTTACAGTGCTTAGAAATAATCCATGACTTTTTCTGGTCTCAAGAATTCTTCTCTAGGAGCGCTGTTTCAACTAGCTCCAGTTCATACAATATAAATAAAGTGTATTACATAAGACTAGAATTATAAGGATTATGTTCCTAAAATGTCAAAGATAAAACATAGTTTTGCCTGTGGCACCAATTTCATGGAATTTTTAATTCAAAAGAAAACTTAAAAAGTACTTTGCTGTGTTTCCTAAACCTGTGAAGAGAGGTCTGTTACACTTGCTAGCTAGTAGGGTCTTCTCCTAGTTTTTGGCACCCCTTGCCAGCTGGAAAACTGTATTTTTAATATTTCTAATGGCTTGTATTCTCTGCCACACAATGACATTTCAGACCCATGCTAATTCTATGAAACAGTATTTATTTCTAAATTTCATTTATATCTAGCATATTCTCCAGGAGGTCTTTGGTGGTATACATCAGTCTCTGTCTCCGAACTTTATCTTCTCTACAGGCTAGGAGGGTGTGTTAGTCCAAGGTTGCCAAACATGGCCAGTTTCATTGCTGCAGTTTGGTCCACCAAATATAAGAATGCAATATTATTTTGTAGCCAAGTGTCTAGTCATGCATAATAGGAACCTAAATATTGAGACTATGACCATGCTGGTCCACCAAAACTTGATACTCAAACTGCAGTCTAGTGTGAAATCACTCCAACAGGGGGGAAAATCAATACTCTAGATATGCAGTCCTTACACATTTCTGTATTGTATATAATTTTCTTATAGTTGATTACTATATTATCTTCTGTTTAGAATTCTTAATATTGCATAGGAAGGGAGTACTAATGGAAAGGAAGGATAATTTAATGGATTTTCATTGTCCAGTGAAAAACACTAGGGGAAAAAAAACCCTTGTAGATTCCCTGAGTTAGCTGCTGTTTTCTTTTAGAAAAGGCAAAGGTCTAATGGAGGGAAAGGTCTTTAGTGTTTGTATGTTTGAGGTTTGGAGATCCACCAACCTATTATGAAACCCTTAAAAATATCTAACAATGGACTTCCATGTGGTTATGTCAAACCTACAATAATAATAAGGCAAAGAGAAGAGCCATAGTTGTTGTGACATTCCTTGAAAAACTTAGCTTGCTTTGAAATTGCAAGGAGTTTAGGACACATGCATATTTCAAGATTAGGCTAGACTATATTTAGATGTTCATTTCAGGCATGCCTAATTGAAAGGCAAATTTGTCTCCATTCAGTAAGCATTGGTGCCTTGGAACTGATAGCATAAACTGGAAGAATTTATGATAAATCATTACGGTTGAAATTCTATTTATAACTGAATAAAAACTGATAAACCATTGAATTCCTTGGGACTCACTTCTGTGAATAAATATCCTACATCTTGTTTCTGGGTAAACTCAAGGTGACCATGTCATGGAATTTTTCCAAGGAAAGGAAAAGTTCTCCAGAAGTATGTCAGAGATGGGTTTCTACAGCAGTAGTGGCTCTGGCACAGCTTTGTTCTTCCTTGCCCCAAATAAAATTTAATTGTTTGCACTGCTAGTCAAGGTGGCAGCAAGGGCAATAGTATAGGCAGTCTGATCCTTAGCTATTCATTTGAAGATATGGTGGTGGTGGTGGTGGTAGCAATGGCAGCAACACCCAAATGTTGGCGGAAATAATTTGGAACAAATTTTGCAAAGTGTCCTTCCATTTTTAGGAGAACAAGAAAAGGGGGGGGGCTCATAATGGTTTTTAGACAAAATATCTTCTGAAAATATTTCAAGCTTTTGATGAGATCTCTGAACATGCTGTAACTTACTGTCACCTTGCAAATAATTAAATGCCATTTTCAAATACTTTGAGGCATAATTTCTATCACATACCTCTTCATAAAACGGCAGCAGCTTTCCTGCCTCGTGACACAGTGGTTCAACTGCTGTACTGCATCCATAACTGTTCTCAGAGAGATCAATCCCAGGGAGCCGGCTGAAGGT
Organism: Phrynocephalus forsythii; assembly: GCA_029282475.1. Lineage (NCBI taxonomy): Eukaryota > Metazoa > Chordata > Lepidosauria > Squamata > Agamidae > Phrynocephalus > Phrynocephalus forsythii. The sequence continues at coordinate 86,514,350 of JAPFRF010000005.1, read as the reverse complement.
TGAGTCAGCCTTCTCTCCTTCCAAGGTCATTAAAATGAGTACCCAACTTGACAAGGGGGCAATGTATTGTTTACATTGTAAACCACCCAGAGAGTGCTTTAAGTGCTATAGGGTGGTATGTAAGTAGATTTTTGCTTTGTCCTTGCTGCCCAGACTTCCTTATCTGATAAAACCTGGCTGGAGGTGTTGTGTGTGTTGTGTCATTACAGTGTTGACCGACTCTTTGTGACCCCATGTCCATGGAGTTTTCTTGGCAGGAATACTGGAGTGGTTTGCCAGTTCCTACTCCAGGTGCCTACTACTTTATGTCATTTTCCATCCCTACCCAGGGGCTTCAATGGCTGAGCCGGAAGCTGAGAAAGGCTGCTAGCACTGACAGCGTGAGTACAGGATGAAAGTGCACACACTTTCCACAACCAGAAGTATAATCCCTACTCCTGTTGGCCAAGAAACAGTGGATGTCCTTGGTTGGAGGCACCCAAACATCCCCAAGCAGCAGCATCTCCTCCTAATCTTTCCTAACAGGAAAGGCCAGGAGTTGCAGATTAGTGGAGACACTCAGGGCTCCTCCAAGTTGGATTGCCCAAACTGGTGTCCTCACCCTGAAGTCTGTCCATGCAATTTCACTGAATTGCAATAAGATTAATAAACCTATTTACGTATACCTGAAGGCTGTCTTTTTTTCCTGTATTTTGTGACTTCCTGTTTTTCTTGTACATTTCTTGTAGAAACACAGCTAATCAGCATACAAACCAATGAGATATAGCAGGCTAAAAGCCATTGGCTTTGGAGAGCGGTCATGCAAGCCATTCATTCAAGTGTCATTCATTCAAACATTTAAGCCTTGGGTCCCTTTGGAGAGAAAGGCGGCATAAAAATAAAGTTGTTGTTGTTGTTGTTGTTGTTGTTGTTGTTGTTGTTGTATTGAAGATCCCTCTCTCAACAGGGATGGGGGACTTATGCACAATCTGGCTACCACTTATCCTACAGCACTTTCATTGATCCCTAGACAAGTCAGAAGCACTTCATACCTCCACCAGGAAGGCCGCTGCTAATGACCCATACTTAATGGGTGTTGGGGGAAGCGTTTCATAGGTGGGACTGAGCCTATTCAGATGTAAGCCTATTCATTTCCACACACAATGAGCCAGTTCAGCCCATTGTCCACCAAAAGAGCTTATTCAGGCCACTGTCCAACTAATGAGCCTATTCCGAACAAGTGGTTTAATGAGAACTTGAAGAAAATGAGTCAAGCCTTGCACCAACTTTCCTCAGACTGATGAAGCTACTTGGATGAGTACCCGAACATTTCGATCTCACAAGAAAAAAACTCCAGTTGCCATGATTCAACGTCTAGATTTATTTATTTATTTATTTATTTATTTATTTATTTATTTATTTATTTATTTATTTATTTTTAATTTATATACCGCTCCATCTAGCTACACAGCTACTCTGGGTGGTTAACAATAACAATATTGGTGCATCTCTAGAATACTAGCTTCTTTGTTTTGGACCATGTGAAGTTGGTAAAAACTATTTTTAAAAGGGAGCCACATGCAAAGCAAATTATAGTAATAAAAGTTATTTTGGCTAAACCATAGCCTGTATTAACTAGAAATGAATTCTAATGATAAACCTTCAGCTATGCAAAAGTGGCCTATAGCTGCCACCCAGAGATGAATCCAATATTTAAAATGGATTAAATTAGTACTTGTTAGAATATTGCTGTTTTTCTGCTGTGTGAGTACAAGTTATGGACTAGCTGGTGGTAGCAGCAGCAGCCATCATGACAAGACAATAAAGCTAGATTGCTTGAGAAGAGAGACTCAAGCTTTTAAAGGCCAAATACATCATGTACAAAGTCAAGAGCATCTTCTCTTTCAGTCTATATATTACTTAGCAAATCGCAAGCTACATGGAATAAGCAGGTGAAAAGATGTTGCTGGCTTACCTCATTAATAAGGCTCTTGTTTACAGAGCGTTAATGTGCCGAAATGGGTGAGTAGGCAAAAGCAAACAGGCTGAGGGGTCTAAGCAAACAGCAGGAAAGGAAAGCCAGTGTATATGCGGGAAGTTTCCATCCATTTGTCAGGTGGCATCATTGCAGTAATGAAAAGCTCTATAATCAGTAAATAAAATGAGAGATGGAAGGGTTCTTAGTACTACAGGGCCAAAAAGAAAACAAAGGAAAAAAATCTTGTGCAGTAACTACTCCTTTTGATGCTTAATGTAATTGTATTTAATTTGTCATACAGAAGGGAAAGTTTTGAAGATGCTGTGGGAAAACATAGAGTTATTTCAAGTGGAAGATAATTCCAGGAATATTGTATGCACATTCCAGTAAAATCCTGTGAAAGGAGGGGGGTGGGTGGGTGGGTAGTCTATGATTTATTTATTATGTTCAAAACTATCTTCTGGAAGACCCTGTATTAATTTCTGTGACCTGTTCTCAAGTTACCAATGGCCTATGCCAACCTTATGAATGAATGACCTCAAACATGTTCTGTCCTTAACAGTTCTGTGTCAATACACTGCTCTTTAGAGTATAAGGGGGTGTCTTTGGTGTCCTTGAATTGTTATCACTTCTCTTGTCTCTAGATGGTGCTCTACAGTCAGAAATTTAGAGACGATATTCTGAACCTATTTCTTCAGTTTTTTTTCTCTCTCTCTCCAAAAGATTATTTATGTGGGTCTGTAATTCTAGCATGTTCTTAAGCACTGCATACTCTTTGCTTTTCATCATATGCTTAGTCTAAGATGTACATACTTTTTATCAACAACAGAGACACTTGAAGGTTTCATTGCCAATAAGTATGAGCACAGAAATGTGGGACAAACACAGTTTATATTAACTAAGGTGTTCCCATGCGTCATGTTGAAGTCAGGGCAATAAACAATAGAAGCGTCTGATTTCTCCATTCATTACATTTGCTGATAAAACTATAACAATTTTCCTTATGAAAATTGGAAGAGGGGTGTAACTAGAGTTCCTATCATACTACCATGCCATTAACATGAGCTGTCATGTCTCCCTGACACAGTTGTTCCCTCAGCTTGCAATTACTCTAAATGGACTCAAGAAACGTCCTTCTCTTTAGTCTTTCTGCACTGGGTTTGGTTGATGAATCCTAGGATTGCAAAGGAAGGGGCAGTAGGGAGTGAGCTGTGCCTTTAACAAAAGTTGCCATGAGTGACTAGATTGAAAACCATTTGGGGGAGGGAGGGAGGAAGGAGACACCTCAGCTGCCAAGTCCCAAAGAGAAGTGACTCACCCAGCCATTGAACAGGATTGATACTTTGGAGGGAATTTGTTTTGAGTATACTAGAGATATTCAATATTCTTAAGCTTGAGCTATTCTTATTCATAATCATAAATAGGAATATTGGTACCATGGGTGCTGCAGTGGCCCATGACCCTTCCTCCGAACCAGAGTGGCTACCTACTGGTCACCCCATGGTGTGTGTGGCCATTATTGTTAATGAGAAAATTGTGGCAGGAGTTTGGCTGGTTCTTGCCCACCTCACTACTCAGCTGACCTCTTGTCAGCAAAGCGGAGACCATTCTGCCCCAGCAGGGAAGTGATCATCTGCAGGGGAAGGCATGGAAGAGCCATGCAGATGGCTGCTGATATTGGTGCAGCAACCGTGATGACAGCTATGTGCACTGCACCGTGACTGGTAAGTAGCCAGTACAGTTCAGGGGAAAGGGACTGGGCAGCCATGGCAACTGTGATGCCAATATTCCTACTGGTACTGTATTCTAAAACTCTCACACGAGAGATTGACTTCCTCAGGTAACAGATTCATTTCAACTAGAAAGCAATGCCTTGGCATCCCAAATTGTTCCTGAATGCAATTCTTCTTCTTCTTCTTCTTCTTCTTCTTCTTCTTCTTCTTCTTCTTCTTCTTCTTCTTCTTCTTCTTCTTCTTCTTCTTCTTCTTCTTCTTCTTCTTCTTCTTCTTCTTCTTCTTCTTCTTCTTGATTGATGGTTGAAGAAGATGGTTTTATTATCTTCTTATTTTTTTTACTGGATTTTTAAAAGGCAGTTTATTTCTACATTACCTTTTTATCATGTTTCGATCAGCCTCAATATTTTTAGTGTGTTGATTTGGGGGATCTGAAAGAATGCCTTTAAGCAGATGCGTTTGAACTGTTTTATGTACAAATACAGCTGGCGCTTAGGTCTTTCCATTTTATTGTATAATTTTATTTTAAAATAATTATAATTATAATTATAAATAGTTATAAAATAATTATATGACACATGTGGACTCTTATAAATGTATGATAAATATAAAACCCTGTGCAGACATAAAGCCGTTGGGGGCAAAATGAAACAAAACCCCATTTACACACAAAACAAAATTTAAGTGTAGTAATATCAAGCGTAAATCATCATTTATAGGCATCACATCCATCATGCAGCTATTTTCAGAGCCATGTGGTAAATTTACCATCAAAGAATACCTTCAATTGTTCTCCCACCACACCCTGCAAATAAGATAAAAAACTAATTAGGGGAATTTTCATGTGTAACTGTAGCAGACTTTTGAACTAATGATGGGTGCTGGCAAATCTTCCAGACTGGTTGATCAAGGTTTCCCATTTTAATCCTTTATTGTGGTTAATGATTTTGTTTCAAGTATTTGGATTAGGGAAGCATTTAGAGTCTTCAATCATGTTTACAATCGTTCAAATGCAAGCAGGTTAGTAAATTGTTTAAATCTGGTCACATGCATTTTATGCATATGCTTTTGCTTTCTCCTTTATAGCCTTTGTTGTAAGAGTCTTATATTTCCAATTGTGATGAAATGCATGTTGTTTTAGAAGGAAGTACAAGGCCAGTGTCCAATTAGAACAGTTGTCTTCGAAACAACGGACAAGAGCCTCAGTTCTTGACAAAAACAAAATAAAAATAAAAATAAGACAAAAATGTTGGGGTTCCTTAATGTTGGGGTTCCTGTTTTAGACAGGTGTCTGAAGAAATGGATTGCCCACAAAAGCTCACACTAAAGTATTGCAGATTTTAAGGAGACACAATGCTTTTGTCTTCATTTTTCTTATTTTCGTTTTGGTTTTGACTGACATGTTAGCACAGACTTATATGGCTATTTGAAAGAACCTCAGTGTCTGTCATTCTAACAAGGTGTTAGCAGAGTTTTGCCTTATATTCAGTTTTCCTCTCTGTACCTTCTTTGCTTTGCTTTTGCTTCTCTTTAAACTACCTAAGTCCAGGATTTAGGTGGAATTTATTGGGTCGTGTCCTGTCACTATCCCTTAGGTTGCTCAATTGCTCCTGAACAACTTGTTTCCCACTGTTTCCTAATATAATCTAAACTAGAGATGGGCACGAAATGAACTTTTTTTCATTTCTGTTATTCCTTATTTGTTCCATTACGAAATGAAACAACAAATGAAAATTGTGATGAAAATGGAACGAAATGAACAGAACCACGAAAATTGGGTTAGTTATGTTTCGTTTTTGTTAATGGCGATGCACTATGAAATGAGCTGTTTTAAATGTTAAAAAATGCCCTGGACATCCATAAAAACATAGCAATAATTATTTATACTGTCTGATAATACCTACCAGGCAGAGTTGGGGTCCTTAAAATGTGCATTTATGTCTTTTCTCAGATCGCTGTATTTTTTTCCTTTCAGGGGAGTTAGGGGACATCGAACCAAAATGGCTCCCAGATGCCTAATATTGATTTCTTGGGTATTAAAACACCCTGGACATCCGTAAAAATGCAGTGATAATGTGATAATTATTTGAAATTATTACCTACCAGGGGGTTGGGGTCCTTAAAACGTTTTGTTTTTGTCTTCTCCCATCACAATGTATTTTTCTTTTCCCTTTAAGGATGACAAAATGGATGTCTCCAGCCACAAAATGGAGGCAAGCCATGTGATGGGATCATGTTCAACCAATAGCATGCCCAGGTTGCAGAATGGGCAGGTCTGGCAGCCACAGAGGGCATAAAAAGCTCTGGCAGCCCCCGTCCTCCTTGCAGTCTCCGGTGGGAGTTAGGGTGGGATTGCTGTCTCTGCGACTCTAGCTTCAGTCCTGCAGCCTCCCTGTGTGAGTGTGTGCGTATCTCTCGGTGAGTACCCTCCCCTGCCCCACAGTGCAGTCACTCTGCAGCTGCCTTGCACCCTGGGCAACGCCCGCCGCTGCATTTGCAGCCTCCCTGCGTACCTAGTCTATACTGTGTCTCTGCCAGCATCAGTTTTTTTTAGTGTTTTCCCTCTGGTCTGGGGCATTGGGGGATGCCCATGCACAGAAATGCTTTAAAAATTGTGCAAAAGCTGGTAGAAATGAAAAATGAAAAAACAAAAAAGAAAACGAAAATTCTCCAAAAATTCATGAAAAACGGAAACGATCAGAAACGGACCTCTCAACGAAAAATGAAAAACCAAAACACCATTTTTTTATTTGCGCCTATCTCTAATCTAAACTAGAGGTGCACAAATTTGTCAATGTCAATATTAAACTAGTCCTCTGATTTCCATCTCAAAGCTCAGCCGTGACAATATTTGAACACTGGCATAACTAGGAAGGGGTGGAAGAGGGCATTTCCCCGGGGCATGCAGCAATCTGGGGGTGCCTGGAGGGTGAGCAGGAGGAGGAAGCCATGTGCTATCCCGCCAACAGTCCTCCTTTTGCACCACTAAGGCTTTGTGATCCTTAGTGGGGAAAGGAGGAGAGGGTAGCAGGTGATTTTTTTTACCAAGCAGCACCTCCATCAATTACTCCCCCCTCCTCATTCCCCCCACCCCTGCTAAGGCTTATTGATCATTAACCCAGGGGAAGGAGGAGAGGGAAGCATGCGATGGAGGCACTGCTTGGGGGAGTTCCCATCATTGGCTTCCCTCTCCTCCTTTCCCTGGGATAACAATTGCCAAGACTTAGCCGTGGGAAAGGAGGAGGGGGAAGTGTGCTATGGAGGTGATGCTTGGGGGAAATAACACATCACCTGCTTGGAACTATCAGCACACTGTGTGGTTTGCACAGGAGAGCCTTAACTGGAATGGAGACCCATAAAGAGGGTATGAGAAAGAAAGACCCTTGTTCCCCTCCCCCACTGTTCCCCCAGAGTCTGCTCCCCCTTGCTGGGTGGGTGAGACACAGTTGGGGTGGAGGAGAGGGCGCAAAAACTTTGTCCCCGGGTCTAGCTATGCCACTGGATTTGAAACCATTTGAACTGGCTCTTTAGTTTCTCCAATGTAGAGGTCTGCACACACTCCTCACTGCATTTGACCACATATACTATATTGCTCCTTTTTTGTTTTGGTATTGGGTCCTTTGGGTGGATAAGTCTCTGCCTCAGTGTGTTTGTGGGTTTCAAATAAACAAGGATGTGCCATTAAACAGAAAGATGGCCCAACATAGGAGGGGTAACAGGCTCAGGACCAGAATCAGCAGTACATCTCCACTTGAAGGACCAAGGGCACTCATTCAAAGATGAGGATGTACACATATTAGACAGAGAAGATTGGTGGTTTGAGAGAGGGGTCAGGGAAGCCATTCATGTGAGCATTGAAAGCCCCTCTCTCAACAGAGGTTGGGGCCTCAGGCACAGTCTATCTGCTACTTATCAGGCTGTACTTTCAACAATGCCCAGACAAATCAAAAAGCCTTCACCACTAAGGCCATAGCAACCCATACTTTATGGGTTCCAGCACCTTAAACCATTGTTCACCTTAAGACTATTGATACTGTTGTCTACCTAACAAGCCTATTCAGGTCATTGTTCATCTTATCAGCCTATTTCAGACCAGGGTGACAAGAGGTCAAAGCAGGCTATAAGATGGAGGATTCACAACTAGCTTTCTACAGGCTGATGAAGCTGTTTGGATGAGCAGCGAACAATTCTCTCAAGAAAAAGAAGTCCACTTACCATGACACAACTTCCAGGGATATTTGGTAAGCTCATGACAAAAGGCAATCCAAACAAAAATGTTCACCCTTACCTAATCTAGATCAAGTACAGGCATAACTATCAGTCCCACTTTCTCCCATTCTTTTGTATTGCAGATGTTGGTAAACTCTGATTTTTTAAAAAAATAAAAGCTGAAATGAAAACCTCACCTATTCCTAATGCAGAAGCATTGAAAGAAAAATGCCACAGGAAAAGTGAATGACCCCAATCCCCATATTTTGGACCTTGTTGCTATGCATTGATCTAAATAACACTGGAATGTTGCCTTCTCCTGAACTTGTACTGTCAGAACAGCCAGTATTGCATATAAAAGCATTAATATTTTTTAAAAATCTAATTTATGACAATCATGCATTTTACCAGTGTTATAATAAAGGCAAATGATGTGTTGACTCCCCAATAACTAAAAATGCAAGGATATCTATCAAACTTTGAAAGGGTGACTTGGGTACCAAATAATGTGCATTTGAAAGAGAAAAAATGAAAGGAAAAAAAAAACCACAACACCCATAACCTAAAGAAACAGGGAAATGCCCAGAAAAGGAACTGTAAGGATGATCAAAATGTTCAGGATGAATCTAGTTCTTCCTGTATCATTTGCATTTGGGAATGCATTTAATAGAGAAGGAATAGATTTATAGTCATGTGTAGACATGGGCATGACTTGGCGAAATTGTTGTTTCCATTTTCGGATATCGTTTCCGTTACGTAACGGAAACGGTAATGACAATTAAGCTGTCAGAACTCGAACTCGAACCGAAAAAAGAAAAAATTGGGTCTTATTTGTCATTGTCGTTCCTGGCATCGCGCGGCGATCGCGCGATGCCAAGCGGCACAGAAAAAAAGTTTTAAAAATAAAAAAACCCGATTCCCAGCCAAAAAAGCAGGCGAAAATATGGCTGCCTGAGGGCACCTACCAGAGGGGTGGTTTCTGGGGGGGGGTCCCCAGCCTCCCCCCCTCCTGTCCTGGGCTGCTGGTACCAGGCTGGGAGGGGGCATCCTCGGCGTCTCCATTTGCCATGCGGTGCGGGGGGATCCAAAATGGCGTCTGCAATATTTGTTTTTGAAATCGTGGTCCAGAAAACTACCAAAGCACCACAGAAACATGCAAAAATTAGCTATTTTAAGTGCGTGAATTTTTACAGTAGCAGCAGTGGGTTTTTTATAGCAGTAAAAGGTCGCACTGATTTTATTTTATTTTATTTTTATTTTTATTTTTTTATACCTGCGCAATGATGGGCTGGCCATGGGATGGGACCATGCAAATTTTTGGACCCATTCTACCAATCGCATGGCCAGGTTTTGACTGACACTTCTGGATGTGCAAGAGGGCATAAAAAGCCGAGGCACTCCCAGAAGAGTCGCAGTCCGGGCTTGGATATGGGTGGGAGAGGGCTGTGTGTAGCTGGCTGCTGTGCTAGACTAGTTTCGATTTCGCAGAGCCTTTAGATTTCAGTTAGGCAGGCAGGGAGGGAATTGATTCAATTGAATTTTTAGGAAATAATAATAATTCCTTTCATTCTCTGTCTGCTGTGGGGAATAGCAACACAGTTTATTCTTTTTTATTCTCCTGCAGTTTGTTAGGATTTCTTTTCTGATAGTGCTTCAAAGGGGGGGAGATTTGAGTGGGAGGGGAGGTGTGGATTTATTTTAAAAATTTCATTTGCTTGGTGGCAAGCCAAGGTCCTTTCATACCCTGCCTGCAGCTCTGCTGTGGGTGCACTGCCCACTTTGTTTGCAATAAAAATTGCAATTGCTTTATTCGATGCAGTCTTGTGCAGCAAGTCAGTTTAAAGTGTTTTCCGCCTGCTCTGGGTCATTGCGGGACCCGCGCCCGCCGCCCACGTGCCCGCGCACCCGCCCCTCCCCCCTCCCCCTGCCGCCCACCCATGCCCCACCACCACCCCGCCCACCGCCTAGGGCGCAAAAACACCTAGCGCCGGCAGGACGCCACTCGCTGGGATGTCAAATTGCACGAAATCGCGGCGGCGGTAACGACAAATGACAAACGACATGATGAAATGATAATTTTTTAAAAAATTTCACGAAAAACGGAAACGACCCGAAACGGACCTGTCCCGAAAAACGACAACTCAAAAAAAAATTTCTGGTCGTGCCCATCTCTAGTTGTGGGAAAAGATGCTTTTTCAAACTTGCATTGCAGAATTATTCACTAGACATGGGCACGACCAGAAAAAATGACGTTTTGAGTTTTCGTTTGTCGGAACGGGTATGTTTCGGCTCATTTCCGTTTGTCGTGAAATTTTTCAAAAATTTGTCGTTTCCGTTTGTCGTTTGTCATTTCCACCGTGAACGGGCGATTTGGGCAGAGCATAGGGGGCAATCAGGGGCCATGGGTGGGCAGCGGTGGGTGGGGCAGCAGGCGGGGAGGTGCGGGTGGGCGGTGGCGGGGCCATGGGTGGGCAGCGGTGGTGAGGGGCCATGGGTGGGCAGCGGCCACGGGCGGGCGAGTCGGCAGGTGGCAGCGCGGGCGGGCGGGCAAGTGGGCAGTTAGGATATCACTTTGGAAGGATAGAGGTTCTGTTCTTGGCTTGCACCCCAAATGTGTGTGTGTGCAAGCAAATGAAGTTGGGAAAATAGAAAATAAATGGTAGTATATAATATATTTTTAAAATAAATCCACACCTCCCACTCCCAGTCGAACCTCCCCCTTTATCCAATATCAGAAAAAAACCTCAAACTGTCAGAGAAGAAATAAAGAATAAACTGCTATTCCCTTCAGCAGACAAAGCTGCAGGGAATCAAAGAAATTATTTTCTAAATTCAATTCCCTCCCTCCCTGCCTAACTTAAATCCTAAAGCCTCCAGCCTCCCTCCTCAATCTCGATCAGATCACACCAGCACCAGTAGCCAGCCCTCCTCCCTCAACCACATCCATACACCCGACTGCGATTTCTGGAAGGTGCCGGCATCCAGAAGTGTCAGTCAAAAACCTGGCGATGCCATTGGTGGAATGGTTCAAAAAATTGCATGGTCCCATCCCATGCCCAGCCCAAATGGGCAGGTCTAAAAAAATAAAATAAAATAAAATAAAATAAAATAAAATCAATACGACGTTTTATTGCTATAAAAAACCACTGCTGCTACTATTAAAATTCAGGCATTTAAAATAAATAAATTTCACATGTTTCTGTGCTGATTTGGTGTGTTTTTTGACTATGATTTCAAAAGAAAAATTGTGGTCGCCATTTTGGATCCCCCCCACCGCATGGCATGCAGCGAGACAGACGATGAGGATGACCCTCCCCCAACCTGGTGCAAGCAGCCCAGGACAGGAGAAGAGAGGGGGAAAGGCCGGGGACCCCCAGAAATCACCCCTCTGGTAGGTGGCAAAGCCTCAGGCAGGCATATTTTCACCTGCTTTTTTGGCTGGGAGTCGGGTTTTTTAAAAAAAAAACTTTTAAAACTTTTTCTGTGCTTTGCATCGCGCAATTGCCGCGATGCCACAAACGGAAATGACAAACCCGAATAAATTTTTCTTTTTTCGGTTCGAGTTTGAGTTCTGACGGCTTAATTATCGTTACCGTTTCCGTTACATAACGGAAACGATAACTGAAAATGGAAACGACAATTTTGCCAAGTCGTGCCCATGTCTATTATTCACTTTTCAGGTTGCAGTTATAGCTGTGGCATGATATACAGTACAGACGTTCCCGCTGTTGCCTTCTGCCACTGCTTTCGTATGCAACATTAGACATTGACTTTAGATCTCGCAGCTCTAAACAATAATGTTGTGCTGGAACCTAAAAAACCTCCAAAATTTGTCAGCCCATACAAACATTAGAAAGTGATTGTGCATATCTATATAATGTGAGATGTTTCACCCGCTAATTTTAGCAGAGCAGGATATACTGTAGTTAAAGGCACATGAATAGGGCATCTTTTTTTTTCTGGTCAGCTGGTAATATAATGAACAGACATTTGTTGTTTTTATACACTTCCTCTTTCTCAGCCTGATGTGTTTCTTATTGCCTGTGCTTTTTCCAAAGAATTTCAGTTGTGCTCTTTTCCTCTTTAATTTTTTTATCCTACAAGTTGTACAAAATAATAAAATGAAATGTGTTTACTCTATAATTAAAACTTGAGGGATGAAGAGTTTAATCTGGTATTAGGAAAGCTAGTTAAAGGCTAAAACACAGAAAGTACAATACTTTATAAAAATAATGATTCTTTTAATGCAATCCATAAATAAATTCTTCCCTTTAGATGATTTGTTCCAACTTAATAATGAAAAAAAATATGTGCCTTTCCCCCATTCCCCAAATGCTGATGATTCTACTATCAAAGTTTGCTGGCATAAACTAAGCTTCATAACATTACAGTGGTTTAATATATGATGAATAGTATAGTCTGATCTCTGAAAGGCATGCCTGCATATGCAGCTTAAATTGTCAGGGCCATCTCAGGGAATCCTTGGGGTTTTTGTTTAGTGAGATCTACCATTTTTCTTTACACTGTGCAAGTTGAACTGTACAGCAATGTGGGGAAAGCCACAGCCATCCCAAAATATCCATTTATTCTGACATTACCCTAGTAACATGAAAGGAGTCTGAACTCCTTTCAGTCATCTACTATACAAAGGGAGCCATGGAAGGGAGACCCACCTCTTCTACATTTCTCTTAAATTAAAGAGGAAAAGAGAAATAATGAGTATTAAATTTATTTGCCTGTTTAATGACTCCTTCAATATTCTCTAAACATTTCAGTAAGAAATGAAACTGAAGAGGCTGGTGCCACCCACATTAAACATTGTTTCTTTTGCCTTGAAAAAAGGGGCAGAATTTGCTAGCTAACACTTATGAAGAACACCAGCAAAATAGAAGAAATGGTAGAGAGTTTCCTCTCAGTTACCAAACACTGTTTTCTAGCACACTTATGAACTGGGGGAAAGGATATGCATTTGCAATAATAAGTTAATTTGGCAACACTGAAGTTCCACCAGCCATTCAGGAATAAGCATCATTGGACTAAAAGCATCTGATTTTTAGTAGACATCTCTAGGATTCCTTTTTGAATTACACACATTGTATGTTGGATGGCTATTTCCATTTTTACACAAGATTTTAACAGTAGTAGTGGAATGAGCAAAGGCTGGCATTGCAACAGTGGAAATGAATACATACACATAATTTGATTACTCTCTATGTATGCAATGCTATAGAAGAAAACACTAATATGAGAAAAATCACCCATGGAGATCTGACTATGGAAAGAGAAGTCTGAGTAATTGCCTTTGGGCAGGAATAAGGTAATTAGCACTGAAGTTCCAATCATCTGGGAGTAAATTTGAACTTCTTTTTTCCTTCCACAAAAAGTTTCAACATATATTCAACAAGGATATTTGTTATGCTGAGGACAGCATTAAATGTAATCTGCTCTATCTGGCAATTCAATCTGTCTTGAAGGACAGGCAGGTTGAGTACAAAAAAACTGGTTCTTGTTCCAGCTGTAAGGATCAACCTAACATTTTTTTCCTCCAACACATTCCATTTTGCTTAATTAGGTCTGAACCTCTGACACATCTACATCTGACTCCCATGCTCTGTTGCTACTCAATAATCCCCAATTCAAAGAACTTTCCCTAATGAACAAACATTGTATGTCCTGTTATATGGCACAAGACTGTTCAAGAGGGTTTGAAGAAAACAAAATGGTCCTGGATAATAAAGGTACCAGTTTCCTATAAGGCATGAACTCACCTCGGCCTATAACAGTATTTCTGTCAGCAGTTAAGATAGTGTCTGCTCAAAAAAGCATCTTGTTACTTCAAGGAATATCAGAAAAGATGCAAAAATTAATATTATCGTTGCTTTTTATTCTTTATTCTTGTAGTGGTAGTCATGGACGAATGTTTGGCACTTTGGAGGTTAAAAAGCAAAATAAATTCTCCCACCACCAATGATCCTCTAGGAGTGGCAGACACTTGATAGACCATACAAGTCCTCACAAGTTCATGTACAGTAAGGCTGGTAGTGTCAGGGGTAGCACAGTGGTAGAAGGAGGAAGTGCCATAGGAGGAGATTGCAGCTTCAGCCATCAGTGAAGCTACACAACTCTCTGAGGTAGTCAAAATGCTGAGACCCTGCAGTAGACTCAGAGTTAGATCACCTATCTATCTCCCTGTCTCCAAAAGAAGGTGAGTGGGGTTTAGCCCTGTGTCACTTTTCTCAATGAAATTTAAGAAAGGGAAAAGATGGCAGGAAGGGGACAGATCATGGTACCGATTAATTTCCTCTTCCCCATTTTGGTCAAAAGATCTCATGGGCACAACTCCTACTACATGCTGGCAGTGCCCATTCTCTCCAAGAAGAAATAATAGTAGTAGGTTGGAGAAATAGGCAGGCTATCTCTCAATGCCATTTGCAGGGAATAATAAGCAGGTGAAGACATCTGCTTGGGAATGCCTTTGAAGCAAATGGTGATCCACTGTGTGAGACAGAATGCTGGACTGGATGGGCTGTGGCCTGTGTTCTTATGTTCTTATGTAGAAATCTCCAAGTGTCCTAATATGTAATTAAAGCATTATTTAAATTAGCAACTGGTCCGTTCCTTTTACTTCTTCATTCATTAGATATTTCTGTAAGTTTCTTTTAGCTACTTTCTTGTCTACCGATGGATCCCTATTCCCTATCATTCTAGACTTTTCTTCACAGACACAGGGATTAGGCAATTGCTTGGTAATTGTTATGACATTCCCATATTTTGGCAGGGGAGAAATTATGTTCACAATGCAGACCATGAATAATTGTTCAAATATTTTGATGACTGTATAACTCCTAATAATATTTTCTAAACAGATAAATGCATGAAACTAACTGAGGTCAAAGCAAAGGAAATTATGGAGCCAAAGCTAATCACAGCAGCATCTACATATGCTTGATATGTTCAACTTAACACTGTAATCCAGTATTCTCTTAGAGGATATCTGATGAGCCAAAGGGGATGTAAAACCTCCCTTTTTGTACATGGAGAGAGAGAGAGAGAGAGAGAGAGAGAGAGAGAGAGAGAGAGAGAGAGAGAGAGAGAATTTCCTACCTCAGGAAATTCCAGAAGCAATTCTTCTCTCTAATGCTTGGACTCGGATATCAAAAAACAGGGGGAGGATGCAAGTCTTGAGTTTGACAGGGCACATACTGGATCAAATAGTGCACCCTGGAAGATCAATCATACCAATGGGTCCCTAGGTGTGCCCTCAAATTGATACATCTCTGTAACACCCCCTCCAGTCTAGGAGTCATTCATTATGTCTCACTGGTTTCAGTGGAAGGAAATTCCCTTAAAATGTCCAGCAAGGGGAGAGAAACACAAGTTTGCTGTTCCCTCACAGAAAAACTAAGGCCAGCAATGCTTTGGGTTCTCAGAGTCTCCCCCTTCATGTAAGGGTTTTCCCTAAGAGGTTTCACCACTTCACCTGTTTCCTTTTCTATGTTTTTTTTGGGGGGTGCATTTTTGTGGGAAGTGGGGTGCCTTTTGCTAGATTATAACCTGGGTGGTGATGGTGAGAGTTTCTAAACCCTGCTGGACAAACCAATGGAGGTGTTGAAGCTAGTTTCTTCTTTTCCTGCCAGTCAGAATTACAGTAGTGATGAATTGGCATGCTCATGTAGAACACATATCTCATATTCAATGAAGTAGGAGAATTACACTTGTTGCTGTTGTACATTTTCATGTGCATTTTATCTTATTACAGAAAAATGCTCCAGGCTCAACTGATGGCACAAATTGCCAAATGGTCACAGACTCAGCTTTGTACATTCACCTATTTATAAACATGCTTACTAGAGATGGGCACGAAATGAACTTTTAATTCATGTTGTTATTCGTTATTCATTTTGTTAGCTAACAAAATGAATAACAAACCAAGCCATCCAAGAAAAATGAAATGATTTCCGTTTTGTTCACTTTATTTTTTGTTACCCCCCCTACCTTGTCACTGCCTGGAACTCCTCTGGGGAAGCTAGCACCAGTAGAGGAGCTGTCCCCAAGCCAGCACCTCAAAAAGCCCCCGGCTGGAGACTTTAATAATAATAATAATAATAATAATAATAATAATAATAATAATAATAATAATAATAATAATAATAATAATAATAATAATAATAATAATAATAATAATAATAATAATAAAAGTGCCAACCTGGCCCCTAGGGCCACATGGTCAGCGCTCTAAAAAATAAAATAAAAAAATAAAAAATAAAACAAGCGCTGACCCCGCCCCAGGACCTGCATGGTTAACGCTGGTGGGGAACAAAACCACTACCAACCTGCCCCCAGGGTCTGTGTGGTTGGCGGTCTAAAATAAAATTAAAAAATTAAAATAAAGGAAATAAAACAAGCGCTGACCTGGCCCCAGGGGCTGCGTGGTCGGCGCTGGGGGAAAAAACCCAAAGGTGCGAGGAAGCTGCCACCGTCGGGATCACCACTGCTGTCGGGATTGCCACCACCACCACCACCAGGATCACTGCCACCGCCACCGCTGCCAGGATCAATGCCATTGCTGACACCAGGATCACTGCGATTGCTGTCGCCGCTGCCACCTCTGCCACCGCCAGGATTGCCACTGCCGCTGCCACGGTAAGGTAAATCAGACTCGAACCAGTTCAGCTTGGTTCGGGTTTATACAATTTTTTTAAAAAATTCACATGAATCCAAACCAAACCGAACCAAGAGTGGGCCCAAAACAGAACCAACAGAACCATCGGTTTTCTGTTTCATACCCACCTCCAATGCTTACAAAATCACTGCCACATCTTTGGTAATCTAGTTTACAATCTCTTCTAATGGACTGAAGTTCTCCAGGTTTTGGAGCAAAGGTGTTTTCCATTCACCTGTACAATGTTTCTTTTATTCTTCCAGATACTGTGTTGTGGCAAAAGCTACAAAGAGTCTCCCGAGATTTTAATTTGCTGCTGCTGGATTACCTTAGTAACAAAAGGAAAATTTTCTGATTTTCTTCCTAGCCTTTGACACCCACAGCCTCCATGAAACCAGAAGGATTATTAGCATGCAGAAAAAGATTTGATGGGAAAAAAGGGGAAGTCTTCAGTTCCCCTGCTGGTGATGTCATCATCACCCTTCTGCAGATGTAGGTACACCAACAAAATTTCAGTCAGTGTTTTATTAAGCCAAGTGGAGCAATATGGAATGCCCATACTGTATATCCTCACTGCTATATTTCTGCTTTATCCTTCACTGGGAATTACAAAACAAAGTGGATAGAATAATACCCTTTCCCAAAAAGGATCTTCAAGAGATGTGGATGTGAGCTGTGAGAAAGAAATGCTGCACATACAGAGTTAAACTCACATCTCTGAGGAAAGATAACACAACATCTAGCCCCATATGTTGTTAGGTGTGGTCAACCTATAGTGACCCTAGTAGGGTTACTAAGGTTTGTGAGATATTTAAGCCATAATTAGGCAGTGAGTTTCCATGACTGAGAAATTGTTTGAATCCAGACCTCCTGAGACTTAATCTGAAAAGTGAATATAGTGTTAGGTACCTGACTGTCCTGCTCACAACTGTAACCTCAGAATATTTCTGAGAGATAGGTCAAAGGAAGAGAGTGCAATTGGCTCAAGGCCACCAAGTGAATATAATACATGAATCTGAATTTGAACCCCCAATTCTCGAGTTCTAGTCCAAATATGACACATTCTCTCAGTGGGCAAACGCTGGATTATTTAATTGAATAAATATGGAGTGCAACAGCTGGGTTAAATAAATTGTGCCCACATTTATATATTTTCAAGTAATCTTGCTTCCAATGATGATGCAGATTTGGATCACTAATGGGTCATTCAGTCCCTTAAAATCAGATTTATAGTTTCAGAAATAAAATAGATTATTTCCTGAAATTCTCCACTAGCACATGGATGCAGATGACAAGAACTAATTGCTCAAATGTTTATTGGAACAGGAAACTATTGAGTTTATTAAATGATTGTAGCTGGAACAGTGAATAATAGACTGTTTTGTTCAGTGATTCTTCTCAGCAGGTACCATAAACCAGAATTACTTCCAGTTCATATAAATACAGGGGAATCTCTTCTTGTATTTGGGGAAGTTATAGCAACATTGCTTTGATGTCTTGCCAAAGTGTGGCAAACATCTCCTGAGGGCATTTAATAGATGTTTACTTAAGTTTCTTGAGTTTAATGGCACATTCTAATAGAGTCATATTCCACTGTTGCCTGCATACTGTAAATTCTACAAATACTGTTCAAATAAGATTGGACATCATGCAAACTAAGGCCATTACCCCACATCCACTTTGTACCACAACAAACTAAAATGTGTACTAAATCTTGTTGCAGTCACATGGTTTTGTTGCTGTCCCTGCGTCCCCAAGGACACACTTTATTGTTTTGTAACTTCTAAGCCCCCGTGGATGGGGTCCACATCAAAGTGTTTGGGGTTTTTTTGTTTTCCCACGACACTATTTTCTTTTAAAAAATTAACATCTGATAGGTAGGTATATCAGTATGCTGGTTTTCATTTGCCATTTGACAAACTTCAAATACTTCTTTTTTGGCTTCTTTTCGCGCATAGTGGCTTCTCGTACTGTGAATTTACTGTCATGTGGCTGCTCCAAGTAGTGTCACTAGCTGGCCCTATGGTGACTGAACTGTTATGCTGCAGATTAAATGGTACACCATGGCATGTGTACCAGTTTAAAAACTGCAATGGAACAGTGACAAGGGTTCCACTGCCCCAAGGCCAGGTACAAGGATGATGCACTGAATCACGTTTGGGGTGTGTGGTTGCACTTTTTTTTTTTTTTTTTTGCTTAAAGCACAATGGATGTGGGAGAACAATTTTAAGATCTGCATCTCAGAGCACTTTCTAGAGCAGGGGTCCTCAAAGTTTTCAAACAGCGGGCCGGTCCACCACCACCCAGACACCACTGGGGGCCGGATCACAGTCCAAAAGCAGCTGCGGAGGATGGCTTGCTCACAAAACAGGGGGTAGGTGGGGGGTTGCAATTGGTCCCAGGGGCCGGATTCAGGACCTTGGGGGCCGCATCCAGCCCCGGGGCCTTAGGTTGAGGACCCCTGTTCTAGAGCAACAAAGTGGACATGGGCTAACAGCCCAAGACAATTTCACCAAGAAGGGAACTTAACTAATAAATTTGTGTGACTTCTTATAGTGAACATATTTTGCAATCTATTAATTTTTGGGCTTTGTTTTCAAACAGAAGTCACCTATTTGTCCACATGCTAATTTTTTAGCTATTTGATTTAGATCTCTGTTGTAAAATGATTTTGCAGTGCAAAAAATCTTTCTCGTAATAGAAATGCTGCAGAAAGGTCACAATTATTTTTGTGGTGTCTTTAACTTTATTATAGCATGAGCCTTCATTGAAGCACAGCCCTATTCCTCAGGCACATTCTCAGGGTTTCAGATATCGATGTGGGCATAATTATTAGCACTGGCAATTAAATTAACATAGACATCTGGGCTATTAGTGGTCACATGATCAGAATCTGTTGTTGGGGCCAGTGTTTAACCTCCTTATGTCTTCCCATTTCCCAATATGGCTGGTTAAAGCACATTTCAAAATGCTTTGTGAGACTCCCAAACCTCAAGAATACTTTTCAAAGGTACAGAGAAATGGAGGGTAAAGGAGCAGAATAGGAGGATATAGATTTGCCTATTCACTTGTACAAAGATGGATTTTAAACCCAAGCCCTATTATTATCAAGTGTGGTTTTCAAAATGTGTGAAATGGCATTTTTCTGATCAACACTGGATGGTTGAGCATTCTTTCTAAAGAAACTTCTGCTTTTTGAAACACTTGCAAGAGGAATTTTGGAAGCAGCAGCCTGAAATAAATTTCATTCATTTATTCATTCCATTTATATGCCATCCATCAGGCTACAAAGCCACTCTTGGTTGTTTACAGCAACAAAAAACACAATTACAACTAATAATAATGTTAAGAACAGACAGTGAATTTTAAGGAAATAAAATAAAATTCAATTTACTAAGACGATAAAGCCAATAATGGTCAAAATAAAAATGAAGTAAAAATCATAACCAGTAATAATAGCATCAATATTTAAAAGGCACAGGATAGATAGATGCATCCATGCACAGAAAAATACTCTATTGCTGAACCAATGCAAGAGTTAGGTCTCCTCTCCTGACTAATAATGGACAAAAAATAAGGAGGCTAAATTTTAATTCACAGGACATGACACTGTCTGCAGGCCATGGAACTGACTAGATCTGAAACTGGCCAAAATGAATACGGAACCAGTTAGCAAGGCAGCATATGACCTAGCTAAAGTGGAATCAAAGAACCTTAGTCATGGAAATGAACTTTTAAAGGCCCCATATTTACAGACAACACATGTTAATTTATAAAACCTGCACTTTCTTTATTATGTCTTTACTACAGATAATTGCTGATAAAAATTGAGATTTATCATTACACAGGCTGGAAATGTCAGCGGTCTTGTCAAAATTGCGTACATTTTTGTTGTTCCTCTTGTTCTGTGTTTCCAAGTACAGATTTCAGAACAGATGGTCAACACACCCTGATCCTGACTGAGGGAATAGTTAGACAGTACTCACCAAAAGACTTAATGGTGCTGTCCTGACTCCTCATGTGAACCAACACAGCCTTACTTAGTCAGGGCGTTCACTGAAGTTGAATTTATTAGCTTTACTGGGAACTCTATTTGCTCAATCAGTTTTCTGTATATTCTACACCTCATGAGATTTTTCTTGTGAGGTATGAAAAAAATTGTCTTTGTCTATCTATTTAAACTATTAAAACTTCATTTACTCCTTCTGTGCCTGAGACAGTAACTAAAGTCTAAAAATCCAACATCTTTATTATCCAGCTTGAGGAGAAAATGTGATAGGTACCCACAAGGCAAAACCGCAAAGCAGAAGCATGGGCATTGGTCCTGAAAAACACAGAACTGTAAACTCAGTTGACTTCAAAGAAGGCAACACCAGCCTAAGTACCATCTCAGAAGTTGGCAAATGCTGGATAGCTTAGTGGTTTAGGTATCTGGATGCACAGCCAAAGGTTGTGAGTTCAAATCCAACCCCAGGGAATGGATTTTATTATCCAGAGGCTCCCTTCCAGCTCTGCAGTTCTAAGATTAGAACTCATAGCGTCTCTCATAGAGATGACCATCTCCCCCCTTTAGAGCTTTATGGTGCAGTGGTTAAATGCCTGTACTGCAGCTAAAACTGTGCTCACGACCTGGGGTTCAATCCCAGATAGCTGCCTCATGGTTGACTCAACCTTCCATCCTTCCAAGGTCAGTAAAATGAGTATCCAGCTTGCAGCGCGGGGGGGGGCAACGTGTAGCCTGCATAATTAAAAAATTGTAAACCACCCAGAGAGTGCTTGATGTGCTTTGGGGGTGGTATATAAGCAGAACACTTTGCTTTGCTTGCTTTGTTCTGAGATAACATTACAGTGGTACCTCGTATAACGTAGGGCTTGTATAACGTAAAATCCATACAACCTAAAAAATTGCGGAGATAGGGAATTAGTGCCACCATGGCCCTCTGCCATCTCCTCTGCCAATCTTGCAAGCATGCTCTGCCAGGGGTCCTCCTCCACAGTTGCCACATCTGTCCTTCAACTGGCAGGGATTTCTTCTTCTTCTTCTTCTTCTTCTTCTTCTTCTTCTTCTTCTTCTTCTTCTTCTTCTTCTTCTTCTTCTTCTTCTTCTTGGATTATTTTTCAAGGGCTCAGATGGGGAAAAGAGAATTTTAAAGAGAATTTTAAAAGTGTACTGGCTCCTAGAGTATGGGTTAACATGATTTAACTAGCTTTCCCTATTGCAAGCTGCAAGTAGCTAAGCAGAAGACTATGAGAAAAGTAGGGGGGAAACATGGAATGGACTTAAAATATTGAAAGTGGAAGGAAACACGGAATGGTATATGAAAATACCCTACCACTGCTTATCAGTTCCCTTATTCTCTCTATCGAGATTTATCACCAACCAGAGGAAGTGGGTGGAAGCAGCAGGCATTTGAAATCCTAATGCAACACTGATTCTATAGTCATGAGAGGACTTGGTCCCAGGTCATGTCCTGAAAGGAAATGATCTACACAGCAGCCTCTGTGAAAAAGAAAATACCTGGAAAAATGGCTGCAGTGTCTGTCTTTCCCGCCTTCCTTCTAGCAAGTGGATGGAGGACTCTTTTTCCTTCCTTCCTTCCTTCCTTCCTTCCTTCCTTCCTTCCTTCCTTCCTTCCTTCCTTCCACCTAAAGACATTATTTCACCTTAAAAGTTAGCAAAAGTGGTTTAAAAATAGAAGAAATATCACAAAGCATACAGCCTATCCAGATTTCAGGAAACCATAGGTCAACTCTTACTGGGTTTTAGGTACACATACTGATCCCTTTTGCATAATTGGTCATATGATGATATCATGATAAATATTGCCCAGTTATGAGGAGAGATTGCTGGAATAGAAGAAAAACTTATATAAATGCTGTTACATGGCTATGGAAGCAAGCAGCATGTTTGACTTTGTCCTAAAAATCAGTGTCTAGAAATGCCTGTATGAACCACTCTGTTTTTGCTGCTTTGTGACTGAGTTTAGTTTATTGTATACAGTTCTTAGACTAATTATACAACAGAAATAAACCTTGACAAATTTCCCAGATACCAAATACTGTACTTTATAATACATTTAGCATTAAAAGGTAGTTTAAAATTGATTATCTAATTAATGTAGTATTTTCAAGAACTGAGCATCACTCTATAGAATCTGGCTACTTTGTAAGTGATCTTGGGTAGAGATGGGCACGACTTAGCGGTATTCCCGTTTCCGTTTCCGTTACTTGGTTCCGTTACTCTACGGAAACGGTAACGGGAATTACTCCGCCAGACTTTGAGCTCGAACTGAGAACAATTTTGGTCTGATTTGTCGTGCTCGGGAAACATCGGAATGGATGCCTTAAAAAAGTTTTTTAAAAGTTAAAAAAACCCGGTTCCCGGAGGAAAGCAGGCGGAAAATGCCTGCCGTGCCTCAGGGCACCTACCAGAGGGGTTGTTTCTGGAGTCCCCGGCCTCCTCCCCATATCCTGGGCTGCTCTGGATTTATCGCTGCAGGCTCGCAGCAGCCAGCAAAAAGTGGGTGGCAATTAAAGTGCAAGCAGCACGGACGGCACAGGAAAAACTTTTAAACTCTCCCCACACACACATTCCCGGGCCAAAAAAAACAGGCGGAAAAATGCCTGCTTGACTAAGGGCGCAGGGCACCTACCAGAGGGGGTTTCTGGAGGGGGTTCCGCCTCCCCCCGTCCTGGGCAGCCGGAAATGATCGCCATGCCATGCGGTGCGGGCGGGGATCAAAATGGGGCAAAGAAAATTGTTTTTGAAATCGTGGTCCAAAAACACACAATGGCAACAGAAACACGTGAAAATTTATAAACTACCAGATTTTTCACAGTAGCAGTGGGTTTTTCTTGCAACAAAATGTCTCTCCTCTCCTCCTCTGTCCTCCATTGATTTTATTTTATTTTATTTTATTTACACCTAAAGACAATGATGGGCTGGCCAAGTGGCCAGCCATGTGGGAGTGTGCGACCATGCAAATTTTGGAGCCATCCCACCAATCGCATGGCCACTTGGCCATGACTTCTGGGATGTGCCAAAAGCCCCTAAAACCTGGTTTTAGCCCCTAACCTAACCCTAATCCTTGACTCCAGTCCTTACCCATACATCACAGACTGTCTTCTTAGTGGGTCAGAGAGGCACCCAGAGGTGCAACCCACTAGCCCACTGTTAAACCCATCACTAGCCTAACCCTAGCCCTTGCACTAACCCACCTTAACCCTAAGCCAGATCTATGTTTGCTTTGCACTACACCAGCAAGTACAATTCCCTTCTGTGTGAGACAGTGTGCGAGAGCCTAGGCATCAATGGCTCTGGGTTCACTGCCATCACCACTAGTCTCACTGTCTGCAACTTTATGCAATATCCATATGGCTATTGCATACCATTTTGCAGCAGCAGGTGAGGAGGGGAGACCCCCATGTTGAGGGGTCTCTTGGAGCCTGCTTCCCCTTCCTAGTGGGTGAAGATAGGAGGCACCCATGGGTGCCTCCAGGAGCCAAATTTCCCTTTATAGCGGGCCAGAGGAGGCACCCACCCCACAGAGGTGCCTCCAGGAGCATTTACCCCAAAAAACCAGTAGTTTAAAATTGATTATCTAATTTAATGAATTTTATTTTCGGAAAAGAACTGAGCATCACTCTATAGAATCTGAAAAAAAAATTTGTAAGCCCATCTCTAATCTTGGGTACTATTTCAGAAAGTCTGTTTTTGTTTTGTTTTGTTTTTTTTTTTTGCTGAAAGACAGTTATTTCCTTAGTTAGTTTGGTGACTGGTGGGGTACATAAGATGCTCATAGCATCCTCATGGAGAAATCATTCCTCAATAACAAATGTTTCCTTCAAGTTACCACAAATGTAGCCTGTTAGATGCTAGCTTGGTGAACAATCTTTCCTCTAAGAAAGGCAGTACCCTTTCAGCAAGTCCAAAATACTCAGGGCTGTAAAAATCACCAACAAAACAAACTGAGCTTAATAGCAGGGTGACAGCCAGTGTAATTCTTGAAGCCTTGGGATAATTATGTGCTCTTTAGTATGCAACCTCCTCTATATTCTGTGCCTCCCAGCTGTGGTCTCCATGTGAACCTAAGGGAAACTCCACATAGAATCAATTGAAGTAATGCAATACGTGAGTGATTGGTGTTGCATGAGTAACTATGGCATAGCTAAAGACTCTCTAAACCACCAAGAACAGGTAAAAGTATATTAGATGATGGAAACCACCAAGGCCACCTGAACATCTAGTGACAAGGGTGGGTTGGGGAGCACCCTCAACTACAAATGTTGTCCCTCAGATACATCTGGAACTTCACAGGCAAACTACTCTGAGACTAGAGAAATGCTTATCCACAGAGCTTCTACTTTGTCAGTGTGCAACTTCAGCTTACTGGCCCTCATCCAATCCATAAAGAAGATTAAGCATTATTCTCTAAAGTAATATAACCCCTTGTGCGACAGTTTGTGGATTTAGTCACAGTGTTTTTCAACACCCTGGAATTAGATGGCCGCAAGCATAACAGACTCTGAACAGGAAGTTCCCCTTGCCCAATAAATTATTCAAGAGAAAAAGAGCCCCTTGGGAAGACTAGTAATAGCTGTTAATATGCCAACAATATTGATATAACGTGGATAAGATTTATGTCGGTTGACTTCTGTGTTTTCTGCAATTCCCTGGGCACCTCTTTATTATAAACAGGGTAAAGGCTGCCTTTTATAGCCCTCCCAGACTGCAATGTTAACCATCATATAAAGGACCATGATTAATTGAAATGTAATATGCAACAAGGGGCTGGGTTTCTGCCTTCCACACAGCTATTTTAGAAAAGGATGTTATAGAACTAAGAAAGGTACTAAACAAGGAAATGAAAATTATCCAGGGTTTAAAAGATAAAATGGTTTAGAACATTGAGGCCAGACATATAGAGAAATAGAGTAGGCATCCTTATAAAATTGGTTCTTACAGTTGTCAAAATCCTATTTAAGCTTTGCAGGTGAAACAGTGATGACAGCACCAGCAGGGGGAGATTTTTTGGTAACTAACCAGTTTCATCCTACTTTTGTCTCTGTGTAGTGTTTGATTAGTGCATAATCAGTTTTCTTTGCCTGCAAGCTGTGGAAGCTAATGGAGAAAAATAACTAGTCTTTAATTATTCTTCTTCATAACAGAGAGCAGACTTAGTGAAACCAGTATCCCTCCAGATGTTTGTGAAATATCAATGGGATGTGGGATGGCACAGCAGCAACAGATACACATTGGGCTGGTGAGCCCAGGTTCATTTCAAGTATTCAGGCCACACCTAACATGACCTGCTAGGACAGTGGTGGTGAACCTTTGGCTCTTTAGATGTTTTGGACCACAACTCCCAGCATTCCGGGCCTAGATTGCCAATGACAAAGGACTGTGGGAGTTGTGGTCCAAAACATCTGGAGTGCCAAAGGTTCACCACCACTGAGCTAGGACCTACCATTTGCTGCGGAAGCAAGCATAACCCTATATTGCTCAACAGCATGTTGTTATTAAGTCTAGTAGTAGCCCAGGACAGAAGTGGAATAATGTCAGTTTATCAAGGCTGGACCATGGAGGAAGAAATAAACATGGTGCTGGGACCTTGGAACAAATCAGGAGGCAGCACCAAGGGGCAAGCCCAGCCTATGCCAGAAATGAAAGATTATTTTTTGAGCAAGCAAAAAATAAAAATAAAAATAACAGCTCCAGGAGTTCTTGATACATTCACAGCTGCCCTGCAGGTGACACGAAGAAGAGCCAGAGAAGGGAAAAGTCAATTTTCTGGAGTTGAACTCCCAAAATACTTCAACCACCCATAACAGTCTGAATTCTGTCCATTTTACTCCAACCCTCTTTCAACTTTTTCAACTCTATGCTAAACTGAAGCTAACAGTAATATAAGTATGTGCTTTGAAATGTAAATGTATAAGGGATAGGATAGCTAAGAGCTTTATTTTAATTAATTTAAGAATGTTACAAAAGTTGCTAATTTCTTCAGAATAAAAAAATCAAGATTCAAACAATGTGAATGTTGGAGAAATAGAAACTAACTAATTCATTCATTTAGGACCTGTGTATTTTACTCTTGCTGATGAATTAAGATTGCCACCTCTTTTTGCTCATCCATAAAGAACAGGAATTCCCAACCTCAGGTAGCTCATTGTATGAACTGGCCAGGGTTTCTGGGAGCGGTAGTCTAAGAAAGCCTAGGTGACCTGGGATTCAGAATCACTGATATAGAAGACAAATAGCTCTTTTCATGCCAAGGATAGCTATACATATTGGATTTGTCTGGAACAGAATTATGGGCATGTAGCTTTAAGTTGTTTTTAAAAAAAGTATTACCAAATTCCCAGATTGCATCATATTCAGAATAAAGAAATAAATTAAACTTGGTGGGGGGGGGCTGAATGCAGACTAAAATCATTTTTTTTAGACTGAGGTCTGACTAGACTTTTGTGTCAGACTTAAACCATTTCTGAAGATGGGAAAGACATCCATCCGTCTGAGAATACGGACATTGATGGAAACAAAGATTTCATTGACCTATCCTCTAGGAAGTTGTCTAATCCTTAAGGGGAAAATAACAGTCAAAGCTGTGGTGGCCATCATCCATAAGAATGAATTCTACCTTGGAGTGGTTCAAAAAATTTCCATGAGACCGAAACCATGAAAGACCAATGTTTACTCAATGCCTCAGCCATGGAGGATATGGTGAGCCAACTGTAGCAGAATCCAGACAAAGTGAGTCAACAATGGCAAGGAGGGGCTGACTAGGGACACATAATGCAGTCTATAGTCTTATCCCCCCCCCTTTGAATTGCCCAAAAGCCCAGGGACAAAAGTGACAGCTCAGTGAGAATTAACATTCAAATGTAATTTTATCTAATTAAATTAGTAACTAGATGTTACTAGATGTTTTATCTAGTTAAACTAGTAACTAGCTAAAATCTGATGTGTACTTATTAGACTGGCTGTCTCACTGAGGTACAGTATATCAAAGAAGTGAATACACCCCCTCATATTTCATAAATATTTTATTATCTTTTCATGTGACAGCACTGAAGAAATGACATTTGGCTACAATATAAAGCAGTGAGTATACAGCTTGAATAACAGTATAAATGTGCTGTCCCCTCAAAATAACACAACAAACAGCCATTAATGTCTAAACCACTGGCAACAAAAGTGAATACACTATACCCCTAAGTGACAATGTCCACATTGGGCACAAAGTGTCAATATTTTGTGTGGCCACCATTATTTTCCAGCATGGCATTAACCCTCTTGGGCATTGAGTTCACTAGAGCTTCACAATTTGCCACTGGAGTCCTCTTATACTCCTCCATGAGGACATCACGGAGCTGGTGGATGTTAGAGACCTTGCACACCTCCAACTTCCATTTCAGGATGCCCCACAGATGCTCTATAGTGTTTAGGTCTGGAGACATGCTTGGTCAGTCCATCACCTTTACCCTCAGCTTCTTTAGCAAGGCAGTGGTCATTTTGGAGGTGTGTTTGGGGTCGTTATCATGCTGGAATACTGCCCTGCAGGCAGGGCCGGCACTAGGCTTTTTTGCGCCCTAGGCAGTGGGGGGGCAGGGCAGCAGGCGGGCAGCAGGGGACGTGGGTGGGTGGCAGCAGCGGTGGGGGGGGGGTGGGGGGCACAGGCCGAGGCAGCGGCGGCGGGTGGTGGCAGGGGTGCGGGCAGACAGGAGGCAGCAGCGGCAGCTGTGGGTGGGGGGCAGGGGGGCACAGGTGGGCGGCGCCCCCTCTCCATTTTGGCACCCCCTCTCCATTTTGGCACCCTAGGCAACTGCCAAGTTCGCCTTAATGGACGTGCCGGCCCTGCCTGCAGGCCAGTCTCCAGAGGAAGGGGATCATGCTCTGCTTCAGTACATCACAGAACATGTTGGCATTCATGGTTCCCTCAGTGAACTGTAACTCCTCAGTGCTGGCAGCACTCATGCAGCCCCAGACCATGACACTCTCACCCCCATGCTTGAATGTAGGCATGCCACACTTGTCTTTGTACTCCTCACCTGGTTGCCACCACACACAGGGGATAGCACACTTATACTGTTATACAAGCTGTATACTCACTGCTTTGTATACATAGTAGCCAAGTGTCATTTCTTCAGTGTTGTCACATGAAAAGATATAATAAAATATTTAAAAATTGTGAGGAGGGGTACTCACTTCTGTGATATACTGTATGTCTTATTTGCTTCTCATTCAATAAATATAGGAATGTCCTGTCAGTGCTTTTCTAAGTTCTTGGGCTCATATTATCATTGGGAAACTTTCAAATGTTTCCTTTGTGCTCCATTCCTTGTGCTTCTGTGCATGCTGCTTCCTCTGTTCACAAAAACAAATCAAACCCTCACCCCAACACTGGGAGACTTCTAAAGTTCATTTGTATTCAGCCAACAGCGCTTTGGAACATGGCCATGGAACCCACTTGACAGTACGCAACTGAACATTTCCCGTGTTTTTTCTTCTCTTGGGAATTTCTATGCTGATATTTATCAAAATACAGTTTTTTGACCATTTCTTTTTCAGAAACAAATGACACTTCTCATGTTTTGCGTAATATGCCATGAACAATCTCTCTCATCTTGTTATTAGAATGCAAGATTGTGTCTGGGACTGGACCCATACCCATCCCTAGAGACTGCTTGCAACAAATTCTCATGGCATATTGGAAATAGCTTGTTCATAGTAAAATTCCCTTCTTTTGTAAACATCACAAAAGTGGAAGGGTTAAGCATTTATTTTTGCAAATGTCTAGAATCTGAGAAATTCAGTCTCTCCTTAATCCATCCATATCCCTCCATGCCCATCAAGAGTGCTTATTTTATTATTTTTTATTTTAGAATATTTATATCCCGGTCCTCGAAACTCAGACAGAAGGCATAAACAAAGAACAATAATATATAACACAGCAAGTAATAAAATAGTAAAACCAATTACATCCAAATACAAAAAAAGAATGCTGGGTCCTTCAGACAGAAGGCATCTAATTCTGGCAATTGAAAGACATTGTTATCCTATTCTATCCTTTTGTCCATACTGGCTCGAATCATTTTCTGCTAGTTACATCACATAAGGCTGATGACATCACCAGCTGAGTGATTTTTCATAAATAGAGCATTTCTGATTGCACCTTCCACCCAACCATCCTGAGGTGCCTGTGGAATCTATGTCATTGTTGGAAAGCAAATGGAGGCAGCTGGATGGGGGTGGGATTAAACTTTTAATTTTGAAAATTACTGAAGCAAAAAAGGCATCTGAGTGGTGGAAAATATTGGTAATTAAAGACTTCTCTTCTGCCCTGTGTTCCCCCAGTGAATTCCCAGTAATGAAATATATTCTACAGAAGAATTAGCACCTTTGGTGGAAAGATCCATAATGTCTTATTTCAGAAATATCACTGATGGTTGTATATGTCACCACCCTTATGTGGCATAATTTGCGGCAAATGATTTCTACTAATCATTTCTGCTAATAAAAAGATGTATACACTTGGAAAATATTGAAGGATGACAGATAGAAGTCCATTTTATTTGGACCCCCACCTCTTCCCAAATTAATATAAAACATGGTTTTGGAGTTAAATAACTTAGCCCCCTGATCCCCCAAACATCTCCAATTTTTTGTGGTTTACAGGGAACAGTCCAAGGAAGCTCCCCTGCAATTTTGGTGCCTCTAGGACCCAGGGGAGCATAGTGCTTTGTTTTATTTTTTACAAGAGTACTTTAAAATTTATTACTCATGAAATGAAATGAAACTGCTAAAGAATCAAAACAAAACTCTATATTTCTGTTTCGTGCCCATCTCTGCACAGTATAGTAGAGAAGAATCAGAACTGTAGAGACCTTAAATCCCATCTTATCTTAACAGATTGCTGGATGAGATTTGAGCAGTTACTGATAGAAATTCTCTTGCACAGTTTTACACAAGATGTTAACTTTTGGAAGCAAATTGCCATGAGTTAAGGAATCAATGTAGTACTGTGTTTGTTTGTTTGTTTGTTAGTTTGTTTGTTTGTTTGTTTGTTTGTTTGTTTGACTTGTTTATAGGCTGCCTTTCTTCTGATAAGGGGATTGAAGTGGACTTATTTGTTACATACTAAGTCATGCAAGGTGGCATTCAACATATCATGTTTATAGTGACTTCTTAAGTTAATGGCATTTGCTTCCAAAATTTACGCATTTTGCATAACTGTGTAAAAAGATTCTACTTCAACCTAAGCTTCCTATGAATGTGAATGTATATCGACCTGAGCTCTTTAGAGGATCAATAAATATGTGTTTTATATTCCTGCTGAATCAGATTCTGTAGGTCTTCACTCTGTGAAGAAAGAAAGTGAGCGAGTTTGTCTCAAATTGGGGGCATGTACGTTGAGTGACTTCCAGCAATAGACAGATGGATTATGTCTCATGAGTTTCTTCTAAAAGTCCAACTTCACATCCTCTTTAGAAAAAGGTTGATTTGTGGCTTTAGATATTATTTTTAGTGTATATTAAGCCTTATAATATATAGTTAATTTTGCTTAAGTGAAAGAACAGAGCCTGTTTTAAAAGGTTTTCAAAATAGTAAGATAGGGTGAGGAATTACTGGCAGAGTTTCAGTTCCAGAGAAACGGAAAACACAGAAGACATTAACCAGCAGCTTTCATTTTGGAAGGAATCTTAGTACCTAGAAAAGTTCCAGCTGCTTATGGATGCCAGTCTTTCATTTCTCCCACAACTAGAAGTTGTAGCTTGCTTAGAGGTAAAGGTAAAGGTTCTGCCGCACATGCGTACTAGTCATGTCCAAATCTAGGAGCAGTGCTCATCTCTGCATTCAAGCCAAAGAGCCAGTGTTGTGCAAGTCCATGACCACATGGCCAGCATGGCTGCAAGGAAACACTGTTTTACCTTCCCGCTTTTTACGGCGGCACCTATTTATGTACTTGCATTTATGTGCTTTCGAACTGCTAGGCTGACGGGAGCTGGGGTTAGCAGCGTGAGCTTGCTCTGCTGCATGCCACCCAGAATTCAAACTGCCAAGCTGTCAACTCTGCAGCTGACAGTTTTCGAAAGCCTTAGTCCACTGAGTCACCCTGCCCCATTGCAGCTTGCTTGGGCTGTAGTTAAAGAAAATGAGTCAAAAATCCCTTCCTTAACAATAGGATGTTTGTTTGTTTGTTTGTTTATTATTTTCATTTATATACCACCTGACTTTCTCAAGGGAACTCTGGGCAGTGAACAACCAACGCAAAGTAAAACCTAATTGCTAGGTTTCATTTGATCAGTGCTAATAAACCGGGAAATGCCCAAACTTGTTCAATGACTTGTTTCAATAACACGTGCCTTTCACTAATAGGTACTTTTCAGTATTTTTATGAACTGACAATGCTTTTACAATATCCGTTTCCTACCTGCTCTTCTCAGCCAATGCCCTTGACAGACTGAATTTTATGATTAGGTTACAACAATAGGTGTACTTCTCTGTTTCACAATTTATAGTGTTAATGTAAACCTATATCTATTGCCATAGCTCAGACATACCAATAAATGTTTGCTGTTATTTGAAATGTAGCCATGTAGGTGCTATTCCAGGTACAAGGAACCATTGACCATTGATAATTTGGTTTTATGCTCACTCCTATTTCTTGTCATTTATATTGGGTTAGATCCAGATTTAGGCAGCACAATTTGAGTATTGGGAGTAGGCTTCCCTGTCTCTGCCTTCTCATGGCCATAATATTTCCATGAAAATCCAACACAAATGTTTAGGGGACCCTACCAAATATTGTGGACTATGGGATTGGCATAAGAAGAATTTTCTAAACCAGGCAGAACTCTTTACAATTGTGGAAAACAGATCCTGGATCAAATGGTTTGTCATTGCGTCCCTTTTGTAGTCAAAAAACATAATTTGACTTAATATTTTTAAATGTCTTAGAAAAACCTAGCCCTTTTTGAAAAAGTCAAGAAATTAATGAAGGATTCCAAGATGGAACACATTTACTTAGTAGATACTGTGCTATCCCTTGAGTAAAGAAAGAATGTCAGATGCTAACAACAAATACAAGATAGTTAATCTTCCAGTTTGTTCTGTTCCTGTCTGCCGCTGAGCACATTATTTCACTCTTAATATATTTCTGGTTTCTCTGTCCAGCCCCTGTCTTAAGGAAGGCTTGATGCTAAGAGAAATGTCTTCCCTGCTTACCTCCTATAAAAGAGGTCTGATGGTAACAAAGATCTGCCTGAAACCCACAGTTCTGCTATAGGAGGTGTACGTACTTATGCAATTAAGTGCTGTCACATTCTCAGAAGTCTATGCACCTGACTTAAACAGTTTCATGCTTCATGCTTTTTTCAAATTAAGTCATTCTTTGGTGTGGAAAAAAAGATGCAGGGGTCAGATCCTTAAAAATAAATAATGTAGAGTTATAACTCTGAATAACTATTTACTTGTTCTCAGTCAGAGGCAACCCATTGCCAAAGGTAAAGTTCAACATTTTTCAAAAATGCAATCATTTGGAAGCAAGGAAACATACAAGGAAGCAAGCAAGCAAGGAAGGAAGCACAACTTTATCCTGCAATATATTTCAAATTTCCTCTTTTGGTGAAGCTTTAGCTAGAAGAATGAAGAACATGTTATCACAGTGAAAGGGGGATTAGGTAGTTAAATACAAAGTCTTTTCAGGTCTTAATATTTCAAAACAAACTTTCATACTGTTTGATCATATGCACCTAGATGTTTTACTAGGTATATAGTTAAAATGTTGTTAAAAGCTGTTAAAACATTCAGGACATAGCCTAAAGGAACAAACGCTCAGACAGAATTGACAAAATCCTAGAAACAAAGTCCAAAGCCACTTTAAAATGTCCTTGTTCATCACAATCACTGAAGTGATTCATGACTGAATAACAAGGGCTTGAAGACTGTGGGTGTTTTTTTAAAAATCACACTTAACTTATTTTGTGATTTTGAAATGGGATGTTCATTATAATTGGCCTTGTGAGTCTCTTGTAGCTTGCATTGACGCAACTTGTCATTCCGGTTCACAAAATCTGTTTAATTGGCCAAGTGCAGTTGTGCTGGAAGAATATGGCTTGCTTTCTGAACTTGTGGTGAGATTACAACAATATGCTCTGGAACGAAATAAATTTCTAGACTCATTTCCTAATTTCCAAGTCATTCTTCTTTTAGGCTACAATTTCAAATGTTATTTTTTTAAAAAGAGGTCACACATCCTCATTTCTTAATTCCCTTTGTGGCTGCTTTGTATAGGTGTCTTAGAAAAATGAGTATAAATCCATATAGGATTCCACAGCATGGGCTGGAGAAATAAACTTTGAAAATTTGTAAATTTGTAAATTTCCCTCTTCCCCTGACAGTGATGGATCTGGACATGTGTTTGTCACTTCTATGCCTATAGGATATTGCTGTTCTAGAGACTGGATATTGCTACGTCCCGGGTTTATTGGCACATCAGCAAAAGGATAACAAGCATTACCAAAAAGAGAGACAAAAGTGGACGCTGATCTGCATGAAACTGTAACTGATTTTTAATGATTTGAACAGAATTGCAATGCTTCTCATTTAAGCAGGGAAGGCAGAGACAGGTCACTTTTGTATTACGGAATCTGCTATCCAAGTTTTGACTCTGAAGGGGACAAATTTAAGGTCCATGATCTCTCTCCTCATGATTCCTTATCCTTGAACCAAATGTGGACTGGACAGTCCTTGAAACAGGACCATTTCAAATGGAAGACTGCTCCCTATTTACCTTTCATATGTTGGGCTGACCTCCTTAAAACATGACATGTGGTCATGTTTGTATGCTTGATTGTACTTATTGCACATGACAACAGACAGGAGATGCAACAGGCCACTGAAAAGTGGCTTCTCAATGCTGTTATTGCTGATACAATAACAGCATAACTGGGCATGTGTTCCTCATGTGTTTGCCCTTTTATGCACTGAGAAAGAATTGAGGATGGGGTACAGATGGTGGGCACACATTGAAAGTCACCCAGAATTACAATAGAAAACAGTGAAGATTCATTCATCTTTGAGCTCAGGCTAGCTCATAGGAAAGAATTTTGGTCATCTAGGAAATCTTTATAGAGATGACATAAGCTCAGCCTTCAGAAGAAAAGACCATTGAGAGAGAAGATATTGTGTTCCTTTCTACTCCATTTACTATGACAAGGAATGCATTCATCCCAGAGGATTTATTACAGAATGAGCGCCTGACTATGAAATTTATCTTAAGTGAATATTATTCACTTTTGATAATTTAAAGAGAGGGGGGGAGATATTTCAAGCCCAACAATCTGCACCTGCTCCAGAGATGGTAAGTATTCTATTCACATTACCATGGTTTATAACACTGTTAATGAGGCATTCATTGTAGAACAGCCAGACCAGGATTTCATCATACTAAACAAGTACACTGACCTTCTGGATGAAAGCCAGTTACAACAGCAAAAGCAGCAGTGAGTGTGGCATATCTGGATAAGTACGTCAAAGATACATCATTGGATGGGAGCAGGATGGTCATGCAATGGTATCACTACAGATAGTTGATGATTCTGCTTTGCTTTAGAAAGGATTTGCCAAAATCCAAACATTCTTCACATTTGGCACATAAAAAGAATTTAAAAAATTCAAATGTTTGAGCAATTTTGGTGCAAGATGTGCCTCCAAAGCAACTGTACAATTCATAGTGTAATACAAAAATTACTCACAGCACTGGAAATTTAGTCAGCATCTTCCCTCTTCCACTGGAGATCAGCAGTACTTGTGGCAAATCAAGGGCAAATATACATACCATATACATTGAAAAGTTAACTTTAGTAGTAGTAGTAGTAGTAGTAGTAGTAGTAGTAGTAGTAGTAGTAGTAGTCGTCGTCGTCGTCGTCGTCGTCATCGTCTTAGAATTTTAAACCTGAAAGGGACCCTAATAAAATAGATCATGAAGTTCAGGCGTTGTCATGGAAACACAGGTGGGAATTTAACCTCCAACCTCTGGCTCCACAATCAGATGCCTAAATCATTTAGCTGTACTGTACTATCCAGCCCACAGGCCTGGTCACCTAAAAAAATAAGCCCCCTGCTACATCAATAAAGATTGGTATGTTCACCACCTTATACATCCACCCTATCCCACTCTGAGGCACCGTATACCACTTTCTTATCCAATAGTGACAAATGAGTTGTCTGGACCCATTTTAGAAGTATTCATGGTTTACCTGTTGAAATTGGCAGGTGCTCAGAGAGAACAACTGGATTTCAGATCAGTTAAGAATTTATAAGAATATATTTTTTAATCCTTACATACATCCCAAAAGAGATTAAAAGAGAACTTTTGAGCTGTCTTTCAGAGGTGCCCTTCATAGAGTCTACTGCCTGAAGGTCACTGCTGTAACACTTAGCAAGCAATATGGTATTTGACAGCATTCAATATAGATGTGCAGAAAATGTGAAATAATGCTGAGAGGTCTTACCAGGACTTTCCCCTCCAGTAGCACAATTTCTCCGCTTCCCATTTTCTTATTGTTTTCTGCAAGAAAGCACCAAATGCTACAAAGTTCCATCCTCATTCTGGAGAATCTTGTATGGGAATACCTCACATAGAGAAATATGGCTCAGAGAAGAAAAAGGGAAGGTTTTTCCCCTCATCCCTAGCTTTCACATTGAAAACACCCTTGTAGCTGGACTTGTTATTTGTTACCCTTGTTATTCTCCATAATGGATCCAGATGTTGTCATGGGTATATCTCACCTTAGGTCTCACTAGACTTTCATGTGCCAGTACAGAGATATTTTAACATGTTTTAATATTACTTTTGAGTATCACAACTGAAGACACACACACACACACACACACACACACACACACACACACACACACACACACACACACACACACACACGACTAAATAGCCTGCACCACATCCCCAGCACAGATCACATCTTGAAGCAATTACTTTATAGTCTAATGGGAAGAATTTTCAACAGAACACTCTGTATCATTTTCAAACATTCAAGAGAAACATCTTCTAATTAATGCAGTCAAAGCCACAAAGGAACAAAGCAAATTCCCAAACCTATACTGGGGAGACACCTTTATTGTTGTTTTATGCTACCAAGTCGCTTTAGCATTTGCTTTGATGGAATTGCGAAGATACCAAGAAAGAGCTGACATTCCCCCATGGACCTGGAATGAGGCACAGGGACTCTCAACACCAAAGGGCAAGACTGCAACCACTAGGTAATATCACTTTAATTCAATTTGGTTCCAATTGGCAAACCTAGTGGATTTACTAAATTTTACCCCAGTCCCAGAATGAAGCATGTGGGTCCCCTGCATCAACCCTTTTCTCCCCCACCCCATCTCTGGCCATCAGAGATTTGTATGTCTCGCAGAGCCATATGAAGATGGGTGAGGGAGAGGGGGCAGTGTATTCACCCATGTTCCTTTGTTTGAAGAACGGGGGTGTTAAACCCAATGCTTAAGCAGCTTTTACAACTGCTCCCCAACTTCCTGCCTCTAACAAGACTCCTGCCCTGGCTGTAACATCATCTAGCCATGGAATCTAACCAAGAACTTTAAAAGTAAGCTCCTGGTAAAGCATATCTTTTACCATGTCTGAACTTCTGGGACCTGCTTTGAAGAAGGCTGATTTACACTCAAAAGCTTGCAATGTTCTTTGTTTTTTTATTTTTCTTAGTGGTCTATAAAGGTATCACCTGTAACCTATTTTTGCAATTGTGTTTAGCTTTTGGGTGGTCCTTCAAAGGGTGTGGGATGATAAAGAATGTTTACCATTGCCACCCCTCAGTGAGAGTCCATGGCTGAGAGGGGGTATGAACCCAGGTCTTCTGAGTCCTGATCCAATACCCTATTCACTACACCATGCCAGCTCTCATGATCTTAATTAGACCAACCAAAAAACACTCTGTAGCATGTGATCTTTCAAGATGACTTTATCTGGCAAGATGCCACAAAAGTATGCATGGGTGACAATCAAATATTGTGTCAAATTATATTTACAAATAGAACTTGGCACAAATTAATTTGAACCACTGTGACCAATCTAATACAACATATCTAATTTATGTGAAAGATGCTGAATGCACAAAGGGCGCAATTTCGGATAGAGAGGTTTGCTTTATGGCTTCATGGAGAAATCTAGCAACTTCAGAGCCCTGGAGCTTAAATCTAGGACCATTTCAAATTACTATGAGACATCTTTTGATTTCTTAAAAGGGAAAGTGGTGTAAGGAAATAACCAGGGAAGTAGCTTTTGAAAGCTATCTGTTTTCTTTATGACAGCATGCTGACTGAGATATCAAAAAGAAGAAACTTATTAAGTGAAGATGAATGGATTTTTTTCCATTCATAATTACCCAGGTCAGCATTTTGAAGGATTTCAGTCAGACACAGCCAATTCCTCATAGTCTTTTAAATCCAGTGAGAAAAACAAGAATCTATTGTGAAAATAAAATTAAGCAAACTGTTCTGATGGTCAAGACAGATTGTATATAATCCTAATATGTAAAAAGAGCGACTCCTGAATGATTGGACTGCAAAACATCTCAAGGAGGACTGAGCAACCCCTGTGAGCAGAAAACACTTATTGAGGATTGGATTAAAAAGTTGAATTACCCTATCATTAGAGTAAATCTGAAATGGCATGCCACACCATAAGAAAACTGCAGCTGTATTTCATTCATTCATTCATTCATTCATTCATTCATTCATTCATTCGTTTGTTCGTTTGTTTGTTTGTTCGTTCGTTCATTTGTTTGTTCATTTATTCATTCATTTGTTCATTCATTTGTTCATTCATTCACATTAAATATTTTTACCCCAAATATCTTTTCAAGAAGGCAGCTTACAATGTCAAAACAAAGAATTAAAAACTTCTTTACAAAAAAGCAGCTGCCCTCTTTTTAAATACCTTCTTCAGAAAGGGTCTTACTTTAAAGAAAGGTTTTTGCCTACTTGTGAAGTAACAGCAACTGGTGGCAGGGGAGAAGTGGGCATGTGCCCTCAGAGCCACACTGGTGGGGGCATCAAAATGACAAAATAACGATGGTACTATAGCTATAGTACAAGTAGTATTTGTATTCTGTACTATTCCGTGCCCCACCTGACAACCTGGAATCCGTGTTTGCCCTGGGAGAAACAGACCCTAGCTGTGAGTTTGAAAACAGTAAACTGTTCTCCCTGGGAGGGAGTTCCATAGCTTGGGAGCAGTGACAACACCACTTGCTAGCAAAGCATTTGGTAAGTTTCCATTATTGACAATTTGCTTATGAATGGGATCATAATATAATGAGCATTTTTCATAATGAAGTTCTCTGCCTTCTTCAGTGAATGAATGAACTTTTAACTGGATTCTACTACATGCTTTTCATAATCTATACGTGCCAAGATGATTCAGCTGGTATGAATTGTAGAAAAACTGAATCAAAGCTTTTGACCGAGCATTTTCCCAAAGTTCCATTCAGACCTGGAAAATGACAAGACAACATTGGGAAACTGCCCCCTTTTCTGAATCTCTCATCTTACAAATCTGTGCCAGTATGGTTCTAGGAAATTTGTAACATCACTATATTTTAATTAAAATATCCAATTTTTCCAGGCACCTTGTTTTGAGATTTTTTAAAAAAATAACTGAAGCAGTCAAATCACACAACTAAGGAGATGAAGATTGTGTAGAAGATAATTAATCTCACTTGATCTGAGAAAGGCACAAGTAAATGTTGCAGAAAATTGCATAACTTTAAACTGTTACAACAGGCATTTGAATTCAACGTTTATCCATCTCACAATGGATTTGGGACAGATTGCACAGTCAATTTAATTTCTATGTGTTTCAAAGAGAAAGACATACAACAATGGGCTCAATTACAGGAAGACAGGTTTTGCTTGAATATCAGGGAAAACATCCTGTTAGAGCTGTATGACCATAGGACCAATTACCTAAATAAGTGATGAATGCTCCAACACTGGAGACATTCAAGAGAAATTCAGACAACCACATGGCAGATATCTTTTCATTTATATCCCTGCCTTGAGCAGTGGGAGAGACCTAATGGCCTTTTAGGCCCCTTAGAGAGTAGGCTGATTAAATTTTCAGATGATACCAAATTGGGAGGGGTTGCTAATTCCCTAGAGGAATCAATAATGACTTTGACAGATTAAAGTGCTGGGTCAAAGCTAATGGAATAACTTTCAACAGGGAGAAATGTAGGATCATGCATCTAGGCAGAAAAAAAATGAATTGCACAGATATAGGATGGGAGACACTTGGCTGGAGAATAGTGCACATGAAAGGAATCTGAGAGTCTGGGTGGGCCACAAATTGAATATGAGTCAGCAGTCTGATGTGACAGCCAAGAAAGCCAATGAGATTCTTGGTTGCATCAACCGAAGCATAGTGTCTAAATCAGTGATGCCAAACCTTTTAGAGACCAAGTGCCCAAACTTCAAAATCAACTAATTTTTCACAAAGTGCCAATACAGCATTTTAACCTGAATACAGGTGTCTGTGAAGGGGTGATGTCAGGTGACCACAGAAAGGGCTTCGAGTGCCACCTTTGGCACCCGTGCCATAGGTTCTCCCACAGTGGTCTTGATCAAGGGAAGTGATAGTACCATTCTATTGTGCTCTGGTCAGACCCCACCTGGAGGGGGGTGTTCACAGTTGGACAGCCCTGGCATACATAATCAGTACATAGCATAGAGAAACAAGAATGGGTGCCTTACTCACAAAAGGCCCATTGAACACTGATTAACAGAGCGCTTATATGCATTTGTTTGTCCAATCAGGTAACACATTGCATCATGGCTATTGCAGCACCCTGCATCAGCCAAACCCATTTAAGCCCATTCTTTTCACCTGCAGTCTAATAAAAACACTTTAGACTAAATCACTGTGACTTTGCACATTTGCAGACTCCATCTGAGAAATCAATTAAATATATAACAGGCCATTTATTTTTACACCTGTCTATTACATAGTTTCACTAATATACGACAGAAGTGGCTTAGGGAGCCCTGGAATGTTTAGCGTTACAAAAAGCAGGTTGAGAAAGGATATGATAGCCATGTTTAAATATTTGAAAAGATGTCATAATGAAGAGGGGACAGGCTTGTTTTCTGTGGCTTTAGAAACTAGGACTTGGAGCAATGGTTTCAAATTACAGAAAAAGAAATTCCATCTGAACACTAGGAAGAACTTTCTGATGGTTAGAGCTGTCTGGCAATGGAATGTGCTGCACTGGAAGGGGGTGGAGTCTCTTTCTTAGGAGGTTTTTAAGCAGAGGCTGGATGACCATCTGTCGGGAGTACTTTGATGGGGGTTTCTGCATACTGAGGGGTTGGACTGCCTGGCCCTTGGGGTCTCTTCCAACTCTATGATACTGTGACTCTGTGGTTATATGATGAATCAAGATCTCCAAGGAGACAGACAATACTTCCCAGAATCAATTTCCATATATTCCAGGTTTCTTTTTCAATGAATAAAGAGGGAAAAAGTTCCAACACTGTTTAAAAAAAAAAAAAAACCTGGCTCTTTCATGACAATGTACTCTTAGCCAGTAGTACAGTCCTGCCAGTGAATGCACCAACTTTATAGATAAATAGAAGAAAATCAATAGGTTAGGGAAATTATTTTAAATTAACCTATGCTTAAACTGTGCTCACTCATATATTTATCTTTTGTTCATAAAAACATATTTCTATTCTCTGCAAACTGTTTACATTTAAACGTCATGGAATATTTTAAAATAAGATATGTCTGTAACCTATCAAATATAAGCTCACTGTGAGTGTGTGCTTCGTTCCTGAAAGAGAAACAATTATTTTCTGCACATGGCTTAAGCCATGATGGAAAAAGAGTTCTTCATCTTGATCTCATACTAGAGGCAAGATCTTGTTTAGGGGTTTGAGAACTTATTTTTTTGCAATTTATTTATGGTTTCCAAACAAAAAGTTGTCAATAAAAAAAGGAATAAAATTGGAACGATTCTAATCTTCTCAAACAAAATTTGCATCTCATCATAACAATATATGATCCTTAACTATCTCAATTACTCATAAATTAAACAGGAAACTTAATTGACTTATAATATTGATCTAAAAATTTGTAGAAATCATGCCATATTTCTTCGAGGTCTTCATAGTATCCATCTGGTTTCATTAATGCTGAGATCTTCTCCATTTCTGTGCAGTTTAAAACCTTCATAATTAACTGTTTTTTGTCCAGAATCTTGTTTGTCTTCCATAGTTGTACATACAACATTCTAGCTGCTGTGATAATATGGATTATTACAATTTTTTTGCTATCACCAATATTTTGTAGTATCATAGATAGTAAAAAATCTCTGGTTTTAGCTCAAGATTAATTAAGATAGTTTGTAAAATAAATTTTTGTACCATACACCAGTATTTTTAGCCCTCTTACACACCTACCACATATGGAGAAAAGATCCTTGTCCTTTGTTACATTTCCAACAAACATAGGATATTTTATGCATTTTAGCCAGCTTATCAGGTGTTAAATATCACCTATAAAACAATTTATAAAGATTTTCTTTAAATGCTGTTGACTTAGTGATCTTTATATTAACCTTCCATAATTTTTTCCCATTCAACTAACTGAATTTCTGACTTTAGATCCTGTGCCCATCTTATCATACATTCTTTTACTATCTCATCTTCTACCTGTCTAGCTAATAAATAGCTATAATTTTTAATTCACTTTTCATTAAAACGATTTTATCCCATTCAACTTCTTGATTTGAGAAGCTATATTGCTTTTTATCATTCCTAAACCAAGATTTCATTTGCATTTCCAACCACCAATCTATTCTAATTCCTTGTAACTATAATTCTTCTTTTGATTTTAGTTGTAATTTTTCTGTTAACAGATCTTTATATCTCAGAGTTTTTTCTTCCTCTGTTATAGAGGGTTTTGTATGTGCCAGTTGTGGGGAAACCCAAAGTGGCATTGCTGTATAGATAGAGTTCTTCAATGAGTCCCAAACCCATAACAAGGTGTTTCTTATACAATGGTTTGCAAAATCTTTTTGGGCTTTAGCTTTTCCATACCATAGATATGCATGCCATCCAAAATTCAAGTTAAATCCTTCTAACGAAAGGGGTTTGAGAACTTTTTAGAGGAATTTTGCTAAGTTCTATTGACCATACACAATACACTAGTTAAATTTCTTCATCCTCTTAATTTCAAATCTAAAGACCAGGAGGACCTTGATACTTTATATCCACTTGTGCTTGCCTTGCCAAATATGTAATAAACTAAACCAGGCATAAATATATTTTATATTTCAAAATTTTCCATGGCATTTAAATTATAAACGAATGCAGAAAGACTCCAACAACCCATATGATGTTTCTACTCTTTATAGTCAAACTAGAAATTCTCCATAGTTCTACATTTGGCAGAATTACAGAAATATGCAACAACCAATCTTGCAAATGTGTCAAATATACAAGAGACTGACCAAATAATACATAATATCCCATTTTATGCGAGGGAAAATGTATGCTTTTTCA
Organism: Phrynocephalus forsythii; assembly: GCA_029282475.1. Lineage (NCBI taxonomy): Eukaryota > Metazoa > Chordata > Lepidosauria > Squamata > Agamidae > Phrynocephalus > Phrynocephalus forsythii. Next base: position 86,471,187 of record JAPFRF010000005.1, on the reverse strand, counting down.
TTTAGCAAATGAACATAAATGAGGTTGAGAATTATATCGCACATGGGATGGGCTGATAGATAGCCATGGAAGGAATCAACTGTCATGTGGTCCACATTGAGGATGATAAGCAATACCCAACTCTCTTGGGAGCTGAGTTTGTGGTCAATCAGTGTCTGTTGGAAGGTGCAACAGGCCAGCCACCATCCTCCTACCCAGGATGAAATAACTGAATTAACATGAATTAACATTTTTCTATCAAGCCAGTGGATTTGCTCTGGTATAAACATATTACAACCTTTTGTTAGAATTGCATGAGAGCATATGTCCAAACTGGGTGAAAAGAAATGCAAGCCTGAAGAGCAGACAAATGTCAGAAAGATGGACCTAGAATATGGAAATTCCCAAGGAAATGTAGAGGTCAGCATTGTTTTATTGTCTTCCTGTGAAGTTTGAGGGACACTTTGCATGCTTAAAACAAGCTGTAAAAACCGACCATTTCAACAAGAGAGAATTTATAGTAAAAACCATTGTCCTCTGGAGGAAGATCATTTTGCAGCTGGTGAGAGGAGGCGATGGAAGCCATGAACAGCAGCTTTGTTTTCATTATTTTAATCTATAAACACTGGCAAAAACTTGCAGACTAATTGTATCACCAAAGAAATAGAGGCTGCGGTCCTACCAGCGTTTTCTGCATAGTTTCTTGGTGGTGAACTGTGCAGTAAAAGATCACATGCTAACCGGGAAGAGAAGTAAATTCTGGTTCCAGCCGACCACACCCCTGGAACAGCAGTTTCAGCTAAGTTTCCTAAACTACCGCCAGGGGCTGGATTTAGAAACTTTGCTCAAAAATGCTAACTTATTTGCTTCTGTAACCATGACAGGACCCTGAAAATATGCAGTAAAATCAGTTCTTCCCCTTTATCACCATGGAGGCTTGGAAACTAGAGCCGGAAAGAAGGACAAAATGCAAAGTAGACAAAATCTGAAGCCCCCAGAATACGAAAATACAACACAGAAGAGAGGACACTAACTGCACATGAAAAACCACAGGACCACCCAAAAAAAATACGCAGGGAATTTATATACTAAGAAAACTCTGGTAAGACTGTGGCCAGGGATTAATGGTACTTGTGAAAAGGGCAGCTACTCAACTCTCTTGTGGTACATTAGAATAAAATGCATATATCTTGCACACTTCTATAGCACAGTGACTGAAGATCTATAGTAAGTTGTAACTCAAGTAGGTCCATTCGGTCACTGGAGATCTGGCGAGTCAACTCTTTCATACATTCTACTGATTCAATGGGCTCAGTTATAATTTACTACTGGATTTCAGCCAGTGTGTGTGCCTCTATCCATTAAAATAATAAATACATAAAGGATTCTATGGAGAAGAGTGCCCTGTTATGCATCCCTGTTGGCATGAAGCATGAAAATCAGCCAGGGAGCTGAATCTTCTGCCAAGCTCAGCTCTTTCCCATTATCATCACATCTTTCTCAAAAGTTTGCATGGAGCAAATTTAGAAGTAGCAAGCTAGAACACATTAAGAAAGCTGTCTCTCTGTGGCAAATCTGTTTTTTTTTCCCACACTCCTGCCACACTTGAACTCTTTCATGCAAACTGGTTCCATTCTGCTGCCACCATTTCCCAAAATATTAATGTCTCAGCTAATAAATAACTGGAGGCTGACACCTGTTTTAATGTTACAAAAGTCTTCGGAGTTTATTTACCGTAAGTTGCAACTATAAAAGAAATATTAATACATACTGTTCACTTGAGGCTTTTACTTTTCTTTAGCTTTAAAAACAAAAACATTTTCTTTCTCAGTTATTCCCTAAACAATCCACAACCAGTCCCTAACCAGACCCTATCCAAATGCAGCCAGACCCTATCTGTCCATTATATACACTCTGGTTTATATATTCTTAACCTTAAGCCCTGCCTACAGGCTATTTGATTGGGCAAACAGATACCACTTTATAAATATTTGTAGCCTAGCTTTGCATTCTGTTACATCCTCTTTTAACAATCCTTTCCTAGACAGGTCCATATTCTAGCCCACACTCAGATCTAGACTGCTTGTTTTGTTTTAATTGCCAGTTATCAGTGAAGGCTTGGGAAAAATGCACAAGAAACACTTACTGCAAGTCCTGCAGTCTTGTTCATATGGTATGTTTCAACAGTTAAAAATTCACGCCACAGGTATCTCAGGAGCAATCCTTAGCACAATGCTTCTGACGCCAAAGACCCTAGGCCAAATCCTTCTTAATAATAATAATAATAATAATAATAATAATAATAATAATAATAATAATAATAATAATAATAATAATAATAATAATAATAATTTATTTATTGTCATTGTGTGTATATACACAGTATACACATACAACAAAATTCAGACACCCAGAGACCAGATTTCACACACACACACACACACACACACACACACACACACACACAAATCCCGAAACACTCTCACACACATTAAAAAAACCCTTCAACACACACACATAAAAAATCCCCGAACACTCCCCCACCCACCCACCCCCCTAAAAACACAAGCATCTACACAACAGGCTAGGTAATCCTGTCCAAGTGCTCACTGCTGGTGGTCCTTGAGTTCATTATTAAGTGTGATTATAGCTCTGGGATAAAAACTGTTCAGAAGACATGTGGTCTGAGTTTTAATTGTTCTGTATCTTCTGCCAGAAGGCAACAGTTTGAAGATTTGTGAACAGGATGAGTAGAGTCTCTCAGAATGTTGTGTGACTTCCTCAAACAGCGAGATGTGAAGATGTCATCCAGGGTTGGTAGTTGGAGCCTGGTAACATTCTGGGCAATTTTAATTATTCTCTGTAGAGCTTTTTTGTCTGCTACAGAGCTGCTCCCATACCATGTTAGCATGCCATAAGTTAGGACACTCTCAATGGTGCTGTGATAGTAAGGACAGAAGTAGATGCTGAGATAAATTCATCTTCCTGAGCATTCTCAGGAAATACAGCCTCTTCTGTGCCTTCTTCACAACCATATTGGTGTTTGCAGTCCATGAGAGGTCCTCTGAGATGTAAGTGCCCAGATATTTAAAGCTACCAACCCTCTCCACCTCCTCACCATTTATGTACAATGGTAAATGGACATCTTTCTTCCTCCTAAAATCAATTATAAGTTCTTTAGGGTTTTTTTGGTGTTAAGTATAAGATTATTTTCTTTACACCACTGAGTCAACCCTTGTACTTCTTCCCTATAAGCAGACTCATCGTTCTAACTAATGAGCCCCACCACTGTTGTATCATCTGCAAATTTGATGATTGTGTTGCTGTTATACAGTGGGGTGCAATCATGTGTGTACAAAGAGTAGAGGAAGGGGCTTAGCACACAACCCTGAGGAGCTCCTGTACTTAATACTAGAGTAGAAAAATGGTGGGATCCCATCCTTACTGACTGTGGCCTATCAGTCAGAAAATTCCTTACCACAAACAAATCTTCTGATGTATACCCAAATTGGCCATTTTAAAAACAACCCTATTGGGTAGAATTGTATTAAAAGCAGAGCTATAATCCACAAATAACAGCCTTGCATATGTTCCCTGTTGTTCTAAATGGCTCAGTACAGTATGGACAACAATGGATATAGCATCATCAGTTGATCTGTTACTCCTCTTTGCAAACTGAAACGGGTCTAGAGCATAGAGATGGGCACGGAACTAACATTTTTTCATTTCCATTACGTTTGTTGTTTCCGTTACATAACGAAACGACAAATGAAAATTGTGATGAAAATGAAACGAAATGAACAGAAACACGAAAATTGTGGTTGTTACGTTTTTTTTTCCGGCTAATGGCGACCCGCAATGAAATGAGCTCTTTTAAATGTTAAAAAACGCCCTGGACATCCGGAAAAATGCAGCGATAATTATTTATATTGTCTGATAATACCTACCAGGGGGGTTGGGGTCCTTAAAACATTTGTTTTTGTCTTCTCCCATCGCGATGTATTTTTCTTTTCCCTTTAAAATGGATGTCGCCACCAGCCACAAAATGGAGGTAAGCCATGTGATGGGATCATGTTCAACCAATTACATGCCCAGGTTGCAGACTGGGTGGGCAGGTCTGGCAGCCACAGAGGGCATAAAAAGCTCTGGCAGCCCCCGTCCTCCTTGCAGTCCCCGGTGGGAGTTAGGGTGGGATTGCTGTCTCTGCGACTCTAGCTTCAGTCCTGCAGCCTCCCTGTGTGCGTGCGTGCTGCATACCTCTCGGTGACTACCCTCCCCTGCCCCACAGTGCAATCACTCTGCGGCTGCCTTGCACCCTGGGCAATGCCCGCCGCTGCCTTTGCAGCCTCCCTGCATACCTAGTCTATACTGTGTCTCTGCCAGCATCCATTTTTTTAATGTTTTCCCTCTGGTCTGGGGCATTGGGGGATGCCTGCACACAGAAATGCTTTAAAAATCGCGCAAAAAGCAGGTAGAAACAACAAACGAAAAAATGAAAAACGGTAACGAAATTTTTCAAAAAATTCCCAACAAACGGAAACAAACCGAAACAGACCTCTCAACAAAAAATGAAAAACCGAAACACCATTTTTTTTGTTTCGTGCCCATCTCTACCAGAGTAGATGGAAGTCTAGCCTTAATATAATCTAGCACCAATCTCTCAAAATATTTCATAATAACAGATGTTAAAGCTATTGGTCTATAGTCATTGAGAGATGCCACTACTAACTGCTTAGGGACTGGCACTATAATAGATGTCTTCAGGCAAGTAGGGACAGAGCACTGCAGCAAAGATAAATTAAAATGTCTGTAAATACTCCAGCTAATTCTTCCCATCATCTTTAAAACTAACCAACCCACCTCCTCCTCTTACCTGCCCCCTATCCACCCTCACCTAATTCTGTCTCTATAGGAGCTTACAACCAGGCTTGTATGCATACTACAGCCAATGAATATTTGCTATGAAACATATATCCCCATTACATATTATATTGCACACCTCATTCTGCTGCTATATGGCTGAAAAAGTGGACATGTCCATGAAATGTTACATTAAAATATGAAAGTTAGTCTTAAAGGTGCCACATGTTTTTTGCCTTTTGTTTTGTTTTCTTTTCCTTTTTCTTTTTCCTTGGAATTCTTGCACAAACTAACATTGGCTAGCTTCTCCAAAGATTTCTTATGGACAAGCAAAGAGCTTTATACTGGGATGGCAGAACCTGAACTCTGAACACCAGATTGGGACAGGACTATATGTGTTGACCTGGCTGTGCCTCAGTTCAAAGCGGAGGAAACAAACCTCACTAACAGCTTTATCTTCTAATGAAGACAAAGAGGAACCCCTGCAATACCCAGTTGGAGCACCCCTGAGTGAGGTTGGGTGGGCCTTATAATGCCCTGCCCACTCACTTCTGCTCATTTCATTTAAGTGCTAGGGGGAACCTATTCACAGAACAATAAAGACAACTGAATTTGGGAGGTGTCTTGCCCCCAAATATTAAAGGTTGCCTATCTGCATTTTGCATGGCAAAACATCTCTTCATGGTATGCTGTCTTGCAACGATTTCTGAGAATGTGCAACACACGAAAATTATAGCTATTTGGATATCATTATTGAAGCTAATGGGGGCTTCAGATTTTTTAAGACAGAGGGGACCTAGTCCACTAAGAACATTTTTGGTAAACATTATTTGGCTATAAAGGAATAGTATACCTTTGTTCACTTTTGGTTCACCAGAAACCATTTCTGGGGCCTCCAACAACCCCAGGAAGCCAATCAGAGGCCCCAGAAGTGGTTTTGGTCAATCTGGAAGTGACTTCCAGTTTTCCAGAACTGACTTCCAGTTCATCGGAAACGACTTCTGGGGCCTCCAACAGGCCTGGGAAGTCCATCGGAGGCCTGTTTGGAGCAACACCAGGCCTAGGTTAAGTGCAGGAGGCCTCAAATAGGACCACTTGTAAACACAAAATAGCAGGGAACGTCTGTACCTTCCCCATGCAGATCTCACATAACATTTTTTGTTGGCTACTCTTTGCTCGACAAAAATGGTGATGAAGCACTATTCTGTTCTCCCACAATCATGCATGTTTCTCAAGTTCATGCATGTTTCCCAGTTCTGTATGTTTTCACAGCTGGCAGCCAATATTACCAGCCAAAACTTTATAACTAATGTTGGCTATTCTATTCCCCAAAGCATAACCTATTTTTATTCGTTCTCTCATTATCTTCTGTTTGGTTTTTCTTTGGTTTTTTTATTTCAAATAGACATTTTAATAAGCATTTTTCCCATATGGTGAAGATGATAAATTAAAGCGATATCTTATAGCCAAAAAAGTTCAGACTCCCAGTATCAAAGTGCTTAGAGTGATACATCAATAACAGTGTATAGGAAAACACCATGTTTTTTCTCACTTCCCAATGAAAAACTTAGCAGCAATAGTATGGTACAACCCAATTTATTGAGTTAGAATAGAAATTAATCTGGTGAATTGGAGGTCAGGAAGTCTTTGCAGCAGCCCTTTAAACAGTTTGGTTTCTGGCTGGCCTAAATTGTTAAACAGATACAAAAATCAGAATACTCAGCAGAGTAAACAGAATTAGAAAGGGCTCATTGAAGATTGGGGGTTTATTGAAACAACAGCTTTGCAATTGATTCAAATGAGCCTACTTTAGCTGCAACTTACTTTAGTAGGCCCATTTGAATCAGTGGGATTACTGCTGGAGTTGACCCACCAAATCTTCAATGGGCTTACTCTAATGCCATTTACTACACCAATCAGCAGGATTTGGGCCAGAGTCTTTTGCAGGGCAATATCCAATGGCTACTGATATGTCACCAAGGTTACATTAATCTTCACAGGTTGGCAAACTACTGATTATCCTGCAATCCATGCTTTAAAAAGAGATGGAAAGCAAAGAGAGCAAAATATAAGAATTCTACATTCTTCTAAGTGCCAGGTCTAAGAATAAACAGAGGAGAATCTGACAGCGACTAAACACCAGTGAGGAGCAATTACTACTGGGGAAATTAGGACACAGCACTGATAATCGTATTATGTATACAGTGTTAAAGTGAAAGAGCTGCCTGGTTGTGCCCCACTGTATAATCAGCTAATTAAAATAAATACTAGGCTATCTCAGAGCAGGTGACATTTTGACAGTGTTTGATGAGGACAAACATCTACCTTGCCAAATAACACTAGTAATAAATGTTATATCAGCCAACCTAAATGCATGACTGGAACTATCATACTAACTATACAAAAATTCTCAGTCCCGCCAGGCACTTTTTCCGAGCCAACTCAGAATTAATAATAATCAAACACAGCCAGAGCTTGGGATAATTAAATTTTAAACTAAAACACCAAAAATTCTCCAAGCAGCACAGCCACTGACTAGGGGATTTTTGAGGTCCCAAACTTTGCTCACAATTCACCTTGATTACGAATGAGCATATCAGAAAAATCTGATTATTATCAATTTATTTTCTCAGCCTCACAATAAGGATGAGAATATAATTTCTATTTACAAACAGGATACATTGCCAAAGGTTATGGGCACAAGTTTATAAGAAACATATATGGAAATCCAAAACCCTAGATCTGTAAGAGCAGTTTTTAAAATTATTGTATCACCAAAAATGCAACATAGCCTTGGCAAAGAGCTTTTTGTTTCAGTGACAGCAGCAACAGTTCTGAACAAGCTTCACATAGTTTGGCTTGTTACTACAAGACTTGATGAAATATTTTAAAATACTTGTGATAAAAATGACTTTTTGGAAATGGCAGAACACCTGCACCCTAGCATTGTGTATTTCTTGAAATTTGAAAAATGGAGTAAATCAATCCACTAAGTAATCATGCTACCAAAGGTGCACAGTGGATCTTCTCCAGACATATAATTCATTGCACAATAAAAGCATTAATTATGTCAGATAGTTATCTGACAAATAAAATTAAGATAGTTTGGGTTCTAAACCTTGTAAGGGAACACTTCTAAAACAGGGAGGAAACAAGGTCACTGGCCCTGAAGTTGTTTTCGTTATTTAACATAGTTTGCTATTGGCTTGTTCATTGTTTTTATTTTTGACTGGAATATGAGGCTGTATTTTTCTGTTGTTTTATTTGAGAATCTGCCCTAAAAGGCAACATGAAAACATTTAATTAATTGTTTGTTCTCTCTCTCTCTCTCTCTCTCTCTCTCTCTCTCTCACACACACACACACACACACACACACACACACACACACACACACACACAAAGAGAGAGAGAAAGACTTTTTTGGAAATATGAAAATAAATATGAATGTGTTTTGCTCATTTAGTCAGGATATGGAGGAGATAACCTTATGAACAATGTATGCTTTGCAATTCAAGCACAAAAATGAAATTTTATAGACCAGTAGATAATAGAAAATATGCACTGGGGTGTCTCCTTATTTCTTCTGGGGGATGAATATTTATTTTTGTATTTCATAGTTTGGAGAGCATGCATTTATTCTAGTACTATTTAAAGGAACTGAGCACCTTATAAGTATAATACTGTAATATAAATTTTGAGCTGCCACATTGTAATGAAAGTAGAGGATACAGATAAAGCAGGCATGTCAAAAGTCTGGCCCAGAGGCCAAATGTGGCCCATTTTAAAATTTTGAGCAGCCCTTCGCTTCTTCTCCCTGCTGGCTCAGCCTGTCACCCATCCCCGCCAGCCGGCTCCTCCCTGTGTTGGCTAGAGACGTAAGCTTGCAGTTTTATGGTTTGCCTGCCTTCCCTGCCTCTGTCGGGTCTCTCAGCCACCTGCCCTGCCTACCCTCCCCTGGCTCCATTGTTACAGCATCCTCCCCACCTCCTTGCGAGGGAAGGCAGCTTATTTGAGCAGCAGTGCATCTTGGGTGCACATGGGCCGATCCCAGGCCGTCCAACAGCTGCTGGAACCTTGGGCACCTTGAAACCGGAGCATTTGTGGCTGTTGCAGATGCACGTGGGCCATGCCCTTTCTCTCCCCCCCCCTTTCAGGCTGAATGGTTGACCCACACATATTTTCACCTCACCGAATCTGGGCCTCCTTGCAAAAAGTTTGGACACCCCTGTCCTAAAGCAAAGAAAAGTGTCTGTTGCTCCAGGCCTAACATTGGGAGCACATGCGGATCATCAGGTGAGTTGCACAGTAGGTGAGAAGCAGTCATAGGACCATGGAAGAAAGTCCAGAAGAGTCCCTTTGGCATCCAAGCCTCCCTTAACAAGACACTGAAAGGGCATCAAGATTATGAAGTGGCAGATGATTCTGTTGATGAAACAGAAACTTATCCCAGTACAAACAATGCAAAGAAATTCTGCTCCCTGTTACCCACTTCAGCCCTGTAGAATACACATGCCTCCTCTTCAGTGAAAGGTGTTGTAGCAGACTGAAAGGGTGTTGAGTGAAGGATGAAGTGTTAGGCAGGAAGCCTGAACATTAAACAAAGTAACAAAAGGCAGGAAATGAAAAGCCCTTGTCCCAGAATCCTCTTTCTCGACATTTCTTTGATCCATCTACTCAGGGAAAATCATAGGAAAGCTAGCCTGGATATTGCAGGGGACATTGTTAATCTATGTGAGGCACCCCGAATAAGACACCTGGAGAGGTTCAATGTTCTTTGAACACTTTTATTTACCAGATTATTCTATACAGACCAGGTAGCTCACCAAAATATTGTAAATGTGCGCTAATAGGTCTCAGCCTCATTCTGAGATTGTAAAATCAACTCAGGACCTAACGCTCACAAGGGACTTAGTTTGAGAATCTTAGTATGAGAATATCCATTTAATATGAACACAAGGGTTTGGAGAAAGGATGGGAAGGCTTTTGGCTGTTTGGCTTTGGAGTCCCTGCCGTCTCCTCAGGACCAGGACCCTGGGACTTGGCTGCCTGGACTCCCCACACCTCCCTGCTTAACACCAGCCACCTGGCCCAGGGAGGAAAGGGCTTGAAAAGGCCGGGCTGCCAGCGACTGTCGGACCAGCGTTCCTGTGCCGGGAGACTCCAACAACATCTGCCACCCCCACGCCTTTTGGGTGAGAGCCAGAAGCGGCTGCTTGCAGCTTTTCCCTGTGGGTGCTGTTTGGCTTTGGAGTCCCTGCCGTTTCCTCAGGACCAGGACCCTGGGACTTGGCTGCCTGGACTCCCCACACCTCCCTGCTTAACACCAGCCACCTGGCCCAGGGAGGAAAGGGCTTGAAAAGGCCGGGCTGCCAGGGACTGTCGGACCAGCGTTCCTGTGCCGGGAGACTCCAACAATATCTGCCACCCCCACGCCTTTTGGGTGAGAGCCAGAAGGGGCTGCTTGCAGCTTTTCCCTGTGGGTGCTGTTTGGCTTTGGAGTCCCTGCCGTCTCCTCAGGACCAGGACCCTGGGACTTGGCTGCCTGGACTCCCCACACCTCCCTGCTTAACACCAGCCACCTGGCCCAGGGAGGAAAGGGCTTGAAAGGCCGGGCTGCCAGGGACTGTCAGACCAGCGTTCCTCTGCCGGGAGACTCCAGCAACATCTGCCACCCCCACGCCTTTTGGGTGAGAGCCAGAAGGGGCTGCTTGCAGCTTTTTTCCTTGCGGGTGCTGTTTGGCCTTGGAGTCCCTGTTGCCATCAAGTATAAGAGATAGGACCCACAATAGAACTAAGGGAACAGGAAGGGGGGAGGGCAATGGATGGGGCAGCCATTGGAATTGTGCTGGGTAGGGGAAGGTATGGTGGTAGGAGTGGAACATGCCCGCCTAGGAGAAGAGAGTTTAGATACCTCACATCTATCCCCTCTTCTGGTTCCACCCCTAGCCAGAAGGAATCAGGTGACCATATCAGTGAGCCCACAAGCCACACGGTGCTGTTGTTGAATGCCAGGTCGGTACAAAATAAGACCGCCCTCATCCATGATGTCATTCTGGATGAGGGTGCCGACTTGGCATGTATTACCGAGACCTGGGTGGGAGAGGAGTGTGGTGTTCCCCTCTCCCAGCTATGCCCACCTGGGTACTCGGTCCAGCACCAGTGTCGCTTGAAGGGTCGGGGGGGGGAGTTGCTATAGTCTATCGGAGTTCTATCTCCTTGACAAGACTTCCTGTCCCCTTGGGAGGAGGCCTGGAGGGCCTGTACTGTGTGTTGGGCTCACGAGACAGATTGGGGATTCTGCTGGTGTACCGCCCACCCTGCTGCGTACCAACAGTCTCCCTGCCTGAGCTGACGGAGGTTGTCTCGGACCTGGTGTTGTGGACCCCCAGGCTGTTGGTACTGGGGGACCTCAACATCCATGCTGAGGCAGCCTTGAATGGGGCAGCTCAGGACTTCATGGCCGCCATGACAACCATGGGGCTGTCTCAATATGTCAACGGCCCAACGCATGAGAAGGGCCATACTTTAGACCTGGTCTTCTCAACGGGATTGGAGGATGGTGGTCTGGATGTGGAGGGCTTGGTTCTAATTCCATTGTCATGGTCAGACCACTTTCTGGTCAAGTTTAGGCTATTAGCTTCTTCTACCCTCTGCAAGGGTGGGGGATCTATTCAGATGATCCGCCTCGGAGACTAATGGATCCAGATGGTTTCCTGAAAGCTCTGGGGATTATCCATCTGATATGGTCGGGCGCTCCTGTCGAAGCTCAGGTCACCCTGTGGAATAGGGAAATGTCCCGGGCGGTTGACACGATTGCACCTAGCGCCCTCTCCCCTTACGCAGAGCCCAGACAGCTCCTTGGTATACATCTGAGCTGCGGGCAATGAAGCAGGAGGGGAGACGGCTGGAGCGCAAGTGGAGAAAATATCACTGTGAGTCCGATCGAACACGGCTTAGAGCCCATTATCGGGCCTATTCCTGGCGATACAGTTTGCGAAAAGGCAATATTTCACAAACCGTATTGCTTCTTCAGAGTGCCGTCCAGCAGAGCTGTTTCGGGTGGTCCGGGACCTTCTTCAACCGAGAAATACGATGGAGGTTCTGGACCACTCAGCAGCCTGCTGTGACGAGTTTGCTGTCCACTTTGAGAAAAAATCGCTCAGATTCGCAGGGAATTGGACTCCACTATTGGTGCAGAATCAAGGGATGTGTCCAGTGTGCCGTGCTTAGGTCCAGTATTATTGGATGAGTTTCAATTATTGAGACCCGAGGATGTGGACAGGGTGCTTGGATCTGTCCGTGCTACCACTACGCCACTTGACCCTTGCCCTTCTTGGCTAATTGAAAGATCTGCCAGGGGAGTTCGCACCTGGGTCCAGGAAGCTGTAAACGCCTCATTAAGAGAGGGAGTGGTCCCCACCGTCTTGAAAGAGGCAGTGATTAGACCACTCCTTAAAAAACCTAACCTGGACCCAGGGCTGGTGGTTAACTACCGTCCAGTAGCGAACCTCCCTTATTTGGGCAAGGTGTTGGAGCGGGTGGTGGCCGGGCAACTCCAGGCACTGCTGGATGAAACGGATTTTCTGGATCCATTTCAATCTGGTTTCAGGCCGGGTTTTGGTACAGAGACTGCCTTGGTCGCCCTGTATGATGACCTCTGCCGGGAGAGAGACAGGGGAGTGCAACCCTGTTGATACTCCTGGACCTCTCAGCGGCTTTCGACACCATCGACCATGGTGTCCTTCTGGATAGGCTGGCCAGGTTGGGAGTTGGAGGCACCGCCTTGCGATGGTTCCATTCCTTCCTGGCTGACCGTGTCCAGAAGGTGGTGCTGGGGGACAGTTGCTCTGCCCCGTGGCATTTATGTCATGGGGTTCCTCAGGGCTCTATACTGTCTCCCATGCTGTTCAACATTTACATGGAACCACTGGGAGAGGTCATCAGGAGGTTTGGGCTGAGGACTCAGCAATATGCTGATGATACTCAGCTCTACCTCTCGTTTTCCACCAATCCAGGTGAGGCGGTTTCTGTGCTGAACTCGTGTCTGGGCCAGATAATGGACTGGATGAGGGTTAACAAATTGAAACTCAATCCAGACAAGACGGAAGTGCTGTTAGTGGGTGCTTCGCCAGACAGGTTAGAGGGACACTTCCCTGTTCTGGACGGGGTTGCACTCCCCCTAAGGGACAGGGTCCGCAGCTTGGGGGTGCTCCTGGACCCCGGTCTAACTCTGGAAGCCCAGGTGGACACGGTGGCCAGAGGTGCCTTTCTCCAGCTGCGGAAAATATATCAGCTACGCCCCTACCTGGATGAACGGAGCCTCATAACAGTTACGCATGCACTGGTAACATCCCGTATTGATTACTGCAATGCGCTCTACATGGGGCTGCCTTTGAAGACGGTTCGGCGATTGCAACTGGTTCAGAATCGTGCGGCGCGGCTAGTAAGTGGTGGGGCCGCTAGGGATCACATCACGCCGATTCTACGAGCCTACATTGGTTACCAGTTGCTGCCCAAGCCCAATTCAAAGTGCTTGTTTTGACATATAAAGCCCTAAATGGCTTAGGACCTGGATACCTGAAGGACCGCCTCCTTCCATATGAACCTACCCGGCAATTAAGATCAAGCCAGGGGCCCTCCTGAAAGAGCCATCCCTCAAGGAGGTGAAAGGGATGGCTTGTAGGAACAGGGCCTTTTCGGCAGCTGCCCCCAAGCTATGGAATGCCCTCCCAAGTGAGATCCGCCTGGCGCCAACACTGATGACATTTCGGCGCCAGGTAAAAACCTTCCTGTTCCAGAAGTTTTTTAATTGATACAATTTAGATTGTGGGTCTTCTGATGGCAATTTTAGTGTGATGTTTTAGTATAAGGTTTTTATTGTTGTTTTAATTATTTATTGTTGTTTGATGTTTTTAACTGTTTTAATTCCTTGATTGTAAGCCGCCCAGAGACCTTTGGGTAGTGGGCGGCATATAAGTTGTAAAAATAAATAAATAAATAAATAAAACTTCCACTACTTACAGTTTCTCTATTCTTCATCTCTACCTCCCCCAGATCTGATTGCTGTTTTTCCCCTCATGCTTTCTGCTTCATGAAGTTCTTAAGTAGTATTTGTGTTTGAAACAGAAAGCAGCTTTGGGTGAAAAAAACTAGAGGAAGAGATTTCCAGCCAGGAAATAAGAGATGAGACACATTTGTGGGGTTTAAAATAGGGCCACAATATTAGTGATCTTAATTCCTACTTGTAGGGGACCTACAAGTGCAATTGTCTCTGGCTTTGTAAGGTTATTGTGACAGGACAGCCCTTGTAAATGATTTTGGGCTGGGATCATAAATCATCCAGATCTGTACTATGTAATAAACCTGTATACCTGAAAAGGGGTCAAGGGCTTCCGATATGCTACCTGTAATTTTACCTACTTATATCCTGAGGTGACATATCCACTTGCACTGACTGCCAGTTGTGACCGTGGTTATGAGACTAGGGAACCCCTTTGCAAAGAGAATGGGATGGGCAAAAACTTACCACCATTCCCGGCTAATCGGAGCAGTGACCAAAAAATCCCATCTGGTCCATAGGCGACCAGCTAATCTCATTCTCTCCGAGGGGTGGGTGGGTAGGAAAGTGCCCGGGGAACAAGGAGACAAGACCCTTCTGTGCTGGACCTTAAGAGGGGTCTCTGACCACTGGTCACATGACCCATAAATAGACCCCTTCATGGAACAACCTGGCCATAGGCGGCCATCCCTGTCTGCCCACCCCTTCCCAAAGTGCCAAGTCATTGGACAATTGAGCCCCTCCCAACACAGTGTCTGTAGGAGCCACCTTTCCACTTTATGTGTAGGTCATTGGCTTAGGCATCAGAGGTTGGGAGTTGGATTCTCCAATTGATGATGATGATGATCATGATGATGATCATGATGATATGCCCTATGCATATGTTCCCCACTTCACCCATCAGAACAGAGTTAAGAACATAAGATGATTTTTGGCTTTGGAGAAACTCTGATATCCATCCCCTTGCTTAACCTCAAGCAATACCTAGCCCTCATGATTTTGCAAAGAGGAGAGTTCCTGATGCTCTGAGGAAAGTGTCTTGTGATGTTAGAAGTCTGGTGATGGTGTTGTCAATTTGAATATTTATGAATTTTCCTTTCTGCCTAACTTAGTTCATCCTCTAGCCGCTTGTTTTTATTTTACATAGTACTGTGCCATTTAGCAGCAGTTTGGTGGAGCCTCCAAAAGATATCTGTCTGAAAGCCAGATATTATTTCATACTGTGGATCACATTGTTCCCTTCTCTCCTTCCTTCACATTTGTATCCTGTTTTCTCTTTGAAAACATTCAAATTGGCCACTATACAAAAAGCAAAATATCTCATTAATATATAATTCATTCATTCATTCATTGATTAATAAACAAAAATATATTATCAGCAATTGAAATAAACCATTAGTAAGTATAAACTCTTATTTTGCTGATAAAATGCTGCAAATGTATATGCTCTTTGTACAATAGAGCATCAGGTAAGTGAGGCCCAAATATGTTCTGCTTGTGCCTGATCCTGGAATAAGCAGGAATAATATAATGAACCAGAGCTGTCATAATTCTTTTCACTTAGAAGCAATAAAGCAAAAACTAAAGTTTTACCAAAGCTGTATCTATTTGCTCTTGAACACAAACTGTAGATCTGCAATCAGCTATGTTAAAAAGAAATGTTCTTCTATGCTCTCAGACTGAATAATTCCTTTCCACGTACAGCTAGCATATAAATAACATGACCTCTAGAGCTCTCCATAAGCCAAAACTTTTTGCTGAACTGGAAAATTCATCTGATGTGGCCTAGAAGTTTTGTTTTGGGGTTTTATCTGTGTTGCTCCTGCCAAAGTGTGGATTATCTGTTTTCATGTCCATTTACCATGCTGGGGTTATTACAGCACAGACAGCAATCTGGATTTCACTGGCTGGGAAAGCTGCCCTTATAAACCTGACTTGATACATCTGCTCCCTTGTCTGCCTGTCCTTGTGCCCATGTGCTTGGTTGGCCTTCTGCCTACTCAGTGGTGGATCTGCTTCTGTGGTGACAGCTTAGAGGAATGTCTACACTCTTCTTCTTTTTCCCCTACAAAAACAAACTTTCCTCGATATGTGAAGAGAAGGAGATGTGTTTATGAGACATTCTGGATGACAGCCATGGAAGAAAGAAGATTTATTCTAAGAACTCTCAATAAAATGAAGTAGGACAACCCATGAAATGTCCCATGTATCTGAGGACTGTCAGTCCAAGATTTCAATTCCATGACATTATTTTGCTGATGCCACCTATAATACATTCTATAGTACCTGGAGAACAGATTGAACCACTAAACTACATTCTGCTTCCTTGCTGTGAAACTCAAAACTCTGTTCAAACATTAACACTGCAGTGACCAGGAAACAGTAGAAGTGGAGAGAAGCCATCTTCATTTCAGAATATTTGTATCACATCTGCAGGTGTGCAGCTCCCCTATAATTATATCTTGATCATTCAACTTCAACCCAGGGCCATCCATTTTTTTTTTTTTTTTTGCCATTTGCCACACATGGTGAAGGACTGGTTCAGTCAGAGTGGGCGTTGAATTTAAGCGTTGATGGTGTGCAGTCTCTTCTTGAAGGGACATGTCCCTGTAGGGGACTATCATAGGGGTACAGAGCAGCCTGTAGGGTCAACACAGTCCTCTAATACTGTACTTCATACTCCATGTTCTTCAACTTCAATGGGCTATTGCATCATCATCATCATTTAGATGAAAGGAGATATGCCCTATATAAAGCTACCTGTTGAATGTGCATATCTGTACATCCAACCCAATTTAATTAAAAAAAAATAAATTTATTGATTAGTCCTATGACCATATCAACCAATAACAACACAGAATATAAAATACATCGAAGTACATGCAACACCATCCAATAGGGTACCCTACAATACAGATTCAGAATATTCAGTGGTCATATATGTAGATCTCCTTTGCAGGATACTCCAATTTGTTCGACGTATTGCGTTCTTAAAGCTGCAACTTTAGTTACAAACTTGGCAACTTTGCGAACAATGTACACATTAGAGCCCGAAAGAAGATAAGACAATCTGTGAATTGGGTCCCTATGGACTGTTCTTTCTAAAAAAGGGGATAGATATTCAAGCCTGATGGGTGCATATAATTGGCAGTCAAAGAGAATATGAGAAATGTTTTCAACAGAAGGGGATCCACAAATACAGGTTCTCTCCTGATAAGGGAGGTGGTGAAAACGCCCATATTTGACCATGGAATCCAGCAATTCAAATCTGGCTCTAGTAAAGGCCCTTCTTAATACTTGAGGTAAGGGCATTGAAATGTATTTTTCAGGCAGAAAGGTAATTTTATTCTTAGCCAACCAGCTTAGAGATCTATTTTTAGATAATAATTCCAGGTCTGATTGTGCACTAATATCTAGGACTCGCTGTTTGAAAATATCTCTTGCCCGTGGAGCTATTGAAAGCAAATACTGAATAGAAAACCCATGGTGTGTAATAGTTTCATGAAGACGGCTAATCCACGAATTAGTTAGTGCCATGTTTGTTTGTTCCATTAAACATATTTTGGGTAGACTATTAGTATCCATAAAAAGGATTTTCAGCCAGTAATTGAAAACTTTGATAATTTAATATGAGGCTTAGCACAACATACCTTCCTTGGCCTTGGGCTCCAGCTCTGATTCCATAATTGCCCTGATCTGGAGTATGGTTATGTTTATAAACGTTGTGATCAATTCTCCATTTGAAAGGCAATACAAGAGCACCAAAAAGCACTTAACAAAATGAGTAACTTTAATGACTCCTTTACAACCCTAAGATGAATAATTAACCCAAAGATTATTTCAGGTCAAAAAGGTAGTCATACAGATAAGGTGGACATGTTTCCACTTAAAAAGGCATATCAAATATCCCAGTTCTGCACCTTGAGTGTGAAAATGATATGAGCAGCAGGACAGAAAGATGCTCAAAATGGGGACAAGATTATACTGTCCAGTTATGCATTTCTCGTGTGTCTGGATAAAGCATTCATGCTATAGCCTTTAGAATCTTCTTAAACCTACAAAAATGTCTAATTTAATGAACTGAAATGGTTGCAGGAAACAAGAGCCAAATGGAATCTAAGCTTATAAACCCCTCCCCCGTCTCACCCCTGCTCCGACTTTAATTGAGTTTGTGGTTGTGCCTGGGTTTCAGAATCTGTGCTGTCAGAGAAGTCAACTAAAGTACAAAGTACAAGTCAAGTAGTGGGAAATAATCAGATTCTTGAGTGGTGTCCAGCTGGAATTGGACAAAAATAGACAGAAAGATTCTCACTGCAAATTTGCCGTTGGAATGAAGGACTATTTTTTAATGTCTTCACTAAAGTCCTCTTGATAGAAAGGGGGATGTGGAACAGTAACTACTGGGAAAGAGAGATTTTCTTGTTCCCAGCCGTGAGGTTAAGGTCTAACAGTATGTGAGTGGTTGGTATGGAACGCACACAGCTGCTCACTTGTCTTCATACAACAACATAACAATTTGACAGGGCACATCAACTTGCCATCCACCTTACTAAACGTTTGCTCTTCCTATCCGTTCCTCTCAGACTTCCAGTTTCTGAAAAACGGTAAACAGTTCCTAGGGATCCTGTCTCTGAAAACAGCCAGTACAAAATGGCTGTTGTACAAAGGCAATGGGAAGACACAAATATTGTTCAGTACAAAAAAAAATATTAGCAAGTAACAGTGTTCCTATCTCCATGAAAATATGCAGTATTTGTTAAAATAAATCTGGTTACTTAATGGCAACACATTCCCAAGATGGGAAGACAGAAGAAGCAAATAATCCATAACTTGGAGTCATTCATAGCCACAAAACTTGCTCATATGAAAAAGAACGTGGCAGTCTACTACATTTTGCCTTTTTTAGAAGATCATTATTTCTCAAGAAATGGTAGGCTAAATACAGTGGAATAAACATAGGTTTACTCAATATATGATGGGTTTTAGTCCCCAAGGATTGAAAACAGAGAGCATCTTGAGTATGGAACTATAGATTTAACTGCAAACTGAGTCATTCTTGCAAATTTCAGCAATGTTGTTTGTTGGGTGTCATTCAGATTGGCCACTCAATGAATGGAAATGGATGGAAACTGCCTTTCTGTGTTAAGAAATCACCTTTTCTCAACAGGGAATCCCTGTTGAAGGAAGAGTTTGGGAGGCAATATTCATGAATTTCCTTACAACTTCCTATATTGCCTCTCATGCTACCCAGAAGGGTCCTCCATTCACCCCGAGCAAACCAAAGGGTGTTGTTTATATAGTGCCCTATAGCATTTAAAATATTATCTGTGCAGTTTACAACTTAATTATTTAGGCTACATATTTTCCTCCTTCAGTGCACAAGGTACTAAGGAGCAGCTATTCAGGTTACCACTACCCCAGCATTTAGCCTGCTTGCTTGTGGCACAGTCTGATGTAAACTATTTCTCAGTGATCATATAGAGCAGTGTTGGCGAACCTATGGCACGGGTGCCAAAGGTGGCACTCGGAGCCCTTTCTGTGGGCACGTGACATTGCTCCTTCACTGCCACCTGTATTCAGGTTAAACTGCTTTATTGGCACTTTGTGAATAATTAGTGGGTTTTGAATCTCAGTTTCTGCACTTGGTCTCTAAAAGGTTCGCCATCACTGATATAGAGTATAGATAACAGTGTTCCAGCTTAATCCCAGCCCATTGTCCTGTTGGGGGCTATTCCTTTGGAAGGGAAAACTAGAGAAATTCTGCAATGGATGGAAGTTTCACTTAGAGGGAGACCACTCATGGCAAATTAACCCACCCCAGTGCGTTTTTTTCTGGTCCTCAGATTGTATCCATATGAAAAGGGAAGGAGTGCAAGGATTATCTCCTTGACACCTTCCTCCTGTTGAAGAGAAACTCTACTGTGCTGTACTAGATAAAGAGAGGATCCACCCAGGGCTCATTTCAATGTCTACTCTGCCTCTTCTAGTCCACCTGTACAAGCAAAAATTTTCCCAAACCAGCCTTGATCACAACCACCACCACCAATCTTGGAGCACCATGAATGTTTTCTCTTGAGAAATAAACACCTGGAAAGAGAGAATAATAATGACTCATAAATATACTAGAAATACAGCATGAAGATAAGAACCAAGGAATTGGGTGTGGTAAATATCGTACACACTAGCATTCATAGTTTTCTCTCTTTAAAGGGCAATCAGCATTATTGAACTTGGTCCAGGACTGGTGACAGGAAAAAACCCAACCCATTATCAATCAAGTATATCACTCTTTCACTCTCTATCAACTAAAGATCTTCATCTTACTATATTATCTGTCTCCATGAATCACAAAAGATATTCCCAAGTAATAAATCATGTATATAGAATCACACATTGCCAAATTTCTAGTCTGCCCTAAAAGATACCCATCTCAATAATAAATCCTTTGATCACCTACTACATTTCATAAGCATATCATAACTATTTATTTATCTCTCAAACAGTCCTTCCTATATCCAAATTGGAATACACAGATTAATTACTTTCCAGCTTACCACAATTATAAACATAACTCAACTAACAGATTGCAACTAATCTGTTATGATTATAAATTGCACAATAATTTTGAAATGGAGCAGTATTAAGTATCTTCAATATGTGAGCATGTAATCAATATCAGCATCATTAAAATCAAGTCTCCAACTTTGAAAATACAGTGTTTATATAAATCTCTTAAGGTATCATCTAAATATACCTCAGTCAGTATATTTTCTCATTTTAAAGTGCAAGAAAAATGCTTTAATAGTGACCTACATCATATTCCTATCCTTTGTAATTGCTGGAAGACCAATTTGCTTTCTAGCTACCTTCCTTTAAATTAACACACATGAGATATTTACAGTTCTAAACAACTTTGCTAGTCCTCTACCAGGAAAATTGTTCTTAAATAAAAATAAATACATGTCATCAAATCAACTCTGGCTTATGACTACCCTTCTAAGGGTTTTCTAGGTATAGAATATTCAAATGTGTTTTATTATTCCTTTCTTTTGAAGGTGTCCTAGGGCTGTACAGCTGGCCCAAGACTTCACAGGTTGGCTGTACTCCAGGGAAGAATTGTACCCAAAGGCAGCTCTGACAGGCCCCCATGCCAGCAGGGGCTCCCTTGTCCACCCGCTCATGAAGGGGCAGTTTGGGACAGGGGCCGGGTGGTCGCAAATGACCACCCACAGGTGAGATGACCCATGACTGGGGCTAACTAGAGGTCCCATGGCGACCAACCATAGCTCCCTTTTAAGGTCTGGCAAAGTGAAGAATAGCCTCTTTGTTTGCCGGGTGCTTTCCCGCTGTCCCTCCCCTAGGAGAGAATGAGATTAGCTGGCTGCGTAAGGGCCCAATGGGAATTTTTTGCTACTGCTCTGATTGGCCTTGAGTGGTGGTGAGTTTTCACCCATCCCATTCTCTTCGTTGTGGGATCCTCAATGCTCCTCAACTCAGTCATAATTGGTGGTCAAGGCAAGTGGCTAAATCACCTCACGACAATAGTAGACAAAATTAGAGTTAGTACATCATCAGCCCTCAACAATTTCAGGAATACAGGATTATATTAGATGTGACAGATTAGCATGATTTATGACCCAGAACCAGAAATGATTTATGAGGGCTGCCCAGTCACAATAACCTTGACAAGCCAGAGCCACTTGCACTTGTAGGTCCCCTTGGAAAGAGAACAGGTGCAATAGTATGAATTAATACCAATGAATTGTGGCCCTATTTTAAATCCCACAAACTGTCTCGTCTCTTATTTCTGGGCTGGGTGGATGAAGCCTCTGGCAGCATAGCGAGATGCCTAACTCACTGAACTATGCATCCAAATTGTACTTAATTTTGTTTTCATCTGACATCAAGTCCATTCTGATTTATAGAGACTCTTTTCAGGGTTTATCTGGTAGGGAATACTTAGAAGTGGTTTACCATTCTGTTCTTCTGGGGGGAGGGGGCTGGGCCTGTGCAGCTTGCCCAAGGCCACTTATGCTGTCGCTGCTCACAGAAGGCACAGTGGAGAATTGAATTCCCAACCTCTGGACCTGAGCTGTCTAGCCAGCTGGTTCTTAATCGTCTTCAAAATATACTAACTAGAATCAGACAAGCAGTCGGAGGTTGTGATTCAACAGAAATATTTAAAAAGTTACTACATCTTGTTGTCACCTAGTTGCCAATGCCTGTGACATATTAAAAGTAGAGTTATTTCTCATTTAAAAAAAACGCTGAAGTCATAAGTGCTTCTGTAATGATAATTAACAAACTACACCCTGTGTGTTATCTCTGCCTCTCATAGATAATAGGTCCATTCCATGGAATGTCAAAATTGAGTGAATGTGAAAGTGTCAACCTTCAATAGTCTGATATTGCTGGCCCAGACTAATATGATCCCAAACTGGGGAAATATATGAGCTAATTATCCTGATAACACATCATTTTCATCCCTTTACACCACTCTCTGATCATTCACAAATATTGTCTGGGTTATCAAACTGAGTGCTTGAATGTTGACATTCATCACATTTTGAATATTCACTTCTGTGTATTTATCATTTTGTCTAGATGTTGTGAAGTTCAAAGCTCAGTAGTACACATGCAGACTAGAGTCCTTTCCACCTAAAAAAGACATTTGGAATGATGGCTCTGTGCAGACAGGCAAGCTTTGCCTCAATTCCAGACTTTACTGCACCCTATAAAAGTCATACTTCTGGCAAGATCTTGCATCCTTCTATAAACCATTCTCATTGCAATACTCTTGATGCTATGCGTGTGGCTGGCACTTCAGTGATGTACCCTGTGGATCAGATCAAGAGTCTGGTGTTTGATGCAGAGATTGCATTCAAGTAGCAACAGAGGCATCTTGTTCTCCCACCTCTATTTAATATTGTAACTTTTATCTGGCACCATATATGGAGCAAGCCTTGGTATGCTATCTATTGCTAGTTTACTTTATGACCACAAACCATGGAAAAAAATTTTTTGCTTTTGCTATTAAACTAGATAATTTTACGTTTTCTAGGAAATCTAAGCCCACTTAAACTTTGTAACTAGTGATGTTTCGTGAAAAGCAATAAATTAGAGTTGATTTCATTCTCTCCCCCCCCTTCTCTCTCTCTCTCACACACACATACACACACACTTTACCACAGTTACCACAGAACCAAAAGTCTTACTGTACGTTCCCTTTATAGGAAAAACTGAAGCCTGTTTACAGGCTATTCAATTTTATAAGTCTGAATTCTTCTCTTAACATAGCAAGTATTATAATTCGTGGAGTTTTTGCCCGCCAGAATGACTACCCACCTGACAGCTTGAATGTGGAGTCCAGACTAAATTATAGAATCACAAATGCAGTGGGATGAAAGCTGTATAAATGGTATACTTATGATGAGATAAATAAAGATGTAATTGTTGGGGGATCACAAAGAAGTCACGCATCCTTAGTGCATGATGTGGATCAGGCAGTGAAGTGGCAGAACAGTGCAGAGAAGTACTTGTCTGACCTCAGTTGTTTATGTTATGGTATCCTCCAAGCTAGACAATGATAATGTGCTATACAAGAAGCTGTCTTTCAAGTTTTCTTTTGAAAATACGGTTAAAGAAAAATGTACCTGATATATTACTAAATGGGATTTGATTATATTATCAATGGTATAGTTATATCCTTTTTTTAGGTTCTAGAGCTAATAGCCTTATATCCCAGTCCTTTTTTAAATATAAGATTATACTTGTATTACTTCTGGTAACACATAGATGTGGGTGTGTTGTAGTCTGCTTAACTTCCTCTAGTTACATATGCAACAAATAATGAGGAGAGTTTTATTTAAACAAAACAAAGTTGAGTTTTCCTGAGAATAGACGTAAGTGGTATAAAGGAAAAATAGATGCTAGGATATGAAAGATAAAGGTCAAAAGAACTGTAAGGTGTAAAAATATTCTTTCTGTAACACAGTATAGAATTCTGCAATGTGTGTAGAAAACATTTCTCTGAATTTCAGCCATCATCTGGGGGGTTAGTATTCACAAAGTGCGTGGACTGTGTGCTGTTTTGTGTTATTTTGTTTATTATTTGTTAGTACCTTTCAACATATTTCTGAAGGGGTAATTCCAGCCAAATAATTGACTTTTTCAAGAGGAGCAATATAGTATATGTGGTCCAATGCAGTGAGGAGTTTGCAGAGTTCTACATTGGAGAAACCAAACAGCCACTAAGCAGGAGGGGCAATAGCTCAGAATCAGAATCAGCAGTGTACCTTCATTTGAACACAAAGGACACGCATTCAAAGACAACACTGTACACATATTAGACAGAGAAGACAGGTAGTTTGAGAGAGGGGTCAGGGAAACCATGTGTATGTTGCAAATCCCTCTCTCAACAGGGGTGAGGGACTTAGGCACAATCTGTCTACCACTTATCAAGCTGCCCTTTCATCAGTCCCCAGACAAATCAGAAGCATTTCACACCTCCAACAGGGAGGCCAAGGCTAATGACTCATACTTGGTGCTGGGAAGGTTTGCATTGGTGGGACTTTCAAGCATCCCAGGCTATTGTCCACCAAACAAGCCTATGCAGGTTATTTTCCACATACCGAGTCTATTCAGGCCGTTGGGGTGGGGGGAGCATGGAACCAAGGTGAACTATACATTGGAAGCCTTGCACCAACTTTCTTCAGACTGATGAGTCTGCTTGGATGAGTAGTGAAATGTTTTAATCTCACATGAAAAGAGGTCCAGTTGCTATGACTCAACTTCTGAATAAATCTCCAGACTTTTCAAAAATCCCAAAGTTTTCTAGATGCATATCAAGCTCTATTACAGTCTATCCTCCAAGGTGGTGTGTGTGTGTGTGTGTGTGTGTGTGTGTGTGTGTGTGTGTGTGTGTGTGTGTGTGTGTGTGTGTGTGTGTGTGTGTGATTTTCTTTTTATTTGGTTTTGTTTCTGCAAGAGTCCAGATCAAATTTCTCACAGCTCTTGCTGTATGTTCACTAAATAAGATAAAGTAGTTTTTCACCCAGAGGATCAGTGGTCTGTGGAACTCCCTGCCAGAAGAAGTGGTGACAGGTGTCAGCCTTGATAGCTTTAAGAAAGGATTAGACACGTTCATGGAGAAAAATGGTATCAATGGCTATCATTATGGATGCCTAAGACAACCTCTGGGTTGGAGAGATAGGCAGGATAACTCTTAATGCCATTTGCAGGGAATTGTAAGCAGGTGAAGACATCTGCTTGGGAATACCCTGAAGCAAATGGTGAGCCACTGTGCGAGACAGAATGCTGGACTGGATGGGCTGTGGACTCTTCCAGCAAGGCTGTTCTTATGTTAATATTATATTTCACATGTTTAAAAATGCTTTTGTTTGAGATCTAGCACCCAAAAGTTTCATGGAGTGCCCCCTAGTTCTAGTGTTGTGCAATAGGGAAAACAGTTTTTCCTTATCTACTTTGTCCACACTGTGTATGATTTTATAAACTTCAATCAGGTCACCTTTTAGGCACCATTGTTCAAGAGTGAAGAGGCCCAGCCGCTGCAGCCTCTGATGGTAAGGAAGATGTTCCAGTCCCGTAATCATTCTGTAGCCCTCCTCTGCACTTTTTCTAGTTCCATAAGATCCTTCTGAAGGTATGGTGACCAGATAGGGCTTCACCATATATTTATAAAGAGTCAAAATATTTAGCATGTGTTTCCAGGATGATCCTGGGATGTAGTTGTTCTATAAGCCTCTTGGAATGATGGCAGAAGATATTCCAAAATGGAAGTAAGAAAACAATAATAGTTCCCTAGTTGAGGAACAAACCTGAACCACAGCTGCATCTAACTCTGCTGTCAACTTTTCCAAGTTGGCTTTTTTTGGAAAGTATATCTCCTACAGAATGGTGTAGATTCTAATCAGATTTCTGAGTAGATTCTGGGACAGACTGGGTCTATGCTGAGTGATTGGTGTTGGATCAAGTGTGCTCTTCATGCACTGCTGAGTTATAGAATGACTTAAACTGGATCTGGATTACAGTATAACCTTTTTGCCATCTGCCACTGTTAAATGAACTGGGTAGTTTACGCTTCAGATATAAGGCATACTGAATGGGATTCAGCCCATCTTATAATGGCTTTGCCATTTCAATCACCATGTTCATAGTTCCAAATACTTCACTGGCTACATTTCTAGTGTAATGTAGTCATGGAAGGAGCCTCCCTGAAAAGCAGAAAACATTGCAAATACTCTCAGCCATCCACTGTGTGATGGTGTGCAGCCAGCTGATTTTTCTGATCCAGAAGTGTTGCACTGTTAACTTCCATGTAACGTGGATGCACCAGTTTTAATCATGACATTGCAAGACTTTTTCCTAAGATTTCTCCCACCTCCACTATCAGTGGCCTGCTGAAATTATTCTAACCCCATAGATACGTATCTATTGGACCACTTGGCTGCATAAGAAGTGTGGCTATCGTGCTCACTGTATGTATGAATTAAGTTTTAATTGCCAAAGATGAGAAAAACTACCTTTTCAGACAACAGCTCCTCAAAATCCCTAGCCACTCTGGCCATTAGTAGTCCAAAAAAGTGATTTTTCTCATCTCCTCCCTTTGGAGGAACCTTATGCAGAAGTGTCCTGATGTATCTTGGCATCCTGGATGGGTCTGGAATTCTATTTACTAATTTAGGTGATAATCACACTTAGCAACAATTGTGTTTGCTCATTGGATCAATAAAGTTATTTCACTTTATAGGAAAGCATGTGTTTTAATTATAGAGGAGCAAGAGCTATTTCACAGGTCATTCAGTCCAAGAATAAAGATCTTCAATCTGTTTCTAGTTTTCAGTCAACTCAGTTTGTCTGAAACATGCTCAGTGTCAAATTTCATTTAGGGAAATGCTTGACTTTTTGTCACTACAGTAAGTGCAAACTCTGCTTTGTTGACGATCTGTGCAGAATTTCAATGAATGGCACAAATGTTCACATATTTATTTCTGCATCTTCTGTAGGGTCTCTCCCCCACCCCAGCTTGCTTTCCTGTCTTGACAGCAAATGCCATACATGAGGTCAGAGCATAAAACAAGTATTCTACTTGGATTAATTTCCCAGCTATCTCTTTGCCAATTTAAACAAACCATCTAGCTGAGTTTCTGATCTCCACTAACTCCATCTAGGGCTGTGCCCACATGGGAATTTATTATGCAGCCAATTCCTTACTAACAGAAATTTTGGGAAACAGTGCCATAAATAGGAGGTATTGGGATGCCCATGGTTTGTGCAATAGGCTTCCATGAGAACTGTGCTACCTGTGAGACTCCACCATCCAACTGCCCTCAATTGCCTTTAGGCTGGTCATCAGCACAGCTGCCTTTTAGTCTGCAAAAAGCAAGTGTTCTGAACAGAGTTGGAGAACTATTTTTTCTGGACTACAGTGCCAAGAAAACCCAAGACAACATGGACAGAATAAAGGATATACACTGCCCAAAATATCCTATCCATGTGGATTTGTGGTTCTGCATAAAGGTTCTGCTGTTCTGTGACATCACACTGTTTTCAACTTATGGTCCTATGAATTTGAAATCTCCAAAAGGTCCTATCATTAAAAGACCTGCTCAGGTCTTGCAAACATAAGTCCATGGCTTCCTACCCTATACTGATATTGTTCTGTTATTGATCTAGCCTTCCCATGACTTGCCTTTAGTACAACAGGCCTCAGGCCATTCTAGTTGGCTGGCCCGCCCCCTCCCCCCTCCTTGAACTTGATGGCCTTGTCCCCACCTTCCTTCTTTCCTCCCTTCCTTGTTCCCTCCCTCCCTTCCTTCCTCTCTTGGTTTCCACCTCCCTCCCTTCCTCCCTTGGTCCCTGCCTTCCTTCCTTGCTAGTGGGTGGGGCTTCACTGCTTTTTGATAGGCATTTTTTGTGTGTAGAGAGAGTTTGAGCTTGAGTTGATTTAGCTCCCCCTGGCTGAAATCCTGTTGACAAATCCTGTTGTGTGCATAGTGAGAGCATAATCAGAAACAAACGGATGCTAATTAAAGGTGATTTCAAAGTGCAGGTGACTCATACCCAATGCGGCCAAGTTTGTGTGTAGATGCTGAAATTGTCAAAAGAAGTATTTGATGAACAGTGATTTGTCACTGCTTATGATATCCATACTGAGACATGCAAGAGGATTTCATTTTCTCTTTCAGAAGGTCCACAGTATCTGTAAAGCTCTCCTCCCAACACAATACTCAAGTGAATTGATTTATTTCCCTGTGTGTCTCTCCCTTTGTTTCTTTTTCTCCTTCTGGCATGTCTAATGAAGATTCTAGAAAAGAAGAGGAAATAACATCATTCTGCTCTACCTTTTCTTATTGACCAATGGTTACTGCGACCATCCCTGCACCAGTGACTCCCACACCAGAGACTGTATGTTCTGCTTGCAAATTTAAGCACAAATTTGGCCATTTCATCCCTGCCTAGATTCTAGAAAGGGAGAGGGTCCCATTTTAGCTTTAATATGTCAGTAATGCAGAGCAATAATACATGTCAGATAAGTAACCAGTACAAAATACAGTATAACAAGTTAAAGAGTTTCTACTCTAGAAGTCCACCTAAAACAAAACTTCTTAATCAGATCCTCTGGATTTATGTTTAAAAAACTATTAACCTAGAAGGAGACTGGGCAGGAGGAGTCTATGTTGCTATGATTATGATCCTGAAATGATCAACAGATAGAATAAACTGTTTATTGCAATCCTTTAAATAGTTTTGGCCTTTTGAACATATTATTACAGCAGAAGACAGCACGTTCATTTTCATATGAATTTCTATGCACTTCTATAAACATAGGTTGGAGTCCAAAGAGGCTGACAAGCATGCCTAAAACACTTTTGCCTTGCACAGAAGGTTTTCCTACATTTTGCCAAAGTAATATTTTCCTACTCCTTCTGTAGCTTCTTATGATGTATCGGATGCAGTTCTGGGCAGGGTTGCAGCAGGAACTCAAAGAAATCCTTATGTGCATAAGGAAGGTATTAGTTAATTAATGCACATTTAATTATTAATGCAGGGTTAATTGACTTTTTTTTAGCCTGTGATGATCATCAAAAGATGTCTTGCTCCATACCATCTGAAGGGCAGAGTAGGAGTTCAAGTTTTTGTCAAAACTTGGAAAAGTTCCTTTTTTGGACTACAATGTCCAGATTTCCCTAACTTGGAAATTCTTTGAAATTGTGCAAAAGGACCTCTGTATCCAAGGGGTATCAGTTTGAAGTCACTCTACCTGCTATTATCCAAAACCCTGCATATAAAAAGAAACACTATACATGGCATAGTCTCTCGTGACCACTTATATTTACTCATTTAAAATATTTCTCTCTCTCCTTTTCTCTGAAAGGAAATGGGCACAGCTGGCACACTAGTTTTAACTGTGCAAAGATACTCCTGGCCATTGATGAAACCTGAACATCCAGGCTCAGGAATTAATCCAGGAGCACCCCAAAGCTGTGGGCCTGTAGTCAGAGGGAGTGCACAGTAAACCTCATCCAGGAAGAGCTCCAACCCTAGTCTTTGATCTGATTTTTGACTGACCAGGAGCCCTTCTGTCTTGTCTGGATTAAGTTTCAGTTTATTCACCCTCATCCAGTCCATTACTGGTGCCAGACAGTGGTTTAGAACCAAGACAGGATTCTTGGAATTAGATGGAAAGGAAAGATAGAGTTGGGTGTCATCAGTGTACTGATGGGTCCAAAGTGTCTTCCTTGTGGATAGGCAGGATATTTTTTTTTAAAAAAAAAATCTTCTTTAAAAAGTTGAATTTATTCTTTAAAAATGCAAGGGAGCCTAAGCCTATAGTTAGGCCTCTTATTTATCTAAACTTAAATGCATGTTACCATTACTAGAAGGCAGGGTTATAATACAGCTTCTATTCCTGTTTGGAAGATATGTTGGAAGAATTAATTTATTCCTGATGATGCCATTAATGTTACCCAGATTTATTATAGATCAACGGCTTCTGTGTCTTTGGATGCAGCCTGTCAAGCTTGATAGTCTTTTTGTGTGTAGAGAGAGTTTGAGCTTGAGTTGATTTAGTTAATTTATTAATTATTAACTAAATCAACTAAATCAATATCTAAAATTATTAATTTTATTGCTTCTTACACAAAAAGGTTTATCCTGAAAAATAAGTGGACTAACAGGATGCAAGCCCTACATTGGAAATCGTGCTCCACTCTGGTTCAGAAACAGATTGGTGTTTCAGATTGGCCATTTCCATGCTAGGGATTATCAAAAAGGGGATTGAAAATAAAACAGTCAACATTAAAATGCCATTGTACAAAACGATAGTAAGGCTACACCTGGAGTATTGTGTACAATTCTGGTCACCGCATTTCAAAAAAGACATAGTGGAACTGGAAAAGGTGCAAAAGAGAGCAACTAAAATGATTACTGGGCTGTGGGACCTCTCTTATGAGGAAAGGCTCTTTAGTTTGGAATAAGAGTGTCTGAGGGGAAATATGATTGAGAGTCGTACAAAATAATACAGGGCATGAGTAAATTGGATAGAGGGATGCTCTTCTCCCTCTCACAGAATACCAGAACTAGGGGACATCCATTCAAATTGAGGGTTGGGAGAGTGAGAACAGACAAAACATTTTTTTACCAAGCATGTTGGTAGTCTGTGGAACTCCCTGCCACAGGATGTGGTGATGGCATCTGGCCTGGATGCCTTCAAAAGGGGATTCAATGGATTCCTGGAGGAAAAGTCCATCACAGGTTACAAACCATGATGGAGATGTGTAATCTCCAGGCTTAAAACCAGGTTACTCCAAGGGCCAGATACAGGGGAGTGGTTTCAGGAGACAGATATCTAGTCCCATGCCCTCTCAGACACATTTGGTGGTGCCACTGTGAGATACAGGAAGCTGGACTAGCTGGGCCTTTGGCCTGCCTGGGGTCAACCAGTGTTTTCTCAGTGTTGATATCCTCACTTCTCCTATTAAGGTTTTTCTGATTTCACACATAGATAAAATCAGTTTGACTGTAAAATCTTTGGATGAGATGGTCTGTGACCAATAGCTTCTTCTGATAAGCTGGTTGATATTCTTACAGAATGTGAAAGAGCATTGGCATGAGCTTCAACGTGGGTTGCTTGCTCCTACACTGTCTTTGGCATTTACTATACAGTGGACCCTTGTATAACAAACAGCTTGTATAACATAAAATTTGTACAACATAAAAATTCCAGAGATAGGGGAAATTTGCTTAACATAATCACCTATGGGGAGAATCCGTACAACATAAAAATGGGATTACTCCATTTTCAATGCATTCCTATGGGAATTTGTATAAAGAAAAATTTGCTTAACATAATTTCATTTGGAACAAATTAATTCCTTTATACAAGGTACCACTGTATTTTCACTCACCCCAAAATTCTCACACAATATCTGGGTCATTTCTCACATTTTTAATCCACAGTTTGCCACCATGGCATAGAAACACATTTTCCTCTACTTGGTATTGGTGTTTTGTTTTGTTTTTTGAAAAAATCTATAAACAAATGAATAAATGACTGTGGAGTAAACACTGAGTTGAAATTGAATTAGCATGATGCACTTTTGGCTTCTGGTTTGTTTATCTATTAGCAGAAAGGCAAAAAATGAACCTATTGCCCAGAGAACTATTTCCCACATAATCTGGAAAGAAGTACAAATGTGAGCTGTTGCAAAACTGCTAAATGACCAAAACATTCACATTACTGGATTATTATATCCATTTTAACTGTCCTGATAAAAAGCCACTGAAAGTTTCATAAAAACATTGAAAAGGATGTTTTGAAACCTAACCAGGAATTTGTGCTCCAGAGTTCCCTCACCTGGATTGCAAAAATGTAACATTCTTTATGTTGATTCTCCTTTTTTGCACCTTTACAGTCTTTACAGCCTCTTTTTCCTACATCTGGAAGCAACAGCATGGAAAAGGCTGAATGTGTAGGCAATTTAGCAATCAAAGTGAGTCATTACTTGCAATCATCGTAGAATGAATTAAATTTGTCTTACGAGGTATTACTGTATATTACCTATGAAGACATTCTGAGATGGAATGGCATCTACCAATAAAACCAATGGCCCCTTGGTTTTATAAAATATCCAAGCAGCCTTCACACAGTCCTAGAGCTGCAATTATAAATGAGGTTCAGGGCATCTGAGGCAGAACACCAAATCGTTCTCCCTGTCCCCAACAAAGTGCACAGCATTCAAGGACAGTCAAGTTATTCCTGCCAGCTCAGGCAGAAAATCCCAGAGAGAGCAAAAGTTATTTTTGGAATCCATTATCCATGCAATATAGGATGTTTGGGAATTCATAATTTAAAAATAAATAAATAAATGCAACTCTAGACAATCCCACAAGTGTGACTTCACTTCCCTGGTAGTAAAGATGTAAACATAATATATCAACTATCACACTATTTGCTGTCTATACACTTGGCTCAATGGTAGGGCCTGCTCTTTGTGATTGTGTCACTCATGGGCACACTTGGCAATTGCAGGGGACAGCCTACGAAAAGTGGTTCAATGGCATGGCACTGTAGGTTACTTTCAGAAGTCATGGAAGATGAACATCAATGAGCTGTGATACAGACATTTGGATGCAGAGATGGGTGAGTTCCTTTTAAAGAGACCACCTCTCCCATCTTCCAAGTGTCCAGTGTTTCTGTAACTATGTTAAAATAGACACAGTATGGTCCAGCAAGCAACCACAGCACATACAACCCTAACACTTAACTTTAAAATTTAATCTACCTTGATTAACTTTGGGAAAAAATGTGCCCAATGCCTAGTTCACAATCCATTACTACTGGATTCTTCCGACATGGATGCATTATGCAAAGTGCCAACTAGAAATATCAAAGCACATTAGAAGTTTTAACTAATACAATGTGTTTCAAAGGAATTTGCTTTCTTTGGAGCAGGAATGTCCCCATAAAAAGGCATGATCTGTATTACACAGCACAGTTCAGTGATTTGCAAGCTGCACAACACATGTCCTTAAATAAACTCTGCTTTCCTGTAAGCTAAACGAGTTTGGATTCATCCACAGAATGTAGAGTACATTTTGGAAAGATGAAACTATGTGCAGCTAACCTGAGTTTTAATTTGTTGTCCTTTTAACTTCTTCCTTGGTAAAGGGTTCCTAAAAGAGATGACAAAATGTATTTTCTAACTTATTTTATTTCTCAAAACATTCCAGTATCACACTCCATGGTTTAGGGATCTGCTGCAGAGCCAAGGGTTCGGGCTGCCTGCCATCCTCCTTGACAAAACACGGGCTTGACTTGATGTTCCAGGGGGTCCTTTCCGTCTCTGCCATTCTGAAATGATATGATGGCAATGTTTTTCCTACCTTCATCATTACGAAGCACATAGGAAAGGGGTTCCCTGTTTTGAAAAATATTTTGCACTGTGAACTACTAGTTCTTCATAAATTTAGGGCTATTAGTGATATAGATATTATTTCAACAGTAGTTACAAAGAAAAAAGTCTATCATGCCATCATATTGCAAAATCCTGTGCTGCTGTTCTTACATAGGTGAGACAATTCTCAGTCCTAAGAACTTACTAATGTTTCAGGTCAGAATCAGAAAATACCCAGATATTTTCTCATTCTATTTTTAAGGCCCAACACACACACACACACACACACACAGACACACACACACAGAGAGAGAGAGACAGACAGACAGACAGACAGACAGACAGACAGACAGGGGGAGGGGGAGGGGGAGGGGAGGGGAGGGAGGGAGGGAGAAAGAGTCAGCTGCTGTGGGATTTATCCCTTCTACATAAGGCCAAAATTGTTAGCAAAATTAAAATCTAGTATTTTGCACAACCCCCTTGTACTTATACTTTTTGAAATCCTTATATGGAAAATAATAAAACAAGGTTTTGCGCAAAATACAATTGCATCCTTCTTATCGGTGAGCACAAAGTAGGCAAATGTTTACATCCCTTCTCCACAGAAGTGCACTGCAACTGTTTCCAGAAGAGTAATCATTAGAACAGTTTACATTTTTCTGTCATGAGTTCAGTCCAAGTCTTTAAAAACAACAACAACAAAAACGAACCTCTGAGTCAAGTCCAAGACAAGTCACCAATGTGACTTAAGTTGGAGACAACAGCAAGTCATAATTTGGGAATCCCCATCCCTGCCAGTAACTCTAAACAATTAAATACCGATCGGAGTATACAGATAACTGCATTGTTAGATGCTGCTCAGAGAAATAATGAAAGAACCTGAAGCAATTTATCAAGTGAGGATTGGAGGAGGGGGAGTTGGACAGTTTCTAACCATATCCATTTTTAAGATTTATATAAAACCTGTCAAAGGGCGCTTTTACACGACCCCTAAAATCCGAGGCAAAGGGCTCCCAGATCCAGAGCTTTAAAATGTTTTCCCACCAGCTCCGGACTTTTAAAAAAATTAAGTACGACCACGCCTACCTAAGCGCGTCCCAGCGCACTTTTCAAGTACCTGACCTCCAGGAGGTAAAAAATCTTCCGATGCAGATTGTAAAGCTGTGAATGCCAGTTCCCTCACCTTCTGTTTGCTTTTTGTCCCTGCCGCCCCTTTAAGAGTCAGGAATCCCTACGGGGCTGTTCGGGGCTGCTTCAACCAGCAGACGGGGTGAGACTGCATTTTTCTCTCCTTTTTTTCTCCCCCCCAGACAGGAACAATGGAGTGTGGAGGGGTGGGAAGACAGGAAGAGGGACAAACCCCCATGATCTCTGGTCCGAATTTAAGTTGCCACCGGATTTTAGAGGTTGTGTAAAAGCGCCCATAGTGCTCTAAAGCCTATATCACACGTGCATACAAGGTTTTGTTGTTGCATCTGTCATTGCCTTTCTTCTGGGTAGACTAAACAGCTGTTGCACAATTAACTCTCTAACATAATGGTTCTGAACTTTGGCTCACCAGCTGTCCATTAACTACAATTACCAGAAGCCTTCACCACTAGCTGTACTGGCTGGGAATTCTGGAAGTTGTAGCCTAAGAACTTGGGAACTTGGGGACCCAAGGTTCACAAGCACTGATCTAACACAGTTTGCTATTTAGTACAGCTTTTCTGTTGTTATCATTTATACAACCCAGATGCCCATTAATTGCATGTGAGAAAAATCAGGCCTAATTATTTTTCAACATGACACAGTTACGTGCATTCTGAAATCTCCAAAGGAAAGTTTTAGTCAACAGTGACTCGCTGCTGCTGCTGCTGCCATTCCTATTTCACATGTGGAATGCTCGTAAACAAAATCTCACCAAGTATGTGGCTGCAGAGCCAGAGGTGGGGAGTTCATTTCCTCACTTTGCCTCCTTGATCAGAGGTTGGTCTTGATGACCCATGGGACCCCTTCCAGATCTGTAGTTTTAAGATGATGACAATTATGATGCTTTGACAGCTAAATAATAAATAATCGCTGAAATGCTTGATTCCCCATGAAAGATGAAGCCACCTTATTTTGTCTGTATGCTGAGAACCACCTGCCTGGCTGATCGTCTTTAAGAATAGACTGCACTCTTGTTTCTTATAGATTTCCAGCTTTAATTAAAGTAGCATTTTGATAATGAAATTGCTCTGTGCAGAGAATGCACAGCAGAACAACAGCTGTCGTGATTAGCCTGCCAGGGACTTGCATAATAGAATGCTAATGTGAAGAACTAAACTCATGGTGAATATCAAAATGAGGGTAATTGTAAGTGATATTTGGAAACATTATTTCTGTCTGTAATTGTAACACCATGAAGTGGGGAACTATGGTGGCTGGCTTTTAGAATGCTGACCTCCACCTTACTCAAATCATGGGCAAAGAGTTAAAAATGTACCCAAAGGATCTTGCATTCAAACATTTACTCTGGGCTTCAGCAGAAGAGCATTTAGCCCACTGTTGATACATGGCAGGGAACAGATTGGGTTGCTCTTTTCCCCATCAATCACATGAAATTAGGATTGGAGTGGACCATTTTGTCCCTAGATCACTCCTACCTGTACCTTTTCAAGCACCTATCAGGGTCTTTTGGTGAAGCTTGGTCCATTCCCAGCAACTGCTATCATTGGGAATAAGTTACATGAAGACAGATTAGGAAATAAATATTAGGAAATATGTCAACTGTTAGAGCAGTATGGCAGTGGAACCAATTACCTCGAGAGGTTATTTGCAATCCAACACTGGAGACCTTCAAGAGAAATTTAGACAACTCCAAGGCAGATATCCTTTGAATTGTATTCCAACCCAGAGCAAAGGGTTTGACTTGATGGGTTGGACCTTATAGGGCTCTTCTAGCTTCATGATTCTATTAGAGATGGGCACGAAATGAATTTTTTTCATTTTGTTTTTCATTTTTTGTTTGATTACAGAACAAAACAAAAACCAAAGTGCCCTTTTTAAAAAAATGAAATGAAACAAAATGGAAATTTTCATTTCATTTTTGTTTATTATTTATTTTGACAAGCGCCCACCAGCCATCCCCACGTGCCAGCTGGTTGATGTGAGGCTTTTTAAAAACCACTGATCGGCCCGCGCTGCAGCTTATCGGCGATGTTTTTTTTAAAGCGCCGACCAGTCAGGCCCACGAGGTCAGCACGAGGTTTTTTTAAATAAAAGCACTGATCAGTGGGCCCCGCACGTGTGCTGCTCGTTGTGAGAGTAAAAATCAAAACACTGACATGCAAGCTGATCGCTGCAAGGGTAAAAAAAAATGCCGACCGGCCGGGCTGGTTGGCTGTAAAAAAAAATATGAAAAAATGAAAAAATGAAACAAAACAAAAATTTTCATTCCAAATGAAACAAAACAAAAAAGCAAAACGAAAAACAAAACGAAATGCCATTTTAGCATTTCATGCCCATCTCTAGATTCTATGATTCTATAACACACCAAAACCAAGCCTTACAGCTGCCAGAACTCCCAAAGTAGTTGGTGTCAATTTCCAGAATTGTGACGTGACTTAATAAACAAGCCACTTCAGAATATCAGCAAATTGAACACTTCCCTGCTCCTCTGCAAAGGTGTAAAGGATGTGAAATTAATTCATTTTTGCATACGCTAAGTCACCACTGGTTAATTTAAAAAAAATTGACATTTGTGTGAAACTGTAGCTACAAGGCAGTTTCTCAATCAGCATGGCACACGAAGCAAATAAATATATATATATAAATATATACTTTTAATTTACTCTTATTCAGCATGCCAGTGATTGTTTAGAAGGGCCAAAATATTTTCTTTTATTTCAACTTTATTTCACTTATTTTTGTTTTGTGTCACAAAACAAGGGAAAGTGCTCAGTTTGCTGGAATCCTTAAGAGGTTCGTTGAACCACACCATTTATTTATTTATTTATTTATTTATTTATTCAACTTATATGCCGCTCACTACCCAAGGTCTCTGGGTGGCTTACAATCCAAAGAATAAAA
The DNA here is from genome assembly GCA_029282475.1 of Phrynocephalus forsythii. NCBI lineage: Eukaryota > Metazoa > Chordata > Lepidosauria > Squamata > Agamidae > Phrynocephalus > Phrynocephalus forsythii. Next base: position 86,433,818 of record JAPFRF010000005.1, on the reverse strand, counting down.
CAATTTAGAATAGTTAAGAGTAAAATATCAATAAATCATCAATAAAAACTTTACACTAAAATCATTATTCTAAAATTGTCATCAGCGGACCCACAATCTATATTATATCAATTAAAAACCTTCTGGAACAGGAAGGTTTTTACCTGGTGCCGGAATGTAATCAGTGTTGGCGCCAGGCGGATCTCGATCGGGAGGGCATTCCATAGCTTGGGAGCAGCTGCCGAGAAGGCCCTGTGTCTACAGGCCATCCCTCTCACCTCCTTGAGGGATGGCTCTTTCAAAAGGGCCCCCTGGCTAGATCTTAATTGCCGGGTAGGTTCGTATGGAAGGAGGCGATCCTTCAGGTATCTAGGTCCTAAGTCGTTTAGGGCTTTGTATGTCAGAACAAGCACTTTGAATTGGGCTCGGATAGCAACTGGTAACCAATGAAGGTTACGCAGAATCGGCGTGATGTGATCCCTGGCGGCCCCACCACTTACCAGCCGCGCCGCACAATTCTGAACCAGTTGCAATCGCCGGACCGTCTTCAAAGGCAGCCCCACCATGATACCGGAAATAGGCTTGCTTGGTGCTGGTATGCCATTTGGACATGAGACTCACACTTTGGTTACTGGCTGTTAACTACTAGTTGTGGTGGGGATAGTATAATATGTTTAAACCATGAACCATGCTGTGAAAATGGAAACAAAACAGCAGGATGCTGGCAGAGATGAACAGATGAAACCATCACCTTTTCCCTTGCAACCACATTTCCCTCACAAGCCTATTTAACCCATATCAAAAAAAAAAAAAAAGACAGTGTGTTTGTGCCCTTCATTTAGAGTAGAACACTTTCTCTATCCAAGGATGAAAGAGCTATTCTGAAATAACTTCATAGTGAAAACACGGTTTCATCTGTCCATCTCTGCCAGCATCCTGCTGTTTTGTTTCCATTTTCACAGCATGGTTCATGGTTTAAATAGATTGTGCTATCCCCACCACGACTAGTAGTTAACAGTCAGTAGCTGAGCGATCAACTATTGTTTGCTGACAAGGACCTATATGGCTTCGGGCCTTTTAGAAGTACAATTGTCATAGGTCGGGTCACTGGATACTTTGCCTACTAATTATTTTTTGAGTCTGTTCCAATTACGAAGAGTCAATCCCCTCTTTTTAAAAATCTTGCTTGCTATCAAAACAGGGTTACTTACTTTAATGTCACCAACAGGCTGAAAGCAAATGTGAATGGCCCGTCATAAAACCTCAGCCCAGTTTTCCTCTGCCAAGGAAGATGCATTACCCTGTAAAAGTTTCACAGCATCTTCCTTTTTCGTACCTTCCATTTCATTTCAAATGGCAGTACCTGGTTCGTCTAGCCTGGGTGTTTCCAAGCATGGCTTTGTCTGGATCAAATGAGGGAGAATCAATGTTCTGATTGTGTTCTAATTTGTCTGGGTGCATATTGATCTGCATGGGGATTCACATGGCAGGAATAGTTAAGAGTAGACAGTAGAGTGAGTTCTGTTACAATTTAAACAATGAGTTGATTGATATGACCCATTTATTTGTAATGTGAGAAATGGTACTTAACTTTTCAATTGTTTATTTTAATCATAGAACAGCCCAAATCCATGGAACAAAATGAATGGGAAAAATTAAATGATCACTCAGGAAAAAAAAAGGAAATGAAAGGACTATTGCCATATTAATGTAATCACACCTTTTATTGTCACTAAATACAGTTTTTTAAGTTATAGAATTTACCAGGTCAGATCATGATGTCCTCTTGTGGTGATTATTTCCTTGATAATAGACAGATTGAAGGCATTAACCAATTTATACAACATGAAGAGATTACATTAGTATTTCTTTCTTTAACAGAGTACAAAGAGCACGTTTGCTTGGTCAGGTCAATAGTTAACAAACAACACAGAACAATTTAAGGAGGCAAATATTTTCTTCCATATATTCATTTCTAGATTTCATCAGACCTCCACAGAGATCTGTGGAGTTAAGTTAATAGCAGCCACCAATAGTACCAACTACTATGCATTCTGCCTTGCAATTGTCTCAGAGGTTGTATCTGGGGAGACATACCATACATTGTACATCGTAATTCTCAAATTGGTTAAGTCTGCAATCCTAAACTTACTTACCTGGAATTTGAGTTGAACTCAACAGAGCTGGTTTTGCAAAATATACTTTTCAAAAGAAATCTAGTTGCCATTACTCAACTTCTGGATAACCTCACCTGGATGACTAAGACTCTTCACAGACAAAAATAAATATGATGTGTGATGGCCTGGGGGCAGGGGAGGCCTCTGCTCTGGTTTGTATCATAGAATCATAGAGTTGGAAGAGACCTCAAGGGCCATCTACTCCAACCCCCTGCTGTGCAAGAGCCCCCATCACAGTACTCCCAACAGATGGCCATCCAGCCTCTGCTTAAAAACTTCCAAGGAAGGAGACTCCACCACCCTCCATGGCAGCATATTCCAGTGTTGAACAGCTAAGTCATGAAGTTCTCCCTAATGTTTAAATTGAATCTCTTTTGCTGTAGTTTGAAACAACTGCTCCGTGCCCTAGTCTCTGAAGCCATGGAAAACAAACCAGTCCCCTCTTCAATATGACATCCTTTCAAATATTTAAATACAGCTATCATATCCCCCCCTCAGCCTTCTTTTTGTAAGGCTAAACATTCCCAGCTTCCTAAACCACTCCTTGTAAAAAATTTCTTCCAGACCTTCAACCATTTTGGTTGCCCTCTTCTGGACCTGTTCAAGGTTGTCAGCATCCTTTTTAAACTGAGGTGCACAGAACTGGACAGAATACTCGAGCTGGGTTCTGACCAGAACAGAATAGAGTGGTACTATCACTTCCCTGGATCTGGACACTATGCTTCTGTTGATGCAACCATGAACCACATTGGCTTTCTTGGCCGCTGCATCTATCAGCTGACTCATGCTCAATTTGTGGTCCACCAAGTCTCCCAGATCCATTTCACAGGTACTATTTTCTAGCCAGGTGTCTCCCAACCTATATCTGTGCAATTCATCCTTTTTATCTAGATGCAGCACCCTGTATTTCCCTCTGTTTGAAACCTATTCCATTAGCTGTGGCTCAGCACTCTAATCTGTCAAGGTCCTTTTGGATTTTTATCCTATCCTCTAGGGAATTAGGTCTCCCCTGCAATTTTTATCATCTGCAAATTTGATCAGCCTACTCTCTATTCCTTCATTCAAGTGATTAATAAATATATTGAATTATATCAGACCCAGAAGAGAACCCCACTTGTTACATCTCTCCAAGCTGAAGATATGCTATTTATTATCACCCTTTGTGTGCAATCAGTCAACCAATTTCAAATCCATCTAACAGTGGCACTATCTATCCCACATTCTACTAACTTCTTTGCAAGTGTACCATGGGGCACCTTATCGAAGGCCTTACTGAAATCTAGATAAGCAATATCCACAGCGTTCCCCTCATCTACCAGGCCTATAATTCTATCAAAGAAGGAGACTGGATGACTTATTTTTAAGAAACCCATGTTGACTTCTTGTAATGACAGCATTGTTAATTAAATAATTACAGACTAACTTCCTAATAAGTTGTTCTAGGATCTTTCCAGGAATTGAAGTTAGGCTGACAGGGTGGTAATTATTTGGGTCCTCTTTTTTTCTACTTTTGAAGATGGGGACAACATTCATCTTCCTCCAGTTTATGGGGACTTCCCCTGTTCTCCAGAACTTCTTAAAGATTATTGGCAATGGTTCTGAAATTATTTCTGCCAGTTCTTTTAATATCCTTGGGTGCTATTCATCTGGCCCAGGAGACTTAAATTAATTTAATGTTTCCAGGTGTTCCTATACTACCTCTCTACCTATTCTATGTTTCAATTCCTGTCTTACCTCATCTACTCTTTGTGACAATGGAATCCCCCCCCCCTTTTGGAGAAAACTGAGGCAAAGAAGGTGTTGAGTAGTTCTGCCTTTTCCTTGCCTCCTGTTAGTAATTGTGTATCAGCAGGTAACTTCTATGCTGCTCCTGTATTATCCAGAACCCAGGATGGATATTAAAAAACAAAAGCAAAAACAAAAACAGAGATGTTTTTTGGTTACTCCTAGTTTTAATTTGCAGTGCTTTTGGACAGTAAATGGGAAGGTGCACATAGGATCCTCCTGTGGAAACTGCTCCCAGAACATCCAAGGCTGCCCGTTCTTGGTATATGAGACTATAGAACACTACAAATACTCAGGACTAATTATGCATCCAGTTCAAGCATACACATGATGATGAGGTAGGGTTCTGTACTTAGCAATGCATGAACTAAATCCCCTGTCTAGTCCCATTTCTAACTTCCTATTCATTCATTCACTTGCTCATTGATTTATTTGTTGCAGTTGTTACATCTGAAATGTATCTGAAATGTATCTTACAGAAAGATACATTTGCAAGTTTCCCCAAAAAGGTGAAGCACAGCATAGATATAGAAGTCCTGGAGATACCCTAAACGAAGATTGTTTGAAATGCACTACCTTCTGGAAATAGAATGTGATAAGACATTGAACACTGCTTCTTAAAATGTTAAGACCTGTTTTTATTCTGCAGAAAATTGCTGAGAATATAGATAGTGGATGATGTGAATGAAGAAAACTAGCATTCAAAACTGCTATTTCACCATCGTATTTATGCAAATGTGGGCAAGAGGACATCTTAGTTCACCACTGATGTTGCATACTATATATAGTTATGTTTTTCCAAAAGAGGATAATTTTTGCATAGGAGAAGTAGGTGTGCATAGTGTTAAATTAGATGCAAATACTCTCTCTGTTTAAAGTTATATTCACTGATCAACTCGTATCATACCATAGCTTGCATTTTAGTTTATTTATTCTCTCCATTGCTGCTTATCAACATTTCATGTTAGCTGTATGATCTGTGGGAGAAGGCATATTGATGCCAGAGCTGCCCAAGACATTTTTCAGCCATGGAATCCCCCCCCCTACACTTGTGAAGCCAAAATGCAAGCTACCCAGCCAAGGCCAAAGCCCAGCAACAACTCAGCCCAGTCTAAAGCCAAGAGGGGCAAAGCCAGCCAAGTTATTTTGGCATCTGAGGCAGAAAATCCTATGAGCACTTCTCGCTGTTTTTGGCAGTGAAAAATACAATCATAAAAGAGTAAATAACCAATAAGTTACTGCCTTTTTAAAATAACAGACATACAGCGGACCCTTGTATAACAAACAACTTGTATAACATAAAATCTGTACAACATTAAAAAAATTCTGAAGATAGGGGAAATTTGCTTAACATAATCGCCTATGGGGAGAATCCGTACAACATAAAATGGGATTACTCCATTTTCAATGCATTCCTATGGGGATTTGTATAAAGTTAAATTTGCTTAACATAATTTCATTTGGAATGAATTAATTCCTTTATACAAGGTACCACTGTAATCTGCTGCCTGAGACAGCCATCTCATTCTGTCTGATGTTATGGTCAACCCTGATTTTTTATCATATTCCAAATTAGATGGAATGCATCTGTCCCCCAACAGATAGGATCTCCGTGTAGGAAAAGACTAAATGTTGAAGGAGCTGCTGATCATAAAGTGTGCACAAACAGACCAGCAATAAGGCATTTTGTGACAAGAAATTATAACCGTCTAGTTTAGTTCCCTGAAATTCAACAGTGTGTGCTAAGATTCAGTCACTAGGTGCAACTAGAAATCAGCATCTTCATACTTATAGGTTGGTCCACATGAGTCCAAATCGTATAAGACTCGATGGGCATGGTGGGAATTGCTTATGTTTATGTTTCATCGTATTTATTTCACCTAGATAGTTATATCCCTTGTTTTTGGTTCAAAGGGGAACTCAATATAAGATATGATCAGAGTCACAACAAATCAAAATATCTTGGAGGAGGAGGAGAAAGAGAAAGAGACTGTATATGTATTTTCAAAGTCACTTTGAGAACTCATTATGAGTTAAGTCAGAAATACGTATATGTATTTATGTAAACCATCTATGGGAACAGAAGCATATAAAAGGCAGGAACCAGTGCTGAACCTCTAAAGATAGAAGAACAGAAAACATAAATATGGGAAGAAACTCAAGAATTATGTTACAGAAGGGAAACCCTTTGGAACACTGAAATCTAGGGAGAGAAAGAAGTGTAACTGCATTTCTGCCACATTGGATTTTACACTAAAATTTATCTGATCTCTCCCTAACATCATTTGTCCTGAACTTTCAAAAATTTGATACCTAATCCAAAACATATACCTGCAGATTTACTGAAAACTGACACCTGCAATAAAATAAAAACAATAGTTAGCTATTCTAACATTGTTAATAAAAACAGCAAACAAGAAAAGGCTACATGTTTGTAGTATTTATATTCTATATTGGACAAAATCTAGTAGCATAAAGTTGTGTCATGTAAGGTTGATTATGTCATTAGGTGTGGTGATTTTCCAAAATTAAACTTCCCAGTCCCTTATTCCAAAGGTCCTAAGGCTCCCACGGAATCCCTTTCATTTTGGTAAACTACTGGGGCCACAGAATGCAGAGGCAAATGTTTCATTCTAGAAAATTGCCACTTGAATTATTTTATTGGCAGTGGTGATTTTTAGATATTAGAGACTGTTTCCCCACCCCATGGCCCAGGACAAAAAAGAGGATCCCAAGGGAACTTATCCAGGACAAAAGGGATCACAATGGAGCCATTGAGCCTTCTAGGATCATCAGTGTATTCTGGATACTTAATTCAAAAAAATGGCTGTGTCTGAACACATCACGACCCGCAAATGCTGTAAAATTTCACAACAGGACTTCAGCCACTGTGTTTGAGTTCATTTAGCTTCCCTTCTCTCCACCCCCAAAAAGAATAAATAGTTGCATAATTTTTGTAGCTAATAGGAGCAGACATAGGCATCTAATAATGACTTGACTTTCCCAATCAGGATTCTAGACCTGAATTAACAACAAAAGTTAGACAAGAACAACAGTGCTTTGTCATTCTTACAAGGCTATCATTTTAGCAGATTAAAACACAAACTCCTAAAATTACTTTCATCATCCCTTTACTTGAAAAGTCAACTAATTTTAAATGGCTTTTATCCATAATATTTCAGCTGAGCATATAATAACATCCTTGCACTGTATTCCGTACGTAATACATGGACTAAGAGGATTGGGAAAATAAGCTGTTTTTCTCAGATGACTGCAGATCACCTCTAACATGTAAGTCCACTTGGAATTTCACTAAAACTTTGAATCAATCTACAAAAATGTCCTCCAAAATCTGAATTAAGTGCCAGTGGCAGTGAATGTTGAGTCACAATGTGGCATTGTCAAATTTCTAATAGCAACTTGCTACTATTGCAATGGTTGGTTTCTGGCTGTATAGAACATAATATCTTTGCATCAAGAGTCATGTTTATGATAAATTAATAGTTTAGCATTTTATATTACTGGATCGAGAGTTTCTTTGATAATCTAATTCAGAATTTTGGAACAAAGAATACTTAGTTATTACTCATTTGATTTGCTGATTATTACATACACACACACCCTGTCTCCTACTTAGAAATCTGGAGATCCTTCATGAGCGTTTTTTTTTTTAATTATGCTTATATCTTAAAGACTCAACACTAAACAAAATAAACTGATCTGTATAATCCTGGAGATGACTGAAGCATTTGCTATGAAACTCAGAGGGCATATTGGCTATCTTTGATATCTGATGTCACATTGACCCTCTCTGGTACCTGGGTTTTTCAGCCCTGAGAAACAGAGCCTCTATGCTCTGTTAGACAGGATACAGTAATTTCAGAGGGCAAAGTTGTGTTCCCTGCAGGAGCTTTTCCACTGTAGCATGTTACAGCTCTTCTTTGTTAGCTTTCCACTTGTAGACATAAGCATACACAGGAATACTTAGAATTCACAAAACACTTAGGGGTTGAATAGATTGAATAGATAAGCATTAACTGTATACCCAAAGGCACACATACATATGACAGAAGAACTCACAAGAAAGATACATATGTAAGTAAAGCAGTTAGGAGAAAAGTTAACAATCATAAATAATACTACCATAATCAACAGTTACAGTTCAGTTACATTTCAGTTTTTCATTCAATAAGTGAGTTTATTTTCCCCATAAACTTGGGGAAACCTTGAAGGATGTATACCTTGAAGGATAACATAGGCAGGTCATTGTATAGAAGAAGAACCAAAAGCAGGAGTTAAATTGTGAAGCACCCTACCAATCATGAAGGACTACAATATTATTGTTTCATTTATAAGCCACCTTTTGCCCCATAGGAAACTAAGAAGGCTCTACGTCAACTAAAAATACCAGAATATATACAACTGAAAATACAATCGGCTGTAAAGTTTAAAAACCATTAAGCCAATAACAATATTGAAAATTAACATTTCAAAATACTCAGAAACATAACCATCTCAATTCATTAGGCAAAAATAAAATTCCCACGGATGCCACAAATTGATTTTGCCTAAAACAATCACAAAGGGCCTTTTTATACGACCCCTAAGATCTGCTGGTCCCTTAAATTCGGACCAGAGATCTTGAGGGTTCGTTGCTCTTCCTCCGTCCCCACCCGTCTGCACTTCTTTGTTCTGTCTGCATGAGGGGAGGGAGAAAAAAAAAGCCTTAGACAGGGACAAAAGAATGCATTCTTACCTCTGCTGCTGGTGGAGGTTGTTCCGACCTCCGTTTACTTCCTGGTTCCTCTTTAAGGGGCGGAGGCAAAAGAAAAACAACAGAAAGAAGCAAGGAGAGCTCAGGCACTCTCCGCATCAAATATTTTTCACCATCAAAAAGCAGGTACAAGAAAAGTGCGCTGGGTTGTGCTAAAGTGGGCGGGGTCGCACTTAATTGTCTGCAAACTCCGGAGCTGGTGGGTAAACATTTTTAAGGTCCGGAGCTTGCAGCCATTTGCGGCGGAGCTTAGGGGTCATGTATAAACGCCCAAAGACTCCCTACAAAGCAAGGTATTTGCATTCTGGCAGAAGGACAGTGGGGTGAGGCAACCTGTCTTACTAAGAAGTAGTACATTCTACAGGTCAGATGCAGCTACTGGGGGAGAAACCCTCACCTGAGTTGTACCAAAATGTCAAAACAATGTCTGGTATAAACAGGAGTAAACAGCAGATTGGAGGAGTTGCATGGCTGGAAATGGTGAGTTAACACTCCCCATTATTGGCCATTGAGTTACTATTCCTTTTTGTACTTTTTGCCCATGTTGACCTTCCAGTTATAACAATGCCTTAGCTTACTTCAGCTAAAACTGTTCCCTCAACTAAAAGTCTGGACTGAACTGCTGTTTGTGTCTTTAAAAAAATTCTCAGAAGATAGACTCATACTCCAAGCCTATAATAAGTAGAAGGAATGCAGTAAGTCAGTGAGTCAGGCAATCCATAAGGCTAATGTGAAATTTGGTTCCAACATTTTCTTCCTTAAATCTAATACTCCAGCCAGAAAGGTCCTTTTAGATTTTCAATTAGCTACAATTGAGCATGTCATTTAGAAAGAAACATTGAGAAAGAATCATTCAGAAAGAACCAAATGAGGGCTGTAGTTGAATGTTAAGACAAAAATCATGACTACAGAAAAACTACATATTACCATTAACAATGAAGAAATAGAAATAGTTAAAGAGATTTTGTAGACCTTGGATCAGTCATCAGTTAGAAGAAGAATGAGACTAGGAAGGGCAGAATATAAAAGAATTAGAAAAGATAATCAAATGCTGTATAAGGATGTGTCACTGGAGATCAAGACCATGACCATCCATACACTTTTATTTCTTCTTACCATGTATGGGTGGAATCCAAAGGAAGCTGACAGGAAACTACTGATTTGTTTGGAATGTGCTGGAAGACAGCTTTGTGGATAAACTAGCCTGCCAGGAAGATGAACAAGTGGGTCCTAGATCTAATCAAGCCTGAACTATCTCTGGACATAAAAATGTTGAGACTGCCCTCAACAGGCCTTGTAAGCACCTACAAACGAAAGCTTGTGGCTTCTTTTAGTAGGGAATCAATCAATCTCCTATTTGGGTCTTCTTCTCATTCTGCCTTCAACCTTTCCCAGAATTATTATCTTTCCCAGGGAATCCTGTCTTCTCATGATGTTCCATATGTATGTATGTATGTATGTATGTATGTATGTATGTATGTATGTATGTATGTATGTATGTATGTATGTATGATTGATTGATTGATTGATTGATTGATTGATTGATTGATTGATTGATTGATTGATTGATTGATTGATTGCAATGAAAACTATTCCAAAGAAAAGGAAATGCAAGAAAGCAAAGTGGTTGTCCAACGAGGCCCTACAAATAGTGGAGGAGAGAAGAGACGCAAAATGCAGGGGAGAAAGGGAAAGATACAGGAAACTGAACACAGACTTCCAAAGAACAGGATGGCCTTCTTGAGAACAGTGAGAAGAAAACAATAGAAAAGAAAAACCAGAGATCCTTCTTGGAGATATTAAACAGTGCGAAGAAACAAAGGACAAAAATGGTAGGACCTAACTGAAGCAGAAGAGATCAAGAAGAGATGGCAAGAATATACAGAAGAATTATATCAGAAAGATCTGGCTGTCCCTGATAACCAAGATAGTGTAGTTGCTGACCTGGAGCCAGACATCCTGGAAAGTGAAGTCAAGTGGGCCTTAGAAAGCATTGCAAACAACAAGGACAGTGGAGGTGATGGCACTCCAAATGAACTCTTTAAAATTTTAAAAGAGGATGCTGTAAAGATGCTGCACGCAATATGCCAGCAAATTTAGAAAACTCAGCAGTGGCCAGAGGACTGGAAAAGATTGGTCTACATCCCAATTCCAAAGAAAGGCAACACCAAAGAATGCTCCAACTATCGCACAATTGCACTCATTTCACACACTAGCAAGGTTATGCTCAAAATTCTACAATGGAGGCTTCAGCAGTATATGGACAGAGAACTTCCACAAGTGCAAGCTGGATTTCGAAGGGGCAGAGGAACTAGAGATCAAATTGACAACATGCGCTGGATTATGGAGAAACCCAGAGAGTTCCAGAAGAGCATCTACTTCTGCTTCATTGACTATGCCAAAGCCTTTGACTGTGTGAACCACAACAAACTATGGCAAGTCCTTAAAGTAATGGAAGTGCCTGAACACCTTATCTGTCTCCTAAGAAATCTTTATGTGGGACAAACAGCAACTGTCAGAACTAGATATGGAACAACTGACTGATTTAAAATTGGGAATGGAGTATGACAAGGCTGTATACTGTCACCTTGCCTATTTAACTTATATGCAGAGTACATCATACAAAAGGCAGGTCTGGATGAATCATAAACCAGAATTAAGATTGCCGGAAGAAATATCAACAACCTCAGATACAAAGATGATACTACTCTGATAGCAGAAAGTAAGGAGAAATTAAAGAACCTCTTAATGAAGGTGAAAGAGGAGAGTGAAAAAATGGGCTGAAGTTCAACATAAAAAAAAATAAGATCATCGCCACTGGTCCCAGCACCTCCTGGCAAATAGAAGGGGAAGAAATGGAGGCAATGATAGAGTTTATTTTTTTGGGCTCCTTGATCACTGCAGATGGCGACTGCAGCAACGAAATTAAAAGGAGGAACATAAGAACATATAAGAACATAAGAAGAGCCATGCTGGATCAGGCCAAAGGCCCATCTAGTCCAGCTTCCTGTATCTCCACCAGATGCGTTTGGGAGCACATGAGACTAGATATCTGTCTCCTGATACCACTCCCCTGCATCTGGCCCTTGAAGTACCCTGGTTTAAAGCCTGGAGATTACACATCTCCATCATGGTTTGTAACCTGTGATGGACTTTTCCTCCAGGAATCTGTCCAATCCCCTTTTGAAGGCATCCAGGCCAGATGCCATCACCACATCCTGTGGCAGGGAGTTCCATAGACTTACAACGCGCTGGGTGAAAAAATATTTTCTTTTGTCAGTTCTTACTCTCCCAGCCCTCAATTTGAGTGTATGTCCTCTAGTTCTGGTATTTTGGGAGAGAGAGAAGAGCTTCCCTCTATCCACTTTACTCATACCCTGCATTATTTTGTATGTCTCAATCATATCCCCCCTCAAGCGCCTTTTTTCCAGACTAAAGAGGCCCAAATGTTTTAGCCTTTCTTCATAAGGGAGGTGCCCCAGGCCAGTAATCATTTTAGTCGCTCTCTTCTGCACCTTTTCCAGTTCTACTATGTCTTTCTTGAGATGCAGTGACCAGCAGCCTCTGGTGAGGGACTGTGTCAAAAGCCTTTTGAAAATCCAGATAGACTATATCCACCGGTTCACCCAAATCCATGTGCCTGTTGACCTTTTCAAAAAATTCTAAAAGGTTTGTCAGACAAGATTTACCCTTACAGAAGCCATGCTGATTTTCTCTCAGCAAGGTTTGTTCTTTTATGTGTTTTAAGATTTTCTCTTGGATGAGGCTTTCCACCATCTCCCCTGGGACAGAGATGTAAGGCTAAATGGCCTGTAGTTTCCCAGCTCGCTCCTCCTTCCTTTTTTAAAAATTGGTGTGACATCTGCTATCCTCCAGTCCTCCGGCACTGTGGCCGTTTTAAGAGACAAGTTGCATATAACCGTTAAGAGATCTGCAATTTCGTTTCTCAGTTCCCTAATAACCCTTGGGTGGATGCCATCTGGGCCCGGTGACTTGTTAATCCCCAATTTATCAATTAGTCCTAAAACCTCCTCTCTTTTAACCTGTATTTGATTTAATTCTTTAGTCAAGAGGGGCGGCTCAGGCAGTGGAATCTGCTCAAGGTCCTCTGTGGTGAAGACAGACGCAAAGAACTCATTCAATTTCTCTGCAATGTCCAAGTCCTCCTTAACCTCCCCTTTTCCTCCCTCACCATCCAGAGGGCCAACTGGTTCTCTGGCAGGTTTTCTACTTCTAACATATTTAAAGAAGCTTTTATTATTACCCTTTATATTGCTAGCCATGCGTTCCTCAAAATCTTTCTTTGCCTCCCTTATCATCTTCTTACATTTCTTTTGCCAGAGTTTGTGTTCCTTTTTATTTTCCTCATTTGGGGAGGATTTCCATTTACAGAAGGGCCTCTCCTTGTGTTTTAGAGCCTCTCTAACTCCACTCGTTAACCATGCCGGTGTCCTCTTGGACTTAAATGAACTCTTCTTTCTTTGTGGTATGCACTTGTGCTGGGCCTCTATTATTGTTGTTTTAAAGAGGCTCCATGCACTCTGAAGAGAATGGATTCTTCTAACCTTCCCCTTCAATTTCTCTCTAACTAGTTTCCTCATCTGAGAGAAGTTTGCCTTTCGAAAATCAAGGGTTTTTATGTCTGATTTGGTTGACACTCTTCCTCCGACATGCATGGCAAAGGAAATTGCAGCATGATCACTGTTCCCCAGAGGCTCAGTGACATTCACATCCCTGACCAGGTCCTGAGTATCACACAATATTAGATCTAGAGTTGCCTGTTCTTGGGTGGGCTCCATGACAAGTTGCTCTAAGGCACAGTCATTCAGCAAGTCGAGAAACCCAGTTTCTCTTTCTTGCCTGGAGCTCGCATTGACCCAGTCAATGTGGGGATAATTGAAGTCCCCCATGATTACTATCCTATCCCTCTTAGCCACCTCCATGATTTCACTCCTCATTTCAAGGTCCCCCTCAAGTTTTTGATCTGGTGGATGATAGAATACTCCAACTATCACATCACTCCTTGGACCTGGTAGTTTAACCCAAAGTGATTCTATGGTGGAGTCAGACCCTCTGTCCATCTCCATTCTGCTGGATTTTACCCCTTCTTTGACATAGATGGCCACTCCTCCTCCAACCCGCCCCTCTCTATCCCTTCTATAGAGTTTATAGCCTGGGATTGCTGTATCCCACTGGTTCTCCTCATCCCACCAGGTTTCTGTTATGGCTATTATATCTATGTTATCCCTAACTGCCAAATGTTCAAGTTCTCCCATCTTTGCTCGGAGGCTTCGAGCATTGGCGTAGAAGCACCTGTACAGTGGGTCCCGCAACAACAGCTGCTGCCTTGTTCTTTTTCCCCGACAGCTTTTATTTTCAGTAGACAAACTGTCACATTCCGTTATTCTCCCAGTGCTAATACCTGCTATGTCTTCTCTATGTGATTCTATACCCTCTCCAACCTCATTCCCGAGGATGAGGTGTTCAACCAGATGCCACTCAGCTCCTGTCAGCTTTCCCCAGTTATCAGTTTAAAAGCTGCTCTGCTGCCTTTTTGAGGTTGAGTGCCAGCAATCTGGTCCCATCATGATTCAAGTGTAACCCATCCCTCCTGAACAGGTTTGGCTTGTCCCAAAATGTTCTCCAGTTCCTGACAAATCTAAAGCCCTCCTCTCGACACCATCGCCTCATCCACGCATTGAGGCTTCTGAGTTCTGCCTGCCTTGCAGGTCCTGCACGAGGAACAGGTAGCACTTCTGAAAATGCTACCTTGGAAGCCCGGGACTTCAATCTTCTACCTAACAACCTGAATTTGGCTTCCAAGACTGACCGCTTGGCCTTCCCGACATCATTGGTAACAACGTGTACCATGACCACTGGCTCCTTCCCGGTTCTCTCTAACAAGCTATCTAGATTTCTCATGATGTCTGCAACCTTTGCACCTGGCAGGCAAGTGACCATACGGTTATCATGCTCCCCACAAATCCATCCCTCTGTATTTCTAATGATAGAATTCCCTAGTACAAGAAGCTTCTCTCCTGCAGCCTGCTCATCTACATGTACCTGATCTTGTATCTCATCAATAGTGATGAGGGAGAGATCCTCCAGTGAAACCAAATCTTCCTCTGTGTGTGCCTCATGAGGTGTGCTGAGGGAAAGAGCCTCAAACTGATTGTGCAATATGAGACTCTCTGAGCGATCCCTTGGCCTTCTACTCCTTTGAGTCACATTCCTCCACCCATCTACCTCCTGAGTTGGGGAAGTGACTTCATCCTCAGAAGTGTGCCCTGTCTCTTCTTGGACCTGGATAGTCCATTCCGCTCTGTCCAAGAACCGCTCAAGCTCCTTAATATGTTGCTGGTCTGATATGCGAGCCTCTAGCTGCTGGACCTTCTCTTCCAATAGCACAACCAGCTTGCACTTGCAGCAGATGTAGTTCTGCACAATATGACAAACATGGCACAAGTACTGCAGGTAACTACAGCTGCTCCCTCCAACTCCATTTTAACGAGTGCAATAAAATGTATTCAAGGTCTCAAAAATGTAAACTTACACTAATTTTTTTTAATCAAGTAAGACTCTTTACTTCTTTTGTTGTTTATTCAAAATCTAACAGTGTAGGGGCCGCTAAAGCACCTCTACACCAAGTGCAAGAACGTCAGTAAGTTTCCAGTGCTAACTTGCTAATGTGCGTAGGATCTCCTCAGGAGTAGCTTGGCTTGGGAACTCAAAGATACCCAGAAGAAATTATTATTATTTTTTTAGCTGGGAGCAGCTATTTAAAGATAAAACTCCGCCCCTTACCTCCTGCAAAAACAGGAAGCAATCTCTATGCCCTCTGGCCGTGTGCTTCCTCTATAGCCATGTGCTTCTCCTCACCACCTCCTTCCTCTTTGCTGCTCTGCAAGAAAAGGACTGAGAGGCTGCTGGGAGCAGCTATTTAAAGATAAAACTCCACCCCTTACCTCCTGCAAAAACAGGAAGCAATCTCTATGCCCTCTGGCCGTGTGCTTCCTCTATAGCCGTGTGCTTCTCCTCACCACCTCCTTCCTCTTTGCTGCTCTGCAAGAAAAGGACTGAGAGGCTGCTGGGAGCAGCTATTTAAAGATAAAACTCCGCCCCTTACCTCCTGCAAAAACAGGAAGCCCTCTGGCCGTGTGCTTCCTCTATAGCCGTGTGCTTCTCCTCACCACCTCCTTCCTCTTTGCTGCTCTGCAAGAAAAGGACTGAGAGGCTGCTGGGAGCAGCTATTTAAAGATAAAACTCCACCCCTTACCTCCTGCAAAAACAGGAAGCAATCTCTATGCCCTCTGGCCGTGTGCTTCCTCTATAGCCATGTGCTTCTCCTCACCACCTCCTTCCTCTTTGCTGCTCTGCAAGAAAAGGACTGAGAGGCTGCTGGGAGCAGCTATTTAAAGATAAAACTCCGCCCCTTACCTCCTGCAAAAACAGGAAGCAATCTCTATGCCCTCTGGCCGTGTGCTTCCTCTATAGCCGTGTGCTTCTCCTCACCACCTCCTTCCTCTTTGCTGCTCTGCAAGAAAAGCAAACCTAGATACTATCCTAAAGAGCAGACATTTAAAGATAAAACTCAGGATAGTCTTACCTCCTGCAAAAACAGTAGTGATGCTCTGGACGTGAGAGCTGGACTATAAAGAAGGCTTCTCCTCACCGCAGAATCCTTCCTTTTGAGCTGTGGTGGAGGAAAGTCAAGTCCCCTGGATAGGAGATCAAAAGATCCATCCTGAAAGAAATCACCTCGAATGTTCACTGGAAGGACAGATTTTCAAAGCTGAAGCTCCAGTACTTTTCCAGTAGTGATGCATGGAAAAGTCCCTGATGCTGGAAGATTGAAAAAAGGAAAAGAGGATGGCAGAGAATGAGATGGATGGTGTCATCGAGCTGTGGTGGATTTGACCAAACTCTGGGAGGCCCTGGAAGATAGGAAGGATCAAACTCTATCCATGGGGAAAGAAATCGGACACAACTGAATGTTGAACTGGAAGGACAAATTTGTATGTATGTGTTTAATATATTAAGAAATAATGGCAAGAAATAGAAATAATTAATAATAACATATTAATTAAATTTGCTAATATTGATTGATGTTATTAATATGTTTAGCAGCAAGAAGAAGAAGAAGAAGAAGAAGAAGAAGAAGAAGAAGAAGAAGAAGAAGAAGAACAACAACAACAACAACAACAACAACAACAAATTTGGGCACATTGTGAGAAGACAGGATTCTCTGGAAAACATAATCATTCTGGGCAAGGTTGAAGGCAGTAGGAGAAGCCCATACAGGAGATGGATACTGGGCAGCCTCTTTTAAGTTTTTCATGTATATGTGAAATAGAACAGATAATTCCACATTCCATAGGCTAATGGTCAAGGTTTTGATCCCCAGCACTACTACCATTCACAAATCACAAAGTGACACTACATAAGGGAAAATCACAGAAGCTGACTTTTATTTTCATCAGTTCACCACTTCCCTGTTTCTTAACAAGTGTGAATGGTAGTAGTGAGACAAAGAGGTATCCTATATACCCCACTGACTCCTGCCATTGGGGTTGTCAACATTCAGGGTGCTCTTTGGGATCATTTTTCCTGCTGCCAATGTGGGCACAGTACTTTTGCAGCAATATTGGGTCATTTCCTGCCTTTCTGAATTGTGGTTACAGAAGCACAATATCTCACATTCAGAAACTGGTTTTTTTGAACAATTCAATTTTACATGTTTTATAATGAAGTGCAAATACATCCACTCTTCCTCAAAGACATACATAGATAATGTAATTAATCACAGAGAATTGTAAATGATTCTGTCCACCAGCAGTGTGGACACATTTTAGTAAACTGACTCTTCATCTCTCCTGTAAAGCTGCATTCCAGAGTGCTGGAGGACCCTGGGGCAAATTTGGAAACACATGAAGGGAACTGTGTACACAGAGGAGGAAGTGGATGGAACCCACAGAATCCCAGACTAAGCACTGTATCTTAAGACTCTCAAGAAAAAAGAATCTTGAGAAAGAAAATATATTAGAAACATTAAAAAAACAAAGTGTATATTGCCATTGTGCTCTCTAACATTAGGCAGATACTGTATTTTTAAATTTTCTTGTAGATGCTGAGAAATCGCCTGATATACTTCACACAGACATTAAACATCTGCCCAGCTGTCCAATAGTGTTCATAAATCTACTTGCACATATTCATCTTGTATATGTTCAGATAACAAAACTTGGACTGTATATACAATTTATGCTTTAAGGAGAAAAAAACACATTCTTAAAACTAGTAGTCTAGTTTTGGTTGGCTGGCTGGAAAGCTCAGTGGTTTAGGTATCTGATTATGGCACCGGATATTGGAAGTTCAATTTCCCTCTGTGCATCCCAGGAGAAGAGCCAGCCTGTGTGGCTTTGGGAAAGCTGCACAGTCCAAGGATGCCCCCAGAAGAAAGGAATGTTAAATTACCTCTAAGTACTCTTTATCAAGAAAACCCTGAAAGAGGTTGCAATAAGTCAGGCTTGACCTGACTGCACATCATCATCATCATCATCATCATCATCATCATCATCATCATCATCATCATCATCATCATCATCATCATCATCACTTGATGGGGAGAAAACTGTAATGTTGAAAAGCAGAAACATGATCAAGGGAAAATAGGCCCAAATCCATAGTTACTGAATATGTCATAGTTCCAGGAAATGGAGATCAGAAAGGGAAATATACTTGCTAAGAATCCTTTTCTAAAGTGTTTAGTTCTAAATGAGCACCACTCCAAAATGTGAAATGGGCTTTTGATTATCAGAGATACTAATCTGTTTATTAGTGTGTTGTTATACATGTCTACTCACATTAAAATCATTGAGCTCAACAGGGCACATTCCCAGGTAACTGAATAACATGATTGCAGCCTAAGTTACTTTTTAAAATCTTACGTGGTGTAAAATAAGTGGCATGTTCTTGCAACACTGCTCTCTAATGGATGGAAAAGCTAAATCATGTCAAATGTGCTGGGGATGTGCTATTGATCCAGGTCTACTGGTAGCTCTCTGGTCGACCTGGAGTACACAATCACTTTACTCTTCTATTTTCCCATGATTGCTGCATATTCAAGGAAATATTTTGAAATCAACACTCTGCGAAAGGATACCAATTCATTATTAGAATTAAACATTCTGTGGAGTAGTAGGCACATAAAGCTGCCATGCTTTCTAGCATTGCCATTGACACAAATTCTGTACCACCTGGATTCAAATTCCCACATGGCTGAGAGTAATGTCACTAAAGAAACCTGCATGGGACCTATCTACAGTGCCATGGTTAGTACAATCATGCAATCATTCAGAAAGCCAGGTGCCTAGCCAAGCTAGGCACGATGACAACCATATGACACTCCAACCACATGGAGTGGCTCATCTGAAAGCACATTATTGTAGAAAATTTTAAGTAAGATTTAAAAGATATTCATTGGCCAACACCCTTTTGTGTAGCTAAGCAAATGGCATAATGCTTGGAAGCAAATTACCTCAAATTAAGAAATCAGCAGAGATATTATGTTGCATGAGGCGTCATATAACTCAGCAAAGGTAAAGGTAAAGGTTTTCCACTGACAATTAAGTCTATTCATTTCTGACTCGAGGGACTAGTGCTCATCTCCATTTGTGAGCCAAAGAGCCAGCGTTTCTCCATTGACATATTTCTGTATTCATGTGGAAGGCACAACTAAATTAACAAGTGCATGGAATGCCCTTACTTTCCCACTAAAGTAGTGCCTATATATCTACTTGCATTTTACATGCTTTAAAACCTCTAGGTTGGCAGGAGTACACCCCATTCAAACAGCCAACATTTTGATTGATAAGCCCAGTAGCCCTTGCTACACTAGTGTAATTAGATGGCAGAGGCCCTATGGATCAACTAGTCTAGCACATGTCAAGGGGGAACCGTGCAGAACTGAACTCCTGGCCTCTGCCTCTGTAGCCAAATACCTAAGCCACTAAACTCTCTAAGGCTGCTAAAATCTGCTGGCAACTTAAATTCGGATCCCCCCAGACAGAGATCATGTGGGTTTTGTTCTGCTTCCTGTGTTCCCACACTTCCACACTCTGTTGCTTCTGTCTGCGGTGAAGGGAGGGAGAAAAAAATGCAGGCTCACCTCCACTCACCTCCTGCCTGCTGTCACAGCAGCCCATTAGGAATTCCAGTCTGTTAAATGGGTGGGGGACAACAAAACAAACAGAAGGAGGAGGAGAGCCAGGCATTCACTGCTTTACAATCCGCATTGGAATTTTTTTTACCTCCGGAGACCAGGTACTTGTAAAGGGGCATGCTTATGTGGGCGTGGTCGTACTTTTTTTTTTAAGTCCACTGCTGGTGGGAAAACAATTTTATGCTCCAGATGTGCAAGTGTTTTGCAGTGGATTTTAGGGGTTGTGTAAAAGGGGTCTAAGAGTTCTATATTCTATGATAAGGTGTTATGAGTGGCATCTTCACAAAGTCTGCTTTAGTCTTCTTAATTTTTTGTCAAGGTTGCAAACGTTTCAGAGACAGGTTACTTAGTTCTGTATTTTCATCCTGGGTTTGAAGGAATGTTAGTTCTATATTTTTCATCCTTTGTTTGATAGAATGATTTATTATTTTGTTATTGATAAATTACATGGTTTACTATTACTTATACATAATTTGTTATTAAGATTTGGGAGACACCTGATATAGTGTAGTATAAGAAGTTTATTCTGGCATACACTTTTATACTGTAGGTCTCTGCTTTCCCTTATGCCTAAGGTAAATAAAAATAAAAATTAAAAAATAGATCTTTAGTTTACACAAGAACTTATGAACACCCTTCACTGACTGAAATAAAGGTCCATTTATTTCAGCATAACATTCAGAATCTCTGAACTGCAACTTTGTATATTTTGACTGGTTCAATATGATTCATAATTTGTGAATAATAATTTAGAGATTTGAAGTTTGTATATTTTGGCTAGTTGATTGTGATTGGTGATTTGTAGAGACATTAATGTAACATTTCCAAATTTTCTTTAGCAAACCTGCTGCTGTTGCATTTGCTGTGAAGGGGACACAATAAAGAATTCTTGCATTTCCAAAGTAATAATATTTATAATTGTTTGCAATTTAACATTTTTTTGCATCCACAGTCTCTTTTGGCAATTCAGCATCCATAAGAAAATGTTTTTCAGTTTCCACTTCCTTAATCCGCTTCCCCAAATAACTTCAGTCTGAAAATGGCCATGGAATCCTTCCAGGAGATAGAGCAGTGCAATCTGCTGCTCCTGCCACTCTTTTGCCAGAAATGGCTACCTCTTTACCTAATGGTTAGACTTCTTTATTTTATTTATTCATTTATATACTGCCCATCTGTAAGCAAGGCCACCCTGGGGAAGTTATTTGCTGATTATTTTAGAAATTTGATTTTTTGTTCTGTAAACACCTTCTGGCATTTTCAGACTTCTACCCAGCCCCAGCAAGGCCAGGGGATTGGAGAGAGCTTTGTGGGTCCTGCTCTTAAGAACTTAAGAACATAAGAAGAGCCATGCTGGATCAGGCCAAAGGCCCATCTAGTCCAGCTTCCTGTATCTCACAGTGGCCCCACCAGATGCATCTGGGAGCAGACGAAACTAGATATCTGTCTCCTGGTACCACTCCCCTGCATCTGGTCCTTGAGGCACCCCAGTTTTAAGCTTGGCGATAATATATCTCCCTCATGGTTTGTAACCTGTGATGGACTTTTCCTCCAGGAATCTGTCCAATCCCCTTTTGAAGGCATCCAGGCCAGATGCCATCACCATATCCTGTGGCAGGGAGTTCCACAGACTAACAATGTGCTGACTGAAAAAATATTTTCTTTTGTCTGTTCTTATTCTCCCAGCCCTCAATATGAAGGGATGTCCCCTAGTTCTGGTATTTTGTGAGAGGGAGAAGAGTGTCCCTCTGTCCACTTTACTCATGCCCTGCATTATTTTGTACGTCTCAATCATATTCCCCCTCAGGCACCTTTTTTTCCAGACTAAAGAGCCCCAAATGTTTCTTGAATCCATCATGCTATTTGGAGCAAGACAGGAAGTGCCATACTATTGTCCTCCTTCGTGAGCTTTGTTGCTGCACAAGCAAGCTCCGAAAGCACAACACAGCAAGTGGAAAAATCTTTCTTCCGAACCTTTCACAACCCATATACTCTATACAGGGCCTGAGTTAATGCCCCACATCTCAGCTGTAATGTAGGTAGAGCTGCCTTTGAGCCTAAACAGGAACATCTGCAAACCTGCCCAGCTTTGTGTTGTGATATTACTGCACCTGGTTAACCTGCTTTACTCTAATATTTGCTTCCTAATTCAAACCCTCCACCCATTTTCACAATCAGGAGGACCAGAAATAGATCCCAGCCCTTCCCTCTATCATGCTTATAGTATTTCAAAAGGGCTTCAAGTTGGGTCTCATCTTCCTGATTTCTGAACTAGTAACTCCATTCTTCTCTCACTGCTGACTGGCCTCCCTCCCCTCATCCCCAAAGTTTGTCACCCTTTCTTTTCTTTCTTCCCCATCCCTTCCTTTCACCAGGCCCTCCCTTCCCTTGCCACTATGTATCCTTCCTTCCTTCTTTCTTTCCTTCCTTCCTTCTTCTCCAATACCTCCTCTGATCGTCCAGGCATGTCCAAACTTCGGCCCTCCAGATGTTTTGGACCACAACTCCCACAGTCCTTTGTCATTGGCAATCTAAGCTTAGAATTCTGGAAGTTGTGGTCCAAAACATCAGGAGGGCCGAAGTTTGGCGTCTTTCAGGGGCGATTCAGCTGTGGGCGATTTCCTGTGTAGGTTCTGGTTTTGACTTGATGACCCCTGAGGATACCGTCCAGTTTTGCAATTCCAGGACCCTGTCCTTCTGGGCAGCACTGCACGTTTCCTGTGGCAGCCTGCACCTCAGCACCACTTTGCACAGCGCGCAGGCAGCCAGGCAGCCAGGCAAGGATGAAGGAGGAGAATCGCAAGCCCGGGAGGTGAAGATGGGGCGATCGGAGGGCGCTCTCATCTTGGCGGCGTTCCCCCTCAGGTGCCAGAAGAGTTTAAGCTGCAAAGGGACACGTGCTGGCCGTGAGTTTGTTCTTCCGTCCTTAGGAGCGGGATTTATAGTTTGTTTCACACCTGGCTCGACGGCCATGCCTTGGTCCCAGGCTGCTTCACCTAGCCATTTGCTGGGATCCTTTCTCAGACGGATTCGCTGACACCGCCCGCTCTCTCCAGGATGCGATTCTGGATCTGCTTATCCCGCACCTGATTATGAAATGCTTCCCGTCCGTCGGGTCCCTGGTCTCCGCCAGTCCGCGGCGCCCCTAATCGATGGGGAGTGGAGCGAGGGGCTGGTCCTGGGTGGGAGGTGGGTGGTGGGGGTGGCGTAACCGCGTGCGAGCCGTCCAGCCGCCTCTCATCCTATCACAAGGCGGCAAGGTCCCCGAGGCGCTCGCCGGCGCTTCTCTTAATCCGTCGCCAGAGACGCGAGCGGCGCGTGCCTCCCCCAGTGCCTGGTCCGGCGGGACGCGAGTGGCGCGGGCGGCCTCCGGCAACTCGCCCCCTTTCTCTCCCCCCCCCGCCCCGCGCGCGCGTTCCTCAGGAGTCAGTCAGCGCCCCTGCGGGGACTTCTTCCCGTCGACGTCCGGGCGAGTCTGTGCAGGTCCCTGGGAGCGGGTCCTGGGGCGCGCTAGGACCCAGGCGGAGCGAGAGACGAGAAAGAAAGAGAGAGAGAGAGAGAATCTCCCTCGCGAGTGAGTGAGTCAGTCAGTCCGAGTCCGCCCGAGTCCGCGCAGGCACCTCCGGCGGAGTTGAGGGGAGAGCGCCGTGAATGAGGCTGCGGCGCGCGCGGGAAGTGGATGGCTCGCGTGCGCTGGGAAAGCGGCCACGGAGCAGGGCGCTCGAGGACTCCCCGCGGGCTGGGCGACGGCGCCCATAGCGGCACCGGCAGCGTCGGTAGCGGCGGCGGCGGCGGCGGCAGCAGCAGGAACTCCTGACCTCGGCGGTCCCTCTCTCCACCTGCCCGCGGCCACAGCGCTGAGGTGAGGGAGCCGAGCCCGGGCCACTGCACGACGCAGGGACGCAGGGCGGGAGGGAGCGCGCGGAGGGGGGGAGGCGCGGGAGAAGTGGGGGGGGAATAGAAGTTTGAGTGCCAAGCGCGGTGCCGCCGTGCCCTGGCATGGAGCTCCACGCTGCAGCATCTCCCTCAGTATGGTCCGCTTCTCTAGGCACCAGGGCAAACTCCTGAACCCGTAGCTTCCTCGGGAGCCTGGAAAACTGCACCGGCCACCTTATTGTCGTGAGAGCCCTTGGCTGTGGTGGCAGAATGTCCAGTCTCAGTGGCACCCTCTGAGAAACAGACATCTCGAGAGGGCATTGGAGCGGGCATTTTCCTCACCCCGTTGGTCCCTTTCCCCCCAACCCACCTTTTTTATCCAGCCTTATGAAACTGCACGCGCCAAAGGCCTGGGTGGCATTCAGGTGTGAGTGGAGACAAGAGTTGGGGCTCCCCGCCGCACCCGTTTGTGATCTCAAAGCCACCAGACCTCAGCGGAGTTGGATGTTTGCAGTCACTGAGCCGCCCTCCCTGCCTCCCTCCCCACCCCAAAATCTGCGAACTCCCCCCGGTCTGCCTAGCAGGGATGGAAACTGATGGTGCTCCTTGATTTATGTGAGGTGATTAAGCTCTGATTTTTGAAGGGTAACGCCAAATAGGAGGAGGGAGGAAGGAGGGCTGGAGAGCTCAGAGGAGAGAAGGGTTGCCTCGTATTTGTAAGTTGCTGAGAGTTTGTGGAGTTGCTGCTTCTTCCACTTAACTTGCCACACTTCCCTGTCTGCTCAGAAACTTGTGAGGAGAAATCAGAGTCTAAGGAGGAGTGTGTTTGCTTGTCAGGCTGGTTCTTCCAAATTGTTGCAACTTAGGCATCGGTGTGTATTAGCTTAGAAGCTTTTCTGGATAAACTCTGTGTGGGCCTGCTGATGCCCACTGGGATCCATTATGATATCTCCCAGATTAGTCTGAACCGGAACATAAGTCAACTTTGCACTGAGAGCTTCTTTTCCAGACTTATTACTCACAGCTTCACTTTCACTTATGACATCACTTGGTTCCATTGACATCTTCAGTGTAGGTTGCTTTGAGCAACAATTGTGTCATTAAATAACACATGTGATGCTAGTTTTCTGTACAGAACTGTGCCATGTTATCAAATGGGAAGCACATTGTTAATGGTCCATGAAACTACCATCTAAAAAGGAACTCAAGAAAACTCTTTATCTCCCTTCCATGACAAAAGGATGACAAGGAACAAGATCGGTTGGATGAGTTGCATGCTCAGGCAAAGAGGATCCTTAGTGTCGAGGGTCTGAATCATTGCATAGCAATTTCAGGAACATCTGGAGACATTGTTCAACAATATAGTCACTTTCAAAGGAGTGTGTGGAATTGGGATAGTGATTATCCAACAACTAGAGAAATGCAGGGAACTCACCCTGAAGGGACAGAATCAACTTCATAGTGGAAGTCCTGATGTCTAACTATTATTGCTCATTACTTTCATCAAGCATTAGGTCAGCAGGGAGCTAGCAGCTTTGCTTACAAGCATCTTTGCTCTTCTTCTGGGTGAGTTCCTTTCCTTTCCTTTCCTTTTTTTAAAGTTCTGAGTGCTACAGGATTTGATTTTTTTCCTGTAAAAAATTGAAGATGACTGCAAGTGACAGTCTTAATTTAAAATAAACCAAATGGCTTTAACCTACTAGTCAGAAAACCTTTTACTGCAAGGAAAATGCTTGTAAGGGATAAATTAGGCAAGTAAACACATTAAGTCTCTGGTTGTGTGCTTAATGACATAAACCTGCCTGATGATCATGCATGCTATACATTAATATTCTTTGCAGTGAGTTACATGGATTCCAAGGGAAGCGAGGTTTGTTTTAAGAGTCAGATACAGAGTTGTGTTAGTTCTGTGTGTTTTCATTCATAGTCACACAGTGAAATCATGTTGCAATTGTTTACAAGAAAATTGTTTTATTTTTGTTTTATTTATATATTTGCCCAAATGTCATCAAAAGGGGCACTAACGGGAATAATTCCAAATAGATTTTGTCATATGAAGTTCTTGTAATGTTGGGAGGGTGGCTCTGTCTCAGACATTGCTGAGAGATTTCTGTAAGAGATGTCACTATCCATCATGCCATTTAAAGCAATGGTGACCTCTGCTGGCAATTTGCATCACACAAATACAGGATATAGCCTAATCTGATAAACCTGAATTGTTCCTCATTGATGTAATAGCCTTCTTTAAAGCAGCTTAAAAAAAAACAAGCAAACCTTCAGAGAAATAAGCTGTATTTGTGATAATACAGTTTGCTTCAGAGTGCACAGACACAGGATTAAACTGGAAAAAAGCCAGTTCTGTGTTTTACTTTTGTATTGAGCTGTGAGGGAGATTATGTACAGATCTGATATTTCTATTTTACTGTGTCTGCCAAAAACTTGTGTGATTTTTGTCATCTGAGGAGGAGTAATTTTAATAATAAATCAAGATTTCAGAGGGAAAATTGTTCCACATGAAGATCTGGCATTTCAGATGGAAATAGTTGTCTTTGTTATAGGTTGAACGTTAAACAATTTGTGGTCTGGTTTTAATTCACCTATAGAAATGGAAAAGGTTCTGGTTTGTGTGCATTTTCTCTTCTTGGCTTTTGTACAACTATATAGAGACAAAAGAGATAGGTATACAATAGTCACAGGTAGATAAAAGAGAACTAATCTACTCCTGTACTTGCATGCAGCTGCTTTAAAGTCAATGTTTTCCCAATCATTTGCTTTTGTCCTGCTGATCAAGTGGAACTTGAGTGGAAGAAGTAGACCACCCATAAGATTCTAAGTTGTGGTCCATGGAAATGATAGATAGGCAATGGGCAAAAATGTTAACCATAGCAATGAACTTGAGAACATATAGGAGAGCAGTATGCATGTAAATAACTAAAAACTATATATCAAATTTAAGTTTTGTCTGCCACAATAACAATTCACTCTTGGCTAAGAATGTGAAATCTGGATTTGATAAAAATGGCTGTGCTTAGAACATAAGTTTCTGAGTAATGAAAAACTGCCAAATAGTCCTTTGAAAAATATTTTGCTAAAGCTATATTCAAATGGTAGATTTTTTAGTTATGCGGAAGTTAAAGTGTGTTGTTAAATTGGAAGCAAAAGATTGAAGAGTAGACACATGCAAAGTATGTAAGGAAATGTATGAAAAGTATGTTTCAACCATTTATTGCTTTTTTAAAAAATCCAGTATTCTCTGAGTTGACTACTGCTATTACTATGCTTGTTCTTTAAATCATATACTGTAGACTAGCAGGGTCAACACACAACATCCAATCCCTGTGAGGTGAAAAGTTTCAGGTGTGATGAAGAATCATGATTATTAGATAAAAACATACCACAGAGAGAATATGTGACATGCTCCTGGAAAGCTCTTTTGCAAGCAAAGAAAGGATGCATAAAGTTTTGGGTTACAGCTTTGAACAAATCACAAAGCTCATTATGTCCACAAGCTTTAAGTTGAATGGTATCTCAGCAGTTTATGATGTAGCAACTTTCAGGTGTAGTACTTTCTATCAAGAAGGTCAAAACCAGCACCTTGAATTGAGACAAACTGACAGCTAGCTAAGCTGGTACAGAGTTGGTTTAATATAGTGTACTGTGTACTTTGATCAGTTGACTTCTGTCACAAATTTGGAAACTGCATTTATAGCCAATGGATTCATTCAAACTGTCTTTAAGGGAAGGACCACGTAAACACTTTACATTAATATAATCAAGGAATAAAAGAAGAATAAAAAATAGGTCTGGGTGATTTTTAAGATGACCTAGTAGAAATTGCTCTAAACAAACTGTGCCAACTGTTACCTACTGCAAGGTAAAGGAGAATTCCAACTCACACTCTGCATTTGTTTGTTCTATCTTCCATTTTTTAAATTTCTTTCTTTCTTTCTTTCTTTCTTTCTTTCTTTCTTTCTTTCTTTCTTTCTTTCTTTCTTTCTTTTTCTTTCTTTCTTTCTTTCTTTCTTTCTTTCTTTCTTTCTGTGGGTTTCTTTTGGAACTTCTGGTGGAAAGTATTAGTACTACTTCCAAAAGATTTGGAAATTGTTCCAAATGTTTTAGGGGAAACTGTGTGAGTTACTGTCAAGTTTTTATGCCTTCTGGACCAAAATGGTTGTGTAGAAACCTTTTGCAGTGGCAATATTCCTTTTCCTTTAATGAACACAGGTTGGCACTGCATTCTTCTTAATGCATAAAGGATGTGGCAGGAGGGACTAGAATTAAGAATTTCAGTCCCCACTGGAGAGACACTAGAAACAATATACAAGTGGACCTTTGTATAACAAACAGCTTGTATAACATAAAATCTGTACAACATAAAAAATTCTGGAGATAGGGGAAATTTGCTTAACATAATCGCCTATGGGGAAAATCCGTACAACATAAAAATGGGATTACTCCATTTTCAATGCATTCCTATGGGTAGTTGTATAAAGGAAAATTTACTTAACATAATTTCATTTGGAATGAATTAATTCTTTTATACAAGGTAGCACTGTAGGTCAAATATTGGAGTTCCCTTTTCTGCTCACTCAAGAAGTTTATCTAAGAAATTAACACATGGAACTCATCAGCAGAATGTTATCACTGTATGGGCAAATTATTTGTTTATATTTCCCACACTGATCAGAACTCAATTATTCTCAATCTCTGTCTTCCATCTACTACAATTAATGGTTCTGCTGTGGGTGTTCACTTTATATAGCTTGGTGTCCAGTTCTTGAAATTTTAACAACTCCAAAGGATCTGTTCTATTACTAGACCATTTATCTACAGTGTTTATTCACGTGGAAGAATGACAAGCAATTATTCTTTTTTGTTACTGTTTTTGAATAGAAAGCTTGATTCTGCCAAACATTTATCAAAAATAGTAAACACTAAACTGACAGCTTTATTTTTTGTGTTTTGTATTTGCCAACTATTCAATTGGCTTATGTTACATTGTCTTAAATAGCAACAATAGCATATTCATAAAAACTTCAATGAAGCCACAATTTCATTGCAATGAAGCCCTTAGGTGTGTACAGATACATGGCTGCTACACAGAACAAATGTTTTTGGTGTGCTGCAAAGTAGTGAAGCATGAAGTGAGATGTGTAAGGTGGAGATAGTAGAGGCAGGGAATGGCTCAATCAGCATGATTCAAGTATGTAGTTGTAATTTAGTTATCTTTATTCGCTGCCATCAGCCTTTTAGTCTGCAGGGAGCTACTATCTCTGATGACATATATGCACATGAATTTGTGCACTTTTTATTGTGAATGTTTGTATGCTTATATATCAAAATGGTTGCATTTCTTTACATCTTTCTATCTTTGAATAAAGCATTATTATTTCCATTTTAGAAGTTTTTGCCACCATCCTGTTGCATATTTCCATCTGCACAACAGAAGTCGTATCACCGCTTGTGCAAATTGCCATTAATTAAACAATCCCTTTTTGGATTACATGGTCTGTAGTTTGTATCGCACACATTAATACAAAGTTACCCATGCACGGAAATGGGAAAAGTTGTCACAGTAGTGACATTACTCCCATTGTACAGACAGAGCCATGTGAGAGAATACTGGCCATGCATGTTTTTCGGCTCCTAAATCAGGGGTTCCCAAACTTTTTGTAAGGAGGGCCAGATTTGGTGGCTGAGAATGTGTCAGGGGCCGGTTGCTCCCCGACCCTGCCACCCCACTGCAAGCCCCACCCACTTTCTTTTAAAAAACATGGGGTGAAGGAGGGGGAGGGAGGGGTGGGCCAGCCAGCCGTGGGCCACTCAGAATGGCCTGGCGGGCCGGATTTGGCCCCCGGGGCCGGACTTTGGGCAGGCCTGTCCTAAATGCATCAGAAACCTTGGAAGTGTAAAATTTCAGAGACAAGATTTGCTTCATGCTGTCACCAGTCTTGAGACATAATTAAAAAGGGGAATGTTAACCTAGCTAATTTATTAAGCAGCCCACTATGTTCACAACATATCACATCAGTGATTGCTGCTGGTGCCATTGATGCGCTAGTAAGAAAACCTACTTTAAAAATGTAACCTGTTTCATAGCTCCGTATGTAGATATGTTTTTTCTTACATTATGTTGCTACATTCATTTTTGGCTCATTGAAATCAGTGGTGCTTACTTGAAAGTACCCATGTATGGGATGAAGCTTAATTGTTTAAGTGTTCTGTCTTTTTCTCCCCCTACTTCCTAATGAAATACTCAGTGATTATATTGTGTCCATGCTTGGAATCAGACTAACTGAACCATATTTGAAGGTAGGAAGAAGCTTTATGATTGAGTAAAACTGTCAACACAGACATGTATAATCTTGTCTTGCAAATTTCCATATCATTTAAATGTAAATATAAAATGTAATTAAAGTGTTTCCCTCTTCTCCAATTCCTATACACATTAATTTCCTTAGATACCAAAGGGTATTCCCCATACTTGTATGGAACTGAAAAGTTTACTCCAGCATGTAGAGGTACTTAATTCATTCATAAAATGATTACATTTCTAGATTGTGCAATTTAGAGGATTTGTAATTTGTGTTTAGAGTATTTTGAGATTAACAACAGAGAAGAACTTCTGCTGTTTATAAATGAGAAAACACATTATAATTAAGCAAAATCAAGAAGCGTTACTATGAAGAATGTAAAATGCATGGATGTTCAGTCTTCATGCTACCACAGCTTACTTCATGCTGTATAGTTTAGAAGTACCAGTGAATTATTTTAAAGTGGTTTTGAAAAATCTTTCATTTTCATAGAATTGTGCTGGATTGCAAAACTGAATTTTGGAACAGATTGTTATTGTTTCTTAATAGAAGTATTAAGCCTTTCTCTTAAAGTTGTCAAGATATGTATTTAAGATGTGACATATCAGGAAGTAATTACCATACCACTTAATTTGAGGGGACACTGTTTATTTTTACAAAGTTATAAAGAATGGGAGTGCAATATAAATGAGCCCCTCCAGCCTGTTAAGATTTTATCCAAGTGCAAAAGGAATCCCCCAAGTCATCACATCATATGCCAGTCATGCACGCAGCTCCTGATCATGTGCTGGGTAAGTGCCCAACACTTGTCAGGCACCTCTTCAATTAGCCATGGCAACTTATGTGAGTCCTCTTACATGTGCCTAAAACTCCAACAGACTTTTTGGCCAATGTGTTTTAGCTTTAAGTCTCTCCTTTAGGACTTAAAATTACAAATATAATAAATTTAAAGGGAAGTAATATTAACCTCGCAGCTGCTATAGTAATTACAATATTATGTTTTTTTGAGTTAATCCCCTTTGATTTATGTTTCACAGTGAGACATAAATAAGGTTTGTATTTGTGTGTGGTTAAACCAACGTAGAATAGAAGGATGTGTTGGCTAGTAGCTTACTGGCTTACACAGAAGCTTGTGGTTCCTGTGGGTGGGTTAAAATGTGGAGCAAAGCTGCATTCCCTATATACACAATATGTGACTTCTGTTCCTCGTACAAATAATAGTAAAAAATTTAAAAACATACTGGAATCAGTGTGGCTACTTCAGAATGGTTGAAAGAAATATTAAACAGAACCCCAACAATGTAGGACTGAAGGTGAGCTCATAGACCAGTTTTCATCAGAAGGTGTTTTCCAGATGTTTTGAACTACAATTCTCATTAGCCATCACTAACATGGCTGATGGAACCTCTGGAACACATGCTGAAATACTGTGTTTGGCTATCTGATCTAATATCCCATTTGATGAGTGAAATCGGAGCTTGAGCATACCTAACAGAGGGTAAAATCAAGATAATCAGTGCATATATACCTATGACAAAATCAAGCAAGTAAACTATATTTTAAAATAATTGTTTGGCGATTATTTTAAAATAACATTTCACCTAATTTTAATAGGGGCTGCTAAAAAATTAGCTAATCACACAAGTACAGTAATACCTTGGATAACAAATGCCTCTGTTAACAAAAATTCAGATAACATAATGCAATTTCCAGAAATAGGGAAGTTTTGGTTAATGAAATTTCCCTATGAGCTGCCACAGATAATGAAATTTCCATTACACTTTGTAAAAAAGTGTACCCAGGATGTATTGTGCCCCCTGTAATTTGTGGAGGGGTGGGAGGAGTCAGAGCCATTTTTTCATCGTGTTTTGGAGCATTCTGGACATTTCTTGCTGAGGGATTTGGACCTTTCAAACTTGGAAAGGCAGGGAGCTGAGGTTTCCCTGCTTTCTTTTGTGTTTTTACATGTTTTTCATTGCATTTTTGGCAGGAAAAGGCTGGGGGTTGTCTTGCTACTTTTTTTGGTCCATGTTTGTATTGCACTGTGGGGGGGGTGTTCCAGGGGAAGTGTTCCAGCACTGTATGCTTTTAAAGAGTACTTTATCAAGAAGTTGGGGGGGCAGGTTTTTTGGCTTTTTTCATACCTCCAGAATAGATTAATTGGCTTCCTATTCTTTCCAATTGAAAACTACGTTTCGATAACAAAATTTTCGCTTAGTGAAATGACCTGCAGAATGAATTAATTTTGTTATCCAAGGTACCACTGTATCTGTTTATCATAGTGCCTTTCTCTGAAGCTATTCCAGTTTACCTATATCCATGGGTAGTTTGCGGAAATGAAAGTAAAATAACATGTCTTCAATGTTTACTTTCTTTGAATTGCATGACCTTGTAAGTTTATGATGATAAAAGAGTTCAAAATTGAAGCCTTTAGAAATTAACTCAGTATTTGTTTACCTTGAGTATAAGCCATTTCATTCTTAAAGCTCTGGGGTTTTTCTCCTCAGGACCAGAAACCTGCAATGATGGTGATTGTCTAGTGTCTCAGAAATGAAGGGTGCAGTACTGTATATACTCAAGTATAAGTTCACCTGAGTATAAGACGAGGCCCCTAATGTAACCCCCCAAAACTGGGAAAACTTATCGACTCGAATATAAATCTAGGGTGGGAGATGCTAGTAGAAGAGATAAAAGAGACCCTCCTGATTCCATGTGGGTGGGCAAACAATGCCTCTTGCATGGCTTTGGGCTGCCTCAAAGTCACACTCCTGGCCAGCAAGGGCAAACCCCATTTCCTCAGATTGGTTGGGCTAAGTTCTAGGGAGAGATGGAAGAGCAGCGGGTGAACAGATGGTCACAATGGGAACCAGGCGCAGAAGAGAGGGAGGGAAGGCAGGCAGGCGGGAGGCTGGATCAGTTGACACGCTGGGTGTTTCCAACATTGCTCTATGATTCACCCTCATTCAGAGCTAAGCATGAGATGGGAAACTCTCCTCCCCTGTCAGTTGCCTATTTGTGTAATTGGGTGGCAAGAAGCTCCCCCTTCCAACAAGGCTCAAGGTCAGCGAGCCCTGCCTGCCCCATCCCACGCCCTGTTCCTGCTGCAGCTGATGTGAGGAGCCTAACAAGTCCCCAGCCTCCACCTTCATCTGCCTTGCAATGACCAATGAGGACTGGAATGTTCCCTCACACCCACCCTCTCCCTACAGGCATCGCCATAGGCTGCTCCAGGGTGTCAGTCTCAATTCTCCCCCTCCCAACATGCATCCACGTGCACACACACACACACACACACACACACACACACACACACACACACACACACACACACACACACACCCTGCTTGGGGAAATGACACAGGGCTGAGCAGACAAAGCAAGGCAAGTCTGGGCAGTGGCATCTGAGCTCCATCCGCATGTGAGCTGGCCAGGAGGAGCGCCAAAGCAGCAATGCTGTGGTTGTGCCATCTGTCAGGAGCCAGGGTGGCGCGCCACCTGCACTGCCTCCCCCCATCCCCCCGGCTCCCACCTCTCCTGCTTTGCTGCACCTCGGTGATGGGTGAAGTGGGGAGAAGCCGTGTGTCACTTGTGCCACCTTCCCCCATCCCAGCCCCCAACTTTATATTCACCCGAGTATAAGTTGAGGGACTTTTTCAGCCAAAAATAAGGGCTGAAAAACTTGACATACTCGAGTATATATGGTACGTGTTGCTGTAATGCACTGAACTTTATTATTTATGCTTATGACTCTGTTCAAAATTACCAATCTGATGAAATAGTTTGATCAAGAAACATTTACATTTGTAACCTTTCTCATAAATTTGGATTGAATTATAAGAAACATGGAACTGTAACTTTAGATTAAGGCTGTCTAGTGGAGATGCTGTTCTTGTAGTTTAAAAAGAAAATATTTTTATCTGTTAAGTAATGCTGTTCCCAGGAGCTTTTAATGTATATTATCCTTTATACATTGATACTAAATATCTGCAGCTGAATTCTGACAATTTTATAAACACATTAATCTCTTTATTTCGGATTATTACAGGATTCTTTTAAAAATATTTCAGTGAAAGAATCATTAAAACAACCCATTCCATTAATTCAGATTAATCTGGAAAGTGATGCATTTTGGATCCTAGTAATTAAAATTTAATTATTACCACTGGCAATGTATTTTCAGAAAAATGTGGCACTAAAATAGATCACTCAGCTTTTGATGGTACATGTTTGGATAAATTTAGCAGTAAGTGTGTTTTAGAACAGTGTATAATAAATCTGTTGGCTTTTTTTTAACCAATCTCACTCCAGTGCCTTTGGCAGTAAGTTTACATATAGGCTGGATGAGGCTAAATAGGGTCACTAGATATTGCATGAAGGTTGAATGTGCCTTTTGGTACAGTTATCACATACAAATGGCATATGCAACTCAAGTGAATCTATTTGTTTTTGCTCCTTCTGATATCAATTTGCCGTATCATAAAGTGGCATAAGAAGAAAGCCACTTAAGGATATTGGCAAATTAAATGTTTTCTCTGTGCCTCTATGAAGGTGCAGTAGGAGTAAAACAAAATTGGACTCGATTAGGGGAGCACAGGAAAAAATAAGTAAACAAAAATACTTCATCCTGCAAGTGGGAGGAGACAGGAGAGAGCACAAGGAGCTTTCTCTCCCCCTTTTCCTTATTTTAAAGTTCTGGTCAAGCACCTAACAACAGCTGAATTCATGTTTTTTGACCAGACTTTAAGAGGAGGAAAAGAAAACTGGGAAATCCCCTCATTGCCCATTATGTCTCCTCCTCCTTCTGGGAGGAAACTTTAATATATATGAATCATATGACCCAGAAGAAGTGTTTAATTTGCCAGTATCATGACATGGCTCTCTTCTCAAGGCATATCAAATGTGGAGAATTGACGGCAGTGGTCAATTTGACAACTGTAAGGCTCAGTTGGGTTCATTTCCAGTAATCACACATGGTGGAAATGAATCAATGGGGTGTAATCATATGTGCGCCCCAAAGCACAAGCCCCTGCCAGGGACCCAGGAAGGTTACCAGAAAAAGGAACAAACCAACTCATCCCCGCTGAAGATCAAACAGCAGGCTAAATGCCTGTCCGATTGCAACCTGTCTTGATGTTAATAAGTAGAGATGGGAACGAAACGAACATTTTTTCGTTTCCGTTATTCGTCATTCATTTCATCATGTAACGAAATGACAAATGAAAATTGTGATGAAAATGGAATGAAATGAACAGAACCACGAAAATTGTGTTCGTTACGTTTCATTTTTGTTAATGGCGACATGCAATGAAATGAGCTGTTTTAAATGTTAAAAAACGCCCTGGATATCCATAAAAACACAGCGATAATTATTTATACTGTCTGATAATACCTACCTTGGGGTTCTTAAAATGTGCATTTATGTCTTTTCTCAGATTGCTGTATTTTTTTCCTTTAAGGGGAGTTAGGGGACATCGACCCAAAATGGCTCCCAGATGCCTAATGTTGATTTCTTGGGTATTAAAACGTCCTGGACATACCAAAAAATGCAGCGATAATGCGATAATTATTTGAATTCATTACCTACCAGGGGGTTGGGGTCCTTAAAACGTTTGTTTTTGTCTTCTCCCATCACAATGTATTTTTCTTTTCCCTTTAAGGATGACAAAATGGTTGTCGCCATTCCAGCCACAACATGGAGGCAAGCCATGTGATGGGATCATGTAAATTCTTGGACAACTTCAACCAATAGCATGCCCAGGTTGCAGACTGGGCAGGTCTGGCAGCCACAGAGGGCATAAAAAGCTCTGGCAGCCCCATCCTCCTTGCAGTCCCCGGTGGGAGTTAGGGTGGGATTGCTGTCTCTGCGACTCTAGCTTCAGTCCTGCAGCCTCCCTGTGTGTGTGTGTGCGTACCTCTCGGTGAGTACCCTCCCCTGCCCCACAGTGCAGTCACTCTGCGGCTGCCTTGCATCCTGGGCAATGCCCGCTGCTGCCTTTGCAGCCTCCCTGCGTACCTAGTCTATACTGGGTCTCTGCCAGCATCAATTTTTTTAGTGTTTTCCCTCTGGTCTGGGGCATTGGGGGATGCCCCCGCACAGAAATGCTTTAAAAATCGCACAAAAAGCAGGTAGAAATGAAAAATGAAAAAATGAAGAATGAAAACAAAATTTTTCCAAAAATTCATGAAAAACGGTAACAAAACGAAACGGACCTCTCAACGACAAACAAAAAACCAAAATACCTTTATTTTATTCGTGCCCATCTCTATTAATAAGCAGTATGTTGGTACATGCTGCCTGATTCTTCCCATTTGAAAAAAAATGAATGACTGAACAAGTTATTGAACTTTCCTCAATGGGTAGTTTATTATCTCTGCCAATGGAAACCTTTCCTTGTCTTATTACTCATTACCAACACACTGAAGAAAGGAGACAGAGGTTATTACTAGCTTCTTATTTTTTTTTCCTATGGGATATAGACAAAGACAAAATAAATTTATTGATTAGTCCTATGACCATATCAACCCATAACAACACAGAATATAAAATACATCGAAGTACATGCAACACCATCCAATAGGGTACCCTACAATACAGATTCAAAATATTCAGTGGTCATATATGTAGATCTCCTTTGCAGGATACTCCAATTTCATCGACGTATTGCGTTCTTAAAGCTGCAGCTTTAGTTACAAACTTGGCAACTTTGCGAACAATGTACACATTAGAGCCCGAAAGAAGATAAGACAATCTGTGAATTGGGTCCCTATGGACTGTTCTTTCTAAAAAAGGGGATAGATATTCAAGCCTGATGGGTGCATATAATTGGCAGTCAAAGAGAATATGAGAAATGTTTTCAACAGAAGGGGATCCACAAATACAGGTTCTCTCCTGATGTGGTGAAAAGCCCATATTTGACCATGGAATCCAGCAGTTCAAATCTGGCTCTAGTAAAGGCCCTTCTTAATACTTGAGGTAAGGGCATTGAAGTGTATTTTTCAGGCAAAAGGTAATTTTATTCTTAGCCAACCAGCTTAGAGATCTATTTTTAGATAATAATTCCAGGTCTGATTGTGCACTAATATCTAGGACTCGCTGTTTGAAAATATCTCTTGCCTGTGGAGCTATAGAAAGCAAATACTGAATAGAAAACCCATGGTGTGTAATAGTTTCATGAAGATGGCTAATCCACGAATTAGTTAGTGCCATGTTTGTTTGTTCCATTAAACAAATTTTGGGTAGACTATTAGTATCCATAAAAAGGATTTTCAGCCAGTAATTGAAAACTTTGATGATTAGGTTACTTTGTAGGGAATGCATGCCTAGCTCTGCTCTAACAGCAGGAGCTGATGTGTTCTTATCAGTTCCCAATATACTTCTTAGAAAACTGGTCTGATTTTGTTCAAGAATGGTGGCTTTGTTTAGACCCCATAGTTCAGCTCCATAGGTCAACATTGGGACTATTTTAGCCTTAAACACCTTCAGTATGGGGATCAAAGAACCTGGGTGGTTGTAACTTAATAACTTGTACAATCTTTTAGTACCTAACCTAGCCTTTTTCGAACTTCTTTTATAATGGTTAGACCATGTGCCTGTGTTGGTAAAAACCACTCCAAGGTAGTTAAAGGAAGGTACTTGTTCAATGGGTTCCCCATTTATCCACCAATTATATTTCACACTCCTCTTGCAAAACACCATCACTTTAGACTTGCTTTTGTTTATGGTTAAGGAATTTTGGACACAGTATGTATACAATCTTTGGAGAAGTCTTCTTAGGCCTATTTGGGTAAGGGCCATTAGAACCATATCATCTGCATACAATAAAATATTAATAAATTTATTGAGTATATTTGGCATATGGGAATCAGCATCATGCAGAAAACCAGGTAGGTCATTTACATATAAGTTGAAGAGCATTGGGGCCAGAATGCAGCCCTGTCTAACTCCAGTGAATGTTGGTATACTCTTTGTTAAGGAGCCATTTATTCCTGTGCGAACTTTCAACTGCGTATTTGAGTAAAGGATCTTAAGCAGACTTAGAAGTCTAGCGTCCATATTCAAACTAGCCAATTTCCTCCACAGAATATTTCTATTTATTGAGTCAAAAGCTGCACTAAGGTCTATAAATGCTGTATACAATTTCTTGCTTTTTGATAGGTGCTTTGTAAGAATGTGATGTAGAATAAAACAGTTATCAGTTGTGGAGTGATTGGGTCTAAAACCAGCCTGCTCTTCTACTAGAAGATTATTTTCCGTGACCCAGTCTTCTATTTTACCCAATAAATGCTTTGCATACATTTTAGCTACTACTCCAATAAGACTTATTGGTCGGTAGTTTTTAGGATCCTATTTGTTTCCTTTTTTATATAAGGGAACTATGATGGCAACTTCCCATCCAACTGGGATATGACCTGTATTATTTATATGGGTGAACAACCACGCTAGTAAAGGGGCCCACCAGTCAATTTGGGTTTTAAAAAGCTCTGGTGGTAAAAAATCCTCCCCAGGTGCCTTATTATCTTTTAGTGAGCAGATGATGGTTCTAATTTCTGAGACAGATACTGGAGGCCAGGCTGGGAGTGCTTCCAAAGATGGAAGTTTTACGCTTTGTTTCTGTGTAAAGTCCTGGGTGGTACTGGAAAATGTATTTGCATAATACTCTTCCCAAATTGAAGCTGGAATAGGAGTGTTGGAATAAAATTTACGTTCCTTTAATACACCAGAAACAGCATTCCAAAAGAACACTGAATTAGTCCCTTTTGCCCAGATTTCTAGATCAGACCAAAGTTTGGTATTATGGGAAGCTCTTTTGGCAGTTAACAATTTCTTATAACTGCGTCTGATTTCTAACATTTTGGCCTGGTTTTCGGCAGAGGGATTTACTTGGGCCTGACGCATTGCTGCCCTCAAACTTTTTCTGGTGTGTACACAATCAGTATCAAACCAATTTGGACTGCTTTGTTGTTCCTTTCTGATAGGAAGGTTATGTACTAGAAATTTTTTTAACAAAAAGCATAGATCTTTATATTGGGTTAAAATATTAATTTTTGTCTTTGTCTATACTAGCTTCTTATTCATTCATTCATATTCCAGATGTGTTGTCATGTAGACTCACCCAACGTGATGGAAAATAATCACCTGTATTAAGAGCCTTGCGGCAGTGGTTCAGCTACTGTACAGTGGACCCTCGTATAACAGAGGGTCTGTACAACGAAAAACCCATACAACGGAAAAAATCCATCCCCTCCCCCCACCACCTCCGTCCACCACCTGCGGCTGCCCGGGAAGAGGACGGGGGCGGTCGGGGAAAGAGGGGAGGGGAGGGGATGGGGCGGCAGACACGGAGGGGGGCGAGCCAGGGAGGGGTGCCCTTACCTGGCACCTGCGCAGGGATCCTCCGCTTGCCGCCGCCGCAAGGCTTCCCGGGAGGGCCCTGCGAAGCCGGTGACGGGAGCCGCTTCCGGCGGGGGCAGCAAGGCGGCGGTGGTGGCGGCTCCCGGGACGGCCCCACGAGGCTGGTGGCGGGAGCCGCTTCCGGCGGGGGCAGCAAGACGGCGGCGGCGGCGGCGGCGGCGGCCCGGGACGGCCCCGCGAGGCCGGTGACGGGAGCCGCTTCCGGTGGGGGCAGCAAGGCAGCGGCGGCGGCGGCGGCTCCCGGGACGGCCCCGCGAGGCCGGTGACGGGGGCCACTGCCCCCCGCGGAGCCGCAACAACCCGAGATCCCCGCGCCGGCGGAGAAGGAAGATGAGTGGCCGTGGGGCTGCAACATCCAAAGGAGCAGGCCACACCGCGGCCACGCCGGGAGCAGTAAAAAAGGCGGCAGGGAAGTCTGAGTTCAAGGGAAAGGGGGAGTGGTGGGGGGGCAGATTAAATCTGTTTTCAATGCATTCCTATGGGAAATTTCAATTTGTATAATGTAATTTATTTTGGAACGAATTAATTATGTTATACAAGGTACTACTGTACTTTGACTGTGCTCATGACCTGGGGTTCAATTCCAGAAAGCCAGCTCACTGTTGTCTCTGGCCTTCTATCCTTTTGAGGTCGGTAAAATGAGTACCCAGCTTGCTGGAGGGTGGGGGACAATGTGTAACAACATAAATAAGTTGTAAACTGCCAAGAGAGTGTCATAAGCACTATATAAACAGAACACTTTGCTTTGCTATTAATCTTGCCTGTGTCTCTACTGTTAAAGACTCAGAAGAAGTTTTAAGGCTTACTTTTATGATACTGTACATATGATTTAAAGCCTACATGTGGAAATAAATCTACTTTTCTTATATGTTTGAAGAACCCTTATCCTTGAGAATCGAATAGCCAAATTGTCTAATTAAAAGAGCCATTCCAGATAAGGCCAGGTTTCACATGTTAATGCTCAAGGAAAAGTTTTTGTAAAAAACTAAAGTTTTAGAGAGAGAGAAATCAGTTCATACTGATTTCTTTAAGTGCCAGGTACATACACGTGAGCCTTCATTCACTTTAAAACACCTTGGAATCTTTAAGAGGAGAAAGAGCTTTGCTTCCCAGGGAGGTTTCTTTTTCCTTTTTCCAAGTGTTCTGAGTTCTGAATTTATAGAAAAGAAGGCCTTTTGGCATGTAGCCATTATCAAACCATATCAAATTTCAATTTAACAGACCTGGGAAAAGTAACAACATACAATTACACTTTTTAAGTTACTAGTGGAACCTATTTTAGAAGGATTAGTTTAAAAGCACTGAGATAAAAATGTATAGGACCTAATCATTAATGATTGTTTCATATGAAGGTTTCCGCTTTCAACATTTATTTGTTGATCCATTTATTTGTTTAAAATGTTTATACAGTATAGCACCCAGACAGCAATTTTTTGGAAAAGATTTACAAATATACAAATTTAACAAATGTATATAATTGCACAGTAAAGTTTCTCCTGATGTTCAGAGTGGAAGCTAAATTATACCATCAGCATACTGTAAGCCGCCTTGGGTCCTTTTCCAAGGGGAAAAGCGGGGTAAAAATACTCTAAAATAAATAATATGTTCCTGGACTAAAATTCCCAGAAGCCTTTACTGTAAGTTGTACTGGTCAGGATTTCTGGGAATTGTAGTCCAAGAATACTTGGGAACCCACAGATAGGAACCTCTGATCTACACTGTGGTCAAGCAAGAACTACGTATCTATGACTCTCTAGTTATGGTTCTACTAACAAATGTTGTGAAAAAGAAAGTAATAATGGGGGCATTTTCTGCTTTAGCATCTGTTGGTCTTCAGATGAC
Organism: Phrynocephalus forsythii; assembly: GCA_029282475.1. Classification (NCBI taxonomy): domain Eukaryota; kingdom Metazoa; phylum Chordata; class Lepidosauria; order Squamata; family Agamidae; genus Phrynocephalus; species Phrynocephalus forsythii. The sequence continues at coordinate 86,392,441 of JAPFRF010000005.1, read as the reverse complement.
ATTTTTTACTGAATACAGGAATCAACAATATATGGCTGTTCCATCACCCCCTCTAGGTACAACCAGTAATGAAGGATGGAGAGAGTCGAGCAGCAGTGGGGAACAGAAGGTTTCCTGTATTTCTTCCCTAACCCTCTAGCCAACAACTTTATTGTTATTTTTATGTGATGTTAATTGGCCAATTTATGTTTGTGTTTTCACCTTTTTTTAGTCATTTTTGTATTTGCTGCATTTTGGGTTCATTTTGGTCTCAGAGTCACACAGAGTAGCCTTCAACCAGATGGGTGGGATAAAATGAATAGATAGATAGATAGATAGATAGATAGATAGATAGATAGATAGATAGATAGATAGATAGGTAGATAGATAGATAGATAGATAGATAGATAGATAGATAGATAGATAGATAGATAGATAGATAGATAGGGATAAAATAAGATAAATATGAAGTGTCTTCTTCATATGCAGAATAGTACATGTCCATACATGTGAGGAAGTAGATGTAATCGATGAAAGCTCAACCTGAGATAAATCTTCTAGTGTTTAATGCCCCATAATACTAGGTAATATTATAGTAGTAATTTATCTAACAGTGAAGATAGATGTTTATTCACATTTTCTGTAACCCCACTCTCCTTTGGCATGTCTTTAAATCCTTTGTTTTCTGTGGGTTACACTCTCTTCTAAATTAGTTGCATGGTTCTGACATATTTAAGAATTTAAAAATATACTGGTCTGAATGCATTTTGTGATGTCAACTAATTCCTCCTGTCTGTTCCCATTTTTAGAACATCTATGTTCTTCTTTTGCTGTCCTCATTTTAGCAAATCCCCATTTCCTGAAGGAAGACTTTTTGCTTTTTACAGATTTATGTTCATATAAATCACATTTTAAAGCTTCCTGCCTAATATAAATACAATATGTGCACATGTAACTAAAATATACACTGGATGTGTCAAATGCAAAAATGTTTATGTTGATTGTGGATCCAGTGATAGTATTGAGCAAACAACTGGTAAATTCCTGAGTTCTGCCCCAGTTCATCTCTTGTTTTGTTGATAGATACATATTAATGTATCGAAGAGAGCTCTGATTTCTAGCTGAACAGGTTCAGGCACAGATAAAGGAATTCACCCAACAGCAGGTATAGTGATTTATTCGGCTCTGCTCTGGGGGATTTTCCTGTCTTGGTTAAATGTGACAACTGTTGTCAAAAGCTATAATTGTAGGTCTTGCCTCTAACTCTGAGGTGCAATAAACATGACTCTAAAATTTGCAGCTTAGCAGTGTGCCATTTATTTGTTTTTTAATATCTCTGTATGTAAGGTAGGATGCTTAAAAGTACTGTGCTTAAGGCATACTTAGGTTCCCTGCATGGTTAATTAATAATAATTAATAATTAATAATAATAATAATAATAATAATAATAATAATAATAATAATAATAATAATAATAATAATACTGAAAATTTAGGAAATACACTCACTGACCAACACAGCCCGAATTTTCAGTACTGATATCAGTATTGAGTTTGGAATAAACAAATGTGCCACAGTGGCACTGAGAAAAGGAAGAATCACTGAGAGTGAAGGAATTGAAATGCCAAATGGACAAGCCATTAAGTATCATCCTTTTGAAGCTTATAAATATCTGGGCATACTGCAAGTAAATGATATCAAGCATGGGCAAGTGGAAAATGTGGTCAGTAAAGAATATCTCCAAAGGGTCAGAAAAGTATTAAAAAGTAAGCTGAATGGTGGTAATACCATCAAGGCCATTAACAGCTGGGTCATATCAGTCATCAGGTATACTGCTGGCATTATAAACTGTACTCAGATGGAGCTAAATAGTCTGGATAGGAAAACAAGAAGAACTTATGACCATTCACTATGCATTACATCCACGCAGTGATGTTGACAGGCTGTATGTACATAGAAAATTAGGTGATAGAGGTCTTCTGCAAGTGAAGCAGACAATTGTAGAAGAGAAGAATGTGTTGGTACAGATTATGTAAAAATAGTACAGAGCCAGCATTATTGGAAGTAAAGAACAAGGAGGTGTTTAAAGTAAAGCAAAACAAAGGGTCGATACAGAAAAACAATGATGCAAATATGGGCGGATAGCTGGCATAATAAAATACTGCATGGGCAGTTCCTCAAAAAAAAATCAAAGGAAAAGTAGATGAGGAAAAGACCTGGTTATGGCTCACCATTGGAACACTGAAAAAAGAGACAGAAGCCCTGATTTTTGCAGCTCAAGAACAAGCTATTAGAACAAATGCAGTTAAGGCTAGAATAGAAAAATCAGCTGAGTACCCACATTTAGACTCTGTAAAGAGGCGGATGAAACTATTGACCATCTATTGAGTTGTTTCAAGAAAATTGCTCAGACAGATTACAAACAGTGCCATAATGTAGTTGCTCAAATGGTTCACTAAAATTTGTGCCAAAACTATCATCTGCCCACAGCAAAGAACTGGTGGCACCATAAGCCTGAAAAAGTGACTGAAAATGAGCATGCAAAATGACTTTGGGACTTCCAATACAGACAGACAGGACTTTGGAGCATAATACCCCGAATATCATGATTGTGGAGAAGAAAAAATGTGGATAATTGATATTGCTATACCAGGTGATAGTAGAGTCACCAAGAAACAACTTGAAAAAAATACCCGATATCAGGATCTGAAAATTGAACTTCAGAGACTCTGACATAAACCGGTACAGGTAGTCCCAGTGGTAATTGGCATGCTGAGTGCGGTGCCTAAAGAGCTAAGCAAGTATTTAGAATAAATTGGAATTGACAAAGTCACCATCAGTCAGCTGCAGAAAGATCTGCTTGCATAATTCACAGATACATCACATAGTCCTAAACGCTTAGGAAGCATTCGACTAGTGATTTGTAATACAAAATCCATCATAGTTATATTGTCTGCTGTGTGATAATTTGATGATGATGATGATGATGATGATGATGATGATGATGATGATGATGATGATGATGATGATGATGATGATGATGATGATGATACAGTGACTCTCCGCCTCTCATGGGGGTTAGGGAGCCGACCCAACCCACAATAAGTGAAAATGCGCGATATACAGATGCAGGTTGGGTCAGGCCTGGGGGCCCTAGCTTGGGGGCCCTTGTACTCACCCACAGCCTGGCGCTGCCCCGAACAGGCCTGTGAGGGCCTTCCCGGGCCTTCTGGAGGGTCCAAAAAGGGCCTTGCTGCAAACTGGAAGTGACTTCCAGATTGATGAAAATCATTTCTGAGGCCTCCAACACTGTTTAACCTTTAGATTTATAAATGAATACATTTAGGCATTTGTTGGGCAACAATTGTGTCCTGTCTTGTCCATCATTGGATTGCTTATGATATGAAGAAAGAATTAGATAATGATTTGCTCAAATAGTTTCTGGTAATATGCTGGAAGATAGTAACTGGATTCAAATTAATTATCTGAAGAGAGAGAATGGTGTACGGGGTCATTTAATTTCTGAAATGCTGTTTGCATAGCTGTGTCATGTAAGGCTAATTGCTTTTCCAGTGATTTTTCTGGAAAGAAAACATTTCCAGTCTCCGTGCACCCCAAAGGTTCCATGGCTTCCACTGTAGGGAACATGTGACATGGAATATTTACTTTCTGAAAATCAGTGCCACCAGTAACGTCCTTGGTTGTAATAAAAATTCTGCAATATAAATTTTTGGAAATTAAAGCCTTCTCCCATCTCATGGACACTAGGCTTTCCTATAATAAAAGAGATTTCACAAAAGCCTTAAGACATGGAGGTGGAAGGTGGGGGAACTGGAAATGTTTTCTTTCAAAACCATTGCCAGGCATGTTGATACCATCAGCCTTAGGTTGTGCAGCTGAGCAGGATTTCAGCCAATAAATATAAACAGCCAAAATCATACTTCTGTCAGTATGTCAGTAGGGTAGAATCCCTTATCAGAAGACTACCTAGGACCCAAAAGACAAGTTATTTTCAGTTGCGTGTCTTCAGCTGTCCAAGGCAAAAATGTGCCCATAGATGTTTAAAATGTTAAGTAGCACATAAAACTGCTCAGCAATATTGGCAAAATAAATTCCCAGCTAGATTTCTGCTAGCGAGGTAAAATTTCCTGAAATTTTGAAGCTCAGAAAAAACTGTTTTTTCCCAGTCCCTCCCCCTGGAAAGAAAAAAAAGAAATTTTCAGAAAATTGAAAAAAATGCTATATTAGCACTCAGCCCTTTCACAGCTTGAAAATGAGTCTGTTACTCTAGGAACATAAAATATGAGTATGGACAATTTGAATTGGCATAACATTATCACAATTAATATATTAAAATATAGTGTATCCAAACAATAATTACAAACAGAATTTACTTTCTAAATAATACTTATTTGTAATTGTAAGTAACAAATGGACTAACAATCTCCTGAACTATTTACTAGTTTATGTGGAACAAAAAAAACCTCTATCTAACAATGTTTAGAAATCCAGAATTATCTATTATTCGTATTTCCTCTCCACAGTATTAAATAAAAATAAAATAAAAACCTCATTCTCATAAAAAGAATTGAAGAGGGGGGAAATGTATAGAAGGGAGCAGGACTAAGTTTCAATAACATTTTTTAAAAAATGATTTGGAAAATATTTGAACACCCTGTCTTAAAATATTTTATTCATTATGCTAAAATAAACATTCAATAATCATTTTTTTTCTTTTTCTTTTCCATTTTTTCCATCTGGGGGTTGGGGGTTGGGAAAACAAGAATGCTTCAGGAAAAAATGGGAAAAAGCTGCACCCCCGGAATTTTTCCTGTTTCTTTTTTCCAGGCCTTCACGTCTGTAATTTCTGCTCTTTAATAGTTGGACAGAACTCACATTTCACCAGTAAAATATTTCAGTAAAGGGACAAATGAATTGAATAGCATATTTATTTGGGCATAGTGTTGTTCAGCATATCTGGAAGTTCTGTTGCACCTCTTGGATTATTGTTATGATTGTGTATTCTGCCTCTAATATTAATTCATTTCACTCTCCAAATTACTACTTCTGAATCTAAGACTTTCAGTTCTATGTAAGTGAAATCTCGTAATTTTCTGTGGGCTTCAGTAATGCACATCTGATAGGGCAATTAGAGACACAAATGTATACAATACCTATATTAGTTATCTGATAGTAAGCACCACAAAATCAGTGTGTTTTATTTCTGAGTAGGTATATATTAAGTTGCATTATAAGTAATGCTTGTGCAGAACATTGGAAACAGTTATTAAGTATAATTTTTAACTGATACAATTTCATTGGGATAAATCAAGGTCCCTTGATTAATGCTGATGCAGTCCTGTTGGTTAGAATTTCATCAGTACTGTACAAGGTATCACAATATCTTTCCTAATTTTGTTTGTCCTGTCTTGCCAAGTAGTTATTCCACTAATGAAAAAGGTAGTGCCACAATATTAATATTGCTGTAACAATTATGTTTGTTCTATATTCATGTTGACTAAATGATGAATGTTTGCTTTAGAAAATAGAATTGACCATGTCAGAAATTTTATCATGCAGTAGCTAGAGAAACATTCTTGCGTATGATTCTCTTCCATTGGAGAGAAGTATGCTTGTTTTGGATTTGCAACAAATACATGATTGCATAACAGAGAGAAGTTGGCTGAAAAATACAGCTAGGAGGAAAGAGACGGTTCAGGGTTAATGATGGTACTTGTCAACACATTTAAGCTGCCTTCCTATAGAGTGTGGCTAAGAACAGAAATATTCGCATTGAACATGACTGAATAAATACTTTAAATTTTTCCTTGAAGTGCTCATGGAATGTAAAGTTAGCAGTTAAATAACAATAACAAGGACTGCTCCTGTGCCTTTAAACAAAAATTAGCTGAAACATTTTGGTAGAAAAATAAATAATTGTAAAGTAATTGTTAAGATAAGAATATTCCCTCTTAGTCTTGCCTGTGAAGCTGTTAAAGACTGTGGAGTAGGTCCTGTACTGCTCTAATGCTTTAAGACATAGTTCATAAAAATATTAATTCTAACTTACAGCATTTGATATAGCAGCTGAGATAGTTTAATGTGCTGAAGTTTTGTGCCTAGTATGTATTCAAGGCAGGATAAGCCTATAGAGCCAAATCTACAAATAACTCATGACCAGCAGTAATCCCACAAGAGCTATTAGGGATAATTCAATCATGGCTACAAATATTCCTATTTCCTAATTCTCTGGCTTTCTGTAGCTATGATACTGCTTCCTTGCATTATGATTATTTTGTCTCTCCAGAGCTGGAAAATCTTAAATAATGTTACTTGTTCCAACTGAGGGATAAAGGGATTGTTTTAATCTTCACATATGGAAGTATTGATAGATAAATAAGAAATTTCATCAAGTTTTTGTGCTCATTTTAGCTGTAGAAGCTATAATACTATTTTTGGTCATATAAAATGTTCTGCTTATATACTTCCCCAGAGCACTTCAAGCACTCTCTGGGCAGTTTACAATTTAATTATGCTGGCTACACAAGCAAGCTAGATACTCATTTTACAGACCTCTGAAGGATGGAATATGCAGATTCTTTGGCCTGTCTACCAGACATTTTAACTGGCACCACCAAATGTATAACTATTTTCTTTTTAAGTGGATATCCTCAGTGGAGAACAGAGAGGATGTCATGTGTAACACAGTACACTTTCTCTTATTTAACTACTCAGCACACAATATTAATCAGTCAGTGAAGGACGGCATGCTGTGCACAGCATGTATAAATGTGATTCTGCATTAGGGGAGGTACTTCTCATGCCTTGTCTTTCTGTTGTAGCAAGCTTCTGCCAGTTTTGGTCAGTTCTACTCATCAGAAGATCAGTCCTGAGATACGGTCACTTTTTCTTAGGTCTGTTTAAAAGCTTCCTCTGTATATCATATTTATTACTGTTCAGTGACAGACCAAGTTAAGGCTACAATAAGGTAAGGTAAAAGTTTATTGCTAAAAACAATTGGTCACCGCAATCTTGATTTACAACCGAGAAAAAAAACTTATGAGGTTACATCTACATCTATGACAAATATAATTAAAACTATTAACAACAATACAATAAGAGCAGAATAATAAATCATAATCATGCTGGCCTGCACCTATTAAAGAGAATGCAATCTACACAATAGAAAAAAGAGACCTGCCAATTATTGTACTAGCAATAAGAGATTTTCAGGAATGAAAGACTCTTCTGTCTCTCCCAATTTCACAGCTTTCAGTGGCTTCCCCATGACGAAAGGGAGCCCAAGGGATCCTTAACCCCTGCATAGGGAAGGATCAGAAATGTTTAACTTCTGAAAAACCGCCATGGCCAGCAAGGCCAGACAGTTTGCACAGCTTAGTTTGTGTAACAAAGCTACACATGAACAGCAAAACATGGACAGTAATTGTGTATGGTTTTGTGTTTGTTTGTTAAACCAACACAATGTGAACCAATCAGTTTCTCTCCCAGTCCTTGTTAGCACTGGAATTAAATTTGCAGAAAGACTCAAAAGCTACTCTTGAAGTTATTCAGTTATGTCCTACTTTTTCTATAAAGATACTGTACACAGATATATATATGAAAGTGGTCCACAGAATGAAACCAGAACAAAGTGCAATTTCCTAAATGAACATGTTACTCAGATAAGCAACGGGATTTTAGCTCCCATTCACTGCTTTCGGGGTGTGGGGGGAAAGTCTACTAGAAAACCCCTGGAAGAGTATTTTGCATTTTGGGAGGGAGTGGAGAAGGTGTACCTCCACACACAAATGCTTATGCTGTATTTTGTGCTCAAGGAGCAATTTCTAACCTTGTGTCTAGTTCAATAAATTTAACATATAAAGTAAATCAAAGATATAATTGAAATAGCTAATTGAAATAATGGACAAGAGAAAATTAACCATGCTTGTGACCAAGCAAACAGGTGTATTTTCAGATTTTGGCAACAACAAGACCTTCTCATCTCAAGAGTTCCCTAAGAAGGGTGTAGCTGCAGTCACAAATACACCATGTATATAATGTAATGAGACTCCTGTCTGCTTACATGACCTCATGAGGACAATCCCACAAGCTTCCCACATACACTCCCACAGGCTCTTCAATGCCTGACTGGTCATATACTGGTTCCAGAATTTTTCAAGTGAAGGGCACTGGACTGAAGATCTGTACAATTTCCTTTTCATATGTCTTCCCCAATTGGATTTGGGTCAGATATTATGGGGCAAAATAGATGTGCAGTACTATTCAGTGTAGGTGTTACATGTTCAAAAACATGTTCAAATAGCCTTATCTATCTGTGCCAAATGGTGAAGAACAATCGGGAAAGGACTTTTAACAACAAAGGAGGAATTGACTGTTAATCCTTAGAAAGTGGTGGTGCTGCAGGTTAAGCCGTTGAGCCTCTGGGCTTGTCCATTGAAAGGTTGGCAGTTCAAATCTATGTGATGGAGTGAGTTGCCATTGGTTGTCTCAGCTCCTGCCAACCTAGCAGTTCAAAAACATTTTAAAAAGTAAATGCCACTTCAGTGGGAAGGTAACAGTGTTCCGTGCACTTGCATGGTTAGTCATACCAACCACATGACTGTAGAAATATGTCAACAGACAAACACCCGCTCTTTGATTTACTAACAGAAATGAGCACCAGCCCCTGGAATCAGAACAGACTGGACTTAATCACCTGGGTTTATCTTTACCTTTTTACCTTAGGAAGCAGCAATTAGTTTATTAAAACTTAAATTGTGCAGAGGTTATTTTCCCAGAGCATACTTTTAACTGTAAATAAGACTTTATTGTTTATTTATTGAAGTATTTATTTATTTATTTATTTTGCTCACTTGGACTCCCAAAGCAATGCATAATAATATAGATCAAAAGTTCTTTAAAATGGATTTAAAGAATTCAAAAATCAGTTTTACAACTCATTTTAAAATTAACTCAGGAGGAGCCTCATGACTCAGTGTTTAAATGCCTGTACTACAGCTAAAACTGTGCTCACAATCTGGGGTTCGATCCCAGGTAGCAGGCTCATGGCTGACTCAGCCTTCCATCCTCCCGAGGTAGATAAAATGACTACCTAGCTTGCTGGGGGAGGGGGAGCAATGTGTTAATGAAATTGTAAACCACCCAGCAAGTGCTTGAAATGCTATGGGGCAGTATCTAAGCAGAACACTTTGCTTTGCTTTATGAAGTAAAATATTCTGATTGCTTGCCAGAACCTCAACAATAATCGAGCCAGACTGACTTCCCTTGGGAAGGAGTTCCACAACTGTGTAGCACCAGAATGCTTTGGTTGGAACCAGAGTCTTATGTCACCCACTCACAATAAAAAGAGAAAATCTTTAGAAAGATTATGGTGGTCTTCCACTTATTGGCTCTGTATCAACATTTCAGCATCTTGGAGGAGAACAGTATTACATCACCAGTAATACTGTATAACCCCTTTTCAGTCAACAGAAATAGTTGTACATTACTTATGTTTCTGTTAAGAATGTAAAGTTCTTCTGGTTATACTCCTAATCAGATTTCAGGAATCTAATAAAAGCAAGTAATAAAGTCTAACTTTAGCTGGCATGCTAGGAAACTATGGAAATTACAGGCATGGGAAGTCACAGACTGTGAAACTTTTTTATCCTTTGAATATTATTTGACAATGCACAGTGACATAGGAAGACTTATAGACTTTTTGGCTCTTTGGTTTCTTCTTCAGATTTAGCCAGAATGGCCAAACAGATGAGACCTTATTGCTGTTGTAAGTTGTTTCAAAGGGGCTTTTTCAATTAAAGATCAAAAACTCAGTTTCTGGATGGTCCTGAAATCAGATGGGAAATATTTCAGACCACCCTCCTGCTCAATTTCTAAATTAGGAATAGCATTCTTTTCAGATTAGAGAGCTGTTTATCCACGTGGGAAAGTGGTAAACGGGTGTACAGTGCTTTCAGTTAGGGGGACCAAGCCAAGAATAGGCAGGCCAAAGCAAAGGGTGAGCGTACCAGAAGCAAGAAGTTGCTTGAATGAACTTAGGAGAGTAAGTTACAACTAGAGTAGGTTCATTTGAATCAATGGAAAATACAGATATTTGATCCACCAGATCCTCACTGATTCAGTGAGCCTACTATAGTAAGCTTTACTATGCTAAGCAATGGTATTGCATGCATTCAATCATCTTTCATCTATTCTTCACACATGCATGCCCACCCACCCACATTGAAGAACACTGATGAGAGGTATCCCAGTACCATCCAGAAACAACGCAGCAACTGCCATCTTAACTGTGATGAGATTGCTGGGAGGAAGAGAGGCTCTAGATAACTGATTCCTATTTCTGGGCAGAGATAACTCTTCAGTATATGGCAGGAGAGGGGATCTAAGCTTTTATTCTAATAATATTTTTAGCTTATTGTGAATCAGCAACACTGTTTCCCTCTGTCCTTGGTATGGTGCTTTGTACCTCTCCCCCCACCCTCTTGCTTATAATTAGTGAACTCTAGGACTGATAATTGTTCAGATACCATGTCACTGAGGAAGCAGAAACATGTACTTTTCAAGCTACAAGTCCTAGTCTAAATACACAAGGACACACATTCTGTTCTACTGTAGGTCTTGAGGCAGGAGTAAATAAGTATTTAGGATATTGTTTGTTTTGTTGTAATGCTGCTTGTCATTGTTGTTTGGTAAAGTAGAAGTACAATTTAGAACAGTGTTTTTCAACCTTTTGGGCAAAGGCACACTTGTTTCATGAAAAAAATCACGAGGCACACCACCATTAGAAAATGTTAAAAAATTTAACTCTGTGCCTATATTGACTATATATAAGTAATTCTCTTGAATAGGAATCAAATAAATCTATACCGCCACCACCCATTAGTGTTGCCACCATAAATGCAAAAATACAGTAAAATTCAATCAACAATTTCTAGAACTACCCCTCCCCCCCAAATTAATAAAAAGGCACATCTGAAAACCTATTCGAATATCTCAGGGCAATATTCACACTAGAAGAAAGCAGCTTTATATACTTCAGTCTTACACCAGCTTCCCAAAACCAGAAAGGGACAGTGGCTGGTGCCGCAGCTCTGTAGGAAGTTTGCTCGGTTGCTCGTGCTGGCTTGTCTGGCCTCCTTGAGGGCCACACTGATGATCAAGGACTGGGTGGGATTTTTGTAGGATTCAGCCCCCCCTCCTTCCCTGCAAATCCAGAACTGGAACTTAAGGGCATCATGCATCACCCGCCGCCTTGAGAAGACGGTGAGCCGACAGCGGGTGAGCCGATTTCCTCAGGAGTAAAGCGGGTGGGGGGAGCAGGATGCGAGAGACAGCCTGCTCGGGGCCAAATCCTCCTGCCCAAGGGCGACGGCGAGGGACAGAGGGGCGAGGGGAACGGAAAGGGGTGAGGGGTGGGGTGGGCGTGGGTGGACTTTACCTCTCGTTCGCAAACTTCCCTCGGGCAGCGCTCCGCCTGTCCGCTTTTCGCTGGAGATGTGGTGGCGGCGGCTGCTGCTGAAGCTTCTGCCTCTTAGAAACGGAGGTGGCCGCTTCTTCCGCCTCGCGCTCCGCCGTGCCCGGTTTAGAAGTATGGAAAAGAATGCACTTTGTGAAAGTGAATAGGAACCAGAAATAGAATGTTTCTCCCCTTAAAAACACTGGAGCCTATAGCTGAATGGGGAATATTTCTGATAGTGAAATGAAATTTTTCACATATAATGGATAGAATTCCTGTTGCCGTGAATGATGGCAGTAATGGTGGCTGTCAATGCAGATGGATCTGAAGGGACATTTGAAAAATTGGTAAAAGGATAAGAGAAATTTGTAAAAGATAAATTTACCGTTTTCTACTAGCTATGATGGCAATATGTTACATCCTGTGCCATGAATCTCAGTGATGTTCCCACCACAACAATGTAGTTGGAATACACTGGGATCCCCCAGTTCCTGGGGGTAACATGAGCAGGAAGAGACCTCTGTGCTCATGTCCTGCATTTGGTTTCCCATCAGCTTTTGGTTGACCACTGTTTGAAATGAATGATGGATAGATGTCATAGCTCCCTCTTCCACATACTTGGGAGCTGAGTGTTGCAACTGAAACATATAATGTATTGAGAACTTAAGTGGAAACCTATGAATAATATAATTATCAGAGAGTTGCAGGGCTGGAAGGAACCCTATGGGTCATTGAGTCAATTGCTAGTCCCATTAAGAGTAGACCCACTGATTTATAGGTGCTGACTCATCATTCAACAATTGGTTCATGGTTTATACGCTAGTTAAAACTAGCAACTGGATTTTGACTTTTGAACAGTAGCTATGTAAAATGATCCTGTGAAGTAAAATCACAGCATTTTTCTGGGCGTACCTGGTGTGAACTAGTGTTAGTATCTATTAATTTTTGCAACTCCATTCATAATAGAATTTATTTTAGGCAAAAGATTGTGACTATTCATTATTGTGTCATATACTGTATTCAGAAATAACGTGGGAGATACACTATAATGTTTTGCTAATGGGTTAAAATTTTGTTAAACAGTACATAAAACGACTAGACAAAGGACAACTGTTTAAGAATTTTTAACTGGTGTTGTGATATAATGATGGCAAACTATAACCTTTTGTTGTCTAATCAGTACTGACTCACAGTAGATTAGAATTGGATTTTCTATTAGATTTTATCTCATTGCTAATTTGTAAAACCAGAAATCTATATATGCTTGGCATTTTATTGGTGTACATGCTTGCCAAGGTGGAACCGTAACCAGAGTCTGGATCTGATCAGTCACATTTGACAATAGAGGCAGTCTTCTATATCTCTTACACAACGCTTACCTTAGATGTCCTGCTGCCTAAAGTTGATGGCTAGCTGGACCATTTGGATGCTCCAGTCCTGCTTCCTTATCTACCTGAGCTGAAGACCAATGTTACCACTTGAATCAGGGCCACTGTACCTCAATTTATGATAAGGCCATCCCTGATTTTATAGCAAAAGGGAGATAATTTCATGCATAAGAAGGCAGATCTTTTGTGAAATCAATTATAGTGGCTAAAATCAAAATGTAGCCAAATTTTCCTACATCTTAAAGAACGTGAAAATGAATGGAAACTAATTGCTTTATTTTTTAAAAAAACTATACTTGTAGTTGCCATGCAGGTGCATAGATATCTTAGCATAATTATCAGATGTATTAAGATATCTGTTTCATCAAGTTGCTTATTTTCATCCTCCCCCACATTTTCCTCAGGGCCATAAGAAAAAAATAACAGTTAAATGTATATGTATTATTCATAGTCTGGTGCAAGGAGCATAATCTGTTTCTATCATGGACTCGTAGTCAGAAAATAGCCTACTGAAATCCATTTTCTGTAATATGACAGCTCTTTTAACATGGAAAGGGATTTTTTGATCATTCCCATTTGTCCTGTTTAGTCTCTTATCTATATGATGAAAATACTATCCAGAATGATGCATCTTAAATTGATTTAGTTGAAATTGAATCCTGTGATATCTATGCTTCACTTCTGTGTATACTTACTTGGGAGTTAGTTTAATTGTATTCTGCTATACCTATCTCCAGGTTAATATACTTAGGATTTTAACCTTTAGTAATCTATTATTTAACCAGGATTGAGGTTCCACAGTGCAATCCTATCTAGAATTTTATAGACATAATCCCCACTGTAGTCAATGCCTCTTACTTTAAGAAAAAATACAATCTTAAACCTCAAATCATGTGTTGTTATTATTTCTTCTGCATCACATCATGTTCAGGTTCAATCTTTTTGATCTAGCAATTTGAGCACACTGCTATAGTTCAGGAATACATGACATTTTCCACACCAGTCTAGGCTCTGAACCCATATCTGTATGCAGATATCTACATGTATACACATGCATGTATGCACAAGAGCAAAGTAAGAGCAATTGGGGGGATTGTGTGTGATGACGTCTAACAAACTACAGACTTGTGTAGTTACTATCGATCCCATTCCCAACATTGCTATTGCTGTAATATTTAAATTTAATCTCTGTGTTTTATTGTTAATTGACATTTATTTTCCACCTCAGCAATCCCATGAGTGCATGTATGCACATATTACATGCATACACATAGATATATACACACTGCTGGCGGGGTGAAGCTGCAGTATTAGGTATAAATTTGCTTGGGGTTGGAGGAGACCTTTCAGAAGCAAGAGAACAGTATGTTTTTCCCATGTGGCACAGTGGAGCAACTGGGCTGTGGTGATAAATGATTGGCTCTTTGTGGCGTTAGGGATCACACAGGTGGTATTCTAACGTCTGAGGGAGTGCCCACTGGGTTTGTGGTCCCAGTGCCTCAGGTTGTGCATTCCTGTTGGAGCAAATACCAAATTAAGACGAATTTGTCAATCCATGCTCTTGCACTGCTTATTGCCGATGCAACCTCAAGTGACACTTGTCTTCTTCACCCTCACGCCCTTCACTCCATGTTGCATTGCATACTTATATTTAGCTCACCATCCAGTATGCAGCTATTTATTTTTCCTTATCTCCAGTTTCTGATAATGGATCTGGGTTTCCTTTTCTTCAGTCCATGATGCTCCCACTTGTTAACACAAAACAACATTGTTTTGCCATTTTTTTCCATGGAAAAGTATTTTGTTTGCACTCAGTGAAAGTGATTAATCAGCTGATAAAAGGGAGAGAAACAGCTCTGCGTTTCTACCCAGCTGTTCTGCAGAATTCTGGCAGGCATCTGTTAGAAGTGTATCAGATTTGCATGGGCCTCACAGTGAGTAGTGACAGATAAGCTTGGCATCATTTATTAGCTTGGCAACTATTGATTAGTTCAGAATGGTAGTTAAATGCATCTTTGTTGAATATTACTATAGATAGTAACATGCAGTTCTATAACATAGCGTGCTCTATGTTTGGCTGCATTTGAAAAGCGCTTGGAAATGGCATCTGTTTCAGATGAAACAAGATGTATTTTTACAGTGTACACATCTGCCTAGATATATAACCAAAAACTTTGGTACATTTACTGTGTCCAGATATCACTCCTTAACCTTTCTGTGCCTTTCAGAAATTTACTATTTCCACTGACCTGTTCTATCTATATTCTGCTGTTTTCCATCCATTCCACAGTCCCTCGGTAGTGTGTCTATTACTTCATACATGAGTGTGATATTGTTCATTTACATTACATTTTTGTAATGTACATTGCTATACTATCTACAAATGTTCTCTGGCCAGTTACACATGGCACAGCCTTCTCCATGGTGTCGCTAATGTTATAATAGGTTTTTCTTACCTTCAGGAATTATTATAAATAAGAATATTCTGTTTCTACAAACACCAGAGGCTAAAAAATGCTTATTGTTGCTGGTTATTTTTAATTTTTCCCCCCCCATTTTTGCAATATTTATTTATTTATTTATTTATTTATTTATTTATTTATTTATTTATTTATTTATTTATTTATTTATTTATTTATTTTGCTTTGTATACCACAAACTGTCTAGCTTTGGGCATAAACAGCAAAAGAAAATACATATATATTATTTGTATATGTACACACAAACCATATTAAACACAATATAAAATATAATTGTTCATTAAATAATAAAACAAAAAAGATGAAAATAAAATGAATAATGATAACTACAAGTAGTAATTACAAGAGGAAGACAAAGTCAACACAAGGTGGCAGAGATAAAAGTTATTGAGAATATTAACTGGTGGTTATTTTATCTGAAATATTTGCAATTTTGATAATTTTTCTTAGTTTTACTTGTATTTTACTATTTGTTCTCACATTGTAGGCTGGAAAGGCATGACAGAAATGTTTAATTAAAATAAAGAAAATGAGAATGATCACTTTAAATGCAGATTTCTCAAGCCTGTAAGATTAGAACATCTATTAGGAAAACTACTGAGGTAGTTTTCAAATTTGTGGTTTGAGTGTGTGTATGTGTGTTTATGTGTTGTTACAGTCGTAACCGACCCTTTGTGACTCCATGTCCATGGAGTTTTCTTGGCAGGAATACTGGAGTGGCTTGCCAGTTCCTACTCCAGACCCTTGCAGCACCTGGTATTCCCTGGTGGTCGCCCATCCAAGTACTAGCCAGGCCTGATCCTGCTTAGCTTCTGAAATCAGGTGAGATTGGATGTGCTTAAGGCATCTGAGTATATAGGGAAAGTAATATTCTAACCCCAAGTGCTGTTTCATTGCTTGTATTATGTGAATGAAACAATATGGAGGTATATAAGCTCGAAATGTGAACCAACACACACACTCACAGAGGCAGAGAGAGGGGGGGAGGGAGGGAGGGAGGGGGGAGGGGGAGAGAGAGCCCTCCAAATAAATAAAAATAAAAATAAAAATAAAAATAAAAAATTAGAGGTCATATGCTGTAAAAATGCCAAAATACAGTTATATTAATACTGTATACTGTTCATCCCCTGATAGCTTTAGTCACAAAAATATTGCATCCAGAGAGTAATATTAGATTGTGTTCATATACTTCAGGACTTTTTCTCTGAATAGTTTGTCTTGTCAAGCCTAACAGTTGTACCCTATTTGAACAAGGAGGGTGTAGATATTGTACTCACCCTTTTAAAAGTTTTTGCTCTTGCTACTGTTTTAGTGTAGATTTTTCCCATAATGTTGTTTCAAAGCCACAATTTGTTACTCATTAGTAGAAATGAAGTAGCTATTTCTTCATGTGTTGACTACAACTCACTATTAGGTGGGTCTGAGCATGCTATGCTGCCAGCCTTTACAGCTTTAAGAAAGTATTAGACAAGTTTATCGAGAACAAGGGTATCAACAGATGCCTAATGACAACCTCTGGGTTGGAGAGATAGGCAGGATATCTCTCAATGCCATTTTCAGAAAATCATAAACAGGTGAAGACATCTGCTTGGGAATATTCTGAAGCAAATGGTGAGCCACTGTTTGAGACAGAATGCTGGACTAGACGGGCTGTTCCAGCAAGGCTGTTCTTATAAACAAACACATCAGGGGCAAGGGGCTGTTTGACCCTGTCCATTTGGTGAAACAAGTGCCTGTATAAGCAATCCAGTTCTTCCAGTATGGCAAAATGTAATAAGTGTGAGGATGGTCTGAGCATGCTGTGATAAATGCCTCTATAATTTGGTGCAACCACATCTTTTATTCTCCATCAATCATACTTCCATCATACCTGGGACATAGCAAACAGCCTCTGCACAATAACTTAGGATGTGACTTGGGCATTAAGGGAGGAGGCAGCTATAAAAACAAACTGGACCTGTGCCACTCAGGACTTTAGATATCATCACCAATAGGTAGCATTACACATGATGTTTCATTTTGGATAGGGACAAAATCAACCACTGACTTACCTTCCTTTGGGTTGTGCGGGGCAAAACTCCAAAGTAGAAGCGGCCTCTGATGCATCATATTTCCTTTTCCCTGGCACTGGCCAATCAGGAGCTTTGCAAGGACATGCATCATCCTGCCTCCCTGTCTGACTGGCTAGTGCCAGGGAGAAGGAAAGATGACACATCGGAGGTTGCTTCCTGGTTGGAGTTCCATCCATTGCAACCCAAAGGAAGGTAAGTCAGTGGTTGATTTCATTCTGGAGGGTGGGTCCCAGTTCTGAACAGCAGTTGTGCTGCCATGATTCGTTTCGGAACCAGACCCCTTCCGAATTGAAACACCCATCTCTAGTTAGCATGTATGAAAACTAGATTCTGTCTTGTAGCCAACCACCTCTGTTTTTTTGGATTAAGTCTCAGATTAATCCAGCCTATCCCCACCTCCAGACACCAATTCAGAATCTACAATACTCAAAATTCCTGGAGCATACATATGCCTTTTGGAAATAATATAGGATTTGCTTTCCTGATATTTTAAATGTGGTACCTTCCATTAATTTCAATAGAACCAAAGGGTCTATTCAAAGGAAGTTAGTTCTAGGTATGAAATGTTCATAATTTAAAGTGCATTCTTTTCATTTATTGGCATTCTCATTTATTCTAAATTGATCATTGATAAGACCCCATTCTATTATTTCATCAGTGGAATGTTTAAGAATATTTAAGGCTTGGAAGGTTTCTTGCTGAATCATGATCCAAGATATGTCAAGAAGATACAGAACACCATTGCTCCAGGACCATGGAGAGTACCAGCATGTTTTGAGGGAGATATTCTCTGATTTTGTCTATGCATGTAAGCTTCTCATGTTAACTCTGACAAGTCTATAAGATAGGAATGAAAAAATATTTCTTTAGTTTAATTTGTTTAGGGACTTGAACTCGATAGTATGGATCTTGGAGACTCATGTTTTTCTAGTGCAAGGGAGGGTAACCTTTGGCCCTCCTGATGTTTTGATGTTCTGGGATTTCAACTCCCAGAATTCAAACCTATATTGCCAATGGTAAAGGACTGTGGGAGTTGTGGTCCAAACATCTAGAGGGACTAAGGTTTGTCTTGGTGCTTTGGGTACCACTGTTCCATATTTTGGTACATGGGACTTCTCAAGGGTCCATACTGTCATAATATTCATCAAGATTTACATTACATTGCTATGCAAAGTTGTCTATGGAGTTTCACAGTCAGCCAGGTGAGGTGATCCAGGATTTGAGCTGTGGCAATTGGACTTCTTTTCTTGTCAGACTGAAATATTTTGCTACTCATCCAAATAGCATAGACTGAAGGACTACTTGGATGAGCAGTGAAACATTTCAGTCCCACGAGAAAAGAAGTGCAGTTGCTTAGACTCAACTGCCAGATACTATGCAAAGTTAGAGCTTTGGGAGACTGATAAGTCTATAATAAATATATAATTTCTGCAGTTTGAGAAGAATAGACCATAAAGTCCTACCTGAAGTTTAATAGTGGATTGAATGTGGGCAAACAAGATGAAGCTTAATCTAAGTAAAATAGAAGTATTTGGTTTGAGTTTCTGGGTACAGCTGGTTAGAGGTTTAGCTGAGCTGTGAATATGTATAGATTATTTTTGGAAGGAGTTGCATTCTTGCTCACAATTCAGAAAGACTTTGACAGATTAGAGTGTTGGGCCAAAGCTAATGGAATGGATTTCAACAGAGGGAAATGTAGGGCACTGCATCTAGGTAAAAAGAATGAATTGCACAGATATAGGATAGGAGATACCTGGGTGGAAAATAGTACATGTGAAAGGGATCTGGGAGTCTTGGTGGACCACAAATTGAACATGAGTCAGCAGTGTGATGCGACGGCCAAAAAAGCCAATGCGATTCTTGGTTGTATCAACAGAAGCACAGTGTCTAGATCAAGGGAAGTGATAGTACCACTCTATTCTACTCTGGTCAGACCCCACCTAGTGTACTGTGTCCAGTTCTGTGCACCTCAGTTTAAAAAGGATGTTGACAACCTCAAGCAGGTACATAGGAGGGTGATCAGGATGGTTGAAGGTCTGGAAGAAATGTCTTATGATGAGCGTCCTTGGGAGCCTGGAATGTCTGGCATTTCAAAAAGAAAGCTGAGGGGGGATATGATATATACTGTATGTTTAAATATTTGAAATGATGTCATATTGAAGAGGGAACAAGTTTGTTTTCCATGGCTTCAGAGACTAGGACGTGGGGCAATGGTTTCAAACTACAGGAAAAGAGATTTCATTTGAACATTAGGAAGAACTTCATGATGGTTAGGAGCTGTTTGGCAGTGGAATATGCTGCCATGGAGGATGGTAGAGTCTCCTTCTTTGGGGGGTTTTAAGTCGAGGCTGGATGGCCATCTGTCAGAAATACTGTGATGGTGGTTCCTGCATGGCAGGGGGTTGGACTGGATGGTGAGGTGTCGTCCAACTCTGATGATGATGGTGATCATAAATGAATGAATGAATGAATGAATGAATGAATGAATGAATGAATGAATGAAGTATTGCATCATTTTCAGAAATTGCACCTCATCTGATGGATGAGAAAGAACTAGTCACTGTTGCTCTCGCCTTGTGATGGAATATTGTAACTTGTTTTGCATAGTGCTGGCTTTTAGAAATCTCTGAAACCTGCAATTGGTATAAATTGCAAGAGCTGGATTATGAACAGTTGTTACTATATAGAACACATTGCATTCCCTTTCTGCTATCTTTACTGGTATTGAATTTAAAGTACTGAACACTGACTTTGGGTCCTGTACATCTGAAGGATTTGTGTATTCAGCTCACTCTCTGAGGCTCTGATCTATGTTCCTATGCTATAGGAAGTGGTTACTTGATACTAGTTTTTTTAAATGAAGAATTTAGATGTTGGAAATGACCTGTGGTACAAATGGCAATAAGTATGTATTTGTGCGATTGGCCACATAAAAGATGGAGATTTTAGGCTGCTTGATATTATTCATTTGTTGATATTTTTAATTTTTTTAAACCATTAGAACTGTTTTACACTTTCTGATGTAAGCAACTTTGGTGGTCCCCAGCCTGAACAGCAGAATAGAAAATAATCTTATATAAATAATCAAAGCCATCAATTGAGAATACTGTGGTACCTCTACTTACAAATTCAATCAGTTGAAGTGGACTTGAATCAAAGTCGAACAACTCGTAAGTAGAGCAGCCGTATCTAAAAAATAAAAAAAATAAAAATAAAAAATTGAAAAAAATAAAAAAATTAAGTAGAGCACACTGCATCTAAAATTTGTAAGGCGGCAGTTAAAACTCCAGTGGTTTTCCGCTCTTAAGTGGAATTGCTCATAGGTAGAGCTACGCATAAGTAGAGGTACCACTGTACATAGTTTAACAAGTATAAGTAAGCACTGAAAATAATCTGGAAATTGGGGATGAAACACATCTGAAAATTAGAAGAAGCGTGTGACTGCTGGAAGGAGCAGGGGTTAGTATCTTAATCCAGACATGCTGGATATTTCAGGGTAGAATCCAAACTGCTACTTCAGGAACATCCAAGAAACTGCATTGCTCCATGACCTTTTTCCTTTTTGTTTTAAAGCAGTGAAACACTGTGAGCCATCACAAATTGCTTTTAAAAATCATCTCAGTTTGAAAGATAATAAAGGCAAATGTTCTTGTAATAATTCTTACAGAGGTTCCTGTTGGTCACCCAAAACAAAATAAAATATTGCTTTTTTAAAATGTTCTTTTTCCTTTTCCTTTTCTCCTTTTTCACCCCCCCCCCCCAAATAGAAGGATATCTGAAAGGGACAGGGAAGGGGAAGGGATTCTAAAGATAAAAAGGGGAGATCAGGTGGCATGTTTAAAATGTTTCCCTTATTTTAACACTAACATCTATTATATTGGAGTAATTTTGTTACAGATTTCTTTTTCATAAATTATAGAGTGGTTTCCTACTATCTCTTGACTTCTCTAAATCTTTGTCCTTCATAAATTACAATATGTCCATCTCTTCTTTCTCAAAGAGCTTTTCCAAAAGTTATTGTCATTTTGGTGTTTCAGCTGATTTCCAATATTTGGCAAATAATTTTCTTGCTGTGGTTGTAATTTGCATTAACAGCCGTTTCACATAATAACTTTTATTTCTGGCATAATATTTAACAACAGTATTTCAGGTTTAAATGGGATGATGATGATGATGATGATGATGATGATGATGATGATGATGATGATGATGATGATGATGATGATGATGATGATTTTGCAATATCTCATGTATCAGCTGTGTCCAGTATATTAACTTAATATTATGCCCTATATTTTGTGCCTCTACAACCATATGTTCTTTTTTTCTAATGGCAGACCTGTAAAATTTTTTTCTAAAAATTACCTTTTATTGTTTTGACACTGACTGTTCCTAAACTTGTTTTCATGGACATTATTTTTGTTTTTGTTACAAGTATGTATGTAGCTTTCCGCAGAGCTGGTCAATTCATTTTATTCAATTGATTTGCCTTCATTTTGTGGCTCTTAGGAAGTCAGTTTAGAAGAATACATGCGTGCTGTCTTTACCTGATACCCGAGTACCTAGCAGGTCCAAAATGAATTGCAAGTAGTATTCTGGCATATTATACTCTAACTTTGACAAGTGCAAGGAATGATACCACATCCTGCTGTATCCCTCTTATCAGCCAAATAGAACCTTTACCCTCTTTGGACGAGTTCCAGGCTTCCGTTTCGATAGCTGAGATATTCTCTTGTTTCAAATTTCTGGCCAGAACCCAGTTCTGTTTGGAAGAGTACTGGTTTATAAATAAAATAAATCACAACTATTATGTATGTAATAGGCCTTTCCATTTTGGAGGTCTTGTGCACAGATGGTGATTCATTCATAGATGACATGTATGTACACGTGTCCAGCAAATACAGAAAAGAACAGATATGTTCTTTAACTAGTTCTCCTCGCCCCACCTTCTTTAATTAACCTTTGTGGATAATTTCTGTCCATTGTTCATGTTCCCCTGGTGTATGGATTTTTGTGTGTCCTTTTTGATAATGTGCACATTTTAAGTTCATTTCCTTGACTGCAAACACTGTAAAAAGGCTGTAATGCTTGGATAGCAGTGACTTAGGTCTCTGGCTGTGGAGCCAGAGGTTGTGTATTCAGTTGCCGACTGTGCCTCCTTGACAGGGGCTGAACTTGATAATCCATAGGGCCCCTTTCAGCAGTTCCATGATTTCCAAGGTTATTAGTTAACCCCACTCACCAAGATAACCTGAGATAAAAAGGAAATAGCTGGCAGATGGTGTGGAAAGGTGACCAGTGTGCAGGGGAGTCCAGCTCCAGAGATCTGTAATTTCCACCTTTCTTTCCTATTCTTGCTAGTTCGTTAGTTCTCCTTTCCTGGCTACACTTAGTCCATGGGGAAGAAGATGGTTTGTTCTGTGATATAGGAAACAGCTGTTTTCACTCCTGCATTGTTTAACAGAAAATTAGAACACCCACTCATGCCTGCGTCCCAGTTTCATTCCCAGGAACTGAGGAGCTCATGCCAAGACATGCATTCAGTTTGAACTGCCCTTCCTTTCTACCTCCCTGTTTGAGAGGGAATGAACAGCAGTGCATGGCCTGTGGTAGGGCTGACACCTTAACATGGATTCTAATGTGTAAATGGAGGTATTTCTGGCTTGATTGGGGTCCCTCTTGGTTTTTGAATAGACTTCAGCTAACACAGCCAGAAGCCTCTGTGAATGAATGAACTGTGCTGCCAGAACAAAGGAGTTTTTATGGACTATGTTATCACCTTGTAGCAATGGAGTTGTTATTTAACATAAAGCCCCCCTTTTAATTGCACCTGCCTTTTTTCTGCCTTGGGGAGGAGATTCTTGAAGAAACACTCTGTGCAGAACAGCACACGATGCCAAGGATGAACTTCTATCCTTGGTTGTTTTATTTGGGAAAGTACGAAGAAACATTTCAAGAAAGAAATCAAGTTGCAGGCAGGCAGGAAATGTCTTGGAGTTATATCATTGGAACCATGTAATGTAAATGAGTGGAGCACAGAAGCTATTTTTCAAAAGGCAGGCCCACTATAAATATGATATTTTTGTTTGCACCACCTGTGACATTTAAAAAAACTTCTTGTTGACAACAATGTTCTATGTACATATGGAAACCCTTTTCCTCTGTCAGAAATAGATTTCAAATATAGAGATAAACAAAAGCCCTAAAACACATAGATTTACTATATCCTCAAATACATATACTTTTCTTCCTATGCAAAATACACCCAATAGAAATGTTATGCCAGATGGATCCAAGTAAATGAAATTTTTAGACCTACAAATGAATTAGCATTAGCAAATGGCGTGTTTATTCTAATATATTTAAACTGCTATTCATCACAGGATGTCAGGCTGTAAAATAGTAAATACTGTATATAAAAACAAGCAATATAATGGATTTAAATGGAGAGGGAAAATGGCAGTAGAAACTTTTGAATTCAAATGTTTCTCAGTAGACAATTTTTAATTTCTACAAAGAAATTAAATCAGATATTTCCAGTTGAAATTCAGTTTAAATTTTTATAGTGCGACTGAAACAGAGTTGTTACAAATTTGTACTACAAATTCTAACATCACAGCCATTTTAAAATTGACATGAAAACACACATTCAAAGTAGTACTTTCACATCCGTAGCACAAAGTAGCATTATTTATTTATTATTTATTTATTTCTATCATTTCTATACTGCACCATCTTCCAAATCGGAACTCTGGGCGGTTAACAGGTTAAAAAAGTAAACAGAACTACAAAACAGTTAAGGACAAAACCCCAGACAAGATACATCGGCGGCGAACAAAAAAAGAAGAAGATTAAAGTAGGTCGCCATATGCCCCCTCAAAAAGCAGAGTTTTCAAAGCCTTTTTGAAGGCGGGCAGGGACTGTGCAAGGCGCAGCTCACTCAGGAGATGGTTCCATAATGATGGGCCCACCACCGAGAAGGCGTGGCTGCGCATGGCAGACCTCCGCACCTCCCTTGGAGTGGGCACCCTGAGTGAGCACGCCTGCGACATCCGTGTGAGTCTGGCCTCAGTTGACCTCTGGGAGATACGCTCTGACAGGTATTCAGGACCCAAGCCATGCAGGGTTTTGAAAACCAAAACCATGACCTTGAACATTATCCGGAGGGCCACAGGTAGCCAATGCAAAAGTCTTCTTTATCAATATTTATAGGACCTAATAGCTAAACTCCTGTCACCTTGTTACACTACAGAAGAAAAATCAACCAACGTCCAATCAGTTCTAACTAGCTGCCTCTGGGATTCATTTTAGAACTGCAGAGCTGGAAGGGACCCTTTGGATCACGGGGTCCAGTCTCTGTCAAGGAGGCATGGTGGAGAGTAGAACTCTCAACCTCTGGATCTACAGGCAGATGCTCAAAAGCACTAATCTACCCAGATTCTCAAAGGTGCACACATCCTAATGTGGCCAAACATTCCAGCAAGGACTCCTTAGTTGCCATAGTGACTAAGTTTTACGTCCACTTGCCTTCCACGTGTTTAATCAGGAAACAGGGTTTCAGTCATTTTACAAAATCTAGTAATTCAACTGTAGCATCTCTTAAGATTTAAGCACATGTACTTGAAAATTCAGTTAATGTTTCTCTACAAAAGTGAAAGATTAGATGTACCTTCATAGTACTGAAATGATTTTCTTCTCATCAACAAAAGAAGTTAGCATTTTTATAATTGAGGTTGCATGTTGATAATTTAATTTTTTTAGGAAAAGGACTGAACAGATAAATAAAAAGATTTGGCTCCTGGTTGTATGACCTAGCATAGTCAGACTCTGCTTAGCAAATCTTTATTCAATTTTCGGAATGATGTGACATTGTTTCCAATTAAAGAAATGATATTGTCAGAATGATATAACATTGTTTCCAATTAAACAAAGGTGGGGTGAAAATGAATGGATTTTTTTAAAAAAATCATTAATAATATGACCAAGGCAAACCCCAACATGGTTGTGTTCCTTAATTTCTAAAACATAATGCTACTCAGTTTCAGTCTGTAGCTGTTTGGATACATACATTAAATTAAATGCAAAGTAACATATAACACAAGCTTTAATTAGACTTTTGCCTGGTACACTTTTTCCAACTTTAGCAAGTGTACTTTCCGAGTTGTAACATGAAGCAACAAAGAGTGAATTCATGGGGTAGAAATAGCAAATCCCTAAGGTCTCATAAGGCTAACATGCCTTTTTTAGAAACAGGAAATGATCTTCTTGAAGTAACCAAACAAAGAGAAGAGGGAATGTATCTCTTATGGAGGAGAGACATGGATTATCATGAGGTGATGTTCCAAGAGCTCTCTGCTTGGCTGCCCCTGTTTGGTATAGGGTGAGTTTAGTGAATGTATTCATTTTTACAAACAGACTGATGTCTCTGAATTTAAAAATTATATCAGTGAAGAGTGATAATTTGCTAACTTGTTTTTAATGACACATTGTGAAAAATGTTGGTCCTGGTGCCACTGAGGGACTACTGTGTGTGTGTAAGAATAAAAATATGTACAGTATAAAGGAATTGATTGATTCCAAATGAAATTATGTTAAGCAAATTTCCTTTATACAAATTTCCCATAGGAATGCATTAAAACAGAGTACTCCCTAATCGTGAACATTTTTATGTTGTATGGATTCAGCCCATAGGCGATTCTGTTAAGCAAATTTCCCCTATCTCCGGAATTTTTTTATGTTGTACAGATTTTGTTATACAAACCGTTTGTTATACGGGAGTCCACTGTATATATTTACAAAAAATATTTCACTACAGGACTCCAAATGGTAATTCAGATATCTTTCAGGTTGGGATGGGCACCAACAAAAAAATGAAACACTGATTCATCATTTTCTCAGCTAACAAAACAAAATGAAACAAAATGGGGAAGATGCATTTTGTTAGTACAGTGGACTTGACTTACATGCTGCTTGACTTACAGCATATTTGACTTGCAGCAAGAAGGGGCCTGTTTGACTTGAGTCGCAGGCTTTGACTTACAGCGCGGAGCCCCGGCGCAAGGCACTGGAATTGGGTGGCAGCCACAACCCAGCATCGCGGCTGCCGCCTCCAAACTGCTCCTGCCTTCTCCCGGCAGTGGTGGCTTTGGCGAGGCCAGCTCCGAGCACCTGGAGCTGTTCCTCGGCCTCACCGAAGCCACCACTGCGGCTGCAGGAGAAGAAGAGCCGGGAGCTCGGGACTGGCCTCACTGGTTAGACAGTCGGCTCAGTCTTGTAAAAAATCTGGCTGCAGAAGTCTGGTCCACAATGGAAGCATTTTAGTTGGGGAGCTGTACAGTTGTGGGACTCTAATGGTAAGCATAGAGTTGTTCAGAACTTGGAACGTCAGGTTAAAAAATCAGTAAAACTTAAATGTTAGACATTGTTTCTATGAACATTAAAAAGTGGAGGCGTATAACTTATGGACTATAATTCCACTGCCTCCTCCTCTCTTTGAAGAGACATTTCATTTACATCCCTGGAAGGAATCTCCTATCCCAGTCAAATTTGTGTTAAATTGCTGTTTTCGGGAGTCTTTTTCATCATCTGGAATGGATTAATCCACTTTCCCATTACTTTCTATGGGAAAAGTTCATTTGACTTAAGTCATGTTTGACTTATGTCTAGATCTCCAGAACGGATTAATGACGTAAGTCAAGGTTCCACTGTAATGAAACACAATGAAACAAAACGGCAGTTTTTTGTTTAGAATGAACCAATTGGTTTCACTGTAAAATGACTCCCCTGGGTCCTAGAGACACCAAATTTGGTGTGAACCTTCCTTTTGGACTCTCCCCTTTAAGCCTTCCAAAGAGATTCAGGGTTCAGTGGGATGAGTTATTCAACTTCAAAGTGGTTACCCCAGAAAAAAACATTTCTAATTGCATTGTTATGTGCTTGAAAATAGTGATCCCAGGCAGCTAGCAGCGTGGTAATAACAATGGAGCTTCCTCAAGTTCTCCCCTTAAAGCACCCCCAATTTGGATATGTTTGGGGGTACAGGGGTCCAAGTTATTCAACTCCAAAGGGGGTGCCCATAGGAATCCATTTTAAAGTGCTTGGGGGGATTGGTGTGGTTTCTAACTGTCTGCTGGGGCTAGGGTATATAAGAGGCTGGTAGGTTTCATTTTCTTTGTCATCTCTGGGAGTGAGGGAAGTTACAGTCGTCTCGGGCAGTGCTGCTTGCTTGCTGTCTTACAGTTGGGCTAGTTTCACTTGCTGTCCCTGTGTGCTCAAACCTGCTTTGTGTGTTGTGTAAGTGGACAAAGAGAGAGTGGTTTGTGTGTGTAGAAGAGAGCCTATTCCTCTCTGTGTGTGTACTGTGTGTATGTCTTTGTGCTCAGAGAGGCATTGCTTTTCTGTTCTTTTGGGGAGGGCTTTATTAGGAGAAGGATTTTGGGCAGACTTTCTTTCTTATGTTTTATATACTGTATCTCCCCCCCCACCCCTTGAAACTACATTCTTTCCCACCCACCCACATTGTTATTTCCACCACCAACCAGTTCCAGTTCCCCAATTCTCAAGTGGCACAAAATGAATGTGCCCGGCTGTCCCTCTTAATCATGGACCCATTTCAAAGAACCAACAAGATAGAAACAGAGTCCTCCTATTCCATTATTCCTAGCTGGAGTATTCCAGCAAACTCATGCCTTCCTCCCAGGCCTGCTAGTCAGATTGCATGTTATGGGTCTGAAAGACCCATTTATTTCTAAGACCTGCCTTAGTCTTCTTGATGGTGCTAGGGAGATCCACTCTCTCGCTTCATACCTGAGGGTCTGAAGTGGCCCATTATGCTTGTAAGAGCTGCCCTGGACATAGAGGTGTCTTTTATACCTTGGACATTCAAGGGAGTTCCACTCACACTCTCTCTTCATACCTGAGAGTCATATGACCCAAGCCCAATGTTTAATTCTTGCTTGCCTGCCTGCCTGCCTGCCTGCCTGCCTGCCTGCCTGCCTGCCTGGTGGAGTGCAGTTCTTAGACAGCCCAATGTGCCTTGGTGGGCTTAAAGGGAAGAGCTTAAGGAAGCTCCACTGTAATTTTCATGCTGCTAGAGGCCTGGGATCAGTATTTGCAAATACTTTTAAATTGCAAATGTTTTTTCCTGGAAGCACCCCCTTTGGAGTTGAATAACTTGGCCCTCTGTATCCCAACCTCTCCAAATTTGGGGTGCTTCAAGGGGAGAGCTTGAAGAAGCTCCACTGTAATTCCCACATTGCTAGCTGCCTAGGCTCACTATTTTCAAGCACATAACATTGCAATTAGAAATGTTTTTTTCTGGGGCACCCATTTGAAGTTGAATAACTTGGCACTCTGAACCCCCAGTCCAAGGAAGGTACCCACCAAATTTGTGGATCTGGGATCCAGGGGACACATTTTACAGAGAAACGAAACAGTTTGTTACTGTTTCATTTTGTACAATTTTTTTAAAAAAATGTTTCTAACATAACGAAATGAACCACTGGGGAATGAAACAAAATGAAATGAAACACAATTTTTCCATTTCAGGCCCATCTCTACTTTCAGGTAATCTGTTTTCATTTGGATTTCCGTGGTTATTTTTAACCTTAAGTTTTGGAGGGGGAAACAGCAGCCGACCTGTTCCCATCATTCCTTATTATTAGCTGTTCTGACTAGTACTCATGAGGGGACCAGAGGTTCTCTGTTCATGAGCAAGATTAGTATGCACTGTAGTTTTCTTTTGGATTTTAATAGTGAAAATCCCAAGCAATGCTTTGTTTTCATTTTAACTATAAAATGTTGAATTAAAGAATAATCTAGTGTAAATTTCCCAGATTAGATCTCAAGCTACAGATCGGGAAAAACAATATGTGAATGTATGTTCAAAATTAGCAATATCAGATGCCACAATTGATGTTGCCAACACAAGACATACTGGAACTCTTGAACTTGATTCTGTATTGCAGTCCTTCCTCTTTCAAGTTCCTCTCTCTGTCTCCTCCCCCCCCTTCCCATTTGGGATGACCAAATGAAACAAACCTTTCTGCCACATGTCTGTGAAGATTCTCAGTCATCCAGGTGAGTTTATCTGGAAGTTGAGTCATGGCTACTGGACTTCTTTTTTGAGAGATAGAAACGTTTTGCTGTTCATCCAAACAGCTTCATCGGTCTGAGCTATTCAGACCGATGAAGCTGTTTGGATGAACAGCAAAACGTTTCTATCTCTCAAAAAAGAAGTCCAGTAGCCATGACTGAACTTCCAGACTTTCTGCCACATGACTATAATTTTATTCTTTTTTTCTGGAGAGAAAAATCTTAATACCAATGGTTTATAACTATTTTCAAAAAGTAAAGTGTATATTGTTGAACATGGATTGGTTGCATTCAATTGGATGTACACCTGTGTGTGTGTGTGTGAGTGCTTGGATTTTCTTACTAAAATGTTTCAAAAATATAGAAAAATAAGTGAAAAGGAATGAAATAACACATAAATGACTAGTGTATATGATTTTTTAAGCATGGTAACCAAGTTAAAGGAAAAACATGTAGGGTTTTTCTTGCTCTCCTTTCCACTTTGATATGTATATTGGTTCATTCTTTGACATGTGGCACAGTGGTTAAATGCCTGTACTGCAGCTAAAATTGTGCTCACGACCTGGGGTTCAATCCCAGGTAGCAGGCTCATGGTTGTCTCAGCCTTCCATCCTTCTGAGGTCGGTCAAAGGAGTACCCAGCTGGCTGGGGGTGCAATGTGTAGCCTGCATACTGTAATTAAGACTGTAAACTGCCCAGAGACTACTTGAATTGGTATGGGGCGGTATATAAGCAGAACACTTTGCTTTGCTTAATGAAATTCAACATGTTTTTGCTTCTTCCACCAAAACATCCATCTCTGATCTCCCCATGTTAACCTGCTATCTACGCTTTCCTTTGATCCACTGTATCTTGTACCTGTTGTCTTAGGAAACTAGTTGTTTCTACCATTCCAGGATAGGAGAAAATATTAGTACTTTCTAGCAGCATAGCTGAACGATGGAAAGGGTAGTGTGATGGGTTAGTGTTGTGTCACAATGCAAATTTTTGACATATTTTTTTCAAAGGAACAAAGGAGGCAAAGGACAGCAAAGGCAGAGATGTTTTCCTGAATAGGTCCAAGTCTGTTCCTGAAATCCTTTGTTTAATGCTCTGCAGTCTGCACATGTAGCTGTCCTGGGAAGTACAACACTTAGCTGGTAAGCATCCATATGCTTGCAAAGAAGCACATAAAGAAGCTTGGCCAAATTCCTCTGTTCCAAGAAAGAGAACAACTTCAATGGTTCTCAACCTGTGGGTCCCAGATGTTCCTGGACCGCAACTCCCAGAAACCCCTTCCAGCACAGCGAGTGGTGGAGGCTTCTGGGAGTTGCAGTTCAGGAACATCTGGGGACCCACAAGTTGAGAGCCACTGAACTAGATGAATAGCTCAATGATAAAGGCATTAGGCTGTACAGCCAATGCTTAGGAGTTTAATTTCCTACCATGCCTTGCGGAACAATGTTTTGAAGTTGAGTCATGGCAACTGGGCTTATTTTCTTTGGAGTTCAAAATGTTTCGCTACTCATCCAAGCAGCTCCGTCAGTCTGAGGAAAGTTAGTAGTGAGTCCTCCATTTTATAGTTCACCTTCACTAACTTTCCTCACACTGATGAAGCTGCTTGGATGAGTAGTGAAATGTTTCGAGCCCTCAAGAAAAGAAGTCCAGTTGCCATGACTCAACTCCTGGATAAACTCATCTGGATGACTGAGAATGTTCACAGACAAACTTGCAGAACAATGAACTTGCTTCTCCCCTATGACAATGTTGTTCACATACTCCTGGACAAGTGTCCTAGAGTGCTTCCAGAAAAAGAAAATGGTGAACCACTTCTGACTAGATTTGTAGAAAACTCTTGACAGAAACACCTGAATTGAACTTGATTTGGCAGCACACTATTATTATTAGAAAGAGAAGGCAAAACTAAATGTAGACAGACACAATTCGATGAAACTCTTAAGGGTAGATTGTTTTTGTGGCATGTTCTGGCATGTACTACAAGTGACTGGAATCAAAGTCATGATTCTTAAATGTGCAAATATCTATAAATATGCAAACTCTCTGTGTGGATTTCCTTCACAGTGTTTGCCATGCCTCATCCCAAAATTCACTTTGACATGCAATGTGTGCATATTAGAAATAAGGTAGAAAGTCCATAGGAGTGGAACAATGGGTGTTTCCCAGGGCAGAAAAGATAGGATGGAAAAAAGATGGCAGAGATTTACATTTGCAATTGACGTCCACAAAAGTCCATTCTGATAACTTTTTTTATGGTTGTCAATTTCATGTCCTATTAAATAATAAATACTAGAGGTATAAATACATTGGGCCAATAGTATCAAGGATCACAGATGCATACTCCATCAATGGATTGCTAGGCAATTACTTTCAACTAATTGACAAATTTAGAGGTAACATCAGGAATTAATTGCAAAATGGTATAAGTCCTTCCTTAAGAGAAAACACCCATAATGGCTGATGATTCAGAGGAACCTGATTATGCTTTGCATACCAGTCCTTTGTAACGATGACATGCCCAGTTAAGTCCTGATGAGTGTCTTCACAGTTATTACATTTGTTGCCATATACTGTTGTGTGTAGTGCCAGAGAAGGCACTGGTGGTTGGATGACATGCTTGACTTTCAACTGATGAGATGAATTGATCTGAGATGACACTGTTCAGGATTGTGGAAATATTACAACCCTCCTTAGAGCAAGACAATAATGCACAGAGCCATCTCTGTGAAGGAGCACATTGCCATTTCTGTAAATGACTCTGAGACATGCAAAGCTTTGATTATGGTGGTGTGGACAAGTCAAACAGTGACCAGATTGCCATGGAGCTGGTTTCACAAATGATAATGTTCTGTGGTGAAAGATTATTATCTTGGGTGACAGCAATCATGTACATGCAACAATAACAAGAGAACTTGTGGTTGATGTTTTGTTGCATGCTGACATAAATGTATAGTGGATCAAAGGAAACAGTAGACATATAGAATGTTTTGTTTGTTTTAGGAGGAAGGTACCTAGTATCCCATTCATTGGTAGCAATTCACTATACTGTAGTAAGTTACATAATTTAACTTAAACTTATATAAATCACCAACAGGATTCGGGCCTGTTATTCTTACATTCTGGCCTTGCAAGTTACCTACTTGTTCCTGAACCCCTGAAAAATGTTTTATTTGGTTGAGTCCTAAATTTATATTAGCCACTGTTTCCAAGATACATTTTTCATGAAGAATGACTGTCCAGCTGCTTTACAATTATGACTTACTGGGGAAAATATGTTTTATATATAAATAATCTTAGCATTAGCTAAATGGAACTACACAAAAGCCCAGGGAGCCATATGCTACCCACAGGCGGTGAGATAAGAACATAAGAACATAAGAAGAGCCATGCTGGATCAGGCCAAAGGCCCATCTAGTCCAGCTTCCTGTATCTCACAGCGGCCCCACCAGATGCGTTTGGGAGCGCATGAGACTAGATATCTGTCTCCTGATACCACTCCCCTGCATCTGGCCCTTGAAGTACCCTGGTTTAAAGCCTAGAGATTACACATCTCCATCATGGTTTGTAACCCGTGATGGACTTTTCCTCTAGGAATCTGTCCAATCCCCTTTTGAAGGCATCCAGGCCAGATGCCATCACCACATCCTGTGGCAGGGAGTTCCATAGACTTACAACGCGCTGGGTAAAAAAATATTTTCTTTTGTCTGTTCTTACTCTCCCAGCACTCAATTTGAGTGTATGTCCCCTAGTTCTGGTATTTTGAGAGAGGGAGAAGAGCTTCCCTCTATCCACCTTACTCATACCCTGCATTATTTTGTATGTCTCAATCATATCCCCCCTCAAGCGCCTTTTTTCCAGACTGAAGAGGCCCAATTGTTTTAGCCTTTCTTCATAAGGGAGGTGCCCCAGCCCAGTAATCATTTTAGTCGCTCTCTTCTGCACCTTTTCCAGTTCCACTATGTCTTTCTTGAGATGCGGTGACCAGAATTGTACACAATACTCCAGGTGGGGCCTTACTATTGTTTTGTATAACGGCATTATAATGTTGGCTGTTTTATTTTCCATCCCCTTTTTGATAATCCCTAGCATGGAATTGGCCTTCTTCACTGCTGCCACACATTGGGGAGACACCTTCATGGAGCTGTCCACCAACACACCAAGATCTCTTTCCTGATCCGTCACGGATAACTCAGAGCCCATGAGTTGATAGATGAAGTTTGGATTTTTTGCCCCAATATGCATTACTTTACATTTGGTTACATTAAAACGCATTTGCCATTTCTCAGCCCACTCCCCCAGTTTGGAGAGATCCTTCTGGAGCTCTTCACAATCTCTCTGGTTTTTACCACATGGAAAAGTTTTGTGTCATCTGCAAACTTGGCCACCACACTGTTTATCCCTGTCTCCAGGTCATTTATGAACAGATTGAAAAGCACCGGTCCCAGGACCGAGCCCTGGGGCACACCGCTTTTCACTTCTCTCCATTGTGAAAATTTCCCATTGACACCTACTCTTTGTTTCCGGATCTCAACCAGTTCTCAATCCATAAGAGGACCAGCCCTCTTATCCCCTGACTATGCAATTTTCTCAGCAGCCTTTGGTGAGGGACTGTGTCAAAAGCCTTTTGAAAATCCAGATAGACTATATCCACCGGTTCACCCAAATCCACGTGCCTGTTGACCTTTTCAAAAAATTCTAAAAGGTTTGTAAGACAAGATTTACCCTTACAGAAGCCATGCTGATTTTCTCTCAGCAAGGTTTGTTCTTTTATGTGTTTTAAGATTTTCTCTTGGATGAGGCCTTCCACCATCTTCCCTGGGACAGATGTAAGGCTAACCGGCCTGTAGTTTCCTGGGTCCCCCTCCTTCCTTTTTAAAAATTGGTGTGACATCCGCTATCCTCCAGTCCTCCGGCACTGTGGCCGTTTGAAGAGACAAGTTGCATATTACCGTTAAGAGATCTGCAATTTCATTTCTCAGTTCCCTAATAACCCTTGGGTGGATGCCATCTGGGCCCGGTGACTTGTTAATCCTCAATTTATCAATTAGTCCTAAAACCTCCTCTCTTTTAACCTGTATTTGATTTAATTCTTTAGTCAAGAGGGGCGGCTCAGGCAGCGGAATCCGCTCAAGGTCCTCTGTCGTGAAGACAGACGCAAAGAACTCGTTCAATTTCTCTGCAATGTCCAAGTCCTCCTTAACCTCCCCTTTTCCTCTCTCACCATCCAGAGGCCCAATTGGTTCTCTGGCAGGTTTTCTACTTCTAACATATTTAAAGAAGCTTTTATTATTACCCTTTATATTGCTAGCCATGCGTTCCTCAAAGTCTTTCTTTGCCTCCCTTATCATCTTTTTACATTTCTTTTGCCAGAGTTTGTGTTCCTTTTTATTTTCCTCATTTGGGGAGGATTTCCATTTACAGAAGGACCTCTCCTTGTGCTTTAGAGCCTCTCTAACTCCACTCGTTAACCATGCCGGTGTCCTCTTGGACTTAAATGAGCTCTTCTTTCTTTGTGGTATGCACTTGTGCTGGGCCTCTATTATTGTTGTTTTAAACAGGCTCCATGCACTCTGAAGAGATTGGATTCTTCTAACCCTCCCCTTCAGTTTCTCTCTAACTAGTTTCCTCATCTGAGGGAAGTTTGCCCTTCGAAAATCAAGGGTTTTTATGTTTGATTTGGTTGACACTCTTCCTCCGACATGCATGGCAAAGGTAAGATGCTTTGCTGTAGGCTAAGGCAAGGCAATTTTCATAACCTCATGTTTATATATAATTTTTATAAGCTCAAAGAGGGAAAGTAGTTAGAAATAACAGCTATGTTACCACAATCTCAACCCCACCCTGGTGATTCATGGAATTTGCCATTTGACTAAATCTTACCTTTCTTAATTGAGTAGCATTTGCCCATGCTACAATAGTTAGATGACTCCTTGGCCTCAGGGTATCTTATTTCCAGGCCTTTTCTGTAGTCTCTGGCTATTTTTTTAAAAAAATTCTAATTAGCATAGTAGAACAATACGTATTGTAATAAAATAATAGTCGCTTTATTATTCATAAACATTTGTACCTTTTTTAACAAAGTGCATGCTTTTGCATACACACACACACACACACACACACACACACACACACACACACACACACACACACACACACACACACACACACACACACACACACACACACACACACAATGCTTACTTTGATTCTTTATCTTTTAAAGTAGTCTGTCTGGCAGATACTCCTTTACATTTAAATCATGAGAGGGCAAAGTTTTTGCTCCAGAATTTGCTGGCCAGCAGCTCTCATCATTTGCTAAGATAGGTTGTGGTAGCTATTGCTGATGGGGGTTGTTGTCTAAAAATACTTCGGGAGCTACAAATAATGTTATTGTGTTTTATTTATATGACTTCTTTTAATGCTTATTTGCTGACATTCTTTGGGGTCCTTCCTGCAGAAAGATAAAAGAGAAAATAATAAGAGGAAGACTTGCTCTTCATTCTATTTACTTGTGTTTCCTACACAATATAATATCACATTTTTAAAAGGCTGAATAAGTAGTTGTGTGTATATATACGTGTGTGCATTATATAATTCTACATAGATATCATGAATAAAATATATATGTATAAAAGTCTAAGAATTTGGATTCTCACCCACCCACCTCTGCTAAATTAGACATTTGCTGTAAAAGTAGCATTCAAACCCTTTCATACTTGGATATGTTCTGCCCATCCCTGATAGTTGACCCAGAGCATTTTTTAGATAGACAGACTTGGAAAACTTCCTTTGTGGACTACAGATCCACCCATAATCCATCAATCAATATCACTAATCTAGTCGATAAATTTTGGAAGTTGTCATTAAAAAAAAAGTTTTCCAGAATTTAATGATATGGTAAAATACCTTGGATTCCATTCACGCAAACTGACCTAAATGAACTCATATCTTACATGTTCTGATGATCCTTTGAGACTAGCCCATGTCCCTCCTGGGTAGCTTAGTTGACTTTTCAATAGTGCCTTCACTGGATCACAAGAAGTAGAATGGATAATTACCTGCTTGCTAAAGACAGAGCTGGGGTGGGTTGATCAATTCAAGTATGTTGGATATCCTTTGACACTGGGCTATTAAGAACAGAAAAATTGCCTTTTTTTCTTCTTAGCTTTGTGGTTTCATTTAATACAGCATATTTACCAAAACAACCTGGCTACATGCCCAGCTCTCTAAATGCATTCTGGCTTCCATTATTACAGGTATGCATTCTTGCCTAAAGAACCATGGGCATCTGTTGCCCTTTATTTAAGAGGTCTAGTCAGACATTGCTTAAATTTTGTATAACCATGGGTATTTACAAATATTTAAGAAGGCCTCTTTCATAAGTCAGGAAGGTGGCCATTCACTCATGCTCCATCGCTGTTCTAATAGGCCCCTTGGCATGTTTGGCATCAACAGTGCTAAATTTAGACTTGTTTCTCTGTGGAGGGCATTTTTGTCTTACATATCTAGTTTGAGTTGCACTATCTCTTCTGTTAGAGTAACTCAGCATTGGCTGTCACCCTGTTAGCACTTAGTCTTGTCAATGCAGTATCTTGGCCCTGTGAGAAAAGGCTAGTAAAACCGCTGTGTCGTTAAAGTGATAGGGTGGCTTGCCAAAGAACATTACTGGCCATTAGGGATCTGAATACCTTTTCTGAAAGGGAAAGTGCAGGCTCAGAATGTCAAATTTAGAAACCTTATTAATGGGAACTGAAATAATTGGTTCTCTTCTATATTGCAGTTGCACAGGCTTGAGATTGCTAGGGTCGCTAATCCCCTTGTAATGTTCATTTTCGGAGAGTAAGATTTTGTAACCATCTTGTTTCATCTCCATGGGTGTTTCTCTACCATGGATTTCTCACCAGATGCATTTGGCTTTTAGTACCACAAAGTCCCAGAAATAACTGCAGTATGATTTTTAATCTGATTCTTGAGAACTGATATTAACAGTTGTTGCTATGTTATGGAAATGGAGAGGTGGGTAGGTTTAGATTGTAATTATCCACACCCAGTTTTCCGTAGAGCAGAAAAATGCAGCCAGCCAGCCTTGCAGCTCCATGGTGCCACTCTTACAAATAACAAATGCTTGCATAAAAACATTTTCCTACACTGGCATCACACTGGTAAAAAAATAGCATTTTGCACAGCTAAAGACAAATCATAGCTGTATAGCTTTAGCTATACACAAAACACACTACAAAATATATGGCTTAATTACATTTATGTGACAGTTTTTATGGCCCTAACAGAAAGAAGGTAGGTGAGATTATCTCACTTGAGAGGAACTTTAAAGTAGACATTAATATCTGTGCCACGTAATAGTGTTTTTGGGCAGAACTAGGTAAAGTTGCCAACTAAGCCATTTGGCACTTTTAAGTGTGATTTTACCACCTAAGTTACAAATCCTGTTTATATCCTTTTGATTTGAAGAGTATATATTTCTGATTATTGTGAACAGTTATGCACAGTAAAGATACCTGTGTATAATAGCAGTTTGCTAAATGTTCTCATTTTCAAGATTTTGCCTGGAGAAAATAGTTAGGAATCAATTTTCACAACCTCTGAATATTTTCATGAGTATTCTCCCCCCCCCCCGCCCCATACTTTGGTTGTCTTTTTTTCATCCAGGGTTTCACTTCTTCTCAAATGATCCCAGGCAGTTGTGGGTCATGTTCTCGATATAGGGATGGGATTATAGTGCAATGTTGCCAATCCAAGGGCAAATTCGGGCTACTAGACCAAGGGCATCTCTTCCTGTATTCATCACAGACTATTTATTATAAAGTTATTATGAAGTTATCATCTATTGCCAGTTCTTGCACTTGTATTTTGTAATGACCACATGGCTCCTCACTTTTATTTCAATACATTTAGTCTGTGTCTGTTTCATAAATGCATTCCTACGGGAAGATGGGCGGGGTATAAATCTAATAATAAATAAATAATAAATTAAAACCGCCCTCAGCTACCTACATGCAGTAATTATTTTCAACTCCTAGGAAATTCTGTGAAGAAAAATAAATAATTACTTTGAGGTTAAAGTAATTGTGGCACTCCAGATGTTGATGAGCTGCCCGTTACTGGTCTTCCCCACTGGCTGGTGCTGATTTCCAGTGCAACAAACATCTGGAGGACTCCATATATTCGTCACTGTTCTTGGGACAATGATATGTGGCTTTCTTTTTCTATGCGCCTTTATTAAGCAATACTTAATATTATATTTTGTATAAAATCACCTCCCATTCCAATAATTACTGAACAATCACTTCCTTCCACTATGTATGTATGCGTGCATTATACTTCTATCCTCTTTTTGTTTAAAAAATGGGAGGTTTTTACTTGCATATTCTTCCTTTCCCAACATACTTTTCCAGTGCCTCTTCTACTCTCTCCATTCTTCTTCGACCTTATAAAGCATTTGATAACAGGCAACTTTTATCATGCAAATCAATTTTATTTGTATTTATTTAATTAGTATCCCACTTTGCTCTCAAAAATTCAAACTTAAGAAGGTTTATAGTACAATTTGTAAAGGTATGGTTTAAGTTTCATTATTGAAAACAGAATACATTTAAAAATCTGTTTAGAACCTATCAATCAGAATATTTACCTAGAGGAAAGCTGCTACAAAGCAGCTCTTCTCCTTAGCATAAAGTTAGCTGCCATTTGCCCACTGAAAGCAGAAGATGTTTATATGTTAGCAGACAAACATGAGGGAGGAAACCAATTCTAGCCCCCTCCCCTCCCAAGGGGTTGAACAGTCGGGAATGGTCGTTGACAAGGCCTTCTCTTGCATTATTCTTAGGCATGCCTCTGAAGGTGGCAGTGCTGAGGATAGGGTCTCCTTACAGGTCTCAAAGTCTGGGCAGGCTTACATGGGGAAAAACATATGTCAGATATAGCTTTTGAAGATCATAACTATTGTTTAGAAATATGCTCAGAAATGGATTTGGTAACTATTGAGACTGTTGTAACAGGGGTATTAGATGCATTCCTTTACTACTATATCTTTATTACTCTAAGGGCTACCTTGTGAATTGCTTTTCTGCTTTGTAAAGATAGCTTCTCGTGGCTTAACATGAATGGAAAGGATAGTCCCTGCCAAACCTTCATCTGAACTCAAGAGAACACTATCCTGAAAGGAAAAGAAATGGTGCTTCCTCTCTCAGCTCATGGATGCACTATTGTCAGTAGTATGATGTAAGTCTCAAGGGAAGACAAACGGTCCTTCCTGTCTCTCTTGAATTTTGAATCGGGGAAAACAGTATAGGTACCAGTATAGGTGTGCCAGTGAATGTAGTCATCTTTATCTTACACAGAGACGCTTCTGATTTTTAATTCATAATTGAATTTCAGTTCCCCAAACAAGTGTTCATGAACTTGTTTTCCTACTCCTAGCTTAGTTCTGTGCAAGCATGCACTTTGTTTAACATGTATTAGATTTATATCCTCAAAGATAAACAGGGCTTTTTTTTTAACAGAACTTGGAAAAGTTGACTTTACAGGCTCTGGTTTTTAGAGGTATATGGGCAAATTGGTATTTTACCTTGCTTGCCTCTTGCAAAAGCTGTACACATCTTATACAGATGGATGCATAACCCTGTTCATGACTTACATAAATGATAGTCTCCTCTCTCTCTCTCTCTCTCTTTCTCTCTCTCTCTCTCTCTCTCTCTCTCTCTCTCTCTCCCCACACAGACAGACAGACAGACAGACAGGCAGGCAGGCAGACAGACAGACAGACAGACAGAGAGCAGAAGAAAAAAACGTGGCACCTTAAAGACTAACTGCTAATTTTAATGTGAGCTTTTGTAGACAAATCAACTTCCTCCTTCCCATAAAATGCAGTATTTGTGAAGTTGTATGTCTGCATTCATGTATTCATTTATTTACATCAAATGTTTACATATCAACACACTGAAAATGTTATTGCTGCTGATTAAAAGGATAGTCAATTAAATCCAAATAATAATTTATAAGTAACAAGTTAGACAGTCACAATAGATCACCATGTTGACACATATAAGGAGAAATCAAAGAGCAAAAAATTAAAATCAAAATCAAAAAATCAAAAAATCAAAAAATCAAAATGATAGCACCAGCTATAAAATGAAGGCCCACTGAAAGAGGAAAGTCTTAGCTTGGCTTCTAAGTGCTGCCAATGAGGAAGCCAGGCAGATATCTCTTCCATATGTGTTAGGCATAGAAACGTACAGGACACATAAATACGCAAATAAATAAGAAAAAAATTATTGCAAGTTTTGTAATGGCAATGAGTCATAAAATTTAGTGGAATAGAACTACTTTACTCCCAGGAAACCTGCCTCCCTTCCTGCCTTATTTTCCTATCCAGAAAAATATTGCCTCACATGCCTAGTTTCGTTGTCCACATGTGTCTAGAGCAGGCCTGCCCAACAGGTAGGCCGTGGGCTACTGGTAGCCCGTGAAGGGTTCAAAAGTTGCCCGCCAGCCATCAATAAAAAAGTGAGGGGATAATGTCTCCACCCCTCCCTCCCCCATCCCAAGGACCACCACTGCCCCAGCAAAGTTCTGGGTTTGCCAGCCCACTGTCTCAGCCGAGCAGGGCAGTTCAAGGGCCATGGCACATTGAAATCTGTTCCCTGCAGAATGGATTAATTGCTTTTCAATGCATTCCTATGGGAAACCACTGCTCTACTTACAAAAGTTTTTACTTATGAGCATGTGCTCGGAATGGATAAAATACATAAGTAGAGGTTTTAGTGTAGTAGCCCTGAGGCACTTTGGGCCGGAAAAAGTAGACCTTGGCCTGTTCAAAGTTGAACAGCCCTGGTCTAGAGCAAACAGAAATGTGTTGCTATAAATGTGTTCATATCAGGATTGATTCTGTAATGGAAACTCTTTGCCCCACGTTGGGCAGGCAATTGCAGGCACCAAAGAGAGAATTGAGTCCCCAAGATGCTCCGTAATTTAGAGGCCTGGGCCTGTTCTTGGGAACTGCTTCAGCCAGCATGTCCCTAACTCCCTTGCACAGTAAAAACACAAAAATATAAGGAACATGTTTGATTTTTAAAAGTTGCACAATTTAGTTAAAAGGGAAATGAAAAAGAAAGTGTTTCCTTCAGCCCCACCAAAATAGAATACTTTTATTGGCCAAGTGTGGTTAGACACACCCAGAATTTGTTTTGGTAAAAATGCTCTCTCTATATAAAAGGAAATATAAGAATCATATAGTCAACAATAAAAACACAGTACAATACTACAATATAACCTATTATTTAAAAAGGAAGAAGAAATGTAAAAATTAATTATTCAACAGTTTGATAGCACTTGGAAAGAAACTATCTCTATATCTAGTTGTCCTAGTATGCAATGCCCTAAAACGTCGCCCTGAGGGTAACAATTGAAACAGATTATGTCCAGGATGCGTGGAATCTGTATATATTTTCATCGCCCTCTTTTTAGCTCGTGTGGTATACAATTCCACAATAGATGGCAAATTAGTAGCAATAATTTTTTCTGCAGAAAAAGAGTTCCAATTATCCTTTGAAGTCTATATCTGTCATGCTTAGTCGCAGAGCTAAACCAGACAGTTATAGAGGAACAGATAATAGATTCAATAACACCTCTATAGAATTGAATCAACAGTTCTTTTGGCAGTCTAAACTTCCTAAGTTGACGCAGAAAAAACATTCTTTGTTGTGCTTTCTTAATAATACTTTCAATATTAGATGACCATTTTAAATCTTGAGATATAATAGTACCTAAAAATTTAAAGGACTCCACTATTGACACTAAGTTATTTGATATCATAAGAGGTGGCTGTATAGAACGAGTCCTCCTAAAATCCACCACCATTTCAACAGTTTTGCATGTATTTAATTCAAGATTATTTTGAGTACACCATAAAACTAGTTGTTCAATCTCTTGCCTATAGGCAGATTCATCATTGTCTTGAATGAGACCAATCACCGTAGTGTCATCTGCAAACTTCACTATTTTAACAGAGGAATCCTTTGAGGTACAATCATTAGTATATAAGGAAAACAGAAATGGAGAAAGCACACAGCCCTGAGGGGCTCCTATGCTAACCTTGCTAATATCTGATATAATTTTACAAAATATATACATTAAAGCACCTGCTGCCATAAAGGGTGTGTATCAGCAGGAATATCTCAGTTAATTAGAACCAGAAAAGGACTGTTGATACTTTTTGCAATGCAGAAGAAAGGGGGTGCAGATGTTGTTGTTGAAAGATCTTCTCATTTGTTTCCAATAAAAGATTACTGTATTCTTGCTGATGTTTCTTATGCTTCTTACGGGCTGTGCCATCAATTACGTGCGTGTTTCAGGGCTGTCCTTATATAAACTCAAGACCTTCATTTTCATACTCTACTAAAAGCCACATTGCCCAACTGTATGGCTTTAATTACTGATTGCAGAACCCAGATTTAATCTATTTTCCTGGTCTTTCATGTTTCATATTATGACCTGTTGCAAGTAAAAGAAACCACCTTCTATACACGACTGCGGAATGAGGGAACAAGGCCCTAGAAGGGAAAACAGAATATTTGCAACCTAAAAGGAGAATGTTAATAGTGAAGATGCATTCCAAACATGCTGAGTGAGAATTATGGGCTGTTAATTATTTGAGCATTCTTTGGCTCTATCAAATTGTTAATGGGATCATTTTAGGACTCATGTTTGCAAAGGAGTTAGCAGTTTATCACCATTCATATAATATACTTAGCAAAAAGCAAAGTGTATAGCAGCTTGCGTACATATGCATGAATCTGAACACACATTACTATTTTTCTTCTTTAGAAATAAAAATGAAGAAATAGCAGTTTTTGAATGAAAGGCGATCCATCAGAACAGTATTGATCATTTTAAAGAAATAGAAAAGCAGCTCTCTGCAAAACACTACCTCCTGCTTTGCAAGGTAGTTTTTCTAGGCCTGTTTACAGACTTTCTTTACTAATTTTGCTTCACCACAATGTTTAATACTTGAACAGTGCTTCTTTCTACATCACTACCCCATCCAAGCAGAGAGTCATCAAGAGAATATGGTGTCATCACTTGGGCTGGCTGTATTTCCCCCCCCCCTCCTTGTATACTTCCCTGATTTGTTTCAAGGGTTCTCAAGTAGGTGTCAAAACAATAAAATACTTATTAAATATCTAAAACAATGCAAATGCTTTTTAAAAATTCATGACCTGCCAAGCCATTTAATCGCTGAACAAAAATCAGCAAAATGAAAGATTGAAAAAATGAAGCCATGATCTCAGTGGATGTTGAATGCTTGACTGAATAACTACATTTTAATTTGGTGTCAAAATAAAAGCAAAGCAGATGCTCTCCAATGCTTAGACAATAGTCGACCACTTGTGGGAAGAAACGTCAGCTTTGAATTCTTAATTAAGTCTGATGTTCTAAAACTGCATCACCACAGCTGACAAAGCCATTTCCCAAGTTTCAACATAATGTATTCTCTGAAAGGTGGGACACGTAGTAGCTCTACTCCAACATATTTTAATGCCAGAGCAGCTGTTTATGGGAATATGTACTTTCTACAGACTGTCACCATCATTTGTGCTGATACCATTTGTGATATCTGCAATGGTGGCAGCAATAACCACCACAAAAAAGAGGGGGAGACATGCCATGCTACTGCTGCTAATTATGATCTCTTACCATTAAGAAACTGTTAGATAAATTCTCCTCTCCCTGGAGAAAGGGAATTAAGTCACACACACTCCCCTTCCATTCCCTTGCTGTTTTGAATGAGTTTTGATATTGCTTATGGTTTGTGTATGGTATTTGTTTATTTCTTTTGAGTATTTGTATACCCACTGTTGTTAGCTTTAAAATGTTGTCTTTT
This sequence comes from Phrynocephalus forsythii, assembly GCA_029282475.1. NCBI lineage: Eukaryota > Metazoa > Chordata > Lepidosauria > Squamata > Agamidae > Phrynocephalus > Phrynocephalus forsythii. The sequence goes on along the minus strand of JAPFRF010000005.1, from coordinate 86,348,057 downwards.
AATTATGCAAACCAATTTGGGTCCTCTTAAGGAGAATGGCAGCATAAAATATTTAAAGAAGTAAATAAACAAACAACCAGAAGAGACAGAAACCTGTGATTTCCTACATTATTATTAAATGATAGTGAGGGAATGAAAACACAACTGAACTGAACTTGTGTCAGCACCTGAATTTTCCACATCAAAGCAACGTCACACTTAATTAAGAACTTAAAGCTGATTTTCCTTCCCACAAGTGGGTGACTATGATCTGAGCACCGATGATAATTGAAACAAGAAAGGGCAAAGGGGCAGGGAGAGAGACTTCAGTTTCTGCTGAGAATTGTTGGAATTCTTGTTCCTTTGAGTCTTAAATATCTAAACTGCAAGGAGTCAGTGGTAAGGGCCTGGTTTCCTTCATTCTATAGGTGTAGGAAAAAGAGAAATCTGTTCTTAACCTCAAGGATTCTTTTACTCAAATAAACCAAGTCTCTGGAGACAGATGGATTGTATGGAGCTCTTGTTAACCCCTGGGTCATTTCCTTGGATGGAGGGTTGTCCTTTGTTCATGATGTCATGGTCAAATGGAACCAGAAACATGAAACATAAGAAGATTGAGAAGGTTTTGTTTTTCTTTCTGTGTGTCTTTTGTTTGGGGGGGTTGTTTTGAAATGTAATTATATAGGTAACCTGGAGATTTGGGATAGCAGGTTTTCCTCTCTCTCTCATTGTCCTGACCTCTGTTGCCAAGTTAATAAATGGTTAGACAAATCCACTTTAAATTGAACTTCAGAATATCCCAGTTAACCCAGGCCTTATTATAGCCAATAATGTTGTCAACATTTGTCAAATCCCAAATGGGACTGTATTTATACTTAACACTGTGCTATTTATCTGTATGAAGCAATTACAGTAACACCTTATTTTACGAGCATAATTTAATCTGGGAATATGCTTGTAAACCAAAACACTCGTATATCAAATGAAATTTCCCCATAAGAAATAATGGAAACTCAGATGATTTGTTCTGGGGTTTCATAGACCACATACTGTACACACAAAATGCCAAAACTTACAAAAGAAGTTGGCTAGAAGTCCATGGCCACATCATGGTTTAGGTACCCAGCTGCGGAACCTGCTCTGCTTGGGACTATCAACTGCATTTTACTCCGTGTATTTAATGTGGTGATAATAAAATGCAATTTGTAGCCCTATACATACTAGACTAGCTGCCCTATATCTAGAAATTGTTTGAAAAATAAGAAAGGATGTTGAAAACAAATTAAAGAAAAATATAAAGAAAAATAAACCCCTAACCTGCACTACCATTTGAAAACATTCCTGGCTGTACAAAGGTGACCTCTGTTCCTCTCTCCTCCCTCTGCTTTGTAAGCTGCTTGAGACAGAACGTTACAGACAATCACCCACAATCCAGCGGGGGGAAGGGAGATCTATGATTGGCTCACTTGTGATCATGTGACTTGCTCCTGTTACTTGTATTGCAAGACGCTGCTTTTTGATCAAGGCAAAATTAAAGGCCCTTATCATTTTATTGTAATTTTATAGGTATTTTAATGTTTTAATTATTTGAATTGTTTATTTTAATTGTAAGCCACCCAAAGACCTTTGGGTAGTGGGCGGCATATAAGCTACATAAATAAATAAATAAAATTGAGAAGAAATGTTTGCTTATCTTGCAAAAAGCTCTTAAACCAAGTTATTCTTAAACCAAAGTATTACTGTATATGCTGCCACTTTAGGGCCAGGAGTGTTGAAAAATGTATATGAGAGTTTGTGCACAACTGTTTAAAGTGTTACATAAAAAGCCATACAAAGTAAAATGTTATTATTCCTTCTGTGCATGTATCAAAATAAAGGATCACGTAGTCTTGCTTAAAAAAACCTTAAAGAATGTTTACTATATAGCATGGGGAATAGAATATGTAGTGCTTTGACATTTGGTACTTTTTGCATAAACCTGTGCTTGACTTACTTTTGTATTATCTTTAAACTTGACAAACATAGTTGCTCCTTCTTACATACATCTCAAAGTAACACAAACTCCAGAATATGTTAAAGAAATCCTCTCTAACAGACATCTAACAACCTACCCTATATACTCAAGCGAAAGCCAATCTGAATATAAGCCGAGGCACCTAATCTTACCACAAAAAAAAAACCTGGGAGAACATATTGACTTGAGTATAAGCCTAGGGTGGGAAATGCAGCAGCTACTGGTAAATTTCAAAACTCAAAATAGAGAGTGGCCATTTTGTTGTGGACTACAACTTCCACAAGAGGAGAGGAGGAGGAGGAGGAGGGGATGGGGGGGCAATAATGGAGCACAGCAACTCCTGCCCAGACCAGCCTGATGGAGGGAAGGGATGAAGCCCACTGGGAAAGGAAGGGGCTGCCCCCTCCCACCCCCAGCCTTGGATCAGCAACAAAGACTGGGGAGCACAAGGTGAGGAAGAAAACCGAGAGAAGCAGGTGGAGCGCTCGCTCTCACTCACCGCATCCTCAGCTGTACCATCAGTGTGGACTGGCAGGGTGCCTCTGGAGATGGGTGTGTCCCCATCATCACTGCTGCCACTGCTGCTTGCCCACCACTCCTAGAGGCCTGCCAGGCTGGGGAAGGCTCCCTGGCTTCCCTTTCTGCTCCTTGTTGTCACCACAGCAGCTGCTTTGGCTACCATGAAGAGATGACAGGAGGCAGCAGAATGGGCAGGACTAGCCCTCCGCTACCTTCACTCAAATATAAGCTGAGGGTGTTTTTTTCAGCCAACATTAAGGGCTGAAAACCCAGCTTATATTCAAGTATATACGGTAACTGACAAACATACAGCCAACTATTACTTGCTCTCTCTTTCTCTCTCTCTCCTCTCTCTATGAATGTTTAACCTTCCCCTTCCCCACTAATGTTGGTTAATGCCACACAGATTCTGACTGGTTAGAATGCTCTATTGTGTGTCATATTCCAGTCTTTTCCATATAAATGCATACATACATGCATATGATGTTTTGTATAATTACATTTTCCAAGAAAGAGCAGCTTCTATTACATACACCAATAGCAGTTACAATAAAACATGTGTGTGTGTGTGTGTGTGTGTGTGTGTGTGTGTGTGTGTGTGTGTGTGTGTGTGTGTGTGTGTGTGTGTGTGTGTGTGTGTATTGCGTCGTTACAGCCGTGACCGACCCTTCATGACCCCATGGTCTCCCATCCAAGTACTAACTAGGGCCAACCCTGCTTAGCTTCTGAAATCAGGCGAGATCGGATGTCCTTAGGACATCTATGCTAATATGATGACTAATATCCAATTGCTTAATGTATTTAATCATACAAGTGTAGACTCAATGAATTAATGTGGGTTTACTGCATCAAATGCTTGATTCAAATGGGTCTACTCTAACTTTGACTTATGCCAGGCATGTTCAAAGCCAGGCCCGGGGGCCAAATGTGGCCCGTTATCAAATTTTGAGCGGCCCACGGCCTCTTCTCTTCACCGGCTCAGCCTTGTCACACATTCCCACCAGGTGGGCCCTCCCCATACTGGATGGGGACATCAGCTTGCAGTTTTTCAGTTTGCCTGCCTTCCTTGCCTCCTTCCATCCCTCCAGCCACCTGTCCAGCCTACCCGACACTGGCTCTGTTGCCACAGCATCCTCACAGTCTCCTTGCATGTTATAGAGACTTGTCCAAAGTCTGGCCTGGGGGCCAAATGCAGCTGAAAGGTCGCCCCCACACATTTTAACCTCACCAAATCTGGTCCTCCTTGCAAAAAGTTTGGACACCCCTGACTTATGCTAAAGTAAGTTTCCTTTAGCGTAGGTCTATTAGAATCAGTGGAACTTAGAGAAGAGCTGACTTAGCATGTCCCCAGTGATTCAGTGGGCCTGATAAAATGTAATTTATTCTTACCAAGAGGATTGAGAAATAACAGTCTCATCTTAAACAACAGTCACTGAACAGAATGCTCTATATAATAGTGGTACAACCGGATCAGAATGTTGACTCATGAGCTATAGATTAGCCCTTTGTGTACTTTCTAAAGAGCCCCAAATAAAAGGTGGCACAAGTCCTGCTCTTTGCCACCATTTATCCTTTCCTCATGTGACATAGGGCCACATGCAGACCATGGCCGGCTTTCTAGAAATTATTATCATATAATAAAAACTGGTCCTGTGGTATCTGAATGCATAGGGTAAATTAAAAATACAACAAAATACTGAACTGAGAGCTACAATGAAGAAATTGGATGTACACTGAAAGCATAACTTTGGCTTTCCTTATCAAAGCAACATCAACAGGTTTTGAATCAGGAGATAGGGGTAGTAATAAGATTAAACTGTAGAAATAATGATAAATGCACATAAAACTCTTCAGTATGGGATAATATAAATATTACAAAAATGCAGTTGTTCCTGGGTGGCGGGGAGAGGTAAAAATGCCTCAAAAACTACAATAACCATGCAATTGCTGGCAGGCTGTGAACATAACGTTCCCAAGAAAGTTAAATGAAATGGCAATGAATTATATGGATAATTATATTGATATAAGACCATAGTGTGGAGTGGGGTGCTGAGTGACTGGCAGCATTTTATCTAGCAAAATCAGGATGGACAGTGAAATCTTCATCACCTGAGATGGAACTTGCATTACAGCTTTTATGGTATCCTTAGCAGTAAAGAGCATGGGCGCACACGCCAGTGAAAGAAATTCAGCAAGTGGGAAAGGGTGGAGCACAAGGACATGTGAGTTCTTTATCTCTGTTTTGGGAGGACATATTTCATGCTTTCAAAGCATTTCAGCACAACAATAATAGAAATGCAATTGAAAAAGAAACTGAAAAAAAGAAATATTCCAACAAAGAAAATCATGGCAGGTGGGCCAGGAAGATAACATAACATTAATCTGGGGCAAACTAAATAAAAGCTTGGAAGAACAACCAGGTCTTAAGTTGACTCCTGAAATCCAGGAGGGATGAGGCTACCAAATGAAAAAGAATTCCAGAATGAGGCAGCCACCAAAGAGAAGACCCGATTACAAGTGATTGATTTCCAGGCCTCTCCCAAGGTGGCCACCCAGAGCATTCCCATATAAGAGGTACAGGTGGGGTGGGAAGATGTTCTGAGGGAGTAACAAGGCCCTAAATGTAATACTATTCACTATCTTGTTTCGTCTTCTTTTATGGTGATAGATTCCCCCTCTTTTGGAAAATGGGTTCACACTAATGATTGCTGCGGTTCCTTAAATGTGCATTGTGGATGTCTACTACCCGGAAAATGAAAATAATGAGCAGGCTGCCCTGTGAGAAACTTGCTTGTTATTTCTTCTGAACTTTGTCCACAACTCCAGACAGGGAATTTCACATACTCTTGACCAAGAGTTGAGACCCAGTAATTAACTGTCATCTCATTGCATCACTGCGCGAAGGATTATCTCCATTAAAAATTGTTTTAAACATGGTAATAAAGTAAGATAAAGAATACCAAGAATTTGGTAAGAATGTTAGGCACTTTCATTCCTCTTAGGGAACACACACACACACACACACACACACACACACACATTGAAAATGAAATTTTTTAGAGGTGTTCTGTAAAAGAATTTAGTTGTTTAATATTTAATATATTTGATTTGCAGATTTCTTCTGGCCCTCAAATTGTGATCACTTGTCTGTTGACCTCTAATGCATGAGTATTGCTGTTGGAAGAACGAAAGTGTTGATACTTGTCATTCAGTCAACCAGTTTTAACTACTTCAAATAGCAAGGGGAAAGAGAATTTATATCTGGATTGACAACTTGCAATGAAAGTTTTCCTTTTAGCGTGTGATGTTAATCCTTGAGAATTGGACAGACCATGGAAACACTGACAGATGCTGTCCTTACCATCATTTGCTTGACACTGCTTCATTTACTGGATTTAGTGTTGATGGTGAATCCCGAAATGTAGAGGAAAAAGAAAATTGAAATTACTCTGAAATGGGAACTTCATTCATGTGGTTGAAACAAGCTGCCAGTTGAAACAGAGGTTGTGTTTTCCTAGAATGGCAGTGCTTGGAATTGCTGTTGAATTATTTTTGGCATAGGCCAGTAGTAGTAGCTATGTGATTAACATTGTTTTAAGTGGTGGGCTTTATAGCAAAAGAGTTATTATTTTAATAGGGTATTTGTACAAAAAATGTAATCCTGTACATTTTGTGGCATGATGCTTTTATGTTTTGTGGGAGGAGGAGACCATTCTTATTTTGGAAATACTGTATGTGGAATACAATCAGCATTATTCTGAAACAGTTCTGTTAGTAATTGAATGTACAATTCTAGGGTACAACATAATGAGCACAGCTCGGAAATGATGCTTTTTTATTATTGCAGTTCCCAGAATATTCCAGTCAGCACTGTCAAGAAAGGTGGAAGAATATTTTGGCAGATATATATCCATCATTAATGCCATGATAATGGAGGGATTCTTGGAGTAGTAGTCTTAAAAGTAAACTTTATTGCAAACTCAGATAATAGGTTGGCGTCCTCTTGGGATCTCTTCTGGTCCTGTGGTTCGTGACTAGAAAACTGGCATTTGTACAAGAGAAGAGTATCTGTACTTCCAAAGTTGTGGAACAGGCACATTTAAAAGTCTTATGGCTTATCCAGAAGTCTGGAACGTTTTGAGGCATCTGTTCGGATGGTAACCTCACCTGTATATCTCCACCTTTACTTAAGCTGCATATGGATTTATAAATAAATGTCATTATTTCAAGACACTAGTAAGCCCATTGTGGCATCTGCCTGAAGGAAACAAGATAATGGTAAGTATTTGAACCCCTGAAATTTCTTATTATTTACCAAAGAATCAATTTTACTCTATCAGTCATCTTTCAACTAGTGTTCTATTAGTGTTGGAGGACACATGGTATTTCATATCTGTATTGTAAATAGATTAAGCAATTTTAGATATGTTGGTTGCATGGAAGCTTATTTAAGAAACACCTAGCATTCTGTCCTTCTGTGTCCCCATTAAAAACAGATACTGTTGCTCGAAAAGTTTTTATTTTTAACATTATTGTTGAAATATGTGTTTCTTTCTTTATAAACAGTGTTTTTCAACCACTGTTCCGTGGCACACTAGTGTGCCGCAAGATGTTGCCTGGTGTGCCGTTGGAAAAATTGAAAAACACTGATTAAAATGATAAATTCTCCAGAGGGAGAAGGAGGGGGAGTGGAGAGCTTTCTTCCCCATTGTAGGGCAAGGAGCTATTCTGGTCTGCTGGGGCTTCTCAGGGCCGCTTTCCCAACGCCCGCCTGGGGATCCTCCTTACTTCCCTCCCTGCATATAATGCCTTCCTCTTGGCAAAGCTAAGGAATGACTTGAAACCTAGGGGCTGGTTTTATTTATTTGCCCTTTGCCCCAGCAGGGCGCTAATATGAGCATATGATGCAGATATCAGGGTGGCGCATATGATAAGCCCGCCAGCCATTAGGAGGGCGTTGGGGGCCAGGTAGGAAAGGTTAGGTAAACTATTATTAGACATTGTCCTCCTGCTCCTTTTTTCCCTCCTCCTCCTTGTTGGGCTGCTGAGGCTGCTGCTGCTCCAAAGAGTTTTGTATGTGATTTATCTATATTAATTGGCGCTCTATTTCTGCTTTGTTTTCCTCTTTAGAATCACTGCCTTGGTCCTGCTTATTCTGGCCGCCATATATCTTACTCTCCAAGCCAGACCTGGTCTGAGGCGGATCGGCCGCCTCCGTTTCCAAGATGCAGAAGCTTCAGCAGCAGCAGCCACCGCCACGTCTCCAGAAAAGTGACCAATTTCGGATTGTTTGTTGGGTAGCAAATTTGGCAGTCTTATTAGGTAAAGTCCAGCCATGCCCACCCCACCCTCACCCCTTTCTCTCCCTGACCACAAGGTTTGGTGAAAGTCTTGGGCAGGAGGATTTGGGCCTGAGCAGGCTGCATGCATGGGCTCAACCCGCTGATCCATTCTCTGGAAACACAACAAGTTCATGTCTTCTGGGCGGGGTGCATGACAAAGTTCTTTTTCTCTTATTTTAGTTTAGCAGAAGTTTGCAAAAATCCCACCCAGTCCTTGATCATCAGTGTGGCCCCAAGGAGGCCAGACAAGCCACAAACCCAAAGATTAAACTTCCCAGAGGAACAGGATATTTTCCCCTGACTTTCCCTTTCTGGTTTTGGGAAGCAGGTGTAAGACTGAAGTATAAAAGCTCCCAGCTTCTAGAGGAAAATTCTTCTGAGATAAAATAGGTTTTCAGATGTGATATTTTTATTAATTTGACAGGGGGGTAGTTCTAGAAATTGTTGATTGAATTTTACTGTATTTTTGCATTTATGGTGGCAACACTAATGGGTTTGGTGGTATAGATTTTGAAAAAATTCCCATTCAAAGAGAATTACAGTATGCCAATATAGGCACAGAGTTAAAATTTTTAACATTTTCTAATGGTGGTAGGAGATCCCAGTTAGAAAAAAATGTGATGGCAGGCAGAGCTTTCATGAAACAAGTGAGACTATTGCCATTATTTGCTTTCAAAAAGGTTGAAAATACACTGCTTCATTTATAAAGATCAGTGACATCTCCTAAATATGGGGGAGTTCCAGAAATGGTTTGATATATTTTTACTGACTCCCTTCAATTTGGTCCAAAAGCATATTGCATTCTCAAGCACTTGATTTAGTCAATATATTCTATATCTCATTTGCAATAAAGATCTTGCTTTCTCCCTGAACACAGTTTGGCTGAAGTCACAGAATTGGGCTTTTAAATGCTGGGCACAACTTTCTGGTCAATACCCAGATGTAAGTGACTGCTGATACAGTGTCAGGGTTAGTTTCCTCCCAATTTCACTAGTGAGTCATTCGCAGCCTACTTTAGATAAGATAAAATACCAACTGCATATAATTTCTGGTCTGGCCAGATGAAAGTCGCCTCGGTTTGTTGAGTTTGGGCCTGAAACTGTGGATTTCCCAAAATGGTTTTGCGGCCTCTCCGAAATTGCCCTTCCTTTGCCCTTTGCGTTTCTTTTGGGGATTAGCTTTTATTTGCATATTCGTTTATTATCAGGAGAAGCAATATAGCATATAATTGGTTACACAGCCATTATTTAGGCAGAGCTGCATATTAAAATGGCTGTGGGATTTGCAACTATCGTGATTGGGGAGTCGCCGCCCTGCGTCCAGTGTCCTGGCATGTCGCTTTCAGTAGGAAAGGTTAGGTAAACTATTATTAGACATTTACCCCCAGCAATTTGCTGCAAGAATTGTCCTGTTGTGTACTTGGCTCCACAGATCCAAAGAGTTTTGTATGTGATTTATCTATATTAATTGTATTTCATTTGTTTTCAGGATTTAGAATCACTGGTCCTGCTTATTCTATATATCTTACTTGGAGCCAGACCTGGTCTGAATCAAAGTAATGCAGCCTCCTAGGAATGATAGGTTGGAAAAAATGACCAATTTCATATTGTTTGTTGGGTAGCAATATTTGGCAGTCTTATTCCCCCTTTCGGAACAGCAAGGGGTCAGCCAGAGGCTGCTCTCTCCCTGACCACAAGGTTTGGTGAAAGTCTAGAATTAGTTTTAACTTTGTGCATGCTGGGCACAACCTTCTGATCCATTCTCTGGACACACAACAAGTTCATGCCCCAAGCAAGCATACAATTTTTTTCTCTTATTTTAGTTTAGTTTAGTTTGCACTGTTCAGTGCCCACACACAAGCCCAAAGATTAGACTATCCCAGGGGAACAGGATATTTCCCCTGACTTTCTGCTTTGTTTCAGGAGCGTGATGTGAGATCAAAGAGAAAATCCCAGCTTTAGGAGGAAAAGTCTTCTCACAAAAATGCTCTTGGTGTCCCAAAATGAAAGATATTGGTAGAGAGGAAATTGTCCACCTGGCCTTGACAGTTTGCAAGGAAATAAGTTTTTTTTAAAAAAATATGCATTTGGGGGATTCTCTTTGCTTTTCCAAAAAAAAAAAAAAGAGTATTAGCCCTTGCAGGATTGGGTGGAAGTGCCCAACTGTAGTAGTAGTGGTTGGTTACTTGAAGTAGCAGATCCCAGTTGAAAAAAATGTGATGGCAGGCAGAGCTGAGAAGAATGGGGGAGCAATAGTGGGTGGTTCTCATTTAACTTGGATCCAATTGAAACAAATCTGCTGCCTATTACCAATCTGATCTTATATGTTTTTTTTTTATTTATTTATTTATTTATTTATTTATTTATTTATTTATTTATTTATTTATTTATTTATTTATTTATTTAGAATATTTCCCCTGCCTTTCTCCCTGGAAAAGAACCCAAGGTGGCTTACAATAATGATGGCCAATATGCAGCCCAGAACGTTTAAGACATATTCAAGTTAAGAAAAGGGAATTAAAACAGGCATCTTACAACATTCAAAGGTAAACATTAAAGCTACAAAGAACACATGAAAAATAAAAATAAATTGATTATGAGGGATGGAAACTGACGTGGAAAACACGGGTGTTCATACATGTTAAACCATCTAAAAGTCACATAATAGATAGTCCATCATTCAGGGAAAGCTTGCCTGAAGAGGTATGGGCATGTCCCATCTTTTGTGGTTTTGAGACGCTCCCCACTGTATTTGTGTGTGTGTATTTGTGTGTGTGTATTTGTGTGTGTGTATTTGTGTGTGTGTATTTGTGTGTGTGTATTTTGTGTGTGTGTGCGCGCACGCGCGCGCACACACACACACACACGTGCAAGGGAGGGAGGGAAAGAAAGGGGCAAGGGCAAGACTGTTTTTCTGTGTTGGAAAGATATTTGGTACCACAGGGTGTGACTCAATGCAGGGCTCTGTGGGACATTGGATCCATTTTCTTGACAATAAATGTGCCAGCTAGACAATCCTATTGGATTTTGAAGATCTATAAGCATCAGAATTTTTGTTGTCGTTCAGTTGTGTCCTGACGTTTTGTAGCCCCATGGACCAGAGCATGTCAGGCCCTCCTGCTTTCCACTGCCTCCCAGAGTTTGGTCAAATCTGTGTTGGTTGCATCAATGACACCATCCAACCATCTCATTCTCTCCCATCCCCTTTTCCATTTGCCTTCAATCTTTCCCAACATCAAGAACTTTTCCAATGAGTCCTCTCCCCTTATGAGGTGGCCAAATACTGGAACCTCAGCTTCAAAATCTGTCCTTCCAGTGAACATTCAGGGATGATTTCTTTCAGGATGGATAGGTTTGACCTCCTTGCAATCCAGGGGATTCTAAAGCATCTCCTCCAACACCACAGCTCAAAAGCATTGATTCTTCGGGAATCAGCCTTCTTTATGGTCCATCTCCCACTTCCATACATCATTCACTACTGGAAAAACCATAGTTTTGACTATCCTAACCTTTGTTGTCAACGTGATATCTCTGTTCTTCAAGATGCTGCCTATGTTTTTTAATTCCTCCTCACTTTCTGCTATCAGAGTAGTATCATCTGTGTATCTGAGTTTGTTGATATTTCTTCCGGCAATCTTAATCCAGCTTGTGATTCATCCAGACCTGCCTTTCACATGATGTACTCTGCATATAAGTTAAATAGGCAAGGTGACAGTATACAGCCCTGTCATACTCCTTTCCCAATTTTAAGCCAGGCAGTTGTTCCATATCCAGTTTTGACTGTTATAAAGTCAGCTGTAAGTGTCCTGGGCAGGAATGTAGAAGGAACTTTTGAAATGGAAGTGCTTATCATAACAGTCACAGTGCCCAGAATGGGCTGTCTTTCACTGATGATATGTTTTAAGTAGGTTCACCTGGGATGTTTAAGTAAAAATCTGTGGCATTGCATTTTTATTTCGGGGTCTTCCTTGTAATAAATAATTCCTTGGCAGTAGTCCTGGCTTGTTTATTTATTTTGTTATTGTTGTTGTCATCATTGTGGTCATCATCATTTTCATTTTTGGGTGGGAATCATAGTTTGAGAAAGGCCTGGTATAAATACTTAAACTTTGGGTTCTTGTCCAGTGAGTCTGAAGAGATGTGGCAACTTCACGTCAGCCCATGGGTTGCCATCCTGTGTCTTCAAATATTTGCTAGACTCTACATTTCTATGATGGCTTATTGTTTCTTTATGTTTATTATCTTAATTTATTTTATATACTTATGAGGTTTCTTAGAAGCTGCCCAGAGTAGTGGCTTGTATACTAGATGGGCAGGGTGTAGGTTTAAACCAACTAACCAATAAACAAGTAAACAGTGTGGTGATATGACACAGCCTGGGTGTAGAAATTACAACATTATTGTACAGATAGCACTTTGCTCCCTAGTGAACTGGGAACTCATTTTGCTGACATTGCAAGGATGGAAGGCTGAGTCAACCTTGAGCCAGATACCTGAACCCGTTGTGGTTGAACTCAAGTTATGGTCAGAGTCTTGACTGCAGTGCTACATACTAGAGATGGGCAAGACCAGGAAAAATTACGTTTCGAGTTGTCGTGTGTTGGAGCCAGCCCGTTTCGGCTCGTTTCCGTTTTTCGCAAAATTTTCCAAAAAATTGTCATTTCGTTTGTCGGTTTTTCGTCTGTCGTTAGTAGTGGTTTTCTGGGGGGCGGGCTCCTGGAGGCACCTCTCTGGGGTGGGTGCCTCCTCTGGCCCGCCATGAAGGGAAAGTGGGCTCCTGGAGCCACCTCGTGGGTGCCTCCTCTCCTCACCCGCTACAAAATGGCATGCATAGCCAATTGGATATGCATACCATTAAGTTGCAGTTGCAGCAGGCAGAGGCACCTCGACGGGTGCCTCTGTGACTCAGTGCCTGCTTGGGCTGGAGAGCGAAGTGAGAGAGGACCGGACCCCTACGGGCGCCCGCTGTGACTCACTAAGAAGGGAAGTGTACTTGCTGTAGTGCAATGCGAGTACACAGATCTGGCTTGGGGTTAGGGGTTAGCACAAGGGCTAGGATTAGGGTTACTGGTAAGGTTAGGGTGAGTTACTGGGGTGCACCTCTGGGTGCCTCTCTGACCCACTAAGAAGGACAGTGTACTGGCGTATGGGTTAGGGTTAGGGTTAGGGTTCGGGTTCGGGTTCGGGCTAGGGTTAGTGGCTTTTTATGCCTGACTGGCACATCCCAGAAGTCTTGGTCAAAACCTGGCCAAGTGGCCATGCAATTGGTGGAATGGCTCCAAAAATTTGCATGGTCCACTCCCATGGCCAGCCCATCATTGCGCAGGTGTAAAAAAATAAAAATAAAAATAAAATAAAATAAAATCAATGGAGACGTTTTGTTGCAAGAAAAACCCACTGCTGCTACTGAAAAAAATCAGGCAGTTTTAAAATAGCTATTTTCGCATGTTTCTGTGGTGCTTTGGTGTGTTTTTGGACCACGATTTCAAAATAAATATTGTGGGTCGCCCCATTTTGGATGCCCCGCCTGCACCGCATGGCATGGCGAGTTGGTGAGATGACGAGGATGCGCAGCCCAGGAGAGGAGGGGAGGGAGGCTGGGGACCCCCCCCAGAAACCACCCCTCTGGTAGGTGCCCCCCTCACTGAGGCAGGCATATTTTCGCCTGCTTTTTTGGCCAGGAATCGGGGTTTTTTTTTTTACTTTTTTCCTGTGCCGCGCTGCGCCGCTTGGCGAGTTGGTGCGGGTGAGTGCGACTCGACGATGAGGATGCGCACTTTGCGCAGCCCAGGAGAGGAGGGGAGGGAGGCCGGGGACCCCCCCCCCAGAAACCACCCCTCTGGTAGGTGCCCCCCTCACTGAGGTGGGCATATTTTCACCTGCTTTTTTGGCCGGGAATCGGGGTTTTTTTTTTTACTTTTTTCCTGTGCTGCTTGGCATCGTGCAATCGCTGCGATGCCAGGAACGACAATGACAAATTAGACCCAATTTTTCTTTAGTCGGTTCGAGTTCAAGTTCTGGCGGAGTAATTGTCGTTACCGTTTCCGTTACGTAATGGAAACGAGAAACGGAAACGGAAACGAGAATTTCGGCAAGTCGTGCCCATGTCTACTACATACAGTTGAACCACTGTGCAGTGGGGATCAGTGGTCATAAATTGTATCTATTTTTGCTGTCTTCTCTTGATCAATATCCCAGCCCAACAAGACCACTGTGTATAGAGCTGAATTTCTAAGGCAGTGGTTGTGAACCTTTTTCAAGTCATGGCTGCCTTTTATAATAGCCCACTAATCATTGACACTGCCCCTTGCCATATTTGCATTAAAATTCATTTTTAACAGGATAAAATCATCCCTTCTCAGAAAGTAGAGGTTTCCTTCTCCCACAAAGGATCTGTTTCTCAATCTCATACATACAAGTTCAAATCTGTTTTCCCATTTGATCATCTGAAATAGCTATTGGCCTCTGTTTTCACAAGAACAGTCACTACATAACAGAATATATATATTATTAAGGCTTTGCTGCGAGTAGTTCACATTTCCCACTGTTTAGCTCTTCTGTTTGTGAGTGCATCAGGGTCATTAAATTAAGGCCAAGGGTGTACAAGTCATTAAATGATTTTAATCATTTGATCAATCACAAAATAATTAAAAATCGTGTTAAAAGGGATAACTAGCCTGGTTCAGCGAACTGATCCATGTGCCCTTGGATTACAGAAAAGAAAACATAGTGATATCACTGATTGCAACCTAGTTGCCCTTTTTAAGAGCCTTTTAAAGCCCTAAATTTAAAGTTAATTTTGAGCAAAGAAAAGTGGTACAGAAATGGGAAAGGACAGAGTGCAGTCAGAAGGAGAGGTAACAGAAAACAGTCTTGTTGTGGAAGAGGATTCTGGAACAAGACGGAGTTTCTCAGAAATGGGCGGGGAAGGGTATAACTTGTTCTTCCACCTCAGATAACAAAATGCCTTAAGACAGTAGTGATCACATTGCATTATACACAGAGACAATTTGGCAGGTTTTACGATGGAGACCAATCCAATTTGCATTCCCATCTAACAGGCCACATTTTTCCCATTAATTACACAAAAGTAACATGTTTAGTATTGAAACTTTGGTGAACATCCTCCTTGACTAAGTTTGAAAGGATATATGTTTGCAGTGTATAGCTGTATTTGGTATATTACTTCCTCTTGAATGTATAACTGTACACAGCATGTTGTGTGGATATTTAAAGAAGTCCTTACTGTGAAACCATTGTGCTGTCAGGGCTGTGAACCAATAAGCAGAAATACTGTTTAGTCCATTTGTCATGTTTGCATGCTGATTGCATATATTGCACATAAGATAGAGCTGCTTGGGTTTGCAAGTGCCAAGGACAGCATCAGACTTCTGTCCCTTGGTATTTAGTTTTTTGTCTTTCATTTCTGACTGGATTCCATGTCAGAAGTTGATAGGAAAGTCACAAAATCTCAGGCACTGCAAATTCATTCTTGCATACCATCCTTAATGTAATTTTATTCCGATCTGTAACATCTTTTTCCATGTTGGCTCAGAAGTTAAACCACGTGACTATGGGAAACACCAAAGGTGGCGGCTACTGATGGATTTGAATAACCTATGTCTTGATTTTGTTGCATAAACCTTTTCTAGAAAACTTAGCCAATCTGCAACTATGCTAGGCAATAGGATTTCAGCCATTGAAGGGTTGAGTATATGGGACTGGCAGATTGCTGCAGTTCTTGACTAGTAAAAACACTAGCAGATATTAACAGAACACCGGGGCGGGGTGGGGTGGGGGAGTCACTGTCACAATCATGACTGTACATATGGTTTGTTTGTGGACTGCTGTTTGTCCCTAGTACTGTCTTTCTACCTTTCAAGCTTCAGTATTTAGATTTGTTCAGTGAAATCTGTTAGATTGTCTCTTAGTTATTTTTATTCCTTGCTCCTAATTGTTATACCTAACCATGAATGCTCACTGATTAGCACTTTGTACCTGCCCCTCCTCCATTTATACCATCGAAGTCAGTCTTAGATTTAAAAAACAACAACAGAATCGACTCCATAGGATTTGAAAAGCGAGTTGTTGGACCTGAAATAGCTACAGCCACAGCAAATGGCAAAAATTGCACTGTGTTAGACTTCATACTTGTCACTGATCTTTGCAAACATTTCAAAACTGATTTTAGAGATGAACATCAGGCTCCAAACCTTCCTTGGTGAGAACTTGAAACCCTTGGCCTGTAGCATGCTTAACTAAAACCATTTATAAAGCAGATACCACAGCCATAGCAAATGCACTTTGACATTGGTCTTCATAAGCCAAGTTAACTTTGTGTTGGACAGTATATCTTATTTTGTTGTTCCTTCTCTGGGGAAGCTTACAGTTCTGCATTTAATGATCTGTTAGCTCAGTGGCAGTATGTGCAGTCTTTTATTACAATATGCCAGCTTTTTGTTAATTGCTAATTTATTTTCTGAATAAGAAGGTGAAGTTGGAGAAGCTTTTTGGAAGTAATTTTCCCCTGTCCACCCAAGTGCCTGCATTTAGTCTGGAGCAGGTTGGATAAAAATCAATGATTTAAAAAAAAATTAAAAACCAGATTTTTTATTTAAATTGATTTTATTTAAATCAGATTTTTTAAACATTTAAATGCTTTCTGAGGAAAAATCTCTCTAAAGATTGTGTTCTAGTTAAGATACATTATAGTCCAAATGTTATCCATCGTGAAATTAGTTTTTAATTAAGTAGCATAAGGCTGTATTAATCCATTCACAGTGTCATGCTCTCCCAGAGGTTTCTGATTATTTCGGGCAATTTTTCTATCTAGACGATACCTCTACAACTTCTATCTAGAAGATATTATCAACAATGCTTGGTTTTGCTATTTTCAAAACTGTGCATTTGGGTCTGCCACGATAACATGCCTCCTTCATAGCAAAAAAGTTTTAAAATAAACATCAGAATTGAGAAACAGGTCTTAATCCCCTTATTCCTCTGCAAATCTATACACACAGAATCAAGCCCCTTACCACAAATATGCTGCCACAAAGAGTGGTGGAGTCTCCTTCCTTGGAGGTTTTTAAGGAGAGGCTAGATGGCCATCTGTCGGAAATATTGTGATGGGGTTCCTGCATGGCAGGGGGTTGGATTAGATGGCCCTTGAGGTCTCTTCCAACTCTATGATTCTATGATTCTGTGATTCTATACCAAGTCTTAAGTGCTATGTTTCAAGAAGTTCAATGAATAGAAGGTTGTTTGGAATGGAATAGGTCTGCAAAAGAAGCAAAGTTTGAGGAGGGAGGGGCAAGCAGTAAAATGAAAGTAAAACCTTTGGAGCACAGTGCTCCACATCTTGAGATCTTTATGTGTATAGTGGCCTGAGGGTTATTATTCCCATTCTCTCCCTTGAGAAGAAAAACCTGTAATATTATTGTTTTGGTTAAATAAAACTATTTAAATTGTTATGATTAAGGCAATCAGTATTTTTCTCCTTCCAATAAAGTACAACAGAACAGTACAAATATGAACGATTAACCTATTAAACTGGAGATAGTTCACCTTGCAATAGTTTCATAATTATCTATCTATGCATTTCTAATGGTATGTAAAAACCAAATAAGTAATATTCTAATATAACTGTAAAACTAATCTGAAAAGTTACTATTTTTTTAAAAAAAACTTCATCTGGTTGTAAATATTAAGATTAAAACAACTCCAGCGAAAATGAATCTTTATGTAGAAAATCATGATTTAAATTGAGCCTTACTGACTAGTGATTTAAATTGTGATTTAAATCACAATTTAAATCAAAGTGATTTAAATCAAATCCACCCTGGCTGGAACCATCTTTCTTTGAAGATATATTTCAGTGGCTTTTTTGCTTGAAGACACATTTGGGAGGCCACTTTACTGCTCTTTAGCCATGTTTGTGAACCTACAACAGACTAGAAGAAAAAGAGGGTGTACTTAATAAACTTTTTTTCTTTTTTTATATATCATGTACTGTCACACAGATGCCTACAAAACCAAAACTTGGAGGGGTTTTTTGCTGGGATATGCTTTACAACTTTTCAAACAACTGTTCCATGTATAAATCCTCTGTTTGTAAAAAGTACTAAAGGAATTAACTATAATCCAGCTATTATTTGCTAGTATTCCTTCTTTATTAACCCACTATTTCTACTTGAATGAGGCTTTTTGCAAGGGATTGAGAAAGACACCCACATCTGGTGTCCACATGCTAGGGCCCCATAAAGAAGGAGACATACTTCCATAGTAACTTATTGTTCCTGTTGTGTCAGCAGAACATATCCAATAGATTTGAAATGGACCATTTTGGGGTGTCATCTTTGCTCACAATAATGTTCCTGGTCTGTTCTCTCCTAGGTGCATAGCGTAATGTCCATGCTGTGCTACACTCTGATTATAGCATTTCTGATCGGCATATGGGCAGCACCAAAATCCGAAGATAATGCACCACTGGGATCTCCTGCCACAGCTGACATTTCTGAAAGCAGACGGACTAAACCACACCACGTTTTGAAAACAACTCGGCACAGAGACCAAAACCAGGCTGTTGTTGGGAAAATAGAGGACAGAAAAACAGGGAAATATGCAAACGTCTTTGTGGATCCAAAGCTTTTCCAGAAGAGGCGCTTCCAGTCTCCTCGGGTTTTGTTCAGCACTCAGCCACCCCCTTTGTCCAGGGATGGGCAGAGCATGGAGTTCTTAGACAGCACAGACACTCTCAATAGGAATATCCGGGCCAAGCGTGCAACTCATCCTGTACATAACCGAGGAGAGTACTCTGTATGTGACAGTGTTAGTGTGTGGGTCAGCAACAAAACCACAGCAACAGACATCAAAGGCAAAGAGGTGACTGTGATGCTGGAGGTGGACTATAACAACGCTGCTTACAAGCAGTACTTCTTTGAGACCAAGTGCAGAGACCCTAAGCCAGTATCCAGTGGGTGCAGAGGCATTGACGCCAGGCACTGGAATTCCTACTGCACCACTACACATACCTTTGTCAGAGCACTTACCATGGAGGGCAAGCAGGCTGCCTGGCGCTTCATTCGAATTGACACGGCCTGTGTGTGCGTCATCAGTAGGAAAACTGAGAACCTCTGAGACTGACCAACACACACATCCATACACCCCTCCACCCAGCCCCCTACCTCAGACTGTAAATTATTTTAAGTTATGAGGACTCTATGGTATATTTATAGTTTATATAGTAAAGAAGCAAATCCTCATTATTTATTAAAATCATTTGAAAACTGTCAATGTGTTATGTACTTTAATGGCACGACACACCTTCCAGCAGATGTTTCTCACAGTATTCTTGGTTATAGCATTCCTTGGAAATGTTAATATGATGGTCATACCAAAGATTTTGAATGTGAATACAACCCCTTGCCCTGCACATCCTTACTTTATGCCTTTAAGAGCCAGTTATCTGAAATAGACAAAAGCACAAAACAACTCTTGATCCAATAAAAAACTCCATCTAGGAACCATAAATCTGACAGAAGCCTTCAGCCCTTCACCCTAGGACAAATTCATCTGTATAATTTAGTATTTTAGCATTTGCATTATTTCAGGCCTCATATTGAAAATCATAATGAGATGCAGTATGTTGTCATTTTTTAAAAAAATTACATCACCTCCCTGTCTATACTTATTCTAATAGGTTTACAGCTGATTTCTTATGGAATTTGTTTAATTCTGTCAATTTTCCCTGTTTTGGTTTGTATCTTCATCTTTCCTATTCAAAGGAAACCTCTCAGCAAACTTTATAGAGATGTTATCTCCTTTAATAATGTACAACAAAAGCATCATTCTCTTCTACATGGCTTTATATATTTTTGAGCTGTATCAAAAATTAAAATACCCCTCAATCCAAATAAATTTAATTTCAATAGATCAATTTAAAGCATTGGAACAAATGAGCCACAATTAACTTGTCTCTGATTTTCAGTCAGACATGCAGCACAGTCCTATGGCCAAAATCCTGTTGAATAAATTTCATTTGTAAAAAGATGACAGCCCCAGCATGGGGAGATTGCTGGCACGCTCTTATTGTGAGTGAGCCCGGGGATCAATGCAGGAACTCATTAACTATTTGCAATCTGGCATGGCCGGTAATATCTGGGAGGTGAGATTCCTAGTACAATAATTAAAGACTTCCTGTTCTGATTCTTTATGATCAATTTTCATTCATATAATGAATAAAATGCTTTAGTGAGAGCAGCCAAAAACTGGAATATCAGAGAACAGGAGAAGGTTAATGTGTATGTGCATAAAGTATTTATGAACTGGATTACCAAATTGTTACTGTGATTAATAATCCCTTTTAAAAGAATTAGCTCTGAAGCATTTTCCTTTCTACCCTGTTTATAAATTTTGTAGCACTGTGGTAAGACAGTTTTTCTCTCACTAACTAATATTCACGATGGAAGTATGTTTGCACAGCATTTAACAAACAAAAAGTCATTTCATCTATTTTTGAGGGGATATATTCCAAAAGCAACTCTTCTTTCTTCTTGTCTTCTTTTGCTCCCACGCTGGAAAAGGTTTTTTTAAAAAAAATAATTTAGAGACCTCCATGGTTTAACCCATGGGCTGAGAACTATGATGTGTGTTCCAACCCATGCCGGCTGCATAAAATAAAAATCTTCATAGCTCCATTGTTTTCTTTTTAAAACAAGTAGTGGCTGTCTGTCCAAGAAATTGGTTCAAGAAAAATATCACTGAAATTCTAAGTTATAATACATTTCTCGGCTTGGTGTGGGAAAGTGGTTTTAGCTCCTGTTTTGCTAATTAAAAACTTAATTCCCTTGCTTGGGCCACACACACATACTTTATTTTGTGGTAATTAAATGAAACCATTTGGCACAGCATCCATGATCAATGCAATGAACAATTATACTTTTAGAACCATATTGCTATTTAGGGGGAAAAACCCATTATTTTATCCTTTGAGAGTGTAGATCAGTGTAGGTGAACCTGTGGCACGAGTGCCAAAAGTGGCACTCGGAGCCCTTTCTGTGGGCACCAGACATCGCCCCTTCACAGCCACCTGTATTCAAGTTAAATTGCTGTATTGGCACTTTGCAAAAAAATTGTGGGTTTTGAATCGCAGTTTGGGCACTCAGTCTCTAAAAGGTTCACCATCACTGGTGTAGGTACTCTGAAAAATAAAAATAAAAGTTTTGACTTGCATTTCTGCTTGCTATATTGTTAGTATTGGGGGAGGGCTTATAAGGAATTGATAGTGATTTTATCTGTTCATTTTTGATCAAGATTTACTAAAACCCCAATGTGTGCAAGAGCAAAACTAGAAATATTTGCCGATCCCTAGATTCCTTATCAGATGCTTGTTTTATTAGAAAGCTGCTTTACAAATGGAGTGGAAGGAGATACAGCTCTTTATTTCTCAGGTTGGTTGAAGAATCCAATTGTAATCCATTATTCAATGGGGTTGTCCTATTCTTCACTGAAGATGTGTGATGCCAAATTCTATCATCAGATCCTATTTGTACCGTCCTCTTAGTGTTTCCTTCTCACCACAGATCTTCTGTCAACAGATCACAATTGGGCAAGAGTACTTTTTCCTGATTACAGAGGGGTCAGTCTTGGAAGGGGTGGACATGCTAGAGTTCTTTAAATGAGATTATTTTGGATTTCTTGGACTGCCCCATTATGGGGCATATTTTCTGAAAGAAATGTTGGCAACAATAAAAAATGGATCTCTTCATTAGTGGTGCTTGAGGAGGTTTTTGCCTGAATTGTCAGCCTGGTTCCGCAGGGCTTTACACTAACTTTGCTATGGACGGGGTAGCTATTAACACATCATCTTTCCCTCTCTGTGTCCTATGCTTCTCCCACCAAAAAAAAAAATCATCCAAAGAGATGCAACTAGCACTTTTATGTCAAGCCTGTTCCAGGGTTGCTTTAGGATCCTTGGTAATTAATAAATAGTTGATAAATGCAAGAATGTAATTTGTAGATAAGCTTTACCATTGATTGGTATGTTGATGTGTCAACTCAACAGCAAATGGACAGGCTGAGCTTTTCTTCATCGGTGAATCATGGCAGCAGTCTTACTTGATTCCCACAATGGTCTTGGTGATCTCATACCCCTCAGTCAAGAAAAATTAATTGCTGCAGATTGAAATGTTCCCTTTTAGTGGCTGTGCTAAGATGCTTATTCATCTGTAGGTTTCTAGCTTCAAGTCTGAAGAAAGGTATAACTAGGATGCTTTGATTCACATTGATCTACTTGCACATGTATGGTTGATCCCAACATTCCAAGCAGCAGTCTTTATATCCGTATGCCTCTGGAGTGAGCAGCAAATATCCCATTACAAAACCCTGAAGGTGAGTAGTAATTAGCGACACTGCCTGGGTATAGCCTGGTGAAATGGTTGGACTCAGAACCCAATTGCATCTGCACACCAATGCCAACCACAGCAATGTAAAACGTACCATTTGGCTGATGATGTACCAATGGTTTTCCAAATATTTTGCTGACCAAATGAAATAGAATTTTAATGGAAATGCCTCTGTAAATGAAAACAAATTCCAAATTTGACAGATGGGCAATAATTTTATTAGGATCAACCGCTGTCCTAATGAAGAGCTATGCTTTTATTAGGATCTGCTGTAAATGACAAAGCAGATGCTTTTTCTCAAGTTCTTCAGAAATCTACTTGAAGCTAGATGATTTTGAAAAAATGGGAAAACGGAGGATGGGCTTGGATAGTTTAAAACCTTGAAAGTTGAAATTGGAAATTAGGGGCTTGATGGGCCCCCAAACCATGCGGGTATTACAAATCCTTTTGAAAAGTCTACTGGAGGAAGCCAATATGGCAATTCCTAGAAGCGCAAAGATTATAACAACTG
Source organism: Phrynocephalus forsythii (assembly GCA_029282475.1). Classification (NCBI taxonomy): domain Eukaryota; kingdom Metazoa; phylum Chordata; class Lepidosauria; order Squamata; family Agamidae; genus Phrynocephalus; species Phrynocephalus forsythii. Next base: position 86,325,291 of record JAPFRF010000005.1, on the reverse strand, counting down.
AGGCATCTCCATGTAAGCTTCAGGCAAAATATAGGTTTCTTTGTGCTATAAAAGCCATTGTATTTTGTGGTCTTTTCTTTATATTTAATTGAGCCTAATGAAATGTATTGCTGTTTTGTCCCTATCAGTCTTTGCTATTTTTATTTTTTATTTTATTTTTTATTGAACTTCTTTATAGCTTCCACACAGAGGCGGTGACATTTAATTTAATTTCTGGCTTGGGAAACTCACATCATGCAGTAGCTGCTTTTCAGCTCCCTCCAGTGGCAGATAATGGTTTCTGAGATAGCATATGAGAGGCCTGTCACCGCTTCTATCTCAGGAGCCTCTTTGCATAAATGTATGCAGGGCACGTTGTTATCTATAGGATTTGTTGGTAGTTCTTTGTTTAATTGTCTCAGCCTGGATTTTCCAGAGGGGAAAGAGGCACACAGAGTGTTAGATAAAAGACACTGGGAATGGATACTAAAATTGAAGGGAATGTGTGAAGTTAAGTAGAGAAAGGTGAGGCAGAATTCTCTTGCATAACAGATACAAGGTAAACACCACCCAAGTAATTTAGTAATTGTTTAATAATAGTCAACATAACATAAATGTTCCAAAGTGATGGAGCTTGGAAAACATTCCCAACACTCTCAGGAGCATACAACCAGCATGTCCATCAGCCATGCTCCTAAAAGTTGCAGCCCTATCCCCAACCTCATAAAGAACTTTCTCTAAACTTTGGGTGGAAGTGGTTCAGATCTGTTTACATTACCTCTGCACATTCTCTGTTGACTTCACTGCAGCTAGGAAAGACATGTAGCCCTGCCATGGCCTGAGCTGTTTTGGTTTATCAAATCCCAGCCATTCTGTTACCACTGATACAATGAAAGTGCAAGTCCAGGGCTGTCTCTGGGTTGTATTAATCAGAAACATGTGTAAGGCTTGGCGTCTCTTCAAAGAACTTTGGAACTCTGACACAGGCATGCTCTCCAGATTGCTATAGAATGCTGGCGGGCTGGCATGTGTAGTGCATCAAGGCGACTTAAGATTGCTTGCAGTTACACCTACACATGAGAGTTCTGCCAGAGGGGAGATACCTGCCAGTCAGATTTATTTGCAGAAGATGTATTGTCTGTTAACATCACTAGCCATCCCTTCTGGCCAGCTGTACTGAAGTATTAAGGAACATTAAGGAACTGTACTTTGAATCAGCAACACCATTACAGGGCATGTGGGTTTTGTATGTGCATCCATGACATTTGAGAGCACGACTTGTACAACTAAATTAAATCATAAAGTTCAGAGAAAAAGAAAAATGTAAAACAATTGCATCTTCTTCCTATTCTTAACAGGATAGTAGAACTCCAAATCCCAAATTTATCAGCTTGGTATGAACCTTATTGTGTGTTGCTTCCAGACAATGAAAAAGAGGCTAAATAAATCAAACTAATCATTCATTTATTAGTCCAGTCTCTGTCATTGAATGATTGGATCCTAAAGAATTCTCAGTTTTTTAGCCTGAAAGAAAAATACCTTTATTTGCAATATAAGGTTCAAATCAGGATTTGTTGGTTGCACAGTATTTCTGTTGTTCATGCATGCTGATATGCGAGTACAGCAGGTGGTTATATGCTATCATCATAAACTTAGAAGCCAGGATCTCTCTTCAATCCAATGTTCTTTGTGTTTTAAAAAACCATACATTTTCACTTCCAGAAAGGTAAATTAGTTCTTGTGGAGATTCCTCGAGGAAACAGATGATCTAGTTATCAAGATTAAAAGATAAGAGATTATACAATTTTGTGCTAAATATTGGCTACAAACACACCCACATTCTATTTTAAAAATCATGCAAAATTACACATTTTCTGTCAAACTATGGAGAAATGGTAGTCTGTCAGAAAATGTATCCAATGACATGACATATCTGTAAGGATCTGTATGTGGAAAAGCTCTGAGGGAAAATAGGAAAACCTGGAATCAGATGTGTGACTGGTCCATGTTGTGCCACCAGCATGGGGGTTTCAAATTAGAGTTTATACAGAGGGCTGGCCCAACTATTAGGCAAAGAAACCCTTAGGTGGCAAATGCTGGGAGGCAGTAAACTGTTCTGCTTCTGCTTATATACTGCCCCATAGCACTTCAAGTACTCTCTGGGTGGTTTACAGTTTAATTATGGAAGCTACACATTCCATCCCCCCCCCAAGAAGCTGGGTACTCATTTTACTGACCTTGGAAGGATGGAAGGATGAGTCAACCTTGAGCCTACTACCTGGGATAGAACCCCGGGTTGTGAGCACAGTTTTAGCTGCAGTACAGGCATTTAACCACTGCACCAGGAGGCACCATCTCAGATTTCACAACTCTCTGTCTTTCAGGTCTGGGCTCTCTTTATTGCCCTGATGCCCCAGGGATGGTGCAGGATATCCCCATCACTGTTATCAGCTGGACCCTTTTAAAACTGGCCTAGTCAGGACAAGGGGGCCCCTCCTGGTACCAACTGGGCCAGGCTTTAAAGGGCTCCAGTCATTGACAGATCAGCAGAAGGGCCCCCTGGTGCCAAGTAGGCCAGTTTTAAAGGGATCCAGCCGATAACAGCTCAACAGGAGCCCTGTAAAAAGGGCTCCTGGAGTCCCAGGCACCAAATCTGCACCAAATGGTGCAGCCCTCCCCACCATTTTCTGAAGGCTTCAGCCAATCTGTCAATGACTGGAGCCCTTTAAACCTGGCCCAGTCAGTAACAGGACTCCCTGCTGCCAACTAGGCCAGGTTTCAAAGGCTCCAGCCATTGACAGATCGGCAGGAGCTCTCAGAAAATGGTGTGGAGGGCAGAACTGCCTACCCGACCATTTTCTGAGGGCTCCTGCTGAGCTGTCAATGGCTGGAGGCCTTTAAACCTGGCCCAGTTGATACCAGAGGGTCCCCCTGGTGCCAACTGGGCCAGGTTTAAAGGGGTCCAACTATTGACAACTCGGCAGGAACCTAAAAATGGTGGAACGAAACAATTCATTTCAATACAAAAACAACCGTTTTGTTTCATCTATAATGAAATGCTGCTTCCTCATTTTGTTTCATTTTGTTTTGTTTTGTTAAGCAACAAAACGACAAAACAGCATTTCATTTTTTTATCCTGCCCATCCCTAGAAGGTTCTATTAAAGACAATATCCAGAAATTTTTATTTCTCCCTTGCGGATTGTGCAAACCAACAAATGGAACCAGCTGAAAACAATGTTGCAGCTGAATGAAGACATCAGTTTTGTGAATTTGACAGCTATTGGCAAACATAGTTGTTTTTTTAAAAAAATATATAAATATCTTCATTCTACCCACAGATGTTTTTGTAAAAGACAGCAGTCATATTGAAAAAGTCAGGCATAAGCCCTAATTTCTAATATCTTGATAAATTTCCTATTTCATTTGACTCTCCAAAATGTTGAAAAAGGCCCCTACCCTCTACCCACCTCCCATCTTACATATTGAAAGATGGAATAGACTGTTTTCATATTGTGCTCATTTGTAATCAGTGGGGTTCTCTATCTGCATAATGAGGTTCAGAAACGCCTTCAGCCTCATGATAGGTTCTTAAACATTTTGGAATCTTTTTGAGCCCCGCATACATGAGGCAGAGATGGGCCCAAGTTAGACTAAGGCAAAAAAGAAGCAGTCATATCTACCATGTGTTTACAAGTTTTCTTCACCAGCGCACAGTTTGTTTCAGATTTTTAATCCCAGGGCAACAACAGTACAGCCTGCACATGAATGCCTGGAGAAGAAAAGAGAAAAGCCTGCAGCATACATTGCCACAAGAGAAACAAGACCAGGCAAACTCCTCACTTCCTGAATCAAAGAGCTCTGTCACTCTTTGCACAGTAGATCCTTTTCTTGAATGTTGAGCTGGAGGAGCTCCAATAGGAGATTCTCAAAACCACCTTAAGGCAGTAGGATGATAGGAAGAGCCATCTTAAGAGTTCATACATTCCAGATGTTCCTCTTACCAGCACATGTACTCGTTTCAAGGATCCTCCATGCTAGGAGCCAGCATTCAAAGAAGTCTGTACTGCCAACAGCAAGCTCCTTGATAAAGGAAATACCACTGTGGCCTGTTCCTATTTCTCTGGCACATTTTGCTGGAGGGTTGGCTCTCCCCACCCTTTTCAGGCATAGGGTTTGGGTGTGTGAACATTGCTCAGAAATAACAGGGCCATGTGATATTTGGCTTCTGCAGATGATGGCCAGGTTTGAGCTCCACTGTGTAGCTGGCCCTGTCTTTGCTTCTGGAAGAGATAGATCAACACACGGCAACCACCAAGGCTTCATAGTGCCTTCTCCATTTGGAAATCTGTGGGCACAGGCCAGGTTGCCCTTGCCTCATCTGAAGGTCTGATTTCCCTCCAGGTGGGATGAAGGCAAATCTTCCGTAGGTAGGTAGGTAGGTAGGTCGGTAGGTAGGTAGGTAGGTTGGTAGGTAGGTAGGTAGGTAGGTAGGTACGCGGTCGGTAGGTAGGTAGGTAGGTACCACTGATTCTAGCTACATGGTTACTGTGGGCAGTTTACAAAGTTGAACAAATATCAAACCAACAAAAATACAATAAATAAACAATCCAATGAAATAAAAACATAATAGTTTAATAAAACAATATATATCAAATCAATATATATCAGTATATATCAAAGCATATACCTATGTGACCACCACATATTTCACTGCACATGCTTTCAGGCTTAATATCTACCTGGCACTAACATTTTTGTCAGAGCCTGGAAATAAGCTAAGTGCAATCATTGAGTTCTTTTTAATTAATTCCATTTTCAAATTATACTCATGTCCCTACATTGCATACCTTGTAGTTGTTAACTTAATGTGAGATAACTTGACTCCTTTTGCTTTTACAGTTCCAAGATGTTTAAAGAGACAATGAGGCAATATCATGATGCCTTATGCTGTGCTGTGAATGCTGAGGCTGGAAAGCATGTCTTATGCACCAAACAAGAACTTGCACAATTCAGTTCTTGTTCAAAGAAACTAAAAGTAGCTATTACTAGTTATTTTGGATAAGAAGAGAATAAAGACTGTTTAAATAGTATTTGTAAATCTGATTAGCTACACTTTGGGGCCACTGGAAATCCAAAGTGTTACTAAGAGTGGTTAAAAAGCAACTAAATTCTATATCTAATTTTTTTTCATCAAGTCTGACTTCTTTTATATGGCAGAATATTACCAGCAAGGTTCAGTACAGGATTTCATGCAAGGTTCTGAGGCTGAATGTTTAAACAAGGGAAATCCCCTGCACATTGTACATTAAATCTTACTTGGTTTAATTTTAGTTCTTCTGCAACTGCACATTTATTATATTACATAAACATGTATTAGCAGAGCTCAGATCTCTAATTTGGATAGTGGGTACAAGTTCAGAGAAAACGATAACCAAGAAAGCTGTGAAGACTTGTAATATTTTCGCCAGGGCTTCAGACCAGAAGTAAATAATGAACTAGGTAAACACACAATTAAAATAGTTTAACCAGTGGCAGATTAAGTCTTCCTCCTGAGGTGCACTCAAGTTAACTGCCAATGAGACTTCGCTGCATGAAATTGAAAAATATTTAATTGGCAAAATTTAATTGGAGCTTCGTACATAACAAGTAGTTATGGCAATTGATGACTAATCATTTTAGGCCGACCCTAGTGTGGGACAGAAGAACCATGTCACCTATGTATAGTAGGATTAGAATTTGTATAGAGCCCAATTTGGGGCTGTTAATACTGTACTATGTGACATTGGGGTGAGATCATTAGACACATATAATATCAAAAGATTGTTGACCCCTGGGGCACCCGACAAGAGAGCATCCAAAGGGCCAACAATTCTTCTCTGAGATTAACATTTTGGGCATGGTCTCCAAGGAAGGACCAGAGCCAGCTAAAAGCTGGACCTCCAATCCCAACCTTGGCAAGCCTACCCAGCATGATAACATAGCCGACAGTATCAAAGGCTGCTGACATATCAAGAAGGACCAGCAGGGTAGAGCAACCCATGTCGGCCCCCTTGAGGAGTTCATCTTGCAGCTCAACCAGGATAGTTTCAGTCCCATGACACAGCCTGAACCCAGACTGGAATGGATCCTGGACACGATCCTCCTCCAGGAAAGACTGGAGCTGGACGTTGGCAACCCTCTCAATCGCTTTGCCCAGGAAAGGAACATTGACCATCGGATGATAATTGGACAAATTGTCTGAGGCCAAGCCAGATTAGAGTGAGCTTCACCACCGTCTCAGTCAGACAAGAGGGAAAGATCCCTTCTCTGAAGGAAGAACAGCAATCACTGAAACCCTTTCAGGCATGCTCCCTCCAGCAGTTTTAATCAGAGAGGATGGGCAAGGGTTGAAAGGAGAAGTTGCTGGCCTGCAATATGCCAGTGCCCTGGAGGCATCAGCTGAGGACATAGGCCCAAACTCAACCAACTGAGAAGACCGAGGAGGTGCAGCATCTGAGGTACCCGGGGACAGATCAGTACAACCAGAGTCCAGACCAGCTCAGAAGACCTCAATTTTGGATCTTAAAAAGGCTGCAAAAGACTCACTGGCTGACCAGGACTGGAGAGGTCTTGAACCTCCCGGAACCATTCTGCCTGGCGGTATGAGGCCACATCAGTTCTCAGGGAGGCATAGGATCTGTTAGCCTCCCAGATTGCATGAATGTAGTGCCTGGTCAGCAAATGAACTGCAGCCCAATTATTAATCTCCTACCCATTCTTCCTCCATCTGCTCTCAGGTCTCCTTTGTTCCTGCTTCATTGTCCGCAAAGTATCCATGAACCACAGCGAGGCACAGGCTCCGCATCGAATGAGACTTTTGGGGGCAATCCAGTTGACTGCACAGGTGGCATCATCATACCATTTTCCCATCAGGGAATCAACTGGATCCTTGGCCAGTCCATCCAGTAAGCCCCCCAAAAGCCTCTGAAAACCAATCAGGATCCAGGAGACTTCAGGTGCATGCCCTAACCAAAGGCTTAGGCTCCTCGTTAGGTGGGGCAGCAATTGACAGTAAAAAGATCAGCAGGTGATAATGACACAGGCTGGGGAGAAATATCCCCAGCCTTCAGATTAGAATTTGCCAATGTGGAGGAAAAGACCAGGTCCGAGGTATGCCCAGGCCTATGAGTGGGACCAATAACATGCTGAGATAGGTTCATGGACTCGATGAAATCCAGAGCCACTCCCAAAAGCCTACCCCCAGCATGCATGTTGAAATCCTCCACCACAATAGGCAGGGGATCTCAACAATGCAACCACAACTTGGTAAGCTCTGGCAGGGATTGTGCAGGGGAGTGGGGAGTGCGGTACTCCAGCACAATACCAAATTTATCTCACTGACCCACCAACGCCACGGACGAGCTGACAAATAAAGATTCCCTGTAAAAAATGGCTACCACACCTCCCTGACCCTCCAACCTGCCTGCCTGCTGAACGTGATACCCCGGGGGCACAGCTGAGAGAGGAAAGCCCCTTCTCCTTCATCCACCCAGGTTTCAGTAAAACAAGCCAGGTCAGCCTGCCCATCCAAGATGTGATCATATGGGATGGGGATTTTATTGTGGACTGGCATGGCATTGATCAGCAGACAGGACAGGTCAGAAGGATGGGTGGAATGGTTCCCTGACACATGATGGTGGACAGATGGATCAGAATGGAGGACAGGCATCAATTGCCTGGCCCTAGTTCTTCTTGCCCAATCAATCCCCCAGCCACCAGCATACCTCCCATGGTCCAACACCACCAGAATAGGAGCCTCTGCCGTCATAGGTGACCAAATCATTTTTTTCAAAAGCCTACAAATTAATAGTATAAACAGCTACACTAAAACAGAGTAAATGCAATTAAATATCAGGGGAAAATACAACATAGGTAATAATACTTTTAATAATAATACATAAACAGCCCCAACAGGGGGTGAAGCCGTGGACCAGCAGCAGGCGAGCAAGAAAGCAACAGAATAAGCCCCTACTCCCTCAATTTCCCTCTGTACACAATGGTACAAGGGTCTGGCATGTGAAAACTAAAAATAAAAGTAAAAATAACAATAAATAAGAAAAAAAAACAGACAGGGACCCGCAGCAGAGACAAACAACCTCTGCATGCCACCATCTTGCCAGAAGCTTGTTCAAATCATGATCTGCCTCACTGTGTTCCATATGTAATCCTGTGCCTTAAAACCAATCAATACTGGCTTGATGCCCTAGCCTAGCTTAGAGTTCTCAAATTCTGGGTCAGAATTTGTTTCTTTTCAGTCCAGGGTATCCTATTCCAAGTTCTGCTTTCTGACAAGTTACTTCCTAAGGGTCTAGCCCAGTGGTGGCGAACCTTCAGCACTCCAGATGTTTGGGACCACAACTCCCACAGTCCTTTGTCATTGGCAATACAGGCTTGGAATTCTGGGAGTTGTGGTCCCAAACATCTGGAGTGCCGAAGGTTCGCCACCACTGATCTAGCCCTACTTAGTAAGAAAACCAAGACTCTGGGGCTGTCACCAGTTTTGTTGGGTTCGTTACCCTTATCTCAAGTTTCCATACAAGTAAAACTAGAGTTTTGGATATTATTTATTTATTTATTTATTTATTTATTTATTTATTTATTTATTTATTTTTTATACCACCCATCTTCCAATCTGGAACTCTGGGCAGTTTACAAAGTTGAAAAGATACAATACAATATCAAACAAAAATAAAATAAAATAAAATAAAATAAAAATAAATAAAAAATAGGGAAACCCTGGCAAGATGGGTCAAAGGGTGGTAACAAGAGGGAAAAAAATTAAATTAAATTAAATTAAATTAAATTAAATTAGGTTGCCATATGCCTCCCTGAAAAGCAGTTTTCAAAGCCTTTCTGAAGGCGGGAAGGGACTGTGCAAGGCACAGCTCACTCGGAAGATGGTTCCATAACAAGGGACCCACAACAGAGAAGGCACGCTTGAGCGTGGCCGACCTCCGTGCCTCCCTGGGAGTGGACACCCTGAGTGAGGGTCAAGTTCTGTCTAATGCTGCATCCAAGGTTTTCTCCCTGCTATATTTTTGTCTGCCACTCTCCCATGATAAGTGACCTCATTGCCTTCATCTCCTGAAGCATCCCCAGGATCGCTGGGCATTCACCCTTGCCAGGTGTAATGTTGTGCCTTCCAATTTGTTGCAGGGTAGATTCAGGGAATTACCCATAGAAATGGGAGTATGCCCCTGCAGCCAGGGAGAGGTTGAATTATTGCAACACATGATGTTTCATTGAATCTAGTACCAGGATATCCATCAACATTACTTAACTCCTTTTCTTTTTCCCCACCCTTGTTGTAACGACCTGGGCAAAATCCAGCAGCTGCTGGGGAGCACTAATAAGAAACCTACTGCAATAATTGCAAGATACATCCATCTCATCATCCACAGGCATTGCATTAGATTGCCACATACTACTGAGATCTAACGATGTTCCCTGTGTATCTTCCAATATATGTTTACAGTTATATGTTCACTTTCCATTGTTTTTATGCCAATAAAGGTTCTGGCAGGGATACTATATGTGGGCATTGATTCATTTCTTCTGTTTTAGAACAAGTCACTTTGCCCTAGTCTTTCACAACATGGTGTTCCAAATTTTTAAAAAATGACCTTAAACCAATGAAAGCTTTGTGGCGCAGTGGTTAAGTCTTTGAACTACAGCTAAAACTGCTCACGACCTGGGGTTCAATCCCAGGTAGCCGGCTCATGGTTTGACTCAGCCTTCCATCTTTCTGAGGTCAGTAAAATGAGTACCCAGCCTGCTTGGTAAAAATAATTGGTGGGGCAATGTGTAGCCTGCGAAATTAAATTGTAAACCGCCCAGAGAGTGCTTGAAGCTCTATGGGACGGTATATAGGCAGAACACTTTGCTTTGTTTGCTTTTAGTTTGTGCCTTGCCTACTTAAAATCCTAGGATCTTTCCTCCTAAGGCTTCCTGGGATCAAGGCACATGACAGTAGTCCTCAGCAGGCATGTCTCCTGGAGGAGTCTGGAAGTTCAACTCCCAAAAAGCAACATTTCTATGCCTGGGTGAACCTATATCCATCAATTGAAACTTGATGTTCCCTCTGCATCCCCTTCTCTTGGTGATGCAAAATGCTGCAACACTTGAAGTGCTGCCATGGAGGACTCTCCAGCACTTCCCTGACTTTCACAGCTAACAGATACCATCCTCTTGATTTTTCAAGTTCTTTTTTTTGTCCTATACTTCAATACCTTTTGGCTATGTCAAAATTGCTGAGAAGAGAAGAAATGGTACTTCATAGCTTCATGTTCTTCAAAAAGGCAGTGTCAGCAGAAAAAATAACCTGTGGTATACCCTACAGCTGGAAGCATTCCTAAAATAAGTAGGAAGTTGGGATGCCCAGAACATCTAGTTACCTCAGAATGCCACATACTCTCATATCCCAATTATGTTGTACACCAGGATAAAGGTGTCATACTTCAAGCCTAGATGGTCCAATGCTCTGTTTTATTGTTCTTACATATTGTAAGTTGTGCTCAGTTTATGGAAATAATTGCTCTTGCAAACTGTGGATTCTTTTATTGTCGATCCATCTCATGTCCTACATTTCTGTTTTCCTTCTATCTTGATTTTTTCCACCATATTGTCATTTCCAGTGAGGTTTTTTTTTCCTTCTCATGATGTACCCAAAGTATATAGCTTCAATTTCACCACCTTCTAAAGTTTAGCCTTTATTTCATCTGGCATGATTTGTCTTTCCAGCAGTCCATGATTTGTCTTTCCAGCAGTCCATGGTATTTACAAATCTCCTTTCCAGCATCACATATAAGATGAATCCAGTTTTTTTTTCCTGTGGGTTTTCATCATAGTCCATCTTTCACATCCATTCATGGCAAACAGAAATACCGTAGTATGGATGATCTTGGCATTCATTTTCAGCAATTCTGCCTTACTCTTGATCTTCATTGCAGCCCTTTATTTGCATTAGCCGTTCATCCAAGATATAACCATACTTGAGCGATTTTGATTTCTTCATTGCCAGCACCAAAGTTACATAGTTCTTCTGTAGACAGGTTTTAATCTTAATAATGTTTAATAATAATCCTGTTTTGGCTCTTTTTCCCATTAACTCTCCTCAGTCCCCATTTCAAGATATTGTAATATTTTGCCATAATACTGTGTTATCCACATATAACAAATATGTGGTGTTTCTTTCATGATTTTTCATTTCTTCTGAATTTTATTCAGCTTTCCACATGATATGTTCTTCATTTAAATTAAGCAGATAAAGAAATAAAGTATTAGTGAACTAAAATGGATGCTTGGTGAAGACTACCTTCACTGCTTTTTCTTCCTACAAATACAAGTTGCTTTAACAGATTTATTTTTGTGTTGAATGATGTCCATGTCGGCAAATGTCATATCCACTCTCCCCCTTTTTGTCTAACATCTGTGGCCTAAGGTTCTAAAGCCATATCCTTCACACATTGCTGCCAAACACAAATGCTTACCATGCTGCTAGAAATGAAAATACCCAAAGAAGGAGAGTTGTGTGTTTCTGAGATGAGAATACAAGACTGAGAAAAAGTCTCAGGATGAAGGATGGAGGATATCTCCTTAGTGACAAGGCACTTCCACAAAACATAACTCCTGTGTTTTGATCTTATGTATCAAGGGCAGCCAAATCTAGCTGAACACACACCTCCATGTGTCCAGGCTATCCAGGAAAAGGGAAGTTTTAAAGCAAGCAGGCACACAGAGTGTGCATGCAATCGTAGACATAAACATGGACATCCCTTATATTGACTCAGATCAGTGGTCCAACTACTGTATTTGTTTACCCCATAAGACGCCCTCCCCCCACAACAGTAAGGAGAAATGTCTGTGCGTCTTATGGGGTGAATGCATCCCCACTAGGAGCCTCCAGAGCGGCTGCTGCGACAGCCTCCATCCCCCGTGCCGGTCCCAGCCCCAGCTGCAACTCCCGTGGACGCTTCCCACCCATCTGTTTTTAAAAATTACCTTGCATGATTGATTTGTTCCATATAATAGGAGACAGAGAGAAAGCATCCCGATTGGAGACGATAGAGATAAGATACGGGCTAGAGAGTAACCATCCACCATGATGACCATAGAGCTGCAGCTAGAGAGTAACCACCCACCATGATGATCATAGAGCTGCATTCTAGCTATAGTTCTATGGTCATCATGGTGGGTGGTTACTCTCTAGCCCAGTGATGGCGAACCTATGGTACAGGTGCCAAAGGTGGCACTCAGAGCCCTTTCTGTGGGCACCCGACATTGCCCCTTCATAGCCACCTGTATACAGGTTAAATTACTGTATTGGCACTTTGCAAAAAAATAATGGGTTTTGAATTGCAGTTTGGGCACTCGGCTTCTAAAAGGTTCGCCATCACTGCTCTAGCCCATTTCTCATCTCTATGGTCTCCAATCAGGCTGCTTTCTTTCCGCCTCCTATTATATGGAACAAATCAATAATGGGGTGAAAAATATGGTACTTTGGTATTGTGAACCTAATATCAAAGACACAATTATTTCCTAGTCCTACTTGGAAACCCTGATGGAGATCCTGATGGTCTCCTATCCAGGTAGCAATTAATCCTAACTCTGTTTAGCTTCTGAAATCAAATGAAATCCAATGCATTCAGAGTAATATGGTGGAATTTGGTAGAATAGTGTGTTTCTTGCAGCTACTCCTGTCTTGCCTTTGCAAGATATGAGTATGAAAATATGAAAATTGTGAAAAGTATGAAAATATGAACGTTGTGCAAATCCACTGCCACAGCTGTGACACTCTTCTACTTCTACAAACATGAAGTCTGGCAAGGTGGTGGTGGAGATCTTAACTGCAGCTGTTCAGCTCATAGCATTTGGAGGAATAGACACTGATAAAGTAGACATTAAAAATATAATTCACTATCTGTGATCATCAGTGCCCGTGCGTGCCATATTGCTTTTTAACTCCTCATGTCCTGCATAGCCTGAACACAAACATTTGATTAGGAACAGAAGCTGATTTGGAACCTCTGTCTAAGAGGTTGACTCTGAAGAGCCCACAAGAAAAACAGAAGAGCCAAAATTCTAAACCTCTGCAGATGATGTGAATGCTGGTCTCTTTCTCAGTTTTTTCTCTGGGAATGGAAAATTTCAGCCTAGGAGGAGTTATATATTAACTGCTGCAAAGCTATGTTAAGTACACATGGTGATAATTACTGCAGCAATCTTACAAGTGTATCTTCTGGCTTCATCATTGCTTTTTTAGATAGATTTTGAATTTTTGACCTTTGAGTAAGCTGACAACAATAACAATGTTTAATATTGGCAAAGAAAAATATGAATATCCTTTCTGGCAGAAAGGTAAGGGTATAAAGAAAACAGGATAAAATTCTTCACAGTGAAGTAAGTCACGCTCAGGGAGGCCCATTGAATCAGTAGGGATTTAATAAGTCAACTCATCCATAAGTTTCATTGATTCAAATGGACCTACTCTAGTGCAAGTTGCTATACGAAGAACGGGATTTCAGCCAGAGTAAAACAATCACATTTATGGTTTGCTTTCTTTTTGTTGATAATGACTGATGGTTTGCTCAAGTTAATCATGGACCATTAAAAGTTGATATTACTTATGTTTTTATTTACTGTTCTTATGATCTTTTAATTTATTTCTAATTTTCATATTGTAAACATCATAAAACGTATTCATGTGATATGACTCACAAACGAATGTTGTGCAGTATGTCTGGGGCAAATAATAACTTTAATTGCATGTTGCAATTCTTATATTACTATGAGGAACAGACAATAAAGATATGACATTATTGACAGGGGAGGGGACATGTACCATAAAATTCAGTAAACTATCTGTTTTTATATCAGTATTAGTTACATGGACATCCCAACTTTTTGCCAGTGAGTTCGAATTAGAATCCTAGGTTCCTTTCTTCCTCGCTGCGTCTTCAGAACCCTTTGAGTTCAGTGTTCAGCCAAAGGTCATCCAGTGAGTTACATGGCTCAGTAAGGCTTGTAACGTACAAACCATAGTGTGATAATCTAACCACAGAAATATACTCCTATCCAAGAGACAATTGTTCTGTAGAAGAATATGTATGAATCTGGGAGTTGGGTCTGGCAACTGGACTTCTTTTCTTGTCTATGCAGCTTCTTCAGTCTGAGAAAAGACAGTGGGAGGCTTCCAATTTATAGTTCACCTTGGTTTAATCTCACCCTGGGTCTAAATGGGCTCATCAGGTGGACAATGCCATGAATAGGCTTGTTAGATGCACAACGGCTTGGGGTGTGTGAAAGCCACACCTATAAATTGAAAGCCTCCCACTGTCTTCTCAGACTGAAGAAGCTATTCGGACAAGAAAAGAAGTCCAGTTGCCATGACTCAGCTCCCAGGTAACCTGGATGACTGAGAATTTGCACAGAAATATGTACAAAACTTCACCACAGGGAAAAGAACTATGAAGGTTAAATATAATAATTTTATAGGGGCAATGAAATATAAATTGAAAACCAGTGAATAATTCAGAAGATAGAAGTAGAGCCAGACAAGCAGGGAGGGGCTTACTGCATGGGATATGACATTGGAAATCAGGAGCTAAGAATTTCATCCCCACAAGGGATGGTACAAAATGACTCTTTGGTAAAGAACTGTATCACTGTAGAGCAAGACATTCTCTGCTTTCAGAACATCCCATTTCAGTCCTTTATGAAACCTTAAGCACTGCCAGCCACAGGTACTAGATGGACCAGTGGCATGGCTCAGTCTGTTGAAGTCACTTCAAAGGATTAAAACAGAAGCAGGAAAAGTTAACTTTTTAAGATTAACATTAAGGAACCAGAGCAAGTTTAAGAGAAGAGAGAGAAGAATACAATGAAATTTCCTACAGCACATTGCCTACTAAATTTGTTAATTGTCTGGAAATGTTAGAGCACTATGCTGTTTAGAGATGCACACACACACACACACACACACACACACACACACACACACACACACACACACACACACACACACACACACACACACACACATATGCAGGATGAATGAACATTTAGTGCAGGTTGATAAACAATATGTAAAAGCATTTTATATAATCATGTTCCATTTGTATTGAAATATCCAATAAAATCTAGCATAAGATGAAATGATAGAAAAGAAAGCATTAAATGAAAGTAAACTATTTTATTCAAATTGATAGGGCTTCAAATGTGACTTGGCCCAAAAGTGTATGTGATATTTGCTTGAACCCCTTTTATGTCAAGTGCTGTTTATAAGACCAAAAGGAATAAGGTAAAGAATTGAATATAATGCCCCAAATCCTATAAATTAAGCCTGCATTAAGTATGTAATTATTATTCACCCACTAGAATATCTCTTGTGCACATTGTGGTATCGTGGATTTTAGTAATTTCAGCAGTGATTTCAGCTCTTAGACATAGCAGGCTGGAGACAGCTTCTAGTGTAACAGCTCTTTATTCAGGGAGAGAACAAGACTGGGGACTGGGGGAGAGGGAGCTACTTTTATAGGAGCCAGGACTGGCTAGGAAAAGATACATTTTGGAGGGAACAATTACAACCAATCACAAAGCTGCCTTTTGGCAGAGACCAATAGGATTGAGGATCCCAATGCAGCAACTTGAATAAACCAATAGGCCTGTTCCCTTTGGAACAGGAACAGAAACCAATAGGAATACAGATCAATACACAACACCCCTTCCCCCCTGGTGGGCACAGCACACGTAATCCTTTAGATATTGTGGGGCCCTGCGACTTCTAATTGATCTCCTGACTACGGGTGTTGCAGGGGCTTGAGCAGGCAGTGTCTGTGGTGGAGAGTCTACTGTAATAGCTTCGTCTGACACGGAGGGGGTTTCAGACAACTCAGTGTCCCTGATCTGTTCCTCGGCACCATGAGGACTTGCAGGAGCAGATTCATTTGCTGAAGCCACTGGTACCTGCACTCCTGGGGCATCTCCGCTCTGATCTTGCAGCTGTGATTCATTCATGGGTGTAGTATCACTCTCGGGCTGCAATTCTCCCACACCTGTACCAACTCTACTGGGCACTCTGCGCCTCAGTTGGTCCACGTGCCTACGCCAGACCCTGCCATCTTCAATGGTCACGTAATAAGAGACTGGCCCAGACGCTCTGGTGATCACCCCTGGCACCCACAGGGGACCTCTGGCATAATTTCTCACCCAGACCAAATAAATCTTCAGGAACAAAATACCTTGTAGAGTCGCTCTCTGCCTGTGGAGGTGCTCTAGCATTGCGGTTTGGCATTTTGTCTGGGAGGACATAGTCCAGCACCATTACCAGCCTTCTACCTAGGAGCAGCTCTGCTGGCGACTTGCCCGTAGTAGTATGCGGCGTCGCATGCTGCAAGAACAACATTTGGGCAATGCACGTTGACCAGTCACCCTCCATCAAGCGTGCAATAGATCCTTTGGCTGTCTGCACCATGTGCTCAGCCTGCCCATTGGATAAAAGATGAAAGGGAGCTGATGTGACCCCTCTTATGAAATTATCAGCCAGGAATGCCCTAAATTCTTGGGATACAAAGGCTGCCCCATTGTCTGACACAATGGTCTCGGGCAACCCATGGGTTGCGAACAGCTGTCTCAACACTTTGATGACCACAGCTGATGACATGCTGGGAACCATAGCCACCTCTAAGCATTTAGAATACGCATCAACGATAACAAAAAAAAACTTTCCTTGGAATGGCCCAGCAAAATCTAAGTGCAGCCGGCTCCAGGGAGTCTGGGTCTGCTCCCACCAGTGGACTGGTGCTCTGGCCACTTCTGGGCGCACTTCCTGACATACCTTGCAAGTCCGCACCCATTGTTCAACATTTTGGTCCATCCCAGGCCACCATACATAGCACCGGGCCAGCGACTTCATCCTGACCATTCCCGGATGCCCCATGTGCAGTGTATCCAGAACCCTGTTTCTCAGTGGCGCTGGGATGATCACCCTGTCTCCCCACAGGAGACAGCCCTTATGCAGGGATAGCTCATGTTGCCTTGTTGCATATGGTCTAAATTTTTCTTCATGCGGGCCACCTCGCCATCCCCTCCCCACCCAAGTGAGCACACGGGAGAGATCGGTATCTTTCCTCATTCTCTCAGCTATTTCAGTGGCAGTTACAGGGGGCCCCGGAAGTGTTTCCAGCATCATCACTCATTCCGCTGGGGCAGGATCCGCATTGCTCACACCAGGAAGGGGCAAGTGACTTAGTGCATCAGCGTGGCACAACCTTTTCCCTGGAACATGGGTCAGGGTGTACTGGAACCCATTCAGGAATATAGACCATCGCAACATTCTGGGGGAGAGAATCTGCGGCATCTGTTTGTTCGGGTTGAACAATCCTAACAGAGGCTTGTGGTCAGTTTTAAGGAAGAAGTGGCGACCGTATAAATAGTCATGAAACTTTTTAATCCTGCCACTATTGCCAGGGCTTCCTTGTCAATTTGTGTGTAGTTGCGCTCCGTTGGCGACAACGTACAAGAATAGAACGAGATGGGCTTTTCTGACCCATCCACTTCCCTATGGCTCAGCACAGCTCCCAGCCCATACTGAGAGGCATCACATGCCAGGACAAGAGGTTTTGACTCGTCATAATGAGCAAGGACACTCCTGCTAGTCAGCATGCCCCGCAAGGTGTCAAAAGCCTTCTGCTGTGCCTGAGCCCAATGCCACACACTCTTTTTCTTCAATAGTTTGTGCAACGGTTCCGCTATTGAAGCTTTCTGAGGTAGGAATGAATGGTAAAAGTTAATAAGTCCCAGGAATGACTGTAACTCCGTCTTGTTCCATGGGCGTGGTGCTTCAGTAATGGCTTTAATTTTAGAGTCAGTGGGGTGGATGCCCGTTGCATCAATTTTAAACCCCAATAAATCCACAGATGGCACCCCAAAACTGCATTTTTCCTTTTTTAGCTGCAGCCCCACCTCTTTAAATTTGAGTAACACAGCATGGATACGCCCAACCAGTTCCTGGGGGTCTTTCCCAGCAATCAGAACATCATCAAAAATGGCAAGACCCCTGGCAGACCCCTTAACAGGTGCTCCATTAGTCCTTGAAAAATCCCTAGGGCCACACAAACTCCAAACTGTAACCTGTTTACTCGGAAAGCCCCTTTGTGTGTTACGATAGTCTGTGCTTCCGCAGATTGCGGAGTCACTGGCAGCTGCTGGTAAGCTTGTGCCAGGTCAAGTTTGGCGAAAAAAATTCCCCAGCTAGTTTTGCCAACAGCTGTGAGACGACTGGAATGGGGTATGAATTTCCCCTGAGTGCCTTGTTGATAGTACATTTGAAATCTGCACAAATTCTCACTTCCCCATTTGCCTTAAGGGGTGTGACGATAGGAGTCTCCCACTTAGAAGAGTCCACAGGTGAAAGAACTCCCTGTTTGACCAATTTGTCCAGTTCCACCTCAATCTTGGGTTGCAGCGCAAATGGCACTTGCCTTGGCTTGAGTCAGATTGAGGCCATCCTGGGGTCCAGCTCAAAGTCAATTGGAGGCCCTTTATAACATCCCAATTTTCCACTGAAGAGTTCGGCAAATTCCTGGCCTAACGCCTTGCCCAACTCTGGGGAAGTTTGGACTGAGTTGAGCCCTGATATACACAGTCCCAAGGCAGGAAACCAGTCAGTACCCAGGAGACTAAGGCGACTCCTCTTTGCAATCACCAATTTAAGCATGGCTTGTTTCTCCCGGAATTGTACCCTCACCGCACACATTCCTAGAATGTGGATGCGGCCAGCCGTGTATGATTGCAAGGTTGCTGGGAATGGTTCCAGAGAGGGGAACTTACCCCCAGGGAAGAGCCCCCTTGCAGTCTGGTCTGAAACAATGGTGAATCCAGATCCGGAATCCACCTCCATGTCGCATGGTTGAGCTTCAATCTTCACTCTGACGGATGTTTTGCCTTGCGCCGGGAACTGCATGGTCTCTCCGTTGATCTCTGTGAGATAATTGCAGTCATCCAGGAGATGAGTTGTGGTGGATGATCTGCGACACGTTGATCTAGGTGATCTCATTGTTCCAGCTGCCACCAACCTACAGGCCCTGGCGATGTGTCCTGACTTTCCGCATGCCCTGCACGTAGCATCACGAAAACGGAAGCTTTTCCACTCATGGTTACCGCCACAGCCTGGGCAAGCGCCTCAGCAATCTTTGGGCCGTACATCAGCCTGACGCACCAACTCGACACCACAGACTGGGCTCTGGCTTGGATTAGCCTCTGGTTCATCCATGGCATGGGCAGCCTCTACCCGCAGCTTCATGGCCTTGCAACTGGCATTGAGCTCTTCCTGCTCATAATTCTCTGTGGCGGTGGCCTCTTTCAAGGCGGAGGCAAGGCTGACATCTTCCTTTGCCACAATGCGCCTTCGGGCTTTTTTGCTGCTGAGCCCCCCAACAAATCGATTCACGAGAGTGTCTTCAAGATTTGGGAAGCCACAGTGCTGAGCAAGCTCCCGCAGTCCTGCCAGGAATGCAGCCACAGATTCTCCGGCTTGCTGCTGCCTTTTCTGGAACTCCATCTGCCAGGCCATCTTGGTTTTGGCGGGTGCCAAATGGCTTGTCAGCCAGGCGAAAATGTCTGTGAGTGATGTCTCACTCAGCTTTGCTGGGGCAAGCAGTGCCTTGGCCAACATGAAGGTCATACGCCCACAGCAACTCAGGAACGTGGCCCTTCTTTTGCTGGCATCAGTGATTCCTTGAGCCACCACGAAGAACTCGAAGCGTTCAAGATAGTCCTCCCAACATAGTCCTCCCAAGTGTGGGGCTCCGATGGCTGGAAGGACTCCAATACCCGTGGACTTTCCATTCTCCAGGCGGGCAGGGTCGTCTTCTAAGCCGGCTGGTGAGTCTTGTTCTCCACTGCGATCCGGACTCTGAGTCAGCGTGATGATCCTCTGCTTCTCAGCATTCAGGATCCCATCCTCATCACCAGTGTGGTAGCGTGGGTTTTAGTGATTTCAGCAGTGATTTCAGCTCTTAGACATAGCAGGCTGGAGACAGCTTCTAGTGTAACAGCTCTTTATTCAGGGAGAGAACAAGACTGGGGACTGGGAAGAGGGAGCTACTTTTATAGGAGCCAGGACTGGCTAGGAAAAGATACATTTTGGAGGGAACAATTACAACCAGTCACAAAGCTGCCTTTTGGCAGAGACCAATAGGATTGAGGATCCCAATGCAGCAACTTGAATAAACCAATAGGCCTGTTCCCTTTGGAACAGGAACAGAAACCAATAGGAATACAGATCAATACACAACACACATTTCAGTTCCAACAACCCATTAGAAGCAGCAATGAAGCAGCAATGATGAAACATCAAGTCCTCCGATTTTGAAGTTACTTTGGGAAGCAAATTACCTCAAGTTACGAAATCAGCATAGACATTATTTCCATATATTTTCAGTGCTGACTTTGTAACTTGTGGCAATTCATCAGCAAAAGTTATGCCATTTGTTTTATGCTGGCAGGAAATGACACTAAGATTTTAAACATTGTGTAAAACAGAGAAGTGAGAGAATATCACTGCCTTCTAGAAGGTGGATAAAAAAAGTTTAACCTACTGGAGACTCTCAAAATAAAGAACTGAGGATGAGAGCAGGATCAGGTGGCCACATATTATTTCCTTTCTACTGCTATGAAACTATAGCAGTAGAAAATATAGCAGTCTTTATTGGAAAGACTAAATTGGCCATTTTTCTCAAAAATGTAATGCTTTTGTTTGAAATTGGGTTCAATAAATGATCTGTCCTGCAGTGTTTAGTGTTATGCCACTTTTCTTTCATACATATGGCAAACACACATTTTATTTTAAATTGACAAAGGCAAAAAGAGAAGTTTGCAGGAAAAGTTGTCATGGGGGAGGGAAATCTTCACAACCAAGATACAGATATAGATATGAGTCCATTGCAAATTCTGGTCCCCTCAGGTAAGAATGCTTACTCTTAGACGAGTTAAGACTGTCCATCAGTGAGTCATAGTACATGAGTAACCTGGAAACCTTTAGAGCAGGCCTGCCCAAAGTCCAGCCCGGGGGCCAAATCCGGCCCATCAGGCCATTCTGAGTGGCCCACGGCTGGCTGGCCTGCCCTTCCCTCCCCCTCCTTCTCCCCATGTTTTTTTTTCTTTTAAAAATATTCTGCCAACACTGACACTGCTGGGAAGCTTGGGCTGCTGGGCGGACGTGCAGTCTGCCACCACTGGCACCGCAGGGGAAAGTGTGGGGGTGGGCAGGCCAGCGGGCCTCTGCCACCGCCAAGGAGCTTTGGGGTGGGCTGGTGGGCGAGCCGTCACCACCACTGGGGAGCTTGGGGGGGTGCAAGGTTGCACAGATCGCCTCTTCCAAGGGGTGACCTGTGGCCACAGCTCCCTGTGCTTCCTTTGGTCCCTACCTTCCTTCTTTCCTCCCTCCCTTGGTCCCCACCTTCCTTCTTTCCTCCCTCCCTTGGTCCCCACCTTCCTTCCTCCCTCCCTCCCTCCTTTGTTCCCTACCTTCCTTCCTTCCTTCCTCTCTTAGTTTCCACCTCCCTCCCTCCTCGCTTGGTCCCCGCCTTCCTTCCTGCTGGTGGGGTTGCAAGGGGTCAGTGTGTGGGGCTTGCAGTGGGATGGCAGGGTCGGGGAGCAACCAGCCCCTGACACTTTCTCAGCCACCAAATCTGGCCCTCCTTACAAAAAGTTTGGGCACCCCTGCTTTAGAGCCTTATGGAATCAAGAGATACTAATGGGCTGCACGGTGAGTGGGGTCATTCTGGATCCTGAGACCATGTCATTGCATAGCATTGAACTTACTCAGCCATGGAGCCCAGGCTTTCTCAGATGGAGTATGTTTTCCTGTGGTCCTGTTGATTCCTAAGACCAAAGGCTTGGTAGAGTTGAAATAAGAACAGACTCTTAAGTCTGCATTGTCTGGGGATCATTTTATATGACCAGTATGAAGAAGAAAAACAGACTTAATCTTCCTTCCTGGTTTGGTTAAGCTGCCTCTGCAGCAATAAGTGTTTGTTTTTGATTAAGGCAGGAAAAAGACCTGTTCCCAAGGGATACAGCTTACTTTCTTCCATTTCAAAACAATTTAATTAGTGATCCGATTTGCTCTTTAGAGTACTGAGGTTTTTTTAGACTTCATTGTGCTTGGTATGGCTTAAAGGCATGAAATGCTACATAATGCTTAACAAGTTATTCCCTTGCAAAAATCTGCTGCCATTCCCACCTATCAACACAATGCTGTTTATGTATAAATCATTCTTCTTTGTGGGCTCTTTTCATACAATTTCCAACAGCAGAAATGCATGTAAACACAGGCCTGCACTTCATTAATCACATATAATGTTCCTGGAGGTACAGCAAAAGGGTTCAAATTACTCTGTCCACATAAGAAGCAGCCGTTTTCCAGTAGCATCATGTGATTGTGCAAAACTAGAGTAACCCAAGCCTTTCACATCTAATGAGAGGGTACCAATGGCTTTATCAAAGCTTAGGTTGAACTAACCTCATCCAAAATAACAACACTAATTGTAACACATTCCCCTGTGTTTGCTTGGCATTAAAAAAGAACTGCATACAAATATCAGAAACCCTAAAACATAGCTAACTGCAAAATAAAAATATTTACTATTAGTAAGCAGTTACTAATAGGATTGCTATATATCTCGTTTTCTGGCAACATGGTGCACTTTCCTCTCTCAAAGGCTCTTCTATTCCTTTTTTTATCTTCGCCCACTAAAGTGTTCTGCTTGTATACCGCCCCATACCACTTCAAGCAGTCTCTGGGCAGTTTACAGTATGCAGGCTACACATTGCCCCCCTCTCCCAGCAAGCTGGGTACTCATTTTACTGACATTGAAAGGATGGAAGGCTGAGTC
Organism: Phrynocephalus forsythii; assembly: GCA_029282475.1. NCBI lineage: Eukaryota > Metazoa > Chordata > Lepidosauria > Squamata > Agamidae > Phrynocephalus > Phrynocephalus forsythii. Next base: position 86,302,377 of record JAPFRF010000005.1, on the reverse strand, counting down.
AACCTTGAATCTGCTACCTGGGATTGAACCCCAAGTCGTGAGCACAGTTTTAGCTGCAGTATGGGCATTTAACCACTGTGCCACGAGGCTGCTTTTTATTGATTGATATTCTGTCTCTATCAACCCATCATGACCAGCTTTTTCTCCACCACTAACAACATTCTGTGGAGTTTCTTTCCGTGCCTTGACAGGAGCTCCAAAAAGACAGTGATGCCTGACATTTCTGTGATGTAAAGAATCTTCCCACTCTTACCACCAAACCAATGCAGATGTTAAGCATGCAAAGCACTTCTAAGATCTCCATTGTGGTTTTATTTTGATTTACTGTATTTCTTTTTTGAATATTTTTACCCTGTCTTTCTCTTTGGAAAAGGACTCAAGGCAGCTTAAAATAATGGGGACAATATACAGCCCAGAACATTTATGACATATTCAAGTTAAGAACACGGAATTATAAGAGACATTGTACAACATTAAAAAGTAATGTTAAAGCTACAAACAGCATGCGAAAAGGAAAAGAAAATTCCATTATGAGGGATGGAAACTAGCATAGAAAACACTGGTGTTCTTATGAAATCAGTCAATGCAAAGATGCGTGGTAATGCATCTAAAAGTCACATAATAGGCTGTCTATCATTCAGGGAAAGCTTGCCTGAAGAGGAAGGTCTTTGCCTGCTTCCAGAAAGATAGCAGAGATGGTGCAGTCCTGGCCTCCAGTGGGAGGGAGTTCTTCTCAGAGCTCCTCTCCAGCAGACCATGCAGAGAAGGACTCAATGCAGAATTAAGGAAGTTGGAACGTCTCACTGGAAATTTGCTTTCTCACCAGAAACGGGAGTGTCAGGATGCACCCACCCAACTTCCCACCCATTCATATTGACACCAATTCTCTCACCAGCTTCTGGCCAGCGATGGGTCCCAGACTCTGCTGCCTCTCACAGCGGGAGCTTCTAGGGTCATATCCCCTGCCCTGAATCCATGCCTTTCCCCTGCTCCAGCCAGGGCTGCAACTTGTCGCTCACCAGAGGGTGCAAACCAGGGCAGGATGAAAGGCTCGGCAGGGCAGGCAAAATAATTGGGCACTGGAGCCAAAGCAAGCCCCTCCCCCAGGGGAGCAAGCTCCAGCACACTCTGAGTGGCTCCTTGTTCCGCCCCCAAAGCACCAGCCCACCCGCCTACCTGCCTTGCAGCCTACTTGACCCTGCCAAGAAGGTTTTGGGATGGGCTGCTCCCTAGTGTTGTATAGTAAAACTATAAGAACATAAGAAGAGTGCTGTTTGATCAGACCAAAGGCCCATCTTGTGCAGCTTCCTGTATCTCACAGTGGTCCCACCAGAAGCTTCTGGGAGCACATGAGACAACTAGATACCTGTCTCCTGATGTCACTCCACTATGTCTGGCATTTTGAGGTACTTTCCTTTTAAGCCTGGAGATAACACAAACCCCCATCATGGTTCATAAACTGTAGTAAACTTTTCTTCCAGTAACTGGTCCAATTCCCTTTTAAAGTCATGTAAGACAGATCAAATCACCACATCCTATGGCAATGAGTTCCACAGACTAACAACATGCTGGGTAAAGAAGCACTTTCTATGTAAGCTTTCTGTAGCTACTCTCCATGACCAAAGCAAAGAATGTCTGTGCTATGTTTTCCTGTCCTTCAAATGAATGTGACTTTACTGGGAATCAAAAACCAAAACCAGAGTTATTCCCCTTTTGCTGAGCTGTGTAAGAATAATAGAAGAAAATACCATGGAGCAGTATTAGCTAACACCGCTGGTTTAATCTTGATAATCCAGAACATCAGTGAAGTGTGAATCCTTTGCTTCACTACTTGCCTATCTATCAACATGGAGATCTAAGAAAGAACTACTGGAAAACAGTGGCTGGGTTCCCAGTTAAGAACAGAGACTGGGGTGAGTACCAGTGGCCTTACAGATGTTCTTGCACTGCAGTTTCCATAATCTACTGCAAATTCTATAATCCCTATAATTTGCTGGCCAGGGCTGATTATGGAAACTGTAGAGCAAAAACACTTTGAGGGCCCTGGTGGCCCATTACTGACATAGACTGATATCTTATGGTTAAGGATTATCAGGGCTTTCCAACAGGAACCAGAAGATTCACTTTGGCCACTCTCCCACGTCCCGGAAGATCCAATGTTTTAAAAAAGGCCCCTTCACCCCTACCACAATCACGTGGTTGAAGGAGCGCTTCTATTGTCCCCCCCACAGCTGCAGTCTAATTCTTTGATCTGTCCCTATGGCCGGAAGCCGCTTCCTCAGCTCATGAAAAGAGGAAGATGAGGAGGAGGAAGGGCAAGAAAGCTGGTCTTGGAGCCCCTAAACACTTTCCAGATTCCATTCAGGGCTCGGGTGAGGTGGGGCATGTGGTGTGGGCTTGTGGACACGCACCCTTTCTGGCCCCAGCCCCAATCCCACCTCCACCTGCCCTCCACCTGCCCGCCCGCTCTAAGGTGAGGGTGAAGGAGAGGGGTGAAAGCACAGCCTGACGGAGGCACACAGCCTGCAGCGACAAGCTCAGAGGTGTGTGTGTGTGTGTGTGTGTGGAGTGTAGAGTGAGAGGACTTTGGGGTGCCCGGGGCCCAAGGCTCTTCCCAACGCTGGCTGGCTCGCTCTTTGTTGTTGCTCAACACAGCACAACTAGGGACAGCGATGAGGAGCCACCTCTACCTCTGTCGAAACCTTTCCCGCTGGATATTTGTTTCTCCTCAGGACCTGCTCTGAAGAGAAAAAAGGAGCAGAGGTGGCATGCGGGAAAGGGAGTGGCGGTGTGGACTTTTCAGGTCCCCGCTGTCATTTGAGTCGCCTAAAGAGGTGCCTCCCAAGCGACTCAAAAACAGACTTCCTCTAGAGGTGATTTTTTTGTTTTTGTTTAGAAAAGCCGGTTGCTCATGGGGGCACGATTTTTGGAGGCAGCTTTTCTTGAACTTTAAAGCAGATTTTAATGGTCATGGGATAGAGCTCTTTTTTATCACTGCTGTTTGCAATGGGTTGCAATGTGGACAGGAGGTGTTCAAGTGGATTGGGTAATAATTACATAGCTGAAGACATTCCCAGAAGGCTTTCCAGCAGCTCCAGCCCTCCAGTAAAGGATGCAGGAAATGAGACTATGGCTAGTGCTTTAATGTTTATTGGTTTTTAAAGGACGCTGGGTGTCATCACTGACTCAGGTTACAAGACAAGACTCCCATGGCATGAACATGCTGTGTTTTCACCCTGCAGTTACCCACTCAAATGGGTGATTAAACAAAAGGGAAACACCCTGTCTCTGTCTACCCTAGCAGTACTTTACACATTGTGTAACTTGCCCGATGGCTTCCCGGAACCACATCTGAAATTAGTGTGGTGATTATTATTCTACTAATGTTTCTCTCTCTATTTGCATATCTTGGCTACCCGGGGATTTTCCTAATCCAAATGGTGGTGGTGGGGTGGGTGGGAATGTAACAACAGGCAGGCTGGCCAGGATCAGTTAATGCAAGTGTATAGCTGCTCTATCCTCAACAAAGCAGAATAAGAAATACCTGGATGAGTAAAGAGACACAAAGGTTGGACTTCATTCTTACAGGAGGACTGCATTCTCCTTGGCCAACATGACACTGCAAGCCACGACCACTTTGTATGTTTAGCAGAGGTACAGTAATGGGTGGCCAGATGCAAAAAAGGATGGGATCCCCCCTTAATAGTTCTATCAGAAATGGCATTTATCTACTGTACAACTGTTTTGGCCACTCGGCCACTCTGGTTTACTTGTTGAATATAAGTAGGAATCATGACAATGGGCATAATAATATCTCCCTGTTTTTTTCAAATCCCTTGCGAATCTTCGTCTCATCTTGGTTGAAGTTTTTCCCACATTGAAATGTGTACAGATTTTTGTGAGGTTCTCCTCAGACCTGCATTTTTTTTTTTGCAAGTTTCAGCTCATTGGTGACTAAATTGGCTCAAGTATGCTTATGCATATTTTCCTTACAATTCTGAGGATTTTTGCTGTTCAAGTTTAAAATGTTCTTTTCCCCAAATGCCTACAAACTATATAAATGGGCCAATTCTGGGCATGAGGTACATGTCCTTTCTCACTAAGGCAAGAGATCCAAAAAAGAAGGCTACTTGTGTTGAGACTGCCAGAGTCAACCAAACTATTTTCAATCCCTCTGGAAAACTTTATAACAGAATGGACAAAGGTACTCTAAGTAAGAAACAGACTGCCATGAGTACTGCAGCAAGTTACTTGGTTTGTGCTTCAGGCCAAACACCTGTGGATGAGGACAACCATCATCTACTAAAATGTTATTTGGCTCTGATGGAAAAATGCTTAGCAGATGTAAGAGGAGCAGCTTATGTAAGACATAGCAGCATTTTGGTCAGTTGTGTCCTCCATGAGCTCAAAATCAAGGAAATTATCAGAGGAGATTGTGAAATCTCCTTCACTAGATCATTGACTATAATCCTAAATGGCTCAAGGAATGTCTGTGTAAACATGCTGAAGGTTATGTTTCAGTAAATGTTTATAGTAGGGTCAAGGCTGCTTAGCAGTTGTCATATTTGTAGCCTCTGAACAAAGCTTCAGCAAACTTAATCAAGAATCATTGGAAGCCTTTCCATTTTCCAATATGGCCATTATTACAATAAATAACTCTCCTTTTTTTTGCATTAAAACCCTAAGCATTCATTCTTCCAATAGCAACTAAATGGGATTTGCCTAGTATATTTGGAAATAGGTACAAGAGAAGAGGCTAGAAAATTTTTGTTGTATGGCTACACCACCCAGAATCCTCCAGCCTCATGGGTACCCTATAAGATGCTGCAAGTTGTTGTCCAAAATATTTTTTTCACAGCTCTGCTTTACATTGAAATAACAGCCATGTCTGTGCTAGAGCTACAGTGAAACCACAATCAAAAATAAGACCTGCTAAGAAACGTTTTCCTCAGGTAAGTGAATACAGAATTGCAGCTCTGTTGGCTTTCAAACCCCAAATGTTAATAGTCCTTTTAAGGAGAAGGGTTGGGGTAAATTAAATAATTCAGAAGAAATGTTTGTTGCATAAACATCCAAAATGATTTAATGCAATGTGTTCTTGTACTAAACGGTGTCCATGGAGGTTAGGGTATGAAGAAAGCCTAGAATGAAACCCTTTAGGTCAGGTCGATGTGTTTAGAAGCCCTTGAAAAAGTTTATTTTAGAACCTGACAAGAATTAGTTATTCCCAATTTTGTTTGTCTGTCTGTCTGTTGAACTTTTATACCACCCATCTAGCTAATAGGTACTCTATACTATAAGCCCACTTCGATTTCTGTCACAATGGGAATCGGCTTGATGAAATTATTTCAGTTTTTTTAGCAAGTGTTTGCTCGTTATAACTTCATTCTGCACAGAACATAGTCATCACGTTTTTAATTTAAATATATCCTTTCTCTCTTACAGGACTCAAGACAGCAGGCACTTGGAATCTGTAATTCCACTTAAATTGCCTCATGTTTTATGAGGTGAGGTGCATGGAAGAGTCAGGGGAGATAGATTTTAATGAGTTACCAGTATCTGTTTCTCTCTGTGTGTGTGTGTCTCTCTTTGTGTGGCACTCTGATCCCTGCTTGAATATGTTTCATGAAATTACTATGCTAAGAGGGACTAAATGTGACCAGCAGAGAACTGAAAACACTTCTATTCTCAAAGCCTGGAGTGGTCCCATCACTCCTCCAAGCTCCCTTTTTTCATTCATGGTTTGACTACTTGGCAGGCCAAAAGTTAATCTGGATGGATGGGAAATATTCCTGCAACTCCTGTCATCTATTACCACTGGCTGTGCTGCCTTTGGGAAGTTGAGCCTCAACAACTATGAAGTGGCACTTATTTTCCCTTCCCTTGACCTAAGTAATACCAAAATATGCAACCCATCTTCTGAGGATCTAGGTGGAGAAACGACTTGAAAGAACCCCATGAATGCAAGTTCCTGTATGGAAGAAAACATAGCTGTATTAGAGGGTTTAAATTGGTTTCAGATGTGGAAGGGGAATAGGCTCATCGCCTGTTTCAATTTACTCATGTGAGAATGGCCCCTAGTCCATTTACTGTCATCCGGCAGCAGCCAGTGGCAGAACAAGCAAAGAAAGCAGGGCCACACCTTGGGTCCAGCTAAGAGATCAGACCTCTGGATTCCTCCTACACTCCTTGAACTATATGTTCTCCAGCATGTCATCGTAACAGTTGGTTGTTATTAAGAGTGCAATCGATCTGCTTTCTCACCTCTTCCCTCCCAATGCCTTTTGTGTCATGTGTTTTACTTTGCGAGAAAGCGGCAGAGACTCTTTTTGGCTGAAGAACCATAGAAAAATCCGTCAATCTGTCAGATAAAATTAAGAATACCTAGGATGATCGGAAGAATAGGGCTGTGATGTGAAATACCAGAAGGTGTAACCCAACAAAGAATGAAATCCACCTCATGTTTTCTCCATTTCTTCATAAGTATGGCAGAAGGATCTGTTGCAATTCTAGTCCTTTCAGTTTTGGCTATAACAGTCAAAGAGATAAGGAAAAGATTATAGCAACTCTTCAGTTCGTTGCTGTTGGCAGGGAGGTGTTTGTAGAAGGAGGCCAACAGACAATATATTTTTCATGTCTGTTTTGCAGACATGCTCCATTTAATGGTGAAACCTGTCTGTTATAGATCACAATTTTCTTCACCTTCATATCTTGTGAGAGCCACTGAGGTATAGCAGATAGAGTGTCAGACTAAGACTAAGCATACCTGGGTTCAAATCTCAGTTTGAGAATCTGAACTCACCGAGTTTCATTGAACATCTAAGGTACCTTATTAGGGTTGCCATAAGTTGGAAGTGACTTTGCACACTACAGTAATGTACCTTGTGTTTACTTGTATTTGGTCATTGGAATATAAACATATAAACATTGATTTAATTCACAAGTCTGATTGCTAAGGCATATTATCTCCAAGATATTCCAACTGTGGGAGGGAAACAACAGAATAGGCTTAACTGCAGGAAGTACACTTTCCCCTTAACATCTGGTTTGAACCTCTGTGGCCGACTTTTCAGGTTGCAGTTTCATGAATAATACTATATCAAAGGCTCAGTTATTGATGGTAAATGGAATGGAGCTTGTAGTTCGGGAAAATGAAGGCATCTGTGTCATTTCAAAATAGCAATAGGAACATGTGTAAAGGCCGCACTTGAGGACATGGCACGCAAGGTACACACATCAGATGTGTCTGAGGCATGATGGAATAATGAGAACAATTGTAAGAAGACAACCAAACTGTGTATTATATGGAAATGGAGCATGCACTCATTACAAGCGTGTTTTCCCGTCTGTTGCTACTGCCAATATTGAGCAAGCCAGCAAAATGAGCCAGGATTTGGAGAGAGTGTTGTCCAAGAGTTAACAGCACAGATGTTTGAGAAATTTAAACACGCTGTCAAATGTAACAATCTGGACACATGAAAAAAAAACTGTTTATGTTTAAAGTAACAATAACACACACACCTTAGTTTGGTGGTTTTTATATGTAGCGAGGTGGGCGAAAACTCCTTTTCCAGTCTGTGTGGCAGGTTTTCATTCTGCTGCTCTCCCCATGAAGTAAATGTAGCATGTGCACCAATTGTTTTGCGGCACCCACATTCTCCTTTGATGCTATGTGGCAGCATCCAGGTGAACTATGTGGTTTTGTTGTTTTTAAAGTTTCTGAGGCTTTTATAAAAGAGAAAACCAACAGATTTATAGTTTTCCCAAATTGCCTAGACCGGGCAAAATGCATTGGCATGTCTGACCCATTCTTAAAAAATTCACATCCTGGAAGAGAATGTGCAGAATATAATCTGATATAGGTAAACAGTACCTGTGTGAATAAATTGTTATATTCCCAACAGATGTAAGCCATACAGGACGAAACAATGGACTGGAAATTCTGGAATGGTTTGCCTTTCTTATAACATAAATGTAATATTTGTTAAGACCTGTCTATGGTTCTACCTCCAAGTCTGTTAGTTTATCACTATTGTTTTTAGGACTAGTATCTATCTATTGTGTGATATAATGCAGTTCTGAGTGTTTTAACTTAAAATAAACCACAAGGTAATATTGAAACTGCAAATCACTGCAAACCATTAAAAGTGCAGGTGAGAATTTTTAGATATTCCAGCAAGTCAGAAAGAGAACAATTATCATTAACTGAGGAAAACCAATGTACAGAAGTATGTTGTGTTACCAGGCATTTATAGCTATTAAAGTCTAAAGTACACAGAGGAGAGTATTCGGGAGGGTGGATGCAATTCCATCACTGAGCAGGCATGTTTCAAATAGGGTAGCCATGTTAGTCTTTTCAAGAATTGCATGCAAATATCAAAGAAAAACAAAACAAAACAAAACAAAAGATGCAAAACGTGTGGCACCTTAAAGACTAACTTTCATATTTTAATGTAACGTTTTGTGGACACGTCTGCTTCTTCAGACATATAGCAGCATGCTTTCCCAACATTGTGTGATGGCATTTCACTGCTTTCAGAACAATCAGTACGATCTCTGGTGAGGCTCCCAAAGGTTGACTGGGCACATTAGTGAGCACAATTGCAGTAGTTTAGATATGCACAGAGAAAATGCTCCATTCCCTCCCCTCAAAAAAAAAATTGTAGGTTGTTAGCATTTGGAATCTTCAGCATGTCTGAAAGGCCAAAGGCAAACTGTTACTGGAGCTTGTAAAAAGCAAGATTATAAATAATTTCCTGTAATGAAGCAACCAGTTTGTTCCCTGGCGTAGTTTGAACCACAATATACTTGGTGGACACTGGTGCTTGCTTCAGGAGAAGGGGAAAAATGTTTTTAAAACACACCACTTCTCCTTCACCCGAATATAAGACAAGGACCTTTTTTTTCAGGCCAAAATAAGGGCTGAAAAACTTGACTTATATTCAAGCATATGTGGTAACGAAGTAGTCCCCATCTAGGGGTGCCCACTGTGCATGGATTGTTTGGTGACATATTGCCATTTTGTCATTGTGGGCAATAAAGCAGTGGTTGCCAATCTGTGATGCTCCAGACTACAGCTTCTGGACCTTACATAACAAATGGTGAGGTTTGGCAGGAGTTATTTATATTTATTTATTTATTTATTTATTTATTATATTTCTGTACTGTACTGATTTTCCCGTGGGAACTCCTCACACTTTACACAGAGGAGCAAATCAAGAAGTTGCAATCTAACAACAGCTGGAGGGCCTCAATTTGGCCACCCTTCTCCCCCCCATGGATTCTCCCCCCCCCATATTGTTTTGCCCTTAAACTGGATATTTTCACCCATTATACAGCATTTTAATTCCAGGTAACAACTGGGACCCTTGTGTTCCTTTTTGATGAATTCTCACCTTTTCGCTAATTATTTTTATTATTGAACTGGATGTTGCATGCATTTACAGTGGTACCTTGTATAAAGGAATTAATTCGTTCCAAATGAAATTATGTTAAACAAATTTTCCTTTATATAAATTGCCCATAGGAATGTATTGAAAACAGAGTAATTCCTAATCGTGAACATTTTTATGTTGTACGGATTTGCCCCATAGGCGATTCTGTTAAGCAAATTTCCCCTATCTCTGAATTTTTTATGTTGTACAGATTTTATGTTATACAAACTGTTTGTTATATGAGAGTCCACTGTACATGTAATCAAACTCCAACTGCACTTCCCCCGTGCCTTAAAAGCACTCTCAGAGGGAGATTATTCTCATATGGAGAGAGCAAGAGGAGGATTTACTGATCCATACATCTCTGTCTGCTGCTTTTCTGCTGTAAATTCTTCTTCTCTAGCTTCATTTCCTGCACAGGATTCCAGATGTATATTTGCAAGGTCAAAAAAAGAAGAAACCAGCAGTTGGAAGGTGGCATTGGGGTTGCAATTATTAGCCCCTGTTACTCTGTTAATAACTGGCCACCATTCTACTTTTCTAATAAAGAATCTGTTACTGACCCTTATCCCAAAAATGAGCAGACAATCAAATAGATCCCTGTGTGATTTGCAGTACATGAATTTTATCCTTATTTTTCTGACAACAATAACAAAAAAGGAAAGCCCTGCTCCCCAAATCAGTTACTTAAATGGGGAAAGCTTAAGGGGACACCAAGGTATATCGAAAGACTGCGAGCTCAGTTTATGGTAGGACAATAATATATTGGGTCAAGCATGTGCTCAGATGCAACCAATTCTTCTTCATTTTAAGTATAACTCTCTCCTAGAGAGAATAGAGCACTACAGAGTTCCAGATTCCAGCAACAAAAATAAAAATTAGTAGATCTAGTAAGCTGGGTCACTTCTACAGCATACATAATTCCATACAGTGTGACATCCTAAAAACCTTTATCTATTCTTGAATAATATAAATGGTGACTGATTTTTTTTCCTTTGAAGCAGAGAGCTCTATACTACAGACATTTGTCATATATTGTTTTGATTTGATTTTTATTACTCAAATGGAGTGGGTAGGCAGGTTTTCAGATATCTATTAAAGCAGGATAAGTTTCTTTACAGTAATAATATTCATATGTTGCACTTAGAGCTAGGAAAAATTGTGGAGGTTTTTTTAGTGTATCCCTAGGAATTTGCTTGCCAATATTAGGTCTAACAAAGTATCTACTCGAAACTCTGCATTCATGCCAAAACTCAAACATCTGCTCACGGTATATATGCACAAATTCATCAACCCTCTCTTTCCAGTCCCCAAGCAAGCATGTAAGCTTTGGTTTGGTTTGAATTGTGACCAGAAGTCAGCAGGAATCAAGGCCATGGATGTTATGTGAGTAAATATCCAGTGCCTTTTGAGGTAACATTGACTCCTTCTGGCAAAGGAAATGTGTCATTCCCACTACATTTAATGATATGCTGGTGACACTGTGGTAGGTTCAGTTAGTTTTGGCAGTCCACAAACTGGGTGAATGTCTTTCCTTCAAGTTGCTGCTGTTTGCCCCTGACCACATGAATGAAGAAGAGGGTTTCCTCTTCTCTATTGACGCAATCTTTCTCTCACATGTCCAGGACAAACAACTGGGATATTTCAAAATCTGTGGTGCCAGTCTAAGTAGCTGAAGAAAGGAAAGAATGTGCTTCCCTGAACCCAAATCACTTCTAATGGAAGTCCCACTAACCAATACTTATAAAGGTCTGAATTATTCAGCAGTGACTAGAGCAAATGAAATATTTTACCAGAATATAACCATATGCACAGATCAAGAGAAAACAGTGCTATACAACACAATGCTCGGTATGTTACTGCCATTGCAGAAACTGCTGATAAAGGGTTTTGAATCCAGATTATAACCATTCTATAATCTGGAAAGGAATTCCAGTGGCTGAAGGAAAGTAGCATTCTAAATTAAAATGTCTGTTACCAACCAACCATACTTCTTGTCCCAGCTATAACAGACATAAAAATAATAAACCACTCAGCTAAAGCCCCCAATTTCCATGGATATCCTGCCGATAGTTTAGCGTCATGTGCATTTTCTTGTTTGTTTAAAATGTGTTTATGCCCCATTTTTTTAGTACATTGGGGATCATATCCCTCAAAGCTTTTAAAAGTTAAAGCAATAAATATCAGAATGAATGAACAACAGTGGAAATAATAGAACATATTTCAAAACAGTTGCTAACAACATGCCCTCTAATTTTCAGCACTGCTGGGCAGGGCTCTGTCCCTTGTGCTTGCTACACCCCCCTTGCACCTGCATGCAACTCCACCACACCCACCCCGGGTTCTGTGGCAAACAGAACACAAATAATCACTGTGCACATATGGGGGAGGATGAGCCCTTTGGGAAAGGAGGAAGATGTGTGCACACACACACACCTTAGAGGGAACCTTGGTTGGTATCATATCATGAGTAGGTCTCTAAAAACTTGAAGAATCTGCCAAACAGCATCTTGTTGAGGTTCCTAATAAAGTTGTGTGATTTCCCATGGTTCTTTCTAAAAGTCACAGCTGGTCACACAGATAAGGAGGCGGGGCAAGGATTCCTGAATCACAATTTTGAGTGGGCACCTGCAGGAGAAGGCAGAGATGGAACCGCGCTCCTAGTGCAATTGGACAATCATGAGAAGAGCAGGAGAAAAAAAGCGTGATTGGAGAAGCCGGCTGTTGGGGGGAGAAGGGAACAGGAGCGCCAATGACTCATCATGAGGACTTGGCACACAGCAGTTCATGCCTGTCTCTGCTCTGGAATGCAACTCAAAAAAGACCATTGTCATTCAAATGAGTTGTGTAGGCTTTCATGAAAGTGAATACAAAATGGCCATGTCTTTTTACAAAGTAATTAGCAAGTCAGTCACAGTGAGCTAGAATTGTTTCTAATTTTCATAAAAGACCTTTATGGATAATCAGATATTTAGTATCTGAAAAGTTCAGTATGTCACTCCAGATCCCATCTGGCTGAGAAGAATATTTCCATTGTGTTGGGGAAAATGTCACCCACCTATGTGGAAAAAAAGTTTCAATTATCTGTAGCCTATAGAAAACCCTCAAAATAAGTTTCTCAGCACTATTCCATTTGCTTCACATCATCCTGTGTACACTGTTGAAGATTCAACTACTTGTCTTTACTGGAAATTAAGGGCAAAAGGTACTGATATTCTTTGGCTAAACTTTCAGTATCTCCATGAAAACCACTCTGCCAAAAACGCTCTTTGGATGAAAAAAGCACATATTTTTGGGCCATGCAGTACAAATGGGGCAATATTGAATCTTATACATTTAAATACTCTTCAATTTTTTAGATCTAGCAAGCATTCAAAGCACACTGCTGTTCATTATTGTTTTATCTATAAGATTCTTTTATCACTCAGGGCAAGACATATTAGTTGGAAGAAATCTGTGTCTAGTAAATTAAGGCCTTCAGTCTCCCCCACAAGAGTCATTCATAGTACAGCCAATTTATAACAGTGTATATTTGCATCTGGGTTACCGTGAAACTCAAAAACTGCTATACATGTTTGTTATGCACTAGACTGAAAGCTGTAAGAGGCAGATTGCTACATAACCTCACAAGAGCCACTGCCTCCCACTGTATACAAGGGATGAGGAACTTGTGTCCCTCCATGTATTTCTGAACTGCAGTATCCAGTCCTTGAGCCATTCTGATGGAAGTGGTTGTCCCATAATCAGAGGGCCACAGTCTCCCTATCTCGGTTTAAAATGACTAGAAACCTTTTGCACATAAAGCAGGGGAGGGTGTATGGACGGTCTGATTTGGTTTATTCCCCAAACTGGCACTTTAAAAACTAACCTGGTTCTACTCATGGCCAGTGCTTTTGACATAGAATTCTGATATCTAAAGTTTGTGCTGCTCATTAAATATAATGGAAGTCGCATCATAGAAGAAACAAATCTGTGCAGAAATTGTATGTTACATGCATTTGCATTTTCTTTATTTCCCCCCAAAGGCAGCTGCCAATAATTTACATAATTATTTATTTATCTACAGATTTTTTTTAAAAAATACAGTCTTATTTGCTTCCTTCAAATTGCAAATAAATACATGGCAAAACAGGAGTTTCTGCAAAAAAAAATAACTTTTCCATTTTGAGGATAGAATAAGCTTTTTCTATATATTGTATGTTCCGTAGGTTCCCTGACAACTGATAAGACTGATTCTACAGAAGGAGTATATCCATACCAAATTTTAGTCCAAAATGTTTAGGATCTATCCAAAATGTTAAAACAGGTACTATCCAAAATGTTGTGAACTACCCCCCGCCACACACACACACACACACACACACACACTTAGTTCAGCACCACAGAGAGTACCTCCAAAGTTCAGACTTTAAAGACCCAGAGTGGAGTCACCACCCTCCACTGCTCTCAAATGAGTCTGCTTTACTTTTTGGACATGGGTAATGAATCAAAGCTTCCTGTGTATCTTTGGCTTTCAGCAAAAGCACAAAGGTCATCTCCCTACAAAGCATGTGCTCTGTCTCTCAGTTCTATCCTCATTCAAACCTGAAGCAAACTATGCAACAGAGGAGTACATTATCAGGTATTTATACAACTTAAAAAGGTATGGGAATGAAACAACCTGTGGCATTGTGAATCCTGCTGGTCCCCCATTTTAGGGAGCAGGCAACTGAAGAGAAGAGATCCCATGGTCCCAGCCTAGTTTGGTCACTCACAACAACTTATATTAAAGGCAGAGAATCAACCCCTACTTCCAATTCCTCCATGTCTCAGGGGGTTGAGTTTCCATCACTAAAGCCATTGGAACACAGAGTCCAAATGGCCCCCCAGATCACTTGCTTTGGGGTGCAATACTTTTAAGGAGGGCTGGTAAAGGTGGATGATGGGAACTGGGATTCACAGCATTGTTTTTCCCACAACCCCCTTTTCCACACCTGTTGTTGCTTGCATCTTCTGCAGCAAAGCTGGGTTGGGGTAAGCACCATGAATCCTGTTTGGTGGCAAGGACACTTGGGTGACACTGGGTCAGCTGGGATCTGTGTTGCCAGAGCCTCAGGTATTTGATCCTTCCACAGCCAAATGGGATAAGTGGAGGAGGTGGTTCATCTCATCCTCCATCCATGTTTGCCCTTCTGCAAAAGTCCAGAAGATGAAGTCCCCATGCTCAACTGCCTCCTCCCATGCCCCCCTTCATCTGATGTAGCTGATGGCACACATGCCCCAAGCCCTGCAATGCCTGCTCTCTTATTTCCACTATCGTTCCCTCCTCTAGATCCCCCCAACAGGACATGGCTCTTCCACCATCTGCTTTGATGCATCCCTGCTGACTAGTAGCCTGGGAAACTCACTCTCTCCTAGGCTACCTCTGTGATTGTGAGGCACAGCCAGACAGCCTGCACAAGGTGACCTCCTCACAGATACTGTATTTATCTTCTTACCTTCACTTGTTTTTAAATTGAAAGTTAGTCCAGTCCTCCTGGCTGCAGGGAGGGGGCATCTAGAAAAGCCAACTGGCCATGCTACAGCTGGTAGGCAGGAATGCGGGCGGCTGTAAAGAAAAACAATAAAAATACAATACAAAATTTAAAATATCCGGTGCACGGGCCCCAGTACCATCATGCAGGATGGCCAAAAAGACCCTATTTCAGAGTGCGGGTCCACTACCGGCCCGTGGGTTGCCAAACTGGCCCCAGGCCAAAAGTTAAAAAAAAAAAGCTGACCGGCCCATGCTACAGCTGGTAGGTGGGCCAGGTGCTTGGCAGTTAATAAATAAATAAATAAATAAATAAAGGAGTGCTGACCTGGCCCCAGGGGTGGCCAGGTTGGTGCTCTAAAATAAAGAAAAAAATAAAAATAATAAAAGAAGTGCTAACCCGGCCCCAGGGGCTGTGCAGTTGGCACTTGAAAAAAAAACCCGGGTGCTGGCCTCAAGCCAGCACCTCAAAAAGCCCCTGCTGCAGGGGCCAGGATCTACTGCTGCTGCCGCCACCACCACCACTACCACCCGGTAAGGACCCGAACTGGTTTGGATCAGTTTGGGTTCGTATGAATATTTTTTTAAAAATTGTATGACCTGAAACCGAACCAAACCAAGGGTGGCCTGAAACAGATGAACCCGAACCATGAGTTTTGTGTTTCGTGCCCACCTCTATCAATAAATCTACACAGATGGAACCCAGATACTACTCTAGTCTGTCACATTTTGCTGCAAGTTACGATAAGCCTTTTCTTTACAGCACATTCACTGTTGCTTTTTCATCTGTTGCTTCTGAACTGATCAATACCCTCTCTGTTTCCCTTTTAGTTGTACCCGCATAAAGAAATGCAAACTCAAATATGGAAGAGGAAAACTGACCAAAATAGAATGAGAAGACTAATTTGTCACAAAATAAACAGACCTAATGCTATCTTGCAGTACTCCAGCAAAATGACGTTGACCCATTTCAGAAAGGTTGACAAAGATGCATATACCTTTCCAACTGTGGATCTTGCTATTGTTTGCAAAATATAAAACTACCACTTCATAATAGAAGTTTTGAATTTTATGTCAAGATAAGGTTACATCAATAAAATGGTGACACAGTACTAGACATGGGCACGACCAGAAAAAATGACGTTTCGAGTTTTCGTTTGTCAGAACGGGTCCATTTCGGCTCGTTTCCATTTGTCGCGAAATTTTTCAAAAATTTGTCGTTTCCGTTTGTCGTTTGTCGTTTCCACCACGATTTAGCGCGATTTGACTTCCCAGAGCATAGGGGTGTCCCGCAATCAGGGCCGGTGCTAGGTGTTTTTGCGCCCTAGGTGGCGGGCGGGGCGGGGGGCAGGGGGAGGTGCGGGCGGTGGCGGTGGCGGGGGGCCATGGGTGGGTGAAGGCCACGGGCGGGTGAGTGGGCGGGCGGCGGCACGGGCCACAGGCAGGTGGCGGCGCGGGTGGATGGGCGAGTGGGCAGTTAGGATATCACTTAGGAAGGATAGAGGTTCTGTTCTTGGCTTGCACCCCAAATGTGTGTGTGTGTGCAAGCAAATTGAAGTTGGGAAAATAGAAAATAAATGGTAGTATATAATATATTTTTAAAATAAATCCACACCTCCCACTCCCAGTCGAACTTCCCCCTTTATCCAATATCAGAAATCCTCAAACTGCCAAAGAAGAAATAAAGAATAAACTGCTATTCCCTTCAGCAGACAAAGCTGCAGGGAATCAAATAAATTATTTTCTAAATTCAATTCCCTCCCTGCCTGCGTAACTTAAATCCTAAATCCTCCAGCCTCCCTCCTCAATCTTGATCGGATCGCACCAGCACCAGCAGCCAGCCCTCCTCCCTCAACCACATCCATACCCCCGACTGCGATTTCTGGAAGGTGCCGGCATCCAGAAGTGTTAGTCAAGAACCTGGCGATGCCATTGGTGGAATGGTTCAAAAAATTGCATGGTCCCATCCCATGCCCAGCCCAAATGGGCAGGTCTAAAAAAATAAAAATAAAATAAAATAAAATAAAATCAATACGATGTTTTATTGCTATAAAAACCCACTGCTGCTACTATAAAAATTCAGGCATTTAAAATAAACAAATTTCACATGTTTCTGTGGTGATTTGGTGTGTTTTTTGACCACAATTTCAAAAGAAAAATTGCGGTCGCCATTTTGGATCCCCCCCACCGCATGGCATGCAGCGAGACAGATGACGAGGATGACCCCACCCCTAGCCTGGTGCAAGCAGCCCAGGACAGGAGAAGAGGGGGGGAAGGCCGGGGACCCCCCAGAAATCACCCCTCTGGTGGGTGGCAAAGCCTCAGGGAGGCATATTTTCGCCTGCTTTTTTGGCCGGGAGTCGGGTTTTTTTAAAAAAAACTTTTACAACTTTTTGTGTGCTTCACATCACGCGATCGCCGCAATGCCACAAACGGAAACAGAAAACCCGACCAAATTTTTCTTTTTTTGGTTCGAGTTCGAGTTCTGACGGCTTAATTATCGTTACCGTTTCCGTTACGTAACAGAAACGATAACTGAAAAAGGAAACGACTATTTTGCCAAGTCGTGCCCATGTCTACACAGTACCTCTATCTAGTAGGAAGAGAGAGTATCTCTTGTCTAAATGCTGGGCCCTGACCAAATAGATGATTTATGAGCTGTAAGCTTTATATCCTTTCAGAATTCCCAGCCCACTATGGAACATCGGACATCAAAAGTATGTCATGTGACACACCCACCCCTTTGAGCATATGACATTAACATAAGAACATAAGAACATAAGAAGAGCCATGCTGGATCAGGCCAAAGGCCCATCCAGTCCAGCTTCCTGTATCTCACATTGTTGTGGACCAATAGGAAAAGATTTGAAAGCTCAAAGAGCTACATAGACCCACAAAGGGGAAACACTTGCTTTCAAAATCAGAAGAAATTGTTGTCCATGGCTTTCTACTATCTTCTCCCTCATCTGACACACTGGAAAACAAAAAGCAAAAGCAAATCAATGCTAATACAGTGGCCCCCCACCCTTTTGCAGTTCATATACTGCGGTCCCACTATATCACAGGAGCACAATACAGTGGTACCCTGAAAGGGCTAGAGGGAGGGGAAAAGGTTTTAAAAGCCTGGGCTCAAGCTGATTGGCACTGGGATGGAGAAACAAAAGGTTTTTCTTGCCCATCCCTACACCAGGGAGCTGGAGCCTGGAACTTGCCTCCATGGAGGCATCGCACACCGCTCCCCTGCACCCGGGGGGGGGGGTCGGGAGAAGCAGCGTACAATGTTTAAAATTACTTTAACCAACGGAGCCAAGCACTTGGCTTCATTGCTGAAAGACATTTTTAAAATTGTGCACACGCCCCAGGCCCGACCCAACCTGCATCCACATGTCATGGATTTTCAATGACCGTGGTCAGGTTGGGTCCCTAACCCCCACAAAAGATAGGGGGTTACTGTAAAAAGTATCCACATCTATTCCTTCCATTCATAGCCAGATATGAACATTTGTCTCCTACTTGTCTCACTTTGCCCCATAGTTTGAAAAAGTATAAATGTGTGAAAAACACCATTGTTTCCAGCTAGAACAGTCGAGAAATCATTTGCCAGAGTATTTCTCTAACAACATTCCAGTGGAGCTGCATGTTAGCTGGGAGATGTTTTAGCCTCAAAGCTAATTAGCAGTGAAAATTCTATAAAATAAACTATCTGAGAAGAAAATGTGGAATCACTTTTCACTAGCTTAAATCACATTTAAGATAAGTAACAGTGGAAAGGGAGGTTTACAAAAACAGGGGAAAGTCTTCTGCAGCTTAAAACAAATAGAAGGAGAGCATCAGCTTTAAAGAAAACACAGTTGACTGTTGTTGTTGAACTATCAGCTATGTTGAGAAGCCAGTGTACTTCATGGAAAACCTTTCTTCTGGAGTGGGATGTTTATTGATTTTATGGCACCAAGCCTTCATTCTTTGAGCTGATGGTGACTGATGTTTGCTCCAGTTCCTTCAAAGCAAGAGGTCCAGAGCGAAACATAAGAAGCCCCACAGGCATTACTCTACTTCTTTAATGGTAGCAATTGAACAGTCAACTGAGCTTTCATGTTGGATTTCACCCTTTCAGGGAAATAAAAATTTAGAATAAATCCAGAGCAGATTCACTTACACATTTTCACATAAAATATCTCAGTATTGCCCCGAAATGCACAAGAAAGGTAACAAAAAGTTTGGAAGAAGTATTTGAGTTCATTGAAACACAGATGAGTTAAATATGCACAGCCAAACTCAGCTCAATCAAATTTAGGCACTTTGGCTAGGAGAAATCGACACTCCTGATTGATTTTGCAAATGCTGCAAATACATTTATCAGGAGTGCAAAAATAGGTTACAGGCAATACCTTCATAGGCCACTATTAAAATTTTAAAAAAGGAACATTGCAAGCTTTCGAATGCAGTCAATCACCCTTCTTTAAAGCAGGTCCCAGAAGTTCAGACATGGTGAAAGATGTTCTTCACCAGGAGGTTACTT
The DNA here is from genome assembly GCA_029282475.1 of Phrynocephalus forsythii. Classification (NCBI taxonomy): domain Eukaryota; kingdom Metazoa; phylum Chordata; class Lepidosauria; order Squamata; family Agamidae; genus Phrynocephalus; species Phrynocephalus forsythii. The sequence goes on along the minus strand of JAPFRF010000005.1, from coordinate 86,282,912 downwards.
TTAAAGTCCTTAGTTAGATGATGTTCTTAAAATCCATGGCTGGGTGATGTTGTAGCCAGGACAGGATTCTTGTTGGAGGCAAGAAGGGCAGTTGTATAAGGCTGTTTCTTAAGTCACACCCCCATTCTTCAACCGAACACCCTGGCCCAGATACCAAAGGAAAATGTCACAGACACTCCAGCTGGGGGAGAAGAAAGGGGAAGACAGGGAAAGCTTCATCCAGGGATGAGTAAGCCTAGCTATAAGCCATTCTATAAGCCACTCACTTACTGCTTAGTCTACTTCCAAAGATTGTTTTGAGTTCTGAATGAGCAGGGATTGTCTCCTCAAAGTAAGACCTAGAGAAGTTGGGACTAAGAGAACAAAATTAATTGCTGAAGTTGAGTAACCTGAGTTTACTCTTCAAGTTTCATTTCAGTGCAAGTTACCAAACCCAGTTGTTACAAGGCATCCTCCACTTCCCGCTTTGGATTCAAACACAGAAAAAGGGAATGTGGGACTTCTGGGGGGCCACTGGTGACAATTAAACATGGAAATCTTAGGGACCAAATCTGAGACATTCTGCTTGCAGAGGATATGTTCTGCTTCTGATCAGTGGCTACTCCCCATGGATGCTCCTGTAGTCGAATGGCAGGGGACACTACACTGATACATTCTGATATAAATGCCTTGTGTTTTAGCAATGTGAATTCATGCTGAATATGTTTCATGGAGGAAATCTCAAAATATGTTAAATATCAACCAGTTAGGCAATAACAGGGTGAAATCTGACCAGTCACACTGGTGCAGAATAGAAAAGAATCATTTCACAATTTAGTCGCATAGTGTCCTGTGCTATTATAGTGAAGGCTGGGGGGGGGACCACAAATCATTGGCTGACAAAGGAAGTAGTTCAGTTTCTTTGTACAGCGTTGGTGATGGGGGACTCTTCTTGTTTATTCAATTATTTCAGGGTGGCAGCATGAATGTAGTGGATGACCCTAATCAGAACACTCCCTCTTTCCTGTATATTTGGAGTCCACGCGCTGTCATTTTATCCATAGTAGGTACTTATCAGTGTCCTCAGTGACCTCTAACTTAAGCATTAAAGCAGACAAAAGGAGAGAATACATTTTGCAGTTACCACATCAGCTCAGTCACAGATCTGGGCATGAAATCTAAAGTTTTCCTTTTCTTCATTCAACCCCTAGAGCCACAAGATATTTATATTTCAAAATGCTCTTTGTTTGTTCTGCACTGCTTTTTTCTTTCAAAGTCCACTGAGGCTTGGCCACTGTCCTTTTAGTCGGCCCTTGTTTCTCCAGAGACACTAACCTCTCTTGCAACCAATGCTTTTGCTTGGAACACTCTGACACTTCAGAGTCAAGGTCACAGAGTATGTGGTCTCAGCCATCTGATTTTCTTTTGAGTGCCTATGTATTCATGGGCTCTGTCCATGTGTCTTGGAGCCAGCATGCTTTTGGAATGAACCAGTGCCCACGCACCTGCTATATATTTTGATCCATGATTAATAAATAAATATCATACTACAATTGACACTGGGACAGCCTTATGTTGGTTCAATCCAGGATCACATTTATCATCACTTTATCAGATGCTTAAGACTAGTTCCAGTACAACCGTAAACAAAAAAATGTTCCAAGTAATGCCTCCCAGAAAAAGGAATGAATTAAGAAATACAGCCAGACCATGAACTGAGATGAAACAGCTTTGTTGGCACTTTCCTTCCTCAGAAGATTTTAATTAAAACTGACAATATTTGTAGCAACTGTAGAGGCTTTGTGCAAGAAAGGTGAACCAACAAGAGTACTAGCCACAAACTGCTGGTAGCCATTGTGAGGTGTGTTTTCTTTGAGATCAGTTAGAAAGATTTCACAGCACCATAAAGATGGGTGCTTATTTTTATTTTTATTCCCATTTGTATTTTATTTTATTATTGTTGTTGTTTTCTTTATTATTCATATTTTGTTTTGTTATGTTTGGGGATTGTTTGTTTTGGCAAGTTGTTTTGCAATGTGTTGTACACTGCCAGGAGTTCCCATGGGAAAATTAGGCTGTCAATAAATAAATAAATAAATAAATAAATAAATAAATAAATAAATAAATAAATAAATGGAGCCATCAAGGGAAATATCTCATAGGGTAACAATGTTGTCTACTTTAGCAAAAGCAACAAAGAATGCATGGTGTCTTAAAGACTAACAAGTTTATTACAGTGTGAGGTATTATAGCCCAGTTCTTTTAGAGATGTGAAGCAACCAGAATTTTAGGTACACATATATTACACATGGATTGAATTGTATTACATTAATTTAGATGATGATAAAGTGTGCCAAGTCAATTCTGAATTATGGCAACCTTTTTCAGGGTTCTTAAGGTCGAGAGGTGGTTTACCATTTATTTATTTACTTACCATTTCCTTGGGAGCATCCTGGGACAGTGTGGCTTAAACAGGCTGGCTTTTCTCCCTGAAGGCACAGTGCGGAATCTAACTCCCAAGCTCCATCTCCACAGCCAGATACAAAATTCATTGAGCTACACAACCAGCTCTTCACACAAACACTCTGGCACCAGATAACTTGATTAATACATATATTGCCAATCCTAATTATCCTAATGCAAATGCCGTGCAATATGGCACAACTCCTTAACCCTGAATCATGAAGGAGAAGGTGCTGCCATCACTGTATATTCTGATGAGGAAACAGCATAAAGGCCTCTAGTTTTGCTGCTGTCACTTTGGTGTATGTGGAGAACATGAAGGTTTCATGTTGTTCCTATAATTAAATGAAGAAAAAGGAACAAAGTCTTCAAAGGATTCTTCAAAGGGGACCGAGCAGGAGGAATAATTTGAAGGCATGGTCCATTCCCATTAAACCTATAATTTGTTGCAGCACAAACTGTACTGCTGCCATTTTGCTTCCTAAACTTGCCAAAAATATTCTAGCTATGCCTTCAGTATCTATTCTGAGTGATGAAAAAAACAGCTGCTGCTGTATTGGGGGAAATAACCTTTCAAATGACTACAGATCTTGGGAAACCTGGGAAAGGGACAGTTTTGGAATTGAATTAACAGAGTCCCTTAGCCTCGGTCTTGGATGCTGGGAGTCATAGTTCAAAAAAGTAGCTTTTCCAAGCTCTGGGGTGCTATTAATTGATGACTGCAGGCCAAGAAGTAGAACTAATCTCTGTTTTTTTCTAAATAATGCTATCATACCTGGTAAGAGAGTTAAGGATGAACTTATTAGCACACACACACACTATGTCATGCTTAGCAGAATGATGAATCAGCAACATTTTTACCTGTCATATGGAAATGGATTTGCTTTCCTAGCATGCCATTCATATATATTAGACATGGGCATGACTAGGCGAAATTCTCGTTTCCATTTTCGGTTCTCGTTATTGTTACGTAACAGGTAACGGTAACGAGAATTACTCCACTCCAACTCGAACTTGAACCGAAAAAGAAAAATTGGGTCTGATTTTCTGTTGTCGTTCATGGCATCGCGGCGATCGCGCGATGCCAAGCAGCACAGAAAAAAGTTTTTTAAAAAAACCCAATTCCCGGCCATAAAAGCAGGCAAAAATATGCCTGCCTCAGTGAGGGCACCTACCGAGGGGTGGTTTCTGGGGGGGGTCCCCGCCCTTCCCCCCCTCTCCTGTCCTGGGCTGGTGATACCAGGCTGGGGGGGGCATCTTCGTCGTCTCCATTTGCCATGTGGTGGGGGGGGATCCAAAATGGCGATCGCAATATTTATTTTTAAATCGTGGTCCAAAAACCCACCAAAGCACCACAGAAACATTTGAAAATTAGGTATTTTAATTGCCTGATTTTTATAGTAGCAGCAGTGGGTTTTTCTTGCAATAAAACGTCTCCATTGATTTTATTTTATTTTATTTTTATTTTTATTTTTTTACACCTGCGCATGAGCAATGATGGGCTGGCCATGGGATGGGACCATGCAAATTTTGGACCCATTCCACCAATCGTATGGCCAGGTTTTGACTGAGACTTCTGGGTGTGCCAGAGAGGGCATTAAAAGCCCACAAACCCTAACCCTAACCCTAACCCTAACCATAACCCAACCCTAACCCATACGCCAGTACGCTGTCCTTCTTAGTTGGTCAGAGGCACCCAGAGGTGCAGCCCACTAACCCACCCTAACCTTAACCGTAACCCTAAGCCTAGCCCTTACCCTAACCCCAACCCTAACCCAGATCCGTACACAAGTACACTTTCCTTCTTAGTGGGTCCCAGGCACCCAGAGAGGTGCCTCCCACAGCCCACTATTCCCTATCCCATTCCCTAACCTGTATGGCAGTACGCTACTATGCTTCCCTTCTTACTGAGTCAGAGGCACCCAGAGAGGTGCCTCTGCCACCCCACCCTAACATAATGTAATGTAAATGTATGGTATGCGGCGGCTCCGCGAAACGCTTCCCTTGCTTCCCTTCTTAGTGGGTCAGACGTCAGAGAAGCACCCAGAGAGGTGTCTCCCAGAGCCCAGTTACCCCAACCCCAACCCCAACCCAAATGACAAACGACAAACGGAAACAACAAATTTTTGAAAATTTCCTCGACAAACGGAAATGAGTCGAAACGGACCCGTCCCGACAATCAAAAACTCGAAACATCATTTTCCTGGTCGTGCCCATCTCTAATATATATATTTAAACCCCTTTCTGCTTTGTGGAAAGGAAAGGTTATCCTCATAGCAGGCAACATGCTTGTTGCCTGTCCTGACAAGCTGCAATTGTACCGCATGTGCTAGAGTCCTTAACTTTTGGCACTGCTCTACGGAGCTCGCTCCTGCCTACTCACACAAAATGATGCCACATAATTTGCTTATCTAACTTGTGAGATGTAAACATGTACAGAAAGTACCTTTTGCCTCTTAAATCTCTGAGGCAGAGCAGCAAGGAACATTCAAGCACTGCCATGTAATATAAAGAACTGTACTTAATTTTTTTGAAATTGATACTAGAAGGAATTAATACATTATGGGATATTGATATTGACTGAGTATATCTCATTGCTTTTCAGCTTTCCCATTTTCTTCATACTTAGATTGCCCAATAGAAGATGCTTTCCACCCAGTAACTTGGCTTATAAGATCTTCAGTTCAGAAACATTTCTTTGTGGGAAAGTTTTGATGTAAGAGTAAACTCTAAGGCCCTTACTTCACGAGGCGCAGCGCTCCGCAGCGATATTGCCTTCGATTTGAATTGAGAGGCAGTCACGTGGCGGTCACGTGTTCTTGCTTCGCTCCCGCCCCTGTTTCTCAGTACTCACGAGCTGCAGTTTTAGGACCCCCAGAGCACAACCTCACGTGCTCTTTCGCATTCGCATGCCACTTTTCAACATTGCTTATTTCCCATCCGTCCTTTAAAAAATTCCTACCAAGGGGATCGATGCACTGATGCTGGACTGTCAGTTGCAATGGCTCTACTGATTTCAACTGTTTCCTGGCATCATTGGCAGCCCCCCCGCCGCCGCTGCCGCTACTCGGGGGGAGCCCTGCATGTCACAGCCGCCCGCCTTCCGCCGCTTGCACGCTGCCTGCCCCGGGTGCCCTGCTCTGGCCGGGCAAGGCGGCAGCGGCTCTTCCTGCTCCCGCCCCCATCGCCGCCACCACCACTCGAGCGAGGAAGTAACAGCACAAAGCGATGAAACGATATAGCGATGCATCAATATCCCTGTTTGAATATATTTTTAAAAAACTTGAAATAAAAGCCAAAAACCGAGACCACACGTCACGTTGGGAGCGAAGCAAGATGCGAAGCGAAAAGATTCCCAGCAGCAGCCAGGGGCACCACTCGCCCCGCTTGGAGCACGGTAAAGGGGGCATGGTCGGGGTGGCATCGCAGCCAAAAAGGAGGAGCATGCGGACTGAAACGATCGATTCGGACAGAAAAGAAGGCTAGCCGCGAAGCGAGCGGCTCGTGAAGTAACGGCCCAAATCAGTGATTCTGACTTGGAGGTGAAGATTGTGGAAAGGTACTTGTACTAGGAAGTCCCCAGAGTGAACTTCAGTCTTTTCTCTATGAACAAAGTGCTCCACCCACCCACCCAAAGTTATCCCTCAGGAGGGGATGAAAAAGCAAGGAAGGACACAGGTTTTGTTATTGCTCTAACCAAGACAGGGCAAATGTTCTGTGCATTGTGGGGAAAATTCTGATCAGCACAGAATCATGTGCACTATGGAGAATAAATACTCCATCTTTAGGAGCCTTCTATCAGCTAAACATGTCAGGAAGCAAAACTGTGAGAAAAGAAACCCATCTTTAATTTCCAACATGGAGAAAAACCTAACCATTTCAAGTAAAAAAAATTCTTCTTTTTGTGGCAGTTAAATCTTTTCCCTTTGTCCATCATTTTTTTCCTTAAGATTGTTATCTATAATGTATTCCTAATCCATTAATCAATAATACCCCCAAAATATTTTAACAAAAGGTGGTAGTTTAAATATCATTATCAAGAATGCTTATATCAAAAACAAAAGAGCAGTTTTCCCTGCATAAAAACAGTTCATATCAAATATTTTGCAAGTAATCCATAGATTATTCAAACAGTTCATGCAATAGTCTGTTCTACTAATAGTTTTGTTGACTCAGAATATGTGGAAGAACACATTCACTTTTTCCCTATACCAGGAATTTTATTTGCTTTAAGCAAGGTGATTTCTGCTAGGGCAAGTACAACCCAGAAACTGTGGAGAACCCTATTCTTGTGGGGAGTTACAATCTGTGCTCTATTAATCTGCATAAAGAGTTGGAACCAGTCCCAGTTATGAATAGCATAAAGTCATTTCTGTTACCCGGCAAGTTTGTTGTGACTAATCTATACAATAGGTGTCTACGTTAATAGGACATGCTAGTCATTATGTTCCCATATAAGTTCCCATCATTTCAGTGGCTTGCCTCTAGACACAAATACATCTGACTCGAAGTCAGTGTCTAGCATACATTTATTTATAATGCCTAATTCTACAAGGACCAAGGTCACATATAAGAGTCTACTCAATTTAATGCTCCCAGTAAGCCTCTGAGATATTGTAGGGAAAGAGTGTGTTGCATTAGATTTCATATACCATTCTCTACCACAATACAGGACTCCTTTTAGTTTATCATTGACGGGTGGCCCGATATTGACCAAAAAAAATGAAGCCATGATTGTATAGTAGTTGGCACATTAATAAACCACTTTTTAGTATGTTTTTCCTCCATAATATTCACACCTTCCCATCCTTCCACATTCCCACTTTAATTTGCAAGACACTTGAGGAACAGCTGCATTGGATTTATAACTCACATTTCAACACTTTTTCTTTTCCTCATTTCCCTTTGTTTCTCTTAGCCTGAAATAGGTTTTGCATTGCTTCACTCTCATTATTAACACTCACTTTGCTAAAATCACAATGAGGTTAGTTAGACATTTGGAGCATGATTATCTCTGCCAATGCAACACTTGGAATACTTTTTCACTTTGCTCTTTCAAGGATACACACTTTTCCTGACATACTTAATGAACAACACTATAGTTTTAACATTCCCGTCCATGATCAAATCCTCTAATTCAAAATCTCCAAGAACTTGATTCTTAATACTAAAATTATATTTAAATTATCCCAAAGCATTCGAATTTGTGTACAGAGCCAGACGTTGCAAGTTTGATTCTCTACTAACACAGAGCGAGCCTGTGTTGATTCTGTACCTGGAGAACCCTGAAAAGTGTCACCATAAGTCAAAATGGACTTGATGGCACATAATGATGATGAGGTTTTGGAATTTTAAGTTGAAGATAGTTAAAATAGATAGGATGTGAAAGCTTCAATTTTCTGCATCACAAGAGAACTGCCCATTAGAGATGGGCATGAATAAAAAAAATGGTGTTTCGTTTGTTGTTTGTCATTTAGGGGGTCTGTTTTGGTTTGTTTCCTTTTTTGGGAATTTTTGCAAAAAAAATCATTTTCGTTTTCATTCATTTTGTTACCGTTTTGTTACCATTTATTTCAATTTTTTGTGATTTTTTTTAGCTTTTAAAGCAGTTCAATGTATTGAAACGGACGACAAAATTTCTGGTGTTTCTGTTCTTTTCGTTTCATTTTAGAGATAAAATTCATTTGTCGTTTCATTGCATAATGAAACAAAAAAAAAAAAATGGAAATGAAAAATTGATTATTTCGTGCCCATCTCTACTGCCCATACCAGAATATATAATTTAAGATAAAACACTCTTAACAATTTCCAGCAAAGTTCTCTTCTCTCTCAAACATATCTTCATGCAGATTTCAAATCAGCATATTATTGCAGTTCCAAAGTCCCCCTTTTCCCCAGGGTTTTGCTAATAAGACTTTCCTAATATAACTGCAGAAATTCTAATCTACCACAGGATGATCCTATAATAGCCAATCAATTGCTATAATGCAAAAAAAAATGCTTTTATATATTTGGTGAAAAAGGACAAAGACCTCCCCCGTCATATAAATCACACTGCCGAGTGATTAACAAAATACATAAACAGGAGGAGGTGTCAGGGAGGATCAGAGCTGCTTAAATGAATATGGCCTTCTTGTTTATTCTTTGGTGTTTAAATTCACTTCATTTCAGAGTCAAAGGCCAATCTGAAATTTCTTGTATTTATTTTCACAATGAAGTAGAGCAATCTAAATGTCCTGCTCTTTCAAAGTGATATATTGTGTTAGCATACATTACAAACAATGTCTTTGGCTTTATCAGAGCTGAACTTTGAAGAAATAGAAGTGCAAAGGTGAAAATGCTAGTCCTGTATAGACTAAAAGGTGCTAAATGCCACTGAATCTAACAAGGGTCACCAACTTCCAAAGGTTGCAACCAATCCCCAACTTTCTCTTCTCTCTCTCTCTCTCTCTCTCTCTCTCTCTCTCTCTCTCTCTCTCTCTCACACTCACACACACACACACACACACACACACACACACACACACACACACACACACACACACACACACACCTTAAGCCTCTAGGGGACTTTTTGTCTAAGAACACAACAAGAAAAAACAAACAGAAGTGATAAGTGATCAATTGCACCCATGGGGAAATGGAGAAGGGGTTCTGTTTGGATATTTGAGGGCCACTTGCCACCCATATTAAATATATTTCCTACCATTAGAATATAAAAATTGGGCTCCCATCCATCAACACTCCCACCCCCCAAAAAAACTCCTAACAGTTGAGCATAGTTGTTCCAGTAACAGGAACAACTCACAGCACTTCTCTACTTCTAGTGAAAGTAAAAACAAAGGAAAATCTGCCCTTGATTTGAATATTGCCATATGCTGGATGACATACTCTGCTCTGTTTACTTACAACACCTCCCCCCCCCACCCAGCCATGAATCATGATGCATTCAAAGCTCCAATTGGAAATAGAGTGAGTCAAGTTACAGACCACTGGTCAGGTCACACACGAGAGAGACATCTTTAAAAACATCAACTCCTTTTCTCAGCCTGATTCAGTTTACATTTTAACCAGATGAGTTGCACCACTCTAGTCCCAGTGCACATCTCTACTAACACTTTGTGTGATCTCAAGGCTTCATTTTTTTCTGAAGTTGATCCCTTCCAAGTGAGACACACAGATAGATGGAGTATCAATTTAAGCATCATCTAGACACTTTTTAACATGAGTCGGGGCAGAAAGTAGTTACACCCAAACATCCACAAAGTAGAATCTTGGATGAAAAGTGAAAGGTTTCCACTTGCCATGACTCAACTTCCAGATAAACTCACCTGTATGACTGAAAATCTTCACAGACACCATACACTGTACTCAACAATGACCAGACTACTTTAGCACTTAACTTGACCTGAGACAACAATCTTCAAAGTGCTTCTCCTCTCCTGTGACAATAAAAAGACATAAATAACTTACAATTTGCTGCCTTTTCATGATACCCCAAATGAACTGTTTGGTGTCATTCTGTTATATCAGGACTGTCCAACTTTGAACAGGCCGAGGTCTACTTTTTCCGGATGAAAGTGCCTGAGGGCTACTACACTAAAACCTCTACTTATGAATTTTATCTGTTCCGAGCATATGCTCAGAAGTAAAAAAAAATGAAAGTAGAGCAACGGTTTCCCATAGGAACGCATTGAAAATCAATTCTTTCTGGAGGGAACAAATTTCAATGCATTCCTATGGTAAGGCTGACCATGCATGCAAAGGAGGTGGGCACACCCATGACCCCGCCCCTTGCTGTCCCCTCCACTCCCCTTCCTCCGCTGTGCACCAACAACTCAATGGGTCACAAGACAGTGGCATGCTGATCATCTGGCCGGTAGGGAGAGCAGGGGACTGTGCCATGGCCCTTGAACTGCCCCCTCAGCTGAGACAGTGGGCTGGCAGACCCAGAGCTTTGCTAGGGCAGTGGTGGTCCTTGGGGTGGGGGAGGTAGAGGTGGAGAACTTATTCCCTCACATTTTTATTGATGGCTGGCGGGCTACTTTTGAACCCTTCAGGGGCTACTGGTAGCCCCCGGTCTACCTGTTGGACAAGCCTGTGTTATATGGCTGAATGAAAAGTAGCGGAAGCTGGCGTGTCAGGCTCAGATCCTTGTGCTACTGCTTTCTTTTGTACTTCCTTACAGTGGAGTCAAGGGGGACACTCCAGAGAAATCCCCAAATTGGTAGGGCTTCTGATACTAGCTGCCTAGATGCCCTAAGCACATCCGATCTCGCCTGGTTTCGGAAGCTAAGCAGGGTCGGCCCTGGTTAGTACTTGGATGGGAGACCACCAGGGAACACCAGGCAGCCTGGAGTAGGAACTGGCAAGCCATTTCAGTATTCCTGCCAAGAAAACTCCATGGACATGGAGTCATGAAGAGTCGGTCACGACTGTAATGACACAACACACTGATACTAAGCAAAGCAATATATCTTATAACTAAGGGATGGAAGGTTCCATAACACCCTCAGGCCCCCTAATCTAAAATGACCTAACTGCACCACTTTTTCCAAGGCCTTCTCCCACACCTCACTCACTCACTCTCAGCAATTAAGACAACTGTGTCAGCAAAGCTTGTATGTTTCACATTAAATACATCCATCATCAAAATCCATCAGTGTTTGAATTGTCCCCATCTGTTGAACCTTTTAACAAGCTAGGTCCTGGAACGGGCTTTTTACTTGCCCTATGAACTTTAGGGCAGCCGCTGAGACAAGAGCTTTACATTATATAAATAAAGTACCACGGAACAAGGATGTGACAAAATCATTTGGAGGGCATGCATATAAATATGGCACATTTGCTCTAAGATAAATATGTGTACTTTTGGTTAAACAATCACACCAGCGTCAAACCAAATTGGGCAAACTGTCTATCAATCTTCTTAGAAGCCTTCTTACCTCTGAAGCCACACACTGCTCAACATAATACGTATTTTGTACCAATAATTTGTCAGGGAGAGTAGGAAACAGGAAAGGAGGGAGACTACACATGTTAGGATTTGGTCACAGCCCAAAAGCTAAAGCAAGCTGTGAGCATTTTGACTGCTACAGACCTCTCGACCACAATGTCCTGGACTTTATTACACAGGGCAGCTCTTTCAAGATGGCTACTATACAGTAGACATCAAGTTCAAATCACACACTTAATTCCATCCGCCTCTTATTACATGAGCCGGAAAGTAAGCTGAATGACTTACATGAGTCATCCACAATACACATGCTGAGTAATTGACTCCATGAAACAACTCCTACAGGGAGAAAAACCTGTAGGAACTCTCACTGACTCCAGCTTCCCAAAGTGGAAATATCTTTTTGTATGACTTGTCAAAGTTACTAAAACTGATGGTAAGCATCCTGTTTGGATTTATAATGAAGGGCTGATCATCCACATTATTGTATACCCAATCAGTATGTGTGGGTGTGAAAGCTAAACAGTAAAGAAAGCAGACGGGAGGGGGGAATAAACATTTTTTGCAATGTGGTACTGGAAGAATGCTTTGTAGATGCTGTGGACTACCAGAAAGACAAACAAGTCCGTCATTGAGTAAATCAAGCCTGCACTATCTCTAGAGGCAAAAAAAATTGATGAAACTGAAGCTTGTCCTACTTTGGGCACATCATAAGAAGGCAAAAAACAATACTGCCAGAAAGGGTTGAAGGCAGTAAGAAAAGAGGAAGACCAAATATGAGATGAATTGACTCTCTAACAGAATGTAAAAGCTTGAGTTTGCAAGAGCTGAGAAAAACTGTTGAAGGCAGGGCATTTTGGAGATCACTCATCCGTCAGATTGCCCTGAGTTGGAGGGAGCTTGATGGCATGAAACAACTTCTTCTATACATTACAACCTGCTTAGGTCAGGCATGACCAAACTTCGGCCCTCCAGATGTTTCCCACAGTCCTTTGCCATTGGAAATACAGGCTTGGAATTCTGGGAGTTGTGGTCCAAAACATCAGGAGGGCCTAAGTTTGGACATGCCTGGCTTAGGTAGCTGCAAAATGATCTTGTCCATTGAAGAAAGGGCCCATGTTGATAAGGGAATTCTAGGAACTTTGCTCCAGATGAACCAGTTTTTCAAACCCCTCTAATTTTCTACAATTTTCCTAGGAAAATTGGAGAAGAAAGAAGTGAATCCATCTCCTTCCCCCCCACTGAGAAAATTATTTATGACTTCTTCTCTGTGTCAATTGATACAGCTATCTTTCGAAAAACTCGCAGGTTTATTATAAAAAGCTATTGCTGTGTTCTCTGCCTTTATTTCATAAAAATGATCTGGAAGGAATGTAGGGAAGATGAAGCATGTCCTCTTTTTTTGATAACCTCTAGCTAGAAATGCGGCTCTTGCACAAAAATCCCACATCTATTCATCTCAAACTTGGCCAGCTTGATGCCATATAACCTCAGAACATATCTCAAACAAATTTATTCCTGTTAAATAAATAAAAAATAAATATATTATTTAATATATATAACTAGAGATGGGCACAAAATGAATTTTTTGTTTCATTTTTCATTTTGTTCCCTAACAAAACAAATAACAAACTGTCCCTTCAAAGAAAAATAAAATGAAACAAAATGAAAAATGAAGCAATGCATTCCTATGGGAAACTGCTTTAAAACCCCCGCACCATTCTCTGCCCCCCCAACGTGCCCGATTGGATGGGGGAATGGCGGGGGGTTCTAAAACTTTTTTTGCCTCCGAAGTCCCGTGTGCCACTTGATTGGTACTTGTTTTGGCGGCAAAAAACATTTTTAAAGCCCCACCATTCCCCCCCAACATGGCCGATTGGTTGGGGGGAAAGCACAGGCTTTTAAAACTTTATTCTAGACCTCAAAGCAAGCACCAATCAGCTGTCATGCGGGACTTGCTTAGGAGACTTAAAACGTTTTTAAACACCCCCCCCCACTTTTCCCCCAATGCACCCAATTGAGTGGGGGAAAGTGCGGGCTTTTAAAACCTTCTTTAGTCCCTGAAGCAAGCCCGTGTGCCAGCTGATTGGCACTTGCTTCACGGAATAATAGAAACTTTTTAAAGCCCATGCTTCTCCCCACCCCCCAAAACACATAAAACAAAGGTAAAAAGCTTAAAAAACAATAAAAACACACAAAGTAGTTACACAAAGCATGCACATAAAACACATAAAAAACAAAAAACAAAAAATTAAAATTATTTCAAACAAAACAAAACAAAGATAAATGAAACAAAAATGCAATGAAACACCTTTTTGGCACTCCATGCCCATCTCTATATATAACTTATACTGGGCAAAACCCTACAGTGTATTTGTGTTGCCCTAATGGACTTTAAAAAACACTTTGCTTCCTCCTTCTCCATCATCTGGTTTCAATTTGCAGTATCATTACACTTATCCACTGACAATTATAGGGAAAGCAGAGGGACTTCTTAATTTCCTAATATTGTTAAGTAGCTAAGCTTAATGATAGTGTTGATCCTTAGAATCATACACATGGGAAATAGACCACACCTAAAAAGCAGTAGCCCCTGACAGGGAGGCAGAAGAGTGTCTGTAGGAATGCTTTTGGGATGGGTTGTTTCAGTCTGGCACCTACATTGTCACCCATTGCCCTAGTGGACCAAACAGTGGGGCAAATGTCTGTGTTGCCACCAGCACCCCAAGTTAAATGTTTCTGGCATTCAGATCATGTTGTGCTGGGCATAATGCTATACAACAGGATTTCATCTATTAGAATCTGATATTAAAAGGAGGTAGTTCAAAAAATTTTATGCTTCTTTATTTGCCACATGGCAGGCTGTTACAGAAAAGTTATGCTCTTTTAGTATTTGCCACGATGGTCTATGGAATACAGAAAATGTCAGATTTCCAAATCCTGACTCAGTTTAGAATCTGAATTTAATTGAACGGGTTATGAATCAACCTGAACAGAAGAAAACTATTTTCATGTTATCAAACTGGACAATCTGCATGGAACTACCACATTACTAATTATGATTGCTTACAGCAGGAAATTCATAAGATTTAAAGCAACCAAAGAGCAAATCTAGATCCAAAATGCTGAAAGAGCTTGGTTTACCAATGGATTGTACCCTATAATGTTTTGTCTCTGTTGCAGTATGTTTACATGAGATGACATAATTCCCCAATCAAATATTACATTGACAAGATAATAGTGAAGAACACTAGGTCATTTATGTCTCAGCTTAGCACATAATATATTGCAGTGGTACCCCAATTAATGTATACCTCAGTTTACAAAAAAATTGCATGACGAAAATAAATTATTGGAAATGGAGATGCCCCATTTTAAGAAAATTTTACATGGAATGCCCTGCTTTACGTTTTTTTGTAAGGCATTGTGAAAAGTGCACCCAGGATTCATTGCCCCCCCCCCATAGTTTGTGGAGGTGTGGAAGGTGTTGGAGTGTTTTTTTCGTTGAGTTTTGGAGCCATTCTGGACATTTATGCAGAGATTTTTGGACTTTTCAAACTTTTTTGGTACATTTCACAAGCAGTGGAAAGGCAGGCAGCTGAGCATTGTCCTTTCCATGACTTTTACTGTGTGTTCCGCATTGCATTGCATTGTGGAGGAGGGGAGCTGAGCTTTGTTGTTTCCATTAGGGATGGGCACGAAATGAAAAAATTATGTTTTGTTTTGTTTCCCTTCTCCCCCCCCACACACATTTTTTCATTTCATTTCATATGATTTTCCCCCTAAAAAATATCATATGAAACGAACCACTAATGAAATGGTTCATGTATGTTGGGGGTGGAAAATGGCGGAGGATGAAAAGTTTTTTTTAAATAGCCCTGGGCTTTTTGTAAAAGAAACCTTGTTCCCTCCCCAAGCCCCACCTGGCAGCTGATTTCCCCCACCCTAGTGCTGATCAGCTGGCAGAAGGGGCTTGGTGGACAGAGAAAAGGTTTTTTTTAAAAAGTCCAAGGCTTTTAAAATACGTTTTTTTCCTCCCCAAGCCCCGCCTGCAAGCTGATCAGTGCTGGGGTGGGGAAAGTTTTTTCCCTACCCTAGCGTGGATCAGCTGGCAGGTGGGGCTTGGGGGACGTAGTAAAAGGTTTTTTTTTTTTTTTAAGCCCTGGGCTTTTTAAGAAAAAACATTTTTCCCTCCCCAAGCCCCATTCGGCACTGGGTTGAGGGATGGGAAAAGTATTTTTTAAAAGCCTGGAGCTTTTGTAAAAAAACTTTTTCCCTCCCCCAAGTGGCTTACAGGCGGAATGAAATGGTTCATTTCAACAAGGAAAACACCATTTCATTTTGTCTTTAATGAAATGCTGCTTCCTCGTGTCGTTTTCTTTTGTTTCATTTTGTTACCTAATGACAGAATGAAACAGCATTTTGTTTTTCATTTTGTGCCCATCCCTAGTTTCCATGCCTTTTACTGTTTGTTCTGCATTTCATTGCATTGCATTGCATTGCATTGTGGAGGGGGGTGAGCTGAGCTTCATTTATTTTATTTATTTATTTTATTTATTTTCACATTTATATACCACGCCTATTCCCACATAGGGGACTCAGGGCGGTTCACAACAGACAGAATAAAACAGTTAAAAGACTAAGGCATCACCAGTGCAGCGCACAAAGTCAATGCAGTCAATCAATCAATCAATCAATCAATCAGTGGGCCAAAAAAAAAAAAAAAGAGAGAGAGAGAGATCCCTAATCAGTGCCAAAGGCATCCCCAAAGGGTAGCGTCTTTAGATCTTTCTTAAATGACGCCAGTGACGGAGCCTGCCATAGCTCACTCAGAAGTTTGTTCCAGAGAGTTGGCGCCGCCACCGAGAAGGCCCGTCCACATATGCTGGTTTTAGGGGCCTCCCTAGGGGTGATGGTCTGGAGCAAGAGGGCCAAAGATGATCAGGTGGGTCGGGCCGGATCTAATTGTTGGGGGAGACGCTCTGCCAAATAAGCATGGGCCAAGCCATGGAGAGTTTTGTAAACCAAAACCAATACCTTGAACCTTATCCCGGAGGCAACGGGCAGCCAGTGCAGATGTGTCATCATGTCCAGTGCCTTTTGCTGTGTGTTATGCATTGGGGGGGGGTTCCTGCTCTGCAAGCCTTTAAAGTGCATTTTATAAAGAGTTTTGAAGAAATAAAAGTCTCTCTTTAAAAAAATCTGACTTCCAGAATGGATTAATTGGGTTTCAGTGCATTCCTATGGGAAACTGCTGTTCTCTTTATAAAATGTTCATAATACGAAGTGTCCCCGAGAACAGATTAATTTTGTTAAGTTGGGTACCACTGTATATGAGTGTAGGAATATTGGAAAGTGCCCAATACCATGTTAGTTCTTTTACCCATTTTGCTCTCTATTCTCTAGTTTGTTCTGGTCATAGAGATGCACTGCATGTGAAACATTCATTCTTCCTTAAAGTTATGTTTAAGCTATTATAAGTACTACAGAAACAATCTTACAACTGAACAGTTATGTTTTGTACTGCTCCACTGTGCCTCCAGGGAGAAAAGTCAGCCTGTGTGGCCTTGGGCAAACTGCACTTCTGCATGTCACCAGAAGATGAGAATGTCAAACTCCTTCTGAGTACTCTCTATCTGGAAAACTGTGAAAAGTGTCACCATAGGTTAGAAGTGACTTGACTGCTTAAATCCATCCCTCCATCCCTCCATCCATACATACAATGGGTGCTTTTACACGACCTCTAAAATCTGCTGGCAACTTAAATTCGGACCAGAGATTGTGAGGGTTTGTTCGGCTTCCTGTGTTCCCACCCTTCCACACTCCATTGCTCCTGTCTGCGGTGAGGGGAGGGAGAAAAAAGGGAGAAAAGAATGCAGGGTCACCTCCACTCACCTCCGTCTGCCATCGGAGCAGCCCCGTAGGAGCGGCGGGGACAAAAAATCAAACAGAAGGCGAGGAGAGCCCGGCATCCACAGCTTTATAATCCGCATCAGAAATTTTTTTACCTTCGGAGACCAGGTACTAGTAAAATGTGCTGGGGCATGCTTAGGTGGGCATGGTCGTACTCTATTTGGTTTAAAGTCCGCAGCTGGTGGGAAAACAATTTTAAGCTCCGCATTTTAGGGGTCGTGTAAAAGCAGCCAATGTTTCTGACAAATTACTATAAGATTTTAATGGTCCAGGTGTCTGAGTTCTGTTCAAATATATGACTTCACTTCAACATTGCTCCATGCTCACCCTTTTTCTCTGGATGTAATGATTAACATCTGACTCATCCTGGGTGAGGCTGACTTAATTAACATGTTTAACTAAGATACCTGGTCAAAAAGTGCTGCATATTTAGCGTAATAACATGATATGATTAGTCGCGGTTTCGTCATTTGATCTCAAGACAATTTCATTACATATAATATATCTTTATTATCTGGAGACATCGTTTTGCTCACGGCCTTTTTGAAGATGCAGAGCAAACCCATAACTCTGCTGCTGCCGCTGCTCCCATGCAGTCTGGCCTTGCGGCACAGCAACATCCAACAGCCCTTTTGGAAAAGATATAAATAGAATTCTGAAGACTCCTTGTGGAGGAGCAGCCAAAATTCCTTTTGGCCTCTGTACAATCCTGACTTATTTTTCTTGAATAATTTGACCATGGCTTTCTGTGGCTTTGTTTTCTACTCACATATCCCCCAAAGAAGGAAACGAGAATTCCAGAGCACTGGATAAGAATATACCATTTAGTGAGGGAGCGGGAATCATTTAACTCTTCTGGTCTCCTTTTCTTTTTGTTTTCCTCCATGACTGTTTAGTTGTGCACATCATGTTGCAAGGCAGATTTTATAGGCTTCTGGCCCCATTTATGTGGAGTTTGGCATGGGAATGTTACTATCCATGTACAGCATCATTCAACGGAGATGGATCTTACTCTCATGCCGCAGTCCCACTAAAGTTTTTTGCACATCTTAATTTGATGTGGATTTTTTCAGGTGGTCACGTGGTGCTTGATGTGTACTTAGTGTCCTGTCGACAGAGTAGTATTTTACTGCTCAGTGCCCATCTCTGCTTGCTTACTGCACATCTTTTCTCTTTTTCCCGGGTTGATTTTCTAAGGCTGATACTTCACGTCCATCTCATCACTGTTCACAGTCCCACTTGGGACCAGTATGAAGTAATCTTACCGCATGTCCATTGCAGGACGAGGGGAGTTTGTCCCAACCATGCCCCCTGAACTGCGATTTAAGCGAGATGAGACATTCCCCTCCCTGGCCTTGGGAATCTGCTTGTCACACCTCTTGTTCCAAGACGAGAGCCCATGAAGTCACCCTTGTCACAGAACAAGTGATGATAGGAGCAGAACCCATCTAGTGGCAGGAGTGCAAAGCGCCATTCACCAGTAAATTCCCTATGGAGTTAGCAATGCAGTGAATAGCTTTTAAAAGACAAATGCATCAAAGTTTTCTCCGTAACGCATTGAAGTCAAGGCTTCAGGGAATCAAAACATCGAAAAATGGAAGGTCGGGCAAAAAAAAATGGAGAACGAAGGCATGGAATTTCACATCTCATCATGGAACGAGAATGTGCATTAACAGTCATGCCGGTATCATCAGCCACGCCCGTGCGTACACGGGAACAGGGACAGAACCGAAAGAAGACCATGTGACCGTGACTGACATCAACATGCAACAAACTTCCTCCCGGGACAAGAATGGACGTGAAGTAACCGTCTAAATCTCCATTGCGTATAACAACCCGGACCCACAGGAAGTGGCAGGAAATGGGGTACGAAGCTAATTACTGTGTATTTTCTGGGGTTGTACCTCGTTAGAGTAGCAAAGAACTGTACATCACTTTTTAAACGAACCCCTAGCGGTGGTTTAATATACTTTGGTGAAAGTGCACTTCTGGGGGTGTGGTCAGTCGGGGCATTAAATTACTTCCCTTCGCAGTTAGGACACGATCTTTTACTGTGCAGTTCTCTGCAGCAAAAATGCACAGAAAACGCGGCCTCGGTAAGCTTGATTTTCAATTGATCAGTCCTCTACTAAACCTCTAGCATGCATAAATACCAAATTGGATTTGTTTTGGTCTTCTGGTCTATGATGTATACATTGTGCACAGTACATTATAACATCATAATTCTATCCCAAGAGCCTGTGGGACTTTGTTTCCTCTAGTATGCAAGAGGCCATCATTTCCTTTCTGGTTCCAAGAGTCACCTTGGGGGGGGTGTGATTTCCCAGAATATTGGAAACAAATTTTAATTACCACTCATTGAAAACAAATCACCCCAAAATAATGGGGGATCATTTTGACTGCATTCTGTGAGAACAGCTTCTACCATAGAAAACCACCTGTAACACTCGTTTCTTCAAGACAGGGCATCTGAGGGTTCTGACCCCAAAGGAGGCCTGGAAAATGTCTACTACGAATCAGCCTTTTCAGTGGTAGCTGGTGGAATCAGCTGCCATCAGAGATCTGCCTAGTCCCAACCTACAAACCTTTAAAAGACAACTAAATACCTGGCTGTTCAGATTGGCTTTCCTGACTACTGAGTGACCACCATTGTTTCTGATAACCTTAATGCTGCCTCTGTTTTGTCCTACTCTTTATGTTATCCTTTGTTTTCAATTAGCTATTGTTTTGTTGAGCATTTATTAATAGTGGTTTTTATTATGTTTCTTATAATTTTATATATTATATATTGTCATTAATTTTACATTTTGTAAACTGCCCAGAGTGGCCTCCAGACCAAATGCAGTGGTACATAAGTCAAATAACATAAGAACATAAGAACATAAGAAGAGCCATGCTGGATCAGGCCAAAGGCCAGTAACAATCATGTTCTGATCCTTTGCTTAAAACAAAACAGAAATTGGGAAGGAAGCGGGGAGAAAGTCAAGTCAGGCTCTTGGTAATTGGTTCTTAACTACTTGTTAGGTGTTGTTAAGCCACATTGGACCCGTAGCAACTCTAACAGATTCTACAGCACAGACATGCTTTCAGCTTGAGTTCATTGTTCTGTTTAACAACTCTATATCCATTGTGCAGAAACTTTGGGTATGTAGTTTGTTGAGGGATCCACAATTGCCTGGCAGACAACCTCTGAACTATAGCAGAGAATTATCTACAAACTACAAACCTCAGGATCCCACAGGATGTTGTCCAGGGTGTCCAAGAAGCTACTATAAGTATGTACTCTTGGTATCATTCATGAGCTGCACTGCCTTGCATCAGGAAATGTGTAAGCACTTGTACTAGGTATGTCTCAACTAACTAAATCATTTTTGTAGATCTCGCCTTTTATTTCAGGGCCCCAGCCTGGGTCTCATCCCTCTTCTAAAAGCGATTGCAACATTTGCCTCTGCTGAGTCCACTGGCTTGTCCCACCACTCGTGCCAGCTTGATGTTACATAAAGCCAGGATACTGGGGTGGGTGTGGGTGGGAGGATTATTTAACATACTAGCAACTGAATCTAAACTTGCTGATCTTCTGAGCAGAAAACTGTGGGACAGCTTTTTAAAACAACTAAGCATTTTTTTTTCTTTATCGTAATTTATGTGAGCTAATCCGAAGTCATTCACATACCATGGGAGTCCAGGAGACGTGTCCCCATGTTTCCCCAGTGTCTTTTGTTGCAATTGTGGCAGGAACTATCACTGGCTGGTGGCCCAATGTGTGATAGGTAGGAATAAGGTGCCTACTCATAGAGCACACCTTTCCAAGTAGGGGATGTGCTTCTGGAGCACTTTTGGAAAACACAACATAAGAGCTCTCACGATTCATAACATAAGAATTCTCACAATTCATTTTATAGTTGCCGAGCTGGAAGGGACCCAATCGATCATCAAGTCCTGCCTCTGCCAAGGAGGCACAGTGGAGAATCGAACTCCCAACTTCTGGGTCTGCAGCCGGAGACCTAAGCGCCTGAGCTACGGCATCCAGCATTTCAACTAAGGACATTTCTGCTAAGGCGAACCAAAGCTCCCTCAACCATCAAACCTAGCTCAGGGGCAGGATATGGCCATTTTCTTCTTTGGTAGGTTATCTCTGATTGCCAAAAACAGATAAATTGGAAGTTTTGGAATTAAAAATAGAGTCGTCTTCAGCAGTGAAGGCATTATTAATCTGTGTCAGTTTTCACAGCTCCAGATGTTGTAAATTATCTTCCACATTTCTGACAACTAGCCATCAGCTGTAAGCAACATCTTCCCTCTGATTTTACAAGGATGGGCAGCTTTGGAGGTGTGAATAAAATCCAAACAAAAGATTGTTTTGTGGCAACTTTAAAAATCATGGATTTATTTTAATGTGGATCATTATGGATTGCTATTAGAGATGGCCACGAAATGGAAATGGCTAACCAATGGACAGCTCATTTGTTTGTTTCTTAAATTGCTAAGATTTTCACACATTTGTACTTTTAGCGGCCTGGAGGTTTGTCCTATATATAGTTTTTTGCACGGGCACCTTATAGCATAGATCACTCCCTAGGTGTTACAGTTATTGAAATTCTTCAAGGTGTACACCTTATCATTCTGTGGATCTAAATATTCTGACATATGTCTTGTATTTCTACAATAGACACAACGTCCACATGGATGGTTTCCTGGGGGGGGGGACTCAAGGTAGAATGTTGGGAACTGGTGATGTTCTCTCTTTAAATTCAATTCTGACCTTCTTTATGTGAATCCCAGGACTTTGACTGCTGCAGCAAAGTTCAGTGCACATAAATTTACATCCTCTATAATGTACATCCCAGTATGGGGAAGTTTTACATCAGAAGAATGATTTAACAGATGTAGAATTATTGTCATGGAAACAGAAAGAGGTGGGTAATCAGTTCCAAGTGTCTGAGCATGAGAATATCTTAATTGCCAACCAACAGTTGAAGACAGAGGTAAAATAATTGAAAAAACCTACAACGCATTACTGCCAATTAGCATGCAATCCAACATAGGCATTTCCTACTTTGTACACAAAAGGCAAGGAAGAAGGAATTAAATGCATTCTGCTAGCTAAAATTTGACTTTACCAATGACTAACATCATAGGAACACATTCCTATACTGCACTATGCCCAGGGGATTTCCAGTATAGTGAGAAAGAAGTATTCATCTATGACCATGCCACAGCTTAAGTACTGTTGTCCAGAGTTGAATTCTCTGTTACCTGTGTTTGAGAGTAAGGTTCATACCACCTTGGCTTCACGTAAATCTGTAGCTGAAGGAGCAGTCTTTTCAATTGAAAACATTTTCAGTTTTTTTGTTTTTCATTTGATCTTTCTGTGACATACTTTTCATATTAATCTTGGCATTTCTCTACCATCTGGTTTTAGCTTTTGATTAGAAACTTAAAGTTCAGCTCCACCACTTGGAGGCAGAGAAATAGGAATCCTAAAGCAATTTAACCCTTTCGGCAGTTCTGCAGCAGGGCTCCCAAATTATTTGGGTATATATATCACCATGGATTTGTAACCATAGTTTTCTTTCCTACTTCTTTTTTTCTATTTTAAAACCAAGTGGGGTAAAAAGAATTGTGAAGTGTAGAGGAGAGAGCCTGGGTCACTAGTGGGAATTGTTAGCCTTCTTATTCAGGAGAGAAATAAAATGGACAAGGTTGCCATGTAGATCAGAGCCAGATAAGAATACACAACTAGTGAAAACATTGGTTCTTTATTCCATCCTAGAGTCAGCCCAAAGCATTGTGCTGTTAAAGGTTAAGATGGCATGCCCTCCCCATTTAGTGCATTTACACTAACGACAGAAACAGGTGAATCTTTATCCAAAACTAGTGATAGGACAACAACATCTGCCACGGCTAAAGGCAGTTGTCTAGTTCAGGAAGCTCAAGAGAGGATACACCACCATGTTCACCAAAATCTTGCCACCCTCTTTAGCCAGCTGAACCAGCTTCATTATTTTTTTTTTTACTCCCTTAGCACTAGGTCTTACGGTTCTCTGCAGTTTTAACTAGATATGGGCACGACCAGAAAAAATGACGTTTCGAGTTTTCGTTTGTCGGAATGGGTCCATTTTGGCTCATTTCCGTTTGTCATGAAATTTTTCAAAAATTTGTCATTTCCGTTTGTCGTTTCCACCACGATTTAGCATGATTTGACTTCCCAGAGCATAGGGGCATCCCGCAATCAGGGCTGGCGCTAGGTGTTTTTGCGCCCTAGACGGCGGGCGGGGTGGGGCAGGGGGAGGTGCGGGCTGGTGGCGGTGGCGAGGGGCCATGGGTGGGCGGCGGCCGCGGGCGGGTGAGTGGGCGGGCGGTGGCGCAGGCCGCAGGCAGGTGGTGGAGTGGGCGGACGGGCGAATGGGCAGTTAGGATATCACTTAGGAAGGATAGAGGTTCTGTTCTTGGCTTGCACCCCAAATGTGTGTGTGTGCAAGCAAATTGAAGTTGGGAAAATAGAAAATAAATGGTAGTATATAATATATATTTAAAATAAATCCACACCTCCCACTCCCAGTGGAACTTCCCCCTTTATCCAATATCAGAAAAAAATCCTCAAACTGCCAGAGAAGAAATAAAGAATAAACTGCTATTCCCTTCAGCAGACAAAGCTGCAGGGAATCAAAGAAATTATTTTCTAAATTCAATTCCCTGCCTGCCTGCCTAACTTAAATCCTAAAGCCTCCAGCCTCCCTCCTCAATCTCGATCGGATCACACCAGCACCAGCAGCCAGCCCTCCTCCCTCAACCACATCCATACACCCAACTACAATTTCTGGAAGGTGCCGGCATCCAGAAGTGTCAGTCAAAAACCTGGCGATGCCATTGGTGGAATGGTTCAAAAAAATTGCATGGTCCCATCCCATGCCCAGCCCAAATGGGCAGGTCTAAAAAAATAAAATAAAATAAAATAAAATAAAATAAAATCAATACGACGTTTTATTGCAATAAAAACCCCACTGCTGCTACTATAAAAATTCAGGCATTTAAAATAAATAAATTTCACATGTTTCTGTGGTGATTTGGTGTGTTTTTGACCACGATTTCAAAAGAAAAATTGTGGTCGCTATTTTGGATCCCCCCACCGCATGGCATGCAGCGAGACAGACAATGAGGATGACTCCCCCAGCCTGGTGCAAGGCTCTAAGACTGACCCTAAAAATTTTAGGCCTGTAAGCCTCCTCAATATAGTTTCCAAACTTTATTCTAAGTATCTCCTGGACAAACTAGCACGTTGGGCAGTCACGAATTTGGTCATAGCTGAAGAACAGGCTGGTTTTCAAAAAGGAAAATCTACAGTGGACCAATGCTTTGTACCTTCCCATCTGATTCAGAAGTATGTTTGTCATGGTAGGAAGGAACTTTATGTGACCTTTGTAGATTTCAGTTCTGCCTTTGATCTGATAGATAGGGGCCGCTTGTGGCAAAAACTCTCTCTGTCAAACATAGATAGAAGACTTTTAGCTTTAATCCAGCAGCTACACTCCAATACTCATCTCAGGGTAAGACTGGGGGCAAACAGGCTCCTGTCAGAATCTATACCCACGGACAGAGGGGTCAGGCAAGGTTGTCTTCTGGCCCCTTTTCTGTTTAATTTCTATATTAATGATATTGTCCAAGAATTGAGTGGCCCAGTATTTTTCCCCCTTCTATAGCAGACACTAAGATCTCTGCCCTTCTTTATACAGATGACATTGCAATTATTTCTACAGCGCAAGTTGGTATGCAAAGACTTTTGGTTAAGCTGGGTAACTTTTGTACTAGAGAACATTTGTCCATTAACTACTCTAAAACCAAAGTAGTCGTCTTTGGGAGGAAAAGAACTAGACATAGGTGGACACTTGACAACAAACCTATTGAGCAGCTAAAAAACTTTAGATATCTTGGTCTTTATTTTAATTCCCTGCTCTCTTGGAAACATCATCTGAAAGCAACAGTTTTGAAAGCCTCCCACTCCTCTCAATCCCTTTTGAGATTCTTTTCAACCCAAGGTGGTAAACTGGTTGCTCCTTCAGTTGAGGTGTTTTCAAGAAAGATAGTCCCCCAATTAACATATGGGGCCGAAATCTGGGGGTATACTAAAATAACACACCTCGAGGTGGTTCAAAATTCTTTTATTCGATCTCTCCTTGTGGTATCCCGTGGCACACCCTCTGCATATGTAAGAGCTGAAGTAGGGCTAACTCATATTGAAACACACATACACATTGCCTTGGCAATGTACTGGTTGAAGCTGGCTGCCATGAGCAACTCCCGCTTGCCAAAGAAATGCTATATAGAACAACTCCAACACCCCTTGCAGGAGTCCTGGGCAAAGCTTGTCAGACCCATATTACACCTTTATGGGATCAATACTGATTTTATCCCCTCTTTTGTCTCCCCCAGTATCAAAAAATTGGTCAAAGACAAGATTTATTTATACTCCAAATGGAAGGAATTGGCTGTGGCTTCACTATTGCCATTCTCTCTTTATTATCCTTTGTTTAAAACATCCTTCGGGCTGGAAAGCTATTTTCACAATTTAACCTCTGCATCCCTGAGGAAAGCTTTCACAGCCCTGTATTTTCAGATCATGCCTTCTGCTTTTTAGAGGGGAGACGTGACAACATCCCTGTTTTGGACAGACTTTGCCCTTGTGGCTCAGGTGAAGTCGATGACGTGCCCCACTACTTGCTCAGGTGCCCCCTTCACGACCAACCCAGAGGCAAATTCCTTGGTGGGATTATTGGTTCACTGGCCGACAGGCCCCCTGGAGCCCAACTTAGTATGCTACTTGTTGGTTCAGACAGGTTTGTTACACAGCAAGTTGCAAAGTTTGCACTGGCAGCTATGAAAATCCGGGTCAACCTCTAACTTTGGGAGGACTGTATTGCTCTGCAAGTGTCACACGGTATTTTTTTAAAAAGTTTTAATTATATTTGTCGTAGATGTAAACTTATAAGTTTTTTTTCCTCTGTTGTAAATTAAGATTGCGATGACCAATGGTTTTTAGCAATAAACTACTACCTACCTACCTACCTACCTGGTGCAAGCAGCCCAGGACAGGAGAAGAGGGGGGGAAAGGCCAGGGACCCCCCAGAAATCACCCCTCTAGTAGGTGGCAAAGCCTCAGGGAGGCATATTTTCGCCTGCTTTTTTGGCTGGGAGTTGGGTTTTTTAAAAAAACTTTTAAAACTTTTTCTGTGCTTTGCATCGCGTGATCGCCATGATGCCACAAACAGAAATGAAAAACCCAACCAAATTTTTCTTTTTTCGGTTCGAGTTCGAGTTCTGACGGCTTAATTATCGTTACCGTTTCCGTTATGTAACGGAAACGATAACCGAAAACGGAAACGACAATTTTGCCAAGTCGTGCCCATGTCTATTTTTAACATGTCTTGGTTTTAGTTTGTATGTTAACATTTTGTATTACAAATTGGTTTTATTTATTTGTTTTTACCAATTTTCCTTCTGTGTTCTTAAATCAGGTCTATGACCGCATAATAAAGAATGAAATGAAATGAAATTTACTACATAGCTGTTGCAATGTTTACAGGTGCAATGCACTTGAAATATTAATCTCAAGGTTATGTGAAGTAAGCACAATTTAATAGATTGGGGGGCAAAAGCACAATGAATTAATTTTAGAAAACTATATAATGCAAGGAATCAATAGCAAGAAAAATATAAATGTACCTGGATTAAAATGAAATAATTTTTTTAGCTTGCAAGATGGGAAAATAGCTGCCATTACTCCTCTATAAAACCATACATTTGCCCCTTTCCTTCTATAAACCTAGTCATAAGCTGACTCTGTTCCTAGCTGTAAAACAATTTAATATAAAACATGTATGGACAACTATGATTTTTTTTTGTGGGGGGTGCAATTTGCAGCATTAGTTTGTTAACTAGGGCTACCAAATGAAACAATTGCATCACAGCTAATATAGAGGTCCACAGTTGTCCATTCCTGTTCTAAAACCTAAGGAAGATTTACAGCTAACTGAAGAGAACATGGACTTATGTGATATTCAGTGAAAGTCCCAGAGTTCACGGTATATGATCCAGAAGAACCTAATAAGAAATCAACCTAAATAAGATTCTTTTTAATATAAAAAATAAGGTTATAAATAGAAATGGGCACGAATCAAAAAAATGGCATTTCGTTTGTCGTTTGTCATTTAGGGGGTCCGTTTCAGTTCGTTTCTGTTTTTTGTGAATTTTTGCAAAAAATTCATTTTCATTTTTGTTCATTTCATTACCATTTCATTACAATTTATTTCAATTTTTTTTTTTTTTTTAGCATTCAAAGCAGTTCAATGTATTGCCGTAATGAAAACAAAACGGACGACAAAATTTCTGGTGTTTCTGTTCATTTCGTTTCATTTTAGAGATAAAATTTGTTTGTCATTTGTTGCATAACAAAATGAAAAAATGAAAACAGAAATGAAGAATTGTTCATTTCGTGCCCATCTCTAGTTATAAAGTTTGGGCTTAAAAGAGAAATAAAGGAGAAGAGAAAGAACTAAACATTAGGAACTACTTTAGGAAAAAGTGAGAGCCAGTTGACAATAGAATAAATTGCTTTGGGTTGTGGTAGAACCTCCTTCACTGGACATTTTTAAGCAGAGGTGATGGCCACAGTAGTAGGACCATGTAGCTCCTGTCAAGAATGATTTATAGTCTGAAATCGCAGGCCCTGGGTGGAGGTCCTGTCATTAAGGCAAAACCTCTGGGGAAGGAGGGCATTGGCCACACTTTAACACCTTGTGACGTCACTGCAGACCTATAGGCTCACAACAGCTCCTGGATTGTCCCTTCAGAGTTACAGGTCCACTTGCAGCCCTACAGACCAATAGGAAGAGGTTTGACAGCCTCACCCTGAAATTCAGTATTTGTTTTACTTGTGCAGTCATGTACTAAGGAGAGTGAGGAAGCTGAGGGTTTTTGCAAGTCTAGACACACTCTGAGAAGAGAAGATAGAGGCTCCAAGCACCCGGCAGAGTCCCATAGCATTAAGTACCATTGCCTCCATCTTCTCAGAATGGTCACACTAGTAAAGAATTATCATTGCATGTGGCATTTTGTGCAGTGTGGTCAAAGGACATTGAATGTCATCTGTGAGATGACATTAAATGACATACCACCAATAAAGTGCTGGTTAAACTGGACCATGTCAATTCAGCTGTATATTAATCTCACCAAGGCAAGTCCATCTATAAGACCTCCAAACCTATTGCTCAGCACAGAGAGTCTCTGCGCTAGCAACTCCACTATCCTTCTAGCACAGGTAATCCAGTACCATCACTGCGTTCCAATCTTTAATCACACTTTTAATGTACATAAAATGTACTTCAGAACAGAACGGGGCAACCTGATACAGGATGGTCATCTTTAGGGATGGGCACAAAATAGAAAAATAGTGTTTCATTTCATTTCGTTTCATTTCGCCCCCCCATTTTTTCTTTCATTTCATTACAAAACTAATTTTAAAGCAGTTTTGTTATGAAATGAAACAAAATGAAATGGAACACTATGCTCCCCTGGGTCCTAAGGATGGCTAGGATGAGTATATTGTACAGCCTTGTATCTCCTCTAAAAATTACAGGGGTAGCTTCCTCGAGCGATTTTAGGGGACCCATTGACATTTGGAAAAGTTAGGGTTTTAGGGGCTGAAATGTTAATCTCCAAAGAAGGTGTGGGGGTGCTTAATGAAAGGAGTGTGCATCAGAGCTTTACCATAGAGAGGGGAAGCTAATTAACCCTATAATTGGTAAAGTGCGCCCAACACATTCTTTCCATTATGAACCCTTACACCTTCTTTGAAGGTTAATATTTCAGTCCCCAGAAGCCCTAAGTTTTCCAAATGTCAAAGTGTTCCCTAAAATCACTTGAGGAAGCTAAGCCTGCCATTCCCATTCCAGGGATCAGTAATTTTTCACTGAATATTTTAAAAATTAATATATATTTTTAAAAAATATTCAATGGAAAATTACTGATCCCAGGCATACAAATGGTAGGCTTAGCTTCCACAAGTGATTTTAGGGAACTCCTTGAAATTTGGAAAGTTTTGGGTTTCAGGGAATGGAGTTATTAAGCTCCAAAGGAGGTGTGGGGGTGCTTAATGGAAGGAATGTGTCTGGCGTGCTTTATCAATTATAGGGTTAATTTACAGCTTCCCATCAGCACTCCAGTCCACACTCCTTCAATTAAGTACCCCTGCAGACCCTTTGGAGCTTAATAACTCAATTCCCTGAAACCCCAAATATTTCATAATTTCAAGGGGTTACAGGGGAGAGCTTGAGGAAGCTCCCCTGCTATTTCCTCTAGAATGAATTGTTTCACTTTAGAGGGGGGCAAATGGCATTTCATTTCATTTCATACTGAAATGCTGGCTGGTGTTTTGTTTCATTTTGAAATATTTCATAACCTTACAACATGACGAAACAGTGTGTCCTTTTTTCCAAGGTGCCCATCCCTAGTCATCTTCTGCAGAAGTTCCATGTTCTTGATTCATAGTTGTCTTGCTCTATGCGTAATTGAATTGGATATGGTTTGGGGAAATATTTATTTCATGTTAACACAGAAAATTGCCCTTTAGTAATTCTGAATGACACTTTGGGTTCTCTCTGTGTGCATTGCTGGGTTGGCTTATTGTTCTGTTTAAGCAAAGGTTCCATTAATAATGCTTTAAAGTTGTGTTTACTTGCATTGTTCACAATGGAAAAACCAGAGACACATGTAGGACACATGTGGGAAATATGCTACAATAAGCTCATGTTTATAATTTTGAGTGAAGAATAGCAAAACTGAAAGCCAGTTTGATCCAGTTCCAGATCCAGTTCCCCTCACTCATATTTAAAATAAAACTATTTAGGGCAAGTTTTTAGCAACTTAGGCACTTCCAAAATTGTTAAGTATTTTCAAAACCATTTTTGTTATTGTTTGTTTTTGTTCTGATGTTGCCTAGAAAACTGGAGCACATCTTTCTGTTTTTATAGCAGTTTATAAAGGCTTTCTGTGAGGCAATAAGAGAAATCGTACTTCTCACTGACAAAATAATGCATTTTGATCACTGGGCATATGTAATTGAATGACTAGGAATATGCAATATTGCCTCAGTTTAGATCTCAAGGTAGCATATCAATAATGGGAGAAATGATGGTTGCCTAAGGCAAAGACCTATTTGATAACAAATATGAGAATGCCCTGTGTGCAGTCTGGAAGGAAAGTAGGAAGACGGATTTAGTTTTAAAACCTAGTTAGAGCAATCTTTCCCAGCATGGTAATCTATCTCTGTGTTGGACTACAATGCCATATGTACCATAATGATGGGATCTATAGATCAACATATTTAGAGGATGCTAGACTGTGGAAGTCTCCTCTACAGGATGTTAACTTTTACACAATACAGCTAAAGCACAAATCATTAATATAGCACTAAAAATGAAAGAATGGTGCAGAAGAAATCCATTTTCAAAAATGCCCATTCTCTGTCCCCTGGTGTTCCTTTTTCAAAAATCTTCCTTTTTTCCAGCTTACCCCTTCTCTCCTGAGCTGAGTGCATTTAGCATATACTTTCTGTTTTGTTTTGTGTTTTAAGGTATCTAAAAATCACACAACCCTTCCGTCTGTTCAGGCTATATTACGGGGGATAAGAGAGGTAAAATTGGAAAAAATTAAGGATATGCAATTGAAGATATTGCATAAAT
This sequence comes from Phrynocephalus forsythii, assembly GCA_029282475.1. NCBI lineage: Eukaryota > Metazoa > Chordata > Lepidosauria > Squamata > Agamidae > Phrynocephalus > Phrynocephalus forsythii. The sequence goes on along the minus strand of JAPFRF010000005.1, from coordinate 86,251,865 downwards.
GGTATTATACCCCACAGAAATTAAATAGAATAAATAATAACATATCACAAAATTGTTGGCATTGTAAAAAAGAAAAAGGTACTTTTGTACATATGATATGGAACTGCGAGAAAATACAAACATATTGGAGGAAAGTAGAAAATTGGTTATCAGAAATTTCAAAGAAAAGGATTGAGCTAAAAATAGACTATATTTTCTTAGGGCTAGTAGATAGAGAAAAACAATGGAGAAGCGTAAAAAAGATTGTCTACTACGGAATAGCAGCAGCTATAATGGTACTAATGGGTGGATGGAAGGACCAAAAGAAATGGAAATATGATAAATGGAAAGATTATATACATGATTTTTTTTCAAAATAATTGGATACAAAGTATGCAAGAAGAAAACATAGAAGGGAAACATAGAATTCTAAAGGAGTGGGAGAAATATATAAATTGGATAAAAGGGAAGCCTGAGAACAAGAAATGGGCTAGACTATTCCATCATGCCTTAATAATGTTCAACATGAAAGGATAGTGATTTCTGCTTGCTGGGGGGAGGGGGGGGTTAATGAGGAAGAGAGTAAAGGATGATGTAATGTTCTGGAAACTTGTAAAGACTGGAAATATATGCTGTTACTTCCTCAATAAAAAAGCTTAAAAAAAAACAAGCCTTCCGTCTGGTTCAGTGAAGTCATAGCTGAAGTGTGTGAGGAGAATGCTAAATAAACCCAGATCTCTTACTTAGGCCATTACTTCACGAAGTGCCTCGCTTCAAACCGACCTTGCCTTCACTGTGAATTCGGTGGCGGTCACGTGGTCTCCCTTTGATCCCACCCCTGTTTATCAGTGCTCACGCGCTGCATTTTTACTACCGAATCGATTACTACCTCACTTGCTCCCTTCGCATTAGGACACCGCTTTGCAACGTTCGCTTGTTCCCATCCTTTAAAAAAAAACCTCAGCGTATCGATGCATCAATACTTGGCTGTCATTTCCGACAGAGCTGGTTATGTGTCTAATCTGGTGGTGGAGTGAAGCGGGCTTGAACCCCCCCCCCTTATGTGGGGAGACTTGAAAGCCAGCAGGGTAAGGGACTCCTGCCCAACCTCTCCCCTTTGGATGCGTCTTTCCTCCCTCCCCATTCCCTTCTCGCTCCCGGAGGGTGTGGGGTATGATTTTCAATTCCTCCCTCTGATGCAGACCCGACCGGATCGCCCGGCAGCGGAACTCCCTGGGCGTCCCACGAGGGGACGGAGGTGATCGGGCTTGAGGGCGCGTTGCCGAGTCGGAGCGCGCGCACGCGTGCGCGCAGTTACTGCTTCTCGCCACGCCGAGCATCTTCAGTTTGGAAGCCGAAAGGGTCGTTTGCAGAGTTTGGATATTTAAAAAATAAAAATAAAAAAAACCCTGAGTCCACACGTCACGTTGGGAGCGAAGCGAGATCTGTTTAAAAGATTCCCGGCAACTGGCAGGGGCACCACTCACCCCCGTTGGAGCACGGTAAAGGGGGCGTGGTCGGGGTGGCATCGCAGCCAAAAAGGAGGGGCGTGAGGACTGAAACGATCGATTCGCACAGAAAGGAGGGGTTGCCGTGAAGCGAGCGGTTCGTGAAGTAACGGCCTTACTGTCAATGACTGGTTTGCCCCTAACAAGTCAGCAGATGTTGAAACTTTGCAGGTGTAAAATGGACTCCTACTTTCATATATGTATAGCAATTTCAGTCTAAACTAATGTTGACTTGATTTTCAAAGGTGTTAAAATTCTTTTTGTCAAGTCTGCCCCAAGTCACTAATATGCAGAGCTTGTATACCTGAGCAGTTTGTCATGGGTCAATGCTGAACTGAGAGGTAACTAGCAGCTGTCCTGCACCACTCTACAGTATTCTAAAACATCTGGGAACTGATGCTGGAATCCCAGGAAGCTTTGGGTCAGAGTGCACCCTTTGAACAAAATTAAAGGGCACATTCAACAATAGAACATTTCAATGTTCCTATGCCTGGCTGACTTGATAACTTTGTATAGGTTACCTGACTTTTATTTGTAAAGTATTATAATGCCTTTCCAGGTTCTGTCCTTTTTTTGTGCTGTTTCTCACACAGAAGAATATTGGCGGGGCCTGGAAATGCTCTTTTCTTGACCTCTACTTCCTTGAATTCCAGTGGTTGTACTGCTTGAGGAATGCTGAGAATTATAGTCCAAAAAAAGAAAATTTCTCAGCTCTGGCTGTTGTCGGTGACAGGCCAGTCTATTTCCTGAATCATTTCCAAAGCTTTAATCCAGGCATGTCCAAAGTCCAGCCTGGGGGCCAAATGCGACCCATTTTAAAATTTTGAGCAGCCCTCATCCTCTTCTCCCTGCCAGCTCAGTCTGTCACTCATCCCCGCCAGCCGGCCTCTCCCCAGCTTGCAGTTTTATGGTTTGCCTGCCCTCCCTGCCTCTGTCCATCCTCTCAGCCACCTGCCCTAGTTCTGTTGCTGCAGTATCCTCCTCACCTCCTTGTGAAGGAGGGCAATATATGCAAGCAGTGGTGCATCTTGGGTGTGTATGGGCCGATTCACGGGCCATGCAACACCCTTGGGTGCCTTGAAACTGGAGCATTTGTGGGTGTTGCAGATGTGTGTGGGCCACACCCTTTCTCCCCTCTTCAGGCTGAATGGTCAGCCCACACACATTTTCACCTCACCAAATCTGGCCTTCCTTGCAAAACGTTTGGACACCCCTGCTTTAATCAGAGGAGGGCAACATGTGGCCACCAGCATCCTCAACTTGTTTTTAGACGATGCGGTGAAATCATTTCCCTTGTGGACTGCACAGGGTATGGGAATTACATTTTGCCACATAAGTAGGGCCTTCTACCATTCCTGGGGCCACATACACACACTGCAAATATAGATAGATAGATAGATAGATAGATAGATAGATAGATAGATAGATAGATAGATAGATAGATAGATAGATAGATAGATAGATAGATATAGATATAGATGTGCATGTTAGGGTGGATTCGGGTTTCTTCCCGTGTAGAAATCTGGTTGTTTTGGCGACGTTTCGACGAGGTCTCACTCGTCATCTTCAGGCTGGTGTTCTGGCTTCTTTCTTCTTGAAGCAAAGCGTGATCTCAGTTGAAGTCCTTCTATAAATACTGCTGGGGGGTGTGTGGTTTGCTTGCTCTGTTGCTGATTGTAGGTTCCTTTGTTCTTTTGTGATCTGCTGTGTGGCTGAGGCGATCGTTAAGGGATTAACTGCTGGTGGGTTAGATGGCTGTTTAGAGACATCTTGTGTGGGTGAGGTGCTGGATGTGTGTCTATCAGCCTTTTGTTTCTTAACGACCTTGGTGGTGGGCGTTCTGGCAGCATCTTGGGCTTTGGTGGAGTGGGGTCCTGTGTCTTGTGAATTCATTTTGGTCTGGCTACGTGTCTGTGGTCTCCCAATGTTTTTTTGGCGTGTGTAAGTGTGCTCCATGTGGTGACTGGAGTGGGGTGCCGCAGTAGATGGTGCAGTCGTGGTTTTGTTATTGGATGGTGGTTTCGTTTCATCTGTGGGAAGGGTCTGGGTTTGTGTTTGGTGTGGATGGAAGGTGGTGGCATCTTGTGTCCTTTTGGACCTGGTGTCAGTCTTTGTGACAGAGGCTCGTCTGTTGACCAGGGCTAGTTTCCAGATGTCAGGCAAGCGGGAGGTGTCATCACGTTTATTCATGTTGTTTGGGTGTTTCTCTATTTCAATGGCTTCCATGATTATTCGACTGTTGAAGTGTTCAGTTTTGGAGATGAGTTTGGTTCTTTCAAAATCAATTTCATGACCTGTTGTTTTTATGTGCTGGAAGAGAGAGGAAGATTTTTCTTCTTTTTTGACTGCGTTCTTGTGTTCTGCGATGCATGCGCTTATTCTCCTGTTTGTCTGTCCGATGTATGTGGCTGGGCAGACTTTGCATGGTATTTCGTAGACTCCTTGGTTTTCTAGCTCAATCTTGTCTTTGGGGTTTCTTAAAATGTTGGCTATTTTTTGGTTGGTGCAAAAGGCTGTCTTGATATTGTGTTTGTGGAGAATTTTGCTGATTTTGTCTGTGGTGCCTTTGATGTAAGGGAGGAGGGTGGTGCCGTTGTTCTCTTCTGTTTCTTGGTTCTTGGGGGGTGTTTCCTTTTGGATTAGTTTGGTGATGGTGTTTTTTTGGAATCCGTTCGCAATTAAAACATTCGAGAGAGTGTGTAATTCAGTTTTTAGGTGGTCTTTGTCAGCGAGGCGTTTGGTTCTGGAGATGAGGGTTTTTGCTACGGAGTTGATCTGTGCAGGGTGGTGGTGTGATTGTGCATTTAAGTAGCGGTTTGTGTGTTTTTTTCTGGTAGATGGTATGTCCTAAGGAGCCGTCGGGTTTTTTGTAGATTAGGACGTCCAGGAAGGGAAGTTGGTTGTTGGCTTCTATTTCCATAGTGAATTGTATTTTGGGGTGTAGGCTGTTGAGATGTGTGAGGAAGTTGTTCAGTTTATCTTTCCCGTGTGGCCAGATAACAAAGGTGTCGTCAACATATCTGAGCCAGAGTTTGGGTTTATGTTCGGACTTCTGTAACGCGTTGGTTTCAAAGTGTTCCATTTATAGGTTTGCGATGACCGGTGAGAGGGGTGATCCCATGGGTGCTCCTTCTATCTGTTTGTATCTTTGTCCATTGTGGATGAAGTATGTGTTGGTTAGGCAGTGGTTGGTCAGATCTAGGATGTGCTTGGGGGGGTTGTATTTGTTGTGGATAGCTGTCAAGGCTTCTTGAATGGGCACTTGTGTGAAGAGCGAAACAACATCGAAGCTCACGAGTAGGTCATTGGGTTGTAGGTCTTGTTTCTTTATAATTTCTATGAAGTGGGACGAGTTTTGTACGTATGAAGTGATGGATTCTGCATAGGGCTGGAGTTGTTTGGCAAGAAATTTGGCGAGGTTTTGTAGAGGTGAGCCTATGGAGCTGACTATGGGTCTGAGAGGTGTTCCTTCTTTGTGAATCTTGGGAGGCCGTAGAGCTTGGGGCATCTGGATGATTTCTCTCTGGGGATGATGCTTGGCTTGATTTCTTCACTTAAGGGAGAGGCTTTTATTTTGGCTTTGGTGGTTTTTTCCAGGTAGGTGGTGGGGTCTGTGTTCAAAGGTATGTAAGCAGGGTCTTGTAGTACGTTGGATAGTTTGGCTTGGTAGTCGGATGTGTTCATCACCACTGTGGCATTGCCTTTGTCTGCTGGGAGAATGATTATGTTGTTGTCTTTCCTCAGGTTGGTGAGGGCTTTTTTTGTTCTTCTTTGTGTAAATTGCTTCTGGGTGGTTTGCTGGAGCAGAGGACATTGGTGACTTGAGTCTGATTTTGTTGGCTTCATCTGGGTTGATTTTGGTTAGGCTGGCTTCCACTCCGCATATGATGTTTTCAGTGGGGATGTGTCTGGGGGCGACTGCAAAGTTGAATCCTTTGGAAAGGACTTTGGTCTCTGCGATGGTGAGTGTCCTGTCTGATATGTTGTGAACTGTTTGTTTCATGGGCTGTTGTGGGGGGTTGGGCTTCTGGCGTTTTCCAGTTTGTGGAGTTTGTTGGTGTGTGTGTCTGTCTTGTGGGAGGTCTCTGTTTCAGCTCTCCAGGCGGCGAGTTGCTTGGATTTGTTCCAGAGTGTTGGGTGGATTTTGTTGCTGAGTTTGAGATAGATATAGATATAGATAGATAGATAGATAGATATATATATATATATATATATATATATATATATATATATATATATATATATATATATATATATATATATATATATATATATATATATATATATATATATATATATATATATATATATATATATATATACACACACACACACACAGTGGTACCTCGTATAACGGAGGGTTTGTTTAACGAAAAATCCATACAACGGAAAAAATTCCGCCCCCCTCCTCCCCATGAGCCCCTTGGAACTAAGTCCTCCGGGGCTCCGGCAAGAGGCGAGGGGGATGCCCGGCGCACCCCACTCCCTCCATTATACGAGGTACCACTGTATAACAAGTGGTGCACCCCCACCCCCTCCCCCCCGCCACCTCCGCCCACCACCTGCGGCTGCCTGGGAAGAGGACGCGGGGCGGTTGGGTAAAGAGGGGAGGGGCGGCAGGCACGGAGGGGGCGAGCCAGGGAGGGGTGCCCTTACCTGGCAGGGTCCTCCGCTTGCCGCTGCCGCGGATGCTGGGAGGGGAAGGGGGTGTGTGGCCTGGGGCGGGGGGGCCGCGCTGGGATTCCCCCCTCGCTCGTCTCTTGCCGCCGCCGCAGATGCTGGGAGGGGAAGGGGGTGCGTGGCCTGGGGCGGGGGGCCGCACTGGGATTCCCCCCCTCGCTCGTCTCTTCCCGCCACTGCGGATGCTCGTCTCTTGCCACCGCCGCGGATGCTGGAAGGGGAAGGGGATGCGTGGCCTGGGGCGTGGGGGCTGCGCTGGGAATTCCCCCCCCCCGCTTGCCTCTTGCCACCGCCGTGGATGCTGGGGTTCCTCCCAGCGGGGCGGGCCGCCAGTGCACCCTCCGGCCTGCCTGCCGCCTCTGGGGCTCCAGCAAGAGGCGAGCGGGGGGGAATTCCCAGGGCGGCCCCCCGCCCCAGGCCACGCACCCCCTCCTCCCCCCCCTGCGGCCACCTCTGCCCACCACCTGTGGCTGCCCGGAGGGGAGGCCAGGAGGGGTGACATGAGCCACAGCAGCCAATCGGGCGCCCTCTTCCTGCTCACCGCCTCCCACCCATGCGCAGCCCCAGAGGCCCACCTCCCGCCCCTCCCCTCCACTCTCCACGGCACACTCTTCTCGGCTCCCATTTGTTGCCTTCTCCCGGTGCGCGCGCCTCTTGCCTCAGCAACCTCGCCAGGGACGGGTTTGTTCGGCACGCTTCGGGGTGGTGGGCTGCGCTGAGGGAGGCAGGGGGGCGTGGGGTAGGGGGCTTGAGTTGGTGGGCGCCCAGCCCCCTCAGGGATGGGATCAGGATCAGGACTGCCTTGGCGGGAGGAGGGGGAGTGTGTCTCTCTCTCTTTCTCTCTCATTACTTGACTATGCATTGGAACGGATTAAATCCACTTCCAATGCATTCCTATGGGAAATTAGGGTTTGTACAACGGAAAACTTGTATAACGTAATTTAATTTGGAACGAATTAATTACGCTCTACAAGGTACCACTGTTTGTGTGTGTGTGTGTGTGTGTGTGTGTGTGTGTGTGTGTGTGTGTGTGTGTGTGTGTGTGTGTGTGTGTGTGTGTGTGTGTGTGTGTGTGTGTGTAGACAAAGAGAGAGAGAGAGAGAGAGAGATTTTAAAATGTATGGAAATCAAAGGTTGAATGAGGGTGTTTTCTATAACTCCTCTCACACATGTTGAAGAATAAATTAGAACACTGGGGGTCATGTGAACAGGTATGCCCCCCCCAAGTTTCATAGATACACACGAGTGGCCTCTGAAACTTCTGGAGGTTGCTCATCTCACCTCAAATGTTGGGGAATATTGTTTCACATTTCTTCTTCTCTCATTCCTAGTTATGCGATTGGTCCCCAATTAATTCTTTCCTATACACATCCATGCAAATATGAACATGGCTCCAGAGAGAGCCAAATCCTAAATCCTTAGAATGAACAAACTCTGACTTTTATTCTCTAAGTAATGCCATTGGGAGCAGCCAGACAGCTAACACTGCAGCATTCCTTTTCCTGAGATATATTTCCCACTGCAGAGCTTATTTTTCCTTCCAGGTTTGGCTCTTAACAGGAAATAGTTTGCTTAGATGAGCCTTGGATGAAATAATAGTGCCTTTCCATGTATTTAATCTAGGCATTGCTATTGAGATTTTTTTCAGGAAAACACATAGAGAAAAACAAACAATTCTTGTTACCAGAGGCAAAAGACAATATGACACCTTCTCCACAGTCCATTTATAGAAACTGATTGGATTGGCAGTTGGATCTTTCTTGAAACCTTCCAAGGAGAACATGTCTTCCACCACACCTGAGGCAGTGGCTGAGTTTAGGAGGCTCCATAAGTGTGGTATACAGAGTTCACAGGATTTCTTCATTTCTCAGACTGTATTGTGATCAAAACTTCTCCTGGACCCCTTCCTATTACCCTTCTTACAGGTTTCTATTTAGAACTGGAACAAATTCTTCTCTGAATTCATGTATCTTATACAAAGGGATCAGGAGCCATGCTGGCTAGGGGATTCTGGGAAAAGAAAATTGCCCCTCCTCCTCCAAAAAAGAGAACTTTGTCAAGCTGTGCACATTCTGGAGGCACAAGGTCTTACAGATGACTTCAGTCATCCTTTGCGACTGGCGTGCCATAAAGCTGGGGCAAGCATTGAACCAGAAGAGTCAGACAGAATACCAGTCTAACCCTGAGGCAATTCCTGGCTGTGTACTGCTCTAAAACCGGTCAATGAATAGGAAGCATCTGGCTGGCTGGACCCTGCAATGGAACCAAGCCCCTGGTGTAGAAGGTGTTCTGCCTTGCCAGAGTATGACCTCATTATTTTTTGGCTTTGCTTAGCACTTCTTTATGCCAGAAAAGTACTGGAAAATTGATGTCCTCTAGAACGGTTAACTTCAAGTGCCAGTTCTATTTGCAGTCATCAGACATGTTTCCGATGTGATTTCAATGAATGCTCCATCCAATTTAGCTCCAGCATAACAATGGATTCTGTACTAGTCATTGCACTTGTTTATCCACACAATACATTTGTAACATTTCCAGCAGGCAGGAAAGGGCAGTGGCGCTTCCTGCTCCTCCTGCTCCTGCTCCTGTTCCTCCTCCTCCTCGTCCTCCTCCTCCTGGTCGTGGTACTGCTGCTAGCGGACCATAAGGGTCCGTCCCTGAGCTGGGCAGGAAGGATGCCTCGCCACCCAGGAGTCTCGCTGGCTGGTGCAGCTCTCCCCACGGGCAGGCCCACTCCCTGTGGGAACAGCAATGGTGGCAACACAAGCTCGAGCCTGAGCACCGCTGGCTGTGCCCCCCCTCCTCTCTTTGCCTCCCGCTTGGCCAGGGCAAAGCTGCTGCACTGGGCGAGGTGGGGTTCATCTAAGGCTGCCAGCACCGGGAGGGTGGTTGAGGCTTTAGGGGGCTGCTGGGGCTGCCCCCCATCATCAAGTTGGAGGTGGGGGGTCACAGCAGAAGGAAGAGGAGGAGGAAGAAAAAGAAGAATGGGAAGAGGAGGAGATATGCATCATTGCCGCCGCCCCACTCTGGGGACTGGAAACAGTGAGGAGGAGGAGGAGGAGGAGGAGGGAGGAGGAGGAGGAGGAGGAGGGCTGATCCAGGATGGACTGGGCTGGGCTCGGGATCCACAAATGGGGGTTGCAAAGAAAGCTTCGTCCTCCCTCCTGGTCTGCTTAAAGGCACTGCTTTTTGACCCCGGGCATTGAAAACCCTAGCTACGCCTCTGGTCTGGTCTGAAGGGAAGACGTGACTTTGGACTCAGATAGGAGCTCATACTATGTCAGACCCCCTTGTGAAAGGGGATTTAAATAGTTATAGTTTAACTAAAGTTATGCCCCCCTCCCCCCAGTTTAACCCAACAGCTGTGTCCTCACTCTTTATTCCAAGCTGAGCAGGCAATAAGCAGACATGGAGTGTGCATGGCAGCTGCATTTGTTTGGGAATATTATCAAAGTGCTGAAGAGTGTGGTTTTCGCTAGTTCAGGAACATGGGGAAAGTCAGATTATAATTTCCTGTATTTCCTTCTCCCATGATTTTTTCCTAGTATCTCAAGAAACCAAGTCAGAACCATGTCAGACTCAAGAACCAAGTCTGGCATTTTATTTATTTGTTAGCTTTGCCAAAGTGCCTTCCATTTAGCACTTTGCTGCATTGTGTTTCATTAGTCAGATTGTTCATCAGGTTTACTCCTAGATATTTGGCAAGAATGTCAGAAATTCTACACGACTGGGAAAAGTTTGAAAATAGAGGAAATCCTGCTATGTCCAGTCTTGGAAATTTAGCTGGGCAAGAAGATATCAGAAGGTCAAAACTGTTAGTCACTTACAAAAAAAAAAAAAACATCCAGGCACCTCTGGGACATCCTCTTGGCAATGGCATTGCAAGACTTGCTTCAATTCCTGATTCCTGAAGTTATTCCTCCCTTCTTACAAGCTTTTACTCTGCTGACTGATCTTTCCACTCCAGAAACATCAATGTACGATGTCTCATATAAACATCATGGGATGATTAACTATATGATTTTGACAATAACACATAAGGGGCTATCAATAGTCCTTGTCACAGCCAAAGTTAATCATAATCTCATTTAATATAGAAGGCTTGGCAACACCAAAGAAAGAGCTACTGAACCAGCTCTGACAAACACATGGTTGTGATATATTTTTTATCCAAGAAATGCATAGGAAAACCACCATTGATGCCCCAAAATATACAGGATGAGGCTTGCAGTTGAGAGGTCTCTCAAAGCATATGGAAGAACTCTATTACAGTCACCCCCCGCCATTTCATGGTTCAGGTACTGTGGTCCCACATGCGAGGGTGGGTCCACACTCCCTGTGGGGGCAGTGTCAGTGCTTTTTATCAGGTAGTGATCTGAACATGACGGGGGACTGTCATGCACTGCATCAAATGCACAACCACTTTTTGGCTACCACCAAAGATCTTTGTGGATCTTGAAAAAACAACAAAGAATGTCAAGATTATATTGTGTAAAGGAAGAACTACCAACCTTTTTAAAATGATACAACTCCAGGGAAGTCAACCCCACATCAGTCACAAGGACACCTGGGTTACTTGGAAGGCAACAGACAACAGACCAGAGTTGTCAGAACCAATGATAACCTAACAGAATAGACTTTTGCCAGATATGTTTGGTTAGACTAACACAGAGATGAATTTCTGTATCTCTTCAGTTATTATAGCCTACTGGTTTGGGTATAAGGTGCAGAGCCAGAGGCTGGGAATTCGATTCTTCACTATGCCTCCAGAGAGTATTGCTAGCCTATGTGGTCTTGGGCAAGCTGCACAGCGCTAGGATGCCCTAGAAGAAGGGAGTGGTAAACCACTTCAGAGTATTCTGTATCTGGAAAACCTCAAAAACATTCACTATCAGTCAGAATGGTGTTGTTGGCACATGGTGATGATGATTTGGAATTTTAAGTTGAAGAAATGTTAAGTTAAAATGGATGGGAAGCTTCTTTGAAAACTAGCAGAGTTTTCTCAATGTGAGCATAGAGAACAGGCCATGTCACACATAGATAATTGTACTTAGTGTCCAACATGTACTATGGAATAGTTGATGTTTCAGTGTCCTTAATGTTACCCTTTACTGGGAAAAATTATCTCCTATACTTGCCTAAGGTTTTCAGTGTTATTTTCATAGATTTTTATATTTTTATAGACTACGTACAGGCTCTTCTGCTGTCAAAAGACAGGCAATTTGAGGTTAACCAAACATGTCATTAATCACAAAAACATAGCTAATATGCACACCTTTGGTTGTGGAAATACCATCTTTGGAAGTCTAAGTACTGGGATTATAGTTGTGCCTTGCATGCTGGAGGAAGTGTCACTTGGTACCTACTGATCCCTGCCTCCTGATATACACACAGAGCTCAGACGTTATTTCTTTGGATAACATCTCCAACAATCCCTCAGACTGTGAAGCTACTGAGCAAGCTATAAGCATTGGGTGACAGATTCAAGGACTATTACTCAAAAAATGTAACTTTCTCAAATTCATGGATGGGGTGACAGGCAAAAGAAACAGAAAGCAATGGCCGCACTTTGTACTCTAGCCACACTCACTGCAGATCTTTGAAGTTTTCCATGAGGAGATTTTTGACCAGAGAGTTTTATACTTTGGGTGCAGTCAGATGACTGATGGGTAGGAGTCATATTACACCAGAAACAGTCACTTTAATAGGAACAATCCCTCTTAAAATGAACCTATATGATTATCAACAGAGTTATTCTGGAAGCTTCTTAGTGCTAGTGTATTTAATGTTACACTGACACGCAGGTGCAATGCATATATTGATTAATGGAGGGGAGGGTGTGGTAATGCATAGTCTGGCATGGTGTGGAATGGCATAATATGTAAATGTTCAGGTGTTGTTGGATGCAAACTCCACTTATCCCTAGGTGGAGACAAAGGAAGGAGTAGATGAACAAGGTACGGAGAGCTGCATCATTTCCCCTTTCCTTAAGTCTTCCATCCCACATTTTCTTTTCTTGAACAAGCCCTAATGCTCTCAGTAACGGAGCTCCATGCGAGCATAACTTTTCTTTTGTCAACAGAGTAAGCTCCTTTCATAAATAAAGTGAAATCCACCACAAGGCTGTTTCTACACACCTCATTTAATCCTGTTTGGGTTTATAACCTTTGCAAAAAAAAAAAAAGAGAGAGGCATACAACGAATCCACCCACCCACTGCCAACCAAATATTGCCCAGGAAATCCTGCCCTAATATTCCTGATCACAATTTGAATTTTCAAGGAAAAAGCAGATGTGATGCCTGGAAGGTGCTGCTTTTGAATTTTACCAAGCCCGTTTTATCTTCTACCCACAAATGAAAACCCACCCAGGCTCATCCCACTTCCTGCTTCTTCTCCTTCTCCCTTTTAAACCAAAGCCTCCATTTTACTCGTCCAAGTGTTCTCTGCCCATTTCATGCCAAGCTACTTCCCCCTTTTCTTTCAGCTGGGTAACTTCACATCTGTGCAAACACTTGCATAGAGGAGTCACATTTATTCCCCACACAAAAGAAGGTGTGCACCGACAACTTGGCATAGATGATGGCATCTAATGCTCATGGTATGCTTATTGGAAGTTAGAGGTACAGTAGAAATCCAGATTAAACAAAAGGTGAACCTAGGATTGCTGGTCATGTGTTTTCAAGGCAGAAGGACCTTAATGAGTTTTACTTTTTACCAATGTTTTACTTTGGCAGGGCACGTTGGTTCTTCAGTTTTGCTCAGGAATAGTGACTTGTTGCTGTCATCTTTTAATTTATTTATTTAGTTTATTAAACACATAGGAACTGCTTGTAGAATCATAATAAAAGGAGAGATTCTTATTAGAGAAGCATTTGTAGTGTCAAGCCCCGCACACAGAGCACACACACAAACAGGGTTCAGTTCTTTGCCAAGATCTTTAGTGGAAAGCCAGGCAAGTTCAAGTCTGTTGCTACAATCAAGTGCCAGATAAATAACAGAATCCAACTCCCAGCAATTAACAGTCCAAGTCAAAACCAGAATATCTCACGGAAACCAGACACCAAACCCAAGGGAACAGATCAAGCCGTGGTCCAGGAAGCCAGTCCAAAATCAGGAAACAGAGCCAAGTTTACAGACAGGAACATGGTTGCAAGTTCAAATGATGTGTTGCTCCCACAGAGAGCTCAAGGTGAGCTTACCAGCTTTATCTCAAAACAGGGAACACACCCTTACTTCTGGAAAGGCTCCTGCTAGTACTCAGGGCTTGCTGCCCTGATTCCCCATCTAGCATCAAAGACCCTTTCCCTAGCTCTCCTGGTAGCATGTCTTTGCAGAATCCTGCTCATAGCCCTTCTAGGGGAGAAGATATGTTTTCAGCTGAGTCATCAGACCCAGCTGCATGCTGACTTGAGGTGCAAGGCTCCTCCAGCAATCTTCACCATTTAACCCCTCAGAGTCACGTTCTGTGACAGGGTCCTGGCACTATCCCTCCCCATGGTGCCCCTCTTCTGATGGGCCAGGCCTATCAGGGTAACTGTCATGGAATTGTTGAACCAACTCAAGAGCATGCAAGTTGGATGCAGGTTCCCATGACCGATCTTCAGGTCCATAACCTTCCCAGTCTACCAAATATTGCAATCCTCCACGGTGTATTCGAGAATTTGACGGACTTCATATTCTTCTTCTCCTTCTACTAAAATCGGTGGAGGAGGTTCAGGAGTCAGTGGTCGGTTGGGGTCAGGGTCTGCAGCTGGAACCAAGAGGGATCGGTGGAATACTGGATGAATATGAAGGGAATCAGGTAGTTGCAGACGAAAAGCAACTGGATTGATTTGTTCTAAGATGGGATAAGGACCAATGAACCGAGGATCTAGTTTTCGGATCGCTCAGGATGTCTCAGGTATTGAGTAGATAGCCAAACTTTCATGCCTGGATTTAGCCGTGGCCCTTCCTGTCTTTTCTTGTCCACTGCTTTCTTATATACTTTCTTAGCATGGTCAAGTTGCTCTCGCAATAATTCCTGAATGCCATGGAGTTCTTGAATGTATGCATCCACAGCTGGCACAGAGGTGGAAGGAAGGGTAGTTGGAAAATACCGAGGATGATAACCATAATTAGCCATGAATGGGGTCTGGAGAGTGGAAGAATGTACAGCATTGTTATATGCAAATTCGGCTAAAGATAACAAATCCGCCCAGTTATCTTGTTGGTAGCATGTATAACAGCGTAAATATTGTTCTAAGGTGGCATTTGTGTTCAGTCTGACCATCTGACTGGGGGTGATAAGCTGATGACAAGTGAACTTGTGTTCCTAGTGCCTTATGCATTGCTTGCCAGAAGCGAGAGGTGAATTGTGGCCCACAATCCGAAATGAGATGTGCAGGTAAACCCTGAAGTCTGAAGAGGTGTTGCAAGTAGTGATGAGCTGTTTCTGATGCGGTAGGGGATTTAGGGCAAGGAACGAAGTGAGCCATTTTGATGAATAAATCCCACGAAGACCAGGATGCAGGTAAACCCTTTTGAATGAGGAAGATTCGTGATGAAATCTAAGGAGACAGCATTCCAGGGACCAGAGGGTGTTGGCAAAGGATGCAACAGACCTGAGGGTTTGGTCACAACATCCTTTGCCTGCCGACAAACTTCACAGGAACCCACGTATCGGGCAACATCAGCATGGACATGTGGCCACCAGAGCTCCCTTGTGAGAAGATGCAGGGTTTTGTAAAGTCCACTATGAAGAGTAATTGTGGATCAGGATAACGGAGCAAGGGTTCCGAGGTGAAGCGAATTTTCAAAGTAGAGAAAGCCTCTTCTGCTTCTGGAGTCCACTGGAAAAACTCTTTGGGCTGAAGGAGATGGTTTAAAGGTGCAACAATGTCAGCGTAGGCAGGAATAAACTGGCGATAGTAGTTACCGAAACCGAGGAACCGTTGCAAATCCTTACGGTTTTGTGGTCGCCGCCAGGACAACACAGCTTCTACTTTCTTAGGGTCCATGAGGATTCCCTGAGGAGAAATAATATGCCCCAGGAATTCACCTTCCTTAATGTCGAACTCACATTTTTCCAGCTTAGCATATAGTCTGTTTTCCCGAAGACGCTGCAAGACCTGACGAACATCTTGAACATGCTGAGCTGGGTCAGTGGAATAAATCAGGATATCATCTAAATAAATGACCACACAACGATCTAGTAGATCATGGAAAATGTCATTCATCATCCGCTGGAATACACTGGGTGCGTTTGTCAGTCCAAAAGGCATTACTAAATGTTCATATTGGCCGTACCGGGTTCGAAACGCGGTTTTCCACTCATCTCCTTTACGGATACGCACCAAATTATACGCCCCACGAAGGTCCAGCTTGGTATAACACTTTGCCCCTCTTAACCGGTCCAAAAGTTCAGAGATTAGGGGTAAAGGGTACCGGTCCCAAATAGTGATCTTGTTTAATGCCCGGTAATCATTACAAGGACGAAGCTCCCCTCCCTTCTTCTTTACAAAGATCACCGGTGCGGACAATGGTGATTTGGAAGGGCGTATAAACCCACGTCGAAGGTTCTTGTCTAGGAAAGCCCTCAAAGCTTCTAACTCAGGTTCAGACATAGGATAGACTCGTCCCACAGGGAGGGGTGTCCCAGGTATCAGATCAGTGGCACAGTCATAGGGCCAATGCGGAGGTAACTTGTCAGCCCCCTTTTCCTCAAATACATCCGCAAAGTCTTGGTATACCTGGGGCGAGACAGGGTCAGAGGTAGCATGAGCAGCTGCCAGGATGGTAGAAGAATTCTTCTTTGAGCAAAGAACCTTGAAATACAATTCCCCTTGCACCCAATCCACCAATGGGTTATGAGCTGCAACCAGGAAAGTCCCAAGACAAGAGGAAACCGGGGCATCCGAGTTACATTAAAGCAAATCTGCTCATTGTGGTCCATTACCTGAAGAGTAAGTGGACAGGTTTCCTGAGCTGTCAGCCCAGAATGAAGTAACCGCTCCTCAATGGATTCTACCAGCAAAGGAGTTTCCTTGTTCTGTACTGGAATCTGATGGCACCGCAGAAACCCACAAAGCAGTGAGCTGCTCCAGAGTCTACCATAGCATATACAGGTACTTTCCGGCCATCAGGAAGTCCTAGAGTTACAGGTACCAGGAAAGGTTCTTGGGGTATGATGGTATTGTCTGGGAACCCTTTGGTATGCTCCATTCCTGTGGGTTCCTTCAAGGATGGAGCTGCCCTTTTACTGCTGAAGAGGTAGCAGCACTTTCTGAGGAGCGCTTCAAAGAGCAACTGGAAGCAAAATGTCCCCTCCTCCACAGTACAGGCTGAGATTATGAGAGCGTCATCTTGCCTTTTCCTCTGGGGTGAGGCGTGGTCGAGCAGCTCCCAGTTGCATAGTTCTGGATCCATTCTGCAGGCTTCACTGGATTGCAGATTAGGCACAGCTGACAGAGGTTGCTGGTTGTAGTTCTTGCCTTGGGAGAGGTGACGGCTTTCCAGGCGTCCATCTATCCTGAGACACAGGGTAATGAGTTCCTGTAACGTGCTTGGTTGTTCCACCCTAGAGAGTTCATCAAGCACTTCATCTGCCAATCCTTCCATATACTGAGAAATCAGTGCGGTTCATTCTAATTCAGATCTTGTGCTATCAAACGGAATGCAGTGGTGTAGTCAAACACTGAATCTTTGCCCTGTTTCAGAGCTCTGAGTCTCCTGTTGGCAGTAGCAGCCTCTACAGGGGTCTGAAAAGCTGAAGAAATGTGATTCAGGAAAGCCTGATAATTATCCAGTAGAGGTGAGGCACTGAGGAATAAAGGAGTAGCCCATTTAGCCGCCTGTCCTTTCAACAAACTGATGATAAAGCAGACCTTAGACCTCTCAGTAGGAAATTCTTGAGCATGCACCTCAATAAAAGCTTGCATTCAGCAAAAAATGCCCCGCACACAGAGCACACACACAAACAGGGTTCAGTTCTTTGCCAAGATCTTTAGTGGAAAGCCAGGCAAGTTCATGTCCGTTGCTACAATCAAGTGCCAGATAAATAACAGAATCCAACTCCCAGCAATTAACAGTCCAAGTCAAAACCAGAATATCTCACGGAAACCAGACACCAAACCCAAGGGAACAGATCAAGCCGTGGTCCAGGAAGCCAGTCCAAAATCAGGAAACAGAGCCAAGTTTACAGACAGGAACGTGGTTGCAAGTTCAAATGATGTGTTGCTCCCACAGAGAGCTCAAGGTGAGCTTACCAGCTTTATCTCAAAACAGGGAACACACCCTTACTTCTGGAAAGGCTCCTGCTAGTACTCAGGGCTTGCTGCCCTGATTCCCCATCTAGCATCAAAGACCCTTTCCCTAGCTCTCCTGGTAGCATGTCTTTGCAGAATCCTGCTCATAGCCCTTCTAGGGGGAGAAGATATGTTTTCAGCTGAGTCATCAGACCCAGCTGCATGCTGACTTGAGGTGCAAGGCTCCTCCAGCAACTCTTCACCATTTAACCCCTCAGAGTCACGTTCTGTGACAGGGTCCTGGCACTATCCCCCTCCCCATGGTGCCCCTCTTCTGATGGGCCAGGCCTATCAGGGTAACTGTCATGGAATTGTTGAACCAACTCAGGAGCATGCAAGTTGGATGCAGGTTCCCATGACCGATCTTCAGGTCCATAACCTTCCCAGTCTACCAAATACTGCAATCCTCCACGGTGTATTCAAGAATCCAAGATTTGACAGACTTCATATTCTTCTTCTCCTTCTACTAAAATCAGTGGAGGAGGTTCAGGAGTCAGTGGTCGGTTGGGGTCAGGGTCTGCAGCTGGAACCAAGAGGGATCGGTGGAATACTGGATGAATATGAAGGGAATCAGGTAGTTGCAGACGAAAAGCAACTGGATTGATTTGTTCTAAGATGGGATAAGGACCAATGAACCGAGGATCTAGTTTTCGGGATCGCTCAGGATGTCTCAGGTATTGAGTAGATAGCCAAACTTTCATGCCTGGATTTAGCCGTGGCCCTTCCTGTCTTTTCTTGTCCACTGCTTTCTTATATACTTTCTTAGCATGGTCAAGTTGCTCTCGCAATAATTCCTGAATGCCATGGAGTTCTTGAATGTATGCATCCACAGCTGGCACAGAGGTGGAAGGAAGGGTAGTTGGAAAATACCGAGGATGATAACCATAATTAGCCATGAATGGGGTCTGGAGAGTGGAAGAATGTACAGCATTGTTATATGCAAATTCGGCTAAAGATAACAAATCCGCCCAGTTATCTTGTTGGTAGCATGTATAACAGCGTAAATATTGTTCTAAGGTGGCATTTGTGTTCAGTCTGACCATCTGACTGGGGGTGATAAGCTGATGACAAGTGAACTTGTGTTCCTAGTGCCTTATGCATTGCTTGCCAGAAGCGAGAGGTGAATTGTGGCCCACAATCCGAAATGAGATGTGCAGGTAAACCCTGAAGTCTGAAGAGGTGTTGCAAGTAGTGATGAGCTGTTTCTGATGCGGTAGGGGATTTAGGGCAAGGAACGAAGTGAGCCATTTTGATGAATAAATCCACGAAGACCAGGATGCAGGTAAACCCTTTTGAATGAGGAAGATTCGTGATGAAATCTAAGGAGACAGCATTCCAGGGACCAGAGGGTGTTGGCAAAGGATGCAACAGACCTGAGGGTTTGGTCACAACATCCTTTGCCTGCCGACAAACTTCACAGGAACCCACGTATCGGGCAACATCAGCATGGACATGTGGCCACCAGAGCTCCCTTGTGAGAAGATGCAGGGTTTTGTAAAGTCCACTATGAAGAGTAATTGTGGATCAGGATAACGGAGCAAGGGTTCCGAGGTGAAGCGAATTTTCAAAGTAGAGAAAGCCTCTTCTGCTTCTGGAGTCCACTGGAAAAACTCTTTGGGCTGAAGGAGATGGTTTAAAGGTGCAACAATGTCAGCGTAGGCAGGAATAAACTGGCGATAGTAGTTACCGAAACCGAGGAACCGTTGCAAATCCTTACGGTTTTGTGGTCGCCGCCAGGACAACACAGCTTCTACTTTCTTAGGGTCCATGAGGATTCCCTGAGGAGAAATAATATGCCCCAGGAATTCACCTTCCTTAATGTCGAACTCACATTTTTCCAGCTTAGCATATAGTCTGTTTTCCCGAAGACGCTGCAAGACCTGACGAACATCTTGAACATGCTGAGCTGGGTCAGTGGAATAAATCAGGATATCATCTAAATAAATGACCACACAACGATCTAGTAGATCATGGAAAATGTCATTCATCATCCGCTGGAATACACTGGGTGCGTTTGTCAGTCCAAAAGGCATTACTAAATGTTCATATTGGCCGTACCGGGTTCGAAACGCGGTTTTCCACTCATCTCCTTTACGGATACGCACCAAATTATACGCCCCACGAAGGTCCAGCTTGGTATAACACTTTGCCCCTCTTAACCGGTCCAAAAGTTCAGAGATTAGGGGTAAAGGGTACCGGTCCCAAATAGTGATCTTGTTTAATGCCCGGTAATCATTACAGGACGAAGCTCCCCTCCCTTCTTCTTTACAAAGATCACCGGTGCGGACAATGGTGATTTGGAAGGGCGTATAAACCCACGTCGAAGGTTCTTGTCTAGGAAAGCCCTCAAAGCTTCTAACTCAGGTTCAGACATAGGATAGACCCGTCCCACAGGGAGGGGTGTCCCAGGTATCAGATCAGTGGCACAGTCATAGGGCCAATGCGGAGGTAACTTGTCAGCCCCCTTTTCCTCAAATACATCCGCAAAGTCTTGGTATACCTGGGGCGAGACAGGGTCAGAGGTAGCATGAGCAGCTGCCAGGATGGTAGAAGAATTCTTCTTTGAGCAAAGAACCTTGAAATACAATTCCCCTTGCACCCAATCCACCAATGGGTTATGAGCTCGCAACCAGGAAAGTCCCAAGACAAGAGGAAACCGGGGCATCCGAGTTACATTAAAGCAAATCTGCTCATTGTGGTCCATTACCTGAAGAGTAAGTGGACAGGTTTCCTGAGCTGTCAGCCCAGAATGAAGTAACCGCTCCTCAATGGATTCTACCAGCAAAGGAGTTTCCTTGTTCTGTACTGGAATCTGATGGCACCGCAGAAACCCACAAAGCAGTGAGCTGCTCCAGAGTCTACCATAGCATATACAGGTACTTTCCGGCCATCAGGAAGTCCTAGAGTTACAGGTACCAGGAAAGGTTCTTGGGGTATGATGGTATTGTCTGGGAACCCTTTGGTATGCTCCATTCCTGTGGGTTCCTTCAAGGATGGAGCTGCCCTTTTACTGCTGAAGAGGTAGCAGCACTTTCTGAGGAGCGCTTCAAAGAGCAACTGGAAGCAAAATGTCCCCCTCCTCCACAGTACAGGCTGAGATTATGAGAGCGTCATCTTGCCTTTTCCTCTGGGGTGAGGCGTGGTCGAGCAGCTCCCAGTTGCATAGTTCTGGATCCATTCTGCAGGCTTCACTGGATTGCAGATTAGGCACAGCTGACAGAGGTTGCTGGTTGTAGTTCTTGCCTTGGGAGAGGTGACGGCTTTCCAGGCGTCCATCTATCCTGAGACACAGGGTAATGAGTTCCTGTAACGTGCTTGGTTGTTCCACCCTAGAGAGTTCATCAAGCACTTCATCTGCCAATCCTTCCATATACTGAGAAATCAGTGCCGGTTCATTCTAATTCAGATCTTGTGCTATCAAACGGAATGCAGTGGTGTAGTCAAACACTGAATCTTTGCCCTGTTTCAGAGCTCTGAGTCTCCTGTTGGCAGTAGCAGCCTCTACAGGGGTCTGAAAAGCTGAAGAAATGTGATTCAGGAAAGCCTGATAATTATCCAGTAGAGGTGAGGCACTGAGGAATAAAGGAGTAGCCCATTTAGCCGCCTGTCCTTTCAACAAACTGATGATAAAGCAGACCTTAGACCTCTCAGTAGGAAATTCTTGAGCATGCACCTCAATAAAAAGCTTGCATTCAGCAAAAAATGCAGGAAATTCCTCTAACTTGCCTTCAAACTGGTCAGGAGGCAGCAAAGGGCAATGGGGCTGCAATCCAGCCGCTGCTGGAGCGTGCTGCAATTGAGTAATTGCCTGAGATAAAAGCAGCACTTGGTTTTGCAAAGCTGCCAGCGGTGTCATCCCAACAGCCCACTCCTCTTCCATTCTGCTTGAAGAAGGTTGGGTGGGAGCAAACTGTGAAGCCCCGCACACAGAGCACACACACAAACAGGGTTCAGTTCTTTGCCAAGATCTTTAGTGGAAAGCCAGGCAAGTTCAAGTCTGTTGCTACAATCAAGTGCCAGATAAATAACAGAATCCAACTCCCAGCAATTAACAGTCCAAGTCAAAACCAGAATATCTCTCGGAAACCAGACGCCAAACCCAAGGGAACAGATCAAGCCGTGGTCCAGGAAGCCAGTCCGAAATCAGGAAACAGAGCCAAGTTTACAGACAGGAACGTGGTTGCAAGTTCAAATGATGCATTGCTCCCACAGAGAGCTCAAGGTGAGCTTACCAGCTTTATCTCAAAACAGGGAACACACCCTTACTTCTGGAAAGGCTCCTGCTAGTACTCAGGGCTTGCTGCCCTGATTCCCCATCTAGCATCAAAGACCCTTTCCCTAGCTCTCCTGGTAGCATGTATTTGCAGAATCCTGCTCATAGCCCTTCTAGGGGGAGAAGATATGTTTTCAGCTGAGTCATCAGACCCAGCTGCCTGCTGACTTGAGCTGCAAGGCTCCTCCAGCAGCTCTTCACCATATAACCCTCAGAGTCAGGTTCTGTGACAGGCAGGGTCCTGTCATGTAGAAACTTTTAAGATAGCAAGTTTACGAAAATTAAGACTAGAGATGGGCACAGAATGAACATTTTTTCATTTCTGTTACCATTTGTTGTTTCTGTTATGTAACAAAATGACAAATGAAAATTGTGATGAAAATGAAACGAAATGAACAGAACCACGAAAATGGCGACATGCAATGAAATGAGCTGTTTTAAATGTTAAAAAACGCCCTGGACATCTGTAAAAATGCAGTGATAATTATTTATATTGTCCGATAATACCTACCGGGGGGGGTCCTTAAAACGTTTGTTTTTGTCTTCTCCCATTGCGATGTATTTTTCTTTTCCCTTTAAAATGGATGTCGCCACCAGCCAAAAAATGGAGGCAAGCCATGTGATGTGGCATCATGTTCAACCAATAGCATGCCCAGGTTGCAGACTGGGAGGGCAGGTCTGGCAGCCACAGAGGGCATAAAAAGCTCTGGCAGCCCCCGTCCTCCTTGCAGTCTCTGGTGGGAGTTAGGGTGGGATTGCTGTCTCTGCAACTCTAGCTTCAGTCCTGCACCCTCCCTGTGTGCGTGCTTGCTGCGTACATCTCGGTGAGTACCCTCCCCTGCCCCATAGTGCAGTCACTCTGTGGCTGGTTTACACCCTGGGCAACACCCGCCGCTGCCTTTGCAGCCTCCCTGCATACCTAGTCTATACTGTGTCTCTGCCAGCATCCATTTTTTTTAGTGTTTTCCCTCTGGTCTGGGGTGTTGGGGGATGCCTGTGCACGGAAATGCTTTAAAAATCGCGCAAAAAGCGGGTAGAAATGACAAACGAAAAAACAAAAACGGTAATGAAATTTTTCAAAAAATTCACAACAAACGGAAATGAACTGAAACAGACCTCTCAACGACAAACGAAAAACCAAAATGCCATTTTTTTGTTTCGCGCCCATCTCTACTTAAGACCATAGTTAGATTTACATTTAAATCGTGTATTTTACCAATCCTGAGCATCTCTCAACCTTTCAGGGATATCAGCATAGAAATCATGTAAATAAAATAGGGATTAGAGTTTCAGAGAAAACTTGGCAATTTACAAAAGGCCGGTTTCTGCTGTTTTCCAGTCTTCTTGGTTTAGATGGATTATGGGATTTTTATAAAGCATCCTTTCTAAAATCCCATAATCTAGCTAAACCAAGAGGGAAGAAATATGTTGACTGACCATTTGTAGGCTCCCACCAGAGCCTACAAAACTTAATTCTTTGGACTGGAGTTCCCAGAATCCCTCAACCAGCAAGGTGTCTTCTTGAGGCGTGCACTTTCACCTCATTTGTGTTGGAACTCTGCCCACAGTGAGTTCCCCACTGGTCATTTCCTCTCTGGGGCCACTGCCAGCTCTGCCATGCTGTGCTGTACAGCCCAACTGAGGCTTCTGGTGGCAGAGGGGAGATTGCTTAGCACTCCACATTGCAATCTTTTGGCTTGGTGATGAATTTCCTTGCAAGAATGTACATGACCTGGTGAGTTCATCAACTTCCAAGGCCTACAGGGCTTTCCCCTGTTTCTCCCCTGATTTACACATCATGAAAGTAAATGTTCTTCGCTGTCTTCTTGGGACACTGTTTTGTTTGCAGAGGCCAGGATTCTTCAACTTTTCACAACCTTCATCATAATCATTACTCATTTGTTCATAACATTCATCATGTCCTGTTCAACACAATGTTTTATTTATAACCCCCCCCCAAAAAAAATCCATGTCTCGTCTCCTGTGATTTGAGTGTGCTGCCTAAATGGTCTTAGATAAGTCAATTCAATTGTTTTAGTGTATCATGTCTCATGCTCCTATCTTTTCACAGTGTTATAATATGAATCTTTTTGCCATACTGCTGCTACAATGAACACACTTTCTCAGCGTTAAGTAGAAATGGGATTTGCCAACAAGGGTCTGCATTCTAAAGTACCTGATTTAATGCTGATAAAACAGTGACTTTAGGGAGGAAAGCTGTCTGATATTATCTTACACCAACACCTTTATCAGATTTTTACTGCAGTAATAAATGTTAAAGAGCTGTACTCAATTTCACAATCCTCACTTGAAGGGGTGTTATTTCTTGCCAAGACAGATATCCAACATCTACAAGGTCAAAGGCTTATGAATCATAATGTAGTGTTAATGGCCTATGTATTATGTGGGCAGCATATTGGTGGCTGTATTTCCAGCAACCTCAGAATGTCCACTGTCAAGTGTGTTTGGCCACAGAAAGAGACCCAAACAATCATGTTCAGAGTTTGACCTCTCAATGCAAGGTGCTCCAGTGGGCATAAAAGTCATCAAAAACAATATTGCTCAACCCCAAACTCATTCTCCCAAGGCAATGCCAAAGATGCTGGCAATTCATTCCTATTTATAGGGTAGGATCTCAGTGTTCAAGTTGAAACAGATGAAAAATGACAGAAGTAAGGGAAAGGGGGAAGTGGCCAATCAGCATCTTGCTTTTGCCCTCCCTTGGTAAAGCTGCTCAAACTTGCTTTGCCCCTTGTACCAGCAGGTGTAAGCTTAGTTCATTCATTCTTCCTGTCCTTTCTCCCAACCACTGGAAATGTGTCAGCTGGCTTTACCAACACCTTGCTGTTTACTGTAGAGCAGATGCTCAACTCGTACACAATGATGGTACACAGTCTTTACGTACAAGGGTTGAATAGAACATTTCTTACAAAAAAAGCAGCACCTGGTAATAAAACTTTTGAAGTCCGCTCCAAGAATTCCCCAGCCAGCACAGCATTGGTCGTGATGGCTGGTAGATCCTGGGAAATGCAGCCAATTAGTAGCTGGCAAAGAACGAATGCAGCTGAAGAAGAAAATGAGAATGAGTTGTGAAAGATTTCCTGACATATGATCTCTGCATACAGTTCCGTATGTAGAAATTAGACAAGGCAAAAATTATACTTTTGAGATGGCAGCTCCCATTAATTTATGACCACTGGGCATGTCATTAAAATGTTAAAAAAAAAATAGTAATTTTTTGTTTTTTAGTCCTAAAAGAGTTCCCACCTCCATATATCAGGGATCAATTAGCCTAAAAGGTAATATCGAAACATTGTGCAAAGAAGTGATGAATTCGAACCAGTTAATAGAACACTAACATTCCTCTTGCCATCAAGGAGACAAAGAGAGACGTAAATGAAGCCAGTCCAGCATTGGCGCATCCAGCTCAAGTCCATGTGCTTGTAAAGTTTGTTTTACAAGTGTATTAACATCACCTGTTTGAAATGAACTGTGCTGTCTGTGAAGGTTCTCAGTCATCCAGGTGAGTTTATCTGGAAGTTGAGTCATGGCAACTGGGCTTCTTTTCTTGAGAGATTGAAACGTTTTGGTGCTCATCCAAGCAATTTCCAAGCAGTTTCATCAGTCTGAGAAACGTTATTGGTGAGTCCTCCATTTTATAGTTCACCTTGATTTCACACACACCCTGGTCTGAATAGGTTTATAAGTTGGACAAAGACCTGAATAGACTCGTTAGGTGGACAATGGCCTGAATAGGTTCATGGGTGGACCATGATCTAAACCGGTTCCTTCGGTGGCATGAACGTTTCACCTATGCAACCTTTCCCAACACCCATTAAGTATGGGTTGTTTTAGCCATGGCCTTGCTGGTGGAGGCATGAGGTGCTTCTGATTCATCTGGGGATTGATGAATGGACCACTTGATAAGCAGCAGACAGATTGTGCTTGAATCCCCCACCTCTGTTGAGAGAAGGTATTTCAAGACACACATGAATGGCTTCCCTGACCCCTCTCTCAAACCACCTCTCTTCTCTGTCTAATATGTGTACATCCTCATCTTTAAATAAGTGCCCTTTGTCCTTCAAATGGAGGTACACTGCTATTTCAGTCTCTCAAGAAAAGAAGTCCAGTTGCCATGACCCAATTTCCAGATTTGAATTGTGCCGTGTGGCTACATCTGACCTCAGCCACCCTCTAATAACAACACACGTTGCATACAAGCAGAGTTAGACATGTCAAGCAGTCACTTGTTCAAACTGACTTCAGATTCCAAGGCCTGAAAGATGAGTCCCTTGTACCAATATTAAACTGGGCCCTGATAGCATCTTCAGCTTCCCAAAACACCATTCCTTCTTCTAGCAGTTGAGGAATAACTGGTTGCATACAGTCTCTGTCAAAGGAAACCACAAAGCAGAACCCTCCGGAAGAGTATGCTTTAATATTGTCCTCATTTTTATCTGAGCCAAACTAAAAGATCCTCTAGGCCAGATTCGTGTATTAACATACCTTTTAAAATGTACCATATTTGAAGGAGAAAATGTGTCAGCAACAAAAGTCCAAAGCAGAAGCCATATACTAGGAAAGTTGCCCTTGGCCTGCAATTCCTAGAATCCGTAGGTTAATGGCTGCAGAGAGTCTGGGAGTTCAGTTCCCCTCCTTGCTTTTACATATTTAATTGCAATTAATGGTTGACCAATGTGGGTGACAAATATTTTCTTCATTTTCAGCAACTATTTAAACATTTAAGAAATATCAGGTGAACAGTCAACATCCAAGTTCACAACACAAAATTGTAAGTTGTCCGTTTGTCACTAATGTATCTACAGTTGAACAAATACACCTCAAGTGCCCTCTAGTGGACTGTCATGTAAATATCTTTTGCAGATCTTTGATGAATTATTATTATTATTATTATTATTATTATTATTATTATTATTATTATTATTATTATTATTATTATTATTATTATTATTATTATTGAATTGAGTGTCATTATGGAGACTCTTTTCATGATTTCCTAGGTACCAAGTATTGAGAAGTGGTTTACTATTCCACCTGTATATATTGGCATTCATATTTAAGCAGACTTTAAATGCTGGTGGATGCTTTGCTTCTAATTTCTGATATTTTTGTCCCCCAGCATATTCCCTTGACTTGTGTTATAAATAAATGTATTTCTGTCTCTTTGTCTCTCTCTGTCTCTCATACATGTATATATATAGAACGTGCTAGTTACTTTGTATGGACAGGTTCATATTTGGAGCTTAACCACGGAACATCAGCCAGGAATTCTAGAAATTGACATGAAGTGTTCTGCTAATATACTGCCCCATAGCACTCTCTGGATGGTTTACAGTTTAATTATGCAGACTACACATCCCCCCCCAGCAAGCTGTGTACTCAGTTTACCAACCTTGGAAGGATGGAAGGCTGAGTGAACCTTGAGCCAGCTACCTGGGATTGAACCCTAGGTTGTGAGCACAGTTTTAGCTGCAGTACAGTCATTTAACCGCTGTGCCATGAGGCTCCTAAGAGATGAAAACTGCATATGGCTGCTGATTAAATATTTTAGGATGCCAAACTATGTGTCTCCTTTAAAATAAATCAGTGAATTTAATGTTTAGAATTACATAAACTTGCAAATTACAACCACCACTTCAAAATGTGTACCTTCTACTCTTTACAGGGCAAAAATTGCAAACAGAAGAGATGCCTCTATTGATTATGATTTGATTGGGGCACCACCTCCACTTCTTAGAACTGAATCTCTTTCACAGAGATTTCTGTTTGTTGGCATTCAGAATATGGCTGTCTTGCCAAGAACTCTGATTTTTGAACCGAGGCTCCAAAGTTTATCTCCTAATGGAGTTGCAAGGAAAAAATCAATTTTCTTTTTCCTTCCTTTGCAAAAAAATAATTAGCAGTGATGCACTATGGTGGTTTGTTATAACAGTATGACCAGAATAAAAGGCCATACAACTTTTTGCACATTCCTGCCCACCAAATAACACAATACATTGACAGAAATTTTTAACACCAGTAGAGATGTAAGATCATATACATGGGACCCTGTTGCACAATATTGGAGCGTGGGAAGCTTTCCCAAGAAACTCTATTGTATGCCACTACATGCCTGCTGTCCATTTTCACCTCAGCTGTCAATCAACATATTTGCTGGCTGAGCATGTATATCCAGGACCCACTGAACCACTCTGATTCACTCCACCCATTTTAAGGCTTTTATATCTCTACAAATCCCAGAATTTCCTTATTCCCACTGATGTCTCCAGGCTATATGTAACTGGCGCCAATCAGGTTATATCAAAATCCACACTTGAAATTGAACATACTATTCAAACATAGGGATTATTATTTTTTAAAAAGCCTGTGTTTATAATGCTTCTCATGCTGCCTAGGTGATCCCCTGGCTGTGGGGTGTTTTTTTCAGGTTAGTCTACTGAGAGATGCCTTATAAGGGAGCACTTTAAGTTCCCCAGAACACCATAGAAAATGGTTTGCTCAGGTGCTGATTAAAATTTAAAACTTATTTGTTTTGCACTACAACTCCCAAAATTCCTCAGCAAGAATGGAGAGGCACTTTTTAAAAAATCAAACAAATTGCAAGCTCTCATGGACAAAGCTGAAGATGTGAGTCTCAAATATCCATGGCAGGTCTGTGCCAGTTCTGTTTATATGAGGTGAATACAGACTAAGATTGGAAATGTTACCCGACGGGTGCCCTTTCGAACACCACACTTTCCACATGTTTGGGGTTTTCTGCTCCTTCCTTCAGACAAACAGTTTGCTAATTACACTGTGACTACCCCCACCCTCTGATCCACCAATTCATTGCCCGCTTCTGGAACACACAGCTTCTTTTTGGTTGTTGAGCTCAGAGAAAAAGCTACCTCTATTAGGTCTTCCTATTCTTTACCAAATCTGTTTAAAAATCACCAAATTGACCCTTCTTTACCAACCACAATATACCTGATCTGCACAGTAACTGGCAAGTTTATAACATCAAGTAATTTTCCAAAATTAGCTTCCAAAATTGAAAGTAATGTTAATGCATGCAATTTCTGAAAGTTCTCAAACAAAACAGGTCCCTCACATTCATTTTCATCTGAAGCCATTTTGGCACTATAATGCCTTCACAATTTCCCAAAATGATGCATTGAATATTACAGTGTGATGTCTACTTCCTTTTTAAAGAGATTAAGACTGTTTAAAATATTCAGTTAAAAACTGACAACCAGATGCATTTGGGATGGAAATGTTCTGGACTACATCTGGGTTCATGGTCTTTCTTTCTTTCTTTCTTTCTTTCTTTCTTTCTTTCTTTCTTTCTTTCTTTCTTTCTTTCTTTCTTTCTTTCTTTCTTTCTTTGTAGTGTCTCAACTTTACTACAATTTAACAGGACCAATAGGCTGGAGAATATCATGGCTTTCTATTTTGAAATTTATCAAGATAAATGATCTGCTCTATTATTTTGCAGTAGCTTTATGCCAGCCATGGTTTACTATCCTGAGTCTGGGACTCCACCCAGACTGTAGGTTTTATGAGGGTTTTTGTTTTATATGTTCATTTCTTTATTCTTGTTATTTTGGAAGCTGCCCAGAGTAGTGGCTTGTCCACTAAATGGGTAGGGTATAATATAAGTTTAAACAAACAAATAAAAAACCAAGTTTTACATCAACTGTAGCTAAAATATAAACAAGGGGTTACATAAGAACATAAGAACATAAGAAGAGCCATGCTGGATGAGGCCAACGGCCCATCTGCCTCCTGATACCACTCCCCTGTATCTGGCCCTTGAAATACCCCAGTTTTAAGCATGGCGATTACACATCTCTATCATGGTTTGTAACCTGTGATGGACTTTTCCTCCAGAAATCTGTCCAATCCCCCTTTGAAGGCATCCAGTCCAGATGCCATCACCACTTCCTGTGGCAGGGGGTTCCACAGACTAACAACGTGCTGGGTGAAAAAAAATATTTTCTTTTGTCTGTTCTTACTCTCCCAGCCGTCAATTTGAGTGTATGTCCCCTAGTTCTGGTATTTTGTGAGCGGGAGAAGAGCTTCCCTCTATCTACTTTATTCATGCCCTGCATAATTTTGTACGTCTCAATCATATCCCCCGTCAGGCGCCTTTTTTCCAGACTAAAGAGCCCCAAATGTTTTAGCCTTTCCTCATAAGGGAGGTGCCCCAGCCCAGTAATCATTTTAGTCGCTCTCTTCTGCACCTTTTCCAGTTCCACTATGTCTTTCTTGAGATGCGGTGACCAGAATTGTACACAATACTTCAGGTGCGGCCTTACTGTTGTTTTGTATAATGGCATGATAATGTTGGCTGTTTTATTTTCAACCCCCTTTTTGATTATCCCTAGCATGGAATTGGACTTCTTCACCGCTGCCATACATTGGGTAGACACCTTCACGGATCTGTCCACCAACACACCAAGATCTCTTTCCTGATCCATCACGGATAACTCAGAGCCCATGAGTTGATAGATAAAGTTTTGATTTTTTGCCCCAATATGCATTACTTTACATTTGGCTACATTAAATTACATTTGCCATTTCACAGCCCATTCCCCCAGTTTGGAGAGATCCTTCTGGAGTTCTTCATAATCTTCTCTGGTTTTTACCACATGGAAAAAATTTCGCAAACTTTGCCACCTCACTGTTTATCCCTGTCTCCAGGTCATTTATGAACAGATTGAAAAGCACTGGTCCCAGGACAGATCCCTGGGGCACACCGCTTTTCACTGCTCTCCATTGTGAAAATTTCCCATTGACACCTACTCTTTGTTTCCTGGATCTCAACCAGTTCTCAATCCATAAGAGGACCTGCCCTCTTATCCCCTGACTGCAATTTTCTCAGCAGCCTTTGGTGAGGGACTGTGTCAAAAGCCTTTTGAAAATCCAGATAGACTACATCCACCGGTTCACCCAAATCCACATGCCTGTTGACTTTTTCAAAAAATTCTAAAAGATTTGTCAGACAAGACTTACCCTTACAGAAGCCATGCTGATTTTCTCTCAGCAAGGTTTGTTCTTCTATATGTTTTAAGATTTTCTCTTGGATGGGGACTTCCGGGTTCTTGCTGCTGCAGCCGGCTGTGTTTTTCAGGAGCTCCTGAGAAAACGCCCTGGGAATGGAATTGTCTGAGGGGGTCTTCTAAAAACAAAGACCCGACCGGCACTCTGGAGGAGAGCTGGAAGCTAAGGGGCAACGGGGGTGTTCCTGGTCTCCATAGAAACGGAGAAACAGAGAATATTCCTATCCCTGGAAGCCCAGACAAGCCCGAAGCATTTTTGCAGTCAAGAAGCAGCACCGGAAGAGAAAGCGTGAGCAAAAACAAACAAACCCAGAGATTACTCAACAACTTCGCATCTCTTTGTCAAGCTGTTCCTTCTTTTTGAAATGAAGATAAAGCAGGGATACATGTCAAAGAAAACCCATGCGGAAGCAAGCTGAGGCAACCATCAAGAAAAGAAAAGAAAAGAAACCAAAATCACCTTCAGCTGGGAAAACCTCACAAGCTGTTTTTCAAAGCATGACCAGCTACTATTCAAGCTAAAACGTAAGAACTTTAATCTGTTTATCATTTTCTTAAAACTTGTATACATTCATAAAGAAACTATTTGTGGATAAAAAGAGAAAAGTCAAAAAACATACCCAATAGTTACACTGGTTGATAATCACTGCTTCCATCTAGAGACCCTCTTGAAGGTCCCTTTAAAGGCATTCTGTGAATAAGATGCAACTATAAAAGACTGGAAGTTGGCAGGGTGTGGTGACCACTACATGGCTCTCTCTCTCTCCTTGCATTAAACAAACAAATAAAGGGAACAGTAAAGGAAGGAGCTGTCTTCCTCTTTCAAGCAAGTGCAGCCTACCATTGATTGACCTACAGGAATTTATCAAGATGAATCCTCAACAGAAAAAAGCAACGTTGATGGCAGGGAGAGGGGGAATCATCTTATCCCCCTCTTCACCCCAAACACCATCACTACAAACAATTACAGACATGTTGGCAGGAATGAACACAACTATACAGAAGGTAGCTTCAGAACTATCAGAAATTAAAAATGATATTCAGGAATGCAAAAGAGACATCAGAAATTTTAAATGTCAATTAAATGCTTATGAAGATAAGACAATTGAGTTGGAATTGCGAACAGAAGCCATTGAAATATCAGCACAAAGAGCTTCAAGGGACATTAATCAACTAGAATTGGATAGATCAGCTTATATTCTAAGATTTCAATCAATCCCTCAGCAAGAAGGGGAAAACCTACTTAGCCTGATGACAGAGGAAATTGCAAAAATACTAAATATACCTCCAGAAGAAGCGCAGTATGAAATAGATACAACATATAGAGTGAGCACTTTTTTACAAAGAAAATAAATATCCACCAGAAGTCCATGTCAAATTTGTTAGGAGATCTACGAGAGATAAAATATTGAGAGACACAAGAGAAACACAGATAGAAATCAAGAACCAAAAAATAAGAATTGTCAAAGATATACCTTGGAAAATCCGACAAATCAGAAAGGAATACAATTTCATAGTGAAAGTACTAATTGCAAATCAAATACAATATAGATGGATGTATCCGGAGGGATTGGACTTTACCTGGGATGGGAGGCATTACAGACTTGACTCACTGAACAAGGCCAGCAAGTTCCTGGAGAGGAACAATCAGAAATTAGGATATCAAGAATTAGACCAAAGAGAAATTATGGAAGAGGAAGAAGAGGAAGAACCACAAGACGTAGAAGAAATAGAAATAAGGAAAGAAAGAAAGAAAAAAGCAACCCAGTTTCCAAAAGAAGGACAGGACAAAACAAAACCAGGAAAAACACAGGATGCAACTGGGGAGAAGCCTATAATAAGGGAAATCAAAAACAAAAACTACAAAATATAATGGAATTACAATTTTTTTCCTGTAACGTTAATGGATTGAACACCCCGAAAACGAAGGCAAATTTTCCAAAACTCAAAAA
Organism: Phrynocephalus forsythii; assembly: GCA_029282475.1. Taxonomy (NCBI): domain Eukaryota; kingdom Metazoa; phylum Chordata; class Lepidosauria; order Squamata; family Agamidae; genus Phrynocephalus; species Phrynocephalus forsythii. The sequence goes on along the minus strand of JAPFRF010000005.1, from coordinate 86,219,128 downwards.
ACTGAAATTGGACTTGACATGTTTGCAAGAAACACATATTAAACTTAGTGATTCAAAGTATTTAACACAGGAAAAACTTGGTATTTTATTCCATTCTCTAGATGAAAAGAAAAAGAAAAAAGGATTGGCTGTTTATATTAAACCTTATCTAAACCCACGTTTGATTAAGTCTGATAAAGATGGAAGGTTCCTCTTGATTGAAATTCAAATTAATAAGAAACCAACACTATGCTGTGCTATTTATGCACCAAATGACAATAAAGAAAAAATATCTTCTTCAAAAATACGAGAAATTCTATCAGAATATGAGTACTCTTCAATCTTTATAATAGGTGATTTCAATGGAGTACCCTCTCCAATGATAGATAAAAACAGCCTGAAACCTAGAAAAGATAACAGAAAAGGAAATTACCACACTCATTTTTCCAACTAGCGCAAGAATGGAACCTAAATGATATCTGGAGAAGAAGAAACCCACGGAAGAAGATGTATACTTATTTCTCACACCGTCATAACTCCTTCTCCAGAATAGATATGTGTTGGTCATCAGTGGATTTACTGACAGAAACAAAAGACATTGAAATACTGCCTAAATCATTTGCAGATCATAATCCAATTCAGTGGACAATTTTCAACAAACCTAAGATAACAAGATGGAGATTCAATAACTTTTGCTAAAAGATAAGGAATTTATAACTCAGTGCAAGAGGAAACTTCAAGAATACTATGAGAATAATAGAAACAAAGGGACAAGTCCAAGCATAGTTTGGGATGCAGGCAAAGCTTACCTCCGAGGACTGGTTATAAGCTACAACACAAAGAAAAATAGGGAAAGAAAACAAAAATATACAGACATCTTAAAGGAATTGATGAAGATAGAAATGGAATTCCAAGAAAATCCAACAAAGACAAGTTTACAAAATCAGATCAAGATACTACAACATCAGTATAACTTATTGATCTCTCAAGAAGTTGCCTTCAAAATCAAGATAGCCAGACAAAAATATTTTGAATATGCAAATAAACCTGGGAAGTGGCTAGCAAACAAATTACGGGCACAAAAACAGAGGAATTCTATAACAAGTCTTAAAGACAAACATGGAAATAATTGTAACACCATGGATAAGATGAAAACAATAGTTGAAGACTTCTTTCAAAATCTATATTCTAAGGAACAAACAGCAAGAAACGAAATAGCAGAATATTTAGAAAGCCAAGATCTTCCAAAAATAACATCAGAACAGAAAGAAAAATTAAATAACCCAGTCTCGATGATGGAAATAACAGAAGCTATTAAAAACAGAAAAATGAAAAATCAGCGGGACCAGATGGTCTTACACCAGAATTTTTAAACAATTTGAAGGAATTTTGGATATACCACTAAAAGAAGTTATAGCAGAAATAATGGAAGAAGGAATAATGCCAAAATCATGGCAAGAAGCAACAGTTACACTCATACCAAAAGAAGGGAAAGATCCAGAGTTAATACAAAATTATAGACCAATTTCGCTATTAAACGTTGACTACAAAATCTTCGCATCAATCATGGCAAATAGATTGAAACATGTTTTAACAAATTTTATACATAAAGATCAAAACGGTTTTCTTCCTAGAAGACAACTCAGCCATAATATAAGAATTGCACTTAACTCTCTGGAATATTATGATCAGAAAGTCGACAAACCTGCTGCTTGGATCTTTTTAGATGCAGAAAAAGCATTCGATAATGTATCTTGGGCATTTCTATATGAACAACTCAGAATAATGGACTTTGGGGAAATATTTGGAAGAGTCATCTCAGCAATATATCAATATCAAAGTATGAAAGTAAATCTCAACGGGACTTAAGCAAAACAATAAAGATATCAAAAGGTACAAGACAAGGATGCCCTCTTTCCCCATTATTATTTATTTTGACATTGGAAGTCTTGATGCGAAACATTAGAAAGAATCCTGAAATCACCGGAATTAAAATTAAGAAGCACCAATTCAAAATACAAGCATTTGCAGATGACTTGATGATAATATTAGAAAACCCAATAGATACAATTCCAAATTTGATGGACTCTTTACAGGACTATGGACGAGTAGCAGGCCTGAAAATAAATAAAGAAAAGACTCAAATGTTAGTAAAGAACATGACAGAGACAGAAGTCCAAAATCTGGAACAAAAATGTAATTTCAAGGTAGTTAAGAAAGTCCGCTATTTAGGTATCTATCTTACTGCAAAAACCAGTACTCTTATTCAAGACAATTACATCAAAGTAATGAAAGAGATACAAATGGAAATAAACTTATGGAAAAATTTACAACTATCCTTTATGGGTAGAATAGCGGCAATAAAAATGAATGTATTACCAAAACTACTATTCCTGTTCCAAACAATACCGGTCCTTAAATCAACTAAATTAATACAAGAATTAGATAAACAAATAAGGAAATTCATTTGGAATGATAAGAAACCTAGAATCAAAATTAAAGTATTGCAGGACAAAAGGAAAATGGATCGCGCTACCAAACTGGATTTTATACTATAAAGCCTGCTGTCTGACGTGGATGAAACAGTGGATGACCCTTGAAGATAATCGACTACTTACGTTAGAAGGATTTAATTTGAATTTTGGATGGCATGCATATCTATGGTATGGGAAAGCAAAAGCCCAAAAGATTTTGCAAACCACTGCATAAGAAACGCCTTGTTGTGGGTTTGGGACTCATTGAAGAACTCTATCTATACAGCAATGCCACTTTGGGTTTCCCCACAACTGGCACATACAAAACCCTCCATAATAGAGGACAAAAACTCTGAGATATAAAGATATGTTAACAGAAAAATTACAACTAAAATCAAAAGAAGAATTACAGCTACAAGGATTTAGAATAGATTGGTGGTTGGAAATGCAAATGAAATCTTGGTTTAGGAATGATAAAAAGCAATTTGGTTTCTCAAATCAAGAAGTTGCAGTGGATAAAATCATTTTTTTCTTCTAATGAACAGTTAATTAAAAAAATTTATAGCTGGTTATTAGCCAGACACGTAGAAGACGAGATGGTAAAAGAATGTATGATAAGCTGGGCACAGGATCTAAAGTCAGAAATTCAGTTAGAGGAATGGGAAAACTATGGAAGGTTAATATAAAGATCACTAAGTCAATAGCATTTAAAGAGAATCTCTATAAAATGTTTTATAGGTGGTATTTAACACCTGATAAGCTGGCTAAAATGTATAAAATATCCGATGTTTGTTGGAAATGTAACAAAGGACGGGATCTTTTTCCATATGTGGTGGGTGTGCAAGAGGGCTAAAAATACTGGTGTATGGTACAAAAATTTATTTTACAAACTATGTTAATTAATCTTGAGTTAAAACCAGAAATTTTTTTATTATCTATGATACAACAAAATATTGGTGATAGCAAAAAAAATGTAATAATTCATATTATCACAGCAGCTAGAATGTTGTATGCACAATTATGGAAGACAGACAATATTCCAGACAAAAATCAGTTAATTATGAAGGTGTTAAACTGCGCAGAAATGGACAAGATCTCGGCACTAATGAAACCAGAAGGATGCTATGAAGACTTCGAAGAAAGATGGCATGACTTCTACAAATTTTTAGATGAATATTACAAGACAATTAAGTTTCCTGTTTAATTTATGAGTAATTGAGATAGTTAAGGATCATACATTGTTAAGATTGTTAAGATGAGATGCAAACTTTGTTTGAGAAGATTAGAATCGCTCCAATGTTTTTTTTTCCCTTTCTTTGATTGATAACTTTTTTGTTTGAAAACTATAAATAAATTGCAAAAAAAAAAAAAAAAGATTTTCTCTTGGATGAGGCTTTCCACCATCTTCCCTGGGACAGATGTAAGGCCAACTGGCATGTAGTTTCCTGGGTCCCCTCTCCTTCCTTTTTTAAAAATTGGTGTGACATCTGCTATCCTCCAGTCCTCCGGCACTGTGGCCGTTTTAAGATACAAGTTGCATATTACCGTTAAGAGATCTGCAATTTCATTTCTCAGTTCCCTAATAACCCTTGGGTCGATGCCATCTGGGCCTGGTGACTTGTTAATCTTCAATTTATCAATTAGTCCTAAAACATCCTCTTTTTAAGTATGCATTTGATTTAATTCTTTAGTCAAGAGGGGCCGTTCAGGCAGTGGAATCTGCTCACGGTCCTCTGTCGTGAAGACAGATGCAAAGAACTCATTTAATTTCTCTGCAATTTCTAAGTCCTCCTTAACCTCCCCTTTTCCTCCCTCACCATCCAGAGGGCCAACTGGTTCTCTGGCAGGTTTTCTACTTCTAACATATTTAAAGAAGCTTTTATTATTACCCTTTATATTGCTAGCCATGCGTTCCTCAAAATCTTTCTTTGCCTCTCTTATCATCTTCTTACATTTCTTTTGCCAGAGTTTGTGTTCCTTTTTATTTTCCTCATTTGGGGAGGATTTCCATTTATAGAAAGACTTCTCCTTGCGCTTTAGAGCCTCTCTAGCTCCACTCGTTAACCATGCTGGCACCTTCTTGGACTTAGAGGAGCTCTTCTTTCTTTGTGGTATGCACTTGTGCTGGGCCTCTATTACGGTTGTTTTAAACAGGCTCCATGCACTCTGAAGGGATTGGATTCTTCTAACCTTCCCCTTCAATTTCTTTCTAACTAGATTCCTCATCTGAGGGAAGTTTGTCCTTCGGAAATCAAGGGTTTTTATGACTGATTTTCTTGACACTCTTCCTCCAACATGCATGGCAAAGGAAATTGCAGCATGGTCACTGTTCCCCAGAGGCTCAGTGACATTCACATCCCTGACCAAGTCCGGAGTATCACACAGTATTAGATCCAGAGTTGCCTGTTCTCAGGTGGGCTCCATGACAAGTTGCTCTAAGGCAGGGCTGTCCAACTTTGAACAAGTTGAGGTCTACTTTTTCAGACAAAAGTGTCTGAGGGCTACTACACTAAAACCACTACTTATGAATTTTATCTGTCCCGAGCATATGCTCATAAGTAAAAAAAATTGTAAGCAGAGCAGCGGTTTCCCATGGGAATGCATTGAAAATCAATTAATCCTTTCTGGAGGGAGCATATTTCAATGCATTCTATTGTAAGGCTGACCATGCACATGCTTCCCTTACGCCCACTCGAGGCGGTGTGGACGGGTGCAAGGGAAGTGCATGCATGCTTGCTCAGATCGCCCCTTCCGTTTGCCCAGGCTGCTGGAATACTTTTTTTTAAAAGGTGCACTTTCCCTCCCAACTCGCCCGGATCCTGACTTGACTCTCCTTCTCCTCCTGTTTTCCCCCTTCTCCCTTCCAGTCCCCTCGCTGCCACTGCTGCTGCCGCCCATAGCTCCCACTCACTTCTGCCATGTTCTCTGTGCAGCTGGGATGGGCCAAGCCAGCACCAGGGCAATCATATCACCACAGCGATGCAAGGAGGAGGGAATGGCTCAGAAGGGGAGCAGGAGGAGCGGCAGGTCACAGTTTCTGTGAGGCAGTTGTGGGGGTGGGAGGAGGAGGAGGAGGATGGGAGGAAGGAATTCTCCAGGGGGGAGAAGAGGGGGACGTCACCATGCAAAAGAGGTGGGCATGCCCCTGACCCCTCCCCTCGCTGTCTCCTCCACTCCCCTTCCTCTGCTCTATACCAACAACTCAGTTGGCAGTGGTGTGCCGATCATCTGGCCAGTAGGGAGAGCAGGGGACTGTGCCATTGCCCTTGAACTGCTCCGCTCAGCTGAGACAGTGGGCTGACAGACCCAGAGCTTTGCAGTGGTGGTCCTTGGGTTGGGGGAGGTAGAGGTGGAGAACTTATCCCCTCTCAGTTTTTTATTGATGGCTGGTGAGCTACTTTTGAACCCTTCACAGGCTACTGGTAGCCCCCGGTCTACCTGTTGGGCAGGCCTGCTCTAAGGCACAGTCATTCAGCAAGTCGAGAAACCCGGTTTCTCTTTCTTGCCCAGAGCTCGCATTGACCCAGTCAATGTGGGGATAATTGAAGTCCCCCATGATTACTATCCTATCCCTCTTAGACACCTCCATGATTTCTCTCCTCATTTCAAGGTCCCCCTCAAGTTTTTGATCTGGTGGACGATAGACTACCCCAACTATCACATCACTCCTTGGACCTGGTAGTTTAACCCACAATGATTCTATGGTGGAGTCAGACCCTCTGTCAATCTCCATTCTGCTGGATTTTACCCCTTCTTTGACATAGATGGCCACTCCCCCTCCAACCCACCCCTCTCTATCCCTTCTATAGAGTTTATAGCCTGGGATTGCTGTATCCCACTGGTTCTCCACATTCCAGCAGGTTTCTGTTATGGCTATTATAGCAATGTTATCCCTAGCTGCCAAATGTTCAGGTTCTCCCATCTTTGCTCAGAGGCTTCGAGCATTGGCGTAGAAGCACCTGTACAATGGGTCCTGCAACAACAGCTGCTATTTACTGTTCCCCCAGCTTTTATTTTCAGTAGACAAACTATCATATTCCATTATTCCCCCAGTGCTAATACCTGCTATGTCATCTCTATGTGATTCTCTACCCTTTCCAACCTCATTCCCCGAGGATGAGGTGTTCCGAACTGGATGCCACTCAGCTCCTGTCGGCTTTCCCCTAGTTATCAGTTTAAAAGCTGCTCTGCAGCCTTTTTGAGGTTGAGTGCCAGCAATCTGGTCCCATCATGATTCAAGTGTAACCCATCCCTCCTGAACAGGTTTGACTTATCCCAAAATGTTCTCCAGTTCCTGACAAATCTAAAGCCCTCCTCTCAACACCATCGCTTCATCCAGACATTGAGGCTTCTGAGTTCTGCCTGCCTGGCGGGTCCTGCATGAGGAACAGGTAGCATTTCTGAAAATGCTACCTTGGAAGCCCGGGACTTCAATCTTCTACCTAACAATCTGAATTTGGCTTCCAAAACTGACTGCTTGGCCTTCCCGACATCATTGGTACCAACGTGTACTATGACCACTGGCTCTTTCCCAGTTCTCTCTAACAAGCTATCTAGATTTCTCGTGATGTCTGCAACCTTTGCATCTGGCAGGCAAGTGACCATATGGTTATCATGCTCATCACAAATCCATCCCTCTGTATTTCTAATTATAGAATCCCCTAGTACAAGGAGCTTCTCTCCTGCAGCCTGTTCATCTACCTGTACCTGATCCTGTATCTCATCAATTGTGATGAGGGAGCGCTCCTCAGGTGGAACCAGTTGTTATGTGAGTGTCATGCTTATGAAATTCAACTGGCGTGGATGCATATCTGTATCATTTGATTATTAACTGAGAATAAACCACGTACATCCAGTTAAGTTGATCAATATATAGCCACATACCAGAGCACAAAAAGGCAAGACATTATTACGTAATAAATCTTTGGCATTGGGAAAATTCCATAGACTCTCATACTATTTCATGATTTTTATCACACTTATATTTGTAGGGTTTTTATTTATTTATTTATTTATTTAATAAATGCATATGGGAAAATAAATTTCAATACATTATAAGGCAGATCTCAAAAGAACAATTAAATCATAAAAATGCAATGGATGCATCCATAATATACAACAATCAAATCGGTCAACTGTGTGAGCAAGAAAGTCTTCACATTCTGCCAGACAAGCTTTCTTTTTTTCTTCCTATTTGAGTTGGAAATCCACATGTGCTGAAAAAGAAACACGACCGAATAAAATCTGACCAAATTCAAGTGTTGGGTTCAATTCGATACACATTTTTATAAAAAGTTGCCTGGTCTCCCTGTACCACATCTTCCTGGCAGTTTTGTCTAGGGTGGAATGGATGCGAGTAACCAAAATAGTCACTAATACTGAGTCAGACTCTCCACAGTGGAGAATTTTTTTGTGCTCCAAGATGACAACACTTAACTTACCAGAACAGGAGGTTTCCCAGAAAATTGGGGGAAAACAAGGTATTTACTGTAAATTCATTCTCTTCCATCTCTCTCTCTCTCTCTCTCTCTCTCTCTCTCTCTCTCTCTCTCTCTCTCTCACACACACACACACACACACACACACACACACACACACACACACACACACACACACACACACACACGCCTTCCACATTAGAATGCACTTTATGCAGCTGATGGAGTAGACTGTAATTTACAGAAGCTTGCAAGATAATGCACTTGTAACCGTTAAGGCCAGAACCTGGAAAACTGGGTTTTTACAATTTACAGCTCCCAGAATTCTCTTGCCAATATAGTCTGAGCTGGAAAACAGCTATGCCACTTTGGGGTTTTCACTACTTACTCTGGTTCTCTTTTGCCAGAGGCCCATCAACAGTAATTAAACAAAACAATCTTGAAGCACATACCAGTGGATAAAACCCAAATCACCACAACATAATGCAGAGAGGTAGAGTATGCCAATCGCAAAATGAGAAACAAAAAAAACAAAGGTTGTTATAGCTGATCATTCAAGGAAAAAGAAGTGAGAAAGAGATGAAGGGAGACACAGTTTCTTGGCTTGGAAACTGGTTTGGATGCTGCATAAGAATAATAGGCTATCAGTGCCTGTTTTTCCCTTTGTTTGGTGAAAGGGTCTATAGCCGCAAGCAAATATATAGCCGCTAGCAAATAACAGTCAAACCTGGGACATGTCTTAACAACATCAAAAGAATGTTTCAAGACACTCAAATCAGAACTTTTAACATTGTTTGTTTTAAACTTATTATTAATGTTCTTACAATTTGATACTTGTTACCCTTGCCTCAAGGTGTGACTATACTGAATAGCCAAACTGGAGAGATTGGCTTTGCTGCAATTTGCTTCACAGCCTGTAATATATCTGAAATCACAGTCTGTGCTCCCACAGGAGATGCAGATTGATTTGGGAATTCACTGTTCATAATGGATGTGACGTGATTCACATTCCAGCCCCCCTTCCTTCCTTCCTTCCTTCTATTGATTTGGGAATTCACTGTTCATAATGGATGTGACGTGATTCGCATTCCAGCCCCCTTCCTTCCTTCCTTCCTTCCTTCCTTCCTTCCTTCCTTCCTTCCTTCCTTCCTTCCTTCCTTCCTTCCTTCCTTCCTTCCTTCCTTCCTTCCTCTGGTCCTACCTCTGTCAATCATTTTATGGGGCATAAATACAGAAAACAGTTATGAGGATCCATTGATAAGATAAGAGATTTAAAAAGAAAGAAAGACGTTTGGAGGATGATTGGAGGAAAGAATGTGGGGCTGTGTTTCCCGGATCCTCAGCATCACACCCCAACTGCCTTCACTGAAACACCACCTATAATCCTAGATATACCACCATCCCGTCTTTACAGGCATATATCACAACTAATCACATGGAAAAGCCTCTCCATGTCACTCTGGCTTGAAAAAAGTAGAAGCCCCGCAGCAACAGAGAAGAAAGGACACTTTGGGAGCAAAAACGACTGGACCAGTTAGAATCAGTTTTTGTTTGCATCATGCAGTCAATAAACATACTTCAAATGCACCCATTTTATAAGTGAGCAAATCCCATGGTATCAGACCAAGAAGTTGCAGCCTATGTCATATTACTCATTACTTGTAATTTAACACCACATTAAAATACCTAATATGCTAATTTTAATCACTGCTTAATAATTGTTTTTAATACTTTAAAATAAAAAGGGCCTAAAACAATCCACTACATCACACAGAAGTTTTCTGCAACTGGTTATTTCAAGTTTCATTGTTTATTGTCAGCAAGAGCTTACTGATCAATTGTATAACACCTTAAATTTATTTATTTATTTATTTATTTATTTATTGGATTTTTATACCACCCATCTGGCAGTGAGGCCACTCTGGGTGGTTAACAACAATTAATTAATACAATACAATAAAAACACATATAATTCATACAATAAAACAAAAGAAACATAAAAATAGAGTAAATATAATGAAAATAAAATTAAAATAACATGAAGTAACATATAATTTCCCTAGACCTGTAATAGTATTGGTGGGCAAATCAGCTAAAATATGTTTGATAGATTTATGTTAAATTTGAGGAAATGCCTGCTTAAATAGCCAGGTTTTCAATAGATTTTTTAAAAAAAAACAACCCAAATTGGGGGCAGGCAGATGTCCGGTGGAAGGTTATTCCACAGGCGAGGGCAATGGCTGAAAAGGCCCTATTTCTAGCTTTTTCCTTTTGTGCCTCTCGCAGTGTTAATTGCCTCAAACACCTAGCCTGGGAAGATTGGGTATTATGGGCAGCTTTCTTTGGGTGAAGGTGCTCTGACAGGTAGCAAGGCCCTAAACCATATAGGGCTTTGGATGTCATAGTTAAGACCTTGAAGTTAATGCGGAACTGAACTGGTAGCCAATGTCTATTGGAGGACAAAGAGGTGGGTATTACAAACCTATATTACACCCCTGGAGCTTGCCTTTGGCCCTTAAATGCAGTGGAATGTGGACTCATTCTATGGTCCATTCTGAAGTTAAGATATACCCCATATTTTTCCATCTATAAGACACCCTCATGTATAAGATGACCCCCACTTTCCCAACTCAAAATTACAGTTTCGCAACCATGTGGTTCTCCCCTCAGCTTACTTCCATGTATAAGATGACTCTCAATATTTAGTCTAACCATTTTAGAAAAAATATTACTATAACTCAAATTCCAGTTGGCTTCTCTAAATGAAGCTGGGGTGGGGTCAGCAATGGTCATGTTTTCCTCTGCCTCAGACAGCAAAGGTTTGCAGCCCTGGTTCTGTGCATGAATTATTCTAGAACTGAAGCTAAATGTAGTTTCAGCACTTTTCCTTCAGTTCACTGAAACTGGAGGATCCAACATTCTGGAGCTACATTGGTCAGCAGTGGGTGACATGAAGACAAAGAGCAGCCAAGCCAACAGCTACATTCTGCTAGACAACTCATGTTCCATTTAGACCCCTGCTTCACAGCTCTTGTGTTCCTACCTCATTGTTATTGGACTCTCTCCTCCTTGTGCTTTTCATTCCTCCTTAATCCCTTCTGAACTGATCTACCCTTCTGTCTTGGACTGAAACACAACCCGGACATGAATGATATAAATAAACATGCAGCTGGGTTTTGCAGACTCTCAGCTATTTCTCAAAGAAACCATCCACTCCACATCCTTCATGTTAACAATCATTCCTAGTAATACTAATGAAGGAAATAAATGGGTCTTTACACTGATCCTGCTAGACTTCTCCATCAGAAAGATCAGTTGGGTGACAAGCCCAGGAAACAGTGTGTGTTGGGTTGGGCTGGCATTTCTAAGTGCCAGTAATGTCACTAAGGTCCAGTGACACAATGGTTATTTTTCAGCAATCCAGAAAAAACCTGAAATCCCACAACACATATTTCAAACTTCCAGAGGGGCAGCTATGTTACCTGACCACATAAAAACAAAACTGGGATAGGGTGTTACAGGACCTTAAAACTGAAATTTTATTTGGCACATGCCTTGGGGGATGTCAGCATAACATTTTTGGGTGGAGCAAATATTTCAAATCTATGTTGAGGAACCCAGGGATCCCATACAACTTGAGTATTTACCTAAGAATACCCAGATTGCTAATTCCACCCCCATACACTTCTCTGTGCTAAGTCAACTTGCCCAAAATTCTTATGACATGTTCTTTCAGGCTAAATCTGCACAGAGAGTGGTGTATCTGGGTGGTATAATTGGAGCCATTGCTTAGGAGAGCATTTTTCCAGTGAAATGGTTATTTCTCACCACATCACACATCACAATGGCCAGTTATGTAAATAAAATGAGACACAGGAAAGTATGTGTTCCCTTTCCCCATTGAGGTCTCCCATTACACATTCCAGCCTCTGTGTACTTTTTTTAAAGGACCACAGAAATGCATACTTTAAAACCTGTCTAGTGAACTTCCTTACAATAAAAGCACACACTTTGGGTTTACTCACTTTCTTTCCTCCCACGCGGTGCCTTTGGAAATGTTTCCCTGCCATCCTCAGTTCAATGAGAGGTGATCAACACACAAACAGCATGTCAGGCTTGAGATGATGACCAGTTCAAGGTCCTCTTAGGTGAAATGACGCTTAACTGGCTACAGAAATTGCTGTGTGGACATAAGGAAACGCCTTGGGGGATATTCACAACTGGACGGCTCTGTTGCTGAGTAATCTAGTTAAGAGACCTTAGTAGATTTGCAGAAGAATGTAAATAATAAAACTAATGTCCATCTGGAATCTTCTCTGTCCTTCACCTCAAATCTGGAATGAGTAGTACAGATTTAGAGGAATAAGTCCTACAAGACCAGACATCTTGAGGTCAAAGAGCAGCTACATTAATGTTGCAGCAACATTCTGGTCTATAAAATGTTGATAGTTTGTTTCATTTTGTCTGTTTGTTTCAGAAGCAGAGTTTGTTCAGCAAAGTAAGCTACATGACAAAGATCTTTGTTGATGCGTGAGGCAGCAGTAGTGAATCAGCTTGCCAGAACCGAGAGAAAATGACAAATGTGTCACCATGCTTGTTCCTAAGCCTTCTTAAGGGTGTCTAAAATGTCGTGTGGTTTTGCCACTAAAGTCAGTTTAGGATATTCACCAGTTCCCAGAAAGTGCAAGGACAGTCATCAGGATCACAGAAGAGAAGCAGGAACTGGAAATGGCTATATGGACTCTTTGACTTGTCATTATCTGAGATAATTTGTATGGATGGAAACTGTGGTCAGGGACCTGTATAATCATGCAAGCCACTAAGAAAGGGGAAAGGCAAAGAATCATGGGCATGGTCCGCCTTGCACCATGATGGCAGTAGGATGAAAATCCCTTACAAATGGAACCCTTACCTCAAGGGTAATGCTAACAGAACATAGGAATCAGAGCAATTACCTACTGTCAAGTCAAGATTTGACTTGATGGCAGGTGTTTATTATAAATGTTTAAGTGATTGTATCACCTACAGCACCATACTAGAAAGGTAGATTTTAAATCCAATTTTATCTGAAGAAATTGAGTCCAGAATTTGAGATTGGGTCTGGGTCACAAACACCTAGGTCCCCACTAATTCAAGAGCTGTAGAGCACCAAAAATAGCAAGGAAAATGTGGTTCCTAAAGAAAATATGGAGTACACTCTACTTCCTAAGTATTTGCATATTCACTAGAGGAAGCTAACTGCATGGATTTATTTCATCATGCAATGTGTCATTAGCCTTCAAGGCTGTGATACAGTGCTTCAGGATTGTAATATCTTCTGAACACTGTTATGAAAAGAATTGGATGAACAGATCATTGCTGGGGAACCTATGGACATTCAAACGTTGCTGAACTCCTCTATACTGGCCAAGAGGTGTATTAATGTGTCTAGTAGATTGTAAACATTTGGAAGATTAGCCCTGAAACAGATGGAAGTGTGATAGCTGTTGTGAGTGTTTCAAGCTGTTTGGCCAGGTTGTGGATGTTTTTCTTCCTAACATTTTACCAGACACTGTGACCGGCATCTTCAGAGGGCAAGGAGCTCAGGGAACTAGGAGTTCTCTCTGGGCCCTGGGGGAACCACAACCCTAACAGATGGAAATCTTTTAGGGTTGTAGTTCCTGGTCATAGATAGACCTCTCCTCCATCTATTTGACATGCTCATACCCAAAGACAGTGTGTGAGTATATATATAATTATCAGGCAATTGTTATCAGTAACTGGCCATCTGTTGAATGCCTTTCATGTAGCTTATTAGGTGGGATATAGATTGTTCATCAGGTTACTATTTACTTTATAGCCATGCTGGTCTAGGACTCTAAATTTGCTAGGAAACAAACCCTATCCTTGGTTTATATACCCCTAGTTTCTATCAACTGCATGAAACAAAATGCATTTATAATGTATATTATAAATGTCTTTTCTCCTACTTTATTCAGGAGACTTATACCTATTTTTTAAGAGGTACAAACATGACATGTTATGACATTAATGCATGTGTACACAAAGCATGTGTATGCGGCAGAGGGTGGGGCAGTGGGGCGGCCAGGGGTGGGGGCAGCAGTGGCTGGGGGTGAGGCAGCAGCAGGGGGTGAGGCAGCAGCAGGGGGCGGGGCAGCAGCAGAGGGCAGGGTGGCAGGGGGACTGCGGATGGCGGGGAACAGCGATGGGCACGGGGGTGGGCGGCAATGGGTGCGGGGGCGGTGGGCAGATGGCGGCGGGCAGTGGGGGGATGGACAGCGGTGGCCAGCGGCGGGGTTGGCGGGCAGCAGGCTGGCCAGCACCCCCTCTCTGTTTTGGCGCCCTAGGCAACTGCCTAGTTCACCTTAATGGACGTGCCGGCCCTGACCTCCCCATACCACTTCAAGTAGTCTCTGGGTGGTTTGCAGTTTTAATAACAGTATGGAGGCTACATATTGCCCCCCCCCAGCAAGCTGGGTAGTCATTTTACCAACCTTGGAAGGATGAAAGGCTGAGTCAACCTTGAGCCTGCTACCTGGGATCAAACCCCAGGTCATGAGCACAGTTTTAGCTGCAATACAGACATTTAACCACTGTGCCAGAAGGTTAACATACTGTACTTAACTTAGAACTTTTATGGTAACTCTTGTTTTTTATCCTTTTTCTATAACTATTGTTTTATGTATATGTCTATTAGGTAGTATGTATGCATAGATAGATAGATAGATAGATAGATAGATAGATAGATAGATAGATAGATAGATAGATAGATAGATAGATAGATAGATAGATAGATAGATAGATTTACCTGCAGTACAGGCATTTAACCACTGCACCACAAGGCTCCTGTGAGTACCCAGCTTGCTAGGGGGCAATGTGTAGCCTGCATAATTAAATTGTAAACTGCCCAGAAACTACTTGAAGTGGCTTTCTTTGCTTCAGAATGCAAGAATATAGAGCACTTTTTCATGTTTACCTACCCCTACACAGATCCATAAACCAGTTTCTATACCCCATGATCATAATCTACGAGGTTTTGTGTTTGCTATAGAGTTTGGCCTTGCTTATAAAATCACATTTTTAAATGACTTTGAAAATTTTGATGGTCTTGCGAGTTACAAAATCCTGTGCAAAAGCTATAATAAGAATTTGCAATTATTTTGGCATTATACCAGGTGCTGTAGGCACTTGAAGTAGGAATTGACAAACCACTCCAGTATTCCTGCCAAGAAAACTCCATGGACATGGGGTCATGAAGAGTTGGTCACGACTGTAACGATACGACACAACACAACACAACACAACACAACACACACACACACACACACACACACACACACACACACACACACACACACACACACACACACGATGTTCCATGCCAAGCCGCCAGAGGGCAGTAGGGATTGGAACTAATGCCTCTGTCAAACTACAAATTGTCTGAGGACTTACGCTTTATGTACGCATAGCAACTCCCTAAAGTATTTGTTTTGCTTTGCTTTGCTTCTTCAGATAAAGTAGGATTAGCAGTGTGTGTTTTTGAAAAGAAATATGAAGGGGGAAAGAAGGGGTGCCTAGTTCCTTCCTAATGTTGACTGTTTTTAAATCCCTTTCTCCAACTTATATTCTCCTTTTGCACACATGGTTCAAATGTATTTATCCTCAGAACACATAAGAAAACCAATGCAGAAGAAAAGCAGCTGGAATAATTTGGCCCACAAAAACAGATACTACAACTGCATTTCTTAATTTAAACCAGTGTTTTCACAGCAAATGTGCAGCCCACTTCACATCTATAAAATAGTCTCTATAGTCGTAAACAACATTCCCGATACATTATTCTGCACTTTCTGCTATCCTATTCTTTATGGGCTAGACACTGTACTGGAGTGTACGAAGGAGAAGTTTTCACATAATTACATGCATATGAGTGTGTGCTCGCTGATGATTTAGATAAATCATCTCTCCTGGCTCCAACATATATTTGTGTTTAATTCCTAGCTTGCTCTGTACAGTATTCTCAGTCTACTCATCTGCCTGTCATCACCTTTTAAAAAAGTATAGTTGCACACAGATGGACACTGATTGTTTTCTTGATCTGTTGTTGTTGCTAACTACATTGTCCCGCTGTGTGTGTTTGGAGCTTTCAGTCCTTTGGTCCATCCAAGTGCCTTCTGCTAGTTAGAAACAGATCATAAACCTGCTCTTGCTATTTTTAAAAACTAAAGCACAGCGAGTGCACCAATGTATCCTCAAATAATTAAGTGCCAAGTAACAAAACCATGCAAAATGGAAGGTTTTGGCCACAGTGGCAACTAGGCAAATATGTGTATTTCTGCTAGCTAGTAACAAAGCCTGGGGAAGTTACTTTTGTTAACCAAAACATCCATAATCTTTCAGCCAGCATGGTTTCTTGGAGTCCAGGAGCTCTTGTCTAAATAAAATTCTTCCAAGGAAGTTGTGCCAGAACTGCCTTGCCGCTTCATGTAGTTCGTGCTGTGCGGAAAATTTCCCTCATGAGAATATGGTCCATTTTAACTCAGATTGATAGAAAAGTGTTTCTAAAGCGAATCCATTTCAGAGGAAAAGAAACATTTTGGAATCATTCTCATGGGTGAGTTTCAAGAAGAGATATCAGAGGGTTTGCATATGTGTTTTGTCTTGTGTTGTACAATGGCAGTTGGCAACACACACATAAAGGTTCACTCATTTCATTTGAAACCCAGGGGAAGATGTTGACTCTCACAGGGGATTTTGAGATCAGGAAGTGTGCGTAGCTGGGAGAAGCTGTAGAAAGAGGTGTTTACTGGGCAGAAAATACAAGTACAGCACCCTTGCAATCTTATGGCAAGCTTGTAAATACAACCAACAGAAATTCTAAAGTGCCCTGAGAATGAGGCAAGAAAATAAAAATCCTTTGCATGGAGAAAATTGCTGGGAATGGGAATTAGATTTAGAATTATGGCAAAGTACAAATTCACCTTTTTCTAAGTACTAGGGATGGGCAGGAAGCAACAAATGAAATGCTGTTTCATTGTTTTGTTACATAACGAAACAAAACCAAACAAAATGAAACGAGGAAGCAGCATTTCGTTATAGATTAAATGAAACTGTCATTTCCCCATTGAAACAAATCATTTCATTCCATCATTTTCGGGCTCCTGCCAAACTGTCAATGGCTGGAGCCTTTAAACCTGGCCCATTCGATACCAGGGGGACCCTATGGTGCCGACTGGGTCAGACTTAAAGGGCTACAGCCATTGACAGCTTGGCAAGAGCCCTCAGAAAATGGTGTGGAAGGCAGTTCTGGCAATCATACAGCCCTCCACACCATTTTCTGCTGGTTCCTGCCACTTTGTCAATGGCTGGACCCCTTTAAACTTGGCCCACTCAGCACCAGGGGTTCCCCATGGTGCCAACTGGGCCAGGTTTAAAGGGCCCCAGCCATTGACAGTTCAGCAGGATCCCTTTAAAATGACTCCTGTAGTGCCGGGCACCAAATCTGGTGCATCTAGGACCCAGGGGAGCCATTTCATTTTGTTTCATTTCATTCCATACAATTTTTTTAAAAAATCATAAGAAATGAAACAAAACAAAATGGGGATGAGCAAAAAATGAAACAAAACAGTAGTGCCCATCCCTACATGACACTAATCCATATTCTACTGATACAGCTTGTATAACAATAAAGCAAAAATGAAATTTGTCTTTTACCACCCACAGTAGCAATAGAAAAACCACAAATGTTTGCTGGGCTGGAGAACAAACCCATGCTGCCGCCACTAGTGTGTGGCAAGCCTATCTCTGGGGGAAAAATGTTGGAGAACTTCTCTTTACCTTGAAGAATGTTGGTAAAATTGCTCTCTGTCCCTGGTGTCATTTCTCAGCCCACATATAGGGTGAAGAATTTTGAAATGTCATATGACTGCTCTGATTCTTATTAAATTTCTGAAACTTCAAAGTGACTAGATCAGTGGCAGCTCAAGAACAAACAGGTACGCATTCAGTGCTTGATCAGACCTCTTTATAAATACGTAGGACACAGGCCGGGAAAAGTCAGACTGAAAGACAACAGTCACAATCTATTCCTTACCAGTATTTCATTTCAGAGGCTCTTCCACGTGGGCTTCATGCAGTTTACAGGGTCAAATCTCCTGATTGACAGCCTCAGCCAATGCTCGATCTGCTACCCAAGGAAAACAGAGGGATGAATGTGGGGCCAGCTAGGTGATCGGAGCTGAGAGCCAAAACAAGAGCCAAAGGCTTCTGCACGATTGCCTGTAATCTGAGTTTAAGATACAGTTCCAAGAAAACTGCATACTTGACATGGAAAACCAAATTCTTGGTATGGTTTCCTGCTTTAGCCTTTACATTTCAGAAGGGAATACTTTGGAAACTGGCAAAAAGCTTGAAAACAGCAAGCAGAAAGCAACACCATCAAAACGGGAAGCCAGAAGAAGAGTGGAATTCAGCTGTGTACACTTGTGTCTGTCAATCATAAATAACCTTCATTAAAGCACATAAATATTAATTTTAAACCTCACATTGAAGCTACATAGGACAGAGTCACAACCAAGAAATATGAACCCCATACTGTATATTGAAGGGCATGGCATGGGATCATATCCCTTTACATAGCTAAAGAATAAAGATGTGGAGATTCAAATGGTAACAGATTCCAAAATCACAAGTGCTTTACTGAAGTCAATTACAATGCCACAATTGTGTCTAACTGTTTTGAATCTTCGTAGCTCGTTTTCAAGCTAGGTGGTAAAAAGGAGGGGGAGGAGCACATTTACTTACAGCCACTATGGGTGTTTATACACGCCCCCTAAGCTCCACCGCAAATGGCTGCAAGGTCCGGACCTTAAAAATGTTTACCCACCAGCTCCGGACTTTGCAGACAATTAAGTGCGACCCCGCCCACTTTAGCACGACCAAAGAGCAGTTTTCTTGTACCTGGTCTTTGATGGTGACAAATATTTGATCCGGTGTAAGGATAGTGAGTGCGGGGCTCTCCTGGGTTCCGTTTGTTCTTTTTTTGCGCCCCGCCCCTTTAAGAGATCTGAATGCTATCGGGAACAAAATGGAGGTAAACCAGCATTCTTTTCTTTCTTTTTTCTCCCTCCCTCAGGCATCCAGCAACCAGGAAGTGCGGAGGGGGGTGGGGACAGAGGAAGACAGAGGAAGAGCGACGAACCCCTAAGATCTCTGGTCTGAATTTAAGTGGCCAGCGGATCTTAGGGGTCGTGTAAAAAGGCCCTATGTCCATGAGGTGTTGGTTGCTTTGCTGCTGAAGGATTCCGTCCTCACTGGTAAGACCATCAAGCTAGTGTGGTACTCCATTACCTTGGGGAACACAACACAATGCATGTTACCATAAAAGTGCAGAGAGAGAACATCCACACTGGCATGTACATTTGAATAGCCAGTCACACATGTTTCAGAATGAAGATATTCCTCTGCACCACATTATTTTCAACAGGATATATTATTAGAGGGAATAGGGGTCTAGTTCCCACGGCAGTGAGATG
This sequence comes from Phrynocephalus forsythii, assembly GCA_029282475.1. Taxonomy (NCBI): domain Eukaryota; kingdom Metazoa; phylum Chordata; class Lepidosauria; order Squamata; family Agamidae; genus Phrynocephalus; species Phrynocephalus forsythii. Next base: position 86,199,703 of record JAPFRF010000005.1, on the reverse strand, counting down.
TTCTCTCTTCCCTTCCTTGTACACTTTCAGAAAGAGTGCAAAATATTGGCAGACGGGAAGGGAATCTGTTTCAGAGGAGAATAAATGGCTGGTAATCTGTCCATGCCTACAGAATTGCACTTTAGTAACTGGACACAGGATTATGGACTGCACCCTCTGCTGTTCATTGTAAATGGGTCATCCCACCTTTTTAATCATGAAAAACCTAGTTCTTCTCAAAAACACAGGATGGCAATGGGATTTGATCACCAAGTGACATAGTGACTCCACAGCAGAATGAGATTCAACAACTGAATCTGAATGCTTCTTCTGAGACACCTTTTCAAGATCAGACAGAATGAGGTAGGTGCCATGAGCAGATGACAAGAAAGATAGCAAATGATCAGATCATTATTATTATTGTATTTTAACTGCCAAGGATACATACAACTCATACAACTGACCACCTGGTCCAGTGCAACCAAAATGATTGAGGGTTTGGAAGAAATGTCTTATGATGAGGAGCAGCTTAAGGAGGTGGGAAAGTTTAGCATTACAAAAAGAAGACTGAGAGGGGATATGACAGCTATGTTTAAGTATTTGAAAGGATGTCACATTGAAGAAGGAACTGGTTTATTTTCCATGGCTTCAGAGACTAGGACGTGGGGCAAAGGTCTCAAACTACAGGAAAAGAGATTCAGTGTAAACATTAGAAAAACTTCATGACAGTTAGAGCTGTTTGGCAGTGGAATATGCTGCCACAGAGGGTGGTGGAGTCTCCTTCTTTGGAGGTTTTTAAGCAAAGGCTGGATGGCCATCTGTCAGAAGTCCTGTGTGGGGGTTCCTGCATGGCAGGGGGTTGGACTGGATGGCCCTTGAGGTCTCTTCCAACTCTGTGATTCTATGATTCTATGAAGCCCACAACTAGGGTCTGTGTCACATGGATTCCGTGCAGCCCCGTGGGTTGGTGAGGGGCATACTAGCAAATTTTATTATTCTATTATAAATTAAATACTATCCTGTCATTTGGTGCACACACCCCAGCATGCCCTGCTTGCCTCCCCTGCCCCAGTTGCAGCCTTGGCTACTAGACCTGCAAACTGACATAACAAAGGGTCAAACAGAGGGCAACAGGGTCCAGGAATCTTAGCATAGCTTGGAGAGTTGTTTTTAAAAAGTATTACTATAATGGCATTTTAGTATATTCAGTTTTAGATTTGATTTGATAACCAGGTGATCACCACCTTCTCAACTGCCAACAGAATTGGGGCTGACAGAGATCAGCAAAAGCTGGCAAAGAAGTAGGAAGGAGAAGCCATTTCTCACTCCCCTCTCTTCCCCCTCCAATTCCCTGCCACTACCCCATCTCCCAAAGCACACTACTTTGGCTTGAGAAAATAACTGAGACCTGATATTAAAGGAGAAAGCTTGCATCACCATAAAGCTAAACTTTTAGAAGCTTACACTTTTTCCACCTAGCATTCATTCATAATGGACCTTAAATTGTTTGATCTCTAAATTATTTGTTCCCATACTTGACAGGATATTCAGCCTTGAAAGAGCATGAGAACGGCACAAGAAGAAAAATGTTTTTGAATTGGTTTAAACAAATGGATGTGATAAGCAGAAGTTAAGATTTCTCAGGAAAAACAATTGGCACTCATTTTTATTTTTTAAAAAAGGTTTTCTATCCATGCTGCTGCTGAAAAGGTGCAACTGAGAACAGTTCTTACTGCGGCCAGCTGAGACCGAAGGAGGTAATTCTCAGGTGCTCTTCCACTCTCTGTCTACTCTCAACTCCCACAGATTGGCAAAGGGAATGCCATGCCATGTCCTACCTTGCCAGGCATACCAAATAACGCAGGACTGTGGCCCCACGTGTTCTTCAGGCATGATGCACAAGGCCCTGGGCTCACAGCAACCCTAAGTTATGCAAGGAGGAAGAGGGGGTCAATTCTGATGTATGGTGTCCTTTTCAGGGTTATCCAGGAAGAAAATACTCAGGTTGTTTATTCTTCCTTTCTTCGGGGGTGGGTGGGCACCATGGGACTGTGCAGGTTTCCCAAGGCCACACAGGCTGGCTCTTCTCCCTGGAGAATTGAACTGTCAGCCTCTGGCTCCACTATGTAACCAGAGATATCCTTTGCTTCTACAGAGAACTCACTCAATCACTGGGAGAGTTTGTCTCTGTTTAGCTGCCCCACAGTAGACTATTTTCTTTCCTTACTTGTAGCATTTTTTCTGTCTTTTTTTAAAAAAACTTGCTCCATGCACCTCCTTGCTTCCATGCAAAATGCTGTTATCACCTGGATAATTCCTCTGCCTGATGGCTCCCTCTGCAGAGAGAAAAGGAGAAATGAGTTCAGCCAAAAGTGAATGACACTTCCCGCCACCACTAAATAAGCAATGGCCATTGTCTTCACTAGCATAAATCAAGGATAGGCAGTAAGCAACTTTTTGGCCACATAGTCCCTACTCAGTTTTTATGGTCACAGAAGTTTGCACCAGCAGCACAGTCCCCTCTCCTGGGGGATATTAACAGGTCATTAAAATCACCATTAAGAGGGCAACTATAGCTTAGGAAGCTTCTGTAGCATTATATCTATTATCTTATTCTACACAGATGCTCCCTTAAGATTATACAACACCCACTCTGTGTAAATGAGAATACAAAATTAGTGTTTAATGAATCTGTTTTCAAACTTGATAAATCATAAACTAGGGATATGGAAGTCCAAGGCGTGATTGCTTTCAGCTCCTCTGATTTTCCATTGTGTGATGTAACTTTGTGAACAGTCGTGATCAGAAGAGAGTATTGTGTACAACATATTGACTGCTACCATTGGTGTTGTCAACATTCAGGTTGCCCTTTGCTAGGTAATGCTTGGCATCCTTTTTCCTGCAGGCCAGATGTTGTGCAGAAATATTGGGCCATTTTCTGACATTTTGAATTGTGGTTACATGGGTTAATCCAGGCTGTAGAAAAATTCAGAGACCTCTTCTTGTGTGGTTCTGCCCAGGTACTCAGAACTTTTAAAAATGTACACATTAAAGCATGTGAACAATAGATACCTCTTTAAAAATAAATTTAATATGCACATATTTTGAGAACTATGCACATTGAAATTGATTTTGATGTAAACTATTAGCAGCAAAATCTGAAATGTTGACAAATATTTGCAAATTAATTTGTATACAGTATTTTAAAAATGGCCCTGTTGTTAGTCTTGGATAGGCATGGATCACTCAGCCAAACCATACAGACTTCACTCAAGTTCTTGTTTCACTACTAGTGTCATTGTACCATCCCATTTTGGTGTGCATGAAATTTCATTGTGAAATTTTCATTTTTAAAAATAAGGAATTTCAAAATTCTTTTTAAAAATGTGCATTATGGCACACTTTGTCAAATATACTTTCTGGAATGATCTCCTACTGAATATATGGTACTAAATTTATTTTGCTTAGCATTCAGGTTTACAGAGTGCAAATTTGTTACAATGTCATTAAAATACAAACTGAACAAATCTCTTGACCATTTCTAGTCAATGAAACAAACAGCAACTTTTCAGTTCACTCCAGAAAATTTCTCTTGGCTCTCTTGTAGTCCATTGTTTTCTTCGCTAAGGAAACGTATTCCGCAAAGCATTAAAAAAACATTCTTGCAAAAAAGAAACATCAGATATTGAAATTATTTGAGCCTCTACTACTGATGTTTCTTGACACCAGAGGGCACCAGAAACACATAGGTAAGACACAAAATGGTGTGTGGAAGCATCTCTCTTTTCTAAATTCATTTCAACATAAAACATTAATACAGGCAAATGAACAGCATATACTCATTTCATACACACTAACAAGGAATAGAGGACTGGGTTATGTTGGGGAGGCTTGTTTTTAAGCACTACATTTTCAGACACTACCATCACCTCACCATCAATAATCAGGAATAGAACAGCCACACATGATTACACTGTGGACATTTCCTGTCTCTGGTTTTGTTTTCCTGTTTCCATACCAAACCTTGGAAGATGGCATGGCCAGGTGGCAAGCAGCTGCCACCACCAGCTCTGAAAGCTTGTCAAGAGTTGACCCCACGCTGAGGGGATGTGAAGGAGTGAGGGGGTGGGGAAGTGCTGTGCTCTGTGTGCAGTGCCCAAAAAAGCTTAAGTAAACCAGGGAGGAATGAGGACTACCTTAGTAGGTTCAACATGTCCCTCCCTGTGCACCGGTTTATTCCAATTAGACATGGGCATGACTCAGCAAAATTGTTGTTTCTGTTTTCGGTTATCGTTTCCGTTACATAACGGAAATGGTAACGATAATTAAGCCGTCAGAACTCGAACTCGAACCGAAAAAATAAAAATTTGGTCGGGTTTTTCATTTCCATTTGTGGCATCATGGCGATCGCGCGATGCGAAGCACAGAAAAAGTTTTTTAAAGTTTTTTTAAAAACCCTGACTCCTGTCCAAAAAAGCAGGCGAAAATATGCCTGCCTGAGGCTTTGCCACCTACCAGAGGGGTGGTTTCTGGGGGGTCCCCGGCCTCCCCCCCTCTTCTTCTGTCCTGGGCTGCTTGCACCAGGCTGGGGGGGGGTCATCCTTGTCGTCTGTCTCGCTGCATGCCATGCGGTGGGGGGGATCCAAAATGGCGACCACATTTTTTCTTTTGAAATTGTGGTCAAAAAACACACCAAATCACCACAGAAACATGTGAAATTTATTTATTTTAAATGCCTGAATTTTTATAGTAGCAGCAGTGGGTTTTTATAGCAATAAAAGTCGTATTTATTTTATTTTATTTTATTTTATTTTATTTTTAATTTTATTTTTTAGACCTGCCCATTTGGGCTGGGCATGGGATGGGACCATGCAAATTTTTGAACCATTCCACCAATGGCATCACCAGGTTTTTGACTGACACTTCTGGATGTCTCGGAGGGCATAAAAAGCCGAGGCACCTTCCAGAAATCGCAGTCGGGTGTATGGATGTGGTTGAGGGAGGAGGGCTGGCTGCTGGTGCTGGTGTGATCCAATCGAGATTGAGGAGGGAGGCTGGAGGCTTTAGGATTTAAGTTAGGCAGGCAGGGAGGGAATTGAATTTAGAAAATAATTTCTTTGATTCGCTGCAGCTTTGTCTGCTGAAGGGAATAGCAGTTTATTCTTTATTTCTTCTCTGGCAGTTTGAGGATTTTTTTCTGATATTGGATAAAGGGGGAGGTTCGACTGGGAGTGGGAGGTGTGGATTTATTTTAAAAATATATTATATACTACCATTTATTTTCTATTTTCTCAACTTCAATTTGCTTGCACACACACACATTTGGGGTGCAAGCCAAGAACAGAACATCTATCCTAAGTGATATCCTAACTGCCCACTCGCCTGTCTGTCTGTCCACGCCGCCGCCCGCCTACTTGCCCACCCGCGGCAACCGCCCGCCCATGCCCCACCACCAGCGCCGTCCGCCCGCACCTCCCCACCACCGCCCGCCCCCGCCCCACCCGCCACCTAGGCTGCAAAAACACCTAGTGCTGGCCCTGATTGCGGGACACCCCTATGCTCTGGGAAGTCAAATCACGCTAAATCGTGGTGGAAACGAGAAACGACAAACGGAAACGACAAATTTTTGAAAAATTTCACGACAAATGGAAACGACCCAAAACAGACCCGTTCCGACAAATGAAAACTCGAAGCATCATTTTTTCTGGTCGTGCCCATGTCTAATTCCAATACTCAAGTGTACTGTCTGGGGATTTCCTGAAAACCAGATGGTCAAAAACCTGACATGAGCAAAAGAAAGAAAGACATTCTAAAATTATATTTGATGGAGCTCAAGGATGGTTTCTGCAGTGCATTTGCAGTACTGAAGCATTGCTTTTCCCACAGTTAGCTGGATGGAGGCAGAATGAAAGCGGAAGTTGTTAGATGCACCCAATATTGTACATTATCGAGCAATCCCTTTCCTTATAATCAAGATTTTTGATCATGTCTGTTCAAAAGGCTCATCCAACAAAGTTCTTTCCATGTATTAACTAAAAATTCACTATTTACCACAACTGTCCATTTTATTGCTTACTGCTGCTGAAGTCTGAGTAATGTACACTGAACAATCCCCTCCCTGTGCTTATGTTTTTAATCTTGTCTCCCAAGACCCTTTTGCCCGGATCCAATCCAGAATCATACTAATTTACAGAAAGCTGTAACAGTCTGCATTTTACATGTTTGATTCTATATGTTAAAGACAGAGGATTGGGTCAAATAAATAATACAGTAACCCCCCACTGATCACAGGGGTTAGGGACCCACCCCACCCGCGTTCCATGAAAATCTGCAATATGCGGAAGTGGTTGGGGGGCCTGGGGGGGCAATCACACGCCTGTCAGAGAAGTCTTGGGGCGGCGTACACGCCAGCGGTGGCAGGGGGATCTGACCTCCCGCTGCCGCCCTCCCGCACCGCCCAAGACTTCTTGTCCAGGGCCGTCTCCATTGAAATGCATTGCCAATGCATTTAAATGGAGAAAAATTTCCCCATTGGAAAACATTGGCTCAATGCTTTCCAATGGGGAAAATTTCTCCATTGAAATCCAGTGACTCAATGCATTTCAATGGAGATTGCTGCCACCCCCGCCGCCCCCCTGCGCGGCTCCAAGGCTTCTCAGAGGGGCCCAGGGGCAGCACGGAGTGACCCGATCACCCCCTGCCGCCCCTGCGCAGTTCCAAGGCTTCTCGGAGGGGCCTGGGAGTGGCGTGGAGCAACCCGATCATCCCCCGCTGCCCCCTGCATGGCTCCAAGGCTTCTCAGAGAGGCCCGGGGGGTGGCAGTGAGTGACCCGATCACCCCCCCCCATGGTGCAGGTACTGCGATTGAAAAAGCATACAGTATGTGGCAATCCTATCACAGAGTGAGCAGTCACTGCTGGATACAATAGACCAACACATGCCTTATCTTTCTATTTTTAGTATGCTTTCTTTACACCACTAACATGCCTTTTTATGCAGATGAAAGGACTGGCATATAATACTTTGATGTTATAAAAGGGGGTCATGACTTGAAAAGGGTTGGGAAACACTGGTGTAGCATCTAATTTGATTGCCAGGGCTCAACACATGCTAGTTTTGCATGCCTCTTGAAGCTTCGGCACGCTCCACACAAAGGGAGAATTTCCAAATAAAAAGACTGTTGCTTCTCCTGTGGCACAGTAGGAGGATATTGGATTAGAAGCCTATGTTCACTACAACTAATTTGGCATATGGTCACTCATGAGAAAGCTTAAGCCCTTCTGACTTCCAGCTGCTCCCCACACACTTCAAGCCAATAATGTGCATGCACTGCTACTGATGAATTCTTCTTCTTCTTCTTCTTCTTCCATTACTACTACTACTACTACTACTACTACTACTACTACTACTACTACTACTACTACTACTACTACTACTACTACTACACCATAACCTATATCTACACTTAGAGTAAAGTGACACAGGGACATCTGAGTTTGGCAGATGGTAGTAGGGCAGCAGTATAGACTGGGCTTTTCCTTACACTTATCATATACCATATCACTCATAACAAATAGCTATATGAGGCTGGAGTCATATGTACAAAGGAGTTTAGAGTCACTGAACTCACTGACCACGAGGCAGAACCTTTGCGAGCAGGCTGCGGCCTTTCAGTTCCAAAGGTTTCTGGATGAGGCAGATTGTCTTGGTCCATTGCTATCTGGCTTCAGGCAGGGACATCTTTGGTTGCCTTGGTAGATGACCTACATCGGGAACTGGAAAGGGGGCTATGTCCTTGTTAGTTTTACTGGACCTCTCTGCAGCATTCAATGCTATTGATTATAGCCTGACCTATTTCTCTGGAATGGGACTTGGGGGCACTGTGGTTCAAGTCCTTCCTGGAGGAAACAATGTTGAAGGTGATGCTAGAACTTGCCCCATCTGCAAGCTAGCCAAGACCTTTATCTTCAGGCAAGCTGTCCTTCAGTAACTAGTTACTTATGTGATGTTTAGATGGATTGCTATGCATTACCGCTTAGGCTGGATTTGTAGCACTACTCATATTCCATTTGTCAGAGTGGCATTTTCCCTAAATTTGTTTACTTATTGTTCTTAATTTTAATATTGCTTTGTAAAGATGTAAGATGCCTCTTTACATTAATTATTCTTAATTTTAAATATTGCCTTTAATGTTGTTAACAATCACTGTATTCTCATTGCCTTCAGCTTTAAATATTGTCCTGCAATGTTGCAAGCTGCCTTGGGTCCCTTTCAAGGAAAAAGACGTGCGGGGGTGGGATATTTAAAATAAATATGAGTCTCCCCAGCCACGAATTTGTCCTGGTGAGTGGGTGCAAATAAGATTTTGGGCTACAATTATAAGAATTCTCAAAGAAGTGTGACTGCAGGAAACATAATTTTAAAAAAACCCAGAGATTGTCACTCTTCTAATGCTCTGAATCTGTGCATGTTTTGTGCTTTCAGGCAAGAACTAGAGACTGCAACATGCCTCTCCTTGACAGCAATGATGACTGACAAGTAGTGATGGGCACAAAATGGAAAAATAATGTTTCGCTTCATTTTGTTTCATTCTCACCCTGTTTTGTGTCATTTTGTTTCTTACAATTTAAAAAAAAGTATGAAACAAAATGAAACAAAATTAAATGACTCCCCTGAGTCCTAGAGGCACCAGATTGGTGCCCCGGACTCTGGGAGCCATTTTAAAGGGCTTCTGCCAAGCTGTCAATGGCTGGAGCCCATTAAAGCTGGCCCAGTCAGCACCAGAGGGTCCCCCTGGTATTGACTGAGCCAGGTTTAAAGGGATCCAGCCATTGCCAGCTCAGCAGGAACCTGAAAATTTTGGAATGAAATGGTTCATTTCAATGGGAAAATGAGCATTTTGTTTCGTCTATAATGAAATGCTGCTTCCTTGTTTCATTTCGTTTCATTACAAAATGACAAAACAGCATTTTATTTTTCATTTCCTGCCCATCCCTAATGACAAGGCATTTTATCCTACTGTACATGTGACAAAGTTCTTGCATTGGTGCACAAGAAGAACACAAACTGCCTGATTTTCTTTGCACAAAAGTGTGCTGTGTAACTCACCAAATTTTAGGAAGACAGCTGCTTTATTTGAAGCATCTGGTTGTTTGTTAACATCTTTCTTCTCCACCAGTTGGTCTCCTTGTGCCTGCTGTGGATGCTTTGGTTTTCCAAAGGAAAAGACACTACTTGAGACCTTGTAACCAACTGAAAGGTGAGGAAGAGTTCTTTCTTTTGCTCTCAACTACAAGAGAGGAAATTCTCAGGCATCTAAGATGCCTGAGGCGTATCATGTGGGAACAGCCAAAATTAATGAGGACAAGAAATTTAGTGAATATTCTTTCTTTTCATTCCATCAGTGCACTTAATATTCATTCCTCATCTCTGCAATGCAAAGCAATGTAGTCCACCCTACAAAGCAATTGTGAGGGAAAGGACGCACAACTATAACTAGTTTAAAATGCAGTGGCAGAAACCTGCTGGTATTCAGGTAAGGTTATGTGCTTTGCTGTGGCTAATTGCAGGTAATTGACAAGGTGCCAGAATAGTCTTGGTCATATGGCAGGTCATAGACACCTGAGAGTGCAGTTGACATGCACATCGGCACTTCCTTAATTAGCTGCTGCGATTTACATAAACAGCATGTGAACTCCAGGAGGATTCTGGCCTGTACAATTTATAATGAGCAGCAACAACTGCACCAAAGTTATTTATTTATTCTTTGTTACTTTGGTGGTCACAAAATTCAAGACTACTGTTCTTTTCCTTCTGCGCCTTTTACTTTTTGCGGGTTGTTAGCCTCTCATTCTGTCCTTGTGAGATCATGGTAAATAGCAAAGTATTTTGAAGCTGAGCCTGTCATCATTGGTGTTAACTATCACTGTCATTCCCTCTGATCTTTGCAGGGCTTTCTTAATAACCCTGCTCTAAAAGCTCAGTTAATATGTGAGTGGATTACATTCTGTTTCCATATGAACCACAAAGCTGCACGAAGCATGTTTATTGCTAGGGAGTGAGCTCAAGGAGCAGAGCTAGGTTTATATCTGAGTACACACATTCAGGATTTCCTTTTGAGTCTCCAATTGTCGAGGCAATTATTAGTGAGTAAGCTTTATTAAACTTAATGGAATTTACTCCCAAGTATAGAAACATGTTCGAACTGTATCTTTTACCCTCTTCTCTATTCCTTGGCATTAGGAAAACAATACAAGAAACCCACAAGATTTTTATTGGAATTTTCACATAAATACAGCACTGTAGTTTCAGTGAAGCACTGGGAAAAAGATAAGGAGAATTAAAGTGATCTGATACAACTTACTTTGTATATTCAGATTTCCACACCACAGTATTTAATAAGAAAGTATGAGTTTGTCACAGAGAATTCTAGAGCTATAAAACTAGCAAGGAATTCGGCCATGTGGACTTGTGAAAGTGCCTTTTTGATCATGAAATTTCTGGGTTAATCTTTGTCACTATGGGTGATTAGTGACTTCGTTACTGTAAATATCCTTTAAGAAAGAAAATGTTGCAGAAGTAGCCAAAATGCTGCTCTTCAGTACATGCATCTGAAAAGAATTTATTGTTAAAGGATTACAGCAAATCCAGATCAGATTATCTCCAATACACCCTACTAATGCTGTGTAAAGAGCCAAATGTTGGAGATAATTTGTTAACAGACAGTTCTGCAAGTGATAGAAATGTTAAAATAATACACTTACTTTATGCATATGGCTTAGGAAAGCAGCTGCAGTGGACATCAGTGACATTCAGTGGATCCAGACCAGACTTTACATGGTCAAACTCCAGCCCAAGATTGTTATGGGAATTTTGTAATTCCTTTATAATTCTCAAAGAAGAAAAATAGATAGACACAAACAGCACAGGGCTGGGGGCTTGAGGAATATGTATGAGAATAACTACAAATCCCAGCTCCCATTCTATCCTTTCATTTTCACTAGTCACATGTGTGTAGGGGTGGATGTATATATAATCACCCTACAATTACCTTAAGTAGAAAAAAATTAAAAATATTTACTTACAGTTGATCTTCAGTTACAATCAGAGATATAAAAGATAAAAAGAAAGAAGTTCTAGCTTTCAACCATGTGGCAGACTCAGTTTGCCATTGCATCTGAATGGCAGGTGGCAGAAGCAGAATTTTAGATGTCTTCTCTTGCTGATGATCTGGGATGAAAAGAGGAGGCAAGCAATTGAAAGTGAAGCAAACAACAGGTGCAGGAAGATAGAAAAGACAAGTCAGAGGTGGGAAAATAATTTTGTTAAATGGTTAGAGGCAAAAAGAGGCAGTCACATATCTTGTGAAAGCTCCTACCCATTAAAACCCAGTGTCAATCACAGGCAAGGTTGCTATTATCCCAACAAAAACCTAGGACTATTTGTAATTTTCCCTGTCTCAGACAAATACTTCTTCTATGTTGTCAATTTTGCCATTTCCTTTACCTTCATCTCCTCTCCTCACTTCTTTTCCATTACTCTTATCACCTGTTCTGCTACCTTTGTTCTATCCCCTCTGAATAACTTATATTCTCCTTCTGTCAGATTTCCTCACTTCCATTTCCCTCCTTTTCTGCCTCCAACATGCTTTATCTACCTCCTGTACTCTCCTGCTTACACCCTTCCTTTCATCCTCTCACTTACCTACTCTGATAAATTACAGCTACAACCATGTGCATATTTATTTGGAAGGAAGTCCCCTTGAATTCAAGTTTAGGCTTGATGGGGCCGCAGACACTTGGGAAATGGACACTTCCTATCCAGTTACCTCATGAGATGAGACAATAAGACCTGGATTCATACCTTTCTTAAGTTCAGAATGTGTTCAGCATAGAGATGGGCATAATTTTTATTCATTTTGTTATTTTTATTTGTTTCATTATGTAATGAAACAAATAACAGAATGGCCCATCAAAGAAAAATGAAACAAAACAAAATGGAAATGTTCCTTTCGTTCCACTTTGTTTTTCGTTTTCGCATATGTTCAGAATATGAATTTGGGTACTTGGCAAGGGAGGTAAAGGGAGTGAGATTATCTTGGCAGGCTTTTGCACAGTGGCTTTTTCATTCAAAGAGTTGGGTACCTAAAAACTGGAAGCCCGGCACAATCCAACTTGAGATTGCAATGTAATGACTAGAACGTTGGAGCAGGTTTAAGACCAATCCAAGTTCAAATTCCGCATTCTCACGGAGGTATAATGGGAAAGAACAAACACACATAGCTTGAACTACAAGAGACAGAGTAGAATATAAATGGAATTGTTGATAGTAGTCCGATTAACGATACGTCCAACCCTGTCCTTGAAATGTAACAGTGGGTAGGGCATGTAGTCATAGTGAAGCCACCCTTTCCAGGATTCTGGTGCTGCAAAAGGACACCTCTGGACTGACCCCTGACTGGACTGCTAGTGTTTGTCTTGGAGCCTGCAGGAGAGGGTATGCCTTCATCCAGCAAGAGAAGCGCGTGCAAGCAAAGGCTTGGGATCAGCAAGACATGTTGTTCTTTCCAGCTGGGATGATGACCCTTGCTCACTTCAGGAAGCTGCAGCTGTTCCAACTTTAGATGAACATGACTAAACCTGGCCAGACCAACCAAGTGCATTGTCTAAAAAGAATAACGGACCATCAAGTTGTTTCTAACCAATGGCAATATATCCAAGCACATCTAGTTACAGAGTTCTCAAAGGTGCTTCTTTTCCCCCCTTTCCATTATTTTGGAAGTGCTCTGGTACTGTTTAACAATTATATTCCTGATACCACTCCCCTGCATCCAGCCGTTTGAGGTACCCTCCTTTTAAGCCTCAAGAGAGCACGCATCCACATCATGGCTTGTAACCTGTGATGAATTTTTCCTCCAGAAATATGTCCAATCCCCTTTTAAATGTATCTAGGCCAGATGCCATCACTGCCTTTCTGCAGCAAGGAGTTCCACAGAGTAACAATATACTGGGTTAAGAAATATTTTCTTTTGCCTGTTCTCACTCTTGCAACCCTCAGTTTGACCAATGACCCCTGGTTCTGATACTGCATGAGAGTGAATAGAGCTTGCCTCTATCTATTTTATCTATCCCCTGCATGATTTTGTATACATTCATTAAAAATATCTCAGACTGGGTCACAACAGTATGAATACATCCATTTATAAAAGCATACATGAAGGCGAAATTTATAAATATATAAAATATTGAGAAACCAACAAATCTATCAATCCATTCTTACCTAAACTTAACAGGTGGAGATGTCTAGGTCAGGCATGCCCAAACTTTAGCCCTCCAGATGTTTTGGACCACAACTCCCACAGTCCTTTGCCATTTGCAATCTAAGCTTAGAATTCTGGGAGTTGTGGTCCAAAATATCAGGAGGGCCGAAGTTTGGACATGCCTGGTCTAGGTTAACAAATAGCTCTTAATCTGGTGTCAAGATAAAAGTTAAGCCCCTGACAGTGGTGTAGTTCTTAACATATTTTGGAAAGGAAAACTCAATAGTCAAGGAATAGTCACAGGGATGGCCCTGCCTCATACCATCAGTCATTGACTGAAGTCTTCTTGTATAGTGATGCATGTGCAATGCTAACAGCATAAACTTCTGGAAGCAGATTGTTTCAAGTGAAGAAATCATTGCAGACATTATCTGTGTTGAATGCTGAGTAATTTGCAACAAAGTCTACAAAGATTTCTTTAACTTGCTACAATTTGTTTCCAAAAAGTATGCGATTAGTTATCACGTGGCCATAAATAAGCAAGAGGCGTTGAGCCACTGCATTCCCTTCCAAATCAGGGATTCCCTGCTTGCAGGAAAGCAATCTAGCAATCTGTTGCCATAAAGGCAATGCACACTTGTCTTTACAAGCCATAGGTGTTAGGGGAGAGCTACAGCTGCCTAGGTGCCCTAAGCACATCCGATCTCGCCTGATTTCGGAAGCTAAGCAGGGTCGGCCCTGGTTAGTACCTGGATGGGCGACCACCAGGGAATACCAGGTGCAGCCTAGGAACTGGCAAGCCACTCCAGTATTCCTGCCAAGAAAACCTCATGGACATGGGGTCACGAAGAGTCGGTCACGACTGTAACAACACACACACATTGGATGACAAATCCCAGCCTCTTGCAGCTCGCAAGGTCATGGAACTCAGGATGTTATGAGGCTAAAAGGTAATTTTTCCCACTTCTATTAAAAACAATCTTCTCTGCAAACTTACTTTTATAAGCAGTTCTTGGCACAGAGCCACACAAGTGTTCTACCAATGTCACAGGTTCACAGCAAGCAGAGCAGTTGTCCCAGGAAAACGCATTGCTAAAGAATGAGCTTCAACTTAGAAAAGTTTCTTTTTAAGACCATTGCTCTCAGAATATGCAACTGTGACAATTTTAAATTGCACTTTAAACATCTGTAACAAAGAATTTTACCCTAGAATGAATGGCTGGGTATGTTTAAAATTAGACCAGGCTTCAGCATATAAATATCTAATGGAGGGGCATATCAAAGGAATGTACAAACAGTGACTAATTTAGAATGAGAGGGGGATCTTTTTTCCATCTTGTGTTTTCTTTCCATAATATTGCACTATTTGGAGGCTTCCCTGCATTCCTGTGTCCAGTGTTTGAGTTGGATTTGCTTGACATCTCCCTTGGAATATGGGACAGGAGCCCAGGGAAAATATTGGCAAGGCATGGCACAAGGGAAGCCAAACACTGAGTGAGTTGTCATCAAAGCCTTTCCCCCAGTTATAGAGGGTCTTTTCTTGTATAGGAGAGGGGGACTAATGCATGTTGTTGGTCATGAATCAGCCTAAAAAAAACAAACCTGAGCTTGCAGGTTACTTGTTTGGACTACCACTCCCAGAATTCCTCAGCCACGATAGTCACCAGCCATGCTGAGACCACAGTGCACAGTGGGATTACTAGTTCCCTTATTTTCATATCCTGCTGTAGCTGGTATAAACAGTTCTTCTCACCACCTGTGAGGCAAGTAGGTTGAACTATATCCAGTGAACTATATGGTTAAGGAGTGTTTTCAATCTGGCTCTTTCCAGTCCCAGGTTAACACTCAAACCACAAGATAGCATTGGTTCTTCTCTCTAGCTCAGTCTGTATCCCGTATGGACAACCTCCCTTGTGTTCAGGTCCACATGTGGGACAACATAAGCATCCACTGAACAGCATGTGGAGAATTTACCACTCCCTTGGTCCAGAGGGATGGGGGAAAGATGTTAATCCTCCCAGCCTGCTCACTCAGAGACCTTTGGGTAGTGGGCGGCATACAAGCTAAATAAATCAAATCAATAAATCAATCATACGTGGGCAAGGAGGTTAAAAGCAGTCCCCACTCAGAATGCTGTTTCACCACAGAGCTGTGTGCTTGTCTTCTGCTGTGCTTCCACTAGAAGGCAAGGAAAGTTCTTCTCAGTCAGGCCTTTGGGACCTACATTGATCTGTTGCCTCAAAGGGCCCAGCCAGGTAGCACAGTGGCTATTTATTTTACTGTTACATTTTTGTACATCTGTTTTTTAATTATATTTTATTCTTTGTTATCAGCTTAATTTCCATTTCTAATGGGCAAGGAGGCTGTGAAGAAGATCAATAAAAGCATGAAACTGTGCTTTATGAAAATTAGAAAATAATAATTTGCGTTGGCGTTCCAAGAGCTGTCCATGGACTGTTTTATTAGCCTCTCCAACCAGGTGATAACAGAGGCATCTTCAGCAAGTATTGCTCCTCAGCTAGAAAAGCACAATGACAAGCAAGCTGCTTCCTCAGTGCCACATACTGGTTTTATAGTTAACTCAAGGACTGGATTCTCAGTTAGATACACACAATGAGAATTCTGTTTATTTGTTGGCAGCTGCCCCCATATCTACCAGCTCAGTGCTTATTAAGGTCAAACTTGAGGGACTTTGTTCATGGAACGTTTTCAGTGCAAAAAAGGTTCCACAACATATCCTTTTAGCAAAACAGCTCAGTCTCTCCATTGGGCAAGACACATCGGTTGTTGAGATTATTCTTCCACCCAGTTTACAAGAGTAGCATTTGTGACTAGCTGGATATCATATTGTATATTTCTCTTTAGGTTTCACTTAGCAAAAAAGATGATCATGAATTATATATGGGAGCCTACAGTTTTTGGTGTCAAGATTCTAACACATTTCCACAGTTGAGATCATCACTGAATTCATTGGGCCATAGGAACTGGCAAGCCACTCCAGTATTCCTGCCAAGAAAACTCCATGGACATGGGGTCACAAAGAGTCGGTCACGACTATAATGACACAACACACACACAAAGCAGTTTTTAAAGCCCATGAATGATTTAACTTTCCTCACAAAGCTTCCCCCAGTGGTGATTTCTGCAAAGTTCTTACTAGGCTAGTTTGGTTTCATTTTGTTCATTTCCAGATCAGGAGCTCCCTGGGGAATCCCAGATAAAACCTGTGCTGCTTACAGTAGATTAGAAATAGACACACACATGCCTGTTGGCGTATCTCATAGATCTATCTGCCAGGAAAAGTGCTCTGCTGACTAGGATCTGAAGAAGGAAAGGGACAGGGGGAGGCTTTTGATCTCTATTAAAGGTTTCTTAAGATCACAAACTTCACTCCTATTCAAATGTTCAGAACTTGTGTGTGCTTTGCAAGAACAGATAGGCAGGCTGAAGCCTGTCCCCATTTCTAGTGCCATTACCCACATCTGGACAATCAGCATCCTGAAATCCATGGAAAGCCTCTGTGGCTTCCCAGGGCTCTTCTCTTCAGGTGCTTCACTCTCCCCACACTCTAGAGCAGCAGAGGCATATGGAAACAGCTTCCTCCTCTACCTGTGGCCAGAATACCAGAGTTCCAGACAGCTGAATATGGTTATGGTGAGTGGGATGCTCCATGTAGAGATGTCATCTACTATTTCATGTGTGCAATGACTGTGTACACAGATAGTTCAGATGCCACCACCGCCACCATCACCCTCCATACACATCCCTCAAGAACATGAATATTTCTTTTGTGTCTGCAGTTTCCAATATATATAGTGACTGACTTCAGAGAAATTGGAAATTGATGGAAATTGAATTGCTTGTCATAGGCAGCTGTAGGTCTCTAAAAATAAGATTGGCTTTTTATCCTGCAGTTTGCATCATATTTTACATGGATGAAACTGAGTTAAAACCCAGCAACTTCACAACATAAAACTCAATGCAAGGAAGCCTATTGCAGTTCTTTTTTGATCAGTCAGCATGAGTGGTTTAATTTTGCTCTGGTTCATTTTTCTCTGCTTTCTGCCCTGTGTGCTCATCTGATCCAATGCAAGGGGGAACTCACAAGGGTGTCCATTACCATTGTTCAAAAACCTGCTGTCTCCAAAAATGTTTTTGCTTTTCTCAATGATTTCCAAAGTAAGCACTGTAATAGAATGGCATTATGTCATTTGGACAGAGGAAGTTAAAAAGAGATGAAGGAAAGGGAAGTCCTCATCAGACCAGAGGTAGTTTCCACTGTTGGAGCTCCATGAAAACACATTCACAGCTTTTTCTCCATCTGCCTCTGCCAGCTCCTTATGCACAATGGTTGTTTCCATTCACCTGGATGGCTGCAGCGATTTCACCCTCAGCAAGGATCAGACTTCAAAAAGGTTGGATCAAAGCAAGTTTCCCCAATGTGCTGTCACACCATTATTTGTTCTGCACACAGAGCACAGAGAAAACTCCATGATGGTATAGCTCAGTGATAGTGAAACTTTTAGAGACCAAGTGTCCAAAATGCGATTCAAAATCCACTAATTATTCGCAAAGTGCCAATTCAGCAATTTAACCTGAACACAGGTGACTGTGAAGGAGTGATGTCAGGTGCCCACAGAAAGGGCTCCAAGTGTCACCTTTGGCACCTGTGCCATAGGTTCACCAACACTGGTATAGCTAGTCCAGAAGTTGGACTGAAAAATAAAGTGGTCAATATATGTGCAGCTGTCCTATGAACAAGGTCAAATGTTTGCAATACTTTATATATCTTTTTTTTCTATCACGCCACTTCATTCATTTCAGAGCCTTACAATGAAAAACTTACCCTGTAACAGTAAAATAGGATCAAATTAATTGGAAATGTTCACCTGCAGAACTGATATTCCACAAAGATCTTATTCTGCCAGACACACACTGAGCTCCTGTCAAAAGATTCAGACTAATAGAGGGGGAAGGTATGCTCTCTTGATTTTTAGAGCTATCTTTTTAAATGAGTACTGCAAACATAATTAAATTGGCAAGGATTTTTAATTAGGCATGGAAAACAGTAACAACAATAATTCAAACATGCTCAATCTTCATTCTATATATAGAAATATAAAGATGTTTGCAGGGGAAGTTCTATAATGTCTCTTGACTCCAGAAAGTCAAGTAAACTGTTTCAACCCTTTCTTTACATGGCAAGAATGAGTGGGACAGCCCATCCTTTAAGATCTGTTTATGTATTTATTTTACATGCTGCTTTTCTCTCAAAGGAGGGTGAAAGATGAGTAAGATTCTCCACCCAGGACCCATATTGATTAGCTAATTGGGGTTACCACATGCAAGAAAGTTAGTAGAAAAGGATTAACAATTCACATATTCTGTTGTCCTGCTGTGCTGTCACTTTTCTTCTAATTTATGGTGATTGTTGATGATCCTAAAAATCTGATTCCATTAAATTTAACTGGAAGCAGTCAAGTTTTCAACAATTTAGCAGATGCTAAATTATGTCAGAGTTTATGTAGTTTAGGGCTGTTCAATTTTGAACAGGCCAAGGTCTACTTTTTCCGGCCCAAAGTGCCTGAGGGCTACTACACTAAAACCTCTACTTACAAATTTTATTCGTTCTGAGCACATGCTCATAAGTAAAAACTTTTGTAAGTAGAGCAGCAGTTTCCCATAGGAATGCATTGAAAACCAATTAATCTTTCTGGAGGGAATAGATTTCAATGCACCATGGCCCTTGAAATGCCCCACTCGGCTGACACAGTGGGCTGGCAGACCCAGAACTTTGCTGGGTCAGTGGTGGTCCTTGGGATGGGGGAGGGAGGGGTGGAGAGCTTATCCCCTCAGTTTTTTATTGAGGGCCGGTGGGCTACTCTTGAACCCTTTGTGGGCTACCAGTAGCCCGCAGTCTACCTGTTGGGCAGGCCTGATGTAGTTTATGTCAGTCGATGACAAAGAAGTCCTACCAGACAATCCCACCCCTTATTTGACTTCTTTGCACTTCATGCCTGTTTTGATTGTAGGGAAGGAAACAGCTGCATGACTTTTTGAAAAACCCATCTCCCAACCACACCACAAAAACTTGTCTCTTGCTTGCTGCTTTATATTCTAATATCCTGCAATCAAAAATAAATTCCTCCATATTCATACATTTATATATGGGATTATATTTCTTAGTTATAGATAGTGTCTGTTTTTACTCTAGTTGTTTATTATTTTTAGTAAACATATATATTGTATAGCAAAATATATATTTCTGGAGATCTATAGTGCAGTAAGAGGAAAGCTGTAATTAGAATTGTTATCTTACATTTACATATGTGGGAGCAAATAGTACTGGATGCAGTATGACTTACTTCTTATTTATATATTTATTTTAGAGTATTTTTACCCTGCCTTTCTCCTTGGAAAAGGACCCAAAGCAGTTTATAGTAATGAGGGGTAATATACAGTTCAGTACAATTAAGACATGTTCAAGTATTGAGAACAGGGAATTGAGGAACATCTTACAGCATTAAAAGACAACATTACATTAAAGCTACAATAACACGTGAGCAGTTAAAAGGAGAGTAAAATTCCATGTAAAGTTATGTGATGGAAACACAATATTGAAAACTATTACCCTTCCAATATCAATAAAATTGACTCAATGGACCAAGTTGGTTTAACTCTAATTCTTCTTGCTGAATTTGGGGGTTACAATGCCTGTAGTGCAGCTAAAACTGTGCTCTTGACCTGGGGTTCAATTCCAGGTAGTAAGCTCAAGGTTGACTCAGCCTTCCATTCTTCCGAGGTCGGTGAAATGAGTACCCAGCTTGCTGGGGAGGGCAATGTGTAGCCTGCATACTGTAATTAAACTGTAAACCTCCCAGAGACTACTTGAAGTGGGGTGGTATACAAGCAAAACACTTTGCTTTGCTTTGCTTTGCTTTGCTTTGCTTTACAATATACAGTTCATTGGTGACCAGGAGAAATGCAGAATAACTGTTTTCTAAACAAGACATCATCAACTGAGAGCAACTCTTTCTCTATTTATAAGCCCTATCTAACCATTCCAGAATGTGGAATAGTCAACATGGGCATGAAGGAGAGGCAAGCACCACTAAACCAACCCAGTTGTTATTTTGCCTATGCAAACAGCAGCAGCAGTGGAAATTTTATATTTGTATTTATTTATTTGAATATCTGGATTCCTTTTCTCATAAGGAGCCTACATGCCGGCAGAGTGTAGAGCATTACTTTGTTTCCTCCCCATATTTATTTATTTATTTATTTATTTATTTATTTATTTATTTATTTATTTATTTGTTTGTTTGTTTGTTTGTTTGTTTGTTTGTTTCATGTATTGACCACACTGACTTTCCCGCAAGAACTCTGGGCGGTTCACAAGACAACAGAACATAGTAAGCAAATAAAACACAGTATAACAGATTAAAAACAACAAACATAAAACAGTCCTCAAATGATCCCAGCAAGAGGGACGATGGAGTAACAAAAACAAAACAACATCACAAAACATCAGCAGTTGCCAAAAGCCTCCTCAAAAAGCCAAGTTTTAAGAGCTTTCCTTAAGGCTAGGAGGGACTCAGCAAGGCAGATCTCACAAGGCAGTTTATTCCATAGAGCCAGGGCAGCTACTGAGAAGACCCGGTTGCGGGGTAATGCCTTTTGGGGGGGAGCTTTGGGTGGCTACCTGGAGTGAGAAAGGCAACAGGTAACCAATGCAGGCGGGCCAAGATTGGGGTGATGTGGTCAAATCTGTCCATACCAGTCACCAATCTGGCCACCACATATTGCACATGCCGCAGTCGCTGAACAAGGGTCATTTGTATGAATGATGCAGTAAACAGGGAATCAGAAGTTGATGTCTAAATTCAGTTACCTTCTGTACAAAAATGAAACAGAATCAACACTACTGGCAATTTTAAAAAATTGGCATAATCCTTTCTAATATTTACCATATTCTACCAGGACCTCCAGCCCTTTAAAATCCTACACAAATAGACTTTGATGGATGGGATGAACTCTGGTTTGAGAACAGCAGCAACACACACTTCCATCAGTCCCAGGAAACCTCCATGACTGAAGTCCTTCACCTTGTGAACTTCCTGGTTCAATCCAGGAAAGGGAATCTAGAATGAACCATCATTTCCAGTGAGGCTTTTACAGCTGGCTTCACTGATGATTTCCGTCATGGCTTAACGTTATTTATTATCCTTCATTCTGATACACTTTTTATGGCCTTCAAGCTTTGCCATCTCTGAAGGATGCCTTACCTATTGCTCATGATTTAAATACCTGTCTTTAAAGTAATAACCACGGTAAAAAAAAATTAAAGTTATTTTGTGGTTTCTCGGAGTCAAATATGCTAGCTTTAACATATTTTCAAAGATTCATTCTGTAGCACTGTATCCAGCTTACCTTTAGCAGAAAATAAATCCCAATTTTCTTTTTTCCACAGAGGATGTTGACTGCTATGAAAACCACTCAGAAGTGCTGACTGCAGCTCTAGTGCAAGGGGTGAAGTTTTGGGAGTCCAGTTATTTTTAATGTTGTGTTGAATGGGAAAATAAATATTTGAAACATATTCAGTATCTCACTAGTGTGTTCCAAAGTGGCTGCCTCGCCTCCACTTCCCTCCCTGCAGGTCACCCAAAGCAGCTCTTACACATTCTTTCTTTTGAAAGTTGTCTGGAAGTGAGGGAAGGAGGACACTGAGAACTAAATAGTTCTTTTAAAGTTTTGTTTAACCCCAAGTAGACCTGGCAACTATGAGAGTCTGAAAAAGAGCCACTTCCCAGACATGTATAGTAGTTGGGATCCATTAGACATACAAACAGATAAACCAAGGAAAAGACTGTATACCATTTAGCAGATTATCACCTTGAATTCTCATTTTGGTGTGTACAATATATTTCTCCACCTATGAAAGAA
Organism: Phrynocephalus forsythii; assembly: GCA_029282475.1. Taxonomy (NCBI): domain Eukaryota; kingdom Metazoa; phylum Chordata; class Lepidosauria; order Squamata; family Agamidae; genus Phrynocephalus; species Phrynocephalus forsythii. The sequence continues at coordinate 86,177,523 of JAPFRF010000005.1, read as the reverse complement.
TGGGCACCACCAAATAAGGAGCTGTACAAAAGGGAATTTCAGATAATGCAAAGAAACAAAGCCTAACTGATTTCGTTTATCTGATGCCAGCTAACATTTTCATGAAAATGGCTGGGAGTAAAATATTGTTTATTATTGTTGTAGTCTACTTTTCCTCTGAAGAATCCATGCTAGCATTTTCTTCTTCCCCACTGCAGCCTTATTTATCTTCACAATCACCCTGTGAGGGAGGCTGGCCTGAAAATGAATCTGAATATTCCAAGGGTACCCAGTGAGTCTGGTATATAACCAAAGATAATCCACAATTGTAATCACACCACCAGTCCATGGGCTGCTGACACACTCCCAAACCAATGTATCTGAGTCTGAGTATCAGGATTCTGCTGTCCCTTCTTTTTTTTCAGACCATTTGGGGCTGCCTCTGTCTCTTTCTTTTCCAGCTCCTATGGAAACGGCACTTCATTTCTGCCTTCTGCCTTGTCTCTCTGTCTCTGTCTCTCTTTTATTTTTATTTATTTTTGTGGGCCACGTTTCCCAGCTGTTTGCTGAAAAGGGTGAGGATTGCAATTTGCAACAAAACGCAATGGCTGCAGAAGCTGGATTCCACAGCCCCTAAAATGCCTGTTTATCTGTTTCCTTTTCCGCCAAAGGGAGCAAAAGGCTTGCTTTCCACATGGGCTTCTGTCCCAGATTCTTCGCCGCTCCCCTGACAACGAAAACAAATCACAACAGAATGACACAGCCAATGGCAACATTCTTGCTTTCACAGGTGCTGACAAGTCAGACTGATATTCGGAAGAGAATCCCCACCCTCAGCTGAGCACAAACAGCCTTTTGAGGATACCCAGGGCTTTCCCAGGGACACGGGGCCTACAAATGAACAGGGCCAAGGAGCGGACTACTTTGGCAACAGGAAAGGTTCTCAGCTGGTTTAAACAAACTTGGGACTGAGCCATGCCTTCAATAGCCGTAGCTTGTAATTCAAGGGCATCCTCTGATCTGGGATACCATTTGGCCTTTTCTTAGAAACTAGCCATTAGGAGACGTGCTTAAGAATCACATAGGATTCTTGGGACAGAGAAAGCCCTGCTTTATAAACGGTTCACTCAAGGCAAAATCAAATCCGCATCCAATGGCAATCCCTTCTCTCTGGTTTATGTACATAGATTCCCTGTCATTAAATATTCTCTGACACTAAATTTCTCCATGCTATGGGTGTTAGCCAGTATCACATGATTTCAATGCAAAAAGTACTAGGTTCAAACTCCAAGCACGTGGTGGGGGGGAGGGGATTGCCTATGATCAGGACAGAGAGAAATAGGTCTATAATCTGCAGCAATATAAAATTAGATTACGGGTTCCCTGCAGTTCCTAGCAGGCCAGAAACAATTCCTGCCGGAGACTGCAGACAAGATCATTCATCTCTCATGCCAAGAATATTCGCAAGGAGCTTTGATCAGCATAAGACAGTTTCTGATGTTTCTAATGCAACTTCCTATAGTTGTACATTTGAACAGCTGGACTAGTGATCTCCTGGGTCCCTTCCAATTTAGAGATTCTATAGTTCTGTGGTAAACATTGCTCACATTAGTCTTCAAGATGTCAAAACAATTTGTCCTCTGCTTCCCTCCCCCACATTCCTCCTCCCACCTTTAATTTTCTCAGCAGACTAAGGGGGAAAACCTATTTAAATTTAAGGAATTATGCAAAATGATCTGGGGGCATCTAGCTGTCACTGCTGGGCATTCACAGAGAGGGAGAAAGCCGGCATTAGGAGGATTAGTTCACAGAGAAAAGAATGGACTAAAATTTGCCTAAGAGTCTGTTGACTAATGACATTCTCTGCAATAAACTGTGGGTTTTCTGAGGTCTGAACACCCCAAACCCCAGCATTTGGGGAGAAGCAGGGCTGGGTAACAGGGACATATCAGTACCCTCTGGAGGTCTGGACAGCAGTTTACCTTAAAAAATTTGGCAAATGTCTCCTTCACTGGCCCAAGGTTTATTTGGAACATGAGATATATGTTGCCCCCAAGAGCTGATCTCCAAAGGAAATTTCACTGCCTTCATTGCAGCTCCAGCTCTTCTAACCCACCTACCATTCCACCTTTACTGGTATCTTAGAAATAGTTAAAACAACCTCACTGTTGACAACATTGCAGCAGCTGCTGGACCTGCCTCTTGCTGGCTCTCCACATACAGCAGAAAGAAGCTGTACAATCTGAGTTGGAGAAAACCAATGTCACCACTTTAAATGAGAAGGCACATTTTAAAAAACATTCTAATTTATTTTAAATATTTCTGATTTATTTTAAAAAATTAAAAATATGTTGTGTTCTTAGTGCAATCCTTGAACTGCCTGTGTTTTGGAGTATATGAGTAATAGAAAGGAAGGATACAAACTTACCTTAGCTCCAGCCAGCCCCAGATGGGCAGAGACTGATCAAGCTCCCAAGCACAGGTAATGGGATACAGGTGTAGGATGTGGGAGCTTGAGGCTAGAGAATAACTGAAGGGTAGGATTCTGGCCTATCCAACTGGGGGCCAGCAGGCTGTTTAAACCATCCAATGGCCATCCACAGGAAAACCTAGGAGTGTATATAAACAATCCCTTGGGCCATTTTAGTTGTTGTTTTTATCCCTATGCAACCTGTGTGTATTTGATGGAATAAAGAGCTGAATTCTCACTTTAGGCGTCGTCAGGTTTCATTAGACCCGCTACATTACGCACACCTTCTCAAGTATAAGTCTCATTGAGTTCAAAGGACTCATACATGAAGAATGTTGGAGGACAAAGGCTGTAAGCAGTTTTATTTGTGCTAGAACTCAGCCAGAATAACAGCAATATTTATATCCCACATGTTTCTTTCCATACAACCTAGATATTTTGAGTGTGTGTATTATGTTTGTTTGTTTGTTCATACAACGTATATGCCACCTACTACCCAAAGGTCTCTGGGCAGCTTACAATTCAAAATTAAAACAAACAATTAAAACAATTAAAAACAATTAAATACAATACACTAAAACTGTTTAGCATGTAGCTGATCACAAAAGGTGCCATTGGAAGCTGCTAAGAAACAAAGCAAATAGACAGACTGTTCAGCTCTGTTTGTTAAGAACGTATACCAGAGCAGGCAGTGTCATGTAACACAATGTACATAGGGGTTCGCAAGTACATGGCTTTCAAATCTAAACAAAACTGCTCAAATCATAACTTCCTTTATTTGATCAGAACCTCCTCTACATCCCCTTCCTCAGTTCTCAAAGTCCACAAGTTCTATTGACTGGAGTCGGTGGCTGTGCATGACCTCTTTTAATTTATCTGAAGGACTGGGATAACTCTGCTTCAGATATAATATAACTTTACAACAGCACTCCTGCTTCCTGCCTCATCCAAGACAGACATGTCTTGGGAAAATAATCTTGCCAAGAACTTTACACATCTAAGATTAACCTCCTGGCAGATCACATCTTGCCATGTTTGGGCTTTTGGTACTTGCTTTGAAGAAGTGGCTAACGTCCAGAAAGCTTGCAATAATTTTTTTTATTAGTGGCCTATAAAGAGATCACCTACACCCTAAAGCCACCACTTAGCTTGAAGATTTGTGTTTGACTTCTGGGAGGGAGGTTGACAGGGCATTTATTCAGTTGGAAAATTTGCTTTGTTTTGTTTTGTTAATAATTCTGCTACATGTCTGGGGAGATTCTCAGTCACCCAGGTGAGGTTGTCTGGGAGTTATTTTCTAGACAAGAAATGACTTCTGGATTTCTTTTCTTCTTTTCCAAACCAGAATAGAAGTCCAGTTGCCAGGACTCAACTCCCAGATACTGTACTTTGCTACATGGTTCTCTTCTTCCGGAGGGGAAGGTGTATGTATAATGCCTGCGCCTCTTGGTTTCAAGAACTGGGGGTGTGGTATCCAATCACCTGTCAAGTTAAAGCTGTAACTTTAAAGGCGCTATTCCACAATGCAGCCCGCATCTCTCGGAACGTACATCAAAGGGGGAAAAGCGTGGCAAAAGTCTGTCAGGACTTGACGTTCTTTGCACTAATGACGAGACGACGCTGGCGTGAGCCTGATGAAGTGGGCGACCTGATGCACAGGAAGCCTGCAAATCTTATGATGCCTTTAGTGGACCATAACGACATCCCCTACGCCTTGCATCTGTATTGCGCAGCGACCACACGGCTTTCCTCGCCTAACAAACGGGGCCAGGTCCCCTCCATCACTGGCCACCAGGCTTCTAGTTGATCGGGGCTGATCCCCACGCGGGGCTGCGCCCTTGGCGGGAACGCGCGGCAGAAGCAACAGCGCAACCATCACCCCCACCCCCCCCACCGCCACTTCTATCGCCGCTGCTCCTCTCCCTTCGGGCAGCCCTCCTTCCCTCCGGGCCCCGCCCCGCACCTGCCTCCTCCCCGCAAGCTCCGCCCAGGTTCAGCCCTCCCGCCCTGGTTCGGGAGCCGCGAGCCGGCGAAGGCGCCTGCCTGCGAGGTCTGCTGGGCGAAGGAGCTGCCGCCGGCGCTGCCGCTGCTGTGGAATTAAGAGCTCCTGCCAGCCAGCCAGCCAGCCTGCCAGCCATGGGGCGAGTGCAAGGAGGAGGGATGCGTTGTATCAAGTTCTTGCTCTTCATTTTCAACTTCATCTTCTGGGTCAGTGCCAGGCGCCCCGGCCGGATGGGAGAATGGAGAAGGGCAGTGGAAGGAAGGGCAGAAGGCGAGAGGAGTCAGTGGGGAGGAGGAGGAGGAGGAGGAGGAGGAGGAGGAGGAGGAGGAGGAGGAGGCAGGGGTCGAAGGGGAGCGGGAGGGAGATCCTAGACCTCGGAAGGTAAGGGAGGTCGTGGCGGGAAGCGCCTTGTCTGCCTAGTCCTGCAAATGCCACGATCCTCTGGTCTCTCTTTGGCTAGCCAGGGATTGTGGAGTGTGTGCCTCTGGCCACCCCACCGCCGGTCGGGAAAGACGGCACCACTTGCCACCAGCTCTTGCTCCTCCGAGGAGCTGCAAACGGACACGGATGCGGTTGCCGATCTCCTCCGTTACTTCATATGACACCACCTCCACCCCCCGATTCTACCCCTTCAGCATCTGCTCGGGTTGTTGCGCGTGCGGGGGCCCTCCATCCCTCTGCATCTGGTCCACTAAGAGGGGGAAGACATCTGGGTGATTCAACAGTTGATGAATCCGTGAAAGGCGCTTGTAGGGAACGGCAAAGGTCCTTTCTTCGGTTGGACCCTTGATTTCGTGTCTCCATCCTGTTTCGCTGCAATTTCTAGCCCAGTAGCCCTGTTCATCTCTTTCAGCGTGCCTAAGGAACAAAGAAACAGAATGGTTGTGGTTCCTTAAAGGCTAGCAGAGTCTGTTTCACTGTGAGCTGTCATTCATTACCACTCCTTCCTGAGACACAAATGCATCTGTTAATTTCTAAGGGTGTGCTACTCTTTTGCTTTTGCTTTTGTTGTACATCTTTCTGAAAATGTGTTTTTTTTAGCCCTGTTATATATGCTGTCAATTGATGTAGCTACAGTACTCAGGTGATCAGTAGGCACGCATCCCAAAGTTGAGAAAGCTGAGATTCAAAAATATACAGGATGCAGTAGACTTAATTCTGCAACAAGTAGCATGTTGTGGATCATATGTCCAGTAAGGAAAATGAGGCAGTTTTGGTAAGTATGCGGCTACAGTTGACCTGCAGTTCCTACCAGTCCTAAGTACCAGAGACAGTAGTAAGTGATGATGGGAGCTGTTGTCCAAGAACTTCTGGAGGGTCAAGCACTCCTCATCACTGGAATAAGCTGATTTTTGTGTTCCTCCATCTGCTTTGGGTTACAACCCTAATCGGCCCCAACAAGGATGTCCCATGGTCAGGGATTATGGGAATTGTAGTCCCCCTTAGAGGCCACTAGGACTGTTTGGCCCTACTTGTTAAATTAGATTTCAAGACTTTCCCAGTTCAATGGCAATAACTGAATTGATTAAAAAAATGTGGTTTGAGCCGTGTGACCAGAAGAACAATTCCATAAGTAGACTAGGTGATACCTTTATTGGTCTCTACTAAAACAAAAAATGTAAGCTAAGTTTTCAATAGCAACGTGCTATCTTTATCAAAGCATTGTACCAGAAATGCCTCCTGATACCATCATCTGGTGTGTTCCATCTCAACCAAAAGATTCTCAGCGCCTGATAGACAACATTCTCTATCAAGATTGCATTTCTGGTACAATACTTTGATAAAGATAGCAAGCTGCTATTGAAAGCTTAGCTTATTTTTTTTTGTTTTGTTTTAGTAGTGACCAATAAAGGTATTGCCTAGTCTACTTATGGAATAACTAAATTGAGTACATGAGCTGCCTTTGTTTGAGCTCTCATCTGCATGATATAGTATTTTCCTTTTGAGTTGGTGCAGTCTCCAGGCCGGTAGAGGAGTTTGTATCGCCATGCTTTTCTGTGAAAATGTCCCTCATTGGTGCATCATCTGTGTATCTTCTGTTTTGCACTGTTAGTCTATGGAGTCATGCACATTAATGTCAACAAAACAACACAAAAAAGAGGTTGAAATCCATAATGGTCCCAATGCTTTATTGACTCTGATAAACAAGTGCTGGTGATTCAGTTCAGTTGAGTAGCAGCGGGGTTCCTCCCCCACCATGGGAAATCAGCTAGGAAACCACAACAGCTTTTAAATGGCACTGATATGTAAGTAACTGGTTAGAGTACATTTTATAAACCACTGTGGCTGTTGGGTTGATTTTTACTGAGAGGTTTTACATTTATGTGTTGCATTCCCTCATTATGTTTGGACAAAAAGTTACCATTAGCAGTCATTTATCCTTTGATTAATATTTCAGCACCACCCTTATTAACTGTGGCACAAGGATGGATGCTGCTGTGTCTGAACATGAAAAATATTAGGACATATCATACTTCCTGTTTAAGCTCAAATTTCATTAGGCTTAACCTGAACTGTCAAGCCATGCACTACACTTCCACTAAAGCAGTGCAGCATTAAGTACCTAAAGGAGGGTGATGTGGTGAAGAATTGCCGTCAGTAGGGAATGTAACCAATACTAGCAATTCATACCCAAAACAGCATATTATAAAAGGCCAATACAATAAAACCCCAAACCAACAGTGAACGTCTCAGATTCAGTAGGTTCTTTGTTCCAAGTATGCTGCAGCAAGTCTTTTAAAAAATAAAAAATGTAGTGAAAGTGGTAAAAGTAGTCTTAGGGCCTTTTTACATGACCCCTAAGATCCGCTGGCCATCTAAATTCGGACCAGAGATCTTAGGGGTTCATCGCTCTTCCTCTGTCCCCACCCCCCTCCGCACTTCCTTGTTGCTGGCTGCATGAGGGAGGGAGAAAAAAGAAAGAAAAGAATGCCTGCTTACCTCCGTTCTGTTCCCGGCAGCATTCAGATCTCTTAAAGGGGCGGGGGGCAAAAACAAACAAACAGAAGCCAGGAGAGCCCCGCACTCACTATCCTTACACCGGATCAAATATTTTTCACATCCAAAAAGCAGGTACCTGAAAGCTGCGCTGGGACGTGCTAAAGTGGGCGGGGTCGCACTTAATTTCCTGTTAACTCCGGAGCTGGTGGGTAAACATTTTTAATCTCCGGAGCTGGGAGCCATTTGCCCCGGAGTTTAGGGGTCGTGTATAAACGCCCTTAGTCAGGCTGGGCATTGTAGAAGATGAAATTGTAGGGGATGCCATGAAGTCCCACAATCATGCTGGGATGCTGAACCTGAAGGACATGTAGTTAGCCTACAATTCCAAGATGAGGAATAAAAGCAAAGCAAAAGCAAAAAAAAGTGTTCTACTTTTATACTGCCCCATACCTCTTCATGTAGTCTCTGGGCAGTTTACAGTTTTAATTACATTATGCAGGCTACACAAAAAAGACAAAAAATGACAAAAAAAGAGCAAAGCAAACTCAAGGAAAAGAGAACAACACTTAAATGATGTGCAGTGCCACCTCTCGTCTTTTGTTGCTATGGATGGGTTGGTTTTAACATTAGGCGAGAGATGTGCCTCTTGAGAAGAGAAGGACTTCTGAAGTATTTAAGGAGAATAAACAAGTGATTTGGAGGACATGGCATTGGTGAGAGAGAACTGTAGCCTTGTTGATTCTTATCCCTTTTGTTGCGGTTTCAATGGCTGCTCAAGATTCCATGCTTGAGTGGTATCAGCTGGGAGTATTCAGCCTCTGAATAACATGGACCCATTATCTGCAGCCTCCACTCTGCAACCAGTGGTGCCCAGGAAGTGCAGTTCACAGGGTTGACGTGCCAGGACATTTTGATTAGCAGGGATGATGATATCATCTGGTGCCAGCTCTTTCCCCCACCCCGACCCCAACCCTGTTTCACAATTCTCTTTGAGCTTAGGCACAATCCTGACAGTAGCTGGTGTCTTTCAGGGAACCGTTTCCCCCCCCCCCCCCAGGAACAATATGTTGCTCTGAGCTATTCTTTATGTAATACAAACTGTTTAGCATGGCTGGGTCTTGAATGTGCAATCAAGATTAGAGATGGGCACCAATCAAACTGTGAACTGGAAATAAAACAACCCATGAAACAGACTAGTTTATGATTTAGTTCATGCAAGCCATTTTGCTGAAATGAAACAAAACACTAAAATTTTCCCCTATTCGGTGCTTTATCCTGCTTCAGCAAAATGGATGCCTCATGCCCCCTGTCCTGCTGACCTCTTTCTGCTGCCCACATCTCCTCCTTACCTGGCCTGCCATCTCCTCCTCTTCATCCTCCACTGCCATCTTCAGAGACAGCAGGCGACGGAGACAGTGGTAAGGGGGAGGAGGTGATAGATTTCCCTTCTTTAGCTACTACTGGACAAATGAAGCATGGACCAGTTAGTTTTTCCTGGGTTCATGGGTTTTAGCCACAAACAACAAACCACCCCATTTCCCCAGTTTTAATAATATGCATGCATTTTTTTTTTAAAAAAGGTGTTCTGTTTATCTATAACCCCATAGTGCTTAAAGCACTCTCTGGTCGGTTTAAAATGTTTAATTATGCAGGGTTCTCTTTATCCACTCACCCACCCCGTGAGCCAGATATTCAGTTTTTCAACCTTAAAGGGATAGAAGGCTGAGTTAACCATGAGCCTGCTGCCCGGGTTGTGAGCACAGTTTTGGCTGTGGTGCAGCAGTTGAACCACTGCGCCAGGAGACTCCTTTAGGTAACTTTGTAGTAATACCTTTATAGGGTCTCTAAAATGTCACAAACAGGGGAAGTGTTTTATATTTCCCGGAGCTCTCCTTCAGGTTAAGCTGGTAAAAAAAATATATAGGATCTGAGGATGAAGCAACACCAATAATCTTGCCAGACATAATAGTAATTTTTTCTTTTATGTATATGGGCTTGCAAGGGGGGGAAAGTGGGAGACGGAGGGGAAAGAGCTAATGTGGCTTCACAAAAACCTCAGCGAGGACCTGAAAATAAAAAGGGCATGTATAGGAAGTGGAAAGAAGGTCAGGCTACAAAGAAAGGGTACAGAAAAGCAGCAAGGAATTGGAAGAAGTTCAGAGGAGGGGGAACAAGGATGATTAGGGGGTTGGAAACCAAGTCCTGCAAAGATTGAAAGAAATGTTTAGCCTTGAGAAAAGGAGACTTGCAGGGAGACATAACAGCACTTTTCAAATAATTTCTGTCATACAGAAGTGGGGCAGGATCTTTTCTTGATCAACTCAGAGTGCAGGATACACAACAACGGGTTCAAATTGCAGGAAGCCAGAGTATCAGGGAAAACTTCCTAACTGTTAGAGTAGTATGGCAGTGGAGCCAAATACTTCAAGAGGTGGTAAGAGCTCCAGCACTCCAGAGACAATAAAGGTAAATGTAAACAACCACTGTTAGGTGTCCTGTGATTTTTGTCCTGCCTTGAGCAGGAGTTGGACTTGATGGCCTTGTAGGCTGCTTCCAACTTTGTGATCCTCTGATGGAGATCGCTGATTCACTGGACAACAAAGGTGCCATGACACCAGTGTAAACAAAAGCCTGGCTGTAACCCAAGTAAATCTCTTCCTTGTAGAAGATAACTTCCTATTTTGAAGAAGAAAGTGCTTGTTAAAAATTGGCTTGTTAAAAGTTATACCTTCCTTCTACCTTTTGATGTTTCCACTGACTGTCTCCAACAGTAGCTATGTATACTGCCTCCTCATCAATGACTGGCAAGGTCCAACATACTCCCACAGAAAACTGGATGGTGTAGAGGTAGAAATCAGGGAACGGATAGTAGCACGTCATGTCCAAATGGTGCAGTGCCATATGGCTGGAACTAGACTTGACAAGTATAATTATCAAACTGTTTTCTTTCTTTTTTTCCTATAAGGAAAGCTTGAGGACTAGCTGGAAGTGTGTTTTAAATTGGCAAAGAAGTAAGCACTGTTTGGCAGACTGGGCAAAGTTGTCAATCACTTGCTTTGGAAAATAGTCGCAGTCTTTACAAGGACTGTTTGGTTAGCTGCTTATAGAGTTGTGAATTCTTTTCTTAGACATAACATTTACTTTCAAAAGTCATTTGGGTCATTTGGTGAAGAACTATCCTGGAGGCTGAGTGCATTTGCCCTTTCACAGTCTGGATTAAACTCATATTCATTTGTTGAACACACACAGGAATCTTCTGTTTTACTGTACATTACACAGATCATTCCATTGGCAAATACTAATTGCTTTATGCATTATTTCAAAAGAATTGCTGATGTCTTATGTTACACATCTCTCCGTCTCAGTACCAACATCAGCACACTAGTAAAAGACACTGGTTGCTAATGAAACCATAGAGACAGCAAAAGAAATAAGCAGGTACAGTACAATGGGGGCAAATTTGTTTACTCTATATGTTGTTTTGCTATCAAGGCTTTCACTGAGCTGAGTGGCTCTCCGTGTCTTGGCAGCGCATCTGATTTATTTATTTATTTATTTATTTATTTATTTTTAAAGCTTATATACCGTGCCGTCTTCCTGAAAGAACTCCGGGCAGTTCACATCAAACAAAACAAGATAACAAACAAACAAATACAGCAAATAAAATAAAAATAAAAACAGAAATAAAAACAGTTCCAAAACACGGAGGCAGATGGCGGCAAAAAAAAAGATGCTTCTAAATGAAAGGGAAGCAAAAATAAGTGGTCTTTTATGGGAGTGTTATGGGACTCTTAACTATAGATGTGCTTCCAAATTATGACTCTCCAATAACTTTGCTATGAGAACTTTCTTTACATTTTGTTTCAGCCCTTTTCGATGTATCTTATCTTAGTTCTAATGGAGCAAACAATAGAGGTATTTCAGATTATCAAAATAGGCCTGTACATATCTATTATTCACATGTAAGACCCATTTCATTCAGTGGGAATTTCTCCCAGGTAAGACTATAGAAGTATGTATGATGTATCTAAAACAATAAGGGGTCTTGTAATACCTTGACAGGCAATAAGCCTTACTCACTTTAGTACAATGTTTCTAAACCTGGGAAGTTATGTTTCCCAACCAAGGGCATCACAAAGTGTTTTCTAAAAGGACATGGGCCACCTTAATAAAAATAAAAGAGCCCAGCTGGATCAGGCCAAGGGCCCATCTAGTCCAGCTTCCTCTGGGAGCACACGAGACAACTAGATGCCTGTCTCCTAATGCCACTCGGGCATTTTGAAGTACCCTCCATTTAAGCATAGAAATAATATACTGTATAGCCCATCAAGGCCTGTAACCTGCAGTGGACTTTTCTTCCAGAAATCTATTTAATCCCCTTTTAAACCCATCTAGGTCAGATGCCAATGCCATCACCACACCATGAAGCAAGGAGTTCCACAGAGTTTCATTGCTTATATGTGTTGTAGCCGTTTTTAACAATCTATTTCTTGATCTTTCATAGTGGGATATTCAAGTTAGCATATATGTAGTGTGTGTGTGTGTGTGTGTGTGTGTGTGTGTGTGTGTGTGTGTGTGTGTGTGTGTGTGTGTGTGAGAGAGAGAGAGAGAGAGAGAGAGAGAGAGAGAGAGAGAGAGAAAGGCCCTCCAGAGTCAGAAATAAGCCACTGCTTTCTGAGAAGGGATGACAATGCCTTCTTTAAAAATATCTTATTTAAAATGCTTTTTATGCAAATATGCCTGGGTTGGGTCACAGGTTACTTGACTATTGTATTCCCAGAGCACAAAGAGAACTCTTAGTTCCCTGAGCTCCTTGCCCTCTAAACATGCCAGCCATGGAGTCTGGCAAAATTCAGGAAGAAAAACTTCCAGAATACGGCCAAACAGCCCGAAAAACTCACAACTTACTTGACTATTTTTAAAGGGGGTCATGACTTGAACAAGTTTAGGAATCACTGCTTTATTAGAGTGTAGCCTTAGCCCAATACAGGTGTAGTTTGCATTTGAAGAACTAAGCTTCGGTATGCCAATGTTATGACAAATGAAAATTAATATTATTTTGGGAGCTATAAGACTTGATACTTTGGCTGCCACAGACTAATATGACACTCCATGATCCATAGTGCCACTTCCAGCTCTGCATTTTTAAGACTATTAAGATTATTACATGCCCTGGAAATTTATATAAAATATTTGAAGTTCTAGACTGTGCGAGTGGCTTCATGCTAAAGTGAAACAAAACATCAGCATCAATATTATTTGAATAAAGTAATCTGTAAATTAGCAAAGACTTGTGTGTAGTATGTCATCACTTTAACCTCAAAAAGCCAATACTATATGGTTTGAAGATGGGGCTTTTATATGGATGATGGTTTCTAAAATGTGCATATTAATCTTTACTTTGGTAAATCTATTTTTAGTAAGATCTCACATGCAGAGGGTGTTACAGTATTTATTAAAAGTTGTTGCAGGGCACTGAGCTGGTAGTTGAACTTTCATCATGTAATTGTATCCTGAACTCACAAAAGTTCACTAAAGATTCTGACTAGAGATGGGCACGACTAGGGAAAATGACGTTTTCGAGTTGTCGTGTGTCGGAAGCAGTCCGTTTCAGCTCGTTTCCGTTTTTCGCAAAATTTCACAAAAATTAGTCGGTTCGTTTTTTTGTTTTTTCATTGTCGTTAGTACTGGTTTGGGGGGGGGTAGCGGGCTCCTGAAGGGAGCTGCAGGAGTCAGCCAGAGCCACAAGTGACGGACTGTCAGACTCTTTGCACCCGCTGTGTCTCACGTACTTGTATGTAGTGCAATGCAAGTAGATCTGGCTTAGGGTTAAGACGGGTTAGCGCAAGGGCTAGGGTTAGGCTAGTTACGGGTGAGGTTAGGGTGAGTATTGGGGTGCACCTCTGGGTGCCTCTCTGACCCACTTAGAAGGACAGTGTACTGGCGTATGGGTTAGGCTTAGGGTTCGGGTTCGGGTTTGGGCTACAATTAGTGGGCTGTTTATGCCCGATTGGCACATCCCAGAAGTCTCTGTGGTCAACCTGGCCAAGTGGCCATGCGATTGGTGGAAAATTTGCATGGTCCACTCCCATGGGCGAGCCCATCATTGCAAATGTGCAGGTGTAAAAAAACCCACTGCTGCTACTGTAAAAATTCAAGCATTTAAAATAGCTAATTTTCGCATGTTTCTGTGGTGCTTTGGTGGGGTTTTGGGCAACGATTTAAAAAAAAATATTGTGGTCGCCATTTTGGATCCCCCGCACTGCATGGCAAATGGATGCGCCCCCCCCCAGCCTGGTACCAGCAGCGCAGCAGTAGCAATAGCCAAGGAGAGGGGGGTGGGGAACCCCCCCCCCAAATAAAACACCCTTCTGGCCTGGTAGGTGCCCTCAGACAGTTTTCGCCTACTTTTAGGCCCGGGAATCGGGTTTTTTTTTTTTACTTTTAAAAACTTTTTTTCTGTGCCGCTTGGCATTACGCGATCGCCGCGATGCAAGTAACGAGCACGACAAATCAGACCAAATTGTTCGTTCGTCGGTTCGAGCTCGAATTCTGGCGGAGTAATTCCCGTTTCCGTTTCCGTAGAGTAACGGATACGAGTAACGGAAACGGAAACGGGAATACCGCTAAGTCGTGCCCATCTCTAATTCTGACATTTCAGTGCTACAAACGATCCTATAAACAAATAGAAATCCCAATGTAGTCAAATCAAAAGCTTCAGTGTGTTTCTGTAGTCATGCAAATAAGGGATTTGCATAATTGATTCTGCTGCTGTTCTCACAGTAGCATAAGGACATGGAATGCCTGCCCGTTCAATAGTATACATCTTACAAGAATTTATGAGGCATTTCCAAACATTTTCAAGCCTTTGTTAACAGTCATAAAAGGTTAGACACTGTTTTTCCTTTACAAAGTGAACTGTGAATTATGACCCCCCCCTAAAAAAAGTTCTGCCCTTGATGCTGAACTTGCAGGCATCCTATGGTGAACTTGGGATTTTTAGCAGTCCATACTGGATTTCCCCCCCTTCCTTTTAATAGGTTTTCTTTTCTTACTTGGCTTGCTGCAAAGTGAAGCCTTATAGATTCTGTTGGGCCAGCATAGCCAATGTTAACAAATGATAGGTGTTGCATTTGAATAAAACCTGGAGAAGGGTCCTTTGTGGGGACACATGGCCCTGTCACTGAACCTCACAGTGACTTGACTGTAGCTTTTGTTAGGATAAGGACGGATGTGTTCTGCTTTCCACTTAATTGCTTCATCTTGTGGTTTCTTGCTCAGGGAGTGGTTGATTTAACTGGCGCATGGAGTTCCCAGTTCAACCAATCAAGATTAGTACTACTCAGTATTCTGACATTCTGTCTTCAAAGGACTGTGTGTGTGTGTGTGTGTGTGTGTGTGTGTGTGTGTGTGTGTGTGTGTGTGTGTGTGTGTGTGTGTGTGTGTGTGTGTGTGTGTGTGTATTAAAAAAGGTGAAAGAAGAACTGGGAAAGCACATGGGGTTAAATGTGTTGGGCCTGAACACCTGTCAGTGCCATTAGGGAAATAAAATGTGCATGTAGATTTTGCATCCAACATGGCAACAGAATTTGGGGACTGTTGTGTGTGCAGCCTAAGAGCTAAATCTCCTTTGAAATAAATGATGATTGAAAGCCAATTTGGAAAAGAACAAATGAAGGGGGCTGGTGGTCAAAGGACACGGGCTCAGTCACATTTTGACTGTGAGCAAAAGGGTTTGGTGTGATGCACCATCAGACTAGCACTCAGAAAATGAAACACTCAACTTGATTTTATTGTGCCTTCACAGTACCCCAGGGAGGGCAGTGAAGCTTGATAGAAGCATCCACCTGAATATTTGCACATTTCACCAGGGCTGCTTGTAAAGCTTCACTCAGAGTTTGCTAAGACTCTGGCTGATTTCTACTAGAATGGCAGCTCCTTCCACGCACATGATGTGAGATAATGATGGGGCTGTGTGCCTTCCAATATGTTGGCTATGTTGTTGTCATGTGCAGAGAAAGATGAAGCAGTGGTGCCTGGAGAGAATGTAATGGCACTTGCCAAATGAGACCATTGGAGGGCCAAAATGGATGTTGCCAGAATATAGTCCAGAGAAGCAGCATGGGAACCACAGTCTGCATGATGCCAGAATGAGTATTTGCCTGTGGCAGGCAAAAGTTCTAGAAAAACTAGAGTCCCTTAGAGGCTGGTGAACTGTGGCACCCAGCGTTCCTTAATTATTGACTGCAAAGCAATTCTGACATAGCAGCGACCCTTTCCAGGTTTTTCTCGGTATGGCGTGCTCAGAAGTGGTTGACCATTCCTTTCTTCTGGGGGCTTTCTGGAATTCTGCTGCTCACCCATGTCCTCTCCAAAGAGATATAATGGGGAAATCTCCTGACTTCTGGGTCTAAAACCACCCAACTCACTGAGCTTTTAGCCAACATTTCTTACCAATGATAGGGCTGATAGGAGTTGCCATCCAGCAACTTGTTGAAAGTGACACTTGGTTCACTCTTGCCTATGATCTTATTCATTCATATATATACAGACACTAATTTAGAAACCATTACTATTATTATTTCTTTCTCAAACACTGCCTCACTAAAGGCAGCTCAACAGACAAAATCAGAGTAAGCTGATAAACTCAGGCTTACACTCAAACAAAAATCAGCAGGCAATTTCAAAACGTTGCTTTTACTATGACAGGTTTCATTTCCGTACCATGTCAAAGTCAAAAAAACATTATAAATGGAAGCATTGTTTCTATGCAAAATATAAAGACACTGAAAGTTGAGTTGATGATGGTTCATGGGGTGGGGCCCACCCAAACCATTTTGCCACCTAAAGTGAAGGGGAAAATACTGCTTCCTTCTATTATATGGGCAGAAACCGAGAAGGCTTCCAGTTGTATCTTATATTGGCAATGAGCTACTGTATCTCACTGAATATGAAAAGACCCATCTAGCTTCATGACTGTAGTGGCATGGCATGGTGCATACACAGCTCTGCCTTCCAATGTCTTGGTGCTAATCAACATGCTTCGGCCAGCCTATTGGTGGCCCTGTGTGTTTCCATGTTATATGGAAGAGTCATTGATCACTGTTATATCAATGGTTCATTTTTTGGGTAAAAATGTTTGTTGGGGCATGGAAAAACCATCCTATTCTTTTATGTTTGCTTTTTTAAAAAATAAGAATTATAAAACTACAATACAAAAAACACATAAAACAACAAACTATCATAAAGGAAAAGAAAATATTAATCAAAACATACACCAATATGACAAAAATATAACAAATATAACAAAAATAAACCCCATGAAACCCACCCCCCTCGGGACTGTCATGGTATTGACCAGCCAATTTCCCTCCAGAAATACATTGAATCTTCTCAGTGTGTATAACCTTTACCTTTCTGAAATACATATACCAACAGTTTATCCCATATTCCATTAAAGTCATTAGACTTACTCAAGCCTTTCCTAATTTTAATTTCACAAGTCAATTTATCATTAATAGCCAGATTCCATAACTCCTTAAACCATTCCTCCAATTATTAATTGATTATTTGATTTCCAATATTTGGCAAAAAAACCAGCCTTGTGGTAGTAACCATTATAATTACCAATTCCTCCTCCTCTTTCTTCAGTTGTGTATCTGCAACCATGTTTAACAATACCAATTGGGGAGACATTTGAATCTTTTCCCCTAATATTTCTTGTATTTCATTAAAAACCAATGTCCATTCCATTTTCCTTTTCTCACATGCCCACCACATATGTAAATATGTTCCTTTTTCTTTTTTTACATCTCCAACCAATTGGAGATATTTATTTATTATATTTAACTTTGCAGGTGTTCATTTTTTTCCTTTACTGATATTACCATATTAGTTCCAGAGAATAATGTATGGTGTAACTATGCAAATTAGTCATGTACTAAACTACAGTGAATGGCTGCATTATTTGGAAGGATATATTTTTTAAAGCTTGTGTGTGTGTGTTGTGTTGTTACAGTCGTGACCGACTCTTCGTGACCCCATGTCCACGGAGTTTTCTTGGCAGGAATACTGGAGTGGTTTGCCAGTTCCTACTCCAGGCGCCTAAAGCACCTGGTATTCCCTGGTGGTCTCCCATCCAAGTACTAACCAGGGCCAGCCCTGCTTAGCTTCTGAAATCAGGCAAGATCAGATGTGCTTACGGCATCTAGGCAGCTCGTTTTCAAAGTTTATAAACGAAGAAACCAAAATATCCTTCCAAGGAGAAAGTAGGTATTTCTCCTTCATCTGTTGTGTGTGTGTAGTGTCGTTACAGTTGTGACCGACTCTTCGTGACCCCATGTCCATGGAGTTTTCTTGGCAGGACTACTGGAGTGGCTTGCCAGTTCCAACTCCAGGTGCCTAAAGCACCTGGTATTCCCTGGTGGTCGCCCATCCAAGTACTAACCAGGGCTGGCCCTGCTTAGCTTCCGAAATCAGGCTGTGCTTAGGGCATCTAGGCATCATTGATGATTAGTTTTCCACTGAATGGGTGGGATTTTCTGCAGTGCTTTCACAAGTGCTACTTCCTCTTTCCTACCTGAAGAGATGCTGTCCATTCTGCAACCTCATTTTGCTGGCTACACCAAATCAGACATGACTGAGAGATGTGTTGGAGGTGGCATTATACCTTTATGTATACTAGTTTTTTGCTGATGCATCAAACCCTTCTTTGATATTTAGCTGAGTTCTTCATGCAGAAATAAAATGAATATCTCTACAAAGGAGCAAACTCCATTTGCTGTGGAAGTGTGCATTTATTTTGAAGTGTAAGCACATCTCCCTCAGTGTTCTTTGCTTTATTTCAAGGAACAAAGCATTTGTTTATCCTTCTAAAAAGTGCAGTTATAATTTTTTATATGAAAACACCTCAGAAATCTGTCCTGAGAATTTGTAGCTGTTGAGGAAGCTACTAGAGGGGAATAAAATTGATGTACTCTATAGATGAACAATCTCAGCTCTGTTCCTGTTTAATTTTTAAAGAATTTAATCTTTGTTATTTACGCAGAAGCATTTGGAATGAAGATGGAAGCAATATAAAAGAGAGTCCACAGCTGGTCCATCAGCTGTGCAGATATTGGGACAGAAAGGATAAATAAAAATATGGTTCTCAAGTGTCAGTCTTTTTTATTTGTGGGGGGGAAAGTCACTTGTACATTTGTCATGTAATTTTTAAAAATTCCCTTTTTGTAACTGAAGAAAAGAAGTGCCATGGAGATTTGGATGTATACTTCTTGATGTATTGCATAGTGTGGACTTCTCCAAATGCAGAAGTTCCTTTCCTTCTTAAAAGATGGGAACAAAGGTTTCAGGGTACTGTTAGAGAAGAGAGCCTGATCTGTCTCAACCCTCGTGCAATTTTGAACCTCATAATCCTGAACATTAAAATGCACTGGTTTTTACAGATGCATGGCTATGGATAAATACTGTATTATAATAAAGAGTAGTGTTTGGAGTCTGTCTCAAAGCAACAGAAATGTTTGTGCTTTCTGGGAATACAGTCCTCTGTGTGATTAAAATCTTGGTCTGTGGCCCTATTGTGTCGAGCTAGGGGTTTCCTGAGTGTTTGACAGCATTTCCTTTCTACATTGGGTGGGCACTGCTCTATGGTTTGAGTGAAAAGGAAATTTGTGTTAGTTCAACAGTGGCACGAGAGAAAGACCTTTTTCTGCCACAGAGATCCCAAGTGCTGTCACACAGCTTCTTTCTGCTATTAAGCTCAGCCGTTAGCTGGTGTTACTTAATGGTCCATTTTTAATGGTCTGGGTTGGGGAATATCTTTGACCTCTACAAAGTTACAAATCAGGTGAGCTTTTGAGTTCTGAAGAACTCTTCATCAGGCAAAGTAAAACTTAGGGTTGTTACTTGTGTCTCGTATAGAATCTGAAATCCCATTGTCCTTTCCTGGCAGCCATGCCCATCCTGTCTGGTCTAATTTTTGGACTTCCTGCTTGCACCCCAAGTATTATTCCATCATTCCTTGATGAAGAATTTAATAATAAATCCAATAATGACATTGCATAACCTATAACCTTGCTTCTATTAAGGGCTCATAGGGTTATTTTTGACTCTATTTCAGTGTTTAATTTTGTGCATCTGGAAATTTAGTTTCATCCACTGTTCTTATTTTGACAGGGGAGGTATATTGTATGGGAATGCATTTCTGCTGGTAAAGACCAGTCACAAGGAAATAAAATGTTCAGTAAGACTGTAAAACAAAATCATCAGGCTAAATGTTCAGATGCAGGTAAAGCAATGCAGCAGAAAGATCAGCACTGCCCCGTTTAAAATGCCTGGGCAAATGATACTTAAACATGGTGACCATATAATAAAAAAAAATCAGTGATGTTCATATCATTTGGGGGAAAGAATTCCAGAATTTGAATGGTACCACAAAGAAGACTCTGCCATAGAGGCAGTGGTCACACTGGCAATCTGAACTGATTTCTTCTCAGACTTTTTAAAAATCAGTTTCATGTCACATGGTGTTTAAACTGGTGGCTGTGTTCACATGAATTACTGAATGAATCAATTTATTTCTGGTAATTTAAAGTGGTTTTGGTGTCTATTGGCCTATGGCTCAGGGGTTTAACTATTGTACCCATGCCCCAGGGTTCAGTGCTCCAGGTAGCCAGCTCAAGGCTGACTCAGCTTTCCATCCTTCTGAGGTCAGTACAATGAGTGCAGTACCTAGTTTGCAGGGGGAGGGAAGCAATGGGTACCATGCATAATTAAATTGTAAACCACCTTGAGAGTGCTTTAAGTGCTTTGAGATATAAACAGAATACTTTGCTTTTACACTGCTAAAACTGTCTCCTTTCTACAAAACTACATTGAATTCAATCGGTTTTAGAAGTGAAGTATTTGGCCATGGACTTGTACAACACTGGCTCTTCGGCTTGAATACGGAGATGAGCACCGCCCCTAGAGTCGGACACGACTAGCATGCATGTACGGGCAGAAACCTTTACCTTTTTATTTTTAAAAAGGCTTCTGCCAGTAGGTTGAAAAAGAAAACATCACTTTGCAGCCCATAGAAAGAAATTTCACCCCTGCATTGTGTGAATAACATCTAAATTGATATAAGTAGTGCTTAAGGGCCTTTTCACACGACCCCTAAACTCTGCGGCAAATGGCTCCCAGATCTGGAGCTTAAAATTGTTTCCCCACCAGCTCCAGAGTTTACAAAAAATTAAGTGCAACCATGCCCACCTAAGCGCGTCCCAGCACACTTTTCAAGTCCCTGCTCTCCGGGGGTGAAAATTCCTGATGCAGATGTAACGTAGTGAGTGCCGGTCTCTCCTTGCTTCTGTTTGTTGTTGTTTTGCCCCCCGCCTCTTTAAGAGATCTGAATGCAGTGCTGGGAGCATAGCGAGATGGCAGAACGGAGGTGAGGTGAGCAGCATTCTTTTCTTCCTTTTTTTCTCCCTCCCCTCACGCAGACAACAGCGGGGGTGGGAACATAGGAACAGCGACAAACCCCTAAGATCTCTGGTCCGAATTTAAGTGGCCAGCGGATCTTAGGGGTCATGTGAAAAGGCTCTAAATGTAGTTCTTATTGCCAGTGTGACTGCGGCCATACTTCTTTTCCCAAAACTCACATCAAAACAAGCTGTTATAAGGAGCATCCCCACCTTGCATTAATATACATCTGGGATTGGTTAGAAAATCAACTTGCACTGACTGATAATCAAAGTAGGATAAATAAATAAATAAAATATACAGAATCATGTGAAATAATATACTGTAGTGCTGTTCACTTGTACAAACTAATACAGTGCCCTGCAGTTGATCGAACATTTTGCACATTTCCATGTTTTTTTTCTTAGTACACAAATGGAATTGGGCAGCCGAAACATAAAAGTGCATTTGGGAAGATGCTAAATGTGAAGAGGGGGAATGGTTCAGAGACATGTTGGCAGAACAAAATAATATAGAAAAGACATATTTGGATTAATAGCCTGCAAAGGGGCTCAGAAGAATCCCCAGGGCAATTATGAATCTCATTTATTAGCCATACATTTGGTTGGGATTAATGGAGTCCAACCACACCTTGGTCTATTCGTTTATGTACACAGAGAGACACACATGCAGGTAGTCAGAGGTGTAGAGGGGATCTCTTGAGGTCAGCTTCTGCTGAAAAGCCATGCTCTTGACCTGAGAAGAGACTGCTTTGTACAAATTTTGGAGAGACTGGGATTGCGTATTTTGATAGACTGATATCCAAACTACCAGCTTTGTCTGAGTTACTTCTTCTTCAGTGTTGTCTACTGCTTTTTTATAGGCAATATGTGCAGTTCCAAGGGGACATTTGAATTCTTCCAAGTTCAATTGATGCAAGAGTTAATGTTATCTGATGTAAAAAAAATGACTGATAATATGAAGAGTGAAATGAATCATTCAGGATTTTGTAGAGTGCCTGATGGCCAAAAATAGGTCTTTCCCCCTGAAGCTGATCCAGTATAAGCATTTCTCCTCATCCTACTAAACATAACTCCTATAGACCCCAGTGCTAATCTGGACTCAGTGACCCCCTCCCCCAAGGAACAAACTTCTACATGAAAAGCAAAGAACAGATAACTATTTGTTGTTATTATTTCTTATTTATTTATTTATTATACTGTATCCCACCCATCTTCCAAAGAGGAACTCTGGGCGGCTAACAATAAAACAAGGCAAAACTAAACAAACCACAAATTCCAATAAAAAGAGAGAAAAGCAGAGCCCCAAAGGGGATGACGCAGGCAGGGGTGGGGGAACTAACTTAAGTAAAAAGGCCACCAAACATCTCCTTAAAAAGGTGAGTCTTCAACGCCTTTTGAAGGTGGGCAGGGACTCTGCTAGGCTCAACTCACTGGGGAGGTGGTTCCACAACATGGGGCCCACCACAGAGAAGGCACGGTCACGCGTACACGATTTCCATACCTCTCTGGGTGTGGCCACCCTCATTGAGCGCGCCTGTGCCAATCTCATGGGTCTGGTCCCAGTTGATCTCTGAGAGATCAACTTCATGTTATCTTCATGTTTCACCCTTAAAACCATTCAAATAGATAAAGTATGGTCTACATCCCATCCTGGACAAAGGCACTCTTCTCTAGCAGAGTCTAGGGTGGGAGGCCTGTACAGTACTGGCATACAGACAGCCACCTGACTGGAAAATATTACTCAATAGCAACCAGACAAAGACATGGTCACTGGAACCAGACACAGTGGCAAACCCAGAGTCTCTTTCTGTGCCAGAAATGCTATTAAAGGATCCAATAATGGAATCACACCCTCACACCGCTCATCCTCTGAAGTGCTATACGCTGTGTTCTGCCAGCAGTGCCCTACAGCAAATCCTTCTTAATATTTCCCCATAACATTTAAAATGAAGGACTTTCAGAAATGAAAGGAACTGTTTACCCCCAGATGCTAATGCATCAAGTCTCCCTTTCCCCTCAAGGAACTTATTTGTAGCATCCCTTTGTTTCTGAAGAAAGCAAGTCCTGAAGTGATTCTCAAGAGCCAAGAGTGAGATCTCTGTGTAAAACAATTGTTTCCCAGCGCAGTATTTTAAAGTAAAATTCAAGCAAACACACACACACACACAAACACACACACACTTTTTCCTGATGGTGTGTTGTTTATATCAAGTTACAGAAAGTTAACCATTA
Organism: Phrynocephalus forsythii; assembly: GCA_029282475.1. Taxonomy (NCBI): domain Eukaryota; kingdom Metazoa; phylum Chordata; class Lepidosauria; order Squamata; family Agamidae; genus Phrynocephalus; species Phrynocephalus forsythii. The sequence continues at coordinate 86,154,437 of JAPFRF010000005.1, read as the reverse complement.
AACTGTACTGTATCTCTGTATTCTCAGTTTTATGATATGCTTTTATTATGCTGTTGGCTGAATACCTCAGTGAGTTAGATATCAGGCTGTAGAGCTAGGAGGTGGGCGGTCGATGGCTTACTGCGTGTACCCAGAGGAGAGCCAGCCTGTATGGCCTTGGGCAAATGGCACCATCCAAGGATGCCCTCAGAAGAATGCAAAGCACTGCTAAATATTCAATAGCTATACCTAGAAAACATATCACACATATACTTAGTACTCAGTGTGGTGTAGAGAGATTAGGACTCAGTATTTCTGGGTTCAAATACCATCCATGGAATCTCAAAGGGTATGTGTAGAAATGGTAAAATCATTCCTTAAATACATTTCTTACTTAGAAATCTGGTTCTGACTTGATGGCATGGAACACAGAGATACATTTTTTTCTAGTAGAACCAACAAACTATATCATTTTAGTATAATTTATGTGTTATTAGTTTTCTGATTTTAATTTTCAAATATTTCCCTTTTCTACTATGTCTCATAACTGCATGTGCACCTACCATTGTTATGCTTGATGTAAGTGTCCCTGTAAGCTCTCTGTAGTGGTCTGGAGTGTTTATTTTATGTGGCAAGAAAGAAGCACAACAGCAATGCATAATTCATATATTATTTCCCTTCAAAAATGCATTTGGCAGAGAATAGAGGCAGGTTAAAAATTATGTGTCCCCTTAGTAGTTTATTCATAAGTGACATGAAATATTCTTCTCTGTTGTTTTCATTTTAATGGCATCTGGCAAAGAAGCAAATTGTATTGATTTGGGCATTCAGGATTAGGACTTTGAGAGATTAGATTTTTTAAAGTCTGGTTTTGAATTATTGGGTATCCAGCTTTGGACATTATGCTGAACTAGAGTTGCCATATTCCCCATCAGTTCCATTTATTTATGTACAGTATGTGTTTGGTAGGTTCTTCTGTAGTGCAGGCCATGTGGTCAGGCCAGGAAGTAAAAATAAAAAATAAAGTAAAGTAAAATAAAATAAAATAAAATAAAATAAGGGAGAGCCGACCCAGCCCCAGGGGTGGCTGGGTCAGCACCCTAAAATAAAGAAAAAATATTAAAAATAAAAAGTCGACCTGCCCGCGCTACAGCTGTAGCATGGGCCATGTGGTCGAAGTAAAAAAAACCAATAAAAATAAAATAAAAAATAAAAAGGAGTGCTGACCAGGCCCCAGGGGTGGCTGGGGTGGCACCCTAAAAAAAAGAACAAAATATATTTTAAAAAAACAGCGCCAACCCAGCCCCAGGGGCTGCACGGTTGGTGCTTGAAAAAATAAAATAAAATAAAATAAAATAAATAGAATAAAATAAAATAAAATAAAATAAAAGAGCACCAACCGGGCCCCAGGGGTGGCTGGGTTGGTGCTCTAAAATCAAGAAAAAAAATAAAAAAGAAGTGCCCACCTGGCCTCTGGGGCTCCGCGGTGGTTGCTTGAAAAAAAGAAGAAGAGGCGCTGGCCCCATGCCAGCACCTCTCAGCTGAGAGGCACTGGCCCCATGGGAGCGCTTCAAAGAGCCCTTGCTGCAGGGGCCAGGATCCACCACCGCCATTGCCACCAGTGAGCCGCCACTGCCACCAGTAAGAACCTGAACTGGTTCGGATTGGTTCGGGTTCGTACATTTTTTAAAAAAATCCATATGAACCCGAACCAAAACCGAACCAAGGGTGGGCCCAAACCAGATGAACTCGAACCATGGGTTTTCTGGTTCATGCCCACCTCTAGTCATAATTTTATAGTTCCTTCATGCCCACCTCTAATAAGCATCCTCTTTAAATGGCCTCAAAAATCTATGAGGACATTAATGTACCCTAGAAGTGAGTGCTTCTAAGATATTGTGCTGAAGGATTTTGAAGCATTATAAGTAGTGAAACCTGTGGATTTGATTTGGCTGAGATGCTGCTGTGCCATGAAAAGGTCAAGCACTGTGTGTGATAAGAAGTGCACAAGCTAAACACTGGGAATTTAACTAGACTAAAAGACTTGCATGTAGTCTACATAATTAGCTGGATGTTTGTATTGGTCATAACTACTGTGGGAATATTTGAATAATTTCCATGGCCTCTATTGTTATCAAGGGTAATCAACTGTATAAATGATGTAGTAGTAGTAGTAGTAGTAGTAGTAGTAGTAGTAGTAGTAGTAGTAGTAGTAGTAGTAGTAGTAGTAGTAGTAGTTCTTACAGAGATGTTCCCTAATTCCTACTAAGGAAATAGGTACTGTCCTTTCCCTGTTTAATTTAGTGAGGCAATATTTACATCCCCTGTCCATTTTCTTTGAACTATTTTTATGGCTAAAATGATGTTCCTGCTTTAAAATAAGGATTGCCCACTTGGCACCCTCTGGATGTGTATGGCCATGGCAACTATAATCTACAATCATTCCAGCATCTTGGGTGGCTGCTGCTGATGAGTTTTGTAGGTGTGGACAAAATAGATAAGGAAAAGCTGTTTTCCCTATCGCACAACACTAGAACTAGGGGGCAATACATGAAACTTTTGGGTGCTAGATCTCAAACAAATAAGAGAAAGTACTTTTTCACTCAGAGGATCACTGGTCTCTGGAACTCCCTGCTAGAAGAAGCGATGACAGCTGTCGGCCTTGAGAGCTTTAAGAAAGTACAGTATTAGACAAATTCATGGAGCACAGAGGTATCAATGGCTATCAGTACGGATGCCTCAGGACAACCTCCGGGTTGGAGAGACAGACAGGATAACTCTCAATGCCATTTGCAGGGAATCATAAGCAGGAGAATACGTCTGCTTGGGAATACCCTGAAGCAACTGGTGAGCCACTGTGTGAGACAGAATGCTGGACTGGATGGGCTGTGGCCTGTTCCAGCAAGGCAGTACTAATGAAGTCCACACTTGCAGGATGCCAGGCTTAACCATTTCTGATTGATATGATCTGCTCTGAATATTCTTAAGGTTTGAATGTCAAATGTAATGTTTTTTTAAAAATAATTCTTCAGAAATGCAATGGACTGCAACCACACTGGACGTGTTTGTATATAGGTCTACATCTTGTTACATCATTATTCCAATTAGATTAATTGCTCCTATGGGTCTTTTCCCTTTCACCTGAGGCAGTGATATTTTTAATGAGCATTAAACTCTTTTTTGTAGCAGTAGCTTGATTTTATAGCTTGATTTTTGTTGCTCTCTGTATCCTGATATATCCTCTGTCTCTGTCCAGTACTCAAGGATAATTGTTGTTGATTGTAATCACAATGATTCTTGATTCTTCTGAGATTGTACCATGAAAGATTCTCTGAGGACAGGGGGCAGTTTGCTTTTCTCTTTACAATTACTGTACTTCATGTTCCTAAATCACTGCAGAATGGCACAGAATGAACTGTTATCTCTACTGCAACAGACCAAAATGAAACACACACACACACACACACACACACACACACACACACACACACACACACACACACACACACACACACACACACACACACACACACACACCTCCAACCCTCACCGTTTGCCCATATTTAAACACCAGGTCAAGAAAATAACCTTTATTAGCCCAACTTCTGTTTAAAGGCATTTTGTGTGAGTTTTCAGTGTTAGTAACTCCAACTTTTGTAAAAGAAGGTGGACAACCAATGGAGGAAGGAGGGTGAGTAGAATGCATAAACAGACTATATCTTAAGGTTTTTCTGTCCCTCTTCTTTTGCATCAGAAATGCAGCAGGATAGAGCCAGCTTCAGGTATCAAAAAAAGAGTGAAAGAAAACTTATATCCTCCATTTTTGGAGCATAATATCTAGGTGTGAATTTTGGCTCGACTCTGTTCTATTTGAAGCTCATGGTTCCTTACATCAAGTGCCTCCAAAACACACCTTTTTCTTTCTATGCCCTTTTGTAAATCAGCCTCGTGAAATTGTCCTCCTGATATTTAATTTGGACATTAGACTCTGTTTCTGGACCAATGCAGCTGCCTCTCCTTTCTCCAAAGTTTTGTGGCATCTTGACTACAAAAAGATTTGTTTCAGGATCAGCTTTCATGGGCTGTAAAGCAGAAAAGCGGACAGTGATCTAAATCCATTCATCTGGAAGGTGCACTGCAGTGGTGAGCTTTCTTGTGTTCTATATGATTGTTCTTGGTTTTTTGCTTTGCATTCGGTGGGACCTGGAGACACAAGGAGAACTCACATCGTTGTGACCTTTCTTTATGAACTTTTCCCTTCTTAATAACTTTTTCTTTGGGGCATGACAGCTCACAGCTGCCCACACTCTCGCCTGCTGGCACACACAGATCTCGACTCTGTCAAACTGCTGAACAGCCTAACAGGGTGCTTGAAATTGCCCTTGGCAGCTGAACAGTCGGCTGCGTTTTCTGCCAACTACCCAGGCTCTCTGGGAGTGTGCTCTTAGGTGGAACTACCAAGAGGGATGTTTATTTCTACTTGAAAATATGGTGATGCAAAGGGAGTTCTTTGTCATTGGCAGTTTCTGGCCCCTTGATACAGATATTCTCCCGCACCACATTATTGGTTAGCTTATGTAGGTTAGTGTGCAAATAAGCCAGGAGACAAAGGGACCAGAATATCTAAGGATGAGACTAAATTGCAATATACTACTATAATTACTTCAGGCATTGTTGCTGTTGTTCAGTCATTCAGTCTTGTCCGACTCTCCTGTGACCCCATGGACCAGAGCTCACCAGGCCTCCCTATCTTCCACTGCTTCCTGGAGTTTGGTCAAATCCATATTTGTTGCATCGATGACACTGTCCAACCATCTAATTCTCTGCCGTCCTCTTTTCCTTTTGCCTTCAATTTTTCCCAACATCAGGGACTTTTCCAAGGACTCCTCTCTCTTCATGAGGTGGCCCAAGTACTGGAGCCTCAGCTTCAAAATCTGTCCTTCCAGTGAACATTCGGGATTGATTTCTTTCAGAATGGATAGGTTTGATCTCCTTGCAGTCCAGGGGACTCTCAAGACTCTCCTCCAGCACCACAGCTCAAAAGCATCAATTCTGCGGCGATCAGCCTTCTTTATAGTCCAGCTCTCACTTCCATACATCACTACTGGGAAAACCATAACTTTGACTATCCTGACCTTAGTTGGTAAAGTGATGTCTCTGCTCTTTAGGATGCTACATATGTTTGCCATTGCTTTCCTCCCAAGAAGCAGGCATCTTTTAATTTCGTTGCTGCAGTCACCATCTGCAGTGATCAAGGAGCCCAAGGAAATAAACTCTGTCATTGCCTCCATTTCTTCCCCTTCTATTTGCCAGGAGGTGATGGGACCGGTGGCCAGGATCTTAGGTTTTTTTATGTTGACCTTCAGCCCATTTTTTTCACTCTCCTCTTTCACTCTCATTAAGAGGATCTTTAATTCAGGCATAGCATGATGCAAATTGATTCAAAATTTCCTAGCTGCTTTACTTTACTGTGTTGTAAGGGGGGAAGGAAATGCACTTTTCATTGAAAAATCATTTCTTTTGGAACACACATTGGGAACTTCTCTAAATTTTTAAAAATAAATTGTTTGACTTTAGTATTCCATCACAGAGGCAGTGGAGCCTTGCTGACTTGTTATTGACATGTGGTTTGCCTTCCAAGTGGTGACTTTCACTTCGTCATACACTGTGGCAGCTTCTCCCAAACCCCTTCTTTTTCTTTTTCTTACATTTGCACTTTGGGGGCTTTTAAAAAAATTCTTTCTTTATTGTTGCCTTTGCAAACTTACCTAGCCTACTGAACAAAGTCTTTGGTTAATTTGCAAATGAGATGATTGGGAAGTTTCAATTGCAGAAAAATGCAACATTCACAACTGTGATGCAACTCAGAATAAAAAAGAGACAACAATTTTATGCAAGTTTGAAAGGAGGGAGAGGAAACTCCCACTGCAAACATTCAAGAAGATATAAACTTCAGACAGTACTGTGATGGACAAGGACAAGTCAAGATAAATGGATGGGTGATCAACGAGCCAACGAAGGTGTATTTAAGGTAATTTAAAGAGTGGAGTGGTCCCCTGCACTGAATCGGGAACAGGAATGAGGACAGGATTAGTGGCACAAAGAGCATATGCCACAAATGGAGACAATAATACTGTGAAACAACTCTCAGAAGTTTTAGGCCACGTGGCCACACCCCAAGTTGTTTTTAAACAGGCCTTAGAGATTTTAATGCTCCAACCTGTTTTAAAATTCCTGGATGGCCAATATTGTGTTCTGAATCAGAGTTTAGTGTTTTAGTTTAATGCTGCTGTGGTGATGAACTGCATTTTAGTACTTTATCATTTCACCTTGTAAATCTCTGGGAAGGAAGCTTTGCCTTAAGAGATGAGAAAGCAAAATGTTTTAAATACTGTAATGCACATTAAATAAATAGCATAGCCTGTCACAGAGTTACAGAGCAGTATTGATAGCTGCCCTTTCTTCTGCCAGTGGCTTCATATTTTATTCACATGGATAGCAAATCTATTCATGGCGTAGAGACAGTATGGAGTGAGGAGGATAACGTACTAGCCTAGTGTTGGCGAGCCTATGGCACGGGTGCCAAAGGTGGCACTCAGAGCCTTTCTGTGGGCACCCCACATTGCCCCTTCACAACCACCTGTATTCAGGTTAAATTGCTTCATTGGCCCTTCACAAATTATATTCAGTCTTGCCTTCCACTTCCACTCTCTCTTCCCCATTCTTTTGCCCCAAAAGCCCTTATAGACAACAGGGAGGTCTCATTACTAGAAATGGGTGCAAAACCCAACACAGCACTTCATATGAAACACCCTGTGTGGCACCACAGATGTCACACATGTTCATCTCCCATCTACCCTCCCAGCCAGCTGGCCCTCTTACCAGTGTTCATGTTTTGCTGGGGTCTTTCATTTCCACATCAATCAGGGGCTTGGCCAACCCATCCAACAAGGAAGCAGAATGGGGAGTCTCTCTGTAGATCTGATTAGTGGTTGCCTGTTGGAAAAGGCAGGGATAGATGGCTGAGTGCCTGTCCAGAGTGAAGCTCTGCCAGAGAAGAAGGACTCCAGCAGGATGTGAAGACTGGTAAGTGTGCCAGCTGGTCAGCTAGGGTGGGAAGAACATTGACCTGTGTGGAACTGTAGTGCCATGCGGGGCACTTTGTATGAAGTGATTCACCAAGCTTTGTGCCTATATTTACTTATGGCCATCTAGAAAAGACCATAAGGATCCCTGTTTAGCTGGAAGCACTTGGGAAGGTGTGGAGGAGAGACTGGATGAGCCACAAGCTTTGCAGGAGGCAGGGGAGAGTTCAAGTATTCCTGACAAAGGTCAAGAAATGCTTTGACACAGTAAGCCCTCCAATGGCACTTACAGTTTTTCATATATTTGATAGATGGCTCAATAAATCCAAAGCTGGTGGCAGTGTACATATTACTTCCTGCCAGAAGGCTGAGCATGTGTGATCTGAAACGTGTGGTTGAATGGTGGGAAACTAGCTCATATCCTTTTTACACTATACAGTTATAGCTGTTTGGTTTCATTTTGACTGCCATGGCTCCATCATATAGAATCTTGACATTTTTAGTTTGATAAGATTCTTTGCAAGACAGTTCTCCCTACAACTGCAACAGAGAAATTACTACTAATCCCAGAAGGCGGGGTAAAAATATTCTAAATAAATAAATAAATAAATAAATAAATAAATAAAAGTTGTATCAAAATGCTGGGTATATACAGTGTAGTGCAGGCACACTCTAAAACGATGTCCCTCATTACGCAGTACTAGAGTGATGTCAGACTGAGAGGTTGAACAGAAAACAGTTGATAATACTAGAAAGACTACAATGAGCTTTTGTTTTTAATAATCCATTAACAAAGCTACTAGTGACCTGCTTTGTTAAGGAAGGCAGAGGTGACAGCAAAAGAAGACCAAATGATGGTTATCCTTATTTCCCATTCTAGCCATGAAGGGGGGGGGGAGGAGGCTTATTTTAATGGCCTTCCCACAATATGCTATATGCAGTTTTCCTGTTGACCAGAAGTGAAGCGGTGGAGTTGGTGGTCTCTCAGAGTTTTGAAGCTAGGTCTCTTCCTCTTTCAGCGTATACATTTGTTAAAACCTCAGATGTTAGATAATGTCGTAAGCCTCCTCTAGTGACTTCCTCCCAAAGGAAACTGCTATGTATGTTTGTGATATCACCCCTTTCAGAGGCGGTTACTTCACGTACCTCTTGCTGCTGTTCGTGGCTCTGCTGCAGCTCCGTTCAATGGAACGGAGCCTCACGTACCTCCGGGGTGGCTGCGTGGTCGCTCCGACCACGCCCCCCGAAGTGTGCCCCAAGCGGGCTGAGAGATTCCCTTCCTCGACCTCGGGAATCTGGTCAATCCGCTTTTCGATCCAAATTGGCAGTATGTGTGGTTTCCTAGCATTCGCATTCTGAAACAGTTCCTGCTGTTTAAAAGTTCCTCCCTGCCTGAAGCCACCTAGTGACAGGAGGAGGTAATGGCGTTACAGGGAGCAGCGCCTATGGAGTTTGCCGTGGAATGCTTGCACAAAAAATTAGAAAGATAGGAAAATAATGCGGAACACACAAATGACGGGAGACCATCGAATAATCGAAAGACCGAAAAATGAAAACCAGGAACCACTTACTGAACCAGCGGAAAGCAAAGGAACCCTTCATTTTGAAGTGCATCAAAGGCGTGAGGCTGGAATGCCTTTGCCTTCACCCAGCATGCACGTGAGTACACAGGAAAGAGGGGCGGCCCCGGTTTCAGATCATGTGACCGCATCTGAATTCAGATCGGAGCCAAGCTCACCGCAGCACGAGGAGGTACGTGAAGTAACCGCCAGAGACTGAGTTTTCAAAGGCACAACTGGGTATATTTTGACATCCCCCCGCTGTGCCACCAAATTGTGATGACACCTCCCTTTTACACGTGTTATTGTGTTATTGTGTTGAAAATGGTAATGCTGCCACCTTTTATTCACTTGGTAATGCCTTGGTAATGCTGCCACCTTTTAAAATCATCACCTTATGAATTGGGACAGACTCAGATGTATAATATAAAAATAATAATGAAGTTTATTGAGAAAATAAATAAATATAACAATGACTGAAGTTGGTATGTGTTGCCTTAAACATAGAATATATTATCTCAACTCTTCAAGCCTCCCTGTCTTTAATAACCAGTAAACAGTAAAGCCCTCACTGCCTGACACAACTCTAACAGAGCTGTGCTCTCCCAGCACTCTTAGCTCTCAACTCTTAACTCTTAACTCACTCAATTTAACTGCCTCCCAGAGACCAGGCTCCACCCTGTTTATACAGTACCATCCCCCGCCCTCCTGCTGGGATTGGCTGATGATTTACATATGCATCACTCCTGTTTCCAGGGTGTTGTCACAATGTTAGGAGCTTCTCATCACTCAGAAAAGTCTAATGAGTGCGAAAAGATAGTGTTCTGCTTTGACAAAACACTTCCAGTGAGAAGTATTGCTTTTCCTCCATTTATTTATTGCATTATTATTTTAGTTTTCCACTAAAAACACACTCTTGGCAGCTAGCAAGTGTAATTAAAATAACTTCAAATAACAGAACCATTGAAGCCCTTATAACAAACAAAATAAATAAAATAACCAAACTTATAGGCAGTGATACCTAAAAATGTGGCGCAAGTGCAGAGTTCATCACTCTGAGCAGAGCATATTCCACAATCTGGGAGCAAAACAGGAGAATGTCCCTTCTCATATGGGCTTGCATGTGTATAAGTACCCCAAATAAGGGTTTATTGCCTGCTGTGCAGCTCCATAATGAGACAAATGGTCCTTTTAGGTGACCCATTCTGAAATGGCAAGGTAAATAACTCTTAGTGCTCAAATTGCAAGCCTCACATTTCAGTATTTAAAGGTTAAAATGAGGAGCTTTAATTGGGCTGAGAAAACAGTGGTTATAAAGCCATCAAGTCCAACCCCCTGCTCAATGCTGGCACACAAATCAAAGGATATCCACCAGGTGGTTATCTAAGACGACACCTTCCATCATCCCAACTGAGAATAGCCAATGATGAAGAGAGCTGCAATCCAACAGCATCTGGATGGTGATGACCCTTGATATAACAATGCCATTATTATATCATACCCCCATTCATATAGCCTAGTCCAGTGTTTCACAGATGCTTGATAAAAATATGCTTTTGCAACACTGTATTCTTACAGCAAATGCCCATGCACTGGAAAAGATATACTGTATATGCCTCTCTTAGGCTGACACATTTGCTCTGCAACAGCTGCACCTGGAGCTGGAGTAGGATGTGTTGCTAAAATGACCACAGCTGTTTACTTTTTTCAAAAAAATTACGGTTTAAAATGCTTAATAGAAATGTCTATCTCACAAGAGCTGTCACTGTACTTAACTTGCAGAATTTTTTAACTGACAAGACAGTTACATGTGTGTAAGTGTATTTAAATAAGTATAAATGTAAAAATAAAACATTATCTCAAATGTCTCCCGGAAACAGAAACCAAACTGTGCCCAAATCATTGAAGATTTCTGTAACACCTTGTTGTTTTCATGCCCTGTCGAGCCCCTTCAACTTTTGACAATCAGCAATCTCCAACATATCCTGTCCTCAACAACCCAGCTTTAGCTCTCAAGGCTAGACATGGGCATGACTTGGCGAAATTCTTGTTTCTGTTTCCGTTTCTCGTTTCCGGTAACGACAATTACTCTGCCAGAACTCAAACTCAAACTGACTAAAGAAAAATTGGGTCTGATTTTTCGTGTTGTCGTTCCTGGGCATCGCAGCGATCGCGCAATGCCAAGCGGCACAGGAAGAGTGGTGGTTTCTGGGGGGGGTCCCCGGCCTCCCTCCCCTCCTCTCCTGGGCTGCGCAAAGTGCGCATCCTCATCGTCGAGTCACACTCGCCCACGCCAACTCGCCAAGCGGCGCGGCACAGGAAAAAAGTAAAAAAAAAACCTGATTCCCGGCCAAAAAAGCAGGCGAAAATATGCCTGCCTGAGTGAGGGCACCTACCAGAGGGGTGATTTCTGGGGGGGGTCCCCGGCCTCCCTCCCCTCCTCTCCTGGGCTGCGCAAAGTGCGCATCCTCGTCGTTGAGTCACACTCTCCCACGCCAACTCGCCAAGCGGCGCAGCACAGGAAAAAAGTTTAAAAAAACCTGATTCCCGGCCAAAAAAGCAGGCGAAAATATGCCTGCCTGAGTGAGGGCACCTACCAGAGGGGTGGTTTCTGGGGGGGGGTCCCGGCCTCCCTCCCCTCCTCTCCTGGGCTGCGCAAAGTGTGCATCCTCGTCATTGAGTCACACTCGCCCACGCCAACTCGCCAAGCGGCGCGGCACAGGAAAAAAGTTTTAAAAATAAATAAATAAAAAACCCCGATTCCCGGCCAAAAAAGCAGGTGAAAATATGCCTGCCTCAGTGAGGGCACCTACCAGAGGGGTGGTGGGGGCGGGGGGGCTCCTCCTGGGCTGCTCTGGTGGGGGGCATCCTTGTCGTCTCGCCAACTCGCTCGCCATGCCATGCGGTGTGGGCGGAAGATCCAAAATGTGGTGACCGCAATATTTATTTTGAAATTGTGGTCCAAAAACACACCAAAGCACCACAGAAACATGCGAAAATAGCTATTTTAAAACTGCCTGAATTTTTTCAGTAGCAGCAGTGGGTTTTTCTTGCAACAAAATGTCTCCATTGATTATATTTTATTATATTTTTAATTTTATTTTTTTATACCTGCGCATTAATGATGGGCTGTCCATGGGAGTGGACCATGCAAATTTTTGGAACCATATCCACCAATTGCATGGCCACTTGGCCAGGTTTTGACCGAGACTTCTGGGATGTGCCAGTCGGGCATAAAAAGTCACTAACCCGAACCCGAACCCGAACCCTAACCCTAACCCATACGCCAGTACACTGTCCTTCTTAGTGGGTCAGAGAGGCACCCAGAGGTGCACCCCAGTAACTCACCCTAACCTTACCAGTAACCCTAATCCTAGCCCTTGCGCTAACCCCTAACCCCAAGCCAGATCTGTGTACTCGCATTGCACTACAGCAAGTACACTTCCCTTCTTAGTGAGTCACAGCGGGCGCCCATAGGGGTCCCCAGTCACTCACTCCAGTCCTCTGTCACTTCGCTCTCCAGCAGGCAGTGAGGCACCCGAAAGAGGTGCCTCTGCCTGCTACTGCTGCTGCAACTTAATGGTATGCATATCCAATTGGCTATGCATGCCATTTTGTAATGGGTGAGGAGAGGAGGCACCCACGACGAGGTGCCTCCAGGAGCCCGCTTTCCCTTCATGGCGGGCCAGAGGAGGCACCCACCCAGAGAGGTGCCTCCAGGAGCCCGCCCCCCCAAACCAGTACTAACGACAGACGAAAAACCGACAAACGAAACAACAATTTTTTGAAAAATTTCGCAAAAAACGGAAACGAGCCGAAACAGGCCGGCTCCGACACACAAACCGAGCATCAACAGAAGCATAGTGTCTAGATCAAGGGAAGTGATAGTACCACTGTATTCTGCTCTGGTCAGACCCCACCTGGAGTACTGTGTCCAGTTCTTTGCACCTCAATTTAAAAAGGATGTTGACAACCTTGAGTGAGTACAGAGGAGGGTGACCAGGATGGTTGAAGGTCTTGTAGAAAGGTCTTATGAGGAACGGCTTAGGGAACTGGGAATGTTTAGCCTTTCAAAAAGAAGGCTGAGGGGGGATATGATAGCTATGTTTAAATATTTGAAAGGATGTCATATTGAAGAGGGAACAGGTTTGTTTTCCATGACTTCAGAGACTAGGACTTGGGGCAATGGTTTCAAACTACAGGAAAAGAGATTCCATTTGAACATTAGAAAGAACTTCATGACAGTTAGAGCTGTTCAGCAGTGGAATATGCTGCCACAGAGGGTGGTGGAGTCTCTTTCTTTGGAGGTTTTTAAGCATAGGCTGGATGGCCATCTGTCAGAAATATTGTGATGAGGTTCCTGCATGGCAGGAGGTTGGACTGGATGGCCCTTGAGGTCTCTTCCAACTCTATGATTTTATGAGCCAACCTAGCAGTTGGGAAGCATGTAAATGCAAGTAGATAAATAGGTACTGCTGTAAAAAGTGGGAAGGTTAATAGTCTCTGTGCAGTCATGCCGGCCACATGGCCATGGACTTGCACAACAATGGCTCTGTGCCTTGAAAACGGAGATGAGTGCCGTCCCTAGAGTTGGACACAACTAGCACATATGTGTGGAGGAACCTTTACATTTAGCGTTACCTCTTGAACAAAAGCTTATTTGGAGAAGTGGGAATGGAAGAGTGTCAGTTTTCTGTATCTTTGAGAAACCATGATTGGGGCAAGAGTAATTGTTATCCCAAAAGTGTGCTTGTTACAATTAACAATGATGGGTTTGCTGATGGAAGGAAAGCTGCAAATCACATCCCACTCATCCCATTCAAACAGCATGTCCAGATTTTATAGCACATAAGGCAGAAATTTTCCCTATTACCTCCCCTCATCTGTAGTTCTAAAAAATAAAATTATACACTCATGGGATAGCAGTTACTCAGGATGAGTTCTTGGTTCTAGTACAAAGCAAAGTAGAACCCAAAAAATCTGCCTGCCCTTTCTTGCATTGCAAATGAGTAGTGTTGTGAGGCTGGTGTCTCTCAGCTGCAGTTGCACAAAGCTGTGTTGTGTGGCCTTCTAAGAACTGGCTATTGTCTTCTGTACGGTCGTTCTGTGTCATGAGAGAAAACTGGCTGGCCTTCTTGCTACCTCTCCATTTAAATCAAATGGGCAACGCAGGCTTTCTGTATTGTGCCTTTGTAATTGTCAGAGTCCCTGGACTTCTCTAGAGAAGCAGGTCTCAACTTTTGGCTATTCAAATGTTTTGGACAATTTCCCATAATCCTTGAGCATTGGTTATCTTGGCTGGGTTTTCTGACAGCTGAAAAGGCCAGTTGAGGAACACTGCCCTAGCTAAGTAAGTATTCCTCTTCCACAAAGGAGCACATTTTATGAGGGCTATCTTTCAGGTTTGGTGAGGCGGGAAATTGAGGGGTTTGGGGTGGCTGTTCTGTGGTTGTGGAAAACTCGAATCAAGGGAGTATGCACTGATCTCTCCCTCTTACTGTAGAAATTTGTCTGATGCCAAGTCAGACAGCTCATCCATTTGGACCAATATAATTCCCATTGGCAAAGCCATCCAGACCTTCAGCAAAGGATCCGTTCATGTCCTTTAGCTAAAGCTGGTGATGTGGATCTGCACACAAGCCATGAGCTGTACTGTTGAGCCATGGCACTTCTAACAGCTGGCAAAGACCATTCCATTCAGACACGCCTTTGGCAATTAAACTGGCTGGCTGGCAAAGAGCTTCTTGCAGAGTGTGTTTGTAATTGCATTTTAAATAGCTGTTTTGCATTTGTTTTATTTCACCATAGTTTAAATGGCTTACGTGGCATGCTTTGGGAGGAAGGCACATAAACCTACAGGGATTTTTTTGGGGGGGGTCACTTATATTTTTTGTATGACATTTAATCCTTTTTAGTATTTTTATACTCAATGTTGTTAGTTTTAACATTGTCTTTTAATGATGTCAGCTGCTGTTGATCCTTTTAAGGAGAATGCTGGGTAAAAATAAATAAATAAATAAATAAATAAATAAATAAATAATAGGAAAAACATATCCAATAAGCACTAGATTTCTGGATTGAAAGGTTCTGCCTCTGTAAAACACATTTAAGCAGACATATTTGGGGTAGCAAACAGTTATTATTTTCATCTGAACCCAAAATGAATTTTAATCTAGGATTAGTACCTGCCTTTAGGAAATGCTATGGGTCTGTTGTACAGTATTAGCTGATAGGCCCAAGCAACGGTTTAGTAATTTTTCTTTATACATTTTGATTTGTTGTCAAAGAAAGAAGAGCCTTTCTTAAAAGCAAAAATAATGGGATTTTTATAACTCATGGGCTGATTTAAACATTTGGTAAAGAGCACACAGAGAAACAGTTGCAGACAGAGTTTTTATTCAATACTGGCTGAAATCCTCCAGTTTAGCATATGAAGATATGTGACTTTTAGTCCATTCCTAGCTGGCAAAAAAAGAGTTTCTTCCACTGCAATTCTTGGTGGAGGGGGGCATGCTCACACTGTGTTGGCATATCTGTGTTCACCCCCTGAGAATCATGGCAGCATTTTTTTTATCTGCTAGAAAGGACCAAAATGAAAGTTACACATTTTCTTATGCTCAAGAGTGGGATCCCACTGTATCATATTCCAGCACCAGAGAAAAATTGATTTCTCAGTAATCACATCTGAGTTCTTTTAAGGGAACTGTCAGCATATTCTTTATGGACTTACAGTTCTGAGGTGCATGCCAGTATATTTGCAGATCATAACTTCTTTATCCCCACAACACAGGACTTCTCCCATCTTTAGCATGCATTGAACAGAAATGCGGGCCAGGAGATTAAACTTTGCTTCTGTCTGCTTTGCCTCCCCTGCCTCATGCTTCAAGGGGGTTGTTTGTGCTTAACATACCCTACATACATTTACTCACTGTATTCAATTAATCCCTCCCCCCCCCAAAAAAAAACTACAAACCATCTATCTCTATAATACTGAGAAAAATGTATTCAGGAATAGGGAGACTGTTGGTTATTAATTTACCTTCGGACAACTGACAACACACACATTTTTTGCTGCGACATGTGCAACTGCTCCACTGAGTCACAAGATCCAGTCACTATAGGCATTGTCCATCTCGCACATATTATGCTTCCATAACAGGTTTACCTACGTATCAAAACTTTTGTCCACATGCATTTTAGCAGATCAGTATTAATAGTTTTGGACTCAGGCAGAAGGATGTTAATGCCAACAGAAATGTTTGTGTTGTGGATGGGGCCTCAGCCTCATCTGCCCCAAAACTTTCCATAAAGAACAAGGAATTGTTTGTCTGAAGATGATGAGCCTTTTTCTTAGCTGTTAACCTTCTGGATTTTCTTTTGCTTTTCCAGCTGGCAGGTTCAGCTGTTGTCGCATT
Organism: Phrynocephalus forsythii; assembly: GCA_029282475.1. NCBI lineage: Eukaryota > Metazoa > Chordata > Lepidosauria > Squamata > Agamidae > Phrynocephalus > Phrynocephalus forsythii. The sequence goes on along the minus strand of JAPFRF010000005.1, from coordinate 86,138,399 downwards.
CGGGCTATGGCTGCGCTTTGGAAATGTAATAAGAGATTTAGCAACGGACGAAAAGTCCCCAGAATACTTCTATATGGGTAAGTTCTTATTTCTGATGGGGGGATTTTCTTTGTATGTTTTTGTTTACAAACATGTTTTCGGAATGAATTACAGTATGTTTGTAAACCATGGTATTACTGTATACAATTCCATAGTATTGTCTGCAATATTCCTTGATATCTCTTGCATCTAAATGTGCTTGATTATAGCCTTTCTCGTTAAGCAACATAAGAGCATAAGAACAAAAGAACAGTCTTGCTGGAACAGGCCATAGCCCATCCAGTCCAGCATCCTGTCTCACACAGTGGCTCACCATTTACTTCAGGATATTCCCAAGCAGGTGTCTTCACCTGCTTATGATTCCCTGTAAATGGCATTGAGAGATATCCTGCCTATCTCTCCAACCGGAGGTTGTCCTTAGGCATCCATAATGATAGCCATTGATACCCTTGTTCTCCATGAACTTGTCCAATCCTTTCTTAAAGCTGTCAAGGCTGACAGCTGTCACCGCTTCTTCTGGCAGGGAGTTCCATAGACCAGTGATCCTCTGGGTGAAAAAGTACTTTTTCTTATTTGTTTGAAATCTAGCACCCAAAAGTTTCATGGAGTGACCCCTAGTTCTAGTGTTGGGAAGGTTTGGGAGCATTGGCTCTCATGGATCAGAAAATCCCTATCTGTGTACAGCAATGTCAATTGTCGCACAGTAGAAACAATTTGATGTCTTTGAAGGTTCTATGTTAATAGGCCCTGATTGAAAACAAGAAAACACAATTTCTATGGCTGTAAATCATGCAAGTACACAATTTCCCTAGGTTTGCGTCCGTCCCCCGTCCCCCAAGTTTATAATGTTGAAATCTGATGGGATTTCAACTCTTTAAAAAAACTTGAGGGACAGAGACTTGAGTGAAACAGCATGTTGCATGTAGTTTTGTGGTCTGCTGTTTGGACTTTTTTCCTTATTTCATTCCCATAGCAGCCCCCCTTTTAATGGAAAATGTTAAACTTGTTCAAGTTAGTTCTGTTTCCCTTTCATGAACTAAAAATCATGAGTATTCTTAATATTTCATATATATAGATAGTGTCCCATTACAATATTCTCAGAGGAAACTTGTTTTTTTTTCTGGCACCTATCTCACATCTGTAGAAGCCAATTGTGCTAAATAGTGATTGACTGATCCCAATAACATCACAGCACCTTATGATATGTGAGTTTGACCTTGTTCTGCTTGAGGACTAGGGTCAAGATTTTTTAAGCTGATTGTTATCCCCCCCTTCCTCATTCTTTACAATAAATGCACACTTGCATTGTGCTGTAAAATTTAAACAAGATAGGTAGCTGCTAGAAGGGGGAACAAGAGAAAGTCCTGAGCTAGAATTCTGTGTCCTAATTTGCACTTTTGTCAAGTATGATACCAAGGTGAAGGAATTACTTCAGATATCTGTACACAATGTCATTGATTTGTTTGTGTAAAGGTCTACCTGAGATGCCTCCAGAAGGCATGGACTATGCAAAGAGGTTTTTGGTTCTACTCCTTTTCATCATCTTCCCTTTGAGGTGGGGAACTCATGACCCATGAGGGAAGGAAAGCACAAATGCAAAAGAAGGGAAGTGTGAGCTGGTTTTCCTGCTTGCCCACATAAGCTGTTATCAGAAGAGTGACTCGTATGTGGGCAAGAGAATATGGGAAAAGCCAAACTCCTGACAAGACTGAAGGATGGCTGTTGATATCCTAGAGCAGTGATGGCGAACCTTTTAGAGACCAAGTGCCCAAACTGCAGTTCAAAATCCACTAATTTTTTGCAAAGTGCCAACACAGCAATTTAAGCTGAATACAGGTGGCTGTGAGGAGGACGATGTCAGGTGCCCACAGAAAGGGCACTTTCGGCACCCTTGCCATTCGTTTGCCAACACTGTCCTAGAACAGGGCTGTCCAACTTTGAACAGCCCACGGGCTCCCCCACCCCCGCCCACCACACGTCCCCACTGCCTTTCTGTGCCCCCCCATCCCCAAGGTCCATGTTGCTGGTGGTGGCAGCGGCGGCCTGCTTGCCCGCCCAGGTCCACACTGTGCGCGTGCAGACCCGTTGCTGCTCCATGCCCCCACCCCCCAAAGTCCATGGGGCTAGTGGCAGTGACAGCAGCAGAGCCATGCCCGCCCACCCAAATTTCCAGTGCTGCGCAGTTCCCACCACCGCCCCATGAACCTCAAAACCCCCAAAGTCCATGGCACTGATGGCGGCGCCGGCAGCAGCTGTGCACAGTCCTTGCCTCTGCTCCTCACTCCACACCCTAAAGTCCATGGCAGTGTTGGCAGGGAAGTCCCGCCAGAGCACCCACCTGCTGAGGTACCCTGCGCTGTGCAAACGCAGTCCCCACCCCCTCTCCATGCCCCCCATCCCCCAGGTCCCCAGTGTTGGTGGCTGCGGTGGCAGCAGCAAAGCCCCAGCTGGCCGGCCGGCTGCCCACCAAGGTCCCATGTGCTGAGTGTGTGCACTCCAGGCCGCCGATCCCACCCACCCACCAAGGTCCCCCGCACTGCACACACTCTCTATTGCCACTCCACCCCCACCCCAAGGTCCCTGCGCAAAAAAAAAAAATCCCCCCCGAAAGTGGCAGCAGGTCGGGAGGCAGGCAGGCAACCTGCGAAGGCTCTGTGTGCGACCAGTCACCCACAGTCGACAGATTGTGCAGGCCTGTCCTAGATTATCCTTTATTTCTTTTAAAGGCTATAATAGAGTTTTGAATGCCTTTTGCAGAGTACAAACATGGCTCAGAATCCTGTCTTTCAAGGACATAAGACCCATCAAGGCTGAGAACATTGGCCACTTCACTTTATTTTTTATAGCCCTTTGGGCTCATGGTTGCACTTAGGCACTTATTCTAATCCTAAAGGAGTTGACATGGGAGAACCTCCACTGAATTCAGTGGGACTCACTTCTCAGTAGATAGCATTTAGTCTGCATTTTGTTGACCTTCTGGCCCTGTACCTTTATGCAGAAAAACCATATACAGTATCAAGTTCCAACATATTTAGGAATTGAGATTGGCTATATAAATCTACAATAGCACTGACATACTGGAAGAAGTCCCATTCTTTGTCTTGCATTTCATGAAAGCTCTAAAACATATTTTTAAATTTTTGAGCTTTCCTTTCTTGTGTGAAGCATATGGTTAATAGAGTCACAATTACTGTACATTAATAAAACTTCTTTTTTATTTCATGAGATTTGGCAAAAGATAAACCCTAATACTTTTCATTCTCTGTCCCAAAGTAAGTATATGGCTTGTCTCACCCACCCTGCTGCTTTCCAGATATGCTGGACTGCACCTTTCCGTGCTCTCTGGGATATTAGAAGTTTTTATCCAAAGAGTCACATTTTCAGTGTATTCTCAAACGCTTTCACGGCCTGGACCTGATAGCTGTTGTGAGTTTTTTGGCCATGTTCTGGAAGTTTTTCTTCCTGGCGTTTTGCCAGACTCTGTGGCCGGCATCTTCAGAGGACAGAATCACATTTTGAATTTATAGTCTGAAGCATATAAGTAAAACATGCTGTCTGAGGTCTTAGGAGTTTTTATCCAAAGAGTCACATTTCCAAGTTATTGTCTGAAGTATATCAGTAAAACAGAATTCAAATAAGTACCCTTCAAATCCAAATTTCACAATTTGTATAACTTCCTATGGACATTCTGTAGCAGAAAACTCTCTGGCAAAAACCACATTGGGCCTTTTTACATGACCCCTAAGATCCACTGGCCACTTAAATTCGGACCAGAGATCTTAGGGGTTCGTCGCTCTTCCTCTGTCCCCACCCCCTCCGCACTTCCTGGTTGCTGGCTGCGTGAGGGAGGGAGAAAAAGAGAAAGAAAAGCATGCCACTCACCTCGTTCTGCCTCTCGTCTCTGTAAGGTCATCAAGTCCAACCCCCTCATCTCTGTAAAAGTAGCTCTTAAAAGGGAGGGAGCCAAAAAGCAGCAAACAGAAGCGAGGAGAGCCCCACACTCACTATCGTTGCACCGCATCAAAGATTTTTCACCTCCAAAGAGAAGGTACAAGAAAAGTGTGCTGGGTCGTGCTAAAGTGGGCGGGGTCGCACTGAATTGTCTGCAAACTCCGGAGCTGGTGGGGAAATATTTTTAAACTCTGGAGCTTGCAGCCATTTGCAGCGGAGCTTAGGGGTCGTGTATAAACGCCCATTTACGATTAGCACGTTCCCACATTCTAAACAAGAATGGTATCAGGATTTAAATCTGGTGCAAAACCTGCTTATATTACCAGGTTTAAGCCAATATAAGTCTTTTTGGATTAAATCTTAGGGTCTGCGGCTGAACTCCTGTTGCACAGCCCCTCCTGTCCAATGGGAATGATGTAATCAGCAGTGGCAGATTGCTGCTGATGCCAGAGTGCACATGACTGTGTTACATAGCATATGAGGGGTGCTCATCCAAAGATGACCAAAGGAAGCCTTTAATCAGTAGAAATCTGCAGCTGGTGGCATTGTTCTTGTTGCATCATCAAAGCTGCTGATATTCTTATTACCTAATACTTTTTGTCCAATTCCTGAATCAAAGATGCTTGAGGTAGCAATAAACTAAACAGGATAATAAATGTTTAAAACTGAACAAAGTGATCAGTAATAAAGCTAATTTATTTTGCAAGAACAGCAATTAAAATCAGGAATACAATCAGATTCCATTAAAGGCAGAGAGTGGGATGCTTGACAAATTATGTAGGGATGACATCACTGATGAAAACGACTGTACGTTTACTAATGGTGTGATTTCTCTGTAGGGAAGATGGAATGAGATGTAGAGAACCTTTGCAGAATTTTGCCCCTTTGGAAATATACCCATCAACCAAACAGAAAATGTGTGTGCCAGACAGTTTTAGAACAAAAGGGGTAATTCTGATTTGCAGAGTAACTGACTTGTTTTGTAAATACTGTATAATTCCAAAATAGTAGTAATATGTTCAGACAAGTACCAAGGAATTGTAATTTCATCATTGCCTCATTTTTGTGAGAAGAGAATATCAAGTGGTGAGACTTCTATTAAACTGTGTCCTGGAAAGCAATGGTATAGAATTCTGTATATGTTAATTGGTGGACATTTGGCAGAAAGCATCACTGGAAAAAGCTTTCATCTCATTCCCCACCACCACCAAAAATAATCATTTATATTTAATTTTGATATTCTGCAGTACAATTATGGTCATTTTTACTGGAGTTCCTGGACTCCAAATATATGTTTCCCTTTCCTTCTCTCTGTCCCTCTATCCCTCTCTGTCTTTGATATATAATATACATGTAAATAATACAGCACCATCTAAGCCTGCTTGGCTTTAGGTTACAACGATACCTCTACTTATGAGTTTAATCCATTCCGAATGCATGCTCTTAAGCTGAACAACTCTTAAGTAGAGCAGCCTTAAAAATCAAAAATATTGCACCTAAAATTTGTATGGCAGCAGTTAAAACACCAACAGTTTTTCGCTCTTAAGTCGAATTGCTCTTAAGTTGAGATGTGTGTAAGTAGAGGTACCACTGTAAATTGAACTGTTGACTGAGAGGTGGTGTATAATTTGATGGGGAACAGCATCAAATTATGATTGCAGTTCTTCTACACCACTAGTGGTGAACCCATGGGCTTCAAATACTATTAGAATAGAATGTAAGTTGCATAATATCATTTGTCATGCTGAGTGGAGCTGATGGAAGCCCGAGTCTAAGAAGAAAACCCCCAGTTCCCCATCTCTTTCTATTTTGATATCATTCCGGTGTAACTTTGAATAGCAGTTGATGCTATGCCATCAGGTCCTGGCAAGGAACTCCTGTAGGATAAGTTATTTGGCCAAGGCAAAGATACAGATAGAGTTTACTGGATGATCCTATGAGGGAACAATGCATCATTTGAGTGCAGGACACTTCCCTGCCCAGAACTGCTTCCAGTGTTGCAACAGTTGGATTCTAACTGTTTGTGGAACAATATTGAGGGCTGTGCTTCTAGCTGTGGGCTCATCAGTACGGTATTTTTTCAAGAAGACATGCTACCCTGGAAGAGCATATAAGCTCTGTGTTGTGGGTTCTCTAGACCTCTGACAGCTGACAGCTGCAGTTTTCCAGTGTGAGAGTCTTTTGTGGTTTGTGCTTATTCTCTTTCGTGAGGCAGTTGCTTAAGAGCTTGGTGGGAGCTTCAAATAATCAATGTGACAGGGAGATGTAAATCTGTTCAGTTTACATTAAGTATCCCCTTTCTTGGCTGTTTACATTGGCAGTCCTACAGTTATTTTCAGGCTCTGCACAGCCAGATACATCCTGTGAGATCAGGCCCAAGGCAGGGATCCATTGCCTTCTATGGGCATTGTCTGTATGTGGATGGTGGGCAGCAGCTCAAATGATTAGATATTTGGTTTGAAGATACAGATGGCTTTCATTTCTGTCAGGATAGAACACTGCAGAAGGCTATGGTTTGGGATCCATGCTGATACAGTGCCCACAATGTACCCCAGAAATGACGTCCTCATGTAGGACTTAGTCCAGGATGAGATACAAATTGCTTTATTTTCAGAGTTGTAGCTGCATTAGTCTTTGTAGGAATTTCATCAAGAAGCACAAAACAAAAGAAAAAATGTTGTGGTAACTGAAAGACCAGCTGCTATATTTTAATGTAAGCAGTGTTTACCTTGTGGGGTGAATGAAATCAACAATACTGGAAGCCCCATCAGGCAAGTTCCAGTTAGCCAGTACAAGGAATTTGTTTCATCAAAAAAAAAATCAAATATTCTCTAGCTGTTTCTGTCACCAGTTACAATGGACTGAATTAACGTCCATACATTGCATAAATTGTAAAACCCTCAAAACAATAGATTCAACTTACAAGAAAGGAAACTTTGACTACACATTAGGAAGAACATAATGATCATAAGAACTCTTCAGCAGTGGAATGGATGGCCTCAGAAAATACTGAACCCTCTGTAGCTGTGTATTACTAGGGATCTGGCCTAGATAACCCTTTGGGTACCTACCATCTCTACAGTTATATAATCCTATGAGAGTGAAGCTGGTGAGAGTGAGAGGTTTGTGGTTCTATTTATAAAGTCAGGGGTCAGAGCAGATTCATGGGCAGTATTACCATTCTGTAGTTTCTTCTGAGTATGAAGTAGGATTGAGCAAATCTATCAAGTTTGAATTCACTTAGTTTCTTGAATTGCCACATTACATTGTTCTGTCCCATTCCTGTACCACTTATAAATTTATCTTTTAAAACCCCATATCACATTGGTATACTTATGAATGCACAAACATATAACTCCTGAAGTACACATTTTCAAATGTACCGTATATACAGTACACACACACTCCATAGTCCATAGTGGTAGTGCTCATAATCTTATCTGTTACATGCATGTTGTTCAAACTTTTTCATAATTTTTACAACTTTTTGTGCATTTAAACAAAAAAGTGTTTGCTGCTATTACTGCCAAGTGCCAATATTTCACTGTGCCAGTACATCCTGATTTAGTCGGGAATTGGGTTTTGCAAATTTCACCAGTTCGTATTAAGTTTTGAGACAGGCTCTAAATGTACATATACAAGTTGCAAGATCTTGTGGGGGATGTATAGTTTCTAGTCAATATATAGTTATTTGATTCTTGGTGACATGACTTGTTCCTTTCATGATGCTAAACCCATGTTCAATTTAATGTAAACACATTTCCTTATTTTATCTGAATAGCCATGAAAAGTTGTGGGGGAACCCCTATGCATCAGAGACAGAAGGGAGGGACGTCAGCTTTGGGAAGGCACAGCAAGACGATATGAGAAGCAGGCATGGGGGATTAAAAGGGTTGTTAGCTGCTACTGCTGTTCAGATTGACCTAGCCAGAATTCATGTGGCTGGTTGGAAGCACTGACTATATGCCTGGAGCTCTCTGCTTTCTGCCTCCAAGCTTATTTATGGAGGGATTTTTCCTGGATCCGCAATATTTTTGTCTTTACAATAATTGATAATTACAGTTTTGTACTTTCCATGGAGTTGGTTTATGCCTGCTGTGCCGAGTCCCATCTCTACCCACAAACAGGCCTTCTCTGCTGTCCTGGGTGGATCTCAAAATGGTCTTTCTTTCCAAGGCAGGCCTCTGCTCATCTTTTCCATCCACCAACCCTGTCACCTTGGCAACTGGCAGACAGCTGTGCTAACAGCTCAGCCATGTGCTGTGGTGCAAGGTGCAGGGCCCTGCCAGGTGGGCTGAAATTCCTCATTAGTTTGTGTTAAATACATAGTACACAGCACAGCAGCCAAGCTGGCAGGAAACACATACCAAGCACCATGGAAACCAAACTGTTTGATCTCTGCAGCATCTCTCCACCTGCCATTTGAGTGTGAGTCAAGATCTCAGAGACTATAAACAAACATAAGTGAGAGTGATGAGGGGGAAAACTAACCTAATATTGAACTGGTTAAAAATAGCCCAGGCTCTACGGTTCTTATGCCTTCTGGCAGAAATGACAGTGCTTAAGGTTGTATGTTATAGCTTCTGTAACTCTGAGGTTGGAAAAGTAAAATACAGTACTTCATAAATTATAATTTTTAGAATCCCCAAACTAGTGTGGCCAGTGGTTATTGTGGTTTGGAATTCTGGTGATTGTCATCCAGCAGTCTCTTTCCCAAGCCTGGTTTGTCAGCCATTCACAATTCTTGCAGACAATTCTTATGTCAAAAATAACAGACACTTTATAGACTAACAGATTTAGGCTGCAATCCTGAGTATGAGTAATGGGGGGAATCCTTTACCTTCCAGATGTTTTAGATCAGCGGTTGCCAGCCTTGGGTCCCCAGATGTTATGGAACTGATACTCTCAGAAGACTTCACCACTGGCAGTGCTTGCCAGGATTTCTGGAAGTTGTAGTTCAAGAATATCTTAGACAGCTATTCAATGGTGAACTGGAATACTTAACTATGGAGCCACAATGATTCCTCACTGTGCCCCTCATAAGAAGAGTGTTATAGGTTACTTGACCAAGCTGCACAGCATCCCTCTAAAAACATCTCTGGAGTACTTTACACTTAGCTGAGGTCCCCATAAGTTGGACACAGCATAAAAATATTGAAAACTGGCTGCAAAGCTTAGTGTGATGCAGCACCTGCATTAGGAGTTCAATTCCCTATTTTTCAATGGAGAGGTAGCTTTTATGGTTTTAGGCTACACAGTCCCAGGGCAACCCCATAAGAAGGGAGCAGTGAATCCCTTCTGAGCATTTTATGGTAGAAAAACCTGAAACATATCACCATCTGTTGGAATTGACTTGATAGCTCACGGTTGTTGTTATTATTTTGATTTTTTTAAATACTTAATATGTTCAAGTAGGCCTGAGATGCAAACCAAATCCCTGTGGGGTTTCCAAAAGGTCCATTTAATCTCAAGTAAATTTCACTGACCATTATTAGATCTACTGTTCACTACTGGTTAGGCTCTGAGCAAGCTGCACAGTCACAGGATGCCCTCCAAAGAAGGGAATTCTAAACCCACTTCTGAGTATTCTCTACCTAGAAAACCCTAAAAAGGATTGCCATAAGTCAGAGTTTAATATGTGCTAGTAAAAGAAAAAGGGAAATCTCCAGCACATGAATCAATGCAGTTCTGGAGAGGAAGACAATAAACATTTCTCCAGGAGGTCCTGATGGTGGAGGGAAGCACAACTGTATCACACTTTGTCTTAGGTTGTATATTAATGTGTCTTTTTATTCTTTATATAAAAAAAAATAAAAAAGAATTAACTTGATGGCACATGATTACTGATTAGGACTACACTATAATTATAGTAAAGGTTTTGTGATCTTCTTGGTCAAACTGATGAAGTATTGGTTATCTTATGTCCATGTACATAGGCAAAGAACTGGAGGATGCACCTAGGCGGAGCAAAATACTTTAAAAAGGATAGCTCAGTAGTAGACGTATCTTGCTGCATACCCAGAGGTTGGGCATTCAGTTCCCCACTGTGCCTTCTTGATGTTCTTGACTTAATGATCCATAGGTTTCCTTCTATCTTTGCATTTCTAAGATTATTGCTGTTATAACAATGACCCCATGGTGATAAATGGTAAGAGCACTATTTTCTTGTTTATGCTAAGTCAGTTCAGCATAATGAAGAATAAAGCCACCATTCCATTTAAGTCAGAATGGAATTGATTTGCTGATGATGTCCAATAGAGATGGGCACGAAACAGAAAAATGGTGTTTCGGTTTTTCGTTTGTTGTTGAGAGGTCTGTTTCGGTTCTTTTCCGTTTGTTGGGAATTTTTTGAAAAATTTCGTTACCGTTTTTCGTTTTTTCGTTTGTCGGTTCTACCCGCTTTTTGCATGATTTTTAAAGCATTTCCGTGCACAGGCATCCCCCAACGCCCCAGACCAGAGGGAAAACGCTAAAAAAATGGATGCTGGCAGAGACACAGTATAGACTAGGTATGCAGGGAGGCTGCAAAGGCAGCGGCGGGAGTTGCCCAGGGTGCAAGGCAGCCTCAGAGTGACTGCACTGTGGGGCAGGGGAGCTTACTCACCGAGAGGTACGCAGCACGCACGCACACAGGGAGGCTGCAGGGCTGAAGCTAGAGTCTCAGAGACAGCCATCCCACCCTAACTCCCACCAAAGACTGCAAGGAGGACGGGGGCTGCCAGAGCTTTTTATGCCCTCTGTGGCTGCCAGACCTGCCTGCCCAGTCTGCAACCTGGGCATGCTATTGGTTGAACATGATCCCACATCACATGGCTTGCCTCCATTTTGTGGCTGGTGGCGACATCCATTTTAAAGGGAAAAGAAAAATACATCGCGATGGAAGACAAAAACAAACGTTTTAAGGACCCCAACCCCCCCCCGGTAGGTATTATCAGACAATATAAATAATTATCACTGCGTTTTTATGGATGTCCAGGGCGTTTTTTAACATTTAAATCAGCTCATTTCATTGTGCGTCACCATTAATAGAAACGAAACGTAACGACCACAATTTTTGTGGTTCTGTTCGTTTCGTTTCATTTTCATCACAATTTTCGTTTGTTGTTTCGTTACGTAACGGAAACGACAAACGGTAATGGAAATGAAAAAATGTTCGTTCCGTGCCCATCTCTAATGTCCAATAATTGACATTCACTTGGAATCATGGAAAAGTTGTACAGATTCTACTTGACAGGTGCCATGAAAAGCTGGATAGTTCACAAGTGGCCAGAATCAAATGTGGCCACTCTGATTATGAACTGGAATTTCAGCAGTTCAAGAAGAACAGGAAGATTTTAATCTTGCTCAAATACAGGGGTTAGATCACAGCGACTGTAACTAAGTGAACGCCTGTGCTTGTACACAGTGGATCACTGTGACAGGGGCTATACCAGTGTGCTTCAGTAGTAGTAGAAAAAAAGTGCATTTCCTGAACGTTTTTTCCTGCCTCAGAGCTATTACCATTACCCTTTCCCCATGAACTTTTCTTCTCTCTGTGTGTGCCAGGGTGGAATGATGGATAGGCCACCGAGGCAGCAAAAGGTATATGGGGCTGATGTATATTCTGGCTGGTGCTTCAAGGGATGGGGCTGACCTTTTTCTTTTGACAATTGGTAGAGGTCATTGAACTGGCAAGCCACCCCGGTATCCCTGCCAAGAACATCCCATGATCAGAAACAAAAGGCTAAAAGATATGAGGCTGGAAGATGAGCCCCTCAGGTCAGAAGGTGTCCAACATGCTACTGAGGAAGAGCGGAGGACAAGTACAAGTAGCTCCAGAGCTAATGAAGTGGCTGGGCCAAAGCCGAAAGGATGCTCAGCTGCAGACGTGCCTGGAAGAGAAAGGAAAGTCCAATGTTGCAAAGAAATATACTGCATAGGAACCTGGAATGTAAGGACTATGAACCAGGGTAAGCTGGATGTGGTCAAACGTGAGATGGAAAGAATAAACATTGACATCCTGGGCATCAGTGAACTTAAATGGACAGGAATGGGTGAATTCAGTTCAGATGACTATCACATCTACTACTGTGGGCAAGAATCCCATAGAACAAATGGAGTAGCCCTCATAGTCAACAATAGAGTGAGAAAAGCAGTGCTGGGATACAACCTAAAAAATGATAGAATGATCTCGGTACGATTCCAAGGCAGTCCTTTGAACATCACAGTAATCCAAGTTTATGCACCAACTACTGGTGCTGAGGAGTCTGAGATTGACCAATTTTATGAAGACTTACAAGAACTTCTAGAACTGACACCAAAGAAAGATGTTCTTCTCATCATAGGGGATTGGAATGCTAAAGTAGGGAGTCAAGTGATAAAAGGAATAACTGGCAAGTTTGGCCTTGGAGTTCCAAATGAAGCAGGGCAAAGGCTAATTGAGTTTTGTCAAGAGAACAAGCTGGTCATTGCAAACACTCTTTTCCAACAACACAAAAGGCGACTCTACAGATGGACATCACCAGATGGACAATACCGGAATCAGATTGACTATGTTCTCTGCAGCCAAAGATGGAGGAGCTCTATACAGTCAGCCAAAACAAGACCTGGTGCTGACTGTGGCTCAGATCATCAGCTTCTTATTTCAAAATTCAAACTTAAACTGAAGAAAGTAAGGAAGATCACTGGGCCAGTCAGGTATAACCTAAGTCAAATCCCATATGAATACAGTGGAAGTGAAGAATAGATTCAAGGAACTAGATTTGGTGGACAGAACACCTGAAGAACTATGGATGGAGGCTTGCAACATTGTACAGGAGGCTGCAATGAAAAATATTCCAAAGAAAAGAAAATGCAAGAAAGCAAAGTGGTTGTCCAACGAGGCCCTACAAATAGCGGAGGAGAGAAGGGACGCAAAATGCAAGGGAGAAAGGGAAAGATACAGAAAATTGAATGCAGACTTCCAAAGAATAGCAAGAAGAGACAGGGCGGCCTTCTTGAATGAACAGTGCAAAGAAATAGAGAAAAACAACAGAAAAGGAAAAACCAGAGATCTGTTCAAGAAAATTTGAGATATTAAAGGGGTATTTCGTGCAAAGATGGATATGATAAAGGACAAAAATGGTAGGGACCTAACTGAAGCAGAAGAGATCAAGGGCCTTTTCACACGACCCCTAAGATCCGCTGGCGCCTTAAATTCGGACCAAAGATCTTAGGGGTTCGTTGCTCTTCCTTCCTCCCCACCAGAGAAAGAGAGGAAAAAATGCAGCTCACCTGGAGGAGCTTCCTGGAGCTCCGTTCCGTTTCTCTTCTGCTTGCTTTTTTTCCTCCCACCTCTTCTCTTAAAGGGGCGGGAGGCAAAAAACACACAAACAGAAGCCAGGAGAGCCCCGCACTGACCAGATTAAATCCGGACCTGGGGATTTTCACCCACCTCAAGCAGGTACAAGAAAGTGCAGCTGGGTCGCGCTTAGGTGGGCGGGGTCGCACTTAATTTCCTGCAAACTCCGGAGCTGGTGGGAAAACACTTGTAAGGTCCGGAGTTTGCAGCCATTTGCTGCGGAGTTTAGGGGTCGTGTATAAAGGCCCCAAGAAGAGATGGCAAGAATATACAGAAGAATTATATCAGAAAGATCTGGATGTCCCTGATAACCAAGATAGCGTAATTGCTGACCTGGAGCCAGACATCCTGGAAAGTGAAGTCAAGTGGGCCTTAGAAAGCATTGCAAACAACAAGGCCAGTGGAGGTGATGGCATTCCAATTGAACTCTTTAAAATCTTAAAAGAGGATGCTGTAAAGGTGCTGCATACGATATGCCAGCAAATTTGGAAAACCCAGCAGTGGCCAGAGGACTGGAAAAGATCGGTCTACATCCCAATTCCAAAGAAAGGAAATGCCAAAGAATGCTCCAACTATCGCACAATTGCACTCATTTCACATGCTAGCAAGGTTATGCTCAAAATTCTACAAGGCAGGCTTCAGCAGTATGTGGAAAGAGAACTTCCAGAACTACAAGCTGGATTTTGAAGGGGCAGAGGAACTAGAGATCAAATCGCCAACATGCGCTGGATTATGGAGAAAGCCAGAGAGTTCCAGAAAAACATCTACTTCTGCTTCATTGACTATGCCAAAGCCTTCGACTGTGTAGACCACAACAAACTATGGCAAGTCCTTAAAGGAATGGGAGTGCCTGACCACCTTATCTGTCTCCTAAGAAATCTATATGTGGGACAAGCAGCAACCGTCAGAACTGGATATGGAACAACTGACTGGTTTGGAATTGGGAAAGGAGTACGACAAGGCTGTATACTGTCACCTTTCCTATTTAACTTATATGCAGAGTACATCATGAGAAAGGCCGGTCTGGATGAATCACAAGCTGGAATTAAGATTGCCGGAAGAAATATCAACAACCTCAGATACGCAGATGATACTACTCTAATAGCAGAGAGTGAGGAAGAATTAAAGAACCTCTTAATGAGGGTGAAAGAGGAGAGTGAAAAAATGGGCTGAAGCTCAACATTAAAAAAACTAAGATCATGGCCACTGGTCCCATCACCTCCTGGCAAATAGAAGGGGAAGAAATGGAGGCAATGACAGAGTTTATTTTCTTGGGCTCCTTGATCACTGCAGATGGCGACTGCAGCAACGAAATAAAAAGACTCCTGCTTCTTGGGAGGAAAGCAATGGCAAACCTAGATAGCATCCTAAAGAGCAGAGACATCACTTTGCCAACTAAGGTCAGGATGGTTAAAGCTATGGTTTTTCCAGTAGTGATGTATGGAAGTGAGAGCTGGACTATAAAGAAGGCTGATCACCGCAGAATTGATGCTTTTGAGCTGTGGTGCTGGAGGAGAGTCTTGAGAGTCCCCTGGACTGCAAGGAGATCAAACCTATCCATTCTGAAAGAAATCAACCCTGAATGTTCACTGGAAGGACAGATTTTGAAGCTGAGGCTCCAGTACTTTGGCCACCTCATGAGAAGAGAGGACTCCCTGGAAAAGTCCCTGATGCTGGGAAAAATCGAAGGCAAAAGGAAAAGAGGACGACAGAGAATGAGATGGTTGGACGGTGTCATCGATGCAACCAAAATGAACTTGACAAAACTCCGGGAGGCAGTGGAGGATAGGAAGGCCTGGCAAGCTCTGGTCCATGGGGTCACCAAGAGTCGGACACGACTGAACGACTGAACAATAACAACAACAATTGCAGGGGCAGAAGCTGCATGAGCTGCCAACAGCTTGGGCAGCAGTGTTTCTAATCTCCCTGAATATTCAATTTCATTGGCATCTTGTGTGTTTGCATGAGGCAGAAGGGGAGATTCCTGGCATTGGGAGGAGGCAGGCGGAGTCGTGATGTGTGACTCCGAGATGGCTCCTAATCTATTTAGTGTTTTCTTCTGTCATGGAAAGAGAGAGAGAGAATGTGCTTGGATGGCAAAATGGCTTCTTCTCACAGTCTTGTCACCATCCTTTGTGCAACCTCCTCTGCTAAAAGACACACACACCGCCTCCGACAAAGGTTTATTCTGATTGTTTGTGGACGCTAAAGTAGCAGTGGCTGAAATTTGTGTAAGTGACTCAACCTTCCTTTGCAGGTCGCTGTTTGTTTCAGGGACAGCTTGTGCTTTTAGGATATGAAGTCATGTCTGTTCTAGAAGGATTTCAGCAGATTTCCTCTGTGGAGGCGGTTGCCCACACAAACAGCCCAGCTATAACAAGATTGAATGGCACTTCACTCCCTTGGGACCAAGTCTTTTTGTAACTTTCCATCCTGCCAAGGTTTCCAAATTAAGCTCTGTATAATACAGTATATAGCTCTTGATTAAACCCCTCTGATTGACCTGTCTCTGGAAGCTGAGACTGATATTCAACCTAAAAAGAAGGTCATTTAGGTCCATAGTTTTTAAAACAAAGAGGAAAATGATGGGGAAGGAAAAGGAAACCTATTTACTGCCTTCTATGTTCGGCCCCAGTTTTCTGATAAGACAACTGGAACAAGAGCAAAACCTCCCCTGTGGTAAATCTGACTTGATGAAAAGGAAGTTTGAGAAACTGCCACAAGTACATGGTTGTACTGTACTGCAAGATGAAGTCTGACAGGAGTTAAATGCAGCGTTTTAGAAGTCTCTGCTACTTACACTCTTTTCCTTTTAGGATGACTGTCTCAGCAGCTTCCAAACTTGTTTCCTTTAAAATGACAGGCAAGAAAAAGGTAATCCCAGAATAAAATAAAAGAAAGCTTGAGTGGAAAATCCTCTGAGATGTGTTCCTGGAGGGAAAGATTCTTTCTGCACAGTAAGACTTATGCCTTATTTCTCATGTTAGTCTGTTTCCAACTGTTTGGCATGAGCTCCAGTACAAGAGGTGATAATGGGCTGTGTATATTAGTGAACTAAAATAGAATCTGCTTTAGTTCCCACTACTTATTTTGCACCTGCTTTCATGAATCCTGCTCTGAATATAATCTTAACCCTTTGCTCTATAGTACTTGTAAAACCATTCAGTAGATAAATTTCTGTTTGTTATTACATTATAAAATTTTGAAACCTTGCTTCTGTTCCCATTCCTATTCATTTTTTTACAAGGAGACAAAGGTTTTCATTGAAAATGCCCCCTTTTTCTGGGGGTATAATAAAAGGGTCATACTGAAAATACTGAAAAATGCTTCCTCTTTAAAATGCAACATGTGACAGAAACAGGTGGTCACAATCAAATATTTATATGTACATGTCACCAAGATCATTTGTCTATCTAGGGAAAGAATTTTGTTGAACAGGGACAGCTTGATTTTTCACATTATTGTCTTTCATTACATCTGGATTTCATTCTACTAAAAGTAGCTAATAATTCAGGTGTGAGAGGAGAAAAATCCTTTAAATTGTTTATTCTTTCCTATAAGAATTTTATAAATGAAGATTTACACCCCTAGATGTTTCTCTAATCTGCATATATAAAAATGAAGCATATACTGTTCACTGGAGAGTAGACAGTCCCAAGGTTCATTTTATTCCTATTTCCTTTTATTTTACAATGAAAAATGCTAGTGTCCTGTTATTTGTAGAAATCGCATTCAAAATCCTTAATAGTGAATATGTGGTACACACAACCTATATTGCTACCTCTGCAGTCTGATCCCCTGAAAAAAGTTCAGCTACTACTTCAATGGAGGTGGTAGGATAGAAAAGATTCTGTCTTACTGCCAAAGAGTTATAAGAGTGGAAATGAAGGAAGGACAATAGTCTAATTATTGTTTCTAATTATCTGGAGCCATTTACTCTCCAGATTGTCATTCAGAGGGAATGGAAGTTAAATGTCCCTTTAATAGCTCACTAAATGAGATCTAGCCATGCCTTACTGATGCTTCATAAACATGTCCAATATTCACGACAATTAACCCTTTCATTTTAATTGAAACATGGTGATGGCACTTTTTACATTTTCAGCTCCTCTCAAACCTCTGCTTCATAGCACTGCTGTAAGAAAATAAGCCATGTAAAAGGAGAAGGAAAATAAACAAATCAGCCAAAATAGCTCTGCTGAATTTTTGGTGCCATCTTGCTTGCTCTATGCCTGTCTTAATTGTTGTTCCTACACTTTTGTGCCATCTTCAGAGCATAAACTTTTCCAAAGCAAAACACAGCTGTTATTTCAAGAGCCAGTGTGGTGTGGTGGTAACATCCCAGGAACAAGATTTGGGAGATATTGCCAGATGAGCTTGAGCCAGTCATTCTCAACTTAACCTATCTTGCAGTGTTGTTGGCAAGATAGGTTAAGAAAAAGAAAGCTATTTATGCCACCTTGAACTACTATAGGAAAGCTGGAAAATAAATGTAAATTGCAATAGTCAAAAAATAATTCTCTCATGTTTCTTGCTGCCAAAGATGTTGCTGCCCTGTATTATCAGCACCCCACAAAGATGTTGCTGCCATGTACTGTATTATCAGCACCCCTTTCGGTTGCTCTAGTTCTTGCCACACAGGTAGTTTTGGGGACAAAAAATGGCACTTTGTCCGGGTTGGGACATGGCTGTTATACTGATCCAAACCTGACTTGTATGGGACTTACATTGCTTTCATAATGTGCTCAAAGTAGGCAAATATTTGTGTTTGCCTATTTGAACTTCCCTTTTCAGGCCTTGGAGCTAGTGGTAACCCCTTCACTTGGTGATCTGAGGCAATTCCTTATCTCTCAGTCTAACACCATGTGATGACTGTGAACACATTCAGATGTCCACTGGGCAACAGTTGCCTCCTGTCAGCTGATCTTTCTGCTCCAGAAGCATCAAATGATCCAGAATTGCTTTTGACACATGCAAAGAAGCCCAACTCAAAGTCAGAGAGTGGCTGTGAGGCAAAATGTTTCTTGAATATGGAGGAATGATAAGTAGAGATGTAAAATTACTAGAGGTGGGCACGAAATGAAATGTTTTCATTCCATTTTTCATTTTGTTACAGAATGAAATGTTCATTGCAGAACAAAATGAAAAACAAAATGCCCTTTTAAAAAATGAAATGAAATGAAACGGAAATTTTGATCTCAGTGCTTGTCAAAATAAATAATAAAAATAAGCACCAATCAGCTAAAAAGGGAGGGCCACCCGCAGGTCAGCTGGTCGACGCTGGGCAGGGAAGAGCCGGCTGGCGGGGCTGGTTGGCTGTAAAAAAAAGTGCCAACCCAACCCGGGGGCCAGCTGGTTGGTGCTAGGGGGAGGGAAAGTGGCAACCTGGCCCGTGGGCCAGCTGGTTGGCACTAGTGGGAGGGGGAGTGCCGACCAGCAAGGCTGGTGGGCTGTAAAAAGAAAGAAACAAAATGAAGAACGAAATGATTTTTTTAAAAAATTTATTTTTGTTCCAAACAAATGAATTTTTACAAAGAAACAAAAATGAAACATTTTGGCATTTTGTGCCCATCTCTAAAATTACTAACAGGTCTAGTGTGTGGAATGAAAGGTGCTTTCTGGTAGAGGCTATATTTCATGCTAATGAAAGGTAACTAGAGGTCAATGCTTTCCTCCAAATGTTCATAAAGTTTATATTGCAAATATTGCATGTTTACACACACACACACACACACAGAGAGAGAGAGAGAATGAGAGGGGGGGGGAGAAGCATCTGTCTGTCTGAATACAAAGCATCATAAGTGCCCTGCCCAGTAAAGATTTTCTTCTCCATAACTTGGGCTTTTTTAAAATAAGGTAGCAGTCACTGGCTGTGCTTTGAAGGAGTTATGTCACTGGCTAGCATATTATTGGTGCAGTGGGATTTCTAGTACATTACACACCAGCTGCTTAAACAAGGAAGCATGCTATGTGGTTAATAATGTTCTGAAACCCTGGCTGAAGGTGTGTGTGTGTGTGTGTGTGTGTGTGTGTGTGTGTGTGTGTGTGTGTGTGTGTGTGTGTGTGTGTGTGTGTGTGTGTGTGTGTGTGTGTGTGTGTGTGTGTATGTCACCTTAGGGACGGAGTTAGGAAACAAGGAAGAAACAAACATTGTATAGCTTGCTTGTCTGGGGAAAAAAGCTAGCCATCATCTTCAACAAATGCAGCTGCAAAAGCCCTCACCAGCCCTTCCATAAGCAGAGCAGGGAGACAGAATTCTGCATTTGCCACTAGAGACAAAGACCCTGTTGATCCTTGGTTGCCACAAATAATACAGTACTCTTTTCCCTTGTTATAGGATGCTAAGCTGTGCTGTGAGGGGGTAGTTCTTGCCTCAACCAAGTCAAGGCTGGCCCCTCTCATTTCTAAAAGAAAGACAGAGAAGAAACAGCAAGTTGCCTCAGAGTCAGAATTAGCGGGGCGGGGATGACAGTTGCAACGATAGCAAGATGGTGTACCAGAAGCATTTTTCTTCCTCATTTTGAAGGGTTGTGGGAAGGACAATCCTTAGCACATAAGGATTTAGATGATGGGAACAGAATTGCAACATGACCGGTATTTTGAATTCTAATGCAAGGTGGGCATCAGCAATTAGGAAACAGCAAAGCTTTCTCTTGGTGCAAGATTTGCACTTCCTGGTTTCATTGTTTAGGGACTGTGATTTCTGTGTCTGGTTTGTGGTAACAATCCAGGGAGTATGATATTCCATCACCTGGTTGTCAGATCAGATAACCTGATGCCTGGACTTCTCTAAGAGGCCTATAAAACATTATAGACCTGCCGGGGGGGGGGGAGTTCAGAAGCCTGTATTCTCCACAGATGGGGGTTACATCCAACATGACCCAGAGGAATATTCTGCATATTGTACATTATTGTACATTATTGTACATTATTCTGAATATTCTTTAATACAGGGGTCCCCAAGCCCCAGGCCACAGACTGGTATCAATCCGTAGCCTGTTAAGAGTCCAGGCCCCACAGCATCTCAGCAGCTAGTAAGGCCCCCCAAGGCATGTACCTGAGTGTGCATGCTCCCCCCCCAAAACTCCACATGCGTTTTTTTTTTCTCCCCCACACACCTGTCTCAACCGTTTTTGTTTGTCCTGACAGCACCAGAGCAGGAGGGGCGTTGTGTGCATGTGTTTGCCCAGAAGCACACAAACTAGTCCCCAAGAAGGTTATTTGCCTATGCAAGACAGGTAAAATGCAAAGCAAATAAATTGAATGCCCCCAAAAAAAGTATCTGCTTTTCTTCCTTGTATTAGATAGGCATGCACACAGAGAATACTCTTTTGCCCGTCCCCTTAAAATTAGGCCTGGGAAGGGGAGACAGGAACATCCTGAGGGACATACTGTTTCCAGCAACAATTGGGTAGGAAGAGATGCGGCTCAGAGCCAGAACAGGCAAGATGGGAAGCTCTGCAATTAGAGGTGGAACTGATTAAAGTGGTAAAGGAACTGTGATTTTTCTCTTAACACCCTACATAGCTTTTTGCAAGTTGAAAACAAGTTTGCTTTTGTTTAGTGATTGCTCATCAGAAGTACTCTGCTTCCATGTTAATTTTGCAAAGAAGACCCCTTTGAAGATTATACCAAAGGGTATAATATGTGTTGTTGGCTTCCAGTTGTGAAGATGCCATACTTGTCTGTTTTGGCCTCCTTTGGGAAAGAGTCTTTAAAGAAATATTACCATTTAAGATGGAGGGGGTATGGTGATATTGTAATCTGAAATAATTGGGACACTGGCCTCTCATCATCATTTATGATATCCAGGGTGGAGCATGCTTAGAAATTCTTGCTTAATGGGAGAAGAATTTGCAAATCAGAATCAGAATCAGAATCCTTTTATTGGCCAAGTGTGGTTGGACACACCCGGAATTTGTTTTGGTAAAAAATGTTTTCCATATATAAGAAGGAAATATAAGAATCATATATTCAACAATAAAAACACAGTACAACAACACAATATAACCTATTATTTAAAAAGGAAGAAAATAAGAAAACATTAATTATTCAACCGTTTGATAGCATTTGGAAAGAAACTGTCTTTATAACTAGTTGTCCTAGTATGATATGTCCTAAAACATCATCCTGAGGGTAACAATTGAAACAGATTATGTCCAGCATGTGTGGAATCTGTATATATCTTCGTTGCCCTCTTTTTGGCTCACATGGTATACAGTTCCACAATAGATGGCAAATTAGTAGCAATAATTTTTTCCGCAGTTCCAATTATCTGTTGAAGTCTGTATCTGTCCTGCTTAGTCGCAGAACTAAACCAGACAGTTATAGAGGAACAGATGAGAGATGCAATCAGACCTCTATAAAATTGAATCAACAGTTCTTTTGGCAGTCTGAACTTCCTAAGTTGACACAGAAAAAAACATTCTTTGTTGTGCTTTCTTAAGCAAATGTGTTGCTTGCTGCAGCTCTTGTTGTTTAATTGATAACATGGTGAGCTTTCCTATCTCCTGGCTCCTGTCTTCATTTAGCATCATGTATTGGCTTTGAACTTCCCTACAGTATATTGCTGTCTGCTCTCTCCATCTCAATAAGCTATGCTGCCTTTGAGGCATGGTGCCAGTCTCTGTCCACTCCATGGAGCCCTAATTGCCAGGCAGTTTGCTCTTGCTTCACTGGCTCTTAGCATTTCACTTGTATGACTCACTGAGCTGAACTGTCATCTTTAAGCAAAGCTTCCTTTTAAAGACATGTTAAGAGGAAGCAACACTCATCTATGCTACAGAACTCATTCCCTCCTGGAAGAGTCTGTGCTCTCTGCCCTGAGGGGGGCTGCCCCAGATAATGGTGTGGGGGGGGCAACCTTCTTGCATTCCTCTTTAAGAGGAGTTGATCCTGCCTTGCAGAGATCTAGCAGAGAGTGGTACAGTGCCCCCCTTGTGCTGACTTCAGCTGGAAAATATGGATGAAAGAGATTTAACAGCTCTCACTGACACACATATCCACCCAACATTACTCAAACGAGATAAGGTCATTTCAGTTCAGAACTGTTTTCATAATTCGTAGTGTGTTTAAACCAGAGATGGCCAACTTCTGCTTTCACAGGGGACACATTATTTTCTAAAGAGCAGTTGTAGGGCAAGACCATACAAACTGACCACCTTGTCAAACAGAGTATATTTAATTATTTGGTAGTCATCCACAAGACTGAACATGATTTATGGATTTTACAGTACTTTGTCAGGATAACAAACCTTTCCTTTTAAAAAGATCTTGAGTTCAGCAAAGAAACAGATCACATACTTTTTGTGGCAGGCTTCAAAGACTGCCAACAATTGGTCCAAATTCCCAGGCCAATATTCTGGGACTGCTTTTGCTCTTTCCCTGCCATACAGAGTCAAGATTGTCTAACGCAGAATAAAATTTCTGGACTTTTCTGTCAGAAATCTCTGAGTAGTTGACTTGTTAAGTACTTTCATCCAGATGTTCAGATCCACAGCCACTTGCTTTCCAGAGTGTTGTGGTGGTAGGTATGCACCAAGTCTCCTAGATCAGTTTGGGAAGACAAAGGTTGGATTCATAGAATGGTGTTTTGTTCTTACAAGCAATCTTGATCATGTGCACCCATCAGGAATTTTGCAGTTATTGTTTTCTGAGGAATTGCTGGTGACTGTATGCATGATTTCCAGTTTATCATTGATGCAGTTTACATACAACACTGAACCAAAACCCTAGCTCAATAAACTACTATACATACAACTAGCATGTAAGCTGGATCATGTGAAAAAGCTGGATTCAGTAACTGCACCAAATATGGGGAATATAGAGTGTTATAGATATTATTGGGTTGAAATTCCAGTCATCCATAGTTGCCATACCTAATGAGTTGTGGTCCAGCAACATCTGGAAGGCATCACATTTCCCATCCTTGACTCAGAGTTTGCTTTCCATGTTATGTGACCTGGAAACCATGGCTAAGTGTGTGTAAATAAACTAGGGTTTGTAAGTTTAACTCTAAACCAGTGGTTCTCAACCTGTGGGTCCCTAGATGTTCCTGGACTGCATCTCCCAGAAACCTCTACCACTCGCTGTGCTGGAAGGGGTTTCTGGGAGTTGCAGTCCAGGAACATCTGGGGACCTACAGGTCGAGAACCACTGCTCTAAACTTTAGACTAAAACAGGGTTAAGATTTGGGGGATAAGTTGCCTTTCTTCCCTGACACAAACCATCCTTAATCTAATGACCTGGAGCCTTTATGAAAGCCAATGACAGAATGTTACATTTTGAAGTGCAAGTGCTTGTCATGACAGTTTCCATAGCTGTGAGAGCCCTTGAGAAGAAACCATCATAGCATCCAAAGAATGTATACATTTATCTTTCCCTTCCTTTGTTATTTATTCAAAGGACATAAGTCTTTGAAAACTCATCGTAAAACACAGACACCTAAACCAAACAAGCTATTAAAAAAAGACACTGCTAAATTTACAGAGTAGAACACCATTGTTGTGCACAGTCACCTAGGAGAATGCTTGATTTAACTCAGCACTGTGTATTTTGACTGTATAGGTTCAAGATCAGTTCAGCATTCCAGATTTCAAGATACTCAGGCAGAAGAAATGTAACCGTTGGGTTTTAATTAGAAATCCAAAGCATGCCACCATTTAAGATGCAGGACCTCTAAGAGAAGGGAAAACATAGCTAGCCTTTCTTTATTCATTGCCTTCAGTCTCTGACTCCTTCTATGCTAATTTGTAACAAGAAGCATCCACCAGTCATCCTGGCCCTTCAGCAGAGTACCCCACTGTTTCTTCCCTGGGGTCGGGGGGGGGGGGCAGAAAAACCTTCACTATGACACCAATATCCATCATATTTAAGATCCTTATAGGAGAGAGAATCTCACAAGAGAATAAAGAAGACTTTCCATTATCTAATGACCCATCAGTGTGGCAATATATCTTGTCACCTGACACTGTGTTCATTGGTGTTTTTGTGGGGGTGGGGTGGGGGTAGCTGTTTGTAGCTTCCAGCTTTTCTCCTTGCTAATCAGTGATTTACCATGACATCCCAACAGTCAAATTATGATTTCTTATGTATTATTATTGCCTGAAGATAAACCAGGATTGCAAATTAAGGAAGTGTGTTAAAAACCATCATTTGTCTATTTGAAGGTAACAACAAACCATGAGTTTGGTTTGATACAAACGAAGATAAGAAGTTATACAAATATTTGTACAAGAAGCGAAGCAGGAGCAGGACCATGTAAACCAGGCATACCCAAACTTTGGCCCTCCTGATGTTTTGGACCACAACTCCCAGAATCCTATGCCTGTATTTCCAATGGCAAAGGACTGTGGGAGTTGTGGTCCAAAACATCTGGAGGGCCAAAGTTTGGACATGCCTGATGTAAATACAAAGGGTGTGTTACTCATTTTCACAGGTGTTCTGAAATGTGAAATAGTGGCCAGAATCTTATTACTTAAATATACCAGCATAAGTCAAGCACCATAATTTGTAGTGATGAATTGCCACTTGTTAAGTTAATGCTTGTATTCTTTGGCACAAACCCCTTGCATTCCAAGAATAGCATATCATGATGAATAAATTCTTGATTTCCTAACTCCTAGAAATTCTGGAACTTGTTGTTCAAAAAAACACAATGTCTCCCATATCTTTGAATGTCACAGGACTATGCGACAAGGTATTGGCTTGTGTGTTAAAACATTTGTTTCCATTACTGATCCAACTTTTTAGACACCTGAAGGTCATATGCACTCAAACTCCAAGTGGCAGAAAGGAAAGCCACCATCACCAAAGAACTATAGAAATTTATCCAGATCTGGTATTAGAAATTAATTTAACAACCTGCATAGAATTATAGTTCATAGCCAGATATGGGAATGCTATTTTCTTTATCTGCAACTCCCAGAATTCCCACTGCCCATGTAACAAAGGTACTCGAGGGATTGTAGATAAAAATAAATTGTACAGTATCTTGACTTGGTAATAATAAGAAACCATGGAGTTACATATCTGAATGCAGGAATATGTTTGGAGGTGGTCAGCAGTAAGAGGACTGGAGCAAGAGGACTTCACTTTGTTCTTCTTATGTGCCATCGGGTTGCTCCCAACCCTAATAGTAATGTTCAAGGTATGTGAGATGTCCAGGGAGTGGTTTGCCATAGCCGCATATATGCTGCATTCTTTCCATAGCCAAGCAGGAATTTAAATCCAGGTCTCCCAAGAATCTGATGCTCCATCGACTACTCCACACTGGTTCTCCACTCTCTTGCTGTGATTGCTGCTGCTGCTGCTCCTTTTAATCATCCTAGAAATAGGAATATGTTATTTACAGATTGTGTGCATTATGAACAGGGTTGCACTACTAACTCCAGAGATGTATAGGCAATAAAAGGCATCCAGAGTCCAGAGTCCTCTTTATGGTGTGTGTAGGTACTGTAGAAAGGGAGGAAATAGGTAATTGGCCTGTTGTGAAGGGAATGATTTTAATGTGGACAAATTGTAGAAACTTGATTTTCTGGAATTCATTTTCGTACGTTTATAAGTTGGAATATATGCTTTACTGGTTCTATCACATGTTGGGGGGATTTGCCTGACATTTTTAAAAGCAATCTGGATTATTCACGTGCAGTTTAATAGGTGTATTCTGCCCTCTTGTGGAGCAGTTTGGTTTTGTATGTCAGTGATCCGAAGGTTAAGGCTGGACAGTCTCATTCTTCTTCTGTTGTGGACTCCAACTTTATTTATTTATTCAATTTATATGCCGCCCACTACCCAAAGGTCTCTGAGGAAGTATGTCTTATTTCCATCCAGTGAGATTAAGAGCAGGGCAGTTGGAACCTTAGTAAAAACAAATGTGATGAAGTTTTGTTTCAGGAGGCAATGACACTACAATTGGGCTTTCAATGGGATTGTTGGGTATCCGTTTTTCTTCCAGTCGCTGGACAGTGGTGAAATGCCTGTCTTTAGTTACACACTCAGAAGGCAAATGGCATAACTTAGAGCAGCTTCTTGGCAGCAACTGACAATTCCTCATGGGGGACATACCAGTCTGGTAGGTTTAGGACATATCTGAAAATCTGAGCTAATAATAAACTCATTATGAGCAGCAAGAAACTGCTGAAAATCTCGTCATTTGCATCCTGCAGATTTAACTGAGCAACTGAATGTTGAGCATTGTTTTATCTGGAGAAGTTGTGTGATTATTGAAAGCTTCAGGGTAACTACTGGACTTTTAACAGCATCTGAACTGTCCTTAATTGTGTTATTAGTGACTGCATGATGAAGATGTTTTCAAATAAAATAAGTAACTTGTGAGTCTGTGAAGATTCTCAGTCATCCAGGTGAGCTTATCTGGAAGTTGAGTCATAGCAAGAGAGAGGGGTCAGGGAAGCCATTCATGTGTTTATTGAAAATCCCTCTCTCAACACACAGGGGTGGGGGACTTAGACACAGCCTGTCTGACACTTATCATGCTGCCCTTTTATCAATCATGAGACAAATGAGAAGTACTTCACACCTCCACCAGGAAGGCCACAGCTAATGATGCATACTTAATGGGTGTTGGGAAATGTTGAATAGGTAGGACTCTCACGCAATCCAGGCTAATGAATCTCCACCTAATGAATCTATTCAGGCCACTGCCCACCTAATGAGCCTATTCAGACGATGGTGGCATGAAACCAAGGTGAACTATAAATTGGAAGTCTTGCACCAATGCTCCTCAGACTGACAAAGCTACTTGGATCAGTAGTGAAACTTCAATCTCTCAAGAAAAGAAGTCCAGTTGCCATGACTCAACTTCTGGTTAAGTAACCAGGGGTTCAGCTGGCCCATATGTTGAAGTATGTAGATTCTGGTGCTTCGTTACAGTTCTGTTCTTTAGCAGACCTTTAGTATTTGAGCTCTTTGTTAGTGGGAGTTAGTTGGACAGCCAGTGTAACTATGTCACAATAGAGGTTATAATTTTGGTGAGTGGTTTGCTGTATGCCTTCTGTCATCCCTTATTTATTCTGAGTAATGTGGCACAACTACACATTCCCCAGGACCAAATATGCTTCCTTCCTTGGTACTTGACATGGCCATTATATCTTTTATACATTATTCCTTTCTACATTTTATGGTAGTAGTCCCACTTGCTTCAAATGCTACCTTGTGCTATGCTTATATTGCTATCTTGTGCTCTGTTGAGGGGTGTTGATACGAGAAAACATGACCATGTTTAAGGTATTTAGTACCACAGGCAACAATGTGTAGTAGTGCTCAATGTATGTAGCCATAAGTAACTTAGTTATATACATAAAACCGCAGGGAGAGGTTGTTAGGAGGTTTGGGCTGAGGAGTCAACAATACACTGACGATACTCAGCTCTACCTCTCTTTTCCACCAAGACTGGAATGTCCTGGTGAATATTTTATTTATTTTATTTATTTTTATTTATTTTTACAAATTACCCAAAGGTTTGGAGCAAGGAATGACATAAAATATCAATAAATAATTAAAACAAACAAAATTTACTAAAATCATCACTAAAATAGCCATCAAAGGACCCCAGTCTATGTTATATCAATTTGTTTTTTCAAAAAATTTGATGCATTAACATTTCTTACACTGCAGCTAATTGTTTTCAAAAATGAACTCATCTGTTTTCAACCCTTTTATAAAAGGCGGCCCTTTGCCACCTTTTTGCTCTATTAGGTTTATTAATGAGATATAACTGTAAACATAAGTTTAATTAGAATTACATCAGAAATGAATAAAATTATTCCTTGTTAAGTCACTATCACGATGCAATGGAGTCAACATGCTTAATAATACGAGTGCTCGTTCTGGAGAAGCCTTCGCCAGACGGCTGTCGGTTAAAGAGGCTGTTTGCCTAGCATTGAATCCTCAAATGCCCTCCACCCATAGCCAAACCCCATGAACCTTTATCCCAAAGTGGGCTTGGTTCATTCTGGACCACGTGACCATTGGTCAAACCTGCCTGCCCCCAGTCAGGTGGACAAAGCAGCCTCTCCCAGCACAGGGCCAGATAAGAGCATCCCTTGGTTTTCTTTTTGTTCCAATGTCTGGTTATATGTTATATTTGCAAAATAATCCAGGCTACAATTGTAACGCGGCTTAACTTTTATCTTCCATTGTTCTTATGGTGGACCCAAGAGCATTGCTGAGGCATCTGAGATGTTCCAGGATTGTTTGGCATTGGCATCTCCAATCTGTGGATTCCCAGGGCTAAGTGGAGGCTTGAACCCAGGTGTCCTCAGTGCTAGTTTAATACTCTGACTCTGATACCACACTGACTCTCTGACTATAGAATCTTCTATAGAACCTTTGACAAATTCTAACTTTCCTGCATAGTAATGTCAGAAACCCCAGGGAACAGCAGTACGATGTTGGGGGCAAGGGATAGAATGGGGTAGACTAGTAGAAGCAATGGCCAACTGTGAGCATTCGACACTGATTTTTTTGTTGCGTTGAACAAGTAACTTCATGATTTACCTGTTTCTGTTAAAACATTAGTCTTCTCTTGTTTCCCCAAATATTCCCTCTTGCAGCTACTTCATATTTTCTGTAGGCATCTCAGGAGAGGAAGGGTGGCAAGAGTAACTAGTGTGCTAACAACACCAAAAAATGGATTTTGAGTTATTTATTAAGAAGCCAAAACCAATATTGCATGATGCTTGTAAAATTACCATTATGCTTGTTTCATTGGCAGCTCCCTCCAGCTACTAAAAATCTGTATATAAGTCTTATAAACATATTTAAGGATCTACAGTTGCAAGAGAAAGTTTTCCATTTCTAATATTCTTTCTTTGGGAGAGTCTGGATCCCAGTTACTGACTGTGTTGTTGGCAAACTAAGTAGCTGAGGAAGATTGGATGGAGCAGCCCCATTTAGGGAGGGATGGGATGGGAAGTAGAGTTGAAAACCATCCCCACTCATAGGTAAGGAATGACTATTCTGGATTCTGTTTCCTCTGTAGGACTGTATGTGCTGATAGGAGCTGGTGTCCTGATGATGGCAGTGGGATTTTTTGGGTGCTGTGGAGCTGCACGGGAATCCCAGTGTCTTCTTGGAGCAGTGAGTAAATAAATAAATATATATATATATATAGCCAGTGGGGTGATATAGTGTTTAAGGGGGAAGGTATAATATTAACTTAATAAGCCATCATGTGTTTGACCCCTGCTTCCTGTTTCTCTTTGCACTCTAGATTTAGCATGTCAGCCGTGCCCTTTTAAAATCAGAATTCCCCATCAGATCCAAGCAAGGAATTTTGTTTCAATGCCAGTTTATTAATTAAGTTTCACGTATAATGGCCAACTCATGTTTAATGGGATCAGGCTGAATCTCAAAATGAGAAACAGCAAAAGGATGGCAGGAGGAGAGAGGGAGTGTTTGACCCTTGTTCTGCACATGACAGGACGTTGTGTCCACACTGTTGCATTCTGCTAAATTTTGGAGGAGGGTGGTTATCAAGTGAACGTCTGGGGTGGATTCAATAACTTGGCAGTCCCTTTACTGACTCAAAGAATTTCTGTTGGGAGATTGACTATAAAGTCCAATAGATGCAAATAAGTCCTGCTGTCTTTAGTGGGGCTTCTTTCTAAATGAACAGGTATAATATTATGGCATGCCTAGTAGGACCTTAGGTGGCAGATCCAGCCCTCCCTCATGACAAGGCGGGGTAGACCAGAAATGGCAAATTCTCAGCTCCCTTCCTTGCCATTCAGAGCCCATGAGTGCCTCCCTTATTTTAGAGAAATGCTGCTATTGGTTGGTTACTTCTTGAATGCCTGGCTTCAAGGGGTTTCTTAGAGCCCAGGTACCTCTGCCCTCTTTTCTGTTACTGAGCCCAAAGCAGTATACATGTCTCTGCACGTTAAAGCTATAGGGAGAAAATACCTTGTGAGTTAGATCAAGCTGAAGAATGAAGGAATGAAGCCATTCCTTGCAGGATTCCTTACGAACACCTCTTCTCCATTTCAAGCTCTTACACTGACTAAGAAAGAGAATTACACACCAGAAAAAAACATGAAGTCATCTGGTTCAAAGTCATAGCTGGGAAGTCAGTTTTGCATGCGTAAATACACTTTAGTGGATCATATTGGAGCCAGCTGAGAGAGTCAAGGAAATTGCCAGTCTGCACTTTTTAGCTCCTTGTTAAGGTGGCTCCACTGTTGTTGTCCAGGTGTGCAGGAGATAGGATGACATATAACTATGTCAACAAGCTGCAAACAAGGGCTGGCTGCCAATTTCCTCCTTGTTCGTTTCTTTGTTGTGCCCTCTAGCTGCTGTAGCACATCAGCACTGGCAACAAGCCTTAAGAAGGTAGCTAAACAATTTGGAGAGAAAAGGATCCTTGGCTCAGAGGATCTGACACCCCATAAGTGCTCCTTTGCTTCCTCTCTCCCCAACTTAAACTAGGAATTAGTAACAGCCAGCTTTTCAGTTTAAGTGATCAAGATGATTTTATAAAAATAGAAGACCCATAAGTGGAGGTAAAAAAGCACCAAATGGGAGCAAAATCTCTGGACTGCTATGCGTTCATTTGAACTTCATATAGTCAATTGGAAACAATGGGAATCTGACCATCTCAATGGTGGAGCATTCCATGTGTCACTGTAGTTGACCCCTAACACAACTGTGTGAAACTAACCAGTTTAATGGCTTGCAATTGGCAAGAGTAACATAGAGTCTTCTAGATCTTCCAAGGATGAGTTCAACCTCTACACCATCAGTGGCTCCCTGTGGAAAAAGTGACCTGGAAAAATGCCTACACATGCAATTTTCTTAGCTATCTCTCCTGTAGTGACATAACTTCAAGAATCCTCAGAGCAAAGCATTCAAGAAGCAACCAGAACTATTCGAAGCTGAATTCTGGAACGAGTTGATCAATTTGCATTGGTGCCCTCTCCCTTCTATGGCAATATGCAGGAGTGGCAGTGTCACCATTAATGCATCGGCTAACACTGGCATCACCTTTTGGCTTCTCCATCTGCAGTATATGGTGGCAAGATACAGTACAGTGGTATCTTGTATAAAGGAATTAACCCATTCCAAATGAAATTATGTTAAGCAAATTTTCCTTTATACAAATTTCCCATAGGAATGCATTGAAAACAGAGTAATCCCTAATCGCGACCATTTTATGTTGTACGAATTCCCCCCATAGGCAATTCTGTTAAGCAAATTTCCCCTATCTCTGAATTTTTATGTTGTACAGATTTTATGTTATACAAACTGTTTGTTTTACAAAGGCCCACTGTATTTTTTCATGCACAAGACTATATTTTTGTCTTAAATTGTTAGACTAAAAATTGGGGCTCATCTTATACATGGAACCAAGCTGAGGAGAGAACCATGGGGTTGCAAAGCTGTAATTTAGCTTGGAAAAGTAGAGGTTGTTTTATACATAGGGGTGCCTTATAGATGAAAACATACGGTATATTGTGGAGCTACTTCTACAGCTGTTCCATTCTCCTACGATGGAGTACTGTCTCACTCTTCAGCATGGCCACACATAAGTGATGGGGTGGGTAGGGTGGCAGCTGCTACAAAGTATGGAGGCTACTCTTTACCTGTCAGACAATGAGAGAGTTTGGGCTCCCCTCACTGGGCACACTTACTCATGAGTGAATCCCCTTGAACACTGCAAGACGTAGCTTGTAAATTCCTGCAGGATAATTATGAACTGTCAAGGGTCATAGTGTAAGTGATGTGCGAGAGGCATCTCTCTGACAATCCCCATGCCGCCATTCCATTTAATCTAGAGCAGTGATGGCGAACCTTTTAGAGACCGAGTGCCCAAACAGCAATTCAAAACCCACTAATTTTTTTACAAAGTGCCAATACAGCAATTTAACTTGTATACAGGTGGTTATGAAGGGGGGATGTTGGCGCCCACAGAAAGGGCTCCGAGTGCCACCTTTGGCACCCGTGCCATAGGTTCTCCATCACTGATCTAGAGTCTTCCTCAAGACATATTCTAATTTTGAACAGCATTAATGTATTCCATGTACAAGACACAATAAAAATTAAACTTAAACCCTTTCTTCCCTTTGTAGTTCTTTACTTGCTTGCTGGTGATTTTTGCTGCCGAAGTCACTGCAGGAGTTTTTGCTTTTCTTGGCAAGAAAGCAGTAAGTGAAAAATGTTTATTTATTTATACAACTGTTGCTTGAATCTTGCACAGAAGTGTAGCTTATGTGGGTATTAAAAGTGAATAAAATATCTTAATTGTCATATTTATATATTAGTTATTAATTACTTATATTCCTGTCTTTCTTCCAGTAAGCTCAAGATGGTTGCTCCCATTCATTTTGCTACCAGCACAAGTAGGCACCACACTTGTCCTCAAGCTCTTTCAGGGGCTACCATCCTTTTAAACCTGGGACTGCACCACTTGACTGCAGCCTTCTCTGTTGCTCTACTCTCTATTCCCCAAACCTCTTGCATATTCTCAAACAAAGGAGAACCACAAAAATGGGAGGAAAGCCAAGAAGCTGAAATTTGACTTATTTTCCATTATCTCATTAAAGTTTTTCAATGGTTTTCTGCAGGCTATCGAGGAGGTCCAGGCTATTTATGAAGAAGCATATACAGACTACATCAGCAATATGGGGAAAAATAAGACTCTCATCCAGTTCCACGATGCAGTGAGTAACGTCTTGTGAATGCATATTTGTTTGGCTTATCACAGTTGTCTTTTGTGATTTTTTTAAAAGGAAAGTTCTTTTTCATACATTTTTAGGACCAGAATTGTGTTAGCAAGGCTCTTACTAACCACTGACACACTAAAAGAGAAGACAGTTCTAGAATTCTGTTGCTGAAATCCTGTTCATTTTTATATGTATCACAGCATTTGTTGTTGGAATATAGCCTGGGGTTATTTCAACATCATAATTAATTTATAGTTACTGTATATAATAGACTACTGTACAAGTATTATCTTTCCCAGTGGCATGCTGTTTTAGAATACTGTGGATTGCAATTTAACCTATCTAGAAGGCATCAAGATAAGTATCTGTCTAAAAATACCTGGTTTTAAACTCCTTCAGGGATCCATTCCTTCAGTGATTCCATTTGTATTTGTGCATGGTATTGCTATCCTGCCTAATTGTCAAGGAGTTCAGAATGTCTACATATAGTAGTACTGTTGTTTTTTGTTTTGTTTTGTTTTTGTTTTGTTTTGTTGTTTTTTGTTTGAATTCTTAACATAATAATCCGGCCAGTTAGGTCAGGACTGGTGCAAGGTCATCCAGTGAGCTTCCCAGTGAGCAGAACTTTGAACATATGTCTCCCTGGCCTTAATTCAACCATCTAACATCCACGGCAGGGACAGAGAATGTGTGGTGTTTTGAATGTTGTTGGACTACAATTCTTATGAACCCCCACCATTGGCTGTGATGGTTAGGGATTACAGAGTTGCAGTCAACAACACAGAGAGGTCATACTTTCCCACCTCTTATCTACAGTAAATCACGTTGGGGTTCATAGGAGTAGAAATATACTGATCTGAATATTTAACCTTAATTAAATGTCCCCTTACATGCAACCATGGCGAACCATTTACCTTGCCAGGGCTTCTATGAGGAACTCAAGTGTCTGGGTTTGTTGTATCAGTAATTCAGTCTTATATTGATTTTACTAACAAATAGACACTGAGACTAAAAGAAATTCTCACTATGCCCCAATGCAACTATACTTCTTAGGTTTGTATTGCTATAGGGAGGGATGAATAAAAAGATGCAACAAAGCTAGGATTCTCATTTGAATTCAGATTGGAATTGTAGGTGAACCCAGACTTTGGTAATTCCTTTAATATACTTGGTTAGCTAAATTTGATTTCATACAGTTTAATTGACTGAACCTAATGAAATGCACTCCACTGTCGCTATTCAGCCAGACTCAGCAGTTCTTTCAGGAAGCAGAGCTTTCTTCCTCTAGTGTAGACTTTTTAGCTGTTTTTCAACCCAGTACTTGAACACATTTAAAGGGACAGCTTAATCCTCTCCCTTTCCATTGGTGCATCCTTCATAGTTTCAGCTCCAGGTCTCAAGAGAAGCACAGTCCTGCTGCATGTAGAACCACTCCTTCCTTGCAGCCCTGAAAACATAAATTTGTGGCATGTGCTGATGGCAACAAAAGAAAAGGAAATGGGAAAAAACACTGGTTGTTGACTGGAGGTTTTTGTTGTTTTTAATATTAATACTAACCCTTCCAGGCAAAACAATTAAAGCCAAATATAGTCTCACCCCTTCTCAGTTCTAATACAGTAGTTTCCATAGAAGTAGTTTTTAAGTTAAAGGGTTAATCAGAGTCACTTTAGTTTCGTATAATCTCGGACTGTCCAAATGAGAAGGTTAGGGTAGGAATGATTATTGCCTATATTTTTCAAGCTCCAGGAGTCAATGAGAATTTAGGCAGAGAATTGCAATCAGTGTAGGAAGCAAGGGATCATGTCATTGGGAACTCAACTGAATTGAATATAATTCTATTTTTTATTTAAAAAATCATTTCCATAAATGAATTAAAAATATTTACCACTTAATAGTAGAAATTTAAAACTGCCTATTGGTGTTAATTTAGAGTATTGCAAGACCATCTTTGGGGTTTTTTTATATTTTAAAGAATGGAATTAGAAATTATCATTTCTGATAATTAATTCATTTCAAAAGGGAACAGATAAACTGGGGCCTTCATATCTATGCTTATAAATGGCTATCTGTATACCTTGTATACCTATATGCATCCTCCGGCCGGCCGGCCGGCCTGTCCCATATCACAATCTGACTTGCTTCCCCCCAGAAAAAGAAACCATGTTTCTCTAGAATGCCAGTAGAGAGAGAAGACAGATTAAAGAGCACATATATGGAATCATAGAGTTGGAAGAGACCTCAATGGCCATCCAGCACAACCCCCTGCCATGCCGGAACCCCCATCAAAGTACCCCCAACAGATGGCCATCCAGCCTCTGCTTAAAAACCTCCAAAGAAGGAGACTCCACCATCCATGACAACATATTCCACTGCTGAACAGCTCTAACCATCAGGAAGTTCTTCCTAATGTTCAAATGGAATCTCTTTTCCTGTAGTTTTAATCAATTGCTCATAGTTCTAGACTCTGAAGCCATGGATAGCAAGCCAGCCCCCTCTTCAATATGATACCCTTTCAAATTTTTAAACATGGCTACCATATCCCCTCTTAACCTCCCAGCTCCCTAAGCTGCTCCTCATAAGATATATGTTCCAGACCTTTAACCATCCTGGTTGCGCTGCTCTGGACCCACTTGAGGTTGTCAACATCCTTTTTAAATTGAGAGCGCAGAACTATACACAGTACTTCAGGTCTGACCAGAGCAGAATAGAGTGGTACTGTCACCTCCTTTGCTATAGAAACTATGTTTCTGTTGATGCAACCAAGAATTGCATTGGCTTTCTTGGCCACCGTGTCACAATGCTGATTCATGTTTAATTTGTGGTCCACCCAGACTCCCAGATCTCTTTCGCAGGTACTATTTTCCAGCTAGGTGTCTCCCATCCTATATCTATGCAATTCATTTTTTCTGCCTAGATGCAGGACCCTACATTTCTCTCTGTTGAAACTCATTCCATTTGCCTGGCCCAGCACTCTATTCTGTAAAGGTCATTTTCGGATTTTTATCCTCTCCTCTAGGGTATTAGCTACCCCTCCCAATTTGGTATCATCTGCAAATTTAATCAGTCTACTCTTTATTCTTCAATTCACATCATTAATAAAGATGTTGAATAGCACCAGAACCAGTACAGAACCAAGGGGCACCCCACTGGACACCCCTCTCCATGCTGAGAAGAAGCCATTTACGATCACCCTTTGTGTATGATCAGTCAACCAATTACAAATCCACTTAACAGTAGCATTATCTATCCCACATTCTACTAACTTCCTTGCATGTATGTCACGGGAACCTTATCAAAAGCCTTACTGAAATCAAGATAAACAACTTCCACAGCATTCCCCACCAGGCCTATCATTCTATCAAAGAAAGAAATCAAATTAGTCTGGCATGACTTGTTTTTGAGAAACCCATGTTGACTTCTAGTAATGACAGCATTGCTTATTAAATAATTACAGACTGTCTGCTTAATAATCTGTTCTAGAATCTTTCCGGGAATAGATGTCAAGCTGACTGGACAGTAATTATTTGGGTCCTCTTTTTTCCCCTTTTTGAAAATGGGGACAACATTTGCCCTCCTCCAATCTATGGGGACTTCTCCTGTTCTCCAGGAATTCTCAAAGATTATTGCCAATGGTTCTGAAATCAATTCTGCCAGTAAACATCACAATAAACATGCCACTGGTGGAAGGCCCATGATTTGTTAAGACACTTAAACCAATAAACCAGGAAGTTGATTAAATTGGGAAAAAAGTTTATTGGTTCGGAAAAGTTTGGATTCTCCAGTTTGGGCAAACCCGAACCAACCCAAACCAATGTACCAATGATTTTTCATGAATTTCCTGGTTCAGTTTTTTGATTTGTGCCCACCTTCAAAAAGATTAAGAGTTTGGGACAAGGGGTTAATATAAATTTGAATGTTGTTACTTATAGAAGATTCAGAACTGTTTTCTCTATGTTTACAGCTTCAGTGCTGTGGGAAAGAAAATGATACTCCAGTGAAAGCCACCTGTCCAAAAGATTTACAGCTACCCAAAGTAAGTATCTCCTAGAGACTGTGCAATGGGCCTTGCAATGAGGTAGGACACATAAGTCAGACATATCAACAAGAATGAAGTGGTGCAAAGCCAGATGAGATTATCTGTACAGGAGCTATTTGGCACCATATTTCTTTTCTGATATGCAGTTTAGGAGTTTGCCAGCAAGACTGACTTTCAACCAGCTATCTATCCCACCATCAACAGGCAGCTCTAGGGAGCTGAACAAAGATGCTAAATATACCCCCCTCAAGCCAGTTTAGAGGTTGTGCAGTCTTTTATAAAAGATGTTCTTGATAGCTGGCTGGCTGGGTTGCTCAGTGATTGATGTATCTGGCTGCAGAGCCAGAGGCTGGAAGTTTGATTCTCTGGAGCTTGCCTAAGGTCTCACGGGCTGAGCAAAGCCAGCTTTGGTGGCTTTGGGCAAGCTGTACTTTCTCAGTATACCTCCAGAAGAAGGGAATAGAAAACCACTTCTATGTATTCTCGTCCGTGAAAACTCTGAAAAGGATCACCATGTCAGAATTAACATGATGACACATAATTGTTATTATTGACAGTCCAGTTCCTTCCCCTGTCTTCAACATGTGCTTGTAAACTCCGAGATACCTAAAATAATTAACACAAATGTATGTTGTCTGTAGCACTTAGAAATGAGGTCAAACTAAATGACTCACAATTAGAGAAGGGCCCGAAATGCCAAAATGGCATTTTGTGCTTGTTATTCGGGCCCTTGGGCCTGCTTCGGGTCATTTCTGTTTTTTGGGCTCCGGGGGCCTGCTCCATTTTTGGGTGTCATTTTTCGGCACCCAGCAGGAAAGTGTTCCCGTGGCTGGAGTGCCTCCCGGGGCTGGGCGCCACCGGAGCCAGTTGCAAGCCTGCCGGGAGAACGATCCCGTGGCCACGGGGAGCCCTCCCAGAGCCGTGCGCTGCTGGAGCTGCCGGCAAGCCGGCCAGGAGAAAAGTCCTGCAGCCACGGGAGCGCTCTCCTGGCCAGCTTGATGGCACTGGCGGTGCCCGGGAGGGCTGGGGAGAGATTTAAAAAGCCTGCTGTTCCCCCACCCCATCAGGTGGGAGGAGAGAGCAGGCTTTTTAAATCTTCTCCCCTCCCAAAGCTGGCACCAAGCAGCTACTGGGTGCTGGCTCTGGGAGGGGGGAAGTGGGGGGGAGAGCATGGGTGGGGAAGATCCCTTTCAGACCCCCCCTTCACCCCTCTGCATGCAGAGGGGAGAAGGGGGAACTCGGCTTCCCCACAAGGTTCAGCCGATCTCCTCCGCCCCGGGTGACAGCTGCCTGGCCGCCACCTGGGGTGAAGGAGATTGAGCCGCGGTCTTGCCTCCACACACAAAGGCAAGACCGCAGCCGAGGCTCAGCCGATCTCCTCCGCCCCGTGTGACAGCTGCCCGGCTGTCACCCCGGCCAGAGGAGACTGGATGAATGAACGGAACATAACTGAACTAATTTGTTCTGGTTCAGTTCTGTTCGTGCCCAAATTACTCTGGGCTCCGTTATTCGTTCCATTATATAATGGAACAAATAACGGATAATGGAACGAAAACAATTTTCATTTCGTGCCCATCTCTACTCACAATATTCATTTCGTGTTATCTGTTTTTGATCACTATTTCATGCCAAAATAGATTTCTTCCCAGGGTGAATAGCAGCTTTCATGAGTGATATATAAGACCTATGCAAGTGTACAAAATAAGAATGGGAGGCAGACATCATCATAGGAAAAGAGAAAATAATTACCTAGATAATTCAAAGTTGTTTGCTGCAGTAGCAGTCTTTGCTCACATTTCTCCTAGAACAAACTAAAATAACTTTTCTGTAATACCAATTGGGCACTGTGTATAATTTTAAATGAATGTTATACAGTTTAAATAAAACCTTTATTCAAATATACTATGTCCAGTGCTTGAAAATACAAGGGTAGTGAGATGAGATCTGATTGATCATAGATACATATAATTTGTATGAATTCTGACAATTTAAGAGACTGAGGGAATACAGTTGCATCTGTGATATGTGCTAGGTGGTTGGCATCATTCAGTTGGTTCATCATGCATAGTTTTAGCAACCCTTGACAGAGTTTTGGCAATTTGTTCTGCCAGCAGAAGCTATACTTGGGGTGATAAGATTCACTTCAAAAAGGCAAACAGACATAGTTTCTTAAAAGCAGCTATATTGCATATATAACAGAGTTTCAGCAACTTCTCACCAAAGGTCCAAAGTCTACTGATTTCTTGAGTCCTTTTATACTTTATCATATCCAATAAGGAAACTGGTTACCTCATGCTGTTGCACCTATCTTGCATCAGCATTGCTCATTACATTCATTCTGTACACCTGGGTTTTACAATGATTCAGCATTACATGCTGGACTCCATTTTACAAATCAGTTAAATAACTATGCAAAACACCTGTAGACAAACCTCTTATGTCTAATACAAAATGTTTTCCTTTCTAATATTTGACAACCCTATGACCAAATTTCCAACTGTAGCAAAAGCAGTGGAAGTAAGAATAGGGCAGAAGGCCAAACCAGGTAAGTCAGAGGTGAAAACCATTGCTAGTGTTCTCAGCAGCAACTCAGAAGAAA
The DNA here is from genome assembly GCA_029282475.1 of Phrynocephalus forsythii. Classification (NCBI taxonomy): domain Eukaryota; kingdom Metazoa; phylum Chordata; class Lepidosauria; order Squamata; family Agamidae; genus Phrynocephalus; species Phrynocephalus forsythii. Next base: position 86,098,776 of record JAPFRF010000005.1, on the reverse strand, counting down.
AAAGTTCCAGTCCAGAATAGCATGTCCAGAGGTAGAAATTGTCAGGAAGATAAGAGAGAAGCAAGCAACCGGCAGGAAGCATGAGCTTGCTTTTGGCAGAGGTGATTATGAGACCTAGTACTTAATAGGAATTAGTTTAAAGTTTATGATCTAATGCCTTTATATCTTTAACAGAATTGCCTGCATGAAATTGAGTCTGTAATTGACTCAAAGCTTCATTTAATTGGCATTGTTGGGATTGCAATTGCTGGAATCACAGTAAGTAATTCTTTAACAATGATGGCATGCAGCTCTTGTTAATTTCCTTGTGTTTGTCCTTTGTTGAGAAGATCCATATATTTCCAAGCTTTCCAAGAAATATTTAGTTACTGAAGAAACAAAATTTCGGACCAGAGATCTTGAGGGTTGTTTGTTCCTCCTTTGTTCTGTTGCATGGGGGGGGAGGAAAAAAGCCTTAGACAGACAAAAGAATAAAAGATCCATGGGGAATCCGATCTCCGTTTACTTCCTTTCCGGGGCGGAGGCAAAAGAAAAACAACAGAAAGAAGCAGGAGACCTCAGGCAGTCTCCGGATCAAATATTTTTCACCATAAAAAAGCAGGTACAAGAAAATGCATTTGGGCGAGGTCGCACTTAATTGTCTGCAAAGATTTTTAGTTAGCCTGAAGAAACAAAGAGAGTTGTGTGGCTTTTACAATACAAAAGGCAAGAAAGCCAATACTTTTAGAGCTAAATGGGGTGGGGGGGGATCAAACATTTGCAAACTTTAATGGTTCAAATGCACTTCTTCAGGCCATACATTGAGAAGGCAGAAAAATTGTTATATAAGAGAGTCTGAAAAAATCATGGCAGAAGTCTGCCAGGTATCTTCTTGTGATTTCAAGTGTTTATCCAGTGGATGGCTGAAGAGCAGCATCTGGGGAGCATAGTAGGAGCATCAGGTGACGGACCTCCTGGACTGTTTCTGCAGCTGCCTGGGAGCTCCTTGGCTACTTTGTCACTGGCCACCTAGCATTGTCTTCCCCAGGGAAGGGGGACTCGGGGGCTGCATTTTCACCACAATAAAACAGAATGTACGTTTGGAGTGGTTTCACTCCTGTTTCTAGGCAAGGCAATGTGTAAAAAGCTTGCTGCAAGTTGTCTGCAAATGTGTTGTTCCTGCCGTAGCGACTGACGAGAAGAGTATTCAACTCAAGCCGTGTGTATCTGCCTGGGAGCAATTGTTGACTAGTCACAGACATGGTGGCAAAAAGGTATAAGTAACTTGTGAACCTCTCTTTACTTCTCATCCTTATCGTCTAGATCTTTGGCATGGTCTTCAGCATGGTGCTCTGCTGTGCAATCCGTAACACAAGGGACATGCTCTAGAAGTCTTGGTGCCTAACATGACTTTCAGCCTCGGGACTAGAAGGCTTCTGGACAGAATTCCTCAAGAAGCTCTTGCCTGCTCAACTTAACAACTATAATCCATTTTAATTTAACCAACTGACAGAGAAAAGGGGACATTTGATGAGACCGAGAGTTTGCATCATTCGCATTTAAAAAAAAATAAGAAACCAAGTAAGCAAGTAGGACAACCTTAACTATGTTTCTTTTCCCAAGGCAGGGGGCAGCAGCTGAAATGAAATATGACTTTGCACATGTACGTGGGTGAACCGTGCCTATGTAAGCAAGAGCACATGTGGATTTTCTATGTGTGTGTTTTGACACATAGATGTCTTCACAGTGCACCTGCACAGATATCTGTATATACGGTACTCCGTTTGATTGTATGTATGTTTTTGGGGTGTCTGTATTTGCATGCATTTTGCTGCAGTATATATGCATTTGAGTGCAGCATAACCCAAGCTAAAGCCCTTTCTGCTCCCACCCCACCTCACCCCCCCCCGATAATCTGTGGGGAAGCAAATGCCTTTAGAAAAACAAAGTGCTCCATGTAATTATGATTCAGCATCTGTAATATACAAAGGGAATTAGATTTCAGTAATTAGATTGTGAATCAACTGACATGCTGTTAGCCTCTGTTCCTAAACAACTCTCTCCTTGGAAGATCTTTGCTGATTTCTTTGTCACATGCAGACGTGTTTTCAGAACAGGGGGCCCATTTTTCACTCAAGGCTCCACTAGAAATGGTTGGCCAGCACCAAGCATTCCACCTAGGGCTACAGCAGGGCATTTCAACTAGTCATATTGTTACCACGTCATGCTGCTAATGCTCAAGGTGCATTGTGTGGTTAAAAACTGTAGAAATTACACTGTATGCTTGAAATACCTCAGGAGTGAGTTTACAGTTTGCATTTGCGCTTTGTATTGTTCCTATTTATTTATGCTAAAATGTTCCATGGGGAAAAAAGGTCTGACAAATTAACCCAGCTAGCCAGAAGTATCTAATTCTGGTGGAATCCTAATACATCACAATCAATGGGATCTTTCCATTGACTTCAGTGGGAGGTGCACCTTTGAAACTGCTATATATATAAATATGACCCATTGTCTGGCAGGCTATTATTTTTAATGTGCGAACTCAGGTAATGACCTCTGCTTTTCTATCTTTTTCATATTCATTTGTTTTTATGTTTGTTTGTTTTAAATGGGAACCAGCCATTGGAAAGAATATGCCAGTGAAATAGCACTTGTTTTTCTAATAAATGATAATGTTCATCTACATGTTCCATCAAGACATATTAAGAGTTTCAGAGACCTCAGGGAAAGCCTGCTACAGCAGGAACATCATTTGAAAAGCAGTGGGCACTCCAACGGGTGTGCATGGATGTCAGAGAGACAAAAGCCCAATGTCGTAAGCCACCCCATGTTGTAAGCTACTCAACTATAAATGCGCACACACTGCGTCTGCCTGAGAGAGTTCTGCTACATCTCTTTGATTGAATCTCTGCTTGGTCTGGATCAAACAGCACAATATTCTCACTGATGCTTCAGGAGCCACATTCTTGCTGTACTGTTGTGACACACAGTATCTTCAGCATGACACAGGGCTTGGCACAACCTCAGAACCACAGCTTGGAAACTGTACAGTTTTGGATTACAGCTCCCAGAAGCTCCCAGCAGCCATATTTCCAAGGATTCTGAGAGTTGCTGTCCAAAAATGTGAAACGCTTTGCTCAGGAACAGAAACATCATGCCATATTCACACAAGAGCTAATTGGACGCCAGCAGCTTCCAAAGCTCACATCAGGCCCAGATAACACTAATGTGAGCGTGAGTAACTAATCAAATGTGAGTAACTAACCAAGGCCCTTGTTTTATTTAGGAAGCAGTCTTTTCTGCATTTTAAATAGATTAGACTTGGAATTTGCAAATAAAAGGTGATCAAAATTAACTTAAAACATGTAAATGGGGCAGGTCTTCAATCACAGTTTTTCAGCAGTATAAACATCCTCTAAAATTAAGGCCAATATCCTCTGATGATGATCATGTGTGCAGTATTCATCATTTTGCAAGTTATCTGTTCTGTGACCAGTTGCAAGTATTCATGCAACCAGTCATATCACCAGGCAGATGACTGGGATCGTAACCGACGCTTTGCAAAATGGCCAAAAATATAATTGGAAAATAATACAGAATTTATTTTTGGAAGTATTGGCTAGAATCTTATTGGTATTTGACAGGGTCCTAGGACCTAGCGCTTGTTGCAGTCATAAATCCGGACATGTGCCTGATTGTGCAACCAAGATGCACCCTGGCATCTCATCACTGGCGAGTTACACAAGCAAAAATAGGATTCTGGCCATTATTTTGGAGAACCATCAGGGAGAGAAAGGCACTATCCTAACTCAAATATATCTTAGTGACTTCCAAACATTTACCTTGTTCTTAACACCTATTGATAAAAGTCACTTCTGGGCCAATCCTGTCCTTCCTTACTCTGCTTCACTGCCTACTTCATTCACTATCCGGTTGAATGCTGCTGCAATGTTTCACAGGTCATATAATCCAGATGATCAGAGCGATTTCAAGTTAAATGGATCTCAGTTCACCAAAATGCTAAAGACCGGGCTGCAGAAAGGTTTTTTCCCCTTTCTAAAAGAAACACCAAACCCTGTTTTCATCTCCTCCATTGTTTGCCCTATGCCTCTTTACCTGCTGACAGTAGATGAGACAGATGAACTTCTGTCCCAAAGGTAGGTGGAAGGGAGAACTCTTAATCTGATTAGTTCTTGCCCTTACATTTCTTGATGACAAGGGGAACTGCCTCTCCCTTCCCCAGCCAAAAGCTAACCCCAAAAAATGTTAGTTCCAAATGAAAGGCATGAACAGCACCAGGTTAGAAATGGCTCTGAGCTGGTTTCTGATTACCTCCCAACATTTCTGTGAAGTGAAGCTCTTTTGCAGACATCGCCCCTCTCTGCTGAGCAGTGCTGATAACCGAGTTGTGAGTTGCACACCAAGGGTGGGGACATGGCTATCCACATAGACAGAACGATCAGTGCACACACCCATTGCTAGTCAAACTGGAGCAACAGGGATCTACACATAGAGGCCATTCCTGAACTTATAGAAGTAAAAAGGGGGTGACCAGGAAAACAAATGCAAAACTAGGCTGGGTGATACCTTTAAAGGTCACTAATAAAACTAAAAGCTGAGCGTTCGATAGCAAGCCATCTTTATCAAAGCATGTACCAAAAGTCCAGTCATGGCAAAAGATGTACTGTAGTTTGCCAGGTGTTGAGATTTGTGGCCAGATGATATCAGCCAAACAGGAAGCAGGGCAGGTGTAAAAACTGCATCAACGTCCAGGACTGGGTTTCAAAACCCAGATCTCCAAACAAAGGGACATAGCCATATCCACCTAACCCCCCGTTCTCCCCATTTGCATTCCTATATTTGTTTGGCACCAACACAGTGGCTTTTGCTTCTTTCGTCAGCATGACCCCATCAGAATTGCCAAACTCAAATAAACTCATCTTGCTTTCCAAAATGTCATCTGTTGTTGCTGGGTTGTGCTTTTTTTCTCTAAGTGCCTTTTAAATAAAATAGACTTGCACTGTATTATTTTCTAGTCAGTTCTCACTTTCCTGGACTCCACTGTGTTTTTTCTAAGTATGTAATTGTTATCCATATTCTAAGACTGCCTGCACTCCAAGAATAATAAATATATGTATTTGGACTTCAGGTCAGAAATGAAGCGACAAAATGTGTGTTTATATTTGGATTATTTATGTGTGTACCCAAGAAAGCAACATATATTAGCCAGCATCCTATTGTTTTGTGTACTAAATCACACTAGGCCCATTCAACCAATGGAGATTTAGTGGTCAACTTCTCTGCAAGTTGTGTCTACTCTAACTACAACTTACTAAACTAAAGTTACAGCTAGAGTCGTCATTGTTGTCTTTCAGTTCACACGTGTTTGACTCTCCATCACTTTGTGAATCAACCTTTTTCATGTCTTCCTATCTCTTAGATAGAGTAGGCCTACTTGAAGCAGTGGAACTTGCAGAGACTTGACTTACTAAATCTCCATTCATCTAGCAAACCTGCTCTAAGTATGATCTATACCAGGCCTGCCCAAAGTCCGGCCCGGGGGGCCAAATCCGTCCCGTCAGGCCATTCTGAGTGGCCCACGGCTGGCTGGCCCGCCCCTCCCTCCTCCTCCTTCGCCCCATGGTTTGTTTTTAAATCTTCTGCCAACACTGACACTGCTGGGAAGCTTGGGCGGACGGGCAGTCTGCCGCCACCAGCACCACAGGGGAATGTGTGGGGGTGGGCAGGCCAGCGGGCCTCTGCCACCGCCAAGGAGCTTTGGGGTGGGCTGGCAGGCAAGCTGTCGCCACCGCTGGAGAGCTTGAGGGGGGTGCGAGGTTGCACAGATCGCCTCTTCCAAGGGGGGACCTGTGGCCACGGCTCCCTGTGCTTCCTTTTGTCCCCACCTTCCTTCTTTCCTCCCTTCCTTGGTCCCCACCTTCCTTCCTCCCTCCCTCCCTCCCTTGGTCCCCACCTCCCTCCCTCCCTTGGTCCCCACCTTCCTTCCTGCAGGTAGAGTTGCAAGGGGTCAGTGGGTGGGGCTTGCAGTGGGGTGGCAGGGTCGGGGAGCAACCGGCCCCTGACACATTCTCAACCACCAAATCTGGCCCTCCTTACAAAAACTTTGGGCACCCTTGATCTATACTAAGTAACAGGACGTCGGCCATTGTTCATCACTGCCTTTAAAAACTCTGTCTTGTTATGTTAGAAACAGCTTCCAACAATGTCATAGTAGGGAATAATCTCTTGATTCTGAAGAACATTTGACAGACATTTTACATTGTATATAGCAAAGGACAACAGATAAACAATTTTAACTATGATTATCTCTTTCTTTAACATCACATTTTATGTGGTATTTTACTAACGGTATGGGAGCCATTCTCATTCTATTGGTTTGTTTTTTAACTTCCTCTGAGGAAAACAAAAATCCTTATATTATATTGCTGCCTGATGTCCTCACTTTATTTCCATACTTTGCTGGAGTGTGTGATATCTTCTGAGAAATATTGATTTGTGAAATGACTTCAGTAAGCAGATAAGAGTTTGAGGAAGATTTAGAAGTGGTATAATCAGATGTGAGCTTGGAAAAATTATTTCTGAAGCAATCTGTAAATCCCCATCTAGTATGGCCACTAACTATTGGCGTTTATACACGACCCCTAAGCTCCACTGCAAATGGCTGCAAGGTCTGGACCTTAAAAATGTTTACCCACCAGCTTCAGACTTTGCAGACAATTAAGTGTGACCCCGCCCACTTTAGCGCGACCCAGAGCAGTTTTCTTGTACCTGCTTTTTGGATGTGACAAATATTTGATCCGGTGTAAGGATAGTGAGTGCGGGGCTCTCCTGGCTTCTGTTTGTTCTTTTTTTTTTGCGCCCCGCCCCTTTAAGAGATCTGAATGCTGCTGGGAACAAAACGGAGGTAAACCGGCATTCTTTTCTTTCTTTTTTCTCCCTCCCTCAGGCAGCCAGCAACCAGGAAGTGCGGAGGGGGGTGGGGACAGAGGAAGAGCGAGGAACCCCTAAGATCTCTGGTCCGAATTTAAGTGGCCAGCGGATCTTAGGGGTCGTGTAAAAAGGCCCTAAGATGTCTTGAGTGATCTAGGAGATAATAGTAAGGCTATCAAGAAAATAGTATAACTTTTCCAAGTTATGGATCAGAATCTCCCAAATATCCTCAGGATGGGACATTGCTGTGAAGCAAGGAGCTGTCTCCTGACTACCTAATTTAAGCACTACAGCCTTGCCAATAAGTGCCATACTGCTTTTATGGGATGGGAGATAAATTTGGAACATTTAAAATGCATTTAATGATTAGTTATTTGGAGGGGTATTTTCTTCTAACCTTTGTCCCTTTTGGAGCCAGGTTTTACATTATGCATCTAATAGATGCTCTATCCTGTTTTATATAAATATAGGTATTCTCATCAACCACTGGAATGACTCTACATATTCCCAGACCTTCCACTATTTTTCTTGAATGATGTCTTATTGTATCTATGAGACAGTAGTACATGACCCTCCTGAGAAATATACAGGATCAGGCAAGACTTCAGACACTGCAAAGCAAAGTTCTTGTCCCTCCTTTTCATATTCACATCACTTCCCAAAATGATTATTTTTGGGGGGAATACTTTGTCCTAAAATAGGTGTTATGTCAAACAAAGAAAAGCTACATTTTTTTATTTTTTATTAAGATTAAGCAACATTTTAGAATGTGTACAAAAGACCTAATTCACTCTTCAAAAGTTCTTGGAAATAAACATCATAACTCTTTATATTATGTTTGGTATTTGGCAGCATCAGTGCACCACATTTTGTTTTTGTGAGAAATCTAGTGTGTTCACCTCTTTGTCATTTTGCCTGACTATAACTGTTAGCAGTTGCTCTCTTTACATGTTCTAGTCCAGTGTTTTTCAACCTTTTTTGGGCAAAGGCACACTTGTTTCATGAAAAAAATCACGAGGCACACCACCATTAGAAAATGTTAAAATGCCAAATTCCCCCCCCCCAATGCAAACACGCGCGCCACGCGCAACGCCGCCTTTTTCCCAGCTCGTTAAAAAGGCCTCGCAACCTGACAGCTGCTGGCTGGCGGGGGGGGGGAGAGAGAAGCAAGAGCTGGCGGGTCTCTCTCTCCCCCCTCCCCCCACTCACACCCAAGTCTCCCTTGCCTTGCAACCCGACTTACTCTCTTCCTGCTTTCGATCAAACCCGCTCCTCCTCTGGTTGCTCACTCCGGCCACCCATCCCCGAGCATGATGTCCAAGGCAGCCGCCCGTTGCCACCACCCCCAACACCCCCGGTGTCTTAGAAGGGAAGTGTTAATGCCAATTAAAAAGGACCCTGCCCGTCCCACTCCAGAGAGAGAGAGAGAGAGAGAGAGATACACACACACCTCACCTATGCTCCTCCTCAGCCCTCCTCCTCCTCCTTTGCACGGCACTGCGGGCAAACTCCACTCCACCTGTGCCGGTCGCAATCAGGCAAGCCCCAAACTCGCGGCGGGCTCACTCTGGGCGCCACACGCGCGGCCGACACCATCCGCCCCCCGCCCAGCCAAGAAGCCACCCTTCCCGCCGCCGCCGCTGCTGCTGCTGCAACCACTACCACCACCACCACCCCGACCCCCACTGCGCACGCCAAACTTCGGCTCCTTCTGTCCTTAGGAGGGAGGGAAGCAGCCAAAGGGGCTTTTAAAAATAAAAAGGGAAAGAGATTTTAAAAAGTGGAGGGTGTCCCCCTGAGGAGCGCGGCGCACCTGCTGGCCGAGGGTGGGGTCAAACATTTTTCCCACGGCACACCAGGCAACATCCCGCGGCACACAAGTGTGCCGCGGAACAGTGGTTGAAAAACACTGTTCTAGTCTGGCCTGGCCTCTGAATACATTTTATCTGCCTTTCTTTCCTGAAGTTGATACAAAAATCTAATAAAATAATCTGAAATGAATATAGTATATAGAGTTTATTTTTACCAGCTCCCATTATAGTGCATATTACATATACCAAGTTCCTCAAGATCTATCCGTACTGTTTTTCAGTAGAACAGAATGCCTTGGGGCAGTAGAAGAGACGTTAAACATGGAAAACCCAAATCTCAGCTCTACTTTAGGAGGATGGTTTCTAGTCCTAATAATGCCACATAAAACCACAAGAGTTCATATACCTGCATAGATCTCATTGTAATATATGATGTCATTTGCAAGTTATGCCCTACAGTATTTTACACGGGGTGTACAGGACAGCTTCTCTTCTAGAAAATAACTGGACACAAATATAAAGGGAATGTGGTCCTCTACACACAAGAGCTCACTGGAGGTTAACAAGATGGTTGTATCTTGTAAACTGGATAGAACAAAGTCTTTTCATCACAACTGATGTATCCATCTGCTCACCTATACTACAATGTCTATATTACTTACCAATTATTTATTTATTTATTTATTTCATATATTTTCTACTCCATTACTGCACAGCACTATTCTGGGCATTGAACAGTGATAAAATCCAGAAAATGTAGCCAAGGCAAAAATGAAATAACATGGTCGAAAAATCATGAAATTAACAAATAAACAGAATTAAATAAACCACAACAGCACACACTTCAATATAAGCAGTAGGGAACAGGGCTAAAAATTCAGGTGAGTTTGCAATCAAAGGCTTCTAAAGAGAGCATAATGTCCAGCAACCTCTTACAAATGGAGAAATAAGAGTCCAAGTGCAGCTCAACCAGGAGACGATTCCAGAAGGCTGGTGCCACTGCTGAGAAGGCCCAAACTCTTGTTAATGCATTTCTGGGCTCCTTTGGAGTGGCCACCTGGAGGATTAGGTGACATGGGTGGATGATCTTTGGAAAAGACACTCCAACAAGTAATGGGCTCCCAAACCAGGATGTTAACAAATACCATGAAGGGTTCTATAGGTGAAATTACTGTTTCTTAGTTACTACTGGTAATTGGTAACCGCTGGAGGGTCCTAAATCAAATAAAGCCTAAACTACCTCTGGAGGCAAAATTTAAAAAGGCACCATGAAATTTAGGCTGTCCTACTTTGGCCATATTGTGAGAAGGCAGGAAAAGACAAGAACACTGAGAAAGGTGGAAAGCAGCAGAAAAGAGGAAAACAAAAATACGAGATGGCCCAAATAGACCACAGGCTTGAGTCTGCAATTGCTGAGCAGGGCTGATGGTGAGACCACTCATTCAAAGGATTGCTATGAGTCAGAGGTGATTCGATGGTACATAACAACTGTGAAGATTATCACTGTTAACACCTCTTGCATTTTTATTTCTACACGTCCCCGCCCAAACATCTGTATAGATATCTAAGGCAACACTGCATGTATCTGATGAAATGAGCTTTAGTCCACAGAAAGCCAATATCACATTTAAAATGTTAAACGATATTAAATTGTACTGTACACATATCCTGGCATGTATCCAGTTTTGGCCATAAATGGACGCTTCACCAGAAGAGATTTCCACAAAGTGTCAATGCCACTGAAATAACATTTTGGGGTGCCCTTGATATTGAAAATGTGTGCATGACTGACACAGTGAAGATGGCATTCTCAGTTGATCATTTGCGTGCTTACTTGCCCACCTGCTTAGAATTCAAGAAGATGCAGTGACATTTAAAATTGTCAAAATCGTAGTGATAAAGAAGCTGTATTGCATGAGCTATTTCTCTCTCTCTCTCTCTCTCTCTCTCTCTCTCTCTCTCTCTCTCTCTCTCTCTCTCTCTCTCTCTCTGTCCATAAAGATGTACAACAACTGAAAACTTTTCTTGTTTAAGATCAGCATTTTGCATAGCTGCATATCTACAGGGAAGTGTCAGGGCAAAAGAAATACTGCAGTTCCAAGAGGAATATAATAGCTGTGTTTTATTCCCCTCCCCGGCTGGAGCTGAGTATCCAATAACGCTGAACGAAGGCTCTTCTGTTCTGAGGTATCTGGATGTACGCTGATGCAAGCAACAGAACGAGTCTGAACACACATCCTTCCCTTACAACCCAAATTCCAGTTACGTTTCACTTTGCATCAGCTGGAGAGCCCTACAACTTCCCAGGCTAAATACAAGCCACCATCCATAATTCAAAATGGAAAGAGGAATCATGACACTTATTTTTTTGCCTGAAAGTAATAACCCTTTCATGCAAGAACGACCAAGGGAAACTCTGGTCTTCTAAATTTCTGACTGCAACTGTCATCTATTCCCGTTGGCCATGGAGTCTGGGACTGATAAGAGGCCGACTCAGCAGTATCTGGAGAGGTACTGGTCTAGATATAAGTGGCAAGAAGTATCCATAAGGACTCCAAAGTATTTGGCAATCAGATGCCCTCTTCTTTTCTGTTAATTCAGGTACAATTCACACATCCAGAAAACAGAAAATAGGTGTCAGTGGGCAATTTTCACAATGGAGAGAAGTGAAAAGCAGTGTGCCCCAGGAATCTGTCCTGGAACCAGTGCTTTTCAATCTATTCATAAATGGCCTGGCGACAGGGAAAAGCAGTGAGGTGGCCAAGTTTGCGGATGACACAAAACATTTCCGGGTGGTGAAAACCAGAGAAGATTGTGAAGAGCTCCAGGATATCTTCAAACTTGGAGAATGGGCTGCAAAATGGCATATGTGTTTCAATGTAGGAAAATGTAAAGTAATGCATGGGGGGGTAGTCAAAACTTTATCTATCAACTCATGGGTTCTGAGCTATCCATGACAGATCAGGAAAGAGATCTTGATGTGCTGGTGGACAGCTCAATGGAAATGTCTACCCAGTCTATGGCAGCGGTGAAGAAGGTCAATTCCATGTTAGAGATCATCAAAAAGGGGATTGAAATTAAAACAGCCAGCATTATAATGCCATTGTGCAAAATGATAGTAAGGGTGCACCTGGAGTATTGTGTACAGTTTTGATCACCACATCTCAAAAAAGACATATTGGAACTGGAAAAGTTGCAAAAGAGAGCGACTAAACTGATTACTGGGCTGGGGGAACCTCCCTTGGCAGGAAAGGCTACAGCATTTGAGGCTCTTTATTCTGCAAAAAAATGGTGCCTGAGGGGGGATATTATTGAGACATACAAAATTATGCAGGGCATAAGTGGATAGAGGGACACTCTTCTCCCTCTCACAAAATACCAGAACTAGGGGACAGCCACTCAAATTGAGGGTTGGGAGAGTGAGAAAAGAAAAAAGAAAATATTTTTTCACCAAGTGCGTTGTTAGTCTGTGGAACTCCCTGCCACAGGATGTGGTGATGGCATCTCCCTAGATGCCTTCAAAAGGGGATTGGACAGATTCCTGGGGGAAAAGTCCATCACAGGTTACAAACCATGATGGAGGTGTGTAATCTCCAGGCTTAAAAAAAGCAGGGTACTTCAAAGGCCAGATGCAGGGGAGTGGTATCAGGAGACAGATATCTAGTGTCATGCATTGGGGCCACTGTGAGGAAGCTGGACTAAATGGGTCCTTGGCCTGATCCAGCATGGCTCTTATGTTCTTATCCCATCCTTGGCTTAGTGAGTAAAAGCAAGGTTTCAACAACAGACAACTGCACTAATTTTTTGTCCCTGTGATCAAATACAGTATTTGGACCTCATGGTGAGACAGGAAGCAAGCATTTCAGGGACAGGCATACTCAAGTGGTATTTGCACCCAAACGAGGTGAAGAAGAGAAATAAAAGGCATGGGATGAAGGGGCGTTCAAGACACACACACACACACACACAGAGAGAGAGAGAGGGGGACTGCTTAAATGTACTTGCATCCTGATACATTTGGAAGCGAAGGTGCAGAGACCATAGCGATAATCCAAAAAAACGTAGGCAGCTGAGTTACTGACAAATGAGATGTTTGTAAAACTAAAGGCTCTTAATTGTCTAACCAAGAACGCGGCATCTTCGGTTACTTGGACAAGGACCGCTTGAGGCTTGCAATAAAGACAACACATTTTTTCCAGTATTTCTGGGTACGGGAAAGCATTTATCTTGCAAAGATTGTGATGATTGCCCCTAAAACCAGGGGCAGTAGCATCTGATAGCCTTTGGGGGAGGGTGTACTCTCGCGCCCTTGCGTCAGCCCAGTTATTTCAATGGGAGCTGATTTGCAGGCGAGTGTGTGACTGGAGCCCGAAGGTGACAGGAACGGCACCTAACTATCATTGGGGCGACAGGCAAGGTGCTGAAAGCGGGATGAAGCGCCAAGAAGACAAATGGCAGGGTTAACCGCGGAACGGCTAAGAGGAGGACGAACAACGTGTGAGAGCTGTCAACCATCCTTCACATTCGGGTATACTGACTAAAGGGAGTTGCAGTCACAGCAAAAAGGCTCTTTCCCGGAGTAACGAATGTTTACACTGTTAGTTACACTGGGTTTGTAACGGGGGTGTAAATACCGCTACCACCGCCCTATAAAGACTACAGTGGTACCTTGTATAAAGGAATTCGTTCCAAATGAAATTATGTTAAGCAAATTTTCCTTTGTACAAATTCCCATAGGAATGCATTGAAAACGGAGTAATCCCATTTTATGTTCTGTGGATTTTTCCCCATAGGCTATTATGTTAAGCAAATTTCCCCTATCTCCGGAATTTTTTATGTTGTACAGATTCTATGTTATACAAACTGTTTGTTATACAAGGGTCCACTGTATTATTGTATTACTGACTGGAGAGGCAAGAACGAGCTCTTCCCTGGCATTGGGTGAGCCCTCGCAATCCTGACCAATCGCAATGCGCCTTTGGTAGAGGCGGGGCGAAAGGCGCGAATGGTCGCCCGTTCAGATGCTGCCCTGCTTTGTTTTGCGGGAAACGCGTTCCGGCCGGGTGAGTAAGACGCGAGGGAGATTAAGGGGGCACGGTCTGGAATTCAAAACCGTTGCCTGTCAGTCAGCCCGAGGTGAGGGTGAGCTACTTTTGGTCTCTCCTAGTAGGCTCTGCTCCTTTCCTATTCCGTTCAGATGGCTATGTCTGCAGTGCGTAGTATATCTGTGCATGCACGGAGCAGGGCGAGATTGTGTTTAATTAACGAGTGTCAAACAGAAATTTAGGGCTCGAGAAAAGGGGCACCTGTTGAGAATGTTAAGTCTCCCGTTCGGATCGGAGAACCCCGTTTCATGAAAGTTAAAATCTTGGGGGATTGACGTTAGGTCAGAATACAATTGCAGCTTGTCTGCCGAGGAACGTGTATCAGCATTGGAACAGTCTCTCTGCCTTGATTCCTTAATTTCTATTATTGTTTGGTCTGTTCTCGCATCAAGGTTGCAGGGGGTATCCATGAGACCCATAAAAACAACCAGTTTAACGAAAAATAATAAAGCTGAATAACTGATGTCCAATGTTACAGATATTTAACAAGTATAATTTAACAAGTATAGGTTGACTATTGTAGGATTCAACCATAGGAAGTGTATTTAGTATGTAAAACAGTGTGCAATGTTGAGTATCAAAGAGGGGCAGCTGCTATAGAATGGTTTGTATGATTACATTATCTAAAGAGAGTTTTGCAAGTGGAAGGAGACTGTAGTTGCAGTTTAGTATTGGCCGCATTGGGAGGGTCTGATGGGGGGGGGGGGACATGACTTGTTAGTAGCTGCTGATGCCACCTGATCGCCTGCAACATTGTCCAAGCCCTTTTCTGGTGTCATCCCAGCCGGAAACCAAGTTATAACATTATGCAGGAGAAAGAAACAATTGTGTGCATTTAAAATGTGTAGTGGCATTTCCCCCGCTTGGTATACAACTAGCAGTGGCCAAGAACTAGATCTTGGCACTATCTCAAGAACCTCCTTGGCATGCATTGCTCTCTGTTGAAGTTAGATCCCATCCTTCCTTGTTGCTCATTAGTTTTTCTGTGCTGATCTGATGACAAGCATCTTCACCAACACATGTATTTCTCCCCCACACACAATAAGTTGGGTTGTTTTTTTAATCTTTTATTGTATGCAATCCTGATCTAACCATTGACATTCTCATTTTTTGTGATACACAGAGGACACAAGGCTAGAACATTGCTAAAGCACTGACAGCCCATTCTCCTTTCTTCCACCTATTAGAATGAACATGTTACATTCCAATTCAATATTTTGCAAATTCTGCTACATGCTCACTACTGTTAGTGATACAAGTTCCCTCAGCAAATGTAAACATATTAGTGTTTGGTATCTCCCCCCCCCCTTCATTGCTGAACTAAACCAAGGGTTGGCAACTGGATGGGCCATCTCTAAGATGTTTCACAACCCCAGTCTTAGTTTTCTTCAAAGCCATTTCTAGGGCAATGGCACAGTTACACTGTGAAGGCAAACTAATCTGGATTTCATATTTTGTGTTCCCCGAGTGTTGGAGAAGAGCTTCAAGACCAGTGGGTTCCAAGGTTTGGAATATGCAAATTTGGATTTTAATTAATTAACTAATTAATTTTTGGATTTATATACTGCCAAGCTTAATTCAAAGAATAACTCTAGGTGACTTCTAAAAGGCCTAATGTTCATTTAAAAAAGCATGAAACATTTCACCACCGGGCCTGCTTGCTTAAGGAGAACACACATACAATAACAAAATAAATTTTCATTCTTTCCTATAGGCAGCTGCAACAACTGCATTTTCTTTGGGCAGCTGCAAGAAAGGGTTATAGTCTTGCTTTTTCTCTTGTTTGCCATTGTAGAAACTTAAGCAATCCTTATGACATGGGAGACTACAGAATGAAGTTGCCCCATAAAGTACAGCCCAATCAAATCTTAGGCTAATTATATCTCATCTGTCTTGTAGTACACCCATCTCTGATGCTAGCAATGGAAACCCTACCCCAAGGAGTCGCCTTAATTTGGGTCACTAACATAGCAGCATGAGTATCTGTCTCACTGTGAACACAGAAAATTCCCAATGCATGTGATTGTTGCAATGCTCTGACAACTTTTGTCATGTTGGCCTCACATTTTCTGTGACTTTCTGAGTCAATAAAATGTGACTATGATTATCTGTTCCTGATAGCCTTGACATTTGTTCCTTATAGCCTTAGGCACAATTATATTCATTCTTTTCCGCTTGATGGGCAGTTATCTAACATGTTGTCATCTAATTCTTTGTTGAAGTGGAAGAATGGAAACTTCTTGGAATGACAAGATTCTAAGTAGGGTTACTCAAAAGGATGTCCTACCTTAGTTCATGGGAAAGTAGCAATCCTGGGGTCTGCAGCCCTTATTTCAGTGCGTAGATGGAGACACGATGGTGTGAAATGAGAGTGTCGAATACTGATTGGAGAACACTGCTGAGTGGGAGAAAGGGGATCTGCAGAACTGTGCAAAAAATAATAGTCTGAGAGCAGTGACTTCAAATCCTGGATCCTACCTCTTGTATATACTGCTTTCCTTTTATTTCACAAAAAAAAAAGGTTCCACCTTTCATGTAATTTGCAGTCTCATAGTCATCCAATATCAAAAGGAGCAGAGTCTACCTCCCTCTTTCTCATGACATAAATCATCTAGTTATTTATAACAGATTATGACATTTAGTGTAATAGTCACGGTTAGAGGGCATTCCAATTGGTCATACTGAATATGAGATCCTGTGGGCTGCTTGAAAATCCTGAGTGTGCGGACAGCCAATGAGTTAACTTTGGACTATTTATAGAACCTCGGATGGATTTTAAAGCCTCAATTCACTCCACAGAGATTAGACAGAATTGTCTCTTCAAAGAACCATCGGCAGCTTTTTACTTACTGACCAAAAGGAGGTTGAACCACTTCCCTGTCTGTGATCCCAAAGAAGATGGCTGAGAAACAGATTAGGTAAGTTACATCCTGGATGGATGATGGTAACACACGATGTGTGGGGCTACCTATGGAAAGTGTCCAAAACTTTAGCGGGCTCAAAATGCAGTAGCTAGATTGCTAACCTGGGCTGGTCACAGGAATTGCTGGAGCAGCTCCAATCATCGCCAATCCATTTCCAAGCAGAATTCCATGCGGGTTCTAACCTATAGCTTGGGCTCAAGATGTCTCAATGACCGCTTCTTCCTTTATGAGCCAGCTTGAATGTTAAGATCATCAGAAAAGGGTTTTCTCTTGGTTGCACCCCTTTTGCCAGTGTTTTTGGGGAGTACACTGGAGAGGGCCTTCTCTGTTGCTGCTCCCAGACTTTGGAACTCCTTCCTACAGTAGGCTAGTCTGACCCCTTCTTTACTATCCTTCTGCAAGCAGGTGAAGATTTATCTTTAGGCAAGCTTTCTCTTAGTGATGACACTGGCTGCCAGAATCGGGTTTTTAAATGAATTGCGTACCTTACTGCTTTGAACATGTTTTGGTTTTGCTTATGTTTTTTAGCACAGTATTTGTTAGCTCTTTTTTAGTATTTGTATACCTACTGTTGTAAAACCATTTTTAATTATGCAAGCTACCTTGGGTCCTTTTTAAAGAGAAGTGGGGGGTAAAATATTTAAAATAAATAGTTGTCTTGCCCAAGATATTGCAAATATAGTGAGCATTAGTGAAATGTTGAAAAGCAAATTAGACAAGCTCTGTATGTTTTATTTAATATTAAGGCAG
Source organism: Phrynocephalus forsythii (assembly GCA_029282475.1). Taxonomy (NCBI): domain Eukaryota; kingdom Metazoa; phylum Chordata; class Lepidosauria; order Squamata; family Agamidae; genus Phrynocephalus; species Phrynocephalus forsythii. The sequence goes on along the minus strand of JAPFRF010000005.1, from coordinate 86,081,253 downwards.
ATCTTATTAAAATATGTTAAGAAAAAAAGAAAATTGGGGTTGAGTAAGATAAATAAAATATTGGAAGCTGAAAATCATAGAATCATAGAGTTGGATGAGACCTCAAGGGTCACCCAGTCCAACCCCCTGCCATGCAGGAACCACCATCAGTATTTCTGACAGATGGCCATCCAGCCTGTGCTTAAAAACATCCAAAGTATCTTAAACTCATAGTTGACCACATTTTAATAGATGGATTTATGGTCATTCAAAACTGGTTTTGTAGGGGGTGTAATCTGGCAGAGATTTGAAGCAGAAGAGACAGTTGTTTAACTATTCCAGACTTTTGAAATGGGTTATTATTTTAGATTTGAAATGAGTGGAGGAGATCATAACAAAGTTCAAAGGCTTAGCCTTGCAAGTTCTAAAGCTTGAATTACAGGGGAAAGAGGGGCATTCACAATCGAAAGGGATTGATTCTATGATGAATGAATGATCCAAAATGAGAAAGGTATCTGAGACTAAGAGCTCTATATTAAGGTCACCATTTTTCATGGAAGTCTGTCAATACTGTATAGGTATGCTATGCAATTGCCATACGGTCAGTTGGCAGGTCCTTCTAAGATAATGGTGTATTACATAACTGTACCATTATCTAATCCAATTACAGTTGTCCAGTTACCTGGACAAGAGGAAGATCTAACATGAAATGGAGTGACTTAATATAGGAAGCCACGGTACTCAGTCACGAGCAGGGCTCTTTGGGAAGTCATTTATTTATAGGGTTGCTGTAACCTGGAATGGGGTTGATAGCATAGAAACAGGCACACAGTTTTCCCACTCACCATAAGTATGAAGGATGATTTAAAATATCTTAATAAATAAATAGAATAATACTATAAAGCAAATCTTAAAACTTCACTGTGATGCTGAAAGGGACAAAAGACCAATGGAAAGTGCTGCATTGCAAAGGTGGTTTTCTGACTGATGCACAGAAATGTTTTGAAATTCTGCTTTGTTTACCTTCAGTTGAACCATATTTTTCTCTTGTTCAGTTTGCCTGCTAAACTCATCAATGGAGGGGCTGCAGGGATCATTGGAGTTACCTGTGTATTTCCAATCGACCTGGTTAAAACAAGGCTGCAGAATCAGAGGAGTGGACAACAAATCTACAAAAACATGTAAGTTTTTTTTTGGGGGGGGATGGATAACCCAAGCTGGTAATTGTATAGCTGCCTGTTTTCTAAAACTGCTCTGTAGAATGTGTATGTTACCAAGGAATTTGTTTCCTGTACTGTATTTGTCTTTAGTTCCTTCCATAGCATAGGATTATGGCCAGATTTTCATAATTGTGAGGTCCTGAGTTCATCCCCTGCCCCCATTAATTCACTGATAATATATCTGAATGGCTTATCATTTTTAGTATGTATAGATACAAGTCTTGGGGAAACAGAGAAATCACCATTATATTCTAATGGGAAAATTCTATATGATAGGTAATAGTAACTCTATGTTGAACTAAACATTTCTGTACAAGTAGTTAAGTAAGTCAAATGGATATTATATTTCTCGAAAATTAGACATAACCTTTACTTTTGAACTGGAAATAATTCATTCATTAATGAGGTGCAGCCATATGATTTGCTTCACTTGTTATAATGTACCAATTTTCTGTTTTCTGTATTTTAAAAAAAATCATTAGCAATGAAAAGGTAGTCAACAGACAAAGTAATAACTGTGATGATTTCCAAGATTATATGCCAAAATTCACAAACTTTGTTGCTTTTATTCTGATTAGGTTGGATTGTCTAATCAAAACGCTACGTGCAGAAGGCTATTTTGGCATGTACAGAGGTAAACTCCCTCCTCCGTTTTATACTTGGCTATGGTAATCCCAATAATCTAAATTCATAGTGGTGTTTATTTATTGTTAATCAGAATGTTTCCTGCAAGGACAGGAGTTTTAGAATTCAAGAACTCCCAGTCCTGCGATTCAGTGAGAACCTCTGCCACCACCACCCTGCCAAGTTGAATTATGGGACTGAGAGCCATCAAAGCAACAGAAATGATGAGCAGCCCCCTCACTTCTATGCCATTCCCATTCCACTTCTTCAAACCATTAGAAAAGCACCCTGTTGCACCATGGGAGTCCCATAGATTCCTCGCAAGTTTTCAAAATGCATGAGAGGATGAGATCCGATGTGAGCTTTCCCTGCCTCTGAATTATGGGATTAGTTCTTGAATTTTGAAAATCTCATTTCTAGTTTCCTGTGCTTCAGATGACAGAACCAGATATTTCATCCAGAGTTCTAAATTCACTTGCTCAGTAAACACACACATGTGCTGTTTAAAGCTTAGGTAGTTTAAATGGGGGTAGCAGAATCCATTGGCTAAAATCCAATAATGTGAATTTACACTGTGTAAATCAGATGACATCAGCTGTTGACATATTTCGATAATTAAATGTTTCCTATCAACATTCCTTCTCAAGATTCTGATGGTCTCTTAGGGTCCCTTTTGGTCCAGAAGAAGCATTTGGGGCAGTGGAACAGGGGCTGGAAATGTCTGTGAAGATTCTCAGTAATCCAGGTGAATTTATCTGGAAGTTGAGTCATGGCAACTGGACTTCTTTTTCTTGAGAGATTGAAACATTTTGCTGCTCATCCAAAACAGCTTTGTCTGACGAAGCTGTTTGGATGAGCAGCAAAACGTTTCAGTCTCTCAAGAAAAAGAAGTCCAGTTGCCATGACTCAACTTCCTGAGGGGCTGGAAATCTTACATGTCTGGAAATCAAAACCAGTCCCAGCTACCAATCAGTGATTGACTGATATTTAAGACCACCCCCAAATTGTGCAGCCTCTAAAGGCTTACCCAGGATCAAAGGAAATTTAAGGCAGCCTAGAACCTTTAGTGGGAACTGAGATAGGAAACATATACAGTAACTATACATATACAGCTATGGTTTATGTGGCATAATTTTGTTACTGAATTCAGCCACTGGCTATTTGTTGCAGATTTATTTATTTATCTATTACATTTTTAGAAGGGTGCTAAAGCACAGTTGGAATATGTTGAATCATTACATTTGTTTTATTTTAGTGACATGCTGCCTTTTCCCTAATGTAGGAAATCAAGGCAGCTTGCAGAATATTTGAAAACAAGGCAGAATAAATTTCAATTCTGTCAAACACTTTTTATTGAAATCCCAATGCACAGTTACACAAATAGCATAATTTTTGAACCACAGTATGCATAAGTTCAGAAATCTCCATAGATCTTATCTGTTGTTTTCTGGGTTTCATGACTCAATATGCAACAAATAGTGTATATAGAAATTTCCTGATTTGTTGCATTTTTTTCCCAAAGAGTGTGCTGTGTAACTGCATAGATTTCAGCCATTGGTGAAAATTTTATTACAAAATGTGTAAAAGGCAGACTTCACATTTTGCCAGCTACCTGTCATGCATACAGGTGTGAAACTGAGCATGCAACTAGTTGTGCAATCTCAGTATGTCCACATCAACCATGAGCAGCCAGCAAAATTGTTCATAGCAGTTGTGCAATTTTTGGTTTATGCTGCACACTACAGACAAAACCCTAACCCTAAACATCCACAGAAGTAGAACAAGTTCAAAGTATGTCAAATAAAAGCAAAAATATCATATCCTCCATTAAATGCCTCTTACAGGCATCAATTTTTTATTTTTTGCCTGAAGCTTGCCAAACTGGAATTATCCTGTGCGCTAGCAGAACAGTATGGATGGAGGCCAGCCTTGCCTCCTTTGGGAAGATGTTACATAGCCTGGGAACAGCCACTGAAATGTTCCTCTCTTGTGTCCTTCAGAAGTGGCATTTCAGATAGAGATTCCAGCTCAAATATAATCTTTAGGCTGCCATCCCTTTGCAGCTTAGGAACAAGAATGCTGATTCTGTGAGAAAGATTTGTTCAGAGAAAGCCACTAGCCACTGAGGCCATTTTGAGGATGAACGATTTGCACATAATATTGGAAGTGTGCAAAACTGAGGGTCAACATCTTCTGAAGTCCCCATCTGCCTGGGATTCTCTAAGTGGCTGCTTTCATTACCCGTGATACCTTCTTTTTATTTTTTCCCATTTAAAACATTCAAATGCCTCTTCTAAAACTTACTTACTGGAAATAAAAGCATCATGCTAGAATATATTGGCATTTTCCTACTATGCTTTGACACTATCCATTGCTAGAATGGGATTTTTGAGAATGTTGGCATTGCATTTACCCTTCTAGCCTTGTTCTAAAATTTGTTTATAGAAGTGACAGTTCCTTTGTTGTTTTGTAATGATTCGAAACTATGGGGGTGGTGATAGTAAGTTGAACATTACATATGAATTGTTGTCAAAGTAAATGACCTGGTGTGTATCCAGATTTTACCAAGCTGTGATATTTGGTGCACTTTTTTTCAATTTCATAATTATGATGTCCTCCCTTTGATCAGCATCTACAATTTATTTTAAGCTAGACTGCCACGGACCAGTTAACCATTTGTATAATATTTTAAAATAAAGAATGCTTTTGGTTTCAATTAATTGTACCTTTGTTTATTTTTAGGAGCAGCAGTGAATCTTACCCTTGTAACACCAGAGAAGGCTATCAAGCTAGCAGCTAATGACTATTTTAGGCACCTCCTTACTAAGGAAGGGTATGTCATTTGAGATGCTAGAGCTAACTCATTTTAGTCTTTGAAGTGGTAGCAGTGTTAGTCTGTGCACCCATATCAGAGGAGAAATGAAATGAAACACAGTACATGTATGCATGTATGAAGACAAAAACATTGTGGCACCTTAAGTACTAATTGCTGAATTTTAATGTGATTTTTTTCATGGATCAGAGTATTTCCTCAAAATGAGACTATATACCCATCATTTTTACATTATGTGGTCCTAGGATAATGTAACAATGTTTGGCTGGGGATGCAAGCTGCAAATAGTGTGAGCCAATGTGTTTTAGCACCTAATGATAATTTAAGATGAGTTAACCCAGATTATGGAAAACAACAGCAGATAACAACATGATTATTGTAGCTTTTCCTATTTGGTAATGACTTTAAAACCCTTGACTAAAATTAGTCTTTAATATGAAATTGGGACTCAGCATACTTATGTATTTTATCTCAGCTGTTTTTCACTTTGGATTCTAGTCCTGTAGTATCCAGGTAGACTGGAATGATCAGAAACAGGTTCCTGTATATTGCCATTCCTGATTTCTAATTACTGCCCCTTAATTCTTTTAGGCAGAGATTGCCCTGTTTGTCCTATGTCGAGTGTAGAGGGTCATTATTGGCAAAGGGTGGCATAGTTCACACTAGTAGGGGAACAAGTAAAAGAGCTTTTTCGGTCTTTGATCTACTATACATAATGCATGCTTTTGTCCCATGTACATCAAGGTTTTCAGGGTTTAAATGTGTAAAGCTTTATGTACTTCTGTTGTGTGTATTTTTAAAAAATAGCACTTGTATTCAATGATATGCGCAAAAATCATGATTTTGAAGCACCCATGGTCCAGAATGGATAGCACATATTTCTGAATGGAATCCAGACTAATCATTCTATGAATAGAAAGACAGTTTTTGAGAACAATGATTTTCAGGAGGTGCATCTTACTACACTTGTAGAGTAGTGATGTAAGGTTCCTTGACTTCCCTGTGCAATTTCTTAGGCTACTTTTCCAGCTCTCCACTAGAAGGTGCTAAAAAACTTCACAGGAGCTTTTCAGATGACTCCTGTTGAGAGGAAAGAAAGGAGTTGGGGGCAGATTCATCTTCTTCTGACATTAGTGCACTTTGGCTAATAAAAGTTGTTATTGTTATTCACTCATTCAGTCGTGTCCGACTCTTCGTAGCCCCATGGACCAGAGCACGCCAGGTCCTCCTGTCTTCCACTGCCTCCTGGAGTTTGGTCAAACCCATGTTGGTTGCATTGATTATATACCATCCAACCATCTCATTCTCTGCTGTCCCCTTTTCCTTTTGCCTTCGATCTTTCTGAACATCAGGGATTTTTCCAAGGACTCCTCTCTCCTCATGAGGTGGCCCAAGTACTGGAGCCTCAGATTCAAAATCTGTCCTTCCTGTGAACATTCAGAGTTGATTTCTTTCAGGGTGGATAGGTTTGATCTCCTTGCAGTCCAGGGGACTCTCAAGACTCTCCTCCAGCACCACAGCTCAAAAGCGTCGATTCTGCGGCCATCAGCTTTCTTTATAGTCCATCTCTCACATCTTTTAATTTCATTGCTGCAGTCACCATCTGGAGTGATCAAGGAGCCCAAGAAAATAAACTCTGTCATTGCCTCCATTTCTTCCCCTTTTATTTGGCAGGAGGTGATGGGACCAGTGGCCAGGGTCTTGGTTTTTTTTATGTTGAGCTTCAGCCCATTTTTTCACTCTCCTCTTTCACCCTCATTAAGAGGTTCTTTAATTCCTCCTCACTTTCTGCTATCAGAGTAGTATCATCTGCGTATCTGAGGTTGTTGATATTTCTTCTGGTAATCTTAATTAGGTTTTGTGATTCATCCAATCCTGCCTTTCGCATGATGTACTCTGCATATAAGTTACATAGGCAAGGTTACAGTATACAGCCTTGTCGTACTCCTTTCCCAATTCTAAACCAATCAGTTGTTCCATATCCAGTTCTGACGGTTGCTGCTTGTCCCACATAGATTTCTTAGGAGACAGATAAGGTCGTCAGGCACTCCCATTCCTTTAAGAACTTGCCATAGTGTGTTGTGGTCCCCACAGTCAAAGGCTTTGGCATAGTCAATGAAGCAGAAGTAGGTGCTTTTCTGGAACTCTCTGGGTTTCTCCATAATCCAGCGCATGTTGGCAAAATGAAATGGATAAGAGAAGGGAGGTGGCAGTGACAAAGAACATTGGTAGTCCTGTGTACAGTCCATGTGGACAAACAAATCATGTTACTACAAATGACTCTAGACAAAAGCATTATGATACTCAGACCCAAGTAAATTAATGTGTCCAGTTCATCCAGTTTTCTTAGAATCATTGTACAAAATCACTGGCTGGTGTAAAGATAATTTTTGTGCTTTTAAATATATCCCTAAATGCTTGTAACAAATGGAACCTTGTATTTATTTCTGTATTTTTTCTTAGTGAATAATTGCAACTTGCATTTAAATAATGTATAGTGTAAAGACATTTAGAAATCATGACTGGAAGCTTCCTAGGGTTTTTTTCATGTGTGAGTAAGCAAGAATAAAAATCTTAATGGATACTCACTTAAACAGATGAATGAGATGCCTGATAGTTAAAAAAAAACCAAAAGTGTTCTGCCCTGAGTATATTCATTCTGTATGGACCAAAATGTTGAGAAAAATAAAAAGTTACCAAAATTTTAATGGAAACGCAATGTGTAATATGTATATTATAACAAAGATAATATTATGTCTTTAATTACAGAACTGTTCTGTCTTTGTCAAAGGAGGTGATGGCAGGCTGTGGTGCTGGTACTTGCCAGGTTATTATCACCACACCTATGGAAATGCTAAAAATCCAGCTTCAGGATGCAGGAAGGCTAGGTAAAAATGCTTGCTGTTTTTCTCTATGTTACATTGTTTCCTGAATATGGACTCTTAAATATTCCTAGGCTTCTCTGTACATCTCATTCATAAATCCAAACACATCACGAACAGGGGAAAATGTTCAGTTGCGCTTATATCTGGGATGGATTAGTAATGAATAGGTAGCTTTTAACCATACTGGGGGTGTCAGCCTAAACAGCAGCTTCTGACGCAGAGGGTAGAAATTAAAACATATCTGCTTTCTTGGAGCATACTAAAACAAAATTAGACCTATCCCAAGCAAGAGACTGAAAAGATCTACACAAGTTCACAAGTTTGCCTTCCAGGTAAATCCTGAAGATGACAGGATTTTTTTTTCCTGCCTAAAGCTTGATTGGTCTTTCATTGTGTATTCGAGGGTTTTAAAAGTGTCTTACTTGAAAGGTAAAGTTTTAGGATAGAAATTGTTTGCACCAGAATGATGTCCTCTTCAGGTTCCCCCGTCCCCTCTGTGGTTCCCAGCGGTCTATATGCTACAGATAATTTGAAAAGGAAGCTTGCTTTCTGTTCATTGGCTCCTCCCATTATTTGACAGATTTCATCCATTGGAGAAAAGGTTTCCCGTCCTTATTCCACATTTTTCCAAATCACAAGGAAGTCTGTGGTCATAGATGTTTGTGCTCACATCTTCCCTCCAGCAAGTAGAAAGTATGGGAAAGCATTGCCTTGCTGTCCTGTCCCATGTGACTATTATAACGCCCACACAGATTGTATATGTCATGAACTATATAAGCTCACAGTGACAAAACAGTTGGAGGAATTTTCAGGAATCTTATATTGAAGTGGTGTGGTTTATAGTGCATATAAGATATACCTCTACTGAGAGACAAAAAAGCGTGAAATCAGAATTTTTAGCATATGAATTACATTTTATTGTCTATATTCATTTCAGTATCTCCACAGCTGGTGAGCAAAATACCTTGTGCAGTTTCTGGATGCAAGATTGTAGCTGTCAGCCCTGTTTTAACTAGAGCTTACAATGTGGGACCTCTGACCTTTCCAGAGAGGGTTTCTGCTACCAAAATAGCAGCTCAGATTCTGCATACCCAGGGCATTAAGGGGCTTTACAAAGGTCTTGGAGCCACCTTGCTGAGGTAAAAAAAAACACATGCATCTTTTTGTTTTATTTGCAGAGGGCAGAGACTGTTTTAGGAGGGAGACAAAGGGGCCAATTGTCCTGGTCCCCGTTGGTTGGGAGGGTTTCACACATGGAGAGAACCTTAACTAATGTCACTCACTAATAATTATCCATGTCACTAATTGCTCAATTGCTGCCAATTCTTTTTTCAGAAAGTCAAAATCTTGAGCTCCATAAACCTAAAAATGGGGGGGGGGAATCACAGAACAAATTCTCATAGGGATAGGAATGTCCGTTTTTCCAGACATTCTGATCAAAATGGTTGCCACCATAGGTAGTGCTAATAGTAGTAATTTAGTCTTAGCCCAATGATCAATATGTTTCTCTGTCGTCGCCCCCCCCCCAACTCAAGCAGTTTGTTCATTTCTTAGGTATTTCAGAGCCCTGGTTCCTAAACTGAGTGTCTGAGTCCCCAGCTACTGTTTCCACTCCTCTCCAATATGCCTCTGTCCTCTCAGCCTCTTTTTCTTGACTTGTCTTGTCCAGACTTTGATCCTTTCACACTCAGAATTTTTCTGTGTCTCCCCTATTGGAATGAGACACACTTCCTGAATTAAGGACAAAGATGAGAAGCATGTATATGAAGAAGCAGGTGGCTCTGGAGAGAGTTGGTCTTTGATGGGAGGCAAGCAGCCTCCACCAGGAGAGAGCAGGCATGTGTATTAGAAACGGGGGGGGGGGGAGTGGGTGGCTAGCGCCGCCACTGACTCTTGCCTCTTCACATGCCCCAGCCATTTTACCACCCTCTTTTTGCCTTGAAGTGATAGCAATATAAAAGTGGGCTTTCTTTTTCTTCTTCCTCCCTTCTGCCCCTCCATCTCCCTGTTCCATGAAGTTGGTCATGTCATCCAAGGGCTCCCTCTCTCCGCATGAAAGTACACTGCACTGCAAACAGCAAGAATATATGGGGGGGTCGCCAGAAAACTTAAACTGCTCCTCAATATACAGTTATATGGGAGCAAAGCCTGTTCTTGGCTCCATAAAATAAGCCCTTTCTCTGTTTTTCTTTCCCTTGTTGTCCCAAAGCTGGAGCTTGAGAAGGTTCTTTTTTGTACTATGTATCCCAGAATTCTCCATGCATTATGGCCAGTAATAGAGCTTATAAATACCAGAATCCTGCATGGCCTGTGTGAGAGGCAAAACGGCAGGTGAGGGTAGATAAGATGGGAGAGCAGCACCTGATGTGAAACAAGCAGGGAGATTATCCCATCCAAAGTACCTTGACTAAAAAAAATGACTAGGTGCCAATCTTGGACTTCTTTTTAAAATCCTACTCTGCTGGTATCTCCCCCTAGGGACCTGTGTGTTCAGCTTAGGCCTTGAGATGGATCCAATAACAGCACCCAGGGCTTTTTACAAACTCTCTTGTGCCTTGAGAGGTTGATCCAATTTTATCTGAAAAGCCCTTCTGGTATTCGACCTCAGGAATTATTATAAACTGTAAGCAAGACAAGCTATTTGTGCTTATTTTGAATTTGTTACTATGTTTTTAATGCATATGATTAATTAAAAATTCTGTGGGTTGGGATTGATGGTCAGAAGAAGTGGGAGGTGTAATGTTTTCTCAGAAATCCCATGGAGGTATTTGATCTCAAAATAATTTGGAGCATTTGCCAAATATCAAAATTATTCTGCATTAAAACAACTCATTTTCCACAGCCATGACTACTGTCGTTATCTGTTCTGACTAGAGTGGAATGTTCTCAGATACATATCTTTGGATAATTTTATCTCTGAATATGTTGACACAGAAAATTGGAGGGAGGAGAGAAACATTTTGGATATATTTTGCTCTTGTGTGTAATATTCTTAATTTTAGCCATAAACTTGTAACATTCTTATGCGAATCCTTGCTTTACAGAAAAAGTAGCATATGTGTACATAGTTTCCCCCCAGCCAGGGTGGGAAAGTCACACTGAAATAAGTTGCTATGAGAAGGAGCTAATGGGGAAGAGTCTTAAATAGACATTTATTTTGACCTGGGCCTCTTAGTGCCTCTGAAAGAGCTCTTGCACAGCAGTTTTCCATGTCAGCTTTTGAAGGTGGAATAATTCTTGTCTTCTAGGGATGTTCCCTTCTCCGTTATCTACTTCCCGCTCTTTGCCCATTTGAACAGAGCGGAACGGGATTTCACAGAGGAGAGAGCCCCTTTCTTTCGTTCTTTTCTTGCTGGTTGTGTTGCTGGCTCAGTGGCAGCTGTGTCTGTCAGTCCTTGTGATGGTAAGAAAAGTTTTATTTCCATTTCTTTCCCTCTTCCATTTAAGTGAAGCAGAGTAACTGACTTGTGACGCCCATGCTGTGCACTGCAGCAGACTGAATATTCTGTCCTGAAGCCCTCCAGGCAGAGCTAGGAAAGAATCTTCTTTTAAACCTTTGAGAAATAATGTGAATTCTACAGCTAGATGATGCGACTCAGTGGTCAAAATTGGTTGAGTGACCAACTCCTGTGTGAGCATGATGACATTATGGGCAGGGGCAGAGGGCCAGTAGGTCAAGAGTTCCTACTTCTATTCTGGGAGTTACCTAGAATTTCCCTGCAGTTGTTTTCATTATGGGCTAGTCAGGCAAACTCTGGGATGGAAGCGGGAGGTCTATAATTCCTAGCAATTTCCATCTGCCAGGGATATCATTACCCTTACACAGACATTATTTACTCAACAGGATTTTGGCCAGTAGAAGGTTGCTTCCAATATCTATTTGTTTCAAACATCCAGGCATGAAACAATGTAAAGTGAGGTTGTGAGGAGCTCCAGAGGGATCTCTTGACACTGGGGGAGTGGGCAAACCAGCGGCAAATGAGCGTCAACATTAGTAAGTGCATATTTATGCACGTTGGGGCAAAAAAAAAAAACCTCAGTTACATTTATAAACTGATGGGGTCTGAAATCTCTGCAACAAACCAGGAAAGGGACCTTGGTGTCCTGGTGGACAGCTCAATGAAGGTGTCAATCCAGTGTGCCACAGCAGTGAAAAAAGCAAACTCAATGCTAAGGATCATTAGGAAAGGTATAGAAAATAAGTCAGCAAGTGTCATTTAGCCTCTTCATAAATCTATGGTGAGGCGCCATCTGGAGTATTGTGTACAGTTCTCGTCTCCATACTTCCAGAAGGACATTATGGAAATGATTTTATGGAGACAAAGGTAGAAAAGACATAAAGCAGTTCACCAATTAAATTTTACAATAGTTCATGCTAGCCCTTCAGTGGTCACAAGGGACACTGGAAAAAGAATTCATAATAGATCCATTGAAGTTATTTTTTTTTTTCGTTTGGGAGTTTCTATGTACAGATATGTGTTGCTTCCAGGACACCCTCTAATTCACTATTATAGAGAGAGGTGTAGTGTGTTGCAGACCCAGATTCTAAGGGTTCTGGAATAGTTTTCAAAAACTCTCAATTAATGATTTTGTTTTTCAGTAATAAAGACACGTCTTCAGTCGATGGGCAGGGGACGAAACGACAACTATAATGGAATTATTGATTGTGCAAGGTAAAAAAAGCATGTAAATCTCTGTGAATTGTTTGACTGTTCATCATGACCATAAGCAGAACTTCTGTTGCACAGTGGAAGCTGTTTGAGAAGACATTTAAACAAAACACATTCACACACATCAGACACCTGTTTAGTCAGATGGCAGGTAGCTGTGAATTCTTGTAAAATCATGAGAAGTTGGCATAAAATCATAGCATAAAATTTGAAAGCCACTTTTCATTTATTAAATCTCCTTCTGTGGAGTCAGCAAGCAGTTGTTTCAGAGCATGTAGAATGCACCAATCAAATGTTTACAGCCATTGTTAAAGCACTGCTATGCAGAAACAATTTTCATTCACTTCCAGTTAGAGGTTTGCTTGACTCTTTACTGAGTATGTAAGAGCTAGCAGAGTTCCAAGTGTAAGTCCCAGAGAAACACAACGACTCAACAGCCAAGTTATAAGTAAAACTGTAACTCAATGTATTAAAAAAACAGGCACTCATTGGCAAACAATGTAAACACACAGCATACAAAGAAAAAACACAGAAGACACATAGAGGCATAACCTGACTTACAACAGGTAAAGGTGAACAGGGTGACCAGGACATAGCATTAGAGTTAACTGAGCTACTTCAGGTAAATACTTGCTCTCAGCTACTTCTTCATATACTGACTTTCAACCAATCAAGTTGCACCACATCATTAGCTAATTACTTTTGTCTCAGCTGAATTACATCTTGTACTTTACATTGCAACTCTTCACAGACACCGCTGGTTTACAAAACTTAGATACAATAGTAATTTTTAACTCTCAAACACAAATTGTATTCGAACCATATCTTGACAAGGTTAACACTGGGAACTTACTATGAGCTTGTTAGAATCATACTTTAATGCCTAACAAAATGAAAGGAACTGTAGATGCAGGAATGAACTATGCAGGCTCTCATGAAGGGGTAGCACAGACTTCTGTGAGTTAATATTCGAAATTCACAGTGATGGTGAAATTGCTTTAAGTAATCGGTTGAATAATTGTGTGCCTAAATAGTTACTCGAGTTTTCTTTCTTTCAGGAAAGTTTGGTTACAGGAGGGTCTCTCAGCCTTTTTGAAGGGAGCTGGCTGCAGGGCACTAGTGGTCGCACCACTCTTTGGTATCGCCCAAGGAGTGTATTTTATTGGACTTGGAGAATATATTATAGAACTATGCCAGTATGGAAGACTTTCCACATAGATTTTCTTCTCATTCCCTGGGCCTCCTGAAACAGATCCCTAAGAATCTCCAGTTAAGATACAAGACACAAGAAAATAATGGCAGCTCAGTTGACTTACTATTGTTTCTTCAAAGTGCTGGAAATTTGAACTAAAGACAGGACCACTAAGCCCCTTTCACTGTTACCAGACTTAGTCTGGTCAGTTTTCCATTGACGACATATGTGTCCTTTTTTACCTTGTGAGTTTCAAAATTGGAGATCTGACACTAGAACAGTAGGACAAACATCTGTAAGTGCAAAATAGGGGAGTGTCTTCTACGTCTGGGAACTGAGAGATTGAAGCCTCTCAGAATGAAATGGCAGTTACTCAGTTAATATTATTTTATTTTAATTATGAGTGGAGCAAGAAAAGGTATGCTAACCAAATATTGGTGGGGCCAAATCTTTTGTAATTGTTGAAAAGCAAATTTGGCAGTTGCAGTTTGGTTTATAACATTCTGTTGATCCACTGCTCTTGCAGTGTTTTGTCTAGAATAAAGTGACATTCAGTACAATCCTTTGTACTCTTATCTCCCTTACCAAAAGCAAATTGGGGAACAAAAGTATGTGACGTTTTCTTCATCTGCATATATGACTTTTCATAGAGTAAAGAATTTGGTTCCTATGGTAACTGTTTAAAAAGGAAACAGCATAAGACCACTCAAATATTGTGCGCAACATAAACTAGGTAGCCATTTTGCACAGAGAAAGTTCTTCATTAGTTACCTACACGAAATGAATTGTAAGTGGAAGCTGAGGAATGGGTCTAATTGTTTGTGATATCTGTTACTGAGCCAGACTGCTAAGCAGTTTGGGGGAATGTTTGTGTGCGTGTTTGGTTTTTGGTGAGCTCTACCTTGTTGGTCCTCTTCGATCTCTGAGGCTTTTTATACCGTGGTCTCCATGGTGGGGATCAGAGGTTCAGCCTTTTGCTGGCTCTGATCATTCCTTGGGGAGCATTCAGTGTGTAAAGCTAGGGGATGAGTTGTCGGCCCCTTGGACCCTCACTTGTGGGGTTCCCCAGGGTTTGGCAGTCTCCCCCCTGCTGTTTAATATCTATATGAAGCCACTGAGAGAAGTCATCAGGAGTTTGGGGGTTCACTGTCATCAGTACACTGATGACACATAACTCTATCTCCCCCTTTCCACCTCTGCAGTAGAGGCTGTCCAGACTTTGGAGGGCTACCTGGCTGCAGTCAGGGGGTGGATCAGGTCCAATAGGCTCAGTCTGAATCCAAAGAAGATCAAGGTTCTGTTCTTTGGGAGGGCCTCTGATTGATTCTGTGGCCCTCTGCCCAGTTTGGGAGGGGCTTTCCTGCAGCTGGTTGAGAGAATGAGGAGTCTGAGTGTTATCCTGGACCCGGACCTTTCCCTGGAATCCCAGGAGGAAGCCGTGTCCAGGTCAGCCTTTTTCCAACTTTGGCTAATCGTCCAGATTCTCCCGTTCCTGGACAAGGACTGCCTGAAGTCAGTTGTGCAGACACTGGTGATCTCCAGGATCAACTGTTGCAACACACTATCTACGTGGGGCTTCCCTTGGGCCTGATTTGGAGACTGTAGCGCATACAGAAGGAGGTGGCACATTGGTGGTAGGTAACCAGGGGTACCATTGTAGTAGTCCTCAGGCACTTTGGGCCAGAAAAAGTAGACCTCCGCCTTTTCAAAGTTGGACAGCCCTGATGTAAAAGAACCAGTTAAAGAAGAAATACATGTTTCTCACTCGTTTAAAGGGTCTATGCCTGAGGACTTGAATATAAAGGAGTTATCTTTGTTGTTGGCTAGTAACTCTGTACAAGAAAATACCATAAATATGGAACTGTTTAGTAAATGTTTATTGAATGTTTCTACAAATAATGTGCTCGAGCCTCTTTGTGGGTCGGAACCGAGAATAAATGAGTTTGAACCCTTACATATGTATCCTTTGTTATAATGTTTTAATGTCTTATAAGTGATTATTAATATAATCCTTCTGTATATTGCAACACAAAAATAAAGCAGATAAAAGTACACCACATTATAGTGTGTAATATTTGCTTCTACTGTATATCTATGCAAAATGGACAGCGTAGTGATGCAGGCTCTTGAACAGAAAGGATAGATTTCTCTGCTTGGCCCCTTTCCCTCTTAGGAAGAAGAATGAAGAAACAGATTGTTTTAGAAACTTCACACTACACAGGTATTGGTACTTCACTCTGCTTTGAAAACATGTAGTTGAGGCATACTTGCAGGATTGCGACACTGCTATATTTTTATGTGATTCATTTTTGTGTCTGTGAGCCCTACGCAAAATGGGGAGTGTGTGTCCAACAGCTAATTTTGTTTCCATTTCTTTCATTTCAAAATAATGTGAAAGAAAAAAAATTGAGTGTGTTGCCCATTCTATTCATTCTTGGCTGCAGATAGTGTTAAGCAAGTTGTACTGTATGTGTATGCATGGGGTGTGCAAGAGGAACTTCCAGTACCTCATTGGTTATATAGTTTCTGAGGTGTACTGCAATAACCAGTGCGGCTTGCCTCCTGTATGCAGTCACTGTAATCGGTGTTGCATTTCCCACACCTGCAGCTCAGTGCCACAGGGTAAGAGTAGTAAGAGGCAGCATGATGATGACAGCCAGGGATCACCACGGTCCTGTACACCATGTCCTTGTATGTGCACACTTCCTGGGACAAGGCACTCCGGGGCAGCAGTTTCTTACCATTACTGTCCTGTAAGGGAAACTTCAGTGGTTATTCAGTCCAGTTGATCATTCATCCTTAAACCTCTGTTCAGAGAGCAATTCATTTCTTCTCTCATTCTTGGTTCCCTCGTACCCTACCAATACATAGTAAGCTACTATATAGTTAATAAAGAGCCCTCCTTAGATCCAACAATACTGAACAATTAACAACCAGTATTGAATATTTATTTATTTGTTTATTTATTTATTTTAGAGTATTTTTACCCTGCCTTTCTCCTTGGAAAAGGACCCAATGTGGCTTTGGGTAAAAGTACTAGAGCAGGTTGTGCCCTCGCAACTCCAGAGGTTTCTGGATGAGATAAACTACCTGGATCCATTTCAGTCTAGCTTCAGGCCTGGTTATGGGACTGAGATGGCACTGGTTGCATTGGTAGATGACATGCAGGGAAATGGATAGGGGATCTTTGTCCCTTTTGGTCTTACTGGACCTCTCAAGCTGCTTTTGACATTATATGTTATGATTATATCTCTGTCCAAGTCCTTAGGTGCTGTTTAATAAAATAAGAACGCAAGGTGTCACATTTGGAGAAAACAATCCTGTGCCTGAGATTTTGTATTATTCTCCCTTAGTGTCATTTTGTTATTTTTATCTCTATTATAATTAATTTAAGAGAAAGATCCTTTCTCAGGCAAAGCATAACCAAGCAATATAAAGAAGGACTCAAAAAGCACATTGTAAAAGCATACCCGGGTCATGCAGAATCCTTCACAGATGGTTGTGTTGATAGCTAGACAGTAGGCACATTCTCTTTTTTCCACATGGATAACAGACTCAACAGGGAGGCAAAGAGACATGCTCTGACCCAAAGTCAAGGCAAAGACGATGGGGAGAAGGAGGAAAATGGCAGGATTCATCCTGCATCCAAAAGCAAAGCAAAGTTACATTAGACACAGAAAGTGGAGGCAAGTAACTTATTAAGAAAAAGAAAGGAACCTGACCTCACATTACATAGGAGCAATCTATATATCCAAACTGTTGGTTATTTAGATTCCAAATTACATCGTATCTATCTACACCACACGTATATTAAATATATATTTTTAATTTGCTGCACCATAAAAAAATCAGGTCACACTGCCTTTATAAGGCAATTTACAAGGTTACAAAATGCAACGGCAGTTTACGTACACATATACAAAATTCACTCTTAGTAACAGCCGTAAATAAATAACTTTAAAGGCTGTAAATGAATAAATATGTTTTGTCTTCACATGGATATTTCTAAAACTAGCAATGGTAAGGCCATATATAACAAAGCATTGTATGCCAGGAGTAAAATATTTTATTTAGTGCAAGTTTTAATGCTCTGCATCCCCCATGCAACTTCCTTCTGCTACCTTTCTTCCACTGAAACTACTTGAGCTGTCTTAGACAACGTTAAAACAAACTGAATTAAATCCGAAATAAATTAAAAAATAAAAAATAATTTAATATAGTTAAAACACCCATATAAAACAACATAAAACAACTTAAAAACATTCAGAAGATATTTAAAAGACAGCTAAAAGTTCTATCCCTAATATCCCTAATTCTTATTGGTGGCCAGAAAGTAGACCCTGGACACACATTTCAAGGCTAAAATGGACAAGATGCTACTTTAACATCTAAAGGGCTCTGACATGATGAGACAACCTTGTTTTACATGGCTCCAAATCAAAGGACCTGAAATAATGGATTCGAATTTCAAAAAGGTGCTTCTGATAGTGGAATGTTTTACTTTGGAAGATGATAAAACTTTCCTTCTCTATTAGCTTTTAAACATATATTGGATGGCCATCTAGTGGACTATTAAGGGATAGATTTCCTGCATTATCAGGAATTGGGCTATCCTTGGAATTCTTTCCAACTCTCCAGTCCAAATGTAATTGTGAAGAATCCAGAAAAAGCCAGGTATGTTTTCCTCCATTTTTTTTCCTTTCTGCATCTCTGTTGACCTTATATCAGAAATTGAGGGTACAAGGTCTTTTATCAAGGGCACGTTCCATTCTGTTCTTGGTCTCATATGTATGAAATTGCACATGTGGCAGTCTCTCGTGATGAAAGAGCACATTTGATTCCCAAATTCAGGTTATCCAAATACTCAAAAATACTTTATATGGTGTGCATCATAGCAGGCTTCCTTAAATGGTGGAACAAAGGCTTCCTTAAATGGTGGAACAAAGGAGGAGCATGATTTTAATGCTTCTTTAAACTCAACAGAGAAAACAGAGCATTCATTGGAGATGAGAATGATGGGATTAGAAAAGATCTTTTCATTTAATGAAAAGGTTATTTAATCCAACCTGATAGTCATTGAAAAGTGATACTGTTTACAGACAGCTGACTGTCCAGTGTTTACTTAAAAGGCAATGGTGAAGGAGGACCCAATACATCCTAAGACAATCGGGTCTTTTCTAAAATGAGGAATCTTCTTCCAATGTTTGCAGGAAAGCAGAAATCAACTCGTTTCCATCATCTAGTTCTACTCCTAGCACTATTCTATTTTCTACAGCCACCAAGAAGTATGAAAACCCTATAGGTATTTAAGACAGGTATCACGTGTCCCCTTTGTGATAAAGATTAGCTATTTTATCTGTTTCAGTGGATAGGATTTGCAAGACCTCAACCATCTTGATAGCCCTCTAGATATATTCTAATATTGTCAATATAATTCTCAAATCATACCATACAGAACTGTGCACCATTAACACAATTTCTCTTAGCTTCAGACATTATAAAAAAGGATATCCCAGATAAAACATAACACTCATGCACCATTACTATAGAAAAGGTAACTCCTGATAAGAATTGCAGATTGAATTCTGGCAAATGAATTAAACCACAGACCACTAACAACATGGTTTTTAAAAAAGCATTTCCTAACAGAGAGAACGGTCTTGAGTAAAGAATTCTCACTGATTCTAATGTGAAATTTAGATGGTTAATGCTTACAAATATGCAATGATCCTATTCTGCATTCACACAAACAAAGAGAATTTGGGACAATGGTGAGTTACCCACCTATCTGAAGACTTGCCAACCTCTTGGCAGCTGGCTCTTCACACAGGAACCTGATTCTGCATTGAGTTTGTTGCCAAGTGAAAGCTCAGGGTGCATTATATATGCTCCTAGTTAATTCCTGGTTGATCTACTTGTTTATATAATTCTATTAATTGCTGTGCCTAATCTCACTAATATCTACTAAAGATTCATACTTGACCACGAAGGAAATGTAATTGGAACAAGCAGAACTATAATATCTCTGCCTAGCAGCTGGACTGCAATGTTAATTAAGTTGACGTTCATTCTTATGAGATGAAAATGCATATAAAAGGATTGAAGAAAGCCTTGCGGACACTGTTTTTTTCAGGAAAGACATGTCATGATATAGAAGTGGGCACAATCTGTGTAGGATGCTCCTTTCTGAATAGTGAGGGAGGGAAGAAAACATCCTGAATGTGAAGATGTTGTGTGGCCAAGGGTCAGGCAGGACTATGTGTTGCTCAGTCTGAGGGACCAAAACTGAAAAGATGCAACAAAACTCATTGCTGGTTTGGTGTAATAATGAGTGAGGTGGCATCTCAATAACTGAGAAAGTGCAGAATGATATAGTGTCAGTATACCCAGTGTTCCCCAACCCCCGGTCCGCGGACCGGTGCCGGTCCGTGGATCAATCGGCACCGGGCCGCCCAAGGAAACCAGGGGAAGCCTCGCTGCCGCGGGGAAAGTGACCCCGCCCCTGCCGAGGGAGGGAGGGAAGGAGGGGGCGGGGCTTCCAAAGCCGGAAAGGGAACCTCTTTGCACCGTTAAGGTTTCCTCGGGGAAGAAGGAATGCCCGGAAGACAGCCAGGTTTCCATTTCCAGCCTCAAGCTTCCCCCAAAGGTCCCCCCGAAGGAGGGTTGTGGAGGATCTCCCGTGCGGGTGAGCGCCATTTCCACTGTGTGTGTTTTCTCCCCCACACACACACACACACACACACCCCAAGCGCGCGTTTGGTTTCTCTGAGGTGTTTTTGCCCCCCCCCCCATGAAGGCCACCAATTCCCCCCCCCCACTCTCCGGCTTCATGTCAAGGAAGGGTGAAGGGTCTCAAGACCTCACGGCGGCTCAGTAGCTTTAAAAAAAGGTCAGGCGACAGCATGGACGGGGAGCTCTCCCCGCCAAGAGCAGCTCCTGTCTTCCAAAGTGGTTGAGAATAAACTCTGGAATTGGCATGATCTCCTTGCGTTTATATGCTTCCAAACCTAGCCGTTCGAAAGCATGTGAAATGCAAGTCAGATAAAGAGATGCCCCCGGGGGGGGGGAACGCG
This sequence comes from Phrynocephalus forsythii, assembly GCA_029282475.1. Taxonomy (NCBI): domain Eukaryota; kingdom Metazoa; phylum Chordata; class Lepidosauria; order Squamata; family Agamidae; genus Phrynocephalus; species Phrynocephalus forsythii. The sequence continues at coordinate 86,060,777 of JAPFRF010000005.1, read as the reverse complement.
AGGAAGTAAAAACAGTGTTTCCTTGCAGCGATGCCAAGGACTCGCACAACACTGGCTCTTCGGCTTGAGTACGGAGATGAGCACCGCCCCCTAGAGTGGGAAACGACTAGCACGCATGGGGGGCATTTTAATTAAATTAAAATTATTAAATCAAAACAAGTGGGCCAGGGAAAAATTATCAAACATTTACCGGTCCGCGGCGATAAAAAGGTTGGGGAGCACTGAGTATACCCATATGGATAAGGAGAAACATTAGATGCAAGTAATTTGAAACACTAGGAAGTTATTTTGTATTAAGTCAGATTACTGCCCTGTGAGATCGTCTTCCCTCTGGAATCATTTATAGACAGTTCATGCATTTTTAAAGCCCATCTCCATGACAGTAAGAGCAATATCTTCTAGTAATCTGTAAAGTCTCAAAGTACAGTATACAGAATATCAAGATCATAGCTCCCCAGGGTAAGATTTATACACAGGGGTACCTTGTATAAAGGAATTAATTCATTCCAAATGAAATTATGTTAAGCAAATTTTCCTTTATACAAATTTCCCATAGGAATGCATTGAAAACAGAGTAATCCCTAATCGTGGCCATTTTTATGTTGTATGGATTTGCCCCATAGACTACTCTGTTAAGCAAATTTCCCCTATCTCCAGAATTTTTTATGTTGTACAGATTTGATGTTATACAAATTATTTGTTATACGAGGGTCCACTGTATTTGAATCTATTCTTCTTCCTTCTTCCAGATCTTTCCTCAATTTCCTTTTTGAAGAAATATCTCCAGGAGCTATACCACACTGATAATGTGGGCAGTTTGTTATATGATTAGTCCAAGTGCTACTGCACTTGGGAAGTTTCATCCAGTGATAGCCAGTTTTAGGTATGCATTATTCATCTTTAACCTTTCTCAGCCAAAACAACCTGTGCAATGACATCAACGATTTACACTTTCATGAAATGGAAGCTGCTACTGCTGTATTATGGTTGAATGAGTAATCCAAGAAACCCAAATCATAGAGCACTGGATGTGCCTTATGCTTCAGAAAAGGGGGAGGCAAATGATTATTTAAAAATGACAAGAAGATAATGATATCACAAATGGCGGTCAAGCAGGAAATTATGAGAAAAATGGCCTTTAAAAAGATTTATATCTAATCACCATAAGTCAGAATGAACTTGACAACCTCTGATGATTATTATTATACCTTGTTTATTGACAGGAGAGATTCATCCAGCATTCTTTCCTACCAGATGAAAAGATGATGGGGGGTTAGGTCTCATGTACATTTAACAGTTATGAAGATAAGAGTAGGAATATTACATTGGCAAATCAAAATTTGATAAAAATTTCTTGAGTTTTTTAAAAAAGCAATGTTTTATTGATGTTTTATATGCTTTCATTTATAATGTCAAAGTACCAATTTTCTTCACTCTGTAAAATAAATGTGGTTTCTGGATGATTACAGGATGAGGTTTTCATTCAATAATGCACTAATAGACTACCCTGGTAAGGGAGGTTACTTATCTGTTATTTTAGTTCTTCACATGGTCATCTGTGCGCAATAGCTACCCTTAGTTCTTGCAGAGGTTTTATCCATGCTTCTCACATTTATTTATTTATTTCATGCAGTGCTAAATGGGGAATAGATACCACCTTTCTGTCCCATTACATTTCTGACTACCATATGCCATAAAAACAAGGTTCATTCTAAACTGCATGGCCACACATCCATGGATGCTCCAGGCACCCTCCACAGAGGGGTTTTCCACCATGCCCACACACCTGTTGCTAGTTCGCAACTATTTTTCTTCCAGTTGCAATAGAATCCACAGGAGGGAAATTGCTCATGTACATGCACGTATCCTACCCAGCAGGATAGCTTAGCCTTAGGGGCACCAACAGTGCAACTTGAGCCTATTATATCCATTGGTATTAGATGTTTCAAAACAAAAGTATTTAATGTGATTGAAGACACCAGTTCCTTTACTACAATTATCAGTATCAGTTAAATCAGACTTTAACATCATCCAGTAAAAATACTTGATAGAATATATTATCAAATCACCTCACTTGATAATGAAATCTGTTGGATATTCTTATGTGCTTCAGAACCTATGGTAATACAATTTTTGCAATTTCCAGTGCAACTGGTTTTAGCAATCACTCTGCTATTGTATTGTATTGTATTGTATTGTATTGTAATATTGTATGATATTTTGAATCACAGAACATTATCAAATCAGCTCTCAGCTTGATAATGAAATCTGGCTATGGATTTTCTTTATGCTAGATGGGGAATCAGGTCAGAACTGAGTACTACGGGAGCCTTTCCAGAAGTAAGGGTGTGTTCCTGTTTTGGGATAATACAACCACGTTCCTTTTGACCTTGGCTCAATTTCCAGTTTGGCATCTGGCAACTGGTTTTTTTATTGCAATCTGTTATTTACTCACTTGATTGTTGACTTGAATGTGCCCGGCTTTGTATTGTGAACCCTGTTTTGTATTGTATTGTATTGTATTGTATTTTATTTATTTATTTATTTATTTATTTATTTATTTATTTATTTATTTATTTATTGGATTTCTATACTGCCCATCTGACAGCGAGGGCATGCTGGGCAGTTATGGAGCCTTTTCCTTAGCATGAGTAGGAACTGGCAAACCACTCCAGTATTCCTGTCAAGAAAACTCCATGGATATTGGAGTCATGAAGAGTCGGTCATGACTTTAACAAACAACACATACACATGCCATCTGATAAGAAGCTTCTAACAAAAGCTTCTGAACTGCTACAAAGTCAAATTTTGTGATAGTATCACTGGTATCAAATGGTATCTTCTCAGAATTTAGGATGTTAAGTGAATGTCCTATAACTTCACCACCATGCTGGTTGCTGAAATGTTCTCGCAATGTTGACAGTTTGAGATTGGAGTTTGAAAAGATCCTGCAACATAAAATGCATTGTATCCATCAGGTATCATCTTTCTCTGTTGTACAAGTGACTCTGTAAGCAACATAATCATCTTTCCTTTGGAATTTTTTCAACATGGCAAGGGTTACTACAAATAATGAAGTAATATCCACACATTATTTTAACCACACATTTTAAGTAAATTATAAAATAATACATGAACAAAAATTAATTATAATTCTTACTGAAAACAAAGAAAATTAGTGTGTTCATTTGTCTGTTGGCCTGCTTTGCTAATGTTTGTGCACCCAAAAATGCATATTTCGAGCAATTTCTCATGCTACAGGCAAGTGCATGTGTAGTAACAAAAAGTAGAGTGGGTAGAAGTGGGAAATTTCATTGTAGCCTCTGGTCATAGAATTTGCCAGTATGAACATACTCCCATCACCAGTGAATACAATCAAGTCAAATGCAGCTTTAAGTTTTATAACATAAATCCAGAACTTTTTAAAAAAATGTTACTACTTGCACCATTAGAAATGCTCCCTTGCACCCCCAGAGGTGCATGCTCCCCTGGTTAAGAACTGCTGAAATAAAAGAAGGGGAAGCAATGTGTGGCTTTGTCTTGACTTAGGTGTTTAGACACAGACCTAGCCTATGAAGGTCAAGTGTGGCAGATAGGTGATAAAAAAGCAATAAGAAAGCAGGTTATGACTACTCACTAATGGAAATGTTCTCCCACAGGATGAAACTTTTCAAAATAATGCTTCCTAAATCATAAGCTCAATAGGGTACTGATGTGAACACCAAGATGAACTAAGAAGTCTAATGTAACAAGACAGCTAGTTGTCAAAAGATGGAAAATTACTTGCAGGATGGCAAAGGTCATGTACTTCACCTATGGTAAAGCCAAGCCAGGAGTAGGGGTATTATTTCCATACAAGGTTAACATTTCTATACAGAAAGAACTGTCTCACACCTGTAACTAGTAATAGAGTGCATCTTGCTTTAAAAATTTGTTTGTTCTAGACATTTGCTACGTGCTTCAGCAAAACACAGAGAGAAGTGCTACAGCAGTTGCAATTCTTTTTGAGCCATACACTGTCAAAAAGCCAGATGTATTTATTTGCCCTTTAACCAGATGAGATGCTTTCCAACGGAACACCTGCGCACGTCATATTTATTATCTGGCAAATGTTCAAAGAAAATCAGAACTTTCTTCCCGAGGAAGTGTTGAATGATTGACGCACATGCTTAGTGATTGGCCAGTCAGCAAGATAATGCTGCTGGGGAACATACCTTTCAGCCTGCAAGATGCAATCTTGATCCTTCTTTATCAGTAGATGCACTATGAGTTATTCATCACACTTATGCGCTACTAAATAAACTGCACAGAAAGAGACAGGCAAGGGATGTATAAAGAGAAATAACGTTAACTAGTATACAATACTCTATGAAGATTGTCTCTTTTGTGAGCATGCCAGCAATATTAGGAGAACCATCGGAACTGAAGTGTCAGCATGTAATATTGTAAGTTCTAGGGAAACAGTGTAATGTGTTGTGCTTGTAAGCCCAGAAACATGATCTAAAAATTTCCCTGCAACATGCTTATCAGCCGTTGTTGATATATGGCTCTCATTCTCACCATTAACATCTAATAATGAATTTGAAATATATCTGAAAGTAACCAGCATTCCTGAAGGGTAGTGTAATTGCAGATCCAGAGCAAGGAAAATTTTGACACTTATGGCCATTAGGGGGAGAAGTTATTTATGGGCAAGTGGGGGTTTTGGGTCTATACAATATAAGTCTTTAAGCATCAGCTGTACCTAATGCTTCCAATGTTCAGTGGAGATATCGTATTTCTCTGTTCTTAAATGCCTGGAACTTCCTACAGAAGATGACCCTTTCAAAGCAGCAGACACAGGTTATGACTACTCACTGATGGAAATGTTCTCCCACAGGATGAAACTTTTCAAAATAATGTTGCCTGAATCATAAGATCAATAGGCTACTGATGTGAACACCAAGATGTGAACACCAAGATGTGAACTTCTGGTTGGTGAAAAATTGTTTCTGAACCAGAACAGAACTTGATGGACTTTAACAGGTTCTAGTTCCAATTAGAAATAATTTAGTTCTAATTTAGAACTAATTTTGATGAAGCTGTTTGGATGATCAGCGAAATGTTTCAATCTCTCAAGAAAAAGAAGCCCAGTTGCCATGACTCATCTTCCAGATAAACTCACCTGGATGACTGAGAATCTTCAGAGACATTTAGAACTCATTAGTTCTAATTTAGAATGGAAAGCAATGAAAGAAAATTTAAAAAATAAAGAAAAAGTTGCAGAGGTAAAATAAAAAAGCATATACAGTACAGTAATACCTTGGTTTAAGAGTGTTTTGCAAGACAAGCAAACATTTCTTCTAAATTTTGCCTTGATCAACGAGCAATGTCTTGCAGTACAAGCACTGGAGCAGAGCATATGATCTCAAGTGAGCCAATGCTTCTCTTGACTCCCTCCCCTCTCCCCATCCCTGCTGGATTGTGAGCAATTGTCTGGAATGTTCCCTCTCAGGCAAGCAGAGGGAGGAGAGAGGAAAATGCAGAGGGAGGAGAGAGGAAAAGAGGTCTCCCTTGCACCAGCCAAGAACGTTTTCAAAGGTGACTGCAGGTTAGGGGTTTGTTTTATTTTTCTTTGTATTTTTCTTTAATTTGTTTCCAACATCCTTTCTCATTTTTCAAAAAAAAAAATAGTCATGGGGCAGCTAGTCAAGTGTGTATATGGCTACAAATTACAGTGGACCCTCATATAACAAATGGTTTGTATAACATAAAATCTGTACAACATAAAAATTCCAGAGATAGGGGAAATTTGCTTAACAGAATCATCTATGGGGCAAATCCGTACAACATAAAAATGGTCACGATTAGGGATAACTCTGTTTTCAATGCATTCCTATGGGATATTTGTATAAAGGAAATTTGCTTAACATAATTTCATTTGGAATGAATTAATTCCTTTATACAAAGTGACACTGTACTATTTGTTGTTGCCCCATTAAAAACAGAGTAAAATCCAGTTATTAGTACCAAGCAGAGCAGATTCTCCAGCCAGTACCTAAACCGTGGTGTGGACATGGACTTCTAGCTAACTTCTTTTGTGAGCTTTGGCATTTGTATGCATATTATGAGGTGTATGGGGCCCCAGAATGAATCATCTGATTTTCCATTATTTCTTAGGGGGAAATTTGCTTTAATATAAGAGTGTTTTGGTTCACAAGCATGTTTCCTTAATGGATTATGCCCATAAACCTAGACATTACTACATTTTACCTAGAAATAAAAATATGTGATGAGCTAAAACAACTTTTAAAAAGAACCAGTTACTTACCTGTAAAGGTGGTTCTTCGAGTGGACCTTCATGAAGCCACACAGATGGGTTTCCCAGGCGCCCCTGCGCCAGAGGTCAGAACTTCCCTAGCAATAGGAAAGTTCGTTAGTCTCCGCCCCCGCACCCTAAACGCCTCGGTTCCTCTTGACCACCAGGATGACAGGTAATGGATGTACCAGTCAGGGCGTGATGGTCCGAGGGGAGACGGGCGGGTGCTGTGTGGCTTCACGAAGGTCCACTCGAAGAACCACCTTTACAGGTAACTGGTTCTTCTCCATCGTGACCTTCGTGAAGCCACACAGATGGGTGATTGAAAGCAGTACTCACTGGCAGGAGGGTAGTCACACCGTCACAAAGGAAAGCACTGCCCTCCTGAAGGAAGTGGCCGACCTCACACGGGCATCCACCCTGTAATGGGTCACGAAGGTATCAGGTGTAGACCAGGTGGCCGCCTGGCAGATGTTGTCCAGAGGGACACCCTTCAGAAAAGCCGCTGAGGAGGCCAATGCTCTGGTGGAGTGAGCTCAGATACCCAAGGGTAAGGGTACCTTGTCTAGTTCATAAGACAGTTTAATAGTCTGCACCACCCAGCGGGCAAAATGTTGGGAAGAGATAGGAGTACCCAGTATTGCAGGGTCATGGCAGACAAACAGTTTATTCGACTTTCTGATAGGTTTGGTCCTAGAGACATAGAAAGCTAGGGCCCTTCTAACATCAAGTGTATGCATGTCCCGTTCAATCCTGGTGGTAGGATTGGGAAAGAAAGCAGGAAAAACAATTGGCTGATACACATGAAAAGAGGAAACCACTTTCGGGAGGAAAGTGATATCTGGGTAAGCCACCACTCTATCATGGTGGAACCGTAAATATGGAGGGTCACACCTAAGAGCACAAAGCTCACTTGATCGTCTAGCTGAAGTAATGGCCACCAAAAATGCAGTTTTTAGGGTGAGCAGCCTAAGGTCCGTGGATGCCATCAGTTCAAAGGGAGGGCGTTGCAAGGCCCGAAGAACCAAGGACAGGGACCACTGTGGTGGGATCGGTTTTCTGTCAGGGAAAACATTCTTGAGGCCCTTGAGAAACCGCTTCATTCTAGGGTGTCTAAAGAATGCAGCTGCCTCCGAAAACTGCGGTTGGTGAGCCACAATGGCCGAGAGGTGGACTCGAGGGGAAGCCGACGTAAGTCCAGAATGCTTCAGATGAAGGAGCTATTGCAAGACCCAGGCAAGAGGAGGATTGACCGGGTCAAACCCCTTCTCAGCCACAAACAGAGAGAACCTTCTCCACTTATAGGTGTACTGTCTGTCAGTGGAGGGCTTGTGGCAAGAAGCAATGATGGCGTCAATCAAGGTAGAATCCTCCAGGCCGTGAGCTGGAGGCGATTTAGGTCTGGGTGCAGGACTTGGCCTTTGTCTAGTGAAAGCAGTTCCGGAAACTGGGCTAGGCGTAGATAGTCTGAGGACATTTGTAGAAGGGACGCAAACCAGGGTTGTCGAGGCCACCAAGGAGCTATCAGTATGAGGTTGGCTCTCTCCTGAAGAGTCTTTATGACCACCCTGTGTATTAGAGGAATAGGAGGGAAGGCATAAAGGAGGTCGTTGGACAATGGGAGGAGGAGTGCATCCCCTAAGGAGTGACAACCCTTCCCCGCCCTGGAACAGTACTCCTGGCACTTGGTGTTGGATTGGGAGGCAAACAGGTCCACACGAGGAGAGCCCCACTCGTTGCAAAGGAGGCTGAAAGTCCTGGGATGCAGTTCCCATTCATGAGTCGCCTGAAGTCATCGGCTGAGGTCGTCGGCGTCAGAGTTCTCCTCTCCAGGTAAGTGCATCGCAATCGGGTGAATGTTGTTGGAGATGCACCAATCCCAGAAGCGGATTGTGAGCTTCAGAAGACTCTGTGAGTGGGTTCTGCCCTGTTTGTTGATGTAGTACATGGTGGTTGTGTTGTCGGTCACCACCAGTACTACATTGCCAGAGAGGTGTCGGATGAACGCCCGGAACGCTTTGAAGATCGCCAGCAGCTCCAACCTGTTGATGTGGAGCTGTTGCTCCTGTGGAGTCCAGGTATCGTGGATGGAATGTGAGAGGCAAACCGCACCCCAACACATGTTGCTGGCATCTGTAGTTACTTGTATGGTGGGAAAAGGATTCCTGAAGGGGCGTCCGGAGAGGATGTTGGACCGGCAGGACCACCAGCGAAGATGGTGAGGTAAGTCTGGAGGGATGGTGAGAAGTTTGTTGGGAGGGTCCCGAAGGGGGTTGAATTGTTGGAGGAACCAGGCCTGGAGAGGTCTGAGTCGAAGCCTTGCATGCACCAGGACTGAGGTCATGGAGGCCATGAAACCTAACAGTCTTTGGACCTCGATTGCTGGGATGATATGGTGCGCGCGGAATTGTTGCAAAAGATGGAGGATTTCTGCAATCCTGGTCCGTGGAGGAAAGGCCATGGCCCTGGTAGAGTCCAGAATGGCACCGCTGAAGTTCACTACTGGAGAGGGGTCGAGATGCGACTTCTTGTAATTGACCTGCAGACCGAGTGACTCTAAGGTGTTGAGGACAGTGGCGATGTCTTGGTGAGCCTTGTCCTGTGAGTCTGCGACAACCAACCAGTCGTCAAGGTAGGGGAAGACAACCACTCCCAGTGTGTGGAGGTATGCAGCCACTGGTGCCATGCACTTGGTGAAGACTCTTGGTGCTGTCGCCAAACCAAATGGCAGGGAAGAATATTGAAAGATGTCTTCCCCTACGGCGAATCTGAGCAGGTGACGATGAGCTGGGTGAATTGAGATGTGGAAATACAAATCTCGTAGATCCACAACTCCAAACCAATCTCCCCTGTGGAGGAGGGGGATGACCTTTTCTAAGGTTACCATTCAGAATTTTTTGTAAACTAAAAATTTGTTTAGGAACCGCAGCCCGCCATCCTTCTTTGGGACTGTGAAATAACTGGAGAAGAGTCCGTGATGAGCAAGGGTCCTTGGGACTCTTTCGATGGCACCTTTTTGAAGAAGCGAGGACACCTCTTCTAGAAGGCAAGGAGATGGAGTGGTGCGAACCAAATTTCCCAATGGGGGAAGAGAAGACAACTCTAACAGGTAACCTCTTTGAACAACAGAAAGGACCCATTGGTCTGAAGTGATGAGGTGCCAAACAGGGAGGAACAGACTGAGACAGATGGATGGACAGTCAGTAGTCCTCTCTGGAACATCTGTCTCTGGGCTTGGTAGAGGAAGAAGTGGATTTGGTCTTCTTTGATTTTGCAGCAAATCCCGAGAAAGCAGACGTACGGCTGGGCGGTCGCATTGCTGTTGCTTGGAAGATGACTGGTTGGAAGGAGGCCAGAATCGCCTTCTTGATTGTAAATGAAAGGAAGGCTTTGGCCTAGAAGGGATGATGTTTAACTTCTTAGCAGTGTCCTGCGTTTTGTGTCTGTCCTCCATGAGGTCATCAGTGGTGGTGTTAAATAAACCTGAGCCATCAAAGGGCAAGGACTCAATCTGGGCCTTGTGGTCATCAGTGAGACCAGTGGTGCGCAGCCAAGCATGCCTACGGAGGGTGATAGAGGAATTGAGAACCCTCGAGGCAGCATCAAATGAGTGTTTTGAAGCACACATTTGTTGGGCTGCCAAAGCCATGGACTCTTCATATAGAGCTGAGGCCGCAGCACGCTTGTCCTCTGGGATCAATTCTAGAAAAGGATGAAGGTGCATCAGCAGGTCACGCTGGTAGGCACCCATGGCACCTTGGTAGTTGGCTATCTTATGCTGGAGGATTGCATAAGAATAAAGATGTCTGCCAACTGTGTCCAGTTTCCTTCCCTCTTTAGATGGTGGAATCGGGGTCTGTTTGGTACGAGACTGTACCTGCAAAGATGCAACGACCACCAAATTAGGGGCCGGGTGCTTGTTCAGATAAGGTGCCTTATCATCATGCACACAATAGAGCACCTCAAGCTTCCTAGGGATAGCAACAGCCAAAATAGCTTGAAACGAGTCCTCCACCATAGTGAGGAAGGATGGAATCAACATAAGATGCCTTGGTGAGAAACTGACCGACTGGTTCGGAAGAGCAGGCTGCAGCTGGACATGTTTGCATCGCCGATGCTTCTCAGGTTTTGCAGACGAACCGAAAGGAATGTCGGTGGCAGTGAAGAGGCACGCTCCTCGAATTCGGTCTCCAGAACCAGGACTGGAGATGAGGCTGCCTTGGTAGCCAAAGACGGAGAGCGGAGTGGAAGCTCTCTGAACCGACTGGTCCCTTCCCAAACGGACCGACAGGTCCCGGAGTCCATGGTTGGAGTCGAGCCCATCAAAGTGATGTTGGGAGGTAGGGCTGTGTCATCGTCGGATGACGACTCCGATGGATCCGAAGGAAGCAGCTGCTGGTATTTCGGTTGCGGAATGGTGGGAACCAAGGACGTCGCCGAGCCAGAATACTCGGTTTCGACTGTAACCGAGGGCGAGGCCAGGGATGAAGTGAGAGTCGGTGCGGAGGTCGAACCCGAGGTAGAAGTGGAAATCTTCGGAGGTGGCACAGACGTTTTCAAAGACTTCGAAGGTTTCGAAGAAGGCTTTGAAGATTTTGCAAGGGACGGGCTAGCAGGGGTTTTGGTTTCAAAGAAGCTACGCCCTGCAATACTGGGATTTTCTTCGGCTTGTCTACCTAACCCGACGCCTCCGACTTATGGGACACTTTGACCGGTTTCTGCTCCATAGGTTGTGGATGAAGGGAGCGTTCAAGAAGGTAGTTAGCCAAATGGTTATGACTATTTTTAAGGGCCTGGGAGCTGAATCCTCTACAGTTCGAGCAAGCCTCGGTGCGATGGTGCTCACCAAGGCAAAAAAGACAACGGTCGTGCCCGTCTGTGTGAGGAATCTTGGCCTGGCAACCAGAACAATGTTTGAATTGGGGTGCAAAAGATATGAGCCAAAAACAGTCTGAGATCAAAGCCAAACGAGAAGAAAAATCCTGACCAGAAAAAATCGCACAGAGACCAACGGAGAAGAACCTCTAGCCGTGGTGGTTAAGAGGAACTGAGGCATTTAGGTGGGAACACCCACACACATGCGCAGGGTGCAGGGGTGGAGACTAACAAACGTTCCTATTGCTAGGGAAGTTCCGACCTCTGGCGCAGGGGCGCCTGGGAAACCCATCTGTGTGGCTTCACGAAGGCCACGATGGAGAACCAAATATATTCTAGTGCCAAAATCATGGGCCCGAATGTAGGTCTGAAATGTCTCTCTTTATCTACTTATTTTTCTTTAACCAAAAGCAGGGTGATTTTAACATGTGTACTGTTTCAGAGAAATGAATTCCTTTAAGAATGAAAAACATGAAATTTTAATTGATGTTATAGTAATAGTTGTAAGATTTCAAAAACTCTTTTATTGGATATCTTTCGCTACTGAAATGATAGTTTATGATAAATACATATTGTTTCCTGTTATGTCTGCTAGCTATAGTCAAATGACAGGTGAGTCCAACCCAACCAGTTATTGTACTATAGAACTAATCTGTGAACTCTTTCACAGTTTTTCTTGTTACCATAGGGACCTCCTTATGCCTCACCCAGCCCTGTAGTGAACATATCTCTCAGCTATTAAATAAACAGCAAACATACTAAGGCAAAGTATCTTTTACTCGGAATAGCTTTCAGAAAGCACAACTGTAATCGCTTCCTCCGATCTTTGGTGAGTATGAACAGATTTGGATCAGTTTTCTGTTATTACAAAAATGGCTTAAGCAAAAGTGTTACATTAGAACATTATTTTTAATGAGTTGTACTGTTTTATGTTAAATAGGGTTTTATATTGCTCAGTCTGCCTCAAAAAGGAAAGAAATGGGAGAATTAGCATTTAGGTAGAAGGAGCAGCTTTCGTCTCTGAGTTATTACATCATGTATGATATAGCTTTGTAAGCACCTGTTTCTCTGTGCTAGCTATAGGATTCTGGAAATTTTAGTCCAAAAACATTTCTTGATCTCTGACTTTTAAAGGCCTTAAAACAAAATACATATTCAAAAAGTGTAAATTACCAAGTACAGTCTGTACACTATAGACAGTATACAGCATCTTTGTCTTCTGCTATTTTTTGCCTTGACATGCCCTGTTACCTGTCTATCTATATTCACAGTTAAAGTTATGCTCATTATATTGGGAATGGGGATAGAGGACCAAAACTGGTGACACTGAAAGGTAGGAAAGAAACCACAGTATCCTTGTTTACTGATTCAGCATCAGATATTATGTAATAAGTAAATCTCCAGATTGCGGTTGAAAAATGCTTCTCTCAGCCAAGCCTATCGATACTGTGCTGATTTGGAATGTTTTTCAATCTTACCAGAGTGGTTATTTTTAATTCATAGTTCTAACTTAGTACTGTGATCACTGCAATGGATCCAAAACTCTCCCATGCCATGTTTTGTCTATTTTGTATATCACCTTGTGTTTTATTGTTCCTTTAACCCTATTGTTAACTGCCCAGAGTTCCCTGGGAAGATGGGCGGTATAAAAAAATAAAAAAATGTTGCTATTAAGTTTTTCTCATGTGGGAAGGCCAATTTGAGTTCAAATCAGAGTCAGGCTGGTGTCCTGTGCCCTGTATTTTGTGTGATCTCCAGAAAATAGCTGATGCTAAACTGTGTCACAGGTGATCCAAAATGCAAGCTATGTGCCCAAGTCACCACACTCTTAAGTGCCATGTTCAGAACAAATAATAATAAAGAAAACAAGCCTAACATTTCTCTGTAACACCTAAACCTTGAATTTTATGAAAATAAGCACCCAGCTTATTTCAAAGAGAAGAAGGCGGTGAAATGGCAAAGCAAGAAGGCTATTAATGCCATATTTGAAAATAGTTTAAAATGTTGTAGCTCCTGGGAAGTGTCCCAGATGGTTGTTCAACCAAGAAAACAAATACATTACTCATATCAAGAGTAAGGTGATACTTTTATTGAACCCTAAAGATCATATAAATTTCAAGCTTTTGTGAGTAAATCTTACTTTTTCAAGATGGTCATAGCCCAAGCTCTCAACAGAAAGTGAGGCTGATTTCAGTCAGGGTATGTTGAAGTGGGTGTTTGAAAGATTCAGTTATTGTTTTGCAGCACAAGGGTAGCTAAAGGATGCTATTCATCTTCCATTTGTTGACTTTGGTAGAAAGAGTTTCTGAGGGAGATGATTTCATGGACATAAAAGGAGAACCCTGGGTCTGGAGAGAGCAGACCAGGAGAAAAATTACCTAAGTTTTGGTATCCTCAGCTTTCCTCAAATAGTTTGGCCCAAATCAAAACATAACACAACTGTTGGTTTACAATCAGGTACATGCCATTTATACAACTAGTCATGTATTTGTATATGCTTGTGTGAGTCGCCTTACACAATCATGAACGGCAACAGGATTTCCACCTCCGTCTTTCCACCAATATGTTTTGCACTTGTTGGGCTGAGGTCTTGAAGTATTTGTATAGGAAAGCCTTGGTTAATAATAGGCTGATAGCTATGGAGATCTACCAAAAAAGCCTCTGGGCATCTGTTATGTCAGTCTTAGAAACCTGCTCTTCAAGGAATCAAGTAGAAAGGCCACTGACAAATTTGGAAGATTGTTTACATGGTAGGCAGATTGTTTACAGTAGAGCTAACAGCCAGTTTTTAGATATTTTGGCATCTTGATCAAGTTTCAAAGTAGAAGAGCTAAATGAGAACAGGTATGTTCAAGACTAAGTTGCATAATTCAAAATGCAAACCATCCAGAAAATGCTCGAACACTATAGAGCAGTATATAAACAAAACACTTTGATTTTATCTGTTAAGGTAGTTATAAAACATTCCTTCTGCATGGCTTTAGAAAAGGTAGCTTGGAACAATTGGGGGAATTGCTTAGTTAATTATCTTTTAGTTAGAACATAAAGTACAAAAAACAAACACCCAGCCACTTTAGTCACAATGAAACTAACTCTTTGCATGCAAACATCACTCTAGACCAGGCCTGCCCAAAGTCCGGCCCGGGGACCAAATCCGGCCCATCAGACCATTCTGGGTGGCCTGTATCTGGCTGGCCCGCCCCTCCCTCCCTCTCCGCTGCATTTTTTAAAAAAATCTGCCAACACTGACACCACTGGGAAGCTTGGGCGGCTGGGCAGCCGGGCGGTCTGCCGCCACCAGCACTGCAGGGGAAAGTGTGGGGATGGGCAGGCCAGCGGGCCTCTGCCACCATCAAGGAGCTTTGGGGTGGGCTGCCGGGCGATCCGTTGCCACCGCTGGGGAGTTTCGGGGGGTGCAACGTCGCACAGTCCCCACCTTCCTTCTTTCCTCCCTTCCTTGGTCCCCACCTTCCTTCTTTCCTCCCTCCCTTGGTCCCCACCTTCCTCCCTCCCTCCCTTCCTTGTTCCCCACCTCCCTTCCTTCGTCTCTTGGTTTCCACCTTCCTCCCTCCCTCCCTTGGTCCCCGTCTTCCTTCCTGCGGGTGGAGTTGTAAGGATCAGTGGGTGGGGCTTATGGGTCAGTGAGTGGGGTTTGCAGTGGGGTGGCAGGGTCGGGAACCAACCGGCCCCTGACACATTCTCAGCCACCAAATCTGGCCCTCCTTACAAAAAGTTTGGGCACCCCTGCTCTAGACATTACTTAAGCAGAAAAGTAATTAAGTCACAGAAAACTTGTGACTTAAAAGAAGTGAAGACATCAGATTTGTCCAGAACTTCTAAAACTCCAAAGGAGGTGGGGGATACTTAATTGAATGAGTGTCTTTGGCATGCTTTACCAATTATAGGGTTAATTTACAGTTTTCCCTCTCTATGGTAAAGCACGCCGAAGACACTCATTAATTTTAGTACCTCCTTTGGAGTTTAATAACTGCCCCCACAAACCCTAACTTTTCCAAATTTCAAAGGGTCCCCTAAAAGCACTTGGGGTAGCTAGCCTTGTCACTTTGGGTGAGATATTCTGTATCCTATTTAAGCCACCTGTATTCTATCTTGAAGGCCAAGGAGACCGTGGAAATACATCAGGGAGGTCCGCAAATCCCTGCCCTTCCAATTTATCTGGGTTTTGCTGGCATGGTTTCACACCTGCTTTTAGGGGAAAACTGGGAGCTCTTGTTCTGGTGCACATTGCAATGCAGGCATATGCTGGTGTCAACAATAGCACCTTGATGGCAGCAGTTCCAAATCATCAAGGCTGGCATCGATTTTTCAGCCTTAAAGCCACTTGGGAAGGGAGCGGGGAAGGTGGGCTCCCCCCCTCCCGGGAAGGAGCAAAGCAGATGGTTTTGATTACAAAATTGCAGCCTGATTTGGGAAGGAAAGTGAAAGGATCAGATTTACTCCTGCCCCCATGGCCTAGGCGGAGGTCTCACTGGTTTCTGGACAGATGTAAAAGTAACAGGGTGAATGGGGTGAGTGAGTGAGTGAGTGAGTGAGTGAGTGAGTGAGTGAGAGGATTTCATGTGGAGCCAATGGTAAGAAGCTCTTCCCAGTTAACAATATTAAAATGGAAATCAACCACATGAGAACTGAGTATGGCAATACCACGTGTTGTCCCTTAACTGCTTTCATTACTACACTTATTACCAGGGTGCCTCTAGGTTCTGGATCTCTTGCAACCCTAATAAAGGCCATTAAGAATTACATGATTCCAATAAGAATTACGCCTGAGGACCTTACTTAAAAATAATACCAGCTTTGGAGTTCCACAGAACCCTTTCCTCAGGCAAAAATGGTGCAAAACTTCTGGTTCTGGGAAACTAAACAGCTTTGGAGTTCTACAAAGCTCTTTGTTTGGCAGAGATGGTATAAAACATGTGTGCGTTGGGGGTAGTAGCTTCCTTGAATCCCTAGTTTTATACCATCTTTGCCTGATGAAGATTTGTGTAGAGCTCTAAAGCTGGCATTTTTAAATAGCTGCAGTGCTTAGTCATCCTGCCAAAAGCATTGCAGAATCTGGAACTCTGCTTCTATGACTTGATCTCATTGCTATTTTTTCCATTCTTCTCAGAAAGTTGGAAGATGTTTCTGCCTATGGGGTTACATTATTACTTGGGCATCCTTGGTTCCATTATGCAAAAATATATACATGCACATGCCAAAAAACGTGGGAGGATTTGTCAAAAATGCCACTGTGGACCCAACCCCCTAGCCCCACCTGTGTTTTGTAAAATGGTTTTTGCCGGTTCTGTGCACCCACAAAACCTCTCATATTTTAAACACCACTGCCACCCCAGTCATAAAGTGAGGTTCCAATCATCGAATTGAGATGCCCCACGTCCATTTTTTAAAAAAATGGAAAGCTAAAGCCCTGGTTTCTTTCTAGCCCAGCCTCACACCAGATTTTGCCTGCCCACAAAGAGATTGTGTGTGTGTGTGTGTGTGTGTGTGTGTGTGTGTGTGTGTGTGTGTGTGTGTGTGTGTGTGTGTGTGTGTGTGTGTGTGTGTGTCTTTGTATGCAACAGAAAATGGAACCAAGGATGCCTAAGCAATAAAGCAGCCCCACGGGAACATATATTCCAACCTCTGTGGGTGTCCCTGCCTTCATGTCCCTGTTTTACAGACAGATGAATCACTTCGTTACTGGTTCGCTTTGTATGATTTTTTAAAAAAAAAACATTTCTAACGAAATGAAAGGAATCATGGGGGAATGAAACAAAATGAAACTAATCTCAATTTTTCCGTTTCATGCCCATCCCTAAAGTAAATATCTTATGTTCAAGAAATGTTAGCTGGGAAGAGAAGGTGCTTAAGGCCTCAGTCTCTTTTGTAGCATTGTCTCTTACTACGGAAATATCATCCAAAACAGTTTTAATTGATTTTTGTAAACTTTTTTGTATTTCCCCAGGGGAAAATGTAATACAGAGCTCGATGGGACAAACAAACTACTATAATGGATGAAAGAACACACCATGTTTATCTTATATTCTCTATCATGGTGCACACTGTGCCACTTCAGGCTACAGGCTATGTGCCACTAAGAAATGAAAACATGCCAGCTACAATCACCCTTCATGGGACAAGAAATGCTACCCCATCTGTAAGACCTGAAATAACTTCTGCAATCAGACACTATATTATATAATGCCAGTGCAAACTCAAATCAATTTGCTACTACAACTATCAGTTCTACCACCATTTCAACACTGTTGACTTATTCTGAACAAAGCAGTCGCTCCCCTCACCTTGAAATTAACAGTTCATCAGGCACCATTTCTAAAACAAAAAATGAGGTGACAACATTGCATACTGAATCAGCTACATTTCAAGCCACTGTTGAAGATACCAAAGTTACAAATTCAGCTACCATATCAGCTATGGTAGTCTGGCCTTCTACAAGTATGCCACTAAAAAGCAGGAAGGCTTTGTTTTCAGTTTCTGCAAATCAATTTCCTGGTAAGTATTAAGATGGTATCATATATTTGAGCTGAAAGATATACACAGTGAGCTGGTTTTTTTCATTTAAAAAAAGCAGCTTAGAACAAACGTTGTATGGGTGGTTTGCATTCATCTAACTGATCTGACCAAACATGGGCTAGAGCTCATTTGAAGGTGTATTCCATGACAGTGGCTACAGCAAAATAAATAAATAAATAAATAAATAAATAAATAAATAAATAAATAATTTTTTAAAAAATAAATAGGGATAAACAGGGATGTTCGCAAGTCATCCCCTCCAAGTCACAAGTCTGAATCTTTGGGTCAAAGTCCCAAGTCTAAGTCCATTCTACCAGGAATGAAGCAGAATGCAATTGTGCTGATACCTGAATGCCTGCAATATCACTTGGATCAATGAGAAATGCACTCCTTGTCCCTGCTGCTGACGGCACTGAGAAACAGGAACCACTGCTGCTGCGTGTGCCAGGTGAATGTTAAATAAATAAAAGCAACGGACAGCTTTTTCAAGAGAAAAGGAAAGAATGGAGAAAGTGGTGGCAGGAAGAGACAGAAATTTGCTATCAGAATTCTGTGTTGAATTCTATGGGCAAGAAGATGGACAGGATCCATCCTGGGTGGCTCCTCTTTCTCCTTTTTCTATAATTTTGGGGTGGAAAAGTGGGGGTCGTCTTATACTTTGGAGCATTTTATAGATAGGAAAATATGGTGTGTGTGTGTGTGTGTGTGTGTGTGTGTGTGTGCCCCAATATGCCTGGGGATTGGTTCTGGACTGCACTGTGGATACTGAAATCTGTAGTGAAGCTCTTATCCGAGGGTGATGGCAGTGTTGCAGCAGTGACAACGGTGGCGGGGGTGAAAGCCATGGTGCTGCTTGAATGCTAGTTGGCTATTCACAACACTGTGGCCGCCAGCAGGGATCTCATGCTGAGTGGCTGCAGGCAGGGACCTTGCACTGCCACGGGCTTACACCAATTGGTCCTTTGAGCCATGCAGCCCCAGGCAGGGAACTTGTGCCACCACGCATGCATGCCAGGTATCCCTTCATGCTACTTGTCCGCCCCTGCCATCTGCAGATAACTGAATCTGCAGATGGTGAACCAGCGGATATGGGGGTCCTACTGTGTATATATACTATGCTTTTTAAAATAAAAATCATTAAGCTAGCTGTATTATTCCATTGCAGTTGAACGAGCTCATCTGAAGAATTCAGAAGTTATCCAAACATTTGGTTTTGCCATGGTACTTGTGTTAACAATACTAGGATTCACTCTTTATATTCTCAAAACATATAGAAAGAGAAATGATCAATATGCCCATCATCTACTTTGTAATACCTCTTCTGAAACAGGTTAGTACATTTTTAATCTAACACTAGTCTTCTGTAAAAGATAGATAGATGTATGCACATATGCACAAAACCCTTGTGTACATTCTGGTAAAATCCCTCCAAATATGTGGGGTACTTTTTAAAAGGAATCCTGACCAGATGCCACAGATGCAGCAAGATGCCACTGGAAGAGAAAACTGGAAGTTGAATGTGGCACTTGTTTCCCAACCACGGCATCTATCTTGATAATAGCACACAACACCCAGAAAGAGAGGACACTTATATTTCTGATCTCTGCCTCCCTATATCATTTGTGCATCCAACTTGGACATGTTCATTCCTATGGAGATGCAGTTTAAATGCATTACTTTTGACCTTGTTTTAATGCACAGTCACTACACAATAATAAATGTTGTTCAAACTTTTCACAGTAGACAGGTATACCGCTCCAGATGACACACTTGTGATATCAGGAGGGTTGTATGATGCACCACGAATTTGCAATTCCAACATGATGCTATATGAAGATGAACTTCAGAATGAAAATTTTCTATTTAATGTTCAACCTCCACAACTCAGATTGGAATTTCTGCCTAGAGAAAAAGAAAATGACTTTTTGTCCATGTATGAAACATTTCAGATACCACCAGGAGACATAGAATTGTTGGACCACGGGACAGCCTATAAGTGCCTTAAATAAATGGTTGGCTTACTGTAAAAATACAATCAACACAGACTAACATAAGAAAAGAAAATTCATTTAGTATCTTTATTAAAACAAACAACATTTTAGAACATTTCTAGTAGTGATTAACAGTTCTTCATAACTCGGTCTCAGCCTATTTCACCATATTGGTTTGGTGTTCAAGGTTCATGCCAGGGGAGTTTATATATGCTTATAAAACACCCATTCCTATTGTAAACCACACATTTGAGATCTCTTCAGGCTATTGGGAATACTTTAATTTGTTGTAATTTTTCTTTATTTCACTTTTTTCTATTATAATTAATAGTAAAACAATAACAATTGACCAATTCAATTTTAGTGCTTCCATTTAAGTATAACTGAGTCTGGATCCAACATATTATGCTTATTTAAATAATATTAAACTTTTCTGATCCATTATGTAATAAAATTATTTTTACTAACTTTAATGAAATAAAATTATTCTTACTAACTTTAAAAACAGTAAAGCTCTTTATCTATGCATTTATACCATATGCAAATGAACATGTAGGACAAAACTGACGCAGGCCTCAATATCTATTTTTTTTTGTTCCAGTTTCTGCACTGCAGGCTTGAAGCTGGGCACACACTGGTGTGCACTGGATCTGAGTTTTACTTTAATCCTGTGCAAGCCATGCATCCTTCTCCTCCCCAGGGCCATGGCTGCCATATGAGAGATAGTAAATGAACATTCAGGAAAGATAAAAAGACACTACTGAGCCTAAAACTGATTATTTCTCATACATGCAGACAGGGAATGGATCAGGCAGGAAAGTCCTGGAGAACAATGACTCCAAAATTCAATCCTTTCAGACTTTTCAATAAAATCAAAATGTGCCACTTTCAAAAAAAAAAGCAAGAAAATACAAGAAATATAGAATTTGAGTTAAATTCAATAATCAACAAAGCAATTAGTTCTATTTCAGTAGTAAACATTTTGTTTATGAAAATAGCTTTTCAGCTTCTTTCATTTTTTGCCTCCTATCCATATTGGAGAGTGCTGTCCATCCAGATTCTCGCATCTTCCTTATAGCAGCAAGCTTGACTGAGGATCCAGGTATTTTTAGAATAGATGGAATTTGAACCTACACACAGAAATGAGAGCTTCAATTGATCTTGTTAGGGCTATTACAGTGTTTATTTCAGGTTTCAGTAAAATTAAGATGATACCTTTTTGGTGTTGTAATGCTCAGGTTAGATGTTTGTGGATGATCTTTATATAGTTGCTTAAACATTTCTTCCTTTGACACAATACTCTGTAAAGGTTTGGGGGAGAGGTTTAAGGAAACAGAACATCCACAGAGATTTTCCCTCTTATATCAGACAATAGGAAAACTACTTAATGATGTCTGTCTAATTCATACCATTATCTTATGATCCCTAGGAAAGTATTTCATAGTTCATAGAATTTTATTAGCTTTTCCTCTCTGCATCTGAAAAGCAATGTAAAGGTCTCTGAATGAAGATGGAAACCTGTCTTTAGCAGCTTTCTCTGTGCAGATGTGGCAGGTTTAACTACTATACTATAGTACTTCTACCACTAGTGCTTTAACTGCACTAAAAAGCTTGCTAAGGGTTTTTTTTGTTCACTAAGTCCAAACCCCCTTTTTTTGTTCACTAAGTCCAATACACACACCAGTCCTGGAAGTGGTTGCTTATTTTCCATTCAGCACCCCCCCAACCCTACAACCTTCCTGGAACAAGCCTGGATGGATGGAGAAAAAGTACCAGGGTAGGTAAAGAGAAAAAAGGAAAAAATATTGTTTTGGAAACAAGAAACCCTGGAATGACTGGATGGGTTGGTGAAGGCAGATGAACACTGTCTTAGTGGGTGGGTGAGAGAGATAGAATGGAAAGAGCACTAAGTTGGGGTGAACTTAGTTTTTTCAACCCTAAGCAAAACTGGGTATTTTTGGTAATTTTGAAATAAAGGAAAAATTGCAAAGTCATCATTAATCCCTAGATTCTACTATCAAAAAAGAAACAGAACACTGCTCCACAGTGTTTCACAGCCCAGAGAACTGATGGACTGATAACAATATTATGCAATTCTGTAAACACTGTTCTTTTACATGTAATTATATAATAGAAACTACAGAATTGAACAAGTAACAATCAGTTAATCCTGTTAATGTCTACTTAAGGAGAATTTCCTATGGCCATAAAATAAATCTCAGTAAAGCCCTTTTTCTAGAATAAAATTTATTTACTAAATCAAGATATGTATTAAATAGGCTTTACCATTGACAGTCCGATTATTTTTATGTATGTATACTTTCCCTTATCTTTGGGTATACTCTTTACTATCACATTAACCACTGAAGAAAAACTATCTGAATATGTTACCGCACTTGCTATTTCACTTGCTAATCATGTTTGAGCAGGATTCACCAGTGTGATGCAACACTCAGGTACAACAATTTTTGGGAGATACTTATGGAAACAAAGAGATGGCTTGATAAAGTTACATTTGTATTCTGCCAAGAAAAAGAATGGCATACAAGTAAGAACATCCCAAAGTGGATGGCACTAAGGGTACTGTCTTTATGGCCCTGATTGCTATGTTTTGAGATTGTTGGGAAGGATACCACCTGGTGTCTCAGTTATTGATGGCAGCTGCCTCACTCAGAGGTCTGTGTTGGTACAGTATTTCTAAACACACATGCAGAAAGAAGGTTTTCTCATCTAAATTTAATCAAGATCAAAAAAGTGGTGGTTGTATTGTCTGTAGGGATCTTTGGTGGTTGTAGCAGAGGAGAAACTGTTTGTTTAGTATCACAACCCAAATAACTTTAAGTCCACCAGGACATAGGTTTCTGGAGAAACTTTCAAAATTATGAAGAGAAACCCATAGTATTGGTCCCTGAATTGAATAGATCATATTATTTGGAAGTAAGCAATGTGACATTTATCCCTTTGTGAGGAATAATTTATGATAAGTGTTTGTATTGATTGGTTGGTTGTTGATCAATGGGAGAGTTTGGGGGAGGAGCCTGAGGGGTTTTAAGGCTCAGTCCAATTCTGAATTAGTCAAACAGGGATTGTCTGAGAAAGAAACAGATAGGGACTTAAACTTACTAAGTGGCAGTTAGGTACTAGCGATGGGCACGGACCAAAAAAATGACAATTTGTTTTGGTTTGGTTTGTTTTAAGGTTCAGTTCATTTTGTTTCATTTTTAACGATTTTTTTAAATTATTCATTTTGTTGGTTTGTTTTGATTCGTTATTCGTTGTGTGGTGCTTGTGCAACAAACAGTCCCCATTGCAGGGCATTTTTTTTCTTTTTCCTTTTTACAGCTGAGAAGGGCTAGCTTGGGGACAGCACTTCCCAGCTAAGAGGCACTAGTGCCACTGGGAAGCTTGGGTGGCTGGGCAGCCGGGCGGTCTGGCCCGGGCCGAACTGGCTGGCCTATGGGCCAGGGGTGGGCTGGAGGGACACATTTTTTTAATTTATTTATTTATTTGGTTTTTTATTATTATTATTTTAAAAAGTCCCCGTTGCAGGGCTTTTTTTTCTATTTTATTTTTACAGCTGAGATGAGCTGGCTTGGAGCTAGCACTTCCCAGCTGAGAGGTATTAGTGCCTCTGTTGTTTTTTTTTTCCTCCAGCCCGGGCCAAACCGGCTGGCCCACAGGCCAGCACGGGCCAGAGGGACGTTTTTTATTTTATTTTATTTTATTTTTTTAAGTCTGCCAGGTGGCTCCATTTTTTATTTTTTTATTTTTTATTTTTTTACAGCACTGACCACGCAGCCCCAGAGGCCAGGTTGGTGCTCTTTTATATTTTTAATTTTTAATTTTTATTTTACAGCACGGACCATGCGGCTCCCAGGCCAGGTCGGCACTTTATTTTTATTTTTATTTTATTTTTATTTTTATTAAGTCCCTGGATGCTGACCTCCCCCCCCCTCAGCTGTAGGGTGGTCTTTTCCCCACCCTGGCTGCTGGAGTTCCAGGCGAGGAGGTGGTGCTACAGAAGGACAAGTTAAGTGACACCAGGAACGAAAAGCAAAATGGAATGAAATGGAAATTTCCATTTTGTTTCAGTTTTGTTTTTCTTTGATGGGTCCCTTCATTATTTGTTTCATTCCTTAATGAAATGAATAATGAATAATGAAACAAATTAAAAATTAAAAATTCATTTCATGCCCATCTCTAATAAGGACTGATAGGGACTTACACAGACTGAGGGGGGGGGGTCAGAGAGAGAGAGACAGAGAGTCTGAGAGAGAGTCAGATAGGTCTGACTGAGAGACAGTTAAGGACGAGAGAGAGAAGAGATGGGATTTTGGAACTTCTGTGAGGAAAATTTAGTGTTGAGTGTCTGTAACTTAAGAATACGGTGTGCAAGTGATCAACTTTGTCTTTAACATAACCGTAGTGTGTTTGAGCTATATTCTTCCTTTTGTTTGTACCTAAACACATTACTCTTTATTCCTTGAATTCTACTTTGTAATAAATAAACTTCTTTATACAATTTTAAATCAGTCTGAAAGCATTAATTTCCTAGAGAAGATAGTTGGTGGCACTGAAAGAGAAAAATTTGAGGTGGTGCTTGTTAATAGCCTGAGAAAAGGCCAGGGGCAAAGCACGGTGAAACTACTAGCAGGTGCACAGCTGTGCTGGTTGTGACTCTTCTGTTTATTCCGTATGCTGCCTTAGGAGTTTTCAAATGAAGAATATGGATAACACAAACCCCATTTCCCAAAGATATCATTACAAATATTATCAACCTTTTTGTCTGTCTTCTCCATCCTAAGCACAGTACCCAATGAACAACAGAGGACAAGGACGGGGGAGGTTGAAGTACTAAAGGAAAGTGCTTTTTATTATAGCAAGACAGACTAGATGTAAGATCTCTTGTCACAGTTTTCTCTGGATGATTCACCCTCCTGCACAGAGAGGTTTTTGCCTCAATGACTGGTCACTAAGGACGACCTTGGAACTCCTAAAGAAGCTCTGTAGCCCTGCAGGAACCTAAAATGGTTCCTATCAAGCTCAGTTTATTCCCAGTGCAAGACATCAAAAAGGACCACATGCAAGTCTATAATCCTTACCTTCCAAAACCAGGTAGAATTTTAGTTACAACTGATTTTTAAAAACTATTTTAGGATTGAATTAAAAATTAAGAGGCTTATACAGTAAAACCTTTGTTTATGAGTACCTTAGTCTATGAGTGTTTTGCAAGATGAGCAAATTTTTCTTTTAAATATTGCCTTAATCAATGAGTAATGTCTTGCAATACTAGCACTGGAGCAGGTCACTTGTTCACAAGTGAGTCAATGGTAGTTATCTCTCTCACACTGCTGGATTGTGGGTGATTGTCTGGAAAGTTCTGTTTCAGGCAGCCTTAATGCAGAATGAGGAGAATGGAAGAGAACAGTCATGTAACTAGGGGACGGAGAGGGGCATCTCCCCCTGCAGCATCTTAAGGTAACAAATTGATGGAGACTCTCCACCTGTCCATCCAATACAGGAGCTGGGGTTGCCCTCGGCAAGGACAAGCAAGGGCAGCAAGCCTGAAGGGGTCAGTGTGCTCTGCAAATCCTGCACAGAACCTCATTTGCTCCAGATCAAGAATGCCAATGCCACCGCCTCCAAAGCAGGAAGGACAGGAGCTGGAGCAGTTCAACACCCCTTTCCTGAGCAATGCTGTCACCCAACCCCTGGGAGCGGCTCCCATCTGGGCCCTAGAAAGCTGTCCCTGTCACTTTCCCACCCTGGCTTTCTGCTTCTTCCCAGGAATGTTGCCCTCCCTCCCAGTTGCATAAGCAGGGGACATCTGTCCCCTGCAGCATCTAGGGGCACCAAACGGCTTCCTGCCCAGGAGCTGCAGGAAGACATGTTGCAGGAGACCTCCCACATCTATGCAGAGGGCTCCCTGGTCACCACCTGTAAAGGTCCCACATCCCTTGGCTGGGCTGCTTGGCAAACAGGGAAGCCTTACTGGGGTTGCCAAATGAGCGAGTGGGCACCGGTGATGCCCGGGCAGCACAGGCATGCTATTCATTGTGTTGTAGCATGGGAGTGGTGAGAGGAGGGGCACATCCGGGGCTGCAGAGATGGATGCGAAGAGAGGAGAAGGCAGTAGGCCAGCAGAGATGTGGGCAAGGCAACTGTCAGAACTGTCAGATTGTGGTGTGCTGGGAATGAGGGACTGCCATCTGCTCCCCTGGCATGAACCATGAGCACTTTCTCGGCCTCTGCTCCCCGCTTGGGCCCTCCTCCTCCTCTTTCCTCTTCCTCTTCCTGACCTCAGAGCTCTGCCCTGGGGGAGTCCGAAGGCAATGAGACTGTCTGTCGGCTCGCTCCCTCTGGAAAGGAAGGAAGGATGCTGGTTGGTGGGTGCTGGCAGGCAGCACAGGCTCCTCTTCTCTCCCTCACACCAGCCACGAAGGTTTTCAAAGGTGAGTGTAGGTTAGGGTTTTAATTTACTTTTCTTTATATGTTGTATTTTCTTTATTATTTTATTTGACTATTTTATATGACTATTTTTTATTACTAGAACCAATCATTTGGCTTTCCATTATTTCTTAACGGGAAATTTGCTTTGATATCAGAGGTCAACTTCGTCCTGACCAACCAGAGCTTCGCTCTCCCTTTTGCTCCAGGTGGCCACTCCAAGAGAGGCCTGAAGGGTTTCTACCCAGAATTGGGCCTTCTCAGTGGCTGCCCCGGCACTTTTGGAACACTCTGCCACCAGAGATAAGACTGGCAGGGTTTCTACTGGGCTTTAGAAGAGCTCTAAAGATGTGGCTCTTTAACGGGAGCTTCAGTGATCGCTGAGTGCATGATGATATTTGGTTTAGTTGGTTTTGTCTGTCCCAGCCTTTTTCTTGCCAGAGTTATGCTTGTATGTATGCTGTTGTATTTTATCCTTTTTTAAAATTTATTCTGTTTGTGGGTTGTATTGTGCGGGTCTAGTTGTTTTGTTTTATAATTTGTTGTACACCACCCAGAGTTCATAAGGGAAGATGGGTGGTTAATAAGTACAAAAATAAATAAATAAATAAATAAATAAATAAATAAATAAATAAATAAATAAATAAATAAATAAATACGTTTATTTATTTATTTATTTATTTATTGTACTGGTCAAAATTACTTTACAAAAAACCCATTATTTAGTCAGCTGGCCTAGAGTGCCACTGCCAAGCACACAGCAGGCATTCCCTCTTTGGACAGCGATTGAGAGCTGTTGCCTCAGGAACATAGGTGCTCGGTCGTCTTGAGACATAATGGCTATCCTGCAACCTATTTCCTGGACTAGGCTCAAGGCTGATTCTCACCAGACTCCAGGTGTTTCGATGACTACAGGGACAAAGTCAATTCCTGTTGCCATATCTTCATATTTTTGTCTTTTTAATTGTTCAGCCATTGCTGCTGCGGATCCAGCTTCGATGCTAGTGTTTTGTATGTGGGACATGGCAAATGTATTTGGACATGTGGCGTCCCACATTAAGCATCAGCCTTGGCTCCAGGGGATCAAGGTAGTCCCATCTGCTCTTTTATAAATAAATAAATAAATAAATAAATAAATAAATAAATAAATAAATAAATAAATAAATAAATAAATAAATAAATATGCAAGTGCTTTGGATTACAATTATGTTTCCAGAATGAATTATGCTCATAAACCAAAGTTTTACTGTATATAATAGTGAGATCCCATTAAAGCTGATACAGTTCAGTTGATTGGTGTGCTTGGCTGCAAAGCCATCAGCTGGGATTCAAATTCCCACTACATCTCCTGAGAAAGGGGGAAGACAAGAGACTCTTGGGAAGCTATATGACCCCAACCAAAAAGAGAGAGTGATAAACCACTTTGTCTACCTTATACCTAAAATACTGGGAGCATGCATCAAAATCAACCAGACAGCACATAATTAAGATTCCATATTTCATAATCTGCTCCTTCAAATTTCGACAATGATATGAAACAAATCTTATATTCAAAGTACCAGAAGGTCATTATTATCAGAGTTATCGGAGTGAGAATCCATTTCTAAGAGAACTTTTCTCTTTTTCTTTCTTCTTTCTTCTGAAAGTAAATTGGTGCTTTCTCTTAGCAATTTAGATTTTGGAGGTGTTTTCACAGTATACGTCTGTGTGACATAAACAAAATAAAAATCATGTTCTTATAGGAACTTTCTATAAGTTAACCCTACAGACCTTAATTCACATACATTTGGGTACAGCATTATACCCTGTACATAAAGTAGTTCACCCAGAAAATGCTGTTGTTGTGAACTCTCTATTATTCTGGTTGCTGCCTCAGATTTATCTGTTCAACTACTGCTGAGTTTGTGTTAAGACCACTGTAGTCCAGTGACAAGTGATCTTCCCATTCCATAACTAGGGGACCCAGGTAATGCAACTTGGAGATATGATGTTTCACGGTTATTGCTCGATCGAACATACTGAAGTGCTTAATTTCCTCTTGAATTTTTTTGCTTAGAGAATCCTTGACTAACCAACATAGACCTCCATATTATAATTGTCAGATGAAGTAATCGCCATCTATGTATATAACATTTCACTTAACTTGCTTGCCATAACAAAGACACCTGCTTTGTTACATGCAAGTACCTAAGGTCAAGGCATATTGCACTACCCATTAACCTGAAGTTGTAACAATAGTAACTACATACAAAGTTCAAATTGAAATAGAAAATAAACATTCAAGACAGAATTTCTTTGTCTAAAAAGTTTTAAAGTGCTTCCCCCATCCCAGTCTGTTCATAGACAATGTGAAAAGTGAAATCACACAAAAATCTTAAAGAATTTCTTGATCCATCCATCCATTTGTTCTAGGTGAATGATTGCATTGCTGCTATCAAAAATACAAGTATAAAACAAGCAAAATAATGTAATTTTTATGTCATATTACAATTTTACAGAAAAGAACAGAATCAGAGCTCTAATTTTAGATCACTTTTATTAAATAAATCTATTTCTTTCAAAATTAATGCAAGTTTTGGATGAGGATATTGGACAAAGTTGACTGAACTTTGCACAAATAGTAATGCAAATAAATAAAAGAAGAAGCCATTAAGAAACCAACCTTTGCAGGAGTCCATGAAGATTTCTTTGTTTGTTCTATTTTTTTAATAGGTGTTATACTTTGAGGTGTATTCTTTTTGGAAGTAGCTAGGGAAGCTAAACTACTGTCTTTAGGTGTCTCCAGAACAGATGTTTGTGTTTTCTAAAATTAATTACAAAAAGAATAAGAATACTAAATAAAGGTGAGAATAATCAAAGCAACTATTTTTACAACATACATTACTGGAAAATGTTCTTGCTTCCCATTTCAACTTTTAACTGCTTAAATGAAACTCATATTGAATAATACAACAAAATATAAGGATTTTTGAAAGCAGAAGTACATAAGTACATCACCTTATGCTTTTTTTCAGATTTACAAACATCACTTTTTTCTGCTTCTTTTGCTAGGCTTTCCTAGAAGGGGAAAAACCATTAAAATTACAGTTGCAAATTATCTGCCCAATGTTTTTGGTTTTACAAAATCTATTTTGATTATAGATATTGATTAATCACTTAGGATTTAGTGAACAATTTAGAAATATAATTAAACAGCTGTACTCACAGAACAAGGCAAGAATTTTAATGAATGATGGAATTACAGAAAATATTTCTCTAGGCCGAGGAACAAGACAAAGTTGCCCATTATCTCCAGTTTTTGTTTATAAAAATAATATAAATGTTGGCAAATGTAATAAGAGAGGATAAAAAATAGATCTTGTAGGAGAGGGGAAATTAAATACTGTACAATGAATTTATTTGCAGATGATACATTTTTAATAATTAGAAATCCAGTAACATGTATACATATAATACAAAAACATCTAAAGATATTTGAAGAAATAATAGGATTAAAGGTGAATTGGAATAAGTCTGAATGTATGTTATTAAATTATGAGAAGGAAGAAATAAAGTTAAGAAATAGTATCAATTATTTGAGAATAAGGTTAACATGGGATTTACATGAGATGCTTAAAATAAACATTTAAAAAGTAAAAAAAGATAATCAAACAGATAAAATAAAATTAAAAATTAAAAATCTCTTGGTTTGGAAGAATCACAGTATATAAAATGAAGATTATTCCCAACCTGAATTTTTATTTTGGATGTTACCATTGAAATGGGATGAGAAATAGTTAAAAGAAATGTAATCGAGGATAAATATGTTTTGTAATAGTAACAAAAAAGCTAGGATTAATAAGTTTTTATGGTATGTACCACAAAAAGAGGAAGGTTTAGGTTTACCAAACATCAACTTATATTACATAAATAATCAGTTAAGACATATTCAAAATATAATAGTAAGAAATGATAATTTAATTTGGAGAGACTTGGAAGCTCTGAGGAAGGAGACTAAGAGGGAAAATATATATATTGATGAAAAATGTTAGAGTTGAGAAATGTAAATTATCCATTATGGAAAAAATGATTGAATGTTGGAAGAATTATAGGGGGAAGTTAAGTACACTGGTATCACATTTGACTCAAGTAAAAGAAATATTTTCCCCCAGAAAATTTAAAAGGCAAGTTAAATAAGGTATTACCAGATATAGGACTTATACATTTATGGGATTTGCTGAAATGAATCCAAAATAGGGAAATATAAAAGAGAATTTAGGAGAAGAGATTTCCTGTTTAAAATATTATACAACTGGAAAAGTGGAGTAAAGAATGGAAAATTAAAGAAGGAGAATGTAGAAAACTGACTAGGTTTGAAGATATAGAAAAAAAGAAAAAGATAGAGAATAAAAAAAATAAAAAAGGAAATGTAAGTGATATATATAAGAGGAATACAAAGAGAATAAGTTAAAAGAGATGTGGCAAGAAGAAATTAATAAAGGAATAAAAAAGAATGGAAAAGGTGGAATAAAAGGATAAAAATATGTCAGTAAGAGTAAAAGAACATTGTTGTAAAGTATACTGGAAATTGTATATAACACCAGTGAAGTTAAGTATAATAAATAAAGAAATATCTCCAGTATGCTGGAGGTATAAAAATCAAGAAGGGACATATTTGCATATGTGGTGGTGAAGTGAAATAAGAAAGAAGGAATGGATACTGATTTTAAGGAAATTCAAGAAATAATAGGGGGAAATGTTCAAATGTCCCCAGAAGCAGTATTGCTAAACATGACTGTGAACACATAATTGAAGAAAGAGGAAGTGGAGTTAGTAATAATAATGGTAATGTTGACAAGATTAATTTTCACAAAAAAACTGGAAATCAAATAATCAGATAACATTGGAGGAATGGTATAGGGAATTATGGAATATGGCTATCAAGGATACACTGACTTGCTAAATTAAAATTAGGAAGAGCCTAGAAAAAAATCTAATAATTTTAAGTAATATGGGATAAATTGCTGGTACATGTATTTCAAAAATGTAAGGGGTACACACTGGGAGAAGAGTCAACGTATTTCTGGAGAGAAATGGGAAGGTTGATATCTTAAGGATTTTAAGCACGGATGAAGCCCTGAGAGGGAGATGGTTGGCACAGAGTTTGTTAGATAGATTGTTTTGTTCTGTTATGGTTATTTTTTTCCTTTGTCTTAAATGTCATTTGCTTTTATTTCTATATTTTGTATTGTAGTTTTAAAAATAAAAATATTAAAAACCTATTTTGATTAGGGTTTTTAATAACACTTTTTAAAATATTAGGCATATATCATTATTTCCCAGTAGCACACTATGTTTGAATAATGTTCCATTTCCCAATCTATTGTACATTAGATTGGTCTTTAAGCTCCAGGGCACATGGAAGATATAAATCAACGAAGATTATTTCCTTAAAACTGTGAACAAAACATTAAACGTATGATCAGAAACATTAAACATAAAACCTACCTTCTCTTCTCTTGCTGTTTTCAGCTGCTCCTGAAGTGAGAAAATTTCATTTTTCATAGAAGAAAGCTCCTTTTCCTGAGAATGAAAATTAGATGAGAATTAAGTAGCTCAAATGTACTGTCATTTGAAAATTCAGATTGGCATGCTCAAATTTTGAAAAGAAACAAATGAAAAATATAAATTTGACAGGATATAAGGAATGGGCAATTGTGTTGTGGGCAGTGATACTAAACAAATAGGCAATGATGCAACACACACACAAAACCCCACAGATATTATTTTACTCTACTCTCTTGATATGGAATAAATATATGTGTCCCTCAGTTACTGCAAATGGATGTACATTACACCTGATCCAAAAAGAAAATGGTAAAGAGAGCAAGAAAGTTGATACATTATCTAAGAAGAATACAATACCACTGTTTAATAAAGTGTATTTCCCTATTGTTGCCATAAAGAGTATTCTATCTGGCCAATAATTAGGCTGATTTGACTGCAGAAGATCATCCAGAAGATGAGTTGGTGGTGCCTATAGATGGCACCTTAATTAGTTTTTAGTGCAGACAGGTGTGAAGAGTGCTTGGAATATGTCTTTATGGATCATGTAACAGGGGTTGTACAAGATGTGATGGTGGGGAGGGGACTCCTTACCTTCTACACTCCCTGTCCTGAACTAAAAAACAAAATTAGAAAAGTCTGCCTAAAAACTGTTTCTAAACAAAGTAACGATTTTGATAATGAAAAGGTTTTTACCATTTGGAGTGATTTCATAAAAACTGAACATAGATATACTGTAGATAATTCAGAAAATCATAGAATCATAAAATCATAGAACCATAGAGTTGGAAGAGACCTTGAGGGCCATCCAGTCCAGCCCCCTGCCAGAAACCTCCATCATAATACTCCCGACAGATGGCCATCCAGCCTCTGCTTAAAAGCCTCCAAAGAAGGAGACTCCACCACCCTCCCTGGCAGCATATTTCACTGCCAGAGAGCTCTAACCATCATGAAGTTCTTCCTAATGTTTAACCTGAATCTCTTTTCCTGCAGTTTGAAACCATTGCCCTGAGCCCTAGTCTCTGATGCCATGGACAATAATTTTCCAGTCCCCTTTTCAATATGTCATCCTTTCAAATATTTAAACATGGCTATCATATCCCTTCTCAACCTTCTTTTTGTGGGTGTGATCAGTCAACCAATTACAAACCCATAACAGTAGCAAAATCTATCCCACATTCCACTAACTTCTTTGCAAGTCTACAACAGGAAACATCATCAAAGGCCTTTCTGAAATCTAAATAAGCAATATCCACAGCATTCCCCTCATCCACCAGTCCTGTAACTTTATCAAATAAATAGATCAAATTAGTCTGGCATGACTTGTTTTTAAGAAACCCATGTTGACTTCTCATAATGACAGCACTGCTTGTTAAATGTCATGGGGTTCCTCAGGGCTCTATACTGTCTCCCATGCTGTTCAACATTTACATGGAACCACTGGGAGAGGTCATCAGGAGGTTTGGGCTGAGGACTCAGCAATATGCTGATGATACTCAGCTCTACCTCTTGTTTTCCACCAATCCAGGTGAGGCGGTTTCTGTGCTGAACTCGTGTCTGGGCCAGATAATGGACTGGATGAGGGTTAACAAATTGAAACTCAATCCAGACAAGACGGAAGTGCTGTTAGTGGGTGCTTCGCCAGACAGGTTAGAGGGACACTTCCCTGTTCTGGACGGGGTTGCACTCCCCCTAAGGGACAGGGTCCACAGCTTGGGGGTGCTCCTAGACCCCGGTCTAACTCTGGAAGCCCAGGTGGACTCGGTGGCCAGGGGTGCCTTTCTCCAGCTGCGGAAAATATATCAGCTACACCCCTACCTGGATGAACGGAGCCTCATAACAGTTACACATGCACTGGTAACATCCCGTATTGATTACTGCCATGCGCTCTACATGGAGCTGCCTTTGAAGACGGTTCGGCGATTGCAACTGGTTCAGAATCGTGCGGCGTGGCTAGTAAGTGGTGGGGCCGCTAGGGATCACATCACGCCGATTCTACGTAGCCTACATTGGTTACCAGTTGCTGCCCGAGCCCAATTCAAAGTGCTTGTTTTGACATATAAAGCCCTAAATGGCTTAGGACCTGGATACCTGAAGGACCGCCTCCTTCCATATGAACCTACCCGGCAATTAAGATCAAGCCAGGGGGCCCTCCTGAAAGAGCCATCCCTCAAGGAGGTGAAAGGGATGGCTTGTAGGAACAGGGCCTTTTCGGCAGCTGCCCCCAAGCTATGGAATGCCCTCCCAAGTGAGATCCGCCTGGCACCAACACTGATGACATTTCGGCGCCAGGTAAAAACCTTCCTGTTCCAGAAGTTTTTTAATTGATACAATTTAGATTGTGGGTCTTCTGATGGCAATTTTAGTGTGATGTTTTAGTATAAGGTTTTTATTGTTGTTTTAATTATTTATTGTTGTTTGATGTTTTTAACTGTTTTAATTCCTTGATTGTAAGCCGCCCAGAGACCTTTGGGTAGTGGGTGGCATATAAGTTGTAAAAATAAATAAATAAATAAATAAATAAATAAATAAATAAATAAATAAATAAATAATTACAGACAATCTCCTTAATAATCTGCTCTAGGATCTTTCCAGGAATTGAAGTCAAGCTGATGGGACAGTAATTATTTGGGTCCTCTTTTTTTCTCCTTTTTGAATGGATGTCTATATTTGGAAGTTGTGCATATTTCATTTTTTCCAACATTGAAGGGTTACTGCTAGTCCTCTAAGATGAACATTGGATTGAAGAAATAATAAATAAATAAATAAAGTCTAGCAAAATACATAACTTGATAATACAGTATATAAAAGGGTAGCTTAACCACATCAATAGCTGAAAAGGAGTCAGAGGATATTCTTACCAGAGATCCTATCGTTGAGGTTAGTGCTTGTTGTTTTGTCCTATAGCTTTCTAATTCTGTATCTTTTTCTTCAACAGTTTTATCATACTGTCGCTGCAAATAGAAAATAATATGTTAATTAACACACAGTAGTCTACATTGTGTATATTTTTCAAAATATGATGAAAGGCTGAACTATACCTGATGGGGAGCTTATCCATTCAAGTACAAAGTGGATGGTGGGAATTTTCTCCATTGGAAAAGAATACAGTACAAGGAAGTCCATGCAAAACCATGTAAGAAAGTAGTACAACTCCTTCCTTTTTCACTTCAGTATATACAGTTCTTTGAAACTATTTTTCTTTTATCCCATTGTTTTACTGGAAATGACTCAGGATAAACATAAAATTGTTGTAAACAATAGAATGTTGTGCAGGCGATGAGAACTAGTTGTTTTCCCCTGCACATTCTGTGTCATGTGAACAATGTTAGATCCTCTCAGACTCTGCTTTTCTTTCAATAGGGTAACCAATGAATAATATAATCAGTTATCCTTTCATATTTCATGTTCCTAAAGGTTCTGGGATTAGTCAAATATTTGAAAAACTATTTTAATATGGTGTTGCATTGCAAGTGCATTATTCTATCTTATGTAATTACTCTGGGAAACTTCCGGACTGAAGACTGTGGAGATTCTCAGTCATCGAGGTGTGGTTGTCCTGGAGCTGATTCATTGCAACTGGACTTATTTTCTTGTGACATCTGAAGAAGCTACATGGATGAGTAATAGAATGTTTCAATCCCAAAAGAAAATAAGTCAAGTTGCCATGACTGAAGAATGAAGGAAAATGTTTTAAATACACCAGCATACAGATTGACTGAAGAATGAAGGAAAATGTTTTGAATACACTAGCATACAGATAATTATTACTTGAGACATTTTAAGCCTTTTTAAGAACTCAAAATAGCTCAAATAAAAGAACCCAAGATTTTAAAGAAATTAAATATAAATAAAAGTATATACAAAATAATTACACATCAGTCCACAAAATGAAATAATGTAAGCAGCAAATCTAAATTAAGCCAACATATTAAACAGATATCCTTCAAAGCCCTATTTGAAAGAACATTCTAAAAAGCTGGCAAAAAAAGAACTGATTTTCAACAATAGAATAAAACTGCCCCCAGATACATGCTTGGCCCCCGCACGTAAAATCTGCAGGAGCCAGTTAAAAAATCTGGCTCTTTAGGATAGTCCAAAATCTTAATCTTTATCTTTCTAACAACCAATTTTTTTCTTTGCCTCTTGTTATATATATTTGATTTTAATTTATTGTCACATTATAATCCTACTTTGGTAATACTGAAACTGACTATAGGTATTTTATTTTTATGGTTGTATGTTTAATTTAAAGTTTACTAATTTGCACTTGATTTGTTATTGTTTGTTGTTTATAATTTCTTTTTTTGTTATATTGTAAACTGCCCAGACTAGCCCTTCGGCTAGATCGGCAGTAAAAATATCTAATAAATAAATAAATAAATAAACTACATCACCTACTCACATGTATCATCAACAAACTATAGAACATTCTAATTCTTCCCTTTTGCAGGCTTTTGGTGGCAAATCTGTGCTTACTTAGAGATAGCCCTTAAACAGTTTTACATAGCTATCACTACTGGACAGGCAATAAAACATGGATACAGAAGCAGGGATTACATTCTGCTACAAATTTAAATGTCAAACTATGTCCTCACATCTATTTGGGCAGCAATATCAGTGTTCTTTACAATAATACCCACAATAGGCTATATAGACTATAGAGATGTTAAGAATATAGAGTCAGCTTAGTTGAATATGTAATTTATGAACTTGTAAGGGTTTATTTATTATGATTTTAATGGAAGAATGTATAATTTTGTACTTATTTCAAATTGCAAATTGTATTTATTGCAAATTGTTTGATGTTTTTGGTCTTTGACCGTAATAAAGCTATTCATGCATGCATTCATTCACCCACAACATCAGGGGTTCACTAACTTGCTCATCTTCTAATGTGACACACACCATACTCTACTAGGACTGCTCTTTGCATTCTACCTAAGACAGGGAATGCTGTGTCTGTGCTAGACAATGGAACACTTGGATACTTCCGGTTAATGTCCGTTCTGATCTATTCAGTTCTTAAACTAAACTAAACAAAAACAAAAACCCACTCCATTTTATGAAACTGAGATATTGTTCTTCTGTAGCCCCAAATCAAAATGCCAGGAAATGGGCCTATATTACTGCATAATATTGTGTCTTGGTTGCCAGCAGGAAAAGAATGCCAAGCTTTACATAGCAAAGGGCATTTTGAATATTGACAGCAGCACCAGCAGCAATCAAGGTGGTCAACAAGATACTCTCTTCTCCTGACTACCATTCACAAAGTGACACCAACCAAGGCAAAATGCTAAAGACTTTCTTCATTCATTAACCACTTCTTAAAAAGCAGAACACTTTGCTTCTTACCCAAAGCAATTGTCAGAGCTGCTTCCTCACAAGTATGAATGGTAGAGAGCACAAGACCATATTGACTGCTGCTATGGATGTTGTCAGTTTTCAGGTTGCCATTTGCCACATAAAGCTTGGCATCCTATTTCTTTCTGGCAGCACAGGCATAACACTGTGCAGCTATATCAGGCCATTTCCTTCTGTTTTGAATCATGGATACAGAACCACAATGTCACATTCATAAACCTAAGGTTGTTTGAAGAGTTCAATTTCCTGGCTTTTAAAAGCAGATGTTTAAAAATATATATATATACACACATACATTCAAACAGGTATTCCCTCATGTAACATTATCCAGTGCTAGAAGATTCCAGAAGATTACATGATTTGTCCTGTGGCTGCTGGGAGAGGGCAGAAAACAAGAACAGCTGAGACATGGCTGTAATCCCACTGTGCCAAAATATGCTACATTGTGGTTTTGGACTTGAAGTTTATTAAAGTATACTTTAAGTATATTAATGTAATGTCTTTTATAACAAAAGCAAGTAAATAAAAAAGCAACATTTTCTGCTTATATAGCACCCCATAGTGCTTATAGCACTCTCTGGGTGGTTTACAATTTAATTGTGCAGGCTACACGTTGCCTGCATCCCCACAGGCTGAGTACTCATTTTACCAGTCTTGAAAGGATAGAAGTCTGAGGCAACCACCAGCCAACTACCTGATATTGAGTCCTAGGTCATGAGCACAGTATTGCCTTCACTACAGCAGTTTAACCACTGAGCCATGAGGCTGATGTGGCTCAAATCAACCAATATTGTATCAAAATATTAAAATATTAGAATATTAAAAATTCATACCAAAACTTAGTAAAAGCAAAAAGTGTGGAAGAAGTCTTCGTGTGGTGCTTTGAAAGGGCATTCTATAGACAAAGATCAATACTTGGAGAAGGCCTTTCCAGATAATCACTTGTTGCACCATTGTGGTTGACAGGATCTAGAAAAGATCTCTCTAAAATGGCACACAGACCACAAAACTCTTTGAAAATTATACACACACAACCCAGTCTTTATTACCTTCAAGATATACTTTCAAAACTAATTACAGTTAATTTTGAAATTAGGTTGCAGTTTAAAACAAACCACTCACACATTAAAAGTTGCTAAAAAACCTGGCTTTACATGGCTGCGTTCGGCAATCAAGGGTGTTGATTTATTATTTTGATTTTTTATTTGAGTAGGGATTATGAGTTTTATTTCTGCCTGTTTTTCTTTTCACCATCTTGCTTTAGTATTAGTATTATTCTGATTTTTTGCTAGTTTTTCCTTTTAACTTTGGGTTCCGCTGTTTGCTGTTCATTCTTTTTATGTACATTCTCTGAAACCGATTATTATTTGTTTGAATTTTGAATTGTGATATCTTACGTTTGTTAACTGCCTTGAGTTCCCATTTGGGAAAATCTGGCAGTATATAAATATAAACAAACAAGCAAGCAAGCAAACAAACAAACAAACACACACACACACACACACACACACACACACACACACACACACACACACACACACACACACACACACACACACACACACACACACATACATACATACATACAAAGTTCATTCAAAGCCCTCTCCTTGCTTATGTGATTCCTTTTGATAGCTCTAATCAATATGTAAACAAATAAGTTATATTTACCTTATGCTTTTCCATAAGTGATACCATTTCGGTGATTTTGTGCTGACATCGAATATCTATTTCCTTTTGCATATTCACTGCTTCATCAGCTGCCAATTTCATTGCTTGTAGCTATAAATAGCATAACATTTATGAATATATGAATGATAAAAATAATTTCAAGTCAGTGATTTTATTGCTATTCCATATTTACATGCAGAATTATATATAAAACATTTCACAATATTCAATTATTGTAAATGCTACTTAGCTGTGCTGTGCTAAAAAAAAGTTGCAGTCATAGAACACTGTAGAGAGAGGTTCCACTAAACATAGACTTACCACTGCTAAAGCATGCATAGTTGAATGCTTGTTGTTTCTGGAAAAGTGGGATATTAATGGTCTATTATAGAGATGGGCACGACCAGGAAATTTTTTTCCGAGTTGTCGTTTTTCGGGATGGGTCCGTTTCGGCTCGTTTCCGTTTTTCGCGAAATTTTTCAAAAATTTGTCGTTTCGTGTTGTCGTTTTTTCATCTGTTGTTAGTACTGGTTTGGGAGGGTAGCGGGCTCCTGGAGGCACCTCTGTGGGGTGGGTGCCTCCTCTGGCCCGCTATGAAGGGAAAGCGGGCTCCTGGAGGCACCTCGTGGGTGCCTCCTCTCCTCACCCGCTACAAAATGGAATGCATAGCCGATTGGATATGCATACCAAGTTGAGTGGCAGAGAGGCACCTCTTTTGGGTGCCTCTCTGTAGACCACAGGCCCACTGCTGATCTGGCCGCTCTGTGGTTCACTAAGAAGGGAAGTGTACTTGCGTGTATAGTGCAATGCGAGTACACAGGTTTGGCTTAGGGTTAGGGTTAGCGCAGGGGCTAGGCTTAGGGTTACAGGTACGGTTAGGGTGAGTATTAGGGTGCACCTCTGGGTGCCTCTCTGACCCACTTAGAAGGACAGTGTACTGGCGTATGGGTTAGGCTTAGGCTTAGGCTTAGTGTTCTGGCTACGGTTATGGGCTTTTTATGCCCGATTGGCACATCCCAGAAGTCTCTGTGGTCAACCTGGCCAAGTGGCTATGCGATTGGTGGAATGGCTCCAAAAATTTGCATGGTCACTCCCATGGCCAGCTCATCATTGCGCAGGTGTAAAAAATAAAAATAAAATAAAATAAAATAAAATCAATGGAGAGGAGGACATTTTGTTGCAAGAAAAACCCACTGCTACTGTAAAAAATCTGGCAGTTTTAAAATAGCAATTTTCGCATATTTCTGTGGTGCTTTGGTGTGTTTTTGGACCACGACGATATGATTTAAAAAAAAAAGATTGCGGTCGCCCACCCCATTTTGGATCCCCCGCCCGCACCGCATGGCGTCGACGAGGATGCCCCACCAGAGCAGCCCAGGACAGGAGGGGGGGAAGGCCGGGGACCCCCCCCTCAGAACCACCCCTCTAGGTGCCCTCACTTAGGCAGGCATATTTCCGCCTGCTTTTTTGGCCAGGAATCGGGTTTTTAAAACTTTTTTTCTGTGCCGCTTGAACGGCGGCGGCGAGCCGGCGAGTCGGCGACGTTGACGGGACGACGAGGATGCCCGCCGGCCGCCACTCCGCCAGAGCAGCCCAGGAAGGACAGGAGGAGAGGTGGGAGGCTGGGGACCCCCCCAGAAACCACCCCTCTGGTAGGTGCCCTCACTCAGGCAGGCATATTTCCGCCTGCTTATTTGGCCGGAAATCGGGTTTTTAAAACTTTTTTTCTGTGCCGCTTGAATGGCGGCGGCGAGCCGGCGAGGCGGCGACGTTGGCAGGACGACGAGGATGCCCGCCGGCCGCCACTCCACCAGAGCAGCCCAGGAAGTACAGGAGGAGAGGGGGGAGGCCGGGGACCCCCCCAGAAACCACCCCTCTGGTAGGTGCCCTCACTCAGGCAGGCATGTTTTCGCCTGCTTTTTTGGCCGGGAATCGGTTTTTTTTTTTACTTTTTAAAACTTTTTTTCTGTGCTGTTGGCATCACGCGATCGCGCGATGCCAGGAACGATGACAAATCAGACCCAATTTTTCTTTTTTCGGTTCAAGTTCGAGTTCTGGCAGAGTAATTGTCGTTCTTCATTTTGTTGCGTAACGGAAACGAGGAACGGAAATGGAAACGAGAATTTCGTCGAGTCGTGCCCATGTCTAGTCTATTACTTGAGAGGATGCCTCTCAAAGCTATAACCTGAGGCAGAACTCATACACATCATTCATCTTTTGAAAGGCCTGAAAAGGCAGGAGCATCATTAACCCTTAACAGATTGTACCATGCTCCATGGCATCTCTATACTACACTGTAACTATTTTTAGCACAAAGGAGAACAGGAATATGATATACAAATGGCAGACAAAGAGGAGCAAAACATATCTGAGACCCTTAATAGGTTTTGGTGGAAAGAAGGGAATTGAGGAGTGGTCTTGAGGTGGAGAGGATATGTCGTGGTCAGAGGGCATGTCCAAAAAAATCATTTTACAATCTGGAAGGTTCTAGGAGTGTTTGCAGAGGGGCATAACAAAGCCATGTGTGTGCCTTCAAAAAGACCACAAAAACAAAAAACTAACAACTATAAGACAGATATCAAAAGTAAAGAGGTTATGTAGAGCTGCCACGAATGAAGCACTCAGTGAGCAGAACAGAAATGGAAAGTTTCCAGGAAGTGCCTGCTTAGATGCTAGACAAAAATATAATTAATTTTTAATTAAAAATAAAATAATCAAGGGGGATAAGAAACAGTTCAACTCATGCATTACAGATAAATGTACCTCTGCCTTAGCTTGAAAAGGTACCAGAATATTCAGTATACGTATAGGAACAAAATAAACCTGTTAATAGTTGTTCACAGAGACCATGAAGAAGGATGAACATATACTACCCCTGTGTGTGTGTGTGTGTGTGTGTGTGTGTGTGTGTGTGTGTGTGTGTGTGTGTGTGTGTGTGTGTGTGTGTGTGTGTGTGTGTGTGTGTGTGTGGTGTCGTGTCGTTACAGTCATGACCCACTCTTTGTGACTCCATGTCCATGAAGTTTTCTTGGCAGGAATACTGAAGTGGTTTGCCAGTTCCTACTGCAGGTGCCTATAGCACCTGGTATTCCCTGGTGGTCGCCCATCCAAGTACTAACCAGGCCCGACCCTGCTTAGCTTCTGAAATCAGGTGAGAGTGGATGTGCTTAGGCTAGTCCTACTTTATTAACCTATTACCCACCACCAACTCCTGAAAGCCAAGCTTTTTCCTCCCCACTTTCAATGTGAAAAGTGTTTCAGCACTGTGCTTTGTGGACACAAGATACCATATTGGCACCGTGAGTGAAAGAAGCATTGAATAAATGCTCAGCATGGATGGGTCTAGAGCAGGGGTGGTGAACCTTCAGCCCTCCAGATGTTTTGGACTGCAACTTCCAGAATTCTGAGCCTATATGGCTGGTTATAAAGGACAGTAGAAGTTGTGGCCCAAAACATCTGGAAGGCTGAAGGTTCCCTAACCCTAGTCTAGAGCCTGAAAAGGACAGAACAGGATGTGACATAATTTCAACTCTCACCTCTTTGACAAGATTTTCTTCTGCTGCCCTAGCCATTTCAGTTTCATTTTTGTAGCTGTCAATTGTTTCTTGATGTAATTTGTTTATATTTTCCAACTCTGATTGTAATTTGTTCACCTTTAAACAATAGAATATTTATTTTAGTACTTTTCTGACAGTCTTCACAAGTCTTACCTGTTTGACCTCTCCTATTTCTCTGTTATTTGTTCAATATCAGTATATTGTAACATGGCCATTCACCCACTTCTTATTAAGCTTCCATTTTATCTAATCTAAGAAGTAAGCCATTCTCAAATTGGGCTCCAAAGCAGACACAAATTCAGTAAAACCTTGAAAAATGAAACTCACTCTGCTTTCCTGCCACTAGATTAAAAACTAAAAATACCCTGTACATTTAGGGTCTTTAGCTCTTTTGCTATACCTAAAAAGAGAGTTTTAGTGAACTAGGGTTAAAATTCTGGTGATAAACCCATATACAGAAGCAGGTCTATTGACACATTCATATGCAATTGTTGAAGTATGACAGATGATTCAAAACTCAGTACTGTATTTCTGGGCAAGTAGGGTGAGGAGAAGCTGAAGCCTCCATCCACTCTATTCCCCTTTCTCCCAGATATAGGGTTTTCTTTCAGTAGGATTCTGAGATCATAGAAAATTTCTGCTTCAATATAACCTGCTCAAGTGCAAAAAGGACAGGCAAAGTCAAAACCATAACTTCAACTGGACTAGCGTTGGTTTACTTCATATGCTTGATTCTCTTTGATAAATACCATATAGTTCTAATTTTCACTATGGTGAACACCATGCAGTTCTAATTTTCACTTTGATAAATTCCATACATTTCCTCAAATTTTCTGTCTCTTACCACCACAGTAATTATGTAAATAATGTGGAGATCAAAATTATTCCTACCTTTCCTTCAGTAATACTGGTTTGCTTACTTTCTGCTGCAATTTTCTTTCGCAAGACTTTATTCTGTTAACAGCAGTAAGTGATATTATTTCTTATACTGTACAGTACATTCAAACAACAACAAGATCATCAACAGCAACCCAACAGAGATAGCTGTGTGGCCCCTTACACAATCTGAAAATAGAAGTGATACATTATTTATTGCATTTATTTAGACCACTGAAATCAAACATTCAATGCAAGTGAAAGCATGTATTGAATGTTTGATTTTAAGTGATCTAAATACTGT
This sequence comes from Phrynocephalus forsythii, assembly GCA_029282475.1. Classification (NCBI taxonomy): domain Eukaryota; kingdom Metazoa; phylum Chordata; class Lepidosauria; order Squamata; family Agamidae; genus Phrynocephalus; species Phrynocephalus forsythii. Next base: position 86,017,316 of record JAPFRF010000005.1, on the reverse strand, counting down.
AAAGGCATCACCTCTTCTAATTTTGTATTATACATTCAATTCATATTCCAGAACATTGGACACCTATGCTGGATATTTCACTGTGGTTCAGTAAAAAGAAGTCATCTACTATGGTACAACTCCCACTTCCATCTAGAAAAGACAAGAATCACATTACCAGAATCTTTCCCCTTTTTTGGTGGTGTGGCATTATTTCTATTAAATTTCTTGATTTCACAAAGGACTGGGGGGTAGTGGTATGTGACCCATAGTAGATCCCTTGTCACACAAAAGTGACATTTTTGACCCTACCATATCCTCATAATTATTTAGCTTACATCCCTTTGATTTTTTAAAAAAAAACCTAAGAACAATATATAGACTTTAATGGGACATTTTATATTAAATTTGTTTTGAATCATAACAAGCACTATACTGACTATTCAATGCATGTCATAAATGAACTAATTATTTGTTTCTTAGAGCATAAGTCATAACATTTCTTACTTCTTGCTGCAGATCTTGAACAATCTTGGATTTTGTTTCAGTCTGTTTCCTTAGGCTATTAATCTAAAAAGTGTTAAAATATATATTCAAAAATAATATATAATGGTTCTAATTACAGTTGTAATGATTCTGGTAGAACTGATGATTTTACATAGATTTTGCCTGTTGTTGTGTGCCATCACGTTGGAACTGACTTACATAGACCCTAACAGGGCTTTCAAGGTATGTGATCTATTTAAGGAGTGATTTTACCAGTTCCACCCAACCAATGAATATCTATGGCTGAGCAAGGATTTGAACCCTCATCTCTAGAGTCCAGTTTTTCATTCTGTCCATTACACCATACTAGGTACCTCTGCTTTTACCTACAAACTTGTTAAATCTGCAAGTCTACACATAGAACATATCCACAAATCCTATTTCCTCCTATTTAACGGGGGGGGGTGTCTGTTGTCCACTGATTCTGATCATTTGAACAGTCCCATGTGAGATTACTTCCCTCTCTAATCAATCTCTTCCCTTTAAAATTTCAAGCTGAGTTTTCCCAGATCTATTTTCTCATCTGTCCCTTCTCACCAACAAACATTGGTATTTTGGAGATGTCTACAAGTAGAATTCCCCCTGACATCGGCTGTGATATGTGTGGAAATGTTTTCCACACAGAATACAACTGCCTCTGCCTGAGTCTATAAAGGGAAGGGGAGGGTGAACTGGGCAATTCCTCCACACTCCAGCTGCCTCTTGTCTTCTGCTTCCTGTCTAACACAGTGCTGTTTTTTTAGTGAAGGAAGGGGAGAAGTAGGAGAAGGAGAAGGAGAGAAAGCTAATAACTCTATGTTCACGTTGAAACTCTGCAGATTTTTCCATGTTCTTCACAAAAGGAAACTTCCACTACTAAATTATTCTTCACCAGGGAAGGAAGGGCTGCAGACTGATTTGTGAGTTTACCATTCATACGTCTTGCAATGTGAGTAGCATTCCAGCCCACCGTCCACTCTATTTCCTTCCTTCTTCTGGTCCTGCTTCTGCCTACTCTTTCTTCCTCTGGTCCTACTTCTGTGAATTTTTATGGTTTTGTGAGAAAGTACTAGAGCAGGGAAAGTGAGGGAAGGTAGTGATAGTCTTGTTATTGGCCTGTTCTGATGTGTGAATTATTGGAATGTAGGTGCGTCTCAATGTGGATTGTGCATGTGCACACACGTGCTTGCTCATGCATCTGCATACATATTTCAGAAAATGTTAGAAAATTGTCCCACTAAGGGAAAACAGTTAGGGTTTTGAAATGTGCATGCACCCAAACACAACATATTAGACATTCCATCTGAACGTCTGCTGAAGACACAAAGCACTTGGAAAGGAGGGAATGCTTTCCATGTACATACGTCACTGAAAGCAGTACCTACAGACATGGCCCCATATTTACAAGAACATTTATGGGGTTAGGAGGTGAATGAATCCCCAAATGAATCCTTTCAGCTTAAAAAACAACAACCACTAAGCACTGCTCTGGGAGCAAAAGGGGCTGGAAAAGGTTTAATCAAACTTTGCATCATACAGACAATAAAAATACTTTGAATTCAGCTGTTTTATGAATGGAGCAAGTTCAATCTTTATTTAAGTTTTGCTCCAGTATAATTTAAATCTGTGCACAAATAATTTGATAAAATAGGATGTAAATAATACTCTTCCTATTCATGAGTGGTTATTTTAAAGTTGCACTTTCATTATTTCTAATGCCACTGTGTTAACAATGAATTTGGTTTTTCTGCAGAAAGATTGTATGTCAGGATGGAACAATGTAGGAAAACACTATGAACTTTTAATATGTCTTATAAGTGCATTATCACACTTTCATACCTTGTTTTCCAGTGTTTTCAGTTGCTTTTCCTTTTTAGAGATTTCATTTTCAATGTGTTTGGCCTGAAAATATATTGCAGAATCTGACAAATACTATAAAAATGCAACAAGTTAGCTGTGTTGTCCACCCATCAGACAGAACTGGACCCATCTAGATTATTTCTATTTCAGTGAAAAGACTACTATGGAGGCAAAAAAAAAGTTTGGATATTGTCAGAACTGTCGAACACATCATTATTAATCATAAATAAACTGTCACATCTGTCAGAGAAATTTGAATTATGATCTGGCTTTCAATTCAGCATAAAATTAATTCCCCTGACAACCGTGTCTTTACCCTGCCAAGTAACTGATCTGCATAACTTGCAACAAAGCTGTCATTGACAAAGCTTTGGCCATAAAATAGGTGGTACTCATTGCAATTCTTTCTCAGAGTTTGTTTGTTTGTTTGTTTGTTTATATTTCTATACCACCCCCTTAGTGTAAACTGCACTACCGAGGAATAGTATCCAACTGACATATATTTTTAACAGGTTTAAAAAATGGCAAGTGAATATCTCAGAGCAACTTTTGTGACTGGCGTCCACTAGTGCAAATGGCCAATATCCAAAATTAGCAAATAAACCATAAAACAAACCCATGCATCATAGCAGAGTAGAAAAGACTGAAATAGGAAACACAGTTTGTCTTTGGAAAAGATAGAGTTGATTGGCTTTATACCTGTCCCACTGTAGACATGAGGGGAGGGGTGTAAACAGAAATTTAGACTCATTGCTAAGTGGTGTGATACCAGAGTTTTACCCATTTACTGAGCTTTTGAGGGCATTTCACACATGAATAGTTCTGCAGAGGGAAAATCTGGTATCCTGCTGTCCAGCCAATTCCCAATTGACTAACATCAACCCAAATGTCTTGCTAGCACCCGAATAACTAACCATATGGATGTAAGGGCAGTGACAAGCAAGTTCAGATTAGCATGGACATAATAGGGCCTGAAACGAATTAATGTTGAACACTAACATATCATTGTTTATACTTAGAAATATTTAATAGATACTCAGCTACCTATCTAGATGACTGCAGATGCTCATTTTATCATTTAACATGTTTTATTTAAAAAGAATTCATTTCAAAATAAATATGTATAGCATGAAGTCAAAAGAAACAATCTTCATTATTTTCCTGTAGACATGATGCTCATATAAGATAATTTAAAATATACAGCTGCATATCCTCAAGAATATTTCTTCCCTTAAATAAATTAGATCCTGTGAATAGATTAGTCCTTTGTGGGTGTTGTTTAAAAATATGAACGGCAATGCAGAAAAGAAAAGAGTGGTGTGCTGCACAATTGAAATAATACACAGTCATGTTAACAGGGAACTGACCATTAAGGCCAGGTGCTGAAATAAGCTAGCTGTAGTACTGTGCATGAGAATTTAAGCCTTGTAATGTTTTTAACAATTAAAAGAAGAAATCTTTATAATATGAATCCATTTCATTCAGTGAAGACTTTAGACAGACAGACAGACAGACAGACAGACAGACAGACAGACAGACAGACAGACAAGCAATCTGTAGCATTTTAAAACTCTGAGTGTTGTAACCATAGTGAAAGGAAGATCTTTCAACTAAAACTGTGTTGGCCTAAAGCAAATTAGAGGTACTGATGATAATGCAATCGATATGAGATGTGGAAATATGCAAATCAAGAGTTCTTGTGACAAAACAATCTCCCTAAACAGAATAATCTCAAAAATTGTTAACCCTTCAAAATGTCTGTGATGTCATTTCTGGCTGCTCAGGATGAACAGCTGAAAAGTAGAGGTCAGCACGATCAGAAACATGTAAACAGCTTTAGAGACTTTTTTTCCTCCCAAACTTGTGAGTAATTATGTCTTGATATTTTTAAAGTGATTAACTACAGACTGGAGCAAGCTGGAATGTTAATTACTTGATAATTCACCAATAGAAAGGTCTTTTGGTCTTGACTTGGTGAGTGCTGATGAACTGGCTGAAAGGACTTTCATTTTTTTGAGCTGGCGAGAGCTGTCAAAAGATGGTTTGGGTTTTTTTGTTTAAAAGCTATCTTTGATAGCTATAGAACTGAGACTGTTTTTTAAAAATCTGCTTAATTCTATTAAATGTGTGTGTGTGTGTGTGTGTGTGTGTGTGTGTGTGTGTGTGTGTGTATAGATAGATAGATAGATAGATAGATAGATAGATAGATAGATAGATAGATAGATACATACATACATACATACATACATACATACATACATACATACATACATACATACATACATACATACAAATTTAATAGAATTTATAAATGGGTGGAAATAAGAATGAAATTAGTTAAGATTGTGCAGATGTGGGGGACCTGGCTGTGACTCTAGTTGCTGGGAGTGGCGTCCCCTACTGCTTAGATCTATGCTGGAGTATAGTGCAGTGTGGGCAAGTGAGGGGTGGCTGGGTATGGTTAGAGATGGGCTTGGGTTAGTTTATATTAAGTTTATATTAATGTTTATATTAATGTTTTTATAATGTGTGTTTTTATTTATTTATTTATTTATTTATTTATTTATTTATTTATTTATTTTTATGACTTATATGCTGCCCACTACCCAAAGGCCTCTGGGCAGCTTACAATCAAAGAATTAAAAGTTAAAACATCAAATATCAATAAATAATTAAAACAATAATAAAAACCTTACACTAAAATCATTACACTAAAATTGCCATCAGAAGACCCACAGTCTATGTTGTATCAATTAAAAAACTTCTGGAACAGGAAGGTTTTTAACCTGGTGCCATAATGTCATCAATGTTGGTGCCAGGCAGATCTCACTTGGGAGGGCATTCCATAGCTTGGGGGCAGCTGCTGAGAAGGTCCTATGTCTACAAGCCATCCTGCTCACCTCCTTGAGGGATGGCTCTTTCAAGGGGGTCCCCTGGCTCGATCTTAATTGCCAGATAGGTTCATATGGAAGGAGGCAGTCCTTCAGGTATCTAGGTTCTAAGCCATTTAGGGCTTTATATGTCAAAACAGGCACTTTGAATTGGGCTCAGGCAGCAACTGGCAATCAATGCAGGTTATGTAGAATCAGCATGATGTGATCCCTGGCAGCCCCACCACTTAACAGCTGTGCCACACAATTCTGAACCAGCTGCAATCGCCGAACCATCTTCAAAGGCAGCCCCACATAAAGCATATTGCAGTAATCAATGCGGGATGTTACCAGTGCATGTGTAACTGTCATGAGGTTCTGCTTGTCTAGGTAGGGGCGGAGCTGGTATATTTTCCACAGCTGAAGAAAGGCATCCCTGGCCACCAAGTCCACCTGGGCTTCCAGAGTTAGACCGTGTTATGTGTAACATGACAGGACCAAAACAAATATGGGATTTAAAGGGGGCATGGGGAAAAATATAAAAGTAGCTATTTTAGGTGTGAAAGGTCTAGGATCGGTTATAAAGAGAAGAATAAAAGCTCTATTGAAGAAGAGTAAAGTGGACATTATTTTCCTTCAAGTGACTTGCCAGTCCAGAGATGGGATCAACAAACTTAAACTACAGAACATTGACATTTATGAGAAAGGGTATAGGATTTCAAAATCTAAAGGAGTTGCAATTTTAAGTTCTAAGTATTGTGAGTTTCTAGTAAAAGAAATAGTAAAGGATGACAATGGTAGATATTTAATAATGCAGGGTTTATTCGGGGAAGAAGACTATACCCTAGTAAATGTTTATGCATTTAATGTACAGCATTAGGAAGTTTGGGCTAAAATATGGAGAATGATAATACTTAAATCTATGTCTGTTAGTAAAACCCATTTGTATGTTTTTTCCATAAAGGAAATTTAAAATATGTTTAAGATGGTATATGATGCCAGTGAAATTGAATAAAAATAAAATAAATGCTCCTGTTATTATGGCAGGAGATTTTAATATAGTTTTGGATAAAGTGAAAGACAAATCTGTTATTTAAAAAGATTTAATATGGTGGAAAATGGAATCATCGGAAATAAAAGATAATATTGAAAAATTTATTTGGCACTATTAAGAAATTGAAGTTATATGAGATTAATAACCCCTTCCTTAAATCTATGTTAAATGAATGGTACGTACATAAAAATTGTGTCCCTTTAAAACGTCCTGTTCCCAAATGGTGGATTCATGAGCTGCCACATAACTAAGGATAGTGACCACTGTGGTGAAATAGGTTTACACTCAGGGAAGGTGTTCCTGAGGCCTCGAAGAAAAAGCTTGCGCCGACGGTGATGGAAACAAATGAGAAGCGGAGAAGATTCAAGCTAGCGGGCAATCACTGTAGACAAGTAGACTTTGAGAGACAAGGTGGATAGACCAGACATTTTGAGGTACAGAAGGAACTGTAGAGCATGCTGTAGAGCAGGATTTATTGGGAAGAAACCATTTTCAGCAACAAACTCCTGGAAACACCTCCATTTGAAAGAACAGAATCATTGGGTTGATGGTTTCCAAGCTGCAGAAAGGATGGTAGAGATCATCTTTTGATCCTCCATGCCATGAGATGGAGATAACTGATATCTGGATGGAAGATCATGCCACTGTCCTTAGGCAGAAGGTTGAGGAAGGAGGGAAGCTTGAGATGACTGGTTGCCATTCAGAGAAGAAGGGTGAACCAGGGTACTGTGGCCATCACAGTGTTATTAGGATGATGTTGGCTCTCTCCTGCTTAACCTTGGTGACCACTTTGTCGATTAGAAGCACAGAGGGGAAGGTGTAGAGTATGTGACAACCCCAGCAGAACATGAAAGTGTCCCCCAGGGAATCAGTGCCTTATCCCTGCACAAGAGCAGAATTTCTTGCATTTCAAGTTCTCTCTTGTGGCAAAGAGGTAGATCTTGGGATTGCCCCACCGACAAAGAACCAGTTACTTACCTGTAAAGGTAAGCCACACAGATGGGTTTCCCAGGCGCCGCTGCGCCAGAGGTCGGAACTTCCCTAGCAATAGGAAAGTTCGTTAGTCTCCGCCCCCGCACCCTGTGCATGTGCATGGGTGTTCCCGCCTAAACGCCTCAGTTCCTCTTGACCACCAGGATGACAGGTAATGGATGTACCAGTCAGGGCATGAGGGTCCGAGGGGAGGCGGGTGGGTGCTGTGTGGCTTCACGAAGGTCCACTTGAAGAACCACCTTTACAGGTAAGTAACTGGTTCTTCTCCATCGTGACCTTTGTGAAGCCACACAGATGGGTGATTGCAAGCAGTACGCACAGGCAGGAGGGTAGTCACACCGTCACAAAGGAAAGCACTGCCCTCCCGAAGGAGGTGGCCGACCTCACGTGGGCATCCACCCTGTAGTGGGTCATGAAGGTCTCAGATGTAGACCAGGTGGCTGCCTGGCAAATGTTGTCCAGAGGTATACCTTTCATAAAAGCCGCTGAGGAGGCCAAAGCTCTTGTGGAGTGAGCTCGGATACCCAAGGGTAAGGGCACATTGGCTAAATCATAAGAGAGCTTAATAGTCTGAACTACCCAGTGAGCAAAACATTGGGAAGAGACAGGAGTACCCAGTACTGCAGGATCATGGCACACAAACAGTTTATTAGATTTTCTAATAGGTTTGGTCCTAGAGACATAGAAAGCTAGGGCTCTTCGAACATCAAATGTATGCATGTCCTCTTCAATCCTGGTGGTAGGATTGAGAAAGAAAGCAGGCAAAACAATTGACCGAGAGACATGAAAAGAGGTAACCACTTTCGGGAGGAAAGTGATATCTGGGTAAGCCACCACTCTATCATGGTGGAATCGTAAATATGGAGGGTCACATCTAAGAGCACAAAGCTCACTTGATTGTCTAGCTGAAGTAATGGCCACCAAAAATGCAGTTTTCAGGGTGAGCAGCCTGAGGTCCGTGGAAGCCATTGGTTCAAAGGGAGGGCGTTGCAATGCCCGAAGGACCAAGGACAGGGACCACTGAGGTGGAATTGATTTCCTGTCAGGAAAGATGTTTTTGAGGCCCTGGAGAAACCGCTTCATTCTAGGATGTCTGAAGAATGCAGCCGCCTCGGAAAACTGAGGTTGGTGAGCCACAATCACTGACAGGTGAACTCGCAGGGAAGCAGAAGTAAGTCCTGAACACTTCAAGTGAAGAAGATACTGTAAGACCCAGGTAAGGGAGGGATTTACCGGATCAAATCCCTTATCTGCCGCAAATAGAGAGAACCTTCTCCACTTACAGGTGTACTGTTTTTTAGTGGAAGGTTTGCGGCAGGAGTCAATGATAGACTCAATCAAGGTAGAATCCTCCAGGCTGTGAGCTGAAGGTGACTCAGATCCAGGTGCACGACCTGGCCCTTGTCCAGTGAGAGCAGATCCGGAGACTGGGCAAGGCGTAGATAGTCCGACGACATTTACAGAAGGGACGCAAACCAGGGTTGACAAGGCCACCAAGGCGCTATCAGGATGAGGTTGGCTCTCTCCTGCAGAGTATTTATGACTATTCTGTGTATCAGAGGCACAGGAGGGAAGGCATAAAGGAGGTCTCCCGACCATGGGAGGAGGAGAGAATCTCCTAAGGAGTGAAGTCCCTTCCCTGCCCTGGAGCAGTACTCCTGACACTTCGTGTTGGATTGGGAGGCGAATAGGTCCACACGAATAGGCACCCCAACCCATGTTATCTTGTATGGGGGGAAATGGATTCCTGAAGGGACGTCCAAAGAGGATGTTGGACCGGCAGAACCACCAGCGAAGATGATGCGGTAAGTCCGGAGGGATGGTGAGAAGTTTGTTGGGAGGGTCCCGGAAAGGGGAGAATTGTTGGAGGAACCAGGCCTGGAGAGGACTTAGTCGAAGCCTCGCGTGCACCAGAACAGAGGTCATGGAGGCCATGAAACCTAACAGTCTTTGCACTTCAACTGCCGGAATGTTGTGATGCAGGCGGAATTGTTGTAGCAAATGAAGGGTTTCTGCAACCCTGTTCCGTGGAGGAAAGGCCCTGGCCCTGGTAGAGTCCAGAATGGCACCGATGAAGTTTAATACTGGAGAAGGGTCAAGATGCGACTTCTTGTAATTGACCTGCAGACCCAGCGACTCTAAGGTGTTGAGGACAGTGGCGATGTCTTGGCGGGCCTTGTCCTGAGAGTCTGCAACAATCAACCAGTTGTTGAGGTAGGGGAAGACAACTATTCCAAGAGTGCGGAGGTATGCAGCTACTGGTGCCATGCACTTGGTGAAGACTCTTGGTGCTGTCGGCAAACCAAATGGCAGGGCGGAATATTGAAAGATGTCTTCCCCTACGGCGAATCTGAGCAGGTGTCAATGAGCTGGGTGGATCGAGATGTGGAAGTACGCATCTCGTAGATCCACAACCCCAAACCAGTCTCCTCTGCGAAGGAGGGGGATGACCTTTTCCAAGATTACCATTCGAATTTTTTTGTAAACCAAAAATTTGTTTAGGAACCGTAAGTCCAAGATAGGGCGAAGTCCGCCGTCCTTCTTAGGGACCGTGAAATAACAGGAGAAAGAGACTGTGGTGGGCAAAAGGCCTTGGGACTCTTTCGATGGCACCCTTTTGATGAAGCGAGGACACCTCCTCTAGAAGGCAGGGAGATGGAGTCGTGCGAACTAAATTTCCCAACGGGGGAAAAGATGACAACTCAAACAGGTAACCTCTTTGAATAACAGAAAGGACCCACTGGTCCGAAGTGATGTCCTGCCAAGCCTGGAGAAAGGGATTGAGCCGAATAGATGTGTAGTCAATACTCATCCCGGGATCGCCTATCCCTGGGTTTAGAAGAAGTAGAAGCCGATTTGGGCTTCTTTGCTTTGGTGGAGAAAGCGGACAAAGCAGAGGTTCTGGCTGGGCGGTCACGCTACTGTTGCTTAGAAGAGGACTGGGCAGATGGAGACCAGAAGCGTCTTCTAGATTGGAAACGAAAGGAAGGTTTCGGACGAGAAGGGATCACATTTAATTTTTTAGCAGTGTCCTGTTTTTTATGCCTGTCCTCCATAAGGTCATCGGTGGAGGTCTTAAATAAGCCAGAACCATCAAAAGGCAAAAATTCAATTTGGGCCTTGTGGTCATCAGAAAGACCAGTGGTACGCAGCCAAGTGTGCCTGCGGAGGGTGGTGGAAGAGTTGAGAACCCTCGAGGCAGCATCAAACGAGTGCTTTGAGGCCCGCATCTGTTGGGCCGCCAAGGCCATGGACTGCTCGTACAACGCAGAAGCTTCTGCACGCTTGTCTTCAGGGATAAGCTCGAGGAAAGGATGAAGGTGTGACAAAAGGTCACGCTGGTAGGCCCCCATAGCACCTTGGTAGGTGGCTATTTTATGCTGGAGGATCGCATAAGAATATAGATGTCTGCCAACAGTGTCCAGTTTCCTTCCCTCCTTAGAATGTGGGATTGGAGTTTGTTTGGTATGTGACTGGACTTGTGATGATGCCACGACCTCTGACTTTGGGGTCGGGTGCTTGTTCAAATAAGGGGCCTTATCGTCATGCACTCGATAGAGCATCTCGAGCTTACGAGGAATTGCAGTTGTAGAGAGAGATTGGAATGAATCCTCTGCCATGGTAAGGAAAGATGGAATCAACGTTAGATGAACAGGAGCCGTCTCATCATTGGCAATCCTGCCAAATATGTGGCACACTCTCTTTGGCTGAGGTTGATGAACCGGTAAGTCGATGGTCTTCGACATACGGACCAGAAAATTGGTGTAGTTTCTCATCGAATTGGAAGAAGATGGAGGAGACTTCTCATCGACCTTGGAATCAGGCGAGGTGACGAACCGGACTGAAGTCGAATCCGAAACCTCCAACCCGATGGATTCGGTGTCCGAGGCGTTATCTTCTTGAGTCGAACCAGAAGACGACGGAACCAAAGCTAGTTGGTCAGATTCGACCGGTTCCGAGGTGTGGATGGACCATTGCTTGCCATCGAAACGGAGAGAAAACGCCAGAATCGGAGGGACAGGTAGAGACGGAGCTTGGAGATGATGCTCCTTGCGTCTCTTTTTCTTGGGTGGAGCGGAAGACTCTGTCACCTCACTGGTATGTTTAGGAGGCGTTAAAGCCTGGACCACTGCGGCGGCTACAGAATCAGTTTGTGTAGCCGCTGCAGAAGAATCGAACTCGGGCAACGGGTTCAAAGGAGCAGACTGTAGCTTGACCTGCTTACATGTCTTCTTATCTGGTTTTGGCGACGAATCCAATAGGAACATGGGTGGCAGCGAGGAAGCGCGCTCCTTGAATTCAGTCTCTCAAGTGGGAACTGGAGACGAAGTCGCTTTCGAAACCGAGGACGGAGAGCGGAGTGAAGGCTCTCTGGACCGACTGGTCCCATCCAAAGTGGACCGACAGGTCCCAGTTTCCATGGTGGGAGTCGAGCCCATCAATGTAATATTGGGAGGAAGGGCTGTGTCATCATTGGATGACAACTCCGATGAATCTGAGGGAAGAAGCTGTTGGTATTTTGATCGAGGAGCCACTTGAACCAAAGAAGCCGCTGATCCAGAATATTCTGTTTCAATGGTAACAGAAGAAGAAGCCAAAGATGCAGTCAGTGTCAGAATGGAGGTCGAACCCGTAGTCAATGTAGACGTAACCGGAGGAAGGGTCGATTTCGAAGTCTTTGAAGTTTTCGAAGATGGTTTGGAAGACTTAGCCAGGGGTGGATGAGAAGGGGCTTTTGGTTTAGAAGAAACCACACCTTGAAGAACCAGAATCTTCTTAGGTTTATCCACCCGTCCCGAAGCCTCTGACTTACGAGCCGCCTCGACAAATTTCTGCTCCATAGGTTGTGGTCGAAGGGAGCGCTCTAAAAGGTAGTTTGCCAAACGGTTGCGCCAGTTTTTCAGGGCCTGGGAGCTGAAACCTCGACAGATCGGGCAGGCCTCGGTGCGATGGTGTTCACCGAGGCAAAAGAGACAACGGTTGTGCCCGTCCGTGTGAAGAATCTTGGCCTGGCAACCGATACAATGCTTGAAGGGGGGCGCGAAAGACATGAGCCAATAAGATGGGGGGGATTCTGAAGAGAAGAATCGCACGGAGACTAACAGAGAAGCACCTCTAGCCATGGCGGTTTAGAGGAACTGAGGCGTTTAGGCAGGAACACCCGCGCTCATGCGCAGGGTGAGGGGGTGGAGACTAACGAACTTTCCTATTGCTAGGGAAGTTCTGACCTCTGGCTCAGGGGCGCCTGGGAAACCCATCTATGTGGCTTCACGAAGGCCACGATGGAGAACTATAGATTATATTTATGTATTTATATATGATATATGTTCATATATCTAACATCATTGTCTAGAATTTCTGTTAGACAAGCATGATTTTGTTGAACATAATGATATTGGCAGATAAAAGCTATGACCACAATAAACTTCAGTTTGTTTACTGAAGACCATGATATAAACATAGCTCATGTAAGAAAGAGAGGAGAGGAAAGGAAGGAGAAAGTGACATGGACAAAAATTTAAGAAATTTATGTCAATTGGTTTAATTCTTTTGCAAGCAGTTTTCCTTTTAGAATTTCTGAAGTGTGTCAAATTTGTAATTGCTTAAGGCTATGAATTATATTCTTTACATTTTAGAATGTGGCCAAAATATCTTCCTCTGATACTATTTGTTATTATTACAGGCTTTTACATTTTTGTTACCCTTCTTTTATAGGAAATACTTATTAAACACAAGTGTATAAAATGGCTTGAGCTTGCTGGATTCAATATTCTGTTCAGAAATAGTACAATAAAATGACATGTCTGAAGATATAACTTAACCAAGAATAGTTTATTCTTCTGCTCAGAAGAGGGAGAAAGCCTTTATACAAGGGCACACAGAAATAATTAAATTTAAAAGTGTTAAGAAATATCTGACAGCCACATAAACAACAACACTTTCCCATGTGGAGAGGAATGTCTCCTGTGGAAAGAATTTATAGGCTTTTCTAGTTCCTCAAAGCTCACATGCCAGCAGGCTGCATGTGAAGTAGTTTCACAAGCTGAAGAAGATATAATATCAAGAGTTATGCTCTTAGAAGCAAGATTAGCTGCATGTAATGAGCATCCAAGAGAGGAAGATGAGAGTTTCAGATTTTGGTAGCAGGTCTGACTTTTGTAAACTACATTGAACAGAGCTGACTTAAGTTACCTTCACCCAGACAGTAAAGGCATCTGGCATGTATGTCAGATAAAGCTACTTACAATAGTGATGTGGATACCTGGAACAGAGTTAGTAAGGTCTCTCCTGCAATGTTATGGATTTTCAATAGAAGGATTGTATTTAAAGACTTGATGAGATCTCCCTACCATTATGACACATTTCAGGTGTTGGCATGCCCAATATACCAGCGTAATAAAGTCCTTCATTCCAGATTTCGTCCGCTGCTATGGAACCAAGCAAAGGCATGTGCGGTGGGGGGAGGGGACTCCAACAGAAACCTGAGGAGGGAATTGTGGCAACTGCTACACAATTCACTCTGGTGATAATGAGATAATTGCTTGCATCTTCTCAATGTAAACTACCAAGGGAATCTGATAACGTTCCCCCTGATGGTGGTTGCATAGATAGTATTCCTTAGACTTAGCCTTCTTTACATTTGACATCATGTTGAGGAGACTCTTCCTCTCCTAAATTGAAAATGTTACAGGCCTCAGCAATGAGGTTGAAGTCTGTTAGGTTGGTTGAGCCAAACTGTAACACAGAGGTGGCATTCAGACATAGGAGAGCGGAAACAGGAGAGCCTTGAGGACTTTGGCCAACTGACAGATTGTTTCCATGCTTCCTTTGTTAAAGCTGTCACTGTGGTGGTGCTGAATTCATATATGTATGTGAGATTTTAGCTATGCATTCCTATTTCTCTAAGACTGGGTTGAAAAACTGAAAAAAGTGGCAGTTTTATGGCTCTTGCTAAGACAAAAATGATACAGTGATCTCCTGCCTATTGCGGGGGTTAGGGACCCAAACCGACCTGTGATAATTGAAAATCTGCAATATGCGGATGCAGGTCAGGTCGGGCCTGGGGGGCCTAACAGAGGGCTCTAGTACTTACCCTCAGTCTGGTGCTTCCCTGAACAGGCCTGCAAGGGCCTTCCAAGGCCTTCTGGAGGCCCCTGGGAAGGCCCTCGCAGGCCCATTCGGGGCAGCGCCAGTCCTCGGGTAAGTATGGGATGCCAGAAACAGCCTTTGGCCCTTACCTCAGGGGGGCTTTTTTCATATACTATGGTCCTGCAATATAGCGGGACCGCAGTATATGAACCGCAATAGGGCAGGAGACCACTGCACTTTTAAAGGAGGTCGGACATGGGAATTTCTCCCTGACAACCCATGCAATATTTAAAGAGAACACCAGGGCCTTAAGTCCTGAGAGAAAGATGTACTATTACTCCCATCCACCCACCAAAAATGCTACAACTATAAATACAAGTAAAGAATAATAAACTATATACAAGAAAAAAACAATTGTCAAAATAGAGAGCTTTCAAGAGAGATTAGCTAAGGGTATATGGCCACTTAGGTAGATGAAACAAAACCGAGAAAAGACATGCTTAAATGTGTATTGTAGAGAGGTGAGGTGGTCAAAGCTCAAGAGCTCTTCATCTTAAGGATTCTGAAAAAGGTGGCTCTGTGCAAGCACAACCCCATCAGGAGCAACATATAGAGAGGGTGAAAAATAGAAGAAGCCGTTTAAACCTCATAAAAAATCATAGAAACTTTAATTGTGTCTTTTCAGAGTATCTCTGTAAAATCTAGTATTGTCTTTGAGGACTGACCAGAGCATCTTGGTTCCATGCCCTCTCTGGCTTAGAGTGGGGGTGCAGAAATTTAAGAGACAAGGTTTTTAATTGTAGAATCTTAGAACTGCAGAGCTGGAAAGGACTCTGTCGGGCACCAAGCCAAGTCTAAATCAAGGAGACACAATGGGAATCAAACTCCCAGCCTCTGGCTCTGAAGCCATAGATCTAAACCACTGAAGTATCAAGCAGGTAATCAGTAGCTGTTTAAGCAATAGCCACACTCTACAGCCCATATGGGTATTCCTGAATAGGGCACAGTTGTTATCTACATTGCTATAACTGATTTTGTTCCTATGTTCTTAACTTTTTAAATCAGTCAATGCTTTTCCAGCTGATTAGTTTTTTACTAAAATATTTTCACAGAAAGAACCAGTAGCATACATTTGCTTTACTTTCATCAATTTTGCATTTTGTCTCTTCGTAGTTACTCTTCATCTTCTCCTTCAGGCACTCCAATTCATTTCTATAAAACAAATTAATGAATAGATACTAGTATGCAATTGCAGCAGAAAAGTCTACAGCTAACAAAAGTATGTTCAGGCATAGAACAGAAAAGATGATAGTACTGTTTGGTTAACAACCAAAAATATTGTGACTTGACCCAGCGCATGCAAGTTTGCTTTAATACTCTATTCTTCATTTTCGATGCTCTGATACAAATGGACTCTTGTCAGTGAAATTTGATATCAGACCCAAAACAGCTTTCAAGCATTTAGTAATCCTCACCTCAAATGCAACAGAAACCCCTGAAATGTTCTCTTAATTTGTCACATTTCTGCCCTGCAGTTAGAACAGCAGAAAGGAAATCATATAATTCACAACAGTTGAATTCCCTATTCAGCTTCTTCATTGGGCACCAGTCAGATGACTTAGTGTGTACCAGGGATTTTAGGAGGACTCATTCTATACAGCCACCTCTTATGATATCAAATAACTTAGTGTCAATAGTGGAGTCCTTTAAATTTTTAGGTACTATTATATCTCAAGATTTAAAATGGTCATCTAATATTGAAAGTATTATTAAGAAAGCACAACAAATAATGTTTTTTCTGCATCAACTTAGGAAGTTTAGACTGCCAAAAGAACTGTTGATTCAATTCTATAGAGGTGTTATTGAATCTATTATCTGTTCCTCTATAACTGTCTGGTTTAGCTCTGCGACTAAGCATGACAGATATAGACTTCAAAGGATAATTGGAACTGCAGAAAAAATTATTGCTACTAATTTGCCATCTATTGTGGAATTGTATACCACACGAGCTAAAAAGAGGGTGATGAAAATATATACAGATTCCACACATCCTGGACATAATCTGTTTCAATTGTTACCCTCAGGGTGACGTTTTAGGGCATTGCATACTAGGACAACTAGATATAGAGATAGTTTCTTTCCAAGTGCTATCAAACTGTTGAATAATTAATTTTTACATTTCTTCTTCCTTTTTAAATAATAGGTTATATTGTAGTATTGTACTGTGTTTTTATTGTTGACTATATGATTCTTATATTTCCTTTTATATAGAGAGAGCATTTTTACCAAAACAAATTCTGGGTGTGTCTAACCACACTTGGCCAATAAAAGTATTCTATTCTAAAAAAATTAGCTTCTGCAAGTTATACCACTTCCTTTCCGCTAGCATAGATACAGAATGTACTTTGGGCCGCTACTGTAAAATCAAATCAAAGGATATTTCCTGGCTTACTTCACTTTTGAAAACCTACCCAAAGGAGAATAGAGGTTTAAAAGAAAAGGCCCATTTTTACAGGTAAACCTTCTATCTTAGTAGATGATGAGATTTAAGCTCCATACTGAACCAGCTTCCCAGCCCTGTACTTAGAAAAAACAATGAGGTGATTTCTCCTTAGATTTGCAAAGATTTGTGTTGAAAAAGGAACTGCTGTAAACACTGGTCAAAGTGGGCAAAAGCTTACCACCCTATGGAACTCTACCAAGAGCCAAGGGAAACTGTCACTACAGCGAGCTTATCCCCAGCTGGCGTCTGGACATCCTTAGAAGAAATACTGACTAAAGAAACATGCTTTGATGTTGGCAATGAAAAAAAATAAAAAATATTAAAAGATTTCTATATATAATAAATTAAAATGCAGCTGAGAAATTAGAAGACTGAGACTTGGAAGGGTGTTTATTGAAGAGCTAGAAAAGATCTTGAAATGTAAAGAAATATTGGTGGAAACCAAGACCAGAATGACCAGAGTATGGTATTTCTAATTATTGGCTGAAATCCTGTTGCAGTTACATAGAACTGCATAATGTTTGGGAACAAATTGCTGTAAATTAAGAACTTTCTTAAATTATGATAATCTCTACATTATCCATTGCATACCAAGCTACTCAATTTGGCATGCAACAGATAATTCCTATGGAATTTTCTTAATTTACCTCAATTATGCATAAACTACCACTTGCATAATAGCACAACACTATTTCTATCATTGTGAAAATATGAAACTTCGATACTGAAGAAAGCTGATGGGAAAAAAATCAATTCATTCAAAGTGTGATGTTGAAGGAGAGCTTTATAGATGCCATGTACTGTCAGAAGACCAAACTTCCACTAAATGCTAAAATGACTTAAGACTGTTATACTTTGTGCTTATCATATGAAGACAAGATTCACTGGAAAAGAAAAACACTGCTTTAAAAAGTTTAAATAGTAGGGAAACAGCAGGACTAACAGTAAACAGACTGATGTACTCTGCTGTCTTTCCAGAAACAGGCAAATACTTTTCTCTTCAGGCAAGTTTTCTCTAAATGATGGACTACCTATTATGTGTCTTTATATGAACTACCATACATGACTACACAGACTCCGTGTTTATAACTACTTATACATTTGTGTTTATATGTCTCCATGTGTGGCTGACACTGTTTTAAATGTTAATTTCCATCCCTCATGCCTTTTAGATGGTCCACTGTACATGATTACATTGACTGACTTCCTAAATACACTGGTGTTTTCAATTTTAGCACCATCCCTCATAAAGGAGTTTGTACTCTTTTCTTTAACTGCTCGCATTCTCTTTAAGGTTTAATGTTGCCTCTTACTACTTTAAGATACCCTTCAATTCCCTGTTCTCAAACTTAAATATATCTTAAATGTACTGGGCTGTATATTGTCCCTCGTTACTGTAAGCCACCTTGGGGCCTTTTCCAAGGATAAAAATTGGGTAAAAATACTCAAAAATAAATAAAAATAAAATAGTTCTTAGCACATTAACTGGACTGTTAATAACAGGAGTGCTAATTCACTACCTTTGGGTAGTGGGCGGCATACAAGCTATATTAATAAATAAATAATTGCTGATTTTGATAAAAGGTGTGGTCGGTGAAAATAAAAGGTTTTAAATGGGGAAATAGTATATTGAAAGAAGAAAGTGTAAAATAGCATATATTCTGTAGTATCATTGAATGCAATATGTGTTCACTATAATGCATTATAGTGGCCAGTACTGCTCAAGAGCCTGTATCTGGCAAAGTCTAAAGTCTTTAGATTCTGTGGCCTTCAACATGTGTCTCTCAGAATCTGAGAAATCCAGGTTTTGCTGAAGATTCTGTTTTGACTATGCCCAAAACAAGGTATATAAGTATAGGAAGATTACATGCTGTTTTGGAACTGAGCAAGACACATACAGTACTTTGTTTTCATTAAGAGAAGGAAGAAAATGTCTATCAGGGTTCAATAATAATAATAATAATAATAATAATAATAATAATAATAATAATAATAATAATAATAATAATAATAATAATAATAATAATAATAAAAGTGACTTATTTAGAATGCCTAATCCTCTGTTATGCCATTCTTTTATAATATTTGAAAATACTTTCACAAAATAGATTTTAAGTAACTTTTTTAATGTGACTTGTATGACAATTAAATCTTTGGTGAACTTATTTTCCAGCCTTTGTATTTGTTCAGAAAATGAAGCAATTTATGGAATATGATACAATTCATTTCTGATTCCAAGGGTGCTAAAGGCTGGTTTAATCCTTGGTAGTATGTGTAATGGCACCATTGGACCTTAGTATTATATTGACTATATCAATTAACAAGCAACCATTGACCATGTAGTACATTTCAATAATAAAATAGATTGACTGCAAAATTTTAACGTGAATCAGATTTATTTATTTATTCGATTACTATACTGCCCATATAGCTATGAGGCCACTCTTGGTGGTTGAAGAGTGAATCAGAGTAGAGATGGGCACGAAACGCCAAAATGGCATTTCGTTTCATTTTTCATTTTGTATGTTCTTGTTTCATTTCGTTGGGAATGAAATGAATCTTTTAAAAAAATCGTTCTTCATTTAGCTTTGTTTTGCTTCTTTTTAATTTTTAATTTCCCCCCTAGCACTGACCAGCTGGCCTGTAGGCTGGTTGGTGTTTTTAATTTTTTCATTAATTTATTTTTCCCTAGCGGCGACCAGATGGCCTGTGGGCTGGTTGGCACTTTTAAAATTATTTTCCCATAGCACCGACCACCTGGCCTGTGGGCTGGTCAGCACTTTTTTATTTTTTATTTTTATTCCCCCCCCAGCACCAACCAGCTGGCCTGGGGGCTGGTCGGTGCTTTTTAAATATATATATTTATTTATTTTCTCCCCTAGCACCGACCAGCTGGCCTACGAGCTGGTCAGCACTTTACTTTTATTTTTATTTTATCCCCCCCCCCAGTGCCGACCAGCTACCCTGCGAGCTGGTTGGTGCTTTGTTTTTGTTTTTATTTTTATCCCCCCCCCCAGTGCTGACCAGCTGGCCTGCAAGCTGGTTGGCACTTTTAAATTTAATTTAATTTAATTTAATTCCCCCCTAGCACTGATCAGCTGAAGCGTGGCCACTAGGGGCACTTATTTTTTAACAAGAGTTAAGAAGTGAATAAGAATAAACCCATAAAAATCTATTCTAAATTATTTTGGCTAAAACATATTAGTATATAAAGACAAGTTGTGTTAACTTAGCACATTTCCTGAAATTCAAAACGCCTATATAGAGTAAAGATTCTAATTCTTTCTTGCCTTAAGTCTCTGTTTGTTTCTTTTAGGTTTTCTATCTGCTTTTCAGCTTCCTCTCTCATGTCATTCTTGTCCTGAACAAAAAAAAATATAAGCAATCACCTACTGAAAAGGCATTGAGAAAACAAAGTGAAATGAATTTCATAATATGGACACAAACTGCACATTTAGCTTATGTATCTATGCCACATAAATTTCACATTTATTTATTTAGGCTACAATGTTTGTGTGCTTACTTGAGAGTGAGAGGCTGACTACATGGACAAATGCATGATAGCATTAAAGGCAACATTTGCACTAAAAAGCATGAACTGCATAACTGCTTTTGGAAGTGATAAAGGGGTGTAAAAATCAAACTTGTAGTTAATAATTTATTAAAAGATTCAAAACCACACCTGTGGTTCAGGTGATCAACAAATCTTTCTTCAATAAAGTATGCATGAACTACACCATCTTGCACAAGTAGTTGAATTATTCTGGTATATTGATATGTACATGAATGTATTTATGTCCCTTTGTCTATTTTTTATATCTCGTGATGACGATCTTAGTATATTAATAGGCTAAAATGAATTGGGCATCTTCACAAGGAACCTTGCTTTGCAATATCTTGTAACTCAACAGCTTGGCATAAGTAAACTGCAGCATAAATCCTTATTTTATTATTATTGCCCTTTTAATTTATATTATTATATTGCTGATTTCCTGTGCTTTTATGTGAACCACCCAGAGTTCCCTCTGGGAAATTAGCATGGTATATAAATATAAAAATAAATAAATAAATAAATGTGGCCAGCTGTGTGGTTTTCTGCAGGGATGGGCTGATTTGCTCCATCTTTTCCTGGAATGAAACAGCTCCTCCTTAGAGCAGTCCTATGTGCACCTATCAGGGACATCTGCTTTTTTTTAGGTACAGGTAGGATTGCTTTGATTAGGTGTGTTTCTAGCATGTGTGATTACTGGAAATTGTACAGAAACTGCCTTTCTTGAATTTGTAAATATTGTAAAGATATTGGCAAATTAATTACTTCCTCAGGTCCATGGAGAGGCTAGGAAATTGAGAAAAAATGAGAAAAAAGAAAAAATAAGCAGCAAATATTCACTGCACTACTTTTAAAAATAAAAGACAAATGAAAAGCTTCCTCCAGAGGTTTTTGCTTGCTTTTATTTTAAAGATTCAGCCATGAACAGGATGTCAGCAAGACCTTTAAGTGAAAAGCAAACAAAAGCTTCTTGAAGGAAGCTTCTGCCAGAGTCGCAGGCCACTAACAGTTGTTGCTGGAGGCTGGGTCGAACCTCCAAAGCCAGGAGGAGTGCAGAGGTAAAAAACAAGATAAGACTCAGGTGTTTTCCCTTCACCACCAGGGCTGTATTTACAAAAGTATACATACATATGAGCACCTCTTCAGAATCAGCAGGCAAATAACATCATTACACAGTCAGGTCCAGTCCAGTAAACCAAAACACTGATCTGAGAGACAACGTGACATGCTGCTCCTCCAAAATCCACCCTAACACTGAGACAAGTTACTTACTTCCTTTTGTGTCAGTGTATGATGCAATACTGACTTAGCATATTGAATATTGCACATGTGTAGACAGGTCACCTGGCAAGATGCCAGCTAGAATGACTCAGGCCTTTTGCTTTTAGCTTAGTCATTATCCCAGAATACAGACAGGCAATTCCATAATTCTGCCATATGCTGACATCTTCCCAAATGTCTGTTTTTTAAAAAGTGGTGTTCCAAATATTCACAGACCTCATATACACTTATAGTTTTGTGTTTGTTTGTTTCATTTCCTTGACTCTTCCACAGAGCCAAGGAAGTGATTATTTGCCAATATGCTGAATTTTGTGGGCATGACACATGAGTAAAAATGCCTCTGATTGAAGATACAAAGTATTCATAGGTTGCCTTTTGAGGGCATTACTTTCACAATTAAATATTGTATATGCAACAAGTCACAAAATCGCAAATCACAAAAACCTTTATTGGCATAAAATATAAGAATAGATGCAGCAAAACATGGAATAAAAAGGTAGGAAGTAAATAAATAGAGGATGATTAAAAGGTTGGGTTAGAAGACGGCCTTGGACCCAAACTAATTATTAATATATAAAACGGTGGCCAAGTATTTGCCACTGAGACTGTCAATTCAGGAAATTTGTCCTCAAGAAGACGCTTTGTTATACTCTCTGGGGATCCAGAGAAATTGGAAATATAAGGGGTCAGAAACCAAAGGCGGGGCTTGTGGTGGGTGGGGCAGGAAAGGAGGATATGAGAGGTTGAGTCAGGTTTCAGTAAACATAGTTTACAAACTCTATTCTCAAATGGGCGTTGTAATATCTTCCTAAGAGAACTGCTGAGGGAAGGATGTTGAATCTAGCGAGCATGAAAGCACAGTGCAGACAGGGATTAATAAGATGTTTCATATAATTTGCTCCTACTCCTGGAATTGGCATCAAACCATAAAAGGGAGGAGAACATGTTGGATTAAGCCCTGATGAAATGGTTTGGCACTCTATATCCCAGATTCTTTGGCGCACAATTTTAAAGATTTGGGATTCTTCACAGTTGCTTAAGGAGTCTAAATTGATTCCAATATGATGAATTTCGGACTGGATGAATTGATACCATTTTGAAACATAAGAGTCCCTTAGTAGATCGTATAAAGGGGAGTTGGAGTCAGGGCGAAAATGAATATGTAGCCAGAACTTAATAGTGACTGTCCAAGCAGAGGTTGATGGCAAATGGAGTCCCAGTTTGTTAGCAATAGTATTAAGATTGATCATATTGGGAACACCTAAGATGTGACGGAGGAAAGTAGCAGCAGTCTGGTCGATTTCAGAGTTGGAAGCTGTAATCCAAATTGGGATCCCAAATAGGAGCTGGTTTAAAAATTTTGCCTGAAAAATCTGGAGGGCAGCAGGTACATATTGGTTCCCGGTGTGGAAATGGAACCGAGAGACAGCAGACAGTTGGTTATTAGTAGTTGTTATAGCAGCCTTCCAATGGTGAGACCAGGTGAGTTAGTGGTGGAACAGGAGACCCAAATATCTGAAGGATCTCACTTGTTCAACAGGTTTCCCATCGACTTTCCATGCAAGAGGTTTCCATCATTTGGAAAATATCAAGATTTTGGATTTCTCTGTGTTAATAGTCATATCATTCTTAGAACAGAATTCTGAGAAAGCAGACAAAAGACAAAGGAGTCCCGGTTTGGAAATAGAGAGAAGCACAATGTCGTCAGCGTAGAGTAGGATGGGAATGGGAAGTTGATTCAAACGTGGAGCATGACCATCAAATTTTGCTAAGTAGCCTGTCAGGTCAGACAGGAAAAGATTGAAAAGGGCGGGAGCAAGAAGGCAGCCCTGCTTTACCCCTTTGGTGACTGGAATCTTAGGGGTAAGGAAGCCTTCATAATTTAGGAGAACGTGACAGCTATTCACAGAGTGGAGTTGGCGAATCAAAAATAGCAAGTGGGGGGTCAATTCCCATATTGGTAAGTTTGGTCCACAGAAGAGATCTATTGATAGAGTCAAAAGCTCCTCGAAGATCACTAAATGCTGCAAATAATTTGCCTTTGTAATGTTGGGAATATTTCTCTGCCAAGAAAGATAGGATGAGAGCATGGTCAAGTGTAGAGTACCCAGCATGGAAGCTCACCTGTTCTTTGCCTGGAAGATTGAACTTGGACATCCAGTCAGATAGATGTCACAAGAGATGTTTGGAGTACAACTTCCCAATCACTGAGAGTAGGCTTATGGGTCGATAGTTGCTGGGTATTTCTGGGTTGCCTTTTTTTAGGACTGGAATGATGATTGAAGATAACCATGAGTCAGGGAATATCCCAAATTTGTCCACAAAGGTAAATAGGCAAGATAGAGGTTCAGCCCACCACAGTGGATTAGCTCTTATGAGATCAGTCAATACACATCAACAACATTTACTTATTCAGTAATGTAGTTCGAAAGGTAAAAAAAAAAAGCAGTAACATAAAAACAATGTTATAAAAAGTAATATAGAAAAATGTAATTGAAAGGTATATTGGAGGCCTGGTGCAGATATTATTATAAAAATTAA
Source organism: Phrynocephalus forsythii (assembly GCA_029282475.1). Lineage (NCBI taxonomy): Eukaryota > Metazoa > Chordata > Lepidosauria > Squamata > Agamidae > Phrynocephalus > Phrynocephalus forsythii. The sequence continues at coordinate 85,993,071 of JAPFRF010000005.1, read as the reverse complement.
ATCCAATTAAGAATATTTATAGATAAGGAATTAGACTAAAAACAAAAAATAGAAAACTTGCCTTAAGATCTTCCTGCAGCTTTCTAAATTCATTAGCCATATTGTTCTTTTCTTGTATAATTTGTTCCTTGCCCAGTAACACTTTGTTCCAATCCATACGAAGTTGCTCATTATTTAATCTATTAAATAATGAAATAATCTTAGAAAGAATACAGTTTGTTCATTTTCAATGAAATAAATATAAGTTACTAGATATAGACATAGTCAACAAATATTAAGCACTTTTAAACAACAATGATTTCAGAGAGAGAGGTTTATGTAGCTGACACAATCAAAATGTTCCACTGCACCCACTCTTGCACATACTTCCTTGCTTCCTGTGTGTGCACGACATCCTGTTGGGGTAATCTGTGATACTGGCTGCAGAGCCTCCTTGAAAAACCTAGTTTGTTCACATCAGTCTATGTTGCGTTATGGATCACACGGACCCAGAGTTTCGGGGTTCAATCATCTGGTGCTCAGGCAGCTTTCCTGTTCGTCTCTCTGTCAGGGTCCATGGATGTCTGTGTGATGTATGAATGTGTGGAGGCATGCGTGTGTGTGAGTGTGTGATGATGATTAGTGTGATGATTCTTGTGATGATTCTGATTCTTCTACTGCCTGAGCGGCCAGTGTTTTATTAGAAAGAGAGAGCAATAGATACAGGAGGACGTTTCTCGGTGGGAGGGGAATGCATGCCTTATCTGTGGGACCATACACAGTAAACAAGTACACAATGGCAGAGGAAATACATTCCATAGGTGGGAGGGAAAATGCTCCCTAGCTAGTGAGGGATTATTGATAAGGACAGGAAGAGCTTTTCTGGGCCTGAGCAGATGTATCCTGATATCCTGTTTATCTGCCATCCTGTTTGCTCTGGCCTTCTTGCCTACATCAGCACATCCTGGTATCTGCTTCGGTCCTGGGGACTGCTGGGAAATAACAGGTCAAGCAGCCCTCCTAGGCCTTCAGTTTCCTTTGTGCTTGACCAATGTTGGGGATCAGAAATATGGGCAATGATATTACCACTTTTCCCCTTTTCTTTTCTTTTAAATATGAGCAAGCTGGCAAGAGCTGTGGCCCTTTTTTGCATACCAGTCAGGAGGCACAGGTGTAAACCAACCGGAAATCAGGCACTCATCTGGTACTCAACCCATGCAGGCCCTGAAAGCCTGGCAACCTGAGGTCATTTGCCCCAGGCGCCTCATTGCTTGGCCCAAGAGGAAACTCAACTCCTTATGTAGGAGGGAGTGGCATGTCTCTGCAAGACAAGCTTCATATATCTGGGCTGAGGTGTGAGAATTATGCCCTAAAATGTGAGGTGTCTTTATGCCTGTGCATGAGAGTTGCTGTGGTGACATTCTTCCCACCCCCATGTTCATTATGAGAGCACTAAGCTAGGGCATGGCAGAAATCATTGGCTGTGATGTCTTATCTAATGTGGGGACCCCTCTGGAATGTTGGGATGCATTTTTCTCCCACCGAGGTACACAGCACCCAATATTCATATAACTTTCAGAGATAGAAACAAGCTCCTCGTAACTTGCAATAAGAAATGAAATGGCATAACAAAGCATGATTGTCTCCCAAGACTTAACAGGTACATGGTACATAGGCATATCTAGCATACAGATATAGATGCATTAACAATAATACTCCAGCAATAAGCGATAGCGTAAGCAATACATGAATACATTTTGTGGCTATGCATGGCAAGAATTTGCATGATGTGAATATTTTCCAAATACAATACATGAATACATGAGAACACATAAGTAAGAATGGTCTGTCTATGCTAGGGGCTTACATTTTTGTTGGGGGAAAGGTGAAAGACTACCTAACTATTTTCCTCTCTGCTTCCAATGGATGGCTGTTCGCTGAAAAGTCCTTTTAAGAGTTCTTTTGCTAAAAGTTCATGGATCTGGGAAATGTATTCTTCTGGTGGTGAAACAATTCTGCTTGGCATGACTGGTAACAACTCCCAGATTACCCATAGTCCATAAGCCTTTGCAGTTGAGAAAATGAGGAATGTATGTGGAATATTCCTTTAAATGTTCTGGGATCATTCTGCTGGTAAACTTTGAAGTGCCATGGGAGGGCATACCTGTGAGAATATTTCTCTTTCTCTCAGGGTGCATATAGTTAAAATCAAGCCTTGCTTGCAGAGGAGGAGGGAGATTTCTCTAGATTTCTCTCCCTTTAAATTTTTTTTTTTAAATTTGAAAGTCATACCCTGAGAGGAAGGTTTTTTTCCTGCTCGATTTTTGGAGGCAAAAGGAATACGATTAGTGATTTTTATACATTTTAAAACCCTGTTGATTGCTTGTGCCCAAATAATGTAAGGCACATGGGACTTGTAATCTTGCTTTCAGCTCTGAAAGCCTGCCTGTCTTCTCTCTGTTGTCCTGTCCTTACAACAGACAGTCAATGATTAAGCTGATTCAAAGCTGACCTTTGTTTATACAAACCTCTGAAGACATTCCTAAAGGAATTACTGGCAAACTGATAACCATTCCTTCTACCCTGTTATCTTGCATGCTTTCTGTGTATGAGTGGGGTGGATCAACCCATATAATTCCTTTTTACCCCCTGAGAATAGTGGAAAGATGAGATCTTTGGGACATTTCCTTTCTAAAAGACTTGAAATCTCCAGAAATCTTCCTCACCATTCCTGACAGCTGACACCTTTTGCTTTCCAGCCCCCTTTCCCCCCCCACTCCCCCTGAGCTGCTTCCAGTCGATAGACAGAGAGAGGGGGGAGAGAAAAGCATATTTGATTTTTAAATTTTCCTGTGGCTTGCAAAAGAAAGAGTGAGGGGACTCTGGCTGCTCATGATTTCTGAAAAAGGACATTGCATTCTCCATGGCTTTGGAGGAAGAGGAAAAATAGGGTACAGAATCAGATCTTTGAAAAAATTGGGCTTTCTCCTATACTTGTACTGACGGTGTCCTGCATTTGCCAAAGCGTACGAAAGGCTGGCCTTTGCCTTAATGGCCAATTTTGTCCTTTTGGAAAAGGGGTCTATCTTTGGGATTCCCTCTCTGGGCAAATCTACTTTGGTCCAGCACAAGGCTGAACTCTGCATATGCTCTAAAGCTGGCCGCTTCTGAACCCTGCAGAGCTTTCCCTGGGAAATGGAATCCTGAGTCTTAAATGATTCCAGGGCTTGTGTTACTGAGCCGTGGACAAAATTGTGGCCTTTCTGCATTTGTCTGGGAAATCCTGCCCCATGGCTTGGCTCTCTGCTGCAAGAAAGTGATTGCATTAACTCTAATGCCTGCCTTTGCGGCATCTCCTTGCCTTTTAGAGGTACATTTTCTGGAAGGACAAAATTTTTCCCCTCCTGCCTCTGGGGTTTGATGAGATCTGCTTCTTGAGCCTCATTTTTCCCTTTTCTGGGACTATTCTTGATGGAAAAATTTGATTTTAACCCTTCCAGACGTTCTGTTGCTGACTTTCCTAAATCCCCTTGGGGTTCCCTTTTTTGCTCAACCAATTCCTGATTCTGGGACACTGTTCCTAACTGCAGGTCACTAGGTGGAAAAATTATTGGTAGCGGCATCTGGAAATCTGGGGGAAGGAGTGAAACTGGCATTGCCATGCGTCCCCATTTTTGCTCTGCTTTAGCCTGTAGATTTCTTCCTACTGCTGGTTCCCAACTCAGAGGCTGTTGTGACTCCCAAGACTCTATCTGGATTTCTTGGCTGTCACAAGGCATTATTTTGCTCCGAAAATTAACTGGCCCTCTGAATTCATTTCGTTCCTCAACCGAGAAGAACGCTCCCATCTCACCTTTTGGGATCCCCTTGGAGGATGTCTGGACGTGTCTCGAAGCCCTTTACAGGCGTAGGGAGATGAGGATGAGCCGCATTCGTGCCTTCTGGCCTGAAGCCTGGTCCTTGTGCCTAGTGGTTCCTCTGCATCTGCCTTGCTGCAGGAGATCACATCTGCGTTGCCTTCTGGGAATCATGTCTGCGTTGCCTTGGGGGAATCACGTCTGCCGTTGCCTTGGGGGGATCATGTCGAGGTCACTATCTGTTGCGTTATGGATCACACGGACCCAGAGTTTCGGGGTTCAATCATCTGGTGCTCAGGCAGCTTTCCTGTTCGTCTCTCTGTCAGGGTCCATGGATGTCTGTGTGATGTATGAATGTGTGGAGGCATGCGTGTGTGTGAGTGTGTGATGATGATTAGTGTGATGATTCTTGTGATGATTCTGATTGTTCTACTGCCTGAGCGGCCAGTGTTTTATTAGAAAGAGAGAACAATAGATACAGGAGGACGTTTCTCGGTGGGAGGGGAATGCATGCCTTATCTGTGAGACCATACACAGTAAACAAGTACACAATGGCAGAGGAAATACATTCCATAGGTGGGAGGGAAAATGCTCCCTAGCTAGTGAGGGATTATTGATAAGGACAGGAAGAGCTTTTCTGGGCCTGAGCAGATGTATCCTGATATCCTGTTTATCTGCCATCCTGTTTGCTCTGGCCTTTTTGCCTACAGCAGCACATCCTGGTATCTGCTTCGGTCCTGGGGACTGCTGGGAAATAACAGGTCAAGCAGCCCTCCTAGGCCTTCAGTTTCCTTTGTGCATGACCAATGTTGGGGCTCAGAAATATGGGCAATGATATTACCACAAGTCTAGCTTCCTCCCATCATTAACCCATCTAAAAACCATCCAGTAACATATGAATAATTCACATTTGAAAATATAGCCACTAAAAATATGGGAGCTGAAAGACTAATTGTTATATTTCAGTGACAGCATTCTTCAGACATACTGGCGTGAAGAAAAACCATGGGTTACACACACAGCAGGCAAAAGAAATAAATTAGTAAGGTGACAATATAACTATTGACACATGCAACTAAAGTAAGACTGTTGTTTGGATACACATCCTAGTTTCAGTGGTAAGACCCTCCTATTAGGCATGAAAAAGGGGTGTAAGGATATGTCACTGGAGACCAAACCATCCACACTAATCCTGATCACTATGTATGGATGCGAAAGCTGGAAACTTAAGAAAGCTGACAGGGATAAAAATGACTTTTTTGAAATATAGAGCTGCAGAAGAGCTTTGTGGGTACCACAGACTGCCTGAAAGATGAACAAATGGATCTGAGAACAAATCACACACCAACCCTTTGGAAGCAAAAATGTTGAAACTGAGGTGGTCCTACTTTGTGCACATCATGAGAAGGCAAGATTATTTGGTGGGGGTGGACAATTATGGTGGGGAAGGCTGAAGGCAGCAAGAAAAGTGGAAGATTAAATATGAGATGGATCAACTCCCTAAATGAAATCTCAGGCTTGAATTTACAAGAGCTGAGTGGGGCTGTTAAGAACAGGGCATTTGGGAGGTTACTCATTCAGAGTTACAATAAGTTGGAACAATCTTTAGTTGATACTGAATCCTTTTGAACACTCTGGAATTTATATATGCATCTTATCTGAACAGTCTCCTTTCCCAGTCTTATTTGGTATTCATTTCTCTCCACCCCAATTATTTGCATGTCATTTCAAAAGAGTTGAGGGAGATTGAAATATTATTCTGAAATAGGTTTTGTGTGTTGTCATGGGAAAATTGTTATTTCAAAGGAAATTAAAAATATATATGCAATATCTTTTTCATATCAAATATAAACTTCTTTAACTTCTTTAACAACATAGAATTATTCATTCATAATTTAGTCTAGTTCCAATATTGAGCTACGGGGCATACAGTGGTCCCCCGTCCTATTGCGGAACCATAGTATATGAAAAAAGCCCCCCTGGGGTAAGGAGCAAAGGCTGTTTCTGGCCTCCCATACTTACACTAGGACTGGTGCTGCCCCTAACGGGCCTGCGAGGGCCTTCCCAGGGTCCTCCAGAAGGCCTGGGAAAGCCCTCGGAGGCCCGTTCGGGGCAGCACCAGGCTGGGGGCAAGTACAAGAGCCCCCAGTTAGGCCCCCAGGTCCCGACCTGACCTGCATCCACATATCGTGGATTTTCAATTATCGCGGGGTGGGGCGTGGCGGGTCCCTAACCCCCGCAATAGGCGGGGGGTCACTGTACTCAGAAAATGTAAAGCTATAAAAGCTTCTGTTTTCTGCATGGAAAACTGAGAACACAATCTATGCTAAAGAGAAATTTACAGGCTGTACTTCCTAAGCACATGCATCTTGGTTTTTGTAACTCTTGAGAAGTAAAATATAGAAGCACAGTAAAAAATAGTACCTCAAGTTATGGACACCTCAAGTTATGAAAAATTCAAGTTACAAATAGAAATCCACAGGTCTAGGGGGAAAATGAGTTAAAAATTGAGTTAAAAGCCTTTTTTCGAGTTACAAAAAGAAAAAGAAGGAAAGATTCCGTTTTAAAATGACTCCTGCTTGTTTGCAATAGCAATACTGCCATCTTATGGCCACCAAACTCCAGTGCTGCAATTAGGAAGAAGAAGGAGCCATTTTGAAATGCAAAACTGAGAACCAAGACTTGGTATGTTTTTTTCAATGACCTTTTCAAACTGCCCGTTTTTGCTCCATTTTGGGAACTTTTGAGGACTTATTTGGTAGATTTCTCAAGTGGTTATAGGTTGCTCATCTTCTGTTTTTTGCTTTCCTGTAATTGTGCTTTTTGCTTTCGGGAGGAAAGTTGTGTGATTTCCCACTTGAAATGGATTAATCCATTTCCAATGCATTTCTATGGGAAATTCTGTTTGGCATTACAAAAATTTTGAGTTATGAAAATGCATTTGGAACAGATTAATTTTGTAAATAGAGGTACCACTGTAATTTATAACTAAAAGTTGTACATAATAAAGTAAGTACACTGATGTCTTGTTGCACATTAGTATATTAAAGTTCTGTTCAATTTAATTTAATTAATAGACTCCATAACATATATTTTAAAAGTGTTATAGGAATGATTTTGTTTTGATAGAGTAACAATTCTGCATTGGTTGGAAGGAATCCGAATAGATTCATTTCACTGGAAACAAAAAGTACAATTGTACATCATTATAAACACTTACATTTCTTTCTCAAGCTCTGCTTTCATTAATGTAAGCTGCTGTAAGCAATCTTCTTTATTTTCTAATGCACCAGACAACTGCATTTCCAAACTATGTATTTCTTTCTGTAGACAAAACAAATTTATATTCATCATTCTATACATCCAGCTCTTTCAAAAAGAATTAACCACACAATTGCTAAAATAAAATGCAGAGCAGAGGGAGGGGAGGAGACAGCGAGAGGTGGGGTCACAGGTGTGTCTACCTCCTTTGCGTGGTGACGTCTCCCTCTTCTTCTCCCCTCCCCTTCCTTCCTCCCACACTTTCCTCCTCCTCCTCCTCCTCCTCCTCCTCCTCCTCCTCCTCCTCCTCCTCCTCCTCCTCCTCTCCTCCTCCCACCCCCATGGCTGCCTCACAGAGACCATGACCCGCCACTGCCACTCCTCCTGCTCCCCTTCTGAGCCATTTCCGCCTTCTTGTGCTGCCATGGCAATGTGATTGCCACGCTGCTGGCTCAGCCCACCCCAGCTGTGCAGCAAACATGGCGGAGGTGAGTGAGAGCTGTGGGCGGCAGTGGCATTGGCAGCAAGGGGGCTGGAAGGGAGGAGGGGGAAAGAGGAGGAGCAGGAGGCCGGAGGGTGAGGAGAGTCAAGTCAGGCCCCAGGTGTGTTGGGAGGGAAAGCACACTTTTAAAAAAAAAGTCTTCCAGCAGCCTGCGCAAGCATGCACACGTCTCCCTTGCACCCGCCCACACCAGCTCAAGTGGGTGCAAAGGAAGCAAGTGAATGGTCAGCCTACCCATAGGAAAGCATTGAACTATGTTCCCTCCAGAAAGGATTAATTGATTTTCAATGCATTCCTATGGGAAACCGCTGCTCTACTTACAATTTTTTTACTTATGAGTATGTGCTCAGAACGAATAAAATTCATAAGTAGAGGTTTTATTGTAGTAGTACTTAGGCACTTTGGGCTGGAAAAAGTAGACCTCGGCCTGTTCAAAGTTGGACAGCCCTGCCCTATATGACCAACATAAAACAGCACACAGTAGCCCAAATGCTGTTGCTTGGCATAAGCCAAATTGTATCTTTTGGTCCGTTCCTCTCTGGTAAACAGAATGTCCCTGATTTCTTTCACCTATGCTTGTTTCTACAGAGCCTATTTAAAAATTATAACTTTTGATTTCACTAAGGATATGTATACAAACAAGACTTTTTAGGACACATATAACACAATATGATCCATAGATATGACCTATCCAACATCCTATTTGGATTTGGACTAAAAATTCTGACTATCAGGTTTTATTGAATTCAAATCTTGTTTAATATATCTCATATTAAAATATAAATTGCTTAATTTTAAGTCACATGCATTTATGTTTATGTTTCAATCAACCACACTTCATGATTAACTGAATAATTTCCCACATATATAAGCTTCAGCACATAAAAGACCCAATTAACTTTACATAAATACCAAACACAACATACTTCTTTAATTTGAACGGTGTCTTTTAGCTCTTTTTCTCTTTCTTGTAATTTTTCAACGGTCTTCTCAAGAATATGTTTTTCATCTAAAAGCTCTTGGACTTGCACCTAATTTGACAGGGTTGCAGCAATACCCAAAATATACAAAATTAGAAGTCAAACATAAAGGAATTATCTCGAGTTAGAAATCTGTCCACTGGATTAAACTTGCACAATTTCAAAAAAAAACCCCTAAATATTATTTTTCAAATGATGTATTACGGTACAAGCAGAATAATATTTTAAAAGTGTATTCCCTAATTCACTTTATAGGACCCGTTATTGTGAAGCAGGATTATATGTCTATAACTCTGAATATACCAATTCTATCACTTTTAGAACTAATATGATGGTTGGTATATGCCCTTTTCCCTTGAACAGCACAGGTTCAATAAAAAAGTTTAAAAAAATAAATATCTCATTTTTAGATGACCAACACACATATGAAAAACTAAAAAGAGACCTCACCAGCAACTACAAGAAAAGAGCGATAGAATGCTTAAAACACTTGGAAAAGGACAACACAATTAACAGGGCGACCTACCACTGGTTATATCCTGCAGAGGCTGTCCCCTGCCTGTACCAACTTCCCAAGATTCACAAGCAAGGAGGCCCCCTCAGAACCATTGTCAAAAGAATACTCTCAGTAATGTACAAAATTGCAAAATACCTGGCGACTATCCTAGCCCCGCTGGTTGGACTCAAGGACCACCATGTGCACAATTCAGAGCAGTTTGTTTCTAAGGTTAGGGAACTGAAGCTGTATACAGATGAAACCATGGTAGCCTTTGATGTTGCATCACTCTTTGCCAGGATTCCAACCACCAATGCTCTAACAGCAGTAAAGAAGAGACTAAGAGAAGACAGCACCCTGACCACGAGTAGAAGCCTCAACTAGGGATGGGCACGAAATGACAAAATGGCGTTTCATTTCATTCTTCGTTTCTCCCCCTCCCGTTTTGTTTCATTTATTATTAAATGATTTTTTTAAAAAAATCATTTTGTATTTCATTTTATTTCATTTTGCTTTTTTTTTTCTTGCACTGACCAGCTGGCCCGCAGACCGGGTCAGCACACTTGTTTTTCTTATCTCATGCAAACCAGGTGGCCTGCAGGCCATGTCAGTGTGTTTTTAAAATTTATTTATGTTTATTTAGTTTGTTTCTTGCCAACCAGCTGGCCCGCAGACTGGGTCAGCACATTTAAAAAAAATATTTTTTAATTTTTCTTATCTCGCACCAACCAGCTGGTGCACAGGCTGGGTTGACACACTTGTTTTTCTTATCTCATGCCAACCAGCTGGCCTGCAGCCAGGTCAGTGTGTTTGTTTGTTTGTTTGTTTGTTTGTTATTTTGTCTCTTGCCAACCAGCTGGCCCGCAGACTGGGTCGGCACATTTTTTTTAATTTTATTTTTTATTTTTCTTATCCCGCAATGACCAGCTGGTGCACGGGCTGGGTCAGCACATTTTTTTTATTTTTTAAATCTTGCACCAACCAGCTGGCCTGCAGGCAGGGTCAGTGTGTTTTTATTTATTTATTTATTGTTTGTTTGTTTGTTTTTCTTATCTCACACTGACCAGCTGGCCTGCAGGCCGGGTTGGCATGGTTTTTTAATTTTTAATTATTAATTTTTTTTAATCCCAGCACCGACCAACTGGCCTGTGTGTTCAGTCAGCACTTTTTAAATCTCCCGCTGACCAGCTGCCTGCGGGCCACCAGTGCTTTTTTTTAAACCCGTGGCAGCATTTTACAGAGGAAATGAAACTGCTCATTTTAAAAAAGAGACAGTTTTGTTTCATCTGTAATAAAATCCTGCTTAGTTTTGTTTTGTTTTGTTTCATTACGTAACAAAATTACAAAACACCATTTCATTTTTCATTTTGTGCCCATCCCTAGCCTCAACCCGATATGCCTGCTCCTGGATCTGTGTCTGAACACCATGTATTTCATGTACAGAGGGCACTTCTACAGACAGAAGCATGGTTGTCATCCATTGTTGCTAACCTATACATGGAAGAAGTTGAGAAGAAGGCACTCAACACCTTCCCAGGGACAACACCATCCCACTGGTTCAGGTATGTAGGTGACAACTGGGTGAAAATCAAGACTCATGAAGAACTCAAAAATTAAGTTCACTAGGGAAGACACCCAGGGACAGGCTGGCTTTATCATCATCGGACCCAGCCATGGCCTGGGAACAGAAGTTTACAGGCAACCCATCCACACAGGCCAGTGCTTACAATTTAACTCCACCCAAACATCCATTACAACACAAATTAGGAGTCATCAGGACTCTAAACCACAGAGCAGAGAGCCAGACAATAAAGAAAAAAATATAAAATAAACACTGCCAGGGGAAAAAAATTGACATTAGACAATCTTGCAGAAGGGTACTGAAGCCAAAAAAACTGATGCAAAACCTGTGCATTGATAATTCTAACACTGATATAACTTCTTTGGTTCATGAGTAATTATTTCAAGCATCTTTCTGTGCAGTTATACATTGTGATCTGAAGATCAGGCTCATTTCTAAATGTAGGACTGATTAAAAGCAACTGAAGTTTTATAGTCCCAAACTAATTTCCAGAAAAGCTCATGAACTACATTTTGATGCATTGGGAAACAGTAGAGTTCTTCCACAGTACTCCTTCTACTCACAGTTGAAAGTTGTTATATAACTATTCCAGTTTTTTTTTACCTTAACAGATTATCTTCAATAAAAAAAGATTGGAGAAAAAACCCTTGGAGGGAAAACTGGGAAAGGCTCCAAATCAAATATGATATTGTTTGGATTGGACATAAATTTCCATGAACAGGAAATCTGATTGCATAGATTGCACAGAAGCATCTTTACTGTTCCTTAGTTACATATATAGGAGACAAATTGTAACTTTTGATTCCTTTTAATTGGCAATTGATGACTTCCTGCCGAGGTTCTCAGGTATGGATGGAGTCAGACGGTGCACAACCCTCAAGAATCTCAGCAGCAATTTGTTAATTGCCAGCTAGAAGTGACTAAATATTGCCTTCCCCATGCATAACTTAGTAACAGGATTTTAGCCATTTATGTTTAAATTGAAACAAGAATGCAAGTGTGATGGGAACCCTGACCAATCTGCTTGTTAACAGGAAAGCAAGGTGATTGCTTAGGTGGTGTGTGCAGTCGGGCTATCCTGGAGCCTAAAGGAGGAAGGATCTGGAGGAAAAAAATAAAACGTATAACTGAAGAAATGGCATTGTTGTTTGGTAGTGCTATCTGAAGAACTAAAGCGTAGATCTGTCCCCAAGATTATATTCCTACGTAATAAAAATATCTCATTTTCATTCTTTAACCACTGGGTCTGGTGTGATTACTGACTGATGTCAAATACATTACTGAAAATATATTTTAAGAGGTGACAAACCAAGGTCAGATTACAATAAAAATCTTACCTGGAGAGTTGTGTCATCAGAGTTTCTTGTTTCTTTTTCCTTTATTAAAAGCATACATTCTGACTGTGCACACTCTAACTGATGCTTCAAATCTTTTCCAACATTAATAGAACTTTCCTAAAACAAACAGTAAAATATTTAAAACCATGATAGTTATTGTGAATTTTTCAGGCTGTTTGGCCATGTTCTGGAAGTTTTTCTTCCTGGCATTTTGCCAGACTCTGTGGCTGGCATCTTCAGAGCGCAAGGATCTGGGGGCCCTAGGAGTTCTCTCTGTGCCCTGTGTTATGAAGTGAGTGAGACTAGGGTTTTTTAAGTTGTGGTGAAGAGGAAATTTGTCCTATGCGGGGGGGGGGGGAATAGGTGTTAGTCATTGTATTCTGATGAAGGAATTAAGAAGTTTTAATGCAATCAGGGGTAGCAATGATCCTTGATGGGTGTCGTTAGCTGTTTTGTTTTATTTTTCTTCCAGAACACAGCCAAACAGCCCAAAAAACTCACAACTATCAGATCCCAGCCCTGAAAGCCTTCAAGAATACATTTAAAACAATGTCATAAGTAAATCAGTTTTCAAATACCAATAATATTTTAGAACACTTCTATAAAATGAATACATTATGCAGTATTACCAAGAAATACAATACGTAACTATTAACATGGAAACTGGTCAGGGGTTATAAAGCTATATTTTTCTCCAAAGCAAGGCTTAACATGCAGTTCAGAAGGAGAGGCTGGATGGCCATCTATCAGGAGTACTTTGATGGGGGGGTTCCTGCATGGCAGGGGATTGGACTGGAGGACACTTGAGGTCTCTGCCAACTCTGTGATTCTATGATTCTATGATCTTATTCAGGCTATGGCCTGTGCCAACAAGGCTATTCTTATGCCCTTATATTTAGGGTTGCTGGATAGCTCTGTGAGGTGGAATTTGGTTAGAAGTTTGTTTCCACAGTACATTTAGGAGAAAATCAGCCTGTGTGGTCTTTTCTCAACAAATATATGCCAGTGTGGACAGGGTTTTAGGCAAGCTACATAGTCATAGAAAAACACCAGAAGGCAATGGTAAACCACTTTCAGTATTCTATATCTAAAAGTCCCACTGAGTTCAATTGGATTTGCTGTCTAGTATATTTGTATTGCTTACCAAAGCTCTTGCCATTTCTTCAACTTCTTTTTCTTTACTATTTTTCACTGCAGTAATTTCTTCTACAATAAATGTAAAAACAAGAAGGTTGAATATTTATTTTTTCCCCATCTAACCAACCTGCTGAAGTCAACTCAAATCTAAATATTCTCATTGTTGGATAAAACTAAAAATTTAGAATTGCCATGAAATGCATACTGAACTTTTATTATTATTATTATTATTATTATTATTATTATTATTATTATTATTATTATTATTATTATTATTATTATTATTATTATCATCATCATCATCATCATCATCATCATCATCATCATCATCATCATCATCACAGCTAACTACGCTGGATTTCGTATTACAAATCACTAGTCGAATGCTTCCCAAGCGTTTAGGACTATGTGATATATCGGCGAATTATGCGAGCAGATCCCAGTAAGGTGGCTTTCTGCAGCTGACTGATGGTGACTTTGTCAACTCCAATTTCTTCTAAATACTTGCTTAGCTCTTTGGGTGTCGCACCCAGCACGCCGATTGCCACTGGGACCACCAGTACCAGTTTATGCCAGAGTCTCTGAAATTAAATTTTTAGATCCTGATATCGGGTAATTTTTTCAAGTTGTTTCTCGGTGACTCTACTATCACCTGGTATAGCAACATCAATGATCCACACTTTTTTCTTCTCCACAATCACAATATCTGGGGTATTATGCGCCAAAACCCTGTCTGTCTATATCCAGAAGTCCCAAAAGTAATTTTGCATGCTCATTTTCAATCACTTTTTCAGGCTTATGATCCCATCAGTTCTTTGCTATGGGCAGATGATAGTTCTTGCAACAACTCAATATATGGTCGATAGTTTCATCTGCCTCTTTACAGAGTCTACATGTGGGGTACTCAGCTGATTTTTCTATTCTAGCCTTAACTGCATTTGTTCTGATAGTTTGTTCTTGAGCTGCAAAAATCAGGACTTCTGTCTCTTTTTTCAGTGTTCCATTGGTGAGCCATAACCAGGTCTTTTCCTCATCTACTTTTCCTTTGATATTTTTTTTGAGGAACTGCTCATGCAGTGCTTTTTATTTATTATTATTATTATTATTATTATTATTATTATTATTATTATTATTATTATTATTATTATTATTATTATTATTATTATTTATTACAAATCAAATATATTTCGGTTGATATATTCTTCATGTATTACATCTTAAAGTATATTTATGAAGCATATTGCATTTATGCTAAATAAACTTGTAAGGCCCAGGCAGCCTTAATAGGCATATAGATGGCAAAAACTTTACCGCTGTACAATTTATCAAGTAATTCTGATAGGTGAACTTGTATTATAGCATTGGTCATTTTGTTCATTCAAGTCCAGTGTCTCTGGCATGCAAGAGAAATTGCCAGAACCTGTAGTAGCACATATACAATAACAGGGGTAGACAAAAACAGATGTCATTATGAAAGTCTACTGGTTTTATGCTTTAAAGGCAGACAAGTGCTGAACCGTGCAGATATCACACTTGAAGCATAGCTAATATTCATTTTGCAGGCCAGTGGGTTGATACTCTAAAAATCTGTAACCTTAACACAGAATATAAGATAGTATCAAGGCCTAAAAGGAAGACAAACTTTAGGGGAAAGGTAGGATGATTATTTCAACTCATATAGTGGTCTGTTACACCAGAAATTGGGTTGTTCAATTTCTTGTGAGAGAGGGTGTTCATGACCTCCTTTTGCAAATGTTTCCATATAGCAACATTGTTGCCATGCAACAATATAGTCAGAGAATATGCAGCATAATGACTACAGAGCAACAGAACATTGTCCTTGATTGCTGTACCCCAACTCATCCATTTTCTCAAACTATCCAGGTCTGCTTGAATCAAGCTATGGACATGTAACAGTTGAAAATCAGCAGCCTTCCTGGACTTATTTGGTAAATTTCGATTCATTACCAATAGATATGAATTGAGATCCTTAAACTGAGGACCACTTCTGCTCAGGTGACTACAGAGGCTTCACTGGGTAATAAGATGTAAAATTGCAATACATTTTACAAACAAACAAACAAACCACAAAGTACCTAGTTCTGCTGATTTCTTCTGGAGTTCGAAAACAAATGTATCAGATTCATTCCTCATTTCCTCCAGTCTAGTAAAATAATTGAATTGAAATTATTCATGTTATTATTTAATAATAATAGGCCTTGACGGCCTTTTTCAAAGCTGGGAGTTTTAGGAGACCACAGCATCAAAGGTTTAAAGCCTTACATTCTTAGAAAACCCACTGGTGTGTGTGTGTGTGTGTGTGTGTGTGTGTGTGTGTGTGTGTGTGTGTGTGTGTGTGTGTGTGTGTGTGTGTGTGTGTGTGGTGTCGTTACAGTCATGACCGACTGTGACCCCATGTCCATGGAGTTTTCTTGGCAGAAATACTAGAGTGGTTTGTCAGTTCCTACTCCAGGCATCTATAATATAAAAGCATTGAAACTATAAAGAATGCAAACTATAAGATCTATGTCACCTCTAAATGGTAATCATTGAGCTGTCAGAATGTAATGGCAGAATGGCCTTTTTCAGCTTGAGAACTAGCCCTTTATTAAATAATGTATTTCCAAGCCACATTTCTAAACTCACTTTTAATTTTGGGACCATGTAGCCTTTTCCACCATCTGTTGACATGTCTATGCTGACTAAGGTTGCAGTCTAACAGTATCTAGAGCAATGTTGGCGTACCTATGGCATGGGTGCCAAAGGTGGTATGTGCAGCCCTTTCTGTGGGCACGTGACTTCGCCCCGTCACAGCCATGGCACTTCTCCCTCCTCTCAGAGCACGCCACTGTGCTCCATGTGAAGAGCCAGGTGAAGGGGAGGCACTAGCTTGTGGGCTTGTTTGTAGCCCCAGTTTACTCTCCAGCCATGCTGCTTTTGGGATTCCCATGGTGGCGTGGCTGGAAAGTAAACTGGGGCTACAAATGAGCCCACAAGCCACTGCCACTGCCCCAGGCTTTCCCAATGGTGTAGCACTCCATCTGCCTCTCTGCCCTGGGCAGAGAGATGGATGGGGCACTACTCTTCTGGAAAGTGAGGATCGAAGACCAGTTTTTTAAATTTCCCATAGCCACAACAACTTCACTGTGGCCGAGGAAAATTCAAAAACCTCTTTTTGATTCTCACTTTTCCGAAGAGTAGCACCTGAAGCATTTGTAACCTGGGGTACCACTGTATTCAAGTTAAATTGCTGTATTGGTACTTTGCAAAAAATAAGTGGGTTTTGAATCACAGTTTGGGCACTCGGTCTCTAAAAGGTTCGCCATCAGTGATCTAAAGGGTCACAAAGTCCCCCTTCATGTTGTACATACTCTATCACTCTTGTCACAACTGATAATAGTGCTATACCTTCTTATTCACACACAAACCCATTTTACCTCTTTTCTTTCATCTCTAAAAGTGCTTTCAAATGTGACATTTCGTTTTGGAGTTCACCAATAACTGATGCCTGCAGAACTTTAGCTTCTTTCAGCTCTTCTGCTGTTGCTTCCTTTTGTTCAGTGACTTGAATTAATGTTTTCACTGCAGTCTGTAACTCAGTTTCTAATTTTTTACAAGTCTCCTAATAAAAATAAAGAGTAATATTAGATTGTTCAACTGGGATTATGTGACAACTGATGTAATCTCCACCTGCTTGCTGCTGGGTCTCCTCGTGAGTGAGAGGCACGAGGTAACCTAGCCAGCTTGCCAGTAGAGGGGTGGGACTGGAGAGCTGGGACTCCGCCCTACAGCTTTTTGGCTGTCTGCAGGCTTGTGCTGTGGTTCCATCATCCAGCAAGTGCTGCTCCAAATGGACCCTGCTTCAACCACCACCCCTTTGTCTCCACCTGCTTGCTGCTGGGTCTCCTCGTGAGTGAGAGGCACGAGAGGTAACCTAGCCAGCTTGCCAATAGAGGGGTGGGACTGGAGAGCTGGGACTCCGCCTTACAGCTTTCTAGCTGTCTGCAAGCTTGTGCTGTGGTTCCATCATCCAGCAAGTGCTGCTCCAAACGACCCGCTTTCAACCACCACCCCTTTGTCTCCACCTGCTTGCTGCTGGGTCTCCTCGTGAGTGAGAGGCACAGAGACAATTTAGCTGGCTTGCCATCAGAGAGGTGTGGTGGGGGGAGGGGCATCGGGCTGATACCAACCTCTATTATTTGCCTGTGAAGGGGAGAGGGTGGTGGGATGTTGAAGCTGAATGGTGGGGTGGTTTGTTTTTATCTACCTTAATCTGTTTTGTTTTATTTTATTTTTTGTCATTTTCTTGCCACCTGAGATAGAGATAAGGACTCACAATGGAACTGATGGAACAGGAAGGAAGGAGGGCAATGGAGGGGGAGCCATTGAGCCTGTGCTGGGTAGAGGAAGGTATGGGGGTGGGAGTGAATCAGCGTAGGAGAAGAGAGGTTAGATATATTACATCTATCCCCTCTTCTGGTTCCACTTCCAACCTGAAGGTATCAGGTGACCATATCAGCAAACCTATGGGCCACACGGTGCTGTTGTTGAATGCCAGGTTGGTAAAAAATAAGACCACCCTCATTCATGATGTCATCCTGGATGAGGGTGCCGACCTGGCATGCATTACTGAGACCTGGGTGGGAGAGGAAGGCGGGGTTCCCCTCTCCCAACTCTGCCCACCTGGGTATTCAGTCCAGCACCAGTGTCGCCCGGAAGGTCGGGGAGGGGGAGTTGCTATAGTCTATAGGAGTTCTATCTCCTTGACCAGGCTTCCTGTCTCCTTGAGAGGAGGTTTAGACGGCCTGTATTGTATGCTGGGCTCACGAGACAGACTGGGGATTCTGTTGGTGTACCGCCCACCCTGCTGCATTCCAACAGTCTCCCTGCCTGAGCTGACGGAGGTGGTCTCGGACCTGGTGTTGAGGACCTCCAGACTGTTGGTACTGGGGGACCTCAACATCCATGCTGAGGCTGCCTTGGCCGGGGCGGCTCAGGACTTCATGGCTGCCATGACAACCATGGGGCTATCTCAACATGTCATCAGCCCGACACATGAGAAAGGCCACACTCTAGACCTGGTTTTCTCAACGGGATTGGAGGATGGTGGTTTGGATGTGGAGGGGTTGGTCCTGACTCCATTGTCATGGTCAGACCACTTCCTGGTCAAGTTTAGGCTATTAGCTACTCCAACCCTCTGCAAGGGTGGGGGATCTATTAAGATGATCCGCCCTCGGAGACTGATGGATCCAGATGGTTTCTTGAAAGCTCTGGGGATTATCCGTCTGATATGGTCGGTGCTCCTGTCGAAGCTCAGGTCACCCTATGGAATAGGAAATGTCCCGGGCAGTTGACACGATCGCAAAGCGCCCTCTCCCCTGCGCAGAGCCCAGGCTCCTTGGTATACATCTGAGCTGCGGGCAATGAAGCAGGAGGGGAGACAGCTGGAGCGCAAGTGGAGAAAATACCGCTGTGAGTCCAATCGAACACAGCTTAGAGCCCATTATCGGGCCTATTCTGTGGCAATACGGTTGGCGAAAAGGCAATATTTCGCAAACCGTATTGCTTCCTCAGAGTGCCGTCCAGCAGAGCTGTTTCGGGTGGTCCAGGACCTTCTTCAACTGAGAAATACGGAGGAGGTTCTGGACCACTGCAGCCCGTTGTGACAAGTTTGCTGTTCACTTTGAGGGAAAAATCGCTCAGATTCGCAGGGAATTGGACTCCACTATTGGTGCAGAATCAAGGGATGTGTCCAGTGCGCCGTGCTTAGGTCCAGTATTATTGGATGAGTTTCAATTATTGAGACCCGAGGATGTGGACAGGGTGCTTGGATCTGTCCGTTCTACCACCACTCTGCTCGACCCTTGCCCTTCCT
This sequence comes from Phrynocephalus forsythii, assembly GCA_029282475.1. Classification (NCBI taxonomy): domain Eukaryota; kingdom Metazoa; phylum Chordata; class Lepidosauria; order Squamata; family Agamidae; genus Phrynocephalus; species Phrynocephalus forsythii. The sequence goes on along the minus strand of JAPFRF010000005.1, from coordinate 85,974,065 downwards.
GGCTAATTGAAAGATCTGCCAGGGGGGTTCGCACCTGGGTCCAGGAAGCTGTAAATGCCTCATTAAGAGAGGGAGTGGTCCCTGCTGCCTTAAAGGAGGCAGTAATTAGGCCACTCCTAAAAAAAAAACCAACCTGGACCCAGGGCTGGTGGGTAACTACCGGCCAGTAGCGAACCTCCCTTATTTGGGCAAGATGTTGGAGCAGGTGGTGGCCGGACAGCTCCAGGCGCTGCTGGATGAAACGGATTTTCTGGATCCATTTCAATCTGGTTTCAGGCTGGGTTTTGGAACAGAGACTGCCTTGGTCGCCCTGTACGATGACCTTTGCCGGGAGAGAGACAGGGGGAGTGCAACCCTGTTGATACTCCTGGACCTCTCAGCGGCTTTCGACACCATCGACCATGGTGTCCTTCTGGATAGGCTGGCCAGGTTGGGAGTTGGAGGCACTGTTTTGCAGTGGTTCCGCTCCTTCCTGGCTGACCGTGTCCAGAAGGTGGTGCTGGGGGACAGTTGCTCCGCCCTGTGGCGTTTACGTCATGGGGTTCCTCAGGGCTCAATACTGTCTCCCATGCTGTTTAACATCTACATGGAACCACTGGGAGAGGTCATCAGGAGGTTTGGGCTGAGGAGTCAGCAATATGCTGACGATACTCAGCTCTACCTCTCATTCTCCACCAATCCAGGTGAGGCGGTTTCTGTCCTGAACTCGTGCCTGGGCCAGATAATGGACTGGATGAGGGTTAATAAATTGAAACTCAATCCAGACAAGACGGAAGTGCTGTTAGTGGGTGCTTTGCCGGACAAGTTAGAGGGCCACTTCCCTGTCTTGGACGGGGTTGCACTCCCCTAAGGGACAGGGTCCGCAGCTTGGGGGTGCTTCTGGACCCTGGTCTAACTCTGAAGCCCAGGTGGATTCGGTGGCCAGGGGCGCCTTCCTTGCTGCGGAAAATATACCAGCTCCGCCCCTACCACACAGCAGAACTCATGACAGTTACGCATGCACTCTATTGATTACTTTCAATCTCTACGTGGGGCTGCCTTTGAAAATTGCAACTGGTTCAAATGTGACATTTCGCTGGTGAGTGGTGGGGCCACCAGAGATCACATCACGCCGATTCAACGTAACCTGCATTGGTTACCAGTTGCTGCCTGAGCCCAATTCAAAGTGCTTGTCTTGACATATAAAGCCCTAAACGGCTTGGGACCTAGATACCTGAAGGACCGCCTCCTTCCATATGAACCTACCCGGCAATTAAGATCTAGCCAGGGGGGCCCTCTTGAAAGAGCCATCCCTCAAGGAGGTGAGAGGGATGGCTTGTAGACATAGGGCCTTCTCGGCAGCTGCCCCCAAGTTATGGACTGCCCTCCCAAGTGAGATCCGCCTGGCGCCAACATTGATGACATTTCGGCGCCAGGTAAAAGCCTTCCTGTTCCAGAAGTTTTTTAATTGATACAACATAGACTGGGGTCCTTTGATGGCAATTTTAGTGATGATTTTAGTATAAGGTTTTGCTGTTGTTTTAATTATTTATTGATATTTTATGTCTTAACTGTTTTAATTGTTCAACTGCCGCCCAGAGACCTTTTAGTGTGACATATAAGCTGTAAAAATAAATAAATAAATAAATAAATAAATAAATAAATAAATAAATAAATAAATAGATTCATTTTAGCAACCTGGAACAAATATGCTTACTATTCTGTTTGTCTTTCATTTTGTGTGTATGTTGTGTCGTTACAGTCGTGACCGACTCTTGGTGACTCCATGTCCATGGAGTTTTCTTGGCAGGAATACTGGAGTGATTTGCCAGTTCCTACTCCAGGCGCCTACAGCACCTGGTATTCCCTGGTGGTCTCCCATCCAAGTACTAACCCGGGCCAACCCTGCTTAGCTTCCGAAATCAGGCGAGATCGGATGTGCTTAGGGCATCTACGCAGCTGTCTTTCATTTTATCTACCTATTTTTCCATAGGACCTCCAGGCACTCCATATATTATTTTCTTCTATATGGACTTCAAACTTTTAAAATAGTTTAGAAGTAGAAGAAAGGGAAGAGGGGACTGTTTGTTTCCCACTAAATGATGGAAGATGATTGAAGAAAGAGTGAACATCAAAAAAGGAAAAAAATGAGTTCTGGAAAATACGAAAAAGAGGAGCAGGAAAGAGGAAGAGCATAGGTGAAAGGAATTTCTGGCACCTGCAAAGCAAAACATACTTTAGATAAAGTATTCCAAAGTCATACCTCTTTCTTTAGCAATGAACATTTCATTTCCTCCAGTTCTGTCAACAAGTCCTGTTCTTTGCTCTGTGCCTTTTTAAGTATATTTTGTTGTTGTTCTAAATTTTAAGTGTTAAAAAAACCTTTTAAGATATTTCTTTCAAGCACATGGATAAAATGTATTTTGTAATCTCCACAGTGAGACCATTTTTTGTTGGCAAATGCTTTCAATTCTAATTTTGAGTCTTTGCAAAATGGATAATGGATCTCAGTTTCTAAAATACAGACACAGTACATTCTGCATACTGCTGACTAATCTTAGGACTCATTCAGATATGGGTCATTTGTACTATTTTGTCCTTCTCCCTTGCCACAACTTCATCTGTTGCATCTAACCTTACCACGTGGGCGGTTAGAGGGAACTGAGGTGGTTAACAACCACGCCCGGTCACGTGGAGAGGAGGAGCCTAATGACTTTTTTGTTGCTAGGCAATCACCGGAGCCTCGCGCAAGCACAAGGGAAACCCATCTGTGTGGCTTCACGAAGGCCATGAAGGAGAACAAGTTAGAATCTCCCAAACCCACAAGGTGAACTATAAATTTATTTATTTATTTATTTATTTTATATTCTCCATCTTCAATAACAACGCAAGAACTAAAAAGATAAAAACTAAAGGCTAAAAAATAGCAAGCCACCAGCAAGGGCAGCAAGAGGCAAGAAATTGGAGTTCTTCTATCAATCTTCCGCAAACTGAAGATGCTACTTGGATGAGTAGCAAAATATTTTGATCCTATAAGAAAAGAAGTCCAGTTGCTATGACTCATCTCCCAGATAACTTCATCTGGGTGAATGATAATCTCCAAAGACAAACCCAAAATGAGTTAAGAATTGCCAGAACCAGCAGACCCTGGACCTAGATAGATAGATAGATAATGCATATATTAGAATCACCGGTTCCATGTTTGATTACCCCCTTTGCTGTACCTCATTCTCTTTTGTTGTGTTGTTTTATTTTATTTTAATGCCAATAAAGGTTGATTTGATTTGATTTGATTTGATTTGATAGATAGATAGATAGATAGATAGATAGATAGATAGATAGATAGATAGATAGATAGATAGATAGATAGATAGATAGATAGATAGATATAAAATTTAATTGTGGGGAAGCCTTTGTGGGTCATGGAACCGGGGGTGGGGGAATCACTGAAAAAGCCAACAGGCTGATTTTATCACCAATGGTAATTTTGGGAAACTAATGACTACCCATCTTGTGGCCCCAAATCATTTCTCTGTAATAAAAAGTGTCACAAGGGAGCCTTGGAACCTTTAAGGAGGGAGATCAGAAAATTTTGATTTCCAAAAAATTACCATAGCTGTTGACATCATCAATTTTATGCGGTGTAAGTTATGTTACAAAATCCTTGTAAAAATAAAGTTTCTGACAGCAAACAGAACAATATTCTACCCCCAAATAAATAGGAAAAAAACCCAAAATGAAACAGGTTTGGAAGTTATTAAAATGTTTGGAAAGCATGAAAAAACCCAACAGGATTTAGCAAAATAAGGGAAACAACATGTAGATGTATCTAGAACTTCTGGTACGATTAATGCCTGAAATTAAATTTAAAATGGGTACAAATGATCATTCTGGAAAAGAATTCAGATAGCATACAAACATAGGTTTTGTTGTTTGTTTCCTCCCCACCCCCCATTGATTCTGCTTTCCACCACCTCTCTTTTCTATCCACCCCTCACCCCAGTATATATAGCACTCTTTCAAATGGAGATCAATATCACTAACTCTGAATTTCTTCTCTTGTAGTTCTCTATCAGTCTGTCAGTTCTGAAGGCAAAGTCTAGCTCATTATTTCCCTAATACTGTGCCTACCACAGGTTTTGGATTAGAACTTCCATCATCTCCAACAAGCAATGATAATGGCCATGGAAACAGGGAATTAAAAAGTTAGAAAGCACAAAGTTGCAAAAACTACTCTAGTTGGTTTCATTTTCTTTCCCAATAATGGCATTTTTAGTAGAGTTATAAACAATGCTTACTTCTTGTTTCTTCTAATTCAGCAGTTAGCTCTCTTGATGATTGTAATTGATTGTTTATGTGTTTCATTTTATTGTCTTTGTCATCAAGTTGTGTAGCTAATACTGATACCTAATAATACAAAGAACATGTATTGTATAAAAAATAACAGAATGCAATGGTAGTTGGTGGGGATGGTTGAATTTTGGATAGTAGAGAAGAATATGTACAATTGAATCTGGTTCCACTAAACCAGCCATGTCCAAAGTCCGGCCCAGGGGCCAAATCCGGCCCGCCAGGCCATTTTGATTGGCCTGTGGATGGCTGGCCCACCCTTCCCCCTTCCCCCTCCCTCCTCATGCTTTAATAAACCCTGAAGGGCGCAAGAAACCATGGCCGGGCACTGGAGGGAGGGACTGCAGAAAGCGGCCAGTAGCCAATCCGGGTGCAAGCAGTAGGAGGTGGCTGTGGGACCCCCATCTTGACAGGCACATGCCCATGGGGGATCCTCCCGCTGCCGCCCTGCACTACAGGGAGGTGTACTGGGTGTGTGTGTTCCAGCACTGCATTCCTTTAAAATGTACTTTATAAAGAGGTCTGAAACCCCCCAGCTTATTTTTACCGTAGAACAGGGGTGTCCAAACTATTTGTAATGAGGGGTCAGTGGGTGGGGCTTGTAGTGTGGGGGCAGGGTCGGGGGCAGCCACCACCCCACACATTTTCAGGCACCAAATCTGACCCTCCTTACAAAAAGTTTGGACACCCCTGCACTAAACAGTGTTTACACAGTCAATTCTCAAAGAGGATATTGTAAAACCTGCCAGACAGAAGAACAGAGGGAAAGATGCTGAATCTGGCTAACATGAATGTTCGGTGCTATAATGGATTAGTAAGGTTGGATACCAGACGCAGAAAGATGGGGTAACCCATGTAAGTGGAGCAAGCAAACTGGGTACGAATCAGCATAAAAGTATTATGTAAAGGAAATAAAATATATATCATTTCCATTTTGTATTTTTCTGTTTTGCATACACATTACACTTCTCTCCACGTAATGAAAAACATAGCACTATCATAAACAATTCCTATAAGAATTAAATGTGGGAAACATCTAAAAACGCCAGTGTGGCTGCATGAAGTGGTATCAAATGAGCTCCATTTTTTTCAAGAAAACATACATAGAAGGAAGTGGAAGGAGAGGCAAATTTACAAAGAAAAGTACAAAAGGGTAGACCAAATTTGTAGAAAGAATTTTGGGAATACTAAAGCTCAAAGTAAACTCTGAAAGAGATTAAAAAGAACAAAAAAATCAAATAATGTTTTTAGTATTACTTGATTTTAGCAAGAGTTTGACAACTAGGACATAAAGAGATGGTATTGTTCAATGTCTCTTTGACTTAGATAAGGGATGGGGGGGCAAACTAATTAAATTTGAAGATGACACAAAACTTGGAGGGGTAGTTAAAAGATCAGAAGACAGGATCAGGATTCAAAATTTCCTTAACAGATTAGAGAACTGAGCCAGTACAAACAAAATGAGTTTCAACTGGTAAAAATTAAACATTAGGCAGAAAAATTGATGGACAAAAGAGGGCTTCAAAGTAGTACATATGAAAAGGATCTGGGATCTTAGTAAAGACCCCTAAACAACTTGAGGGGGACCTTGAAATGAGGAGACAATTCAGGGAGATGTCCAAGATGGACAAGATTTTAATCCTGGATGACTTCAATTATCCTTAACTCTACTGGCTCAATGCATGATCCAGTCAAGAAAAGGAGTCTGGGTTTCTTGACATGCTAAGTGACTGTGCCTTAGTATCATGGAGCCATCAGATGACAGTTGACTCTGGATTTAATATTGTGTGGTACTCACAATATGAGATACAAGATCAGGTACATGTAGATGAGCAGGCTGCAGGAGAGAACCTTCTTGTACTAGGGGATTCTATCATTAGAAATACAGAGGGATGGATTTGTGACGAGCATGATAACCGTATGGTCACTTGCCTGCCAGGTGCAAAGGTTGCAGACATCACGAGAAATCTAGATAGCTTGTTAGAGAGAACTGGGAAGGAGCCAGTGGTCATGGTACACGTTGGTACCAATGATGTCGGGAAGGCCAAGCGGTCAGTCTTGGAAGCCAAATTCAGGTTGTTAGGTAGAAGATTGAAGTCCCGGGCTTCCAAGGTAGCATTTTCAGAAGTGCTACCTGTTCCTCGTGCAGGACCTGCAAGGCAGGCAGAACTCAGAAGCCTCAATGCGTGGATGAGGCAATGGTGTCAAGAGGAGGGCTTTAGATTTGTCAGGAACTGGAGAACATTTTGGGACAAGCCAAACCTGTTCAGGAGGGATGGGTTGCACTTGAATCATGATGGGACCAGATTGCTGGCACTCAACCTCAAAAAGGCAGCAGAGCAGCTTTTAAACTGATAACTGGTGGAAAGCCGACAGGAGCTGAGTGGCATCTGGTTCGGAACACCTCATCCTCAGGGAATGAGGTTGGAGAGGGTAGAGAATCACATAGAGAAGACATAGCAGGTATTAGCACTGGGAGAATAATGGAATGTGACAGTTTGTCTACTGAAAATAAAAGCTGTTGGGGGGAAAGAACAAGGCAGCAGCTGTTGTTGCAGGACCCACAGTACAGGTGCTTCTACGCCAATGCTCGAAGCCTCTGAGCAAAGATGGGAGAACTTGAACATTTGGCAGCTAGGGATAACATAGATATAATAGCCATAACAGAAACCTGGTGGAATGAGGAGAACCAGTGGGATACAGCAATCCCAGGCTATAAACTCTATAGAAGGGATAGAGAGGGGCGGGTTGGAGGAGGAGTGGCCATCTATGTCAAAGAAGGGGAAAATACAGCAGAATGGAGATGGACAGAGGGTCTGACTCCACCATAGAATCACTTTGGGTTAAACTACCAGGTCCAAAGAGTGATGTGATAGTTGGAGTATTCTATCGTCCACCAGATCAAAAACTTGAGGGGGACCTTGAAATGAGGAGAGAAATCATGGAGGTGGCTAAGAGGGATAGGATAGTAATCATGGGGGACTTCAATTATCCCCACATTGACTGGGTCAATGCGAGCTCCGGGCAAGAAAGAGAAACTGGGTTTCTCGACTTGCTGAATGACTGTGCCTTAGAGCAACTTGTCATGGAGCCCACCCGAGACCTCGTCAGGGATGTGAATGTCACTGAGCCTCTGGGGAACAGTGACCATGCTGCAATTTCCTTTGCCATGCATGTCGGAGGAAGAGTGTCAACCAAATCAGACATAAAAACCCTTGATTTTCGAAGGGCAAACTTCCCTCAGATGAGGAAACTAGTTAGAGAGAAATTGAAGGGGAAGGTTAGAAGAATCCAATCTCTTCAGAGTGCATGGAGCCTCTTTAAAACAACAATAATAGAGGCCCAGCACAAGTGCATACCACAAAGAAAGAAGAGCTCATTTAAGTCCAAGAGGACACCAGCATGGTTAACAAGTGGAGTTAGAGAGGCTCTAAAGCACAAGGAGAGGTCTTTCTGTAAATGGAAATCCTCCCCAAATGAGGAAAATAAAAAGGAACACAAACTCTGGCAAAAGAAATGTAAGAAGATGATAAGGGAGGCAAAGAAAGATTTTGAGGAACGCATGGCTAGCAATATAAAGGGTAATAATAAAAGCTTCTTTAAATATGTTAGAAGTAGAAAACCTGCCAGAGAACCAGTTGGCCCTCTGGATGGTGAGGGAGGAAAAGGGGAGGTTAAGGAGCACTTGGACATTGCAGAGAAATTGAATGAGCTCTTTGCGTCTGTCTTCATGACAGAGGACCTTGAGCGGATTCCGCTGCCTGAGCCGCCCCTCTTGACTAAAGAATTAAATCAAATACAGGTTAAAAGAGAGGAGGTTTTAGGAATAATTGATAAATTGAGGATTAACAAGTCACCGGGCCCAGATGGCATCCACCCAAGGGTTATTAGGGAACTGAGAAACAAAATTGCAGATCTCTTAACGGTTATATGCAACTTGTCTCTTAAAACGGCCACAGTGCCGGAGGACTGGAGGATAGCAGATGTCACACCAATTTTTAAAAAAGGAAGGAGGGGGGACCCGGGAAACTACAGGCCAGTTAGCCTTACATCTGTCCCAGGGAAGATGGTGGAAAGCCTCATCCAAGAGAAAATCTTAAAACACATAAAAGAACAAACCTTGCTGAGAGAAAATCAGCATGGCTTCTGTAAGGGTAAATCTTGTCTGACAAACCTTTTAGAATTTTTTGAAAAGGTCAACAGGCACATGGATTTGGGTGAACCGGTGGATATAGTCTATCTGGATTTTCAAAAGGCTTTTGACACAGTCCCTCACCAAAGGCTGCTGGGAAAATTGCACAGTCAGGGGATAAGAGGGCAGGTCCTCTTATGGATTGAGAACTGGTTGAGATCCCGGAAACAAAGAGTAGGTGTCAATGGGAAATTTTCACAATGGAGAGAGGTGAGAAGTGGTGTGCCCCAGGGCTCTGTCCTGGGACCGGTGCTTTTCAATCTGTTCATAAATGACCTGGAGACAGGGATAAACAGTGAGGTGGCCAAGTTTGCTGATGACACAAAACTTTTCCGTGTGGTAAAAACCAGAGAAGATTGTGAAGAGCTCCAGAAGGATCTCTCCAAACTGGGGGAATGGGCTGAGAAATGGCAAATGCGTTTTAATGTAACTAAATGTAAAGTGATGCATATTGGGGCAAAAAATCCAAACTTCATCTATCAACTCATGGGCTCTGAGTTATCCGTGACAGATCAGGAAAGAGATCTTGGTGTGTTGGTGGACAGCTCCATGAAGGTATCTCCCCAATGTGTGGCAGCGGTGAAGAAGGCCAATTCCATGCTAGGGATTATCAAAAAGGGTATTGAAAATAAAACAGCGAACATTATAATGCCTTTATACAAAACAATAGTAAGGCCCCACCTGGAGTATTGTGTACAATTCTGGTCACCGCATCTCAAGAAAGACATAGTGGAACTGGAAAAGGTGCAGAAGAGAGTGACTAAAATGATTACTGGCCTGGGGCACCTCCCTTATGAAGAAAGGCTAAAACATTTGGGCCTCTTTAGTCTGGAAAAAAGGCGCTTGAGGGGGGATATGATTGAGACATACAAAATAATGCAGGGTATGAGTAAAGTGGATAGAGGGAAGCTCTTCTCTCTCTCCCAAAATGCCAGAACTAGGGGACATACACTCAAATTGAGGGCTGGGAGAGTAAGAACTGACAAAAGAAAATATTTTTTCACCCAGCGCGTTGTAAGTCTATGGAACTCCCTGCCACAGGATGTGGTGATGGCATCTGGCCTGGATGCCTTCAAAAGGGGATTGGACAGATTCCTGGAGGAAAAGTCCATCACAGTTATAAACCATGATGGAGATGTGTAATCTCCAGGCTTTAAACCAGGGTACTTCAAGGGCCAGATGCAGGGGAGTGGTATCAGGAGACAGATATCTAGTCTCATGCGTTCCCAAACGCATCTGGTGGAGCCGCTGTGAGATACAGGAAGCTGGACTAGATGGGCCTTTGGCCTGATCCAGCATGGCTCTTCTTATGTTCTTATGTTCTTATGTTACCTGGTTAGGGACATGAATGTCACTGAGCCACTGGGGAATAGTGACCATGCTGTGGTCTTTTTCACCATGCAAACTGAGGGAAGAGTGCTAAGCAAATTTAACACAAAAAATCCTTAATTTCTGGATGGTGGACTCCCCTCAGATGAGGAAACTAGTTAGAAGTTGAAATGGGAGATAAAAAGAATCCAGGCTCTCCTGAGTGCATGGAGCCTGTTTAAAACAACAGTAGTAGAGGCTCAGAGGAAGTGTATTCCACACAGAAATATGGGCTCAACTAAGTTCAAGAGGGTGCTGACATGGTTAATGAATTAGAGAGGCTTTAAGGGGCAAGGAGGGGGTCCTTCCATAAATGGAAATCTTTCCCAAATGAGGAAAATAAAAAAGAACACATACTCTGGAAAAGAAATCTAAGAATATGATACTGAAGGCAAAGAAAGAAAATTTAAAGGGGAATAATAAAAGCTTCTTTAAATATATTAGAAGCAGGAAACCTGCCAGAGAAGCAGTTGGTCCTCTGAATGGTGAGGGAGGTCAAAGGGAGGTAAATGGGGACTTGGAGATTGTAGAGAAATTAAATGAGTCCTTTGCATCTGTCTTCATGGTAGAAGACCTTGGGCAGATTCCACTGCCCGAACAGACTCTACTGATTAAAGAATTAAATCAAATACATGTTAAAAGAGAGGATGTCTTGGACCTAATTGATAATTTAAAGCTCAAATTACTGGCCCAGATGATATCCATCCAAGGGTTATTAAAGGAATAAGAAAATAAGTTGAGGATCTCTTAACTAAAATATGCAACTTGTCCCTACAAATGGCCTAAGTGCCAGAGGACTGGGTGATAGCAGATGTCATGCCAGTCTTTTAAAAGGGCCTCTGTGGGGACATGGAGGACGGCACACCCACCTGAACAGTGTTCTCGAACTCAGGCCCCGACAGGTGGCAAAATGGCAAAATGGCTTCTATGTACAAAAATGGAACGTAAGGCACATTGGGGCAGAAATCAAAACCTTGCTTATCAGCTAATAAGTTCAGAGCTGTCCATGACTGATCAGGAAGGAGATCTTGGTGTGCTGATGAACAGCTCAATGAAAGTGTCAACCCAATGTCTAGCAGCAGTGAAGAAGGCCACTTACATGCTAGGATCATTAAAAGGGGGATTGAAAATAAATCAGCCTGTATTATAAAGCCATTGAATAAAATAATGGTAAGCCCACACCTGGAGAATTGCATCCATTTCTGGTCACTGCATCTCAAAAAAGACATAGTGGAACTTGAAAAGGTTCAGAAGAAAGCTATCAAAATGATTACTGGGCTGAGGCACCTTCCTTATCTGGAAAGGCTACAGCATTTGGGGCTTTTGTGTCTAGAAAAAGGGTGCCTAAGGGAGGACATTATTGAGATGTACAAAATTATGCATGGGATGAATCAAATGGATAGAGGGAAGCTCTTTCTCATATATACAATACCAGAATCAGGGACCATCCACTCAAAGTGAGGGTTAGAAGAATGAGAACATACTATAAGTATATACATATATATTTCTTCATCCAGTGTGTTGTTAGTCTGTGGAACTCCTTGCCAGAGGATATAGTGATGGTGTCTGGCGTAGATTTCTTTAAAAGGTGATTTGACAGATTTCTGGAGGAAAAGTCCATTGCATGTTACAAGCCATTATGGGGATATGTGTTATCTCCAGGCTTAAAAGGAGGGTACTTCAAAGTGCCAAACACAGGGGAGTGGTATCACAATACAGGTATCAAGTTCTCTCATGTCCTCCCAGATGCATCTGGTGGGACCACTGTGAGGTACAGGAAGCTAGACTAGCTGGGCTCTTTGCCTAACCCAGTAGGGCTCTTCTTATGTTCTTCTCTAAAAGCCAACATTATTGGCAAAACGGGAAAATTAGTTCCTATTTATAGTCCTCATGGGCTTGATTCATCTCTAGTTTACTTCAAGGATCCTGTCTTGTCTACCTTTAGGGCTACAAGAATCTATTCCTACATATACCTACTCAAAACCTGATGCTGGCAATATTATAGAGAGACATAGATGGTTATGTTGCAAATCCTTGATTAATAAATGAGGAAGCTAAATGAACTTTGTGGCAGAACAAGTTTCAAGTCTCTCAGGAGTATTGTTTGACTTTATAATAATAATCATATGATATAAAAATAATCATTTTAGTAGATTAAGGCAAAAGAGCATAACTTGATCATCCTCATGGAAAAAGTCAACTGACCAACAATCATTCATACACAATATGTTTGCTATTAATTCAATAATAATAATAATAATAATAATAATAATAATAATAATAATAATAATAATAATAATAATAATAATAATAATAATAATAATAATAATATAATAAAATACCTGCTTTTCCAAGCCATTGATCTCTCTTCTATGTTCTTTTTCAAGCTGTGCTAACTTTTCTTCTTCTTGTTTTACTTTAAAAAAAAAAGTCTGTTTTCGTAATTTAGTTGGCATTGGCAGTAAAACAGACATTTCATCCTTCTACTAAACCCCTTGGTTTATGAAGGGAAACAATTCAAATATTTGAATATTTTAGTACTGTCTCAATTATTTATAGACAGATGTATTGCACAATGCATGTCTTTGTGGGAAAATATTATTTATGATATGATCATTGTCTTCAGGTTGTTCAACCTGTTATGTGTCTGTATATGAAGGAGCAAACTAGTTCTGGTTTTAAAAAGCCTCACAACACAAGGAGAAAAAAGTACTCCACACTCCCAATACTAAATGTTATGATTTACATACAATAATAAAGTAACAGTATGGAAGAATAGATTATTAATCAAGCATCCCTGAACTCTATCAGCAACAAGAAATCTCACTCCAGAGAATACTCTATTCATTGCAGAAAGGAATTATCATAGTCAAGTTCCAACATTTCAACAAACTGCTGAGTCTGCAATTTTACTTCTTCATGTGCTTATTGTCTTACAACCATCTTGTATAGAATATACATATTTGTATGAGATCAAATGATAAAACAGATAATCATTCATATCATTTTTTCAACCCATATTGATCATTATTATATAGACTCTTTTTACTATCAAGAATGTTTCAAAGTGACTTGCTTATTAGACATGGGCACGACTTGGCAAAATTGTCGTTTCCATTTTCGGTTATCGTTTCCGTTACGTAACGGAAACGGTAACGATAATTAAGCCGTCAGAACTCGAACTCGAACCGAAAAAAGAAAAATTTGGTCGGGTTTTTCATTTCCATTTGTGGCATCGTGGCGATCACGCAATGCGAAGCACAGAAAAAGTTTTTTAAAGTATTTTTTTAAAAAAACCCAACTCCCGGCCAAAAAAGCAGGTGAAAATATGCCTGCCTGAGGCTTTGCCACCTACCAGAGGGGTGGTTTCGGGGGGGGTCCCCGGCCTTTCCCCCCTCTTCTCCTGTCCTGGGCTGCTTGCACCAGGCTGGGGGGGGGTCATCCTCGTCATCTCGCCATGCCATGCAGTGGGGGGGGGGGATCCAAAATGGCGACTGCAATTTTTCTTTTGAAATCGTGGTCAAAAAACACACCAAATCACCACAGAAACATGTGAAATTTATTTATTTTAAATGCCTGAATTTTAATAGTAGCAGCAGTGGGTTTTTTTATAGCAATAAAACGTCATATTTATTTTATTTTATTTTATTTTATTTTTTATTGTTTTAGACCTGCCCATTTGGGCTGGGCATGGGATGGGACCATGCAAATTGTTTGAACCATTCCACCTATGGCATCGTCAGGTTTTTGACTGACACTTCTGGATGTCTCGGAGGGCATAAAAAGCCGAGGCACCTTCCAGAAATCGCAGTCGGGTGTATGGATGTGGTTGAGGGAGGAGGGCTGGCTGCTGGTGCTGGTGTGATCCGATCGAGATTGAGGAGGGAGGCTGGAGGCTTTAGGATTTAAGTTAGGCAGGCAGGGAGGGAATTGAATTTAGAAAATAATTTATTTGATTCCCTGAAGCTTTGTCTGCTGAAGGGAATAGCAGTTTATTCTTTATTTCTTCTCTGGCAGTTTGTGAGAATTTTTTTCTGATATTGGATAAAGGGGGAGGATCGACTGGGAGTGGGAGGTGTAGATTTATTTTAAAAATATATTATATACTACCATTTATTTTCTATTTTCCCAACTTCAATTTGCTTGCACACACACACATTTGGGGTGCAAGCCAAGAACAGAACCTCTATCCTAAGTGATATCTAACTGCCCACTCACCCGTCCGCCCACGCCGCCACCTGCTTGCGGCCCGCGCCGCCGCCTGCCCACTCACCCGCCCACGGCCACCGCCCCCCCGCCCCCCGCCACCTAGGGCGCAAAAACACCTAGCGCCGGCCCTGATTGTGAGACGCCCCTATGCTCTGTGAAGTCAAATCACGCTAAATTGCGGTGGAAACGACAAACGACAAACGATAAACGGAAACGACAAATTTTTGAAAAATTTCACGACAAACGGAAATGACCCGAAACGGACCCGTTCCGACAAATGAAAACTCGAAACGTCATTTTTTCTGGTCGTGCCCATGTCTATTGCTTATTATATGTAACACCATACTGTAAACCTGACCAAGATTCTCACATTTAAAATACATTTCCAGTCTGGAGTTCTCTGCTTGTACACGAAGTTCTTCAAAGGCTTGTATCATTCTCTGAAATATGTAAATAAAAATGGAAGAACAACAAAGTTTTTAAATTGTTACTGAATAGATGCTAAATTTATTAAAATATATTTAGAATCAATGTAACATTCTCTCTATAGTTATAACAGCCCTTAAAATATCAAAGATATCTTAAGATACCCACTTCTGTCAAGTATCTAAAAGTGGGAAGATTGAGAATATGATTTGGAGGGGACAAGTTGCAGATGGAACATATTGTGAACAATTTTCCATCTGCTTTTTTTTTCAAGACACAACAAACATGAGTGAAAACCTGGAGGAATGGTAGAGGGAATTACAAGAACAGCATCATGAAGAAAACTATGTTCCCCTTCCCTACTCGGGTGGTACTTGTTCACTCAAATTGTTCCCCTCAATGGCCACTTAATGAAAACCCAGGTTGGTATATCTGAATCAGTCATCTAATTTTAATATTGAGTGTGAGATTATATATTACAGATACAGAATTACTGATAAAAGAGGGGTTCTTTAGATACTAAAAGGCACAATGGCCACAGCAATAGCCTTTCTCAACTCTTATAGCAATAAATTAGCTTCGTTTGTTTTATGAATGGTAGGTGAGTAGTAAATATAGTGTTTGGGGTTATAGCTTTTTTATTATTTGATTTGATTTTTTATGTTCACCTATGCCAGTGATGGTGAACCTTTTTAGAGGCCGAGCACCCAAATTGCAATTCAAAACCCACTAATTATTCCCAAAGTGCCAATACAGCAATTTTACCTGAATACAGGTGGCTGTGAAGGGGTGATGTCGGGTGCCCACAGAAAGGGCTCAGAGTGCCACCTTTGGCACCCGTGCCATAGGTTCACAAACAAGTATGATTTCTCTTGCCAAAACACAAGTGCAATATCAGCTAATGGTACCATCTGTTACATACAGTCTGAGCCCAAAGATTTAATGAAATATAGTGGTGGTCTTGACTATTATATTTACTGCCTAGTTGCAAAGTTATGGAAGCTTGAGTTGGCTAGGCAGTCAAATATGAGTTGGCTAAAAGGTGTTACTTAAGATCAGATAAGATCACATAGAGGTGAGGAAAGGAAACCATACCTCAAATGATGCTGTTTATTTCATTGTGATTTTCTTTCTGTTTAGAGGAAAATATACTTTTTCAAGGAAAACATTTCTCAAGATTGTTAAATGGCTCTGGAAGGATTTTAGGGGTGGATAAAAGAGGGCAAAATTGAATAAAGAAAATGTATGCAAGATATAAGGTCCCAGGGTAGCACTAATATTTTAAGAAGTTTTATTATTATTATTATTATTATTATTATTATTATTATTATTATTATTATTATTATTATTATTATTATTATTATGCCCATCTGGCATCTATTTTTTTGTTTTATGTTTATGTTCAAAATTTAAAATTAAAATTAAACAAAAGATTGTTAAATGGCAATCTGTTTGGAGAAGCATGGTAATGATTTTGAGAAACTGAAAACTCACTTGGCTCTACTTTTTAATAGTTGCTGTCACTGCACATAAACAATACTCTGATGGGGCCTTTAAAAAAAACTTTTGAAGCATTGCTGAAAGTTAACAATTTAAACCAAATGTAAAATCTCACGTTTCCTGCCCTCCAGAGGAGAGCCAAGAACAAATTTCCCATTTATCAAGATCATTAAGAGGCAAGAATGTTAAGAGGCTTCTCCAGAGAGTAAGCTAGCCAGCCGCTTTGGTTCAGTCCCAGCAATCATACATGCTGGAATTGAATCCTACCCACTCATAAACAAGAGCCGTGGAATAAATGCTGGTGTAGTCAGGCACCTTCTCTCACCAAGTTCATATAACTATTTAAAAAGCCAGCAATGACTAATTTATAGTCTTGAGCACCATGGCAACTATAGGTAGATCCAGTTCCACCCTTTCTCCACCACTACCGGGTAAAGGGGAACTGAAAAATAGTGAGAAGATTTGGACTACACCCTAGAATTATTCTTATAATTACTGAGTTCCTGAGTTAAATTCTATTACAGTATAGCTATTTAGTTAGGTTATTCTCCAATGTTTTACCTTCATTTCTTTACCTCAATATTATTGTTAAGATCCACATACATCTGTCTAGTTTCCTCTTGTTCATGTTCATCTAAAATAAAAGTAATTTTATGACAGATAAATTATTTATTTTAATATTAGCAGTAACCAATGTAACTTGTATGTTATTCCAGTATGATTTTTCAAAAGTTGGTGAGTCCTTGGAATCAAGATGTTCTATAACTAAAGACAAGTCACTGCTCTCCTACCTTTTCTCATCATAGGGCAAAGTTCCTCTACACAATAAAGTACTCTGTATCAACAAAATAATGCTCTCATGTCTATTTTGAATGAAGCTCAGAAAATGTGTCATTTAAAATCAGCATCTAGAATTCTCTTTCCTATAGGACTACAAGAATTCATATAAGTTCTGAAAAACTGAGAGGAGACATTCTGTTCAATGTAGATGACAAGAACCATGATGATGATGATGATGATGATGATGATGATGATGATGATGATGATGATGATGATGATGATGATGATGATGATGATATTAACTTAAAAGAGTAACAAAAAGAGCCAGCAATCCATTTCTTAGGCAATATTTACATTTGTTGACCTTTTCCATTGATTGCAT
The DNA here is from genome assembly GCA_029282475.1 of Phrynocephalus forsythii. Taxonomy (NCBI): domain Eukaryota; kingdom Metazoa; phylum Chordata; class Lepidosauria; order Squamata; family Agamidae; genus Phrynocephalus; species Phrynocephalus forsythii. Next base: position 85,956,879 of record JAPFRF010000005.1, on the reverse strand, counting down.
AAACTTTTCTTTGAGCAAGTTGCACAAATGTCTTGTAGCACTGTTTCTGGGGGGAAATAATTATATCAGTATTACTTTTATAGCTTGACAATTTTTCATCATTTTGTACAAAAGGAACATCTAAATTTGAAATCTTCTGAAAGCTGGTAAACTCCAGAGGATTCTTTGAAAGCAATTCACTCTCACGCTAGTCCCCAAAGTATAGGACATACATATATAGTTTAACACACAATGATGATGAAATTACAGTGGACCCTTGTATAACAAACTGTTTGTATAACATAAAATCTGTACAACATAAAAAATTCTGGAGATAGGGGAAATTTGCTTAACAGAATCACCTATGGGGCAAATACGTACAACATAAAAATGGTCGCGATTAGGGATTACTCTGTTTTCAATGCATTCCTATGGGAAATTTGCACAAAGGAACATTTGCTTAACATACCATATACTGTATACTCGAGTATAAGTCAACCCAAGTATAAGCCAGGGCCCCTAATTTAAACCCCAAAAACTGGGAAAATTTATTGACTAATAAGCCTAGGGTGGGAAATGCAGCAGGGCCTGGCAACTCCTCCTTTGTGAGCTGGGTGTGTGTGTGATGTTTAAAATGACTTTTAGCCACCGAGGCAAGTGCTTGAGTTGGTGGCTAAAAGTCATTTTAAACATTGTTTTAAAATGACTTTTTTAAAAGTCATTTTAAACAATGGGGGTCAGGAAAAGTGGCACACAATGTTTAAAATGACTTTTAGCCACTTACCCAGACTTGCCTCAGTGGCTAAAAGTATTGACCCGAATATAAGCCGAGGATTCCTTTTTTCAGCCCAAAATTAGGGCTGAAAAACTAGGCTTATACTTGAATATATACAGTAATTTCATTTGGAACAAATTAATTCCTTTATACAAGGTACCACTGTATATATCTTACATATGTAGCATTCACCTGAGCCTCTGCTTCTTTCCCTCTTGTTCAGCTTAGTCTTTGTTTGTTTGTTCCAAGTTAAGTACACATGTGGTTGCCTACATGCAACTTCTGCAAAAAGTTAGTGGAGGTTTCACATTTTCCCCAGCAAAAATCCTATCCTTCCAAATTCCCACCTCTATTTCCACCTCCACCCTAAAAGACAGTACTCTGCCTCATGACACTATCTCTCCCCCCCCCCCCCGTTAGCTCCCATCCAGAAAAATAGCATGTGAGAACCGTTTAAGTTTTTTTGTCTGCATAAAGGTGTCCAAATCTGGATCATAACCAGCTTGTTTTCTTTGAAGAAATATAGGAATATGATCCAGCTGCATGCAATATATTTAACCTGAGGAGGATCACATCAACAGTATCATTCAAAGTAGGAAGTGGTGCACTCCATCTTCTTTCTAGATAGACATAACTGAATCTGTGTTTACCATCCCCAAATGAAACCATCCCACTTCATTTGAAAGCATCATACTTCCTTTTTCATTTAATTGTACCTTGTAATTATCCCATTTCCTCTAAAATTACCTTATAGTTTTTTCTCTCAGTCCACCATCCATTGAAAAGATCTATTTACTGATCACTTGTATCATAAATTGATTCAAGGGAAGCTCATATTGGGAAAATTACATAGGGTAAAAGAGGGCTGCAGTAGTGTTAAATAGTACTTCTTCAGGAAAATAAATACAGTGGTACCTCGTATAAAGGAATTAATTCGTTCCAAATGAAATTATGTTAAGCAAATTTTCCTTTATACAAATTTCCCATTGGAATGCATTGAAAATGGAGCAATCCCATTTTTATGTTGTACGGATTTGCCCCATAGGATATTATGTTAAGCAAATTTCCCCTGTCTCCGAAATTTTTATGTTGTACAAATTTTATGTTATACAAACTGTTTGTTATACAAGGGTCCACTGTATGTAGCTACATATATGTAACTCCTCCTCAAAATTCTTTTTCTTAGCATTGATTTTGTATCTTTAATGTTCTTGATAACTTCTCAACACTCATTGTCCCAAACCTTGCATATTGTCCTTTAATGTTGTAAGCTGCCTTGGGTCCTTTTCATGGAGAAAGGTGAGGTAACAATGTTTTAAATAAATATGTAAATAAATATTTTTGCTGCTAACTATCAAGTGTGTGATATGCAGTAGAAAATGAAAGACCTCTCAATGGCTGTAAAATGATACTGGCAACATCATTTGTTGCTAGGAATGATTTTTAGTTCACTCCTGTTCTAGGAGAAAAATATACTTCACGTATCTGTGAAGATTCTCAGTCATCCAGGTGAGTTTATCTGGAAGTTGAATCATGGCTACTGGACTTCTTTTTTGAGAGACAGAAACGTTTCGCTGTTCATCCAAACAGCTTCATCGGTCTGAAGTCCAGTAGCCATGACTCAACTTCCAGATATACTTCACATATTAATTCATTGAAAGAAAGGGTGTTGCTTATGTGTAAGTGTAATTCTTTGAATGGTCGTTTGTGAATTCAAACATATGGGTTCCACTATTTATGCTGAAAACAGCCTTAGAAAATTCAATAGCTTTAATCCAAAATAGGTTCTCACTAGAGATGGGCATGAAGTGCAACTTCATTGTGATTCAGTGCCAGTCATTTACTAGCTGTGCAGCTGATCCACAGTTCAGTGCCCTGCTCCCACCAGTGAGTCCCCATTCAGAGGGAGCATCTGGAGGATGAAGGGCAGGGAAGCCAAGGCACTGTCTATGGATGATAACCCAACAGAGGAAGCAAGGCACCAAACCACAGATCAGCTGTGTCATGGCTAAATAAACCTACCAAACCAGTGGTTCATGTCCATCTCTATTTTCTAGTTATCTACTGTTACCATGCATATCCAGACCTACTCTAATTGTTCCTTTCCTCTGTCCACAGTCTGAAAAAAATATGAAGTGGACATGACAGAAAGAAGGAATGAGGGTGGGATGTGTGAATTAATAGATGGTCAGTCAAAGAACTACATGACTTGTTCTTTTTCTTTGGTGTCTGTTAATCACATACATAAAAGTGACTAGATAACTCATTCACTTGCTGGAAATATCTTACGCTAGTAGAAGAACCATTCAGCAGTCTCTTGGTAGCAGTATCAGAGAACAGACCAGCAGAAAGGTATTCTTCATGCTGGTGTGATATTATACCCACAAGGTTGACTTGCAGTAATAAATGAAAAAAATCCATTCTGTTTCAGATATAGCAAAGAAACACAGTAGCTTCTGGTATTGAAGGATTATGGCACACATGGATAGAGTCTACAGGCTTTAAATATTTCTCCCTTTTATGCTTATAAAAACACTTGGTGAACAGCTACTTAGATGCTAGAAGTATGATTCTTAACAGAAATGCACTCTTTGTGCTATTAAATTGATGCTGGTTATATCTAGGTGTCAGACGTGTCCTTTCTTTCATGTAACATCTGGTAGTTGAGGTAACTACATTGTTTCCCTTTACATTGAAAGCCAATTAGTGACCCCAATTGGCAAGGCCATTATGACACTATCACCATTGCAATAGTGTTGTCTTGAATTATTTTCACCATTGTTCATTGTAACAGTGGAAATGGTAAGAACATGTATGTAAGAGAGCCTGGCCAGTAAATGGTGAAATAATCACTCTCAGACCCATATCACCAGCCTAACCATGACTAATAAGGCTTCTATTTAATATTCAGATGTGTTGTGAAGAAGTATATCTCTGGATGAAGCCATCAATCAACTATGTCATCAAAAATCATGTGTGACAGCTCCCATGCAGGCAGTTGTTTTGGTAAGAAAACTCTGGGAATTTGCTAGACAACTGTCATATCCTTACACATAAATGTGGGAAGATGTGCAGCAAGTAGTGAGTAGGAGTGCATCCCTCTTTGTTTGTTTTTATGGTACATAGCTATAGTATTGTTGGTTGCTATATGAACCCTTCTTCCTGCTTAGCATCAGCTCAAAACTCCTTATACTTTTGAAAATTGCCAGTAATACTAGGTAGTTTATGTAATGGGTGCATTCTATTAAGACCACTGAGCATGTACAATTGTTTTTTTACTGAAACATTAAAAAATCTAATTTTTAATTTTTTTATTAAATCCACCCTGCTACATTTAAAAGAATTCTGAATATAGAGCTCTAGAAGGAAGCATTTATCACCTCCCCTGAAGTGATAGCCAGACTTGATTTTATTCCTCCCTTACCACCATCTCTGTTTTGTTTTTGTTTTTTTAGGGTATTGTAACTCTTAGGTTTTCATTATATAATTTTTTTTGGGGGGGTTGTTTTTGTTTTTGCTATTGAGGTGATTGGAATGAGGGAGAATTTATAGGATCTGGTAGTTGATGTGATGGGACCCTTGTTAGCTGTCCAGAATAGTCAATGTCACTAAGAAGGTGACTGCATGATTAAATACTACAGGATTTGTTCTGCTTATAAACTGGATGACTTTTTACTTTCTGCATGATGTACAAGTCTTATTCAAATTGGTACAGCATTTTTGTACTAATAAATAAATAAATAAATAAATAAATAAATAAATAAATAAATACTAATTGGGGGGATCCTTTCACCTGGATAAGCATGATGTACAATAGTTGGGGACACATGTAAATGCAAAGTACCATGAATAAAATTTGTTGTGAGGCTGATTTCTTATTGTAAGGTTCAAAAAACCTTTCTAAGAAAAATACTGTAATGTAGAAAAAGTATTTTATTAGATTGAGTATATAAAACATGAAAATTGAGAATATTAATTTTGCAAAATGTGTTATGATTCACCACATAATGATTACACTCACTCACCCCCTTCTCACCCTGCATCAGTTACTATCTTCCCTTACTTTTAAGTAATGCATGCAGGAATTACTGATCTCTGTGACAGAGATCAGTTTAAACTAGCTTAAAACTTTAAGATCTTCCAAACACACACACACACACACACACACACACACATATAGAAAAATTATATTTTTATTAAAATTATGTTTTTAATAATTATAATATTTAATAAGTATATGTTTTAAATAAATTGTAAAAAAATAAAAATAAATAAATAAATTATATTTTATAATAATATAAAATAATTTAGCTATATGATTTGATTTTCTGGAATCAGATAAATATAAACTCTTATTTTTTAAATTAAGTTAATAAAATTAAATCAAGTATACACTTTCAGATTCTTTTTGTTGCTCTGTATTTTCTTCCACTGCTTTGAGGCCTAGTGAAGAGGACAGAATGGAACCAAACATACCCACCCACATGCAAAAACAAAAGTGAAACCCTTTTCTTTTTCTTTTTCTTGACACAATAGCAGCACCTCCTAAAGGAAGAAAATTTTGTTCTTGCATTGGAGAGTTCAGTTGATAACCTAGGACTTGCTTGTCCTCAGTGCACAGAAATTAGAATACTCTGATGCTATGCATCTGTTTTTAGAAATGATTTGGAAAATATTTGAACACCATGTCTTAAAATATTTTATTCATCATGTTAAAATAAAATATTCCATAATCTTTCTTTCTTTTTCATTTTTCATTTTTTCCAATTTGGGGTGGGGGAGAATCAAAAGGCTTCGGGGGGGGAATTTTCCCCAAATCTTTTTGGTGTTTTTCCGGGCCTTCATATCTCTAGATGAACAGCATAAAAAGAAGTGTAAACACCGTAATTTTCACTCTATGAGACACACTTTCTCCCCTCAAAAGTAAGGGGAAATATCTGTGCATCTTATAGAGCAAATACAGTAGTCCCCGCTACATCTACAGTATATCACAGATTTTCATTTAGAGAGAAGTTACCTGCATAGAGCCTCTCCCATTCCCTGCTGCAACGGGATTCCACAGTTCCAATCACATTGTTTGCAAGCCTCCCCCTTTGCAGTTTGGATTCCACAGTTCCAATCACCTTGCTTGCAAGCCTCCCCTTTTTCAGCTTAGATTCCCCAATCCCAATCACCTCATTTGCCTCTTCTTTTGCAGCTTGGCTTCCTCCACAGTCCCAATCACCTCATTTGCAACCCTTCCCTTTTGCAGTATGGATTCCCCAGTTCCAATCAACAAATTTGCAACCCTCCCCTTTGCAGCCATGGTTCCCCATTCCTAACCACCTCCTTTGCAAAGACGCTTCCTCCAGGGAGCCTCTCCCCACCCCTTCCCTTCTGCAGCCAGGATTCCCCTGCCATGAAACCTTAGGCTAACATTTTCCTTGTTTTCCTCCTCTAAAAACTAGACGTGTCTTATGGTCAGATGTACCTTTATAGAAAAAAAAATATGGTACATAATATTCAAAAAGATAAAAGCAAATAAAACATAGAAATGACATTCTAGTTTTACTTTTGTTTTGTGACAATATAGGCCCATCTAGTTTCCCAGCATAAAGTTCATTCTTATCTATAGCTGGGTTCATGCCCTATTGTAGGCTAGCTCTGCAATCATTAGATCCACATCTGCAAAAGAAAGACAGTGACTTGTACTGAAATCCTCTGAGGATGAGTACAATGAAAATAGGTTGTCCTTTGCCTCAATATATGGCAAGAATTATAAATTACATACATTGTTATACTGAAGTTACTTACTCTTTTAGAAGATCTTTATTTTCATGTATTTCATCTTCTAGTTTTAGGCTTAGCTTTTCATTCTCAAACTAAATTGATAAAACAAAAAGGTACAAAAGATATGCTTTTGTATAAATAAACTATTACTTTAAAATATATGTTTCATGACTTGGAGTTTAATGTACTTGACTGCTGTCTTACAAAATTCATTACATTTTCAAACTGCAGTTATGAAAGTTAAAAACAAACTTTTAAAAACAGAAGACAGAATTCTTAGATTTCCAATAAGATCCAGGGGAAGGAGCCTTGAACCTAGCAGTCATTCTGAAGCAACAATAAGATCCAGGGGAAGGAGCCTTGAAACTGCTGTCAACATAAAGATTTATTTTATTCTCTTTCAATCTTCTTTTTATCAATACTCCCATACACTTTCTCAGTATGGTAATCAAAGGTGACTCAAAATGGGTCCAAAGCACATGCAAACAAAAACACAATAAATCAAAATACTTAACAAGAGTTTTAATTATATTAAAAAGACTATTAATTTTAAAATCACTTAAATTGATCCTATGAGAACAATAATGTCCTATTTAATTATCAAAAGTCTGTCTTAAAAAGAACGATAGCATCAATGGGACCAATCTGACCTCGTTAGGGAAAGCACTGTAGAATCTGGAAGTAACCACTGAAAAGGTCCTGTCTCCTGTCCTCATCAAAAACATATCTGAAGGCAGTAAGACCAAGAGGACCTCCCCAAAACATCTTAAAACATGAACCAACTCATATAAGAAGAGATAGTCTGGATCCGTGTCATATAATACTTTATAAGTCATGACCAGTGCTTTGAATTATGCTTAGAAAGAAACTCATAGCCAGTGAAGTTGTCACAACAGGGTAATTACTGTATTTTTCGCTCCATAAGATACACTGGACCATAAGACACACCTAGTTTTAGAGGTATGTATTTGTGAAAAAATATTCACACATACATACTGTGGTCTTGGTACATCTCCAGCCCCAGTTTACTCTCCAGCCATGCTGGAGAGTAAAATGCAAAGGCAAGCCCCCTTCCTTGCCCAGGTGTCCATGCTGGGAAGCCTCTGGCCCTTGCAGAGGCCTCCGAACCCAGTGCAGCTCCCAGCCCAAGCTGCAGCCTATGCAGAGGCTTCCCAACCCGACTGTTTAAAAAAATGCCTTGAATGATTGATTTTTTTTCCATAGAATAGAAGGAGAATAAACAGCCCTATCAAAGACCATAGAGATGAGTAACCACCCACCATGATGACCATAGAGCTGCTCTTCAAGATGGACTGAATGGGACAGCTCTTTCCCCTGTATTCACATTCTGCCCAGCTTGAAGAGTGGCTTTGATGTCATCATGGTGGTGGTTACTCTCTAGCCTGTTTCTCATCGCTATGGTCTCCGGTAGGGCTGTTTACTCTCCCTCTTCTATTCTATGGGAAAAAAATCTATCATGCAAGATAATTTTTTTAAACAGCTGGATCAGGAAGCCTCTGCTGGGACTGCAGCTGGGGCTGGGACCTGCACCGGGTCTGAAGGCTTCCACAGCAGCTGCTCTGGGGGCTCCTTCCTGGTGGTGGGTGTATTCACCCTATAAGGCACACAGACATTTCTCCTTACTGCTGAGGGGGGTGCATCTTATAGAACAAAAAAATACATGTACTATCTATAACAGGCCCTGATAAGTTGCCTGGTTGCAACATTTTGAATTTGCAAGTTTCTGAACACTCTTTAAAGACATCCCATGTAGATTGTGTTGTGGTAATTCAGACAGAATGTAACCAAGGTATATGTCACTATAGACACATCTGCTATCTCAATCAATAGGCAGAGCTGATCCACTAGCTTTAACTGTGCAGATGTACTCCTGCCCCCTCCCATTTTCACCCATTTTCATACTCACTGGGGAGAAATGACACAACTCTTATGTAGTCGCTCGAAAGGCACAATCCTTCATAAAACTTTCTTCTCTAGGATTTTTCTTTATTTTAAACTTACGCATTCCAAAATGCTTCTGAAAACTTGCCTGTAACTCTTGAATGGCTTTACGTAGTGCTTCTGTAATTTTTCTGTTTTCTTGTAATATTCTTTCCTTTTCCTTTAGTTCATATTCTACAGTAACCTTCCATCTCTTGATTTTTTCAGCTTCTTTGTAAAGTTTTGAATAAAGCTCATTCCTTGTCTCCAAATTCTACCAAAATAAGTTTCAATAATTTAATCATAAACAATGTTTACATAATTTTTAGATAAAATCATATTTCATTAAAACTTATTTAAATGATTGTCTTACAATGTTTTCCTATCCCTGGAAATTACATTCGTCCTACAATTTTTTTGTCATAAGGGACATTCGTCTTATGGGGTATTACTGTAATGACATCTTGAAATGGTCTACAAGTAAGAAGTAGAAAAATTGTGTTCTAGGTCATATAGCATCATCTTTCATTGATCAGCTCTGGATTATTTCTGCACATGGAACGCTGTTTACCTTCCTGCTTTTTATGGAGGTACCTATTTATCTACTTGCATTTACATGCTTTCAAACTGCTAGGTTGGCAGGAGCTGGGGTTAACAACAGGAGCTCACTCTGCAGCGTGGCACCCAGGATTCGAACCACCAAACTGCCGACTTTGCAGACAACATTTTAGTACTCTAGCCCACTGAGCCACCAAGCCCCTTTATCCTTCTTTCCTCTTCAAAGTGATTCAACAATATTCTAGCTTTTCTTGGGTTACTTCAAATGACTTTACTTTTAATCATCATTTCTCAGTTTACTTTTAATCCTGTTATTTCTTCAAATGCTTTTAGATGCTCTTTGATTCTCTCTACTGTTTCTGCTGGGTTCCTGATTACTAATTATGTGTCATCACCAAAAAAGTTTAACTTAATGTTTTCTCCACACTCTACTCCATTTATTTGTTTGTCATTTCTAAATGCCTGTGCTAACAATTCTGTTATCAATGTGAATAATACTTGAGATAGGAGGAACCCTTCTCATTTCTCAGCCTAAGGATATTGTCAGTTCATCAGTTCATATTGTCATCATTTACTATAACGTTATCAGTATTCTGCAAATATAATTATTGAATTATCTACCTAAAAAGCAGAACCACATATACTTAATCAAAAGCTTTAAAGCATCACATCCACCAAAATAAACAAATAAAGTACTCTTGCTGTGGAATTAGTTTCTTTTGTAACATACTTTATAATAAGTAGCCATCTTATTGAATTTGATATTTATCTGTCTTTTAAATTTTCATTTTGATCCTTCTCTATATATTTCCAAATAAACCAATTTAAGCTATATGCTAGGATTTCCATAAAATCTTTGCATCTTGATTTAACAATGATAGATCTATATCAGGACGGCCCAAACTTCGGCCCTCCTGATGTTTTGGACTACAGCTCCCAGAATTCTAAGCTTAGATTGCCAAGGCAAAGGACTGTGGGAGTTGCAGTCCAAAACATCTGGAGTACTGAAGTTTGGGCAGGCCTGACCTATATACTTCTATACTTGTTGAGTTTTTCCCAGGTTTCAATATTAAAACTGTTATTGATTTTTTCCATGCCTGTGGCTTCCCTCTTCATGTCTTATTATATAACACTTTTAACTTCAGTATGAGACTCTTTAAATATTTTATAATATTCTGGGCCTAATCCATCTATTCCAGGTGTCTTCTCTAGTTTCAATTTTTTAATAACAACCTCTATTTTTTCATTGGTAATTGATGAATTGCTGTAGGATTTTTACTTTTATAAAATGTTTGGAAACCTTCTAATTTCTCTTTAATTTTATTATAGCTTTTCCCATTCAGAGTCTGAAATTCTGAAAAGTAAGATTATGCAATGATTTGATTCAAAATATATTGGCCAAAATTTTATTGGCCACTATAGTAAACCACACAAGAATAGAGCCACTGAATCAAAGGGGATTAAGTGAGTCAACTCCTCCATGAATTCAGTTGATTCAAATGGGTTTATATTCTGTGGTTTCCTTTAGCAGAGTATTGCAGATAGAATAGGTCCATTTGAATCAATGGCATCTATGAAGGAGTTGGCTCACTTAATTGCAATTCTTTAATCAGGACTACTCTAGTGTGATTTACCATGGTAAGTAACAGGATTTCGGTCTTTGTGTTGCTACCTCTTTCTTCATTAGAGCTTTTTCTGGAGAAGAAAAAGAAGGAGCAGTGAAATATGTCTGTGAAGATTCTAAGTCATCCAGATGAGGAATCATAGACATTGCATAATAAAACTATGTCTGGTAAGTTAGTCCAGAAACATCTAAATTTGTAGTCAAAGAAATTATTATATTTCATGTACGCATAGTATATTCTTTCAGAAAGTAACATGGTACGTTGAGGGGTGAGAATTTAGATCAGAAAAGGAACATTGGAGGCCTTGCTGATAATGGTAGGTGCAAGCTAGCTTATGAGAGCATGCACAGAGTTATAACAATGACTTAAGTCTTCTTGCCCTGGCAACAAAGACAGGCCTTACTGATAATAGCTGGTACAAGCTAGTTTATGAAACCATTAACCCATTAACTCCTGTTCCCCCACAGTACTTTGAGGGGTGAGAATTTAGATCAGAAAAGGAACATTGGAGTGTTTAGATGAAGAACAACACACCAATGCATTAGTGACCTAACACATGTGTGTTCAATGCCATCAAACTGGAACCAACTTACAGCAATCCTAATAAGTCTGGAAGTTGAGTCATGGCTACTGGACTTCTTTTTTTGAGAGATAGAAACGTTTCGCTGTTCATCCAAACAGCTTCATCGGTCGACCGATGAAGCTGTTTGGATGAACAGCGAAACGTTTCTATCTCTCAAAAAAAGAAGTCCAGTAGCCATGACTCAACTTCCAGATAAACTCACCTGGATGACTGAGAATCTTCACAGACATAATCCTAATAAGTGTTTTCAACATAAGTGTGACACCAGGAAATATTTTCCTACATTGTAATACGTAGCAAACAAGAATACTCTGGTCAAATAAAGATAAATATATATGATTTGGATACAACATAATTGTTAGATATGCCATATTCAAAGTGATGATCACATGATCCCATCTAACCTGCAATAAAAGAGGAACAGGAATGCATGTAATAATTAACTGAGCAAGTTAAGTAAGAAGAAGAGTAGACAAAGGGAGAATGAGGTGTGCTTAGAGATTGTGTCTGCTGACTTGTTTGAAACAAATTTGCTGAAGTACAAATCACTACACTCAAGCTTTGTTTCATAACACGTAAACTTCTTATGCCATAAAGGTGTATACTTAACCAACCTCCTGATGTATCTCAGGCACAAGTTTCACTCTCTGTGAATCAGGGTCTGGAAAACGTAATATTTTAATACTTTATTATTTATTATTTTAATGTAAATATTATAATAACAAACTAACATTAACAGTTCAGGAATTAAAAATTACATACAGTAATACCTTGGTTTATGAGTATAATCCATTTTGGAAGCATGCTTGTAAACCAAAACACTCTTATATCAAAGCACATTTCCACATAAGAAATAATGAAAACTCCGATGATTCATTCTGGAGCTCCACAGACCACATACTGGGCACACGAAATGCCAAAACTCACAAAAGAAGTTGGCTAAAAGTCCACATCCACATAATCTGGCTGCAGAATTTACTTTGCTTGGGACTAACAACTGGAGTTTACTCTGTATTCTTAATGTGACAATAATAAAATACAATTTGTAGCTCTATACACACGACTAGCTGCCCTATAGAGATAAATTGTTTTAAAAAATAAGTAAGAATGTTGAAAACAAATTAAATAAAATATCACTATAAAGAAAAATAAAAATAAAACCCTAACCTGCACATTCCTGGTTGGTGCAAGGGAGACATTTGTTCCTCTCTCCTTCCTCTGTTGTGGAAGCTGCCTGAAATCAAATCTTCCAGACAATCACCCACAAACCAGCAGGGGGAGGGAGGAGGAGAGAGCCACAATTGGCTCACTTGTGATCATGTGACCTGCTTCATTGCTTATATATCAAGACATTGTTTGTTGATCAAGGCAATGTTTAGAAGAAATGTTTGCTCGTGTTGCAAAATGCTCTTAAACCAAGTTAGTCTTAAACCAAGGTATTTTATAATAAAAGCACAGCTGCATAAAATTATAATGCCTGTGGCATATGCTATTCTAACTGGTATACTGTAGATACCTTTACCCCTCCAATTTCACAGGCTACAAATGGATATAAAATAAATATAATAAATTCTGACTTTTCAAAAGAATGTGCCATGTACTCCTACCTGCAAGATCTATATGCTTTGAGGTAGTTCTCTTTTCAAAAGGTAAGTTATAAACATCTTCAGTTCTGTTGTTAAAATTCTGGTGGAAGGAGGCATCAAACAATATTATCAAAATAAAGTACACTGTAATATATCTAGACATATTAATGCAGAAAATTCTAAACATCACTTAGAAATGCCTTGTAGTGAAATCAAAATTCCTTACTTATACATATAAGATGGCCATCATGAAGAACAGCTCACCACTAATTAAAGGTTTCCTCCAGCAATTTCAGTGTACATGCAAAATCATCACATTGTGTGTGAACCACTTGCATTCTGAAATGTTTTCAGTCGGCAGGAATTTTGAGAGGTTTGGGGCTTAGGAGGCTGGGTTATTAAGCTCCAAAGGCGGTACCCTGTGACAACACCCTGGATTCAGGAGAAATACATATGTAAATTATCAGCCAATCCCAGCAGGAAGGCGGGGGATTGTATGGTATAAAAAGGGTGGAGCCTGGTCTGTGAGAGTTAGTTAGTTGAGAGTTGTTGAGAGTGAGTGCTGAGAGAGCACATCTCTGTTAGAGTTCAGTCAGGCAGTGAGGGCTTTACTGTTTACTGGTTATTAAAGACAGGGAGGCTTGAAGAGTTGAATTAATCTATTTTATGTTTAAGGCAACGCATACCAATGTCAGTCATTACTGTATTTATTTATTTTCTCAATAAACTTCATTATTATTTTTAGGTTATACATCTGAGTCTGTCCCAGTTCATAAGACGACGATTTAGAAAGGTGGCAGCATTACCAAGAGGATCCTGTGAAGATTAATAACTTGATTCTTTACACATGTTCTCATCACAATCACATGTTTCTAAGGAAGGTGTCGTCACATACCCCTAGGAAAAAAATCATTCTAATTGAATCAGGATTCGGAAGTAAAGCCACTGATCACTTGCCCGTGCGAAGGGGGGGCAAATGTGGTTTATGAAATCATTCAATTAGAATGATATTTTTCCCAGGGGCACCCCCTTTGGAGTTTAATAGCTCAGCCCCTTGATCCTCAAACCTCTCCAAATTTCAGGGGCTTACAGAGAAGGGCTTGAGGAAGTCCCCTGCCATTTTGGCACCTCTAGGAATCAGGGGAACACAGTATTTCATTTCGTTTTGTTTCATAATGAAACTACTTTTAAAATTTGTTACTAACAAACCAAAAGTACTAAAGGAACGAAATGAAATGAAACACTATATTTCTGTTTCATGCCCATCTCTACTTTTCAAGGTGTCAGGGTCCCCATAATGACATGTAATAGGTTCCTAACATAAAACTAAAATTATATGCTAAAATCATAATAAAAACATTTTAAAAACCTTATACCTAGCCAATAACTCAAATGTCAAAATGGAAAGATTTGATCATTGGTATGCAGAGAAAACAGTACACACACACACACACACACACACACACACACACACACACACACACACACACACACACACACACACACACCTGCCCAATATCAACCTTTCTCTTTGAAAATGAAAAGTGATTAAGCTTAATGTTTATTGGCTAAAGAAAAAAAGACTTTTCTAGCTGTCTATGACTTTTTCCTTTTATATATATTTTATCTATCTATCTATCTATCTACTGTATCTAGTATGCAACTACATTTCAATAGGTCCTCTTTAAAGAGCAGAAAATGGAGCGAAGGTACTAACAAACAAAGAGGAAGGAAGAGTAGCCTTAACATCTCTGAGATGTTGAGGGGTGAGAGGGAGTTTAATTTCAGTGGCAGATACAGAACATGTTTTTCAGCCACTCATTATTGAAGGAGAATACTGTACAAGACTGTTTGGAATCGTGTTACTGAATCAGTGAAGATTTGGTGAGTCTACCCTTTCGTAAGTTCCAGTGATTCAATGGGCCTATTCTAGTTGGGATTTACTATGCAGAGCAACAGGAATTCAGCATCACATTTTTCACAACCAGAAAATCATGGTCAGGAAGATCTAAAACCAACTCAAGTAAAAGTCCAGAGTCCAGCCAGTTCAGAATAGAAAGGATGCCATGTTATTCTAACAAGGATGCAAGACAGGCTGGTGGGGTCTGGAGTTCAATATATTTTCAGCTGCTCTAGGAATATGATTGGTGCTACCTACACCCCTCAAGAATTCAGGTGCAGACATTTTAACAGTTTGAATGCCAAGGAAGAAGAGGCATTCACTGAGGAGACACCTTATTCCTGAGCGAGCCTTACTCCTAAGTATTCCTCTGGTACACTTGCACATTTTGTTTTATTTTTATAGCCTTGAGCTAAGTCTTTTTTTTTTTTTTTTTTTTGGTATTATGCTTAAATAACAGGATGGGTTCCAACTTCCTTTTCTGATTATGGAGCTGAGCTTTCTATATCTAGTAGTCCAGCTTCATGTATTCCAAAAATCCTGCATTGGTGACAACGGTTGGTTCCTAAACACGTCCATCAAGATCAAACATCACAGTTTTTAGAGGAGTTTTCCACAAAGAACATGAAGGAGGACAATCTCATTCTAAGGTTGTATTTTCAATTAATCAACAGAAAGTTTTTCTTGGATATAGATGAATAAATCAATATTTTGTCAAGACAAGAAAAACTTTTTGTTGATTAATTGAAAAGACAATCTTAGAATACCTCATTGCATCCAAAAAGCAACTGAAGATTACTTTGCATCAGTTACAACATACTGTTAATATCAGCTATTAAGTATATATAAAGTATTATGTTGGATTTTGAATGAAATTATTAGCCATTTGTTATGCTCAGTTTTTAAAGATATTATTTATTACCTGAAAGAATCCCTCATCTCGTCTGTTTGTTTGTGGTTTCACTGCAGATATCTGAGTAGTACTTGGCTTGGGTGGTACAAACAACTTAAATTTAAAAGATTTCTCCTGCTCCATTTTTTCTTTAAAAAAGACACAAGAATCAAAATCTTAAAATAACATTGTAAATGTTATGTGCTAAATTAAATATATGCATTAGGCAGTATTGTTTTCTTTATAATTATTATCTTTATAATTATTATCTTATCTTTTGTTTGAATGGAGGTTAACTAACCCAAACTTTTGTGGCAAAAGAAAAAACAAAAAGAACATTTAAAAATTGTAGTACTTGAAAGACTATCAAATTCATTACAGTATCAGCATTTGTGGAGTGCTATGAACTTTTTCAGACACAGGGAGTACAAATACATGTGCCCTATATTTATCCCCACAGTGAAAGTATGAAGAATTATGAGAAGGCATTGTGGGAAATGGGCTACATGATATAAACTTGGGAGCACGTGTATTACTGGAAAATCAAATGGAAGAAATCAAATTTTTGAAGTGCTCTGAATCACTGTGATTGCCAGGATGCCAGTGGATGAGTTAGTTCAAAGCAAGTTTTGATATGTGTGGGACAGTCTTTCCAGCCTGAGGGTATGATAATTGGCACTGATGGATTAAACTCCATTAGGGAACCAATCCATTATCCTAGAGATACTTGAAAGGGATTAGCAGCAAGGACAGAGGATTAAGGCATCTGTCATTTCACCCATTGTTCTATATAAAAGATGTTTGTAAAATTTAGGGAATCAAAAAGATTTAGCATCCTCATGGAAGAGCCAACCTCAACTGTTGGGAATGGGACTGTTTATGCTGTAGAAAACCCCATTCAGGTAACAGTATGGGTTAGGAATATGTGAGAGAGGCAACTTAATAAAACTTTATTTTCTGAAGTACAGTATGTGCCTTCTTTAAGATGATCCATGATAGGTTTAGCTTCCCTTTTACTAAGGATTTTTAAATAATTTGTTGTCTTATACTTTTTTGCTGAATTCTTTCCTTTTTAATAAAACACATAAAATCAACATCCAAGTGTTGGCAGGATTTTGAGTAGAGAGGAAATGGCTACCAGAGTTTTGAGAAAAGGTGAACAGATGTTGGGGTTATTGCAGCTATTCTGGGTGGACTGAGCACTGCTGGGTGACTTCCTAAAAGTCTCAGCCATGGAAAGGGAATTGCATGAGTGGGAATTGATAGATATGGCCCAGATAAATGTAATAAACTCTCACATACAGTGCTGTCCTTGAGTGTCCCCACCTCAAGGTGGGAAAAGGCAGAAGATTAGAGAGACTAATTTATAATGGTGTAACTGGGCACATTTCAGAGGGTGCAAAGAAGTGCTGCAGGAAAGCAATAGAGATAAGAGGGCTGCTCTACCACCACCTGCTGTATAAAAGCTCCCAGTCCTATAATTTGTTCTTTGGCAACCTTTATATGGGCAGAAGATGCTAAGAATCTATGCAATAAAAGTTAAATTATAATCTTAGAATGTATGGTATTTGTATGCTACAGGAAAATCCAAAGTATGATAAATTAAAATATTAGCATTCAGATATTTGGAGTAAGTTAAGTTTGTTGACCAGGATCTGACAAACTACATTATGTTTTATTTGAGCAGTAATAAAGTAGGATATCATTAATGAAATGTAGTAATAATAGCAAAAAGATGTAAGCATGGCTGTTACAAACATTGTTACATTCCCAGACTAGGTACTGCTTTTCTAACAAAAATGAAATTAATGTTCCTCTAGTAGAACAAACACTGATATAAAGAAAGCATGCAAAACTGTTGAAGCACATGAAAAACGAACACCTATGCTGTATTTCTTAAAGTAATACTAGTACACCTGTTGTAATGTCTGGCAGAAGAAGCAGAGGCTAGGACTCTGAATCCCCATTGTAGCTCCAAACAGAAGCCAGCCAAGATCATCTGGTGTGTTGTGATTGATGTGGTTATGTACTCTGCCCCCTCCCCCCCCACACACACAGAGGATGCTCAGAGGGAGGATCTTTGAAACAATTTCTGGATTGTAGTTATTCCTTTTAGTTAGCAATTCCAATCAAGGCAAAAAGGAGTTGAGCTGTGTGGCCATCACAAAACACAATTGCAAAAATAGGTTACAGACGATACCTTCATAATAGTGGCCTATGAAGGTATCACCTGTAACCTATTTTTGCTTTTAGTTAGCAGAGTGTGGGGTAAAACAACAACACAAAAATGTGCAGCTACTGCCTCAGTCTCATCAGCCCTGGCTCCTTGTTTCATTTGCACACAAACTAGCACTTTGTATCACTCTAGAAATGTTTAAGGCAGAAAAAGATACATTAACTTACAGTTGCCATATATAGTTATAATCAGTTGGGAAAGTGGGGTGTCTTAACAAGTGGAATACTTCTGAGAGAATAATAACAGCTGCAGCACAACTTCATTTGCCAAGGAATAATATGTTGCCAGTTGAACAGAATGGAAAACTGAACAAATACAAGAGGCAGCTTCTAATAGATAAAATGATACAGTATTATAAAACGGTGAATGAAATAAAATCAACTTGTATGTGCTTGGATAGATTATTAAAAAGCATTTGATTTCTGGCTTCATATCAAATAATTAGTTTTAAAAATCAATGCTGATGTGGAGAACACCTTTGGTAACATGGTGAAAAGGTCAGCCAAGTTAACATTCTCAGGGGAATTATATTTCAAGGAGACTCATTATTACCAGTACTTTTTTTATTATAGCAGTAATTCCACTGTCACCAGTTTTAAATGAAACAGGACAAGGCTATCCAGTTTCAAGGTAATCAACAAAGCTTTCACACTTTTTGTATACAGAGGATTTAAAAGTCAGTGGAAAGTTGGCATTTGATATTGAGTCATGTGTGTGTGTTGCGTCATTACAGTCGTGACCGACTCTTCGTGACCCCATGTTCATGGAGTTTTCTTAGCAGGAATACTGGAGTGGCTTGCCAGTTCCTACTCCAGGCGCCTACAGCACCTGCTATTCCCTGGTGGTCTCCCATCCAAGTACTAACCAGGGCTGACCCTGCTTTGCTTCCGAAATCAGGTGAGATCAGATGTGCTTAGTCATACTCATTATCAAAAGCAGTAAGAATGAATAGGAGTGACATTGAAATGGATTTTGTACTTGGTGAGTGTGTGCAACCTTGGACATTTTAATGAAACTGTTAAAAGCAGGCTTAGCAAGAATTAGCTTATCTGAAGAAAAGCCTTAGAATCCATGCTAAATGGTTGAAACACCATCAAAGCTACAATCATCTGAGTGGTACCTGTTAGTCAATATACTAGTTGCAACCTAACTTAGATATTTTAAATCAAAGAACTTAAAAACTAATGCCCTTCTATCACACACTGCATCTACATAATGACATTTGACTACTGAATCTTTCATAGAGTGAAGGTGGATGCAGAATACAAGTTAATCAGCTAAGAAAGAAAAAAGAAACCTAGCAGAATACACTAGGGTAAACCAAGAAGCATTAACAGAAGTTTATAAAGCAGGTTTATCAAAAACCAAAGAAAGGAGGGAAGCCTATTGAAAAGATAAGTAACAGTTAACTATACAGAACAGAGCACTTAATGGCCAATACTTTAAAAACATCCAGGAAAAGCCAGCAGAAATTGAAATGTTTATTATCCTTGCAGCACAACAGAATGCAGCCCATACAAATGCAATTAAAGCTTTATCTTTTAAGGTAGAATTTCCTCATAGAACCATAGAGTTGGAAGAGACCTCAAGGGCCACCCAGTCCAACCCACTGCCATGCAGGAACTACCATCAAAGTACTCCAGACAGGTGGCCATCCAGCCTCTCCTTTAAACCTTCCAAAGAAGGAGACTCCACCACTCTCCGTGGCAGCATATTCCACTGCAGGACAGCTCTAACCATCAGGAAGTTCTCCCGAATATTCAAATGGAACATGATGTTATATATCTTGCTTCCTTCAAAGTTACATTTTTCTGTGCCTTTGGCACAGTGTCAGTTACTATCCTATACTGTGACTAAAGCTGGAGTCTTACTTATCAAAAATGTATGGGAATGTGCAATGAGCATGTATGAATGAAATGACTGGATATCATATTCTGGTTACTCTGGTCTCTATTGTCCCCTTTATTTGTAGATTGCAAACTTCTGGGCAGAAATCCATCCTCTTGTAAAAAAATCATATGTTGTATAGCATAATAGGTGTTAAAAATAACCTCTGGGTGTTTCACAACAGCAGTTTCACACCAAATGTTTTTGTTTTCTTTCTTTCTTCCTTTTTCTTTCTTTTTGTGTGTGTGTGTTTTTGTGATATCACTGTGCCTTCTTGGCTGAATTATATGAAAGTTTCAGATTGTCATCCTTCATTCATAGCAATCAAGAGGATTTGCAGTCCACAAAAGTTTATACTGAATAAAACTATTAATCTTTAAAGTGACACAATGTCTGTTGCTTTATAGGGAACAATTAATAGGCAGCCCCTTAGAAATGTCTCAATTTGTAATACTTCCTCGTTTTCCCACCGCTTCTTCCATCGTTTTTCTTTCAGCAGAAAACCCATTAAGAAGAAAAAAAGATGGAATTACGCCATATGCCTTGTAACTGGAACTATGAGGAGCCTGTGCCCCCCCACCTGGAAATAATGAATATTTTAAATCTAAAATGATCTACCTGACTGTCTATTTTAATTGTTGATTAAAATAACTGGCTTTAATTGAATTTAAGTTTTGCATTCAAATGCTAAATCGTAGGAAAAGGAAAAATCTATTGCAAGCACACTTAATGGAAACACCTCATCGATTCCCCCCCCCACACACACACACACAAGTGCCATTTCCTTTCTTGCGTTTCCCCTGTGAAACGGCCACAGTTCGGACTGGACTGCGTTTTCCAGCCTGCGGCTCCCAGGCAAACCCTCTGCCTACTACGAAGCGCCTAATTACATTGAGGCATTAACTGCGCCTCATACCGAAGAGGGAAACTATTCCTCTCGGATGTGGAGTTTCCCGGCTCGACAGCTATGCCAAGCGGGACCACGCAAGACGAGGCGAGAGGAAAGCGCGGAAAGTTCATCAACCCCGGGCGCCTCGTTCCCTCGCGGGGCAGCGCGGAGCTTAAGGGTCCGAAAGGCTCGCAAGAAAAGGCGGGAAAGAGCCTGATGGTGAGACGTGTGCAAAAGCGCGAGCTCCGGCATTGGCCGTTTAACGTTTTTTCCTCGGCCGAGCCCGCAGAACTGAGACCACCACCACGCGGTGTGGGGGACACTGAGGGGATTCCCTCCTCTTCCTCTGAAAAAGTTTCATACTAGTAACAGCCAGCAGCTACCATAAATCTATGCATTCTTTACGCGCAGTTGGCGTGTCCCCTTCCTATCCCATGGGGGAAGGTGGGGAATAGAAAAGGATAAATATATTTCTGAAGTTTGTTACACAAGCTGACACATAGTAACTCCCTTAAATCTAGATGCGTTCATTAGGACTCCTGAATAAAGATCCAAGTTTAATCGTTAGTTTTTGTATTGGTTTTAATTTTGTTTTCAGTTACATTGTTACAATGTATTTTCAGCAAACCCTTTTCTCAGATTATACACACAGGATATTATTTAAACCAGAGGACCACCTTATGGGATGCATAAAATTAAAATTTAGGAGTAAAGTTTTTGGTCCAGTTAAAATAGAAAATAAACTCTCTTGTCATGGAAGACTAGGTTGATTACTCCATTTGTTAGACTTAAATATATATCCAAAAATATGGCACTATACAAAATGTTTCTTGTATTAAAAATATCTCCACATGAGCTACTTATACTACAATATATTTCAGATATAGAGAACAATTCTTAAATGCAATTGTAACAGTTTCAACATAAAACAACTGTGTTTTAATATTGGACAGCAGAAAAAGATAAATTAGGGGGTATTTATCACAAAATGTTAAGAATCTTTAAGACAAAGTTGAGAAAGCAACTGTGTCTAAATGAATCAAAGTCAGATGTGTGTGTGCCCTCTAGAAAGCTGCTGAAAATGTTCCTTGCAATTGGGACTGAAATCCTACTGATCAATTCAGAACTGACTTGTGAATCAGCACCCTTCTATTTTAGCACCCTTACTATTACTATGGACCCTACTATAGGATTATATTATACAAAATTAGATGGTAATCCTAATCTCTGTTATACTGTGAAAAATCACAATTAACATGAAAATGGATCTCTTCTTTTAAATATATTGCTGGACATCTGGCAAAATTAAAAATGCAACTATTTGCTTAGGGATAGGGAAAATTCATAAGAACATGAGAACATAAGAAGAGCCATGCTGGATCAGGTCAAGGGCCCATCTAGTCCAGTTTCCTGTATCCCACAGAGGCCCCACCAAATGCCTCTGGGAGCACACAAGACTAGATACTGTATCTGTCTCCTGATACCACTCCCCTGCATCTGGCCTTTGAGGTACCCTGTTTTTAAACCTGGAGATTACACATCCCCATCATGGCTTCACAATAACAATCCCCATCATATTCACAATAGCAAATACATTAGATTGTATCCTATGTTGATGTTACAGAAGATGAAAGATACAATTCAAGGCAGAAATTTGGAAATAGTAGTGAATGTCTGTGCACTTCATGAGTTAGAACTTCAAATAAAAAGATCACAGATGTAACTATTATTAAAGATTTGATCTTTAGCTGAAATAAAAAAGATATATCTATTTTGAATGGCCATTCAAAGAGAAATATGACAGTAACTTTCACAGGAAAGAAGGACCATTTGTTAATTAAACAATTTGTGGTTTTCATTTATGTTCTGAAGAATCTGTAATATATAACATACCTTTTAAAATTTATACAGGAATTAAATTATCTAACCCATAATTTTATTATTGTGTTTTCTCATATGTGGATACATGGAAATAATACAATATCAGTAAATGTTGGCATTTAATATCATGTGAATATGCAACTTCCAGATGTGGTATGATGTTGATGACATAATTCGGAGACCATACATATGTATAAAATAAAAGCACTCTAATCAACTCAGCTCCACTTCAAGATACTTAGACAGAATATTTTCTCATAATGCTTAGAATTAGAATTAGAATGTTGAAAGGGACCACACGGGTCATTTAATGAAACCTCTTACCAATATAGAAAGTATAAGGTCCATCTAAGCATGGGTATGTTTCTTCATGTGGAACATCAGTGAATAATAGCATGTATTGTTTGATTCCTTTGAATTATGAAGCATAGTGATATAAAATACAGTTTATGAGCAATCCAATTCCCAGGAATTTTCTGCTGCCACTATTCCAGACACAGAATGACAGCCCTCCTGGATAAATAAAGCCATGCTTACCAAATGTCTGAATACATACAGTGGTGCATATAAAATTTATCTTCTACATAGCTTTTCCAACTGGGCTGATTATTTTAAATGGACATTAAAAACTGTACAGGTTCCCATTTCTTTTTGACTGCATAAAATATGTGTTTTTACAATACAAAATATTTTCAGAAATCACACAATATTTTTTTAAAAAAATTCATAACCATATAACAAACATTAGTTTTAATTAAACTACAAGCACTGAAAAATTCTATTTTAGAACAATGGGCTACTATAGCAATTTAAGGAATTAATAAACTGTTTCGTGCAAGTCCCAGATTTCACAAAATAACAAAGACAGCTTAGGATCTCTTGTTCTCCAAGTTACTAGTACTTCTGAGTGGTTGTGATTTAGGGTTCTGAGTTCAGTGAGACGTCCTATGAGATGGGCAAAGTGTTGAGGTTCATCAGGATGATAAATTTTTGAATATTTGTACAGAAGTCCTAAAAAGGGTTCCTGGAGTTTCTCGACATGTTGCTTGTTTTTTAGGAGTGGGCGATCTGAAAAACATGATTTTGTCCAGAATATTTAAATCTGTCCGAGCTTTGTAATAAACTCTTTGGATCTTCTTTGAGAGACATTTACATTAGTGAATAAATAGATGTGGCCTTTTCTGAAGTGACTTTATCACTTTTATGTTTCTGTCCACAAAGATATTACTAGTCCTTGTTATTGTTTTTAAGGAGATATGAAAAGATTTTTATTGCAGCCAGCTGCTGATTATTAGAAAGGATTTAAATGATTTAAATGCAATACCATCTCCTATAACATGAAAACCTTATCTTGTTTTATACCATATTATTTCTAACTTCTTTCACCAGCTTCACTTTTGAACCCTTCCCTCTGGAAAGAAAACTGTTTTCCCTTTTATGATTATCTGCATCTCAGTCTGAAGTAGCAAATTTTCCTCTCCCTGACATAGTGTTTGGCTATTATTCCTTAGACACAGTATAAGACAAGACTCACTACAAAAGGCAATAACTCAGGGAAAAGGTGAAGGCAGCAACAACAAAACAAAAACAAAAAAAGACCAGACAAGTGTCAGATTGGCTAATTAAAGGATCCCACAGCCTTGCATTTGCAAGAGCTCAGTAGTGCTGTTGACAGTAGGTTCTTTTGGAGGTCACTTCATATTGTTGCAATAAGTCAGAGCACATTGATTGCACATAACAACACCAGATCACAATGACTGGGATCCCTTTGGGTACTGACTCAGTGTAAAGCTCTCCTGATGCACTGGTATAGGATTTTGCACTTTATGCATTGTCCTTAAACAGGACTTCTGGATTGCCAGCTTGCAAGAAGTTACTGAATACTTCCTTAAAGAAACACTGGAGGTATCAGGCCGCTTGCACTACTTCTGCTGTATGAGCAGTCAGATATGAACAGGCCCGCAACAAATGTATTTTTTCTACACTAAGCAGTAGCTTTCTTAGTTTGCTAAGGTCAGAGTATAACTGCTTCCCAGGGTAAGGTTTGCTTCTTCAACGATTTTGCTATTTTATGGTCTAAAAAAGTCACTTTTCACCACTACATGTTTACACTCTGCTAACAGTCTCAACCCCTGCTAGGTCTTACTGGCCAGACTGGAAGTTTCACCAGGCTTTTACATTGGTTTACATCCCTCTCCCTTTAAGAACAGAGAGGGAAATATCTCTGCCTGTTCAAGACTGAGCCAGCATGTGAGGCTGCAGCAACTGAATCCAAAATTGGCTTGTCCCCACACACTGAGTGACATAACTATCAAAACTAAAATAAATGAATAGATTTTTCAGTAATTAAATATCACTAGCTTATTTAACATATATTTGATTCCTGCTCAGATATTACAAAATCTGGTGTTCTGAACACATTTAGAGTGGAATGCCTAGGCAGTCCTCTCACTTGTAACTTTCTTCTCCAGTCAACACTGAATCTGAAGAAGACAGGTTTGCATTTACATGGATAATCTCCACATGAACAAGAATCCCCGGGGCTAGGCATCTCTTCAGATTTGGTGACATTCACACGAACAATGCAGTACCATAGGCTAGATATTTGCCTCTATGTTCATACAACTGTACTCTGTAAGGCCCAAAACAAAGCTGGAGAAAATTGAGAATATATTTTAAAGCATTTACTTTTAGTATTTGAACACTGCTTTATATAGGAGCTTAATATACCTGAAAAAAACACAGTAGTCGCAACAAGCAAAGCATACTCTGTCTCAGTAACATTAAGTTCTCCCATGCTTCTGTAGAAGTAGAATAGAGCAGAGATAAACTCTTCAGTGATGCCTGCAAAATCCAAAAAAGGTCAAATGAATGCTAGACAAAACAGTACCATAGTTACTTATTTCTAAAAACAAATATCTTTATATAAAACTTCAGTAAGACAGAAAACTCAAAAGTAAGGAAATATATATAACTGTGCAATATCAAATTAAAAATTCCAGTTACATTTTTGAGGTGTTTAAACATTAAAAGAAAAAAGTCACATGGATGTTGAGAGGTTAAAAATCCTAGTAAAAATGATGAAGTTGGGAAGTGAATAATACAGGTTTGGCTAAAGCACGCGGACTGAGAAAAGAGTAAAAGTGTGGTGGAGAGACTTTATATGCTCATGGAAGAAGTGTAAATAAATGTGTGAAGAAAAGTAGACAGCCTATAGAACAGGAAGAATTATATAAGCAATAAAGACAACACACAATAAAGAGGGATTGGGGAGAAGAAATTGAAAGACAAAAGACAAGAAATAGGGTTGAATTAAAGGAATATAAGATGAAAAAGTATAGGTAACGTTAAGGGTCATTTCAGCAGAGTAGGATTCAGAGTAGGATTGTATAGGTTAATTTTTTTTAGTTCTCAAGAAAATGTATCTTTGGATTTAATATGCTCCCCACCATCGGGACCAAAGCAGATACTGTTTCCTTTCTTTTGATGGAGCCCATTCTCCTTCCAGAAATGCACTGATTCCTGTGAAGGTACAAAAACCTTCTCCTTTGTTAGGACAAAGTCAATACATTCCCCATATACCTCTGGACATATTCTTATTTGTCATTTCCTTTTCATACTTTAATATTACATATTTATTTATCATTAATAGCTGTATATTACACTTATTTATACTATTTGTTTAGTTGGAGATCACACTTAAGTTTTCAGCGCTTTCCTATTATTAATTTAGCCACTGTTATTAAATTTTTGATCAACTATTTCATTGTCAAATTCCATTGTACACTCTTAAATATTAATAAAAGAACTATTTTAGGATATATTCCTAGATTTAATATTAATATTTAATATCATTCTTTTAAAACCAACTTCCAGAATTTAAATATTAGACATGGGCACGGAGCAGCGAAAATCTTGTTTCCGTTTTCGGTTCTCGTTATTGTTACGTAACGGGTAACGGTAATGAGAATTACTCCGCTCCAGCTCGAACCCGAACCAAAAAAGAAAAATTGGGTCTGATTTTTCGTTGTTGTTCATGGAATCGCGGCAATCGCGCGATGCCAAGCAGCACAGAAAAAAAGTTTTTTAAAAAAGCAGGCGAAAATATTCCTGCCTCAGTGAGGGCACCTACCAGAGAGGGTTGGTTTCTGGGTGGGTCCCCGGCCTTCCCCCCCTCTCCTGTCCTGGGCTGCTGGTACCAGGCTGGGGGGGCCATCCTCGTCGTCTCCATTTGCCATGCGGTGGGGGAATCCAAAATGGCGACCGCAATATTTATTTTTAAATCGTGGTCCAAAAACCCACCAAAGCACCACAGAAACATTTGAAAATTAGGTATTTTAAATGCCTGATTTTTTATAGTAGCAGCAGTGGGTTTTTCTTGCAATAAAACGTCTCCATTTATTTTATTTTATTTTATTTTTATTTTTATTTTTTTACACCTGCGCAATGATGGGCTGGCCATGGGATGGGACCATGCAAATTTTTGGACCCATTCCACCAATCGCATGGCCAGGTTTTGACTGAGACTTCTGGATGTGCCAGAGGGCATAAAAAGCCCACTAACCCTAACCCTAACCCTAACCCTAACCTGTACGCCAGTATACTGTCCTTCTTAGTGGGTCAGAGGCACCCAGAGGTGCAACCCACTAACCCACCCTAACCTTAACCGTAACCCTAAGCCTAGCCCTTACCCTAACCCCAACCCTAACCCAGATCCATACGCAAGTACACTTTCCTTCTTAGTGGGTCACAGGCACCCAGAGAGGTGCCTCCCACAGCCCACTATCCCCTACCCCAGTGCTCCCCAACCTTTTTATCACCGTGGACCGGTAAATGCTTGATAATTTTTCCCTGGCCCGCTTGTTTTGGTTTAATAAGATAAAAAATGTAAATGCCCCCCCCCCGGCCGCTGACGCACATGCATGCTAGTCGTTTCCCACTCTAGGGGGCGGTGCTCATCTCCGTACTCAAGCCGAAGAGCCAGTGTTGTGCGATGAGTCCTTGGCATCGCTGCAAGGAAACCCTGTTTTTACTTCCTTGCATTTTTCCTCCATGGGCTTCCTCATTTTCTTTCTTTCTTCCTTCCTCCTCCTCCTTTCGTTCTTCCTCTCTCTCCCTCACTCCTTCTCTCCCTTTCTTTTTCTTTCCCTCCCTCCTTCCTTTACTTACTTTCTTCCTCCCTTCCTCCTTCTCCCTCCTTCTTTCTTTCTTTCTTCCTTCCTCTTCCTCTCCTTCCTCCCTTCCTTCCTTCCTTTCTCCCTTCTTTCTTTTTCTTTCTCTCTCTCTCTCCCTTCCTCCTTCTCCCCCTTTCTTTCTTTCTTTCTTTCTTTCTTTCTTTCTTTCTTTCTTTCTTTCTCCCTCCCTTCTTTCTTTCTTTCTCTTCCCCCTCCCTCCCTCCCTCCTTTCTTTCTTTCTTTCTTTCTTTCTTTCTTTCTTTCTTTCTTTCTTTCTTTCTTTCTTTCTTTCTTTCTTTCTTTCTTTCTTTCTTTCTCCCTCCCTCCCTCCCTTCTTTCTTTCTTTCTTTCTTTCTTTCTTTCTTTCTTTCTTTCTTTCTTTCTCCCTCCTTTCTTTCTTTCTTTCTTTCTTTCTTTCTTTCTTTCTTTCTTTCTTTCTCCCTCCCTCCCTCCCTCCCTCCCTCCCTCCCTCCCTTCTTTCTTTCTTTCTTTCTTTCTTTCTTTCTCCCTCCCTCCCTTCTTTCTTTCTTTCTTTCTTTCTTTCTTTCTTTCTTTCTTTCTTTCTTTCTGGCGGAGGCACCCGGCGGGGACGGGTCGGTTGCGGGGCGGTGTGGGTCGTGGGCGGCGCGTTGGGACGGGGCGATTGCAGGGGTCTCGGCGGCGGGGTGGGATGGGGGCGATTGCGGGCCGGCGGCGGGCGCGGGACGGTGGGGGGGGGGGATTGCTGCGGGGGATTGCAGGCGGCGCGGGCGCGGGGCGATTGCGGGCGGGGGCACATTGCGGGGGTTCGTGGTGGTGGCAGCGCGCGGACGGGGCGATTGTGGGGGTTCATGGTGGCGGCGGCGGACGGGGCGTTCATGGCGGGCGGTGACGGGCGGGCGGGCGGGACGACGATTGCGGGGGAGTCGCGGCGGCAGCGGGGACGGGCAATGGCGGCGGCTATGGGGCCCCTTCCCGGGGGATTCCCGGTGCGGGGGTGTGTGGCGCGGCGGCGGACGGGAGCATTGCGGCGGCAGTGACTGTATGCGGGGGTCAGGGGCGACATGGGGATTGCGGCGGCGGGGGTAGCGGCAGGGGCTGGGGCGGGGCCGATGGCGGGGGTCGCGCGGCGGGCGGCGCCGCTTTATGGGCGGCGGCGGGCAATTGTGTGTGGGGTGGCGCGGCGGCGGCCCGGGTGCCGATTCATCCACGGATGCACGGTCCGCGGCCCGGGGGTTGGGGAACACTGCCCTACCCCTATCCCATTCCCTAACCTGTATGTCAGTACGCTAGTACGCTCCCCTTCTTAGTGAGTCAGAGGCACCCAGAGAGAGAGGTGTCTCTGCCACTTACCCCCCACCCTAACATAATGTAATGTAATGTATGGTACGCGGCGGCTTCGCATTACGCTTCCCTTCCTTTCCCTTCTTAGTGGGTCAGACGTCAGAGGCACCCAGAGAGGTGCCTCCCAGAGCCCACTTACCCCAACCCCAACCCCAACCCCAACCCCAACCCAAACGACAAATGACAAAAGGAAACAACAAATTTTTGAAAATTATCGCGACAAACGGAAACGACCCGAAACGGACCCGCCCCGACAAACGACAACTCAAAACGTCATTTTTTCTGGTCGTGCCCATCTCTATTAAATATATATTCACATGCCCACCACATATGAAAATAGGTTCCTGACCCCATCTCCCATATATATTAGAATATTTTTTACCCTAAAATGTAAGAAAGGGAAAGTATTAAGAAGAGAAATAAGCAAGATATAAGTAAAAGGAATAAGTAAACTAATATAATTAAAATCAAAATAAAATTATAAGAAGCAGTGACATTAGAAACAAAGAAATATGGTAAAGAAAGAAAAGAAGAAAAAATATGAGCTTCAAGAAAGGTCAGCTATAATGATAAAGGGAACTATTTGTTTTAGTAACGTCAAAATAGTAATGTGTGTTGCAGAAAAGAAATAAAATATAATAACAGGAAATATAGCTTACAGAAGAACAGTTGGCAAGACAATTAAAAGTAAGGAGCAGATCATGCAACACATCATAGATGAAATCTAGTAGTAAGTTGCTACTAGTGTACACCCCTAGGGGGTTCCATAGCTGTCCTATCCAGCCTGGAACCTCATTGCCCTCCTTGGGAGGAAAGGCGAGAGCCACAGATGAAACCTCGTGGGGCTAGCACAGTGGCGGGGTACAAGTTCCCCATTTATATCATGCTGCACCCTCCTGTGCATCCTCTCAGCTCCAGATCATCTGTGCAGCAGCTTAGGGGCTGCTGCTCATAGTGGTCTGAGGCCTCGGCCATGTGCGCGGTTGAGAGCGAGTTAGGTGAGTCCCAAATGCGCAACTCCAAAGCCACACCGACCCCCAGGTGCTGCAGATCCTGAGACCACAGAGCCTGGAGCAAGAAGGCATTTGAAACCCAACCGGGACAGGAACCAGCCAGGCAATGGCACCCCAGCCCCCTGAGGGCAAGGTATAGCTAGGCTGGGCCCAGAGGGGAGCCAAGGCATTGCTAGGCTTGGCCTAGAGGGAGCCAAACTTGAACTTGAACAGAACCCTCTGGGGGCCATGGGACTCATTCCACCTGAAAATGCCCTTGGGCAGGGTCCCCACACATCAGCAGCCCCCTCTCAATATCAATGAGCAATGTTAAACTTTAATAAAGCATGGCCCAATTGTTTCAACCCAATACACTGTCTCACCTGCTTATTCCGACCTGGGGGATGAATCAGTGGGATTTAGTGAACTGACTCATACCCTAACCCTAACCCTAACCCTAACCCTAACCCTGTGCAGGCTGACATAGTGATTGGTAGTGTTGTCCAGTACCTCTGTGTCCTGGAAGAGGATTTCATGTCCACTCGCCACTGCAGGAGTATACTGGATACCTTGTAGTTGTGGCCAGGTGTATATTGGGACAACAAAGCGCAGCATCCAGACCAGAATCAAAGAACATGAAAGACACTGCAGGCTAAAACAACTTGAAAAATCAGCAGTAGCTGAACACACCCTAAAACAAACTGGACATGAAATCCTCTTCCAGGACAGAGAGGTACTGGACAACATTACCAATCACTATGTCAATCCACACAGGGAAGCCATTGAAATCCACAAATATAAGCAGAGTTTCAACAAAAAAGAAGAAAGTATAAAAACCAACAAAGCCTGGCTTCCAGTACTAAAGGCTGCAGAGTGCAAAAAGGTCAAACCTCAATTATTCCCATCCAGCCACAAGCAAAGGTGATCAATCCACACAATAGAACAACTAATGACAACTATCAACTACTTATTAGGACTGTAGCTACGCCTGATTACACTGAAACTTCTTAATCCCTCCATCACAATACAATGATTAACACCTATTAGCCTACATAGGACAAGCTTCCTCTTTCCCACAACTTGAAGAACCCAAGTGTCACTCACTCTACCCCAGAGCACAGAGAGAAACTCCTGGTTCCCTGAGCTCCTTTCCCTCTGAAGATGCCAGCCACAGAGTCTGACAAAACGCCAGGAAGAAAAATTTCCAGAACATGGCCAAACAACCCAAAAACTCAACAACTATCAAGTAATGATCTCTTTGAATGGGTAATACCACACAAATGCCTTATTAATATTTTCATAAGTTTAAATTTAGATTTTTTAAAAATGTTCAAAATTATTCAGTAACTCAGATCCTGTTGCTTACTTTAGCACAGCCACTTGCAGTTAGAATATACCCATTTGACTTAGTGGAAACTATGGAGGAACTGAATCATTAAATCTTCATTGATTCATTGAGCCTACTGTTGTGCAACTAACTGCACCAAGCAGCAGAATTTTGACAAATATGTGCAACACTCAACACTTTACTAGAACTATATAGATACTTTTAGTACTATTTACCTGTTGTACTAGTAGATGTTGGACTGTCTTCATTACCAGATGTTTCTGTGGTATAAGTAATTTTATCTTGGCCACATATAGCATGGACAGATAATCTTATATGACCTAGAGTGAATGAAATGAAAGTCAATAACTTAATAGCATGTTAAATGTTTTATCACATACATGTAAATTTTTATCACTTGATAAAGCAGTAAGAGATAGAGCTTAGAAAATGCCTTAGTTAATGGCATTTTATTGACTATGGCTAAGAAAATGCCATACTTAAGAAAGGTCTTACAGTTGACAGGAGCTCATTTTATCATATATATAAACTGATCAGTTGGCACACAATTCTTAAAGAAAACAATATCAGAACTTACTTTCACTGAATGATGTTTGGCATTCAATCACTTGTTCATTATATATTTGTGCTGAGCGTAAAAACATTGCTTCAATTGTGGAGCCTTTCAACAGTGCAATCTGATCATCACTGGCTAAGCTTTCAAATCCTATATAGAAATTAGTAGACAATAGAAATTAACTGTCCACATGTATATGAAATTTGACTTTCCTCTTCTGTAAAATAACTTTAATTCCTAAAAGGTACTATTTCATTTTATAATAAGTGCTTAATTTTATTTTGATACAGATATCCAAATAGGATTTTAAATAAAACATGAGAATATTAAGATATATAACACAAAGGTACACACATACTTCCTATTCATTGTATATAACAGTATTGGCAAACCTATGGCACAAGTGCCAAAGGTGGCACCCAGAGCCCTTTCTGTGGACACCTGACATTGCCCCATCACAGCCACCTGTATTCAAGTTATATTGCTGTATTGGCACTTGGAAGCTACAACTAGTACAGAATGCGGCGGCCCGTGTAGTTACTGGAGCTAGGCGGTTTGACTCTGTTGGGCTGCTTCTCCAGCGACTGCATTGGCTGCCCATTCATTTCTGGGCCCAATTCAAGGTGCTGGTTATGACCTTTAAAGCCCTGTACAGCTCAGGACCAGGATATCTGAGAAACCGCCTACTTCCATATAATCCGGTCCATCCCCTTAGGTCATCACAGAAGGCCCTGCTACGAGTGCCACCACCCAGGGAGGTACGTGGGGCAGTGGCAAGAAATAGGGCCTTCTCAGTAGTGGCATCGGTATTATGGAATTCCCTTCCCTTTGAGCTAAGAACTGCCTCCTCCCTGGAAACATTTAAGAGAGGCCTTAAGATGTTTTTATTTAGGTAAGCCTTCTGAGCCTGCAGCCTTTTTATAAAATTCTTTGTTTTTAACATTTAATACTTAGTCTCTAGCAGCTGGGGCCTTTTTAAAATTCTGTTGCTTCTGCTGTTTTTTAGTAGTGTCTTTTATAGTGTACTTATTGCTTTTTTAAATATTGACCTTGACTTTTTAATATTGATTATGTTGATTTTCTTTTGCTGTTATTGTAAGCCACCTTGGGTCCCCTTGGGGAGAAAGGCGACATAAAAATAAATTTTATTATTATTATTATTTATGCACCAACTACCAGTGCTGAAGAGTCTGAGATTGACCAATTTTATGAAGACTTACAAGAACTTCTAGAACTGACACCAAAGAAAGATGTTCTCATCATAGGGGATTGGAATGCTAAAGTAGGGAGTCAAGTGATAAAAGGAATAACTGGCAAGTTTGGCCTTGGAGTTCCAAATGAAGCAGGGCAAAGGCTAATTGAGTTTTGTCAAGAGAACAAGCTGGTCATTGCAAACACTCTTTTCCAACAACACAAAAGGCGACTCTACACATGGACATCACCAGATGGACAATACCGGAATCAGATTGACTATGTTCTCTGCAGCCAAAGATGGAGGAGCTCTATACAGTCAGCAAAAACAAGACCTGGTGCTGACTGTGGCTCAGATCATCAGCTTCTTATTTCAAAATTCAAACTTAAACTGAAGAAAGTAGGGAAGATCACTGGGCCAGTCAGGTATAACCTAAGTCAAATCCCATATGAATACACAGTGGAAGTGAAGAATAGATTCAAGGAACTAGATTTGGTGGACAGAACACCTGAAGAACTATGGATGGAGGCTTGTAACATTGTACAGGAGGCTGCAATGAAAAATATTCCAAAGAAAAGAAAATGCAAGAAAGCAAAGTGGTTGTCCAACAAGGCCCTGCAAATAGCGGAGGAGAGAAGGGATGCAAAATGCAAGGGAGAAAGGGAAAGATACAGAAAATTGAATGCAGACTTCCAAAGAATAGCAAGGAGAGACAGGGCGGCCTTCTTGAATGAACAGTGCAAAGAAATAGAGGAAAACAACAGAAAAGGAAAAACCAGAGATCTGTTCAAGAAAATTGGAGATATTAAAGGGGTATTTCGTGCAAAGATGGATATGATAAAGGACAAAAATGGTAGGGAGTCTAGGGACCTAACTGAAGCAGAAGAGATCAAGAAGAGATGGCAAGAATATACAGAAGAATTATATCAGAAAGATCTGGATGTCCCTGATAACCAAGATAGCGTAATTGCTGACCTGGAGCCAGACATCCTGGAAAGTGAAGTGAAGTGGGCCTTAGAAAGCATTGCAAACAACAAGGCCAGTGGAGGTGATGGCATTCCAATTGAACTCTTTAAAATCTTAGAAGAGGATGCTGTAAAGGTGCTGCATAATATATGCCAGCAAATTTGGAAAACCCAGCAGTGGCCAGAGGACTGGAAAAGATCGGTCTACATCCCAATCCCAAAGAAAGGAAACGCCAAAGAATGCTCCAACTATTGCACAATTGCACTCATTTCACATGCTAGCAAGGTTATGCTCAAAATTCTACAAGGCAGGCTTCAGCAGTATGTGGAAAGAGAACTTCCAGAACTACAAGCTGGATTTCGAAGGGGCAGAGGAACTAGAGATCAAATCACCAACATGCGCTGGATTATGGAGAAAGCCAGAGAGTTCCAGAAAAACATCTACTTCTGCTTCATTGACTATGCCAAAGCCTTCGACTGTGTAGACCACAACAAACTATGGCAAGTCCTTAAAGGAATGGGAGTGCCTGACCACCTTACCTGTCTCCTAAGAATTCTATATGTGGGACAAGCAGCAACCGTCAGAACTGGATATGGAACAACTGACTGGTTTAGAATTGGGAAAGGAGTACGACAAGGCTGTATACTGTCACCTTGCCTATTTAATTTATATGCAGAGTACATCATGAGAAAGGCCGGTCTGGATGAATCACAAGCCGGAATTAAGATTGCCGGAAGAAATATCAACAACCTCAGATACGCAGATGATACTACTCAAATAGCAGAGAGTGAGGAAGAATTAAAGAAGCTGTTAATGAGGGTGAAAGAGGAGAGTGGAAAAAATGGGCTGAAGCTCAACATCAAAAAAACTAAGATCATGGCCACTGGTCCCATCACCTCCTGGCAAATAGAAGGGGAAGAAATGGAGGCAATTACAGAGTTTATTTTCTTGGGCTCCTTGATCACTGCAGATGGCGACTGCAGCAACGAAATAAAAAGACGCCTGCTTCTTGGGAGGAAAGCAATGGCAAACCTAGATATCATCCTAAAGAGCAGAGACATCACTTTGCCAACTAAGGTCAGGATGGTTAAAGCTATGGTTTTTCCAGTAGTGATGTATGGAAGTGAGAGCTGGACTATAAAGAAGGCTGATCGCCGCAGAATCGATGCTTTTGAGCTGTGGTGCTGGAGGAGAGTCTTGAGAGTCCCCTGGACTGCAAGGAGATCAAACCTATCCATTCTGAAAGAAATCAACCCCGAATGTTCACTGGAAGGACAGATTTTGAAGCTGAGGCTCCAGTACTTTGGCCACCTCATGAGAAGAGAGGACTCCCTGGAAAAGTCCCTGATGCTGGGAAAAATCGAAGGCAAAAGGAAAAGAGGACGACAGAGAATGAGATGGTTGGACGGGGTCATCGATGCAACCAAAATGAATTTGACAAAGCTCCGGGAGGCAGTGGAGGATAGGAAGGCCTGACGAGCTCTGGTCCATGGGGTCACGAAGAGTCGGACACGACTGAACGACTGAACAACAATTATTATTATTTATTTACAAAACTGAGTGGGTTCTGAATCACAGTTTGGGCACTCAGTCTCTAAAAGGTTTGCCATCACTGGTATATAACAAATATAAAATTACATTATGCAGGTTAAGAGAAAAATTCTGTACTAAGATCCTGGCTGAGAAGCTATTGGATTCAACAGATGCTTCATTTATATCAGCAGCAGAACCCAAAATACTTGCTGCAGATATAAAAGACACCATCAGAACCTTCTAAATACTGTATATCAAAAGAACTGTTGGAATAGAATGGGGTTATAAAAGAAATATGCTGCTTATATACCGCCCCATAGCACTTAAATCACTCTCTGGGCAGATTACAAGTAATGATGTAGGCTACACATTAGATCCCCAGCAAGTCTGGTACTCATTTTACTAACCCTGGAGGGATGAAAGGATGAAAGTTACAGCTGCAGTACAGCAGTTTAAAACTGCACCGTGAGGCCTTACACCATATCTTTAAGTCAACCTTTTCGAATTTGATGCTCTCCAGATGTGTCAAACTGTGTTAAGTGTAAAATACAATAAACAGCAGTTTTCCCCGCACCAGTTCCTCAAGATGTTTTGGACTGCAAAACCACTTCCAGTCAGATTGGTCTTAATGAACTGTTCAAAACACTTCCCCAGAATGGGAAAGCCTGCTATCCAGAGTAAGTTATCAGGAAATTCTATTGTCACTCATGCCACTTCATGCACACTATTTAAAAAGAATGAGGCTGAAATCTTAGGGGGTGGGTTTAGTTAATTTGAGCACAGTTTTACCTGCAATACAGGCATTTAACCACTGCATTAGGTGACAGGCAAGAACAGTATTTATTCACAAGTTTTCTGTTTTGAGATTTTATTCTTTGTTTTTAGTCTACATTTTATTGAATAGTTTTTGCTTACTGTTTATACTCTACATTGTATGTTTTAAACAAATCAAGAGCTCCCTCCCATTTATAGCTTTCTACACCTGCAATGAACTTCTGTGCCTGCCTCCCACTCTACTTCTTTGAAGCCTTGTTCTGGTAAAATCCATCTGGAGCTTAATGCCAAAAAGTACTTTGGATGTGCTCTGGAATGTGTCAAACTGTGGTTGGAAGGAAATGCCCCATTTATTTCCTTAACTACACTCAATCATCAATATTTTGTTAAATGTCTTCGCATATAGCATAGTTCTTTCATTGGTTAGTCTGACTTTTTCCATTTTTCATGGTGTTCATTTATAGTCCTCAAGAAGCCTAGGCACAATAGAAATCAATAGAACTGAAGCTATTAATCAATAGCTTAACTTGCATTGATTCCAGTGAGTCTTTTCCAAGTGTGATAGTTAAAATCCCACATATTGGTGAAATCTATGGAGGTTTGATGAATTAGCATCACCATTTCCATTGATTAAATTGGCCTTCTCTAATTATGACTTACTACTGCACTGGATTCCAGGAATTGGGTTTTACATACATGTTTCTAGTACGTGGGTATGGGGAAAGAGCTGAAGTTTGCACTTGAAACTGAACTTCTTATTCTGAGCATGTATACCAACTCTTATTACACTAAAATTGGTTATGTAAATATGTTTCAGAGCAACTCTAAGGACCTCAACAGAGATAAAGAGTTCTTATTACAATGCATACTGTATATAAATAATTCAGTTTTCTGTAGTATCTATTCTAAAAAGTTGTCTCCCTTGACAGATTCTGACTTATATCAGATTAACATTGGAGGTTCCTGCATGGCAGGGGGTTGGACTGGATGGTCCTTGAGGTCTCTTCCAAATCTATGATTCTATGATTCTATGAAAAACTCTTAGCATTTCTGTGACAGCCAGATCTACCTAATTTGCCACCTAAACTATTTTGCCAACTAAACTAGGATATGCTAATCAACAGCTTGATAATCATATCTGTATGTTAACAAACCCTTGTCTGTTTGACTGTTAACTATTTCCTCACCTGTACATGTAACACACCAGCACTGAATAAATATATGTCAATATATTTGTGTGCATATAAGTGAATTTTGCTAATGAAACCTTGCACTGAAATAAAACTGCTACTCCTTAAAGTGCTACAGTATTCTCTACCCCCCTTCCTTTTGCCAACATGCTGAGGAAAACTAATGGCTGCTTCTTTGGAATTTTTTCTGGAATATGTTACCTGGTAGTCTTTTTGTAAAATCCACTAGAGTCTGTGTATGAACCATTGCTGTCTCTGAAAGATGTAGAAAGTTCTCTTCAGGATTGGCAGTTTCCTGTAGCTAATTAAAAATACTTGTATTAGCATTATACACTATTAAAAATCACAGTGCTGCTTTTATAAAAAATGTCATAATAATATGGATTGTCGTTTATCATTACATACAAACTTCCTTGCTTTTTCCAGAGGAATTGTGCAGTTTTGGTGGGCAGCTAAGATATGGTCAATAAGCTCATGCTCTCCAGGAGTAAGTTCCACTCTCTCATGGACCTTCAAAAGAAAGATGTGCATGGTTGCAATGAAATAAGCAATTTTAAAAGTCAGTTATTGAAATATGAAATATGGCCCTACTTTTAAAGATTTGGTTGTAGAAGATACATGCTTGCTGTCCACTCCCTCATCTTCCATCTTGATGTTACAAAGAAAGCTACTCTTTTTTCTGAGTCGCTTTGATTTACATTGGACTTCTGTTAGCAGACCTTTAAAAAATGTATACCAGAACAGAATAGTTAGCAAAACTGGAAAATAGTAGCCAATATCCTATTGCAACACACACACACACACACACACACACACACACACACACACACACACACACACACACACACACACACACACACACACACACACACACACACACACACACACACACACACAAGGGTAGACAGTCAAACAGTTTTCACAGTTTGCTAGCTGAACATCATGTGCCTGGGCTCATAACCAGTAAAGTGCCCAGATATCCAGCCTGGGGATGCAGCTAAGAAGATCAGGCATATTACTTGCACAACTGTCAGATTACATTCCACAATCCTTACAGTATTAGGCAACCATCATTAATAAATCATTGGGCACATAAACTGTGAGTTACTTGTAACTGTTAATTTCAGTTTGACAGAACTTTTTAGATACACATTCCCACAAAACAATAATCCTTCAGCAGTCCTATACCAAATATGAGTTTGTCCAGGCTAGGTAACGATAGAAGACAATCTGATAATGGGCTGGTCATTACACAAATAGAATTACTGTACAATACTAGTGTGAGGAGGATAAGGATGGTGTGTCGTCTGAAGGACAAATTATAAAAGAGAGGCAGGGATCGGAACATGAAAGGTTGGGGAAAGAAGATGGGGAAAGGGAAGACATGAAGGGAAACAAGAATCTAAGCACGGGTGCAGAAAAGAAAGGGTTAACAACTGAAGAGGTGACTGAAGGAATGTGGGTGTCTGTCATTGGGGAAGATAAATGGGGCAATGATATTTAGAAGAAGAGGGGATGAGAGAAGGAGGTAGGGGTGCAAACCAACGAGGGACTGACAGTTGAACCGTTGGAGTGGAGAGTGACGGTGACACCTGGATGGAGTGCTCCAAACCTAATGCCGTTGAGGACGAATTTTCCCCTCAGGAAATATTGGGAACCTCCCCAATGGTCGAGGCATCCGTGCTGCGAGATGCTCTGTCATGGGAAGGGGAATTCCCATGAGTACATGCCAGGACATTTCGGGAACTATGGGAGACCCCGTTAGGCTGTGACCATAACCCACAAGTTGTGTTGGAGCAAGATTTCATGTTATTTAACATTCAAGATGCCGGGCAGGAGTGTGAAAGCAAAAATCCTTTTACTGTTAATTCTGTTAATAAAACTTTGTTGAAAGAACAGACGCCTTCGGTTATCAATTCCATAGAAGAATTAAACATCAAAAATGAGAATCATGAACCCACTCACAACTACCGTTGCACTCCAGTTTGGCAAGCAGCTGGTTGAAGAAGCTCGTTAGTGAGTTCTACAGATTTTACCTTCCCATGCTCTATCTTAAGCCTGCTGTACCACAAAGTAGCCTGCAGAGAGAGCTGAGTAAAATAGCTCCTTTCCTGCTCTATTCTCTAATCCAGGTCTCTGCCTGCCACATTAACACCTTCATCCAGAATTAGATCTTGGGTCCCTGATTTTGGTGTGAACTAACCATCCACACGGGCTACATAATGGGCTAATTAAGGCCCTTTGTACACGACCCCTAAACTCTGCCGCAAATGGTTTTAAGTTCCAGAGCTTAAAAATGTTTCCCCACCAGCTCCGGAGTTTACAGGAAATTAAGTGCGACCATGCCCACTTTAGCGCGTCCCAGCGCACCTTTCAAGTACCTGCTCTCTGGAGGTGAAAATTCTTTGATGTGGTGTAACGATAGTGAGTGCGGGGCTCTCCTCGCTTCTGTTTGTTGTTTTTTGGCTCCCGCCCCTTTAAGAGCTACTTAAGAGACTGGAATGTTGCCACGGCAAGAGTGAGAGGCAGAACAGAGGTGAGACACGTCTCTTTTCTTCCTGTATTTTTCTCCCTCCCCTCATGCAGCCAGCAGCCAGGAGTGCGGAGGGGGTGGGAACGCAGGAACAGCGACAAACCCCTAAGATCTCTGGTCCGAATTTATGTGGCCAGCGGATCTTAGGGGTCGTGTGAAAAGGCCCTTTGACAGCTCCAAATCATGCCAGAAAACTAGCCCTATAGCACTGTGGCAAAAAAAAAAAAAGAATGGGATGGGTCCAAAAAAGGAGTTGGTTGGAGTACAGTACTCTAAGTCAAAACACGTGAATGGCATAATTGATTTGAATCAAACAGCACCAAAAGCAATTCAAATAGCAAGCTATATAACTATCTCAGCATGCTCTCAGTTAAAACGTCCTTTTGAATGGAATTTTATTTAACCTGAGCAGCATCTGTGGAATCAAATAGTAAGTAGGGCACTCACATTCAGCCAGCATCCCCACAGCTTTGCATTTCTTTAGGCGACACTCCTGACATTTCCTCCTCATATACATATCCATTTCACAGTGACCACCATTCTTGCATCTGTAGATGGCATTTTTGGTGATGCTGCGACGAAAAAATCCTAGTGATAACATGATTTGGAATAATGTGAATAAAAACAAGGAAGCACGTAGTTATTATCAGCAGAGTGATCCGGTTTAACTGCCAATTTATACACAAATAGTACAGAATTGTAAAGATAATAGAGGAACAAATAACACAGAATTTAGGATGCACCATTCTGCCCACTTCTAGAACTAGATCCCAGAGAACTTAATAGGATTTACTTCTGAACGAGCCTAGCTGTGATTGTTAGATTATAGTTCCACTAACAGAACAGTTGAAGCCAACAGAATGAGGAGACACTAGCCTCTTCCCAATTGCACTGTTCCTAGCCCTTTAGGAGTTGTACTCAGATCAGAATCCTAATTTGAACTTCACAGGGAAGAGGGGAGAAAAACACTTTTGTGTACACAGAACATTCAGAGCTACTATCTATCTCCAAATTGGTTAGTGCGGCCATATGGGAAAAAAAGAGAACAGAGATCCTTGAATGGCAGACTATATCTCTTTTGCAAAACTACTTGTGTGCTTTAGCTTGCGTGATTGCTTGTGATAGGTAAACCAACTCAGTCCTCTTTTTCATATGACCACCTTAATCAGTGGTCTCTATTGCTTTGTCTCCCTGGTTTAAAATAACCAGTAAAATATTTCCAACCCTTTCAAACTGGAGTGCGTTATGACAAAATTCTTGTCCTATTACCTTTGCAGCCTTCACAGGTGAGCGCATTATAATGGTATCCCGAAGCCTTGTCCCCACAAACTACACAGAGCTCTTCCTGTCCTTTTATTCTTGAGGCAGAATGACTAAGTCTGGGTCGTTTCTGTCCAGGATATCCTCCTCCATCACTATGAGCACCCATGCAGCTGGGCTTGCTAAGTTCACAACTGCCGATAATGTATTGCCCATCACTGTATTGAGAGTCCAAGTTGTATGTACCATAATGAGACTGAGGAGATGGTGCTTGCAATACTGGAGGAAACTGCACTGGTGAATACTGACAATAAGAGCCAGGCTGGCAGTCGAAGTCTTGCAGTGGATAACCAATGTGTTCTGGCAAAACATCTAAATTATTTTAGGGGGGAAATCACACAATCAGGTTAATTTATGAGGTGAGATATCTAAAAGTTACATTATTCCTAACATTTAATTTATGACATGAGATATCTAAAAGTTACATTACTCCTAACATTTACTTAAAACTGGTTTTTCAACCCTGCTTTCCAGTAAGAAAACCTCCCAAATCTTTTTAGATACCTCAGTAAAGAAAAGACAGGTTTACATTTTAATACCAGCACAGAATGTAATACAAAATGAAGTATGAATGAGGAAGGACGAGGAAAGCAAA
Organism: Phrynocephalus forsythii; assembly: GCA_029282475.1. NCBI lineage: Eukaryota > Metazoa > Chordata > Lepidosauria > Squamata > Agamidae > Phrynocephalus > Phrynocephalus forsythii. Next base: position 85,914,882 of record JAPFRF010000005.1, on the reverse strand, counting down.
CAGACCATCTAAAGAGGTGCCAGATGTAATGGCTTTGGAATGGTCAAAAGACTTCTGTGATGACACAAGTGCTCTTGTGCTGTCATAGCCCCATTATGCTGCTGGCCCATCTCATATCTGCCACTACAACCAGATCTGCCAGCCTAAGTGCTGTGCTGGCTGAAATCAGCTGATAGAAGAGCCAAAAATGATGGAGAAGCAAGGAGTTATACCAGATTCAAACACATTTCAGTCCAAACATACAGCACTTATGCAGGTATAAAATTACACCAAGGTCAGCATAGTCCCACTGTTTCTGTTGTGCTTCGGACTTTTTCCCTATATTTATTCTGTCAACTACACTATGCTAGTGCAAAGCATGCACAGATCTGACATTTTGGCATGAGTATGCAATAGATTTTGTTCTCATGTAAGGGCTTATGCTGTTGTGCTGTTGTAAAATGCATTTTAAAAATTATTTTTAAAATACTCTCCTCTAGTTCATCACTATAGCATTTAACACAGTAATGATTCAGATGCTTACTAAATCTTATCAATTCAAAGCTATTTCACCTGCTAAACTTGTTTTTTAAGAATAAAACATTTGAAAGTTGGCAAATGGTGCAGAGAAAATGGTGCTAATGTTAGGGGTAGGTGTGGGGAAACAGGCTTTCAAGTTTAAGAACTAAGCTACTAGTGAACTAAATAGTAAAAGAAACATCAAGCACAGAAGATTATTTTAAAGGTCTTATATAGATTTTCAAAATATTTATGAACAATTTCTTGAGGAGATGCTTGTTAAGTAAAAGACAAGTGGTTTTTAAAAGAATGCAGCAAAACTCCAGTAAACTCTTTGCTTATTTCCTATCATATGCACAAAGAGAAAAAGAACAAACACACTGTTTGGAGGATCCCTTAATATTAAATTATTTAAAATAAGATGAATTTTACATTTTCCTACACGTATATATAAAGAAGTAAGTTATGACTTGGCATCAGATCACGTTAAGATCAATGATTCTGTTTATTGTTCCCTCTGCTTAACTTCTCTTGCAGGATTCTCTGACTAGGTTCATAAATCTTTTGTGCCTGAGACAATTTTTGTGTTACAATAAACCAAGCCTTTCCCTCTTTAGGGTGCACAATTTCTAGATATAAAGTTGGTGTGAGGATTAAATGTATACAATAGTAAGAGAGAGGATTAAATGTGTACAATAGGACTGCAATTTTATAGTGCAGTGTAGAGATGGGCACGACTCAAAAAAAGGTGTTTCATTTGTCGTTTGTTGTTTAGGGGGTCCGTTTTGGTTCGTTTTCATTTTTCGTGAATTTTTTGCAAAAAAATTGTTTTCATTTCGTTATGTAACAAAACGAAAAAACGAAAATGAAAAAAATGCTGTTTCGTTAGCATTCATTACAGTTCAATGTATTTGCCGCAACGAAAATGAAACACACTACAAAATTTCTGTTGTTTCTGTTCGTTTCGTTTCATTTTGGAGACAAAATTCATTTTTCGTTTTGTTACGTAACGAAACAAAAAAATGAAAACAAAAACAAAAAATTGCTTGTTTCGTGCCCATCTCTAGTGCAGTGTTTACTTTGGAGTTAGTCTCACTGTATTCAGTAGAACTTACATCCAAATGAACATGCACATAATTGTGCTTTAAAGCCATGCAAGGAGCAGTTCTGCAAAGAGATGTAGAAGTGTGTTGTTGTGATATTATCAGTTATTGCACTAGTGTACTGAAATCAAGAACACTGAAGGAATGTATATATATACAGTATATTTATGAAGTACTGCAGCACAATTTAAAAAGAAAATTAAATTACCCAAGCAAATCACCTTAGGTATACTGTTTGGAAGGAGAGTGATTGCATGCTGCGGTCCCTTCCCTGCCCACTAGAGGTTCTCACATACGCATATTACATCCATATTTTTGTTTCTTCATATTTCCCCCTTTGCTCAACTCACCATAGTATTGGATTGGTTCACTAAGGCAGTACGCATCGGGTACTGTCACAAAAGTGTTTGCCATACTGTGCTCCAGGTGCCACTGCTTCATTCACTTTGAGGTGGGCTGTGGTTTTAGTGAGATGACCTGAGGAAAAGAAATGCTGCTAGTGGTTTTTTTAAATTAAACTTTTTTTGTGAAAAGCATTGAACTTCTACATGTAATTTTGGGAGAAGCTGAAGATCACATAGATTTCGACAAAATATTCCTAAATAGAAATTACATTAAGGGTACAAAACTGCATAGTATGGTCATAATGAAAGTACTAAGTCTTGATTAATTGGATCTACTTTTCCATTCATCTTCTTTCATATTTAAATGGAATATATCTTACCATATACTTTTATTCAAATATGCTCACTTGCTATTCCAGTATTTAGCTTGGATGCTAATGGGTTCTAAAGATGGGGTTGCAGCATTACCTGGCTGACCAGATTTTATCATAATGTTAGGCATGCCACACTACTTAGCTACCACACCATAATTAGCTAGCTAAGATTCCATGCTTTTTTTAAAAAGCCAGCTTCTAGCTCTCTATAGAAATAGAGTGGTAGGGCAAAAGATGCAATCATTGTTCACTCTTTTGCAAGAAACAACCATTCTGATCGACTGAATTAAAACATCTAGAGTTTGACAGGATCTTATAAGTTTATAAATGTAAGGGTCATCCTCTCCCACTTCATGGATAAATGTTGCAATTGTGGGAAAGCCTGGCTCCAGCTGGTTTGCAGATAACCAAAGTATGTTTGCAGAGCTGGCTGCAAACAGAGCATACAGTACAAAGTAAGGAAGCCGTAGAAATGAATTGGGGAGTTCAAGAAAACTAAGCAGCCATATAAACCAGGATAAAATATGCTAGTGCTATAATAATATTGACTCTTGTTGTTGTTGAAAGAAAATTGACACAACAATATTATGCAAAGTTTACATTTTTGGACTACACCTTTCATGCTGCCTGGGATATTATAGGAGATAAAGTCTTAAAACATGAATTTTTCAACCACCAATATTATTCATTTCATGAGGCTTTCAGAAGACTCAAGTTCAATTTTCTCTTCCACAAGATTCTTTGAACTTATCTAAATTCCACCCTGAGGAATGGAAGAGTTGGTAAAAGCAGAAGAAAGAAGAGGAAGGGAAATGATTACAAAATTGTCCTTTTGCTGTTGTTTTCTTGTGATATTGCTCTTGTTATTTGCATTGCTGGTACAGGAAAGGAGATCAAATGGTCAAGCCTCAAAATAAGGAGTCAGGAGTCAAGACCTAAAAATCTGTGACTCAAATTATATGTTTGCAAAATCACTGGTGCCTGAAGTTCAGGATGCAAATTAGCAGCTACTGGCATTAAATGGCTAATCAAAATATCATCATCATCATCATTGAACTTACTGAATTTTTGGCTTATATGAATCTAACATTTTGGAAGATATTTCAAATGATAAGGAAATTGCCATGTCTTGCTCAAAGAACTAATTCTCCATAACTTCTTAGGGGTATGGTATCACTCTTTGAACTCCTTATTGAGATGTATGTCCTATTAAGTTAAATGGATTATATATGTCAGTACATGAGAATAGAAGATGTATATATTTGTACTTATTGGGAAACAGAGATTAACAAAATTACTTTCTTGGACTACAGATTCCAGAATTCCTTAGCCAACATGGTAAATAATTATTCTGGGTGAAGTATTTTAGATTATGTAGTCCAACAAGTACACCCAAAATCTGTGTCTTAAATCCAGCACTAATAATACACTGTACTAGAGATGGTCACGAAATGAACAATTTTTCATTTCCGTTTTTGGTTTTTTGTTTCGTTACGTAATGAAATGACAAACGAATTTTGTCTCTAAAATGAAACGAAATGAACAGAAACACCAGAAATTTTGTTGTCCGTTTCGTTTTCGTTATGGCAATACATTGAACTGCTTTAAATACAAAAAAATCACAAAAAATTGAAATAAATGGTAATGAAACGGTAACAAAACAAACAAACCCGGAAACGAATTTTTTGCAAACATTTGTGAAAAACGGAAATGAACCAAAACGGACCCCCTAAACGACAAACGACAAACGAAACACGTATTTTTAATCATGCCCATCTCTACACTGTACTGTCTCTCTCAGATCAGTATGAAAGATGCCAAGTCTGAAGTATAGAGATGTAAAATCTGTGCAATAATTAATATGCTTACTTTGCATTCTGTAGAAAATATGAATCTGCATAATATACACATGCTCATGTTATGCAATTAATGTTGCCTAATAATTTTCATAACAATCAAATCTACCCAGATATGGAGAACTGGAATATAGCAACCCAAGTGAAATCCTACCCTTATAAAAATGGGGGAATGGATCAATAAAGCTCCCAGAGGTCAACTGAGGCCAAACTCACACGGATGTCGCAGGCACGCTCCCTCAGGGTGCCCACTCCAAGGGAGACGCGGAGGTCTGCCACGCGCAGCCATGCCTTCTCAGTGCCCATCATTATGGAACCATCTCCCGTGTGAGCTGCGCCTTGCACAGTCCCTGCCTGCCTTCAAAAAGGCTTTGAAAACTCTGCTTTTTGAGGGGGCATATGGCAACCTACTTTAATCTTTTTTTGTTGTTCACCGCCAATGTATCTTGCCTGGGGTTTTCTCCTTAACTGTTTTGTAGTTCTGTTTACTTTTTTAACCTTTTAACTGCCCAGAGTTCCAATTCGGAAGATGGTGCGGTATAGAAATGATACAAATAAATAAATAAGTAAATAATAAAGAAGCAACAGAATGTGGGGCAGGACCTGAAACTCTGGTGTTGAAGCAGTGGAATCCAGAAGACAGAATTACATTAAAATGTAGGTTGGCACTCTCTTCTTCTTACTGTCCTTCCTGCAATCCAGCACTTTATAAATATGCTCTGGAGGCCTGAGAAACAACTACATCCAATTCTGAGCAAGCTATTGGGGTTGCAGGAAAAGGGGGAAGGGAAGAGTGGGGGCATTTAGTTATGCTTTTGTTGCAGTGCCAAAGCAATATTGGATTTACTCCATGACATCATCTCAAGCAGACAGATGATCCAATTTTTGTCCTAGAAACTTTTTGTCCTTTTCATGTCTCAGTACCACTGAAGTGATGATGATGATGATGATGATGATGATGATGATGATTCATAGCAAAGCTATTGTTAAAATGCTCGTGAACAAGAAAGCTGAAGTAAGGATATTGTTTAAGGAGAACGTCAGAGAAAACAGGAATGGAGTTGAGAAAAAAACAATCAGAAAAATTGGGAAGGGGACTCGATGTTATAGAAAATGGGGAAGAAGATGGCAGTGATTATGCAGCTGAAGAATGTGGCCACCAAATTTATAGCCTAGAGACCCTCACAGGTACGTACTGATGGTGATCGCTTCTACTGTCATACAACTTCTTAGTGGGGAAGCCTTTTATCCCTCTGCGGGTGTTTAGTATTAAAATCCCATAAACCTTTCTTGTCACTGTCTCCTAGCAATTTGTAGGGATGTAATAAGTTTTTTTTAAATGGATATTAAAGTCTAATTATTGTCTGGGAGTTTTGAACAAAGGTCCCATGTTTCTAGTTTTAACTAATGTTCTGTAGAATTCGATAATAAATTTCAGGAAACAGAAATACGCCCCATGTTTTTGTTTAAGAAGCAAAACAAAAATAAATTGACTGGAAAGTTTGAAAAAAACTGCTCATTGTTATATGGCAACTCTTATTTAGAGACTATTAAAAAGACAAAACTTTCTGACCTGTTAATACCCCTTGCTCACAGAGATATGCCCTCCTCTTTCTTCCCTAAAAGCACCAAAAGTTGAAAAGATTTGTCCTGGCTGGAATGCTGCTGCTTGCTATCTCTGCTTGTAAATATTTGTCCAAAAGAGAAGCAGCTTGATAAATCATGAAACTTTTATCAATGACATCAATTGATCAGCCAGGTATGTACAAGGTCTATGTATTTTAATTAGGAAATACACTTTAAATGTTTGAATTGTGTAATTCTGAATTCTACAGAACTTTCGAGTATTGCCTGAAGAGAAATACTTGTTAACTACATAAAAGGCACTGGGTAAAATCCACTTCTCTGTCAAATCCTTCCTTTTCTATTCTACTCAAAATCTGCATAATGCCCTTCCTATACAGTCCAGCATACAAATCTAAGCATGCAATCTGCACACTAGATTGGATTGTGCCATGTAATAGATCAATACTGTTTATATAGAATGATCTATAAAAAGGAAAATATGTGATTAAATGTAAAACAACAATATTGAAAGATATTTATATTTTCATTTTTTGCAACCTACAGATTCTACTAGCATTTAAAATTTCATCTGAAAAATCCAAAATGCAACATGTGATTTATGAATTCAATGCTATATGCTTTTGCACTTTGCCTAGAAATATACAGATACTGAGACTGCATTTGAGCATCATGCAGAGCTATCGTTTAGACAATGTGAACAAGTTTGGGGCTTATTTCTTGTCCCTCTTTGACATGGCTTTACAAAAGATACCCAAAGATTTCCACTTTTATTTTCAGTGAACTACAAGTTGATTGTTTTACACACATCCAGACTATAGAGTACATCTGGATGAGGTTTTTATTGTGCAAAAAATCCCTAATGTGCATATTACATATATATCTAATGAGTAACTCTCCAGTTTTTCTGTTTTGCTTCTTATCACAGAAATCTATTAAGTAGAGAAAGATAGAGTGCTTTTGATTTGTAGTGCTAGGAACCATATATCTAGAAGTATTCGAGGTATAGTTTGGGAAAGCAAGCCAACATCAAAATGTGCTTCTAGTTCTTCTATGTGTGGAAAAATCCAGCTTTATTACACACACACACACACACACACACAGAGAGAGAGAGAGAGAGAGAGAGAGACAGACAGACAGACAGACAGACACACAGACAGACACACAGACAGACACACAGAGAGAAATGACAAGAATGGAGGATACAGTAATGGGCCCACCTACCCTGGCAAAAAGGGAGGGTATATCTATGCCTGGCCCTGTATCTGTTCCTTTACCTGGAAAAAGGGGTATGGACTATGGAGTCATCAGCAGTAGTCTCACTTCATTGCCTGAAAAGAAAGAGACATACCTACGTGGGGCTACTCATGGAAAGTCTTGGGAAACTTCAGCAGTTCCAAAATGCAACAGCTGGTTTGCTGACAAGAGCTGGTTACAGGGGTCACATAACACCTTTGTTACAGCAGCGCCATTGGCTGCCAATCAGTTTCCAAGCACAACTTAAAGTGTTGGTTTTAACCTATAGAACCAGACATAGCCTTTCTTATAAGGTAAGCTTTCCCTAAGTCACTATGTGTTATGCAATTTTTAGATGGACTGTCTGGATTAAATTTGTAGTAGTAGTTTGTATTTTTTCCATTTTATTTTTTCATCTCTCAGAGTAGTTCCCCCCCTCTCTATGTTCACTTTTTGTTCTTAGTTTTAATATTGCATTTTTAATGATGTAAGATGCATCTTCACACTCATTGTTCTCAACATTGTCTTTATTGTTTCTTGGCACCTGTTGTATACTCTTTGCCTCCAACTTTGTATTGTCCTCCAATGCTGTAAGCCACCATGAGTCCCTTCCAAGGAGAAAGGTGGGGTAAAAATATTTTAAATAATACCTGCTCGCCACAAAGAGTGTTTTGGCTTTCTGTATCCCAAAGAGCTGAATAACAAGAAGAGTGGTGATGTCATTACATGGCATAGGATGAAGCTAGATTCTTCTTCAATGTCTGGCTTTGAGGAGTTATCCTTTTGTGCCTGACTATGAGGACTTCTGAGCCAGGCATTCAGGAATACTTCAGTTTTCTTACTGTACAATGCAGTGTCATGTCCCCTCATCCCCCCCCCTCGAGAGTAGATGCAGCTGGTACCTCAAGTTCTGCCTTTCAGGTTTGGTATGTCAAGTTCTAACATGATGTCTGTCTTCCATTGTGCAAGGAAGCACCTCTTTTTCTTCTCTTGTAGGTAGTGAGGGGAGCACTGATGGTGCCTCCTTTCCCATCTTTTCCATGAAAGGGGTGGCTGCAGCTGCAGTTTCATGCCTCCTACTCTTTAAATAGGAAATGGCTGCCTCTGCAGAACTATGTGCAACAGCAACAGCTCTCCAGAGTGCCAGTGACCTTGCTCAGTGGAGGCAGCAAATATGGCACCTTCACCACCTTGATACTTGAGTCAACTGCCTCATTCCTTGCTTGTTTCCATATGCCACAATGAAGACTACCTGCAATGTCAGACTTATATACAACCACACATCTGCTTATTTTATTTTATTTTATTCAGTTCTTAGCAACAATGATAACTCATTCCAGGATGCTTGATTGCAGAACAGTAACTTTTAATAAACTCATATTAAATATAGACAATTCCAAATAAACCCAATTCCAAAAGAATAAGGTTTCTTGAAATTCAGGGGATTCTTATACTATTGTTATATTTATCGTGTTGGTTTGCTCACTATGCATGTAGAGAAGGATAGCCTGTCTTAAAAATGATAAGACTTATACTGATACATTCTGGTTTGGAAAATGCACAATTTTAAAGTGTAGGACTTATGGATTTAAATGAGGAGGGGAGAGATCCCTAATTAATTTTAGTATTCTGTATAGAAACCTCAGAATACTTTGAATAGTTAAATCAACTGAGGAGTAAACCCCTTTCAAAAGAATTAGACCTACATCCAAACAGATACGCTGAGCATTGCCATCCGATATTTTGCCTTTCCCTCTAAAAGTAACTTCCAAGTAACATAAGTCATGTCAGATGAATCCACAAAAGGCTTCTAGTGTTTACATTTTCTTCATAGCTTCAGAACAATGTAAGAAATTAAGCATTTAAAATATATATTTACTTTTGTCAAACACCACACTTAACAGAGCAAACATATATGCATCTTCCCAGAAGCCATTTCCACTGAACACACTACTTCAATCCAGACAGCAAAGTTCATCTCAGAGAATGCTCCCTCTGATAGAGGAGGGGGGAATCCAACATTTACAGATCACTCTCTTGCCTCTTGTGTCCCCATAAATATGGTTACATGGTTTAAGGAGTCTAAGGAAAGGAAAAGGGGATATAAGTAGAAAGAAAATTGGTATGGACAGAAACAAAGAGGAAAAGGGGCATTGAGGAAAATTATCTGTTCATTTTCTATTAGCAGGGGGGCTTCTTCCCTCGGTCAAAAGCCTTTCTGAAAAGAGAAGGATCTATTCTATTCAGACAAAGAAGGAGTCTGTAAGTCAGTGAATGTTATTTCATTCTGATTAAACATGCATATGATTGTACCAGCAGAGTACCCCTACAGTAGTCCAACACTCAATGCAAAGGACAAAAATGATAGGTCTCTGTCTCTACTAGTTTATAAACTAAAATTCAACTCAGGGGAAACCATAAAGGAACAAATGCAAACCTAGCAAATAAATTGATTGAAATGAATAATATATTCATCATAGATTATACTGTTAATGCATGTCCCAAGATAAATTCCAACATGTGGCCTCAAAACCTCAGTGGTATCACTCAGCAGAAGTTATTTGTTGGTTTTAGCAAAGATGTTGCTCAGCTGTTAATATGTTATTAATGGCAAAAAATGTGATGCCTGCTCTAACTATTACACAACACAGAGAGCATAGATCTTGAAAGAGACCCTCCAGGGAGTCCTTCAGAATGTTTGAACTAACTGTACATTACCATTTGTCGTAAATATTTTGACAGTAGTGTCAAAAGGGACATTTCTTAAGGAGAGAAAATTTTAGGAATCCAGGCAGAAAGTCTTCCTGCATTTCTGTAATGCACTAATGCCCTGAGAAAGAAAATGAGGTTGCTGATCTACGAGATTCTATTCTGGATTTGGATCCTGTCCTAACTATTTCCTTAGCTCCAGATACATAAATATTGCTGAAATTTTATGTAGCTAAAATGAGGCTGGGCCAATATAAACTAATTGATGCATGCTGGTGTTCTAGATGTCCTTTTGCCTATCAAAATATATATCAAGTTATAATAATTTGAATATTTAATTTCAGAGATAAATATTTCATTATCTCAAAAGCATCTAGCCTGTATTTTAACAAAACTAAATCTTTAGAAGAGGTAGCTTTGTTAGCCTGTGCTAGTATATCAGGCAAAACCAAAAGAAAAAAATAATAATGAAGTAAACAAAAATGTTGTGGCACCTTAAAGACTCGCTGCCATATTTTAATGGGAACATTCATGGACACGTCCGCTTCTTTAGACCAAGATTAAAATTCATTCTCTCTCTCTCTCTCTCTCTCTCTCTCTCTCTCTCTCTCTCTCTCTCTCTCTCTCTCTCTGAACCCCAAGGAAAATATTTGAAAAATATGCTATAATTGTTTTATTATTGGTTTCTTCTGTCTCGTTGTATAGTGTCGTAAGTGCTTTTGTACTGAAAATATGACTTTGCAAGATGATTGAAATAAAGTAAAAGCATAATGTATGAAATTAAGATTGTAATTGTAACGGCGCCAAATTAGAAGCGAACGTGTCGCAACGCAGGAGCACTTCAAAACAAAATATCTGGAAAAAATTACTTCTAGGGTACTTATAGGATAAATCCTATACAAGGACTGCCGTGTTTGTTACATTGGTCAAATATGCTGCTACTACAGTGTGTATATACTCAAATTGTATGCTTCTCAATGATTGTCAGTTACATAGGATAATCAGTGCTTTATTGTAATTCTGGTATCTGGTAGTGGAGCCAGAAATTGGGAGTCTGATCCCCACTGTGCCTCCTTGTCAGAAGAGCCAGGCTATGTGGCCTTGGGCAATCAGGGTGGGAAACAGGCATTGAATGGTAGAAGGGTCATCTGATACAAGTACTGTATCTGCTTCTTCACGCTGCTCCAGTATTATTCCACTGCAGCCAATCCAACCCATTGCCTGTCATTTATCCATAATCTGTTTATTTTATTTTAAATGCAAGTTGCTGTGTTTCTTTGAATGCAGGAAAGGCCATGGTCTGGGGTTCTTTTGCCTAGACCTGAAAGTGAGTTTTTAAACTCCACAGAGCTCTTTTTCAACACAAAGATGGATTTTATACAGTTTGTTGCCTGAGGAAGAGTTCTAGCGAACTCAACGTTTCACTTAAATTATAATTTTTAGTGATGCCATAATTCCAAATTTTATTCCTTTTATGGTGGTACCAATGTAAATAAATTGAGTAGGGGTTTCTTTTGGTTTGTTTGTTTTGTTTTGCTCCTCTGACTTCCAAATAATATTTGTCTTGAGTGACTACTTTAAGAGTGACTTATCACATGCACACGCACGTACAAACAAACAAACATGTCCAGTTTCTGGAAAACACAGAACTTTGTTCTCACATGGCTATATCTACCTTTGCATATCAAATACTTTTTATGATACTGTACTCCATTTCAGTGAATTACCATTATATTTCTATTTTAAAATATTGGGATGAATTGATTTTCTTTCCACTATGTTTAGGAACATCTCATTTTGAAAAGACAACTATTATGGTCAGTTTGCTAGCTATTGCTGTATTTCAAAAACCAGTATCAGGCAATTTCATGGTAAATGTATACCTATAACAAAGCATATTAGCTTTTCAAATACCCCTGTAACCATACCATTAACAATTAAATGATCAGCAGCAGTTAAGCAGTACTGTAATAACATGCCAATGCCATACTCCAACCAGAGTTAGACACAACAGCAAAAGTAGATGAACTGTCGACATCTTTATGTATATCTGGACAAGGCATACTTTCAGTCCTTTATAATAGAAGAGGTGGCCACATAAAAAGAATAGAAAATAAGAACAAAGAATGGAAAGAATGGGGATGTTAAGAGTGCATGCCAGTGGACACAGTCAGGATTATGATAGGTTCATTGAGAGCCATAGTACTTTATTTTAATAAACAATATTCTCTTCAGAATCATAAATCATAATAGACTGCAAGCACAACACCCAGCAAAATATCTGGCTTGCCCTTACACCAGCTAGAGGTTGCCCCATTGAACAAAAAGAGAATTTACACTTGTGTAAGGAGGTAGTGAATACCTCCTTGTGCAGGTTCACCAAACTCTGACTGCTTGTGCAACTGTTGCATGAGCAGGACAGATAAAGAGGATACTTTTCAGTGGGCTTCTTCTAAGTATGATTAAAGCAGCCCAATCTTGCACCTATGAAGGGCTGGGCATTATACGACTATTCCTATCTCTCTGCTTTTTATTAACAAGGGCTTCTTGGGGGATCTAATTCCATGCCACACCAAAATTTATTTTTAAATTGAACTTGCATCCTAGCAACCTAGGAGGCACCTACTTGTATTTAAAAACCATATAAGTTAACTACCAAAACTGTCATTCTTAAAACTTTAAAATGTTTGTAATTTTGAAGTTTAGCATGCATTAACTAAATTGAAAGTCCAGGTTTTCATTAAAATTGATCATATTGCACCGTCCATATAGATGACACAAGCAGGTAGATTCCAGTGCTGGGTACAAATTCAGCCACTGCTTGTGTGTGCTGAGAGAAAACAGGCTCAACTCCCATTAAATACAGATGAAAGTCCGGTTCAAGAACATTGGGTCAAGGAGATTAAACCGAAACTCCAAAATAAACCAAACAAATTAATGGACAGTCATGTTCCTCTAAAGCATAACACTATGCCAAGGCTAGAGACTTATCAGGTGTTTGCAGAAGAGAATAAAATACTACTTACAGAGCTTAGTCCTAGGGAGCTGTCCTCTTATAGTTCCTCATTGGGATGCATCTGGAACTCAGAGAGCTTTTCCTGTATTTATCAGTGTCTTTGCATTCACTTTGGTTCCAAACACTTTACAGAGCAGTACTTCACTCTATCTGAGAGACACGAACTTCCCACACAGCCGTTTGGAGGGTCAAAGCAAGGGCAGCAGCAAGACCACATAAATCAAATAATAACTGAATCATCAGGGACAGAGGCCACTAGGATCTACACGTCACATTTTCCCAGCAATCTCTCTAGCCCTCTCTAAATGTTTCTCTTGTCCTCCTTTAGCGTTTGGCATTTCCTCATTCTGATTGCTCCACACTGACAACATTGCACATTACCAGTACTGTCCACACTGTCCACACCACTCAATGCAAATCCGAAATGCAATCACTTCATAACATCAAGCAGTAGAGATGGGCACGAAATGAACAATTTTTCGTTTCCATTTTTGTTTTTTCATTTCGTTATGTAACAAAACGACAAATGAATTTTGTCTCTAAAATGAAACGAAACAAACAGAAACACCAGAAATTTTGTCGTCCGTTTCGTTTTGGTTACGGCAATACATTGAACTGCTTTAAATGCTAAAAAAAATCACAAAAATTGAAATAAATGGTAACGAAACGGTAATGAAATGAACAAAAATGAAAATGAACTTTTTGCAAAAATTCACTAAAAACGGAAATGAACCGAAACGGACCCCCTAAACAACAAACAACAAACGAAATACCATTTTTTTGATTCATGCCCATCTCTATCAAGCAGTGTTGCAGTGGTTAGCGCATCAGGCAAGAAGAATAAGGACCCAAGTGACAATAATGTTTGAGCCATAGAACTGAACAGGTGACCCTAAGAGCCAATTTTAAATAACCCAATTTTCAGGATTATTGTAAAAGGGGAAAACTGTATGTCACCTATGCTCATTAGATGGAAGGTGAGGTAAAAAGTGGTGAATAAATAGGTTAATATTCATGCCCTGTGCTGTTTCCAGATGAGACTTTTGTGATGCAGTTATCTTACAACAGAACGGACTTTACAGGGTGACAGCATCAGGTTTCCATGGTTTTCTTCCATCTTTTTCCTTCCACAAAAGAATTTGTGAATCTATGCATTTGATTGCATGGTTGGCATGATGATTGGTTGGATTTTCATTTCATTTCAAGATTAGCAATACAGTGTTATAAGAGCTGCTGCTCAATTTGTTGTTCAATTTCCTCTTCACACTGCAAGGATGCGGGGGGGGGGATAAAACAACAATCATGCATATGCTTTTGTTGTTTAATTAAATTTATGTTGCTTTCCTTTATTTAACCAAAATAAGTGATATGCATAATTTTTGACAAATCTGTATGCTGTTGTTTTACTTTTTATGTTGAAATTCCACTAGCCACAATGTAAAACGCTATGAGGCACATCAGACAAAAATATGGCAAATGTAACAAGGGATGATAAGCAGCTGTTTGAACCCTTGCTGTTAGGCCATTTAGTAGTGTTTCCTAACCTAGCTAAAGGCAGTGGATAGTTTGCTAAGTTTTATAATAAGAATCTTATAGAAGAATTCTAAATTACTTGAAATGTTGTCTTTTATATCATTTTTGGTGATCCAACAGAAGTATTACTTTATTTGCAGATCACTTGTGTACATTTCTTTTTATTTCTCTTTAAAAAGTAGTTGGAATCTAAGGTTCACCATATATGATGACTTTTACAAAGGTGGAAAAGGCAGGCTTTATGCATTAAACTCACTGGATGTACTGGATGTTACATATGGGAGATACAGTATATTTATTTTGGCATTCAAATGGTTAATGAAATCCCCATTCAGTCCAGCTGGTTTTTCTCTACATAAGTGACCCTTCCTGCCTGATTGGATAGTGGATTGTTTACACCACTTTGGTAATTAACCATTATCAGCCTCATTAATGAAACATAAACCACCTCTCCTGCTCATTTATAAAACTCTTGTCAAACATTTAAAGCAAGGGCAAAATCTCAGCAAAGTAGCTGCCCTTTCATAGCTACTGGGACTGTAATCATTGGTGGTCACTATGTTGTTGTTATTTCATTAAAATAAAAATTTGAATCATGTTGTAATCTATTGGTGTTGGCTAGCCCTCCATGAATCCATCTGTGATCTGTCACTTAGAAGAGTTATGCCTTGGTTACTATGTTGTCCCCACCTCCCCACCCCTGTACAAATACTGACGTTTCAACCTTTTAACTATAAATCATTTGAATATAAAAGGAAAAATGAGACCCAAAGTCGATGCTCTTTTCTTACAAGACTCCCTCTTTACTTTCCTTCTATAACTGTTGCAGAATGAAGTTCACACTGAGATGTCAAACTGTTTGTTCTGTTTGTTGTGTAGCATCTAGGAGTCCAGTCTTGAATTCTACAGCCCTGTTCTCCACATCCAAAAACCACACGAGCAAAAGGCAACCCTATTCACAGAATAATAACATCTCATACCTGGAGACTAGATGGCCCTCCTTTAATTATGGAATCCATAACAAGAGTTGGAACAATTCCAAAGAATGGTTGTGGAGACCATGTCCTTGTGAGAAAGGCTTAAAGAGCTAGTGAAGCAGAGACAATTTAGAAGTAACACAAAAGCCATCTTCAAATACCAATGCCTATCAAATGGATGAAGGAATAAACTTATTTTCTATTGCTCCAGAGACTAGGGCCTAAAAAATAACAACAAAGATGATTTTGAGAAAATACTAGAAGGAATTTCTTGATGTTACAAGCTGTTCCAACAGATTACCTTCCAACCGCATGATTTTATGAATGGCTTAATTTCATACTGAAGGCCTAGTTTTTCATCAGGAAAGGTGCCACTGGACTGTTGCATTGTACTGATACTACTTGTCAAAAATAACCTTGCTGAAATCTGGAATCCAAACAGGACTGAACTACAATATATTTTCAGAGCAAGGGTTCAACTGTGGAATAAATGATTTAATAATAAATAACACACATGAGTAAATGTGAAGAGTATTATCCTAATCAGCATATCATTGCATAGCTGGAATTAGGCATAAGAAGGTCCTCACAGTCAAATGGCATATAACAGAGACAGAAATAATCTCCAGCAACTTTCCTTTTAGGAATTAACCAAGAAAGAATCCCAGCCACAACATTCTGCCAGAAAAGAAACTTCACATTGCTGAACTTTGGGCCTTTTCACACGACCCCTAAGATCCGCTGGTCCCTTACATTCGGACCAGAGATCTTGGGGGTTCGTTTCTGTTCCTCCGTCCCCACCCCTCAGCACTTCCTGCTCCTGTCGGCGTGAGGGGGGGAGGGGAAAAAAGGACAAAAGAAGCCTTTACTAACCTGCCGGTGCCCGGTCGAACTTGCCACGAGCCCCATTACCTCCTGGTTCTGGCTCAAGGAGCTCTTAAAGGGGCGGGAGGCAAAAAAACAACAGACAAGCCAGGAGAGCCTGGCACTCTTATCCGCATCAAATTTTTTTCACCTGCAGAGAGCAGGTACATGAAAAATGCGCTGGGTCGCGCTAAAGTGGGCGGGGTCGCACTTAATTGTCTCCAAACTCCGGAGCTGGTGGGAAAACATTTCTAAGCTCCGGAGCTGGGAGCCATTTGCAGCGCAGCTTAGGGGTCGTGTATAAACGCCCTTTGTCTTCACTATCAGTATCACTACGACTAAGATGAGCTGAAGTAGATTAAAGGCCCATCTGTTCCAGCAATCTGTACCTTCAAAGGCTAATGTAATTCCCTTTATGATTTCCAACTGTTGGTATTCAGAGACAAACTTTGGAAAGTAACGTTTACAAAGTAATTTATACAAATTAGCTTACTGAAGTATTTTAAAGGTAACGATTAGAGGTGCTTCTGTTGTGCATTCTGCTGGTTTTAGCAATTAAGGAATTTCCTCTCCTAATAATCCCTATTTCTACCTTGAACTACCTAAAACCCACCACCAAATGATTTTGAAGCCCATACCTCCAAGCAGCATCTATGGATTTGTTGGTCCCAAAGTTCTGCATAATGTAACTCCATGAACTGTACAGTCCCAGCCGTATGATCTTACTATATACAGTTGTTGGAGTTATTTGGAATTTGGTTATTCCCTTTTAATACAAAGAAAAGTGTGGAAAAATCTGCCCAATCTCACTCCATTTCCTTAAGAAGAAAACAACTCAGAATCCTTCATGTTAAAGGAAACACAACCTTATCAGCCAGTCGGGACATTTATTAGCATCAAACCAAACATACAATACAATAGGAAACAATACATGCACATACAAGGAGTATGTGCCCAATTAAAATTGCACGGGTACTAAAATACAGAACAAGACATGGTATGGCAAAACAACTGTGGTGACTCAGCTAACATTTGATTATTAGATAGGCTAGTTTAGAATGTCTATTTTCTAGTGTGTTCTTTATTACCTCAGGGTCTGTAAAATTGTGTTTTGCTCCAATTGCTCTTTGAAACCTTTTGGAACTTCTTGCCTTTTGCCGTTTTTGCCTTCTTAGTCCCTTTGCCTTCTTAGTACTAATAAAATATATTAATCTCTTCAATCATCTCTCTCTCTCTCTCTCTCTCTCTCTCTCTCTCTCTCTCTCTCTCTCTCTCTCTCTCTCTCTCTCTCTCTCTCTCTCTCTCTCTCTCTCTCTCTCTGTGGTTCAGAGGTTGTGTTGTTCTGAAACTCAGTCTTTCCTAGGCCAACTACTAAAACTATTTGTGGATGTAGTAGTGTAAGGGTTCTTATTTTTTCCATCTCTTACATCTAGGCCCACCTTTCTGTCAGAAACATTACTCCACACAACAGGCTTTATTAACTTGGGACAATGGGTCCAACATACTTCCAACCACCACCTCTTTAACAACCAGAGGCTCCCTTCTGATAACCTTTTTCTTAATATTAGCAGTCCATAACAATAGCTCTGATGACTCCGTTTTCTCTTCATACTTCAGAGGAAAAAAGGGTTGGCAACACTGCCTTGGTTTTAGTCCTCATCAATGGTGAACTATCCAGCTCACATTCTCTTCCCATACCTTCCGCCTGGGATCTCTATATCTCAGGGACAGAAAGGTTCTTCCCCCAATCCCAAGGTGTGGGACATCCCCAGTTCTCCAGGTAATTTCTCTCCATATCTGTTTCTGAAGTAATTTGTCCATAACTAATATTCTACCTTTCTCCAGCGGCGGGTAGAAATGTGGCATCCCTAAACATGCCATTCCCAACATTAGAGGGAAAGACTATAGAGTACATGCATCTATTTAAAACATTCCTTTAGTTTCATACCTTATTTCCCCTAAGACTCATTATCTCACATCCAAAAATAAGTGCTGCAAAAAGAAAAGCATAACAATAGATGTGAAATATTTGTTAGCATTTTTTCTGAAGTAAAGTTCAGCTGTCAATAGGATAACTTGCTCTATTTCTAATTCTTCCGTTTATCAAAGATAGTGTGTGCATGTGTGTATTTTCTTTTCTTCTGGGCTGGAATTCATCTTCAGAACTGTGGTGCAATTGGGGACTCCTGTTGGCTTTATCAGAAGTTGTTAATTAACATGAACAATGGGGCTCCCATTTTAGGAGCTTTTTATGTCAGATTTGTTCCCTCAGCCAGACATAACCTTCAGAATAAACCCATATATCACTTCCGAGGAATTAGAAGGGGGCTGAGGAACATACTTTCTTTTACCACTTCTCAAACATGCTTGTTTTCAACTACAGTATGTTCTTATATTTTTAAACTCTTCAGAGATGAGTTATGTCAGTAACCCCAGAACACAATAGGGGCTCAAAGTATCTTTGTTCAGAAATGAAACTCCCTTTGAAATCATGGGTTGGATGATATCTCTTGTGAAAGATACAGTGGTACCTTGTATAAAGGAATTAATTCATTCCAAATGAAATTATGTTAAGCAAATTTTCCTTTATACAAATTTTCCATAGGAATGCATTAAAAACAGAGTAATCCCTAATCAGCCATTTTTCTGTTGTATGGATTTGCCACATAGACGATTCTGTTAAGCAAATTTCCCCTATCTCTGGAAGTGTATGTTGTACAGATTTTATGCAAACTGTTTGTTATACGAGTGGCCGCTGCACCTCATCCATTGCCTCTCCTCTAATGATCGGCTACACACAGGCCACAAGAAATGCAAAGTTCACCTCGCATTTATTTCTGATAACTGTCAAGGACTAGAATTCTGCTACTGTTCTATTTCCTTATACATTCTGTATGAGATGTAACATAGTGACAGAAGAAATAAGTCTTATATTGAGACAGACTCTTGGTGAATCTGACAGTAATTTACAGGAGCTGTCCAGAGTATGAGGCAGAGGTTTTCCAATTCTACCTGGAAATGAAAGGAATTGAACTCAGGACCTTCTGGGTGGAAAACATTCATTCTTTCACTAAGTCATAACCCCTCCTATGTACAACCTAGCAGTTCAATCACATGTATATTTAACTGGTCATAAATCTCATGCTGTTTACAATTACATTCTTCCAAATAAAGTATGCCCAGAATTATAGTCTTTTATTGCACAATTAGTTAAGTGAACACATTCATACACCTTGTTACAGAAATATGTTAATCTTAGCTGCTTTCATTCAGTTGAGTCCTTACCACCTAAATAAAACTGGCACTTTTACCAGCTAAGGAGGCTGCATACACTAGATGGCTGGAAGTGTTTGAATATTTGCCATTGTGCAATGGCATTTCCAAGAGTTAGAAATGCCTGTTTTTTCTCTGTTTAAACTGTAAGCTGCTCAGGAAAAGGACTTTGATCTTCTGTGTATCTGGGTTACAAAAGGAAACCCTAAGCAATCAGCCAAATGTTACTGGCTTACAATTAACCTGGAATGAAGTCAATCACCATCCAACTGAATTAAAGCAGAAGCTCAAATTCTGAATTAGATTATTTCACTTTTAGGCGTGTTCTCCCATAGAGTTTTAATTTGCAGTATTTGCTCTGCTATCAGGAAATGTTACTGAGTTCCAGGACTGATGCAAAAGGCTGTTAGGCAGTTTTATAAATTAAGCTTAGAACACCATTTATTTTTCTGTTTTCCATACTGTACTTGAATAGTAAAATTACTCAAACTAGAATGCATGTTTTACTTGAAAGATATATCTTCAAATACCATTGTAAAGTGTCATATTGCAGATATTGTGCACAGATAAATCCTTTGCATATCTACTAAGTAATAAGCCCAATTGAATTCAATGAGACTTACTCTAAAGTAATCCCAATGCCAGTTTGGGAGTTAGAGGCACTGTTTTGGGTGGTTCCGTTCCTTCCTGGCTGACCATGTCCAGATGGTAGTGCTGGGGGATATGTCTGTGAAGATTCTCAGTCATCCAGGTGAGTTTATCTGGAAGTTGAGTCATGGCTACTGGACTACTTTTTCTTGATAGAAACGTTTCACTGCTCATCCAAACAGATTCGTCAGTCTGAATACAGCTAGTGTGAGACCTCCATCTATTAGTCAGCTTTGACATCTTGTCATCCAGGTCCGAAATAGGCTCATAAGATGAACAATCGCCTGAATAGGATTGTTAGGTAGACAATAGTATCCATAGGCTTAAGGTGAACTATGGCCTAAGCTGCTGAAACCTATAAAGTATGGGTCATTAGCTATGGCCTTGGTGGTGAAGGCTTTTTTATTTGTCCGGGTATTGATGAAATCACAACCTGATAAGTAGCAGATATACTATGCCTGATGCCCCCTCCTCTGTTGAGAGAGGGGGTTTCAATGGTCACATGATGGACTTTCCTAACTCCTGTCTCAAACCACCTATCTTCTCTGTCTAATATGTGTACATCCTCATATTTGAATGAGTGCCCTTTGTCCTTCAAATGGTCCAATCCAGTGAGGAGTGTGCAGACCTCTACATTGGAGAAACTAAATAGCCATTAAACAGAAGGATGGCCCAACATAGGAGGGATAACAGCTCAGGACCAGAATCAGCAGTACACCTCCATTTGAAGGACAAAGGGCACTCATTCAAAGATGAGGATGTACTGTACACATATTACTCTGACTTGTAATAAGCAAATGTACCAACGAATCATCAGGTAATAACTGAAACTAAGTTATAGGTAGTGGTGGAGGACTTCAACACACTATTTCTGTTTAAATGAACTATTTTTTCATCAAACCACTGTTTTCCACTTTCTCTAGAATATGAAAATATCACTATACAGTACTTGTGATACGATCAATATAATTCTGTGCAATAGAAGTTATCCTACCTGGACGAATGGAGCCTCATGACAGTTACGTATGCACTGGTAACATCCCATATTGATTACTGCAATGTGCTTTACATGGGGCTGCCTTTGAAGACAGTCCGGCGATTGCAACTGGTTCAGAATTGTGCAGCGCGGCTGGTGAGTGGCAGGGTCACGAAGGAACACATCACGCCAATTCTCTATAACCTTCATTGGTTACAAGTTGCTGCCCGAACCCAATTCAAAGTGCTTATTTTGACGTGTGTGTGTGTGTGTGTGTGTGTGTGTGTGGTGCCGTTACAGTCGTGACCAACTCTTCATGACTCCATGTCCATGGAGTTGTCTTGGCAGGAATACTGGAGTGGCTTGCCAGTTCCTACTCCAGGCATCTATAAAGCCCTAAATGGCTTAGGACCTAGATACCTGAAGGACCGCCTCCTTCCATATGAACCTATCGGGCAATTAAGATCTAGTCAGGGAGCCCTCCTGAAAGAGCCATCCCTCAAGGAGGTGAAAGGGATGGCTTGCAGGTATAGGGCCTTTTCAGCAACTGCCCCCAGACTATGGAATGGCCTCCCAAATGAGACCCGCCTGGCGCCAATGTTGATAACATTTCAGCACCAGGTAAAAACCTTCCTGTTCCAGAAGTTTTTTAACTGATGATTGTGGGTCCTGATGGCAGTTTTAGTGTTGTGTTTTTAATGTATTTATTGTATTTACATGTTTTAATTGTTATAATTTTATTGTAATTTTGATGTTTTAATTGTCTATTTTGCTTGTGAGCCGCCCAGAGACCTTTGGGTAGTGGGCGGCATACAAGCTAAATAAATAAATAAATAAATAAATAAATAAATAAATAAATAAATAAATAAATAAAATGACACAACCCATATCAGATTATCTGATTTGGGATTAATTTGGGATTAGGCCCACAACAAATCATCAGACTGGTGATGAAAAATCATCTGATGATGAAAGAAGATGAGCTCTGCTAAAACACACATGCACGCACGCATGCACACACACACACACACACACACACACACACACACACACACACACACACACACACACACACACACACAATGGTGTAATTTTACTCTTTATTAACCTCTTTAGATGTCTCAGAGGAGATTAAGCATCAACATGTTAATCCAGACTGAACAGTTTGTAATAAGTAATTCAGAGTTTCAACATGTTACTGTTTGGGGTTGGAACTTCCAGAATTCTCCAAGCAGCATGTATATTGTCTCAAACTTTGGTAATTATGCATACAATATAAAGTGTGTTGCTTATGTACCACCCCATAGCATTTATATAGACATACTGTGCATTTCATTTCTTCCATTGAAGTACAGATTACTATATGGGAGCTTTCAATGTCTCAACATTTGCTTACAAGATTGGTAGCTTTATAAACTATTTTTGTAAAATAGTTACTTCTACAGTATAACGTATAAATTAAATATCTCAGCAGCAATCCTTAAACCGCTAGGATCGAGTGATATGTTTCTCACCTATCCCTCCACTTGGATCCCTCAAAACACAAAGTGTGATGGTCACGGAAACATAATATATAAAATTTAAAATGTTTTTACTTTCTCCCAGATTTGTCTTGGTAATCATCTGATCAGTTTTGCTTCCAATAAAATAAAAAGTAAGCTAAACAGTAACTTGCTGCTGATTTTATAAAAAAAAGTAAGATGGATCAGCTATATCTGGAATGGACCACCACAGCCCTCTAGATATTGTTGGAATGCTGGTCCTATAACATCTCCTCATTGACTTTGCTGGCCACGACTGATGGGGGGTGTAGGCCAAAAGCCACAATTACTACTTCTCCCAGTCTAAGTTAACTGTATTATATGAACAAGGGAGACTGGGCAGCAAAGTTTTCTTTAATATTGCTGAGATACATATTTGAGCCAGCTATACAGCTTCTCTAGCCAACATAATTAATAATCCGTTTAGGCTACATCTTTGCTGAATATGTTCAACTCATTGCCAGCCTACATAGTTTTGCCCAACACATAGCAGTTTTGCTATGGGGGTGGGGTGGGGGGGGTGGAAGCACTAGTTAGCTTGTTCCTATCTGTACTTTTTCCTTCTGGGACAGCTTGGTGCTTTACTTGACAAAAAGCAGCCATGTGGCTAAAAAGTTATTAAAAGCATTAAAGCATTAACCTCTCATAACCCCATTTTTCACTTTGTACACATCCACAAGTGTTTAATCGAGCGAGCGTTAAACAGAGAAAGCTTGGAGAAGTCAACTTTATACATTCCCTTCAGTTTACACAAAGACAACATGATAAGAAGCCAAGAGAATGAGAAAGAAGACAGAAAACAATTTCCTTTGCCTCCTCTACACCTTCTAAAACATCCAAAAGGACTATGGAAATTTTGGAATAATTTCACATGGGCACAAGGTAATTTAGACTGCTTTGGGTGTCAAAATGGCCAGGAACATGAAGCAATTTATGTAATGTCATCAGCAGCACTTTGCCGTCAGACCTACATTTCCTTTATGCAAGTGTAAAGTGGCAATATAATTTTGGCCATTGCACTGTTTATGTTCATTGAGGCTAGAATGGTTACAGGCACAGAGAACTAAAAGAATAAATTATGTGCCGCACCCTTTAAGATTCATTATAGCATTTGCTTTTATGAGTGTGCAGTTTACTTCTTCAGCATCTATTGGAATGCCCCTTGATTCCATCTTACTACTAGGACAACAACAGGCCTTGCATGCTCTTAGTCAGTGACTTCATGATATAGAAAGACAAGAACTGTCCTCGATGGCGAATAGAACTTGTTCACCACAGGCATATGGCATTATCCCAGTGTATCGAACACCTGCATCATACTTATCCACACTCAGAACTCCCCAAGCTTGCACAGCATTCAACCTCGCAAGATTTAATGTTCTCCCCTCTGCCTTACTTCAGGGCAGGTTCCAGGGAATCCCTCGACAAGAACGACTTTGTCCGTGTGGAGCTGAGGTCCCAGAGTTCCTGTCACATGTCCTCCTACACTGCAACTTCTATGAGAAAATCAGGAGGGATCTGATTTATCCCTTGATCCATAGACTGCAAGGGAACTCAGATAAGTGGTTGGTTGCATATTGTCTAGCGGACCAGAACTCTCACATAACAACTCAGGTTGCTAAATTTTTCTTAGCTGCAATAAGGCTGACCTATATGTACCTTTTGGGAGGTTGTAGTTTCTGTGCTGATATTTATGTTTTGTACTATCGCTGTTCCTGTTCTTTGTCCTGTTGTTTTACTGAATTGGGCCATATGACCGTAATAAATGAAACGAAAACGAAATGACATCTGAGCTTGCAGACACAACACCTAGACATAGACAGTGCAGGCAAATTTAAATGCTGCCTATACCGTATTTCAATCCCAAGCTTTCATTCTGCTTACCCAAAGACTTGCCATGTATGTCCACAAAAATCGACGCAATAACAAATCTGTCCATTTTGAAAATGCCACACAACCCTTTGCATTTAGCTGTGGCAGACTAACAGAACTGGCCTCTGGGAGATGTGCAAAGAACACATCATGGAATAATCAAGATTAGTTCCTCAATACTACCTAATAACGGCCTTTCAACATGACAATTATATCACAGATTAAATACAAACATATTTTAGCAAGGGATCCATATGTCTGTGAGAGTGAGAGTGAAAATACCACATGGAAGCCTTGTGAGCCGTCTGGACCTGTGAGCCCGGAGAAAGAAGGAAAGAGTACAAAGTTATTGCGTCCAACATGGGAGAGTTAGCGATAAGAGATGAAATTAGAGACAAACGTGTAAAAGAGAGTGGGCAGGAAGAGGTAGTAAGGGAGGCATTTTGGGTAATGGATAATACGGATGAGCGTGTGGAGACGGGTGACAGTTGGGGTAGTCAGGTAAAAGATGTTGGGACTCAGACTGAGTTCAGCCTGCTAAGGGAAGGGACGGAGAGGTTCAGAGTGAAGGACACTGATGAATTTAGGTGGTCAGTGCAAGTGAAGCCTCTGTGCTGGCCAGAATGGAAGAAACGGAGAGCCGAGAATCCAGTAGCCCAATGGGCCAAACACCCGTGCTGAGGAACACAGTGTATGGGCAGTGGATCACCTAGTCACCATTATTCTAGACACGTTGGTGAGAGAAAGAAATCAGATTGCTACCGGTTATAACAAACCTTTATTTGAAGAATTACACATAAAAGAGTTTATTCCTTTGCTGCAAGTTCCTGAAAACAAACCTAGTCCCTTATCTGTTGATGTTGTAAATAAAAATCCTTTTGAAGTTCATATGAAATATGCTTCTGGATTCTTTTATGGATCGGAACCGCGATTAGAAGAAGCTGAACCCTTACAATGTCTTTGCTCCAATAAAGGCTTCTGTAATGAATAAATACATAATGAACACAATAGTTTGCTTTTGGGAGAAAACAACGCTCCGCTCTTTCTCAAGTTAGCATTTAGATCATAGCAATACTGTGTGGGGTATGTGATTGGATAGAATGTCATAGCCATCTACCTGAGAGTATTCCTTTGCCCTCTGAAGTTTGGTAGAATACTCATAATGCTGTTGTTCCTATGGTATCACAATCATGGAGGTAAATTAATTTGAACTCTCTAATCCTAACAGATTTTAAAATAGCAAAATAGCAATATTATGCACCGAGAAAGTGTGAAGGTTCATTTAAAATGATTAACGGTTCCAACAAGGATTGATGACTC
Organism: Phrynocephalus forsythii; assembly: GCA_029282475.1. Classification (NCBI taxonomy): domain Eukaryota; kingdom Metazoa; phylum Chordata; class Lepidosauria; order Squamata; family Agamidae; genus Phrynocephalus; species Phrynocephalus forsythii. The sequence goes on along the minus strand of JAPFRF010000005.1, from coordinate 85,889,158 downwards.
GATGCACAGGTTCCTCAAAACAATAAACTTTTATTAAAATCTTCAAACACAACTGCTTCACTTGTCTTCTTCCGAACATTAGAAGCATTAGAGGTTAACAAACGTCCATCAGAATTATCTCTCACCCTTCTCTTGTACTCTATGGTGTCTGTTTGCACTCCTATTTCCTTTGTCTCATTAATTCCCATGGTATTCACCTGCACTCCTACATACCAATGCTTCATGACTGCTAAACGTTCATCCCATCTCCCATCTGCGTTCCTACATTCCTTGTCATCTTCACTATCTCTATAGCCACTTGTATCCCAACACTTTGTTTCACTATCTCTAATCCTTCTACCTGTATCCCTATACTGCACTGTGCTTAATACATGCTTGAACTTCCTTTCCTGTCTCCACTTGTATTCCAATGCTTCTATGAACTTCTTTCAACTCTTCTTCTTGCACTCTTCAACCCCCCTCTCTCTTGACCATTACAAAGAACCCTTCCACAATTGGCTTGTCCATCTCGGTTGTTCCTTTCGTCTCAGGTTTCATTTCTGCCCTGGATTTCACACCTTCTCCGGCTGTCCCTTTTAACTCCATGGCCTTTCCTTCAGGTTCCTTTGTGTCCTCCTTGTTTCCTCTGCGGACGGTCCCACACTCTTCCCTGTGTCACAGAAAGCTTATTACCATTGTAATACATAAAAATTCACATCCAAGAACAAATTTTAAAAGGAATGTTTGAAAATCATGTTTTAAGCTTTAGTGACATTAAATTAAAACATTTGTAATCACTTTGCTATGATATTGATACATTTTATAGGCAACTTGGTTGGCTGTTCAAATCAAAAGATTGTAAAAGTATGTTCCTAAAGTCATATAAAGAACTTTTAGGGAAGCAGGCTGAAGAACTTTAGGAAAGCAGGCTGAAGCTAGAGCAAGTGATGATTGTTTCATCAGTCAAGCCAATAGATTTTAGTCTTCACACACACACACACACACACACACACACGCACGAGAGGGGGGAGAGAGGGGGGGAGAGAGAGAGAGAGAACCATCAAACAAAGTCAAATTAAGCATCAAGGACATCAGGCATCACCAACAGTACCTTCTCTTAGCAAATAAGTAACAAAGACTCCAGTCTGTGTAACAGAATGTCTTGTTTGGCTTGTGGGATTTTGTTTAAAAAAACTCGAATAGAGGGTGTTTACTGTGAAAGGAACAAACAAGAATATTAGATAAGAAGACATATTGACGAATTTCAAGCTGGAATTCATTAAACACTATTTAAGGTGGTATTTAAATAGATAACCATGGCCTGCCAGGTCAAGGATAGGAGTCCATGTTCTGCACAAATACACTAGTTCCACTGTTCTTAATTTAGTGAGACTTGGCTTTGACAGCTGAAACAGGAATCAATTTGACTTAATTTAAAAGAAAACAAATGCATGGTATGGTATGGTATGTATAAACTCTACGTTCTCCCCCCCCAAAAAAAAAACAACAACAACAACACAAAGCTGAATAATAATGGGAGCTGGAGTCCAAGCTTATGCCAAAAAAAAAACTTGTTTCTCTTATACTGCCATAAGACTCTTTGCCGTTCCTTCACAAGATACATTCCTTCTATAATAGATATGCATCTGGTAGGATGGGAATATATTAGCACTAAGCCTTTTCTCCTAGCCTTGCCTTCCTGCTGGTCTCTCCTATCCCCAGCACACCATTCCCTACTAACACCTGATACGTTGCTGGCACTTTCTGCCTTCCCCAAATTATACAGACTTCCCTTGTCTCATTTGTCTACTACCCCTACCAAGACAGAATAGCTTCTGTTCAAAGCAATAAAAGCGTTCTGCCATGAACTGAAAGAAAAAACACCAAACCATAGTAATAGGCTATGTTGTTACTCAAATCTCTGAAATGACAATATCTAGAATGAATTCCTTTGCGGAGGAAGAAGGGGGAGTCCCTAGATTTCATTTCTGAGAAGCATTTGATTGTTTAGAAAAAGCATTTTTGGGGTCTGGAAAGTCAGCTACAGAGCTTCAATTGTTTGTACACAATCTCTTACAGGGCCATCTTTTCTTGCCGGATATTTGCCATATCAATTTGTCAGATGGTATTGCACATGAAAGAACTACATAGAGGGATTTGTGTATAAACCTTTGTTTACAGAATTCTGGAATTTGCCAAATCGTTGTTTCTTGGCATAATAATGGTTTAAAGGCAACTGTCTTTACATCATCAAGCTTATTCTGTCCACAAATAATAGTTCATACTAATATAAACAGAAATGAAGGTTTGAAATAAGTCCCTCTGTTAGACAGGCAAGGCACAGCATACTTATTTCGGTTTTATTTTATTTTATTTTTATTTATTTATTTATTTATTTTTGGTGGAACAAAATCTCCACAAGTTCTTCTCCATCTGGGGTGCCCATATATTAAAGACAGCAGGCTCCTGTATCTTTTTAAGAGTTGACATATAAGCTACTGGCTGCTGAAAATTCATCTTCCACACAATCATACAAATACAGAACTCCAGATCTTTTGAAATTGTGGCCACATTAGTGTAAATACATATTGGAAATATGGTTTTACTGGAAGTACAGTAGTCCAGTTCATTTTAGTGACTCAAATTGTGACTACCTTGGCCCAAATATGGTGCTATAACCCATTTTACACAATTCAGTTTGTTGTCCAAATGGATATTGTCCAGGTGAAATAAAAACAAATGCTGTTTAAATGGTTTTTCTAAATGAATTTTTAAATTTAAATTATAAAAAATCCTGTTTCTTAAATTAAACTTATGATTTAAATTGTGATTTAAATCTGATTTAAATTAAATCCTACTCGGGTCAATGACTGTATAATAAAAATTGATTTGATTTGATTAAATCCATCCTGATACCAAAGCTGGGTTTGGTGAGTGGCTATTCAGCTGAGGAGGCAAGGGCTGAGAGCAGCAGCACCAGTGCTGCCGCCTTTATTAACTGGGACAAATTGGTTCATGCCCAACTCCAGCAACACCTTTTTAAATGGAAAGGCAACCATTAAATTGTGACAGCCAACAAGGCATCTCATTTCTAAATACTGAAAAAATATTGGCCAGAATCTTTCCAAACTGCCTAATAGGCCACCTGGAGGAAGGCTTCTTACCCGCAATCTGATGTGGCTTCTGAAAGGAAGTAGGGACTGCAGAAGTGATTTTTGCTATTCAACAAATACAAGTGTCAAAGCACCATGTACATGGCATTCATAGATGTGCCTAGAGCTGATGCTACAGCATAGAGAGCTTTATACGAAAATAATCAAGAAATTTTGATGTGCCAAGAAATTTATGACTGTTGTTTCAGCGGGCACCGCTTCTCTATTAGAATTTGTTGCTGGTGTTGTGTCATGACAGTTGTGAACGACTCTTCATGAGCCCATGTCCATGGAGTTTTCTTGGCAGGAATACTGGAGTGGCTTGCCAGTTCCTACTCCAGACACCTACAGCACCTGGTATTCCCTGGTGGTCGCCCATCCAAGTACTAGCCAGGGCCAACCCTGCTTAGCTTCCCAGATCAGGTGATATCGGATATGCTCCGGGCATCTAGGCAGCTATTAGAATAGCTTTTTATAATAATAAAAAACAGATTGTGCTACTGATCGCCAACGTTCTGTGAGGACACGACACTTAAAGAAGAACTGATAAGTCCATGATGTTGTGCAAACTCACATCATGCATAGCTGCCAGGTTTTCCCAGGCGCTGGCCAGGATGGGAGGAGAGAGGTATGTGTGTGCACAAACACCCGCATGCACGCATGCCTTCCCACACACACACACACCGCTCGCTTTGCAATTTACTCCTGGAGAGTAATTGAAATTTACTCCTGGATTACAGCTACTAACTATATGAGCACTAACTCCTACTTAAGTACATGGTGTTACCAATTACATAGATAACAGCTCTTCATTAAGTCCAGGTAAAACCTGATCGTTGGGTGCACATATGAACAGCTGTTCCATGTCAGAGGTGGCTTGTAGAATTATGATGACCAAAGAAATCCTCTCATGCAGTTTGGGTGTAAAATGCCCCTGCTGTTTGGTTCGTGGGATGGGGTTAGTGCCAGTCTACATTGGCTAGGCATGCTGGTACCCAGGAAAGTGGTGTTGCCTTAGGGGTTGGTATATTAAAAAATATATTTTTCTTTAAGGTGCCACAACACTTTTGTCTCTTGTTTATTGATTTATTGTTTGTGCCTAGTATGCTAGCACAGCCTAAAATGGATAGGTCTTCTTAAAGCACAGACAGGTAGTAATATCCAAATGAACACTGAAATAAAATCCTGGTCTTTCAAGCAGGGTTTCCCCCAGTCCTGATTACAACTTCTGTAATCCACCTCTGCTTTCCCAATTACTATCTAATTCCCCTATTGGTCTTCCAGGCAAAATCCAAGACAAGGGAAGACAAAAAAATTGGCACCTTAGAGATTAACTATTATATATTTTGATGCATGCTTTCATGGATCAAGTCTACTTTTTCAGATAAACAGGGCTATCCTCTTCCAAAGCTACAATCCTGTTGGTCTTGTCTGTTTGCCTATTTTGATTGATGGTTATTGCTTCTCCGCTGTTATATTTAGTTTATCATGTCACTATACTGTTTTGTTATGCTATAAAACAATACAAGCTATATTGCTTTAATTACTATGTCACCTTTGTTGTATTTCTTGCTGCACCCCACTCAGTATAGCCCATCAGTTAGATGGGTGTATATAAATCAAATAAATAAATAAATAGTAATTAGGGTAAAGCCTGTGAAAATTCGCAGTCGTCCAGGTGAGTTTATCTGGAAGATAAGTCATGGCAACTGGACTTCTTTTCCTGAGAGATTGAAATGTTTCGCTGTCCGAAGCTGTTTGGATGAGCAGCGAAACGTTGCAAGAAAAGAGGTCCAGTTGCCATGACTCAACTCCCGGACAATGGAGGTAAAGGTAGCCTTCCCTAAGAGCTCTTCTTTTCATCAGTAAGCGAAGGCTGCGCGGTTTGGATCTTGGCCACCACGACGCGGAGCCTATTCCGTTTCAGGAGCTTTTACTGAACACACACACTCTCTCTCTCTCTCTCTCTCTCTTCCTTCCTCTTCCTGGCCCCCTTCGCGGCGGCATCTGGGAATCGGAAGTTTTCTCCCACAGCCACGTTATCTCTTGGAGGGCGGCAAGCTCCCCCAACCCTCCACCGGAAACTACGGAAGGCGAGGCGGGCCAGCTCAGGCTGCCTTTGACCTCGGCGCCCCCTGGCGTCTCCTCTGGCTGACGCGCATTTTCTGAACCGAGTCCCCGTGTATATGTGAGCCTGTGTGAGTGAGTGAGTGCTTGAACGAGAGCGAGAACAGAGCGGATCCGGAGAGGGGAGAGTCGGGCTTCCTTTCGAGGGGCTCCAGAAGGGCAGGAGCCTTTCCCCCTGGTCAGTGGCTGGAAACGGCCTCATTACTATTTCTCTTTACTCCCCCTCCCGCGTCCCTTTTAAATATATAGACAACAGTACTGTATCTCCATCTCCCATTTTGGGAGAGGCTACACCGGCCACGGGACGGAAAGGGGCGCTTCTCTGGGAAGTCAGTGGGGACCTCCCCGGTTTCCCGCAGCGCCGGTGGGTCGCTGGTCGAGGGGACACGGTTCCCGTGACAGGGCCGGCCCGAGGCTCGAGGAGCTCCAGCATTCCATGCTCGTCGCTGGAGCCCAAGTGAGGCTGGCTACTGCCTAAAACCTGTGTAAAGTGATTTTTGCACAGGACGCCGCAAGTCTCCCAGACAGGTCTCCCTTTCCTGAGCGGCAAGGGTGCGATAAAGAGCCGGTTAAATAACGAGAAACGTGTCACCTTTGGAGATATTGTGAATTTGATACCTAAGGCAGCTGCCTCGCTGTATATCATGTATGAACTGGCGCTGCTCTTGAGAGCCCACGGTCTCTCCAGGGCAAAAATGCAAAAGGGGCCTTCGCAGTATCTCTCTCTTCGCTCTCTTTCCTGGAGCCCCACATCCTCTCTCTCCAGTTGCCCAACAAGGCAGCTCTGGAATCTTGACCCAATTCCTTCTTCTGCCTGTCTTTCAGTTCTCTGAAAATGGCCTGCACTATAGAGAAGATCCTCACAGATGCAAAGACCCTGCTGGAAAGGCTGAAAGACCATGACAATGCAGCCGAGTCCCTCATTGACCAGTCCACCATGTTGCACAAGCGGGTGGTGGCCATGAAAGAAGCTGGCACAGCTTTTTCACACAAGGTGAGTGCAGCTCTCATAGTGACATGAACACATTTGGTATGTGGGGAAGTGGGAGAGTGCATTTTAGATTGCTGCGAATTCATGTAGAGCATCTGTTCTTTACAAGTACCAAGAAGATGCAACTGAGCCGAAGGACATGTCAAAATACAAGCCTCACATTCTGCTATCTCAGGAGAACACTCAGATTCGAGACCTGCAGCAGGAAAACAGAGGTGAGCATTGTGCTGTTTTTAACAGCCATGGACCCCAAGCAACAAGTGTCACTAGAAGGATTTAAGTCCAGCACATCGTCCTGATTACTTTTTGGCTTAATCACCAGTATCCTATTTGTAGTATGGTTTCTCATTCAAGCAACCCCTCTGTTGCATGCCCAATTGCACACCCCGTTGTATGACCAGTCTTGCAAGAAGTGCAAAATTTGGTAAGCAAAAGAAGCCTTTTAGAATAGAGGGAAAACCGATAAGACCACCTTTTCATAACTGTATGACAAACACTTTTAAATGTGGCTGTAAAATGGATTGCATGCCAACTATTTTACTCCTTTTTCATATCAAAGTGTAGCACAATTTAAAATTATAGATGTATATGAAATATAGGTACAATTAAGACAAAATGTTAACATAATTAAACTATTTTAAATCAGAAGCTGGCTACCTCAATAGTGTTATGTCAGCCATTTGCTAATTCTTTTGTACACGTGGTCTGGCATAAATTGGAATAAATGTTACATTGATTGGATTTCCCCATAGTCATAGCAAATTTATTCTATATCCAGGCAGCCCTATTTTACTTGAATATTCTTTGATTGCTGCATTGTAAAGTACATGTACTAATAACCTGTGTCACTGATATCTCAATCTTGTGCACATTTTTATAATTCAGTTGGAATGATGGAATCAGTGACCCTGACTCCTTACTAATAGTGCTTAGAATTGAAGTCTGATATTGTTCATAAAATAATCAAGAATGCAGACTTTAACTTGGCTCTGGCTGGGCACTGATGGACTGTAAAAGCAAAGTGCCATTTCAAGTAGTCTGTGGGCAGTTTACATTTTTTAATTACAGTATGCAGGCTATACATTCCCACGCCCACAGCAAACTGTGTACTCATTTTACCAGCCTCGGAAGGATGGAAGGCTGAGTCAACCATGAGCCTGCTACCTGGGATTGGATCCCAGGTCGTGGGAACAGTTTTACCTGCAGTACAGGCATTTAGCCACTGTTGCACGGGGCTCCACAATCACTTGTGCAGTGATTCAAGACCTCCCACTTGTGCAGTTGTTGCCCTTGTGTAAGCAGAGCCTTATTAAGAATACCTGGCTTAAGTTTGAGCAAGGAGATTCTAGATACAGTACCTACTTGTGCAAGTGACATAAAAGTGAAACCAGTCATGCTGTACTGGTTGAGTAGGTTGACTGATTTGAATCCCAACCTTAATTTTATCACAGGAAATAGTCATACAGGAAGTATATGAGAATAAACAACTCTCAACATGTTGGACAAGCTTGGCTAAATGAAATGAGCACAACATCTAAACCACACAGTCACACTATTTCTAGCATGCTAACGCACCACAGGATTATTCAATTAAATCCTTATATACAGATCTCTTCAACAAAATTGTACAACTCAGTTGTTTAGAAGTCTCTCATTTTTCTGAGATTCCTTAGTACAGTACACATTGTTTGTGTGGTTGTGGTTTGTACAGTATATGTACATGAGACTGAAATCAGTTTTGGGTGGTGGAGCAGAAGGTAAGGCTAATGGTTGGCACTTGACAGATTATGGGGAGGGATCTCAATACATAAAAGAACAGCAATAAAAAGCAGCTCTTTTTTCCCCTTTTTATTTTCTGGGTAAGGGACATTACAAGGAACAAATTAGGAATTGGGTATGTTTGAAAAAGGGTTAGAAAGGAAGGTTATGGGTAAGGGAAAATAGGGGGGGTGCAGGTTTGGCAAGGCACTTTACACTTCTTCAGTTTCATATTTCATATATATACATATCGATTAGGACTAGGTATATAAAAAGCAGCTCTTTTGACATGACATCTCTTTGCTCCACTGCAGGAACCTTTTGAAAAACTGATGTACTGTAATGTATCACAGAGATTTTAGGATTGTGTATAATCAACTGGAGTAGGAACTGGCAAGGCATTCCAGTATTCCTGCCAAGAAAACTCCATGGACATGGGGTCGTGAAGAGTCAGCCATGACTGTAACCGACACAACACGGCATAATCCACAACAGCTAATTAGACTTCTGAACATAATAGTTCTTTGATCCAGAGCAGGAACCTGCTAAGGAAGAAAAAATTAATAGGGTAGAGTTGATTGAGAATGTGAATAAAAAGGAATCATAACCATAAAATAAAAAATGAAAATGAAAATAAACATAGAAAGGTTTGTAAGAAAATAACCACCACCCTTGTTCTCACTTAACCAAGCCACTGGGTTGGGGAAATAATATGTTGCTGAACTGTTTAAATTAAGTTGTGGCAGCACACTCAGAACAGAAAACAGTGTACCTATCTTGTGGGTTACTGTCCACTGCAGAGCTTCACTCTTAATTTTGTGTACTAGTATAAGGTAATAATTTTTGCAGGTAAAAGTAGGGTAATGTGGATAATTATATTATGGGTATCCTCACCATTACCAGTTCACAATGTTAAAAGTAGATGTTCAGTCAATTCTAAAACTGCATCAAGCTCAGTCTGTGATAAGGAATTATGATCCTGTCTATAACATGGGTCAGATGTGCCCACATACAGGAAGGGGACAGAGCAGTCTTGAAAAGTACCCACCTTTGCTGCCTGTTGCTGGTTTCAAGTAATATTCTGAGCATATATGATTGCTGAGAATGGTATGAACATGCTTTATAGCCCAGTAAGGGTGAAATGCAAAAGCAACTGACTGTGACTGAAGATGAGCTGAGGCAAGCAGTAAAAAATCCATGGAAATTATTGGCATATGTGCTTGCTGTCTTTCCTCCATGAGCTCAGTCCGATCCAAGGACAATAACAAATGTACAATAATAAGTGCTATGCTTTAGAAAGTTTGGTGCTTTGAATATTAATACAGTGGTACCTTGTATAACGGAATTAATTCATTCCAAATGAAATTCTGTTAAGCAAATTTTGCTTTATACAGATTTTCCATAGGAATGCATTGAAAACGGAGTAATCCCTAATCACGACCATTTTTATGTTGTACGGATTCGCCCCATAGGCGATTCTGTTAAACAAATTTCCCCTATCTCTGGAATTTTTTACGTTGTACAGCTTTTATGTTATACAACCCGTTTGTTAAACGAGGGTCCACTGTATTAAAATAAAAATAGAAATCTTTTCAGAAGAATACTGCATTCATTTTGGCTTAGTTTTTTAAAGTATAATCTATACTTCAGGATTCAGGAATTAACCTCGAGGCAAAATCTGGAGCCAGAGTCCCAGAGGCAGTTCATGACTGTGTACGATCATGTTCTGGTAACTCCTGCAACGCAGCTAGAACTCTTCTAGCAACATGGAGAGGGTTTTTTTGCTGCTTGAGTAACAGTTTTAACCTCCATATTAATCTACCCAGGCCTTGTGCTCTGAAGAGGCCACTTCAGCTTTACATGCAGTGTTGAAACCACATAGCTTCTATACAGAGCACAATACAATAGTCTCTCGAGACTGAAGGATACCTATATACAATATAATCTATATACCTAACTAGAAAATATGTGAACAAATATGAACATAGCTTTGTTTATATTTGCTAAGGATTTATGGCACAAAAGCTTAAAATTGGCTAATATATGTGGAAAGTATACAACTTCAATATGACATTGTGTTCGGCTTTCTCGTGTTTCTCTGAATCCAAAGAACAAGATACGTTTTTTCATAACTACAGCCTAGAATTTATGTTGTACCTTTCAGAGCTGTGGATCTCTTTGGAGGAACACCAGGATGCTTTGGAACTTATTATGAGCAAATACAGAAAGCACATGCTACAGCTTATGGTGAAAAGAAAAGAAGTGGATGCTCAATCAATTCTGAAAGTGCATCAAACTCAGTCTGTTGTAAGGAATTATTAATTGTATTATATTTAAATAGATATTTCTAAAAAAAAGTCTGTGAAGATTCTCAGTCATCCAGGTGAGTTTATCTGGAAGTTGAGTCATGGCAACTGGACTTCTTAAGAGATTGAAACATTTCACTGCTCATCCAAACAGCTTTGTGAGTCTGATGAATCTGTTTGGATGAGCATCGAAACGTTTCAATCTCTCAAGAAAAGAAGTCCAGTTGCCATGACTCAACTTCCATATTTCTAAAGAAAATAATTTGACAACAGGAACAGCGATGAAACTTAAGGTAAATACTTGGGTTTTGTGCACAGTTTCTATGGTGCTTATTCCCCTCTTTGCTTCTTTTTGCCTCCTTTGTGTCCCTCAAAATAGTCTTCTCTGAAGCACCTTCTTTCTGTTAGTGCCCCAAGCTCAGTGGTGCCTTCTGTTTCTAAAGTAAAGTGTGCTGCTTTTATACTACCCCATAGGGCGATGTACAAGTTAATTATGCAAGGTACGCATAATGTGGCAGTCATTGATGTAACTGTGGGAAGAATGTACCTCCTTCTCAATATATTCTTTGACTTGCTTTTGAAAAAGTCTGGATACAAAAGGGAGAACATTTTGCATTAGTCAAAATTTTCCTTGCTGAAGATTTTGATCATACAGTCCTCATGGCATATACCAGTGTTGGTGAACCTATGGCATGGGTGCCAAAGGTGGCACCCGGAGCCCTTTCTGTGGGCACCCGACATCACCCTTTCACAGCCACCTGTATTCAGGTTAAATTGCTCTATTGGCACTTTGCGAAAAATTAGTGAGTTTTGAATTGGTCAGCCTCTAAAAGTTTCGCCATCACTGACATATACTATTAAAATGAGATTTGTTAATCAAGTACATGAAAGTGTTCAAAATTCTGACTAAATTCCTGGAGGGGAACATTGGATAACCATTCATAATCAAGTTATTCAGGTTAAAGAGCAAAAGTGACAGCGATCTTCAGACATCCACCAAAGCTACCCAAACCAGGAGCCTTGTTTGGCTTTAAATTTTGTATTGATTCATGTAACTCGTCAGATGTAATTGGTTTACACTGGAAGAGTCTATTGATCTCCAGTAAAAATAAAAAAATAAAAATTGCTTTGGCTTTCAAATCATTAATTGTAGTTTCATTAAGGTTTGATGTTATACAATGAATTTAAAATTTCTTTTAAAAGAGAATTAATTTAGCAGCCTCATGCATTTTCTTTGCTTTGTTATTTTTGATAGCTGCTATTTGATGTTGAACTTGTTTTTCTGAATATAATTTGGTGGAGCCACTTTGAGACAGAGGAAGCTGGACTAGATGGGCGGATGGCTTGATCCAGCATGGCTCTTCTTACGTTCTTAATTAGCAGAGTAATTTGGAATTTTTATGTCAAATGCATAGTATTTTTGGTTGACATATTGGACTTGTTTTATATTTTCTTTGTGTGTGTGTGTGTCTGTGTCTGTGTGTAATAAAGCTGAGTTCAATTACTATGAGAGATTATGTCCTGGCCCCAAAAGATTGCTTGAGCTGATGTGTGATCAGAAACTGTTTGGGATCAAATTTGTGCTGTCCTCCATGCATGGGAGATCAGTAGATCATCTGTCCTTGAGTAGGATTCATGATGTTTGGAAAAGAAAGAGCAGATTGTCTGACGTAGATGAAGTTCTGTCCAACTGAAATCTGAATTTGCTGAAAAGGTTGTAGCACAGCATTATTAGTATTATTTTAATAGTACTACAGTCCATTTCAATATCAGTTTCATGTTCATATTTAATAAGAGGGTAACTGTTAGCTCAGTATGATGCAGTGGATAGAGTAACAGACAAGGATTCTGGGGTCCTGGTTTAAAATCCCCACTCAGCCCTGGAAGCTCACTTTGGGCTGTGGAACTGGTAAAACTACTCCTTAAATAGCTTACTCACCTTGAAAACCTTGACAGAGTCACTGTAATTCAGTTCTAACTTTACAGCACATAAAAACTGAAAGCTGTTGGTGCCTTTAAAAAAACCTGCAGGGTTCTAAAAGATAAATAGGCTATGGCCTCTGTATGTAGACAGGTGCATAAACTGGAGGGATAAGGCACATTTTAAAAGCAAATAGTATTGAATTGATTGGCAATGGAACCAATTACCCCAAGAGGTGCTGAGTTTTCCAACACTGCAGGCATGTAAGAGAAATTAGGACAACTGCCTGGCAGATATCCTTTGATTTCTTGTCCTGCATGGCCAGGGTGGGGTGGGGTGGGGTGGGGTGGAACTTGATGGCCTTCTAGGCCCCTTCCAACTTCTCTATTCTATGATTTTATGATTAGGACTTTAAATTGTTCTTACCAGATATCAGATCTGGACATCCACCTTTTCTGACACATAACCCATTTCTTGTGTGATGTTGTTGATGTATTAAGTACTACCTGTTTGTGTGTATTATTTGTCTAGGATGTATTCTCCCCACCCCTCAACCAGTAACAGGGTTTGTTAATGTTTTTCACCTCTACATAACCCTTCATAACATTCTGGACACAGATATCAAGGTGATCTAGCTAGAAGGCATGCTGAACCATAGCACTACCATCTCCATGTTCTTCCTACTGATAGTAACCCAGGCTGGCATGGCATATTTTTATTTTCATTAGTGCTTTCTGCTGGAGATAATTTTCTTTTGAATTCTGTTGGCAGGAAATTGAGAGTCAGATAGACAGAATCTGTGAGATGGGAGAGGTGATGAGAAGAGCTGTTCATGTCGACAATGATCAGTATTGTAAAATTCAAGAAAAGCTAGCACAGTTGGAGGTAAGGTGGTGAACAGTGTCAGACTTTTGGGTGGAGGGAGCAGAAGTTTGTGCTGACATTTGCCAAAGGTTTTTTCACCCTCTATGGTTAAACAAAGTTGACTGCAGTTCTACTAAATGTTTGCATGCCTTGATGAAGTCTTTCTGCAGCCCTCACGGCAGCTAATGAGGGTAGGCAGCTGGACTGCAGTCACATTGTGAAAGTAGAAATTGTGTTTGCTCTACACAGCTTTGCACCAAAGCCCTTAAAAATGCAATTGGAAGGAATAAATACTGAAAATGTTATTGAATCTGTTCAAATGTAATAGACATTATCTAGCTAACATTTACATTTATATACTGTATAAGGGAAAAGATAGGTCTATACAATTAGTAATAATAATATCTTAGAACTGTAGAGCTGGGATCCTATGGGTTAAAGGGTCCAGCCTCTGTCAAGGAGACTCAGTGGGGAATTGAACTCCCAACCTCTGGCTCTGCAGCCAGACATTTTTGCTGTTTCACACCATTTGTTTATTTTACAGCTTGAAAATAAAGAATTGCGAAAACTACTATCAATCAGCAAAGAGTCTATTGAGACTAGACAAGAAGGACTACCTGATGAAGGATGTCACTCCACAAAGCCAGTGCCTTTGAACAGTTATCTCTGAAACGGGTAACTGTATCGCCAAAAAAGCGTGTGCTTATTTACCACATTGCTGGTGTCCTCCAGTCACCCTTTGGGTATCATTCCAGTCTTCTGCTCTATTGTAGACTGTGCTTTCTGCACAGCCGTTGAACTGGCAGTTTCTGGTAGATATGGTTTGCCTTGTTGAAATAAGCAGAAAAATATGTACGCAACCATATTTGTCAGCAAGCGCTTTCACAAGATACATGTATTACATGTATTCAGAAAACTCAGTTGGACAAAGCAATTGCATCATCTTTGGCTTTTCCAGTATAAACAAATATTACAAGTCATGGCTTTTATCAAAAATGCAGTGAAACAGGCTGAGTAGGTACCTTTACTTGGAGGTCACTTGATTTAAGCATACTTAACAAAAATGTATGTTTCATTTGGTGGGAGAAATCCTTTTAGTGCACACCAGTGCTGGAAATAATTTAAATAAATTGAAAGCTTCCTACACCCACCCTTTCAGGTTCTGAGACTGCCGATGCCTCCCTTTTGCCCTGGGGAAGCCTCAAGAGCCCTAGAACTAGGGAGAGAATATATGATGAGGAAACTAGTAGCACGGGTGCCACTATCATAGGGCCAGGGACATACTGAATTTGAATGTCAAGCTCCTCAATAGACTTTGGAGGGACAAGTCTGGCAGATGCCGCACCTGGGGAACCTGGGCATCTCAAGGAGAGAACTCAGATAGAGGTCCAGGAGGAAGGCACCCAGGCGGGAAGCCCAGACCTAGAGGAACAGCTCTTAGAAGAGCTGAGGACAATATAAGGGAGGCACTGATTGGAGAAGGGATAGAGGGGAGATGGTGGAGGAGGGTGTTCAGACTGTGGGCCTGCTCCTTGATATCTGTAGAGGAGGAGGTAGAAGAGAAAAGCTGGTGTGGGGTGGGGATGCTGTGGAAGAGCCCATGAAGGTCTACCAAATGGAACTTCCTGAGAAACCACCATCAGGTGACTGGGAATATATTTACAAAGAGGACTCCTGGACAAGGGTGATCATTCAGTTAAGGGTGCCCCAGGATGAGGTTAACAAGCACCTGTATTCCTGGGTGCCTCCAAAGCTCTCTTACTGGGTAGAGTGTGAGTGACAGAAGAGAAGGTGCTGTAAGAACAGCCAGCACCAGGGAGCTATCAGCAACCTGGCGAAGATGCTGGCAGAGGCAATATCAGTGAGCCTGTCAAAGTGAAGAGTCAAGTGACCTGAGACAGGACAAGGGGACACAGTTGCTGCGACTGCACCCTTGCTTATCCCTCATACAATGCCTGCTCTTTAAGCTTGAAGTGGCAGTACAACCTAAGGACCCCAAGGAATCTTTTCCCTCAGTTAAGGTAACAGGAGGAGGGAATGTGAGCCTAGGTAGATTCTGAACCCCAAACAGTGAAGGAAACTAGTTCGGGATTTGTTACTGTTATTTGGATGCTGTCCTGGGACCCCTTTTAATAAACCTTGTTTTGTTGCAATCACCAATGTTGTCATTTGTGGAACAAGCAATTCAGGAAGGAGCAGCCGCCAACCCCGCCTAAGCTGGGAGGGCACAGACTGGTGCCCAGTGTGGGGCCTCTCCCCTAGCCCCAGGCATGACTGAACAGTAGTGGACCTGGGCTAGAGAGCCTCCAGGAATTTTTGCTTTGACAACTGATGGAGCAGCAGCAGATCTTGGTCAAACAAGTATTGAAGGCCCAGCAGAAAGCTAGTTGAAAATATTACAACAAGTATCTGGAATTGTCCAGGGGGTAGGTATTCCAGCACCTTGGTCTCAGTGTAAGGACCCCCACCTATTTGGATTAGTAAAATGGCACTGAGAGATTATTCCTGAAGATTTTCTAATTGCGTCTCAGAGCGGCATCCACAGCAGACTGCCAGTGGGACCTTGTCTTTGCCCCATTCCAGTTTTGGTATGTGAAATAGTGGACTCCCTAGACCCAGCAACTGCTGCTGATTACAAAAAGGTAAACCTGTTGGAAGAAACCCACTATAGAAGATTTCAGGAGCTTCATCTCTGGTCAGGTTTGCGTCCACAACTACTGGCCCAAAGAATGAAGGCTAATGATCCTCTGGTTAAAACTGACCACAGATAAAATTGTGGAGCTAATAGTGTTGAAGAAACATTGGGTCCCTCACAGAGGAGTCAGCTGAATCGACTCCAACCAACCAATTTGGAGGAGGCACTGAAGCTCTGGAGGCATATTAGAATTCCAAGGAGGGACCAGGAAGTTCAGTAGCTGTTCCCCAGAAGAAAAAGCAGAGAGAGAAGGTGAGGTGTCGGGGAGCTATACAAATTTCCAATTTCTCCCCAGCAAATGCACAAATCAATTTGTTGATTCATTTTTACATTAAAATGTATAAAATAGCCCCCAAGGTACCTAGAGATACCAAAATTGCAGGAAAGCTTTCCCCGGCTCTCTTCTACAAGCCTTGCAA
Organism: Phrynocephalus forsythii; assembly: GCA_029282475.1. NCBI lineage: Eukaryota > Metazoa > Chordata > Lepidosauria > Squamata > Agamidae > Phrynocephalus > Phrynocephalus forsythii. The sequence continues at coordinate 85,872,946 of JAPFRF010000005.1, read as the reverse complement.
GACTGACGAAGTTTGAGTCCCACAAGTCCCCACCCCCATGTAGGCACATAGAGACACCAAAACTGAAGTGGGGCTTCTCCCAGCTGACATCAACAGTAATTTCAAATTTGGTAATGATTAGAATTCAGAAATCTTAGGTATACACCCACATATTAGGGGCCCGCCTTTAGCCACTGGCTTGGGGAAATCCAGACTTCACAAAACTTGGATTGATTTTAAAGAAGAGGCAGAGGAAGCACCTCTGCAATTTTGGCGTCCCTGTGTGCTTTGGAGGCCATTTTACAGCCTGTCAAGTCAACATTCTTCAACTCGTATTTGTTGGGAGACTCCATTTAAAACAAATAGGAATTGATGCATTTTTACAAATCAGCCATATTCACAGGAAAATGCAATTCATATTTCAGTTCATCCCTATCTCTAGTTGTTATTTTTTAAAAACCCTGTTTTTCTGCCACTGCTGGTGTTGTCATTTAGGGAGTAAGCCATGGAGAATGGAGCCACTGCTAATCCTGCCCAAGCCAATAAGGTTCACAGTGGAAAAGCATTAATGGCCACAAATTGCTACTGGATCACTGGAAGCAGTCCCAATCCTGCTAATGATTTTTTTAATTTGTTTGTTTTATTTTATTTTACAATGAAAGCCTTCCCCTGCCCTCCCAGGATTCCCAAAGTTTTCTTCAGGGCAAAAGGGAGCCCTATGTAGCCTTGAAACCTGGAGCGGTGGGATAAGTTTTCAATAAGTTGGAATGGATTATTTCTAGTGCTGATCTAGTTTGCACCTGTATAACTTTAAGAACTGCACTGGCTAGATAGTTTAGTGGTTTAGGTGTCTTATCTGCAGAGCCAGAGTTTGGGATTTGTTTCCCCGCTGTACTCCTGAGGGTAAAACCAGCTGAAGGGTAAGACATAGAATGCCCCTAGAAGAAGGGAATGGTAGGCTACATCTGTGTATTCTTTACCTGCAGAACCCTGGAAAAGGTTGCCATAAGCCAGAATTGACTTGACAACACGTGGTTATTCTTTTTATCTTGAAGCAACAGGATTTTGCCCACTATGTCATTTAAATATTGGCTGCTACATTGCATGCTTTCTGACATCAATAAATATAGAGAATAACATAGTTTAAACTCTGTACCAGCCATTGGCACCCTCCAGATGTTTGAGACTAGAACTCATTATCTCTGATAATAGTTCTTGCTGGTTTGGGGTTGATGGAAATGCTAGACTGAAACACCTCAAGATCCTAAATTGAACAAGATTACTCTGCACGACCATTCCCTACTTCTGGAACATTCTGTAGGATACAACAAAAGTTTGGTACTTCCCTCCTCCCTAAGAGATGGCCACAACTGTGAAGCATGCATGTGAGGCTGCATGCCTCATCCATCTACTTTCTGCTACTCCTCTATTCAACCCTTGGCCCTCATATCTGATCAAGAAACGTTCATTTAAAGAGGAGAGATGGTAGAAAACAAATCTCATTTATGTGTTGTGAAGATTCTTCAGAAGGCAGAGACTGCACCTGAATAGGAAGAATAATGTTTGTGTAATCTGTGGTTACAAACGATTGAAATTATATACTGTAGATTATTATTAAGGTATCCTTCTAAAAGTACTATACTTTGAAAACCTTTGCCAAGTATTTCAAGTGTCATTTTCTAGGGAACATTAAATATGAAATACCAGTTTTAAAAATATTCTTAAAATTCATGTTAACTATTACTTGAGGCTTCAGATCAGTACTGCTGATAAATTCGTAAGATTTGCATCTTTCATAGGAGAAATAAACTGTCTCCTTTCTGAATAAAACTAGAAAAACATTTCCTAGACAAAGCTGAATGAAAATGTAAATCATAAACTGTATAGGAACCCAGCCAAGTTTCAGTGTTCATTTACCACCATCTGCAGTGTTGTCTTTTGTTTATCTTGTGTGTCTAGCCACTTGGAAACTGGTGTATCCTCATACTATAGAGTCCATGGCTGCTTCACTAGTATGTTTCTGACTGTACAGAAAAATTGAGATATGTCTAGCTTGTGTTTCTGTAAATGTCTTTGTCCACTGAGCAGGTTCCAGTGTATTTTTTCAAGCTGATACATTATGAACCATTAGAAATATCTTCATTCTAAAATCTCTGCTCAGAAAAGAGGTGTTATATGTTCTTGCTTTTATTCAGGTAAAATTTCAGAATAGGATCTATGAACATAACAGGGATTACTGTTGCTTTTGCTACTATCAGCATTGACCTGAGGTTGAGGCAGAAAGAGAAAATATTTCCCTCTCCTGCACTTGGAAGAAAAAGTCAGACTATTTATAAATTTTTCATACTTAAAAGTTTTATCTTGAGGAGTAACTTCACCAAATGCTGCTGCTTTTGTGTATTATGCAATATAGCCCAACCTGCAGAATGCATTTGGTTGTCATCCCTTTGTATTGTAATGCCTTAAATAATATGCTATCAGTGCCACCTTCAGGATCAACAAGCTGTTGCGATGAGGAGCAAGTCTGCTTGATATGTGCATAGATTCTGGATTACTGTATAAATATCCTATATAGGACATTATGCCTAAGTCTATGACAATGAGTTGTTGTGCTATTGTTCATCTCCTTGTCAGCCTGCTCTGATCAGTGAATTCAAACTGTATCTTTACATCTCAGGTTAAGATAGATAGATAGATAGATAGATAGATAGATAGATAGATAGATAGATAGATAGATAGATAGATAGATAGATAGATAGATAGATAGATAGATAGATAGATAATATGCTCATTATTTTTTGAAATAAACAGTTGAGGCAATACTGCATGTTGTGGCACTTTTATACAAGGGATTATGCATACATTTTAGTTTTGGGTAATGCTATTATTTTCTAATTAACTGCTTAGATTTTACAAGTTAAATATTGGGTTTAAGAAGAGCAATACCACAAATTCCATCTAATAGAATTGATATATGAACTGCTGTCCAGGAAAAAACTGCTTATCAACTGTTTAAAGTTCTATTGCTTCCAAAAATGTATGTTCTTAGGTAGAACAGTGTATTCTTAGACATAATTTACACTTTAATTATCATTCAATAAAACAATTATAAATAAAGGAACTGTGTTTTGCATTTTATTTATAAATGTAATTACTACTTTAAGAGGTATGGGGCGGTATATAAGCAGACCGCTTTGCTTTTTTTGCTTTTTGTAAAATACACTCAGTTCTATACAGCATCAAGTACAGTACAGTAATGAAAACAGTTCATACAGTTGTTCCTTTGAAAGGGACAAAGCATTGTCCACAAAATAAAAATGGAGAATGTGGTATGTGACTCAGTATGTAACAGGACACCTTTCAATGCCCACACCAAACAATTCCTATCAGATAATTTTTAAAAAGCTCTATCCAGGAGAGGAATGATTTGGAGCCATAATGATTGTTTCAGGCCAGTGGTTCCCAACCTTTCTCAAGTCATGACCCCCTTTTATAATAACCAATTATAATAGCGAAAATCATCACTCCCCCAACTTGGCAATGCCATTAATGCTGCTGCAGCTGGCCCTCCTACCACTGACTTCACCACCACCCATTCAAAACGGGGGATGGGAGAAAGATGGGGAGAAGAGAAGGTAAATGACTTCAAAGATGGGCCAGGTGGAGGAGGGAACGAGTACATTGGGAGAGGGCAAAACCTTCATGTAGGGGCTCTCTTGCCCCTCCTGCAGAAGAGGTGGGTCATGGGTTTCTGTGTGAGTCGCTCCTCCCATTGTCTTCTACTAGAGCCCCCAAAATGTCTTACATCCCCTTGTCACCATTGGCTAATTTACATATTCAAAAGGAGAGGGCCATAATGATGGCAGGAGAGGGAAAACATGAGGAAGAGATGGTGGGAAATAATCCTCCAATACTGGAAGGCTTCCTGATGACAAGAGGGGAGATATAGGAGGAGTAACAAGTGATTAGGAGATAGAGGATTAGGGGGAAGAAGTGAGCATAGAATCACAGAGTTGGAAGAGACCTCAAGGGCCATCTAGTCCAACCCCCTGCCACGCAGGAACCCCCATCACAATATTTCCAACAGATGGCCATCCAGCCTCTGCTTAAAAACCTCCAAGGAAGGAGACTCCACCACCCTTTGTGGCAGCATATTCCACTGCCGAACAGCTCTAACTGTCATGAAATTCTTCAGGAAAAGAAAGGAGGGGAGGAAAGAGAGGCAGAGAAGGGAAAGCTACCATCTGGATGGGGATGTATAGAAATAGAAGATCCAGAGTGGAAACATTGTATGGATGAAATTACCACTAGATGAGATAGAAAGGAGAAAGACAAGTAAAGTGCTGCAAAAAAAAAAAAAACCCCTGCTGGGGAGAAAGAGAGAGCCATATGTTGAAGAGAAGAGGAAGGGAAAATGTTGTGGTACAGCTGACAGAGAGAGAACCGCTCGAGTGGATGTGAGGAGAAGGACCAAGCTCCGAGTGTCAAGGAGAGTGAACCATTTGGATTACCAGAACAAAGGAAAGTAGATGCTTGTGTGCCGGGTTTGCAGATAATAGAAGTAAAAGAGGAATGCAAAGAGGAACAGCCCGGGGGCACGCGGGAGGCATTTTGGGTGGTGGATGAACAGGATGACGGGTGGAATGAATGCAAGATGGAAAGACCAGGGATGCACAAGGGGGAGAAGGAGAGTGGCAGTTGGGAACGACAGTTGAGGAGTGTAGAGACTCAGACGGATGAGGGAGAGTATAGAAGGAGGGCGAAATATCCGAAAGTCAAAAGAGACGAGGAGTTTGCCTGGTCGGTACATGTAAGACCTTTGAGATGGCCTGAAACTTCTGAGAAATTCCAGAGGGAATGGAGAAGGGAGAGACCAGCCGGTCCAGTAGTACAATGGGCCAAACACCCATGCTGCGGAACCCAGTGTTTGGGCAGGGGGGGGCGGCTTTTCCCCCTGTTTCTAGATGAAGCAAATATAAGTTATAACACAGTTAATGTCATTTATGAAGACCCTGTTATTGAAGAGAATGTTATACAACCTTTGCCAAACTTATCTCCTATTATTCAAGAAAGTGCCTGCAGTGTCTTTGATTCTGTAAGAAATAAAAATGCCTTTGAAGTTCTTGCAAAAAGAGACTCCAGCCTCGTTTATGATTCGGAACCGCCAGAAATCAGAACCGAACCTTCACAGTGGATGGTAAACATCTTCCCCAGAAGAGGATCCCTGGAGAAGAGAGAAAGGCCGGGTGAAGGCACCAGACCAGAAAGTAGAGTCCAGAGGATAATAGCTGTGCCACCCTTGGTGTGGAACCCTCTGCACAGGGATCAGGAAACCGCTACATAAATCTACAGATGGGCAGAGGTTTGGGGTTCATCACCCTTAGTGACCAAATATCAAACCCATTAAAGATGTTACTGTGAACCATTGGATGCTAACTAGAGACTGTTTGGAACCTGTTGAAGTTGCTGTAAATGACACAATACTTTCATTGAATGAAAGTTCATTTTTGCAAGACCAGCCTCCTGTTGTGAATCAAAATGTAAAAGATGAACCCAAACACACTGGGTCATGCCTTCTTAGAAAGTAAAGTCTTTTTTTCACCCAGAGCCTGTTTCTCATACATACATACTAACTTTAAAACCCCACTCCAAAACGTTGAGGAATAAATCATTTCACAAAGGCTACAACACATATAAAGTGGCACATGACCCCCCCTCCCACAAAACACTTTTCAATCATTCCCCTTGGGGTCCTAAACCCCAGCTTGGGAAACACAGTTTTTTCCAAAACTGTGGTTAAACATTTGGTTTTATCTTATAAATATTGCCATTGATAATGGGGCTGCAGATTAAAGAATAAAGACTGACATATTTCAACTTGCTATATAGCAGCCTTCTAATGACATGATAGATTGATGCCATCAGGCAAAAAGGTCCTGCCATTCAGATGCATATCACCAACACATTTCATTCAAGGGACCATCAAGGAAATTTATCCTTTAGGTTTTTGTATATCAAGCTACTTCCTCTGCTCTTTAAGCTTTTCTCTATAGGCCTGAAGTTATAAGTTACTGTATATGTTTCTTCCTTCCACTTACCAATCAAGCAAAAAATCAAGCATGTCTTCATTTCTAAAAGCAAGCTACCAATACCTGAACATATCTCAGAAATTATTAGACACGGGCAGAACAAAACAGCTATGTTTTGAAAAAGCAGTTCAGTTAACAGCTGAAAGTTACACAGTTTGGTGTTGTGGTTGATGGTGACTATCTACTCCTTCTTCAAGGATTTATAAAAATGTTGAACACTGGAACCAGGGCAAAACATGCACCACCCTGTCACTTCTCTCAAGAATCCATTGATATCATCCATTAACCAACTGCAAATCCTCCTAGCCACCTGAAGTAAAACATTTTTGCTTTGAATAACAGAAAGGGGCTTTTTGCCACTCCCTCATGCTCTCTCTAAAAGATATTGCTGACAGTTGGGGGACTTTGCAGTTACTTTGTGAGGCATAAAGGTCTGAGGCTGGGATAAAATGGCATTACAAAATGTCTCAAAATATACTGCTGACAGATTGGCTGGTACTTTGTCAATAGGAACCAGTGCTGCTTGACAGGGTATGGCAATACAATGCAAGGAGATCACAGCGATTTATGTGCTGTTCTAGTTGCATACAACAGCTGGACATCATATGTTATAATTATTGTAATAGATTTGCAGCTAAAAGACACTGTAACAAGCTAAACTAGTCAGACACCATATTTAGTCTATTTACTTTAGGAGTGTTTCCTGTACTACTCAGCATAGCTTCCAAAGCAGTTTTTCACATGCAATCATTCTGTATATATAAACCATGCTATGATATCACAGCTTGCACACCTTGAGGCACAGAGGTTTTGATAGAAAATGTAGCAGATAGCACCTAGAGTTCCAGATGTTTATACCAAATACTGTACAGTATATACTGTACTAGAATTACATGATGAGCTTTTTCGGTCTTTGACAGTAAATAAATTTACATTACACGATGAGCAACAAATATTAGTACTAAAATGCTGAAAGAATCAGGCAAAAACTAAGGATGGTGATGCTTCCAGCCTGCAGGCTGGGATATTCAACCACGTTTCTCTTAGAAAAGTGGGATTTAAAAGGTATTCAAGGATTAGTAATCCTAGGAAAGTTTCCACCCTTTCCTCTGACTGCATAACCCATACTTCACTCGTTCTTGAACCTTCTGTTCCTCTGCTTGGTTGCTGTTTTCCCCCTTGAAATGTCTCCTCTTTTCTAGTTCCAGTAATCTGTAAGGCCAAAGGCTAGGCCTCATCCTACTAACCACATTTGTGTCATGCAAATATCCAGCTGCTTGAAGGATATAACAAACTGCTTGTGCAACCTTGTGTTTCAGCTCAGGCCAGTTGACCTGCTAGCATTCTTCATGTTTCTCACTAAAAGGAAAAGACACTGGGATATAGCAAATGAGGATGAAGTGTGAGAGTGGGAAAGAATCGTTCAAGAGCTAAAGTAGAAAAGCTGGCAACACACTTTAATGAACCTAGGTCATGTGATGGGGAAGATTCATGAAATGCGCTTCATTTTTCACAAGTGCATACTGGAGTTCCACTAACCAAAGATGAACACAAAATAGTGGTTTAAGTGAACAGACATAGCTAAAAATTGAAGAATAGAGGCTTGTGAGCAAATGTTCAGTATAGGAACTTGTGGGAAGTACTAGAATCAAGCACGCAAAGGTCCTTTTCAGGCAAAAAATCCACCCATGATTTTCTTCCAATTAGTATTTTTCAAACAGCCAGGGAGTTGCAGAAGTTACTACCAGTGTCAGAGTAGGATTCCAGAGACATTGGCTCAAATCCCCACTAGACTATGGAAAGTCATTGACGCCTCATATTCCTCAGAAACACAGTTCAGGTTGCTAAAAGATGAAAGCAAACTACTACAGTATTTAGCAACTTGAAAGGGAGAGGGTCCAAACTGCTGCTTTATTTAACTAATAATATCCTGTGCAGCATGAAACGTATATTCCATTATATATTATATTGCACACCTCATTCTGCTTCTATATGTCTGAAGTGGACGAGTCCACGAAATATTACATTAATTAAACTTAATGTTAAAAACATTAAGGTGCCACGTTTTTTGTTTTTGTTTTGTTTTTTTTTTTTTTATTGTTGTTTAAGGTCACCAGGAGGTCTACCTTTTTCATTGCCTTTTGTCATCCCTGCTATTTGCCAAATGCTGTCAAACCACAGCAGGGGTTAAGAATGCAAATCCCAGCCGGTGCTACGATCACATAATGAGAATCTTGGGCTAAATGTGGATTTCTTTAGGGCCGGAGGAAAATCAAATACATGATTATAATCATTTGGCTCTGTGAGGAATGGAAGTCGTCAACAGGAGGACCAAATTAACAGGAGGCCACCTGACTTGCTTCCCTTTTTGGCTGCCAGGTCTTCTCTATCTTTAACAGCTGCCATGACTTGCAGAAGCTCAACAGGTGCCACTAAGCCCAAGACGGGTTCGGGTCCTTTTGCCGTTCAAGAGCTTCCCCTATCGGGCCAATGCTCTAGAGAAGCTTGCAAGAAAAGAAAGTCCATCCCGGCAGGCTCCATACGCTCAACTCCGTGGAAGAATCGAACTTTAAAAACAAATTAAAATTAACCGGAAAAAAAGGCCGCCGCCGCCCCCTCTGTACGCGTGCGCGTTGGCGTCTTACTTAGCCCGAGCCTCGGGCGCGCCGGCCCTCCCTCTTTGCCGAGCCGGCGTTTCTGCGCAGGCGCCGGCCCGCCCTCCCCCGCCTTCCGTTTCTCGCGAGAAGCCGGGATTTATTCCTACGTGCTGTGCCGTGCTGCTCATGGCGGCGCTGGAGCGGGGGCGCTGAGCTGTTGGGGTAAGTGGGGCGTGTGGGGAGGTTTCCTCCGCGGAGGCCGGCGGGCTGCCCTGAAGGTGCGACCTTGAGGGTGGGCAGGGAGAGCGGCTTAGAATGTCGCCGGTGGCGGTCCCGGGAGAACCAACGGTCCAGGGCGGGTAGGACTCCCCCCCCTTCCCCCACCCGTCGCGCGCGCCCGCCCGTTTGACAGACAGGCGCAGCGGTGGGGGGGGGGGGGGGGGGAGAAGGGAAGCGCCCGACGGGAGAAGGAGCGTCGCAGGGAAGCCCGGGTTTCCTCGCCCGCTTCTCTTCCTTCCAAAGCGTCACGGGCTTGTCTCGAGTCGGGACGAGCGGGCCAGAGCGAGAGCGGGCCCGAACCCCGACATCACTACCAGTCCCAGGGTGCACCGCGCGGCTGGCGTTCCCGCAGGGGCCGATGGGGCGTGGAGTTCAGGGGCGCGGTGTGGTCAGCGGCGGTTGGGGCGGAAAGCACTCCAACTCCCGGCGCGATGCCTGTCAGACGCGGCGGCCGAGGGCCTTCTGGGGGATGGAGTCTGGCCTCCTCAGGCTCAGTGGAGCAAAGTCAGTGATGGAAACTACCTCTCCCAGCATGCAGCGTGCGGGTGCGAGGAGGGGAAGAGGAGGTCAATCTTCCTTTGTGTGAGGGGGAGCGGTCGCCATTTTCCTTCCTTTTTACCACCACCCGTTTGGGGGTCTTTTTTTGTTTGTTTGTTTTCTTGTGGGGGGCGACGCATGACGGGCACAGCCCAGGCGCCTGCGGCGACCCATTCCCGTGGGCAGAACCGCTAATGGGGACGTTTGAGGCTGGGATCCGATCTTGACCTTTCCCTCCACAGCCTTAAGGTGGGGAGTTTCTGCTTCTGCCGTTCGGAGGCAAACCCTCAGCCTTATCGCCCCTCAGTTGCAGGAGCCTCCATCTTGCTGCCCAAGCACCATGTGGTGGCCTTGCCTCCGATGATGTAGCAGATGTGTGAGCCGTTGTGGAAAACACAAAAACATGAGCGTGGTTGTCGTTTAAAACCCCTAAATATCCATTTGGAAGCTGACATTAACAAAAAAAATGGTGCATTTACTGTTAGATAATGATGTACTTGAGTAGATACGCTTCGCTATTGCAGAAGAGATTATTGAGGTTTACTGGGACCGGGGGTTTTATAAAGGATGTAAACTGGGCATATTAATAATCAAGGTCGGGGGGTGGTTTAACAGATAGTGCATCCTATCTGATCCGAACCCATTCGGATTGTTCAGCCATTTGAAAAGCAAATCTTAAATTGTCATGAGTATAAAGCTTATTTTCCCTACCTTGTTATTGAGTGTTTGGGCTCCAAACCAGTGGCTATAATTCATTTGCTCACTTACCTGGTGGCAAAAAAATCTGATACTGTGTTTCTTGTAGTCACATTGGAATTTGTTTGCAACCAAGTCCTGTGAAGGTATACTTGGAAGTAGGTCCCATTTAATTAATAGGACCTTAATTTTAGATTGTGTCCACAGTTAGGGTGTGCTGTGCTGTGCATGACTACTCAAAAACAAGCCCATTGATTTACTTCTGAAGCTCTTAAGTAAGGAGGCATCCTAAGTTCTATATACTATCATTTTTATTTTTACTGTTGGTTATTAATTGCATATGTTATTTTTCAACTAATACTAGCCAGCATTTACAAGTCTAAAAGATGGCTTTAGATAAATTACTCTGAATATAAATCTTTAGTAAGCAATTGTAGAAGTAATATAAGGATGGTTGTTAATGTAGCAGTTCTTAATATGACTGGAACTTATTCAGCTCACCAATTGTTATTTTTTTATAAAAAAAAAAACACCTTGGCTTGTGTGCTATAACAATAGATGAAAAACCAGAAGGATACAATACAGTACTTATTTTTACTGTATATGAATTTAGTTATCCTTTTGTAAACACATTTTTCTAGTTTTGTATTGAAAGTTTGTCACCTGAACTGAATATTCACAATTGGGAGAAGTAGTTATAGCAGCTGAGTGGAAAACTTAAGAATTTAAAGCAAGCATGCACGCAACTGATCTCACTGAATTTCTGTCTAAGTCTTTGCTACATTGGGGAACATGTAGCCATAGACGGGCACACAATGCTATAATATCTTAGAACCAAGTCCATTTTAGCTCCCTAGTTGTGGAATCATCTACCTCCAGAAATTCACGTGCCACCCTTGCTTCAAAGTTTAAAAAAACCATTGAAAACTTGGCTTTACAGAAGGGCCTTGCCTGATTTTTCAAACACTAAACGCTACTCTTTTTTTCACTTACCTCCTTTTCCTCCCTGTTTTTTAATTAATCAATCACCTGGTTATTTTTACTTTCATTTTAGTTTTATTTTAGTTTATTGTTGTTGATTTATGAAGTTATATTTTGTTTATATTATGTTGTTTGTATTTTGGTTATTTAAATGTATTTCTTTGTTATATTGCTATTCTGTGTTATAAACTGCCCAGAATAACCTCAGGGCTAGATGGGCGGTATAAAACCTAAATAAATAAATAAATAAACTGCATATGGATGTATACTTTTAACTAAGCAAATGGGCTTTCAGTTTCTATTCAGTGGATTATATTGCATTAAAAGCCATCTGTTTCAGTTGTACAATACTTTCTCTGAAGTGAATGTACATAGCATTTTAAATTAAAGACTTTAAGTGGTAAATTCTGGTTTGATTAAATATTTGCACACTTTCCATTTTAGTTAGCTTGTGATCCAAGTATGGGTAGAATAATGAAGGTATAATATGCTTATTCTTAAATGTTTTAAATTTTACTAATGGTATTTGTCCCATACTTTCTCAAAGTATAAATCAGAAAGTGTACCATTTCTTTAAAAATGTGAGTCATGGGGAACTAAAGAAATTGAAAGTGAATGTTAACAATCCTATGAAATGGGCCACTCTCCCTCCAGCCCTAAGTTCCTTTATATGAGATGTCTCAGCTGTTGCTCAACATCATTCTGCATTCCATACCTATTGGAAGTTGGGTTCCTGGAAAATCCTCTCTGGAGAGAGGATCATCTATCCTTTACTCCTGCTCTTCAAATATGAAGAAATAAACATATAGCTCCTTCACTAATCATAAAATTAAAATGCAGTTAAATATGCAAATTAAATGCAACTAATGAATTTGTCTCCTCTTACTTGAAGATCAAAATTTAAACAAACACATTGGAAACAAATACATTTGCAAGTATTAAACAGCAGGAATTAGATTACAGAATCTACTTTAAGCTTTTGGTATAGTAAAACTGGATTTTTTTAATTGCATAAAAAGTATAAAATATTGCAGTTCCTTATGTTATAGAATTTCACTAGGCACATTTTCAGAATACTTAATTTCTAAGAAGATATTAATAGAGACAAGGTTTCTTTAGAAAAGTACAAGTAGTCAAATAATTCATTAATTTGTTTAATTGACTTATAATTTGCCCATCTGGCAAAGTGCCATTCTGAGCAGTTTACAATACTTCAATATAAACAAACCATATATAAAGTTTAGTGTATTATTCTTTCTTTTTCCCTCTGTACCTTGAAGCAAGAATAAATGTTAAAATCCCAAGTGTGAAAGTGTTAATGAAATAAATTTATATTTTAAAACTATCAGAGCTAAGCTGGAAGGTCTCGTTATTAAAATGTTTAACAATTTTGGTACATTTTATAACTGCTGGAATTAGTGCAATAAACACTTACATCTACAAAAAGAATCTGTAAATAGCTGAAGCCATTCTAAAAGCATTTGTTACGATTTTGAAAAGTGCAAGAAATGTTTACGCTCTGCAGTGGAATCAAATCTGTAAATTGTACTGGCCAAAATCCTCTCGCATAGGCACAATGACATAACACTAATGGTATGACTTTTGGAGCTGAATTGACCCAAATTAAGAACTCACCATAGGCAACTGAGTTGCATGACTCAGCAGACAACAGGTAATACCTTAGGGCAATTTCTTAACTGGAGGCAATACTGTTGCAGAAAATTATGCTGTTAATGATACCCCTGCATAATAACTACACAAGAGGGTTTTGGCTGCTGGATCTGAAACTTGAGCTTAATAGATTTTTTGTTTGTTTCTGTCTTTCCAGTATGAAGTGTAACAGAACAGAATTTACCACCTGAAACTGCTGCTTCAAGTTCAGATCAGGAAAGGAACATACCACATTGTAACAGCAAAATAAGACCAAAGAAGAGTAAACTTTACACTGAAGACACAACACTTGATCTGAAACAAGAAGTTTGTGCCTACTCAACAGCTTCAAAAGAGCACGTCCCAACGCTGCTAGTAGTCTTTGTTTTCTTCAGTACTGTGCTGAAACTGTCCAGTGCAGTACCAGTTATTCCTTATTAGCTTGATAGATCACTTGTCTCTTGCTATCTCTTTTTTTAACAATAGCAATCTTCAAACTTTGAAACGTGTGCTGAAACGAAGAATCGGCATATACTACTGAAAGTGCAATATTAAAATATCACTGCGAGGTTGGTGCAAGTATTATTTTAAACAGCAATAGTTACTTTGTTTTCACCTACTATTTAACATCAGTTAAACAATACTTTTATTTAAATCTGTACTGCTTATATTGGTGAGAATATCAAAGCAGAGCTAACATATCGCTGTGGCACTTTTAAATGATCCAATTTCTTCGGTATTGTCACTGGGTTATATTGTTGATCTAACCATGGAATGCAGTCTTACAATTGTAGCCATTTCATTAAGCTTTCTGCTACTCTTTTCCAGTTCTGCACTTTTGAAATCAGTTTACTCTAATGCTATAAATCTGAATCTCAAACTTTCTCCATATCCTTCTCCCAGTTACTTGTATCTGTCAGTGAGTCTCCATTTCATAAGCTGGTAGGTTTAAATGTTAATTGTCTACTAAAAGAGCAGCTAAATTAGTAACCATGAGCTTAGTTAGCAGCCAACTTCTGCTCTCCATTTCAGAACCCCTCCAAAGTGAAATAAAGCAATTAAACACTTCCTTAAGTACGGTAACAATCCCTTCTTGTCAAATGTTAGGAGGCTGCCAGAATGGCAGCTTTTTGATAACTGGATAAGTGGCAGATATACATTGACAAGGTTGTCTTGTTTGATTTTGTTATATACAGCATTATAAAATTAAGTTGAAACAGGCGTAAAAATATGGCAAGCACCTGGAAAGAATTTGTTGAATTTTCCATGCCGTCTTCTCCCCCTACTGCATACGTTAGTGCCAACCTGGGCAATGCATCTCCAGTCGGACTGAATTTATCACCTTATGGCCAATCAGTAAGTTCTTTTGCCATACTAGCAATATTCTTAAGGGTTAAGCCAAACTAGCTCAGATGGTGTGATACAACAACCTCCTTTGAGCAAGAAGAATGTGGCCAATTTGCTCATTACTATCAGAAATGCCTGCTCTATAACCTTGAACAGGCTAAAATATTCTCAAGTTGACAGTTTCAGTTTGAAAATCATTTCACACCCACCCCCCTCATTCCCAGTCATTCTTTTCATTGGTCATTGTACCAGATCCTATTCCAGAACAATTGGTTACCTCTCCAGCTGTTTAAGAGCAGAACTGCCCTGTTGGATAGGATAATTCTGAGGGGGAAATTGGTCTTTCTGTGGAAAGCGCCATGCCACAGAGGCCAAATCCTCATACTGCTGAAGGGCAGCAGATTGACATTTTGTGAATCTGTTTTTGAAAATAGGCAGATAATATGTCTGCCAAACCACCTTGCACATGAGAACTCTCTCTGAAATACTGTCGATGGCCAGTTGATTGAGAAATGTCCAGTATGGTCCTTTACTAGCACAAAAATGTGAGTTTCCTAAATAACTTAAATGATTAACAGATAGCTGCCTAAAAGTAGTTTTTTTTGTTTAAATTGAGTGTTTCTCAGATTAAGGATAATGAATTTTTAGTACTATTAGCATGGAAGCAGCAGGAAGGGGACATTCTTAAATTTTCTGAAGTCTAGTTTATAAAATATTAAATGAAACGGTGGTACAGTAATCCCCCCGCCTATTGCGGGGGTTAGGGAACTAACCCGACCCATGATAATTGAAAATCTGCGATATGCGGATGCTGTGTTGGGTTGGGACTGGGGGGCCTGTCTGGGGGCCCCTACCTTTACCTTGAGGCCTGGCGCTACCCCGAGTGGGCCTCCAATGGCCTTCTGGAGTCTCCGATGGACCCAGGAAGGCCATCGGAAGCCTCAGAAATGGTTTTCAGCGATCCAGAAGTCACTTTCGGTTTTCCGGAAAGCACTTATGGGGCCTCTAACAGGCCCAGGAAGACCATCAGAGGCCCGTTTTGGGCAGCGCCAGGCCTGGGGTAAGTGCAGGAGGCCTGGAACAGGCTCATCCAGCTTAGCCCAGGAGGCCTTGCCTTTTATATACTGTACTGTGGTCCCGGGATATACCAGAACAGCAGTATATGAGCCACGAAGGGCAGGGGAACACTGTAACGATAAACCTTACGAAACTAATTTTGTAATATTGTATCTGAATGCAGTTGTGAATGGCTACATGTGGCCATTTAGTTTAGGTCTAGGAAGACTAATACTGTAGCTTAGAAGTAATTCCAGCAGGGCTGGGATAGTTGTGGACAGCTGCTGTTAGTCAAAGGGGGCTAATCACCATCCAAGGCCTGTGGTCTCTTACAGTATCAGGCAATTTTATACTCCTAAAACAGGGACCATACAAGCCTTAAAGACTTTGTGCTCTTTTTACCCTAAAATATCTGTAAATTGCTTCTACTTTACAATAGTTTATGAAGGGCCTTTTTCTACCATGTGTATTTTAAAATAGAGAACCAGCAGCTGCCTGTGGATACTACTGTAACATGTTTATATGTTTAATAATTCTAGAGGAGATCTGAGACCTGCTGTTAATGTGCTGCCACTATTTTTGAAGTCACACTAAGCCCAGCTAAAGGCCAAATATTGATGTACTCATACCTGAAAATCAGGTGCTCTACATGTGTCTTCGAAATGAAAAAAAAATCTCTGGGATTAGGGTTGCTATGTATCTTATGTTCCAACACTTAAACTGGCATTGTATTGAATATGGTCTCTGGAGGCTTTGCTGAAACAAACCACAAGCATAAATCTTAGGACCTTGTACTCCAAATTTGAAGAAAGTTACAAAAACTGTCTGTGTAACAGAGGAAGCAGTTGTTCTTTCTCTTTAAAGGAATAATTCTCCTATCCCTTTCAAATGGGAGAGCAGAGAAAAATAGTTTTCTAAACCTAATTTCTGCTGCAGCCAAAAAAAGAATAAGAATAAGAATAAGATGGCTGCTGCTTGCTTAATCCATGACTTAAATATATTTCCTTCTGGTGACTATCTTTGCACAAGAACAGGTCAGGATTCTGATAGTTGAAGAATACAATTTTGTTGAGGAATTACTGACCTAGAGTGGTGCTTGGTTATACCATTTATATTATGATTCTATTTTTAAAAAGAAAACTTAGATCAACTGCTTTTGACTTCCAGCTAAGTCTCTTGAGCCATGGAGTTTGATAGTTACTTGGATGTATTTAAAGATGTTCTAACTATTGACTAGTTACTATGTACTATGTTATCACAGCTGTATGAGATGGAGAACCATTATACTGTGTCATCAGATCCTCTCCCCCCTCCTGCAGCTCCCCCTCCTTCTCATCCTTTACCTTTCTCTTCATCTTCTACTTCATCCGGGTCTAAAAAACAGAAGAGGACCCCTCTTTATCAGAGATCTGTAAGTCAGGGCTGCAGTTGTCAGATATGTCATCTTAGCATGGGGATCCTTCCTTAGCGGTTAACTCTTCTCTGCATATGTTATCACCTCTAACTTCACTGGTATTAAATCTCAACAGGTTAAAGGACAAAATTCTACCTGAACCAGCTGGAAATCTTGCTGAGTTCTTAAATTGTGCTTTCCTGTATCTGTTTCAGAAACTTGAATGGAAAGTGGTGTGTGTGTGCTCACATAGAGATTTGCAACTTTTATGTTATGCATTATGAGATATTAGTTGACTTTATTGTACCTGTATATATTGTATATGTGTGAGCAAGCTCAGTTGGCTTCTTTTCTGTTAAGTTTGTAGATTGAACTGACATCTAAACACTGTAATAGGAAAACATTTCTATCAAACCAGTGTAAAAGTTGCAAGCATGCATCTCCAACACTGCAGTCATTAATTTCTTAGTAGGGAGATGTTGCATGTAACTTACAAGTTGTGATATTTGTGTTTGGCAACTTTTGTTTTGTTTTGATGGAGACATTTATATGAGTTTTTGTTCTCTTCTTGAAATTTCTGCCATGTCGTATTTCATATGTCATTTCGTGTTTATAGGGAGAGCAATGCCTTTAGTGTTTGTTTCAGCTCAGTTCTTCACATGCTTGCTCACAAACCCTCATTAACGACAGTGGGGTTGAGCAAATATGTATATGAGTGTTGCAGCTTTAGCATCTTCAAAATGCATGTGGACTTGGCCTTTGAAGTAAGTTAAATATCCTATTATGTCAGATAATAAAGACTTGCATTGTTGCCAGTACCCTAAGTGAACAAATGCTCTATTAAGTCAAAAATATTTTGTGTTATATGAGGACTATTTTGGAGGCACTGGGACATTTTGAACACTTGATGGCTGAAACCAAGTTGCATAGGTTCATGATATCATCTGCTTCAATCAGAGGAGTAAAAGTCCTTTGACAATTTTGGGATGCACATGAATTTGTCGTATTGTGTATAATCATTACATCCAAAATTGCCTTTTATCAATGATGATTTGTTACCAATGATGACATCATCACTGTTGCACAGGTAGAGGTGTGCAGTAAGATTTCAGCCAATGGATTCTTAAGAGTTACAGAAATGTTAGTTTGCTTTCTTAAACAGATACACAGGAAACTGCAGCATGTGTAAAATACATAATCTAAAAATGCATGATCTGGCAGTGCCTTGCCTTAAACTTTTTTACTTGCATGGTACATTCACTGACTCTTGTAGTAGAACATAATAAACCTAATACTAATTTCTCTCCAGATATAATTGAATTTGTTATCCATGGAAATGGTTTAATGTTATGTAGTCAATAATTTTACAGGGTTACTGAGAACTTAATAATCAGGGTTTTCCACCTTTTTCTGGACCTAATAAGCCCACTTATGAATTTGAGAAGGGGTATTTTAAAATATGACAGTGATAAAATATGACAGTCTGCGGATAGAGTAGCAAATAAATTGTTTTTTGAAATTGTCTTGAGATTAGTTTTAGTAACCTTTTGTCTTTATTAGTTTTATTTGGTAAGTCCAGTTACCTTTCTGGATAATCTTGGCTACAGTGCCAATTTTATTATGTATGTAATTGGGAAATGTAATGCTGTGAACAGTTACAGTGGAATCGATGCAATATCGCTCCTGGTGGATCTTGGTTAAGAAATATTTCAACTGTTAGAAGCCTGTATGCTTTTCTAATGACCTTTAAATACTGGCTTTCATTTAAAACTTCACCCAAGTCATCTATTATAAAAATAAAAGTTTTAAAATATAAATATAAAAAGGGACTCAGGGCAGAGAAGCATTGATTCTTAGAAGAGTTCACAAGTTTCCTTTTGATTTCAGATGAGCTTTGATCCAAACCTTCTCCATAACAATGGACACAACGGGTACCCCAATGGTACTTCTGCAGGACTGCGTGAAACTGGGGTTATTGAAAAACTGCTGACCTCCTATGGATTCATTCAGTGTTCAGAACGGCAAGCGAGACTGTTCTTCCACTGTTCACAGTATAACGGCAACCTACAAGAGCTTAAAGTAGGAGGTAATCAATTGGTAGAATTATGTGGGTCTCTATATTTGCCTGGTGAGGTCTACTCAGTAGCATTTGCACCACCAATTAATGTATAAGGGTGTTGAAATACCATGTTTAAAGCCTCCTGCAATTATGTCAGAGGCAATCTGCTAGAAGGCAATTCTTCACTTGGCATTAAAGAGATGTATCTCCTTCATTGAACATTTGTGAGAAGATCAACAACAGCAAAGTATGTACACCAGTAACATTTCTCCAGTGCACTGTGCAGTTATAGTAGGATATGATGCACAGTAATATGAAAAAAACTACACCCTCTTTGAATTCTATGGTTTTACCTATCAGAGCATAATAAAAATCATTTGGTCCTTAGCAAAGCTGAAAATTAGGTAGATAATAATCTCAGATGGACAGCAGCACATGACATATTATGCTGTATCAAAATTAATTTTACAAAAATAAAGCCAAAATGGAAAAGCCATGTGTGAAAAACTAAATAAACCTTTGTGATTCAACACTTTGGTTCATGAGTTCATGGTTTACTCAATAACAGCAAAGTACCCAGGTCTTGTGGCTACAAAGAGAGGCAAAATCATCACCCCTCCACTACCGTGCTGGACTGTTAGTATGAGGAATTTGTACTGATACGCTGTGTTATGGCCAAATACTTACATTTTTGTCTTAACTGTCCAAAGGACATTGCACCAGAAGTCTTGTGGTTTGTCCACATACAACTTGGCAAACCTAAGCCATGCTCTGATGTTCATTTTAGGGAGAGGAGGCTTTTTTGTGGCAACCCTTCCAAACAAACCATACTTCTTCAGTCTTTTTCTAATTGTACTCTCATGAACTTTAACATTTGAAAATGTTATACTTGTGGATTCAGCTGAGCTTAGCTAGTCACCTGATCAAACCATCTTAAATATTCTGATTGCTATATGCTAATGTATTTTTATGCTTTGAATTTATTATTTATTTGCATTCATTTATTCTTTGTCCTGTAGATTGTGTTCTAGTCATGTGGTATTATATGTTGTAAACAGCCCATACTGGCCTTTGGTCCAATGGATGGTGTCAGGAACCCTTCCTAAAGGAACATTCTCTTGCTGACTGATAAGACACCTGTGGATACTTACAACCTAAGGCTGAAAAATTAAAGACATTGGGGCTATCAATCTAGCGTTACAAACTATCTTCTCCCATGAATCTCCTTGTTATTATAGATAGCAATGAACATTAAACAAACATTTAACATGCTAACTGAGACCAATAGAGTCTGAAATGTAACTCTTGGCATTTTTACCATTTCTCTGAGCATGACACAATCTGACCTTGGGGTGGATTTGTTTGGACATACACTCCTAAGAAGGTTGGTGGCTGTCTTGAATGTTTTCCACTTGTGAATAATCTTCCTTGCTATGGAATGATGGACTTCATTTGGAAATGGCCTTATAATCTTTTCCTGATTGACAGGCAACAACAGTTGTTTCTCTATGATAATTGCTGATGTGTTTCCTCCCTGTTGTGTTAACAATGAATGCTTCAGACCAGCAAACTGCTAAAATGTCACCTTTAATAGAGGGGGTCACACTTGCTGATGATCAGTTTACTCAAGGGCATTTAGTTAGCAGCATCTGGATGCTACTTAGCCTCTCACTTCCTTTGGAAGCAGTAAGGATATTTAGGGTTGCTGTCTTTTACTTCTCCCTTTCTGCTTCATTTTTTATAAAATTGTGACACAGTGTAACATGTCATGTCTTATTATTCATCTCAGGTTGTACTTAACAAATTTTAGATATGCTAAGGATCAGGCAATTTTTATTATGTCCTGATATGAAAAACTAGGGAATTCAAAGAGTGTGTACCATATTTTTTGCCCTATAAGACGCACCCTTTCTCCCCTCAAAAGTAAGGGGAAATGTCTGTGCGTCTTATAAGACAAATGGGGGGGGCTGCAGCCCATGGCTCCTTTTCTCCCTCGAAGGGAGCCATGAGCCACAGTGGGAGCTTCTACAGCGGCTGCCACAAGTTGGGAGGTCTCTGGGGAAGCGGCTCCCAGGAGCCTTTAGGGGCCGCAACCGTCGGCCTATCCCGGGAGCTACTGCAGGGAGGCGCCTTCCAGGCTGGGCTCAGCCTCTGCCCACGGTGGCTGCTGGTGCGGCTTCTTCTGATGCTCAGCCCATTCAGTTCCCCGGGACTCCGCTTCATCTTCCCGGGGAGGGATCCAGCCTGTCCTCGCGGCTCTTGCCTCCTCTGCCACCGCCACCCACTTCAGTGGCCATTCTGCTTCCTGGTTGGCAGGGCCTAGAGGCAGCGAGCACCACTGCCTCCGCTTTAGTGCTGTTGCTGCCTCTGCCACCACCCACCTTGCTCCTGATGTGGTGAAGAAACCAGCTAAGGCCCCAAAGTGGGTGCATGGTCCCACTCCGGTCTGCTGTGGTGAGGAGGAGGATTCCCCACCTCCATCCCCCTTGGGCCACTCCATCTCCACCAAAAGGAGCTGCCTCCTTCCTTTGCTGCTCTCTCTCCCCCCCCACCCGCAGCCCCATCCTCCTCCACCTCCTCCTGATGGCTTGGGGAAGCCATAGATGCGCTCTGTCCCCCACGAGGGGCAAATCACCAGCCAGCCTGAACAGAGGCTTGGAATCATGGGTGCAAGTGGGTGGGCAGTGGCAGAGAGGTCTCGCACATGCTCACCTCGCCAGCAAGGAGGAGTTATAATGGGGCGGATTATGTGTTAGGGAAAATGTTGCCACTTCCACTATACTTTTTCCTTTGTTTGCAATGCTCCTGGAAAAAGGCATCTGCGGCAGGATGGGAGACTGCTGCAGCTATCAAGGGGGGAAAGAAAGGCTGGGGTGGAAGTGAAAGAGAGAGAGAGAGAGAGAGAGAAGGGGGCAGAGAAGGAACGAGGAGGTGGAGTCCGGTGTGTTCGTGTGTGTGTGTTGGGAATGCTTGCTGCCGCTGCCTCTTTACTTTTTCTCTCATTTGCTGGGCTCCCTCTGGAAAGAGGCATTTGCAGTAGAAGGGGGGAAATAAAGGCTGGGGAGGCAGTGAAAGAAACAAAACACGGCAAAGCCTTGCATGAAAAAGAAAGAGATGGGGGGGCAGAGAAGGAACAAAGAGGTGGAGGCCTGTGACGAGAGCCCAGCCCCTTCCCGCCCTCTTTCGAGGGGTGCCAAACGGATGTGGGTGGCAGGGAAAAGCACAGCAGGGACAAGCCCGAGCCAGATGTCTCTGTGGCAGCGGCTACCGGGAGTCCTTTTCGGAAGGGTGCCTTGCTGCTTTTAGCCAAACAGCAAGTGAGCAAGCCAACCAGCTCTGTTCAGCTTACCACCACCCTCGCCTCCCCTGGGTCCCCTCTTCCCGCTCCCTCACTTTGCTGCCTTTGGCTTGGGTGCACCACCAAAAGGAAGTTGGTCACATCCCTGCCACTCACCTCCTTTTCAGGGAGCGCCCAAGCCAGAGGCAGCAAAATGGAGAGGGAATGATTCTCGCTCTGCTTTGCTGCCTTTAACTTGGGTGCATTAGCTTTTTGAAGGCCAGCTGGCTTTTGCTGTAGTGACCACTAGACCTATGCAGTATGTGTGTTTGAAAATTTTTTTCTCACATACATACTTCTAAAAACTAGGCACGTCTTATGGCGCGGTGCATCTTAGGAAGTGAAAAATACGGGACTTTCTTTTTCCTCTTGAAGTTCTTCTTGACAACAGGGGAACTTAATGGCTGAAATCCAGTAGGAATGAGAAATAGAATCAATGGGGAGTTGGTGAGTCAGCTCCTCTGTAAGTTCCATTAATTCAATGGGTCAACTAAAAGTACGAATCTTTCAGCTGTACAGTGCATTAGATTACCATGGTAGGAACATTTTTTTTTCCTAAAGTGCACAAGGGTGGTAGCAGGAGACATGTTTGGGCAAGTTTGTTTGTGTAATGAAATTTGTATGAGTGTTTTGGAAAAAATGTCTACTTTGACAACTTCTTAAGTTGTATTCACTGAAAAAAGAGAAAGCAGTTATGTTTTATCAGCTAGTGTGAAATTATTTTTAAATTGAATATTCATTTTGGGAGATCTCGTTGACGAAGATAGAACGGCAATTTGCAGATTATATCCATGCATGTAAACAGATTACTAAAGCCCTGTTGTATTAGTACTTCAATTAGTACTAGGTTTCAATATATGAATTAGTATGATCGTTATAAGTTTTAACTGCTTTCTTATGTTAGTATATTTTCTGTGATTGGAAGTTGCATGGAGACAGGTGACCTGTTTGCTCTTGAATTAAATATGCTTTACAGATGATGTTGAATTTGAAGTGTCTTCTGACCGGCGAACTGGAAAACCAATTGCTATTAAACTGGTGAAGATCAAAACAGAAGCATTACCTGAAGAACGAATAAATGGACAAGTTAGTGGCTATGTTTAGTTTTGAATATGCATGCCTTTTACATCTGCTGTGTTGAAAAACAAGGGCAGACTTGAGGGTAGCATGCTTCTACTTAGTTGCATAGAAGTATTTTTCTCAAATTTAATTTTTTTCCTTGGTTTTGGCAAGCATGTAGAAATTGGGGTTTTTCCTAATAGAGAACAATTCTTAAAATGAACAGAAGTACTGTAAGACATACATTTGCAGCATGGCATACGATTGTGGGTTACCTATTAAGTGTATCCCTGAGTGTGTGACAGAAGATAACTAACAGTCTGATGCATAATGCTGCCTCTCAAAGTAATTAGCAATGGATTTTTTTTTGACTGGTAGGTTGTGTGTGCTGTTCCTCACAACTTAGAGAGTAAGTCTCCAGCTGCCCCGGGTCAAAGTCCAACAGGGAGTGTATGCTACGAACGTAATGGGGTAAAACTTATGTATTTACTTAAACTTTTTGATTGATCCTCCAGTATGATTTAAACTAAAATACTTGGCAGAGTATACAGCTAAAACTGTACCTGTTTTGAAAAGATAAATTTAAATTGCTATAAACATATATTTTAATTGACAGAAATAGAAAAACTTTAGATTTCATGTGTTGACTATAATTCTGAAATATTTTCAGATCTGTAGTTTAGAATCATAAGGCTAGTTAAAGCATTAAAGTGGAAAATGTAACTGCACAATAATGTCTTCGCTGTGGCTTTTCTTGTTTTTTAAAATTAAAATGTTAAGAATAATACTGCAAATACATAAAGAGCACTTCCCACCTTCTTAAAATCAGAAGTTTAACATGGACAAAATACCTTCTGTTAAGAGTGCTAGTCAAATATTAATACTATAAAATTGTAATTCACAGGAAGTGTTCTACTTAACTTACACTCCAGAAGATGTTGAAGGAAACGTGCAGCTGGAAACTGGAGATAAAATAAACTTTATTATTGATACAAATAAACAGTAAGTTGGTATCTTCAATGTAGTGAATCAGTGGTGAAGAACAACAGATTTCCAAAAAATAATTATGTTATGAATTGAGGCTTTGTTAGCAGATTCTGAAATTCTTTGTAATAAACAGTAGTGTTTATGGGGTACTTTGAGAATGGGGTACTTTGAAGTTGGTATGTAAGTTAATGAAGCATATACACTGGTTCTTTTTCTTTCGTGGATTAATGAGATACTAATCGGAACCATCTCTGTTACACCTAAAACTGGGATGTTCTTTAAAAAGATAGAAATGAAGCTTCCTTTCTAAAAATGAGTGTCACATCAAAAGAAGACATGTTTTTCTTTTCACAAATTAAATCCATACAGTTTCAGTCTTTGTAGCTCTTTCACATTATGGAAAGCCATTTAACTTAATTAATCTTGTGTCATCTTAGTCTGTCTTCTTTCCTAGCACTGGTGCTGTAAGTGCTCGTAACATTATGCTTTTGAAAAAGAAACAGCCTCGGTGTCAAGGAGTAGTTTGTGCCATGAAGGTAAGGAATACTTCAGTACAATAGGCTCCCCCATATCCACTGATACATTACCCATTGATTCAGTTATCCACACTTGGCAAAAAAAATATTAAATATTTCAGCTGCCGCAAAGCAAGCTACTGTCAAAAACAGCAGCTATAAAACAAGCTATTGTAAAACAGCAGCTGTAAAGCAAGCTACTGTTGCTAAACAGCCTTTTGGGTTTTTGTTTTTGTTTTTTTGTTTGTTTTGGCGTTCTCTCTCATGCATGGGTTTCATTATCTGTGGGAAGGCCTGGAACCGATCCCCAGCGGATACCAGGGTCCTACTGTATTTAATTTACTTTTGAAGTTAGGAACTCAGAATATATAGATATTATAGCATCTGGGTTTATCAACACATGTTAAGATGAGTGCCTAGTTTACTATTCTCAATTGGTCCTTTTTTCACATAGTGGAAAGTAGAAAGAAATACTTGGGCTGCCTCTTAGACCCTGTACTTAAGCAAAAATCCTGAAAGATCTGACTGCCTTTTACTAATTAATTGCTTTTGCACTATTGTTTTTGTTTATTTATTTTTTATCTTACCTAGTGTAATTTGGTTGTTTTCATTTATAATTTATTGAAATCACATAGGACTATAGTGAGTCTTTATAAACCATTTTGGCATCTCAGTGTATATGGTTACTTCCCAATAAATTGCATTGAACCTATTCTCATAAAGCATGCTTTGTGGGTACATATCTTTCACCCTTGTTTCATGAAATTTGCACTCCCGCACATATTCTATAGTTATAGATCTTGCTAAAATTTGTTTTCTTGTTGACTACTTACCATCTAAAACTTTTTGTTTTTCTTTGATGTTATTAGGGTAGATTTCTAAAAATACAGCTTTTATTTGCTAAACAAGTGTGTTCTTTTCTTAGGAAGCCTTTGGGTTCATTGAAAGAGGTGATGTTGTGAAGGAGATATTCTTTCACTATAGTGAATTCAAAGGTGACCTAGAAGCCTTACAGCCTGGAGATGATGTGGAGTTTACAATCAAAGACAGAAATGTAAGCCTAAATTTTTAAATAGGATTTAAATTCTGTGTTGAGACTATTAGAAAAGCAT
Organism: Phrynocephalus forsythii; assembly: GCA_029282475.1. Classification (NCBI taxonomy): domain Eukaryota; kingdom Metazoa; phylum Chordata; class Lepidosauria; order Squamata; family Agamidae; genus Phrynocephalus; species Phrynocephalus forsythii. The sequence continues at coordinate 85,847,273 of JAPFRF010000005.1, read as the reverse complement.
ATTTATTAGATTTGTACATATGTGTAGTTTTTTGCTTATCCTTCTGCTGTTTCTCCATGTTTGACTACTTTACTTAATGTTCTGTTTTCAGGGTAAAGAAGTTGCAACTGATGTAAAACTTTTGCCCCAAGGAACCGTGATTTTTGAAGATATCAGCATTGAACACTTTGAGGGAACAGTGACCAAAGTAATTCCAAAAGTATCCAACAAAAATCAGGTAATGCCATCTTAAATTGTATATGTAGATGTTTACAGCAATTTGACAGTTATAATGAATAAAGGGAAGAAATGGAGAAAATGTTAATGGAAGAGGGCATGATGAGAAAGTGTTTTTGAAGTCATTTTAAATGAATATAGAGTCCTAAAACTGATACAGTTTAGAATAGCTATAACTTATCTGAAATCTTTTCCTTTCTGTGATTAGAATGATCCACTGCCTGGCGTATAAAAGTTGACTTTGTGATTCCTAAAGAACTACCATTTGGAGATAAAGATACAAAATCAAAGGTGACGCTGTTAGAAGGTGACCATGTTAGGTTCAATATTTCAACAGATCGGCGTGACAAATTGGAACGAGCCACTAACATTGAAGTTCTTCCCAATACGTTCCAATTCACTAATGAGGCTAGAGAAATGGTAAGTGATTAAGTGTTTTGTACAGTAGAGATGTGGGACATGACTGTTTCTCTCTGTTACTATGTAGTTATAGTTTCTGCATTACTAGAATTGCAGCATGGTGCCAGATGTCTATAGTGATAAATCCTGATGCAATGTTTTGAATTTTTGGTGGATTATAAAATTATACTTAGATAAATTTCAGATAAATTAATATTGCTGTGTTTCCTATTGATGTCTATAGCCTATTCTGTTTTCTGTCCTAAGGGACATTTTTAGAAGTTTCTCAGTGTGAACCAGGAAATATACCATCTGGTGCTCTGCAAATTTCCTCCTAAGAAGTCATCCATTTTTAAAAATCATTCTTAAGAGCAATGCTTCCTATGCAACAGTTGACAGAACTTACTAGATACATAATCAATCTGCTCTAATGATTTTGCATTATTAGTTGAAATTGTCCTATGTTCCATCCATAGGGTGTGATTGCTGCAATGAGGGATGGCTTCGGTTTTATTAAATGTGTTGATAGAGATGCCCGCATGTTTTTCCACTTCAGTGAAATTCTTGATGGTAACCAGCTCCACATTTCAGATGAAGTAGAATTTACTGTGGTGCCTGTGAGTAGGACGTTAATGTTTTTTTTAAAAAAATTGGCAATCAAGTTTATGCTGTTTGCTTCAACTAACAATTTGGTGGTATTCATCTTGCAGGATATGCTCTCTGCTCAAAGAAATCATGCTATAAGAATTAAGAAACTCCCAAAGGGCACTGTTTCATTCCATACCCAATCAGATCATCGTTTTGTGGGCACTATAGAAAAGGAAGCTACTTCTGCCAAATCCACTAGTCCAAATAAAGGCAAAGAGAAGGTAATTCTTGCTCTGTGTTTTTCTCTTCATCTCTGCAAAATGATTAGTGAAAGAGCAGGTATCTGTAGTAATACCCAAAAGAGGGAGGAGCATGAGTTCCACATTTACTTCATATGATTAAAATGGGCGTGTGTACCCAACCTCACATAGTAAATCCCTCAGAAAATATAGGGAGAGCTTTGTCACATTTAAAGTATGTAAAATTATAATGTTGAGCTGAACTGTGGCAGGCAAAGAAAAACAAGTGCATGAGAGTTGATTTGTGGAACCTTTCCATGGATTTCAAAGCACATTGTTCAGAAAACACATTAATATTGCAGCTGTTTTAGGACCTAGAGCAGGCATGTCCAAAGTCAGGCCCAGGGGCCAAATGTGGTCCATTTTCAAATTTTGAGCAGCCCGCAGCCTCTTCTCCCCACCAGCTCAGCCTGTCATGCATCCCCGCCAGCTGGTCCCTCCCCATACCAGGTGGAGATGTCAGTTTGCAGATTTATGATTTGCCTGCCCCCCCTTCCTCCATCCATCCCCCCCCCCCCGGCCACCTGCCCAAACCTACCTTCAACCGGCTCCATTGGTGCAGTGTCTTTCCCGCCTCCTTGCATATCCTAATAGTTGAATTGGTAAGCCCCAGAACAAAGACAAAAACATGGTAAGGCTCATAGATCAGATACTAGATTTCCTATATAAAAAGAAGTAGAAATATCTAATATATATTTACTTGACTTCCCTGTAATTTTTAATTGTGCATTTGTATTAGAAATAGGGGTGCTCATTATATAGAAAGGTCCAAATAAAAACGGTGTATTCCATGAAATACAGTTCATTTCATCTTACCTTTTTCTGTGTCTTTTTCCTCCTCTCAGGAAGGTGAAGAGGGCATAATTGCTTATGATGATTGTGGAGAGAAGCTGACCATCCCTTATCAGGCTAAGGACGTGGAAGGATCTACTTCACCTCAGATAGGAGATAAGGCAAATACAGCCATATATGTTGTTTAAAACTTTAATCTGATGTTTCCCTCATATGAATATTGCTATTTACCATAATTGAGACATACTTTTTACTTGTGATCAATATTTCTGCAGTATGTACATCATAGGTCCCCAACCCCCAGGCAGTGGCCTGTTAGTAACTTGGCCACTCTACCAGCAAGGTTTCCCTAGGCCCCAGTGCAGCTTTTCCAAGCCAGTGCACCCACTGCAACAATTTTTGTTTTGGCCACAGTGGAATCAGCACAGGAACGTGTTGTTTATATGTGCACATCTGAAAAAAAGGCCCGCGCAGCAACAGCACTGATCCCAGATGCTAAAAAGGTTGGGGACTGCTGAGGTACATAATTGTTGCCTTCTAAGTATAGATGGATATGTTTACAGAGAAGGGCACTTTAATTTTTCAGAAGTTGGTCTTATTTAATCATTGGTTTTTTCTGAAACTGCAACTGGTAACATTTCAGCAAAAAACCCAGGATCAGTCACTGTAACGATAGTTAGTACTTAAGCTGGGTAGAAGTGAAATTCAGTTAGCTGCCATTTTAATAACTTTTTAATTGTAAGTGGGTAGCTGGGCAGATCAATGACTAAGGCCTGACTGCAGAGGTGAAGGCTAGGAATTTGATTTCCCACTGTATCTCCCAAGAGAGGAGCCAGCCTTTGTTGCCACAGGCGAACGTCACAGGAAGAGAGAATGCTAAACTCTTTTTGTATATTCTATAACTAGAAACCCTTGGAAAGAGTCACCGTAAATTGAAATTGACTTGATAGCTAGTAGTAGTAGTAGTAGTAGTAGTAGTAGTAGTAGTAGTAGTAGTAGTAGTAGTAGTAGTAGTAGTAGTAGTAGTAGTAGTAGTAGTAGTATATTTTTGTGAACTGGGTATCTGAAGTGAGGATGTTCAGAAGACATATATATATCATGGCTACTTCTTTTGTCAGAATATATATACATTATATCACAGGAGTGAGCACACCCCCTCACCAGGGTACGTCAGGGGCCAGATGCAGGGGAGTGGTATCTGGAGACAGATATCTGGTCTCATGCGCTCCCAAACGCATCTGGTGGGGCCACTGTGAGATACAGGAAGCTGGACTAGATGGGCCTTTGGCCTGATCCAGCATGGCTCTTCTTATGTTTTTATGTTCTTAAATATTTTAGTATATCTTTTCATGCAACAACACGGAAGAAATGACACTTGGCTACAATGTAAAGCAGTCAATATACAACTTGTATAACAGTGTAAATGTACTGACCCCTCAATATAACGCAACACACAGCCATTACTGTCTAAACTACAGCATCAAAAGTGAGTACACCCCTAAGTGGCAGTGTCCAAATTGGGCACAAAGTGCCAATATTTTGTGTGGCCACCATTATTTTCCAGCACTGCCTTAACCCTCTTGGACATAGAGTTCATAAGAGCTTGATAGGTTGCCACTGGAGTCCTCTTCCACTCCTCCATGACAACATCACAGAGCTGGTGGATGTTAGAGACCTTGCACACTTCCACCTTCTGTTTCAGGATGCCCCACAGATGCTCAATAAATCTGGAGACATGCTTAGCCAGTCCATCACCTTTACCCTCACCTTCTTTAGCAAGGCAGTGGTTGCTTGGGAGGGGTGTTTGGGGTGGTTATCACATGGGAAAACTACCCTGCGGCCCAGTCTTCAAAGGGAGGGGATCTTGCCCTGCTTCAGTATGTCACAGGAGATGTTGGCATTCATGGTTCCCTCAATGAACTGTAGCTCCCCACTTATGCAGCCCCAGACCATGACTCCCACCACCATGCTTGACTGTAGGCAGGACACACTTGGTTTTTTACTCCTCACCTGGTTGCGACTGCACACTTGACACCATCTGAACCAAATAAGTTGATCTTGGGTCTCATTGGACCACAGCAGGACATGGTTCCAGAAATCCAGGTCCTTAGTCTGCTTGTCTGCAGCAAACTGTGTATGTGGGCTTTCTTGTGCATCACCTTTTCTTCTGGGACGACTGCCCTGCAGACCAGTTTGGTGCAATGTGTGGCATATGGTCTAAGCACTGGCAGGCTGACCCCCATCCCTGCAATCCCTGCAGCAATGCTGGCAGCACTCATATGTCTGTTTCCCAAAGCCAACCTCTGGATATGATGCTGAGCACAGGCACTCAACTTTGGTTGACCATGGCAAGGCCTATTCTGAATGGAACATGGTCCTGTTAAACCGCTGTATGGTCTTGGTCACTGTGCTGCAGCTCAGTTTCAGGCTCTCAGCAGTCTGCATGTAGCTTAGGCCAAACGTGAGAGTGAAAGCAATTGCGCGAAATGTGAGAGTGAGAGTGATAACACCTGCTCCTGCACACCTGAGACCTTGTGACACTAATGTGTCTCATAACATCAGCTACTTGGGCCCAATTTGGACATTGTCACTTAGGGGTGTACTCACTTTTGTTGCCAGTGGTTTAGACATTAATGGCTGTGTGTTGCGTTATTTTGAGAGGACAGCACATTTACACTACTATACAAGCTATATACTCACTGCTTTCCATGGTAGCTGTTCAGTGTTGTCACATGAGAAAATATACTAAAGTATTTACAAAATGTGAGGGGGTGTACTCATTTCAATGATATACTGTATATATTTAAACTACTTGAAGTGCTTGTAATCAATCTCTTAAGTATTCTTTGAAGAGTACTTTGCTTTTGTGACTCTTGACCATGTATACTTTTTGTACAGGTTGAGTTTACTGTCTGTGAAGTTAAAAGAACTGGTTTGCAAACAGCTGCATCTGTCAGACTGCTTGGTAGAAATTACACTTCAAAGAGACTTTTGGGATATGTGGCAACTCTGAAGGATAACTTTGGATTTATTGAAACAGCCAATCATGATAAGGAGATCTTCTTCCATTACAGGCAAGTTAAAGCTGGCTAATACACTTGGAACAGTTTCTGCATTGTCCATTTGCTTTGAATGGTTGTTCTGTGCTGCCAGCGGCTGTTGGTAGTGATGTGGAGATGAGAGGAATCTATACAGCTAGAATACCTTGGGGAAAATGCAAATTGAAGATATAGGATTGGTGCTTGGACGTATCAAAAAAGATGGATTCTTTCCTGCATGCTTTCTGAAGAGCGCGAAACACAACAGATGTTCAGTTTCCTAGTCTTCACCAATTTTGTATATTTTCTCCATTTAGAAAACACCTTTTTGCTGTTGCCCAGCATTTGTCTTTCTGATCTCTATTTGTCTTTGTTTACTCTTTAATTCTTTTTCTTAGTTTCTTGAACCACTATTGCCCTTTTAAAAAAAAGTTGCAGCAGTTAATTTGAAACAGGCATGTCCAAACTTTGGCCCTCCTGATGTTTTGGTCCACAACTCCCAGAATTCTAAGCTTAGAATGCCAATGTCAAAGGACTTTGGGAGTTGCGGTCCAAAACATCTGGATGGTCGAAGTTTGGACATGCCTAATTAAAAGAACTAAAGAATGTCCTCAAATTATTTTATTTTATTTTATTTTTGCTTTCACATTATCTACTTCTCTGCAATACCCTCAGAAGGGCCTTAGTTTATGGGGCTATCCAGGAGTTGTATCATGGCAACTGCAGTTTTCTTGTGAAAATAAAACATTTTGCTACTAATCCAAGTAGCTTCTTCACTTTGACTGAAGAACCTACTTGGATGAGTAGTGAAATTTTTGATCCCACAAGAGGTCCAGTTGCCTTGACTCAAGGTAAGGAGATAAGTGGTTTGTAGCCAGGTCTGGTGGTTTGTGTTTCATGGCTCCTTTTCCTTACCAAAATGCTTGCTTTTTCTTGGTAACCTTGGTGGAACTGCCGTATATAGTCAAGTATAAGCCAACCCTCCCCACAAACTGGGGAAACTTATTGACTCAAGTATAAGCCGAGGGCAGTTTTTTCATTATACTTGAGTATATATGGTATACCGTCCGAGCTCTAAAGGGGTTGGGGATAGTAACTGGCAATGTGTGCTGGGAGTGTGGATGCAATTAGGGAGTTCATACCATACAGTAAACTCCCTGATTGCCTCCACAGTCCCTTCAAAGTTGTCAATACTACCCTCAGCCCCTTTAGAGCTTCATAACTAAGTCCCCTTACCCCTAAATATTTCCAGATTTCAGAGGGGTCCCTAAAATCACTTCAGAAAAGTACCTCTGCTACTTTGGAGTCCCAAGGTAAGTAAATTTTAATTGTGTATTTTAAAAAGAATTTTGAGTGCATAGTTTTAAAAAAACATGCACTCAAAAAAACCTTACTTTGGGGTCTCCAAAGTAGCAGGAGCACCTTAAGAAAGCGATTTTAGGGAACCCCCTGAAATACGGGAACATTTGGGGATAAGTGGGCTGAGTTATGAAGCTCCAAAGGGGGTGCCTCTATGGGAAAAAACTCATTGGAATCATATGGGAAGCGGCGGCAGCCTTATCTCCTGCCCAATCAGCTTTGAAGTAGAAGGCTTATTACTAGGTGCACCCCGTTTGGAGCTTCATAACTTATCCTCTTACTCCCAAATGTTTCCAAAATTCAGGGGGTTCCCTAAAATCTCTTTCTGAAGGTACCCCTGCTACTTGGGAGTCCCAAGGTAATTACATTTTGATTGCATATTTTTAAATATATTTTTTAAAAATATGCACTCAAAAATTACATACCTTGGGGGCACCAAAGTAGCAGGAGTACATTCAGTAAGCAATTTGGAAACATTTGGGGTAAGGGGGCTGAGTTATGAAGCTCCAAAAGGGGTGTCCCTAGGAAAAAAACCTTCTCATTGGAATTATATGGGTAGCGGCAGCAGCCTTATCTCCCACCCGATCAGCTTTGGAATAGAAGGTTTTTTCCTAGGGGCATATTTTTTCAAGTACATATTTTTTAAAAAAAGTGTACTCAAAAATTACTTACCTTGGAGGCAGCAAAGTAGCAGGGGTACCTTCAGAAAGCAAATTTAGGGATTCCCTTGAAATTTGGAAACATTTGGGGGGTAAGGGGGCTGAGTTACGTAGCTCCAAAGGTATGCCCCTAAACCCTCTCATTGGAATCATATGGGAAGCGGAGGCACCGCTATCGCTCGCCCAATGAGGACTTGCCCTTCACTGCCCTCCCCAAGCCATCTGAGCACCTAATTTTACCCCCCAAAACTGGGAAACTTGCTGACTCAAGTGTAAGCTGAGGGAGTTTTTCCAGCCAAAAATAAGGGCTGAAAAATTCTGCTTATACTCAAGTATATACGGTAACTCTTAACTTACCAAGGGCTTCTAGGATCAGGCTGCTTTCCTGCATCACTCACCCATGCCAGGCTATAGGCAATGCTAGCATTTTTACTGGAGGGTCAGAGGCCTGGTTCAGTGAAGAATATTTGTTGGACTAAAGTGCAGGTTTGGAGCTCACTCTGGTTTACACAGATAACAACTGAAGTGTCTCATCTGTTCATGTGAACTATGATGGCATATTGATGTAAAATCTATTTTGTTGTCTTTTTGAGCATGGTGGACTATGAATGTAACATGGGGCTTCATGGCATAGAAATGGATAAGTTTATGAAAAAATTTATTCTTATATATGCTTAAGATCATTCTTGTATTTTTATTATAAAATGTTTTGCTAAAATGACATTATTTGGCTGCCGTCGCATATTCATACATCCTCAAGATTTCTGTGTAATTGTTTCCAGTGAATTCTGTGGTGATATTGATAGCCTGGAGCTTGGAGACATGGTGGAATACAGCTTATCAAAAGGCAAAGGAAATAAAGTCAGCGCAGAGAAGGTGAACAAGACACATGCAGGTGAGGTTCCTTTTAATTTTTTTTCCCAGTCCAAACATTGATCCTGAAAGTAGTACATTAAATAGTAACTTTTGTGAATGAATGTCTTGAGATTTTGATTTGAATTACTGAATTGCCTCATGTACCAGCAAAGCATGCGGCCAGTAAGGCTGAGTTTGTGAATATTGAAAAGCATGTATTACTTTACTTGTTTTGCCTCTCATAAAGCAATTCATTTTTCCATGCAGTCCTGTTCTAAAAGGAAGTTCTCTGAAGTTCAGTAGGACTTACTCCTATAAATTTATGGATACAGTTGCAATGTAAATGTATCTAATACAGTACAGTGGAACCTCAGATAACAACTGCCCCGGATAACGAATAATTCGGATAACGACTCATTATTTTCACCCCCCCACACACACACACAGCCCACAGCCCCAGCCTCCCTCCACATTTCTCTTTTACTGACCTGTGGGGGGAGGGAACTTGCAAAGGTGGGGCCTGGGGGGGGAGAACCAGGGCAGCGCACGCCACCGCTCGGCCGGAAGGCCCGGCGGCAGAGGAGGAGGAGGAGGAAGAGGTGGGTTTCGTGGGGGGGGAAGCGCCAGCCGCCGCTCGTCCCGAAGGCCCGGCGGCAGAGGAGGAGGAGGAAGAGGTGTGTTTCGTGGGGTTGGAGGGAAGCACCAGTCGCCGCTTGGCCCGAAGGCCCGGCGGCGGCAGAGGCAGCGGAGGAGGAAGAGGTGGGTTTCGTGGGGGGTGGAAGCGCCAGCCGCTGCTCGGCCCGAAGGCCTGGTGGCGGCGGCAGCGGAGGAGGAGGAGGGGAAAAGGTGGGTTTCTGGGGTCGGGGGGGAAGCGCCAGCTGCCGCTCGGCCGGAATGCCCGGCGGCGGCGGAGGGGGGGGACGAGTGCACTTTGAAAGTGCACTGTAAAGAGGTCTGGGGGGAAAGTCTTTATTTTGGCCTTTTTCCGGACCTCCAGAACAGATTAAAATGGTTTCCCATTCATTTCAATGGAAAACCATGCTTCGGATAACGAGGAACTTCAGATAACGAGGAACGCCGGGAAACAAATTACCGTCGTTATCCGAGGTACCACTGTACTTTGGACTAGAGATGGGCACAAAATGAAAAATGACACTGTTTCGTCATGTCATAAGGTTTGAAACGTTTAGTAACAAAACGGCAAACAGCATTTTGTTATGAAATGAAACACCATTTCCCTCTAGAATGAAACAATTTGTTCTATCTAGAGGAAATGGCAGGGGAGCTTCCTCAAGCTCTTCCCTGTAAGCCCTCAAAATTTGGAAAGGTTCAGGGGTCAGGGAGTTCATTTATGAAGGTCCAAATGGGGTCCGGGTAGTTAATTGAGAGAGAGAGTGGAGCAATGTAGGTGTTAATTTAACCACCAGCTTAACTCCTATTAACTGCTAAATTGCTGGAACACTCACCACACACTCAATTAACTACCCAGACTCCCTTTGGAGCTTCATAACTCAGATCCCTAACCCTAAAACCATTCCAAATTTCAGGGGGTTACCTAGAATCGCTTGAGGAAGCTACCCCTAAAACATGGCTGGGATCAGTATTTTTGAGTGTATATCCATAAATTTTTCTATTGGAAATAAAGTCTTTTTGTTGGTTTACATGGAAGTACGTAAAAATATGTACTCCAAAATAGTATCGCAACAGCCATAAATTGGCACCAAAATTGTTGGGGATCAAGTGTGGACTCTTCCCTATAAACCCCTGAAATTTGGGAAGGTTTGGGGCTCAGGGGACTGAGTTATTAAGGTCCAAAGGGGGTCTGGGTAGTTAATTGAAGGTATTTGTCGCACTTTACCAATATGGAGGTTAAGCTGATTAATTAACCCTATATTGGGATTCCGCGCCAAATGCACTCCTTCAATTAAGTACCCAGACCCCCTTTGGACCTTAATAACTCAGCCCCTGAAACCCAATTCTCTCCAAATTTCAGGGTCTTACCTAGAATTGCTTGAGGAAGCTAAGCCTGCAAATTTGATATAACTTGAATTTTGATAACTTCGGCAAGTAAGGTTCATGCAGCCTTGGCAACTGCCTGCCTTGCTAACCGGGCTTCTTTTCAGTTTATATGCTGTATCTTTAAAATGTGGACAAGATTCTTGAAATTATGAGTACATCTGCTCACTTGCCCTTTGCCCCATTGGCTATTCATATGTGCCAAAGTGTGAATGATGTCACATTTCTTATCTAAAGAAAGCAGGTATAAAACTCTATAACAAAATTTGCTCATCCAAAGTTTTGATAATGGTCCTGCAGATTCAAGCACTCCTGAATTAATTTTAAGGGGTTTAATGGAAGTTTTGTTTTATTTCACGTAATATTATTTCATTGTTTTGATTTTGTGCTTAAATTTATTTTGCCCGTTTTTGTCTTTGATGAGAACTGGAAGCTGCTTTGAGTATTACTTTTTATTGAAAAGGTGGGGTGTAATTGTAATCAATAATGATGCAGCTTGATAGGCCACTTTCTGTGGTCTTTTCCTAGTGAGATCAAGTGCTGAACAAAGAGCAAGTAAGAGGAAAGGACAGAACAACTCAGATGATTTTTAAATGAAATACAGGCAAAGAACAGTTATGTTTAAGTATTGGTAGGAGAGAGTGGGCACTCAGGAGGGAGGGATGGCAGTAAAGGAAAGCATTTGAGATTAGGAGGGGACTGAGCAGAGCTGTGTGTTTCACATGTGTATTTTCCTTAATAAACTTTGTATTAATCCTGTTTCTTTTAGCACACATATATCTTAATAAATGTTAGTGATTTACAGTGGAGTTATTCTTGTTTTATAGTGAATGGCATCACAGATGAAGCTGATCCAACTGTTTACACGGGTAAAGTTATTCGTCCTCTCAGGAGTGTAGATCCAACCCAGACTGAATACCAAGGAATGATTGAAGTCATGGAGGATGGTGAGATTATTTGTACCAATATCGTCTCATTAATAGTGTAGTTCTGATGGCTGTATTTCTTTCTATTGATGAATGTCTACTGAGTGAAACTTAAATGTATACCATGCTACAAATAAACTAAATAAACATGTTTGATGAGTGCAAAAGCTGTTACATTAGCTTATTTGACACAATATTTTTGATTTGTGCTTCCTTCTCTAGGAGAAATGAAAGGTGAGGTCTATCCTTTTGGAATTGTTGGTATGGCAAACAAGGGTGATTGTCTACAAAAAGGAGAAACTGTGAAGTTCCAACTTTGTATCCTTGGTCAGAATGGACAAACAATGGCTTGTAACATTACACCTTTTCGTAGAGCCACTGTGGAATGTGTGAAAGATCAGGTCAGTAGATTGCTTGTTGAAATAATAGATGTATGTGAAAACTGAATCATTTGTGTAATGCTCATTTGGTATAATTCAGCCCTGATCACTAAAAGCAGAGAGTTTTAGGGACCAGGGAAACAAGAAACATTATCCCAGTTTTGAAAGGTGAACAGAGGTCAGTACTACTAGTCCTAGGCTACTGCTATTTCCCCACTTATTTTTAACAACTTGCTAAGTAGCATGTCAATCTATTCTGAAAGTGCTAGGAGAAACCAGAAATCTTTGGCTTAATATTGAAATGCATTAATAAAAACTTTCAGTTCCTCAAATACATTGTATGGAAACAACATGCTAGAGCCAGTTGCAGTTTATAGATGAGAACATTCTAAATACAGTAATACCTTGGATAATGAATGCCTGTTAACAAAAAATATTGTCACCATGAACAAAATATTGTCACACTGTCAGTTGGGGTTCTTCTAGTAGACTTCTGTTTCATTTGTCTTCTAGGCAGGCTTAGTCAGAGTTAAGATGTTTCCCAAAACTTAAGGGCTATAATTGATGTGTCTAATGTCAAGAAGAGTTTTAACATTTTGAATTGTGTGATTAACAGCTACCATTTCTTTTTCAGTTTGGTTTCATAAACTATGAAGTAGGAGACAGCAAAAAGCTCTTTTTTCACGTGAAAGAAGTTCAGGACGGAGTGGAATTGCAGGCTGGTGATGAAGTAGAGTTTTCAGTCATTCTCAATCAACGCACAGGGAAATGCAGTGCCTGTAATGTGTGGCGTGTTAGGTGAGGAAACAGTATTACTTGGCTACTTAGGTGTGCATATCTGTGTGTGAGTGAATCGAAACAGAGCAATTATGGTCTGGTTTCTTTGTTAGGATGCTGGTTTGACTGAAATATGACAAAGGCCATAAATGAAACATTTCCCTGCTTGTAGGGTGGCTACATTTCACAGCCAGTCATATAGGCAGTAATGACCTATATTTGTTAACAGTGGCATCATGCCATCATTTGATTATATTCAAGGTACTATAAATATTGGACTGTTCAGTCTTGTTGTTGGGACTATTTGTTATTTAAAAATAATAAACATTTTTTAATATTGTGACTTTTTGTTAATTACTCTTATTTTGCAGTATTTTAAGCATTTGGCTAAATTAATCATGTTGGGATATACTTTTTAATTTAAGTAAATCCTGCCTTGGCAGAACAGTAATGTTACCCGTGCCCATTCCTTATATATTTATTCAGGCATAAATCTCACTTAATACATTGACATGGCATCAGGTAGCTGTACATAGGGTTGTTAATTTTTAAAAGGTGCAAGATGAACATTGGTGTGTGACTGTTTAAAAAATTGCTACTTCAAACTTTCAGTCTTTGTGTTTTTCCTAGACTTGAAATCCAGTATAAAGCAGTAGTAAGTCTTACAGAAAATACATCCCAGTTTTCTGTGCCACTAGTCAGACTAAATAAATTGATTACCATATTTTTACTCTATAAGATGCAAGTTTCCCACCCCCAAAAGTAAGGGGAAATGTCTGTGCATCTTATAGTAGTCCCTGCTACCTATATAGCACATATTTTCCTTTACAGAGAAGTTATCTGTACATCTCTCCTGTCCGCTGCTGCAGCCTGGATTCCGCTGTACTAATCACCTCGCTTGCAAAGAAGCTTCCTCCAATCAGCCCCTCTCCACCCCTCCCCTTCTGAAGTCTGAATTCCCGAGTCCCAATCAACTTGTTTGGAAGCCTCCCTTTTGCAGCTTGCATTCAACAGGTCCAATTACCTTGTTTGCAAGTGTCCCCTTTTGCAGCCAGGATTCCCTGGCCATGAAACCTTAGGCTAAACATTTTTCTTGTTGTCCTTCTCTGAAAACTAGGTGCGTCTTATAGAGCAAAAAAATATGGCATTATTGACACACTGATGAAGCTGCTTGGACGAGTAGTGAAACGTTTCAGTAAAAAGTCCAGTTGTCATGAGTCAACTTCCAGATTGACACACTGGTGTATAACTATTTTATGATCTGTTCTCCAGAACCAAAATGTGAATAACAAATAGCCCCAACAACAAGACTGAACAGTCTAATATTTATAGTACCTTGAATATAATAAAATGACTGACTGTGAAATGTAGCCACCCTACAAGCAGGGAAGGGTCTTATTTAAGCTTTAGAAACTCCTTCAGTATGCTGACATATATGCAAATTAAGCAAAATAATTAAAGATGAGTGGCAGCTACTTAGCATCTTCCTAGGTTTAATGAATGTTGCAGAGAGGGTGTTGAAAAGAAAGGAAACTAGAAAAAGGTCAAGGGAAGAGAAGACAGGAACTGCCTGCAGGGTTGGGGCCAGGTGTTCCTTTCTAATATTTGGTTCTTTGCCAATGTTGGAGAACAGATGCACCATCTGAGCGGATGGGCTTACTATCAAGATTCCCTGAGTACATAAAAATATATTTTATAAACTAAGAGGCAACATCTAAATTCTCAGTCAGAACTGAGTATGTTTACTAGCTTTTGGAAACCCCCAAATGTTTGGGGACAAGTGAGTTGAGATTACAGGGACAAGGATGGAAGGTATCGAGCACCTTGCTCAAACCTCTAAACATTAATAATCTGTAGGTCATGAGGAATGTGCACAGTGAGGTTAAAATTGCTGTCCCTACAGTATGCAAAGCAGTGAAGGAAAGAAAGAAATGTTCACCTTTGAGATCTCTGAGACTCACTAACGTGCCAGCACAGAGGATTATTCAGAACATTCTAGAAAGAGCACCTTAGGCAGAAATCCCTGATCCCACCCTCCTATCATGCATAAACCATCATATCTAGTGCTAGCGTCTCAGTTTTTCTCCGTATGCCATCAGAGCAACACGGGGAGGAACATTCACAGCTCTGCATTCTTTCACCTTCATACTTTTTGCTTTGTTTCTTGTATTGTCTCCATTTATTTTACTTTCTGTTATAGTAATTGGGGTTAAGTGGTTACCACCACCACCCACCACCACCACTTGGACTTCTTTAAAAACTGACAACTTTGGTAGGAAAATGGCCCTGACAAATGGCCACTCTCACTCCCCCTCTTTTTTATCTCTCCTAGTTGTGCACTCTTTGTGGAGGAGTCACAAAACAAGACCTCAAACTCTTCCAGGTTGAAGCTGGGGTTCTTGCAGAGAAAGAAGTCCCCAAAACAAGAAGCTCAGAATCAAACAGTTCCTATGGCCTTGGGGAAGATAAGAGAGTGGAGAGGGAGACAATATATAACTTTTGTGAGCAGGATGAATTAAATGTCTAGGATTAAGTCCAGACATACATGTTTGGGGACAGGGATGCTAGAAACACCTGTTTATCTAGCAGGCATGCAAAACAGACTTGCAGATTTCCTCAAATCATTCTCTTCAGTTCTCAAGTGGGAACTTTGTCTGGATGTCTTCAGCCCTGTTACTTGCAGATGAAGCATTCCCTATATAGACATGCTCACTTTCACGAGAAACAGGAAATGCCATTTTTGCATCAGAGCTGTTTGCACCTTTTTAGGCCCTGTCAGTCAAACACTGAGGACTTGTTTAAATTGTGTTCCCTTTATATTCCTCTTTTCCATTTGTGAAATGGTGGAAAACATTTTTGGTGTCTTCCATAGAAGTTTTCCCAAGCCAGAGTTGTGGTCCAGGAGTGCATTGAGAAGGACAAGTGTTAGAAATCAGGTTGATGGAGCTTCAGTGAACTTAACTTGTACTCTGGTTGGCTTTGGAGAAGGAGTACAAAATAATTATCAATATGTAATGTTTCGACATTTTCTGTGCAGTTTCCATTGTTTGAAAACAAAATCTTGCCAGTGTTGCTATTGTGATAGCCATAAATTTTGTTACCACTGAAGCTTTATATATCTAGTTTTAAGCGAATTATGCTTGCAATGAAGACTGTTCAACATAATAACTTCAAATGTTTTGGTTTGCTCCATTATTTACATTTGAAATAGGAAAAACTTATTTGTCATTATCTTTTAGAATTAAATTCTAACAATATTTTTAGGAATGTAAAAAGAACAGAAAAAGCCATTCTGACTTTTTCTGGGTAAGGAGCTGGACATCTTTCTCTGCGTGGTTACAGTATATGTTCCTAATATGTATCTCAGTCATCTTGCTGAATTTCTGTCCACAGTGAAGGTGCTAAGGCCGTAGCTGCTCCACGTCCTGATAGACTTGTTAATCGTTTAAAAAGCATTAATTTGGATGATGCCAGTGCTCCTCGTCTTACAGTTCTTCGTCAGCCTAGGGGACCGGATAATTCAAAGGTATTTATTTACTTATTACTTGTTTGTTTTATTTATAGGCCATCTTTCAACATAATATACCAAAGAGGGAATGAAAGCCGTTTTTAGGGAAATTGGAAGGGATGGATTTTTGTAGGGTGTATGGGAAGAATTGGTGCAACTGGGCAACCCATGTTGGTCAGCAAGAGTGGTAATGTCTGTAAATAGAGTAACCAAAGATGAGACAGACTGAGTTAAAGGTCTATTTTCTTCTTCAGTCTTAACCTAGAGAAGTCTTGGGCAAGCAGACACACTGACTGAGAAGGCGGCTGTCTGAGTAATGATTAGATGGACGCAGGAATTTGTGCCAATTCTTTTTATTAATTTGTATTTATTGTTCCAAGATATAAACAGTAACACACTGTCATCATGTACAATAATGCATAGTGGGATTGTTAGGAAAATAATCTCTGCTGTACAAAAAGTTTCTCTAAAAGTAGTTGCAGAAAATAGTTTAGACATGGCAGTATAAAATCTGTGATTTTTAGCAAGAACAGAGTTAAAATTGGAATTGAAAGGGGTCCTGTACAGCTTGTTTAAAGAAAACCTGTATGAGTTGGAAAGCAAGGGAGAAAGAAGCAAACAGCTTAGGGCTGTAGGATAGGTTTGAGAAGGTGTTGGAACATTGATGAATTGGAGCACATGCAGAAGTTCAGTGAAGTACAGTATAGAGGAAATAGGTTACCATAAAAGATGTGGGAATTTGTACAAGCAAGTGGGAAGAAAGACGAGAGCATGAACTAAGGTAGGCTCGTTAACAAGACATTGCTTTTCACCAAGGTTCCATGGTATGTAGACCTGCTTTAAACTCATGAACCTGTTTTGCCATTTACAGGGATTTGGTGCAGAGAGAAAGATTCGTCAAGCTGGTGTTATCGACTAACTGGTTGCAGAGCAAATAACTATGTAGGAGCAAGTGGTGGGGTTTGGTGAAGGGCACTGAATATCCCTATGTTCATCCCTTCTGACTTATAAGGAGCTATTACACCAGTTTTAACACCTTCCTCGTGTTATGTTTAAAAAATAAATTTATGAAACAGTTTTAAAATATGCACAGTTGCATCCTGGAGAATCTAAGGTGGCGCCTTATAGTATCACATTTTAGAAGCTTTTGAATGGTGCATTTAACGCAACTGGTAACTGCAAATCTATTTTGCCTCTTTAAGTGAACATTATAGACAGTTCAACTTTGATAGACCTTGTGAAATTCTGCACTGAAAAGATAAAAGATATATAATATGCATATATTTTCCTTATTCATTTCTGCCAAGGTATTATTACTATGCCTTAGCTCTCAGTTGCTTTTGCCTCTCCAAGATAGGGGAGGTTAACTTCCTCTTCAATTCTCATCTTGTTTTGAGGACCATATGAGGATGGATATGCTCTCTCTATATAGATTCTTGTGTGAGCACTCAAACAAGTTACTTAAGTTGATGGCCAAATGTTAATTTTTTGTATCTCCTTTTAAACTCAAGCCCATATAGCAAGTGAAGTTTATTTCATAGATCTCACTGACAGTATCTTCCAGAGTAGACTTCTAGTTCTTTGTAATTATCTACAATTAGCATGCACAGTGCAGAATTTCATAAGGGTAAGGTGTGCCATCAGTGTGATAACTTAAAGATATTTAAAACAATGCACAAATTTGCTGCTGCTTAGAACACTGCAGCTTCTAAACCCAGTTTATTTTACTGAATACAAAGTTTAAAAAGTTGTGCCTGAAGTGAATACTTTTTCTTTTCTTCTTTTTTCTTTTTTTCCTTTCCTTTCCTTTCCTTTCTTTCTTTTTTTTTTTTTTTGGCAGCGAGCACCCAGTTTACTGTAAAAGAATACTTAGGCTTTCCATAGCTGTATTAAGACTTCATCAAGGTGAAATAGTTGATGTCTGTGTGCTTTTTTTTTTCTCCCTCCAGGCCCTTCTCCCTCCCCTTCCTCAGCCACACTTTATCAAGCGAGCAAACTGAATGATTGGTCTAAGTATTACTTTAACCAAAAAGATCAGGAGTTATTTTCTTTGAATAGAGGCAGTACTGTGTTTTCCCCCCCCCATGTTACCTCTATTCTCAATTTAGGGTTTTTCTTCTCTGGGAGATGCATTATCTTTGTAAAACAAACATTGCTTTCTCCAATTTTTCTGTTAATGGCGAAGAATGGAAATAGAATAAAGTTTTACTGATTTTGAAAAACTGCTTCAGTCTTGTAACTCCTTTATTAAGCAACATCTGGTGTACAACAGGCTTGGATAACATCTATACTGTCAAGGCCATTCCAAATAGTAGCCCAGTTGTTGTCAGTAGGCACCAACACCATTATGGATGAGAAGACTGTACAGTTTGCTTCTGGGTACTGTTGCATAACAGTTCAGAAGCTGTATAGGGCATAATGAAGAAAGAACATGGTGGTGGAAATTCCTACCCAAAGACCAGAAGCAGTCTTGCATATTTCCAGAATGAAACACTAGAGAGCAATACTACAAAATTACTTAAAGGACTTGTTGCTGCTTTTTCCTAACATACAGAACAGGCAACTTTTTTAACCACTTGACTAAATTTTAGGAGGGCAGAAGGGCTACCAGAAGATGCTTTGGGGCCTAATTAGGCACTTGGTGTTGTTCAGAGATTCCTAGAAGCCTATGAGTGATTTTTTAAAAAAAAACAAAATCAGTTTATACTAAGTATAATTATTTAAAACATTTGTTTTCAATGAACATTGTATTTTCATACAATTATGATTGTTTTTACAACTGTCACTCTTCAGCCCATATGTACACTAGACCACTGTCAAATATTTTATCTTCCACTTTTTAAATTCCCAGAACAATTTGCGGAACCTCAAGACCATAAGATGTCTTATACTGAGTAAGACCCTTGGTATAAATGGCCCAGTATAACAAAACAGAAAGCAGAGCTGGGCCCCCTACACACGCCAGGCCCAAGGATCCCCCTCCCTCCCCCAGAGGCAAATCTGAAACCATTCTGGCAGTCAGGTATAGCTGTAGACCAGACTATTTTGGACTTTTTAAATTCCCAGAACAATTGCGGAACCTCAAGATGAGATGTTACTGAGTAAGACCTTTTGCAGTATAACAAAACAGAAAGCAGACACAGGCAAATCTGAAACACTGTCAGGTAGACCGGACTAGTTGGCACTGGGACCTTTTGAGAAACCCTCACCAGAGAAAAAGAAAGAATGTGAGGTCTGGAAACATTCAGGCATCCCCTGCCTATGACAGAACTTGTCAGCTGATCCTCCAGACATATCATTAGTTTGCTCCTGACAAATGAAGAAAACCGGAGCTGGCATTTGGTGATGGGCATCTGAGTCTACAAAAGCTTATGCCACAAGTCTTTTGCTACACGTTTGCTGTTATAGTAACACAGCTACTCTTCCCAAGAACTTTATAAAAACCAGTGGAAACTCCTATTTCTCTTCTAACATTGCTCTGTGGGTTTAATACTGTATCTGATGCCTCTACTTGAACCCAAGACATTTGCAACTTTTTGCCTAATGCATCTCTAAAAGCAGAGGGAGAAGCCTCAGTCACTACATGGCTATCTTCCTCTCCCATTTATTCATGGAGTAAGACCAGAAAATGGAATTGCAGCAAGGACATAAGAACAGCCTTGCTGGAACAGGCCACAGCCCATCCAGTGCAGCACTCTTGTCTCACACACTGCCTGGCCATTTGCTTCAGGGTATTCCCAAGCAGATGTCTTCACCTGCTTACTGTTCCCTGTAAATAGCATTGAGAGATATCCCGCCTCTCTCCAACCCAGAGGTTGTCCATAATGTCTAAACCTTTCTTAAAGCTGGCAAGGCTGAAAGCTGTCACCACTTCTTCTGGCAGGGAGTTCCACAGATGTTGCAATGTCTTCCCTACTGGCAAGAGGAAAATTTACAATGCGGTACAGAAACAAAAATGGTAAGTGGGCATTTGGACACACACAGCAGCCTGGAAAGCGGATTTAGGAAGGCAGTGTCTTCCTCCGCATTTACTCGCCATGTGTACTACCACTTCTACCACTAGGAATTCGGGAGGTTGAAGTAAGAAAGGCTGAAGGTTCTCTGCCCCCCCCCCTTGATGTGTCCTCTCACGTTTAGTCGACAGGCATCTGGTAAATGGGGATGCACCAGGGACCTTGGGAAATTACTCCCATCACATTCCTGGCTTATCTGAACCAGTGGGATAATTGTGTGTCTTCACACTGATTCCCAGTCTACGACAACCCCTCCTAGTGTTTTCTAGGTAGAGTTCTGGGAATAGCTGGCTGTTTTTCGTGGAACTACACAAGGGGACCCGAACTTCCTGAGCAGTCCCGCTGCCCAGAGAAGCCAGGAGCCTCCCGCCGCCGTGCAGCAGGAGCTGGTTGCGTGCTAAATTTCCTCCCGTGGAACGTCACGGTCACGGATGTCGCAACTCGGCCACGCTTCCTCCCACCCACCTACACAACGACGGAGCGACACCCGGGTCGCTGGAAGCGTCTGCCCTCCCACCGACTTGACCACCCCCGCGGCCCCGCCCGCGCAGCACGCCCTTCCCTTCCCTTCCCTTCCCTTCCCTTCCCCCCCCCGCACCCGCTCTGCTCCCGTCGCTGGGTGATGACGTTTCCGATACGGCGGGTCGGAGGAATCGATCTTGGCGAGCGCGTTTCGGCGGAGCTTGGGCGCGAGGTGAGAGGAGCGGCTTCCTGCTGGTTCACTTCGCCGGCTGGCCGCCGGGAGAGAGAGGCGCGCGGGTGGGAAAGTTGGGCGAATGCAAGCGCTCTCTTTCTGGGATGATGATGATGATGATGATGATGATGATGATGATGATGATGATGATGATGATGATGATGATGATGGGTACTACTGATCCTTTGAAGGGCGCGTGTGTGGCATCCCCTTCCATCTCCTCTTTGGATCCCGCCCAGCAGAGGGAGACGGTGCCCGGGCAAAGGCTCCGCTCCCTCCAGGCTCCTCCTGGGTGTGTCCGCCGGGCGCGGCCGGGCAGCTCCCTTCGCCCTCGCCTCGCCTCGCCTCTTGTGCTGGCCGGAGCCCCTCCAGGGGTTTCATCGGCGCCTCGTTCCGCCTTCTCCCCCTTTCGATGCGGAGCGGAGCCCCCTTCGCTTTGGCCCGCGGCTGAAGAAGGGGAGGCTGCAGGCTGTGTGTGTGTGTGTGTGTGTGTGTGTGTGTGTGTGTGTGTGTGTGTGTGTTCCATCCGTCTCGGGCTCCTTCCCCCCGAACCCTTCGTCGCCGCCGCCACCACCACCCCATTCCCCCCGGTGTCTCGGGACCTCCTCAGAGGATGCCGGTCTGTCCGACCTGCATGAAGGCTGCTGCGACCGTTGGGGAGGGGAGGGGGGGTGTTTCCTTCGGAGAGACCCTTGTTTTAAAGGAAGCGAGGCTGATGTGCCCCTAGCAGGAGCAGCGGTGCCTTTTCCCTCCCAACAAGCAGACAGAACCCCTGCAAGCAACGGGAAAAGCAGAAATGCGGATTGACAGCCAACGTGTGGTCGCGGCGGCCATGCCCACCCGGGACTGAGGAGAGATGCTGTTGCTGATACCTGGGAAGCTCCTGGGTTGACCCCGAACCCGCCCTTGTTTCACGCCCAGTTGTGAGGATCAAGTGGGGGAAGTGGAGGGTCATGTATATCACGCAAAAAGCAGGGAGCGAATGAATAATGAAGTTCCTGTACATAATATTCTGTGTGATCTTTCTTCAGTGCACTTCAGGGCTCCTCATGCAGGGTTTTGTCCCATTTTGTTTTTAAAACAAGCCTGTGACACAATTGAGGGCAGAAGTTGCCCAAGCCGATCTAGTAACTCTTTCAGGGCAGAGTTGAGGGCTGAGACAAAGAATCAGAGTGCCGTTGTGGTAGAAATGTGGGGAGTCAGTTAATTGACATTACAGTATATGAAAATAACCCCAACTAACAAGGTAACCCAAGAGTTGTCTTTTTAAAAGTAAGCCCCATTGTTCCTAATGGATCCTATCCCCAGGTATCTTTGTGTATGATTTCATTGTTACAAGTGGGATCTTAGCCCATTCTGTACACCAGTGGGAAAATGGAATAATGGCAGAAAATGGCAGATACTGCACATCAGTGGTGTAATATATGAGATAAGTCAAAAGTTGTGAAAGAAATTAAAACTTATGATGAGTGGCAAAGAAGGTCTTCATTATTTAACTTCAAGAAAAGGCCTGTTCCCTTACTTTGTCATGTCGGTGAATGGCAGGCATCCTTCCCTAAATAATATGTTGCAAACATGGCACTACCATCTACATGCTCAGCAGCAGCCCCTCACAAGCACAGCTTTCACTTTTATCAGCTTTATGAACATCTAAATGCTCTTGCACTGGTACCAGTATACTGTATATATAAGTGGGCACCTGAGACAATCCTATGAGTCCAGCAACCATATTTACAAAACTTTTGCTAATATGAAGGGTAAAATGTTTGGAAACAGACTACCAAGGACTAAGCAAGTGGTAAAATGGGAACCAGTTCTGTACTCCGATGAGCATAAACTAAATGCTGGGTTCAGAATGAGTCGCCATGAATTACGTGAGTGTGCCGTAGCTTATTTGACTTACTTTGTACTCTCCTTTCTAGCTTTCCAGTTGGCTTTTTCATGTCAAACATGCTGGATGGTCTCCTTCTGACCAGTTCTTGAATAAAAGCCTTTATTCTTTGTATTCTTTCTGTGGGTGTTTTTTGATATTTGGTGTGCTATGTTCAACCATCATTTTAAAGATCTTTCTAATGCTTAATTTTGCTCATAGTTTCCCGAGGACGGCAATGACTGAGTACAAGCTGGTGGTGGTGGGAGCTGGTGGTGTTGGAAAAAGTGCCCTGACGATCCAACTCATTCAGAATCATTTTGTTGATGAATATGATCCTACAATAGAGGTGAGGCCATTACAGGTTTTGTTGTTTACATTTTCAGCACCATATTTAATGTAGATTATGTATGAACCTATGTTTGCTTTTAATACAAAGTGCAGGAGATAAACTATTTGCAAACTATTGTGGACATTGAATAATAGAAGTCCAGAAGCTTCTTACAGTATTATGAATTACTCTTTTTCTTCAAGTTTGAGAAAAGTGTGCTTTTAAAAGCCAAATTTATGCAGTTTTTATTTCATCAGGAACATCAGAATGGTTGTTCATACTTTACTGGATTTAATTCAGATTTTAAGTTTCATATTTGATTTTTTTGAATCTCATTTATATGTCAGGAAAGCTTACAAATATGTTTGGACATTTGGACATGTTGGTCCCATGGTTTCTATGGTGGGACTTTCCTGAAATGTCATGCATTTTTATAACCGAATGAACCTATTCCTATATACTGTACAGACCATGGGAAAGTATAGGGCATAGGAATACACAGATCTGTCAAGTCAATTTTGATTGATTTCTTCTCCCCCAAGTCTACTCTGTATCAGCTGCTTATAAGAGTTTTTTTAATGCAAAGAAAACACATTTTGTGCAAATTTCTCACCATCTGCAAAAGTGTGTCCGTATCTATTTTATATTCAGTAGTTTTTGTGCATGTTCAAATGTATTTTGTGGAATGCATCACAAGCTCTTAAATATATGTAGTTTTTTTGTTTATTTATTTCAAATATTTTAGTTCTGCCTTCCTAGTTAGATTCCCCCCACTCACATGCTCCTCTCTTCCTCCTCCTCTTCAACTATTTGACCAGTCTCTGCTCCTTGACTGATCACCCACTCAAATAAGAAGGCAGGACAGGCAAACCTGTACTCCTGCCGGAGACTGGTTAAACAGCCAACGAGGAGGAGAGGAGTGCATTCTGACTGGTGAGTGTGTCATTGACCGGGGAGGAGTACACATTGGTATGAACATCCAAACAGGTTTGTATCCATCTCTAATTCTCATTTTGAAGCTGTATCTAGTCAGATGAACCCACTGAAATGTGCTGTCAGGTGATTTTGATTTTGCATTTACTTTCCACAGGATTCTTATCGTAAGCAGGTAGTTATTGATGGAGAGACGTGCTTGCTAGACATCCTCGATACAGCAGGACAGGAGGAATATAGCGCTATGAGAGATCAGTATATGAGAACTGGTGAAGGCTTTCTTTGTGTGTTTGCCATTAACAACAGCAAATCATTTGCAGACATCAACCTGTACAGGTAAGCTCTGTAGAGAACAAAAGGCACGGTTGCATACTAAAGCTGAACACCACCCACCATAATTGCTTAGTAAGCTAAAAGCAATCATGAGTAACCGCTATGATAACTAGAGATGGGTGTTTCATATTGGAAGGGGACTGGTTCTGAAACAAAACAAGCCAGCACAGCTGGTGTTTGGAACTCAGTCCAACCCTCCGGAAGAAAAACAACCACTGTCTTACCTTCCTGTAGGGCAAAACTCCAATCAGGAAGCAGCTTCCGACACGTCTTCTTCCCCTCTTCCTGGTAATGCCCAATCAGACAGGAGGTGGGATGATGCATGTCCTTGCACAGCTCCTGATTGGCCAGCACCAGGGAGAGGAGAAGAAGAGATGTTGGAGGCTGCTTCCTGGTTGGAGTTTCACCCCACACAAACTACAGGAAGGCAAGACAGTGGTTGTTTTTGTTCCAGAGGGTGGGACTGAGTTCTGAGTGCCAGCTGTGCTGGCGTGTTTCGTTTCAGAACCAGTGCCCTTCCAATACAAAACACATATCTCTAATGATAACCGATGACATATGTTATGTTCTAAATTAATATATATCCCTCTATCATGAAAATATAGAGAACAATACTGCTGCATAGAAAACAATTATGATTGATAAAGTGCTGTGGCAACATAATGAAGTAACATAGACAAATAAAAATAGGCATGGAAGGTGTTTTTCCTGGCCCAATTTATACAGCATCAATAATTTTAATTTGATGTATGTTTCCGTGAGTTATCCACTGCCATGTTTTATAAAGAGCGGCATGTACCTAGGCCAGAATCCAACTGAAAACACCTGCATAAATCATTGGAATAAATATTAAAGGCAAACTGCCACAAGTTAAAAAGTATGTGTTGGCAGTTGTTGTGATGTATACAATAGGTGTAAATAATGATTCTGCCCATCAAAACAATAAGGATGTTACTGGAGCAATTTTGACCCCCTCTAGCATGGGGACTTGCTTTGGGTAGCATCTCCTCCATTTCTCACAGGACTACAGGTGTTTTCCCTTTATAAAGGCAGAGCAACCAGGGGAGCTATTGCAGACAATGCCTAATTTGAATAACATAGACTGAAGCATAGACCGGGTTCTCTCTCCTCCCCCTTTCTCTCGCCACCTGGTTCTCTTTCTACAGGGAACAGATTAAAAGAGTGAAAGATTCTGAAGATGTACCAATGGTATTAGTGGGAAACAAATGTGACTTGCCAACACGAACAGTGGATACCAAACAGGCTTACGAAGTAGCCAAGAGCTATGGAATCCCGTTCATTGAAACATCTGCCAAAACGAGACAGGTAATGAGTTCTCTGTCATTCTCGGCTCTGCTTTCCAATACCCAGGCAGATTGAACAAGAAGCCAACATGAAGCAATGAGCAAAGTAGAACCTGTTGCTTTGAGTACCTTCCCAGATGCTACTTAAGTTTGTCATTTGGAAGAATTGGAGACCTTTGATTTTACTTCAGTTTTTGCCTAACTGTATTTGCTGTTTTGCTAGTTTTCTGAAGAGGTGAGGCCTATCCTAAAAAGAACATCATATGATTTCACAATTAGCTAGAATGCCTGTGCTTATGTTTGATCTCCAGAAAGTCTATCCTTTATGTATTCCAGGTTGCATATACATTAGGAATATAGGCACCCAACAGAAAGAGGAATTTCATAGTGTATGCCTGAGTTGTACATGGTTAATTGTAAAATAATTCATTGGTGACCAGTGTCATATTTTTGCCCTTGTTCTTACCAAACTCTACCTTGCACCTTAAATTTCAAGAAAGATGTCTGGTAAGGTAAACTGTGTCTGTCAGAACAGGACATAGGCTGAATAAAGTATTGATCTGATCTGAGTACTTGACCTTTTTAGGGTGTTGAAGATGCCTTTTATACACTCGTGAGGGAGATTCGTCAGTATCGAATGAAAAGACTCAACTGTAGTGAAGATAGGAATCAGGGCTGCATGGGATTCTCATGCCTTGTGATGTGATCAGGTGGGATATCACCTCCTGTTGATCTGTGTTTTCTAAGAGGCTTTTGAAGGAGATTTCTTACTTCAAAGTACAATTCTTAAATATGGCATACATTTTTGTAAAGTGGATATCAGATGTATGGGTCAAGAACAGTAGGCAATAAAGGGAAAATGCAATTATGTGCCTTGTGGGAGTGGTTGCAAGTTTTGTACTTACCTGGCAGGGGAGATACCAGAGTCCTGGACAGACTTCTACAAGGCTCAAACCTTTAGGAAGAGTTTGGCAGAACATTGGCACATCTTTTCCATGGGTATTTACAGTGCTGCTTTATAATGCTACAGCCACTGGAGAACATGTAACTGAGTTCATACCTCTGTAGCATCTCTATCATTCTCTCAGAAATATCTGCCAGTCTGTGCCCTTGAGATCACTTTTTGTGGCAGGGGTAATAGAATGCTTGCAGCCTGTTTAAATTCAAGAATTCTCTCTGCCCTATTTTGTTATCCTGGACATGGGTGCTTGAGTTCATTTCACTGCAAATGAACACTGCCTGTTCAGCTTTCCTTTTATTATATTGGGATATTTATTTTATTTATTTTAGAGTATTTTTACCCCGCATTTCTCCTTGGAAAAGGATCGAAGGCGGCTTACAGTAATGAGGGATCATATACAGCCCAGTACAATTAAGACATGTTCAAGTAATGAGAACAGGAAATTGAGGGACACCTTACAGCATTAAAAGACAACATTACATTAAAGCTACAAGAGAATGTGAGCAGTCAAAAGGAGAGTAAAATTCCATGTAAAGTTGTGAGTGATGGAAACTAACATTGAAAACACAGTGTCAATGTAATCACACAAGGTTATAAGTGATTATAAACACAAAGTCTATGTGATCCTATAGATTCATATGAAATACACATAATAGGTATTGTGAACCAGAGCTGTGTTAAAATTATGCAGTAGCTGAAATCCTGTTGCACAGTTATACAATTGGTGAAACTTTTAAGCTTGAACTGTTCATAGTTTAAGAAACCTCTGTAGACATTATCTGTTGTACACCAAGTCATGTGGCACAGTATGCAGTTTGGCAGTTTGTGTCTAAAAGTTACACTGTTTGTCTGACTGTGCAATAGACTTTAAACCTGTCTGCAGAAGAGCAAAACTAATATAACTTTATTTATTTATTCATTCATTCATTTCAGATGTTCAAACAACATGGCCAAAATACAGGCAGAAGTTGAATCTTTTTTCTCATTGGTTGCATTTCATGACTGTTTGGCCAATATCCTGCTGCCTGTTTACAAGCTCTAAATGTTCCATCAGCACCAGAAGGGAATTATCGCCGAACATCTACCTCTTTGTTGAGCTAAGCAAGCAAAGAAAATCTCATCTCATATACGGTGAGATGTTTCCTTCTTCACTTTCTCGTATAGGTTCAAGCAGCAGACACAGATTATGTGTGAAACTGGAGAGGCCAAAAGCTATGAGAGGCTCCCTTTTTCTGGCAGAAAAGCTGAAGCAAATGGGCATCAGACTAGACTGCAAAGTCATTCTTTAGCGGTTGTATGCTGTGTGTGACTTCCTATACAAAGTTTTCAGCCAGGGAAGTACTTGCCACGTGCCTTGACACTGTGTACCTAAAATGTTCTTATAGCACATCAACTTACTGCACTTACCTTGGCCTGTTGAGCCCTTGGCTTTTTTCACTAAGAAAGTATGCAATTGTTGGCAACCAGGTGCCTAGGAACAGAGTAAGCCAGAACTCAGTCCTATCCTAGCAAGTGGCAGTTCTGTTTTTTGGCAGGCCCATCTCAAATAGGTGAAGCTGACTCAAACCATTGGTCTGTCTATCCCAGGACTGTCACCTCTGCTCCCTGTTTCCTAGCTGTTGTGTGTGAACCTTATAAACGGGGCTTGCCAGGGATTTAATGTGGAACCTTCTGAATGTAGAACACGGGCTCTCCATTGCTACTCCCTCCCCTATTATTAACGCACAAGGACTTCCCTTCACCACTGACTGAACGGCACTTTGATCTGCACGGCTCTGTGGGGGAGGGGATGCTAGCTATCAGCTGCTGTTTTCCAGTGTTAAATGCATTCCATTTAGCTTTTCTGCTGGGTCTGAAACCATTAGTGCCTCCCACCAAGGCCAGTTAACAGCTGTGGATGCTACAAGGACTGTACCAGCTTCTCCCAGTGTTCAGTATAAATCCTGTTCCTGAGAGTGAGCTGACCCAGCTATCCACACACTTGTGGTTTTTAATGAAATGTCTTTATTTGATTTTATCAGGCACAGCCTTTTTATTCTTAGACTGTGAAGTGCACTTCATTATCATTACTGACTGAATGCTTTCTCCAGGTCACTAGTATGCAACTAAGCTAGAGGTAAAGGCAGAAAAATGTGAGGGTGGGGAATGGATTCAGTCGTTAATACCAGTTCAGGGAAGATGTTTATTTCCATTATACATTCAGCTTTACAAACTTTTGGAACTGAATTTTTCATTACACTATGATCCCCCAGGCCCTTATTCTGTGTTCAAATGACTAGGAGCTGTGGGTTTTCCTGGATTGCTGGGATGTAATTGAATAGATAACCACTGTTTATCAGAAATATGTAAGATTTATGTATGTGTACGACTGTCTTATTACTAATGCAGAAACGAATGTGTGAACTGCCTCCATTCAAAATTGCAGCACTTAAAATGAAATGAGGTGACAGAAAAACTCGGTCTGCGACAAGTATTTCACAAACAAATGCTAGCATTTGATGTTGCAGTCACTGGCATTCATGATTCTTAGTAAGCCGGTCCCAGTTTACAGCAGAAACAGAGTTCAAGATCATTATATCCTTTACTGGTGGCTTTGTTATATGGATTGCCATTTCAGGCTCTAAGGCAGAAGAAAAACCACGAATCGCTATCGGAAATTGATGATGGACCACTGGTGCCTAAATGATTTTTGCTGCTGCTTCATGTGATTGTTATTTGAGACAAATCTTTGTCTGTTAGTTTCAAACAGTTGGCCTCAGAGCAGTGCATTGTTAAAGAAGGGTTGTTCTATGTCTGACCTTATGTTAAAGTGTTAAAAGGTGAATTCAAGCCTGGTTTCACAACACTCTCCTTTGGCAAGAGTTTGACATGACTTGAGCAATAAAGTGGGTATGTGTGTCTATATATTATTTCAAGTGCCTTCCTTCATTCTGGTCAATTCTAACCATCTTCCCACAGTCTCAGTCATTTGTGTTCAACTTGACTCCTTTGCACATTAATAATTGCATGAAAGGTAAGACTGTAGCAGGTGTAGTAGTGGCTGGTGCAGCCTTCCTGACTATCAAGCAGCTGCTCAACATACAGTAGTACTATCAATGGAAAATAAATCAGTCCTGGTTTAATTGCTCTACCTAAAGCTTCCTGTGCTCTCAAGACAACTACTTCCTTCGGCTGGCACTTGCAGGGGAAGGGTTGTGTCTGCAAAAGCTTCAGTATTAAATGTCATGTTTGGCTGTCTGTTCTCCATGTTAGCAAATGAAATTGTAGCTGAGAAACACATGTTAAGGTATTAGCCAATTTCACACCTGTTATACAGTGAATGAAATATAGATGATCTTTCACCACATTCTAATGCTAGGTGAGTACAGTAACCTGGCTTTCTGTTTTTGTAGTGAGCAGATTGCACATGGTATATTAAACATGGTCTCAATATAAATTTGCATTTCCAAATGAAACCTCTTCAGCATGGAGAGTATGAAACATAGGAAGAATAATAATATGAATAACATTAATTCTTCTGCCACTGGAACCTGTTCTTAGTTGTGCAGATGTGGAAGTTAACTGGAGTGATTAGCCTTGCTGGAGAACATATCTTCTTAGGAACAATAGAATGTTTCTTCATGCATTCAACAAACAGTCTATTCTACCCAGCTGCAAATTGTATTTATATTAAAGACCATGGCTACTCACAGCTAGAAAACAGCTGGAATAATATGGACAGATCAGCCATTTTGATATTGGTGTTGTCAAAACTAAACTAGATCCACCTGAAAATTTTGTTATGTTGGAACACTAAGAAACAGGACACAACAAATCTCTTATGTTGGGCTGTTGTCCTAGAAATGAATTAAAACTAATTTGGTAAAGGCTGTTAATAATCATAAATATGCATATTTTTAAAACAGTAGCACATTCTTTTTAAAGGATAGTATATTTATCAACTATCCCGGGTAGTGCAGTTTGCACTAAGGGGGCAGTATAGAAATAAATAAATAAATAAATAAATGCATTTATCTATTTGTATGGTGTGTGGGTGTGTACAAAAAGCCTTATATATACACACACACATACTCTATGTGTATGTGTGTGGACACACTGTATATTGCATCTTATACAGTATGTGTGTGAAGAGATACGTAGTAATGCTCCACCAATGCAGCTTTTATCAGCACTTTTTATAATTTTTTCAGAGGAGCCTTGTATATTTAACAATCTTTTGGAGAAACGTTTTACACCTTGGTTGTGCAAACTATAACATGTAATCCATTCAAGCACATTTAACAATTTAAAAATATTCAGTTGATAATAGCATAATGCTTGATATTCAGCGTGATATACCAAGTTGAACCAACCCTACAGTAGATGTTTTCAGAAATACCTAAGTAGGTAGGCAAAGGGTTTCAAAACTGTGTTATGCAGATAGATTAATCTGATGTAGGCTATCAAAGCCCAGTACAAACAGCATCTGCTTACGTTTACTGCTTCCTAAATATGCTGGATGACAGCTTTCATTGTCACTCAGGGGAAATTCAGTTGCCCAGTTATTTGATATAGCAAACTATAAAGTAAACCCTAAAGGAAGCGTTACCGAGCAAGTCTCTTACCATGTCAACTGCAGAAATGCACTGTTTGTGAAGGTATGCTATCCTGGGCTTGGAACTGATTGTCTAGTTCAGCATTTCCAAAATGTCCGAATTGGGTCACAGATTTTGTTTTTGTGATTGAGTGAAAATGGGAGAGATACCATTTATTCCTGCAGAGCTAACTTCTACTGTGGCTAAATGTGAACTATATTTATTACTTGAAATAAAAGAAAGAAGCCATGTGACCTTTATAAAATACAAATTTAAGAGTAGGCTATAGGTGAAACCTTTATAGGCCACTGATAAAAAAGAAAAATCATTGTGAGTTTTTGTGGATGAATTCCACTTCTTCAGGGAAAGAACCAAAAGTCCAAACATGGCAAGATGAGGTTTGCAGATTGTTACCCGTTGGGATGAGTGGGTCGTATCGGCAATTCTCATTGGAAACAGGCACTTTTTCAAGAGAGTTCTGGTTGTAATTAGGCAAACATGTTGTTAGTCTGTGGGACTCCCTGCCACAGGATGTGGTGATGTCATCTGGTGTGGATGCCTTCAAAAGGGGAATGGACAGATTCCTGGAGGAAAAAGTCCATCACAGGTTACAAACCATGATGGAGATGTGTAATCTCCAGGCTTAAAACCAGGGTACTTCAAGGCCCAGATGCAGGGGAGTGGTATCAGGAAATAGATATCTAATTGTGTGCACTCCCAGAGGCATTGGGCAGGGCCACTGTGAGATGGAGGAAACTAGACTAGATGGGCACTATCTTGCCATTTGAACCTTAGGCACAGAGCTGGAGGACATGTCTTGAGCAATCTTATCCAACTCCTTGCTCAATGCAGGAAATCCAGAACATCCCAATGATTACATGTTCACTCTTTACTGTAAGACCTCAGGCAGGAGAAAGCCCTCCACCTCCCTTATCTGGCTCAGTTTTTCCTGATGATCAGCCAGAAATCGACCCCTCCCTTGCCATCTGAGATTTATCCCTGTCCTCTTAGGATCCAAAGAAGATTTTTTTAATATTTATTTGTGTGATAGCCCTTCAAGATGTCTCTCTTACACACGTACACCCCAGCAGGACTAGCCCTAGTGCTAGTTTGATAAATTAACGGCTGTCACGAAAAGGCAACAAATAAACATTTATTATTTCTGTATTTTAACCCCAAAGGAGAAAATTCCAATCCCCTGGCCGAAATAACTTGATTAGCCTTGTTACAGAGTAAAACAGTAAAACAGTAACTAACACCAATTCCAATTCCACATTGAATTGGAATTGGTGTTAGTTACTGTTTTACTTCAGGCAGCAAAATGTTTGGGCTGATCCAACTTGTTAGTCTTTTCCAGGCTCAATATACCATTCATTCAACCTTTCATAATATGACCAATTTTTTTGAAGTATGGGCCATTGTAGCCTTCTGATTCTGTTCCAGTTTGCCTATGTTGTAAAGTGTGCTCAAGAGCTGGATTCATCAGCACTCCAATCCAAACGAGATCTGGCTACTGCAGAATAAATGGAACTTTCACCCTTTCCCACCTTTAACTTGGAAACTGTTTCTGTTAAAGCAACCTAAAAAAAGCTAATCTTTCTTGTGGCTGTCTTATGTGGTCTTGTGTTCAAGATGTGATTGGCTACAGTATAATGTGATAATTCTTTTTTGCCTGCACTACTTCTAATAGCTCTCAATAGAGAAACTGCATTTGTCGCTGAAATTTTTTTAGTTTGGCTAGAAAATCAGACTGAATGTATTCTAGTCATTTTGATTTCCCCCTGTTTTGATAGACATATTATGAAAAATATACCACCTTTTTGAGGGAACTTTTAAAAATGATTCCCGTTATTGTCTGGTAATGAATTACTGCTGCACTGATGAAAGAAGCAGATCCCTCTGTACCGGCTGTCTCTGCCATAAGAGTA
This sequence comes from Phrynocephalus forsythii, assembly GCA_029282475.1. NCBI lineage: Eukaryota > Metazoa > Chordata > Lepidosauria > Squamata > Agamidae > Phrynocephalus > Phrynocephalus forsythii. Next base: position 85,814,520 of record JAPFRF010000005.1, on the reverse strand, counting down.
TTTCCTTGGAAGTGCCTGAGCTGAGATGATGCTTCTTCTTGTTGCTAGCCAAGAAGATGCACATTGTGTGCCAGCCAAAGGGAAGTGCCTTATCCCCCAGCTTCCTGCGTTTTCAGCATCTTCAACCTATATTTCTTCACGACAAAAAAGAAGGTGGTACTGGAGACAACTACAGTGGTACCTTGTATAAAGGAATTAATTCGTTCCAAATCAAATTATGTTAAGCAAATTTTCCTTTATACAAATTCCCATAGGAATGCATTGAAAACGGAGTGATCCCATTTTATGTTGTACGGATTCTCCCCATAGGCAATTATGTTAAGCAAATTTCCCCTATCTCTGCAATTTTTATGTTGTACAAATTTTATGTTATACAAGCTGTTTGTTATACAAGGGTCCACTGTAATATGCATCCCATGGACAGCAAGGCTTACTAACAAGGAAGGCCTAGACAGAGTCAAACCAAATACAGTATATCTCTGGAAGCCAAGATGACCAACAAAAACTGTCATGCTCAGATCATATTATGTGGGGACTGTTCAGTGCCATCGGCTCTGCCGTTCCATTAGACTATTCCCTCGACATGGAGGGCGGTTGCTGCTTGAGTAACAGTTGTAGCCTCCATATTAATCTACCCAGGCCTTGTGCTCTGAAGAGGCCACTTCAGCTTTGCATGCCGTATTGAAACAACACGGCTTCTATACAGGGCACAATACCATAGTTTCTCAAGACTGAAGGGCAGCCACTTTACATCCATTTTGTATCTGTTAGGTGTTAGGAGTGGTGCACGTCCATCACAATACTGAAATTTGTACCTGTGCAACAATACTGTACCTGGTGCTGGGGTAGAGTTTTCCCTTGTCACTCTTTGTTCCTGCTTTCTGTTCCGAGACAAGGCAGTAGTAACAACTATTATGCAACAAAACATTTGTTTCAGAAAACTGCCCGGGTTTTTTTTTTTTACTTTTCAGAAGCGAAATATCAAAAAAGAATTTTAACCCCCCCCCCACCAAAAGGAAAAGGAAGCTAGACAAATTCAGTGTTTGTCACGGTACAAGACTATGAGGTAGTACTTGTCAAGAGGCAAGTTATCACGACCATGGGAACACTGAAACAAGGGACAAAACCACATGATCGCGACCAACGCTGTCACAGTACAAAACTAGTTGTGGAACAAAAAAGGACATGAAGTAACCGCCAAGGATGCCTATACTAGGCTAGTGGTAAACGAAGAAAGACCCAAGGAATCACTGGTTTGACACCATCAGAAGGGACACTGGAATGACTTTGATGGAACTAAAAGAAGCTGTAAGAGACAGAGAGGCATGGGCAGCATTGATCCACAAAGTGGACAGAAGAATCTTGATAAAACATGCAATTGGCAAAAATTCAGAATGATTGGAGTTAAGAACTCTGCTGTTCAGCCTGCTCAGCCCTTTGATTATCAAGCTACTTAACTAAACAGATCAGTAACAGGCTAAGTGTAGGACATGCTCCCATGCAAAGGATGAAACATGATTTTAATAGTGTTCTGCTACTGGGATAGAGCTGACGAGGATCCAAAGGATCTGCCACCTGTACCCACACGTTCTCTGCTAACTTTCTTACTGCTGACCCCACTTCTGAAAGCTCAGTTGGTTAATATGACCTTTGGGATGAAAGATGGTACAGGAGCTCAAAAGAGAATTAACATTGCCATAAAGACTGAAGGTCATCCTTGGTTTCAGATGCAAATTTAATGCTGTTGACATTCAGTACAGAAAGATTAGAAGCAAATGCAGTCTTTATAGGCAGTTATACAGGGCAAACTTGTACTCAGAATTATCCAACCTGCAATACCATGTAAAAGTAAAACCTACAAGCCTAAAACCATGTCTTCAGTTTTGTTGAACTGCTCGGCTAAATTAATATAAGATAGCATTTTAAAAAGTTTTAATTTGTTTTCTGCTTGCCAATAAAATTAAACCACCAGCGGGCCCCGTGGCACAGTGGTTAAATGCCTGCCCTGCAGGTAAAACTGTGCTCCCAACCTGGGGTTCAATCCCAGGTAGCCGGCTCATGGTTGACTCAGCCTTCCATCCTTCCAAGGTCAGTAAAATGAGTACTTGGCTTGGGGGGGGGGCAATGTGTAGCCTGCATACTGCAGTTAAAAACTGTAAACCACCCAGAGACTACTTGAAGTGGTATGGGGCAGTATATAAGCAGAACCACTTTGCTTTGCTTTTTAAAACAGATTTGTTTAAAATCAGGTTAAACACAATTGCAAAAGCCAAATTTGAAATCAGTATTTTTTTTGGGGGGGGGGGTTGATATTGTTCTGCCTCCAGAAACTCAACAGAGATAGAGCCAGATTGATGTCCCTTGACAAGGAGCATCTTGAGATGTCTGTCTTCATGACTGAACATAAGGAGCATATTAGGAAAATTAAATCATTTTGTTTCAGGGGATAGAGCATTTCATTTTCACATTGCCCATTCTATCCACTGAGGCTGCATTCAAAATAGCTTTTTATTTTGCAATCAACCTGCTTCATTTGCAGAATGAATGCTTAGACAATAATGTTTCCCACATCTAACTCTCCCATGCATTTCTTCTATCCTTCCTAACCCCAACTTTAAAAAAAAAATCTTTGTTTTTTCACACACGAAAAGTAGAAGAAAAGACAGAAGGATAGCTGTTGAATTCCGTTTCATTTGCAGCATTAGGAGGCATATGTCTAGAAAGATGCTGATTCTTCTCTTGCTTTCAAGTCCATTAGCCTTCTTGACATATTCAAGAAAATCAAGAAGACCCTCATCAGCCTTGTAAGATGGCCGAGTCACAGGTGGGAGATGCTAGAGGGAGAGCAGCAGCAAAAGGCACAGTGCAGTGGATGACCCAGTTCTGATGCCAGGAGTACAGTGGTTCCCCACCCTTTCGTGGTTCATATACTGCAGTACCGCTATATTGCGGGACCACAGTATATGAAAAAACCCCCTGGGGTAAGAGGGGAAGGCCTGCTTCAGGCCTCCTATGCTTACCCCAGGACGGGCTGCTCTGAACAGGCCTGTGAGGGCCTTCCCAGGTCTGGAGGCCCTTTTGGGGCCTCCAGAAGGCCTGGGAAGGCCCTCGCAAGTCCATTTGGAGCAGTGCCAGGCTGTGGGCAAGTACAAGAGCCCCCAGTTAGGTCCCCCAGGCCTGACCCGACCTGCATCCGCATATTGTGGATTTTTAATTATCGCGGGTGAAGTCGGGTCCCTAAACCCAGTGACATAGGATTTAATTGCCAGCCAGCTTACAATATATAATATAGATGGTTGTGGTTAAAATTAATCTTCTTTTCCCAGAAGTGAATCAGTTATGATAATCTGGGAGTTGACTGGTCCAACACAAGATTATTTTTCAGTTATCTAGGTGATGTCACCAAGTTGTATTACAGGACCACTGTACTACAGCCCCACTCCAGTTAGCTATGTAATGTTACTGAGTTATATATTACAGCCCCGAGAGGAGGAGGAAAGGTGCAACATCAGAGTTCATTAACCCAAACTTTGATTTCAGATTTATTGTGGCCACTGCCCTGGCACTCCTGATGGACAATTGCCACTACTGGAAGAATGGCCGTTTCTTAGGTACATACAGCAGTATTGTGGTGTGATTCCAATGCTAACCATTCTACTTTTTGGTGAGGGATGCAAATTCCTGGTGTTGTTGACCGCTCTCTTTTCAAAACAAAAATCTGCTACCAAAGGATGCAAGTGTGGGTGTGTTTCCATTTGGATTTTCATTTGTCAAACATACCATATACCTCTTTCCTCTTGCCTTGTTTATATTTTCACTAGACATGCAGCAGATGTGACCTGTTGACCACCTCTGCCCACCAAGGGTATGATAGCCCTCTTCTTCAAGGAAATCAACCCTCCTAGGAGTTTGAGGGGATGCTTGTTAGTTTGTTTGGGTTCAGTATTACTATCCATACTGAACTTTTGGGAAAGACATGGTATAACTATTTAGAATGCACATCAAATGTTTCCAAATGCATTCTTGGTCCAAGGGCATGCAGTCCCCATTATCTTTCTGGCCCTATATAGGGTATGTGGGAACAAAAACATCTGTTAAACAGGGTGTGTGAGTGAAGCACCATTGTAAAGGGGTGGTGGTGGTACAAAATCAGGACATAATCCTAACTGAAAAGCACTTCTTTACCCTGAACTCCCTTCAAGGAGCCAAGCAAGTTGTTATGAATTTAAAAGTAGCCACTCTTACCCAGGATGCATTTATTTATTTATTTAGAATAATTTTCCCCACCCTAAAAAGGACCCAGTGCAATTTCCATAAACAGTAAGTATGCAAATACTAAAAAGGATCCAGCAATGCCAAAATCACATTTGAAGCAGTAAGGCACAACAATCCATTTTAAAATCCCACTTAGGCAGCCAGTGACTGAGGGAAAGCTTGCCTGAAGGGAGAGGTCTTTGCCAGCAGAGATGGGGCCAGCCTGGCCTCCCAGGGGAATGCTCTGGGCAATATGGCCTTCCTTGGGGTGTGGTGGGGGGGTGGCCTGAGGGAGCTACATTTCCTGATTATGTTTGTCTCAGTTAACCCTGAGCTGGCAGCTTCACCTGTTATAAAGACTGCATGGTTGCAGCTTTAAATAGTCTGCTGCTTACTTCTCCATTCCTTTTAGAGAAAGAGAGTTGGGTTACAGGAGTAGAGATAAATAGTAAAATGCACGCTGGCGGCTTTTCCAGCTTCACTCTTTCTCTTGCCTACTCTGCTGTCAGTTCTCCGGGACTCTTTCTCGAAGGTGGTAAGAAAAATGCCGCAGGTGAAAGTTCCAGGTAGGTCTGTGCCCTTTCCCACCTTAAAATAATAGTAAGTAGTACATTTGGTGACCTAGAGAGCCAGACAGTCACCCTCTGGATAATGTTACAATGGCCAACAAGCAGTCCTTCAAAGCAGAGTGCACAAGGCAGTCCCTTACTGGGTTTTAAAGATGACAAGATCCAGAAGATTTATTTGTGTAGCGGGTTGGGGTGGGGAGGATATCAAATAATGGGCTAGACAGGCTGCTGATTTTAAATAAATTATTTAGAATGGTTAATTTCACATGTATGGGATGTAAATTAGGTGGGATCCTAAAGCCAGTGCACCAGAACCTAGCTGCCAACTTTGGTATTAAAATCAGTCAAATAAAAGTGTCGTAGGTGCACACCCGGGCATTGTTGTTTTCTCAAACATAGACTAAACTGGAGGCTTCCAGAAACCTTTAAAAGTTGATGCAGCTACCATCTGGGGCACAAGATAACGAATCCTTGACTTCACTATTCAGATATGTGTGCAAGTAATATCCAAAGAGAGTTGGAAGCGCTCAGTTTTCTTTCCTCGGATAGTTAAGGAACTTTCCCATTTCTATGATGCAGATGCTCTATGGACAGGCTTTCTGTCATCAGGATAGATTTTGCCACCTTCCAGCCCTCAACTTTCAAGAGAATGTCAATAGTGAAATAGTTTCCCTCTGAGCATGGTAGTTATATATAACAAGTGCAACTCAGATCTGGTGTGTTCTTATAATAACCTTAGAACTGTGGAGCTGGCAGAGCTCTGAAATGTGTTGTTGATATGGTGGTTCTTCTACTCAAAGTTTTACTTCCTTGAAGCAAACAAAAAGTGAGATAAAGTGATGCTTAAACTCTCAGAGCATGAAGAAAAACTTGGATGTGCCTGCATTTTAGAAACAATAAAGTGCCAAGTCAATTCATCAACGTCAGAAAGCAATATGCTGAGATTCCGCATGTTGAATTCTACAAGGACCATCTTAAATTCTGTATGTGTGTAATATTCAGTCCTTTGATATATTACTTGTTTAAATGCCAACTCCCAGAATGCCCCACCACTGGCCCTGTTGACAGGGGAATTCTGGGATCCTTAATCCAAAAAAAGCCCTACAAAAAAACAATGCACAAAACTGTTCTGTGGAGATTCTGAGAATGACAGGAATTTGAAGACACTTCAGATGTTCAGAATAGAAAGTCTAGGATGTGGACCTGAAACAATACATCTTTTAAGACAAATCAAGTTGAATGAACAGTTTGCAATAATAATTTAAACAATTCACAGTGCCTGGAGGGAAATGACACAGCTGGGACTGAGGTGGTCAGGTAGCTTTTGTCTGTACATTTGGGGTGTGACCATATGTTTGCTTTAAATATAGGCATAATCCTGAGATTTGTTGGAGATCAAGGGCTTCCAGATTTGTAATTTTGTGGGAGCTGTCAAGGCTGAATTTTGGGTCCCAAACCCTCAAACTGGTAGGAGATAGATTGGTCTCTGCACCTCTATGCCATTCCCACACTGCTTCTTCAAACCATTAGAAGAATGGGAGAGCCGCAAGGATTTCCGTGACTTGTAAAAATGCATGGGGGAACTGAGTTCCAATGGAGACTGTCCCTGTATTGAGTGTATTAGGGTCCTTGAATTCCAAAACTCCCATCCTTATTGGTTAATTAAGGGACCCTGAGCAGCACACAGGACCTGGACCAATTATTTGTTTGAACCACAACTCCCAATGGCCATGCTGACTGGGGGATTATAGGAAGTTTAATTCTTTTTCTCCAAGCTTAATGGTATGCCATAGGCTTGGGGGAAACTGGAAGTAATGCACAAGATAGCATTAAACACCTTGTTTAGCTCAGTCCAACTTTATCTCCTTGAAGTAGTCCCATAGATTGCTTCCTTTCTTCTTAAGACAGAACAATAGTTTGGGTTTAACCAAAGAAACCAAACAAGTCATGCTAGCCATCACTTAAATCTGCTCATGGGATGCTTGTTCCCTTAGATATCGTCCGCAATTTGTGTTCTTAAGCTAGTCTTCATTGTCAGATAATAAGAGATTTTGAAGAATGCCTGGAATGATTAATTTCTTAAAAAAAAAACAGTTCCAGGTTTTGGAGAGTCACAAGCTCCTTTTGGGTGATCCCCCATTTTTGGCACTATGCTGCCACCTGTGAGACTGGCAATGATGGCTTTTGTTAAAATCTGCCTATGGAAGAAAGGAAGGGCTAGACACAAGCACAAGCTATGAAGCTTTGTTACTGGTGGCTGAGTAGCCAGCAGCAGCGACAGTAGCTGCTTTTCTATGGACTTTGGCAGTTGGATAGTGAGCAGTTTGGAACAATGACACACGAAGGTACAACAAGGGGGGGGGGAATTCCTCAGTTAATTACTAATACAAGCACTCCTCATTTAATGTTGGGATTCCATTCCTACAACTAGGTCATTAAGTGAACTGGTTGTTAAGTGAGGAGCTTAAGGCGGATGTCTTATGGTGTGCTGAGGTTGCCTTTCTTGCAGGATCTCTGGGAGGCCATAGGAGGAGCGGGGGGGGGAGAGGCAAAAAGAGAGATGGAGACGACTGACACTCTGCTCCTCTTTGTCATTCTCCTCTCTGTTGGAAGCATTGAGGCCCTCTTGGCTGGAACAGTAAGTTCTTCCAGAGGCAGTAATTAGGCAGCGGCAGCCGCTACTGATGGTTGTAAAACCATCATTAAACAGGTAGGTTGATTAGTGAGGAGTGGCTGCAACAAAGAGGGCATGCAGTAGTGGCTGCTCCCCCTCCTTGGCTCAGAACAGAGTTTGTAAACAGCCCTGTGTTGGCTACAAGATTCAAGGATGCCAACACACTTCTAATCTCAAAGTACTCTTTTAAGGGCCAAAATAAATGAGACAAACAACTTCACAATTTGAAGTGGAGCCTGCTTAAGCAGGAAAGGATCAGTGTTTGTTTTTTGTGTTTTGTTTTGTTTTTGATTCCTTTCACAGATCTTCAAGTTATAAATTAACTTCCTTCTGTCACTGCCTGGAATTAGAGAGCTCTGGGCATTTTGCTGGAGTTCTATCTCCTCCCTGATTCCTCCTGATTACTCAACTATCTGTTTTTGCCTCTCTTGATCTTTACTCCCTGAAGTGTGAGGACTCTACTAACTAAACAATGAGAGAGAAGCATGCTGCCTTTTTAAGGATACCATCATACCTTCTTACTTCTTGTATTGCAGGTCTAAGCCATGTCACTGCAAATAATCTACCAAATTATGTCATAAATCAAGCCATATTTCATAGAGTGGTTCAGGTTTGTCCCAGCAGAGTATAGAGAATAATTTCTCATGTCTAAATATCTAGTAGGCTTGCAGAGATGAAACACACTTAAGTGCATTTCCCCTCTTTTTTCTGCATCTATAAACAACCCAGTCTCAAAATAAAGCTGATCTTGATTGGCAAATCTTTACAATATTCTGATGGCCATTATACTGAGATCCCCCGGTGAAGGCTGTTGTTGTTGTTACATGCCATCAGGTCATCTCTGACTTATTGCAACCCTATAAATGAGCAGTCTCCAAAATGTCCTGGCCTCAGCAGCCCTGCTCTGTTCTTGCAACTCAAGGCTGTGGCTTCCCATTTGGAGTCAATTCATCTCATATTTAGTCTTCCTCTTTTCCCACTGCTTTCAATTTCCTCCAACATTATTGTTTTTCCTGGTGAATTTTGCCATCTCATAATGTGGTTATAGTACGACAACCTCAGTACAGAAGGCTAGAACTTACCAAACACAATTTAGTATTTGGTGGCTCTTTTGCTCACCTGGTCACATGTGTCCATCAACAAAGATTTGTTTAATTTGAGCTCCAGACTTCTGTCAAAACCAAATATAGCTGTTAGGAGCCACACAAGCAAAATGTAATGACTACTGATAGTCTTCTGCCTTGCTTTTCCTGTACTAGATTGTACAGTATGTCATGCCGACTCCTGAAAGTGTGTTTGGCTCTGTGGTATGAAAGAAAACCAACACCTAGTTGTCCTGAACCACCTTCTGCTCTATTTATTATAACAACATTCCTTTTAGAAAACTACCAATCTGTTCCCTTTCAGTTCCAAGAGTGACATCAATACATGGAAATTCTTCATCTTATCTACCAGTAATTCAGTAATGAACAAATCACTTTATCCTGCCTAAACATCTCATCCAAAGAACCATACTTACAGATTTTAGATTGTTTACATGTAGAAGTTTCTATTTTATAATGTTTTTCATATGTCATTTGGGTGCAAATGAATGCATAGAAATGGGGTCACATTCCTCATCTCTCAAATGTTCACATCTCCTATGTGCATAGAGCTGACATATGAAGGCAAAATCTCTCACAACATATACAGGAGCCAATACTGTACAGCTCAATGCATGGGGTCTGTGGGCAGGGCTAGGAAATGTCAGCTCTGTCTTTCAACCCCATGCTCATTGAGTACATATGCAAATACTGTGTGTGATAATGGTTGTTGGTGATTATGAAAATCCCGTTGAAAGTCTGGTAAGAAATTCAATATTGTGTATTGTTCAGACTGGGCAGACGGTTCCAAGCAAGGTTCTTATTATAGTTCTTTTGCACTCTAAAACTGTCCATGAACTGTGAGGTCCAGAAGCAGAAAGCAGGTAAAAACCTTGATCAAGTGTTTCTTCCTATGATCTGATCACATTTTTATTTATTTTAATCTCGAACAGCAAAGGAGAAACGTACAGTATTATTGGGCCTCTGTGCTGCCTGCTGTTTTGTCAAGCAGTTGATCATTGAAATATCCAAAGGACAAATGATCACATCTGTCCCGAGACTGTCCATTTCTCAGTAGTCATTGCCAGGAACTATAGTTGCCCACTGGGAAGAAGGGCCTTGACAGGTTGTGACGGGGCCAGCGTGGAGTGTGCTGTCCTCAGGAATCCGGGTGAAATGTTACAAAACCCAGTGGGATTAACACTAGAGATGGGCATGAATCAGAAAAATGGTGATTTGTTTAGATTTGTGATTCATCAAGGCTGATGAATCACAAAAAACAAATTAACATTTTCCCTGACAAATTGAATTCTAAATTCATTTTTTACTTTAAAACCATATTAAAATTGCCCCAACGCACAACAATCACCACTTGCAGGGCAGCTTCCCCTAACTCTCCTTTGATGAAGATTGGGTTTCAGACATCTAATTTATACACCCACAAAGTGCTCCCACAGGAAAGTGCCCTTTAGCAGCTGGCTTCCAGAAACACAATCTTCACCCAACTTAGGCCCTTTGTACACGACCCCTAAACTCTGCCGCAAATGGCTCCCAGCTCCGGAGCTTAAAAATGTTTCTCCACCAGCTCCGGAGTTTACAGGAAATTAAGTACGACCACGCCCACTTTAGCGCGTCCCAGCACACCTTTCAAGTACCTGCTCTCTGGAGGTGAAAATTTTTGATGCGGTGTAACGATAGTGAGTGCGGGGCTCTCCTTGCTTCTGTTTGTTGTTGTTTTGGCTCCTGCCCCTTTAAGAGCTACTTAAGAGACTGGAATGTTGCCGCGGCAAGAGCGAGAGGCAGAACGGAGGTGAGCCACATCTCTTTTCTTCCTGTTTTTTCTCTCTCCCCTCACGCAGCCAGCAGCCAGGAGTGCGGAGGGGGTGGGAATGCAGGAACAGCGACAAAACCCTAAGATCTCTGGTCTGAATTTAAGTGGCCAGCGGATTTTAAGGGTCGTGTGAAAAGGCCCTTAGAGGGATTGTTGAGAAGAGTCAGAAGAAGCTTCTCTGAACGTTTGGGGTCTCTGACTGCATGCGGAAATCTTTCATATGCATGCCCTCTTTATGAGTGTATCACCCGGACATCAGAAATTCAATTTTCATCAAACTTGGAGGGATTGTACAGGAGAGAGCAAAAGCATCCCTTAAAATGTGACATCTCTAGGTCTCCTGGAAGCCATTTTTTATTCCAACAAATCAAAAATCACTAAAAATTCATTTATTTGTATTCATCATGGGTTATTGATTCATATGAATATAAATTGACAAATTAGTGATTTTTTAAATAAAATTTGCAATTTATTTCTTAATTCATGTCCACCTCTAATTAACACACCACCTCCTTTTCCTTCCAAATGATTTTCTTAATCTTTCCCATGTTTTTATAAGAGAAATAGGGGACATTTGTTTCCTCCAGATGTTTTAAACTACAGGTCCCATGATCCCTTTCCATGGATCATAGGAAAGGGATCATGGGAAGTGATGGAGGGGTTTGGGTATTTTAGGCTAAAACATCTAGGAAGTTTAAAAGCTCATTCTTTTTTTGCTCTATAATTCTATAAATTGTGGCTGTCCTGTACAGCTCATATGTGATTATCAGAGACAGATGAACGAATTTTGTCATCCTTATTGAATTGCAACATTAAGCTAAAACTAGACTTCCAGTGTCTACTAAATTACTTTTCTTGTGTACTAGTTGAAGGTAAGTTAAAGGTAACCTTTTAATGGAAATTTAATCCCTAATAGCATCCTGCAAGAAGTAACTTAATTGAAGCTGTGTGGTGTTGGGTTCACTCTGATCTTGGGTCGATAGATTTCATTCGCATCTTCTCTAATCCTTGAGCTCCTGGCAGATCATTGCATTTGGATGCTAGAATGGACATTGGCAAAGGTTGCCCTGCTGAGAAATGGCTGTCTTTTGGTACCGCTAGGAACGAACTGAGCATGAACTATTTTGCCCAGCAACCTCTGTATGCCAAGGATGTTGCTGCTGCTGGGAACAAAGTTCTCTGTTTCTCTGAGTTGTGAACCACTGTCCTCTTTGGCTAGACAGACCCAGAGAGAGAGAGAGAGAGAGAGAGAGAGAGAGAGAGAGAGAGAGAGAGAGATCACACAAATGCAAGAGCTGGTTGCTCAGTGCAGGATCACCCATTTGTGCCCCATCTTCTGGTTGGGGGTGGGTATGGATGTCATTTTATTCTAGCTCCTTCCTCATGTGCTTTGTCTCTGTGAGAAGTGGCACTGCATGCACCTGTCACTAGCATGGCCTTTGGCGCTCCCATTTGTGGTAATGACATTCTATGCTTATCATGCTTATTCCATCTGCACATAAATCTTACTGAACCATATCATGTTTACCATGCTAGCAGTTGTTTTCAGATAGCAGATGCCCCATCTGGTTGATCTTGCCTACTACCTCTTTAGTAGTAATAATAGTAGCAGGAGGAGAAAAACTTTAGAAAACTATGTTTTTTTTTTTTTGGGGGCTATATCTGCAGCATTTTTGGGTGTCCCTAAGCCCGTAATTCTGTGTGGTTGCTTGGGAAGAGGTCCTAAGTAAGCCTGCATAGGGCAAGTCTGTTCGGTATGCTACCGGGATACCATCCACACAGATGTGGCTGTTGCAATCCATGCCATAGCTTGAAGGGTCTTACAGTGCATGAATGAGTACTTAGGATAATCCATAATGTTGATTAGAAGTGCATTTTTTAGCATTTCCATGTGAATGTACAGCATCATTACTGGCTGCAACAGAAAGCATAATGTAGTAGCCAACGTGCCATAAGCTGCTCTTTGGAGGTCTGACTCCATAGCTTATCTGTGACCAGGTGAATTTAACAGCTGGAAGGGTGATATTTTACACCCATGCACTTATCTCCAGACAAAGGAGCTAAGACTACTTTGGCAATGAGGGGCTCCAGTACAGATAAGACCAGCTTTTCTGCATCATCTGCTTTCTCATCAATGAAGTTCAGCCTCATGAGAAGCTCATATTTAGCTTAGGTCCCTGAGAGGTTGGACAAATGCTGAGGGTCTCCTGTACAGTTATTCAGTGAGAAAGTCCAACCTGTGTGTATCTACTGAGCTTCCCTTCTGTTGTTATTGTCATGCCATCTTAAATAACGGGTTAACATAAAGAGATGCTTGCTAATCTTCATCTCCATGGATACATCTACTGGCTCTTCGTTTATCATGTAGGCGACTTCCTCCTCCTCAGCTTCAATCTGTCCCATCTTCAGTTAAAATGATTTGGTTGGTGGATGAATACATGGTATGACTATATATTCCAGCTCTTTCTCTCTGTATGCTGTACCCTGTTGTTGTACTCTCTCTCTCTTTACATCAGGTGGTGCTGGCTGGTCTCATTTCATACCACATGTAATAATGTTTTTAGCTTATAGTTCCCTGCCATATACCCCAAAACTGGAAGGGCCTGAGAGCAGAGCGGCCTGACCTACTGAGATACTTTTGAGCAGAGTTTTGAAAATTACTTTCTTGGACTTCAATTCTTCCATCAAAATGATCATTGCCAGAGTGGTTCTGCGATTCTAGGAGTTTTAAGTCCAAATAAAGTAAAACATTCAAGCTCTTCCATCACCCCATTTCTCCACAATGGCTTGACCCACTCTTGTCTTCCAACAGAAGTGGATGATGCCATGCGCTCCTTCGCAGAGCAGGTCTTTGCCTCAGAGGTGAAGGATGAAGGAGGCCGGCATGAAATCTCTCTCTTTGACGTGGAAGAGGTCTGTCCCATCTCAAACCAAGAAATGAAAGAGCACATGATCAAGGAAGAGACCACAGATGATTCTGAGAAAAAGTAAGGCCTCTCTGTATGTGCATGCATGTGCTGGAATCCTTTTGGTTGAAAAAGAGGGACCTCTGAAAGACTAGGGAGGTGGCGTAATAAGTTGTGTCTCCAAGGGGACTCACATGGGGGGGGGAACATGTTGAACATATTGCTGAATGCATATGTCAGGCAAGTTGACAAAGGACTGGGAGAGTACTCGATTTGGAGCCAAGAAAAGCTTACAGCTACAAAGGCTGTGTGCAATAACTTTATTTATTTATTTATTTATTTATTTATTTATTTATTTAGTTAGTTAGTTAGTTAGTTAGTTAGTTAGTTAGTTAGTTAGTTAACGTTTTGATTAATATACTACCTCATAGTGCTTGGAGCACTCTTTGGGTGGTGGTTTCCAATATAATTAGGCAAAGAACATAAACACACCCACACCCACATTACAAGATAAGGTACTCGTTTTACCAATCTTGGGAAGAAGGAAGGCTGATTCAACTGTGAGCCAGTTACCTGAACCCATTGGGATAGAATTCAGGTCATGCAGCATAGCACTTAAACAATTGTGTCATAGGGCACAGCGTTCTAGCACAAAATGTGTGAACTGTTCTGGCAACTCCTGACCTTGCCAGAGATGATGGAAGAATTCCGTATTGATACATTCACAGTTCAATTCTTCTTCCATGGAAGAAAGGCACTAGACAGGAATATCAATCATCAATAGTTTATTGCGGTCATGTGATCTGTTCAGAGGAGAGAGAAAAGAAGCAACAGCAAAAGCAGTACAATAAAGAAGAGAGGGAGGCGTAGACTGGGATCACAGAGATCATATGCATAGATCAACCATCTGTTACAGATTGCAGCTATTTTTTAGCAATCTGAGTTGTTATATATACATTGCAATCTGAAAAGCAGTAGGTGACCAGCCACTTATCTGGACCACCTTGAAATCTGTGGATCAGAGGATGAATCAGATCCCTCCTGATTTGTTTGTAGAAAATACAATGTACGAGAGTGTGTGATAGAAATTCAGGAAGCCCGGCTCCACAAGGGCAGAATCTTTCTTGGCATGGGCTTTTCTGCAACCTGCCCTGAAGTAAAGTTGAGGGTAGAACATGAAATATTGCATGGATAAATACTCTACAGGGTTGAGGTGTTTGAGGTTGCAGGTGTCCTATACAATGGGAGGATACCACATGACAGAGGTGAGCAGGTTCTGTTCACTACTGAAAACAATTCTTGTTTCCCTGTGTCATGGAGTCTCTGGTTTAGTACTCGATAGTCCAAACAATAGAATCAAAGGGCATACCAGTGGATCTGATTTTACGTTGAATTGTGGACATCCACTTACTGGTATAAGAATCAGTTAACATAAGGTATATGTAACTCAGGTGTTCAGCCAGAAAGTGAATCCTCAGTCAGAATTTTAAGGTCTGGATGCTTCCAGATATAGAGCTGCCAGTCCTACACAGTTGGGGACACCCTGGATACAACGCAAAAAAAGTAGATTAGACAGGAATATTTCTGTATGAGGACTGTGACATGAAATAGGTACCTTACTATCACAATCACAATCAAATTTGGCTTTTGATTTGTGTAGAATCAGTCCCTGCACTCAGGTCTTTAGCACCTGAGTGCAGGGATTTTGTTGATTCCAGTGCATGTGAACTCTGACTCATGCTTTATGTACCTTGCTTCCTCATGGAAGCATCTTCTAATACACATTGGAAGAGTAGTGAAGAAACCAGAATACATTTCAGATGAAGTTCAATAGATGCTAGAACTCAGTAAAGAAATAGAAATAAGGATGACACTCCTATTCCTTTGCCAGCTCGCTCAGATCTTAAAACAACATTTGCCAATTTATGTAGATTTTAATTATACCAAGAGCTACAAAATAGTTGCCATGGTTAATACATATTCAATCCATTTATTAAACTGCATGATACAGTACAGATTATACCTGCCATACCATGGATCAAAGTGCACAAAATACATGAAAAAAGTTCTGCAGCTTCCCTCTTCATCTCATGCATTCTAGGAAGAAGAGACGCTTGAAGCTGAAGACCATTGCATTGGTTGTTCCCCTTGTAGGAAAATCTTCAACCAAACTGTCCACCTTAGACGAGTTCATTTCTACAAGTGCTCCTTATCAAGCTGTGCCCAAATTCCAACGTGTGCAGATCACAGGAGACTATGCGGCAGGGGTCAGTAACTGGAGGATCCATTATCTTTTATAAGGGCATGTTCTTCTCACTAGGCCACCCAGATGACTGATGCATGATGCTCAAACTACTGCCTTTGTTGGGGTGGTCATATAATGTCCTGTTTGTGTTTGAGAGAATCTGTGTATTCCTGCACCACAAAGCATGTGGAGGGGAGGGGGACTGAAAGTAAAAGAATTGTAAATAAGCTAAAACTCTGAAGCAAAGGTTCTACAAAATGGCAGAAGAGTTGTGCAGAGTAGATGTTAGGGGAAGAATGGTTAGGTTTCTCCTTAATAGGGTTGAACTTGATGGACTCAAGAGGCCCATTCCAATTCAATTATTATATGATTTTCACATTTACCAATGAATTAAATGGAGCAGAATTATGTTGTCTCAGATGTTCTGGGAGATAATTCAAGTACTGGTTATGTGGTCTAAAAGTCCAGAAGCCATAATACCCTCTGCAACAACAGGGTCACAAAATAGTAGTGCAAGTTGCGTCATATGTCTCTATTTCCATCACTGTTAATATCTTCTCAGTGACTGCTCCCTGGGACAGACAATACACTTGTCCCATGTACAAAACATGTTTACAGAGTATTTAGAAACTATCATCACACACACACACCTTGAGAGACTGTGATGTGTGGATAGCATGAGAAAGCATATGTTCTGGGCTGAACGCCTATACTGTATGTTTGGCAAATTATTACTACCTTCCAACCACAGTGCAACATTTTGAGTTACAGTCTAGAAAGAAGAAGTTCAAGTGGTGTCTTAGGACTCACCCTGGCTGTACAGGCTAGTAACTCACAGTGACTATGCTTTAGCTAACCGAATGTCAACTCCAAAAGAAATAAATCAAAGCTGTGAGATGAGATGTTTTTGCTGGGTGTAAAGATATTGGTGAAACTGAAGTGGGTCTGTTTTGGTGCTCAAAATAGCTTCAGCATTTGGGTCTCCTGTCATGGCCCCTGATCATATTTCATTAGCAGCCTCAACCTATGGGGTCATTGGAAGGAAGAGATGGCTGATGGGGAAATATGCTGCTCTGCTGCCACCTCCATTTGAGCAATCTTGCTCCCCCCAAGGCGCCATTCTAGGAACAGCTGCAGATTTTAATGTCTCTTTAGGAAAGTACCACCTAACTCCAGGATAAGGTTGCCTCCCACAAGGTTTAAAAGCAGGCCCTTCTCAAGTAGAATTGAAAAAATGGTTGGCGCCTTACTTCCTTCAAAAGTGGCAGCTGTAAATTCCTGTCAGTGGTGGCCACTCTGCCAGGGTCCTTCTGGTGGTTTTATTTTATTCATCATCGTGTAGGCCAAATGACGATTTCTTTCATGAAATGATAATTTGACTCTTAATTGCCAGCCCTATCACCACATCCAGGACCTAAAAGTCGAATCCCTAATTCCCTTCCATGTTGTGACTAAACCAATCAGCTGCATGACATCAGTGTGACTTGAGAAACATTTGTCATTTTGTCCTTCCAGCAGTTTCTAAGACAAAGCCTCAATGCTGTGGGTGTTGCTGGGAGAATAACAAATGTCTGCAGTATTGCATCCACCGGAACTCAATGCTCCTCCTGGTTGAGGCCAGACAGACTGTCATTGCATTAAACCCTACCAGAGAACAGGGTCTCTCTTATTTGTAGGCATTGCCCATACTTCATCCCTGCTTCTGTCAGCCCCCCACCCCACTTTAAACCAGGCAAGCTATAATAGCACATTTTGTGAAAATTTTATGCTTTTGCCACATAGATTTTTTTAACTCTTCCTCACCAGTGCTAGGGAGTTAGTAATTTTAACAAATGCTTCTATAGGTGACCGTGGAGGACTTTGAACTGGTCTGCAGAGGACTCTACCGGGCTGTATGTATCAGAGAGAAGTATATGCAGAAGTCCTTCCAGCGTTTCCCTAAGACCCCTTCCCAGTTCCTACGTACCATTGAGAATGAAGTGTGGAAGCCCAATGATGATCTGTGGCCAGGTAACTATATAGATAGATTCCCCCCTCACTGCGATCGGGCTTTTATCTGAGCTGATATCTAATCTACTATTACACACAGGCTAAACTCCTATTGCTTAACAGTGGAGATGTTATCTGTCAATTTCTCTATGACCTCCATTGATTCAAACAGGCCTTTTTAGTTGCAACTAGCTCGGCAACGGGAGTAGGTTCCATTAAACTCAATGGAACTTATGGAGGAAGTCACCCTTACTGATTCAAGAGGCCTACTTCAGTACCACATTCATCAACAGGATTCCATCCATTGTCATCTGGCAATGCGTGCTTGGACTTACTAGGTACTCTACTCGGGTAGATGGTCAGTTTGGTGTGCTTTCTCAACTCTCTCTTGCATGAAACCATTTCTCTATGTTTTCCAAAAATTCAAAATGGAGCCTACTCTAAACAAAATGACTGTACTTTTACCACAAAGGTTCAAGTTTCTTCATAAAAGAGAGCAATTTAAGAAGCTGCTTGTCCATGTCCATTGATCCTGGATTTTCTAGAGTAATTGGCAGTGGATCTCCAAGGGCTTAGGTACAGGTCTTCTACATGAACGCTGGTTATAGTATTCCCCCTTCACATCACGGTTCATATATTACAGTCCCAGTATATTCTGGATTTTTTCTTGAGAGAAGCATGCTGCCAAAGAGCCTTTTAACCCCCTCGTGACACCTCAGCAAACTGACCTTGGGCTGCTCCTGCTGGCATGCACTTCCAAAGAGAGGCTTTTACACCCCCTCCTGACACCTCAGCAAACTGACCTTGGGCTTTTCTTGGCAGCACGCACCACCAGCAGCCCCAGATCTGTTTGGTAGGTGTCAGGAGTGAGTTGAAAGCCATTCTTTGGAAGTGTGGGCTGCCAGGAGGAGCCTGAGGTCAGTTTGCTGCTGAGGTGTCAGGAGGGACTTAATAGCCTTTCTTTGGAAGTGCAAACCAGCAGGAACAGCCCCAGGTCTGTTTGCTCAGGTGTCAGAGAGGTTAAAAGCCTCTCTTTGGAAGTGCACCCACGGTCAGTTTGCTGAGGCATTTCCATTTCACAGATTTGCCTTTATCACGGGTTGCTCAGGCACCTAACTCCAGCAATAAAGGGGGAGTACTGGAATCCCTTCTTTAAACTGGAAAGGTCTGGAACTAACAACCTTTTTAGTACATTCTGAGTACAAATAGCAGCATCTTGTTATGATATACCAGATATACTCAGATATTAATATATACAGTCAGCTGTCAGAGCTAGCAAGATCAAAAGGAACAATCTATGCACAGGTACTTTTTTTTTTTTTAAAAAAGAAACCATATGTGGAAGAAGGTAGTGGTGGTCATGGTGATGGTCATATTCACTTTGGAGATTTCTACCTGTCTCCTTCCCAAAATCATGTGGTTTTCTCATCATTACTAAGAGATGTAGAATTGTCTGATGCAACAAAACAACTTTTTTTGAGGCCACACATTTTCCCCCTCCTTTGCTCACCACTTAAGTGCTCGTTTTCTTCATTTTAGTCTTCACTCGACCTGTGAATAAAGGCGAAGATCCTTTCCAGACTGACAACCTTCCTGAAAATCTGGGCTACCATGCAGAAATGAAAGACGGTGTTGTATATATCTACGCTGACCAAGCAGCAGCTGCCAAGGGTGAACCTAAGGACCTGCCTTACCCTGATCTGGAGGTCTTCATTGATGACATGAACTTCCTACTAGCCCTAATAGCTCAGGGGCCTCTGTAAGTATCTTAGAGGACTTTACTGTGGTATGGCCCAACTATACAGAAATCTGCCCAGGCCAAGAGATTATGATGTCCCAAGTGTAACATCCAAAGGCATTTAACCTGTTGTTTAAGTGATTTAAAAACTACAAAAATTGTTGGATAGTTCAGTGGCTTAGATATCAGACAATGGAACCTGAGTTTGGGAGTTGGATTCCTCACTGTGCCTCCTTGACAGGAGCTGTACTTGATGACCCTTATGGTCCCTTTCATCTTTTATTTTTTATTTATTTATTTATTTATTTATTTATTATTAAATTTATACCCCACCCATCTTCCCTAAGGGAACTCTTGATAGATTATTACTATTGTGTTTCCCTTTATTGACACCTAGAGTCTAACAGTTACACTCAGTCTCAGGCCAATATCCACCCTGCATAAAAATAGATCAAAGATGGAGTTGTCCCAAGAGAACTTGTAAAACTTGATTGCAGTGCATTCTGCTGGCTCCATTGACACTAACAGGGATAATTCTGGTGGAATATGACCTTTCTTCTGCTGCCATGTGACGCTAGCAAGGATAATTCCACCTGGCAGATGTTGTTTGTACTGGCAAGTGGTTTTGGTGTTTGTGAACTTGTGCTTTATTTTTTATTCGGTGGGAGGTTTATATGGCACCATGTTCTTTCCTTTGACTGTTGCAGCAAAACCTATTCGCACCGACGCCTTAAGTTCCTCTCCTCCAAGTTCAGTGTTCATGAAATGCTAAATGAGATGGAAGAAATGAAAGAGCTGAAGAAGAACCCCCATCGGGACTTCTATAATTGTCGGAAGGTGAGAGAGAAACCCCAGGCATTGTCTTTTTAGGGTAAAGGGGGTATTCTGCTCTGTAGATAGGCTTATTTGTGTTTCTAAAACTACCATCCTATGATAGAAACATCCTAGGGTGGGTTATCTCCAGTTTCAAGCTTCTGTTGGTGGTAATGAGACAGAAGAAGAGTGAACATCAGGAAAGGAGAATTGACTACACCTTACTAAAAAGCAGGAAGAACAAATTCTATGAATTAGGACAGATGCTTCCCCAAGTATTGTTAAAATTATCAGAGCTACATTCATGGGAGTACAGTGGACCCTTGTATAACAAACAGTTTGTATAACATAAAATTTGTACAACAAAAAATTCCAAAGATAGGGGAAATTTGCTTAACATAATTGCCTATGGGGCAAATCTGTACAACATAAAGATCACTCTATTTTCAATGCATTCCTATGGGAAATTTGAATAAAGGAAAATTTGCTTAACACAATTTCATTTGGAATGAATTAATTCCTTTATAGAAGGTACCACTGTACTTTATTATGTTACACTATAGGTGATCCTTAGTATATATCTCAAGAACCTAATACTTTATGTGGTTCTTTATAATGTCATTGATTCTTACTCTGTGGCAGATATTATGCAACCACCTTTATACAATCATGATTAGAGATTGTTACATATCCACCAAACACTGTCAGTTATTTTTCACCTTTCAGGACACAGCTGAGGAATGTGTAGCCTTTGAATATATGTACTTCAGCTAGATTCCAATCTTGGTCAGTTTGGACAATGCTGAGGAATAAAAAGAGTAATGGTTTATCAATATCTTGAAAATCCACAGCCCATTCACTCTGTCCCACGCTATGACTTGACTTTTATCAAAAAGACAAAAACAAAATTTAAAAAATGCAATCATTTTAGACTGAATGAGCCAGATTGCAGATCTCTCCTGTACAGCCAGGATGAGTGGCATCCACAGGGCAAGGCAGAGAGCTCTCCTTGAGATCTCTAACCCTGATCACATATTTCCATTGATGCTTTTTAAAATTCATACATTTATTTATATCACACCTTTGAACCACATAGTAGTGTCCAAGGTGGCTTACAAGTTTGATAACACCACCAAAACAAGCAAAACAAATTTAGCCATAAAATCATTAAAATCAAATAAGAACACAGTCTATTGTAAAAAAAAAACTATTAAAATCAATTAAGTTATAGTTAAAAAGAACAGAGTACATTAAACATGATCTGCCCATTTTAAAAAAGATGTTTTACATCCTTCCTAAAAGCAGAAAGAGTAGAAACTAGTCATAACTCTGAAGGGAGTACATAACGCATCCTGGAAACCATGCCTCTTTTTCTTTGTTTACAACATTCCTAATTATTTTCTTTTAAATAAAAATAGATTATGTCATGCTAAGTATTGAAGTATGAGTGGCTCGTAGTTTTCCTAAGTAGAATGACTGTGCTTTCTAGGACAGAATTCAAGGTATAATTCCTCTGTGTCCACTCTAGTATTACCACTCCAATGTGTTGTCAGGAATAGAATTGTCTGAAATATTTATCAAAATCTGGGCTGACTATTGTTTTCTCTAACAGATAGACACACATATCCATGCTGCAGCATGCATGAACCAGAAGCACTTGCTGCGATTCATTAAGAAGTCCTATCGTGTTGATGCTGACAGGGTGGTGTACAAATCCAAGGACAAGTCACTGACACTCAAGCAACTCTTTGAGGAGCTCAAACTTGACCCATATGACCTGACTGTGGACTCTCTAGATGTGCATGCAGTGAGTTCCCCTTTTCTATCCCACTGTGAGAGATCTGGCTAATGTTTCTATCAGTTTCTGTGTTCATCTCATGTTCTTTGTTTGTGTGTCAGTTACTGACAACTACTCTACCCACAGGGTCGCCAGACTTTCCAGCGTTTTGACAAATTCAATGCCAAGTATAACCCAGTAGGGGCCAGTGAGCTCCGTGATCTCTACCTCAAGACTGAAAATGCCATCAATGGTGACTATTTTGCTACCATCATCAAGGTTAGATAATATGGTATGCAAGCATTTGTGTCTGTGTGGCTGGTAATTTGAGGATGAGGCCAGCTTCTGAAAGCAGAGCATCCTACACATGTCATTTCTTTTTCATTTCCTCCAGGAGGTTGGATCTGACCTGGAAGATGCCAAATATCAATATGCAGAGCCACGGCTCTCTATCTATGGCCGTTCACCAGAAGAGTGGCCCAAGCTAGCCAGTTGGTTCAACCACCACCGTGTTTATTCACCCCATATGAAGTGGATGATCCAGGTGCCCAGAATCTAGTAAGCACAATGGAGGAGAGTGGGCAGGTGGGCATGGCATGGCATTTATTACATAGTGAATGGAAAAGTGACTATAGGCTTGTCCAGAGTGGCCGTTTTGTGTGTGGGGTGGATCGGGCGACAAAGGGTCTGTTGAGGTGGGGAGGGAGGAGGAATTTGGTCCCATCAGCAAACAATCTCTTGCAGCCCAATCAGCTATCAATGAAGCACTTACCCTGATTGTCTGCAGAGGGTCAGGGAAAGCCAAAATACTTATATTCATTGCTCCTCTTTCCCTCTTTCTCTCCCATTATGTTTTCTCCTTTCTCCCATTCCTGCTTCCCTTTCCCCACAGTTCTCACTCAGAATCTGCAGGTGCTTTCTCCTAAATCCAACAGAGCATGCTAAAAAGGATGCCCTACCAATAGGCCAGACAGGTTTGCAACAGCTCTTAAAAGGGAAGGATGGTTCATTCTAAATACAAATACAAGCAGACATGGGCTTTCTCCCACAAGCCAAACCGTGTCCTGAATGATCCATAGACCATATCTATATACCAGTGCAGTATATCTTGCTAAATTTCAGTATTGAAATTCAGAGACCAGTTCAAACAACTTCACAGCACAACTTACAAAGAATTTAAATATACTGTACACTTGAATAAATTGTATACACATGATAAATTTTATACATGTGATATGTAGAATGAATTCTATATGTCGCATGAATAAAAGCTAATTGTTTGGTGCCTGTTTTTTAATCAAGAAGCAGGAAGATTATGCAGATGAATGGACAAACTTATATACATATGAACAGACCATTTTGACCAATTTACAACTGCAACTCAAGAGGTATGAAGACAGGATTATACATTTAGCAGCACCACAGAGAGTTTCAACTAAGCAATAATAATAATAATAATAATAATAATAATAATAATAATAATAATAATAATAATAATAATAATAATAATAATCAAAGCAAAGTATTCTGCTTATATACCACCCCATACCACTTCAAGTAGTCTCTGTGTGGTTTACAGTTTTCATTGCAGTGTGCAGGCTACACATCCCTCTCCCCCAAGCAAGCTGGGTACTCATTTTACTGACCTCGGAAGGATGGAAGGCTGAATCAACCATGAGCCTACTACCTGGGATTGAACCCCAGGTCGTGAGCACAGTTTTACCTGCAGTACAACAACTTGTTGCAATAAATCTGATGGGATGGACTGCACTTTATGGGTTCCTTCATCTAATTCCTCCTTTCTTCAGCCTCAGAATAGAACTCTTAAATGGCAAATTCTTTGACCTACACATAAGCATATCTCTTCATCCAGGTACACTGGTAATGACAGCCATCAGGCACAGTGGAAGAAGGAGCACTTGAGCCCTAAAGGGAGAATGTCCACTTAAACCCCATTCCCAGAGATTAAATTAATTTCCTCAGCTACTAGGACAGCATCTTTGGACTCAGACAGCTCCCTCTCCTCTGCCTCTGAGCTGGAGTTGCCATATTGGCTTGACTCTTTGATTCCTACAGGGTAAAGTAAATAAGGAGCAAAAAAGGATAACATAACAATCCCTTTTGGCCATACACTGAGTGGGAGACACATCTGTCTTGCTCATACATTGGGTGCACCTTATGTTTCTTTGCCACGTTCCCAGTTTTGTTTTCTCCCAAACATTCCACATCAGTGATGTTAACATCGAACTGAGCTGTCTTTCCTGCCTCTTCTCCAGCGATGTGTTCCGGAAAAAGAACTTTCTGCCACACTTTGGGAAAATGCTGGAGAACATTTTTTTGCCCGTGTTTCAGGCCACAATCAATCCACAAGACAATAAGGAGCTCAGCGTTTTTCTGCGCCATGTGAGTACCACTTGCATCCGGGCTGGAGTATTTGGGGATTTTTTTCTAAAGAGAACTCACAGGATCCCCCCACCATATTAAGTATCCACTTATAACTACCCCCATCCCTAGAGTTTCTTAATTTTTGTTGTATGTAGCTAAGAAAAAAAGCTGTTGCTGCAGCTTTTAAACAACTACAGTAGATCAGCATCTACTGAAGATCTCCCAGATATGTACCAGTAGCTCCCAATCTACCTTGTGGTCACCCATGCTACAAAAAAATAGGCCATTAATGGATGCCAGCCCCCTGAAAGCTGCACCTTCAACAAGAGCTGCTACCTTGACCAACTACCATAGGATAGGATGTTCATTTTTGAGTGATGGGAGTAAGAGATCCTTCATATTCTTGAGTGGTGACAACGAGGAATCAACTCTGAGCTGGTGTCTGGGGGAGTCAAACTCTTTCTCAGAATGAACTGTATGATTTTCAGATTACTGGCTTTGACAGTGTGGATGATGAATCCAAGCACAGTGGGCACATGTTCTGCACCAAGAGCCCCAAGCCCAATGAGTGGAGCCACGAGAAAAACCCATCTTACACATATTATGTGTACTATATGTATGCCAACATCATGGTGCTAAATAACCTGAGACGGTAAGTAACCATCTGGGCAGGAAGGGTGCTTTGGGATGAAAGGCTCAGCTGTCCTGCAGAATTCCTTGGCCCAAACCATACTCCGAGATTTGCTGCTAGTTTTAGTTAGATAATCCAGTCAAGGCATCTTGTATTTCAATAACTTGTTTGCTTTGGCCCAGACTTTCTTAATCCCAGCCCTAGGCCTTCCTGGATTAATCACATATAGAACAATTACGAAAGAAAGGAATTCATGCAAGACTGGGACAGCTGCTGTCATACAGAGAATCTGTGGAAGGAAAGAGTCTTTAACCTTTCCATTGCTTTTCTGATCCTGCTCTCCCCATTTCTTTCCAAACCACCTTTGGAGCTCTGTATGAAGACAAGACAGAGAGGGTGATATGGAGTGGAGAAGTAGTGCCACAAAGACCCTTAGGCTTACCCTTCTGAGATATCCAAGACACTCTCTCTCACCTTTCCATGTTGATGTTCCATCTCCTGACATACAAGTTTTATTTTAAAGTGGTCACTGAGATTTAGTCACACATATTTTATTTTTATTTATTTTTGAATATTTTTACCCCACCTTTCTCCTTGGAAAAGGACCCAAGGTGGCTTGCAGTAATGAGGGACAAGATACAGCCCAGAACATTTAAGACATATTCAAGTTAAGAACAGGGAATTAGAAGAGGCATCTTAGAACATTAAAATGTAACATTAAAGCTGCAAAGAGGATGGAAAAAGAAAAAAAGTCCATTATGAGGGGTGGAAAGTAACATGAAAAACGCACAGCATGCTCTATTTCTGACAGCTTCCAGAAATCCACACACCCTTGTATAGTGTATATTTCTAGTGGCTTTGTGTCAATATCCATTTAAACAGAAAGGAAAAGTGGGATATTTCTAGCCAAGTATTTAATTCTTTAATGGCGGAAATCTTTCCGTTCAAGTTTACACTTATGGAAGCCGATGGCAGTTGTGGATTTTTATCGTCATTTAAAGTTTCTTATTCCACCCCACCTCCATCCTCAATGAGGTCCTGGGGTTCCTTAGGGATCCTTTTTGCCCTTTGGGGGCCTCTGAATAGTGTGTGTGGAAAGAGCCCTCGATTTCCAAAATATCTCACGGCTAGTCCTGCCACTTGATTCAAGAAGAAGATGATTTTCTGACTTTTTAAAAATTAATTCAAGGAAAAAACAAAAAACAAAACAAAAGACAAAAACATGTGGATATTTTAATGTAAGCTTTCATGGGCATGTGGACACAAAGGCTTACATTAAAATATTATAGTCTTTAAGGTGCCATGTTTTTTTGTCTTTTGTTTTATTTTGTTTTTGTCTTTTGTTTTTGTTTTTTATTTTAGCTGGGAATTTTTGCAGACTAATAAAACTTTAAACATCAAGTTTTCTATTTTCTTTTTATTATTGCTATTATTCTAAATAAACAATATTAATACATATACTGGTTTTAAGAGATAAAGAATTTCCCCCAACATCCCAAGGTTCCAAAGGCTTCCCTATGGCAAAAGAGAGCCCTAGAGAGACTTTGAACTAAACAGGAAAATGGGAAGCTTTAAAGAAGGGATTAAAAGCCTGCTTATGATGATGTCATCAGTTTGCACAGGCACAGCTCTGCCAAATGGATTCTGTCCAATGGCATTCTAGGGATGGGAGGGTATGTCAGGTCAAGAACAGTCTGACATCTGAGGGTGTGTCAGGTCAGGAGGATTCTGAATATCTTCCAAAGAGCCCCACATAACTCTGGGGGGAAACCAGAATCCTGCGTTCATCACAGCTGACATTTAGTCCAATTAAGGGTTTATTCCAGAATGAAACCGAACAGTCTTTCCCAATTGTTTTTAAAATTTATCCAAATATCAAAGTGTTTTCACTGTTTCAATGATTCGAGGGAACATCAGTTTGTCTAATTCTACAAGATTTATTTCCATGTTGCTTCCCTGTCCCATATGCACAAAAATAAAATCCCAAATATTGCACTCATCCAAACCTTACAACTGTGTAAAGCTATAGGCATAAATGCTTATACATGAATAAAAATTAGACAAAAGTTGCAGGAAAATACTTGTTAGAATCCAATAAAATATTTTTAAAGAGTAAAAAGAATAATGTTAAAGTTAAAAATCTATGAAAGTAAAATATATTAGTTGGCCTTTTAGCATATCTGGGCACACACATTAAAATTATTCTTTGTGCTCAACCACCCATGCCAATTTCAATCTATGAAAGATAATCCATGCTGATTGTTGTTTCTGAGTTCTGGAAATGAAGCCTGCTGTAGCTCTGCTACATCATTTTTATTGCTATCTAGTGTGTTTGATGAGTATGATGATGAGTTGAATTAATGTCTCTGTGTTTTTTTCTTTATCATCTCAGTGGACTAGAGAACTGAAACTTTTGGCTGCAAAGATGGCAGCTCAGTGGTTCGAATCCCGGGTGCCACACAGTGGAGTGAGCTCCCGTTGTTAACCCCAGCTCCTTCCAACCTAGCAGTTCGAAAGCATGTGAATGCAAGTAGATATATAGGTACCGTCATAAAAAGCGGGAAGGTAAACAGTGCCAGCCACGTGGCCACGGGCTTGCACAACATTGGCTCTTTGGCTTGAAAACAGAGATGAGCACCACCCCTAGAGTCGGACATGACTAACACGCATGTGCACCTTTTTACCTATTGTTCCTTCAAGTGTTTTCCTTTCCCTTCCATTATATACAAGCCTTTCACCATGGCTTGGGAGTACCAATAAAAAAATTAATAAGAAATTTTGTTTTCCCTGCAGTCTTTGTAACTCTAAGAATCTGTAACTTAGGGCCTTTTTACACGACCCCTAAGATCCGCTGGCCACTTAAATTCCGACCGGAGATCTTAGGGGCTCATAGCTCTTCCTTTGTCCCCAGCCCCTCCGCACTTCCTGGTTGCTGGCTGCATGAGGGGAGGGAGAAAAAGAGAAAGAAAAACATGCAGCTCACCTCGTTCTGCCTCTCATCTCTGTAAAAGTAGCTCTTAAAGGGGCGGGAGCCAAAAAACAACAAACAGAAGCAAGGAGAGCCCCGCACTCACTATCATTACACCGGATCAAATAATTTTCACCTCCAAAGAGCAGGTACCTGAAAGCTGCGCTGGGACGCGCTAAAGTGGGCGGGGTCGCACTTAATTTCCTGTTAACTCCGGAGCTGGTGGGTAAACATTTTTAAGCTCCGGAGCTGGGAGCCATTTGCCCCGGAGTTTAGGGGTCGTGTATAAATGCCCTTAGAATCTGGCAACAGTGGCAAGTTGCCACTGTGAGAATCACATCATTGTTCTGACTAATTTTTTTCAGAGCTTGGAGAAATAAAGGCCTGTAGCAAAAAATATTTATTGCATGAGAGCCCTGGAACCCTAGAATCCTGGAAAACCAGAATATTGCAACACTGAGGCATTGAAACAACAAAAGTGCAATTTATAGTTTCATCAAGGCAAAGTACAGAAGTGTAGTAAACATTCCTGTTCCACTTGCTAATTTTCTGTAAAATATAATCTATGTGCCTCCGCATGGTGGGTCCCCGCAAAGGGGGGGAATCTTCCTATGACTATCTGATGGGTATATTTCCTTTTAAAAAGCTATATAAGAACTGCTTTGTCATCCTCAGTGAGCGTGGCATGAACACTTTCCTCTTCCGTCCTCACTGTGGAGAAGCTGGTGCTATCACCCACCTGCTGGCTGCCTTCATGACTGCAGATAACATCTCACATGGTTTGAACCTGAAGAAGGTGAGTGGCAACATGCAAGGAGAAAGCATTTTGTTCTACCTGGGTATGCTGCATGCTCTTCAGAGGCTTATGTGTTGTTGTTTTTCTCATGTTCACAGTGAGGTATCATATGGAGAAGTTCAGTAATTCTGCTATAGCCCTCATCAGAAAAGTATTAAATGCTGACACCACCACCTGAGGAGAGCATGGAGAATATTGTTCCAATCAGTCAGTTCTTTGGGTCCTAAGGATACTAGAGAGCCTTTGAGCTATTAAAACTTGATGCAGACTCTTCTATGGAGTGCTCCTATCTTCTTCCTCTTAAGGTTCCATCGTGGGTGTTTAAGCGGGAAGATGCATGGAAATGTCAGGAGTCTGTATTTGCAAGTGGTACAGAGAAGGTGCTAATGAATGGCATAAGCAGTTTAATGGGGTCTATTCTGAGCAGGCACATAGAATTAGTCAACTTTTATTTAGAAAGAATCTGGAGCACATTGGGAGATGATTCCTCTGGTGTCAAGATGTTACGTCCCTGGCTTGACTTAACCCAGCTCTGATGTTGTTGTTGTCTTTGCAGAGTCCTGTACTGCAGTACCTCTACTACCTTGCCCAAATCCCCATTGCCATGTCCCCGCTCAGCAACAACAGTCTATTTCTGGAATATGCCAAGAATCCACTTCTTGATTTCCACCAGAAGGGGCTGATGGTGTCACTGTCCACTGATGATCCAATGCAGTTCCATTACACCAAGGTAGGGTGCTGGATCCTTTCGTAGGGCAGATGTTTGCTTTCAGAGATCGGAAAGATGTTGGTGTTAAGGGCTGTTGTATCTTCTTCTGCTGCTGCTGCTTGAGTCATATGTCACAGTAATCATCTTTGCATTTCTCAGGAACCTCTTATGGAAGAATATGCCATAGCTGCCCAGGTCTTCAAGCTCAGCACCTGTGACATGTGTGAGATTGCACGAAACAGTGTCTTACAAAGTGGCGTGTCTCATGAGGTATGATGTTCACCTTGAAACTACTGTTACAAGCTGCACATGAGGCTGCCCTTGAAAAGTGTTTGGAAGCAAACGCAGTGGCCAGACTATGATCTGTATGTGCTGAATTAACTGCACCAATTTCCAGATTGTTCCCGAACTCAGCACCTCTCTTCACTGTCAAGTCTTAAATAGCTTGGGATCAAGGTTGTGAAAGACTCCTTCCACATCTATAAGTCTTGCCAGCATTCAGGCTCTTCCACAAACTCCACTTGGTTGGGCTTCTTCTGCAGCAGCACCTTGATTCTGTAACCCTCTCCCCAAAGGAAGCCAAGCTAGCTCTACCAATGTTGGTTTTGCAACAGAATATTGGAATTATTATTTTGTCAGCTTTGGGGGCTTTCGTTATTTCAGCCTGTTCTTAAAGGTGGTGAACTAGGGAATATAAGTTATTTGGGGCACCCTGGTGGGAAGAAAAATGATGCATAGATGTTTTAATATATGAACAATTAGTAATAATCACAGACTACTATGAGGATCAGTGGCTGGGACTATGGGAAAGGCTGATGGAAAGCAGGCCACAGACTAGAATGCTCCTTCCATTAACGTGAGTGATCAAAGAAGAGGTGAAGGATGTGCAAAATATGGTTTTCATTCACCACCTTCTTTTCCACAGGAAAAGCTCCATTTCCTGGGCAAGAATTACCAAGAGGAGGGGCCTCAAGGAAATGACATCCACAAGACCAATGTGGCTCAGATCCGAATGGCCTACCGCTATGAGACATGGTGCTATGAGCTTGATCTAATAGCAGAGGGTTTGAAATCCACAGATTAAGCAGTTTATGGGGCAACAACAATGTGCTACACCAGATGTCTGCTAAAAAAATAAGCCCATAAGAGGGACAAATAGGATATACGTCTCTTCAAGGAGTGGAAAATTTTTGTTTCAGATTCCTTTTTTTTAGTGCCATGTGTTTTACTATATTTTATGTGCATCTCAGTTCCGCAAGCAGGAATTTTACCAACATCTGAATAAAAATTCTAGAACTTTTATCATTAGTTTATCGAAGATGAGGAGCTGGAAAGGACCTCCAAGTTCCTGTTCCTATTTCACAGCATTGATGTTGGGAAGGTTTAAACTGGCCAGCAACAAGATGTTCAAGTCTATACAAAGCTACCCCTGAATGTGGGACAAATCTAGTACCTGACATCAGGCACAACTTCAAGTCATTACTATATATTATTGTCCTTGGAAGGCAAGGATGCCACAAAATGTACAATAAAGAGAACCCATAGTAGCCTAATAAGCCTGTGTCCTCATAAGCTGTTAAAGGTCGAATATTAATCCCCAGGCAACCTGCGTTTTCCTAGGATTTGTGGCTTTTCATACACTCCTTTGGGCAAGAATTCAGACATGCAGGAAGGAGCTGAACACTTGTCCTATCCTTTGAAGAAATGCAGAAGAGAAGAAAGAAGTTAAAGGAGTCAAAAGGCTTTCTGTGTTTCTTGAACAAGCTTCTTCAGCTTTTAGAGCCAAAGCAAGGGTTTAGAAAAGTTCTTTTTTAAACACAATAATTCCCAAAATCTACAGGCAGTGTGGCCACTAATTCTGGGGGCTGCACTCCTTTACAAGGAACTTTCTAACTTCTGTCTGATCCAGACAGCGATGCCCTCTCTCTCAGGCTCCATCTGGAATACAGAGCTACATTACTACCCACTCCTTTGTTTAGTATGGCAGATATATTTCTTGTGTGCTCAGTCAGATTTGATTATTCCTCCCTTGGGATGCTGGCCAAAATTCTATTAGGCTTGCTGGCATAACACTATTGGCATTAATGCTGCTGGTGAATAGCCACAAACTAAGAAGTCAGCATAGGCATCTGCTGTTGCAGGCTGGCTTGTTGTACAACAGCAAATGCCTATGCTAACTTCTGAACCCGTGCTAATCCAGCAATGAAACTGACACCAGTTGTGTTATAGCAGTATGAACATTCAATAGGATTTAGGTCACTGCCTATACAGTATATGTAAATATGTAAATGATTTCAGGATGATCAGTTGCTATAGACAAATTCAGCAAGGGCTTAAAAGCAATCTGCCACTTTGAAGATCAGGTAACTTTTATGCAGATCCTCCACAGAAAACAGTTTTTAAAAGCCTTTTCTGCCTTTTCAAATCTTGAACTCCAACACTCAATGGGTGCCCAAGTCTTCAAGGGAGACATCTTCAGGCTTCTCAAGGCTTTTTCAAGGGAGCCGGTCTGCATTACTAGGCATTGCCAATATGAAGCATTTCAACACTAAGCTATGGCATATGACTACTGGAATATTTACTGCATAATAGTAATGCAGAACTGCACTGAACACAGAGCTGGTATGAAGGTTATCAAAAACAACTGCCCTTTATTCAAGTTAAGACACCGAGAAATCTGTGAATGAGGCTTAAAAAAAAAACCACCCCAGAAATGAGCATTTTGATTACATCTTATGTTATCTCTCAATTGCTTTTCAATGTCCACATGTCCTGGTCTCCACTTTCTTTTTCTCGCTCCTATATTCAAATTGTACTGTTTGGAAACTATATACATCATAGAACCTTTTCCTGAAAGAAAAGAAGCAAACTAGGAAATCGTCATGTTATAAAAATTAAAAAACAAGCAAACAAACCACAGTAGAATGAAAAGTTCAGCAGTGCCATTTCTCATGAAACATGAAACAGTACTATTTATACTCCAGAGACAATGGGAGCCTTCCTGAGACTAAAACATTCTGGGAATATTCTAATTGACTACAACATGAGTGTTTATGGACTAGACCCCACTCCACTGAATATGTTAATTACTATTATTCTCTCTGAGCTGCCTAGATGCCCTAAGCACATCCGATCTCGACTGATTTCAGAAGCTAAGCAGGGTCAGCCTTGGTTAGTACTTGGATGGGAGACCACCAGGGAATACCAGGTCCTGTAGGCGCCTGGAGTAGGAACTGGCAAGTCACTCTAGTATTCCTGCCAAGAAAACTCCATGGACATGGGTCACGAAGAGTCAGTCACCGCACACTACACAACACACACATTATTTCTCTCTCTCTCTCTCTCTCTCTCTCTCTCTCTCTCTCTCTCTCTCTCTCTCTCTCTCTCTCTCTCTCACTCTCTCTCTCACACACACACAAAGAGGAACTTTGAACTCTGGGCCATAAAATCCAAAGCTTATGTGAAAATACTGAAAGTTTACCCCTCACATTTCATGATGATTTAGCCCTATGGTTTGCGATCTACTTCTTTATACTGATGATGATGATCTTCTTCCAAGGGATAATAATATCTACTGCACTTCCTTATAATGATCATCTTGCAAAGAAGTGAGGCTGTCAATGGATATTTAAAATGGGACTGATTGCTTTTCCTGCAATGGCTAATTCTAACTGATACTTTATACAAATGTCAGAGTGGGTGCTATCTTTGATTACACCATTAAAACATATAAATTGCAATTTTTTTGTGGAGGAACCCCACTTCCACAGGCCGACTATAACCCCTTCATGGATAGTGCAGAAAAAAACTGTAGACAAGAGTCCAAAAACCATCTACATTGTTTCTGTTGTAATCTGTTGTTTTCTTTAATCATGTTACTGATTATAGTCTTTTTTAAAAACTTTTGTTTCATTTTGTCTTTCTTGTTGGACAATGGATGTGGACAATGTTCCACAAAGGCTTATATTAAAATACAGCAATTAGTCTTTCAACTGGTACAAGGTATTTTTGTTTTGCTTTGCTTTGTGTTTCTTGCTGAAATGTTTGCACAGCCTAACATGGCTACAAATCTAAAACTGTTTACTTTTGTGTAATCTTGGAAATCATATGGCATTTTCCTTGTTCATTTTGATATTTTATAGTTACACATTGCCACCTACTGATGCACTGTATAGTTAATTGCACAGGAGATGGTGCTTGTTTGCTCACAAGCTTAGATTGCACTGGTGCTGAATCTAATTGTAGTCACAGAAAAGCAACTCAGTTATGTAATGTAATCAGCAACCTGAAATTGGCAGTAACAAGCTGCTAATGCAATCAGTAACTTATTAATATAATGGATTTTAAATGTATTCATTCCAAAAGGAAACATTCAAAGCAGGGAGATTCCAGGCAGACATTTTTGACTCACGAAAAGAAAAGCATTCCTCCTTCCAGCCACAAGGTTTGTGTTTTCAGAGCTTGGCCACAATGTGCTTCCTATATAATTAAATAATAATTAAAGTGTAACCCCTCAAAATTGTGGGAGGGGGAAGAAAAAAGAGTAGGGGATGGGAGGCACACTCAAGAGATGGAAGGCAGAAAGTTCAAAATAACGTTCATGGTGGACTTACAGTATTCTGAAGGCTTCAGGCCTGGCTATGGGACTGAGACGGCACTGGTTGCATTGGCAGATGAGTTACACAGCGAAATGGATAGGGGATCTGTGTCCCTTTTGGTTTTACTAGACCTCTCAGCTGCTTTTGACATTATAGACCAGTGTTGGTGAACCTATGGCACAGGTGCCAAAGGTGGCACTCAGAGTTCTTTCTGTGGGAACCCGACATTGCCCCTTCACAGTCACCTGTGTTCAGGTTAAATTGCTGTATTGGCACTTTGCAAAAAAAAAAATTATTGGTTTTTGAATCACAGTTTGGGCACTCAATCTCTAAAAGGTTCGCCATCACTGTTATAGACCATAGTATCCTCATGACTCGTCTCTCTGAACTGGGAATTGGGGCTACTGCATTAAAGTGGCTCTGGTCCTTCCTGCAGGAAAGAACGCAGAAAGTAGTGTTAGGTGAATCGTGTTTGATACCATGGCCACTGACCTTTGGAGTTTCCCAGGGTTCTGTTCTGTCTCCTATGTTATTTAACATCTATATGAAACCATTGGGGAAGATTATCAGGTCTTTTAGGGTTAAGTGCCACCAGTATGCTGATGATACCCAGCTCTACCTCTCATCACCTCTGGATTCTAAGGGAGCTACTATCTCAACTTTACAAGAAATGAACTGGATGAGGATGAACAAAATGAAACTAAACCCAGACAAGACAGAGGTGCTCCTGTTCAGTCGAAAGAGAGAAATGCAGCAGCCAGACTTTGGACTGGGTCAGGATACAGAGATCACATTGCACCCTATTAAAGCAGCTCCACTGGCTGCCAATCAGCTATCAGGCACAATTCAAGGTGCTGACCTTGACTACAAAGCACTGTATGGCCTGAGTCCTAGCTACCTCAAAGATTGGATTTCACAGTATGAACCGACTCGGGTGTTAATGTCATCAGGAGAGGCCCTTCTCTCCATCCTGCCATCCTCACAGGTACCTTCCATGGGAAATCATGAAAGGGCCTTCTCAGCTGCTGGGCCCAGACTCTGGAACTCCCTCCCATTAGAGGCATTCACTGCCTCATCTCTGTTGTCTTTCCGGAAACAGACAAAGACCTTTCTCTTCAGGCAAGCTTTTCCTGAATGATGGACTACCTATTATGTGTCTTTTATATGAATCGATAGAATCACATAGACTTTGTGTTTATAACTCCTTATAACCTTATGTGTTTACATTGACACCATGTTTTCAATGTTAGTTTGCATCACTCATAACTTTTATTCTCTTTTTAACTGTGCAGGTTTTCTTATAGCTTTAATGCAAGGTTGTTGTCTATTAATGCTGCAAGATGTCCCTCAGCACCTTGTTCTCAATACTTGAACATGTCTTAATTGTATTAGACTGTATATTATCCCTCATTACTGTAAGTCACCTTGTGTCCTTTGCCAAGGAGAAAAGTGGGGTAAAAATATTCTAAAATAAATAACATAAATAAACTAGCAGGCCGTACATTTTTCACATGAATTGTGGAAGGCAAAGGCCATGACTCTCAAATGTTTGCATAAGCTGTTCAGGCCTGAAAAGTAATGAAGTGGACCAAGAAGGCAGAAGAAGGAAGTTGTCACCAGTATAGATGAACCTCATGCCACATTTTAGTCCTACTCATCAGTTATAACTTTATTGTTTGGATGGTTAGGATGTCAGAACGTAGCTAAATAGCTTTTTTTGGCTGGAACTCCACATATTTTCATGAGCATTTTGCCCTATTGTTTACCATCTATTTCCTCATACTTACCTTCCCGCAAAGGATCATAGTTTGTAGCATGAACCAAGCAAGAAGACCCAAAGTAAAGGGACTACTTCAGAGACAAATGGTTTATTGTGTTTCTCTGGAAGTAGCATCAAAATTTGCCTCATACCGAGGAGATTTGTCTGTTCGTGTGGCTTGCTGTCTAAAGAGAGAGAGAGAGAGAAAAAAAACCACATGGTAAATTATTTCAAATGTGCCACCACTTTTCCCAGCTGGGAAATTTAATTTGTGAAGGAGAACAGGGGCCTCTCCCAGGGCTGAAGCTGCCTACACCTTTCCAGCCCTCCTTTGGTGATTCATTGTTTTGCAAAACAACTTCCGAGATAAGCCAGAGTCATCATCCCTTCAGAGAAATAGGACTCTGCTCACCAGTCACATGCTTTGCATTATGCTGTGACATCTTGCATCCTTACTCTAAACAGCCATCCTGGTATCACAACATCAACGTGTTAATTGCAGTGTCAGCCATTTGCTCCTAATAGGTTTTCCCATTTGCTGACTCTAGCGCCAGGTGCAATAATAATCTCTCTCTCTCTTTACCTGATGCGTCTGATCTGAGCATATGAAAGTGTATAAAAGTAACTCCAGACCCTGCCTCTCTCTCAGCTACACATCCAAGGTTGAAGCATCAGGTCCCTACTGGCTAGTATTTGTAGGTGAACACAGTGCCACTCCACCACCTGAGAATGAGTGAGTGAGTTTGCAAAATGTGTCATCTATGGGTGTGGAGAAGAAGACTGAAATCTGTGTCTGGCAGTGTCAGTGTTGCTTAAACAATTGTAGCTTTGGCAGCTCATGGAAAATACCCAGTTGTCCTCCTTTTGTTGTCACTTCTGAAATGCCACAACTATGGAAATTATGGAAATGCCATAATTGCTCAGGTGCATTCTAAATACAATGATGCTTTAAGTATCTGTAGGATTCATAGCTATTTTTCCTGAGATATTGTAATACTGATTGAGCAGTCCATTTATTTTAAATAGGAAATCCTAGAATACCATTTGCTGGAGCGTTCCCCACCACCACCACTATTTGTTTTGTAAAAATACAAATCTTGAGCCTTGGCATTATTTTAGAGCAATCACTGCTCTAAAGTAAAAGCTGAAATATCAGCTTTGGGAAATGCCTGTTTTACTTTCAGTGGGGCCTAAGCTGTACTTCATTTGCAGCTGGAGATACCCTGTGCTGTATGCATGAACGAATGCATGTCCTCATACAATGATATTTGAGGGAGAAATGGCATGCATAAAAGACCATCACAGTCTATGCCAGGTAGAGCTTTCATGCTGCCTCATATCCCAAATACAGTACAAGGCTTCTCAGCAGAATCAGTTCACACCTTTAGCTGGAAGTCACAAGTGCACAAATGTCAAATGTAGGCCAAAGAGTGTGAGTAGTCTGAGGGAGGCAGAAATGGGCATGGTGTAGTTTTCCCTCTACTGTATTGTCAGATTGTAAGTCCCCATATTCCTCACCTTATCTGGACGTTGAGTCCTGGCAACGGGACTTCTTTTCTTCAGAGATTGAAATGTTTTGCTGCTCATCTGACAAAGCTGTTTGGATGCGCAATGAAATGTTTCACTCTCTCAATTTGGCCTGATCCAGCATGGCTCTTCTTATATTCTTATGTTCTTATGTTCTTAAGTCCAGTTCCATGATTCAATTTCCAGATAAACTCACCTGGATGACTGAGAATCTTCACAGGCATATTCCTCACCTTGGCTGTGCTGGCCAGAACTGCTGGAGGCTGTAGCAACAACATACGGAAAGCCAAATTAAAGGAGATGAGGGGGAAAGGAGGAAGAAAGGATAAAAGATCATAGTACTACATTTTCTCAGTTACCCCCTCTTTCCTTTTAATGTTTCCAACGTGCTGAGACAGACTGAAGGACCTACTCTTTGCTTGTCCCTGTCCTACAGGTCTTCATATTATTTTGGTGGTGGGGAACAGGGAAATCTAATAATAGGATCTTCACGGTCCTTCCCTGAGTATCATGGTAACCTTTGTGGCCTTGTAAAATCAGTAATGGGGTCTATCAAGATAAGATGGCAGGGCTTCTTCACCCCATTGTAGTTTGATCATTATTCTAAAAATGCTCACATATAGTACTGAAAAACACACGTGATAATTTCTAGGCTCCTCGGGTTCTATTGGTGTCAATGGAAGCATTTCCCTGCTCCCTTTATTGCCATGCCTGCAACATATGAGCAGCCTACTGGAAGAGGCGTTCTTTACATTTGAACCTGTATAGGAATCGGGAGACCCACAGATTGCCCTTGAATTAGGGTTCCAAGTTTTTAAGTTCCACTTGGGTGAAAAACCATTCATTCTGCAAATGACGAAGGAGGAGGTGGCTTGTGGGGTAGCCACCCCTTTTTCTTTCATTTTCCTGGAGGCCACTGCCAATTCATTTTCAGTTTTAGAAGAGGTTGCCCTATTCCTCTGTGAAGCATATCTGAAAAATATTGATTTTCTGTAGCTGAAGGACTGAATTGGAGGAAGACCTATGTAAAGAATTTACTTTATTTGAAATGATAAGGATGTGACTTTATCCGGTCTGCATTGCTTTGTAAGGTTTAATTAAATCCGTTTAAATATTTCTAAATGTGCATGTATTATTTAGAATTTACAAATTTCAGAGATCAGGTATTGCTTTGGGATATGGACCCTGGATCTGCAGTTTTCCAACGTGGTCAGATCACAGGGACCATCCTTTTGGACGAGCTGGGAAACAGCACTAATAGGGAAGACGGAGAGACGACTGACCGCGCAAAGGCACCCAACCCTCAACCTTTCATCCGCACCGGGACCAGTATAGCCTGCATTGTAGCACCAGGAATAAGCCAGGGCGGAGCTCGACAAAAGGGCGGCGAGGGGGTGGAGCTTCACCCCGGAGCGACGGCGGCTCCATCCAATGGGGCCCTCGCCCAAGTGTGTCAACTCCGGAGAGCGGGTTTGGTCTGTACTTGCAAAGTTGCGAGCGAGCGGCATCAGAAGCAGCCGGGAGTCGAACTGGGTCGGGGCGGCGGAGCAGCCATGCAAGCCGGTGAGGTAGGTGGGGGTGGCGTCGGCAGGCGTCGGGCTTGGACTGCTGGAGGGCTGAGCTGGACTTACATGGGGTGCCTGGGTGGGGATCGGATTCTGGGGTTCTGCCCGGGCAGACGGGTGGAGAAAATCCGCGCATTCTTACTCCGCGTAACGCTTAGTGGAGTTCCGAAGCCTGCTTTGGGAATCGATCCCTCTTCTCGCTCCGGAGACGCTCAGGCCTTGAGAGGATGAGTCCCGAGAGCTCAAGGCGGAGAGAGGAGGGCCGGCTCCCGGTTCCTCGCCAGGGCTTTTCTCCGGGGAGAAGCTGTGGCCCGTTCGGACTGGAGAGCAAGGAGGCTCCGGGGGTCTCTCGCTCGCTTTT
Organism: Phrynocephalus forsythii; assembly: GCA_029282475.1. Lineage (NCBI taxonomy): Eukaryota > Metazoa > Chordata > Lepidosauria > Squamata > Agamidae > Phrynocephalus > Phrynocephalus forsythii. The sequence goes on along the minus strand of JAPFRF010000005.1, from coordinate 85,775,343 downwards.
TGCCCCGGTTTAAAATTTAAGCCTTAAACGAAACTTAAGAAAGTCAAGAACCATTCCTGTGGGATATCAAGTCGTATTAAAAGTTGCTCGAGCATGTGCAGAATGCCTTTCCCACACCTTCCGACGTTTCCAAAGGTGGAACGACTTTCAGGGCATGTAAACGTGTCCTCATAAGCTTTGGGGAGGCCAGGACTTGAAATAAATGGGAACGTGGTGCTAGACGAGCCTTTCCTCCCCCACCTCCGCCGCCCGCAAGCCGGTTCCTCTCTCCACCACCACCCCGTGGCACTTAAATAGTGTGCTTGGTAAGATTCCAGTCAATTATTTATAAAAAGGAGATAATTCTTCGTGCTAGCGGTTTGCTGCTACAAAGTGGGGGCAGTGACTGGATGGCCTTAAAGTAGGATTAAGTGAAACCATACAAGATAACATTGTCAAAAGCTACCAGTCACAGGGCCCCCGAACTCCAGCATGCCTCAAAATAGGAGTTTCTGGGAAGATAATGGTGAGAGGGCAGTTTCCTCATGGCAGCTTCTCCTCTTGTAGGAAGGGGGGATGCTAGACTACCAAGGCCTTTGATCTAACTCTTCTTATTATGATAATTAGCTAAAATGATTTATGTTTGAAATATTACCAGTTCATGTCTCTAGGTCTGATGGTGGATAAGAAAATGCTATGGACGAGAGCCTTCTTTGCTGCATTTAATAATCAAGCTGATGTCGGGAATTGTATATGCAGAGGGCCATGCTCATCCTAGACTAGAGCTGTCCACTCCTCGCTCCAATTTAGTTTTGTGACTTCCTTGTTGAGTGGAGAAACACTTCGTATATAGCTCTGAAATACAAATTACTGATAGAGCAGGTGGCCTTGAATGAATGGACATTTGCTAACTGCTACTTGTTACTGGCATCAAGTGACTCCTTAGCTGATTCCTGCTTCTGATGTTCCAACTCTTTCGATGTGGTTATGATACAGAGTTGTCCTTGTAAACGAAGTCTCTTGTACTGATGTTGAAGGATTCTGGAGACAACTCAGATTCTCCAGGAGGCCCCCTGAGGTACAATGCTAGGATCCTCAGAGGAATATTTATCATCCTGGGTTGAAACAAAGTGGATGGCAGCTCTCTGGGTGAAGGTGAGAAGAGCATTCTCTCCTGTAACATCTGCACTGTAAATTGAAAAGATTTGGGTTGGAGGAGAGTCAAAGTGTCTGAACAGTGGATATTTCCCTCCTGAAATGTTTTTGAAGCTGTTTCACAGCAACACCAGGAAATGGAGTAATGATGTCCTGTGACCTTTCATTATATTTAGGAGAGAATGACAATGGTGCTTTTCCTAATAGAGAAACAAAGGGAAAAACGTTGGATAAGGATTTTTGAATAATGCCACAACAGCTGGGTGGGGGTTGGTGGGAGAAAGAGGGGACTAGAACTTTATTGAGCTGTCAGATTCTTCCATTTGCAACAAAGATAACTGCAGCCAGGAGTGTGGGTTACATCCTTAAATTTCTTCTAAGCACAACTGTACAAATTACAGTCATACTAAAGAAAAGTCAGTTCCTCATTCTCCCCTCTTTCACCTTTCTCCACTGTATATAATTTACCACATACATTATCTGCATTGGCTGTTGATCTTGTCAAAGAGTTGGGAGTCAAGGGGGAGAAAACTTGTGGCCGCTGGGTTCTGTTATTTTTCTGCAACAATCTAATCCTTTTTGGGAAATAGGAAGTAAGAAATCCTTTTTGATCCTGTCCAGATAATTCACATCTACCAATAGATCTGCTTTCTAACCACCATTAGTCAAATGAATTTGAAAGAAGACAAAGGTAAGCAACTATAGCTCTCAGTGTTACCACGTTAAAAAGATATACACTGTTCCACATGTTAAGGAGCATGTAGGTAACAGTGGAGTCATTCATTTCCTTGGGGATTCTCAGGAGACATTGTATAGCTCTTCCAGCTTTAAAAATTCTAGGTCAGTGTTCTATCCACCACATACTATGTACTGTATTTGGCCATTTTAAAAAGGGTGTGCAGCAAAGATGGCAGGAGTTTTTCTCATTTTGTTGGCATTAAAATAGTTTGCATTGTAGCATTTTCACAGAAATAATTCTCCTCCCTCTCTGACCTATTATGGCTGTTCAGTCTCCTTACCATTGTAAATGAAGTACTGTACCATATTTCCCATCTATAAGACACTCCCATGTATAAAACGACTCCAACTTTCCCAACCCACAATTACACTTTCCTGACCATACAGTTTTCACCTTGGCTTACTTCCATGTGTAAGACGACTCTCAATTTTTAGACTATCAATGTTAGGTAAAAATATAGTCTTATACATGGAAAAATACTGTAATGTTATGGCAGATATCTCAAAAATGATCAGCATTATTATGCAGGCCAAATAGGATTGTCATTTAAATTGCAGCCTTGAGAGTAAGTCACACCTATTCTCATTTCAACTTGCCATTCTCAAAGATCTTCTGTGAATGTCCTTTTCTACTTAATTCTTCCATCTAGATTATGAAGACTATATTTGCATGAGGGTAGTCTTGTTGAATGGCCTCTCCAAAGTGCTTCACATGCTGTCAGAGAGGCAGTAAGAAAACACACACCACCACCACTACCACCACCACTATTTGAGTGTAACTGGGTACTTTTGTTTATTTTATTGATTTTTAATTATCCAGGTTTTATTTTCTTTGTTTCCTTTTTCCTGTGTTTGTACCTTGTTCTATGCTATAAGGATATGTTGATATAATGTGGTGTTACATTATTTAAAGTGATCAAAGATGCTCTGTTGAGTCAGAGGGCCTTTTTCTTCTGAAAATTGGATCAAGCTATAAATGGATGAAATAGTATGTAAATGTTTATCTTTCAGTCAACAGGTAGATCAATACTACTGTTGCTTCTACATCTGCAAACTAAGATTGAGAGGGAATAACTTGTGCAAGGCTCTGCTGTTCAATGAACTCTCTCTATAACCTTGTGCAGATTAAGTTGCCCAGTGAGTTGTTGGGGCAGCAAATATTTGAATGTAGTTTTCCAGGTCCATATTTGGTAGGTACAGTGGCACAGAGCTGGATACCATTGGCTGCACCTCAATAGAGCTCATTTATGTTGGTGGGAATGCATCTCGCCTCATACATGTAGACTTTAATTTTTCATCCTCTGTGCAACAACAGCAGAAGCTGAGAAGCATTCACTCACCTTTGTTATTATTATAATTACTATTGTTCCTGGATTGTGTGAAGGGGGCAGGCAAAGGAGTACATTTGGAAGCTCATAAGTATGTCATAATGTAAGCTACACTGAGATCTGTATTGTCTGAATTTGACATCTGTATACAGACAGTCTGCATATATGACATCTGTATACAGTACAGTCTAACAAGCTTTTGAAAATGCTGATGAATCTGATTGCAGTTTTCTGCTTTGATGATAGCTTTAATAGCATCACACCTCTGTTGTGAGGATGATGCCTGTGTAACTGGTTTCTGTCTCTCAGAGGATGCTAGAAAGGGAATTTCTCCTAAATCTCATATTGAACTTCTACCAATATTACTCCATTAATAGTTGACAATTAGTCTGTTTTGCAGTTTGTTTGGTCCCACATGGAATTTTCTGTTTTTAAAACCAGTACAATGTTTCAGATTTCCTTAACAAGATAAGAATACTTTCCCATTAGCTGAGGTGGTTATGGTATCATTAGTGACTGGCTGTATGGGAGAGGTTTTAAATGGAGTGTTGTGCTTTGTTTTGAATCTGGTTTTCGGTGTTGATTTATACACTTCTATTTACAACAGTACAGCAGCCTTGAGGCCTACTTGTTTTGAAGGGAAAAGAAGCAAAATGATTAAGTAAGAATGAAGGAGGCCACTTTCAGAGTATTACTCCTACAAGATAAGGCCTAAGTGGAGAATAGGCCTAACCTACCTCAGTCTCATGAGTTAGATATACTATAATGATAGCCCTTTATTCTCAAGACATTTGTCCTCGGGTGAGTACGAAATAGATTTCACCAGCTGTGACAGAATACCTGCTCAAATATTTCTAAAACTGACAAGGAAATGGTTGAGGGCATTGACCAGCTCTCTTTGCCCCCCCCCTCTCTTTTTTAAAAAAGAGAAGATAAAATACATGTGTAAAAATGGGGGTGGGGGTAGATAGATAATAAACATCTTACATATTAATTATGCTAACTCTGAATTGTTACTGACAACAAATGATGCCATTTTTTCATTGAGCACTTTTCTCTTTTCACGGCACCTTCCCTGCTTTCTATAGCTTCCTTGATGTAGCAAGAGACACAAATATGTTGTTTTTGCATTGCTTTGTACTGTTACATAGTTGCACCAAAAACATTTGTAGCATCTGGATTTTCAAAAACACATTTGTTTTTGTTCCTACTGTTATGCAGTAAACTTTACTTTCTATATTCATCAACAGACTGTAGGAAAGATTGTTACTTTGGCTAGTTCCTACTTTGTGGGAGCCAGGGCCAGATTTGAACAATCAGGCTGACTATGAATGGATGTAATTCCCTACTCAAAAAAAAAAAAAGAGAGAGGAAAATACAGGCTATAATTGCTTTCTTCACTGGTTTTAATAGTATAGTATTTTATAGAAGAAATCCGGACTCCTTGTTATGTAAAATCTATATGAGCTTAAATTCTTCTTCACAGCTGTTGGCCTTCTCCACGCAAGTCCTGTAATTTCTTCTTTCTAAACTCTTCCAGAACAGAAGAGGCAGAGGTTTGCAACATTTTTTGATGTTTCAAGAACATGACTAGGAGCCAGGGTTTTCATCTGAAAATTCTTCTCCCCTCACTGGCTTAAAGTGTGAGTCCCACTAAGATCACAATATTGTATATTGAATGCCTTTTGGATTTGGTGGTCTAGGAAAAAAATGCCCTTATTTAGCATATGTTGGCTTGTAAGTATTAACCATACTTGACCTGAGAGTCATTCAGTAGATCCTTGTGTTTTGCTGTGCACTAACTTCAGTAGTGACGAGTAGTAACCTTTCAAAGATTATAAGATTGGGGCATGTTTTTCCAGCATTTATTCCAAAGCATTCTGATAGAGCAGTCTACGTAGGTCAGTTAAAGAACTGATTAAATTGTGTGTGTGCACTGCTACAGGAGATGCATGCTTGAAGCTGCACCCCTTTATCCTTTGTGTTTGCACAGCAGTGAACACTATTATGCTCCGTCTCATCTGGAACAAGCTCTAAGTTTTTAATCCCGGTAGCTCTGTGATGGGAGAAAGGATAATGCTGCATCTTTTCTTCAAAGTAAGGGGTTCTAAAATTAATTAATTAATTAATTAATTAATTAATTAATTAATTAATTAATAGTATTTTTAACCTGCCTTTCACCTTGGAAAAGTATCCAAGGCGGCTTACACTGATGAGAGATAATATACAGTCCAGTACAATTAAGACATGTTCAAGTATTGAGAACAAGGAATTGAGGACATCTTACAGCATTAACAGACAACCTTACATTAAAGTTACAAGGTTATAAGTACAGTAATTATAAACAAAAAGTCTATGTGAACCTATAGATTCATATAAAAGACACATAATGGTAGTCCATCATTCAGGGAAAGCTTGCCTGAAGAGAAAGGTCTTTGCTTCAGAAATTTAGACTCATTTGATACCATTTTCCTTTCCACAGTTTCCAAATTCTTGCAAATTCTCAGAACTTGGTATTCTGGCTCTAACATACCACTAGGCTTCATTCTTTTGCCAGTATGAAATTGTTCAGGAGGCTACTGATGGGAAATTGTATGGACCATCTTACAACTGAGGCTCCGTGGTTATTTGTGAGAAATCTCACATTTCAGCTAAGAGTGCTTGGCTTTCCCTCGGAAGAAGTATAGTACTTTTGTCCCATTCATGAGGCAAAATGGGGGATGCATGACTTCATTTTTCACTCTTCTTGGTGCTAAAGGCCTTGCCAAGCAAAAGTCAGTCCTACAGTTCTTATTTTACAGTAATCTACTTTATATAGAGAATACTATGTTTGTTTGTTTGTTTTGTTTTGTCACTATAAAGGGGATTGTCACAATAAAGGGGATGTGTTCGTGTTCATAGTGTTACCTCAGAGCGGAGAAGTAAGTCAGATATGTACTATATGCTGTTGATCATGAATGACTGATCTTCATGTTCCTGGATTCTCACCGTGTTTTGCTTAATAAGTGCATGGTGTATTCCCATTGAAGGCTTGTATTATATCCAGGATCAGGCTGCTACTGAATTCACAGCTGTTGTGTGAAAATGGAAGAGAAATTATGCCAGGTTTTGAAGATCAGATTTGCAAAATATTGTGCCTTCAGTAATTGCATGACATGAATTCCAGCTTTACTGTTATTGCATCTCCATCTGGAGAAAACATTTCTCCCTTGAATGTCTGCTCTTGCTGTGCAGTTGTGAAAAAACCCCAGAGACTTTCAGATCAAGAAAAAAAGATGGCAGTGCAGCCTCCAGCATTGTTGCTATTTTGCATCTGGGCCTTTGAAGGATTCAGTTTACATTCAATGTTACATCATCTTGATCAGAAATATCTGAGCTTTTTAGGTCCACAAATTCTAGCACAGAGTGGTTCCCAACCTTGGGCAGCTCTGGTGTTCTTGGACTGCAGTTCCCAGAAACCCTGGCCAGTAGAGTTGGTGCTGAAAGCTTCTGGGAACTGCATTCCGAGAACACCAGGGTTACCCAGGATGGGACCAATGCTCTAGTCTACACAATGGAGAAAGACCACTCTTTTACTTATAGTTGTCCATAAGAGAGAATGATGGAAGGTTCTGCCTTCAGTATTTTTCAAGCGTAGTGATGAGGAATCCATTGAATTCCAAGGGAAAAGGAAAAGATTTCAAGATCTAGGGGTGTAGAGCTTTAATCCTGCAGGTGTTGTGTACTTCAGCTGCCCAAAGCCTCACACTGCATTGACAATGATAGCTTTTGTCAGTCAGAAAATAAAAAATGGTCACTAAATGTTGATGTGAATTTTCATTACTCCAGAGAGAAAAAGGTGACACATATTTTTTGCTATTTCAAAGGGCTAAGGCCAACATACATATTCTTAGTGATGATTTTTTTAAATGGACACAAGCATTGACTGGAATCACACTATAGAAGCAGCTGTTTATACTTGTCTCAAAATAGACAGGTATTTTCTAGAGAGTTGATTCACTGGCCCTTTTGAGAATGACAGCAAAGATATTCCTGTTTCTAACACAGAGGGAAATTGGCTGATCCTTATAAGTAGGTCATGGGCGTAGTGGCTTAGAGGGCTAGAGTGATGAAACTGTCAGCTGCAAAGTTGGCAGCTTGGTGGTTCAAATCCCAGGTGCTATGCAGCAGAGTGAGCTCCCATTGTTAACCTAGAAGTTTGAAAGCATGTAAAATACAATTAGATAAGTAGGTACTTCCATAAAAAGTAGGAAGGTAAACAGTGTTCCGTGCACATAAATGTGTTCGGCCATGCTGGCCACATGGCCACCAACTTGCACAACACTGGCTCTTTGGCTTAGAAACAGAGATGAGTGCTGACCCTAGAGTCGGACACAGTTAGTACACATGTGCCGGGGTGGGGGGAGTTACCTTTATAAGTAGGGCAAAGCCACATTCTGTTGCTCAGAGCTATTCCATTCAGTCATGACTCTTGACTCTGATAGTCTGTCTATCCCCTACAGTATATTAATGTGGTTCTCAGTTGTTCAGAGCAGCAGTGGGAAACTTCTGGCTTGCCAGATTTTATTTATTTATTTATTTATTTATTTATTTATTTATTTATTTATTTCCTTTGGAGAGTATGAGTACATATTTTTAAAAACCCAGTATATGAATTGGGTTAGACAGGATTGAGATCAATTTAAAAATATCCACTTGGGGCTTGTTTATTTTAACTTGAACATGAATTTGATTTCTATTGAACCATTTTGTCATATGTGAATGTTTTTGTCAGAATAATTTGTGCCTGTACGGCTTGTCAAGTAATAGATGTAGGGATCAGGGGATTGGGGCTCCAGGATACCTCATAGTCCAATCTGTTGTATTTCCATCCCATCTGTGTTACAGACATAGTGAAATGCCAGTGGGAAAGAATTTTGGTAAAAAGTGGTAGCCAGAGTGAGATGAGAGGTGCTCCTAGAAGCTGCTCGGGTTTGTGAATTCTAACCAAGGAGATGTGAAGTTGTGTGGGGCTGGATGCCTTTATCAAAGATTCAACAGATCACACATTGCATTTTGGAAATTTGCAATATTTTGCACATAATTGTGATTTGACGGGTCGTGTAGAAAAAACAACACCATGACAAGAAAGAGCAGACATCTTATGGCTTAAACAAAATCCGATGCAGTGCAGAGGAAGTTAAATGCTTCTGTCTTTTGGAGTTACTGAAACTGAAGCATAGACCTAAGGACTTTTGTTTGTTGGCTTATGCAATCATTTTCCTAGTTTGGACTTGTTTGTAGAAAGGAGTTAATGCAGGAAAAAGTGAAGGTGATATATGTTCTCTGCTTCCTGCATGGGAAGTTTTGTTGGTACTGTATAGTCTGCTTGAGTGATGTCATAGAGGCAATTCTGTGTCTGCTGAATCTACTAAATCTCTGGCTCTTGTGTGTCCAGCATCAAAGAACACCAGCTGCGTGGCAGAGTAGGAAATTGGTGGTTGATGAATTCTGGGGGAGGAACAGTGAGATTGGAGCTGAAACCAACTCTAGTCCAACTTGGTGCCCTAGATGACTCACTTTTCCTGTGCCCAAACCTTTGCTGGGGATGAGTGAAACAGGGTGTTTCTTAAGAGCTGTCTATTTACTAAGTGACTGATATTTTTACATAAAGTTAAACTTTTATCCATTCTACCTATGAAGAATATTATTACGCTGTCCTGGCCTAGTTGATTGGGCTTTTCATGAAGACCTGAAATGCTGTGGAATTGTCATTTTGAAAACAAAATTTGGGGTGAACACTCCAGATCAGCTGGCAAGGACTAGTTATTAGCCTTTCAATTGTCCCATGTTCATGCTTTCGAAAGCATAATTAGGTTGTAGCTACATTCACCCTTTCAATGCAGCACCCCCTTTGCTCTGGATGAATTAAGGTAGAATTATTCCTGTAGGTTCTGTTCTCTGTCTTCCTTTTCTCATTGAAAAACAAAATATTTCAGAGGCCAAAGAGAGTAGTATCTGTTAATTGTCATGACTCTTATGTAATGGTTTGAAATGTCTTTAAAAAGCTCCCTTGAGGGCAGCCTAAGCTTCTCTCCCTCTGTCCCAGAGGCAGGAAGGAAAGTGTCAATCCCAGGCTCCTCCAGTCTCTCTTGTGTGTATGTGTGTAGTACAGAGGCTGCACTGTTGCAAAAGAAGACGTGGGAGGTGACTATGGCACCTGCACCATCTACTGCCAGTTCAGAAGGAAGGGACTGTGCCAGTCGCCCCTTGCTCTGACATGGAGGAAGTGGCTACAAATCATCCCTACTAAAGATTGGCTCCATGAAGCTGACTATAGCTTCAGTCTCTGGCCCCAAGAAGCTTGGAGCCAAGGCATTGTTTGGGGGGTAATGAGGGAAATTCCCTGGCTGATGGCACAGGTGATTTCCCCAGCTGTCCCCCTCTTATGGCCTGAGGTCTCCTCAGAGCCAAGCATTGAAGGAACAAGCAGCTCCACCTTCCCCTTCAGCAAGATATATATTGGGTGATGGCTTCACTCAGCCTAATGGTGGCATCAACTAGGAGTGCCACCAGGAACATTATTTATCTCTTCAGAGACAGGTGAAATTAACAGGTAATGTATGTTTGGAATACTATATGGGGGTTGCAGACAAAGAGGTAAGCATTGCTCTCTGCTTGGTTTCCCAATCAACTCTTCTTCAGCAGGTTCTGATTTTTTTAATAAAAACCATTTGTTTAATAATATTACATGTTTCTGTTTGTTATAATTTCTGTTGGATCTGAAATCCTTATGGACATCTGCTTCAAAGACTAAGGTCATACGAGCCCCAGTAGAGGAAGGAAGCACTTCCAATATTCGGGTTCCCAGGTTTTTATTCCACTGCCTATAACAATCTGTTGGGTTGGTCAGGAAGAGCAGCCCTGAGAAATGTTTATAACTTAACAATAATATTTTGCCTCACTTACCCTTCTTTTTATCCTCTTAGAAGAGGAAACAGCTCAACGCAGCCCCAAAGGAGAAAGTCCACCACTCTAAAAATATTTTCTGAAGGAACTGGGAAAGGGAGGAAACCAGTATTTCCATATGTATTGCCCCTGTTCATGAGGAGAGTTACATTAATTTGGGGGGAATGATTGTATCCACTCATTAGAAATCTGCACCTTTTATATACACGCATTTCCCACCCTTGTTTGATGTTTAATTGTAATTGTTATCATTCTAGGTCAGCAAGACAAGTGGTTGGGATGATGAAAGTTAAATTTTGACAATGTATGTGTTGGAAAAGTTTTTTAATTATTGTATAGGTTATTGTCCTTGAAAAGTAACTTGTTACTTGTTGCAATGCTGAAAATGATGCTTATGGTGTTATTTGTTTCATTGGTCATTTATTTTAATTTCCTTCCATTGTTTGGAGGGAGGGACTTGAGGATGAAGAAGAGAATTTTGGAAAATGTGGAACAAATCTTTCCAATTTCTCCGAAAAATGCCTTTAAATGCTTTTAAGACTAACTTTTAATATTAAGTGAAAAATGCTACTCTTTGCATCAAAGAACCAATTTCATGCTCTCTTTTGTTAATTTTGAAATGCAACACATTGCATCTTTATTCCTCAAAATAACTAGTTGCAGGTTAACACTTGCTTGCAACTTGGCATTTTCATGTCATGCTTCCTCAACTATCATGAGATATAAGCTGTGACCCTCATTCTATGAATTCAGTGCTGAGAAAGAATATTAGCATCTTGTTCAGTCAAGGTGACTTGATCTGAGTCTTGGGGCCTTTTTACACGACCCCTAAGATCCGCTGGCCACTTAAATTCGGACCAGAGCTCTTCCTCTGTCTTCCTCTGTCCCCACCCCCTCCGCACTTCCTGGTTGCTGGCTGCCTGAGGGAGGGAGAAAAAAGAAAGAAAAGACTGCCGGTTTACCTCCGTTTTGTTCCGGGCAGCATTCAGATCTCTTAAAGGGGCGGGGCGCAAAAAAAGAACAAACGGAAGCCAGGAGAGCCCCGCACTCACTATCCTTACACCGGATCAAATATTTGTCACCATTAAAGACCAGGTACAAGAAAACTGCTGTTTGGTCGCGCTAAAGTGGGTGGGGTCGCACTTAATTGTCTGCAAAGTCCGGAGCTGGTGGGTAAACATTTTTAAGGTCTGGACCTTGCAGCCATTTGCGGCGGAGCTTAGGGGTCGTGTATAAATGCCCTTGGTTTCAGGGATCTGGTACCCAAATGCATATGCCTTTGACAAGGTCATTTTCACATTTGTGTGTTTAATGAGGATTCAGAGGGGGGCTGAAACACCTGTGGGGCTGTTAAGCATGCATTACCCAAATTATAAGCATTAAGGGATATTTATTAGGCATTTTCATCCAGTCTTGCAGCACTGCTTCCTTTTTCGGTCAAACATGCACCTCTGTACATTTCTGAAAGGAACCTGCTGAATGAGGCCTTGCTCTGTAGTCTGTACCCTAAAATACCCCTGTTCCAATGACTGCCTGGGCTTGTATCCCAGTGATGGATGACCTGTGAGAATGGTCCCATCCTGCCAGGCTTGTAGCAGTCTGTACACATCAGGGGGTGAGCAAGGTCAGAGAGTGATAGAATTATAGAGCTGGGAAGAGACACGGAGTCCAGCCCCCTGCTCAGTGTGGGAATCCAAGCTAATTTACTTTCCTTAATTATAAGAGATTTGCAGGGCAATTTCACTACAGCTGTAATGCCATCCTCTCATTCATTTAGCTGTTCTTGCAGCCTGGAGAATTGATTGCAGGTAGCGTTGTTCGGCTCTGGTCTTTGCCTGGTGTGGCAAAGATGAGTGGTTTTGGAGTCAGCAGAAGCGACTAGATCAGTGTTGGGAAACCTTTTAGAAACCGACTGCCCAAACTGTAATTCAAAACCCACTAATTTTTCACAAAGTGCCAATACATCAATTTACCTGAATATAGGTGGCTGTGAAGTGGCGTTGCCGGGTGCCCACAGAAAGGGCTCCGTGCCATAGGTTTGCCAACACTGGACTAGATCTTTTCTTGGCTTCACCCATTGCTAGCATTTGATTCCATTCTTTGTGTAGCAACACAGGCAGCAAATGTTCCACTGAGATGGTTTCTCATTTAATATCTTTGCTGGTAGCAGTAAAAATGACAAAAATTGTGGGGGTGGGGGTTGTTCTCAGGGAAGGTGGCCCTGCTATCAGTTAAAAAGATGGGGGGGGAACCTGTGCATGTCTGAAGAATGTTGTTAGAACTGTGTAGCTGTAGAGCAGGGGATGTTAAGACCCCTCATCACCACCCTGCTGTAGGCCACAATGATTAAAGGTGGGCCAAGTGTGGTCTATGTGTTAGTAGCCCCCAGAGCCTCCCACATTTGGGGGTAATTGTTGGAGATTGTGTGCTGGTGGGTAGAGCCCAGAGTGGAGAAGGCCACCCCCCTTTTCTCTCTCACCTCTTTCCCTCAGTGCCCAGAAGACTTTTTGGGGAAGGAACATATTGCTTTTGTTGAAGGATGGAACCAGTCACTTCCAAAAGTCTTTTGAAATTAGGCCAAAGGCTACCTAGGTCTTTAGGGCTGTCCATCTTTTAAAGTGATAAGAGTTCCATGGGGAGGGGGGCCAAGTTGCTTAGATGGAATTATTCAGAAAATAACAAGTCACATCCTGACCCCAGGGCGTGGAGCCCAGGTTATATTCTGAGAGCTTGTGATGTTGTAGCATTATTGAAACAAAACAGCCATGAACTAGACCAGCGTTTGGGTGGGAGATCATTCTGAACTCCATGTAAGCAATTCAGTCTTGAAGTTATAGGTATCAGTGGTTGCTAGGTGGGCTGTCTCTTATGGGGCATACAACAACAATACGTAAAGGAAACAGATTTTGTTTCATGGAGGCGGGTGAAGAAACGAGTGAGGGAACTGTGATGCTTGTTTGGTGACTCACCATTTTTGGGAGCTTGGCTCCAAGATTCCTGACTAGACAGACAGAGAAGGTGAACAGTTGAGTCCCTGTATGCATGAATCACTTGTTACACCACATTTTGCAATGTGATACCCCTGGATAAAGCAGAGTTTCCAGGATCCTCACAGCTCGTTGGGATGGCCTGCCTTACAGACAGAAAGACGTGGTTAGCTGGCTACTGTCTCCCTGAGGGTCAATACCCTTCCCCAAAAAAGAAACAGTGTCCACAGCTGTGTCTCAGTGGCTAGTTTGAGCCTACTTGGCATGTCTGTGGTTTTGCTAAGAGATACTAGTCATCTCATGGGTGGGAAATGCTTATTTGTTTTTGTTTCACTGAAGGCCAAACACTGAAGGCTGGATTAAATACGTAGTGTGCAGCTGAACCTTCATTTCTTTATTTTAGTTGCAAGTGTGTGAGGTCTTAATCTGGACCTGGATCACTCTGCATAGCTAGGGAAGCCTCCCTCCCTCCAAGACCATCGTGAAGTTCAATTGAAAGGATGCTAGGAGGACTTGCAGTCACAAGGGAAGAACACATGGACCACGATGTACAGAGTCATTCAAGATAAGTTAGGGTCTGACTGCTGCCCAAGAAAAAAATACCTGGATCATTCCTGGCACAATTTATATCCAGAGCAAGGAAGAGGGATCAGTGTACTTCTTGAGGGGCCTGGAGACAATGGTTTTGGGGGCCTGGAGACAATGGTTTTCTTCCACTGGAGTATCTCCTAGGTTGCCAGAAGAGAAGTGCCTGGAGACTTGCTGGTCTTTCTAGTATGGATATCAGCACTGGAGTGGTCATTGGTAAATTCCTCCAGGTTCACAAGAGCAAAATATTGTAGCACCATGGTCATCTCTGAACAATGATGAAATGTTTAGGATGTGAGTAAGGTTAAGACAAGAAGTGAAACAGGAACAGTCAAGGTCCCATTTCTACTCTGGCTGTTCTCAAATAAGTATATTGTAATTGCAGAAGCAGCACTTTATGATAGCAAACTAATGCTGAGGAAAAGCTGATCTGCATGAAACTCTTCTGCCAATTGTGGATTGTTCTAATTAAGACATCCTGGAATGCACAGTTGCATAGAAAACCTGGAATCTAAACTGGTTGATATATAGGCAAAGCCTTTATCCATTTTACTGGTTCCTTTTGCTGGTGAAGGGCCTATTGGCAATGTGTATTCCTTTCCATTTGTATTCATGTCTTGCTCAGTCCATACCTATTATCCGTTGCAGTTGTGAACTCTTCTCACGTGTTATTGTGTGGAAGAAGATCAAGAGGACTGAAGGGCAATTGTTTATTTCTAGTGGAGTATTCATTTCCTGAAACTTCTTGGATGTAGTCAAAGCTTTGATTTTAGTGCTGTGTAGCATCTTCTTTCCTAAGCAGTTCTGTAAGCTGCATCCCCTGAGGCTGCGAGGAAGGGGTTGGCTGCATTACACACCACTTCCCTTGTGAACAAATGGCAGCTCAGGCCTTTTCTGGATGAAATTAAGACACATGCCTTGTCACCCACCCTTGCCTTGAGATTGTTTACCCACCCTCTTTTTTTCAATATGCCTTAAGAGACTCAAGGAAAATGTTTGGGATCTGATATTCAATATGTCCAAACTTTGGCCCTCCTGATGTTTTAGACCACAACTCCCAGAATTCTAAGTTTAAATTGCCAGTGACAAAGGACTGTGGGAGTTGTGGTCCAAAACATCTGGAGGGCTGAAGTTTGGACATGTTACGTAAGGATTAGTGCTCTCTAACAAGGTAGAAAGCTAACTGGATAGCTAAGTGGTCTAGTAGGTATTTGGCTGAAGAGCCAGAGGTTGGAAGTTTGAAGTTTTATTCTGTCTCTTGCGAGTAAAGGCTGTACAGGCCCAGAGTGTCCCAAGGAGAAGGGAATGGCAAATCACTCTGAGTATTCTCGGCCTGAAAAACCATGAAAAGGACTGCTATCAGTCAGGATTGACTTGATGGCACATCATCCTCATCGGCATTATGAGGAGAAGGAGGATGTAGAAAGATCTTAAAACTTAGTCAATTAGTCAAAAATGGTGGAGGCCAGTATGAAGCACATCCGATTTTGCCTGATTTCGGAAGCTAAGCAGGGTCGGCCCTGGTTAGTACTTGGATGGGAGACCACCAGGGAATGCCAGGTGCTGTAGGTGCCTGGAGTAGGAACTGGCAAACCACTCCAGCATTCCTGCCAAGAAAACGTCATGCACATGGGGTCACGAAGAGTTGGTCATGACTGCAACGAGACACACACACACACACACAGAGAGAGAGAGAGAGAAAGAGAGAGAGAGAGAGAGAGAGAGAGAGAGAGTATGCCTCATAATGGATTCAAAAAGTTTGGAGTCCCTTCAAAGTAGTTGCTACTATAGATACAGATTTTTAAAACGAATGCTTTACTTTTCATTATTTAAAAGTAGCTATATAGTTATATCTCACACCCAATCTCTACTGTAATACAGATTTTTAAACCAGGGTACTTCAAGGGCCAGATTCATTATTCAGGAGACAGATATCTAGTCTATATCTCCCAAACCAATCTGGTTTGATTTTGAGATACAGGAAGCTGGACTAGATGGGCCTTTGGCCTGATCCAGCATGGCTCTTCTTATGTTCTTATGTTCTTATGATTTTGGAAGTTAAGCAGGGTTGGCCCTGGTTAGTACTTGGATGGGAGACCACCAGGAAATACCAGGTGCTGTAGGCGCCATAATGGATTCAAACCACTCCAGTATTCCTGGCAAGAAAACTCCATGGACATGGGGTCATGAAGAATCAGTCATGACTGTAACGACATAACACACACACACACACACACAGTTATATCTAGTTCCTTATAAAGACAAAATAAGAGTTCTGCAAGCCTCCAGTCAGTGATACAAAACCCCTAACTAGAGAGACCACTCATCCCTTCTTAAAGGTAATTAAAAATGAACATGGTTAAAAATAATTACATTTTTATTGCAAAAGAATCAAGGTTATCCCTTGTGGTGGTGCAGATGTAGTATAGCTGATTTAAGCATTTCTTACACACAAAAAGGAATTGATATCTGAGTCTCCTAGGATAAAGACAAAATTAGATTCTGTCATTGCAGTGGATGAAAACAGGTTGTATTGATACACATTTTTCTCAGCTGATAAGGGTAGATATTCTGTGACTTTCAATTACTGTAGATGAATTAGACAACGTTGGCTAGTCTGGAAATCAACCCATGCTTCCAATGACTGGCAGACTTGTCTCCTCTCAAATGGTTAGGAACGCTCAAGACTGCATTTGAAAAGGGAATTTAAGAAGCAGACTTGGAAAATCAAACATGGTCACAAGGAATCAATTTATGTGCATTCTTCTGGCTTCTGCAACTATAGCCTGGTAATCCGAGAAGCTGTGTACGTGTGTTTCTGTTTTTGTTCTGCTGTTGTATGGTGACAGCAGGGTTGTAGCAAGGGAGATTCATACAAATGCAGAAACCACTGTCATTGGGTCAGCTTGACTTCAACAATGAGTAAAGCTGTGATATATGGTGATGCTGGCAGCACTCTCCTTTTGGAACTCATGGCTACAGGAAACAGAATCCTGTTGGGAATTTGTGCTTGGAAAACATTTTAAAAATGTGTTTTGGCTGTCCGTACTAGAAAGCTGTTAGGACTGCCTGTCATGTAGCAAGAGTGATGCCGTCTTTTGGGCAAAGGTGTCAGGAAGGATAATTCCTTCTTCAGCCCCTGGCATTGTTGCAAGTGGATTTTTAAACAATGCATTGCTGATTCATCTCAAGATTCCTTCCTCAAGAATTTGTTCTTGGTTCATGCAGAGTATCATATATTCCTCATTTCTGCCATTGCACAAAATCCAGCATAGCCGTCCCCAATAGATGTTGGAATAAATGTGTAATCTCTTCAACATATCAGTTATAATTTAAGTATAGACTGGAGATGGTAATTGTTTTTGAGCTTCCGCATGAAAGATGCAAGAATGTGTATCTTTTTCTCATGCAATTTGCTTAGGGCTGCAGCTCAATTAGAGAAGTTCTGATGGATCCCTCATATGACATTTAGTGGTTTTAACCATACAGTATATCGAATTAACAACAAACCGTACACAGTTTAGTGTCTCATTTAAAATTGCATAAACCTAACACCAACTTCCCCAAACGGATTATCTTCAGATAGGTTGTCCTGGAGTTCCCCTCAGCCTCAGGTAACAAATCTGGGAAAACAGCAAAATGTCAGTAGTATTTTTCAATATGTTTGAAGCAGGAAGCATAACACATGTATCAAAGCAGGCATCATTCCAAAGGGCATTCCTTTTTGTGGGATAAGAAAGGAGAAAGGCAAAAATCCCAGCCTAATCAGGAATCATTGTACAACATGGAAGGAGTACTAGCTGCCAGCAGCCAAGAGAAGGTGAAAAGGATCCTTCAGGGTGGCATCACTTCTGCACCACTGGGACAGCCATTCCCAATCCCCCCTCCTTTTTTTGAACCACAGCCCTTTTAGAAGCAATTCTCAGGTTCCAGGGTCCCCGGTCAAACAATGATACAACATGAACAGATGAATAGAAAATGTCATTCTCACACCTTTCACCCTGTGGCCCCTTTCAGATGTGCGATCCTGCCCCCAAGGGAGCCAGATGACCACTCTTGAGAATAGCTGCTCTACAATATCATTAGATACCACCAATAAAAGAGGGCCAACATCCCATTTCATATGCCTTTACGACTGCTAGGATGAAATTCCAGATTAGATGTATGGTTAGTTTAGAACGAAGCTTGCAGGCGTTTGAGTGGCTCTGAAAAGCCTTGACAAGGCTCTTGCCGTTCATTGTGTCCATTCTGTGGTGTCTGGGAGAGTCTGAACTGAATTCTTTTGGAGAGTTTGCCTCCAAACCTGACTGCATGTCATAACAACAATGACTGAACCAGTTGCGATCTGCTAAGTACCTAGCAGGACATGATCATAGACTTGACCATGACAAAAGTCACCTGCCTGGATGGCAAGCAGAGCTACTAGGTTCGCAAGCCAGTACAAGTTTGAATGCTTGTGTTCTTTTCTTCCTGTTGGGTGTGGAGGCTTAGCAGATACCCAGGCAGGGATGGGCCTCAAGCAAGAGGAACAGCCAGGTATTTCACTTGGGTTGTTGCAAAGGTAGATTTCTGAGGTTGACTAAACTGGAAATCCAAATTGCTCCAATTTGCTACAGTTTTATTTGCAACCTGTATGTATTACAGTTGAAATCATAGTGAGCACTCACACAGAGGCTATGGATCGATTCAGGAGTTTATCATAGAATCATAGACTAGTGAAGTTGGAAGGGGCCTACCAGGCCATCATGTCCAAACCCCACCCACACCCCATGCAGGAATACTGTTTATATGAGATGTGATGAGAGTCACATTCAAACCCCCATCCCCCTCTTCTTTCCTTCCTTGTGGCTCCTTAAAGATTAACAGCTATGTTTTAATGCGAGCTTTTGTGGACAGGTTGCCTTCCTCAGACATGAAAGTAGGACTACATGAGAAATATTTTCACTTGGCCATAAACCAAAGACTGTATTTGGGCACCAAATATGTTCTAAGCAGTACCTTATTTTGTTCTTCTTATCAGCCTGTGTGGAGGTTGGCAGAGATGTTCCAGTGGGCTGGAAGACCCAGCCCAGGGCCCCAGTGTAGCTGCTTTACTAGGGGAGATGGTGTAGAACAAACTCAAGCTACAGGACGCAGCAGCCTTACAAGTGACAAGCAAACACCCAGTGTTGACACACATCCCACAGGATAGCGAAACCCAAACAGACCACCCTCTTGCCTGAACCCCAGGGATTGCAAGACACTTTCTCCCACCACCTTAGCAGGGGCCTTTCAGAACCCGTTCCTGTCCAAACCCTGGGGATTGCAACTGGCCCTCATCCAACTAAGCACCCTCTACTGGAAAAGAGGACAAAGAGTGGAGGCAGAAGAGAAAGTGAGGGAGCAGCGGGAGAGAGGAGGGAGTGGGACATGGTCTCCAGACTTAGTAGTGGAGGAGTAGGAAGAAGAGACCTGGGGAGACTCTCAAGGGGAGGTGGGGGAAGCTTTTCAGACAGAGAATGTGGAAGAGTATCAACCAGAACCCCCTGGGGAATAGGACTACGTGATGAAAGAAGATTCCTGGACCAGAAACCCTAAAGAGGAGGGACCCAAACACCAATATCCTTGTATACAAACCCAGTGCTGTGAAGTCTCTCTGATCAATTTAATGCTGCTTTCCAACCTCAGAAAATATTGTGTGTAATACTGAATATTACTTTAGGATGTTCAGGGTGTTTCATGCTTATTATTTCAATAATTATTGGTATCTTGTAAAGTACTAACGGAAATAAAAGAAACAGAAAAGTGCTATGATAACTTTAAGACTAATTCACTGTGCCATTTTGTGTCTGCAGTGCACTTTAGACACCGCGTGGCTGTTTTAGAATCTACTCCATACATCTGAAGAAGGGGGTGTAATTCAAGAAAGTTCTTACTGAAAGAACTTTGTTAATCTTAAACATGGTACAAATGTTTCTGTCTTTGTTGTTGTTGAAGCAGATTAACATGGTTACTTATGTGAAAATGAATAAAGTAGGCCAGTCTTGTTCCACCTGTGTTGCAGATCAGGGTGGGGTGGCATGGGGCTGAGGCAGGGAGTGGAGCCACCTATGGCTTGACTAATGCCCATTTCCAAGGCTATTTTATTGAGTTCAAAGAGTACAGTATCTGAGGGCATTTGTAGAGGTGGTTGGTAGGGGAAGGGGATATTAAATGCAGAAGGGGACACTTGAAATTGTTCTTGGAAACTCTTTGTTAATATGTCTCTTAAGTGTTTGCTGTTACTGCCCTATAGTGCCCTAGTAAGCATGGAGTATTTACAGGACAATATAGATAACCTGCCATTATCAGAGGGAAATCCTCAGGTGCTGAAAGGGGAGTGATTGTCAGAGCAATAATTTTTCACAGCTCTGTAATTTATGGATTAGCTTCTACCTTATATATTACTGGTCGTTAGCACTTTAGCTTGATTTGCAAGTATGATTTCTCAGTAACAAAAGATTGTCTGAATCACATCTCTGAAACACACATAGATTTCAGTTTTTATATGTAAGGTATAAATTGGCTCTGACTCTCTTGCAAGCAAACTTCCAGCTGTTGAGAGTACTGGCCCTATATGGTTTAAATATCTTTCTAATACAACATCCTCCAGTTTGCTCTGTGGGTTTTCTTTCTTTCTTTCTTTCTTTCTTTCTTTCTTTCTTTCTTTCTTTCTTTCTTTCTTTCTTTCTTTCTTTCTTTCTTTCTTTCTTTCTTTTGGTTTTTTGTGTGTCACTAACTGACAGGGAAAGCTTCTCATTCCATCTTGTGGCCTAGCTCACACATAAAAGGCTGAAACCACTTCAAGCAAAGGATTGTTGTTATAATGATTTTTCCGTGAATTGTCATTTTCTAATTCTATTCTATAGCTTTCATTGGGTTTTCATTGTTATCTGACCACTTGCACATTTCCCATTATCTCCAAATGGCTCAGAGATATGCTGTATAAGTCCCTGGACTCATATCTTAGAATTCTAGGGCTGGAAGAAACCCGATGGATGGTCACGTCCAGCCCCTGTCAAAGAGCCATAGTGGGGAATTGATCTCCCAATCTCTGGCTCCATAGCCAGATGTCACTGAGCTATCCAGCAATTCCTTCCAGTCTTGCCCAAGTTTCAGCAGTGTCAGTGGCAAGTGACACTGGATGGTGTCAAGAACCCCTCTAGGTCCTCTAGGTTAAGTGCCACCAGTATGCTGATGATACCTGGCTCTACCTCTTGTCACCTCCGGATTGACTGGGACAGGATACAGAGATCACATTACACCCCTATTAAAGAAATACCACTGGTTGACAATCAACTATTGGGCACAATTCAAGGTGCTGAACTTAACCTACAAAGCACTGTAAGTCCTGAGTCCTAGCTACCTCAAAGATAGAATCTCACAGTATGAACTGAGTCGGGTGTTAATGTCATCAGGAGAGGCCTTCCTCTCCATCCTGCCACCCTCACAGGTACATCTCATGGGAACCCATGAAAGGGCCTTCTCGGCTGCTGCACCCAGACTCTGGAACTCCCTCCCACTAGAAGTGAGGACTGCCCCATCTCTGTTGTCTTTCCAAAAACAGGAAAAGACTTTTCTCTTCAGGCAAGCTTTCCCTGAATGATGGACTACCTATTATGTGACTTTTACATGAATCTTTCATACCTAAACACATAGATGTTGTGTTTATAGACTTTGTGATTGCATTGACACTATGTTCTCAATGTTAGTTTCCCTCAATCATAACTTTGCATGGAATTTTACTCTCTTTTTAACTCTGGTATCTTTAATGTAATGTTGTCTTTTGATGCTTTAGGATGCTGTACTTCTCAATACTTGAATATGTCTTAATTGTACTGGACTGTATATTATCCCTCATTATTTTAAGCCACCTTGGGTCCTTTAACAAGGAGAAAGGCAGGTTAAAATAAATAAATAAATAAATAAATAAATAAATAAATAAATAAATAAATAAATAAATAAATAAATAGTTTGCAGTTGTCCAAGGCCTAGAGTTATCCTGCAGGTGCTTTCCCTCTCCCTAGCAGGCTAAATTTATTTATTTATATTTCTATACTGCCCCTTAGTGCAAACGGCACTACCTGGTATGTACAAAAGAGTCATAAAATACAATATTAAAAAGATATATAGGAAGGGAAATAGCTGAAGGTCAACAGAAGGTGATGGGGACAGAAAGCTGAACTAGTTTTTCCTTACTTAAATCACCACAGTCTTGACTGAATGCTTCCCTGTACAAAAATAAAAATGAAACCTTCAGAAAGCTACTTCTTCAAAGGGTTCCATGCAAAACCTCTTTGAAATGCCAGTCTGTGGGAAGTACCTTATCTTGTTTTTTTAAGGTACCCGCTATATAGGGAAACAATATGGTCTTATGACATCTCCTCCTCAGACGGTACAGTGTGACAAAACCTCAGAAAGATCACTTGGCTCTGCTGAGTGTGTAGGTGGGCTTTTAGGTTTCTGTACATTTTGGGAAAGCTCAGCTGTCGGTCTGAAAGGTGGAGAGGATGGGCAGGATGAGTACTTGCAGTTTTGGGAAAGGAAATGGCTGGGCCTTCTACACAAAGTCTAAAAAGTCAGAGAGACAAGAATTTAGGCCATGCCAGATGATGATAGTTTTGGGGTATGCATATGTGAGTCAGTTCCCACTCCATGGGCTTCTTGAGTCATAGTCTCCCCCCTCTGAATCTCTAGCAAGTCAGCCGTGCTTGGCTTCTTCCAGGCCCCCATTGCTTCCAGGGATACGAGCAGCTGTTCCATTATCATTTATCGCCCGCCTGTTACTTTAGGGAGCGGCCAACACTGTTGCTCCTGCTAATCAAGGCTGTGCAGAGGGGTGTGTGGAAGAGGGTGACTCCCAATGCTCAGGATGTTTTGAGGCAGCCCTATTTATAGTTACGGCTGGAGAGGAGCTTCCTGAAACTCTGAGAGGTCTCCAGCTGCCCATGGAAACGAAACAGCCTAGCAGAGGGAGAAAAGGGGTGGTCTGCCAGGGTGAGTGTGACACAAAATGATGGGCATTCTCATGTGAAGTGCAACTCGAGAGCAAGAATGGATCCACACGTAGGTCTGGGAAGCCATAAAAGTACAGAGAAAGAATTATCCCACTGCTTAGAAAACTCCCACGGCCTTTAATGTTCCTGCCCTTTGGTCAAACTTCAAGTATCCTTTAACCATGAAGTATCTTTAGGCGGCTGCTGAGGGACGTAGTTGTTTTAAAATCCCTATCTCAGTCTTCATCTAGGTGAGTTTCTACCTTGATGATTCCACTGGAAACCTTGAAAACATTTTCTGTATCTTCTAAAAGATAGGGCCTCTTTGTTTTCTGCTTCTTAAAAAGGAGACTGCTGCAAGTGCCTCTTGGATGATGCACCTGTTGCTGTGGGAGTGACAGAAGAACTGAAGCGAGGCATACAGTCTTTTATTGTCAGATGCCTTGTCTAGTTTTGGGGTACAGAAGTTAGTACTTATTTATTGGTGGCTGACAGATTTTTTTTTAGTATGAGGAATTGTGCACCAGCTTGTTTATTTCACCCTATTGTGAGTAATATGGTGTTTGGGACCACATGGGGCTTAACAGCAGGTCTGCTGATGTCAACAGGTGCACTTACATCACGCCCACTACCCTTGTTTTGGCTCAAGGATCCCCAGAGGCATCAGGGATAGCCCTGAGCTGTTGCTTCAACTTAAATGGGCTCTGAAGCAACATTTGGCCTTGGAAAATGTTGGGAAAACATCATATTGTCCTGCGATTGCTGTGAAGGGTGTGGGGGTGAACAGAAGCCTGCAAACCAGGCCTGTTGAGTTCAGGCTTCATCTCCAACACCTCTGCCTGCAGTTATCGTGGGTGGGTTGCGCCACTGTTTCATCTAGTTTCCCTCTTTGTGCAATGAAGACAATGTCAGCTTTACATGCTACCCTGCTGATCTTCTTAGTGAGTGTTGCTGAACAAAAAGGACCCTGCTGTGATGGTTGTTCCACCTTCTGACAAATCAAGGACTACCAAGCATTTGAATTTCTGAGACTGAAGCTCATAGCTTACACCTGAATAATGTTTCTGCTGCTAGTACTTGGGATGGTACTGAATTACAATAGGATGCTGCCTGTCCACTGTACAACTGCACATTAGTCCTACCTGCTGTTTTCCAGCCACCAGACAACTACCCAGCTATGTAGGTTGGGGTGGGAAGTGCATCGCTCTCCAGATATTACTGTGCTGTTGCATCAGTTGAGTCATGAATTGCAGTTTAACATCCGAGGGGCCAAATTTTCTAGCATTTCCCAACAGCCAGATATAATGTGCAGAGAGAGTGGATAAAGATCATTTTTTTAAAAAAATTAAATTGATTTAAATCACAATTTAATTTTTTAAATTATTTTTATTTAGATCATTGGAAATTTCCAAATTTTAAAAATCCAAATAATGATTTAAGTCAAATCCACCCCATTCCCAAACCTCTCAGTGTTGACTTTTCAATTCTTGCCAGGCTGCGCCCTCTTTTTCCAGGCTTATCTTCTTCATTTACCTGACTCCAATTAATTGATGATGGATTTGATTTGTATTTAGTCGTGCTTTGAGTTAGACCAAGTGAGAGCGATGTTGCTCAAATTAGCCATGACTCTGTCCCTTTGCTTTCTATTCTGAAGCTGTATCCATTTTAATCAGGGGAGGAAATCTTCCTGAAGCAGGGAAAGGAGAATGCTTAATTGCAAATAACTCCCCCGCTCCCCCATTACATGCTGAACAGTGTTAAGTACCATGGCTCTAACTCACATCACAATAAAATCAGACTCATCTCTCGTCTTCCCTATGCCTACCCTATGACATTGGAGGACTGAGTGTGTTAGACTTCAGCCATCTTCCTCAGCCAGAAGCTCAAAAGGGTTCATGGGGCAATGGGAGTTTTAGTCTACGTCCTCAGGAAGCTGCTGACTTGAGGGAGGAGGACTGGCCCAAATTATGAGGAGCTGTGGTCCAGTGGAGGCAGTGGTTGAGGTTGGACTTTTCCTTGGAGCTTAATCTTGCTGTTTTCCCCTATGTCACAGTATTAAGCACTGCATCCATTAGAATGTGCTGAAAATGCTGGGCGTTGCTCTCAAACATAAGAAACCAAAGTGTTTCCAGATGTTGTACAATTGTTGTGAATTAGTGTAGACACTGTTGAGCTAGAATAGACAAAGGCTGTGTCTTGGTCTAGGCAGCTTTTTAATGCAAGGGCACAGTATTTCCTTTCCTTGCAAAATGTCACAGGTTCAGTTCCTGAACTGCCCTTGGCATTCACAAACATGGGTGAGACAAAAAGATAATTTATAATTATAAGCATTATTATAATTATTAATAATGTCCTGTCTAATGTGTAACCATTCCCGTGCTTTGTCCACCACTTCCTCCATCCTTTTTCGTGTAAACAAAATGAGCAGGTAGAGATGGAAAAGGTATTCAGTTTCTTTTGTTAGTGCTCTGAGCTGCCCAGCTTGAAGCAATCCAGGTGCAAAAATCTCAGATTTGGAGGAATGGAAATCAGTGAGTCATACAAAATTTATTTATATTTATATATTTATTACATTTTTATACCACAGCGATTTCCCCGAAGGGACTCTGGGCAGTTACAAAACCACAGTGCCCTTACAAAACCAAACTCTGCACTGGGCCGAGAAGTATTAGACCTGTTTTTGTTTCCTAGCTTTAGGAGACAAATAATATGGTATGGTGCCTTTCAGGCAAATTCATACTTCAGGTTTGGGAGGTTTGGGGTGTAAATGTAAAACATACCATGTGACTGAGATGCATGCGTGTATTATGCTGGTAACCTTTGCCAGACACCTGGGGTTCTCTAGAATTCTTTGTGTAATGTACACTAAGTTTTAAATCTGAGTCTGGGCTTAACAATCTGTGGGAAGATATTCACAGTAACTTTCCATTCATAAAAAAATGAGTTCTGTGGCATTATAACAAATTTATTGCAGCATCAGCTTGAGCCCGGAACACATCTGTCACTTGCACCTTTTCTGACAGATGTTCTGTGTCTCTCTTCTTTTGCAGGGTAGCATCAGGTAACTCCTCCTCTTTCAGTACAGAAGTTGGATCACTGTAAATTAGATCTGATTGGAGATCAAAGAAGCCTCTAGGCTGGGGGCAGCATGCTGTGATGGGGCTATAGTGAATGTAACTAGTCTGCCATGCACCCCATGGGGAGTGTAGACACCTCCTTTTCCCGTTCTGCTGTGCAAACCCTATCCCGCAGCCACTGCCGGAACATAAAGCAGAAGATCTCCCAGTGGGAGGGTCGGACCAAAGGGAGTTGCCTGGAAGAAAGGCAGAAAGTTAAGGAATTTGGAGTCCAGTATGGCAGTGACAACCAGCAGAAACCAGCAGGGCTAGTGCAAAGTAGGAGGACAGAAGGACCAGTGAATGTGCCAAATCTTGGCCTGAAATTCCAGGAAAACTCGAACCTCTGCTCTGTGACAGAGGAGGACGATGAGATACCCGAAGAGGTATCGGACAGCCCTGTGGTTGAATGTCTCCCCAATGGCATTCTGTCAGAAGGAGAGGACTGTGGAGAGTGGCGAGAGGAGAGATTGCCTCCAGGCAACTTCTACACATCTCGCAACCTGTGGAAGCAGATCGAAGCCTTTCCGTGTGACAAAACGGTCTTGGTGGCTTTGGACTTGAAAAGGAAACGGGAAAGCTGTGGCTCAGCGGAGAAGGAACTGGATGTGGCCCCACCAGCTAAGAGCTTGGAGAACTTGTACTGTGATGTTGAGGGGCAGGAGGGACCGCCAGCTATCAACCCAGTACCTAAACCGCGAAGGACTTTCCGTTACCATTCCGAAAAGGACCATGCGGACTGCTCGAATGGAGGCCACATGGAGAGGAAGGCTCCAGAACCTCAGTGTAATGGTGGCTGCCCTGTTGAGACCATCAATGACTCTGAGCCGAGAGCACCCAGCAGAGGAATCCGAGGTAGATCCAAGAGGTGTGTTAACAATTTTTTTAAAAAAACTATGTTTATTTATCAAATGTAGATCTTCACATTTCCACCAGAATTGGTGCTCAAGGCAGTGGTTTAATTGATCCTATTTTGCTTTTGTACTAAAGTGATAGGGATGTTTTTCAATGAAGTGCCAATAAAAGAAAAAAAGAAAGAAGGAAACTCAAAAGGCAGTTGAAAATGTTAGCACAAAATATATAAGCTACATTGGTGTAGCTCTTTGTGGGCAGATGTGTTTAAGGGCATCTGACTCTATGCAAGACGGTGACCTTTGCCATTTGCACGTGAGAATGAAAGAGACTGGAGTTCTCATCTCTTTATGCCCTATGAAACCTTTCTCCAGGTGTGTTCTCCAGGTGTTTCAGATGAACTGCTAGATAGCTCACAGGTTGTGGGGCCAGAGTTTGAGAGTTTGGTTCCCCATTGTGCCTCCCTGAGAGGGTATGAACACAGGGATCTTTAACAGGGTCCCTTCCAGCTCTGCAATGTTAAGACCACTGGTACTTCTTCTATTGTTCCTGTCTTCCCTTCCAACGTACAGTGCGACCTTGTATAAAGGAATTTGTTCCAAATGAAATTCTGTTAAGAAAATTTTCCTTTATACAAATTACCTATAGGAATGCATTGAAAACGGAGTAATCCCTAACTGCGACTATTTTTATGTTGTACGGATTTGCTTCATAGGTGAATCTGTTAAAGCAAATTTCCCCTATCTCCGGAAGATTTTATGCTATACAAACTGTTTGTTATATGAGGGTCTACTGTATTTGGAACATCTAAAAGGCTGTTTCTTCATGCTGCTAGGGGAAAATAGACATTTCAGGGAATCCAAGTAAAATTTATCTCCCCCCCCCAGTACATTGCCATTATAGGTAGTTTTGGACAAATTATTCAGAAAAGCAAAAAACTCCTCTCCAATTCTAGGCTCAAATTCCTTTGAAAATGAAATAAAGCTTTTAATTAGCTCTAAGTAGTGCAGAAATGTTGAAACAGTGAGTCTTGTGAGATAAGACAACTCTGTACTTTGTTTATAGAAAGTCCTTTGAATTTGAGGACATCCAAGGGTACCGAAACCGGCTAGCAGCAATGGAGTATCAGAAGCTCCATGAGGAACTGAATGGCACCACAAATATCCGTCTCTATTGCACACAATCAGAGGACAACCTCTATGAGGACATTATTGGTATGTTTATGAGTTTGTCTGAAGGAAACAGATTATAGTAATTTGGAAGAGTACAGTGGTACCTCGACTTACGAAATGAATATGCTCTGAATACATTTTCAGAAGTTGAATTTTTCATAAGTCGAATTGCGGTTTCCTATAGGAATGCATTGAAAATCAATTAAACTGTTCCAGAGGTTGGAAAAAAGGCAAAAGGGAACAGATTAATTGGTTTTCAGTGCATACCCATGGGAAGGCTGTCCCAAGCCCCCTCAATCAATGGCAGCCGAAGGCTGCTCTCCGCAGCCCTGCCAGACAACTGATTTTGACAGTTCTGACCTGTCATAATCAGCTGTGGAGAGCAGCCTTGGCTGCCCTTGATTGAGGGGGATCACCCATTGATCTTTGCCCAGCCTGGGTGGCTTGCAAGGAAAGCACGGATAATCGATTCCCTTGCAAGTCGCCCAGGCTGGGCGAAGATCCATGGGTCCCTGCTCTGCCCACCAATTTGTTGCTTTCCTTGCTCTGCCCAGTCCGGGCACGTTGCAAGGAAAGCAAGGACGGCAGGGGATGAGGCAACAGAGGCAGAGATCGCTACCACCACCACCACCTCTTCCTAGGTCAGTGGTTCTCAACCTGTGGGTCCCCAGATGTTCCTGGACTGCAACCTCCAGAAGTCATCATCACTAGCTGAGTTGGCCAGGATTTCTGGGAATTGCAGTACAGGAACAGGTGCTTCGATCTCTCTTGCAGAAATCAAAGCACCTACAAGAAGGAGGAGGTGGTGATCTCCCTCAATCAAGGGCAGCCAAAGGCTGCTCTCTGCAGCCCCGTCAGAGAGCTGATTTTGACAGGTTGGACATGTCAAAATCATCTGACTGGTGCAGATGTAGAGAGCCTTCATAAGTCGATTTTTTTGGTTGTCAAAGCGTTTGTAAGTCGAGGTACCAATGTATATGTATGACATGTTCTGGCTCCAACAACTATTAAATTTGTACTTTGGAGATGAACTACTCTTTTGGGCAGCAATGAATTGAAGAAAAAGAGGTAGGTTTTTTTGCCTCATATATTTATCTTTTGCTACTTCTGTCCACATTTGAACTTCTGTAAGTCAAGATTCCTGGCTTGTTGTAGCTTGTTATGAATTAGCTGCTTGCTAGTGCAAAGTTTGTTGTTCATTCCTGGTGTGTTCAGGAAAGTGTTCAATTCAGATGTATTCCAAAAGTCTCAGTTTCTGGTCTGGAGGAGCATTGTGGCACAGTGATTGAAATGCAGTACTGTAATGAGGACACTGATCATACCTGAGTTTGATCCTGGGTTCAGGTAGCTGGCTCAAAGTTGACTCAGCCTTCCATCCTTCTGAGGTTGGTAAATTGAGTATCAAACTCACAGGATGGGTGGGGAATGTACGTAATTAAATCGTAAACTGCCCAGAGAGAGCTTTAAGCACTACTAGTTGGTATATAAGCAGCATGGTTTGCTTTGCCTCTATGAACAACAGTACAGTGGAAGTGAGCAAAATGTTTGTACTAGTATGGAGACCATGTGGAATCCTGGCCTACTGTTATGCCTGAATATAATCTGTCCCTACCAGCAAATGATGTGAGCCACATGACACATTGTTGGTGTCACTCATTCACTCATATTCAAGATACTTCTTTTTTCTAGATTCTGCTAAGGAGAATCTGTATGAAGATATTAAAGTGAAGCCTCTTTGGAGAATTCCATCTACTTGGAAGTTGCCTCCTGCCCGGAACACCATCAAGCCACCCAAGGTGAATACCTTCTGCCCGCCATCCCCACCCAAATGTGGGTCTTGAGACTCTAGATCATAGTGTTAGTCTTTACCATGCCAAGAGAACAATGTACCATGGAACTGCTTCTGACATTTCTCTGTCCTTCGCTGACCTTCAGCTAAATGACCTTCACTATAGTCCTGTACTGGTCCTCCCACTTACCACAGTGGCAAGTTAAAAAGCAAAGGGTGGGCCCAGCATCCAGTGATGTGCATAATTTGGTCCTGACAAATACTTGTATATTTTAAAAAGAGGGGATCCTTGAGGCGATGTCCCTTCTTGGGGTATTTCCCCCAACCCAGGGACTATTTTGGGGAGAAAGACAGCATGGAAATAAAGTAGTAGTAGTAGTAGTAGTTTTATTATTATTATTATTATTATTATTATTATTATTATTATTATTATTATTATTATTATTATTATTATTATTATTATTATTTCCATCTCTTCTGTCTTGCAGTCACTAAAATAAAAAACAAGCATTCCAGTGGGAATGGCACGTGCCCTGGGGTTTCCTTGGTGAAGTCCTTTTTCACTCTCAATTTCCCCCATTCATTTTTATGTGCTTCAGCTCCCTCCGAAGCCACACTTCCTTCATCGGAAAACATTGGAACTGAAGACCACACGGATTTGCCTGCGTGGGAGGCTGGCGAAGGACACAACTCTGCCCGTTACGCTGACTGAATGGAAGTTCTTCAGAGCAGGCGAGGCTGGGAGCAGGAAAAGAAAGAATCTTCCCCGGGTGAGGAACGAGGGGTCAGCTGAGTAATATTTCACTGTGGGGCAAATGCAGTCCCCCCCCCTTGGCCTTCATTCCATACAAGTCTTATAGGCTTCTGTTGCCATTGTGGTTGTTACACTGCTAATGGAAAAGATCACCATTTCTGTGTGCTTCCCTGCTTCCAAGCAGAGTTTGGAAAACTACGTGTTTGGACAGTGACACAGAAAATTCCCCAGCCACCATGGCCACTAGCCAGGTGGCATGGTGAATTCTGGAAATTGTAATCTAAAAAAGCAATCCTTTTCTTTTTATTCATCACATTTGTATCTCATTCCTCCACTTAAGGCCACCAAGTTTCCCTTGCACCCCACAAGCATATTGCCTCCACTCTGCTATGTATCCAACCCCCCCCAAAAAAAGATTGACCCGTCTCTTTTGGTTTTTCATTGAAAGGGGCTAGGTTATCTTGCACTGGCATCTCTATCCAAAGTGAGTAGCTTTGAATTCAGTCTGCCTGAACTATGTTTAGCACTTTCCTGGACTACACATGCTCTCCTTTAATTTTCTTATTTCCTCTTGACACTGCACTTCTGCCCTGAAATATTTTTGGAGGGGTGTGGCATCTGTTTTGTGCTGGGACTGGACTGTAAAATTACTTACAGTATTAATCCCACAGCACTCAGTAACTGCAAATGAAGCGTTGATTATCTAAAGAGTAAAATAAATTTAGAGATTAGAGATGTTTTATTTTGTTTTGTTTACTAAAATCAAGTTTGCATAGGATCCCTAGCAGGGATGGTATTTTTAAAAGCACCAGTTTGGGAATGTATCTGAAGTGGAGTTCAGCTGGGATTAAATGCACTACTTTATCTGCCCGTTGCTGCCTTGTTCTGTGTTGGCAACCGTTCTGGCTCATTAAGAAGCCGACTTAAGCAATAAGGAAGAATATGCAGCTGATGCATAATTAATACCCCTTTATACTGAGAGTTATTTGTTTTCAATAATATTTCAACAATATGATATACTGATGCTGTTTACAGAAGTCTCAAAATGGCCTTAGGTTTGTTTGATTTTCCTTGGAGCTCCTTGTTCCAGATTAAACCTAAAAACTCTTTTTGTGGCTTAAAACAGCCAAGTAGTTTGTTTAAAATGAGACTGTTCCATTAAACTTCAATAGATTTTCCTGGTGTGCTTCCTGCCACTCCCTCCCATGAGTGAGTGAGTAACAGAGAAGTGTATGTGGTGCAGTCAGAGAACCAAGAAATGATTGATTTTTAGGCTGCCTACACACTGCAAGCACTAGACTTTTGTCCAGTTGTGTCTTTTAGATCAGCTTCCATAGATGTACTCATTTTGAACAGCATGTAAACAGGTGCGTGTGTATGCACACATACACACATAGAGTTATCTTGCAACAGTTCTTTCATTACTGATCCATTCTTTTAGCCACTGCTCAGTAAGGAAACATTGCTAAAAAGAACTGATATCTCAGAAATGGTTTCCTAACCACAGATTTAAGAATAGGCGCTCCCAACTTTGGCCTCCCACCTACTTGAGGCCAAAGGTATCTCATTCCTCCACTTAAGGCCACCAAGTTTCCCTTGCACCTATTGCCTCCAGCTCTGCAAGAATCTATTTCTGCTAAGACTGAGAGAATTAGGGGTGGGGGAATACTATAGTATATAATGCAAGCCAGGTCTGCTGCATTTCTGAGGGTTACACAACAGTGTATCTGGTGTGAGCAAAGATTATTATAAAGACTGAGCCAGGGGAATGGTGAACAGTCCCACATAAGCAGCCTTCCTCATACAAACTGATCCTGCTTAAAGATCCCCTGACCAGAACTGCCCCCCCCAAGTGTGGGAGTAATGAACTTGGAGAGGAAATGCATGTTATTCTCTCACCCTGAGCTTGTCGAACTTGGCCACAGTTGCTGGAGGGATGCCCACATGAGCCAGGAAAGCATCTCTGTCACTCCAGAAGAAAAGCATGTGCTACTTTTTCCAGAATTCTGACATTAGGGCTTCAGCTTTCAGGAAATGCTTACAGGTTCCTGAAGCCTCCAGAAATGTTGTGCCAGAGTTTGCTGCTTGTAAAGTGTGGAGCAGAGATGAGTGTTTCCAAATGCACAGTGCATGTGTGCCAAGAAACATCAGTGTACAGTAGGTGATCAGAGTTTCTTGCAAGTGTGTGTGTGTGTGTGTGTGTGTGTGTGTGTGTGTGTGTGTGTGTGTGTGTTTGATTTTGTGTGTGAGCTTATGATTTCCAGATTAAACCTAAAAACTCCAGAATTTAAAAGACAAGTTTGTTTTGTAGACTGTTCCATTAACCTTCAAAATCCTGGTGTGCTTCCTGCCAACATATCCACTAAATATGCCTAGTGGAGTAAGAACCAAGAAATGATTGATTTTTTCATTAAAAAAGCAACTTTTTTCCAGTTATGTTTTTTCTATAATTTTATTGAGTTTTGAGGAGGGGAAAAGGGGAAGGGAAAAAGGAATGGATAAAATTTAAAATTTATATTGAATAGTTCTTTCAAAGTAAAAGAAAAGTAATATAACATATTGATAAATTGCCAAATATTATAAAAAGAACTAATAAGTTTGTTAAATGCCATCTTAACCACAAATCTCATCATAGTCTCCCTTTAAATAGCCAGCTTATCAAGAGAGTCTGTCGATTTCAATACATTCTCTTATCTTTCCGTGGATATTCTTCTCTGTTGGCACGTTTGGTTGTGGGGAATTTAGTATACAATATCCTTGTCTGCAACAATTACATGGTGAAGTACATATCTCTGATCATATGAAATATTTATATCTACTATATTTAATAAGAAAAGTTCTGGTCTAAGCTCTATCTTCCTTTTCAGACATCTTTCTAAAAATAGTTTAACCATTTTCCAATATGCCTTTGCCTCTTTGAATGTCCACCACAAATGGTAAAAGTACCACAGTCATGTTTACATTTCCAACATTTAGGGATGAGCAATTATACATCTTAGATAATCAGAAGTGGTGCAGGTGCCATTTTTCCAGAATATCTTACAACAGTTTTCCTTAAAAGAAATAGATTTAAAGATTTTAACTGTATTCCACAGATGAGTCCCATTTGTTTAGATGAATAGGATAACCAAAGTTTTCTGCCAAGAAACATCTTATCAGTAGGTGATCAGAGTTTTGCAAGTGTGTGTGTGTGTGTATCAATGTGTGTGTTTTGTGTGTGTGTAACAATGTGTTTGTGTGTAAAATTTGTTATGCATTTGAGCATTGGTGCAGAAGAGAGTATTTTAGACAAGTTACTTATCAGACTCGTAAATCCAAAATCTTTGGCCAAGGTCTTCCACTAAATATATTTGTGGATAATTCCACCAGTCTTTTTTCCATTAAAAAAGCAACTTTTCCCATGTGCTGCTGCACCCTTCCCTTGTCCATCCTTTACATGTTTTATCTCAATAAACAGCAATGCAATTAGAGATTGTGAGGAGAGCCCTGAACAAGCAGAATTAAGATCAAGGCTGGAGGAGAAATCTGGAGGGGTGGAAAAGAATGAGAAGGAAGCTCCAGGAGGAAACCGAGTGCTTCCCGTGTAAGGGCAGTTGTGCCCTAAGGTCATGCTCTACTCCAGTGATGGCGAACCTTTTAGAGACTGAGTGCCCAAAATGCAATTCAAAACCCACTATTTTTTTTTTGCAAAGTGCCAATACAGTAATTTAACCTATATACAGGTGGCTGTGAAGGGGCGATGTCGGGTGCCCACAGAAAGGGCTCAGAGTGCCACCTTTGGCACCCGTGCCATAGTTTCACCATCACTGCTGTATTCCATGTGTGCTGCCTGGGCCCAGGACAGTAGACAGAATCTCCGCAGTCCCTTATTTCAATGTCTGCCCAACTTTGTTTAGGTTGCTCCGGTCACGGAAAGGGTTGGGACTGGGAACACTATTCCCTTCTGTTCTTTTTTTCATATAGTTTCTCTCTCTCTCTCTCTCTCTCTCTCTCTCTCTCTCTCTCTCTCTCTCTGTGTGTGTGTGTGTGTGTGTGTGTGTGTGTGTGTGTGTGTGTCTGTGTCTGTGTCTGTGTCTGTGTCTGTCTGTCTGTCTGTCTGTCTGTCTATCTATCTATCTATCTATCTATCTATCTATCTATCTATCTATCTATCTATCTATCTATCTATCTATCTATCTATCTATCTATCTATCTATCTATCTTGCTGGCTTGCTGGCTGGCTGGTTTGTGGTGATGAGAACATTTGGGCCCCACCCTGCTACTTTTGCTTGGAATGTTGAAGACATTCTTACAGCTGGGCAAGAGAGAACTTGGCCTGCGTGCCACGTTTAAAATAGTAAAGTGTTTTAGTCAGAGATTGAGAACGCCAGCAAGTTGAGACTTGATATGCTGCTGCGGCAAGAGGGAGCCTTGCCTACCGGTATTTTGAGATACCCAACACCTTGTGTGAAGCTTGAAATATTGGGTTATTTATTTATGTTTACTTATTTACCCACCCCATCCATGTGAACACTCTCTGGGTGGTTCACAACATATAATAAGATCATACAGTAAAAAACCACAGTGTACAATAATGCAGTGAAAGACCACAAAAGCCATGTTACTATAGCTAAATCAGCAAACCTACCTTTAAATAAAATTATACAAATTGAGATGCAATTAAACATCTCAGGTCAGCAGTTCAACACTAGAAAAGGGCAGTTTTACATAATTTGTCTTGTTTAGCATCTTAAAAACTGAGAGGGATAGCACCCAGTGAACTGTTGTAGGAAGCTTATTTTAGAGGAAAGAAGTCATCACCATCAAAGCTTGGTTCTTTTGGTCTCCTTGGTGGCCACATTTGTTAGCATAAGGACAGTGAGGACA
Organism: Phrynocephalus forsythii; assembly: GCA_029282475.1. Taxonomy (NCBI): domain Eukaryota; kingdom Metazoa; phylum Chordata; class Lepidosauria; order Squamata; family Agamidae; genus Phrynocephalus; species Phrynocephalus forsythii. The sequence goes on along the minus strand of JAPFRF010000005.1, from coordinate 85,740,057 downwards.
GGAGCAGGTGGGACAAGTAGCTGTTTCATGGGAGAGATGTTCCAACAAGTATCAAGGTTACGAACTCTTGTGGATAAATATCCCCCTAACTGGTCTGATTATCCTTGCAACAGTAGGGCTGCTGCCTTATATGGATTCAGTTTCAGTTTATTGGCCTTCATCCAGTCGATTATTGATGCTAGACAGTGCTCAAGCACCATCAAGCATCATCTGCAGATGAAGAAAAGAGAGACAGAGCTGTTTGCCATGGCAACAATCTCCAAATCTCTGTACAGTACGACTTCTCCCAGCCACTTCCTATGGATATTAGAAAATATTGGGGAAATCGCGGATCCCTTCAGAATCCTGTAAGGAAGGTCCCAAAGGGACAGACATTGGCTCCCGAAGCTGTACCATCTGGGATCAGCCTTTGAGGTAGTTTTGGAACCACAGAGCCACCAAGTACTAAACCTGATAGCTTTCTCAGAATGATACGGTGGTTGAAGGCATCAAAGGTCAAGAAAGACCCAGGAGGACCAACAAGGTTACACTCCCTGGAAATGTAAAAAAAAATGCATGCTTTGGAGTTTGTCATCAGTTTTTCTGGCAGTCTACAGGTTTTGTTTCTCTCTGTACTGTGGTATTGAAATCAGGTCCATTCGAGGATTTTTGGTGCCACGTAGTTTCAGAGCACCTGGACACACTGTTTGTTTTCCATCTTCAAATATATGGTTTGTCTTGTTGCTACCAAAATGTAAGCCATATTATTCAAGTGTGCTCTCTCGATTGATTAGTGCAATCTTTAGCATGGGCTTGGTAACTGCAATGTCAAATTCCCCACCATACCTCTCATGAGATAGGTCTTGTGAAGGAAGTTCCTTCTGGTCATTACTTGAGAACTTGGGATGCCTTGCAACCCTTCTTAGTTCACACTTTAGGATTTATTTATGTATTTACTTGGGTTCCAGCTTGTGTTGAAGATACAAGAGATCTTTGATGCCAAACGAGGGAAGAAGCGGGTGAAGTTGGTGACACAGACAGGAAAAGAAGTTTCTTCAACCAGAGGTATAGATGCTGAGCTGTGTGCACTTTTCCTAGTGTAATGTTTCTAATGTCAGTAGAGAGAAACTGTAATCATAGACAAGTCATCTGTATCTCTGAGAAGGGTGTTCTGTTCCGATGGTGCTCTCCTTTTCTATATGAGTTTGGAAAGGTAACTTTTTTGAATCAGAACTCTCAGAGGCTTTTATTCAGCATGGCTCCGTGGGACTCTGATAACAACAGCTTGTTCATGCTCTGTGCTGAAATACCTTGCATAGCAATATCGTCTTTATGTAATCTGCATTCTATAATCAGAGGTTGTCAGTTTGCCTATCAGTTTAGGTTGATACATCCTTGGCACTTTGCCTTGCACAACATACAAGTGACTCCGTAAAGCATATAATGAGATCCACTTGCTCTATTCTCTGGTGTCTGTGTTGTAAGATGTGCCTTTTCTGGACAGTGTAGCTGTGACCAGTTTTTGATGCCAACAGTCCGTGATGGATATTCAGCCTGTCAGTTGCCTTCTAGCACTTCCTATTCCCATCCAGCTGGCAAATTTTGATGGAAACTTCCTCTCGTTTCAGGTGAAACCAATGGATATGAGAGTGAACCAGAGAATCTGCCAAAAAGTGAGTGAATGATTCACCAGGGCTGAGCCAGCACATGGGCATAATTACAGTTGCCAAAGCACTTGTTGGAATGCTTGCTGGGAATGGCTGGGCTATGTAAAGCCTCGGCCCATGGTGGCCCGTGGTGGCCAGTGGCAAGATATTCAGGTAATAGGCATGTGGGCTGAGTGTGCAGTGGGTGCGCAGAAGCTGCTTGTGAAACTTGGGTTGTACATTTCTTCCTGCACCGTGGTTACGGCTTATTTGGCACCTCTCTGTACTAAATTATTGGCATGAAAATTGCATTCCTGGGATTCCAGTGGAAATAACAAAGACTTTTCCAAACTGTTCCTAGAACAGAAGCTCAGTAATGCAGGAGAACTTTACCTGCGATACAGGTTGTCTCCCCTTATTCGTCTTTTTCTGCATTGGGCCTCTACAGTGACTGTAGGCTATGCCCTAAAGCAGGGGTTTCCTACCTTGCCCCCCCCCCCAGATTTTCTTGGATTAAACTCTGAGAAGCCATTCTCACTTGCTGTGCTGGCAAGGATTTCTGGGAGTTCTAGCCCCAAAACATCTGGAGATCCAAGGTCAGGAACCACTGCCCTAAAACAGTTTCAGGTTGTGCAGCAGCAAAGCCTAAACAGTATTGGATGTAGTGCTGGATAAATATTGCCATATCCAAGTACCCTCTGTAGAAAGGTTAGATTTCAGGGGTGTACATCAATGGAAACCACAGCAGAAAAGTCAAAGTACTAAGAGCTCCTTTAGTTGTGGGAGTTTTTTCACACAGGGAGGGAACTTTTCTTAGAACTTGTCCACACAATGATGTTGCTTCTAGTTGTTTAGGTTGTTTAGGTAGGTAGGTAGGTAGGTAGGTAGGTCGAGCATCTTGGTAATTACATCCACAAATAGGGAGGGTATTTGGTGCTAGATATATTGGGATACTCTTGAGTTGTCCCCACTTGTGGAATTTGTCCCTGATATTTTATTTCCAACACAGATTGCCCACCCCATTTTTCTTGGGCTCCTCTCAGGCTACTTCACTCTCCTCTCTCTTCTTTCCTTGTTTTACCTGTCCACAGAGTGTGTAGAAAAACACACACACAAGGAAACGTCATCAGTTTATACTTATGCACATAGTATATGGATCAGCACAGAATAACACAGTTTCTAGATGCCATATGTGCTGGTCTTGCACCGGAGCAAAGCAGAAGGAAAGTACACTGCAGGTGTTGGTAGTGTAGAAAACTATGGAAACATAGGGGTGTTTTTTCCTCTTTCTACTATTTTGAGCCCTATATTGTGTGGATACTTGTATGTAGTACAGTAATCCCCCGCTTATTGCGGGGGTTAGGGACCCAACCCAACATGCTACAAAGGAAAATCTGTGATATACGGATGCTGGGTCGGATTGGGCCTAGGGGCCTGTCTGGGGCCTTCTACACATCTTAATCCTGGCACTGCCCTGAAGGCACCTTCAACAGGCTTCCTTGGGCCTGTTGGAGGACCCAGAAGTGGTTTCGGGCAATCCAAAAGGCACTTCTGGTTTTCAGAAGTGACTTCTGGTTCACCCTAAACCACTTCTGGGGCCTCCAACAAGCCTGGGAAGCCTGTCGGAGGTCCACTCGGGGCAGCGCCAGGCCTGGGGTAATTGCAGGAGGCCTCAGACAGGCCCACGCAGCTTGCGCTAGGGGACCTTGCCTTCATGTACTGCGGCCCACAATATCCCGGAACTATAGTATATGAACCGTGAAATGGCGGGGGACAACTATACCGGTATCATCAGTGCAAGAAACATCAAACAAATTTTCAGGGTGGACACAATATCCTTGAAGCAGGATGTGCAGTGTCAGTTAGATATGAAGGCATGCAGTTGAAATAAAAGAGCAGCAACAGTGGTGAAGGTTGTGGCATATGTGTGCTTTGTGAAATTTCTGACACGTTGTGCTTCTACATAGTCCTGACATGATGACACAAGCAGACAATGTTATCAGCCAGTCCATACAGCTGTGGGCCTTTGAGTGTACAACCACAGCATGGCAACATCTGCACCTTCTAAACTGGGCCAAACCTTCTCCACTTTTGGCAAATGCAACCATAGTGGCTGCAGCACGATGGCAGCCCTCCCCTTCTCCTGGGTGCAGCTTGGCCGTTGCAGCTGAAATTTGCAAAGTCCACCAGTCAGGAGGGCAAGCACCTCCATTATCAGACCGCAGAAGAAAAGATAAGAAGAAAAGCATTTGGGTGCAGCATATTAGAGGAGACGGTCTTGTAGCTGTGGGCCAAGGGATAGGTTCCCTAGGATAGAGTAGCATCTTTCCTGAAGTTCAGAGAAACCCAAGAGAAAGAGAATTACACATGGGAGATTTTGCCATTGAAGTGTCTGGATTAGATGACCTTTGAGATGCTTTTGAGCTCCATGATTCTATAACATACTGAGCAGCAAGGCACATGATGAAGTTGTTTTCTGTTCCTGGTCCAAGAGTCCTCCTCAGGGCCTCTCAAGATCAATTTCTGCTGAAGCTGTGGCTCAGTCGTTCTGCACTCTAGGTCCTCCTGTGTGATTGTGAAACTCCCCTTGCTGGGAAAGAGGAGTAATTGGAATTAAATTATACATAATGGTTGGCTCTTTATCCAAAGCTTGCATGTAAACACTGGAGGGAGAGCAACGAGAGCAGCCGGCTTCAAACTGGCTCCGCATCATGACTCAACTGCCCTACTTGGCACCAGCGACTGTGGACACACCAACATTTCCTGCTCTCCGTGCCTGGAAACTGTCAGAGTCAAAGTCACTCTGTACCTTAGTGAAGCAACACATTGTTAGCATCCTCCACAGTAAAGCCGGCCCCAGTGTTTTTCTTTCCCACAGTTTGGTGCAGGCAATTGGATAAGCTGCATGCTACAGATGGGAGGAGAGAGTGAGAGATAATAGGTCAATTAGTTCCTCTGCAGCCCATTAAGGAGGTGTTGCTGAAGTTGGCTCAAGTTTGGAGGTGGTCCTTGACAAAATGGGGGCTTTAGGGTAGAGCGTGATTGGGAGGATCTCAGATCTATTCTGCTGTTAGGCTCTGCTGCTTGCTGGCTTTGCTACGTTTTGTCTTGGATTGGGCAGTATAGCCAGGTTGGCTGCCAAGTTTTCCCTCTTTGGCAAAATAGCCACGGGTTTTTGGAAGGAGGACGTTTTGCCCTGTCTTCAGCTCTCTCCTGACCTGCTTCATGACCTTGGGTATGAAACCTTCTTGGCTGAATGGAAGCTGTGCTGCCTGCCTTCCTCTACTAGCAGAGAAAACTGTTTCTCTCCTTCAGGCCGCCACAAACGCCTCCTGCAAATCCAGGCTCAGTCCAAGAGGAATCCACACTACCAAACACTGGAGCGGGACCTCATTGAATTCCAGGAGCAGCAGCTCTTTGAGCTCTTTGTAGTGGTATCCCTACAGAAGAAGCCATCAGAGGGCACCTACACCCCACAAGTTATACAGCAGTTTCCTAACAAGGTAGGGTCTGTAGCACTGTCGATACCTAGCCTAACCCTCTAGTCAGTCATGCATGCCTTTGGTGCACAGTGGGTTGAAGGAGGGAGCCAGGATTGTACATTTGACGGCACATCACAACAAAAAAAGTTTGGTGAATCAAAGGGTATGTGAGTATTTTTATAGCTTGGCGCTTACCAATATTCCAGGATATATTTTTGAATTTCTTGATGGCCACAAAGATAAAGTGGCTAAAACGGCTGTTGCCACACTTCAGATATTTGAAGGAAGAGGGGACGTTTTCACAGATTTGGCCAGAGACCAAATCTCTAAGATAAACAGCTCAGTATGCATTTCTTACTTTTATAAACAGAAGAGCCAATTAGCTCTACCATATACTTTCATCTTAAATCTATTCTCTGGCATAGAATATTCTTCACTGCGCTTGATCTTAGCAGAAAGGCTGAAAAGTTGGGATGTAAAATATTTATAATCTGTTTCTTTTTCCATTATTCTTCTCTGGGGCAATATAACTAGTGAGTGCAAGCATAAGCATACTAGCTGTTCTTTGCTTCTTTACTTGAGGTTCAGTGTGTGTACGTCTTGCATTCAGCTGTTACAAGTTCTCTGATCAGGTTGTGGTGTGGCGCGAATGGCCAAGTGCTGACTTAGCTGATGATTCTTAGTCTCCTCTGCAGAACGTGTGGGATGCATGCAGTGCAGTTTGCCAGAAGGCCTGGAAAGAACTTGGGCTTGTTTTGGGGGGGGGAAACAACAACACCATGTGCGAGTTTTCGAGTGCTGCACGGTTGGAGGGGGGGTGCGGGTGGGGAAGGAAGTGCAGCCGAGTTAACTGTAATCCCAGAGCTACGCTGACCTCATCCAGGCTGCTGTTGACAACAACAACAGGGTGGGGAGTGTGCTGGCCTACATTGCTCAGAAGACACAAAGATCCGTGGCCCACCGCCTCGTGTGACGGTTGCGCTCTTGGCAGCTTGGCTGGCAAAGTGGCTGGCCGTTGGCCAAGGTGCTTGCCTTCTCTCTGCCTGGCCGATGTTTTCCAGGAGGCGAACCAGATTTGCACTGGTGGTGGTGGGGTGTCTTTCGGGCTGGCATCGAGCAGGCAACACTGCCCTAGTAATTATGGAACAGTGATTATGATGTGAGCATAGTGATTACAACTCTGGAAATAGTTCTGTTTCCAAACAATCTGCCAGTCACTTCCTTGCATGGGCTTGGCAGTGAAACAAGGCCCCCGGGAAGCCTTGGCTGATCTTTGCCAAGATTTGAAGGGGTGGGCGTCTGCCTAATTTCTTCTGCAATGACAGTCTTGATAGGAATGAACAGGGAACCATGAAGCCGTAGCTAACTAGCAGACTCTTGTTCACAGGCATGACTTGGCTGAGGAGAGGGGATTCTGAGAGTTCTTTTCCTAAACATGATGTTTCTAAGCTTATTTAGAAGCCACAGATTTCACCCCACCCCACCCCCAAATTGGCTGAGATTATTGTGTTGTCCTGGGAATTGTAATTCAGAATATTTCCCTTCCTATTCTTGCTGTGGAAATTAATGTCACCGAAGGCATGTCCAGACTTCGGCCCTCATGATGTCTTAGACCACAACTCCCAGAATTCCAAGCCTGTATTTCCAGTGGCAAAGGACTGTGGGAGGTGTGGTCCAAAACATCTGGAGGGCCGAAGCTTGGGCATGCCTTAGCTAAATTAAAAAAAATATCCCTCAGGTAGACTACTTTTTACTTTTGCTAAGCCATGAAATTCAAGTAAAAAGCTATGTGCGGAAGGGTAAAACTGGTGGGGAAGGGGATTTGATATCACAGGAGCATCATCTGTCTTGCCTGCATCTGGACTCACTAGGAAAGGAGCCCTTCCCTCAAATATTTTTCGTGATCCCTGTCTGTACTTGTTCCATAACATGGCATATTTTCCTCCTTTGAAGCCTGACCATCCCTTTCGACAGTCGAAGGACACCGAAGAGAGACTGAAGGTCATCCCCAAATTCTGTTTCCCTGACCCCAAAGATTGGTGCCCTATGTCAGAATTAAAAAGGTGAGTGACTTCGAAAAGAGCTTTTCTTTATTTACGAATCCTGGTCAAGCAGTGAATATTTTGTAGGCTTTCAGTTTCTTTCATTCAGGGCTGCATGGCAATGCTGGAAATATAAGAGACACGTTTATAGGTTGAAATGTAGATTTTAGGTGCCTTTGGCAACAAATTCCGCATCTCCCTTTTCATCTAGTTTTGCAACTTTTACATCAGAGTTCAGAAAAATTGCATTTTAGCTTTGCAGCACCCAGAATCTCCCAGCCATCCTGTCTCTCAGCCAGCATGCTGGGTGGAGGATTCTGGGGGTGTAGTCTTGATTTTCCTCAGCTTTGTCTCAGAGAAAAGGAACTGGGTGCATTGTTGAAAAACTGACCTTCTTTAGCTAATTAGTCTTCAAAAACATCAACTCTACCTCAGTTGTCAATTTCTCATTTGCTTATTGCTTTCTGTCCTTGCTGCCCCTTCTTTACTGCAGTGTCACAGTGGCCTAAAGTAGAGGTGGGCACGGAACAAACCATGAAACATGATGAATCAGGCTGGTTCTAGTTTATTTCATGGCCCAGTTCAGGGATCCTGTTTTGCTGAAGCAAAATAAAACTCCATCCCTCCCTCCCCACTCCCCCATTTTGTCATTTCATTTGCTTTGGCAAAATGAACTCTCTCTCTCTCTCTCTCTCTCTCTCTCTCTCTCTCTCTCTCTCTCACACACACACACACACACACACACACACACACACACACACACACACACACACACACCTGTCACCTCTGCTTACCTGTTCCTGCCACCTGCTCTGTCTCATGGGTAAAATTCTCTGAAAGAGCAAGCATGACTTCTCTTCCAGGAGCTGGCCAGTGCCTCTGAGCATTCACCCATGTGGACAGTGGTGGAGATGGCAGGAGCAGGTCGTCCTCCCACCAACCCCCAGCATGAATCCAGGAGTTCATAGTAGTTCCTCATTAGCCATGAATCATCAGAAACCACCAGTTTGCCAGTTTGTGCCCACCTCCAGTCTAGAGATGCTGCTGGTTGTGATCTTTACTCGTTTATTGGCTGACATTTGTGGTAATCTGTGGTAGGGCACAGATCCTGGAAAGCAACAAATTGACAAGATTCTTCAAAATATTCCAGAGTCCTTGCCTAGACAATTGGACACTGGGACTGGAAATAGGAAAGAGTTGCTTATATCTAGGAAAATGTGTAAATAGGCCCCTGCAGAGTAGGTTATCCCATGCCTTCTGCAGGTACTCATTCTGGCTATTGGTTTTCCCCCTTTACCCAGTGAAACCTTTTCCTTTGTCCTGACTGGTGAGGATGGCAGCCGCTGGTTTGGATACTGCAAGAAGCTCCTGGTAAGTAGTTGGAGCTCTTTAGGGCCAGTGGATTAGGTGGTTTAGAATGCTAAAAACAATGATTTGCAACCTTGGCATAGAAGCCGAATGCGGGTGGAAGCAGATCTTCAGCCTGGCATATCACAGACATCCAGAGAGCCACTGTTGGAGACCGAAGCAATAATGATGAATGTTTCTTAGCAATCTGGTCATATGACAAAATCTGTCACTCATGTCTGACTGTCTGCTCTTGCTGCCTTTTAGCCAGAAGGAAAAGGGAAGCGGCTGCCTGAGGTGTACTGCATGGTGAGCCGCTTAGGCTGCTTCAACCTTTTCTCTAAGGTGAGGAAACTACTTTTCAGTCTTTACCAACCTAGCTTTTAAAGTTAGCCAGAGTGTGGTCAGAATTCAATGCTCTCTTTTGCCTCAGAGTTGCCTCCTGGAACTGGCAAACTGCTGTTTATTTTCTCAGGGATCATAGGTAGATGGTAAATTATGGACAATAATGTACACAGACAACACTTTATCAGTGAAAAATGTTTCTCTTTCATCCCATGTTTAATGTCTGTTATGATCCTCATATTGGGATTGATCAAACTTTGAAAGCATAAGGTTTTGTACCTCTGGATGGGGTTTAAGCACCAGAATGGATGCCATGAGGACTGACATGGGAATCTGAGTATTTTTCATAGGATATGGTGGTTAGGATGTCTCCTTTTTGACCCTAGGGGAGTTTTTCTTCAACTTTGTTCTTTCAGAATATTTTACACTTCATCTCTTAGCATCCATGACCACTGGCCATGCTGTCTGAGTCGCTGGGAGGTGAAGTCTAAACCTGCAGAGAAGTAAAAATTAAAGATTCAGGATCTCATTGTGCTTCCACACTGCTCCAAGCAAACTAATTTTCAATTAAAATGAAAAATGAACGTCAGCAACAAAGAGATCAAGAATAGAGATGGGCAGGAGATGGGTTCAGAGGTGCATGCCACTTTGTCAGCATGGCGCCACTGGTGCTGTGCATCTCCTTCCCCCACTTCCACCCCATCTGGCTGGATTCTCCACTCTCCAGCCAGAGCATGGTGCTCTTCCCCTCCTCTTTGCACATTTATCGAGTCCTGACAGAAGCAGCTGCTTCCCTCCTTTGCCTCACGTCCAGCAGCTGCAAGAATCCCTGCCCTGCTGCTTCATCTGAGTGGGTGGCTTCTGGAGGAGGTGGAGGACAGAACTTGATGTTATGCCTGGGACTGGACGAAAGTGCAAAGAGGAGAGGATGAGCAGTGTCTGCCAGCTGGTGAGTGGAGAATCCGGGCGGGGTGGTGGTGTGTGGCACCTGGGGTGCTGCACTTAAGTGATATATGAACCTCTGAACCAAGTGTCGTGCCCATCTCTGAACTTTATTTTCTTGGCCTACAGTCCTCAGAATCTGTGAGACAGCACAAACATGGTGCTTGGGGAATTGTGGGAGTTTCCGTTGATGCTATGTGTGCAAAAAAAAAAAAGATATGGGATATGCACACACTTGAGAAGTGTGTGTCACTGCAGTGACAGTGCAGACTGTCAAAATGCTGACAACAGACTTTGAAAATGATGTACATGAACTAGAGAGGTGAACAAATAGGGATGAAAAATAGAGAAGGCAAAGGCAAAGAGATCTTTATTTTGTGATCATGGCATAGAACACACCACATCCATGCTCTGGATGAATGTATGTGAAAGTGACATTTCAGTCCTCTCGGCTGCTTTACGTCCTGTGTTCAAGAGAGAGCAGCCCTGTGAAAGAAAGTCCTGCTTTTGCAGATACTGGATGAAGTGGAGAAGAGGCGCGAAATGTCCCCAGCCCTTGTGCATCCTTTCATGCGCAGTGTCATGGAAGCGCCATTCCCTGCTCCAGGGCGCACCATTACTGTGAAGAGCTTCCTACCAGGAGCTGGAAATGAGGTAAGAGCAAAGGCACACTCTGTGCCCTGATAAGCGTTATTGCACACGTTTCCTCCACCATTCATGGAGTTTTATGAGCGTCCAGATGATGACATATTCCCCTTGTAAAATCCACTATGGATTTTTTTCTATGATCTGATTTGTATCCAAATCACAATTCGGATTCACATGTCCTATTAATTTGCATGAAAAAATTAATATAGCTGTAACCTTTTATTTCTAGATATGCATGCAATTTTGGAAATTGATAGCCCTCTGAGACAGGATTATTCCTTTCAAATTTTAGACAGATCTTGGGATTTTTTTTATGATACCTACCTTTAATATTTTCCTTGAAAACAGACTTCTTTTATTATTTTCACATGTAAATATGTGAAATTTTGGACATTCTTTAGGCTCTTCAGAACTGATATATTCAGAAGTTTATTTTAAGTGTTTAATGATTGTTAGCATGTGTGCTGCTTTTCTGCAGTTTAATAGTGATTTATGTAAGTGCTTGTATATTGCATTTGTTCTGCCTCTGCAGAGACTGCACTTTGCAAAAAGAAAGCAAACAGGCTAAGCAACATGGACTGAAAGCAAATTTGAACACAAACTAAAAAGCTAGAATAAAAATGGGTGGGTGGGGAGTAAGAAATAAAGGGAAGTGCCACTGCCTAGTAAAAATACTACTAATTTAATACTGAAACCAGCAGGAGACTCACTGCAAAAAGCAGGAAGTAAGGAAATGGGGCTAGAATTGGAAACAGTTAAAGCAGGATTGAAGGCTGTGTACTGACAAGAAAACTCAATGGACACTGGGTCACGAAGGGTTGGTCACGACTGTAACGACGCAGAACACACACACACACTGACAAGATGAATGAGAGAGAACCAAACGCTGAAGTAAACACAAAACTACAATCAGACTGTGATTATGCTCTTCCAAAAGTGTTGGTGATGTTCTTGCCCAGCTCGGATCAGAAACTTTGGGGTGGGGTGAGGTAATAGATAAATGCTACTACCTAACAGATTAACAGCCATACACAATAAAGAGATTATTACTCAAATAAACAAATGAATAAGAAGGTCTAGTAGAAAAACAGGCTAGACTATTCAGGTTTAAAAGACAAAAAAGGTTTAGAAATAAAGTGACAGAAGCTCAGACTAGTCCAGGTAATCAACAGGCATTAGACACCCCCTGTAGCTTTCAAAGATGTTTTATTAACAGCAAAAGAAAACTGACAAAAAGGTGGTTACTTTACGTCTGTTTTGTTTCTGTAAGTGTTGTGCTTTGGACCGGTACAAAAAGACCCCTTACTTCACATCTGTCATGCAACAGCTGAAATTCATCTCGACCACGCCCCCAGAGCGGGATCAGAGCATGACAATACTGTACCTGGCGCTGGGTTGGGGTATTCTCTTGTCACAGCTTGTTCCTGGTTCCTGTTCCAAGATAAGGGACCGTGTGGTAACAATTGTTACACAACAACCAGTGTCCACCTAGTGGTCAGCGGCTGAAGTGGCATTCGACATTAGTTTCCCTATGGGAAACACCATGCAGCGCAAATGTTTATTAAATAAAGTACTAAAAATTTTGTAGCATTGACATGTAAATCCTGGAAAACCAGTAAATCGAAATATCGAAAAAGTTTTATTTACAGTTGTCACGAGACAAGTTATCACAACCGTGAGAAAACGGAAACAGGGACTAAACAGGGAAAAAACCATGTGATCGCAACCAACACTGTCACAGTACAAAACTAGTCGCGGAACAAGGAAGGACGTGAAGTAACCGCCAAAGAGGAGCTGCACGAGAGAACTAACTTCAGCAACATCACACAGCCCCTCCCTACAAATGCTGAAAAATCATTGCCCAAAATTGCAAGCTACTGAGCAGTCACTGAGCAGAGTCTGTCTGAATCCCCTCTTCTCCATCATATGACCTTGGCATTTTTCTTGTAGGACGTTATTTAGCAACATTTTGGAGACACATTCACTGGCTTTCTTTTAATATCAGAATCACTGAATCAATCTGAGGTACTTTGGGTTGTTCTGGATTTGTTTTGAACCAATTTGCCATGACCTTGATTCAAATGGCTTGAAATCAGCCCTAAGTTTTGCCTCTTGAAATGGCGGGAAGTGCATCGTTATGTCAGTTATTGTCAGGAAGATGGGAAAGTCATATGAGACGTTTCACCTGATGTACTAAAATAACTTGAAAAGACTATGAGTACTGTGCTTCTTCCTTTCAGCAAGGGAGGGCCATTTACTATGCCACCTCAGGCCTCAAAATGTCTACTTACAGTCTAACTACTGTAAGTTAGTCAAGTACACACAATGACAATAAATTATTATTATTATTATTATTATTATTATTATTATTATTATTATTATTATTATTATTATTATTATTATTACTAACTACTCGATTAGCCCTTGTGATAAGCTTTGGACAGGGATTTATCCTCTCATTTGCATTCCCATTAAATGCTTTGAACTTTGGTGGAAACATAAAAACAAAGTAACTCAGTTCTTATCCATGGTTCCTTTTCTCTTTTTAAAGGTGATTGAACTTTGCCGTCCACTAGATTCCCGGCTGGAGCATGTTGACTTTGAATGTCTGTTTAAGTGCCTCAGTGTCTCTCACTTAATCCAAGTCTGTGCTTCTCTCCTGCTGGAAAGGAGAGTGATTTTTGTTGCTGACAATCTAAGGTAAGGCATGAACGATGGTTCTACTCCTTAGTTTTGAACCAGCTTCACTTGGAATTTCCTAAAGCTTGTGTTTTTTCTTTTCTTTTGGTTAGCAGGTATGTATGGGTTGGGAGTGGGTTGTGTGTGTTTGTGGATGCAGGTTGTGTGTTTGTGAATGAAGACAGAAAGCCCTCTAGGTCAGCTTTATTTCCTCCAAACTGAGTCATTCTCCTTGCCTGTCAGAAAGGTGTGTGCACACGTACAGTACATTGGATTCAGTTCTGAAGTTCATTACTTTCAGAGTGTGAGGCTACATTTGAAGAATCGTATGTGGGGTTTTTTGTTTTTTTTTTTTTTTTTTCAAAGAGGCACCCAGTTCATCCTATTTTAGCTTGTGTCTGCACTGAATACGTCCTGTAGGCTTTCAATACTTTCCTTTTCTTTTGAGATTTCATGGACTGAGAAACGTTTCATGTCACATTTTCTCCCTCCAGCACCTTGTCCAAATGTGGCCATGCTGTGGTTGCTACGCTTTACCCCTTCACCTGGCAACACACTTACATCCCTGTACTGCCAGCTTCCATGATCGACATTGTCTGCTCGCCTACCCCATTCCTTATTGGCATTCTCTCCTGCTCCTTAACCCACCTCCAGGACCTGCCTATAGAAGAGGTGAGTTCTGGGAATGCCTCGGGAAGGCATGCCCCAGGGTGGTGGATGTCCCAACCATAACAGAACAACATTATCAAAGAGGTGTAGGTAAAAGTTTGCAGGCATGATTTTATGAGCTGTGCATTTTCAATAACATGCTGAGTTCTTCTTGATGACTCAGGCATGCGTGATGAGCCTATCCATGAATTGTGAGTCACACATTGATACCATTAATTCACTGGGGAATGATCAGTCACATATTGGTATCATCTGCTGGTATGTGGTTTCGTGTGACACAGTTCCTACTCTTAAAACTAATTCAATCAGTATCAGGGCACTGGAAGATTCCAGTGCTCGTTAGTAGCTCTCTCTTCTTGTTCTTCAGTTTGAGAAGACTGTTTAGCCCTGCTCAGCTGTTATTAGAGCAGGCTGTTTTAGAATGGATAAAGGAAAGTGCATTAATTCCACATCCCTCTGTTTCTTATCTCATCACTCTCCTGCTTGGGAACAGTGATGGATCTAAAGAGGGACAAAAAAAAAAATCTGTAGGGGCTGTCTATATGAAAAATGGGCTCAGGAAAATGAGCATCCTGACTTAGAGAGCCTCCACAGATATCTGGGACTCTTCAAACATTTTGCTCCCACTTTTTTGTAAGACAGTGATGAATCGGGAAACTGGCAGGTGGGGGTGGGGTGTGTGAAAGTGTTGTCCTGTATCCTCATAGAGCAGGCATGTCCAAACTTTGGCCCTCCTGATGTTTTGGACCACAATTCCCAGAATTCTAAGCTTAGATTGCCAGTGACAAAGGATTGTGGGAGTTGTGGTTCAAAACATTTGGAGGGCCGAAGTTTGGACATGCCTGTCATAGAGGGAACCCACTATCTCTGAAGGCAACACATGTTTTAATAATGACTGAATAGGGCTTTTATCAATGTCAGCATGACCAGCAATATGCATAGGGTCCAGAAGTTACCCACCTCCCTCCCTGAAAGATTTGGAGATTCTACGCTCTGCTGCCGAGACAGAATAACAGTGTGGCTCTTCATCTTCCCCAGGTACTGATAGTTGATCTCTGTGCTGATAAATTTTTGCAGCAGGTGAGTACATTGGCTTGTATTACAGGTTGTTCTTCAAGTGAGCAGAACCATTTTTCCCATTGTGGTGCTGCTCGGGGGGGGGGCAGGCTTATGAGAACAAACATAGGAAGTATGAACATATAAATGCACACGAGAAGGAAAGGCCTTAATCAGATCTGCTGACCTTTTGTTAGAATGAAACATGGGGGTGGGGGCTGCACGTAGGACTGGGCTGCGGTGCTGTGGCCGAGGAGAGATATAACACATTCATCATCTTCACATTACTTCCCTGCTAGAGGCTGAGCAGCTTTAATTCTGTCACTTGTGTCATTTCCCTGATTAACACCCTCCCAAACTGCGATTATTTAAAATGGGGATAAATAGACGTGAATGTACTGCACTGTTCCTCTCCTTCCATAATTAATAACAGTTTGGAGGATTATGATATTCCTACTAAAGCATTTCTTCAATTAAACATCCCTCTCCTCAGCCAACCCCCTATTTCCATCTGCCTTGTGGAAATGGCAGGCAATCTGACTGTGTGGCCTCTTATGTTATAATTAGCTTGGTCCTACCATACTTGTCCAGGATTTAGGCAAAGTACGTAAATGTAAGTTGGTAAATAGGTACCGCCATAAAAAGCGGGAAGGTAAAACAGTGTTTCCTTGCAGCCATGCCGGCCACGTGGCCATGGACTTGCACAACACTGGCTCTTCAGCTTGAATACGGAGATGAACACTGCCCCTAAAGTCGGACACGACTAACACGCATGTGTGGAGGGAACCTTTACCTTTACCTTTACCCCTAGGCCCTTTAGACTCAAGTAATTCACAAGTTGCTTTGCCTGTTATCTGTATCACTGCATGTCACCACCATGGCATGTGCTTGTAAATACAGTGGGCCCTCGTATGACAAACAGTTTGTAAAACATAAAATCTGTACAACAACAACAATTCCAGAGATAGGGGAAATTTGCTTAACAGAATCACCGATGGGGCAAATCCGTACAACATAAAAATGGCCGCGATTAGTGATTACTCCATTTTCAATGCATTCCTATGGGAAATTTGTATAAAGGAAAATTTGCTTAACAGAATTTTATTTGGAACTAATTAATTCCTTTATACAAGGTACCACTGTATAACAATTATGTGCTGTCAAGACAATTTTGGCTTATGCTAACCCTTTACAAAGTTTTCTAGGGTCAGAGTACTCAGAACGGATTTCTAGATGCACTTTAGAACTGTGCCATTCGCCCAAGGCTGGCGTTTCCCCCAGTCGGCACAGTGGGAAATTCAACTTTTAATCCCTGGCTCTACAGCCACCTATGCAACTCACTGAGCTGTATGTTAATATAGAGGGCTTGTATTCACAGCCCTTATGTCTGAAGAAAAGGATTTTGAAATAAAGTTGGTAGTCTTTAAAATACTGCGGTATTTTGCTTTTTCTCTCTCTCTCTCATTCCTTTTCATTCTTTAAATTCGATAGCATGTTGAGGCAAACTATCATATCTACGTCTTTGAAATGTGTCAAGAATTGTTACTCTTGCTATTTAGGGTCTGGAAAGAGGTTTGCATCCAGTTTGAAAGCATTGTGAATCCTGGTGTTTCAGGAATCTCAGCCATGATTAACTACACGTTTTGTCCAGATTTGAACATTGCAGACTAGGCTTAATTTTAAAGAGAAATGAAAACTTCCAAATTCCTCTGTTAGACCTCATGGAGGGAGTACATGGTAGGTGCCATTATGACTGACATGAGTGTAGGCTTTCCAGGATTTAGGGAAAGCATGTCAATGAAAGTGGATAAATGCGTGCTGCCATAAAAAGTGGGAAGGTAAAACAGTGTTTCCTTGCAGCCATGCCAGCCATGTGGCCATGGACTTGCACAACACTGGCTCTTTGGCTTTAATACAGAGATGAGCACTGCCCCTAAAGTCCGACACGACTAACATGCATGTGCGGAGGGGACCTTTACCTTTACCTTTACCTAGGGCCTTTAGACTCAAGTAATTCACAAGTTGAATTGTGAATTCACAAGTTGAATTGCAAATGTTAGTGGACACGTGAAGCTCATTGTTAGACATGCAAAGGGTCCGAGAATTCACAATTTCAATGAAAATTCTCCTTGCTTTGAAACTGCAGATGGAGAGAAGCTGCAATTGGTACTATAGCTTCAGAGGTAGAGCATTTAATTTCCTCTTTCATTGATCCCAATCCTGGTACCTACTCTGTGGCTGCTATTTACAAATGCAGATATAAACATGCACAAGGCACATGCATCATACAATACTGGGTAAATTCTTGTAGTTTAGTGTACAAAGTCTAAACTTGAGTTTAGACTTGGATTGAGTTTGACTATTGGATCAGTGGAATCTGGTGAGTGGACTCCTGTGTAAGATTCAATGGTTCTGCTTTAACTGCAAGTTACTATGTCAAATAATACGGTTTCGGCCATGTCTTGGCAGTTAGAAATCTTGCCTCTCCTATTTTCTGCATTTCCTCTCCATGAGATTTCTTTTCTTCATTGTCTAGACAGTCAGAGCTTCCTGTGGATAACTGTTCTTAAAATAATTGTTCAGAATGTCAGTCTCTGCTGGTTTCCATTTCCCCCCTGTTGACTGAAGGAGTTGCTCTTAGAAGCAAAATATGCAAAGACCGAACAAAAAAAAATGTTCAGGGTAATATTCCACAGAGGAAAAGTAAGTGGTTTTGGCCTTTATGGTTCAAGCACACACTCAAGAGTTATCTTGTGCCTTTGGGATGTTTGGAAGATTGCTTTTATTTGTAGGATCTAGTGCTTTACTGTCTCAGAAACAACCCTTGGAAGACCTGTTATGGTGGATTGCAATTCCCAGAATGCACCTGAACACTTGGTGAATTCTAGGACCCTTTGTATGTCTAACAATGAGCTTCACCGTGTCCACTAACATTTGCAGCTGATGGCTAACTTCAGGTTGACATTTTTATACGGCTGCCAGTGTATGTGGCATTTTCACAGAGCAATACAAGCAAAGGACAGGATTCTGTCTCCAGGAGTCTCTGTTCAGGCAGTGGCTGAGGTGTGAGCAGAAGGGAGCAAGAGAAAGAGGCAAGGGCAGAAGTCTTGTATGAGAGCAAAAGTTGGTACTTTGTCTTAGGGTTTCTTCTATTTCAGAATGGGGATTTAAAGGGTTAGACCAAAAGCTACTTAGAAGAAATGACTCCAAACAGGAGTCTGAAGGAAGAAAAAGTTGGCACCAAGAACTTGTAGATATACGAATATGTTAATCTCAGGGAAGCACAGGGGAATTCTTTTAAGGTTATGGCAGAAAGCAGAGCTTGGAGAGAGAAAGTTAAGTACCTGTCAATTGAAGCAGAAGTGAAAACTGTCTGCTGGACCACAGTGAGCCCTTCCAGTACATAAAGTCTTCTTCTTCACTTTTAAACACTTTCTGTAAAGTTATAAATGGCCTGAGGAGGAAATTGGTTCTCCAAGTGTGTCTCGTGTGATGCTGTCATCTGTTTGCCCTTTCAAGTGCTCTTCCTCTTTTTTGCATCACTATTCAGTATATTGACTTGGGTTGTAGTGGGGTAATACCCTCTGTGGTGTATTGGACAGTATGATGGATTAAGACTTGAAAGACCTGGGTTCAAATCCCCACTTAGCCATGGAAAGTCACTGGTGTGTGTGTGTGTGTGTGTGTGTGTGTGTGTGTGTGTGTGTGTGTGTGTGTGTGTGTGTGTGTGTGTGTGTGTGTGTGTGTGTGTGTGTGTGTCTGCGCGCGCGCGCATGCTTGGCACTGTAGAAACCATCCCTTAAACATCTCACTTACCTTGAAAGCCCTATTAAGATCTCTATAAGTCAAATCTGACTTGACAGCACATAACACAATGCTCATTATTTATTTATTTATTTATTTATTTATTTATTTATTTATTTATTTATTTATTTATTTACAGTGGACCCTTGTATAACAAATAGCTTGTATAACATAAAATGTGTACAGTATAAAAAATTCCGGAGATCGGGGAAATTTGCTTAACATAATTGCCTATGGGGAGAATCCGTACAACATAAAAATGGGATCACTCTGTTTTCAATGCATTCCTATGGGAATCTGTATAAAGGAAAATTTGCTTAACATAATTTCATTTGGAATGAATTAATTCCTTTATACAAGGTACCACTGTAGCTTGTATGCCGCCCACTACCCAAAAGTCTCTGGGTGGCTCACAATCAAAACAGACAATTAAAACATCAAAATTACAGTAAAATTAGGACAATAAAACATGTAAATACAATAAATACATTATGAGCTTCTCTGACTGGCAGAATTTGCTTCATTAATTTAGATGTACTAGTTTGTTATTCAAGGCTGGATATCTGCAACAGTTGTGCTGACTTTTGTCATATTTTGTTTTTACACTGGCAATCTGTTTGCAGAATCTGTTTTTAATACCACTTTTAATTTTATTTCACTCTTTCATTCTGTATAGACATAAGGACACTGGTATTATTTCATATTGCATTTTGCACCATTTGCCAGTTGGTTTTGTGTCACATTTCTGATTGCAGCAAGTCATTCACCTGCCTCTTCCTTGCCATACTTTATTTTAAAGGTTTCAGATGAAGATGAAATTCTACCTCACAAGCTCCAAGCTGCGGTCATACAGATCTTGGAGGAAAGAAATGAAATCTTGTCTCAGGAGCGAAGTTACACACAAGGTGATTAAATTAGAAAACCAAGGTTGACAATCATGATTTCATATTTCTGCCTTAACTTTTTGGCCTGAAGACTAAGTACTGAATTTTTAACCTGAGGATTAGGAACTTTCTAGAGTAGACCGAGTTCAGTCGGTATCGGAAAGGTTCAAATCCCAAAGCCACAATTTCTATAATGATACGTGGAGATAAATCTCAACAATGCTCCCAGCTCTAAGTCTCCTTTCAATCAATGGCTGTTCTGTGACTTTTGACTTCACAAGCCCCATTCATAGGTCCAGATTCCTAGTGCAGTGTATGCAGGATAAGAGAAACACCGGTGGAATATCCCTCTTTCCCCAACATGACAAGGCTGTATGGAAAATGGAAAATCAAATATTTATGCTAATATAGGTCCTCTTCGCAATTCAAGACGAGCTCGAATTCTTAGATTTTTATGACGAAAGTGAATGGAAGTCAGATGATTAAGGGCAGCTGGTTTGGCAGGGAGCAAAGTTGGGTGGCTGGTTGCGAAGCCTAAAAGCGCAAGAAAGGCTTCACAACCATCCACCCTTTTTGCTCCCTGCCAAACTGGCTGCCCTTAAGGTTTGGTGGGGAACAAAAGTGGGGGTGGGCGAGGGGTGATTTCCCCCCCATCCACTCCCCACCCCCAGGGTCGGAGCAGCAAGAATGTGTCTTTAAAACACCCCTACTTTTTGCAAGGCATGCACGGGAATTTTAAAATCAGATTCTTGCTGCAGCTGGGATCCTGGCTTCACCAACACAGCAGGGGGTTGAGACGGCAAGCCATGAAGTCAGCAGGGGGATCCTGGCTTCCTCGATACAGCAGGGGGCTGAGAGGGTGAGCACTGACTTCACTGTTTGCCTGCTCAGGCCCCTGCTGGGCTGGTGAAACCGCTGCCCCCCTCCCCGCATCCAGGTGGCAGTAACCAGTGGCAGCCAGCAGCTTCTGTCCAGCCGCTGAGTCTTGCTTCAGGCAACTGGCTGCAGCAAGACCCATGGCTGGAGTAAAGCTCTCCCTGCCACCTCCACTCAGCTCATTTTGACAGCTCAGGCTGTAGGGAGGGGGTGCTGTGACTTTACTCCAGCCGACAGATCTCACTTCAAGCAAAGGGTTGCAACAAGATCCGTCTGCTGGAGTAAAGCCGTGCCCCCCCTGCTCACAGCCCAAGCTGTCAAAACCAGCTGGGTGCCACCTTTCCCCTTACCATCCAAAACACAAACTGCTCCAAATTTGGGGAGCTTCCAGGGAGGATTCTAATGAAGCTCCTCCTCATAGAGTTCCAAATCGTTTTGTTTCATTTCCTTTCAGGAAAAAAACATTACTAACAAAACAAAATAAAACTCCTAAAGAAAGGAGACAAAGTGAAATGCTATATTTTCATTTCATGCCCATCTCTAATTAGCATCCGGCAGTGAAAATATAGAGGGAAAGCTATGATAAGGAAAATATAAGCACAAAGTACCTACTGCTTTTCATTGGTACAATGGATGAGCTCCCTCATTGGGAGAAAAACAACTTATAAATGAAATAAATAATAAATAAAGACTCAGTTGCTGTGTGGATTTCTGTGTTTCTAAGCACGTCTTTTCTGCAGGAGATTGAGGCCCGAATATACATTATTGGTCTTAGTGTGTATGTTTGTAGTTATCCAACTCTCCCTCACTTCTTGCAACTTCTGATGTCATGAGCTGTGTGTCAGGTTCAATTAAGTATGTTTCAGTAATTAGTTGTGTAGACTGGGGGAGTGGAATTATTACCAACATAATCACGCAGCTGAACTCCTCCATGTAGCACCCTAATCAGGTGGCTCATATGCTTCCCCCAACTCACATAAGTATCTGTGTGCCTCACATAAACATAACGGGATGGATGAGCTTTTCATGGCTTTTAGAGTGGGAGGTTAGTGTCACTTTGGATGGAAAATATGACTCCTTTGTGTCTTCTGGTAGGTGAAATAACTCTGGACTCCCTGGTGTCAGAAGCTTTTGTACGTTTTTTGTGGAGATTGTGGGGCACTACTCATTACACATGCACGTTACTGAGAAAGGAGAGCGAGTATTCCAGCGGGAGCCCTTCCGGAAGTCCCATACGTCACGCAGTGTGCGCCATTTCCTTGAAATCTTCATGGAAACCCAAATGTTTGCTGGTTTCATACAGGATCGAGAGCTCCGGAAAAGTGGGGTTAAAGGTGAGTCCAACAAGATCCTACTGTATATTCTGCTTTCTGTACAACAAAAATGTCACAGATCTAGAATTATTTTATGTCTGGAAACAATGCTATGTTCTGTTGATGAGATCTGGAAGATAGTGTTGCCTGAGCCTACAAATTTTGCTAGTTCATGGCCACCTCATTAAAAAAAACACTTTTGATTAATAAGTCTTGAAAAACATAAGCGTGAATTCAAGTGGTTTAAGGGCTTTTATGCTACATTGACTACCTTTCCCTGTTTAGAGTGTTTTCCAGCAACTAGCTGTTTTCAGAGATGCAGCTCTTGTTGGGTGGAAGGTTGCCCAAAATTGTTTATGATTTTAAAACCAGTATGTACACAAATTCAAATGCCTGCAGGAAATAAGACTTTGTTGAAACAGACAAAAATGTGCGTATGTGTGAGAGATTCAAAAGTTATTTTTTCAACTAAAATGCCCAAATTTCTCTGTTAGTCATGATAGCTCTTAGAGTCTGGAATTTTTTAAAAAAGAGTAACTCCCCCAAGTTGTGTTCAGCACCTTTCAGTATAAGGGATAGAAGTTGTGCCCCTATCCCTTCAATTATAGCAATTTCGGAACTGAAGGTGTAACCAAACAGCAGGGGAACTGCAGTTGGATCTGCTAAAAAGCAAAGCAAATACCACCCAATAACGTCTAAAGCACCTCTGGGCAATTTACAAGTAATTCTGTAGGCTACACATTACCTCCCCCCTCTTCCAGGAAGCTGGGTACTCATTTTACCAATCTCGGCCGGAGGGAAAGTTGAGTGAACCTTGAGCCTGCTATCTGGACTTGAACCCCAGGTTGTGAACATAGTTATGGCTTCAGTACAGCAGCTTGGCCACTGTGCCACGAGGCTCAGCTAAGATCCACGTTTTTTTTTTTCAAATTGAAGTCCATGGTTTTTCAAATGGAGTTTCTGCTGGTGAAATCATGGTAGCTGTCCAGATGACAAACAATTTGCAGGTGTCTGCAGAGGCCAAACTGTTTTTGCATGCTGCTCCAAGAGCAGAAATTGCCTCTGACAAGGTACTAATTGGCAATGTCTACCTCTTTCTTTTAAATTTCATTTTCCTAAATGATCTCATGGTATACTTTTTCACTGGTGCCTTTAACCCCTTTTTAAAAATAGCAAATACTGTTTGAAGACAAGGAGCACTTATTTCAAAAGAACTGACATACCTCCAAATGCCCTTTTGCCTTCAGGTCAGGCAATTTCATAGAGTAGAAAGCAGCAAAGTGACGCCAGCCCATCAGTGCCAATTTAAACTTCCCCTGCTGGCTGAGCAAAGAAAGAGGGTTCCTCATTCAAAAGAGTCAATTCCACTTTTAGGTTTCCTTGCATTGAGCCTTCCGTTATGTTGTCTCTGGGTTTTAGTTTGAATTCATCAGTCCCTAATCGGATGCAGATTGTGGGATAATAACCAGTGTGTGTGTGTGTTGTGTAGTCACCCATCAAATCCATTGTTCTGCAGAAGAATTTCCACACATATATTACCTCAGTAAAGGCACACAAAACTGAGGTGCTTACTAGTTTGGTTATATCCAGTATTTGTACAGTACCTGTAAAAAACAAAGGAAAGAGTTGAGAAACTCACTTTTCAACTTGCCATTGAGAAGGTAATGGAGAACATTAAAATTTCCCTCCATCCCAGGTGTTGGCACAAATGGCTCGTGGCACACTTGAGTTCTCTCCTTCTTTCATGGAAGCACCGTGAAAGAAGGGAATGTCTAAGGGCCAGGAAATGGACATTTTCACCTGAAAGAACTGGCAGATATGTATGGCAGAATCTAGAGATTGCTGGGATGGATTTTCAGAGTTCTGGAAGATTATATATGTACATGAACAGAATTCTGATTTTCTGGTTTGTAACCTTGCTGATTCAAAAGTACACACTTTACATTTAAAAACAAAAGCTGTCTTCTATGAAGAACTGGGTGCCTAAGTGATACTTTCCATCTCTAGGCTTGTTTGAAGTCCGTGCTTTGGAGTATTTGGAAACAATTCCAGAATCGGAGCCAAGTGGGATGAACAAAATCCTTCGCAGTCTGGGTAAATAATGCTAAGCTTTGTGTCTTGCCTGTCTTGGTTGGATGTAATTTGTACAGCTGTTGACTCGAAAACACCTTAAGCCTTGCTAATGATGTTTTTGGCTAAGGTGCAACAAGGAATTGAACCACCTGTTTCAATGGGCCTCTTTTGCAATAATCTGTCTCTTTCACATAGGTTTCTAAGTTCTAATACTGTATTTATTTTGGTTAGGATTGTGGTGGTGAACCTTTGGCACTTCAGATGTTTTGGATCACAACTCCTAGAATTCCAATCCTGTATTGCCAGTGACAAAGGACTGTGGGAGTTGTGGTCCAAAACATCTGGAGTGACAAAGGTTCACAACCACTGGGTTAGGATAAGTACTGGAAATACTTGATGTGCACTGTAGCTTTAGAGAGAGGTCTCTATAGCCATGTGTATTTTACAGGATGAGATACCCTATTATTCCATTCCTTGTTTCTGAAAAAAAAATTAAACTAAACGTTTAGTGCAGTTTGAGATGTTGCTTCTTTACCAAGCATCTAAGATTGTGGTCTGATGCCCTTAACCAGTAGCAAATTGTACTAAACATTGAGAGTAATTCCTTGAAGTTGGTATGCACAGGATTTGTGCAGCAGGAAATGTGTGTGTGTGTGTGTGTGTGTGTGTGTGTGTGTGTGTGTGTGTGTGTGTGTGTGTGTGTGTGTGTGTGTGTGTGTGTGTGTGTGTGGTGTCGCACCTGGTATTCCCCGGTGGTCCCATCCAAGTACTACCCAGGGCCGACTCTGCTTAGCTTCTGAAATCAGTCGAGATCAGGTGTGCTTAGGGCATCTAGGAAATTTTTAGGGTCAGAGAAAAAGGATAGAACAAAAGGTTTGCAGTACAGCCTGCAGTACTTATTTTGCGCTCATGCCTCCCTCAACTGATATTCTTTGTCTGGCCCCTTGGTATTTCAGAAAATGTTCCATTTTTCATTGGGCTCTTTGGGGGTTGTTTTTCACTTTTCATTTCAGGTTACATTTGTCCTGGTACCTGCCTTTTGTTTCTCCATCATAAGAACATAAGAAGAGCCATGCTGGATCAGGCCAAAGGCCCATCTATCCAGCTTCCTGTATTACCAGATGTGTTTGGGAGCGCATGAGACTAGATATCTGTCTCCTGATACCACTCCCTGCATCTGGCCCTTAAACACATCTCCATCATGGTTTGTAACGTGATGGACTTTTCCTCTAGGAATCTGTCCAATCCCCTTTTGAAGGCATCCAGGCCAGATGCCATCACCACATCCTGTGGCAGGGAGTTCCATAGACTTGCTGGAAGAAAAATATTTTCTTTTGTCAGTTCTTACTCTCCCAGCACTCAATTTGAGTGTATGTCCCCTAGTTCTGGTATTTTGAGAGAGGAAGAAGAGCTTCCCTCTATCCACTTTACTTACCCTGCATTATAAATAGCGCCTTTTTCCAGACTAAAGAGGCCCAATTGTTTTCCTTTCTTCATAAGGGAGGTGCCCCAGCCCAGGCTCTCTTCTGCACCTTTTCCAGTTCCACTATGTCTTTCTTGAGATGCGGTGACCAGAATTGTACACAATACTCAGGTGGGGCCTTAAATAACGGCATTATAATGTTGGCTGTTTTATTTTCAATCCCCTTTTGATAATCCCTAGCATGGAATTGGCCTTCTTCACTGCTGCCACACATTGGGGAGACATCTGGAGCTGTCCACCAACACACCAAGATCTCTTTCCTGATCCGTCACGGTCAGAGCCCAGAGTTGATAGAAAGTTTGGATTTTTCACCCAATATGGAACATTAAAAGCATTTGCCATTTCTCAGCCCACTCCCCAGTTTGGACAGATCCTTCTGGAGCTCTTCACAATCTTCTCTGGTTTTTACCACATGGAAAAGTTTTGTGTCATCTGCAAACTTGGCCACCTCACTGTTTATCCCTGTCTCCAGGTCATTTATGAACAGATTGAAAAGCACCGGGATATGGGGCACACCGCTTTTCACTTTGTCTCCATTGTGAAAATTTCCCATTGACACCTACTCTTTGTTTCCGGGATCTCAGAAAATGCCCTCTTATCCCCTGACTATGCAATTTTTCAGCAGTCTTTGGTGAGGGACTGTGTCAAAAGCCTTTTGAAAATGGGGTTCACCCAAATCCACGTTGTTTTTCAAAAAATTCTAAAAGGTTTGTCAGACAAGATTTTTCATGCTGTTCAGCAAGGTTTGTTCTTTTATGTGTTTTAAGATTTTCTCTTGGATGGTCTTCCACCATCTTCCCTGGGACAGATGTAAGGCTGCCTGTCGTTTCCTGTTTCCTTTTTTAAAAATTGGTGTGACCATCCTCATCTTGTTTTGAAGAGACAAGTTGCATATTACCGTTAAGAGATCATCTTGTGTTAGCTTTAATGCTGCTTAACACGACTACCCAAATTTCCTGTTAAGAGGATTTGGAACAAAATACTGTACTGTAGTGTTGATTCAGTGTTCCAAACATCCAAATCATCTTTGAGGATACTATATTGAATTATCCCTTCTTGCCAGCATGTGCTTTAAAAATTCAATATTTTGTACCTCCTGAGCACATTCAGTCTTCCACAGAGTGGGGTTTTTTTGGGGGGGAGGATGGGATGGAATTATTTTGCACCTTATATTTGCTGTTTTGTTTTTTTCCTGCAAATCTCAGATTAGTCATACCTGACTCTTGTTTCTTTTTTAAGTGCCCTGCTGTGGCTAGCATATTATAAGCCACCTTGGGTCCTTTTCCAAGTAGAAATGTGGGGTAAAAATATTCTAACTAACTAACTAAATAAAGAAATAAATAGAAATAAATAAATAAATAAATAAAGAAATAAATAGGCACTGGTCAGTTGAGTGTGCTGTCAGAAGGAATGATTTAAGTGTTCAGAATGGATACAAAGTCTTACAGGGTGCTTGTACAGTATTTGAAACTTTAAGGCTGTGATCCAAAGAGCTACTTAATGTATGCTGGATCTAAGAGCCTCAGATCCCATACACAAATTGCTTCAAAAGCCTTCTTAGTTTCAAAATCTGTTTTGTATTTTGAAAAATGCAAGCTTAACCCTCCCTTGGGTATGCAGAATAATTGAACAATTCCTTGGAACTAGGTTTCAGATGTTGAATTAGATCTGTTTTATTGTCTCTTTGTAAACAGCCTCTCATTCAGTGATGAGGCCAAGTTCAAGCAAATAAACTTTAAAACGTTCAAGCTGTGTTCTTGTACTTTTCTAGGTAATAAAATGAAATTTCTACAAAAGAAGTGAGACGTCAGATGCAGAATTGTCACTAAGCAAGATTTAAGCTCTGGACCAGCCATAAGAAGATGCCATTTTGTTGCCTGTTGCAGGTATCAAGATGGATTTCTGGGGTTCAGCTGAGTTTATCTTCAAGCAGCAGAGCAAAACGTGCCTCAAATCTGAGTGGTATCTTGGTTTTGCCTGGTACTACTGGGATATTACTGGAAGAAACTGGGCTTTTGTCTGTTTGATAAAAATGGTGCACAAAAAGGAAACTCAGCTAACTTTGTGAATTATATTTCTGTTTAATGCTGCTTGGCCTCAAGAGACTCTACCTTCAAACACTCCTTTATAAAAGGAGTCGTGCTCAAAGCAATTGAAGGGCTACGTTGATGCGTTATCGAAAGAGAAATGGGCCTGAAAAAGAAATTAATCCACTAACTACAGTGCTGCACAGCAGGAAACTTTCCTTGAACTGGAAAGGCAAACCTATAGGAACTGTTCATCGGTCCTCTTCTGTACAACCATCTTGTCAGGTTCTCTACAAATAACCTGGGTTCAGCCATGTGGTCTCATGAAGTTTTGCTTTTCCCTTATGTACTGGAAAACTGTGTTTTGTCAATACTGAAAGCAAAGAAGATGGACTTGTTCACTCTTATGGTTTTATATGCAAGACTTGGCCTGTGGTAGCTGTTTCTAATGTATGTATTTCCTGATGTTTCTACAAGCTCATCTCCATTATATCAGAGTACATGGTACCTCACACAAGAGTAGTGTTTACCTTGCCAGGAAAACGTGATTTGATCCCAAATGGGAGCATGAAAACTTTAAAAGAATATAAATGGTAGAATTAAAATGAGCTGGTTTGGTCTAATACAAAAACACAGTTGAAGACAAACAGGTTTAGCTGGAACTAGGATAGAAGTGGGATCTCTCCAGAAACATACTTCCCCTCTTCAACCCAAAGGTCACCATAGGTTCAGATCCTTTCTTCCTCATCTAAATCTGTCTCTGATGTAACCCACTGTGAAGAAATAATTGATTACTTTTGCCAGCCACCATGACAGGAGTTACTGCCACATTATTTATATGGCTAATTATGCCCATTCCATAATTAAATATGACATCTAATGTTGTTTCTTAGTAGACTATTCCATGTGTTCTTGCCTCTGTTGGTCGGTTGCATGAAGCCACTGGCTACTATTCACTGGAGGTTTACCAAATGTTTGCATTAAATAAATTAACTCAGAATTATTGCTAGGACTGCTCTGCAGTCTTGTACTGAGTGAAAGACTGCACATGTAAGAGGAATTTGCTGGAAACCTTGAATGAAGGTTGCTGCTGTACTATTTGGATCTCCTCTCTGGTACAGCCAAACCAAACTCTCAGAATTGCTCCCATTGGTTCCAAGAGGTTTTCCTTCTTCTGAAAGGTGCCTCTTATGCCGATAAGAGCTTTTAAATATTTGTCTTCCTGCAACACATATCGGGGACCATAAAGAGAGGATAAAATCCAGAAATTATACAGTTATAATATCAGAGAACATGTGATATTTTGTCATGACGAGTGTCTGACCTACTGGCCCTGCCTACATTGTTTGCAGCAGAAAAAATTGGCCTGTGTTAAGAGTTTGGGGGTGATGGTTTTTGAGGTGCATTTGTGTAATGCCAACAATTTGTATTTTTCACTCAAAAGCAAGTCCTCTGAATCCAGTAGGATTTATTTTCAAGTACTGTATGTGTGTCTAGAATTTTTCCTAGACTCGTGAATAAATGCCATGACATTAATGACAGATACATCTGAGTAAGCTTGCACAGGATTTTGTTGTATCCATTTGTCCAGTTTCTTTGGCCTAAATTTGCAGTTATACACCCAGGGACATCTGTATCAAAAGCAACGGGGCTTACTTATGAATACTGCCACTCCACCCCACCCCACAAACAGAATGAATGCACAATGTATATTGTGTGCCTGGTAAAAACGAACAGGATTTTGGCCCGTAATTCTTGATGAAAGGAAGCAGTGGCTGGAAACCCATCAATATTCAGTTCAGATTTGTGTAACTATTGACAAGGTCCAGGTTGCTCATTTGAGCACATGATCAAGACACTCCTGGGACATTGTCAGCTAACCTTTGGAGGTTTTTGCATGAACACCAGTAACATTTTGGCCAGTGATTTTTGTAGTATATTTCAGCACTTAGAAATAATTGCACCCAAGTGGAGAAAGCAGGAAGAAATTGGATTCTGTTGTTCACACCCACCTTTGGGAAATGGTTGAGTTGACTTAGCCACAAGTTCCAATGTTTATAACGCCTGTCAACCACTGAACACTCCTGGATTGGAAATACACACCTTCCCTTCATCTCCATAACCACATGTTCCTTCAGACTGTTTGTATCACTCAGTGCTAGTCTTTGTCTTGCGTGCTGCTTTTGTATTTTATGTTTTGCTCATTTTTGATAAAGCCATATTTTGAGGTGTACATATGAAATACTGATTGAACCAAATGTTTATGTACAGTAAGAGAACTGGAATAAACTAGGTTCCTTCAGAAACAGGTCCAAATAAAATATGTTCGGTTTGTATATTAGATCATCTCCTTGTCATATGGTACTTATTTTGTAGTTCTAGGCTGAAACCTTGTCTCTCAGTGCTGTACAGATTCATGTTGCCTTGAAAATCCTGTATGTTGAAATAGGAAGGGGTGAAAAGGAAGGAATCTATAATTACCTTGTCAGAAGTGAAACTTTCAAATTTTAAAGGCCTTGGATTTCTGCCAGCGAGCTGGAGTTTGTGAGGAACACTATTACCTGCCTTTGTGAATAGTTTGGGTTGACAGAAGTCCATCCTACCAAGAAGTCATTGCTGCCTGTATCTTTTTACTAATTGGAGGTTTTAAATGATCCAGAACCTCTTACACCCATTGAGGTCTAATAAAAACAAAAAGCCACTGCAGCAATAGAAGATTTATTAAAAGAGATGCAGCATTCCTTTTGCTAGTTTGCAGTATGTATTATAATTAAAGGAAGCACTTCAAATGCCCTCATGTGCTGGACAGCTGGGCATGGTCTTTGAGACCCGATTCTGCAGGGGTGGGCAACCCATCTTCTCACAGCAGGGGGAAGGGGAGCAGTACCATGACTAACTCATCCCAAGTGTCTTTATTGATCATCTTCCCTATGTTGAAACTGACAGAGAAGAATAAGAGGCAATAACCAACTATTACTTGTCCGGGATGTGGGTATGTGGAGTTATGTGCACAAACCCCGTTCTCCAACCACCAAATCATATTATCACCTTGATAAGATAACTACTCTTAGAACAACAGCTCTGTACATTCATAAGGTTTTCTTTCTGTCCTCATAGTTCCCACATGTAGTTTTATACAGCAAATGTCCTGATGCAATGCATGTTAGGGCAGGGTGCTGGCCAATTAACTGTTTAAATACTATATATAAAAATATAAGAGTAAGCACACACAGGGCCATCCTTATTGAGAGCTGATAATTGTAGAAGTCTGAGTCTGAATGCAACACTTTGCTGCAGTTTGATCCAGAGCCTGTATTATGTTTGAAATCAACGTCAGTGCTCACGCAGGGGCTGCAGGTTGATTTGAGAGTTTACCGTTCCTATTGGTGTGATTTGCACTCCAGCCTACAGTCTCTCCTTATTTCCTCTCGTTGCACTTCTGCTGATCCTTCCTTATTTTTCTGGTCCTGCCTCTGCCAACCCCTTCATTGGATATGTAAATATAGGAAATAATCATAAGGTGTGACGGTGAATGGAGTTCTTGTTAATAACATAAGATACACTGACGACACTGTCCTGCTTGCAACAAGTCTGGCAGATTTGCAAGGAATATTGGATTCAGTTACTGCAGAAAGCAGTGCCGTGGGATTACGACTTAATGTGAAGAAGACAAAATGCATGGTTAGCAGTAAAAAAAAAAATGGTTCACAGAACCTTCTCAAAATCTGCAGTGATATAATTAAGAGAGTGTCATCTGATAAATACTTGGGGCGCTATGTCAAGAATAACTGGGACCTTTCATGCAAAATCCATTGTAGAATTGAACAAGCTAGAAAATCCTTCCAGAAAATGAGGAAAGTCAGACAAACTGGGACTTAGTTATCAGACTTTGTACTCATTATGCTGGAAGCTGGAAGCATTCAAAATGTGGACGTACAGACTAATTCTGAAGATACCTTGGACAGCCAGAGTTACTAATGTGGCTGCATTACAGCGCATGAATAAAAGCTAGAAATCCTCAATACCATAAAGAGAAAAAAAATATTACGGACACAATGTGCAATGAGAAATACCATCTGCTGCAGGTTATCCTTCAAGGAAAAATAGTTGGGAGGCATGGTCTGAGGTGCAAAAGAACATTCTAGCTTAAGAATTTTTTAAGCCAATGGTCCACAGTGAACACAGCTACTCTGTCTAGAATAGCTTTAGATAGAAACCAGTTCAGGCTGCTAATTGCCAACGTTCTATGAGGACATGGCACTTGAAGAAGAATCATAACAAGGACCAAATGATAAGTTGATAGGGTGATTTAGCACTAATCCCATGTATGTAGGAATTTTTAAAAATGAAATTTTTAAAAAATCAGAGGACTGTCAGGTGAGTGGAAAGAATGTGGAGGTAAGTTGTCCCAGTTGTAAACATCAAGTCTTAACTCTTGTGTGTGTGACTTAAGCACCCTCTCTACAGACAACTCACTCATCCATCTTTACAATAACATCACAACCACAGAGGAAAAACCCATTCATCTCATTCTGACTTGTAGTAGAAACCCCCTAGTGGCAGAGGAAAAACCACTTTGGGGACAAATAAGACTGGATCTATTCAAATCAGCCTTTATGTTATGTGGTCAGTAAAAAATACAGTAGGAGCCCTGTCCACTGATTCATTAACCACTGATTCAGTTATTCAGTTATTCAGTCGGTGGAGGGAAAATTAAATAAATAATTCAGCAGCCAAAAAGCAAGCTACTGTCACAAACAGCAGCTGTAAAGCAAGCTGCTATCCCAAATGAGTTATAATAATGCAAGCTACTGCCACAAAACAGCAGCTTTGGGGTGCTCTCTCTTATCCACAGTTTTTGTTATCCATGGGAAGTCCTGGAACCAATCCCCAGCAGATACTGGGGTCCTACTGTACTTCTAAGTCACCCACTTTTTAAGGGGAGCAAATTCTGTGGTATTTTATTATCTGCTCTGACATTTTGAAATACAACATATACTGTCCTCTTTATTTAAAAAAATTATGAGGAACAGCTAATTCAAGTGGTGAACCTTTTTTCTTCCTGGGAAAAAATAGCTTATCTTAGTCTTTCTGCCTGCTCTGCATTGCTACTGAAGCAGATATTCTCAAGTTAGTTTGAATGTGATCCACTCAGATACTCCACAGGAATATTATAGATTAGAATGTCTATATTTTAATCCAAATCTGATTTTCTCTGTCTCTCTCATAACAGAGACCAGGTTATCAAATATGCCAGCAAAGCCCAGGCCAAGGACCCCTAATATCCATAGCATGGCCCTGCTACTCATCTTTCCCCAAACATTTACCTACTAAAACAGACTTTCTCACTGGCTTAGCCTGGGATCTTTTATAAAATACAGTACTGGTAGGAATGGGCTTTATGAGCTGTAGAAGTTGAGGTAGTCTAAGACTCGCAACAGTTTTTAAATCATTGCTAACACTGTGGAGCACATGCTTTGCACCTATTGTCCTTCAACATAAATGAGGGGGGTGGGTAGTGTATTAGTAGGGCTTGGAGGAAATAAAGTGAGTGTTGCCCTTATGTGCCTTTCTCAAAGTGAAGAGATGGATCTTCACAGCCGTTGCTTTCCCCCACCTTCTTTCTCCCTTTAACAAGGAACTCAACCAAGCCCCCATTTGTCCCATTCTCGGTTCCACTGCTGGGAAGGGTTCCTTTACTATTTTCCCCCCAGTAGTCACATGGCATAATTACTGAACCGAACTAAACCATCCCAATCTCAAAAACCACCTTTCTGAGCCCCTGTCTGGGGCTTCTGCTTTGTTAGTGTAAGTAGTATTGCTCCACTTTGATCAGTTTCCAGTACAAGTTGATCACTAGGAATGGAACAAAAGCAAGCCTTCCCATCTGTTAAAGACCATTCTGATTGGAATATTTTTCATATCCTGAAGTGGCTTAATAAGCCAGTAAACTGCCTGGCTTTTTTCCATCTTGCCATGGACTTAACACCTAAGAAATAATTCCTGGCAAATCCATCTTTTGCCATGTTGTTACCTATTGGTACTGCTCTTGAGGAAGGGGGCTTGCCCTTGAAATATTAGCAATATTTTGTTATTTTTATAGTAGCCTAAAGATATCACCAATTCCACTTTTGTATTTGTCTTTTGTGATGGCTACATGGCTCCTTGAATTGTTTTGCTTCAATTGGAAATCTAAAATACCACGAATGAGCCACCCCAACTACGTACCAAGAAAGAGGCAAATGGACCTTCAACGGGACTGCAACACTGGGTAATCTCTTTCCTTTTATTTGATCCAATTAGCTATACTCAGTGGACGTTTCCAAATTTTATTCCAATCTTCAAATGAAATGCATGGGCCTTCTACACCACCACCACCCCCGTCGCTGACAAATCAGGGACGTTTGGTCTCAGCAAGTCACATTGGGGAGAGGTGAGAATGTGTGTACGTGAGATCCATGACATGTCTTTGGATTGACTGGGACAATAAAGGCATCTCCCTCCCTCCCTCCCCACACTTCGAAGGCAGCCCAGAGAACATCAAAACTCCAAGTCTGAAGTAAACTGCCTGGCTTTTTTCCATCTTGCCATGGACTTAACACCTAAAAAATTGTTGTTGTTGTTCAGTCGTTCAGTCGTGTTCGACTCTTCGTGACCCCATGGACCAGAGCTCGCCAGGCCTTCCTATCCTCCACTGCCTCCCGGAGTTTTGTCAAATTCATTTTGGTTGCATCGATGACACCGTCCAACCATCTCATTCTCTATCGTCCTCTTTTCCTTTTGCCTTCAATTTTTCCTAGCATCAGGGACATTTCCAAGGAGTCCTCTCTTCTCATGAGGTGGCCAAAGTACTGGAGCCTCAGCTTCAAAATCTGTCCTTCCAGTGAACATTCGGGGTTGATTTCTTTCAGAATGGATAGGTTTGATCTCTTTGCAGTCCAGGGGACTCTCAAGACTCTCCTCCAGCACCGCAGCTCAAAAGAAATAATTCCTGGCAAATCCATCTTTTGCCTTTTTACCTATTGGTACTGCTCTTGAGGAAGGGGGCTTGCCCTCGAAATATTAGCAATGTTTTGTTATTTTTATAGTAGCCTAAAGGTATCACCAGTTCCACTTTTGTATTTGTCTTTTGTGATGGCTACATGGCTCCTTGAATTGTTTTGCTTCAATTGGAGATTTTTTTTTTGTTTCTCTTGAACGAACAGACAAGAAGCCACCTGCAGAAGAATCCTTGCAGGCACTTGTTTAACCAACCCTTCAAACAAATAAAAATACTATTATTTTTCTTTTTTAAAAAAAGTAATGCAGGGTGTGTTACTCAAAGAAGCTTCACACCCAAATAAAATATTTTGGATTTGCAGATGTCACAATGTTTTTCTTTTTTTTTTTAAATTCTCTCCTCTATTACTTCTTCTTACATGCATTAAAACATCCCTTCCGCGTCTATATCGCAGAGCTGGGAGCCGCATTAAAATCAAGTTGGCGCTGACGTACAGACTATCTCAAGTCCAAGAAGCCCAGTTTGCGAGCTGATTATTGCTTGCTGTTTTGAATCGTTAGGGAGCGCTAGAGACGTCGGAGACATAAAGCGAAGAATACCACTCAGTCGGCGCAGGCGCCCGAGCATAAGAGTACAGGAGAGCCGCGTCTCTGCGCAGGCGCAAAAAAAAAGCCGCTGAAAGGGGGCGGGGACAGGGAGGGCGCAGGCGCAGTGCCGTGTCCGTTTAAGAAGCCGGCGCGTCGGGGCCAGCGGGCGACATGTCCGGCTCGGGTTTGGTGGCGGGCGAAGTCGCGGTCGACGCGTTGCCCTATTTCGACCAAGGCTACGAGGCGCCGGGCGTCCGGGAGGCGGTGAGTGGGTCGCGCCCGGGCCGAGGGGAGGGTTGTTGGGGCGCCCGGGGTTGGGTTGGGGTGTGCGTGCGTTTGTGTGTGGTGTGTGTGTGTGTGTGTGTGTGTGTGTGTGTGCGCGCGCGCGCTAACCTTGTGTGTGCATTTGCCTCCGTGTGTGTCGGTCCAGGCCGCGGCGCTGGTGGAGGAAGAAACGCGGCGTTACCGTCCCACGAAGAACTACCTGAGCTACCTGGCGGCGCCGGACTACAGCGCTTTCGAGGTGAGGAAGGGCGACCCCGCTCCCTGCCTCCTGGGCCCCCCTGACGGAGCCGGCCGGGGATGGGGGGGCGGTTTGACTCTCTCTCTCTCTCTCTCTCTCTCTCTCTCACACACACACACACACACACACACACACACACACACACACACAGCCACACACGGGACACACACACACACGTCTTTTGGGGGCCACACGGTTGGTTCTTAAGATGCCACCCTGTGCCCTCCCACCCCGGGACTAATAGCCAACAAAGAAAGCCCCCTTTGGAAATTATGCGGGAACCGGTAGTCTTCAGACGTGGACTACAGTTCCCATCGGCCCCAGCCACCCTGGCCAGCAAGTATCCCCCGGGGTGAGACTTGCGCTCCATGAGACATCTCTAGGGTCACCACTTCCCCTGCCCCACACTGTGGGAAGTGCCTCTTGAATATGAAATTCCCTTGAATGTAGCTCAAAATTACTCCTCTCACAAGCAAGTTTGATTGTAGGTGAAGCATTTGGGGGGCTACCTGCTGAGATTGTTTGGGATGCTTTTATCTGACATTTCTATGACATATGAAAAGAATCAAATACAATAGCTTTTCAGTTCTGTGTATGTTTACTGGGCTTTATGTGATTTATGTCCAGGAAATAGCCTAGGATTGCATCTTAGATTACTAGTGGTATGAACAAGAAAGTAAACTGAGAGCATGCAGATAAAATACAATTGTCACTTTCAACTGTGAACTTAATGTCAGTATTTCTCAAATTTTGTGCTATGTCAGAGTAGTGTTACATAATTAAATCATGGGTTCTTCCCAGGCTAAAATCTTTGCCCATAAATGTTGTTGCCTGCTGGTCTTTTTTGTTTTGCATCTTTCCAGCAAGCCTGTGCTGGGAATATTCATTTTCAGCATTAGGATTTAATAAAGCTTTTGAAAAAACTCAATCCACTAATGCAGCAAAATTTCTCGTTTTCAGCAAAGCTCACTTTATGTGTTAGTGCATGAATCATAATTAAGTCTGTAAAAAAGAAAAAGCCCAAAGCAAAAAAGGAAAATTCTACCATCTGTATTTTAATACAAAATGTAAGGGTTTTTAAAAAAAGTTTTCCAGGCCTTTTAATTAGGCTAAAATGTTGCAAAAGATATAGTGGAATGTAGGGTTCACAGAAGGTAACAATGGCATAGCGTTGTATTCATTGTGTCTGTGAAATCTTCAGATGGAGAAAAATAGGTCAGCTGCTATTCAAATGAATTTTTAGTAGTTGCTGTGATAGCTTCAGGTTCAACATAGAGCAATTTTAAAATGCTGGAGAAAAGAAAATCACAAAGGATTGATCTTCTTTTCATGTAGTAAGCATTCCAGAACAAGTGATAACTCAAGCAGAAAAGTCTAGTTTGAGGGAAAGCCATTCTAAATTGAACTTGTTTAGATATAGAGAAAAGTATCTCTGTTCAATAAATTGTATCTGTGTTAACAGATGTTTGGAGAAATGTTATTCTAGTTTTTTTGTTAGTAGTGGTCATTAGAATCTACCATTCACTGTCTTCTTGGCTACATCTAAATCA
Organism: Phrynocephalus forsythii; assembly: GCA_029282475.1. NCBI lineage: Eukaryota > Metazoa > Chordata > Lepidosauria > Squamata > Agamidae > Phrynocephalus > Phrynocephalus forsythii. Next base: position 85,703,102 of record JAPFRF010000005.1, on the reverse strand, counting down.
TTGTGAATTTGATCCACAGACTGAAATCATGCGGAATGAGTTTGAACGCCTAGCAGCACGACAGCCCATAGAACTGCTGAGCATGAAAAGGTAAGCCTCTGCTAAGGCAAGATCCTTAGGTTTTATCTTTTATCTTTCCTTGTTGTAAACCGCCCTGAGTCCCCTATGTGGGAAATAGGCGCGGTATATAAATGTGAAAATAAATAAATAAATAAATAAATCCAAGGATCAATTACACAAAGCACAGGAGAAGCTGTCTTGGCCATTAAAAAATCCAGAATCTAAATTATACATTATGTTAATACAGGGAGAGGAAAAAGGCACAACATTGTGAGCAAGCTTTTGGGGGTCAGAAGAAATGTTGTAAAAGTCAGTGAGGAGCACAGAAAATGATGGTGAAAAATGAAAAAAACTAAGTCTGCCTAGATTTATTATCCCTGACTCTAGGAAGTGGAGTAGGCACTAGGTTGGCTGAGGGAAAAAAATGAAGAAGAGTTTGATCTTTGTTGCTACAAACCATACTCATGAGGTCCTGTTGTGAATTTAAACCTGTCTCTCCTACATGATCTCACTTAAGGCATGATAAAGATATTACCCCAATAACTAATTTTTAAAAATTCAGATTTAGGTATTCCTAAAAAGTGGCATTCCATTTCATGACTTATGATGACAGTGTACTCTACTAAAATATTGCTCTTTGTAAGATACTTGCATCTCTGTTTCAGGTGGGTAACCCAGAATTTGGGCAAAACTGCTCAGTATACCATATGCCAGTAATGCTGGATGCAGTGGATGTTTCAGTTGGTGTTACGGTCATTTGTGTCATATTACTTTTATGTGTTCATTCTGAGATTTTTCCCCGCTTACAATTTACTTAATTGTAGTAAGTTGTACTTAAGCAGGCCCATTTGAATCAGTGGAACATATTGTATTTCATTACAGTAGGTTCATTTGAATCATATGAAGACGTTGACTCACTAAGTCCACATTGATTTAATGGGATTATTTTATTGCAATTTAGTAATCAGAGCAACTGAATTTCAGCCACCATAGAGAACCAATGTGGCAAAAACCTCATTAGTGTAGTAAATCATATTAGACTGGGGCCATGGAATCAATGGGGATTTGGTGAATGCCTTCTTTCATAAGTTCTGTTGATTCAAATGGGTGTACCCTACTTTAACATAGTTAGCTGTAGTTAGAAGAGCAGACTTGTCAACTCCCCATTGATCCAGTGGACCTACTGTAGTTCTATTTATTAAGCTATATTTATTTATTTGTTTGTTTGTTCATTTTTATACTGCCCATCTTCCCGAAGGAACTCCGGGTGGTGAACAAAAAGGGCAAGACTGGCCCAAAGAAAACAATACATCAAGTGAGGAGGAAATAAAGAAATGAAAAAATTAGGAATAAAATATAATATAAAATAAAACAACTCAACAAAAGAGAAGTTATTTAAGTTATTTAAGTTATTTATTTATTTTTTTTGTTTTGTTTTGAGTATTTTTACCCTGCATTTCTGCTTGGAAAAGGACCCAAAGCAGCTTACAGTAATGAAGAACAATATATAGTCTAGTATAATTAAGACATATTCAAGTTAGAGAACAGGGAATTGAGGGATATCTTGGAGCATTAGAAGACAAGATTAACACTTAAAGAGAACATGAGCAGTTAAGAAAAGAGTATACATACATTCCATGTAATCATGCACAGTAGACCATCTAAAAGTTGTAAGTGATGGGAACTAACAATTGATAGCATAGTGTTAATGTAATTCCACAAGGAGAGATACAGGCACAATGTTATAAGTGGTTATAAACACAAATCTGTGTAGCCATGCACGGTTGTCCACAATTCAGGGAAAACTTGCCTGTTTCCAGAAAGACAGCAGGGATAGGGCAGTCCTGGCCTCTAGTGGGAAGGAGTTCCAGAGTCTGGGCGCAGCAGCCAAGAAGGCCCTTTCATGTGTTCCCACGAAACATATTGGAAAAAAATATATATTTGGTTTGGTAGCCTTTTGGCTTACAGCAGAGTAAGACAGTGTGGGAGTCCACAACGTTATAAGAAGTTACAAGAATTTGGTTTGTTATTAGCATTTAAGAGTCCACATATTACACAAATAAACATTATCCAGGGACATGATCAGTGCAGCAGGCATATTAAGTTTGCAAGTGCTTATCATCCTGTTTGGAGGTATTATTTTTAATTTTGTTTTATTACAGATATGAGCTGCCTGCCCCCTCGTCTGGGCAGAAGAATGACATCACAGCATGGCAAGAATGTGTTAATAACTCGATGGCTCAGCTGGAGCACCAGGCAGTTCGAATTGAGAATTTGGAGTTGATGTCTCAGTATGGCTGCAATGCCTGGAAAGTATATAATGAGTATGTTTTACTGTGGTTGATCATTTCTTTAAAAGGATTTGTTGTAAGGTTTTATAGTTCATTTCTGCTTCTGGTATCTGACAGAAGGCAAACAGAGTTAAAACAAAGGCCCAAACCAACTTGGATAGCAAAATTACATTTGAGAGAAAATGTTATTCAGTTGCTTTCTTTTCCCCCCTTCATTATATCTGAAAAACATTTTCAGACTACCATTTCTTATATTTCATAGGCATTTAGTTCATATGATTGAACAGGCACAAAAAGAGCTGCAAAGTTTGAGGTAAGTCAGCCTTTTTATTATTTTTTAATTTAATTTTATTTTTATTTTTTAGTATAGAGGAATTTTGAAGCTTTTTCAAATTCTTACAGAATGCAGAATTTGTGTTCTTGTATAGCATGTTCATCTTAAAATTCTCCATTTGTGTCTATGTGGAATTGCGGAAAGAAGTCAGTGGAGTAGAGGACTTGACTTGCCAGGTTTCCACTGATTTAATGGGCCTACTCCAATATGACTTACTATGCCAAGCAACAAGATGTCAGCCATTGTTACTGGCTAAACAAGGAATTCTTTCGTCCTATTTTATTTTGATTCAGTGAATTCAGAGAGTGAACATTAAGGCAGAACACTAAAAGTGAAAATCACCCTTAGATGCACTCCTCCTTATAAAATTTATATCTTTAAGCACCACGTCCTTGTAGAACGATCAGTAGCGCTAGTTTCTGTCTAAAGCTAAATAGAGCAGCTGCCCTTACTGTGAACCATTGGCTTAAGTTCTTAAGCCAAAATGTTCTTCTATGCCCCGGGCCAAGATTCCCAACTATTTTTCCTTGAAGTATAACCTGCAGCAGATGGTATTTCTTGTTGCGCATTATTTGTCTGAAATATTGCAACTTTCTAATCTATATGGTAATGAGACATTTCTAGCTTTTTATTCATGTGCTGTAATACAGCCACATTAGTGACTCTGGCTGTCCAAGATAGCTTCAGAATTTGTTTGTTCACAGTTTGAATGCTTCCAGCTTCCTACACAATGCATCTGTAAGGATCCAAATTTCAGCACCATAGAGAAGTATACTAAATACATAGGATCGAACTATTTGTGTACAAAGTCTGATAGCTAAGTCCCAGTTTGTCAAGACTTCATTTTCTGGAAGGATTTTCTAGCTCGTTCAATTCTACAACGGATTTCACATGAAAGATCCGTTATCCTTGACATAGCACCCCAAGTATTTATAAGATGATACTCTTATCAATTATATCACTGCAGATCTTGAGAAGGTTCTGTGAACCATTTTGTTTTTTACCGCAGCAAACAATCCAATAATCTGACAGACTAGTTGCAAGCAGGGCAGTGTTGTCAGTGTATCTTATATTATTAACAACAGTTCCATGCACTTTCACACCTTGTTATTTTAAAAATATTAAAGATCTAGAGTGGGAGGCTTCAAACAGCATCTGATCTATAATGGGTGGCTGACATAATGGCCAGCAAAGAAGACAAGGGAAACCACTTCACTTAAGCTATCTTCCCCAGGGAAATCTTTAGCATGACTGGAAAACCTAATGTCATGGCCCCCAGTTCCCAGCAGCCCTTTAATAGGCAGGGGGTACTAAGAATCTCCGGATCAGACATGATAAAATTTATATACATATTTTATAATCTTGCCCACATTGATCCACTTCCAGTTGTCCTCTATTATTGATGTTCCCATTGTCCAGAACACAGTGCATTTAAAAAATAATAATGTTAATGGTTAGAGCAAGGTAACTGAAGCAATTATTGTGTGATTATTATGAAATAATTAGAGCAGTACATCACTGAAGGGCAAGGATGTACAAAGAATAGATAGAAAATCAGTTTGTTGAATGAGCAGCATTAATATCTCCTCTGGGCCTGGTACCAAGGCATTTACAACCCTGCCATGTAATCTTTATTGGAGTAGTTATGAAACGCTTTAGCTTTAAAAGCAAATTAGAACACTTTATTAGGAACATAAATGGTAGGCAAAGCAATTGGGTAGGTACAGTATTTTTTGTAAAAAAGTAGAATAAACTAAGATTTGGAAAAGGTTTGTGAGAACCAAGGTTCCCTTTAAGCAAACGCCCCTCCACCTAGGGCTCTTCCTCCCCTGTACACCTCTAGTAATTTGTTTTAGCGGAAGGATCTCATGCGTATATGTGTGTGTAAAGTCATGCATGTGAGGAAGGGAGCCCTGCCCAGTGGGGTTGAAATTTACAGGGAACATTGGTCAGAGCCTTAATTGTATTGTAGCTAGCCAAGAGTGCCCAGAGATCCTGTACAGCACACCACAAGTGTATAACGTTTTTGTTTGAGAAAAACCATAAAACGAAAGGAAGCAACAGCATACTTCTATATACCATATATACTCGAATATAAGATGAGGTTTTCAGCCCTTATTATAGGCTGGGGAAAAGGTCCTTGGTTTATATTCTACTGAATATAGTCACTGCACTTCCGCTGCCTCCTGAGTGCTCATCTGGCTTGGGAAAGGCACCCTAGGCTTATACTTGGTCAACAAGTTTTCCCAGTTTTTTGGGAAAAATTAGGTGCCTCGGCTTATATTTGGGTTGGCTTATACTTGAGTATATATGGGATATTAAATTTATTATCTTTTGTAATCTGACAATTCAGAACTAAGCTCATTTTTTTAACTTGGGATGGCTTTTCAGGTGCTAAAATCCCTAAATAGTCCTCATTACTTCCATCCTAACAAATGTGTATATATTTTCTTATTCCAGGCTATGTTTTGTCATTCCTTAGTGTATTGAGCCTTTAATTACATTTTTACAGCTTCAAAAATATGTCATCCATGATACTGTACATTTTTAGTTTGTGGAAAATCTGCAGGTTGGTCAGACATTCACCTTGTTCACAGTACACAGAATTTCAAATGAAGAGTGTCTTTGCTCTCATGTAGGCTTCCATGTGAAAGAGTCATCTGTTTCACCATTGCGTGAACAAAATATCAAATTCAGTAGGCCATTGGTGTAATCCCATTTAGCTCTTCATTAGTTCCAGTGCTCTGGCTTGCCAAGTAACTACCAGATACGTTTGTTTGTTGCTTTGACATGGTGAGAGGTGGGTGAGTCAAATTTGAGTAGAAAGGAGCTGACATGAAGGGCACAATGTTCTCTAACCTGTTACATTGCTTTTTTCTTTCAGAAAACACATCCAGGATCTTAACTGGCAACGGAAAAACATGCAGCTCACAGCTGGTGCGAAACTTCGGGAAATGGAATCCACGTGAGTATCTAAAACTACATTACCTGGTTAGACCTGGCGTGCCCTGGTTCCCCCCAGCCTATCTTAACCAGATATAAGTGCTGTCCAACACCAATTGCTACAAAAATGAGACAAGGAAAAATAATATTATGTTAGTTCTTCTGATCTTCTGTTAAGGACCTGTTTAAAAGAGAAAAACCCAGCAGAGACAATAAATGCTAGTAAAGGAGGGTTTATTTGAGACAATAGATAACAGAATTTAAAGGATTAAAAACAAAAAAAATAAATATTGTTTTTTAAAAAACTTGTAAGCCAGGAGTTGATTTTCCCAGAAAGGTTAAAATCATATTCAATTTTGCATGTTCCTTTGGATATATTTTATAGGACTTACAACTAACAGCTCAGTGGACAGTATCAGTAATAAATGGGCTTTGTTTTCCCACTGTGCCCCAAATTCCACTGATACGTTTAGTTTAAATTTATGTTGAGAAGCTTTGATGCCTTGAGTCAAAACGGGCACCACTTTTCTGCCTGATAGTCCTCACTATCTAAAAAAATAGTGAAAATAACTTTGAGTCAAATTGGTCGTCATTCTTTGTATCAAGGATTTCTGCTCTTCACATACTCTGTTACAATCTGCTGATTGTTAAAGTGAAAAAGTTATGCTTACTATAGTATTTTTCTAGAGAGAGAGCTACTTTGAAACTGCTGTCTGGTTAGGTTTTAAAGTACCTGTACACTAATATCTCGGATAACAAATGCCCCTGATAACTATTTTTTTCAAATAATAAATGCAAATTTCTGGGTATGGGGTTGCCTCGGATAAGGACTGTTACCTTTGGGCTGCCTCCAATAACGAACCAAGGGTGGTGCCTGTGGGAAGCACCATTATGGGCATACGCATGCCCTTTCCTCTTCACTTTTCTGCTCTTGTTCCTCCTACTCCTCGAGTTGCTTTTTTCCCTTGCACACAGTCATGCATTTGGGATGCCATTGGAACTGGTTCCCAGCTTGTGGAGTGGCCTGGAGGGAAGGAGAGTGAGCAGGCGGGCGGGCAGGGAAGTTGGAGGAGGAGCGGCGGCAGCAAAGTGCTCCCCCTTTCTCTTTGTCCCCCTCCGCCTCTCCCCTGTTCCCAAGCGTGTCTCACAGCGGTGGGCTCTGAAGAGCCAGGAAGCCCGCCTATCCAGCCCCCCCTTCTCTGCCACCTCAGTGGAGGACCAGAAGGGAAGGGAATCAACTGGAAAGTGCCGGAGGACTGGCCACCCACTCACCCACCCCCTGTGTTCCTCCTGCTTTCCCGTCCAGCCTTTGGAGCGCTGAAGCGGCTGTCAGGCTGGCAAGGTGGGGAACAGGCAGGCAACACAGGCTGGTGAGCGGGCTTGGGGGGTGGAGGGAAGGCTTTGTGGTTTTATTCTCCGTCCGTGCTTTTCAAGCTGGCTGTAAATTGCAGAGGTGGAGCTGGGTGAGGAGGGGAACACTTACTCTTGCCGACTCAGCCTCAGGACATGGAGCAAACAGGAGGAGGGGGGATACAAGGGCTGGGGGTGTCCCAAGGGGATTTAGGGGCTCCACCCTGACCGCCATTATACACCCCCATAGCATTTTCTCCTCCCCCCCCCCATTGCATGCACCACCTCCTTCTGGTGACTTTTTCCTCTTTCCAGCGACCATAGAACTTTGGGAGGGGAGAGAAAGCCACATGGAGAGCAGCCCCTTCCTGAGAACGGCGATCATTTCCTGCCACTCTAGGAGGCGGAAGCAGCGAGTTCCGCTTCCTAGAGTAGCAGGAAATGATCAATATTCTCAGGAAAGGGCTGCTCTCCATGTGGCTTTATCTCCCCTTCCAAAGCTCTATGGTCGCTGGAGAGGAAAAAGTCCCCAGGAGGAGGAGGAGGAGGAGGAGGAGGAGGTGCGTGCAATGGGGGGAGGGGGAAAATGCTATTGGGGGGGTATAATGGGGAGAGGGTGGAAGTGGGGAGGAGGGGTCATTGGAGATCTGGAGAAATGGAGGCTCCTTTGGGTCTTGATGCAGAAGGAGGAAAAGGAGAGGGGGGAAACACCAACCCCCTTGGAGGAATTGGACTAATCCAGGCAACTCCCTCCTTCTCTCCCCCCCAGGAAAAAGGACAGAGGAAGCAGCTGGGAGAGGAGGGGGAGGAGGCGGCAGAGGTGGCTTTTTTTGCCTTTTTTGGACCTCCGGAACGCATTAATCAGTTTCCCATTCATTTCAATGGGAAACCGTGTTTCGGATAACAATTTTTTTCTGATAACAAATTGCCTCTGGGAACCAATTAAATTCTTTATCAGAGGTACCACTGTATATGTGTTATATAAAGGCATACAAAGCATATAAATACTCATAGATATATGAGAAAATTAATATATGAAAAAAATCTTGCACATCCTTGCTTTCTCCTTCATTCCTTTCTGTGCATAATCAGTTCAATTCAACTCAATTCAGTTCACCTTTATTGGCATAAATATTTTAAAACAGAGATGCAGTTACATAAAATGTAAGCCAATCTCAGAGTCTAAAAGGAATAGGTTAGTCTAAATTTGAAGTAAATCTTTGGCTTGTAAAAGGAATGGGGTTATTTTTCTGATGGATCAATAATAAATATTTGGCTACTGATTGTCAGGCTGGGATTTTTGTCAGCCAAAAGGCATGAGGTAATGATCTCTGGGATAGGTGAGAGTTTGGAATTATAGAGGCCAAGTAATTGTTATGTGACGGACAGTGTGTCAAAATATGGGAAACAGAGTCAGGTTCTAGTCGACAAAACTTCTGTGTATAATCATATGATTCCAGTGAACCATCTACCATGACTTTGTGATCGTCTACAAATTGCTGCCTCCTCAACCCTCCTGTACATTCTGTTTTCTCTTACACCTTTGCTATGCCCATGACTACTTGTTACTGACATTGTGTAGCATCTAATGGAACCTTCTTTCATGCAGCCAATTTGTACAAAATAACTCCTTTCTGACAGTTCTCTTATTAATATAAAAGCTCTTAGGAAAATTAAATATTAGTTTAAAATGTACTTTTCTTTTCTACAGATGGGTGTCCCTCGTCAGTAAAAATTATGAGATTGAACGAACAATTGTGCAACTGGAAAATGAAATTTCTCAAATTAAGCAGCAACACGGGGAGGCAAATAAAGAAAACATCCAACAGGACTTCTGAGACTTGGCCTTCTGCTGCCAGACATAGAAAACTGCTTAGACCTATGCATGGTTATAGATATTTAATATGTTTGTACATGTGTATAGTGGTAACAGAACACCTGTGTTGCCTCGACTGTAGAACAGATTGCTTGCAAGGTGCAGAACTGATGTATCAATGGATTTATCCAAGCCCCAAATTTCCGCTATGAATGTTGTATGGAATGTTTTTGTTTGTTTCTATAAAGAATTCTATGTTTGCATTTTTTAATAGATCTGAAAATAAACATTTTTCAATTTCTGTATACTGGTGAAAACAAGACATTACAGTGAAAAACTGTGTTTATAGAATTGAAATTATAACTGTAAGCGATATGCCAAAGCTTTCCAACTGCAGCTCCAACAGTATTTACATTGTAAGTGCTGCAATGTCCTTGTCAAGTAGGGTTTTTTAAATGATACAGATAGATAGATACAGGGATAAATAGAAAGATTAACCTCAGTACTTGTATAAAAACCCATGGGATGTTACAGAATTGAGGCTATGATCTTAAGGATTTCTCTTTTCGGAAGAGTTTAAACTATTGTTTCATAATGTAGAATGGTAATTTATAATCCTTACTAGAGATGGGCACGACTTGAAAAAAAATTTTTTCGAGTTGTCGTTAGTTGGGCCGGTTCCGTTTCGGCTCGTTTCCGTTTTTCGCGAAAATTCGCAAAAAATAGTCGGTTCGTTTTTTCGTTGTCGTTAGTACTGGTTTTTTTGGGGGGGGGAGCGGGCTCCTGGAGGCACCTCTGTGGTGGGTGCCTCCTCTGGCCCGCTATAAAGGGAAAGTGGGCTCCTGGAGGCACCCGTGGGTGCCTCCTATCCTCCCACTAGGAAGGGGAAGCAGGCTCCAAGAGACCCCTCTACATGGGGGTCTCCCCTCTTCACCTGCTGCTGCTGCAAAATGGTATGCAATAGCCATATGGATATTGCATACCAGTTGTGCAGACAGTGAGACCAGTGAGAGTGATAGCGTCATGCCTTCCCTGCACAAGGCTCTCGCACCGCCATGTCTCACACAGAAGGGAATTGTACTTGCTGCATGTAGTGCAATGCAAGCAAGTAGATCTGGCTTAGGGTTAAGGTGGGCTTTAGGGTTAGGAAGTGACGGGTAAGGTTACAGTGGGCTATGCACCTCTGGGTGCCTCTCTGACCCACTAAGAAGACAGTCTGTGACGTATGGGTTTAGGGTTAGGGTTAGGGTTCGGGGCTAGGGCAGGTTTTAGGGGCTTTTTGGCACATCCCAGAAGTCTCCATGGCCAAGTGGCCATGCGATTGGTGGGATGGCTCCAAAATTTGCATGGTCGTCCACTCCCAATGGCTGGCCACTGGCCAGCCCATCATTGCGCAGCAGGTGTAAAAAAATAAAATAAAAAATAAAATCAATGGAGGACAGAGGAGGAGAGGAGAGACATTTTGTTGCAAGAAAAAAACCGCTACTGTGAAAAATCTGGCAGTTTATAAGTTTTCGCATGTTTATTTCTGTTGTGCTTGTGTGTTTTTGGACCAATTTCAAAAACAATATTGCGTAACGCCCCATTTTGATCCCCCGCCCGCACCGCATGGCATTGAGTCCGGCTGCCCAGGATGGGGGAGGTGGGACCCCCTCCAGAAACCACCCCTCCGGTAAGTCAAGCAGGCATTTTTCCGCCTGCTTTTTTGGCCCGGGAATGGGTGGGGGAGAGTTTAAAAGTTTTTTCCTGTGCCGTCTGTGCCGCTTGTTTGCACTTTTTAATTGAATTGAGGGCGGCGAGACTGGGCTTTTTTGTTGGCTGCGAAGTCCCACCAGAGCAGCCCAGGATGGGGATGGGGGAGGCCGGGACCTCCAGAAACAACCCCTCTGGTAGGTGCCCTGAGGCACGGCAGGCATTTTTCCGCCTGCTTTTTGGCCGGGAACCGGGTTTTTTTAACTTTTAAAAACTTTTTTTCTGTGCCGTGTGGCATCGCGCGATGCAAGGAACGAGCACAACAAATCAGACCAAAATTGTTCATTCGTCGGTTCGAGCTCGAAGTCGGGCGGAGTAATTCCCGTTACCGTTTCCGTAGAGTAACGGAACCGAGAAACGGAAACGGGAATACCGCTAAGTCGTGCCCATCTCTAATCCTTACTGCATAATAATATCTTTGAATTATACATTTTGAATTAAAGCTATCATAACATGGGCAGGTTAGGAACAAACACAAAAATAAAATCCTATTCAAGGTTCAGTCTTGTTTTGAGGCAGGTTTTCCAACATCTTGTAAGTTCACATCAAGAATTAATGTAATCAATTGATGAGTCAATCCTGTGACTCATTTGTTTGGTAGGTACACAAAAGAGGTAGAGATACCTGGTATGTCAAATTGTAGTTGAAGTCCAGTTGAGCTTTAATTTGTGAGGTTTGGGAAAGAGGTTGCTAATGAAGAAAGCCACAAGAACAGACTAACTGGTGAAGAAGGAAGAGAAGGCTGAATAGTGGAAAATACTCTAAGCCCTGGTCAGTACTACTGAAGGTAAACAACACAGTGGGAGAAACAACTTGGGGTGGGCAAAAGATAAAGAGGAAAATGAGAGCAAATAAAAGGAGATGAGTTTAAAATATTCACTAGAGTTGGCTTGCTTACCCTTGCTCTTAGGATCTTTGCTGATGTTACACCTAAAAGGTAGTGACCTATCTATTTCATCCATTAAAATCCACTTAGCTCTATTAGCAGCTTATCACCTAATCAGTGACAAGCCATCTTTTCACAGTTCCTTTTCTAGAGCTTGCTTAAGGACTTGAGGAATTTTAATTCTCCATCTGCACTGCCTGCGTCAACAGGAGATCTGGTTTAGCCCTCTTAAGGCTAATGCTTCCGCTGTCCAAGCCTCCAACCACATGTCTATAAGAAAGAAAGTCATGCAGCAGGTGTCGGTGCACATGAAACTTGGCAAAAATAAGGAAATTAAACATTTGGGAATTGTTAATAACTAGTTGCCAAATGCACACTGGTAACAGGATTGGGGGAATCTTGGCAATAATGCAATCAATTTTTATTTCTTCCATTACCTCTAAGCCCTGCTGTTTTGCCATTTAAGATGTACTAGTTTTTTACTTGTGATTTTTGCTTTATTGAAATTTCCAGCAAAAATCACAGCCAGACAAAATAGCTAACACATTTGCCTCAGCTGAGAGGTGAGTTCCACTAGTATTGGTAAAGAGATAGTCATACAACTATTGGCAATTTATTATTCTTGACAGGTTTTGATGCATAAGATGTTTTAAATCACACTTGATGTCTTGAATAATAATGGTTAGAGCTAAATAATGCTGTTTTCCATTGTGATTCATACTTTTCCCTGAAGGAAAACCATGCACACATTCCTAAAAAGGAAACAATACACCAATCTATTTCTGAACACTTGAACCTCCTAAGACACCTAGGTACAGATCTTGCATTAACAACTGTAGAACAGGAATTACAGAAGATTAAAAACAGATCTCAAAATGGACTACTCAGATTTCACAGATTCCACTGTACATTGAAGGGATTAAATAGGGAACAAGGATTCTTAGTACACTACTGTAGTCCTAATTTTTCTAGTCTAATACAGTTGTAACTAAAACAGTATCCATCTTGACTAGAGATGGGCATGAAACATCTTTTTCATTTTATTTTTTGTTTCATTTCAAAACGAAATGAAAAATGAACTGATTTTTAAAGAAAAACGAAATGAACTGGAAATGTTCTGTTCATTTCCTTTTATTTTCTGTTCCCCCCCAATCAGGTGTGTCTGTAAAAGGGGTCCCTACCTGAGGCCTCTCAGTGCCCTCCGCCGCAACGGCTGCCGCCAAGCCCCCACAGAGAGGCCTTCCAAGGCTATGGGGAGTCCTGCCCGCTGCCACCACTGCAGCTGACAATCCGGCATGGGGCGACCTTCTGAAGTCGCAGGGAGTCCTCCCGGCGCCCACCACCACCGTGCCGCCAAAGTTATATGAAATGGAACAAAACAAAATGTGGGTGGGGATGAAACAAAACAATTTTTCCGTTTCGTGCCCATCTCTAATCTTGACATGATGCTTTCTCAGCCCAAACTTTTGGTTGTTCACTAATAATTACTGAGCCATTTTCATTCTGAAAACCTATTATCCATGTAATCAGTGCACTCTTTTTTCAGTCTTGATCTTCACCCCTTCACTGTATCTGAGTGGTTCCAAACCTTTTCAACCTGTGGCTGTCTTGACTTGCCAGCCACTAGTCATGGCTCCCCCAATAGGATACTTTGGGTGATGGGGGGACAAGGGAGGGGGAAGTCCTGTTATCTCCGTCCACTGTTATTCTTTGCTTGCTGCATGGGGCTGGTAACAAAAGGAGGTGAAACAGCCTGAAAGGGGCTAAGAGAGCAGTGGTAGAACAGAGCAGATTCCATCTTAAAATTTAAAATAATTGTTGGAGGGGAAGAGTTTCTGCAGCACCCCTGGCTGGGTTTGGCAGTGTCATGGGATGTCCCAGTGCACAGTGGGAGAACCACTGCTGGGTCTTCTCCCCATCCATTATTATACCGTATAAATTCCTATACCATACTAATACTCTGACAAGCAAGCAATGAAGGATAATCATACCATGGATTGGGAAAGTGGGATGGGATCACACCCATTAGCTCTGATATTTATTTATTTATTTATTTATTATTTACACTTGTATACCGCCCCATTCCCACAATGGGGACTCTGGGCGGTTTACAGTATCAAAATTAAAACAGCAAAAACAATTGTAAACAACAATAGCAAAACAGCAATGACCAAAAGTAATTTGGCGGGATAATAATATATATAAAAAAAAACCAAATGGGACCTTAGACATTGCCGTAAGCTTCTCGGAAGAGGATAGTTTTAAGATTCCTCTTAAAAGCTTCCAGCAATGGAGCCAGCTGTAAATCACTAGGGAGTTTATTCCAGATGGACGGGGCCACTACCGAGAAAGCCCGCCCCCGAGTACCCGCCTTACGGGCGTCCCTCGGTGTGACCGTCCGCAGTGATAAGGCTGCCGAAGCTCGGGTGGGTTGGGCCAGATCTGATTGTCGGGAGAGACGCTCCGCCAAATATGCTGGGGCCAAGCCATGGAGGGTTTTGTAAACCAAAACCAACACCTTGAACCTTATTCGGGAGGCAACGGGTAACCAGTGTAGGCGAGCCAGGATGGGGGTGGCACGGTCATAGCGACGCGCACCAACCACCAGCCTGGCCGCCGTATTCTGGACCCGCTGCAATCGCCGAACAAGGTTCAAGGGGAGCCCCATGTAGAGGGCATTGCAGTAATCCAGCCTCGACATGACCAGTGCCTGTACCACAGTCCTCAAGGAGCCCTCATCGAGGTACGGGCGAATCTGGGCGATAAGCCTAAGATGGTAAAAGGCCGACCTGACCACGGCTGACACCTGAGGTTCCAGGGTCAGATCCGGGTCCAGGACGACGCCCAGATTCCTCACTCTTTGCGCCAGCTGGAGGGCGGACCCATCCAGACTGGGAAGAGGGCCACAGTACTCCTCCGACGAGCCCCCAAAGAACATAACCTCGGTCTTACCTGGGTTGAGCCTGAGCCTGTGGGACCTGGTCCAGTCCAGTACCGCAGCCAGGCAACGATCAAGGGTCCCGACGGCCTCCACTGCATCGGTGGAAAAGGAGAGATAGAGCTGCGTGTCATCAGCGTACTGATGACAGCAGACTCCATAACTCCGGATGATCTCGGCCAGCGGCTTCATATAGATGTTAAAGAGCATTGGGGAGAGTGACGATCCCTGAGGCACCCCACAAGAGAGTGTCCAGGGAGCCGACAACTCACCCCCCAAGCTCACTCGCTGGGTGCGGCCCCCAAGGAAGGACCAGAGCCAGGCCAAGGCCTGGCCTCCAATCCCAACCTCAGAGAGCCGCTCCAGCAGGATACCGTGGTCGACGGTATCGAAAGCCGCTGACAGGTCGAGAAGGACCAGCAGGGTAGAGCAACCCCTGTCAGCCCTCCTCAACAGATCATCATGCAGCGCGACCAGGGCCGTTTCTTTTTTTTTTTTTTTTTTTAATTAACATTTTTATTAAAGAATTTAAAATACAAAAGAAAAAAGAACATATTCAAAACATTAACCATATAAAGTCAATCTATCACTAAAGTTCGGCTTCCCTCTGTTCTTCTTGCGGTTTTAACGTTGCTCATCTCCCAGCCTTCCTTTCCAACGAACCCATTCTATATACTTATAGAAAAGGTTCTAAAAGTAGGTAATAGTCCTTCGAGTTCTATCCTAATCCGGAAAGAGTCTTTAATTCATTACAGTTGATCTCCATGTAGTTCTTAAATTTTTGCCAGTCATTTTGGAACCTCTGGTTGTCTTGATCCCTCAATCTGCAAGTCAGTCTGGCCATCTCTGCAAAGTCCAGTAATTTCGCCCTCCATTCATCCAAAGACGGTATATACGTTGTCTTCCAATTCTGGGCCAGGAGCATTCGTGCCGCTGCTGTTGCATATAAAAATAACGTCCTGTCTGCTCCTTTAATTTCATTATCCACCAACCCTAACAGAAAAAGTTCAGGTCGTTTTGGGAATGTACACTTTAACATCTTTTGAGTTCATCATATATCCATGCCCAATACTCCTTCACTTTCTCACAAGTCCACCACATATGATAAAAGTCACCTTGTTTCTTTTTACATTTCCAACAATAATCATCTTTCATCCTGTACATCTTTGCTAATTTCGTTGGAGTAATATACCATCTATACATCATTTTCAACAAGTTTTCTTTTATCAAAGTACATGCGGTAAACTTCATATTCTTTTTCCACAATCTTTCCCACACATCTAACTCAATATTATGACCCAAATCCATAGCCCATTTTATCATACATTCTTTGACTTGTTCATCTTTTAAATTCAACTCCAACAAAAAATTATATAATCTAGTCAACAATTTCTTTTTGGGCCCATAATTATGGTTTGAAACTTGGATTCCTTCTCTCCAAATCCAGACATCCTTCTGTCTTTCTGAAAAGTGTCGTGTAACTGATAGTATTGAAACCAACCTGTTAACCTCTCTTTTAACAGTTCATAAGATTTCAGTCTTGGGCCTTTTTCTGAGAAGAATAACACATCCCCATATGTGATCCCCACTCCTTCTGCATCTTTCCTTTTGATCGCCAATGCTTCAATCGGAGATAACCACCTCGGGGTGTGTCTCTCTAATAAAGGTTTCAATCTTTCCCAGACTTGAAGTAATGACTTTCTAATTACGTGATTCATAAAACTTTTATGTACTTTCACTTTATCATACCAAAGATAAGCGTGCCAACCAAATCTATTGTCATGACCTTCTAAATCCAAAAGATCTCCATCAACTAAAGTTATCCATTCTTTTATCCAACCGAGGCAGGCCACTTCATAATATAATCTCAGGTCTGGCATGGCAAAACCTCCCCTTTCCTTAGCATCTGTTAATAATTTAAATCTTATTCTCGGTCTCTTGCCTTGCCAGACGAATTTAGACAATATCTTCTGCCATTCCTTAAAGTGGCCTGTCCCTTTAATTATTGGGATCATTTGAAATAAAAATAACAACCTTGGTAGCACGTTCATCTTTATCACCGAAATTCTTCCCATCAATGACAGATTCAGTCTATTCCATGTTTCCAAATCTCTCTTAATCAAATTCCAAACCCTAATGTAATTATCCTCAAAGAGATTCAAGTTCGTAAGAGATAAATTAATTCCCAAATATTTAACTTTTTTCACAACTGAGAGGGCAGACAATTTTTCAAATTCTTCCCTATCTTTCTTAGTTACATTTTTCAATAAAACCTTTGTCTTATTCTTATTCAGTTTGAAGCCAGCTAAATTACCAAATTCTTCGATTGCCTTCATCACCTCAATAATACTTTCTTTAGGATTCTCTAATGTCAAAACCAAGTCATCAGCAAATGCTTTTAGTTTATATTCCTTATCCCCCACACTTATACCTTTAAATGTCCCCATATCTCTCAGTTTAACTAACAATACTTCCAATACTGTAATAAACAACAACGGAGACAATGGGCACCCTTGTCTTGTACCTTTCCCAATCGGGAAACTTTCTGTTATCACATTATTAACCAATAAACTTGCTTTCTGTTCATTATATATTGCATTAACACCATTCCAGAACTTTGTTCCCACTCCCATATATTCCAAATTCTTCTTCATAAATTGCCAGGAAACATTATCAAAAGCTTTTTCAGCATCAATAAATATCAGAGCAGCTTGTTTCTCCTTCCTGACTTCTAGATATTCTATTATATCAATTATATTTCTCATGTTATCTTTCATCTGTCTGCCAGGAAGAAACCCCGCTTGATCTTTATGTAATAATTCATTTAGCACCCTTTTTAATCTATTGGCTAAAACATCGGCAAATAATTTATAATCTCCATTCAAAAGGGAAATAGGCCTATAGTTTTTGACATCCGTCGCATCCGAAGTTCTCCTTTGGGATCAATGTTATATATGCCTCCTTCCAGGTATTAGGTATAACTCCTTTTTCTAACACTTCATTCATCACCTCGACCATTATTGGTAACATTTCTTCTGACAGTTTTTTATAATATTTTGCAGTCAGGCCATCTGGACCCGGTGATTTTCCTAATTTCGCCCTCTCTATTGCACTTTGTACTTCATGTGGGGTGATTTTCTCACTCAAAATCGACAATTGGCTTGTTGAAATTTTCCCCAATCCATTTTCTCTTAAATATCTATCAATCTGTTCCGGATCCTTTTTTTTTCTTCATATATAAATCGCTATAGAAATTCGAAACACCTTTATAATTTCTCTTGGGTCTTCCACTAATTTCTTATCTATTACTAATTTGTTCACCACCTTTTGTTTTTGCTTCCATTTAAGTTGCCAGGCCAACAGTTTCCCTACTTTATTTGCCGATTCAAAGTTTCTTTGTCTCATCATCTTAACCTTCCATTCAATTTCTTGATTGATAACCATTGACAACTGGGTTTGGAGCATCTTTAATTTTTGAATCCATTTCTGTTCCTTTGGTTTTTCCACCAATTTTCCCTCTGTCTCCACCATTTCTTTTAGGATCTCATATTTTTTTTTTTCTTTCTGTTTCTTCTGATATGAATTTCTTTGAATAAAGAGACCTCGCATGACAGCTTTACTCGCATCCCATACAGAGTTTATTGGTGTTTCTCTTCTCCAATTATTTTCCAAATAGTCTCTAAAAGTTTTTTTCGCTATTTGCAAAGTCTCTGTCTCATCCAATAAGCTTTCATTCAATCTCCAGCGGTATAATCCTTGCAGTTTTGTTTTAACTTCCATCACAATTGCATTATGATCTGAGATCGTTTTAGGTAGAATTTCCACTTTCGTCACTCTGTGTGAAGTGTCGTTAGGAACAAATATGTAATCGATTCTTCCCCAACTCCGGTTTGGTTCAGAAAAAAAGGTAAACTGTTTCTCCATTGGGTGTCTCAATCTCCAAATGTCCGTCCATCCAAAATTTTCGACTAAGTCAAAAAAGGATTTTGGTAATTTCCCTTCTGAGCCTTTCTTTTTCTGGGATCTATCCAAATCCGGCATCATTACTCCATTACAATCTCCCATCAAGAAGAGTTTTTCGTCCATATAATCTAGCAGTCTTTGTTCTAAATCTCTGTAAAATTCTGATTTCCTTTCATTTGGCGCATAAATTTCCTACGATGAAAATTTTTTCAGATTGCCAAGTAATTTGCACCATCAAAAATCTTCCCTCTTCATCTTTCATTATCAACTTAGGTTCTAGTTTGTGTTTGCATATATATCACGACTCCTCTTTTCTTCAATTTATCAGATGATACAAATTCTTGTCCCAGAATTTTGTTTTTTAGAATCTTCATGTGTTTCATTGCAACATGTGTTTCTTGCAGACAAATAAGGTCTAAGTTTTCTTTCTTCAATAAATGTGTGATCCTGTTTCTCTTGGTCTTTTCATTCAGACCATTAACATTCCATGTTAATACTCTCAGCACCATTGCAAATTTCAGATTAAATATATTTTTATCAATCTCTATTCAGATATTGGCCATAGCTAAGTCAGCTTTGCCTTCCTCTTCATCCGAGAGATCTAACTCCTCTTCTTCTCCCTCTTCCTCTTCTTCGCCCTCACCTCTTCTTAGACCTTGGTCCACCTTCTCCTCAGGCAGTCTATCCCCCCTTCAATGGTTTCCTGTACCCAAGTTCTTCTCCATATTTTCTTATAAATTTACCTATCTCCGACTCAGATGTTATTTTAAACCTCTTCGTTTTGTAGATAAAGGATAGACCTTCCGGAAACTCCCAGCGGAATCTCAAACTGTTTCTTCTCAATGTTTCTGCCAGAGGTTTATAACTTCCTCTTCTTCTCAAAAAATAAAGAGGGATCTCCTTATATATCAGGATCTGTTGTCCTTCAATCACAAATCTGTTGTCATAACTATGTTTCAGAATTCTATCTCTCACGTCCATAGATGTCATTGACACAATAACATCCCCTGGTGTCTTCTTTCGCTCTCAATTTCTTTGCTCTAACTGTTATCCTAAACACTTGGGAGATTGCACCAGCTACTTCTTCTTCTTGCCACCCAAGCCACTTCGCAAGTTCAGTTATTACTTTGGACTTAATATCTTCTCCTTCCTCCCATGGTATCAAGCGAAAAACGAAGATTCTGTTGCCGTTGCCTCATTTCAAGAAAAGCCAGATCCTCAGCCAATTTCGTTTGTGTCATCTTTAATTCTGTCACACCTGCTTTATTCCTCTCTGTTTCTTCTCTACATTGTTTAACCTCTGTCTGCACTTTCTTCACTTTGTTTTCCATGCTCTTTGTTTTCACCGTTAAATCCTTCACTTGAGCTGATAGTTCTCCAACTGCCTCTTTAATTTGTTTCTGCATATCTTCCTTTAGTTCTGATAATTTCCTGACCATACTTTCTTCACTTTTTTCAAATTCTCTCCTTATGTGTATCATTAATCCTTCCCATTCTTTGCCCTCCTCTCTGGAGTCCCTCCTCTGTGTTAGAGGTGTCATCTTTTTTTTCTCTGCCATCTTAATTAATTAGCTTCTATTCCAATGGAGCACAATTTTCATAAATTTAATCACAAATTGACATTAATTCAAATTGATTCAATCAGTAAATAATAATAAACTTCAACCAGTCAAATTTAACCAATTAATACTCCAATAGTTAATAATCACCTATTTACCGTCAATAATACTCAGTTTACTTAATCTGACTTCCTTTTGTCCTTTCTGGCTTTAAATTACCCACATATCAAATTAATAACTATATATCAAATTTTGTGAGTTTTTCTACATAAACAAGCATTTTCCCACCCCAAACAGCGTTCAAATTAAATTTTACATGCAATAATTTTCAAAATCCACTAGATGGCGCTCCAGCATAAAAAATGAATTTCTTAGGCAGTGTCAGACACATTAATTTTTATAATCCACCAGATGCCACCAGATGGCACTCCAACCTAGGAGATGAACTTTCTAGTCACTTTCACAGCTGCAACATGATGTTGTTTTGACTACAGCGCGACCTTCCAGCTTCAAAAAAACAACAGATAATGACTTAATTTCAATTCCGCAGCAGCCAGATACCCAAGGAGGGATCCAAAAAGCCCTTAATAATTAAAAATTAGGGGAAAGAATTAAAAAAGAAAAAAGAAAAAGTGCCTTCAGCTGTCTTCCAAGAGCCTAGTTCCACACAGATAGGAAAAAATGAAGAAAATAAAGACCCCTATTCACGGAAGCCTCTGAAGGTAAAATTCTCTGAAGGTAAAGTTCTTACTAGTTCAAAAATCAAATGGCAGTATCTCCAAAGTTACTCCAAAGTTACTCACAAAACACCCCCAAAAGTGTGAAACAGAGTGTGAAACAGAGCACTGAGAGATCCAAATTGACGAAGATAACACCCTCCCCAAGAAAAGAGGGGGTAACTCAAAACGTCAGCTCTAATGAGGGTCTTTTGGGATATAAAACCAAACAGATTTTCTTCTTTGTCTATCTCCCAGATTCTTCTTAGATATTTAATCCTTTCAGAAAAGGAAAAAGAAGGGGGAGGTTGCTCCAAAAGTCAGTTCTCCAAAGTCTTTGGAAATGTAAAAATCAAGTAATATAAGCTCCACAGGGGGAAGTAACTCCAAGCACCGCTGTCCTTTGAAATGTATTCGGAAAAAAAAAGCTGCCCCCTCCACCCCCCCTTGCGTTCTTCTTTGCTCACTCAGTCCTATTCGCAAAAAAAAGGGGGGGGGTGACTACAAACACCAGCTCTGAATTGCAGATTCCGGTCAAGACTCCCCAAGTCCCGTATTTCTCACCACTTCAATGTAGATAATAATAGTTCAAACTCACTTCGTAAATGAAGGGGTATCTCTCAACCCTCACCGCACGGCTCAGCTTGAATCACGAAGGAGAGTTATGGCTTAATTTCCACCACACTCCAAACAGATTCCGATATAATCAGGTCAGTTCTCGTTTCTTCGGGTATAATCCTTTCTTCAAGTTAGCCGTTTAACAGCCTCCACTGATCTTCCTCCTCCGATAGAAACGAATAGAGTCCTTGGAGGTTAATGGCTTCCTGCTAAGACCAGGGCCGTTTCGGTTCCATGACGCGGCCTGAACCCGGACTGGAAAGGATCCAGGACATGGTTCTCCTCCAGGAACGACTGGAGACGCAGGGCGGCGACTCGCTCGATCACCTTGCCCAAAAAGGGAACATTGGCTATGGGACGATAGTTGGACAAATCGTCCACTGCCAAGCCAGGTCTTTTAATAATGGGCTTCACCACCGTCTCCTTCAGAAGACTGGGCAAGATCCCGTCCTTGAAGGAGGTTGAGGCAATCAGTGAAGCCCATTTCGGCATGCTCCCCCCTGCGCTCTTAATCAACCAGGAAGGGCAAGGGTCGAACGGAGAGGCCGCAGGCCTGCAATGTCCCAGTGCCCTGGAGGCATCCACCGGTGTTACAGGCCCAAACTCAACAAACCGAGGCGACCGAGGCGGCCCGACACTGGCCATGACAGGGGCCGTATCAGGGCAACCGGCATCCAGCTCGGAACGGATGGCCTCTATCTTAGATTTAAAATAGGCTACGAATGACTCACTAGTGAAATCACTAGGAGGAGGCCCCGGCGGAGCGGGATTGGTGAGGTCTCGGACCACACGGAAAAGTTCCGCCTGGCGATTCGAGGCCTCACCAATTCTCAGGGCGGCAAAAGATCTCCTAGCCGCCCTTATCGCACGAGAGTAGCGACCATTCAACGCCTTTACCGCAGCCCAATTTTGAGCCGTCCGAGCGTTCCGCCATCTGCTCTCTAGCCTTCTCCGCTCTTGCTTCATCGCCCGTAGCTCCTCGGTAAACCAAGGGGACGAACGGGCTCGGCATCGGATCAGGCGCTTGGGGGCGATCCGGTCGACAGCCCCAGCCACCTCCTCAAACCACCGTTGGGCTAGGGAGTCGGCCGGATCATCATCCAAACCGTCTGGTACATCCCCGAGGGCCTCCGAAAACCGCACAGGGTCCAGGAGCCCCCGGGGGCGGGCCCAGATGGACGGGCCCCGGCCGCTGGGCGGGTGGCTACCGCAAGAGAGAAAGTCAATAGATAATGATCTGACCATGACACGGGCCGGGCCAACAACCTCCTGACCCCCAGATCAAAACCCCGCGATGTGGAGGCAAAAACCAGGTCCAGGGTGTGTCCACCAATATGAGTGGGTCCGATGACTAATTGGGGCAGGTTCATGGAGGCCATGGACTCCATGAATTCCAGAGCTGCTCCAGACAGCCCAATCTCGGCGTGCACATTGAAATCCCCCAACACCAATAGGCGGGGGGGACCTCAAAAGTGCCGCCGAGATGAACTCGGAGAGCTCCGGAAGGGATAACGCAGGGTCACGGGGAGCACGGTACACAAGCACTACCCCAAACCTGTCCCTATGACCCACCATAAGGTGGAGACATTCCAAACCCGGACTCACCAAAATCGCGGATCTACTGACATGAAAGGAGTCTCTGAAGACCATAGCCACCCCGCCACCCCTCCCCTTTGACCTGCCCAGCTGCTGCAAACGGTAGCCCTGGGGGCAAAGGAGGGTGAGGGAAGCCCCACCCCCCTCGCCCACCCACGTCTCCGTGATGAAAGCCAGGTCGGCACGCTCGTCCACGATGAGATCGTGGATAAGGGGGATCTTATTATGTACCGACCTGGCATTAATAAGCAGGCAGGACAGGTCAGGGGAACAGGCGGTTCCTGATTTCCATCAATCAGATCAGATCATCTAGGCATAGCTTCACAAGTTAATTTGTTTCAGGAGTCAAATTCATGGCTGAAATTCCATTATTTCCTTCATAGGTTGTGTATCCTCATGTTTCAGACATCTGCACGAGTTTGATTTAAACCATTAAATGCAACAAACCCTAGCTTCAAAATTGGCTCTTCAGTCCAGCAAACATATCAGAGTAGACTCTTCCAATAAAATGTTTCCCTTTTCCTCTTGTACTTATTCCTTTTGAAATCCATTGCCTTGCTTACATGTCTTCCATTATGTTACCTCTTCTCTTCCTTGGGCCTTCAATTTTTGACACTGGAACTTGACAGTTTGCTTATTTTGGACTATCTTACATCCTGGCCCCTTCCATCTTTACAGGATATTTTCTAGAGTCCAACTTGACTAACCCTTTACTAAGAGCAAGTACTTGGAAGTAACATGCTATGATGTTATCCATTACATATTACTTTCAGGAGGTAATAAGGACATAAACATTTTGTAGAAAAACTGCAATATAGAATTAGTAGTGCTAATATGAAATGTAACATTTTCCTAGGTATATTGTGCTTTGCCTGTTCCCAATATGCTAAAATTTGGTGATTATACTGCTAAATATAAGTTCAAGTCCTAATATTTTGATGGAAAGCTGAAATTTCTTCCAAGGAAGCCATATGATTCAAATAAGCTCACATTTATATGGTGATGTTTCTACAAACACCTATATGCTTAAGATGCTCTGCCAATGTTTACCATATCTAAAACAACAAATTATTCATCTCTCCAATATTCATGGCTTTTCTAGTTCAAATCATTAGCATAATAAGTTGGATCTAGACTAGTGTTTAGACTCACGTGTGCTAGTTTTGGCTTATTTTGTATTAACTACAGGAAAAAATGCTTGTCTTAATGGCTTTAAAAGAAATAACTGCTGAGACATCCTATGCAAATATTGAGAAAAAGATGCAGTGTACTCCAACAGAAGTACCATCAGACAGGATCTTGTTTGTACAATGGCTAGGCAGTTGTATTGAGGGAAGGCCACAAGAAGTTCTGAGCACAACAGCACTTTCCTGCTGAGGGATACCTATGCACTGACTGCGCAGAGCAAGGAGTGGATAAGCTATATCAGTCCAATTGAGATATTCTGTTTCAGAGTAGTTCTCAGGGGCCACATTAAATAGTGAGCAAGCCCAAAATGATAGTGGAAATGGGATAGTGGCCCAAAATACAATCTATTTTTAGCAAAAAGCTCTTACTGCGAAATAAGTGAGTCATATCAGATCAACCATTTAGAGAACAGAAAGCCCTAGTTAAAAAGCTGGGGTGACCCCCAACAATCCATGAAGAAGGGTTATGGACAGGTCTGTTCTGAGGTTTCTCTGCTTCTTATAAAGACAAAGCCTCATTATAGCTTGGTTCACATCCTAACAAGAAACTCAACTATTAGCCAGCTTATTCTGCCACATTCTTAGGTTCTAGTCTACTGTTTTGGTACACTGTCAAATAATATTTTCTTGTAGCATCCAAATAATGATGGTGTGATTACTGGTCTCAATATGCATCAGAGGCGAAAGAGTGTGGGACCATAACACCTGTGATTCATTAATTTCATTCAATTGTACAGGTCGTTACTATTCACAATTGTCAGTGTACATACACTTCCATAAAATGTGCACCCACACAATTTTATAAAAATAAAGGTGAAAAAGATGTGGCATTTTAGAAATGAACTGCTATATTTTAATGTGAGCTTTTGTGGTACATGGCCATGTCTTCAGACACAAGTGAGAATAATGGACCTACATGGCAAAATGTATGAATAGTTTGCTAAGTAGTCCTCTGCATTCTCACTTTTAGGTCTGATGAAGTGGATGTTTTTCAGGAGAGCTCACATTAAAATATAGGAGATAGCTCTTAAAGTGCTGCCACGCCTCTGCTTTCTTTTACTTTTGCCTTCCTTGGTGACCCAAACACAAAACGGATCCCATTAAATATTTCAGAATAATATGAGACATGAACACAAATCAATCTGAAACGAAACACAACGAAACATTGTGGGGTTATGTTTTTGATACACATCTTGACCACTGTCCTGATTCTAGATGTCCCATGGCATGGAAGCTGCACTTGTCTCTCATACGTTCAGCCCTGTCTTCTTTCACATATGGCCATCCCAGGCAGATATCACACCGCCTAGAATTGCACATCGAGGTCGTTTCCGCGGGACGCGTGTTTTCCCCAACGCAAACGCCGCCAAAAACCTCTTTAAGATCCTCCCCTTGGGGCTGGGACGCTTCTGCGACTGCGCCGTTTCCAGGCCTGCTCTCGGTCCGTAGGGCGCGCGCACGCTTGTACGTGCGCGCCCCTTCAATAGCCACGCCCTACTATTTACATACCACGGCGAGAGTGGACAGCCTTTTCTCTCGACCTGCGCTCCTTCTCCCCGCCCCTAAGCGCGCGCCTCTCGGCCCTGGCCTCCCCGTCGCCTCAGCGCCAGATGTGCTTCGGCGGCGCGCGCGCAAGCTGATGGCGTACGTGCGGACGCATGCGCCGTCCAGTGCGTGAGCAAAGCGGGGAGTCGGGTTCAAAGGAGGAAATATGGCGGAAAACAAAGGAGGAGGAGGAGGAGGCGGCGGCGGCGGCGGCGGCGGCGGGGAGGGGGCCGGGGAAGTCGGGCCGGCGGGGGGTGGTTCCGAAGCAGCCGCCGTGGCCGCGTCCGCTGTCGTTGTCACCTCCCCGGCGACCGTCGCCTCCTCGTCCCCTCCGGCCCCGCCCGAAAGGGAGAGCCCCGCCGCGGTGGTCGTGGCTGCGGCGCCGGACAAGGGCCCCGGGGAGGCCGAGGCGGCGGCGCCGGTGGTGGGGCCGGTGCCGGTGCCGGTGCCGGTGTCGGTGGCGAGCGTGGGCCCGGCCGCCAGCTCCTTCCCGGCGCCGCTGGGCCCCAGCCCCGCGCCCCCCGCCCTCTCGAGCGCCGCCGCGCCGGGCCCGCTGTCGCTCCTGGATACGTGCGCCGTGTGCGCGCAGAGCCTGCAGAGCCGGGAGGCCGAGCCGAAGCTCCTGCCGTGCCTTCACTCCTTCTGCCGCCGCTGCTTGCCCGAGCCCGAGCGGCAGCTCAACGTCCCTGTGGCTGGCGGCGCCAACGGGGACATCCAGCAGGGTGAGTGGAGAGGCAGGCGGGAGGCATGGGCAAGGGGGTGGTGGGAGTAGGGGGTTGGCGGTCGGGCCGGGGATGCTGCCCGGGCTTGGGGCGAATGGGGCCCGAAAGGGCGCTGAGCCAGGTGAAAGACACGGAGGAGAGGCGCTGGCTGCTAGGGAGGGTACTCACGTTACCGACTTGGCACGATCCTGGAGCAGATCTGCGGTAGGGCAGTGGAAAAGGCCACTCGCTTAGTTGGAGAGCGTTGCAGCGGGTGGTGTACTCGGTCGATGGTTCTGCCCTCAAGGGAAGAGGAAACTCAGGTGTGGTCCCTCAGGGGTGAAGTTTGCGACTGAGGTGTTGCATCTTACCTTGCCTGGTCTTTCCTTTTCGAATCTGACCTTGTGCGTCAAGACCTAGGAATCGGAGAAAGGTTAATGTGTCCAGAGAGAAAGTGTATGAACACTCTGAGCCATGAATGCTTTGTTTTAGTATGGGTGTTCAGACCTTTGAGCTGGGGTGGAAGACTGCTTAGCAGTCATAATTTAGACAGTTTTACTGCTCAGAGAATGGAAAATTAATTTCCAAGATAAAATTTTGTTAGCGTAGTGCCTCCTTCAGAATAGAAGATTTAGTCTTCCAGCCAGAGTGCTGGTACATCTCCACGAACTTTGAACTCAAACACTTTCAGCATGTTGTGTATTCTGATGGTAATAATTTGTTTGGGGTACCAGAGTTGTACATAACTAGTAGCCATTCACTGCAACATATGAGTCTGGATTATTACTCACCCACCCCTTGCCTAGTGTTCAACAGCAGAATTTAATGGGAGAGTCATCTTGTTATTAGGAATTTTTCTGTATTTATCCATTCATATGTTTTCCATAAGCTCCTACATGCCCTCAGCACATCCAATCTTGCCTGATATTGGAAGCTAAGCAGGGTTAGCCTTGGCTAGTACTTGGATGGGCAACCACCAGGGAATACCAGGTGCTGTAGGCACCTGGAGTAGGTACTGGCAAGCTACTCCAGTATACCTGTCACGAAAACTCTATGGACATGGGGATCACAAAGAGTCAGTCACAACTGTAATGACACAACAACAACATATTTGTATACCAGTTTTCACCGTGAGCTCAGGGAAGTGCATAACTCCTCCCCAGTTCAGCTTTCTTTCTGTTATGTTGCATACAGAAAGCTAACAATGGGTTTCCTTACTAGTTTTAATTGACATGTTGGAACCTGTTTCCCCCCACTTTGCACTTTCCAGTAGAATCCCTTTCCTTTTTATAGTAAAATTTTGTTCGTCAAGCAGTCTCTCTCCTGAATCTCTCTGTCATGCTTCTGTATATCATTTGCTTCAGTGGCTTGATATTTTCAGGAAAATGTACTAGGCTGTCATCCTTTTCAGGAGTTTAAGACACCAATGGGAAATCAAGACTGATGGTCAGTCTGATTTGTTAAAAAGTTGTTAAAAGTAAGAATGCTAATCACAGGGCAGTATTGGATAATATTTTTTTTTTTTTGAAGCGCAGATCATATTTGGCTGACTACTGGATTTTGTCATCATTTTTATTGAGTTCATAGGTGGAATAATTCAGTTCTAGAGAGGGCAGTCAGCCAGATAGGCGGGATGTAAATATATTAAATAAAGTTCTACTTATACAGTTTGTTTTTTGCACGATGCTTGCAGAAGTTCTGTTGCTCTCTGTAGTATTCCTCACTTTCTTCCTCATTGCACCTAGCTTTGTTATTTTCAATATATAGAGAGTGTATGTCTTCAGTGCCATCAACTCAAAACCAGCTTATAGCTTCTCTAATAGGACTTTCAGTGTAAGTAATATATTTAAGGAGTGGTTTTACCAGTTCTACTCTCTCAGCAACTTTCCATGGCCAAGTGGGGATTCAAACTCTGTTTTCCAGGGTCCTCCTAGTCAATTAATTTATCCACCACACAATACTTGAAATCACATGGGGGGGGGAGCAAAATACATTGAAGTTTTGGAATGAAAATGGACAATTTATTTCTACATCAAGATGGAAAATATGGGAGAAACTGAAATGTAAGCAGGTAGGCTCATTTGTGTTTTGTTTGTATATTTTTCTGAAATCATAGAATCATAGAGTTGGAAGAGACCCAAAGGCCATCTAGTACAACCCCCTGCCATGCAGGAACCCCATCACAATATTTCTGACTGACGGCCATCCAGTCTCTGCTTAAAAACCTCCAAAGAAGGAGACTCCACCACCCTTTGTGGCAGCATATTCCACTGCCGAACAGCTCTAATTGTCATGAAGTTCTTCCTAATGTTCAAATGGAATCTCTTTTCCTGTAGTTTGAAACCATTGCTCCGAGTCCTAGTCTCTGAAGCCATGGAAAACAAACCTGTTCCCTATTCAATATGACATCCTTTCAAATATTTAAACATAGCTATCATATCCCCCCTCAGCCTTCTTTTTGAAAGGCTGAACATTCCCAGTTCCCTAAGCCGTTCCCCATAAGACATTTCCTACAGACCTTCAACCATCCTGGTCACCCTCCTCTGCACTCGCTTGAGGTTGTCAGCATCCTTTTTAAATTGAGGCACACAGAACTGGACACAGTACTCCAGGTGGGGTCTGACCAGAGAAGAATAGAGTGGTACTATCACTTCCCTTGATCTAGACACTAGAAGTCATAGTCTCTGGAGTACATTATATAGGAATGCTATGCAGAATTGACATTTTCTTTGGATATTTTTGAAGCAGATAGTGAATATTGAAGGTGATTTGTCTTGTACCTGTAATTTCTTTCATAAAGTGGATAGATGCCTCTTCAAATACAGTGGTACCTCTAGATACAAAATTAATCCATTCTATGGGAATTTTCATGTTACAAAATTTTATATCATGAAACACGGTTTCCCATAGGAATGAATGGGAAATGAATTAATCCATCTCAGAGGTCAGAAAAAAGACAAAAACAGCCTTTTTTGTTTAAAGTTCTTTATAAAGAGCACTTTAAAGGCATAAATGAAAATGAAAAAAACATGCTTTATGGTATGTACACTCACACCTATGCTCTCTATGCTCAAGTCCACCCCCCCCAAAAAAAAAAACCATGCAGAGCAGACTAGGAGGCATCCCCCCCACACACACACCATGCAAAAGAAACAGAAAAATCATACAAAGCAGACTAGGAGGCATTGCCCCCCTCCCCCCACAAAAAGAATAGGACAATGCTCAGCAATCTACCTTTCGACCACTAGAGAAATGCAGGAAAAACTCTCTAAAATGTCCAAAAATCACTGCAAACATTTTTAAAAATAGCTCCAAATCTCTCTCAAAACCCTCTCCACACTCTACAGTGTGTGATACCCAAAGAGTCCTGGATGATTGTGGCTGGTCTTATAAACCTCACAGGCTCAATGCATCCTTGGAGGAACTTTTTTGTATTTTTTCATATCTCAGAACAGGGTTAAATTTTTGTATCATGAAGCATCCCTATTTCCACGGATTTTTATTCGTTTCTCAAGTTTTTCGTATCTAGGAGCATTTGTATCTAGAGCAGTGTTTTTCAACCTTTTTGGGCAAAGGCACACTTGTTTCATGAAAAAAATCACGAGGCACACCACCATTAGAAAATGTTAAAAAATTTAACTGGCTGCAAAACATTAACAGTTTTTTAGGGCACTGTAGGCGAACCTATAGCATGGGTGGCACTCAGAGCCCTTTTTGTGGGCATCTGACATCATCCCTTCACAGCCACCTGTATTCAGGTTAAAAAGAAAAAAATTAGTGAGTTCTGAATTGCAGTTTGGGCACTCGGTCTCTAAAAGGTTCGCCATTGCTGGTGTAGGGAGAAGCAGGACAGAGGGGCCACAGATTGAGGCAGCCCGCTCTCTAGCACCCAGTTCCCACTTACCTGTGTTGTTTTTTTAAAGACATTTTGCCCTGCATGGACTTCTGTGTCCAGTGGAGACCTGAGAAGGGGCACTGACTCTCCAGGAACACAAATAAGACCCAAAAGCCCATCTTGCTCTCCACACTATGGCCAAGGCAGATGCCTTCAGCAAGTCCAGCGACAGGAGGGGAGGAGGATGAAGGAAGGCAGGAAGGAAAGAAGGCAGAAAGTGTTCTGCTTGTATACCACCCCATACCACTTCAAGGAGTCTATGAGGAGGAAGAGGACCCTTTTGTCATAGAGATGCCCACACAGCTAAAATTCTCTCTCTGACCCCCTCTCTGTTTACACTTACACTTTTTTTACACACACACACACACACACACCTCACAAATCCATCCTCCAGAGTCCAGACACACACAAACACACTTCTCACCCCCCCCAAAAAAACAACAAATCCATCCTCCAGCCCAGGCCCTCCCAAGGCATCCGTATCAAAATCTCACCCCCACCCCCTGCACCTGGGGATGATGGGCTGCGCGGTTGCAGGACGCCGCCGGCCTGGCGGGCGACCTTGGGGTCCCGCGGCGGGTTGGGGCGCTGGCCACCCGTGGCACCAGGAAGCCCAACACACCCACACACCCACCGAGCCCTTTTTCGGGAGGAGGCCGGGGTCTTACAGGAGCTGAGCCCCCCGCCTTTGACCTGTGAGTGCGGCAGATGCCCGGCAAGGGTGCGCGGCGGGGAAGGAGGAGGAGGAGAAGAGGGGCGAGCGAGCGAGTGACGGCTTTGATAGCCAGGAAGCCCACCCACCCACCCACCCACCCACCCACCCAGCCCCGGCTCCTCTGGAGGGGCCTTGGAACTGACCCCCCCGCCGCCCGAGGCAAGCTCACCGAGGAGGGGAGGGGAAAGGACTGGAGCCACGACACCACCGGCAGCGCCCCTGAGACCGGCTAATAACTGTCCATCCCCCTTCCCCTACCTCCTTCCTGCTACAGTACTTTCAAAGAAAAACCTATCCCCACCCACCCACCCCAGCATAGAGCTACTATACCAGGTAGTTGAACCCAGGCTTGCAATCCGACGTACGAAGGTGATCGGATCGCAGATAAGGCTCCGCAGCGATGAGATCTTTTGCTCCCAAGCCAGGAGCCTTATTTGCGATCTGAACGTAGACACTGCTCCGCAGGGAGATCCGCTGCGATCCGATCTCGCCCACGCCGCAACTTTCAAAAAAAGGCGCCCGCAAAGAAGGCAACCTAATGCGCCTGCCCAGAAGAAGGCAAAACGGGAAAGAGGTGGCGTGCCGCCCTGAAGTTAGTTCTGGCTCGATCGGGCGCCCACACCTGCCCGTCTGGCCGTTGGAATCGGCCCCTCGTTGTTTCCCTCAGGCCCTCAGCCGCTCCCTTCTCCTGCCAATGATTTTAGGAGTTAGCGAAATGGGAGCGTATATGGGGAGGCTCTTGACTCTGTAGGGGAGCCTGCTTTCATCCGGTGTGTTTGCCTTCTTTGCTTTTCCGTTTGAACCGCTCAGCTGCTTTCAGTTCAGCTATGTCTGCACTTCCTGGTTCCTTCTAAGCCCCTTTCCGCACTTTCTAGTTCTAAACAAACAAACAATCGGCTGCTCCTTCACGGCACACCAGGCAACATCTCGCGGCACAGTACTGTGCCACGGAACAGCGGTTGAAAAACGCTGATCTAGAGGTACCCCTGTATCCATTTTCTTATATGACAATACTGTACTCTCGTTTGGGAAAAGACTTCTAATGTAACATGTTGATAAAAGACCGGAAGTCCTTTTTTTGAGGAGGGGAGTCATACATTGCCCTTTGACAAGTAATATCTGTACAGATGCTATGGCTTTCTAACCAACTTCATTGTATTTCAGAAAGCAGTGACACCTTACTAAATTGTTTGTATTTATACTATCACATCCAATATCTTTGATTATTACATGTATCATCTACTTTTTCTCCGGTGAGCTCAAAATGATGTAGAAGATGGTTGTCCTTTGCCCCACTTTATCTTAACAACAGTTTTGTGAGATGCTTCAGCTCTTTCAAATGAACCTTAAAGACCTGGTTGTTTAGGCATACATTTCCTGTAGGCTGCTTTGAGACCTCAGCGTTCTTCCACTTTCTCTGCCCAACATGACTTTGTGACTAGTAATTTATTTAAGTTGTAATTTGCATTTCACTGTAATTGTGGTGTTTGTTTGTTTGTTTACTTACTTATTTTAATGGTTTTGTTTGTTGTTTGATGTCAACATATGCTCTGAACCTCCGAGAGTGGCTTTGCTGCCAGATGGGCAGCATAAAAGTGCAATCAATCAATCAATCAATCAATCAATCAATCAATCAATCAATCAATCAATCAATCAATCAATCAATCAATAAGAGGCAGTTATTGGCCCAAGGTCAACTCATGACCTTGGCTGACTGAGGACTTGAACTTGTGCTGTTTAGATCCTGGACTAATATGGGTATAATATTTAGCCTGTTTTATACCTTACAGAAGCAATTACAGTACACAAAATCTATAACATCATTAGGGGTTTTCAAGTAGCTAAATACTCTGTATTTTTATAGCACCCGCCTAAGCGAAATCAGTATTATCTTCATGCTGTAAGTGAGGCAAGAAGTTAATTGCTTGCTTAAAATTATTTAGTAAGTTCATTTTTGAAGGGGTTAACAACATTGGAGTCTTTGTTATACTGCCATCTCCTAGCCACTGTACAATGCCACCTAATAAAAACATTTATGTGACATTTTAATTTCTGAAAATGTTCTAACACATAGCGTGCATTTTTAATAATAGAAAGGTTTGAAACTTGGAAAAATTGAGATTCCTAGATTAGGCATCTTATACTGTATATCTTTCATAGGCATTTTGGTTGATAGAACAGGGCTCCTTCAATATGTTTTATGAATTGAACATCCAAATAATCTGAATAAATTGTGTACTTGGGGCTTGATCTGGCATGATTTGCTAGGCTTAAAGTCTGAAAGTACTGAAATTCTAAGACTTAGTTCAGACACAGTGCCTGCAATCCTGTTGCACATTTATTTACATCAAGGCCATAACTTTTGGAAATCAGTTGGGGAAGGTTAACAAATCTCTGTGGTCAGTACCAGTTGCATGCCAAGTCATGCGACAGAGTGTGTAAAAGATAATTCCTATAGAGATTTAACTTTCCCCCCTTTGCTTCCAAAACTTACACCTTTTGCATTATTTTGTTGGACGCTTCTGGGGAACATAGAGACCTCCCGTATCCTAATTTGGAATGCTGATCCATCTAATTCACTGTCATCTGCACTAGCAGCAATTCTGGTTTCAGACAGGAGTATTTTTAGCTGCACCTGGTTAAGCTGCAGAGTAAATTTGAGATTTCTAGCATGCAAAGCACAGAGTAAGTAATGTCTGTTCAGTAATTTTGAGGAAGGGAATTCGGGACTATCTGGATGTGCATAGAGGCTAAAAACTTGTTGCTTAGCATAGCAAATCATATAAGAGTAGGCCCATTGAATCAATGGAGGTTTGGTGAATGAAGTTCTCCATAACGTTCATTGGTTCAAGTAGGACAACTCTACTTGTGACTTACTATAATGTACTGCCTTCCAACTAGAGCAGGCCCATTTGTATCAATGGAACATATGGAGGAACTGACTCACCAAATACCTAATCATTCAGTGGAGCTACTCTAGTGTGATTTACTGTGCTAATGAACAGGATTTCAACCAATATTTTGGCTATCCTGTTTTGTTATTTGTGAGGAAAGGCATGTTATTTTGACATTCAGTGTGTAGGAGCTTCCTCCCCCTTTTTATTCTGTATGGCTTTCAAATAACAAACATTTAGAACAGTGAGTAACACTGTTTTGGCTATGCAGTTGGATGCTTCATTTTAAGGAATAAATGAATCTTAATGTAGTACAGGATTTGCTGTGACCAATATAATTGGATATATAATTAAAGCCTCATTTTAGAGCTGAGTTAGGCATTTAATGCAGCAGGAGACTTGGTCTAGTAAGGTGTATTTTATAAATAGGATACTTGTGTTTGTAGGAAATACATAAAATGTTTAAATCTTATGAATAAGTAGTATCACTTATGTGTGATAGCTCTGTTTATAAGAGCATTCAGTTTCTGGAGTCATGAGCAGAAAATCTGCATAAGCTAGTCACTAAAGTTCTAAAAATGTTAAAAATTCACTTATCCAGTGTATCTAGTTATTAATAGTATTTCAGTGTTCTAGGTAGGGAACATTCTTTTTCTTAGCATTTGTCCCATTTGATGGTAGGCTCTGCTATTCTTGTTTTTGCCTTTCATTTGACACGGTTGTGGGCTAGGTCTGGTGAACTCTGGGCAACTTCATGTCATTGTCAAGGGTGTTTATCCAGCACTGTTTTGGATATCCCCTTGGTCAGGATCTACTTACCTCCAGAGTGAGACCCCCTTTGGCTAGAGTTTCTGCATTGCCACGCAAGATGGGTCCATACCAATGTAGTCAGGCTTACAATATTCCTCTGTAGGGAATACTGATCTGACAAAATTTAATAGCAATTTCTAGGAGTTTTGAGGTTTGAATAAAAGCTTGAGATAGTATTGGAAATAGCAAGAATAAGAATATAGTTGATGTGTATAACATAGTGGTTGTATGAAGTAAGACAGAAAAGTTAATTTCAGGCTGTTCTGTTAAGCAGTGGTGATAGGGGTTACTTTTCCCCAGCAGGCTCAACTCGGGGAAATGTGATCATCCTCACTTAAAGGAACAAAAAGTTGTACTGTGCCCAGTGAAATAGTTAACTTGTCATATTTGGAAGTTGAGTCATGGCAACTGGACTTATTTTCTTATGAGATTAAAACATTTTGCTACTCATCCAAGCAGCTTCATCAGCCTGAGGAAAGTTAGTAGTGAGGCCTCAATTTTATAGGTTACCTTGATTTCATATCATCCTGGTCTGAATAGGCTCATTAAAGCAACAAGTGTTCTGCTTATATATCGCCCCATACCACTTCAAGTAGTCTCTGGGTGGTTTACAGTTTTTAATTACAGTATGCAGGCTACACATTGCCCCCCCCCCAGCAAGCTGGGTACTCATTTTACTGACCTTGGAAGGATAGAAGGCTGAGTCAGCCATGAGCCTGCTACATGGAATTGAACCTCACGTCATGAGCACAGTACAGGCATTTAACCACTGCACCATGAGGCTCCAGGTGGACAATGGCACACACTGCAGTATTTATGCTTTACCAATGCAATCTATGATATATTTTACCTGTACAGTGGAACCTTGACTTACATACTGCTTGACTTGCATCATATTTGACTTGCAGCAAGAAGGGGCCTGTTTGACTTGAGTCGCAGGCTTTGACTTACATCTCGGAGCCCCGGCGCAAGGCACCGGAATCGGGTGGCAGCCACAACCCAGCATCGTGGCTGCCGCCTCCAAACTGCTCCTGCCTTCTTCCCCTCCTCCGGCAGCAGCGGCTTCGGCGAGACCAGCTCAGAGCACCTGGAGCTGGTCCTCAGCCTCACCGAAGCCACCGCTGCTGCTGGAGGAGAAGAAGGGCCGGGAGCTCGAGGCTGGCCTCGCTGGTTAGACAGTGGGCTCAGTCTTGTAAAAAATCTGGCTGCAGAAGTCTGGTCCACAATGGAAGCGTTTTAGTTGGGGAGCTGTAAAGTTGTGGGACTCTAATGGTAAGCATAGAGTTGTTCAGAACTTGGAACGTCAGGTTAAAAATCAGTAAAACTTAAATGTTAGACATTGTTTCTATGAACATTAAAAAGTAGAGGCGTATAATTTTTGTCTATAATTCCACTGCCTCCTCCTCTCTTTGAATAGACATTTCATTTACATCCCCAGAAGGAATCCCCTATCCCAGTCAAATTTGTGTTAAATTGCTGTTTTTCAGGGTCTTTTTCATCATCTGGAACAGATTAATCCGCTTTCCCATTACTTTCTATGGGAAACGTTCGTTTGACTTAAGTCATGTTTGACTTAGGTCTAGACCACTGGAACGGATTAATGACGCAAGTCAAGGTTCCACGGTACTTTCCCACCTGATGAGGGATAATGTATAGAAAAGAGGCTTATGTTATCTAACTTATAAAGATGTGTTTTACTAACTTTCATGGCCACCTATATGTGCATGATTAAAATGCAGTTTCTTTATTTTAGTATAATTGGAAAATATGGTTTTATTAAGTACTTAAAGGGTTAGGAAAGGAAAAACTGGTTTAGGTTTATTGCAGTGCTTGAAGCACATTGAAAAGAAAAGACAGAGAATACATCTATTAAAATAGTAAAGTTTTCAAAATTAAGAATATTTAAAAGAAAGCACCATTCTTAGACTCTAAGCACATCAAGAACACACAGAATAATTCTAAATGCTTACCCCGCCAAACTAGTTAATATTTGTGTAGGAAAAGCATGTTGATTGTTGCCAACATCTGGAAGTGAAGCCTTCTGCTGTGCTGCTATGTGATTTTTGTGCTATGATGTTGGGTGCCCAAAGTGGCTGTGGAGTTGTTATGATGTGATGAATGTCTCTGTGTATGTGTCGTATCTCCCTATATTTACCGTTCTTACCAATTGTTTTGCTTTTCTCCTAAGTATAAACAAATCTTATCTGCAGGTCTTGGAATCCCAAATGGGCTTTAAAATTCAAAAATACTTGTTTCAGTGGGAAATTGTATTATTGTTCCATAAATTATGACTCTAATGGTCTGTAATGTACAAGGCTGTGAGCTGTCATTATACTAATACATTTTTGCAGAACTTGTAGGACTATGGTCCTATAACATCAAAGATTTAAAGCCCTAAATTCTTTAAGTCCCAACTATTGTAATACAAAGATATTGTAACTGCAGAGCATGCAAACTATTAAACATACACAAAACGAAAAGCCCACCTCTAACATACAGACATCACATCTGCATTTGCAAATCTTAATCAAAACATAATTCAGTTACCAGGATGTTTATGGTTTAATGACATTGTTCAGCCATAGCTAGCTGATGTTCTGGGCTGTATATTGTCCCTCATTATTGTAAGCCACCTTAGGTCCTTTTCCAAGGAGAAAAGTGAGTTAAAATGTTCTAAATAAATAAATAAATAAATAAATAAATAAATTTAAACTTAATTAATGTTTTTTTGATGTTATAGTAAACAGTTTTAAGCCACACTTTTACAAGTACTTTTAAAAAGGGCAACTTTTGAAAAACTTTGTGAAAAAGGTGACGTTTTCTACACCCCACTTAAGTATATTTTAAACATGGTATACATATACAATTTTAAATATTGGTACCACTTTTAGGACAAGATTTGTAAATAGTTTATAGTTTGAGTGTTTTCCTTTATATTTTTGGAATGTGACCCAAAGAATTCTCCAGAAATTCTCCCAGTGGGTGTCAGGAGGTAAAGCCCTGCAGGGAGGGTGGGGGCAGAGACAAATTTGCACACCTTAGAGGTAACCTTGCTCTATAACAGTGTTGGTGACTCTATGGCATGGGTGCCAACGGTGACACGTGGAGCCCTTTCTATGGGCATGCAGCATCGCCCCCTCACAGCCACAGCACTTTCCCCTCTGCTCGGAGCACTCCACTCTGTGCTCCATGCAGAGAGCCAGGCAAAGGGGAGGCAGTGACATGTGGGCTCTTTCATAACCCCAATTTACTCCCCAGCCACGATGCTCTAGGCATCCCAAAAGTGGCATGGCTGAAGAGTAAACTGGGGCTATGAAGGAGCCCACAAACCACTGCCTCCCCTTTGCCTGGCTTTCTTCATGGAGCCATTTTGAGAATGCTGAAATGACTCCATGCAGAGAGCTGGGCGAAGGGGAGACAGTGGTTTGTGGGGTCCTTCATAGCCCCAGTTTACTCTCCAGCCACTCCATTTTTGGGATGCCCAGAGTGGTTTGGCTGGAGAGTAAATTGGGGCTACGAACAAGCCCACAAGCCGCCACCACTCCCTCCTGTCTTTCCTGATGGTGTAGCACCCCATCTGCAGAGAGGCAGATGGGGTGCTACTCTTTGGGAAAGCAAGGCTCAAAGAGCAGTTTTTTTAATTTTCTGCAGCCATAGCAGCCTTGCTGTGGCCACGGGAAATTCAGAAGCCTGCTCTTCGCTCCTTGCTTTCCTGAAGGGTAGCACCTGAAGCATTTGTAACCTGGGGTACCACTGTATTCAGGTTAAATTGCTGTATTGGCACTTTGTGAAAAATAAGTGGGTTTTGAATCACAGTTTGGGCATTTGGTCTCTACAAGGTTCGCAATCACTGCTCTATAGAAACCATCTTCCAAGAACCATGGTTCTCGAGTAGCGCCAGAAAAGCTTTGTTTTTGAAAACATTTGTGTTGCGTCGTTACAGTCATGACTGACTCTTCGTGACCCCATGTCCATGGAGTTTTCTTAGCAGGAATACTGGAGTGGTTTGCCAGTTCCTGCTCCATAGTATATAGATTTATTACTCATCCTTTCTTGCTAATGTGTGTACTCTCACAAATTTGAAATTCCATAAACTCCTTTGTATTGTTTCTGAATGTAAATAATGACAAATTATACTGTTTTGCAATTTGCATTGCCAGGAAGTTGGGCTGTTGATATTCTTGATGCGTGGAATCACTATATTCACCTATTAGTATTAAAGTGTTTGCTCTTTGGTGTTGTTTTCTGGTTCCCTTTAAAAATATACATGTGTGCAGCGAAATAATATCCCCCAAACCCATAAGATTAGGTAACTTAAAAAGGTTTTCCAGCTGCTTACAATGAGCCTGCAAGTAGAAAGGTTTGTAGAACCTCTGATGTTTATTTACTATAAGAACTGCTCAAGGGTGCTAAATGTTTTGTTAAAACTAATAAAAAACAAATTATATAATAAAACCATTAACATTCCTCACATTAGTTATAGCCATTAACATCATAATAATAGTTAGAAAAACCAGTCTGGAGATATAGGTTTTAACGCCTTTCAGTTGCAACTCAGAAATGCATATATTTTCCATGTACCAGTCCACTGGCCCTATATAGTTTTTTTATGTTCTTATGAGAAAGTGTATTAAAGATCTCAGCATAATTACAGTGATACCTTGAATTATGAAATTAATTCGTTCCAGTGGATTTTTCGTAATTCATATTTTTTTGCAATTCAAAACGTGGTTTCCCACAGGAATGCATTTTTCATAATTCAAAACAAACCCACCTTTTTGTAATTCAGCAATTCACTACACTGGCAACCGGAGAGGAGCATTTTTTGAACTTTTTCATAATTCAAAACAAATCAGTCTCTTTTTTTTGCAGTTCAAAACTTCGCTACTCGGTTGACCCTTGCCTGGCTCAGAATGGGAGGACCCAATCTTGCCGAGCTGTCAAAATCAGTTGTGTGGCAGTGGGGATGGGAGGAACAGCTTCACTCCTGCCTTCTGGTCTGGCCTCAGCCAAATGGCTGCAACAAGACCGGGCAGCAGGAGTAAAGCTGCTGTCTGTGGCTCACCATTGCCACACGGCTGATTGTGACAGCTCATTGAGGGCAAACCAGCAAAGCAGGTAAAGCTCTTCTGCTTTGCTGGATCCCCACAGGCTTCCCATAGGAATGCATTGAAAAAAGCCTATTGTATTATGTCCCCTTCGCATGACAATAAAAAAATCCCTATGGGATGCTTCCAAGACAAAAAGCCATTCCACATTGTACCCAGGACCCCCCTCCAGTTATTTTTGTCTTTATTCTACCCTCCGGAATGGATTAATCCATTTCCAATGCATTCCTATGGGAAATCACATTTTGTAAGACAAAATCTTCTTAAAACAAATTAACCTGTAGAACGAAATACATTTGTTTTAAGAGGTACCACTGTATATGCTAATGTTGATTGTTTGAGAGAGAATGTGAGTCTTTGTCCTAAATATGGGAAAATAAAGAATTATGGCTACCTATTTCAGGGAACCAATACCTCTTGAAGATTGAAGGGTATTTTCCTGTTATAGGAAAATTCAGATGGAAGAATATGGGGGGAAAGGGAAGAAAGTAATAGACCAGTGGTGGCAAACCTTTGGCACTCCAGATGTTTTAGACCACAATTCCCACAGTCCTTTGTCATTTATTTATTTATTTATTTATTTATTATTGCATTTATATCCCGCCTATCTTCGAGAACGAACTCTCATTGGCAATACAGGCTTGGTATTCTGGGAGTTGTGATCTCAAACATCTGGAGTGCCAAAGGTTTACCACCACTGTATTGCTCATTATTTCCACATGGTAAAATGGTGATTCTGGAGTTTTCGATTCTCCACTAATAAATACAACAATTATTATTATTATTATTATTATTATTATTATTATTATTATTATTATTATTATTATTATTATTAGTAGTAGTAGTAGTAGTAGTAGTAGTAGTAGTAGTAGTAGTAGTAGTAGTAGTAGTAGTAGTAGTCGTCATCGTCGTCGTCGTCGTCTTAGTTGTTATTTTTGTTGTTTGTGGTGGTGTTTTGATAGTCGGCCTTCTGATAAAGAGACCCAGGGGACTCAAAATATTAAAACAATTAAAAACATAATAAAAATTAAACGATACACTGATTAAGATACAATTCAATAATTGAAAGCAACTAAACATTAAAAAGTACCCTAACGTGAACATGGCATCTAGGGACTCAATCATGATTTTTAAAAGCCTGCCTGAAAAGATAGTACTGTAACTTCAACACTTGATGGAAAGATAAAAGGGAGGGGCCAGCCTGATCTCCGGAGGGAAAGTGTTCTATAACGTGGGAGCTGCTGTAGATAAGGGCTTCTCTGTGATTGTAAAAACTGTACTTTCTTTCAGAGTTATGGTAAAAGGGTAAACTGTAAAAGTGATTTGATTCTTTTAAGAATTTTAAGAACTGGTTTCTTAATTTGAAATGTTATTTCAATCAATTTGATTTTTTAAAAAATCATTGATTTTTATCCACCCTGAATAATGCAAAAAAAGAGGGGGGAATGGCTAAAGTGCACTTGTTTTGTTCCACTAACCCCTAAGATTCTTGCATAGTTACCTTCCCACCATTACTAAAATCCAGTTCTGTATGTGTAGATGAGTAGCATGTGTATGGGTGGGTGGGGTGGGTGGGGGAAGGTAGGTATTTGTGTCACTTTCTTCATTGCCAAGAAACAGCATCCCTTATCCTGATGTAAATAGCATGATTATCAAAATATATGGAACTATTGGAAACATCAATGTCCGTAGCTTGAGCACACTGCTCCATTGTCCCTTTGCTCGTCCAGGGCCTTGTCACCACAGCAGACATGTATCTGTCTTTCTGTTGATTCATAATCAAAATTTCCAGTTTGTGAAAAGTACTCTTCTGTTTTAATAGGATATTTCCTCTGTTTTATTCATGAGATTTATAGTCCATTCCAGTCCAGAGATTTGTAATCCCTTCCATAGATCCATATATATACACTCTGGTCAAGTCTACAGGCCTTATCTCCAGGTATCTTATCTTAAACTTAGCCCTTGCATTGCAGAGGTGAGCTGTAGTTTGAACTGGACATGCTGGACATCAATAATTAGAGCTATCTGTGCAGAACTCTTTTTATGTTACATCATATCCATCATGAATTATCTTAGGGGACACATGGATTTTGTAAGAAATGGATGCATAGCTCAGTGAGTTGGGTTTCTGGCTGCAGAACCAAACATTGGGAGTTCAATTCTCCTCTGTGCATACCAGAAGAGCCAGCCTGTGTGGCTTTGGGTAAGCTGCACCGACCTAGGATGCCCCCAGAAGAAAGGAATGTTAAACCACTTCTGAGTACTCTCTACCAAGAAAACCCTGAAAAGGATTGCCACAAGTCACAATTGACTTGATGGCATACAGTTATTACTGTTTTTAAAAGCTAGAGAGTTAATTAAGATGCTAAGAAGATTTAAAGACCAGATAATTCTCAAACTACTCTCTAACTGTATTATTTATCAGAGTTATTAAGATTGAGAACAAAACATTTTAAGGCACAAAACAGAAAAACCTGAATTTTGGCGGCAAAACCCAAAAGAGGATACCGCTTCTCCTCCCAGAGTAGAATAGAATGGTATAATTAGCTTGCAAGAATGAGGATGGAGACAACCCATGTTACTGTAAAGGAGAACTCACTGAGAGATTTAAAATCTGTAAGCAAATTGACTTGTCATGGATTTGCTCTCTGGGCCAAGTCCCAAGCCCCCATATATACACATTGATTCTTGCCTTGTAGGGAAAAAGAGAAAGGGCTTGGTGGCTACAGTTAGCTAAATAGATATTTGCAAACTAAAGCTTTTTCATTATGACTTTGCTGTTTCTTGTGTGTGCTTGGTAGTCTTTCTGCAAACTTCAAAAAAGTGAAATGTGCTTCCAAGCACCCAACTTCTGATTTTGTAAACTATGCATGTAAGATGAACATGTGGATTAGTATTGAAGTTGTAGCAGTTTAAAAGGTGCTGTTGGCTTCCTCTGGTTTTCAATATGATTTAAAGTTTTATTTGAACATAGTCATTTAACATATGAATATTTAATAATGGGGTACATTTGGTATGTAAAACTTGAGGAAACATAGTACTGTACTTTCTTGGGAAAATGGAA
Source organism: Phrynocephalus forsythii (assembly GCA_029282475.1). Lineage (NCBI taxonomy): Eukaryota > Metazoa > Chordata > Lepidosauria > Squamata > Agamidae > Phrynocephalus > Phrynocephalus forsythii. The sequence goes on along the minus strand of JAPFRF010000005.1, from coordinate 85,660,361 downwards.
GCATATAAAACCAATTTTGGGTCATTACTTTATCAGCACAATAAGAAGTTGTTGATGGTAACTTTCTCAGGGCTTAGCAGTCCGCAGAATCCCAGGATGCCCTCAGAAGAATAAAACACTTCAAAAGTAGTCTCTACTTTAAACACTCTGAAAAGGGTCACTGTAACTAAAAATTGATTTGATGATACACAATTATTCAGAATTGGGCAGGAAATGAAAAAATGAAACACTCTTTTGTCATTTCACTATGAAATGAAATGGTAGGACACATTTCGTTACGAAACAAAATGAAACACCATTTTTCCTATGAATGAAATATTTCTAATTTAGCCAGGAAATGGCTATTTGTAGGGGGGCTATTAGCTGTTTCCCAACTCAATTAGAAAAGATTTTCTCCTAGGGGGACCCCCTTTGGAGTTTAATAACCCAGCCCCCTGAACCCAAAACCTCTCTAAATTTTTTTGGGGGGGGGCTTACCAGGAAGAGTCCAAATAAGTTACCCTGGGATTTTGGTGCCTCTAGGACTCAGGACAGCTATTAATAAGTCATTTCATTTTGTTTCATTCCAAAAATTATTTAAAAATTCATTAGTAATGAAATGAAATAAAACTATTAAAGGAACAAAACACAATTATTTATTTAAGCAATCTTGGCTAGTTGTGTGCCCTTTAGATGCTTCGCACTACAACACCCATCAGCCAGTGCTCAGGGTGTATAGTACTGTACATCTGGAGGGCATAAGATATGGGAAGACTTCTCTAAATCATTTCTTCCTTTTTCATTAACAAATGTAACAGATGCCCTGCACCTTGTTCCATCATTGTGAGCTATCAAGTGGTTTCAGCAAGGAGCAGTTGCTGGGTGGCTGTGAAATGACCTCTTCAAGGAAATCTGCCCAGGCTTGTTTCAGGGTTTCAGAATGAGTTCTGTGTATCATTAAGAGGACATTTGGGAGCAGAACTAGACATGATGGTTTTAATGTTGCTGTATGTTGCATTATTCATTGTTTTTATTAGATTTATTTTCTCATTAGATGATGATAGTATGTTTTTTATTGTTGTGAATCACCTAGCAAGAGACAGAAGTATCTTTAATACATCTGAAAATAGATGAACTTCCTGCCTCTTTGCTAATAGCTTAGAAGATATGCTTTTGACCAGACATCTGTGAAGATTTTCAGTCATCCAGCTGAGATTATCCAAAAGTTGAGTTATGGCAATTGGACTTCTTTTCTTGTTAGGTCAAAACATTTTGCTACTTATCCATCTAGGAAGATTGGTAGGAGGCCTCCAGTTTATCCTCCACAGTTTATCCCCTGATGTGAATAAGATTGTTAGATGAACACTGTCCATGTGTGTGTGAAAGTCATGCCTCTGCAGCCTTTCCCACACTCATTAAACATGGGTCATTAGCAGTGGCCTTCCTGGTAGATTTGTGAAGTGGTCCAGATTTTTCTGGAGATAGATGAAAGGGCAGCATAATAAATATAAAGAAATATGACTGTTGAAAAAAGGCCTAGATGGGTGGGGTATTGGATGGATGGATGGATGGATGGATGGATGGATGGATTTCAACCTGTTTCCTGTCCTGTGCTGGGCTAGTGTAGAAGTCTGAACACCCCTCACCTCATTGGACCCCATATACTATATTGCTGCTCTTGGGTTTTGGTGTCTGATTTATTGGGCAGACACGTCTCTGCCTTAGTGTGTAGGTTTGAAGTAAAGTACAGTGATCCCCCGCCTATCGCAGGGGTTAGGGACCTGATCCACAATAATTGAAAATCCGTGATATGTGGATGCAGGTTGAGTCTGGCCTCGGGGGGGTAGATGGGGGCTCTTGTACTTACCCCCAGCCTGGCCCTACCTGAACAGGCCCGTGAGGGCATTACCAGAAGTGACTTCTGGTAAATTGAAAATCAGAAAGGCTCTCAGAGGCCTCAGAAATGATTTTCAGTGATCCAGAAGTCACTTCCAGTTTGCAGGGAGGCCCTTTTGGGGCCTCCAAGAAGACCCAGGAAGGCCCTCACAAACCTGTTTGGGGCAGCTCCAGTCCTGGGGTAAGTATGGGAGGCTTGAAACAGGACTTTCCCCCCTTACCCTAGGGGGCCTTTTTTCATATACTGTGGTCCTGCTGTATACGATGTCTACCAAAAATCCTTTTGTTCTTCTCAGACACATCATCGCTGTAAGCAATGACCAGGTACCTCTGTCAGCTCTATTTATTTATTTATTTATTTATTATTGAATTTATATCCCGCCCATCTTGAACTCCAACATGGCAAAGCAAATCGGGGAATACACACAATTAGGTACAATAAAACACAATAGGGAAACATAATCAAGAAATCAACATAAATTAATAAAAACAAAATTGAGAGAACTGCAGCAGGGACGCACCCTTTGTTCTGCTATGTCAAGCACCTAATTTTGGCGGGGGAAAAAGAAAGAAAAAAATGGATAGGTCCAAAGGCCTCGCGGAATAGAATGGTCTTCTACGGAAGGCCAGAGGGACTCTGTCTTCAGGGAGGCTGTTCCATATAGATGGAGCAGCCACCGAGAAAGCCCGGTTCCGGGTACGGGACCGCCTGGCTTCTCGGAGAGATGGAACCTCTAGCTCTCATACTGTTCCATTATTCTGCTGGCACATTTTGGATATCCACATCTCTTAAGAACTGTCTTCAGATGCCTATCTTCCTTCTTCTTGGATTCTGTGTACTTGGAGATGTTCTCTGCTCTGTGGTTTAGAGTCCTGATGACTCCTAGTTTGTGTTCCAATTGATGGTTTGTTTCCCACCACCCACTGTGGATATCCAAACTGCCTTCAAAGGCAGCCCCATGAAGTAATGAAATTGTAGGCCAAACATCTATAGAGCCAAAGATTCCTAGTTCCTGGTGTAAAATAGGTTTTGCGTGGCTACTATGGCTTTTTATAATGCATTAAAAGAAAGATTTTATAGTTTAGAACTTTGAAAGTTAATAGTGTTTTCTTGCTTAAACATCCTATATCACCTTAATGGACCAAGGAGGCTTTCTATCACCTACCTACTGCAATTTTTTTTACCAACCTTCCTTTTCTGGATTGGCTTAAAAATGTAACTGTCAGATTTTATTCACAGTGTTTTGAAGTGCAATGATGAAAACCCACTAACAAGTAAAAATCTGTATTCTTCTCTCTCTCTCTCTCTCTCTCTCTCTCTCTCTCTCTCTCTCTCTCTCTCTCTCTCTCTCTCTCTCTGTGTGTGTGTGTGTGTGTGTGTGTGTGTGTGTGTGTGTGTGTGTTACTTTCACCTGCAGTTGAAAGTAAATGAAATGATCACTTGATCTTGGTTTAAACATTAAAGAACTTAGACCTGTAGAACAGAATAAACTCACGGTACTCTGACATTTGGTACTTTATACATTAACTTGTACTTGACTTAGTTACATATCATTCTTAAACTTTGTATAGCTACTCCCACAACTAACTTGTTTTAACTGTATCTGTCATCACATCCTACCACATATTTGACCCTATCTGACAATACTATATTCTTTCACATATTTCACTTTATCTGACAGACTGCTAACTGTCACTTGCTTTATATACCATAGATGCTTGAATATAAGCCAATATTTTCAGCCCTTATTCTTGGCTGAAAAAATACCCTCGGCTTATATTCAAGTGAATATAGTTGCCGCACTTTTGCTGTCTCCCGAATGCTCAGCCAGCTTGGGGAGGGCAGCGGAGGGCAAGTCCTGCCTTTTGGAGAAGGCACCCTAGGCTTATATTCAAGTCAATAAGTTTTCCAATTTTTGGGGAAAAATTAGGTGCTTCAGCTTATATTCGGGTCGGCTTATACTTGAGTATATATGGAGTTAACTGTTTGTCAATCCTCTTAATTTCTATTGGCTAATACCACAAATGTCACATTTCACTGACATTAAACACATTAGTCAATCCACATTAAACACATATACACATTCATTAATATACACATTCATATATAAGCTATGTTGTTTAATTATGTGTTTCAATACCTCCCTCCTTATTGGATATGATTCAGGAATTTTGTCTCTTGTAGGTTCTTTGATTTCGAGTCTTTGGTCTTCAGTGGCATTGTCACTAATTTGAAGAAACATTATGTTGCTAATCCATTAATACAGCAGAGTTTGCAATCATTGGAATTTGATTCATATTTTGATAATATTATTTTAAAATCACACAATAAAAATAGAGGTAAAGAAATTGGAAACCCCTTCCCTAAAAATGTGTTGCTCCCAGAGGCATTTGGGGGCCACTGTGAGATACAGGAAACTGGACTAAATGGGCCCTTGGCTTGATCCAGCATGGCTCATCTTATGTTGTTATGTTCTTAATTTGGAATAAATACAAGAATGTACCGTATATATTCACATATAAGCCGAGTTTTTTAGACCTAATTTTGGGCTAAAAAAACAGCCTTCAGCTTATACACAGGTCAATAAAATATTGGGGGATGGAAGAGGCAGCACTAGTACTGAACAGCAATAAATAGACTTTACTGATTTACCTCAGCAAGCCAGCCTCAGAGGCTGAATTACTAAAGGTTGCCAACTTGCTTTGCATGTGAAAAGAGCAAAAGCAAATTAACCAAGATACAGCTAAAAGCAGGTATTTCCCGATAAGGCTTCTAGACTAGTGTACATTGAGTTTAGGATGAGCAATTTTCCTCTGCCTTTCAAACAGTTGATCCGAGTGTATAAAAGTCTTCTGACTGATTCTGCTTGATAAAATTTATCTAAATTAGCTTTAAAAATCGGCATAGTATCAAAATAGTATCAAAACTAGTGCTCATGGAATCATGGGAGGTCTCCCATATGCAGATTATGTAGGCAGGAATGGTAGCTCTTGCAGCCTATTGAACCAGCTCACAGTCAACATGTGAAGGAAGACTGATGTTTTGGACTACGACTCCCACAGTCCATTGCCACTGGCAATACAAGCTTGGGATTCTGGATCTGTGGTCAAAACACCACGACACGCCCTCCTGCAGTGTCCCTCTCCTCTTCCGATACAGCTAAAACCATCAGGACTCAAGGCAAGGTACAGATTATGTATCTCTTTTAAACAAGCTTCCAGTATTTTCTTTCGTCTGTTTTCACTCTCCCAACCCTCAGTTTGAGTGGATGTCCCCTAGTTCTGGTATTTTGTGAGAGGGAGAAGAGCGTCCCTCTATCCACTTTACTCATGCCCTCCATTATTTTGTACGTCTCAATCATATCCCCCCCAGGCCCCTTTTTTCAAGACTAAAGAGCGCCAAATGTTTTAGCCTTGCTTCATAAGGGAGGTCTCCCAGGCCAGTAATCATTTTAGTCCCTCTCTTTTGCACCTTATTCTAGTTCCACTATGTCTAAGTAAAGACTTGATCTAAGACTCACTTGTTCATATTTCTATCAGTCCATGGTACCCACAAAGCTCCCCTCCAGCAGTACATTTCAAACGAACGAATTCCACCACCACCCCAAATCAGGTTTCTTAGTGGCTAGTTTGCTGTTTTTCTTTGAAATAAATATTCAAAAATGTTTAACCTACTGATGCCTCAATTAATGTAATTTTCTTGGTATCTATTTTCATTTTTGAAATTTACTGTAGCAGCTGCATTTCCCACCTTCGGCTTATACTCAGGTCAATACATTTTTCCAATTTTGGGGGGTAAAATTAGGGGTCTCGGTTTATATGCGGGTCGACTTATACTCGAGTATATACGGTACTTAGTCCAGAAGTATCACCATTATGCCAGAAGTATCTCATTATGTGAATGAACTAGAAACTTTCAAGAAGAATTTGAAATTTCTGGAGAATATGCTATGAGGAAAGCAAGTTATTGATTAAATGATTCTGCAGAAGAAGAGGAATAGAGAACAAATAAAATACATAATAGGAAGAAGGAAATTATCATGATTTAATTTCATGCAGTTAGTGCAGTGGACAAAAGATTGGCTGAGGAAAGACTGTAAATACACACTGAATTTACAACATTTGAGGAAATGGTACTACAAAAGGGAAAGTATAGAATAATGTAAAACCCTGAAGCACATAATAAGCAATACTTATAAAAATTATTGAAGCAGAGGTTAAACAGGACCCACTGAAGTTTTATGGGAATATGCTAGGAAGGAATATATAAGCACTGAGAAAATATAAGCACAGGAAAAAAACATGGGGTATATGAATTAAAATGTATGTCTATTCAATCAAAGAGATTTTTTTACAAAATTGTGTGGCAGTGATATCTAACTCTGGTGAAATTAAATCAAATAAAGAATTAGTCTATGGGTGTTTATACATGACCCCTAAACTCCGGGGCAAATGGCTCCCAGCTCCGGAGCTTAAAAATGTTTACCCACCAGCTCCGGAGTTAACAGGAAATTAAGTGCGACCACGCCCACTTTAGCGCGTCCCAGCGCACCTTTCAAGTACCTGCTCTTTGGAAGTGAAAATTATTTGATCCGGTGTAACGATAGTAACTGTGGGGCTCTCCTTGCTTCTGTTTGTTGTTTTTTGGCTCCCGCCCCTTTAAGAGCTACTTTTACAGAGATGAGAGGCAGAACGGAGGTGAGCGGCATGCTTTACTTTCTCTTTTTCTCCCTCCCCTCAGGCAGCCAGCAGCCAGGAAGTGCGGAGGGGGTGGGAACGCAGGAAGAGCGACGAATCCCTAAGATCTCTGGTCCGAATTTAAGTGGCCAGCTGATCTTAGGGGTCGTGTAAAAAGGCCCTATGTTGTGTTGGAGAGGATGCCAGAAAACAGGAATTTATTTTCATATGTGATGGGAATGTGAAAGTGATAAAAATTTTGGCAGATAGTATTTATGGAAATAAATGAAACAACTAAGCAAAATGTAAAAGTATGCCCTAAAGTAGATCTTATATCAATAATTGATAAGGAAGAATTTAATTGGGTGACTAGAGAACATCAACCAGATTAATAATAGCTAAGTACTGTAAAATAAAATATTACTTTCAGTTAAATTAGAGGCATAAAGTAGTATGGAAAATAGCTGTTAATGATAAAGTAATGTGCAATAACAAAGTGAAGAAATGATTGCCCCTTCCTGGCTGACCGTGTCCAGAAGGTGATGCTGGGGTTCCACAGGGCTCAGTACTGTCCCCCATGCTGTTTAGCATCTGTATGGAACTGCTGGGAAAGGTCATTAGGTGGTTTGGGCTGAGGAGTCAGCAATATGCTGATGATACTCAGCTCTACCTCTTGTTTTTCACCAATCTAGGTGAGGCAGTTTCTGTGCTGAAGTTGTGTCTAGGCCAGATAAGGGACTGAATGAGGGTTAATAAATTGAAACTCAATCCAGACAAGATGGAAGTGCTGTTAGTGGAGGCTTTGCCAGACAGGCTAGAGGGCCATCTCCCTGTTCTGGATGGGATTGCACTCTGCCTAAGGGACAGGGTCCACAGCTTGGGGGTGCTCCTGGATCCCGGTTTAACTCTGGAAGCCCAGGTGGGCTTGATGGCCAGGGGTGCCTTTCTTCAGCTGTGGAAAATATACCAGCTACGCCCCTACTTAGATGAGCGGCGCCTTATGACAGTTACGCACACACTGGTAACATCCCATATTGATTACTGTAATGGGCTTTACGTGGGGCAGCCTTTGAAGATGGTCCGCCGATTACAAGTGTTTCAGAATCGTGTGGCGTGGCTGGTGAGTGGTGGGTTTGCTAGAGAGTATATCACACTGATTCTGTATAACTTTAATTGGTTACCAGTTGCTGCTGAACCCAATTCAAAGTGCTTGTTTTGACATATTAAGCTCTGAACTGCTTAGGACCTAGATACCTGAAGGAGTGCCTCCTTCCACATGAACCTACCCAGCAATTAAGATCTAGCCAGGGGGAAGGAAAAGGGAAAGAGTCCACGAATATCTCACAACAATTCTGGAGAAGAGAACTTTAAGAAGACTACTAGAAGAATAGAAGATGGAGCAACAAATAAGAATGTATGGATGGCCCCGTGGGATGGGAGTGCACTTATATTGTTTGTTGTAGTTTTTTTATTTTCATTTTCTTATGTCGTTGTATGTAGTTTAAAATTTAATAAAAATATTAAAAAAAAAAGATCTAGCCAGGGGGCCGTCCTGGAAGAGCCATCCCTTAAGGAGGTGAAAGGGATGGCTTGTAGGAATAGGACCTGTTCAGCAGCTGCCCTCAGGCTATGGAACACCCTCCCAAGAAAGATCTGCCTGGTGCCAACGCTGATGGCGTTTCGGTGCCATGGAAAATCCTTCCTGTTCCAGAATTTTTTTAACTGACATAATATAGATTGTGGGTCCTGATGGCAATTTAAGTGTTTGTATTTAAATGTTTTTATTGTTTTAATTGATATTTTAATTTTTAATTGTTTTAACTGTTCATTTCAACTATAAGCTGCCCAGAGACCTTTGGGTAGTGAGTGGCATATAAATTATATAAATGAATGAATGAATGAATGAATGAATGAATGAATGAATGAATGAATGAATGAATGAATGAATGAATAGGCATAATTTTGCAAAGATTTGGGAATACTTTATTGATCATGTGTTAAAAAAAGAAATGGATGTGTGCCATTGCAAGAAATGCTACAATTTAGGAGGGGGAAATGGGAATCTGTGTTTTTTTGAAAATGCGTTCACAATTGTACTGTAGGTTTAGTCTTGTGTAATTTTTATTTGTTATGTTGTTTTACATTAAATATTGTTCCATTTCAATGATGTATTTTGTAAACCACCCCGAGTGGCCATGCTGCCAGATGGCACACTATAGAAATCATCATCTTCTTCTTCTTCTTCTTCTTCTTCTTCTTCTTCTTCTTCTTCTTCTTCTTCTTCTTCTTCTTCTTCTTCTTCTTCTTCTGCTTCTGCTTCTGCTTCTGCTCCGGCTGCTTCTCCTGCTGCTGCTTCTGCTGCTCCTGCTGCTGCTGCTCCTCTTTCTCCTCCTCCTCGTCCTCCTCCTCTTCGAAGTAGAAATGCTGTAGTTAAAACAGGTCCTGTATATGTAAACATGGCTTCTTCTTGTCCGGTGTTGCTGGATAATTTTCAAATTTTGCAGCCTTATGATGTGGACATGACCCTTGGAGAGGTGAAGTCCACCACTGGTTTGCTAGATCCTTGCCTTTCCTGTCTGATAAAAGCTGTCAGAGAGGAACTAGCCAAGTGGGTTCAAGGGGTAGTGAATGCCCCCTTACAGCAGGGGAGCATCCCTGCTTGCCTAAAAGAAGCAGTAGTGAGACTATTATTTTTTTAAAAAAACATGGATCCCACACTACTGAATAATTACTGGGCAGTTTCTAATATTCCATTTTGGGGCAAGGTTCTGAAGTTGGTTGTGGCTTCCCAGCTCCAGGGGTTTCTGGATGTGAAGGATTATCAAAATCCATTTCAGTCTGGCTTTAGACCTGGTTATTTATTTATTTTTATTTATTTTTGAGTATTTTTACCCCTCCTTTCCCCTTGGAAAAGGACCCAAGGCGGCATATAGTAAGGAAAGACAATATTCAATCCATTACAATTAAGATATAGTCAGTTTGAGAAACAGGGAATTGAGGGGTATCTTACTCAGTTTGAGAATTGAGGGGTATCTTACAGCATTAGAAGGCAACATTATAACTAACTATTAATAACACAATGTCAATGTAATCACACAGGGAGAGATATAAACACACAGTTCTAACTGGTTATAAACACAAAGTCTGTGTAGCCATGTATGGTCAATTCATATAAAGATACAGTAGGTAATCCTTCATTCAGGGAAAGCTTGCCTGAAGAGAAAGGTCTTTGCCTGTTTCCTGGAAGACAGCAGAAATGGGGCAGTCCTGACCTCCAGTGGGAGGGAGTTCCAGAGTCTGGGTGCAGCAGCTGAGAAGGCCCTTTCATGTGTTCCCACAAGATGTATCTGTGAGGGTGGTGGGACGGAGAGAAAGGCTTCTCAATTAAGCAGTGGAGCTGCTTAATAGGGGTGTAATGTGACCTTTGTAACCTGCCACAGTCAGGAATCTGGCTGGCAAATTATGGATCCATGGAAGTTTCCTGAGGCTTTTTATCAGAAATCTCACATAGAGCGCATTACAGTAGTCTAGCTGAGATGTCACTAGGACATGTGTTACCGTTATGGGACAGAGATGTCTTTGGTCACCTTGGTGGATAACCTGTGCTGAAAACTCACAGGGTGAGTGAGTCCAGCTGGTTCTGCTGGACCTCTTAGTGGTTTTCAGTATCATCAGCCGTGTATCCTTCTTGGCCATCTATCTGGGATGGGACTTGGAGGCACTTTTTTTACAGTGGTTTTGGTCCTTCCTGGAGGGAAAAACTCAAAGGTGCTGGGGTACTCTGGTTTGACATCCTGGCCTTGGCCTGTGGTGTCCTTCAGGGTTCTGTTTTGTCCCCTGTGCTAGTTGACATTTATATTGAACTGTTGGTAGAGGTTGTCCAGAGTTTGGAGGTTCTGTGTCATCAGTACATCCAGCTCTCTCTCTCTCTCTCCTTTACATTTAACTCCAAGAAAGCTGTCTTGGTTCTAAATCACTGGCTGGCATCAGTAATGGACTGGATGAGGGCAAATGAACTGAAACTTAATCCAGACAAGATAGGTGCCCCTGGTCAGTCAAAAACCAGGTCATGGAATAGGGTTGCATCCTGTCCTGGAAGAGGTTTACACACCCCCTGAAATACATACAGCTTTGAGTGCTCCTGGACTAATTCCTGTGCCTGGATGCCCAGGTTTCAATGATGACCAGGAATGCCTTTGCACAGTTAAAACTAGTGTGCAAGATATGCCTGTTTCCTGAAAGGTCTGAGTTGGCCACAGTGAAACCTGCCCTAGTTGTTACTTACATCCATGCTGGATTACTGAAGCACGCTATACTGTACATGGGGCTGCCTTAGGAAAGTCTTTGGATACTTCAAAGGGTTTAGAATGCTGTAGCTGGATTGCTAACTGGGACATACTACAGGGAGCATATAACTCCCTGGTTGCAGCAGCTCCATTGGCTACCCATCTGGTTCCTTTCAAAGTGCTGGTTTTAACCTATAAAGCCCTAAACTGCTTGGGTCCAAGCTACCTAAATGACTGCAGTTCCCCATATGAGCCTGCCTGGGCATTACGATCATCAGGTGAGGCCTTTCTCTTGGTCTCATCGCCTTTACAGGTGTGTTTAGTAGTTACTCAAAACAGCCATTTCTGTTGCTGCCCCCAACTCTAGATTTCACTGCCATGTGAAGGTAGCCTGGACGTTTCTCTGCTGTTCTTCTGCAGGTAGGCAAAGACCTTTTGGGGAGAATGGTGGGATAGAAATATTTGAGAGAGAGAGAGAGAGAGAGAGAGAGAGAGAGAGAGAGAGAGGTTTAAATGCATGTAGTCTGGGGTGGTCAACTTGTTTTTCTCCTGTTTTTTATTTTAAAAGTTTGGATTGTAGTGAGGACTTCTTAGCATCTAGCAAAGTAAGTACAGGCTTTGGGAATTTTTAAGAAGTTTCTTGAATACTTTATAAAACTGTAGTTCTAAACCATCTGCTCCTGGTGTTTTCCCAATTTTCAGCTTGTTTATAATGCCCTCTATTTCTTCCTCTGTTATTAATTGATCCATTCTATCTCTATCCCATTTTTGAACTTGCTTTTTAAAATTATCCTTTACATACTTTTGATTTTTTGCTAGTAGTTTATTGCTAGTATATGATTTCTTTAACAAATCTTGAAAGGCTTTTAATTTTAACTTAATTTTATTACATTGCCTACCTTTTTGTGTCCTTCATTATATCAGTGTACAGTGGATTTCTTGTTTTTTCTATAACTGCATTACCTCATTGTAACCTATGATCACTCAGTGTAGAAAAGTTACTCCTTATGATCAGTTACTTAGAAATGTCTTAAGCACATGTTGAATGCTTATACAGTCCCTCACATGTATGCCAATCTCTCATTATTACATCTTTGTAAGTGTATATGAGTGATGTGTAATCATTTTAAGCTAGAGAAAACTTTCAGCCTTGTATTTCTGCATATCTGGAAATGGTGTTCGGAACTGGTGATGTAGTGATGATAGAATACCTGTATGGCCAGTCTGCAGTACACGTCCTGTAAGTGGTACCAGTGGTGGTAGTATCAATGGGACTGGCTGTGACACCTTCAAGCCTCCACTCTTTTGTCATTCTCTTGCTTTCTCCCCAGTTTCACAGATGAAAATACCAAAGCTAAAAGGGGTTTCAAAAGAGAGACTAAATAGATGATGTGAAACATAAAAACTGACATTGCCTAATGGTTTGCACTGGGCAGCTATACATGTGAACAGCTGGCTCAGTACAGTTGGATTTTTTTTGGGGGGGGCACACACACACACACACACATACACATACACACACAGAGAGAGGGGGGGATGTTTTTAAGAGCATACTGGTCCTATAAGTGATGTGATATTGTTACCAAATATAGAACCTGTATGGTTATTGAAATAATAATTTTTCATTGCTCTCCATATATTTTAGTTCGTTTTGATGACGTCACTACTTTTTCCGCTACCAACTAAAGTACCCTCTTTTCCATCAGTTGTGTGGGCAATGTGGAAGATTTAAAAAGTGATAGTTTCTCACTTTATTCTAGTATTCAAAAAGATGGAATCTTATTTCATTACAGTGGATTTTTGAAGATAAAGTAATGCAGTGCGTATAATGTTTAATGAGAAGAGGCTCCATATCTCTACAGAGTTGGTGGGAGGGTGTCTTGCAGATGTCCTATTTCTTTTCCCCCATGCATCTTATGTGAAAAGAGTCATCTTTCTCTTCAAACTGTCCTGAGGAAATAGGAAGAGAAATTAATGTTTGTTCTTTCGTTTTCAACTGTATGGTGCAAATTGATAAAAGAGCTCTTTCCCATGTGTCTTCTACCCTTGCTATATGATTTGGGTATGGGAACGTGGTGTTCATCTCACCTTTTACAGAACTGTGCATTTTGAACAAGGTTGATGCAGTGTCAGTCACTGTTTCTGCAGCAATCTGAAGTGAGAGGATGTGATGGACAACTTCTGCGAAGGAAGCTTGCAGTGGCTGAGGAATGGTTGTTGTGTATACAAGTGTATACATTTACATGTGATGCAAAGAGCATATCTAGGTAGAATATTATATTCCTAATAGGTATGAGCAACAAGGACATCTGTATACAGCACATGACCAATTTAATTTATTGTCACAATATGTGGTAATGGCTATGAATTCAGAGTTGCAAGATGAGGTGAATACTGCTAACTTAAATGGCATTAATAGGGATTTAGATTAATTCAGAGAGGAGGCCTATTTTTGGCAAAGTGGTATGTACCTATTCAAATGGAGAATGCCACTGAGCAGTAGGTGTCAGGGAGCAACACTAGGAAGTCTTTTGTTTGTGTTTAGTTTCTGATCTTTGTGAAGCCATATGGTTGGACCCAATGAGAAGCAGAATGTATCAAGTATATCCAATGGATATTGACTCTTGGAGAGCTTTCTTGCATTCTGTACTAAATGTTCCACACAGTTCATCTTCCCGTTACTGGGCATAGGGGCTACTAGCTAGTTTTGCAGTGTTCTGGGATCTTTTGGGACATGGGGTAAAAAATCCTATACTGTATTAGGGAAATGCTTTCTTAACTCTAGTCTGCAGGGAACCCAAGCAGTGCCATATTGAGAGTTTCTAAAATTGGAGGAAGGAAATGATTTATTCCTTAATAATCTAAAAAATAAGGAATCGTAGTAATCAGGCAGCTAGTCAAGTGTGCATATGGCTACAAATTGCATTTTACTATTGTCACATTAAAAACTTAGAGTAAAATTCAGTTGTTAATCTCACGCAGAGGAGATTCCTCAGCCAGCTACCTAAACGATGGTGTGGACATGGACTTTTAGCCAACTTATTTTGTGAGTTCTGGCATTTTGTGTGTACAGTATTTGGCCTATGGGCCCCCAGAATGAATCATCTGAGTTTTCATTATTTCCTATGCAGAATTTTGCTTTGATATATGAGTGCTTTGCTTTACAACATGTTTCTAGAACATATTGTGCTCATAAACCATGGTATTACTGTACAGTATATGTGAAACCCTTTACATAAAGTCCTGTAGAGAATACCTTTTTAAATAAAGGAAATTGTATGCAGCTTTTAAAAGAGTAAAGTAGCAGAAATATTTTGAAAACTTTAAAGAAGCCAGCAAAGAACATTTATAGTGCCTTCAGAACGAATTAATTTTATTTTTAGTATGAGCTTTCATTGACACAGTTGAGTTATTCCAGATTCATAGAATACAAGCCACAGGCTTATTTGTATGAAATATGCTTATATTGGGGTGGAAGATGACAGTTTATGATTAACATTAGTCATCAACTCTTGAAGTACTACTTTGTATAAAAGTGCTGACAAGAGTAAGATCAGTTAGCATCTGACATATTTAGAACTATGGTTTTTTTCAGCGGAAAACAGAAGTAACTTTTTTATCTAGGCCCTGTTGAAAAATCATTCATGCTGTATAAAATGGAGTTGTAATGTGCACAGAACTACATGGATGAACTGATCTACATATGTTAATGAGGTCAAAAAGTCTCTGCCTTTTAGGGGGGCATAGGGATGTAGAAATGATATTTATGTTCAGATGCTTCCCTTCAGATTCTGCCTTTGAACATAAGAACATAAGAAGAGCCATGCTGGATCAGGCCAACGGCCCATCTAGACCAGCTTCCTATATCTCACAGATGCCCCTGGGAGCGCATGAGACTAGATATCTGTCTCCTGATAGCACTCCCCTGCATCTGGCCCTTGAAGTACCCCGGTTTTAAGCCTGGCGATTACACATCTCCCTCATGGTTTGTAACGTGTGATGGACTTTTCCTCCAGGAATCTGTCCAATCCCCTTTTGAAGGCATCCAGGCCAGATGCCATCACCACATCCTGTGGCAGGGAGTTCCACAGACTAACAACGTGCTGGGTGAAAAAATATTTTCTTTTGTCTGTTCTTACTCTCCCAGCCCTCAATTTGAGTGTATGTCCCCTAGTTCGGTGGTCCCCAACCCCCGGGCTGCGGACCGGTGCCGGTCCGTGGACCGGTTGGCACCGGGCCGCCTGGGGAGGCCGGGGAGGCTCCTCCCCTTTTCCTCCGCCGCCCTCCTCCTCCTCCTCTTCTCTCCCGCGGGCAGCCGGAGGAGGAGTCGCCGCCGCCGGGCACGGCGCACGGGCAGGGTGGGGAGCCCGGGGCTCCTGGGCAGGCGGGCCCCGCCTCCTCCTGTCGGGCGGCTGCGGTGGCCACGGCAGCCGTCCGGGTTCGGCCGCGACTCCGCGGCCGGGCGGGGCGCCCGCCGCCGCCGCGGCTGGCTCGGCGGTCCCAGTGGCGCCCTCGGGCCGGAGACACCACCCCCACCGGCCTCCCTCCCCTCCCCCTCCCGCCGCCCGCCCAAGGCCGCAGCCGGAGGCAAGCGGTGGCGCAGAGGTGCCCCACTGAGGCGGGCGGCGGCAGCGCCGCGGGACGCCCCACCGCCGGCCGCGGAGCCACAACTGAACCCGGGTGGCTGCCGTGGCCGCGGCCGCGGCCGCCGCAGCCCGCCTCGGTTGGGGCACCTCTGCGGCGCCGCTTGCCTCCGGCCGCCGACAGGAGGAGGAGGCGGGGGCCCGCCCGCCCAGGAGCCCCGGGCTTCCCCTGCCTGTGTTTGCGCTGGGGAGCGCCCACGCCCCAGATGCCCCCAGAAGCGCGCCGCCAAATGCCGCCACCGCCGCCGCCCGCCTCGGTTGGGGCACCTCTGCGGCGCCGCTTGCCTCCGGCCACCGACAGGAGGAGGAGGCGGGGCCCGCCCGCCCAGGAGCCCCGGGCTTCCCCCACCCGTCAAGGCGCGACGCCCGCCGCCGCCGCCGCCGCAGCCTGCCTCGGTTGGGGCACCTCTGCGCCGCCGCTTGCCTCCGGCCGCCGACAGGAGGAGGAGGCGGGGCCTGCCCGCCCAGGAGCCCCGGGCCCCCCGCCCATGCGCGCGCGGGAGCGCACGCCCCACGCCCCAGCCGGCAAGCGCTGCCGCCGCTGCCGCCGCCGCCGCCACCTCGGCCTTCCTCGGTTGGGGCACCTCTGCGCCGCCGCTTGCCTCCGGCCGCCGACAGGAGGAGGAGGCGGGGGCCCGCCCGCCCAGGAGCCCGGGCTTCCCCCCGCCCGTGTGCTGGGAGAGCCACGCCCGACGCCCCCAGATGGCAAGTGCCGCCGCCGCTGCCGCCGCCGCCCGCCTCGGTTGGGGCACCTCTGCGGCGCCGCTTGCCTCCGGCCGCCGACAGGAGGAGGAGGCGGGGGCCCGCCCGCCCAGGAGCCCCGGGCTTCCCCCCACCCGTGCGCTGGGGAGCGCACGCCTGCCGCCGCCACCGCCGCCGCAGCCTGCCTCGGTTGGGGCACCTCTGCGCGCCGCTTGCCTCCGGCCGCCGACAGGAGGAGGAGGCGGGGCCTGCCCGCCCAGGAGCCCTGGGCTTCCCCCCCCCGTGCGCGCGCGACGGGGAGCGCACGCCCCACGCCCCAGCCGGCAAGCGCTGCCGCCGCCACCTCGGCCTGCCTTGTGGCACCTCTGCGCCGCCGCTTGCCTCCGGCCGCCGACAGGAGGAGGAGGCGGGGGCCCGCCCGCCCAGGAGCCCGGGCTTGGGGGAGTGCACGCCCGACGCCCCCAGCCGGCAAGCGCCGCCGCCGCCGCCGCTCCCGTAGCCCCCAAGGTACACACGCCAAGCCCCTGCACCTCCTCCTCCCCTCCTCCCTCCCCCCATCCCCCGCCCCCCACACCCTCCCCTGCCCCCCACACCCCCATCTCCCCCTCCCCACCCCCACCCCGGGCCACGGGAAAATAATTAAACAAATACCGGTCCGTGGAGTCAAAAAGGTTGGGGAACACTGCCCTAGTTCTGGCATTTTGTGAGAGGGAGAAGAGCTTTCCTCTGTCCACTTTACTCATGCCCTGCATTATTTTGTACGTCTCAATCATATCCCCCCTCAGGCGCCTTTTTCCAGACTAAAGAGGCCCAAATGTTTTAGCCTTTCCTCATAAGGGAGGTGCCCCAGCCCAGTAATCATTTTAGTCGCTCTCTTCTGGACCTTTTCCAGTTCCACTATGTCTTTCTTGAGATGCGGTGATCAGAATTGTACACAATACTCCAGGTGCGGCCTTACTATTGTTTTGTATAATGGCATTATAATATTGGCTGTTTTATTTTCAACCCCCTTTTTGATAATCCCTAGCATGGAATTGGCCTTCCTCACCGCTGCCACACATTGGGTAGACACCTTCATGGAGCTGTCCACCAACACACCAAGATCTCTTTCCTGATCTGTCACGGATAATTCAGAGCCCATGAGTTGATAGATAAAGTTTTGATTTTTCCCCCAATATGCATTACTTTACATATGGCTACATTAAATTGCATTTGCCATTTGGCAGCCCATTCCCCCAGTTTGGAGAGATCCTTCTGGAGCTCTTCACAATCTTCTCTGGTTTTTACCACACAGAAAAGTTTTGTGTCATCTGCAAACTTGACCACCTCACTGTTTATCCCTGTCTCCAGGTCATTTATGAACAGATTGAAAAGCCCCGGTCCCAGGACAGATCCCTGGGCACACTGCTTTTCACTTCTCTCCATTGTGAAAATTTCCCATTGAAATTTTATGTTCAATGATAGCTACCCTGAGGTTAGAGACAGAGTGTCTAGATTATCAGTCTTCTTATTTTTAAAAAGGTGTTTGTATAAATAGTTGCCTAGGATATGACATTGAGAGATGACATGTACATTCATTTTGAAACTAAATTGTAATCAAGGAAGTTCTGACTTACTACCAATATTCATCAGGGGCATAGCACCAGATTATGTTGTGACTTTGGTGTTTTCTTTTGTTTTAAATAATGTAACACAGTGACAACCTCTAGGCTTGCAACTAGGTTTTAATTGTTTTCAGTGGGATTTAGGTCAGATGAATTTGGACCTAACCTATTTAAGTGCAAGCAACTTTCCTGAAAAAACACAAGAGATTTTTACAAGAGTACCCCATCTGTAGTACTTGTGTTACTGCATTTTATGAAGCAAAATGGAATCCTTGGCAGCTGCAAAGTTAGAAGTGTTATGAGTGCTTGTGGAGTATTTAGTGGTTCAATAACAACTGATTGGTTGTTGAAGCACTTAGAAAAATCATCATGACTCATAGGAATTTGTCTGGTCTCCAGTATAAATTTAGTGCTATGCTGGTGATTTCAAAAGAAATTTATTCCTCTTTGCCAACACAGTTGTAAACACCATGTGAAAAACACATCCAAAAGGTTTTCTGGCTCTCTAGAGCTTATTTCAGATACAGTAAGACCCTCTTCATTTGTGAGATCATTATCCACTTATTTACTTATCAACTGCCTAAAAATACTAAACAATAGCCTTCAGAAATATGTATTTCCAGAGTGTATTTAACAGAACTTGCCCCTATAGGAAGCCGGAACACATGCAATACAGTATCTAGCTTTCAATTCATTATTAGGTTTAAATATATTGCTAAGATTTGATAGGCTTGTTCAGTGTTGGAGTTGATTGCTTAAAACTAGGGATAGGTGCAAAATGGAAAAATTGAGTTTCATTTTGTTTTGTTTTGTTTAATTCCGCTGTGATTTGTTTCATTTCATTAGAAATGATTTTTTTAAAAATGTGTGAAATGAACCAGAAATGAACCAATTTGTTACTCTATAAAACAGGTCACTTGATCTTAGAGGAACCAAATTTGGTGGATACCTTCCTTGGACTCTCCCCTTTAAGCCCTCCAAATTTGGAGAGATTTGGGGTTCAGGGGGCCAAGTTATTCAACATCAAAGGGGGTGCCCCCTGGAAAAACATTTAGAATTGAAAATAGTGGTCACAGGCAGCTAGCAGCGTGGAAATTACAGTGGCACTTCCTCAGTCTCTCCCCTTGCAGCACCCCCAATTTGGAGAGATTTGGGGTACAAGGAATGGAGTTCTGGAGCTACAAAGGGGCTGCAGGGGGGCTTAATTGAAGGAGTGTGGATCGGTGTGCTGAGGGGAAGCTGTCAATTAAACCTTAAATTGTTAGAGTGTACCAGACATACTCCTTCTGTTAAGCACCCCCACTTCCTTTGGAGCTTAATATCTCTGCCTCCAGAATAATCTCTGCCCTCAGAATAATATTTTTTAAAATATTCAGTGGAATATTACTGATCTCAGGTGTGCAAATGGTAGGCTTCTCTTCCCCAAGCGATTTTAGGGGATCCCTTGAAATTTGGAAAATTTAGGGTTTCTGGGAGCAGAGATATTAAGCTCCAAAGGAGGTGGGGGTGATTATGCTTAATGAAAGGAGCATGTCCAGCACACTTTACCAATGTCAGGGTTAATTGACAGTGTCTCCTCAGCACGCTGATCCACACTCCTTCAATTAAGTTTTCCCTACAGCCCCTTTTGAGCTCAACCACTCTGTTCCCTGTACCCCAAACCTCTCCAAATTGGTGGTGCTTCAAGGGGAGAGCTTGAGGAACCTCCAAATGTGCCTCTAGGACCCAGGGGAGCCATTTTACAGAGAAACAAATTGGTTCGTTTTAAATTAAAAAACCTGCCGGTTTGTTTTGTTACTAACAAAATGCTTCTTCCCTCGTTCATTTCATTTAATTACGTAACAAACTGACAAATCAGCATTTTGTTTTTCGTTTGGTGCCCATCCCTATTTAAAACTACTAATTGTTTGTTAGGATATGGGATAATGGAAATGTGGAAAATAGCCTGAAATATTATATATTAAGTCAATTAAAAATCATTGACTAATATATTGTTATATTATTAGCTAATATATTGTTAAGACCAGTTAAGACTATTTTTAAGCTAGTTCAATATCTGTCAAAACTAGATAGGCCAGTCTAATGTAGAAGTTTGTATTTGGATCATCTAAAGATATTAACTAAATATTAGGATATGGAAAATGGAAATGTGCAAACCAGCCTGAAATGCTAATTTGTTAAACCTTTAAAAGAACCATGGTAGTCAGGCAAAGACAGGAACTTCTATATGCAATGCAAAATTGAGGGAACACCCCCTTTTTATCAGCCCATTAAGCATTTGTTTTAGTTGTGCAAGGCTTTTGAAATTTGGTAATTTCTAGAAGAGTAGATAAAATACACTTGGTTGATGATATTTACCATATTTTAAATGCTGTAGACTAGACAGACTAGTTTTACATTGTATTTTACTTTTTGTGTTAGATGAAAACGGATAGATAGATTATGGTTGGGATACACTTACTATATACAGTGGTACCTTATATAAAGGAATTAATTCGTTCCAAATGAAATTATGTTAAGCAAATTTTCCTTTATACAAATTTCCCATAGGAATGCATTGAAAACAGAGTGATTCCATTTTTATGTTGCACAGATTTGCCCCATAGGCGATTATGTTAAGCAAATTTCCCCTATCTCCGGAATTTTTATGTTGTACAAATTTTATGTTATACAAACCGTTTGTTATATAAGGGGCCACTGTACTGAGTTAGTCAAATATATTTTAAGCCGATAAGTTAAATGAAGAATTAAGTACTGTACTAGGAACGAGAATATTGTTAATATTATGCACGCTAACTCAAGATTGTATTGTTATTTTTATTGTTTGTACTAGATGAAAATAGAGATAAGTAAAGATGGATGTAATATTGATGGGGGGAAAGAAGGCAAGCAAATATGAAAGTATGGAAACAATCTTGCTTACGACAAGAAGGGAAATATGAAATATCTGGGCTGAAATATAGGGAAAATAATTATTTTTGATCTATGTAACAGGGCAGTAGACAAGCAGTGCATTTTTTTAATTTGTTTGGTTTAGAAAATAAAAATAAATTACATTTTAAAAATACCTAGTTTTTAATACCTTTACAGTTTTTCAGCATCCACTTGGTGGGGTTTTGTGATAAAAAGGGATTGTGTTTACTTTGGGTTCAATTAGATTTTACCATCCCATAGATCTGAGTCTGATTACTTTCTTCTATTGTTCTCAAGAGTAAAATGCATTATCTGTGTCACTGGAATGGAAAGTACTCTTACATTGTTATTCCAGGAGACATTATGCTGATTGGATTTAGAATATGATTTCATTAGAAACTCCTATTTTTTCATCCTATGGCAAGAGAACTGTAAGAAGTATCCTCTTTTGGTTGCAGTTGGTGTGATCAGGTGTCCAATCTGTCGCCAGGAATGCAGGCAAATAGACTTGGTAGATAACTACTTTGTTAAAGACACATCTGAAGCACCCAGCAGCTCTGATGAAAAATCTGAACAGGTATGATACATTTCTTTTCTCTTTGCAATGTGATTTGTTCATCACTTGGTGGGAAATAAAGGTTTTCCTGATTTCCCATTTGTAATGTCAAGGCTTCAGCTTTTGACTTTTCCCTCTGCTTTTGTAGGTGTGCACCAGCTGTGAAGATAATGCTAGTGCTGTTGGTTTCTGTGTGGAATGTGGAGAATGGCTGTGCAAAACGTGCATAGAAGCCCATCAAAGAGTAAAATTTACTAAGGATCATATGATCAGAAAGAAAGAAGATGTCTCTTCAGGTGAAATCTTTTTCTAACATTAAATTTAATATATGATTATCAAGTATAGTTACAGCTAAACATTGCGGTAGGCTGAAAATCTGAGTCTTTAAGTTTTCCTTTTCCTTTTCTTTTTTCCCTGAAGAAAGGCTGATGAACTGCATTCACTCATTTTTTAACTTCACTGGAAAACAAAGGTTTTATTTTTTTTTTGGATGAATCTTCATATCAACAGACTATGCAATGCTTAGGAGTAAAATAATCAGATGAAACAGGCTGGTCAACTTCCACATGTGCAAAGAGCACTCATATCTATCCATGCACGTTGATGGCTGATCCAGCATCTGGCCATTCAAAAATGTTGTTCTCTTGGACCTCCCCCTGAACCCCTGTGGCCATAATGGTTAAGAAAACATAAGCGGAAGGAGAGGAGCTGTCAGGAGTGCAGGAGCACTGATGGCAGAGTTTGTTCTGTACTTCATAGAGGGCATAAAGTTACTTTCTGATCCATTTTAAAAATAATGACTGTTTAAAATGTTGAACTGGGTTCTTCAGAAAGTATGCAGAAAGTATGCATCTCAAAGATTGGCTTTGACAGACAACTCACAAATGTAGCATGGTGGTTAATAGAGATGTGAAGGCCCGGGGGGAACAGAAAAAAGGGGGAATGTTTTTTTCTGTTTTTTTCCCCTGAAGCCTTTTTTGTGTGTTTTTTTCTGAAAAATTGAAAAAAAGAAAAGGAAAAGAAAAAATGATTATGGGATGCTTTATTTTAACATGATGAATAAAATATTTTATTTATTATTTCAGTTTGGGCAAACCTTCAATTTTTAGAAGTCCATAATAATTGTGATAATAACAGACAACAGAGTAGCTGCAGATGCCGAGACTGAAACCGATACTGATAGTTACAACTCAGAAAATGATTCTGCTTAAATGTCATGCCCGTACATTAAAATGTAATCCAACTCCCTTTTATAAACTTTACCCATCTTCATATATTTTTATGAGAATTTTTTTAATTTAATACTGTGGAGAGAAAATATAAATAATTGTTACTTCTGAATTTTTAAAGTGTTTTTTTGTCTCTTCCTCATAAACTAGTAAACAGTTCAGGAGATT
Organism: Phrynocephalus forsythii; assembly: GCA_029282475.1. Lineage (NCBI taxonomy): Eukaryota > Metazoa > Chordata > Lepidosauria > Squamata > Agamidae > Phrynocephalus > Phrynocephalus forsythii. The sequence continues at coordinate 85,637,708 of JAPFRF010000005.1, read as the reverse complement.
GTTGCTCCATTTGTTATAAAAAGGTCTGTTTGTAATAATTGTTTAGATACGCTATATTTTTAATATGCTAGTTTTGATAATTTTATGCCAAGTCAAATTGTCCATAGTCATACTTTATGTTCCTAAAGTGACACAAATTAAATGACTTTTTAAATGACTTTTAATCTGGAAAAGAAAAAAGTGCTAAAGTAGCTATTTTTTCAATTTTTCTGATAATTTCTGTTTTTTCCAGAAAAAAATCTAGAATTTTTATATCTCTAGGGGTTAATGCTGAGAACTGCCAATAAGTCTACAAGTACAAAAAGAGAGGCTAGTGGTGCAGTGATTAAACTGCAGTACTGCAATCAAACTTCTGCTTATGACTTAAGTTCAATCACAGAGGATTTGGGTAGCCTGTTCAAGCCTGACTTAGCCTTCTGTTGTTGTGAGGTCGGTAAATAAGTATCCAGAAAACTGGAGGGCAGTTAGTAGGAGACCTCCAGTTTATCCTCCACATTGGTTTCACTTCACCCTGGTCCGAACTGGCTCATTCGATGGAAAATGTCTCTCTCTATGTGAAAGTCACACCTCTGCAGCCAGTGTGGAGGATAAACTGGAGGCCTCCTACCAGTCTTCCTCACACTGCAGAAGCGACATGGATGAGCAGTGAATAGTTTTGATCTAACAAGAAAAGAAGTCCAGTGGCCTTGACTCAATGTCTGGATAACCTCCCCTGAATGACTGAGAATCTTCACGGGCATGCTGCAATTTAACTACTACGCCACAAGGCTTAACAGTTCATATGCTATGAAGATCTTTTGTTTCCCTTTTTGCATCTGACCTTGTTCCGTCACTAAAATTCAGCCAAAATGTATGGACTAGAGACTATTGTATCCAGTATTTCTTTGCCTCATTTTCCTCCTCCTCTTTCTGATGCCTCCATCGTGTTAACATTTATATATAATGGTCCACAAAACAAAAGAAATGGTCTTCCTGTTAGTATCTTGGTGGTGGCATATAAATACTTAAAATAATATATTTGATATGGAAGCATCAAATGTACCAGGTTTCTTTTAAATTATCACATTCAGAGCACATCATTGCTTAGACAAGGAGTGTGTGGACAGGGACTGTTAGCATTCAGAACTGGAAATTTCATCCATATTAAGATAACTGGGAGGCAGAATGCAATCCCAGCCAAAAGAGGAGGGGGGGAGGTTGGGAATGGAGCTGTGTGCTGTTCCAAGCCAGCAATCATGCCCTCACCATCAAAACTAGACCATGGAATTGCCCCAGTCTCAAATCTGGTCCCTTAACTAGTAATTTTGTTCAATCATTATAATAATTGATGCCATCCACTTGTTTCTAACTTATGACAACATTTTCCAGGGGTTCCTAGGCATGGAGTACTCAGAAGTGGTTTACTGTTTTCTTCTTCTGGGAGCCCTCTGGGACTGTGCAGGCAAATTAAGGAATCAAATTCCCAACCCTTGGCTCTGCCGCCATGTGCTCCCATGTTCCTGAGCTAAATAAATCTTCCCAGAGCTGAATTTGATCTTGAGACTGACTCAAAGTCATATGTGTTTTGTAATTCAAAATATGTCTTTTTTAAACACAGAATCTGTAGGAGCATCTGGTCAACGACCTGTATTTTGTCCTGTGCACAAACAGGAGCAATTAAAACTTTTCTGTGAAACTTGCGACAGACTGACGTGCCGGGATTGTCAGTTACTGGAACACAAAGAACATAGGTAAAGACACCAGTCACTTCCTACACTTCTTCTCTCAGTAGATTAGTTTTTAAAATTATTATGGTACAGCAACTTTTATTATGAAATGTTTTTCTTTTTGACAAGTACAGTAATATTGAAATGATGGTACTTCAGGTTTTGAATTTGTATTCTAATGAAGACTAATTGACAAGTAAAATTAATAGAACCATTCTCTGGTAAACAACTGTTAGTTGATTAATCATGTGAGTTCAATTTGACTAATTGCATCAATGCCTATTTCTGTATTTTTAAAGCAGTGTTTCTGGAGGACGTAGGGACATTTTTAATTTTAGGTGATGCATGAGGTAGATACTAACATTAAGGAATGGCATTTTGTCTGGCACAGAGGTAAAATGTGTATTCAAAGATGAAGCCATGTGAGGAGTCATTATTTTTTTAAAAAATAACATTTAAAAGTATCATCCAATTAAACTTTTAAATTTGATCAGATGTTCTTAGAGAAATTAAATATTGAATCCCTGAAATTGAGAAATGTTTATGGTAGTTTTGTCTTTAGTGTTGTTTTGTTGATCAGCTCTGATAAATAGAGTGAAATAAAGGTAGCAACAAGTTGGAAATGATGGCTTATCACCAAATCTTTCACGGTTTAGACTTTAAATGGATTAAGGAAATTGCTGGAAGAGAGTGAAGTTCATGAACTACAATTATCTGATTGTTGTTTTATTGGTGTTGGCACTTTAACCAGGACTTTTCTATTATATTAGTATTGAGATTTCATTGGGTTTAATTGAATTTTAATTGATTTTGAGAGAAATATGTGAAAAACAAACCTTATGCTTATGGCCCAATTTGGCAAAAGGGGGGGGGGCTTGGTTCCTATTTTTGCCACGAGACGGCAGGAACAAACTGTTATCTCCTCTCGCTATACTGCGAAAGCTTTATCCAGGAAGAGCAAGCTATGCTGTGTGCATAGTAAGCACTATCTGCTGCTCCTGCCTTACCCATGTTCCCCATTACATAACCTGTTTTTCCCTTCAGTGAATACTAAGATCAGAGACTGAAACTGCTTTCTCTGGAATCAGGTGTGTGAGTTTGGGTGAGAGCTGAGAAGAAGAAAAATCACAAAACATAAACGTCCCAAGAAAGAGAGCACCTGCACAGTTGGCAGGAGAAGGAAGAGGGACTAGATAAAGCGTAGACAATAAAGGAAAGAAGCCCAAGGGAGAGTGGAAAAAGCTAAAAGTGGTGCTGTGTGGTGGGGAGAAGCTAGAGAGGCAAAGAAGGGAAGTATGGGAAGCAAAAAGAGAGAAGATCTACACATGAGAGACTGATAGCAGCTCTTGGCTGTCCTCCACTTCCTCATTGCTGCTGGCATCTCTTTTGTAGCTTCCATCTAAAATTACCATTGACTCCCTGAGTCAAATTGAGATTGAGTTGGACAGTAAATTTGATGGGGGAAGCAGCATGTGTTTTTACTCAAAGAATTGCTGACCCTAGTTATGCTAAAGCTCTGCTTTCCTTGCCCTGCAGTTATCGACAGCAGTTTTCTTGTGGTTCCCTTATCCATTTACATGGCTGCGCACATATGCCTCTCATTTAGATTTGCTTTGGAAAAGTAATCTTTTTCTGCAAATCTAAATGTTGAACTGTCAAATATATTTTGGGGCAAAGCAAAGGTTCTCCTTTTTCTCCTTCCCTTTAGACTGCAGGAGGAAGTGATTTGTGGTAGAATGTGTTTGAGTGGGTTGGTTTTTGTTTTAAACTTCAGTGGACGAGAGTTACTCTAAGTATTAAGGTGAATCCTTACCTCTGATTTATATTGTAATCCCTGAGCTTGTTCTGCGAGTGCCATGTTTCACAATGGAGCTAAAATCGTTTATCTGAATTTACCTTGCAGGGAAGCACCTTCCCCTGAAATATGAATGTTTTAAGTGAAGTGGATTTAGCAATTATATTTTGACAACTGGCATCTTGATGTGCTGGATTTCTGGCAGGGATAGAGAAGTTGGAATGACATGCATATTAAGGATGATCATATTAAATATTAAATTTTGTGGACATTTTGCAATAGATGGTACTGGGACAATTCGACCTATTTACTCCGTAACTGATAGTTAGGAATAATTTATTATTGCTGTTTACATTTGTATCTCATAGTCCTGGCAGTGAACATGGCATACGTGGCTCTTCCACTACTTTTAGCTGGACTGCATCCAAACTTCAGAAATAGGTCATGTTGGGAGAAACTGGCTGAAATATGCAGAATTTGTTTTGTTTTGAAGAAATTAAAGCTTGGGGTCCATTAGGAGCAGCAACAAATGAGAACAATTTACTGAAGGTACCATTGCAAAGTTTGGCTCTTATGACATCACATTTGGCCTTTCCCTGTTCCTGAGATTTTTGTCCCTAAATTCAGGGAGTGGGAAACTGCTTATCTAGCAACCCTAGATGGAACTTTACTATTTCTTTGTGACATCTGTGAATACACACGGAAGGCTCTCTTTGCACCTGTGTGAAGATCACCAGCATTCTTGAAGCTCAGTATGGTATAGGACCTTCCCCTCTCAGCATGTATGATCCTGATTTCCTGCTCACAATCCTCAATCCCTTTTTGCTGCCACAGAAGTCAGTCAAATTTCTTCAAAGCTCTGCAACATCGAAAGTACTCTATTACTGCCTTGTTCTATTTTTATTTTTTATTATACTTCTACTTATCTTTCTTTAATACTCCTCCCCTCCAGCTTACAACCATAACTTTTTTCTTTCCTTCCCTTCACCTCCCCCCAGTTCACCATTTTATGGCCTCCAGGGGATTGTTTAAGAGGTGTGTGGTCTGTCCAAATAAGGTTCTTATTTCAGTTGGCCATAATCTTTGCCTCTATTGTTTGGGAGAATACCACCAGCCTTCTCAGTGCCCAGAATGTTAAAACCACCTTGGCAGTTTAAAGCATATCTCTGGGAAAAATCCCTACTGCCCATGGAATCTTGGGACCAACCTGAGTGTGCCATCCTATCGACTTCTCCGCAGAAGCAACAGAAGTGGAAGCCTTCTCAGGGGCCGAAAAACATTGAGAAAAAGAAAAAGAAACTGGCTCCCTCAACCTCTAAAGTAGCATCAAAAGCCTCCAGGGCTTTTTCTAGCCCTGTTCTACCAGCCCAAGATCCCTCTCTGGCACCGATGGAACCACATGGAGAGCATGGCCATCTTCCATGTCATCAACTCCCGGCGCCATCTCCTGTATCCAGCCATCTAAGCTGGAGAGACAATGAAGCACTGACAGTTGTGCATGCGCCTTTGCAAAGCCCTGGTATATCACCAGGCTCGCACCAGGAGACTATTTCCCAGCCGGTCAAGCTCAAACATCCTCTGCACTGAGCTCCGACGTCTAAGCCTCACACTGATTCCTGACATCAGGAAGAGGCTCCAAATGTCTCCCCAACACCTCGACATCAAACCAAACACCTAAAGTGTGTTTGACTCCATGATGAACCTCGACATCATAACGTCTCTCCAATTCCTCCTAAACCAGGAGTGTCCAAGCTTCGGTCCTCCAGATGTTTGGGCCACAACTCCCAGAATTCCAAGCCTGTGCGGCCAATGACAAAGGACTGGGGGGTGCTGTGGTCAAAAACATCTGGAGGGCCAAAGTTTGGATACCACTGTCCCAATGATCTCGATATTGACATCAGGAATTCAGGCATTAAGCCTACTATGTCTCCTTCCCTGTCATTCAAAAGCGCCACAGATTCCATTAATCTACGACTACTCAGGCAGCCAATCAGCCTTCAACATCGAGGAGAAATTATCCTTAGGATATGGGAGTTGTTGTCATGTGGTGTCAAGCCACTTCCAATTTGTTCCAATGATATGAATTAATGATTTCCAAAGAGTCCTGTAGTTCAGGAATCCCCAACCCCTGGTCTGTGGCCTCTTACAAATGGTGCCACGCCAGCACCCAGCAAAGTTTAAGGCGTGTGCCCCAGTGGATGTCCACACTTCTTCCCCATCTGCATAGGTTCCCCCAAGCACCTATCGCAACCTAAAGGGTCATGGTCAAACCTTATATTTGGAGAGGTGTCTTGCAAACTTGTGCACCTTTTGCACATGGGGTGTTGTTCCATGCCTGCAGGGAGGGGCCATCTTGTGTGTGTGTGTGTGTGTGTGTGTGTGTGTGTGTGTGTGTGTGTGTGTGTGTGTGTGTGTGCCCCCTATTGCAGGCACATGCTGGGACCCAATACTGGTCCATGAGACCAAAACATTGGAGACCGAAGCTAGACTGCTAATCTTATAAACTAAAGATGGTGGCTTACTTTGCTGAATCAGTCCATCTCATTTTGGGTCTTCTTGTTTTACTTTCATCTCTTTTTTAGCATTATTACCCTTTCCAATGAGGTTTGGTTTTCATGGTTTATCTAAAGTGCAGATTAGTCATTGTAGTTTCCAGTGAAAATTTGATCTGACATCACTATTTCTATCTTTCTGGCAGTTTGTGGTGCTATAAAGCTGTTTTCAAACATCACATTATGAATAAATTGGGTTTACTCCCTGTCACCTTTCTTGACTGTTTGGATTTCATATCTGTTTATATAACTAAGAACTCCAACGAGTAGAACATATTGGCTTCTATCTCCAGGAACAAATACATGTTCATCATATCCTCTGTGATTCACACACATGGGTTCCTCTGTAGCTGTGGAGACGCTCTTCAGGAAGATTCCAGGGCCTTGTGGTGTTGCTTCTCCTTAGCATCCATGTCACACCTCAGTTCCCTCTCAGCTGCTGCTGCTAAGGGAATGTTAGGAAGATTTCGAAACAGTCTTCATTTGAATTGATGATTAAAACAAAGTGCAGAAAGAAAAATCAACAATAGCAATTTCTTTATTTGCAGTACTAAAGTTATATAATTCTTCTGAAGTCATTATTTTTGGTCTCTTAAAATTTAGCTCCTGCTGCGGCATCTACTTTTTAGCTTATCAGTAGTTTCAAATCATTGCTGTTTTCTGCTAATAATATGGTGGCATTAAATTGCAAGTCTTAAATTGATTTTTTCCATCAGTTCTCATGTCTCTCAATTGAATCTATTTAAAATCTAAAAATACAACCGAAGTAGCATATTTTTGTAGCTCATACCAGCTTTCTGTCTTGTATCAGCATATGCTGACATCTGTGGCAGTGGCAGACTTGTTTCTTCAAAGGTTTACTTGATTTTTCCTTCTTTGTATATGTATAAACATAAGTTCTTTATACATTTCTTCTATTGTGAAACTTCTGAAACATGTGATGTAGCATTTTGAGATCTAAAGATTGTTCCTTTCATATGTAGATGTTACCAATCCATTATTATGAATTTGGTTTTCTTTTTCAGTGCCCTTTAGCCAAGAATTTTACAAATAAACTAGGTTGATAATGTTTTAAATCTGGAATTAATTATACCACCATTGAGAATTAGTTACTGAAAATGTCTTTTAAACATGCCTGGTATTTGCAGAGTTGCAGTTTTCCCATTGGGAAGCATGGGTTTAATCTATTGTATCCACTTACTGTCATTTAGCTCCTTCACCATTAATTGTGTGTTGTTTTCTGATTTAAAAAGATACCAGTTTTTGGAAGAAGCATTTCAGAATCAAAAAGGTGCTATTGAAAATCTATTAGCTAAGCTCCTTGAAAAGAAGAATTATGTCAATTTTGCTGCTACTCAAGTGCAAAATAGGTAAGCAATTGCTCAGTTTTTCTAAACAAACACCTGGTTTGATAAGAATGAGTTGGATTACAGAACTTCTAAAATTTCATCCTCTGGTCATAATGGTAGCCTTATGTACTGATCTATCAGACAAAATCCACATGTAAAAATAGGCTTCTGTAAGTTTATCCGCTATATCAAAAACACAAAAAACAGTTCTGAGAGGGACAGTAGCATGCATCTAGAAATATTCACACACTGTTTGTATTTTGGAGTGTGTTTCATTACTCCAGGCATTGCAGCACTTTGCAGTGGCTGCAATACCTCTGGTAGGATAGATAAGTATCTATAGGAAATTGCTACATGGGTGATAGATGAGCAATATATTGTTTAGATTAACTGGAATACCTAGCTTCCAATAAATGATTTATTTTAATTAATTTTTATTTCTAAATTATTCCTAAAAAGCAATGAAAGCAATAGGAAAACATTTAGTAAAAATGAAACAGAAGTATCTAACATGTTGAAGAAAATTTAAATGTAGATGGTTATTATATATTGGAAAAGGAAATGATATTTTAAGTTTCTTTTGCAAGAATGAATGGAAGTGGTGTTTTAATACATCATTGTGTAACAGCCTCAGTCTTTGTAATGTTGAATTTTCATTTATCTCTTCCAGGATAAAAGAAGTAGAAGAAACAAACAAACGAGTAGAACAGGAAATCAAAGTGGCAATTTTTACTCTCATTAATGAAATCAATAAAAAGGGAAAGTTTCTCCTACAGCAACTCGAGGTACATTAAATTTAAGAAGAGACAGAAAAGAATTTTGCACAACACTTAGAGATCTTTGCTTGCGGATGCTGCTTAAATTTTGGATATTGATCAGTAATCATGTCTATCTCTGCTCCCAAAGAACCACAACTCCCAGAAAATATTGCAGCAATTCCCATTTGCTTTGTTGTTGTTTTTTAAATTTTTTAAACAGAACATTTGAATAGAACATACAGAAAGGCATGTAATGAGGCATGTTTATCGAAGCTTAATCAAGCCTAGAGCTGGTTAGCACCTGAATGGGAGACACTTATTGAACTTGATTTTTAGCATGAAAAAAGAGGATATGTATTTTAAGAAATAATGCTTTAGTCCACGATCATTGTAACACTTTTGATTTAGTTGTGGTTGCAATTTCAGTGTCATAGATGAATCCATTTTAGAAATTGCTACTGTAACTGGAAGCATTACTCTTAATCTGTATACAGCGTCTTAAAATGCCTTTCAGTAATATACAGTGCTGCAAAGTATTTTGACTGTGCAAAATTGCTTTGTATTACAGTGGTACCTCAACTTACCATTGTTTCGACAACCAAATAATTCAACTTACGAAAGCTGCTCTCACTCAGCACGACAGCTGACTTTGACAGGTCAGAATTGTCAAAATCAGCTCTCTGTCAGGGTCACGGAGAGCAGTGTTCAGCTGCCCTTGATTGAACGAGCTCACCCATTTATCTTCCGGCAGCCTGGGTGCCTTGCAAGGGAAGCGCTTACCTCTCGGCTGGCTGAAGATCGATCGCCCTGGAGGTAAGCGCTTCCCTTGCAAGGTGCCCAGGCTGCCCAAGGATCCCTTGATCTTCGCCCAGCCCAGGCATCTTGCAAGGGAAGCAGTGCTTCCCTTCCAAGCTGCCCGAGCTGCCTGACTATCAGTCAGTCCCTGCTTGGCCCAACGCTTTGTGACTGGGTGAAAATCAATGGGTCCATGCTGTGCACAACAAATTGGTGAGCAGAGCAAGGAGTCGCTGATCTTCGCCCAGTACGGGAGGCTTGCAAGGGAAGTGCCACTTCCCTTGCAAGGTGCCTGGGCTGGCCGAAGATGCAGTGGTCCCAGGAACCAATGCATCTTCACCCTTCCTGGGCAGTTTGAAAGGGAGGTGCTCCTCCCTTCCAAATCGCCCGGCCTGACCAAAGATGCATTGGTCGATCTTTGCCCATCCCGGGTGGTTTGGAAGGGAGGTGTGCCCTCCCTTATTAACACTGCTGTCCACTCCACATGACAGCTGACTTTGACAGGTCCGACTTGTCAAAATTGGCTCTCTGGCAGTCCTGTGGAGAGCAGCCTTTGGCTGCCCTTGGTTGAGCGGGGATGGGACAGCCTTCCCATGGGAATGCACTGAAAACCAGTTAATCTGTTCCCCAACTATTTTTGCCTTTTTTCCAACTTCTGGAATGGAATAATTGATTTTCATTGCATTCAACTTATGAATAATTCTACTTGTGAATGTCAAGGTATCACTTATAAGAATATGTATTTGTTTCTGTCTCAAGCACTGTGTTACAAGATATTTTAATTCTCTTTCTTGGTATTTATAAAATCTTTAACCATTGTACACACACTCTTTCTGTACAGACAGTGACGAAGGAGAGACAGATGAAGCTAATACAACAGCAGAATGATATCAGTGGTCTGTCAAGGCAGGTGAAACATGTGATGAACTTTACTAATTGGGCCATTGCAAGTGGCAGCAGCACTGCATTACTCTATAGCAAACGACTGGTAAGAAGATTTAATTCTAATACTGCATAGATTTTATTAGATGCAGTTCTGCTTTAGATCTTCTTACTTTGTATTGAAGTAGTAGAGGAAACGAGGCATCATGAGTTTCTGCATTTTTCTTTCTTTTCTGGTTTTATAGATCAGGGCAGCTAATTCATATTAATGTGTTTTATGTGTGATGTTAGAGTTTCTATACAATTTCAAATGTTGCTTTTACTAACTCCAACACACTTGTTTCTTCAGAAACAGTATGCATTACCCCTAAGAGTGATGTTTGCATGTTTAATATCCAGTGCTAAAGTATAGGGAGGACTTTTCAGTAGTGATTGCATGGATGTATTTATGATCTGTTTTCAGCCTGCTTTAAGCTCTCCAGGCTTTTATGCTGATCAGCTCAGTTACTGGCTTTGTTGACTACTTTACAAAATCTGTGGATTTTTTTAAAAAAATCTGTATATTTTGAAATAATTAATTCTATCTATACCTTTGGGGGAAGCACTAAAATACTCTTGTTGCTGCTTAGCATGCTTATATGGGCGAGATATTGTTTCCTCTTTTTGTCCATAGAAGTAGGTCTGTGTCTAAAAATCCATTGGCCTAAATCCAGAATAGGGAACAAGAAAATCCCTGTTAGCAACATTGTGCAGGATTACATGGTGGAGCAAGCAGTTGTACATTAGGTTGTGCAACTGGTTTCACAGTGGGTTATGCATTCATTTTTGTAGTCATTTGCATATTAATTGGTTTAGATGCCACATGTTTTGTAAAATTGTTGAGTTATGAATGGATGCAGTGCCAGTTAAACATGACAGTTTCTGAGTTGTAAGTAGGCTTTTCAGGGTACTCCCTGTACTAAGCATAGATATATTTTGCATCTATAATTGCAAGACCTAATTACTGGTAAGAAGGGAATGGATGATGGTTAAAATTAAAACATGCACAGAATTCAAATCAAAATTGTGAGGTTGTCAGTTCAGCAGGTCAGAACAGAAGTTATCACATCATCTGATGCATTGTAGGAAAAAGCATAATTTAATGCCTAATTGTAAGAAACCATAACTATACTTAACATGATTAGGAAAAAGAACTTCAGTATATCTGTTTAAATACCTTTCCTTATTTGATAGATGGAAGATATTTATGCAGTGTGTAAAACTGTGTAATATACTTAGAAACTAACAGTTAAATAATCATGATAAATCAAAAATTTCTTGATGGGGAAAGCATCTGAATTTTGCCCACTTCACTGCTTAATAATCTTGTGTCACTATCAACAATGCCCTACTGAACTCAGTAGATCTTGTGCCTTGATTTCCATGCATCACAAGAAGAACATTGTTTGTTAAACTGTCAGTTTGCGAGTTTGGAATTTATTTTCTGGTAACAATTCCATGAAAGATAAGAGTAACTGATAAAATAGGAAAGCGCTATGCTTTTTATTACTTTTATTGGCTTTTTGTAAGCAAGGAGAAAGCTTGCTAATATAGTTTTGAACATTGGTCTGGTCCTCACAAGCGGTAATTCAGAGTAAGAGGAAAATATAGCACCTTGTTTAGAATGTCTCTTTCTAACTTCTCAAGGCTTAAATCTTGGATAATTCCTTGGTCATTTAAGCAGATTTAAAATTAGATATGATTCTAGGATTGACTTTAGGATAATCATTTAATCAGATGGTTTATTTTGATTACTGTAGATGAGAAATTTCAATTTGGATGAATCTGAACTGAATATACCATTTCAGATTCATTGTTAACACAATGCAGAAATAAGCTCGCCAGTGCTATTTGTGGCTCAGAACTATGATGTTTTGTTTGAATTCCTTGCAGTTTGTTCATTAATATTCATAATGAGTGTTGACATATATTGTACACATTTTTCAAAAAGAACTTGGTTTTAGATTCATTATAATATACTGAGGTAGATTACAATAATGCACAGAATAACTTGATCAAAATCACTCTGTAACTGATATTATCCATTTTATTATGTTGGCTTCTTGTTGACTTGACAATGCAGTTTCTAACTGAAGAGTTTTTGTCTTCTCACAGATCACATTCCAGCTGCGACATATATTAAAAGCACGATGTGATCCTGTCCCAGCTGCTAATGGAGCAATACGCTTCCATTGTGATCCCACATTCTGGGCAAAGAATGTAGCCACCTTAGGTGAGAGGGTATACTGTTTCTCTGCTTCTCTATGAATGGAGTTTCCTATTATTTGTGGGTTTTCCCTATCCATGGAGGTTTGGAATCAATCCCCTGCTAATTTGGGACTCCTATATTAAAACCACAGTAAATTATTACAGTTCTTCTTTGTAGTCTTCTGTGATTGCAAATGTTGGCTTAATGTGTGAACGCGCAGTAACTTCTCAAAACCATCTAGAGCCGAAAAGTTCTACAAGGACCTCCCTCCCTATACAAGCCTAGCTCCACCCCTTCTTACCTCAGTTCCTTCTTTTCCACCACTTAGTGCTTCTCGTTCCTTAGCTGCTGATCCTGTGAGTTTGCCTTATTCCTTAGTTCTCACTTATTTTTTACCTTTATTTTCTTCTTTTAAAAAACAACTTAATTTTCCTTTTTGTTTCCTGCCTTTTTCTGGCTGCCTCAGACCCCTTCAAACATTGCCTATCCCGCAAAAACAAAATTCCCTTCACGGACGGCCACTTTCTCTGCTTGTTCTGTTTGGGCATCAACATTCCTCTTGTGGCCATTGTAAAACCCTTACAAGACACGCGCTCAAGGCCACAGGCATAAAACAATGCACTACAAAAATATTAAAAATCTATTATGTATTGAAAAATTTGAAACTTTAGGAGTAAATAGAAAGGACAATGAAGAAGTGGTAATATTTAGAATTGCATTGTTGCCTTATAAACATAACATTCAAGTTTTGTTACCATTGGAAGCTGGTATTTTGGACAGAAGTGTGTGTGTGTGTGTGTGTGTGTGTGTGTGTGTTGGGTGGGTGCCTCGTAATGAAACTTGTCAGTCAGTTCCTTCAGGTCCTGTAGTTGTATCTACCATCACTTCTGCTATTGCATGTTGTATTTAAAACAAGCTAAGGGAACCCATCAAGGCAGCTTAAGCAGACTTTTTGTGTACAGTACGGTGGTTTATTTATTTATTATTTAGTTATTTTTAAGTTTATATACCACACCAATTTTCCCCAAAGAATTCTGGGCAGTTTACAAACAGAGCAACATAAACTATTAAACCCCTACAAATTCAGATAAAAAATACACAGCAAAAGAAAAGAGAAGAGTCTGGCAAGAGGCACAGACAGTAATAACCGCAAACAACAAATTACAAGGGGGCACAAAACAGACACTGTGCCTCGTGGCACAGTGGTTAAATGCCTGTACTGCAGGTGAAACTGTGCTCACGACCTGGGGTTCAATCCCAGGTAGCAGGCTCAAGGTTCACTCAGCCTTCCATCCTTCCGAGGTCGGTAAAATGAGTACCCAGCTTTCTGGGGGGGGCAATGTGTAGCCTGCACACTGTAATTAAACAAATTGTAAACCACCCAGAGACTAGCGGTATGGGGCGGTATATAAGCAGAACACTTTATAAGCTTCTTTAAACAGCCAAGTTTTCAATAAATTTTTGAAGACTGTGAGGGATGGAGCCGAGCGGATCTCGCAGGGCAGTTTGTTCCATATGGTGGGGCTGACCACCAAAAAGGCCCAGTTGCGGGTCGCAACCTTACGGGCATCCCTGGGGGTGGCCACCCGAAGCGTGAAGGCCCGTGAGGCTTTGGTGGGTCTGGCCAGGTCTGACCTTTGGGAGATACGCTCTGTCAGATATTCAGGTCCCAAGCCATGGAGGGTTTTGTAAACCAAAACCAACACCTTGAACCTTATTCGGGAGGCAACAGGTAGGCAGTGCAGGTGAGCCAGAATTGGGGTGATGTGGTCAAATCTGCCCGCACCAACCACCAATCTGACTGCCGCATTCTGGACCTGCTGCAGTCTCTGAACAAGGTTCAAGGGGAGCCCTATGTAAAGAGTGTTACAGTAATCTATCCTCAACATGAGGAGCGCCTGCACAACCGTCCTCAGGGAGTTCCCATCAAGGCATGGGCGGATCTGAGTGATAAGCCTAAAACAGTAAAAGGCCGACATGGTCACGGCTGCCACCTGGGGTTCCAGGGACAGTTCCAGATCCAGGCTGATGCCCAGACTCCTTATTTTCCGCTGGCTGGAGGGTGGACCCACTCAGACTGGGAAGAGGGCAACTGTACCCATCCCCCGAAGAACAGAACCTCAGACTTCTCAGTTTATATGTGTTCCAGGTTTTCCTCCTGCTCTCTCTCCTTTAGCAACAACTCCCCTTGTTTTGTGAATGGATCTTTCTGAAGTTCCCTAAGTGCAAGGGAAGCTTGTTGGCAGTCTAAAGGAATGGAGAAAGTATCAAAACTTCTCCCACTGTTCCGATTTTACCATGCTGTTTTTGGACTGGAATATACAATGAAACCTTGGGGGGGGATCACTGAAGGATTGGAGAAAATACAGTAGAAGAAAAAATGTTTCAGAGGAAAATTACAAGGAGCAGAAAATAAAACTCTCATCCTATAATTAATTGAAAATTGATGTTGAACCTTGAAACTGTAGCAATTTCGTGCTAGAATCAGTGTCAGGAACATTTTGATCTACAGTGCAGATATTGATGCTCCATTGATTTAAAAAAACCAAAGTTATAATTAACATTTAATTATATGCATTGCATTTAATAAAGGTGTGCTCTTTTAAATAGATGATTGGAAATAAGCAGTATGCCGTCTAATTTTCAGTCTTGCTGTGTGGGGCTCTGGCCCATGCGCTTATCACCCCACCCCCAGGCAGATTCTGTCAGGGCCAAAATAAAAACCATTGCTGCGAATGCCTTGGAAGGGGAAACCCCTAGGCAGGGGGGAACAGAGTGCATACACCTTAGAGGCAATCTTGGAAATATGATTTCTATATTTCTTGAAAGTTCATAGCTTTACAGTGTTCCTGCTCAAACAGTAATGTAAACAAAAACTTGCAGTTGGAAAAGTTAGGAAAAACTGCCATAGAAGTACATTAATATACTTCAGCATAGATTTTTGCAGAACCTTAAAGCCATCAGAAGATTACACCCCCCCAATTCTTATCTTCTTCAAATATTGTGCCTTCATATATTGTATTGCTCTCTTCTTGACACTGCATATTCAAGGCAACACCTTGGTAGTTCTCTCAGTGTTCCTTTCCTTAAGAAAAATGATAAAATGAACATAGTACAATTTCTTCCCAATGTCTGTCACAACCCATTACCTAAAAATCTTTTTACAGGGTCAAGGATGAGGCTTGTAACAGTCAACACATCCCAAACTAAACTCCATTATCTTCACTTCCTGTTCGCTCTCAAGAGAAAGCCAGTTCAAGAGATGCATTGGGACTTCACATTGCAAAGGATAAGGTCTACCTTACCTTGCCAACACTTTCTACAGCATACTTTGGCCAGCATGATGGATGACCTGCCCAACAATAAAAATCTGATAGCAAGAAGCCAGGAATGTCTTCCATCAGCAGATCAGCATGATATGATGATGAATGCTTGTAGAAGGCATTAATGGGTGCTTTTGCCATGAGGCAACAGTCTTGATTTTGTTGCATTGTACTGTGTCAGGGTAACCACATGAAGATTGAGAATATAACTTTTGATGGTTTTGGTCTTTTCTCTGGAAAGACAGATGAAAATTTAGACAAAGATCATAAGTGATCAAATAGGGCTCATCAGAGTTCTCCTGCTCCCAGTGTCTTCATCCTGACCAACAATGATCCATAACTATTTTCAGTATCAGCTACAAAAGTCAATCAGTTCCACATTCAGTCTTCTTCAACCAAGGAATCTTTATCCATCTCCCACCACTTCAAAGAGTTTTCATATTGATTCCAAACAATGTTTTTGACTTATCATTCCTCTTCAGTATCTTGAATGATATTGATCAAACCCTCTTTGGTGCTAAGCTGGGTACCACCAATGGTTTACAAACATTGGGTCTCCAAATATTCTTGGGTGACTATAGCTCCATAAATCCTGGTCAGCATAGCTAATGAGGAAGGCTTTGGTGAGTTTTAGCCCAAGAACATGTGTGTTGTGTCATTACATTTGTGAATGACTCTTCGTGATTCCATGTCCATGGAGTTTTCTTGGCGGGAATACTGGAGTGGCTTGCCATTTATTACTCCAGGTGCCTGCAGCACCTGGTATTCCCTGGTGGTCTCTCATCCAAGTACTGAGTAGGGCTGACCCTGCTTGGCTTCCAAAATCAGGTGAGATTGGATGTGCTGAGGGCATTTAGGCAGCTAGCCCAAGAACATATAGGGATGCCAAGTTTGAGAACCACAGCTGAAGGGCTGTCAGCTAGAATTTAGTTTTATCTTTCTGTCTTCCTATTACTGTACTCCATTTAGTAGATACCATCAGAAAAAATAGACAAAATCCTGTTATATTTGTAACTAGCCGTGTATCTTTCAATTGCAAACTGCCACAGTTAAGAAGTCAGAGTTGGTATTTCCCGTGCACCAAGTCACTGCAGCCATTCACTGCCACTTGTTCTGTTATTGGCATTATGCCGGCAAGGATAACTAATAGGATTGTGCCTACAGTGCTCAAAATAGGGTTATATCTTCAGAGGTATCTACTAGTAGTCAGTATTAGAGAGAAGAAACATAACAGATCTAATAAGCCCTGTTTTTGAACACTGACAGACATAATGAGCACATCTGTCAGCACTTTTGGAAGCTTTATTTATTAAAATCTCCACTATTTCTGTAGTTTGAGTTTTTTTCCTTTGGAATGGCAACCCTAGTTTGTGTCCCTCTACGAGTTAAGGCCTTCTCTCTCTCTCTCTCTCTCTCTCTCTCTCTCTCTCTCTCTCTCTCTCTCTCTCTCTCTCTCTCTCTCTCTCTCTCTCTCTCTCTCTCTCTCTCTCTCTCTAAAAATGCACCTTTTAGACATTGGAAACAGCAGTGTATTATTGGAGCTGTAGGCAAATTGAGTTTGAAAAATACATGGTAAGTTATAGCAAGCAAGAATGCACTGTAGGGCGGGCTGATTACGATTAAATCAAATCTTTCTGAGTATTTAAATAATAAGAAATAATAATTAAAATCAAATTCATAGTGATGTGTTTCCTTGCTGAATCTCTAGAAGGATGAAAGTGACACTGTATAATTTGCACATTAACATTACAAAGAGATCACACACATTGTTACCTGCTACATACTTTTTTGTAGAAAAACTGAAAGTAACATTAATTTGCAGTCATGAACATCAAAGAAAGTTATTTATTTATTTATTTATTTATTTATTTATTTATTTATTTATTTATTTATTTATTAGATTTTTATAGCGCCCATCTGGCAGCAAGGTCACTCTGGCCGGTTTACAACAATTAAGTAGGATGTGCACACATTAGAACTAATATTTTATGTAAGGCCCACTAGAATTTTGCAATTTCTGTGAGTACAGCTAGAAGACTTCAAACATTTCTGTCAAGATGAGTATACATAGCATGTACATTTTAGATTGTAAACATTTTGTAGGCTTTGCAATTAACCAATTCTCTCTCTCCTGTTGTTTAGGTAGTCTTGTTATTGAAAATAAGCCAACTCAAGGTTATACTCCTAATGTAGTAGTGGGACAAGTTCCTCCGGGAACAAACCACATCAACAAACCTCCAGGGCAAATTAATCTCGCACAGCTCCGACTCCAGCATATGCAACAGCAGGTGTTCGCACAACAACAAAAACACCAGCAGTTACAACAGATGAGGATGGGACAGCCTACAGGGCAGATTGCTCGCCAGGCAGGTCCACAGATGCTGCAACAACAGGCAAGTTACCAGTCTATCTAAATTAAGAGACTCCTTACAGATATAGATCTCTGGCATTGAAATGAAATGTGCCTCTTTTTAAAAAATCTGTTTTATTTTAAGCAATTTGAGTAGACTTCTCGAGTCATTTTGTGAAACACAGTTGTTTTGGGGAAAGGGGGCTATTTTCTCATCTTGGGAGTGAGAGTTTTTAAATACATAATGTTTTCTAGCCTCCAAGGTTGATAAGTATGCAGACCATGCAGAGGGGTATGAATTGCGGTGCTTTCCAAGCCCAACAGATGAGAATGGCTCAGAACGCTGCTCGTCTTCCAGGGATACCACGTCACAACGGGCCTCAGTACTCCATGATGCAGCCACACTTACAAAGACAAGTATATGCTGTGTGCACATTTTGTTTCCCACTTTCTCTTTTAGCTTGCAAAGTATAGACGTTAAGTACAAAAAAAAAGAAGAGTGAAAATACTTTAAAATTGATAACTTGCCATGCTTACTTCCATGTCACCAGAGAAGGAGACAGGTTCATTGAATTTTGTAATTGCTAGCACTGTGTAAACTTTAGATCTGTGGAGCTTCCGGTGAAATATATTTGCACCTAAAATAATAACTGTTGATTGTCCTGCTGTTGGACAGGCTATTGTGACCATTTTTATTTTATGCTCTTAATGATGAGTGGGAAGCTTGATAAATTAAAAAACAAAAACATCATAATAGATTTATGAATAAGAAAAATGCATATTGAAATTATTTTGGCTCTTTTGATTTAGAAAAAGATAAAGTGAAATGCAAAATGAAGTTGCATGTAAAAAAATTACTTGCAAAGAAAGAACAGTGTTAGAAAGTTTAGTTTTGTTTGTGAAAGAGGTAGCTTTCCTCTTGTTTTCACTACCCAAATGATAATTTCTATCTCTTTCCTTTCTTTTTCTCTCCTTTTCAGCATTCAAACCCAGGACATGCAGGTCCTTTCCCAGTTGTTTCAGTGCATAATAATACTATCAATCCAACAAGCCCTACAACAGCCACCATGGCCAATGCTAACCGTGGTCCAACAAGCCCATCTGTAGCAGCAATTGAGCTTATTCCTTCAGTAACCAACCCAGAAAACCTACCTTCCCTGCCAGATATTCCTCCCATACAGGTTAGTAAAGTATAAGAAATGAGATAGAAGTTAATTCTGTTAATCAAAAGTTAAGAAATTGTGTTATGACATTAGTTGTGTTCTTGGTGAAGATAACACTTTCAAGTCTATATCAAGACGATAGAATTTCCTGCTTAACTTTAAAAATAAAATAGCAGGGTAGCTGTGTTAGAGTGTTGTAGGAAAAACAACAAAGAACCTTATGGCACCTTGAAGAGTTACTACAATTGCTGTTCAGCATAAGCTTTTTGGAATGGAGCCCACTTCATCAGATACATTTAAATAGAAGGGGAATAAGCATATTCTGAGTAAAGATATAAATAGGGATGGTTACAAACAGATCTTCAGCACAATACAGCAGATCAGGCCCATGTGTGTTGCATAGGTGCGTAAGGATGCCTCCCCCACCTCCTCCCATGGGTGCCCTCTCAGAGGTAGCACCCTGGGTTACCCTGCCCTGCACCTTCTCTGAGTGATAGGAAATGGGGTGGGGAATCCAGGACACCCATGTAATAACGCTTGTGGTTCTGATCCACTGAAACATGCCAAAGCAGCAATCAATGGTTTGTGAACATCACTATCCATAATCTCTGGCTGAAAACCTGTTGTACAGTTCTGGATGTGTAATAATAATGATGTCATCAGCAGTCTCAGATCAGTGTTCATTAAAGGCGTATTGCTGCTGCGTACATGAAATTTCAGGATGCACGTGACTTAAACATAATGCAACAAAGCCACCTGTACCCTGAAACAGCCAGAAGAAGTCGTACTCATATTTGTATTCATATTTCATACTCATGTGAAAATATGATAAAATATTTCATTTCGGTGGGATATCTTTATCCAAGATTCCATGTTCACAGAATATTTCCTTAATTAAAGCCAGATTAGTTATCCAGTTTCTGTACACCTCTCTAGTGAGTTATTAAATACATTAAATTAGCATTTTTTTCATCTGCCATTAAACACTTGGGCCTAACATTAGGGAATATATGTTACTTTTCTTTATAAATGTAGTTAAAACTCATGGAATATGGGTCAGGGAATTTAAGTGGGTAAAAACTAGAATGAGAACTGTAAACAGGAATAGGAAGATGTGTTGAATATATATCTACACTTCCATATTTACATCTCAAAGAGCTTGAAGCTTGTTTCTTAATATTCTCTAAATCTTTGTGGGTATTGTTTGTTTGTTTTTGCAAGAGTTACTATATTCTATATTAAGTCTACTGTTCGTTTTGTGGACACGTCGTTGACTAGGCTCTGTAATTATCCAGTAGAAATATGGGATATCTGAAGATGTAGCTGCCTACTCTCCATAGCATATGACTCAATGCTAGTTTTAAAATATCCTTAATAAAATACAGATGATTCTTGTGCTGTCATTTCTGGCATGCTGCATGTAGGTTTGACAAAGTCATTCCTTTATTTCAGCTGGAAGATGCTGGTTCCAGTAACTTAGATAATTTACTAAGTAGATATATTGCAGGCAGCCATCTACCGCATCAGCCTATAAGCAGTATGAATCCTTCCCCTGGGCCCTCAGCCCTATCTCCAGGCTCATCAGGTAAGCTGGGAGGAAACAGTGGGATTTTAACAAAATACCAAGAATTGGACTTGCCACTAACTTTCCTCAGACTTATGAAGCTGCTTAGATGAGTAGTGAAACATTTTGATCTCTCAAGAAAAGAAGTCCAGTTGCCATAACTCAACTTCCAGATCTTAACAAATCTGCTTAAAATAACCAATGTATGCTATACATATCTTGTGACTTGTGAAGAACTGGATTTTTCTCAAACATTTCCCTATTCTTTAAAACCGTATCTGTACTTTAAAAAAATATAGCCAGTTACTTCTTGCTGCTTATACGGAGTTAGTGCATACAGTAAAACCTTGGTTTATGAGTACCTTGTTCTACGAGTGTTTTGCAAAACGAGCAAACATTTTGCATTAATAAGCAATGTCTTGCATTACAAGCACTGGAGCAGGTCCCGTGATCACAAGTGAGCCAATGGTGGTTGTCTCTTACCTCTCCCTGGCTAGATTGTGGGGATTGTCTGGAACATTCTGTCTCAGGCAGGCCTCAAAAGCAGAGGGAAGAGAGGGGTGGAAGGCACTGAGGCCATCTGCTAGCTCCCTCCCTCTGGGAAAGGAAGGGAGGTCGATTGGTGGGTGCTGGCAGGGGGCACAAACTCCTCTTGTTCCCCTCAAACCAGCCACAAAGGTTTTCAAAAGTGAGTGCAGGTTAGGATTTTGCTTTATTTTTCTTTATATATTTGTTTAATTAAACATCCTTTCTTATTTTTCAAAAAAAATTCTAGTCATCAGGCAGCTGTCAAGTGTGTGTAGGGCTACAAATTGCATTTTATTATTGTCACATTAAAAACAAGAGCAAATTCCTTAGCTAGTTACCTAATCTGTGATGTGGATGTAGACTTTTAGCCAAATTCTTTTGTGAGTTTTGGAACTTACTTGTCAGGGGAGATACCATGATCACAAAGGTGGTTTTCCCAGGGTGAGGCTCATCCATTGCATGACTCCTGCGATTTCCCCAAATGTGGGAAATTCGATTGCATAGTTTGTGGTAGTGGGGGACTGCGTTTGCACTTTCCCCTGAAATGTTTATTTTCAGCCACCCAGAGTTCCCTTTGGGAAAATTGGTGCAGTATATAAATTTAAAAATAAATTAATAAATTTTCTGTGTACAGCATGTGGTCTATGGGGCCCCAGAACTAATCATCTGAGTTTTCATTATTTCGTATGAGGAAAGATAGCTATTCCTTGCCTCTTAGCCTTTAATTCAGTCATCTCCTTCTATACCCCTCCCTTTTGGAAATTAAATGGCAGAAACTATAATTACAAGCATTTTTAACTTTTCATTGTGAGCAAAACACACACACACACACACACAAAATGGAAAACACAATGGATTGGGAAAATGTCTCATAAGAAGAATTCACAAATATACTATTATCTGGATTACAAAGAAGGATAGATATCTTGGACCCAACTTCTAAAGATACAAAGATTTCCACTCCTGATAAAGTAACAAAAATAGAGCAGACACCAGACTCCAAGCTACAGATGACAACAGCAGGAACTATGCAAACAAGACCTCAGTACAAACTCTTGGATATCATGAAATCCCTGGGAAAAACTGAAATTAGCTCTAATCAACAGATTAAATCAGAACAGAGGGCAGATCTCAACATGAACGCAAATATGACAATAATGGTGCAGGCTAAACCCTTAGATGTGCCAAGTCCTCGTAATTAGGCGCATCTGTTAATATGAGTGCCAAAAAGAGGAAAATTTGGGACTTTTTAAGTAGCAGAGCAGCCACCAAGATTACTATCAAGATAATACAACAACCCATGAAGAAAATGGATTTGAGAAGGGAAAAACAACTTGCGAAGATAAGGAGCTTGGCAGGAAAAGGGAAATTTTAAAAAAATATTACATAAAATATTCTCTGTATTCTGATTATCTAAGGCTACTAGATAATTGGTATGGTATGGGAAACGGAAAATGGAAATGTGAAGACAAACCTGATATATAAATAAATATTAGTCTGTTAGATTTTTAAGAGAATAGTGGCAGTTAGGCATAGACAAGAACTTATATGCACAAAGTGACCAGGAGGTAGCTCTTTCATAATAGAGTAGTCCCCCGCCACAATGCGGTTCTCAGTATATCGTGTGTTTTTCTTGAGAGAAGCAGACTTCCAAATAGAGGTTTTTAACCCCCTCCTGACACCACAGCAAACAGACCTGGAGCTGCACCTGCCGGCTACACTTGCAAAGAAAGGTTTTTAATCCCCTCCTGACATCTGTGGTGCCAGGAGGGGGTTAAAAGCCTCTATTTGCAAGCGGAGCTGGCAGGAGCAGCCCCTGCTGAGGTGTCTGCATTTTGTTTCAAAGAGAGGCTTTTAACCCCCTGACATCTCAGCAAACATTGCTGGGGCTGCTCCTGCTGGCTGCGTTTGCAAAGAGAGGTTTTTAACCAACCCCTAACACCTCATCAAACTGACCTTGGGTTGCTTGGCCGCTGTTTCCAAAGAGAAGTTTTTAATCCCCTCTTGACATCTCAGAAAACAGACCTTGAGCTCCTGGCAGCAAGGTCTGCTGAAGTGTTGGGAGGGGATTAAAAACCTCTCTTTGCAACCAGAGCCGGCAGGAGCAGCCCTTGCTGACACATCTGCATTTCGCTTCCAAAGAGAGGTTTTCAAGCCCCTCCTGACATCTCAGCAAACAGACCTTGAGCTCCTTGCAGCAAGATCTCCTGAGGTATCAGGAGGGGGTTAAAAACTTCTCTTTGCAAGTGGATCTGGCAGGAGCAGCCCTTGCTGAGGTGTCTGCATATCGCTTCCAAAGAGAGGTTTTTAAGCCCCTCCTGACATCTCAGCAAACGCTGCTCCTGCTGGCTGCGTTTGCAAAGAGAGGTTTTTAACCAGCACCTAACACCTCATCAAACTGACTTTGGGCTGCTAGGCTGCTGTTTCCAAAGAGGTTTTCAACCCCCTTCTGACATGTCAGCAAACAGACTTTGAGCTCCTGACAGCAAGGTTTGCTAAGGTGTCAGGAAGGGGTTTAAAATCTCTCTTTGGAAATGCAGCCAGCAGGAGCAGCCCAAGGTCAGTTTACTAAGGCATCTGCATTTCGCGGATTTTCCTTTATTGCAGGTGGCTGAGGCACCAAACTCCTGCAATAAGTGGGGGAGTACTGTAGCCCATAAAGTATTAACTTGAATTAGAGATTACTAAAGATGATTGCTGAAATAAGGCACTTGTTGGAAGAATAGGTAATTATACTGTGAATGATATAGTAAGGAAACTAAATATGAAAGCGTGCTTATTCAAGCTGAGAAAGGAGATATGAATTATACTGGGCTCAAAATTTTGGGAAAAACTGTAATTGAATTGGTAACACGACAGAAGACAAGCAATATATTTGTTTTATGTAATTTAATGTAGAAAATAAAAATGTATCATAAAAAAGAATTCAGAAAGAGTTGTCCATGGAACCTAGAAATAAATGGAAGAAAGTATACTTGTGGCTTTGTCAGCCCAACAGCATGCTATATTTAGGTACATACCATCAACAGTTTTCTCCATACTGCTATCATTGGCATTTCATTTAGAAATTGGTGTTTAGTTTGAAATAAAATGTCTGTTTTATCCCGTGATGATGTTTCCCCAATATAAGATTAATAAATTCCTTAAAATAAAACATAGCAGTAATTATTAATAAAATTAATAGAATGGCTGTGACTAATATGAAATTCATGCCTTTTGTGTCTGCTTTCCATTAGTACTTTGGTAAAATGACCAATTCTTGGTATTTTGTGCTAAGTGAACTTGAAGCCCCTCTCCACATGAACTCTAAAAGTTCATTGTTACATAGTGTTTTTGTGCCTTTCCTGTGGAATGTTGGAAGAAGGTTCAAGAATCCAAGGGAGGGGTATTGAGACAGGAGCTTTGGTCTTTCTATATGCACCTTCACTTATAAATGCTAAAATTGCATTGGATTATACTTTTAACTTCTCAGTGTGTGGTATCTCCTTCAAAAACTAGTGCTATTATAAAACATTTTCAAACCAATGTTCTTTTTATTCTTTGAGCCTTTTGTCTGTCATTAATAATTCTTATTGCCAGCATACATTGAATTATATTCTCTTTGGAAGCATCATATATGTATGCTGCTAATGCTGTGCCATCACTTGCCCTTGTCTTTAATTACATAATATATTTTAAAATGTAAAAAGTACATGTTTTGCCTCCCAGAATATTTAGTATGGTTTTTAATGAAGTGACTGTTGGAAAAAGCTTGCAGTTAGAAGGGCATATGAACCTAAATTTTTTTTGTTAAACATAATAATTGCTGAAATCAAGGGAAACATTATGAGATTAATATTTATTTATTTATTTATTTATTTATTTATTTATTTATTTATTTATTTATTTATTTACAACCAGATTTTCCCAGATGGGAACTCAAGGCGGTTAACAAGAAAAGCTTACAACAATATTGAAACAGAAACAACAACAACAACAACAACAACAACAACAACAACAATAATAATAATAATAATAATAATAATAATAATAATAATAATAATAATAATAATAATAATAATAATAATAATAATAATAATAATAATAATACAGTAACCCCTCGCCTATCGCGGGGGTTAGGGACCCACCCAACCCGCGATATGTGAAAATCTGCGATATTATTCCCCCCCACGTGGCTCCGCGGCCTCACGGAGGGGGAGGGGGGGGGGAGCGATGCAATCGCTCCCCCCCCCCGCAGGTACTGCGATCCTGCAATATAGTGGGACCGCAGTACCTGAACCGCGAAATGGCAGGGGGTGACTAATAATAATAATAATAATAATAATAATAATAATAATAATAATAATAATAATAATAATAATAATAATAATAATAATAATAATAATAACCAGATCCACAATATAAAATAAACCAAACCCAGCAAACAGTTAGCAGAACCCAATTTGTTTAAAAAAACTAAGAATAAAAAGCTTTTCTAAGGCAAGATGGCAGGAGAAGGGGGGAAAGCCTACTATAAAATAAATCAACCTCCTTGACCGCTGAACGCAGCAGTATAAAGCCAAGTTTTTAAAAACTTCTTAAATGTTGGGAGGAACCCTGCAGTCCTGATTTCACTTGAAAGGTGGTTCCACAGTGATGGACCCACCACTGAGAAAGTGTGATTCCGGTGGAGGTTTCCCGGGTTTCCCGGGGGGGGGGTGACCTGGAGCACTAGGGACTGTGATGTTCTGGTGGGCCAGGCCAATGTTGACCTCTGGGTGATACGCTCCGATAGATATTCTGGTCCTAAGCCATGGAGGGTTTTGTAAATCAAAACCAGTACCTTGAACCTTATTCGGAAGGCAATGGGTAACCAATACAAGCGAGCCAGAATGGGGGTGATGTGGTCAAATCGACCAGCACCAACCACCAGTCTGGCCGCAGCATGTTGCATCCGCTGCATTCACCAAACAAGGGTCAAGGGAAGTTCCATGTGAGAGCGTTACAATAGTCTATCCTATTGTAGGATATTTAGTAAATACTTCAACATTTAGTAAATATTGAAGTATTTACTAAAGTGAAGGGCTATTAGGTACAGAAAGGGTATAAGTCCATGATATAATTAGGCATCCATTGTATATAATATGATTTGTAATGCTGCAGATAAGTAGTTGTATATTTTATGCTGTCATTAAAGCAATGATTTCTCCTCCTTAAGGTTTATCTAATTCACATACCCCTGTGAGACCACCCAGTACATCCAGCACAGGCAGTAGAGGCAGGTAAGTTAAATAATTTCTAAAATAGTTGCAAAAGTCTTGCAGATATTTATAGAACACTTGAATGGATGTCCTAAGGACAGAAAGTCCCAGTTTAAGAAAGGAATACACCTTACAAATTCATTCATGTATCAATAACAATAAAAGAAAAAGTTAAGGTTGTCATTCTAAGTTCTGCCCCATAAAAGGAGGAAAAGTTGTTAAAATCTCTTTGTGCGCACTTAGCAATTTTGGCATTGTGCAGATCAAGTACCTCTTCATATTTTAAGCAAAATCTCTTTCTTACCAGTTAAGGTTGAGAGAATGCTTCAGTTGCTGTCAGCACTAGGTCAATGTTTCATAAGATGTAGGTAGGGTTCCAATGTAGTATTGTGTTAGTCAGCCTTGTGCCAGGCATGTGTTCCGATGCTGAGTCCACTTTTGTTAGTGTTTTTACAAAGACACAGAATCTGCGTGTACTGAATAGCTGCATAGTTAGTAAATAAGATGTATCCAGAATAATACTGCATCAGATAATATGTCTTTCATTCCACCCAGACAGTGTTACTGAATAGAGTTCAACTGACTTTCTAACCTTGGAATAGCAGCAAAAAGAGGAAGGCAATAGGATGAGAAATAGATAAAATAGCCATCTTGATCTCACAAGGAGATATTGTGGTGGGAGACTATAAACCAGAGCAGCTAAAGTACCAATAATGTCTTATGTTTCCCCTTCACTTCTTGAGAATTTGGAGAAAGGAGTCAGTTTACTTAGTTTGCCACTTCTCATTTTACATGTAATGAGGAATTCTGGGTTAAAAGAGGAAGAAAAAGCTTTTAATCTCTTCCCTATAACCATGTGGATGAGGCTGTTTGTATTTGTGATATTAAACTGTTTAATCTTACACCTGAAAAAAACTTGGATTTCATCCTTTTTATTTATTTATTTTTTAATATTTTGAACCCATTCTCCTGCTTTCTGCCACATAGTGTAGTGATAAGAATGTGTCTTGGTGCATCCTACTCAGTTGCTTCTTGACCTCTCACTTTGAACCTCACAGAGTTGTTTTGAGAATAAATGAAGGCGGTTGCCTTCAGTTCATTGCAGGGAAGCAAGACATAAATGTACCTAATAATAACAACTATAATATGCCCTGTATTTAGTAAACTTCTTTTCCCATTACTACAAAATAATAATAAGCACTTCCATCTATCTCATAATCTCCGTGTCTGTAGAAAGCTGGGTGAGTATGCAGTAAAGGTGCCATTACCTTAGTAGTGATTTTTAGCTTCGTAGGTGCTCCTGACTTACAGAATGTTAAAAATGAGGGAAAACATGGATACATGATATACAATGATCAGTATGTTGTTTTGGGAACCTTAACTTAGAATTTCTATACCTTTTTGCTGTGTCAGTACATGTGATTATTTGAATGGCAAATGAAGAATTTTAACGAGGAAGAACCAGCTCACAGTTTTCAAAGGGATATCCTTCTTCACCAACTTGCATTTGCCAATCTTTTTAAAAACAGATCTACTAAGTCGGTGGTCCCCAACCCCCGGTCCGCGGACCGGTGCCGGTCCGTGGACCGGTCGGCACCGGGCCGCCTGGGGAAGCCGGGGAGGCTCCTCCCCTTTTCCTCCGCCGCCCTCCCCCTCCTCCTCTTCTCTCCCGCAGGCGGCCGGTGGAGGAGGAAGGCTGGAGGAAGGCTGGAGGAGCGCAGGAGGAGCTGCCGCCTCCCTCCTCTGCCCTCCTCCTCCTCGCCCTCCACCACCACCACCACCACCAGCAGCCACAGCGCAGGAGCAGCAGCAGCGAGGGCAATTGCGGAGGGTGGCGGCGGCGGCGGCGGGACGGGGCGCGGTGCAGCAGCAGCCACCCCCCACAATCGCCCCCGCCGCCGCCGGGCAATCACCCTCCGCAATTGCCCTCGCTGCTGCTGCTGCTGCTGCCTTCGGCGCGGCGGCACGGGAGGAGGAGGAGGAGGAGGAGGAGGAACCGGAGCAGGAGCAGGAGGAGGCGGCGGCGGCTCGTCGTTGCCGCGAGGGCGCTTCCTGGCGTGGCCGGGGGGGGTGCGCGCGGGGCGCCTGAGATTATGCTTGCTCCTGCTCCTGCTGCCGCTGCTGCTGTGGGCCTCCTCCTCCGCCGGGCAAATGAAACGGCGGCGGCGGCGGCAGCAGGAGCAAGCGGGCGCCAGCAGTAACAGGAGCAGCAGCAAGGGCAAAAGCGGCGGTGGCGGGAGGAGGAGGAGGAGGAGGAGGAGGAACAGGAGCAGGAGGAGGCCGGCTCGTTGGTGCCGCGAGGGCGCTTCCCGGTGCGGCCGGGCGGGTGCTGCGCGCGGGGCGCCGGGGCCAGGAGCGCGCGCGGGTCTCGCTGCTTCGCTTTCCCCGGCGGAGGAGGAGGCCCACGGCGGCGGCGGCGGCAGCATCTTCACTCCCGGCGCCGGAGGAGGAGGCGGGGCCCGCCTGCCCAGGAGCCCCGGGTTCCCCCCACCCCGCCCGTTGTGGGGAGTGGCACCCCGACGCCCCAAGCCGGTGAGTGCCGCCGCCGGTCTCGTGCCTCCCGCTTCCTTCCCTCCCATCATTTGCTTTCACCCCCTTTGCCTCCCGCCGGACCCCCTTTCGCATTCTCCCCCCCCCCCCCCACCCCCGGGCCACAGAAAATTTTTAAAAAATTTCCCGGTCCGCGGGGACAAAAAGGTTGGGGAGCACTGTACTAAGTCAATAAAATTAACCCTGGAAAGGCATACTTGAATCTTTCAAATAGATTTTTTAAATCTTGGACTCTTTGAAATCTTTCAATATACTTGAAATATTTGAAACATTCAAGTGACATACTTGAATATTTCAAATAAATTCAACCTTGTAATAAAAATCTTGAAGATATTTGATGTTAGCAAAAATAGTCATAAGGCGTTATTCTTCCAGTCAGATTGTATCATTTGCAGCAATTTGACCATTTTTTCTGACATTTGGTGTATATCTAAGATACTTCATATCTGACTTCATTTTATATGACATAGAATACTATAATTTTTTTACCTTAAATATAGAATAATTGTGGAGCTATAGTGATCAATTAGAGTTATCATCTCTTACAATGAAGTGTTTCTGCGATTTAACTTTCTCTGGATAGTGGGGAATGTGTGATTGTCAGATATATAATGCAAGGCTATTTTGAGTGCTATTTAAATTCTTTTTTTTTTACATATATATATAGTTGTGGTTCATCTGGCAGAACTGTTGAGAAAAATAATATTAGTTTCAAGCCTGACCATGTGAAAGTTAAGCAAGAGCCTGGCACTGAAGAAGAGGTATGCAGCTTTTCAGGACCAGTAAAACAAGAAAAAACGGAGGATGGTAGACGGAGTGCCTGCATGGTAAGACTCTTAGCTGTATTTTGTACTATGACTCCTTGTATTTAAGGCTAAGGGTTTTTGAGGTCTCCTAGAAAGATGTTTTCTTTATCCTCTTGGGCTTTAGAGAGTCACACCCTTCTGTGACAGCTTTTTATAACACCCTTCAAAATGTGTCACCCACAATGGCCACTTGTAGAGCTAGAAGTCTCTTGGGTGGATATCTGAACACAACTTTGCCTTTTTTTGCTTGCTTTAGACCTTAAAATGCCTTTGGTAGAAATAGTAAGTGATGGCTTACTGCCTCTAGTTTTCAAAATAGGTCCTTTTAAAACCTAAAATAGAATGGAGGAGGTTGTCTAAATAGCAAAAGCCATCTCCCAGAGGTTTCTAAGGGTGCAATTTTCTTAATTATTTTCAGGGGCATGGGGAGCTACACTGGGACTCATCTTAGCTCTTGACTCCCAGATTTAAGATGTAGTTTAATGAGCTTCAGTACCTTGAGTGCATGAAACTTGTGCACACGTGAACTTTTCATCCCCATTTCTATGTCTGATTGCATTCACTTTTCTTCAGTAGAAGCCAAAGTGGCCAGCCACAAGTGCAAATAAAGATGAAAAGAAGGAGAAAATACAGTGGAAGCAGTACAGTAGGACTACCTCATTTGTGGGTATCAGTTCCAAGTCCTACCCCCTCCCTCGCATGGATGCCAAGAACTCCAGTTATAGAAGTGCTATATATATAGAGAGAGAGAGAGAGAGCGCATAGTATCTGATTCCATCTAGTAGCCAGTTCCCCCAGTACATGTTGGAAATGCTTTTTTATTTAATATTTTCAGGCAACAGATAAGTGAAGCTGGATGCTGATCCATGGATTCTGTGGTCCCACTGTACTATTTGTGTAGAGGCTAAACAGAGTCAGTGGTGTTTGTTTTCTTGCACCTTGCTCCGTTCAGGATAAGTCCCCTGTTACAAAATGCTTCAGCGCTTTCTTGTCAACTGTTTGCAGTTGCTTTGCACATAGTATATATGTATATTGAAGTTTGACAGTCATCTCATGTTTTTCTAATGTATTATCTTCAAATCTTTGCAGTCTGTAGTAATCAAATACGGAGGAAAGGACAGTGTGAAATTTTAAAAGAACTTTCTTCTACGAGGTTCACTAAAATACATCTCAATTCTCCATCATTTAGCCCCTAGCTGTTTTCATGCTCAGTTAAAAGTAGACATTAACTAAGAACCAAGGATTTGAGGGAAGGAAAGATGGAAGAAGAGATGCCCTATCGAAGGGATTCAGTTAGCTTTTCATTTTATCCCTTTATTTTAGCTTAGCAGTCCTGAGAGCAGCTTGACACCACCACTTTCTACAAACTTGCATCTGGAGAGCGAGTTAGAAACACTGGGAAGTATAGAAAACCACATGAAAACTGAACCAGCAGACATGAATGAAAGCTGCAAACAGTCTGGACATGGTCTTGTAAATGGCAAATCTCCAGTGCGTAGCCTTATGCATCGATCTGCTAGGACAGGAGGAGAAGGCAACAACAAAGACGATGATCCTAATGAAGATTGGTGTGCTGTGTGCCAAAATGGAGGAGACCTATTATGTTGTGAAAAGTGCCCAAAGGTTTTCCACCTCACATGCCATGTACCCACTCTCCTCAGCTTTCCAAGGTATGAAAATATAGCAATGTTCTTTTCAACAAGAGTTTGGTAATGTTGTTTAATGTGGCTGTTTAGAAACAGAGTATCCTCTGACAGGCAGCTTCCCAAGCATATACCTGGAAATCGTGTGGGAAAACTAGCAGACCCTGTGGTTGCATTAAATTGCCCACAGCAAAGGATATCAGAAAGACCCTTGGGAGAGGCAAATTCTATGTAAACTGGAGGCTGGCAGGAAGAGCCCCAGGGGCACTAGAAGAACTCAGAACTTGAATGGGCGAGTTTACAACCCAATTATTGTGTTTCTGTTTCATTTTTCTAAATATTGGCCAAAGTGTTGTGTAGTTCCATGTGCACAAAACAGAGCTGCTGTAACGTTAAGAAAAAGGACAGCAGGGTGGCAGTGCTACTCATATCGGGCAAAAACAAAAGGAAGAAGACAGAAAGGTTGTGGCACCTTAAAGACAAATGACTATATTTTAATGTGAGCTTTTGTGGACAGGTCCACTTCCTCAGACCTAAGTTACCACCATGTTTTCGTTGTCGTTTCTTTTTCTTTTCTTTTGTTATTGCCTGATATGCTAGCACAGACTAACATGGCTACCTCTTCTAAAACTAGTGCTATTCATGAAGCACTTCTGCATGTGTCTCACACGATAGGAAAGAATTAGGAGTTGCAGAATTGATTGTGCAGTGTGATTGTGCAGCATTGCTTGCCTGATGGTAATTCCAGACACACTTTTGCTGGCAAAACCTTACTTTATGCTACAATTTATAAGATTTCAGTCATTGAGTATACGGCGACCTCTAGGAAAAAAATCCAGTTGACTTACTCATGTTGAATATGATTGTGAAGCATGGAGTAAGTCTGCAACTACAGAAAGTTATGCATATTGTAAAAAGGTATCAGTGCTGAGAAACACCCATGGGGAAAGATTAATTACTTGTATAAATGGCTTTATACCTTTTAGAAAACATCCTTTTTGCTTGCAGATTTTACAAGCCATAGTATAATGTTTGGTCCAAATGTATACATTACTTTTTTCACCTGTTCTAGTGGAGAATGGATATGTACATTTTGTCGAGATCTTAGTAAACCTGAAGTAGAATATGACTGTGACAACATGCAGCATAGTAAGAAGGGGAAAACTGCCCAAGGTTTGAGTCCTGTGGATCAAAGGGTAAGTGTCATGAATTGTTTTTATCTTCTTCTGAAATCCAGATTGCCAAAATGCTTTTGTCTTTCCTTTGCTGTACTTTTTTCTATACAAGGACATTTTAATTGATGTTAAAAAGTTTATCTCTGAAGGTGGCTCTCCCTAGAATGATCTGCATGTATATTTTCCAGTGGCCTGACAGGAAACACAGTTATTTGACACTGGGCCTGAGTGACAGGTCATTTTAATCTTCATGGCTCTCAAGCGGTCCTCTGTAAGCAGTGGTACACAAGACTTCTGGAAAATCTTCAATTTATGGCAGGAAACCAGAGAACAGTAAACAGGAACATCTATTCAGGCTAAACTCTCACTTTCATTGACTTACTGCAGTTTTGCCAGTAGGGCAAAAGATATGGAAGATAGCCATTTGGAAGTGGGGAGTGTTCCTTCTCCCTGTTCCCTTTGACACAGAACATGAACTGTGGAAGTTACAGTGCAGTTTTCCAGTATCCAGATGAGTGCTGGGCATACTGGAGATCTCTGAATCTGTGGATTCAGGACTTCCCCGGTCTTGTTTCAGAATGTTTCCTTTATGCCAGGCACGTCCAAACTTCAGCCCTCCAGATGTTTTGGACCACAACTCCCACAGTCCTTTGCCATTAGCAATACAGGCTTGGAATTCTGGGAGTTGTGGTCCAAAACAACAGGAGGGCCAAAGTTTGAACTTCCCTGCTTTATGGTGTCTCTGGGGTTGGAGAAGTGCCTGTCCCACAGAGGAGGCATCCTAGGGCAGACTTCAGTGTCTGGCCACTCTCATAACAAGATTTGCTTTCATACCCTTGGCATCCTTTTTTATTTCCTAAAAACCAGCTGCAGAGAGTTTTTCCAGCCTTATATAAAATGGGTTTTGAGCTGCATAATGAGTTGCAGAGACAAAGCTGGAATAACTGATTCTGCCTGTAGAAGCTGTTCTTTAGCATAAGTGTCCTTTTGGATCCTGGGCACTATGTGACCTTGAGTCAAATATGTTGCTAACTTGAAAGTGTCATCTCTCCACCAAAAAGGCATTATAACATCAGTCTTTTTGACTGCTCTGGTTTGTTTGCTGGAGTTATTTGAAGAGGAATTAGCAAAATACACATTGTGGAAAGGGAGAAAGCAAAAGTGTTTTCTGCTTTTTTGATGTTTCTGAATAAAAAAGTACTGTTTGACTCAGTTTTATTTGTAAATAGGAACAGCTCAAAGTATCAGAGAGTAACATTAATAAAAAATGTGAAAAGAGGATAGAAATAGAATGGACCGATTAATGATGGGAAAAGAAATTGAGGAAATTATAAGTAAATTGAAAATAGGCAAAACACTGAGTTCTCTTGAGTTGGGGCCAGAGTTTTATAAAATATTTAAGGAACTAAATCCCAGAATGAAAAAAAAAATTAAGATTATTAAAGAAGAAGAGATCCCCTGGTCATGGAGAGAATCAATGATAGTGTTAATCTGGAAGCCAGGTAAAGAACCATCAGTAATGGAATAATATAGGTCAATCTCCTTATTTAATCAAAATGTGAAGATATTTACTGTAATTTTAGTGAATAGGTTAAATAGATTTATAGGAAAGTATATATGAAGAACAAAATGGCTTTATTAGACACAGACAAATAGTAGATTAGCTAGGAGGATTATTAATAATATGAATGTAGCAAATACAAATAAATGTAAGAAAGGTATTATCTCATTAGATGTTTTTAAAGCATTTAACACACTAGAATGGGACACATTAAAGATATTGATTGACCATTTCAGATTTAGTGTACATTTTAGTAATATAATCAAGCAGTTGTATTCACAAAACAAGGCAAGAATTTTAGTGAATGATGGAATAATGGAAAATATTTCTCTAGTCTGAAGAACAAGACAAGGTTGCCCATTATCTCCAGCTTTATTTACACCAATAATAGAAATCCTTGTGAATGTAATAAGAAAGGATAATGAACTAGAAGGTATAAAATGAATTTATTTGCAGAAACATTATCAATACTCAAAAATCCAGTACTATGAACATAAGAACATAACATAAGAAGAACCATGCTGGATCAGGCCAAAGGCCCATCTAGTCCAGCTTCCTGTATCTCACAGCGGCCCCACCAGATGTGTTTGGGAGCGCATGAGACTAGATATCTGTCTCCTGATACCACTCCCCTGCAACTGGCCCTTGAAGTAACCCTGGTTTCTCCATCATGGTTTGTAACCTGTGGTGGACTTTTCCTCCAGGAATCTGTCCAATCCCTTTTTGAAGGCATCCAGGCCAGATGCCATCACCACATCCTGTGGCAGGGAGTTCCACAGACTAACAACGCGCTGGGTGAAAAAAATATTTTCTTTTGTCAGTTCTTACTCTCCCAGCCCTCAATTTGAGTGTATGTCCCCTAGTTCTGGTATTTTGGGAGAGAGAGAAGAGCTTCCCTCTATCCACTTTACTCATACCCTGCATTATTTTGTATGTCTCAATCATATCCCCCCTTAAGCGCCTTTTTTCCAGACTAAAGAGGCCCAGATGTTTTAGCCTTTCTTCATAAGGGAGGTGCCCCAGCCCAGTAATCATTTTAGTTGCTCTATTCTGCACCTTTTCCAGTTCCACTATGTCTTTCTTGAGATGCGGTGACCAGAATTGTACACAATACTCCAGGTGCGGCCTTACTATTGTTTTGTATAATGGCATTATAATGTTGGCTGTTTTATTTTCAATCCCCTTTTTGATAATCCCTAGCATGGAATTGGCCTTCTTCACTGCTGACACACATTGGGGAGACACCTTCATGGAGCTGTCCACCAACACACCAAGATCTCTTTCCTGATCCATCATGGATAACTCAGAGCCCATGAGTTGATAGATGAAGTTTGGATTTTTTGCCCCAATATGCATTACTTTACATTTGTTTACATTAAAACGCATTTGCCATTTCTCAGCCCATTCCCCCAGTTTGGAGAGATCCTTCTGGAGCTCTTCACAATCTTCTCAGGTTTTCACCACACGAAAGTTTTGTGTCATCTGCAAACTTGGCCACCTCACTGTTTATCCCTGTCTCCAGGTCATTTATGAACAGATTGAAAAACACCAGTCCCAGGACAGAGCCCTGGGGCACACCGCTTTTCACTTCTCTCCATTGTGAAAATTTCCCATTGACACCTACTCTTTGTTTCCGGGATCTCAACCAGTTCTCAATCCATAAGAGGACCTGTCCTCTTATCCCCTGACTGTGCAATTTTCTCAGCAAAAGCCTTTTGAAAATCCAGATAGACTATATCCACCGGTTCACCCAAATCCACGTGCCTGTTGACCTTTTCAAAAAATTCTAAAAGGTTTGTCAGACAAGATTTACCCTTACAGAAACCATGCTGATTTTCTCTCAGCAAGGTTTGTTCTTTTATGTGTTTTAAGATTTTCTCTTGGATGAGGCTTTCCACCATCTTCCCTGGGACAGATGTAAGGCTAACTGGCCTGTAGTTTCCTGGGTCCCCCCTCCTTCCTTTTTTAAAAATTGGTGTGACATCCGCCATCCTCCAGTCCTCCGGCACTGTGGCCGTTTTAAGAGACAAGTTGCATATAACCGTTAAGAGCTCTGCAATTTCATTTCTCTGTTCCCTAATAACCCTTGGGTGGATGCCATCTGGGCCCGGTGACTTGTTAATCCTCAATTTATCGATTAGACCTAAAACCTCCTCTCTTTTAACCTGTATTTGATTTAATTCTTTAGTCAAGAGGGGCGGCTCAGGCAGTGGAATCTGCTCAAGGTCCTCTGTCGTGAAGACAGACGCAAAGAAGTCATTCAATTTCTCTGCAATGTCCAAGTCCTCCTTAACCTCCCCTTTTCCTCCCTCACCATCCAGAGGGCCAACTGGTTCTCTGGCAGGTTTTCTACTTCTAACATATTTAAAGAAGCTTTTATTATTACCCTTTATATTGCTAGCCATGCGTTCCTCAAAATCTTTCTTTGCCTCCCTATATGTATATATAGAATTTGAAAATCTGTAGAAATAATAGGATTAAACACTTGGAAACAATTGGAATAAGTCAGAATGTATGTTATTAAACCATGAGGAGAAAGAAAAAGGATGTTGAAGAAAGTAAAAGTAAATTTAGAAAAAGTTAATAAAGAGATAAACAAACAGATAAAAGAATATTTAAAATTAAATATCTCCTTGTTTGGAAGAATAGTGTTACGTAAAATGAAGTTTATCCCTAAATTGAACTTTCTGTTTAGGATGTTACCAGTGAAGTTAGGTTGAGAACGAGTTAAGAGAAAGGATAAATATGTTTTGCAATGGTAATTTTAAAAAACTGGGTTAAATAACAGCTTATGGCATGTACCGCAAAAAGAGGGAAGTTTGGTCTACCTAATATAAAGTTATATTACATAGCTAACCAGTTTAGACTTATTCCAGATATTATAATAGAATATGATCATTTAATCTGGAGATATTTAGTAATTCTGGGGGAGGCTAAAATGATGAAAAATGTATTTTTAAGGAAATATCAAAGAGGAGATAGGAAAAGTAGATTGTTTGTTTGTTAATTTCTTTAGAATATTTTTACCCCACCTTTCTCCTTGGAAAACGACCTAAGGTGGCTTACAATAATGAAGGACAATATACAGCCCATAATATTTAAGATATATTCAAATTAAGAACAGGGAATTAGGAGAGGCATCTTAGAACATTAAAATGTAACATTAAAGCTACAAAGAGCACCTAAAGCGGGGGGAAATCCATTATGAGGGGTGGAAACTAACATGGAAATCACTGTTGTTTTATGAAATCAGTCAATGCAATCATGCATGGTAATCAATATAGAAGTCACATATTAAATAGTCCCTCATTCAGGGAAAGCTTGCCTGAAAAGGAAGGTCTTTGCCTGCTTCCAGAAAGACAGCAGAAATGGGACAGTCCTGGCCTTCAGTGGGAGGGAGTTCCAAAGTCTGAGAGCAGAAACAGAGAAGGCCCTTTGATGTGTTCTTCTGAGATGCACCTCTGAAGGTGGCGGGATGGTGAGATAGGCCTCTCCTGATGACCTAAGCACCTGAGCCGGTTCATAATGTGAGATTTGATATTTGAGGTAGCTTGGGGCCAGGCCATTTTGTGCTTTGTCAGTTAAGGTCAACACCTTGTATTGTGCCCGATAGCTGATTGGCGGCCAGTGGAGCTGCTTTAGTTGAGATGTAATGTGACCTCTGTAACCTGCCTCAGTCAGCAATCTAGACGCTGCATTCTGGACCCATTGAGGTTTCCTGAGACATTCCATTGATAGCCCCATATAGAGTGCATTACAGTAGTCCGGCTGGGATGTCACTAGGGCATGTGTCACAGTTACTTTGTTTTTATATTGTATTTATGCTTATGTAATTTTAAGATAAAAAAA
The DNA here is from genome assembly GCA_029282475.1 of Phrynocephalus forsythii. Taxonomy (NCBI): domain Eukaryota; kingdom Metazoa; phylum Chordata; class Lepidosauria; order Squamata; family Agamidae; genus Phrynocephalus; species Phrynocephalus forsythii. The sequence goes on along the minus strand of JAPFRF010000005.1, from coordinate 85,599,871 downwards.
TTAAAAAACAAAAGAAATGGAGGGGTCTTTCCCTATTCCTTACTTGCCACCAACTGATAGATTTGTTTTAAAGCAGTGGCATTTTTAGCTTGATCAGTATACTCCCAATGTTGTACTATTATAAATTGCAATTGCAGCTCCCCATAACTTGAAAAGATATTTGTGTTTGGATGTTTGGCTCTCCACTCTAAAGTTAATTACTTCAGTATCAGGAAGAAGTTGTATGATTTCTGGAATCTTGGCCATAGATTACAGTTGCCCTGAGAAGATTGATAGTCACAGGTTGTCAGATCTTTAGAAACTTATATTAATAAACATGACAGCAATTTTTCCCATTTTTGTTAGAGTTACAATAAATATTAAAGTAGTTAAGTAAAATGCAGTCTCTTTGAATGAAACAAAATTCATTAGATTTATTTTTCCTCTGCAAGAAATGTGAGCGCCTCCTGCTTTATCTGTATTGTCATGAGCTCAGCATTGAATTCCAAGAGCCAGTCCCAGCCTCGGTGAGTCATTTGATTCATATTACCTTAGAAATGATGCATTATATATATTGTTTCATCTACAGTGGTCCTAAATTAGGAATTATAAGCATACCATTGTGACATGTGAACTAAAGTTATATATGCACATTATTTTGTAGTTCATAGTTTTGAGTAGACTGATGAAGCTGCTTGAATAAGCAGTGAAATGTTTCAATCTCACAAGAAAAGAAGGTCCAGCTACCATGACTCAACTTTCAGATAGTTTTGAGTATTTCATCTCTTTATAAACTATTTTGACTAATTGATTTGACTGGAGAGTTTATAACATCTGCAAGTCCCCTCCTCCAAATCAGCCCTTTTGTCTTCAGAGGAAAAAGAAAAAATTACTCCAAAAAGAGAATGTTTCACTATTTCACATATATGTTTCAGTTTTACTGTCTTATAACACAACTGCCTTCTCCCTCAACAGATACCAAACTATTATAAAATAATAAAGAAACCAATGGATTTATCTACAGTCAAAAAGAAACTACAAAAGAAGCATTCCCAGCACTACCAGACACCTGAAGATTTTGTGGCAGATGTACGGCTGATCTTCAAGAACTGTGAAAGGTTTAATGAAGTATGTAATCTAACAGGCTGCAGAATTTCTTTGATTAATGCAACAGTCTCATTCTGCAACTTCACACAGACCTGAGTCACAGTTGCTTTGTGTGTGGGATAAGTATAGAATATATGGCTGTGTTCTGCGGCACAAAACTCTGTAAATTATTTACATATCCATTGGGGCTCAGAACTTAATTTAGAGCCTGTCTTATGTATATTGCCACTCTCTGTTATAGCATACATAGCACACCGGGGTAGTGCTTACTTACATTAAAATGTAGATGCATGGGCCATTTCATATTCATACTTCTACATATGGCAAAATTTGTTTCCATGCCCCATCAATATAAACTTTCATAGCTGCCCCTGTGAAGAGTTGAGATTTATAAATCAAATTATTACTGTTATTTTTCTTATGTACAAAAGCCTTCTATTTTTAAACCAGTTGTTGCTGGATTAGAAATGGCTGCCTGGGGAAAACAGTGATATTTCTTGTATAAATGTATACCAAGCTATGATTTAAAACTTACTTGAGTTGCTCAATGGACTAGACATCCCCATGCTAGCATATTATGTGTAGTCTGAATTGCCACAAATGATAAAACCAGTGGACCAGTTACTATGAGAGTCATTTATATGACAAGTGGAAAACATTAAAAACAAGAAAACACAAAGTCATCATTAACAAAATGAACTGTATAGATACACAACTGTGTTAGTGAATTAAATACATGATGCACCCACATAGTATAGATTGAATTAAACTAAAATTCTATATCTCTTTGAAGCAAGAATTATGGAAAATAGTACAGAATAAATCATTTCTTAAGATTGTCTACACAAATTTAGAGGTTACAGCTATCAGTGGCATCTTAAATGGAGCCTCCGCTGAGGCAGTCTAGTTCTGAATCCTGATCTGAAGGATTTACAGCTGGAGTGAACTATTGCCCTCTTATCTGCTTCGGGGAATCTTTATAGTGTTGGATCAGCCATTGTGTGAATCATAATACAGGACATAGATAGACCTTCTGTCTGATCTAATGGGGTGCTCTTACTCTCTCAGGTACCCTAAACAGATTAAAAGTCCTTCATTTAACAAAGTAATCAGATGGGCTTTATTTATTACTGAAAGCTTTACTCATATACATCTTGAGGTGGTATATAAATGGAAAGAAAATAAAATAATCTTACCTGCTGTGGATCATTCCAAATATGAACACTCTCTCCAGCTAAACTAAGCATTTAAACCATGTACAAAAGGTACATTATCAGATAGATGGTCAGTGTGGATATAAACTTTGCAGATCAATGTTGATGTGAACATAAGATAGCTTAATATAATCAGAGACTAAAAACAGCAACAGATAACTGTTGAGAGGGAAATTCTTTAAATAAACATGAGAAATTTTATGATTCTCAGCCTTGTTTGTTTGTTTGTTTGTTTTTACTTATTAACCACCCGATTTTCCCGTAGGGAACTCTGGGCAGTGTACAGCACGTCACCAAGCGACTACTATAAACCCAACATAATCAAAACAAACATCATAAAATACAAGACATGATAAAAATACTAGCCAAAAACTGCCAGAGAAATAAACCAAATACCACCCTCAAAAATAATAAAATAATAAGCTCCGGCAAGACTCTCTCTCTCTCTCTCTCTCTCTCTCAGAGTTTTAGAACAAAGATAATCAGACCCTTATAGTTTTTTTAAAAGTACATTCGTTGGAAGAAATGCAGCTTGTTCATCATAGTTCGTAAATTCCATTGATTTAATTTTGTCTGTATAACTGTCTAGATCCTTGTTCCATCACCTCCAAGTTAAAGCTATTCCTTCCAAAACCAGATTTAAAGTAGAGTCACATGTGTGCTTACTGAGAAGCAAGTCCCATTGATGTCATGGATAGGTGTATAATAGGATTGAATTCATTTTCATGGATGATCTTGCACTCTTTGTGGTGCGAAGGGAATGGGATAAATCTTCATGGTGCTCCTCACTTCATAGTTTCACTTGTTTTAAGGTATATTAAAGTTTCGTGGAACAATTACTGGATTTAAGATATAAGGAGGCTAAAAGATTTTAATACCTAAAAAGAATCAGTCACTATGTACATGATAAACTGTTTGAAAGGCTCAATGTTTTGAATTAAGTTTTAACAGGTGAAGTAGAAGAGTTATGTTTCTCCAAGCATGCTTGTTTTAAGTAACAGATAATCCATTCACTGCAAAAGATCATTGCTGCTGGTCTTAATGAGGAATAGATGCAGCTATTATTAGGCTAGGAGTCAAAATCAGTGACAAATACTTGACTCTTTTCTTGTAACAGTAGATACATTTACAACACAGTCAGGCCTGTATTCAATGTTCAAGATGTTCAGTTGAGCCTATCAACATTACAAAAGACTCAACAGAAAAGCAGTGAGTTATTTATTGTAAATGATACAGGAGCCCTTTTGGAAGAAACGGCTGCCCAGCATTTATGACAGGACTTGTAATTAAGTTTCCTACATGCCTAATAATAATAGCCTCTTGTACATGGTATTTGTTTCTGCAACAGTATCCTACCTTGACATTCATATGCTGCAAATTCTGTAACAAGGCCTTATGAAGAGTCACCACAACAATACATCAGTGAATTTAAAAAAAAACAAATAAATTGGAATGGCTGACTGCACGTCATCCAATCCTGTGTGGTCTCGTGACTTTAGAAGGGATTATAATTTCCTTTTTTTTGACTCTGGTATCCTTTTTAGATGATGAAAGTTGTTCAAGTTTATGCAGAAACACAAGAGATTAATTTGAAGGTAAGCGTTTCAGACCATGCACACTTGATGAAATCATGTGCATTGCCAATGGGTGAATGTTGCTATCTTTTTTACTTTACAGGCTGATTCTGAAGTAGCACAGGCAGGGAAGGCAGTTGCCTTATACTTTGAAGATAAACTTACAGAGATCTACCCAGACAGGACCTTCCAGCCTTTACCTGAGTTTGAACAGGAAGAGGATGACACTGAAATGACAGATGACTCCGATGAAGATTTTATACAGCCACGTAGAAAACGTCTAAAATCAGATGAGAGACCAGTGCATATAAAATAACCTGATTAAAACGGACCTAAACTGTTGTAAAAAGAAACATATTTAAGTGTTCCTGGAATATTATCATGCCTTCAGTGGCCATCTTATTGAAGCTGATAGTGTTCAGACAGTATTAGATTGCAAAAAGCATTTGTACAGAAACATTATTGTCAAAAGGGGAAAAAGCTTTCAACTTCTGTTCATGATTTTGTGTTTTGGTTTTTTTTAGTGTTTGGCTTTTCATTTTTCACTCCCTCATTTCTAACATGCAGAGGTGTGGGGTGAATACTGATAAAGAAGCAAGTTTTTATAAGATGACATTTGTACAAACGGTGAACTCTCATCACTACGTAGTGATTGTTTTCACAAGAGTGGACCAAGGCAGTCATATTTTGCTTTCATACTGGGCTGCAGTTTACACTGCACGAAACCTTCCTCAAGATCCTCTTCATGCACCCCTAAGTGTGAATTGGATTGCTCTTTTCGTCATTTCATCTAAGTGATATTGCAAATATCATATTCTGTGTTGGGTCAGATAGCTAGGTTCTGCTTTTTTTTCCCCCTGACCTTGTGTAGAAATACTGTAACTTGATCATTAAATCATTTTGAATTGGAGAATGCAGAAGTGAGATTTCTTCCTATGTTTCTCGTTAAGTCTGGTTGCATTTAATGCTTTTCAGTAGGGTTCATGGTGTCATGTGGAAGTCCTATGCACAGAACACTTAAATGAGTATCCTCTTGTAATTTATTAATCGTGTTCTTCTTTCCTTAGAAGGCAGGAGGATGGCTGCAAAACAGATTATATACATTTGACAACTTTCAGAACTAAGACTATAATGTTGAGAACTGGTGGCTGCCCAGTCTTCCCTAGTAATGTTTCTGATAGACCACTATCAGCAAACACGAATTTTGTTAACTACCAAATGTGTAAAATTTCCTGTATTCACTCTGTCTTATTTGTAAATAATGGTGCTGTAAATTCTTTGAGACAGCAACATTTGCTGGGCTGTTTTTAAGCTAATATGTATTCTTACTAATGTTCCTAATCAGCGACAGATTTGTAATATTTTCTGTTTCTAAAAACTGTTCCTAGTTTGACGTTCTCTAGTATTTTGTTAGAACTACTCAGTTTTCTTCAGAAGCAGCTTAAATTAAACACCTAAGAGAGGGAAAAGGACCCCCAGAGACTGAGTTACTTGTCCATCCTTAAAATAGAAGTTGCATGGAGCAGTTTATTGGACAAGTGATTTCAGGGTAGATACTGAAAACAGGCTAGTGTCATTGTGATAATCTGCATGTAAGCAAGCTCTTGAACTCTGTTTTGATGGCAACATTGAGAGCAGAAAGAGCTCTGCATTGTTGTAATTCAGTGTTGAACAGGTGGTCCTCATTAGCTTGCCCTGGTCTATATTGCCTAGCACCTGATGATGCAGTCTTAGGCCCTTGTAAAGAATATTTTTATTGTTACACCAGTTTTAAAAAATGCAGCCTATACTAAAGTGACCAAAATGTGAATTTTGCTGTGGTGTGAGTATAATTAATTCATCATGGCCAATAGTTCACAGTGTACAGAGAAATGTAAGTGGCCTGTACTGTAGAAATGAATAGTTTCTGTTGCACAATATATTGTCCCAGTGATACTCTTCAAATTCTCTCATACAAATGCCTGTTCTCATTTTCTCTATGCAGACAGATGGAAGGTGCAGATTAAAAAAATAACTAGTCTTGTGGTGTAAAAAATGGCTAAAGATATTTATGGCTCTGATTCACTTTCTTACATCCATCTTTAGCATAGCACTTAGAGTATTTGAGGATTTACAAAATGTTCTCAAGAAGTTTATCTAGCAAACTAATTAATTCTAAATTGTTTATATTTGAATATAGTGGATAGTTGCCATAATGGTCCGTTATTACTTTTTCTAATGGAAAGTCAACATAGGAACAGCAGAAGAAAGTCTTGGAGTATGTTTGGCTTTCCTGGAGAAGACAACACTGAACGTGGGCGATGTCATTTGGAAATACAGGGGATCATTGCACTCCAAACACAACATTGGAGGCATTGGATTGTGAAGCTAGAAGGTCTTGTATATAGATCTTTAGTGCAGATGAGTTTGAAGAGATGTTGTTCCTTCTCTTAATCCATTGGCTTTCTTGTACATGAAATTGTAGCTGACATTTGGGGTAAATTACTGAGTGTCAGTAGAAAAGTACAGGACAAAATCCTTAATGAATACAGTATTGGGTGGGATTTTAACGTGATTGTGCATCATATTTTTTTAGTCTCAGTGGGAGGAAGTGCTCCATGAGTTTTGAAATTGTATAGTTTCCTTAGTATTTTGACCTTCTGTTTTTCTGTACTTGGAAGAACATTTTATATCCTGATTTTCCATTTAACCTGAAAGCTGCATTCTTGTCAACACAGTTTTATATTATCTTGTCAGGCTAATTCCTCATTTCCATGCTACCTATAAAGGTATCTATTCAACCAAATTACATGCAGGATCTCCCTCTGTGACAATTAATATTTGGACTTGGTTTTTTATTATTTCTACAGCATTTTTACAGCATTGCAACTTTGCTGACATCATTGTACAAGGAGAGAAAATTGTCATGTTCTCATATCATAAGGATGCTTTTTGAAAATAACAGAAACAACTAAATAAATAAATATCCTTCAAATAAGTTGATTTTTGATTGCTTTTCCCATGTAATTGATGTCTGTTACCTGAAATATATTAAATAATCAGAAATTATAGGCCAATTGTACAAATTCCAAGGGGTTCTATTTCTAAAGCATATAGAAACAATTAGCATAAAATGTTGTGGGACCTATTCAGGTTGCCCCCATTCTCACAGTGTTGACGAATTGTATTCAGGCAGAATAATTTCTCTACCACTTGAACATTTTAGTAGCAGCCACTATTTTTCTATCCTGTGTAATAATGAGCTATACTAGGATAGAGAACATACTTTATGTAGATACCAGGTTTGTGGAGTGGAGCTTTTCTTGGATGTGACATGAATTTACCTGTGCTGCATAAATTACAATGTAACTTCTGCTTAAAGTGATCCCAATATACTCTGTCACTTGATTTGACTTTTAAGCTCTTAAGTGGTCTTGTAAAATCAAAAGGAAAAAAAAACACATTTATTTCTCTTCTTGGATATATATGTTCTGAACGTTTAAGTTAATCCAAAGATAAAAGGCAGTTTTGCTTTGAAACAGGAAGGACGACAAGTGTACAGCGTGTTTACTGTGGACCTCTCAATTACCTCAGCAGGTACCCTGCCATGTAATTACTAATGATTAGTGTTAGTTTAACCAGCCCAGTATGTTCAGGTCTTACTTAACTGTGCCCTGGAATTAAGTGTCCGAGCGTATACTACTAAGGCTGAATTGCTATCCAAAAAAGGGTGTTTTCCCCTATCTTTTAAAAATAGATATGTTGTTAAATGTAGATAGCCTTTTTCATGTGAAAAGATTCCCAGTAATACTATTTGATGTGGTATTGACTTTCAGTATACTCAGCACTGGATATATCAGTGGAATGTTTTATAAACATTTCAGCAAGCCACTGCAACCAACAAAATATTTTTGAACAAATCACCCCAAATTTCCATTCTGTTGCATAATTTAATTTTTTAAGCCTGTCCTATTTAAGGGTAGGCAATGGCAACAATATGTTGAAATTGATTGTGTAGTGTTCTGATTGTAGGCTTTTTTCTTTTTCTTTTTCCTCCTCCATCTAGGAAAAAGCAATAAAACTGCTTTATCTGTTTCCATCTTAGCACGGCAGGAATCTTTTTCTTTGGATAGTGATTTTATAGGAAGCTTGTGTGCATTTATAGTGTGGCATTTTATTTTAAAAATTGGGGAAAGTTAACATATTTTTTTAAAAAGTAGGTGTTTGAGTAAATAATGAAGGTACTTTTAAAAATATTTATATGCCACAATTTACATAGACATATTTCAGACTAATGCGTAAGATTTAAGATGTCAGATATGGTCACCATTTTTCCTTTTCAAAGTTGCATATGCAGTAACTCCACCCATTGTAGCTTTTCTGTCAGTTTTTGTCTATTTCTTTCTGTTCTTCCAAAATATCTGAATCAAAATAGCTTGGGAAAAAATGAAATTTTGGTTATTAATTAAATAGCTGATTTACAATAATGAAATGCAGTCTGCCTCTTGAGTGCTTTTAAAGCTGCGGAGCTGCTGCTTTTAAAATGATTTGTGAGTTTGTATAAGGAAATGCAAATAATTTTATAGAATTCACTATTTCAGCATTCCCTTTAGAGTGAACTTAAGCTTCAAAATAAAAGGTGATGCATGTTACAGGCCTGCAGATGTAGGCATTTTATTTGGTTCATAATGCCATTAAACATGTATATAATAAGTCTATGAAGACTTGTGCAATTTAGAGCTTGTTTTAATTTTATATATAGACATACAAATCAAAGGGTTCCAATCCTGAACAGTCCTTCTTTCTGGTAATTAAAACTGGTACTTTTTGCACATAGTTAACTTTACTGATTCTCAAAAAAAAGTGCTGTTTCTGTGGTATTGTATTCTCTGAATAATATTTAATTTTTTAACAAGTTAACATTTCTAATTGTTTAGTTCTTGTGTGTTTGGCTGGTGTGTAATAAAGGCTTTTTTCCTTTACATGTTTATTTAATACATTTAGCAGTCTGTAAATATTTCTTGTTAAATGCCCTGGAATGTGGTGTAGCAGTTGTACTAGAACAGTTTTAAAAAGTATTGTTTTGGAAACCATTTTGTTTTGGTTATTTCTATTAAATTAGAAAAGGAAGAATCTTTCAAATGGAGTATTTTTTTTAATAATCTCAAAGTCCTCTAAAAATATGGGATGCTTGTTTGCCTGGCATTAAGGGTATGGTTAAAGAACCTAGAGGTGGGAGTACCTCTAAAAAGTCTTACTAATGAAGTTTCTAATTAAACACATGCAGTACATGTCTGAGCCTTTTTGGGATCTTGATATACATGAATTTAATTTGTAAATTAAAGTGGCACACAAGAGGAAAAACATTCAGATACTCTGTCTTTATATCTTGGCAAGTAGACAGAGACCAGAAGAGACAACACCATGGCTAGTTTAAAAATGTTCCTCATTTTCCACCTTTCTAATTAGAATGAGCACAGCATCATAAATTCTCTCCACTCACTGGTTTTCAAATAAGGTTAGATAGGTAGCTTACTGTGAAAGGCTTTATGTAGCTAGCAACAAAAATTGAACATGTTTAGGTTTTGGGTTACTTGTGATTGTCAAGGAAGCCTTAGAGGAGGGATGTTCTCTTGGTACTGCAGTTTGTACCCCAATCCCCGCCACCCAGTTGCCTTATACTGGTTAGGAATTAGTGGAATTTCAGTTCAGCAGCATCTGGAGGGTAATGTATTCCACAACTGTTCCTCAGAAGATTATTAGAATGGAAACCCTTTTGAGAAACAAAGCAATGTCATAACATTCTCTAAAAATAAAATGTAATGAGTTTTGTGTACAAGATAAAATCGTTATATACCACAATGGCCCTGGTTTTGTGCCTGTTAATTATCAGTTTTTACAGTATACTGCTATAAATGGATGCTCATTTAACAACTGTGAAAAGAGCACAACATTGGCTGTCAGACACAATTTAATCCTGCTCATGATCATAGAAGGCTTTGGAAACTATTCTCTTGCAACTGGACCACTGTATGGAATAGTTTATCACTGAAGCATCTTGGGCTAAGTGGGTAGTGCTGTTGGTCACACAAGCAGCAAGTGTAATGCAGAGAATACAGCGAAAGCTGAGTCCTCCAAACCAGTCTCCTCCTTTACCTGCTGTGGTGTTCAGCCTGGCTGCTTCTATGGTTAGCGTTTTGAGTTTCTATTATGATGTATTTATTGTCTCAGTTAATTTCTAGAAGGCCTGTTTTTGTTTGTTTCGTTTAGGAGGGAGAGTTCTGATTTTTTTGTTTATGTTCATAATTTTCTTTTGTTGCTCCACCATAGTCTCGTCGTTTGGCTGCTAGTATAATAACAGAAATTAGGCACTAACTTTTACCCAACAGACCTGCTCTTACATTCTTAGCTGCATATCAGTATATGGATCCTTCTCACACCCAACAGTTATTTAGCCTGGTGGTTATGTACTCTAAATTGAAGTAGCCATGTCGTGATCTCCCCATCTCATCTGCCAGAGTTGAGCACACTGGAACCTTTTTCTTTCCTTAGCTAATTTAAGCAGATGTGCTTTTTAATGTTTCTGGGTTTCAGTGACTTGCAGCTCAATCCTTAGCATACTTACTTGAAGGGAGGATATTCTGCTGAAGTCCACAGGCAGTGGTGGCTTAAGACATTTTGCGGTTCAAAGTGGAGGCTTAAGTGTTTCCCTTTTACAGTCACAACACTTGCCACATCTGAAGAAGTTGCCAATGCTCCACAAAAGCTTACATTAAAATATAGCAGTTCTTAAAGAGCCATAATGTGTGTGTGTGTGTGTTTGTTTGTTTGTTTGTTTTGCTTTGCTTTTTTATCTTTAATTTGGAACGCTTCCATGGACTAACATGGCTACAACTCTGAAAACTTGTCAAATCCTTGCTGCACCTTTCAGACACTATTCTTCACCTTCGCACCCCTCCCTTATGAGGAAAGGCTACAGCATTTGGGGCTCTTTAGTCTGGAAAAAAGGTGCCTGAGGGGGGATATGATTGAGACATGCAAAATTATGCAGGGCATGAATAAAGTGGATAGAGGGATGCTCTTATCCCTCTCACAAAATGCCAGAACTAGGGGACATACACTCAAATTGAGGGCTGAGTGAGTGAGGACAGACAAAAGATATTTTTTTATCCAGCGTGTTGTTAGTCTGTGGAACTCCCTGCCACAGGATGTGGTGATGCCATCTGGCTTAGATGCCTTCAAAAGGGGAATGGACAGATTCCTGGAGGAAAAGTCCATCACAGGTTACAAACCATGATGGAGATGTGTGATCTCCAGGCTTAAAACCGGGATACTTCAAGGGCCAGATGCAGGGGAGTGATATCAGGAGACAGATATATAGTCTCGTGTGCCCCCAGAGCCATTTAGTAGGGCCACTGTGAGATACAGGAAGATGGTCCTTTGGCCTGATCCAGCATGGCTCTTATGTTTTTATTTTCACTATGGTGACACTTTCAGCAGATTTCTTCACCCTGTTGCATTGCAGGGCTTGCAACATCCTAGGGCCCTAGTCCCCCAAATACTGTATCCTGAAGATGTCAAATGAAGGGCTTCTTTCGGCATTATACTGAAATGCCCATACTGAAATGTAAGTGCAAACAGCTGGTAAGTGTGATACAAAAACGTTGAGAAACACATTTGGGAAATAATGACCTAGCAATTATAGTAAGCTTTTTCTGAACAAACAAACAACTACCAAAAGAAAGCATAAGTTTTTGTCCTTAATTTCTTTAAAGCAGAATATTTTGATGTATTATGGGCCCTTATAGCAGTAGTACTCTTGGACTGAACTGGAAACCTATTATGTGTTTCACCTGTCTGGTAGCATCTCTTTATGTAACTTGAGAATGAAATTAGATATTTCATTTTAACACAGATTTGGAAGTGCTGGGGGTAGGGGGAGACAGTCCTGGATAATTCTATATATTTCTGATCAAGTCTCCTGATTTGATTGTCATTTATTGAAAATAATTTGGTTGTTTTGGAAGGAGAATGTGAATCTGAGATGCACCGGCTTGAACTATGAATTGTAGTGTTAATTTGGGGTACAGCAGTATGCTGCTGAGGGCACTCTTTAGGATAGTCCATGGTGTTTTACTTGCTTCTATTCAAAGGAAAATATTTAAAAAGGTGTATTTACTTCACTGCACCAGCAGAGTGCACTCGTGTTATATTTATCTAAAGCTGTCCGTGAAAAGAAAAAACTGTCAGTGTTGGGTAATAATTTCTGTATCACTTGTGTTTAATGAAATATGACTGACCTGGCTAAGATTAAAGTTTTTACTGCTCTGTGTCAGTTTTCTAATGCCCAGGTATCAAAATATCCCCCACCTAAAGAACCAGTATAATAAAACAATTGAAATGTTACAGATTAAGCACAGCTACAGAAAATACAAAGCTCTGTGAAACAAAAAGAGCCATTGTTGTGAGATGATGTAATAAGGAAAGACAGTATCCTCCATCTTCTGGCTAAAGTCAGAGAAGACACCTAAGATGAACCTTAAATTTCAACAGATTTTGTTGGAAGTACTGTAGAGTTCTTTAGATTCCTAGGTTCCAGTCTGTCTAGGTCTTAGAAGATCAAAGCTTGCATGTTGGATTAGGAATGGATTTGTAGCCAGTGAAGCGCTCTACGATTCTGTATACAGTACCTGGCCCATTTGTCTGTCGAGCAGCTGTATTTTACACCGGTCAACATTTCCAAATAATTTTGGAAGCAATGACATGTACGTTGCTTTCTAGTGGTGAGGTGTACACATGTGCTACTTCCAGTCAGGAGAGATTGCAGCTGTTGCATCAGATGATATTAAGGAACAGTGGTTACTGGTTATATCCAATTTTGTGTCGTAGATGACTTCTGGGTAGTTCTTAAAACAACGTGTAGGCTTTGCATTTGGGGGCAATATGACTCATCCAGAGCAGGCTAAAAACTATCTTCAAAAGAGTTGAGCCAAGTCCTCTTTTTATATTGATTGAGCTTCAGTTTATTGCACCTTGTCACATTCACAAAACCAGTTTAGCAAATTCATCGCCTAATCTGGACAAGTTCAGAAAGAATAATAGGAACTGAGTTGGCCTGAACATATTGATCACCAGAATCTAACCCATTTAATGTACATGTTGGAGACAACCAACATTGAGTCTTGTGTAGTTGCTACATATATGAACTAAATGACACATTAGTCCTATGATTAATACTGCATTTAATCTGGGCCTTCTAAAACCAGGCAGCCAAATAAAGCAAATGCACATATCTCTGTGAATACTTTCAGCAGCACCAACTCGAATAAAACCTCTATGCTTGGAGAAAGTTGCATGCCTGTTGCGTGATCCTGACACACCTGGCAAAAAAGAAAGGGAGGAGAGGTTGGCAGTAGTAGCTCTGGTTTGAAAACCACTGGCTTAAGCACAGCATTGATATTTTACTTCTTTGCAATACACAGTATTTGTGTGTTGTGCTCACAAATGCTTTTGTGCTTTTACCGCCCATTTCTCTCCACCCATATAAAATAGCAAAATGCTAAATCTCATGAGAAGTTGTAGCATTGTTGCAGATCAGACAAAAGCCATCATGTTGATAATTTGAAAAATAGTGAATGCTGAGTAAAAGAGGAAACAGTTTTTAAGTGTCTGATTCTCTCTCCCCCTTTCCAGTATGAAGCAGTATACTGTACCTGCACCCTAATGTCCTACTAATTGTAAGAGTATTTGGATGGTGGAAGATGGATATGTATTACCCATCCAAAGGACTAATCCTTTCTCCTCAGACTGCTTAATAAACTAACTTGAAACTTACAGGTGAAACTCGACAACTTAGAATATCGTGCAAATGTTCATTTATTTCAGTAAGCCAACTCCAAAGATGAAACTAATATATGAGATAGACTCATTACATGCAAAGCAAGATATGTCAAGCCTTACTTTGGTATAATTGTGATGATATTCTAATTTTTCAAGTTTCACCTATAATTACAACAGCCAGCATTCTGTTATTAATGATAAAGTACAATGGCTCTGTAGGTGGAGCATTCTGCCATTCTCCAGCAGTCTCCCACTTGCAGTCTTCCAAATCAAGTAACACCTTGTTGGAAACAACAGGGCTTATTCTTGTGCAAGGACATAGTAAACAACCCATTGCACAGCTGGTGTATTTAGGCAACGGAGAGCAAAATGGAGTGATTGTGGCTATGGAAAAGAGTGCCAGGATTCTCACCAATTTTAGCAAACTGAAAGAAGCCAAAACTTACAGTATGCTTTCTTTACTAAAACAAGAAAAAATAATGTGTGTATTTGCTTCCTACGAGCCTGATGACACATGTGGCCATAAAGGAGTATTTTGGGAATTATTGTTGAGTGTACACTGTGAAACATCAAACTGGACATGCAATTGGAATTTTCAGGAAAATGTTGAGAAGAACTATCATTGGGAATCAAATATCTGCTTGCTCACTTGCAAATTCAAATTTTTAAGAGTATGTTGATGAATCTGACATTACAGATGGGAAAATGCCATGACCGCCAGCCCTAAAACCTCCGAGAAAAATGCAACCCAGATCACTAGTGTTTTAATGCAACAGTTTGTGAGTTCTGACTTCTCTTTGGGACTTCGGGGTATTTGTCCCTTCATTTGAGTAGTATTGTGTTGCAGCACTTCCCCCATAAAGGAGACAAGTTTTTGTGGAAGGACATAGGGAGCTTTTGCTATGGAAGACAGCATGCAACCATGGTTACTTGCATGCTCTTTGAAAGCAGGAGAGGTTTGTCTTTCCAACCCAATACGAAGTTTGAAAGTAGGTGTATGCAAGTCTTATTTTTAGTGGTGGTGCCTGGATCCGTCCAAGCAAATGATTTAATGGATCCAGTTTTCATTTTGCAAAACAGGCACGACTTCAAAATTCAGATCAAAGATCACACAAAAGGGACATTTTTGAGATATAAGAGACCTGGAGATCTGAAATATTTGCATTTCTCTGAAGATTGTGCTTGGTTTAATAAAAGTATGTAAATCTTGAATTCCAGATACATGTAAGGATGATCTGTAGTCACCTGTATTTGCATTGTCTCAGGCAACATAGTTCAAAAGGGAAAATAATCCTAAAGTTGGACAGCAGTGTGCCTTTTTGATTATAGGAACAATAGCAGTGGAAGCTTCCAGCAAATGTCTGGCTACTCACAGGATTCTTTTGTAGAGATGTCAATAGCTGAGAAAGGGTCTATCCACATGTGTGTGTGTGTGTGTGTGTGTGTGTGTGTGTGTGTGTGTGTGTGTGTGTGTGTGTGTGTGTTGTGTCGTTACAGTCGTGACCGACTCTTTGTGACTCCATGCCCATGGAGTTTTCTTGGCAGGAATACTGGAGTGGTTTGCCAGTTCCTACTCCAGGCGCCTACAGCACCTGGTATTCCCTGGTGGTCTCCCATCCAAGTACTAACCCGGGCTGACCCCCTGCTTAGCTTCCGAAATCAGGAGAGATTGGCTGTGCTTAGGGCATCTAGGCAGCTATTCAAACAGTGTGTAATAAAACTTTCATGACCTGCTTTCCTGATGCAAAGTAGCTACAACGGTGGGCAGCTGAGAACACAGCAGTATGGACGGAATGAATTCTTAAGCTGGGCAGTTTTCTGTTTTCCTTATTATATTCCTAGGCTGCTGTTCCCACTCATTCAGTTGCTACTTTCCAAACACATACTAAACTAAATAAACACATACATATTGGGAAAATTGCCGAGAAAATTGCTTCAGAAGGAGAATGGGAGATGAAAGGATTAAGCAGCCCTTACTCTGCTTCAAAGAATGCCCTCTCCCATTGATTTGCGGGAAAAGAACAGCCTGTTGGGGTTTTATTTCAAGTTTTAGGTAGGATATAATGTATAATTAGCTCTTCACTATCAAAATTTCATGTCTTCCAGTATGATAGTTTGTAAAACAGTGAGGACACACGACTACATACCAAAATAATCATTCAGTGATCTGCATTATTTTGCTAAATTGTTGAATAGTTCCCTGCCTTTTGGGTTAGGGTTAGGGTTTAGGGTTAGGGTTAAAGTTAAGTTATTTGCTAGAGGGCAAAGTATGTACAGTATTAATATATTTTAATATGTACCAAACATGCTGGATACAAGCCCAGGCATAAAAGAATTTGCACACTTAGAATTCTGTTCAGCCCTATGTATAGCATCTCCTTGTCACTGCATAACTTAGAAGTGAATGACTATAAATAACTAGTTACTTGTAATTAGAGATGGCATCGGTTCTGGGTCCCCCCGTGTATACGGAAATCTGTGGAGAAGAGCTAACCTTCGGTGGCAGCAGCAGAAGAGCAAGGAGGGGGTGAACGAACATCAAAGGGCCATTACCCACACCTGCCCTGCAACCCCTATTGGGCCCTCACCCTTACCTCCAGGCTAGTCTTCTCAACATGGAGGAGGAGGGAATCTCTTCTGCAGTTGTCGCAGTGGTGTTGGCGGTGGAAGACGCACCCGCGTGGACCTGTGGATCCCTGTGGATGGCACAGGTGCCTTTCCTCCACCCCTGCTGAGGTCTCAGGTGGGTGGCGCAGGTGCCTTTCCTTCTGCTGCCGCTGCTGAGCTCTCGGGCAGGCGGCACATGCTCTTCTTCATCTGCCACCACTGCTGAGGCCTCAGGCAGGTGACACGGGTGTATCTTCTGCTGCTGCTGCCTCAGAGGTCTCGGGCAGGTGGCGCGGGCGCCTCTTCATCTGCCGCCACTCCTGAGACCTCAGGCGGATGGCACGGGCAACTCTTCTGCTTCTGCCAAGGTCTCGGGCAGGTGGCACAGGGGCCTCTTCATCCGTTGCCACTGGTGAGGCCTCAGGCGGGTGGTGCGGGCACCTCTTCTGCTGCCGCCAATGTCCTGGGTAGGCGGCATGGGTGCCTCTTTTCTTTTCCTGCTGCTGTCGATGTCCTGGGTGTGTGGCGCAGCTTCTGCAGTAACTGCCGCTGTGCCGCCTGGGCTGGTGCTCTGCCACCATCCCTGCCCTCCCTACCACCACCACTCGCCATCTGCTGGTAACTCCATAACCGGACGGGGAACTCCCGAAGAACATAACCTCAGTCTTCTCGGGGTTGAGCTTAAGCCTGTTTGCCCTGGTCCATGCCATGACCGCCCCCAGACACCGGTCAAGGGTCACGACAGCTTCCACTGCAGAGGTAGAAAAGGAGAGATAGAGCTGCGTGTCATCAGCGTACCCCCGCCAGCGGTCTTACATAGATGTTGAACAGCATGGGGGAGAGAGACGAGCCCTGCGGCACACCACAAGGGAGTGTCCACGGGGCCGACAACTCTCCACCATGCTGCACATACTGGGGACGAGCCTCCAGGAAGGACCGGAGCCAGCTGCAAACAGTGCCTCCGATACCCACGCCGGAGAGCCGATCCAGTAGGATACCGTGGTCGACGGTATCGAAGGCTGCTGACAGATCCAGGAGAACCAACAGGGTAGAGCTACCCCTGTCGGCCACCCGGATTAGGTCATCTTGCAGCGCAACCAGAGCTGTCTCGGTCCCCCGGCCGGGCCTGAAGCCGGACTGGCATGGGTCAAGGCAATGCTGTTCCTCCAGATGGGATTGTATCCGGATTGCGGCCACCCTCTCGATAACCTTGCCCAGAAAGGGGACATTGGCGATCGGACGGTAGCTCGCCAATTGGTCCGTCGCCAAGCCTGGTTTTTTAAGGATGGGCTTAATAACCGTCTCCTTCAGACGAGAGGGAAAAAACCCCTCGCTGAAGGATGTGGTGGCGATGATGGCGGCCCATTGAGGCATGGTCCCCCCGGCCGCTTTTATGAGCCGAGCTGGGCAAGGATCGAAGGGGGTGGACGTGGGCCGGCAGTGGGCAATTGCCCTGGAGGCCTCCAAAATGGAGACAGGCCCAAACTCAACCAATCGAGGAGAGCGAGGGGGTGCCGCAACTGGGGATGGCGAGGGAGGACTAATGCAACCGGAATCGAAACCGGTCCGGATGGCCTCTATTTTTGATCTAAAAAAGACTGTGAAGTGCTCACTACTGAACTCAGTAGGAGGAGGCCCAGTCAGACTAGGATTGGTGAGGTCCCGAACCACCCTGAAGAGTTCTGCCTGGCGGTTCGAGGCCTCACCAATTCTCAGGGAGTAATAAGATGTTTTAGCCTCCCTGATCGCCCGAGAATAGCGCCTAGTCTGGATGACTACCGCAGTCTCATTAAATGCCGTCCGGTTTGACCTCCATCTGCTCTCCAGTCTCCTCCGTTCCTGCTTCATCGCTCTTAACTCCGCCGTGAACCACAGCGAAGGTCGAGCTCTGCGGCGGAGGGGACGCTTGGAGGCGATCCGGTCGATGACGCGGGAAGTTGTTTCAAACCATCGGTCAACCGCGGTCTCGGCCGGATCGTCAGCCAGCCCACCAGGAAGCTCTCTGAAGGCCTCACGGAACCGAGCAGGGTCCATCAGCCTCCGGGGGCGGGCCCAAACAAGGGGCTGGTGGTCCCCGCGGGGAGGAGCTGCGACTGACAGGGGAAAAGACAACAGGTGGTGGTCTGACCATGACACAGGTAAGGAGACTAGGTCCCCCACCTCCAGAGAAGAATCCCCCGACATGGAAGTAAATACCAGGTCTAAGGTGTGCCCAGACCTGTGGGTGGGACATAAAACATGCTGGGACAGGCTCGTGGAGGTCATGGACTCCATGAATTCCAGAGCAGCGCCAGACAGTCCACCACCAGCCTGCACGTTGAAGTCCCCAACAACCAGAAGGCGAGGGGACTTCAACAGTGCCGCGGTGATGAACTCTGAGAGCTCTGGTAGGGATTGGGTTGGGTTGCGGGGAGCGCGGTAGCCCAGTACAATGCCTGTCCCCACTGACCCACTAACAGGTGAAGGCATTCTAACCCTGGCCTAACCAATGTCGAGGCCCTGTTGACAAAAAGAGATTCCCTGTATACAATGGCAACCCCTCCCCCCTTCTGGCCCTCCAACCTGCCTACTCCCTGGACCGCAAACCCAGGTGGGCACAGCTGGGTGAGCAAAGCCCCCCCCTCTGCACCCACCCAGGTCTCGGTGATGCAGGCCAGTTCGGCCCTCCCATCAAAGATGGTATCATAAACGATAGGGATCTTATAAATATTTATAGCTCATTTTATCCCCAAGGATATTTCTAACCTCTTAAAAAGCCCATAATACAGGCATGTCCAAACTTCAGCCCTACTGATGTTTTGGACCACAACTCCCACAATTCTAAGCTTAGATTGCCAGTGGCAAAGGACTGTGGGAGTTGTTGTCCAAAACATCTGGAGGGCTAAAGTTTGGACATGCCTGCCATAATATAACAATTAAAATTAAAATGATTCCAGTAACATTACAAATACTAACTTTTAACCTCAAGGACAACCAAACGTGAACAAATGAATGTCCAAGAGACAGCCCAGCAGAAGGAACTGAAAAAAATCATTAATCTTGAGGTTTGTTTCTCCCTATTGCACCCCATAGCTTGATTTGGAAGCTGCCACAAGATGCTGTTATTTTTGCCTTAACAGACTAGCACAGCTCTATAGCTGGAAAAGCCTTTGGATTCAATGGAGCCACTCTCATTGACACTACTAACTACATCTGGATTGTATTTCTAAGCCAGACGTGGGATGTGCAATCTTTCAGAGAAAAGATGCTTTCAAACATAAGAGTGTCCTGTGGTAACCCTTCAGATAAAATAGGACACAAAACATCAGGTGTTCACTTTCCTCATCTCCCAATACATGCTGAGTCAAAGGGCTTCCTATTTACTTGGGTTCTGAAATGCCAGGAAATTGCAGCTGTTAAAAACCACACCCTTAACAAATGGAATTATTTAGGCCATAGGGACGTGGCATGCTATTCTAAGCCTCTAAACCACACAGCAATTGTCTTCTGTGGATTATCCAGTCATATCACTCCATAACCCAGTGTGTACATGTTTCAAATCAGATAGTGCAGAAATGCAATTTATCTCCTGCGGCATAGGCCAAAATCTCCCTAGAGCCTTTCAGTAGGTGAGGCATACGTCTAAACTTGACAGCAGAATGAAGGGGAGGGGGGAAACTTTCTTAATCTGTGGCATGTTTTCTTCTGAGTGTTGGTAAGAGATTTGGACTTGGATCAATGCAGGCCTGAGAGGTTTGTTACCGCATTGATTCTCTTTCACAGTGAGTTGCTCAGCTCAGGAGTTGGTGTTCTTTTTAAGTCTTTATTATCCATAGAATGGTTTTATCCATTGTTAAGAGATCTCGGTTTAATAAAGTATTGGGTTTTAAAGGATCAGAAAACGAGTCCTGTTTCTTTTTTTTTATGCAGTCAAAAGAATGCTTTCTTTTCCTACAGGAGTTGGATCCTGATCTTGTGAAATGCCTGCAGGACTCAAAATTGGGATATCTTCAACAATACAGGAGTTAAGTAATTTAAAAAATATAATTGAATGAAATACCGGAGGAGTGATGCACATCCTCTGTGAAATAAGTAACCCGTCACTTTTTTTTTATATAACTATTTATTTTCTGGGTAAGGGACATTACAAGGAACAAATTAGGAATTAGGTATGTTGGAAAAGGGATTAAAAAGAAAGGGTATGGGTAAGGGAAAATAGGGGGGTGCAGATTTGGCAAGGCACATTACACTTCTTCAGTTTCATATTTCATAGTTATACATATCAATTAGGACTTATATACAATAGCCCGTATCTACAAACAAAAGTTTCTGGCTGTTGACATGTTTCAAATACTAACATAATTATCTTTTTTTCTTTAACCACAAATAAAACTTCCCCCAACTTTCCTGATGTTTCTGTTTCCGTGGTGCTCCTAACCATTCCGACAGTTTGTCCATTTCTGCTGTTTCGAGGATTTTTGCTATCAACGCTTGTTCGTCTGGGATTACTGGTTCTTTCCAGTGTTTTGCATAAATAACTCTTGCTGCTGTTACAATGTGTGTGGCTAAATACACTTTCTGTTGGTCCAGTTTACCCGGCATTATATTTAACAGGAAAAATTCTGGTTTTAATTCCATAGAATTCCCAAAAATTTCTTCCAAAATCTGCCTTATTTTACTCCAAAATATTTGTGCTTTTTTACATAACCACCATATATGATAGAATGAGCCTTCTTTTTGTTTGCACTTCCAACATAAAGTTGATATATGGGCATTCATTTTAGCTAGCTTTGTCGGCGTCATGTACCACCTATAAAACATTTTATATATATTCTCTTTAAATACAACTGATTTAGTGAGCTTTATATTAGTTTTCCATATTTTCCCATTGTTCCAATTCTATATTATAACCTAAATTTTGTGCCCATTTAACCATACATTCTTTCACTATTTCTGGTTGTGTATCAAAGTCTAGTAGAAAATTATATAATTGCTTAATATGTTTCTCTTTTGTCTCCAACAGAATTCTATCAAAGGGTGTGCTTTCTAGGTAGAACCCTTGCTGTTTATCTTTAGTGTGCCTAGAGTGAATCTGAGAACAGGCCCACCAGTCTAGTCCAATTCCTTGCTCAGCCATTTCTTGTTGGCTTTTTAGATTTCCATCTGGATTCAAAATCTCGTTGTAGCGCACAATTTTTTTTATTTTCTCTCAAAATTGGCATAGCGAATGCTTCTGTTGGAGTCACCCAATATGGAATCTTTATGTACATTTGCTTTTTTATTTTCTTCCATACCCAAAGTAGTGCTCTTCTTAGTATATGATTGTTGAATTGTTTAAAGTCTTCTATTCTGTCATACCATACAAAGGCATGCCATCCCCATTTCAGATCGTGTCCTTCCAGCCTCAAGAGTCTTGTATTGCTCAATTCTATCCATTCCTTGATCCATACTAAGGAGGAGGCTCTGTAGTAAAGAAGCCAATTTGGGAGCCCCATTCCTCCTCTTGATTTAACATCTTGCAGAGATTTTATTTTTATTCTTGCTTTTTCCCCTGCCAGACGAATTTAGAAATGCATTTCTCCAGCTCTTTAAAGATTGTTTGTTTTAAAACAATTGGGATAGTTTGAAATAAAAATAATATTTTTGGGAGGATATTCATTTTAATCGTGGCAATTCTCCCTAATAATGATAATTGTAAATTTTCCCATTTAATTAAGTCCTTTTTAATCTCATCAATCAATTTCAAATAATTGTCCTTCAGAAGGGTGCTTGTCTTATTTGAGAAAGTTATGCCAAGATATTTTATCTTCCTTCCTTCCTGAAAATTTGTAAGCTCTAAAAGTTTCCTGATTTCTTGTTGTTGCATATTTTTGGTTAGAATTTTTGTTTTCTTATGATTTACTTTTAGACCTGCCATTTCTCCAAATTCTTTTAACTCCTTCAACAGAGGTTCTATTGACTCTTGTGGCTCCTCCAAGACTATGAGTAAGTCATCTGCAAAGGCCTGTATTTTGTATGATTCCCCTCTCAATTTAAGACCCTTAATTTTCTCAGAGCTTCTTATTTGCTGCATTAATCTTTCAATCACTAACAAGAAGAGCAATGGTGACAATGGGCACCCTTGTTTTGTGCCTTTTAGTATCTGAATTTCTTGAGTGTAGTCTCCGTTTACTCTGATTTTAGCCTTTTGTTGGGAATAGATTGCCTTGATAGTCTCAACAAAGCTCCGTCCTGCTTCCATCATTTCTAGCTGTGTTATCATGAAATTCCAATTTACATTATCGAACGCTTTCTCCGCATCGATAAAAAACATTGCCATTTGCTTTTCGGGATGGGCCTCATAATATTCTAGAAAGTTAATAACATTTCTCACATTTGATCTTAAGTATCTCTTGGGAAGGAATCCTGCCTGGTCTTCATGGATGATATCAACCAATATTTTCTTTAATCTCGTAGCCAAGATTGCTGCAAATATTTTATAGTCTACATTTAAAAGAGATATTGGTCTGTAGTTTTCGATTTTTTCTGGATCTGTGTCTTCTTTATGTATGATTGTAATCACAGCCTCCCTCCATGTTTTGGGTATTTTCCCCTCTTGCTGAATTTCATTGATCATTTTCTGAAACGGCGCTGCCAAAACATCTTGAAATTGCCTGTAGTATTCAGCAGAGATCCCATCATTCCCTGGCGATTTCATCGTTTTCTGTTTTGCAAATGCATCTAGAACTTCTTGCATAGAATATGGCTGATTTAAAATTTCCTGTTGTTGTTTAGTCAGCTTGATATGGTTCTTCCTTTGGATATATTCTTTCTGTTCCTCTTTGGATTCATCTTTTTCACTGTAAAATTGTTTGTAGAAATTCTCTACTATTCTTTTAATATCTTCTGGTTTCACAACAGTTTCTCCATTGTGATTTTTCAGTCTTAATATGAAATTTTGGTTTTCTCCCTCTTTAGTTTCTGAGCCAACCATCTTCCAACTTTATTGGCCTTTTCAAAATATGTTTGCCTAACAAATTTCAGTTTAGTAGCAATATCCTCTGTTAATAAGATATTCAGTTTATGCTGCACCATTTGGGTCCTCTGTTTTAATTGTACAGCTGTTGGGTTTTCTTTCAATTTCATCTCTGCTTTCTTTAGGTCTAATTCGAGTTCAATATACTTTTTGTTTCTTTCTTTCCTTGCTGCTCCTGTAGTTCTCATTGCTATGTCACGGAACACTGTTTTACCAGCTTCCCATATTATTTGTGCCGACATGCCTTGTGTTGAGTTTCTTTGAAAATAGTCTCTCATCTCATCTCTTATTATCTTGACTGTGTCTTCATTTCTGAAAATATTTGTGTTTAATCTCCATTGTGTTGGTGGTTTATATGTTTGCAATTTCAGTGTTACTATACAATGATCTGATATTGTTCTAGGGAGGATTTGTGTCTCTTTTACATTTTTCATCCATGTTCTGGGGATCCAACATGCATCGATTCGTGACCAGGATTGGTGCCTATCTGAAAAGAAGGTATAATCTCTAAGTTTCGGATAGCTTGTTCGCCATGCATCTACTAGGGTTAATTCCTCAGCCAACATGAGAAATGCTTTAGGTAGTGAGGAACGATTTTTCTTTTTTTTTAATTTAGTAGAATCTATTTCTCTATCAAAAACTGCATTGAAGTCACCTACTATACAACATTCCTCATATTCTCTTAGGTTCACATTTCTGTACAGCTTTTCAAAAATGCCTTCTGATTGGAATTTGGTGCATAAATGTTAATAATTAAAACTCTTTCTTTACCTTTGGTGACTTCCACCATTACAACTCGGCCATCTCCTGATGCATATATCAATTTTGGATGCAATACTTCTTTAACATAAATACCTACACCATTTTTTCTTTTTCCCTTCCTGTAGTGCTAAGAATACTGTTCCTAGTTTTTATTTTCCATCAATCTTGAATCCTGTTTTTTCAGGTGCGTCTCCTGGAGACAAATGATATCCATATTTAATTTCTGTAGGTAATAAAATACGTTTTTCCGTTTTTGTGGTGAATTTAAACCGTTCACATTTAATGAGCCCAAGTTCCAATTTCCTTTAGTCATTTTTGGATCTTTTATTATCTTTATATTTTTCTTGTTCCTTGGTTTTTGCTCTGGTTCTTCTCTTTGGTTTTGGTGCTGCTGCTCCTCTCTCATCTTCTGAAACTGAATCCTCATCTTGCGATCCCTCTTTTCCTTCTCCTCCTTCTTGGGGTTCCTGGATCTCTAATGCCTCCTCTGACTGTAGGTTTATCAGGATCTGTTCTGCCTTCATTATTGAGTTGACATAGAATCTCTGCATTGAATATTGAAATGTCAGGCCTTCAGGTAGTAGCCATCTGTAAGGGATCGACTTAGATCTGAGAAAGGTAGTTAACTTAACATATCACTTTTTAACACGTCACTTTTTAAAATACTGTAGAAGGCCTTGGGATTGGACCTCAACAGATGGGAAACCCTGACCTCTGATCACACTGTCTGGAGACAAAAGATACAGTATGGTCTACATAAATTTGAAGAGGCATTTGTCCAACAGGCAGAGGAAAAGAGGCAGGCACGGAAATAACGAAACCCGAGGACTGGGCAAGAAACGGAATACACCTGCCCCTAGTGCGGTAGAGACTGCCATTCCCGAATTGTCCTATTTAGTCACACCAGGTGTTGTTTTAGGATCTCTGCTCCAGGCATGATACCATAGGTTTTCAAGACTGAAGGATGCCAATGAATGAAAGTAGAATATATACTGTCCTTGAATATATTACTGTATCATGATGAGGGTCACTTCAGCAGATAAAAGCTATTAGGTCACAATTTGCTGCAGCTAAAATGAGGAAGCAGGGCAGAGTTGCATTTTTCATCTACATGTTTAGAAGGTGCAGTTCCAGCACTAATTTTTCTTTGGGCCTATATTTATTATTGGGTTCCCAGTTTCCTAACCTTCCCTTTCAGCTTGCCCGCTTTGTTTCCTGACACCTGCATGTTTGTAAACCTACATGCATGGTCTTAATAGTATGACTAAGGAAACTAATTCTTAAATATTACAGCAAGTTGTTTTGACTTCTGCCTTCTTCATTGCACTAAAAGTTGCTATATCCAAGCTGGCAGATTATCTTTAGAGAGTCAGATACCCTGATGTGGAGCCAGAGGTTAGAAAATTCTCTTCCTGGGAAAACAGCCAGTCGGTATAGCCATGGGCACTCTGCACAGTCCCAGAGTGCCTCAAAGAAAAAGAAAGGTTTCTGAACACTGTGCCTAGAAGACCCTGGAAAAGTTTGCCATAATTCAGAATCAAATTTATAGCTCATAATTAATTATATTTAAAGCGGCAGTTATAAAATGCAGAAAATAGAGCGTTCCAAAGTGGAAGGATGTTATCTAGAGTTGCACTGCAGGTTCACGCTTAAGTGCCAGATGCAGTATATAAACGTAAGAGATGTATCATTTGTTCACCTAGCACGGTGAAAACATGTGGTGTGTGTGTGTGTGTGTGTGTGTGTGTGTGTGTGTGTGTTGAGGAACTGTAAGACCTCCCCCTTGCTCTGAATTCTGCTGTTGTGTACAGGATATAACACATAGAAATAAATAAAATGGAAAGAATTGTCTAAATAGCAGCCAAAGTCTATTGAGGTTTTATGGCAATGTATAGCACTTGGCATAAGAAGTTGTTCTAGGAATTTGCAGTTGTTCACCAGTGACTCAGTACAACTCAGAGACAAATGGACTCCTTAACATGTCAGCTCACCAACAAGATAGCAGTTGTATGGCAACCAGTTGGTATAGCCGAGAGGATATTGGCCAAAAAAAATTAAGCCACCACTTCAAGTGAACAGGGGAGCATTTCCGTGGTATCCCAAAGACAACAATGAAGATCACCTGTGACAAAATTGAACAAAGGCATTTTGCTCCCTGAGGCAAATGGTAAACTGATGCTGTTCACTGCCTCCCCAGTCCAATACACAGAGGCCAGTAGGGCTGGCAACTGAATCCTAATTTAGCACTGGTAAAAGGGCAGCATTCTCCACTAGACTTGTGGGCAATATACAAGTGACCTTAAGATGTGCAGGATAGGCTGTGTATCACACACAGCTCTGCCTTCTACAAGTTACTGAAGCTATATTGACCCCTACCCCACACCCCACTATCTCCTGCTTGGGATGATGGCTTCACAAAGGGACTTTATTGTCACAATCAAAGAATGGCACCCTTTCTAGTCCCCATTTGCCTAATCTCCCACAACCAAAGGCATCCAGGGCAGGACCTCCCAAAATATTCTTTATGGGAGGATGCCATCTTTTATGTTACTCTGTTTCCTATCAGGGCATTTCATTTGGAGGAGTTTTTTTAAACCAATTTTTGAATAAGAGGGTCAAAAATATGTCTTTTGGTGTCAGAAATTCAAATTTGCTATTTTTTTTAATTGGACAACATTTAGCTCAGTAAATTAGCACTTGAACAAAAGAAAGATTTGCTGCTCTCATAAAACAGTGTACAATGATAAAAAAACATGTATTTTCTGTTGTATGGAACATACCATTGCCATAAAACAAAACATATCTTTCTAAACAAATAACCATCAGTAAGTCTTCATTAAGTCTTGCTTTGATTCATTCTTGGTCATCACCTGCTGACTCGCTTCTTCACCTCTTGTACTCCTCTTATTTTTCACCTGTATATTCTTTGCCTGCTGCCTCTGTTGACTTGACAGTGCTTTCTACAGACTGGATCCATGTAGGACTTAGTGCCTTCCAATGTCTCTCAGTGCATCCCATGTTAAAACCAAGTGTCTCTCACTCCACAAAACAATGGAAACATTAAGAAAAAGTGTGAACACATTTGCACTGACCATTATTGTTAAAATTTATAGCACATTCACATTAGTCTGTGTTTCATGGATAGATGCATTACAAATACAATGCAAAAAGATTGTGTGTATTCTTTAGTTTTTCAAAACAAGAATCTGAGAAAAAGGACCCTAAACACTCCTTAGCTGCCCTGACCAGTGCAATGTATGTTAGAAATAACATGCAAATTTACTTATTATACTAAAACCGACATGGCATATTAAAATCAACACAAATTAAATATTACTTATAACACTTTGCCTGTTTGGGAAATGGGTCCTTACAGACATCTGAGACGTGTTGTTATTTCCTAGTTGTGCTATTATCAAAGCAAGCAGGCCAGGAGAGGTGAACTGAAGAATTTAGTATCAACATAAGAGCCACTCTTGCATGCAGTGTCAACCCTGAACTGTTAAACATGTATCTCTGTGAGGTCAACAGCTGCGGCTCCCCTGTAATAACTCCATCATCTTGGGTAATTACACAGGAGAATGAAAATAAATAACTAGTAACAATCTGTGAGATAATTACAGCAACAAGAAAGCAATTGAATTACTAATATATAATGGCAATTGGCTGTTGAATAATTTTAGGTACAGACAAAGAGTCAGGAAGTCCTTGTGTTACTAATACAGGAAGAACAGCTTGCTGGGGGGAAAGGCAGTAGAATGAGTTTCTGTAGCATGAAGGGAATGTAAAAGCAATCCAATCTAATGGCCCTGGATTTAAGAGCATGTTACTGTCCAGTGTTTTACATTCATCAGCTAAGATCGATCTTAGGATGCAATCACACAGGTGTTTGGTTCACTGTAAGCACACAATGCGACTGCTGGAGAATACCACCCTGTTCCCAGAGCATTCCTAGCTCAGCAATTGTTTTTTGGTGTAGTAGGATTGTTCCATTTTGCTTCAATTTCCTGTGCATGTAGTTGCAAACTTGGGGCTGTCAGCTCCTTCCTCTTTGATTTTATTGTACTTTTTTGAATTTGTTGTAAGCCGCCTTGGGTCCCTTTGGGGAGAGAGGTGGCATAAAAATAAAGTTGTTGTTGTTGTTGTTGTTGTTGCTGCTGCTTGTTATTATTATTATTATTATTATTATTATTATTATTATTATTATTATTATTATTATTATTATTATTATTATTATTATTATTATATTGTAAAGTGGTTTAAGACAACAGCCATTTCAAGATACCAGGAAATTAAATACTTCCTCTGCTCTGCAGAAGATCAAATGAAGTAAGCAATATTTAGACTGTATTAGTGTAGTGCTGATGTGCTACATCACCATTTAGCCTGCTGCATCCTGCTCCAATGAGCCCATGCAGACAAGCCCTGAGGCCCAGGGTTTGGAAATAAATGGAGTGACTTGCATTTAATTCTTTTTCATCCAAAAATGGCCTAAATAAGAGTATGACTGGAACTTGGTAAGAGCTACTGTAGGATCTCTCCTGGTCCAGTGTAAATGTAACTTTTGAGTTGCTTTTAGCCATGTGATTTGGTTTTCCTCTCATTCATTGTGAGTTTCTGTTGGAACAAGAGTATGACTATGGTTTCACCCACACAATCACTTTTGCTCTCCTGATTGTAGCCATTCGATTCATCTTTCTGTAGGAAATGTGGCGCTAGAAGAGGATCCTGTCATGCAAATAAACTGTTTTTTGTACTGCTTTGTCCTCTTTCCTCCTCAGTTTACATAGGACTGTGGCCTTAGGTAAAAGTCAAAACATTGCCATTGTAGGTGACTTGCGTTTAAAAATCCACCAAATGCACTTATACCTTATTCTCAGCTATTATGCAAAAAAAAAAAAAAAAAAAAACCCAACCAACAAACTAGCCTGTCTTAAGGAAGAAAGGAAGCCAGAAGCCAGAACACTTTGTCAAAACAGAACAGCCATTTCCATAGGCTTAGTTCTCAGGGGCCTCCTTCACTGTGAAATTAAGCAAGACTTTCTGGGTTATTTGCTGGAAATGAATTATGTGTTTGCCTGTAGAAAAGAAGGCTTTCCACAAAGAGTGTGGGTTATATTGAACATCGCAGAATAACTGACGAACCTGGACCTATTAAAAGAGGAACTGAGAAATCCTGACAGATTTCAACTTGATGAAGAGGAAGGGACTGATCTTTAAGATGCTGCATTACAGTTTGGCTGAGAGTGTCTTCATGATGTCAGCATATTTATGCAGGGAAGTTTCAAAGTGATGTTTAATATAAGACACCTGTAGAAGAAGGCTGTACGCCTAAGTGACCTTGGCAAAGAACCATAGTTTCAATGACCCAGAAATGGACAGAGAGACATAATGGTATGCACCAGAGCAAAGACTAAAATGCTTGGTTAAGTGTGCCAAGTCGTGGTCTGTAAAACAGCAATGGTGATTGGGCAATAATATATATACTGGACATAGAAGCACATGTAACGAAGGAGGTTTTGTAAAATTGGAAAGGTTTTGGAAACTTGGCTGTTTAATGTTCACACTGATGCTGTTTGCAAGCTGGAAAGCCTATGTTGGATGTACTACAACTTGAAGGTTGGAAATTTACTTTGCTGATTGCTGAACTTGGATATAGTTACATAATCCATGGTCCACCCACACAGAGAGACATGAGCTGGAAGGCATGAAAAAAATCATTTCAGAACTTTCTATGAAGACTAGCCTCTGGAATCTTTGCCTCTATGGCTCCTGGTGCTTGATACTCAATAAACATATCATTATTTATTTTGCATATTCAGAATCCTCTGAGAGTGACAGCAGCTGAAGGGCTCTTCTGTCTGTGTGTTTGTTGTGCAATTCCATTCATCCACATATATCAGGAAATGTCAGCAATCACAGAAGTGGAAGCCTGAAATACATGCAGGGCCTAGCTCTGTAAATGCTTTTGCCTATGTTTTATTGTGCTAGAGTTCCCAAGATCCTTTGGCCTGAGGAAGACATTTTGCTTACACATCCTAGACAAATACAGTGGCACCTCTACTTATGAGTGGTTCTACTTACGCACAATTCAACTTAAGAGGGAAAAACCATTGGTGTTTTAACTGCTGCCTTACAAATTTTAGATGTGGTCTGCTCTACTTACTTTTTATTTTTATTCATTTATTTATTTATTTTAGATATGGCTGCTCTACTTATGAGTTGTTTGACTTATGAGCAAGCATTCAGAACAGATTAAACTCGTAAGTTGAGGTACCACTGTACAATGAATCAAGTAGTCCTCAGCCCAATTAAGGATGTTTCCTGCTAAAATAAACTGCTGAAGGCAATACTTCCATAAACATAAGCCTTTTTTCTTGGGGCTGTGTCAGTAATTAGCAGCTTGAGGTACACAGAGTACTAACATTATTTAAAACAAGTCTTTCTACTTCACACATACTGAAAGAATATGATTCATTGCTTTAGTCTAAAGCAAAACAAACAGAAATCCTGCAGCAGCAAACACAACGGCATACCCAGGCTGCTGGTTTTTCCTGACAGAGCACTAAGAAGTTTGGTGTCCTTTTATTTTGCATTTTACTGCTTGCTTTGTGGCAGATTTAAACTCAGGGACCATTAAGAGCCATATTAATTTCGTGCCTTACTGAGCTGTGAACCACTTCAAAACTCTCTTTACCAATCATGTACTCTACCAACTCAGCTCTGGATGCCTTTAAAATATGACTTATTGGGCATGATCAGTATCAACAAATCTGAAAAATCTGAAAAATCAAACTTGTTTGAATTCAACACAAAGACTTCAACATTCATCTAGTTCAATTATGCAAATGATGATTAAAATTATTGGACTAATAAATTGGACTAATTCAGCTTAATTTAACATTTCAAACTATGTTTAATGAAGAAATGTGAACATCTCTTTTTAAAAAGTAACAGCTATTGAGATGCCTCGTCTGGTTTCGTGCATAGAATAATGGCTTGGACACAAAGAGACGTGGGTTTGAAGCTCTGCTCAGCCATGAAAACTCACAGGAGGGGGCAGAACTGATAAAACTATGCTTTAAATTTCTTACCTTGACAACCCTTTCAGGGTCTCTCCAAGCTGGTTTCCACTTGGCTGTACATAACACAAAACAAATATTCAAAAGCTACCTTTCTGATATAAAAAGAGTGCTGTAGTTGAGAACTTGGAAGCAATTGTTTCATCTCCCTCTGGGTTTCAGTGCTGTTTTTGTATCAAAGTTATGCTGCTCTGTGTTGGTTTTATTCAAATTGCATTGTTGGACATATGTTCTGTATGGATTAGTTTTTGTTTTATTGCTGATTTTAATACTCTGTGGACTCTCCAAAGGACTTGATTTAATTTGTGATTTTAAAAAAAGAGTATACATACACGCCAAGAAAAATATTTCCGTGTTCCATTTAATGCTCTTTATGTTGACTTCTCTGCATTCCATAGGTTTCGGAATAGTTACTGAATCTTTGTTTCATGGTGGTTTATTGCCTAATCCACAGAAAAACAGTAGAGAATTTTCAAATGTATGCATAAATGGAAATGTGCTGTCTGGGGGGGATTACTCACTTTTCCTCTCACCATGCACTTTACTCATAAATGCAAGGTTAAGTAATCAGATTTGCAAATGAAGCTCATGTTTGTCTTCTAGTGACCAATCACAGAATAAAATCAGCTGAAAGGAAAATATATGGCTGTATGGGAAAGCACATGCTAAAACAAACAGATGTTTTTCACCACTTGAGAAAGCACTGACACGAAATATCTGAACATCTGGTTCGACCCTAGAGATTAATTAGATAGGACTTTTCATTCTCCAGAAACAGCCCATGCTTTTGGTTTGGATGCGATCTGGAAATGGCAGGCTCAAATCCCAAAGTGGCTCTCTCATTAAATAGCTGCCCTTGCACAAATATGCTATCTAAATCTATTCTGCAAGGTTGTTAAAATACAAAGCAGTGAAAAGAACACTGAACGGTTGATAATTCAGCACTTGAATACCCTTTCTAAACCAAGCCTTGCTTGTGAGGAGAGTATAGTTCTATCTTGATGTGGCATAGCTCCTCTATTGGCTATGATCACCATAAAACCAGCACACTAAGGAACAGTGACCATGGAGAGGAATTCTTAACTCCTGCCACTAGTCTATTGATTTGTTGGCTTTGGCTTTACTGCATAATTTGATTATTTAAACTTAAAGCATTGTCATCCTACTCCTTATCAAAAAGGCCCTGGGAACAGTTTTCATGCAGTCACTTACAAAAATCAAAACAAAACCTACAGATTTATAAGCTCAAAAGCAAGTACTGTACACAAAAGAGAAAATAGGAAAAAGTGGAAAGTGAGTAAAAGCAAGCAATCTTTTGACAGGGCAAATAGAATTGCCCCATTTCTTATATCATCTTCCTTCCTTGTAGCCTCCTGGAATGGTGAAGGATGATGATGACTGAGTAGCATAGCTCTCATGGCTATGTTTATATGTCCTATTTATATGTAATTAATAATTTGTACACCATCTGAAAAAATGTTATAAGACAATGAATATAAAATAAATATAGGTGTCCCATATTTTTATTTCTCCTGTGAGCACACTTTTTCTTATTCCAATGAATTGGCGCTACCAAGTGAAATGTATCTTTTGGCATTTGTAACAGTAGAGATATAGCAAAAGTTATTTCTGTGACCATCTGTGTTGTTTCTTCATATCAGCCTTCCCCAACTCTAGGTTCAAAAGATGTATTGTACTGTAGCTCCCATCATCCTCAGTAAGAACCATCATTGGCTGCATTTGATGTGCATTATGGGAGGGGTAGTACTATAAACCTGAATGGGTTGGGTTGGGAAAAGTTCCTTTATCCTATCCCAAATGCTTACAATCTTATTTTTGTTACAGTCTCCTGCAGATTGTAAGTGAGTTGCTTTCTGGTACCAGAATCTGGAAATTACTGTACATCATGGCCATCCATTCCTTGTTACTAACATGCCTCAGGTTGGCTTTGATTACTCTACCCACATACTATCTGTAACATATGGTTTGATACCAAATGAGCTAATGAGAGAAAGCCAGTTCATTTGTTATAGGTGACCTCTGCAGCTGTGGGTCTCTCTCCTTCTAGGAGAGGAAGGTACAGAGAGAGTAGAAACCATCTTCTAGAAATGTTTTAAAGGTAAAATCCCAAGTTTTAAAGACAAAATCTTATATTTGTGTGGTGGTTGTGTGTAATTTACAGAGAGTCTGTGCCCCCAAAGAAGCTTAGGTCATACTCTCAATGAACCAAGAGGTTGAAAATCTATTTTTATAGAAAATAACCTTTCTCTATTCCAGACACAAATTGGAAAATCAGCCTTGACATGTTCTGTTGGAAATCAAACTAATAATGTATAAATAATGATTTTTAATATGCTATCTAAAGGCCTCTTAACATTTCTCAGTCTGCTATATTTGTGTTAAGGGACAGATGTTGCTAGCTTGTTCACCTGAATATGTTTTGTAACTGATTAACTCATGCCTGCTTCAGCAGTAGATCAGTAATTCAGGCTTGCTTAAGCAGTAAGTCAATAGTTCATGCCTATGTGAAAGGAATCTTGATTATTCAACAACAAGAAATTATGATTATTTAGCATTAAGGATGACCTATTTGTAGTTAAGCATTATCCAGTTTCCTTTGACCTTATTCCTTTGACCTTATCCTGCTTCTTCATTGGTAGGCTTAGGTATATATTGGTAATCTTTGTCTGTAAAAAAAGTATAAAGAAGCATGATTTTTACTTTTATAAAAGGATTGCAGATATATCATATAATCATACTCCTTGACTTTGACATGGGTACCATTTTACCAGTAAAAACAAACTCTTTCAGTCTGTTTTACCTCAATCACCTTTGTTATTGTGTCTCTACCTTCACTGGAGAATGATCTTCAGATGAAAGAAAAGTTCCAGCTCCATCACGTGCCTTTACAATAATTGCCAAGATCTCTCTCTCTCTCTCTCTCTCTCTTGTCTGCTGCTGCCTATTTGATGCAATGCAATTTTTTGCTCTTAAGTTATAGCCAGACTGGTAACTCTGGAGGAATGAATAGCTGAGAAGTGCTAATATGTGACAGCTTTCCAGCACCTGGAGCATTTACAACTGTACCGTAGCTACAGTAAAAGATGGATGTATAAAACCCATGAGAAAAAAATATCTGGGAGGTAAATCGTTCCATTTTCCCTTGAAAGAAATATGAGTTGCTTGCAATTCCGGAGTTGACTTCTTCAATTCTCTGCAAAGGTAAAGAAAGTGTAAAGATACATACGGTGTGTAATCTTCTGTCATTCCCAACTTCATGATAGCACATCACCTGTTTCACAACTAAAGATACATACCTAATTGGCTTACTTTTAGGTAAGCCCTGCTGTTAGGCAGAGTGAAGAGACTTCCCTCAGGCTATAAATTTTACGTTTCATTAGACAGCGGTGAATCAGCAGTTTTTAAATTTTATTATTGCTTACTGATGGAGAATCAGAAAGATGGTTGTGGGATTTTTGTGGTGTGAACAGCTTGACAAGCTCTGTATAATATGCACTTTGGAATGCCATTTGCCATTTTGCCTCACACAGAAAAATGTCTGGTTGGTAGTGCTACTATTATGAAACCTACATTGTCTTCCAAGAAATATATTTTGAAGGGAGATAACTTACAATCTAGCTCAAACCATGTTTATTTTGGAATTTCATTTTCTTAAAACTCTCCCTGTCCCCCAAAATGCTACAAACTGTACAAAACAGAAGTTTTGATACCATTTTAAATTACCCAACTTTTGCAAGCCCACATTTGCTTAGACATGTACTCTGTGAAAAGACCATTAACGCTTGTCTTTCTGTGACATATAAAGGTCTCAAGAAATTGATGTTACATGTCTTGATGTGTATTCCAAACTGTTTTCAAAAAAACAAAACATCAATAACCCCAAATCCCAGTGACTGGATATATTGATTAGATCAGGCCTTGAAAGCTGATCTCTTTGTAAGAGTTTAATGGTCAAACAAAGGGCTCATTCACCTCTAGTTGTTTGGGTTTTGCCCCAAGACCTCATGGCTCTATTTCCTGTTGGTTAACTTGTTTTGATACTTGAAGAAGCCTGGAGCAGAATGCAGACTTTTCTATTGATATCAAGTGACAAAGAGAGAAATCTTGAACTTTTCTTCTTATGGTATGTCTGTTAAGATTCTCACTTATTCAGCTGAGTTTATCGGGAAGTTGAGTCATGGCAACTGGACTTCTTTTCTCGAGAGATTGAAACATTTCGCTAGTAGAGATGGGCATTTCATTTTGGAAGGGGACTGGTTCCAAAATGAAAAATGCACTCGGAACCCAGTCACACCCTCTGGAACAAAATCAACCACTGTCTTACCTTGCTGTAGCTCACACTGGGTGAAATTCCAGCCTGGAGACAGCCTCTGATGCTTCATCTTTCCTTCTCCCTAGTGCTGGCCAATTAGACAGGGAGGCAGGATAATGCATGTCCTTGCACAGCTCCTGATTAGCCAGCACTAGGGAGAGGGAAAGGTGATGCATCAGAGGCTGCTTCCTAGTTGGAATTTTGCCCAGCACATACTACAGCAAGGTAAGACAGTGGTTGATTTTGTTCCACAGAGTGGGATTGAGTTCTGAGCACAAGCTGTGCTGGCATGTTTTGTTTTGGAACCAGTCCCGTTCTTAAATGAAACACCCATCTCTGCTCACTACTAATCCAACCAGCTTCATCAGTCTGAGGAAAGTTAGTGGTGATTCCTTCATTTTATGTTCTCCTTCATTTTACATCACCTTGGTCTGAACAGGCTCATTAAGTTGGACAATGACCTGAATAGGCTCGTTAGATAGACAATGGCCTGAAGAGGCTTGTTAGGTGGACAATGGCCTAAGGTGTGTGCAGCCTTTCCCAACATCCACTAAGTATGGGTTGTTAACTGTAGCCTTGCTGATGGAGGTGTGAAGTGCTTCAATTAGTCTGGGGATTGATGAAATGGCCGCTTGATAAGCAGCAGACAGATTATGTCTTAGTCCCCCGCCTCTGCTGAGAGGTTCTTATGGTCTTTTTGAGGTTACTTTTTCTTTTTTCTTTTTGTTAGATGGGTTGTCCTTTGATTGTTGGGTCCATGGCAATTGATGAGAGCTTCAGAGTTGTGTTTCTTCTTCAAAGGTTTCTTTCCCAGCAGCTGTATTTTTATGTATCAGAAAACCCACTAAAGTGTTTTATGAGTTGGTGGAAATGAAGACATTGCTTCAAAATGATCACCACTCTCTCCCACATGAGGCATGGAAGGAGACTAGTTAGACCTTCTGGAGAGATTAGAACCTTAATCATGGTAACTCATGATAGCTGCTGGGGAGTGGCCATGATTCATCAAACAAAACAAGTAATACTTTTTGGTTTTACAGTCTTGGGTTTTTATCTAATTGTAACTAAATTCTTATATCTCAAATACTTGGTACAGGTTGTACTAGGTAAACAGTTTTCTAGCATGAATCTATACACTAAATAATTTTGTGTTATCATATGCTATCATTCTTCTTCAACCTTAAATTTATAAGATACGTGTTTCCACCAACTCATAACACAAATTCTTAAAACCCTCTCCTCTCTTATTGAGCTGCCAACAACTTCCAATTTCACCCCAACTCACAATGCAACATTACTGACTGCACTATCTTCTCTATTTCTGTTGTTTTAAGGAGTGGTGGTGATTTGGCCACCACCAGGCTCATCTGGTCATAGTTGTGGCTAATGGCAAAAGGAGTGAAGTCAACCATGCCATGCACTGAAAACCTCACAAGGGCAAAAATCTTGTGAGACATGATGTTTGTTTCCCACAAATTTGTTGCAGAATTCTGAAGTTCTGGTTAAATTCCTCTAGACATGCAGCAGAAATGCAGGGATTCCTGGAATAGAATAGCTTCAGGTTCCCCAGATCAGTAATTGGTATTTACAGTCTCAAAAAAATCACTCTCAGATATTAGTAGTAGGGGAAAAAAGGTTTTGTTAGTTACAATTGAACAGAAGAAACAGCAAATTGATGAACGTGACTGCTTTCAACAGACTAAAGAGGAGGGAAGCACAGGGCAGAGTGGTGGATCTTTCTTTGTATTCAGAGGCAGGAAAGGAATGATTGGTCTGCACAACTTGTGGCAGTCTTGCAATGCCCATTTCACAATTGGTGGGACAACAGTACAGTGCAACACAATTTCCCCAATGAAGATTTACATGACATGAACATCGCATAAGTTCTTGGTCAATGTTGTAATCTATTTCTCCTTCTATTTTTTTTTCTTTTTTTTTTTTTTGGAAGCTAAGATAATAAGTAGAGGATATGGACTACATGTCAAAATAACTGGATAACTTGGAATCCCCCCCCTGCCTCAAGTTAAATATGTATATGATTGCAGTTTGTGAGTCCCTTGGGAGCAGAATTGTTTTTGTTTTTTAAAAATGTTACTGCTCAGGGTCACATTGAGCAGGATGCAAATCTAGTATATGGGCAAAATAATGGACCCATTGTAATGCAAAGGAAAACAACTATCATTGGAAGCATAAGATGCTATGAATCTAAATAAATAATTTCAAGGTTGCACGATATAGGAATGCAGAAAATTAACAATAATTAATGCTAGATTTATAGTGTTAAAAACACACTATTTAACCAGTTAGACTGCAAGAAAAATATCACATACGTTATTCATAACAGTAACAGTATAATAGAAGTGGAAATGAATTGGTGGTCATCGGCATGGCAGTATCACATGCGTCAGTGTGTCCTACATACCTTATGTCTCTGATAACCTTGGTGTATTGACATGCTAGAATAATCCAAGCATCAATAAATCCCTCCCCTCTCTTTTGTTTTATGGGTGAGATCAATCATCTTTTTCATTCATTTGAAACTTCTCCAGATCTCTCTGCTTGAAAAGAATTCTAAACAGAGAGACAAAAGAGAGAGAGAGAATTGGGACTCACTAGTATTCCTCCAGAAACACTGTGAAGGGTTTGTAGGGGTTGGGTACGCAGTGAATTCTTTAGCTTTCTTCCATTCTCCATATTCCATTGTCTTGGTTTGTACTGGTATAAACAGACTCAGTTTTGTTGTTGTTGTTGTTGCTATCCCCTTTGCTTCTTTGAACACTCTTTTGTGCACCTGATTTTATGAAAGGAACAAGCTTGTTTTTGCATCTTACCAAACCATGGCAATATTAGAAACTTCACTCTCCAATGCCTGTAGAGCACATCTAAAGAAATTAGCTCAGCAATAGTATAGGCAGCCACTGGGATTTAGAGAAGCAATCAAGAATATTTTTGACTCTGATGAAAGTTATGGAATGTGAAGCCCAAACAAAGTGCAGTAATTTACTTTGATCACTGGTGATGTTCTCCAGATAAATGTGTAAACACCACAGAAAACATTCTTTTATTTACCCAGGTAGAATGCTGTGAAAAGCCACAGCTTGAGGTTAAACCAATAAGACCAAAAGTCTGGCTAGTCTAATATTGTATTCTTACAGTGGCAAAATCACGCACACTGGGAAGTCTGCAAATAGCACATAAGTGTAACTGTGCTCCCCTCCATGAATCTCACTGATTAATATACAGCAACATAACTTCTAATTGTTCTAATTGTTCTAATTGATCTAATTTTTGGTATAACTTTGGTATAACTTTTTGGACCTGGCATTAATGACATTTAATTTAAAATAATAAAAAGCTCCCTATCCTACCCCTTTTGGGTTCTGAGGTTCCCTATAGCTCCCCTTTGCCATGGGAAAACTTTGTTAGAGGATGATATGGAGAAGGGAGCCTTTCATAGTAAAAATAATCACCACTAGAATGCTAGTGCTGAGACTGGAACCACTAGCAGTGATCTAGCTGCGATTATTTTAACCAGTTCATCCTCCTTCTGCTATTACTCCTTCTGTTAGTGCTCTGGAACTGTGCAGCTTGCCCAAGCATCCTCTGGTGGCACAAATCATTCCCACCAGGCACACAAACATCAGATTTGAACTTCCAGACTTTAGCTCCACAATCAGGCATTCTTCTAACCCACTAGACTGTAGCAGGTCAAGCAATTGAGGAATCTTCTATCCATAACTGCTCTGAAATGAATTCCTTTTGAAAAACAGGAGTTACTTTTTTAAAAAAATGGAGCTGTACTTGTATAACCAGCTACTACATGAGGCCTTGGAACCATGACTAATTACTGTAATTGCTTAAAAAAAACAGCTTCCCTGTTCCTTGCAAATAGAGAGAGATGGCTTGTAATAATGGAGGTAGTAGCCCCAGATTCATAAATGTATCTACTGCTCTTTTAAAGGTCACTTGTTATCGCTAAACATTGTGGCAGCCAATTCCACACTGTTTTGAATATTTATGATTTATTTTCATTGCATTTATACTTGGCTGCTTTGTAGCCAGAAATGCTCTTTGAGCAGCTTATATGTCTAATAAAAAAGACACAATAGCTCCAGTCCTCAGGCTTATAGTAAAAAAAGGCATAACCAAAAAAGAAAGAAAGAAAGAAAGAAAGAAAGAAAGAAAGAAAGAAAGAAAGAAAGAAAGAAAGAAAGAAAGAAAGAAAGAAAGAAAGGAAAGATGGGAGGGAATGGAAAACACAAAACAAGGACATTCAGACTCAGATCTTAATTTTCTGAAGTTTCTCAGACTGGTAGGATGGTTGCTTGATGTCAGCCAAAGAAAGGCAAAACTCAACAGAGCTGACTTCATAGGAGGGTTTATGGTGGCCCTGTTTCCCTCCTCTTCCTCTTTTACAGCTTGGTAGAATGGGAAGAAGATGACATTGGCTGTCACTGTATGAAGGAATAATTTCTGGTATCTGTACTAGAGATGGGCACGAAACGAACAATTTTTCGTTTCCGTTTTCATTTTTTTGTTTTGTTATGCAATGAAACGACAAACTAATTTTGTCTCCAAAATGAAACGAAACGAACAGAAATACTGGAAATTTTGTTGTGCGTTTTGTTTCCGTTACTGCAATACAGTAAACTGCTTTAAACGCTAAAAAAAATCACAAAAAATTGAAATTAATGGTAACAAAATGGTAACAAAACAAACAAAAACGAAAATGATTTTTTTGCAAAAATTTGCAAAAAACGGAAACGAACCGAAACGGACCCCCCCAAATGACAAACAACAAATGAAACGTCATTTTTTTTATTCATGTCCATCTCTAATCTGTACTGAATCATCCATCACTCCATTTTGTTTAACAGCTCTTGATTCCAAAAGTCTTGGGTGGCATAGTGGGGGAACCATCTTATCTCATTTTTCTGTACTGTAGTGTGCATCATTTTATTCCCGCTTATTCATGATCGGTTCAAGGTATTTTGGTACCTATCCTCCCTCTTTAGCCACACCGGTGAAGACTTTGGGAATGTTTCATGGAATTTAAGAAATCTAAACAGTGCCAAGTTCATTTTGAGCAACCTCTCCGACTCGTGCTCCTGTGGGTTGCCTGTACTGTACATGCTTTTCAGTAGAGAAGTTCAGTGTAGTAAAACTGCTGAATTTGAACTAACTATCAGACTTAGTTACAGGTGCATTCATGTTTGTACCGATGTGCTCTCCCCACAGACCCCCCCCCAAGATCTCAGGCGAGGCCCTGGACATTTCACATTGTGATGACCCCTCATTATTTGGACTTTAGTTGAGATTCACAGCAGATAAGAAAAGCTCCAAATCTGATTCAAGTCTAAAAACACAGCCAAAGGCTTGAAGTGAGGGGACATCACCTTTTTGGCAGAGGAAAGGCCCAGGTGAAGTGGCCCTACTGCCTCTCCCTCTCTCGTAGTAGTTCCTGGATTTTGCCTCCGTAGGTTTTCCTCACCTCTGTGTTGTCCTTTAACCTGTTTCATTTTACAACTCCAACTCAGAGTTGTAAATGAGTTTAATTTACAACTCTGATTCAGCAAAAATCTCATGGGGATGGGATAAATTAATAATAGGGAGTACTCATTCCCTTCAATACCTGATTTGTCTATGTGATGGATATTGATGATAACCTTCCTCTATCATCGAGCTGAAAAGCCTCCTGGAATTGGATACGTTTTTTAGATGCCCACACAAAGTTTGCCTGTGATCTTTCATCATTCTAGGGCTTTGGGGAAACTTTCACAACTTACTTTGTTTCCATGTGCTGAAGCTACACGGCAAAAATTCAGCATCACACAAGTCAATGAACTACTCATTTGGTGGGGTGGAGATCATAAAGTGTTCTGCTTCTGCTTATATACCGCCCCATACCACTTCAAGTAGAACATAACAGCCTTGCTGGAACAGGCCACAGCCCATCCAGTCCAGTATTCTGTCTCATACAGTGGCTCACCATTTGCTTCTGGCCAGGGTATTTCCAATCAGATGTCTTCACCTGCTTATGATTCCCTGCAAATGGCATTGAGAGTTATCCTGCCTATCTCTCCAACCCGGAGGTTGTCCTTAGGCACCCATAATGATAGCCATTGATACCCTTGTTCTCAATGAACTTGTCTAATCCTTTCTTAAAGCTGTCAGGGATGACAGCTGTCACCACTTCTTCTGGCAGGGAGTTCCATAGACCAGTGCTCCTCTGGGTGAAAAAGTACTTTCTCTTATTTGTTTCAGATCTAGCAGCCAAAAGTTTCATGAAGTGCCCCCTAGTTCTAGTGTTGTGCAATACGGAAAAGTCTAGCTCCGCCGCTGCATAGGAGGCGGGGCCTCTTTGCCCCCCCCGGCCGAACTACCGCGAGAAGGGGTTTCGTAGTCTCGCGAGGCCGGGGGACGCGAGAGTTCCCGCTTGATAAGCGGGCTCCCGCCCAGGCCCGGCCTCTTTTGCCTCCAGCCGCCGGCATACAAGGACGAGGAGCTGACACCGAGAAGCGGAGGCGGGACCACGCGACACCGGACCAGCTGAGAGGCGGGCGCGGGAGCGTGCGGCGGCGGTCGGGAGACAAAGGAGACAAAGGGGCAGCCGCGGCAGCAGCGGCGGCGGCAGGAAGCGCGGCTGGGGAAGGGAAGCAGCTCCAGCAGCGGCGGCGCGGCGACTGGGCGCCGAAGGCTGGGCGGAGAGAACGCGGCCGGGCCCGCGGACCAGCAACCGGCCTGCAGACACCTTCGAGCACAACGCCCGTACCCGCGGCGGCGGCGGCAACCGACGGAAGCAGCTGGTGCCCCCGCGAACCCGCACCGCCCGCCTGCGGAAGGGGTAGTGCCCCAGCGGCCGCCCCCTACGGTTTGAGGGCGCGAAAGACTTAAGGGGAGGCGGTGGGACCCAAAGGGGAATACCGGGCGGAGGAACGAGGCGCGTGTGAGCCAGGAGATTTAGCCGTACTCCTCATTGGGTAGGGGCAGATCTCAGCTGCTATACTCGCCCCAGGGCGGAAGGTGGGAGGGGGTTGGACAACCCAGGCCCCATAGGGTGCCCAGAG
Source organism: Phrynocephalus forsythii (assembly GCA_029282475.1). Lineage (NCBI taxonomy): Eukaryota > Metazoa > Chordata > Lepidosauria > Squamata > Agamidae > Phrynocephalus > Phrynocephalus forsythii. The sequence goes on along the minus strand of JAPFRF010000005.1, from coordinate 85,557,333 downwards.
GGAGCACGTGGACCTTAAAGAAAGAGAGCCCCACTGGGTCAATGGCCCCCCCCAACCGTAATCCGAAATCTAAAGGCAAGCGCCCAGCTAAGAGGGCCCCCAAATATCATCAGCGGAGTCGGAGTCGGAGGATGATACCCTCATGACTTTAGAACAGCTCAGCGCCCGGGTTGATGCTTTCGAGCGGGCCAAGGGCGCAGGACCATCAGCGGTGGCGGGCCCTAGCCAGGAGAGGCAACCGACCCGTCTTTGTAAGTCCCGCAAAAAGGCGAGGATCAGGGAATTGGTTCAGGAACTATCTTCTCGCCTCACAGCCTTGGAGCGAGGGGGAACCAGCACCGAACCCAGCGGGCATATCAACGAGGCTGAACAGGTCGTGCAGGCCCAGGACAACAATAGCGGCAACTCGCCTCAGGCGGAAGCGCAACAGAACCGCGAGACAACAGAACACGACGACCAGGCGGTGGCAGGAACAAGCCGTGAGCTGGGTGAGTTACCTCAGCAACAGTTTCACAACATCGCACCACGTCCATGGCCTTGGGACAATGTTGCCGGAACACAGGGTGGGGCGGGATACCTTGGGGGGGTTGGACCCCAGCACATGGGTGGGCCAGTGAGTTACACACAACAAGCGACAATGGCATTGCCCGGGGTTGCCCAACAACAGACTAGCATTCCAGAGCTGGTGGGGGGAGGCGGCTCCCTCGGAGTGGCTGTGGGAGGATTCGCCCAGCGGTCAACTGGTCACGTGGGTGGTACCCAACCCCCTACTAATTTGCCCCCGCAGCAGCCTAGCACAAGCCAGGGTTCGTACCCCGCTCCCCAATTAAACCCAATGAACCAGCAGATGAACCCACCACCCCAACAAAATAATACTATGGCCCAACAGCCCAACTCTCTTCTACAGCAAGCTAACATGTTCCAGCAGGGTAACTGGGCCCCCCCAATGCAGCAGCTCCATGCGGGAGTAGTACCCCTGACCGCTACAGCAGCGGGGGCCCCCGTACAGCTGCCCCCATATAGTGCCCAACCATGGCCACCACAACAGCCAGGGTGCACGGGGATCAGCGGCGTTCCGGTTCACGCTATCCCTTATGGGGATCAAGCACTCCCTTTGGGTGGTCACCTGGCCCCTACGACAAGGGACCGCATATTAAGGGGCGAGTATGTGGATATCTTTAGCTTGCTCAACACCGAGGTTGAATGCAAGGAGGGGGAGAAGGAGGATGAGAAGGACAAAGAGAGGCGCCTCAGGAGAAAGCCGGACCGCAATTGGCAGAATTGGCTCCCGGCATACTCCATTTATATGTCGGTCATTACACGGGCACAACCTTGGCGCGCTCCGACTCTAATTCAATACCAAGACATGATTTATAAGGCCCATATGGATTTCCCGGGTCAGGCTTGGCTCATGTATGACGAGCAATTTAGGAAGAGGGCGGCGCTCGACCCCACACTCCGCTGGGACGTTCCACTCACCGCGCTATGGTTACAACTTATGACCCCATCGCGACCATCTACCGGTGATCGCTTTGACAGTGGCCATCTCATCAAAAAGCCCTTTCCCAGCTCGGTACCCCACGGTTCCGCGGGGCAGGCGGTTCAACCCCGCCTGGTGTGCTGGGACTTCAACGGCACGGGCGGGTGCGGTAGAAGGTCCTGTAAGTTCAAACACGAGTGCTCTGTGTGTGGTGCAGCGCACGCCGCAGTCAACTGTGCGCGAGCCAGGGGTAACCGAGGACAGAGCAGGGACCAGGGCAAACCCAACCAGGGCGGGGGGGGCGGACACGGCAACTCAAACTCAAATCCAAATTCAAAAGGGCCCCAGTCCAATTAAGATAGAGGTGCTGGGCCGCTGGCTAAAAGACTATCCCAACAGGGAAGCGGCTACAACACTCTGGGAGGGCTTTCAATTCGGTTTTAGAATACCAGCGGCTGGCGAGAGGAGACCTAGCTCAGCGCACAACCTTAAATCCCTCAAGGGTATGGAGGCGGTAGCAAGACAAAAGATCTCCAAGGAAGTTAAGGAAGGCAGGGTATTGGGCCCTTTCATTACCCCTCCGGTGGTTAACCTCAGGATTTCACCACTAGGTTTGGTCCCCAAAAAGACACCGGGTGAATATCGATTAATCCATCACCTGTCCTATCCGGAAGGGAGCTCAGTGAACGATGCTATCCCACAGGAAATGGCCACGGTGCACTATACATCCTTTGATTCGGCAGTCCGTATGATTAGATCCTGCGGGGTAGGGGCAGAGATGTCAAAATGTGATATAAAGTCTGCCTTCCGCTTGTTACCGGTACACCCGGAGGACGTGGAGCTCCTGGGTTTCCAGTTCGAGGGGGCTTATTACATGGATAGAGCCATGCCGTTCGGTTGCTCTGTGTCATGCGCAGCATTCGAGCGCTTTAGCACCTTTCTTGAATGGAAACTCAGAAGCATTACGGGAATGTCTACCACGGCTCATTACCTCGATGATTTTATTTTTTGCGCCAGAAAGGGGTCAGGGGGGTGCCTCAGGCTCCTGTCCGCATTTCAGGATATGGCTAACAAACTGGGCGTACCATTAGCAGAGGAAAAAACCGAGGGTCCAGCCACCGTCATAACATTCTTGGGGATCGAGTTGGACACGGCCCAACAGTCCTCTAGGTTACCAACCCCCAAAATTGAGAACCTCGGGCAGCGTCTACTGGCGCTGTGCAGGGCCAAGAAGGTTACTTTGAAGGAACTACAGGAAATTGTCGGTCACCTCAACTTCGCTTGCCGAGTTATAGCCCCCGGGCGAGCTTTCTGTAGACGCCTATGTGACGCAATGAGAGGCCTGTCTAAACCCCACCACAGGACCAGGGTCACCAGAGGCATGCGCGAAGATATGGAGGTATGGCTTAAGTTCTTGCAGCACTTCAATGGTGTATCGTTTTGGCGGGTAGAAAGGCTGTTACAGGGGGAGTTCCAGATCCATACGGACGCGGCCGGGGGGGTAGGATACGGCATCTATTTCAGTGGCAGGTGGGTCCACGGAGAGTGGCCAGAGACCTGGCGACACAAAGGCATAACCAGGGATCTAACATTTTTAGAATTTTTTCCAATCCTGGGTGCGCTGTGGCTGTGGGCGGAGGACTGGGCCAATTCGTCCATCACGTGTTGGTGTGACAATATGTCTGTTGTCCAAATTATAAATCGCTTATCCGCTAAGTCGGAGCGTGTCATGAGGCTGGTGCGGGCCTTTGTCCTGCGAACTCTGCAGTTTAACATCGTGGTACATGCCAAACATATCCCGGGTCTCGATAATAGCTTGGCTGACGCCCTTTCCCGCCACCAGATCGATCGTTTCAGGGAACTGGCCCCGGAGGCACACCCACACCCCGACGAGCTACCGGAAGCAGTTTGGGCGATTGGAGAAGGGAAGCCACCAGGGCCATTGACCTGGCCTTAGCACCACGGACGAGGAGAGGATATGACGCGGTAGTTAGAGAGTTCGAGCGGTTTCGGGCCGGGGAGGGGCTACAGTGCGGGTGGCCAGTACCGGTTGAGCATCACCAGCAGTTCGTGGTACACCTGTACAGGAAAGGGTTGGCCCCGAGATCCATACAAGGCAAGCTGGCCGCACTCGCATTTTATGCTAAAGCAAACGGCCACAGGGACACATCCATCGATTTTAGGGTACGGAAAATGGTAGAAGGCTACACCAGGGAGCGAGGAGCCAGAGCTGATGATAGGTCCCCCATCACCCCTGAGATCATGACGCGCCTGAGCAGGGAGTGGGCGGAGGTATGCCACGATGAATTCGAGCAGTCCTTGTTTAAGGCAGCCACATCACTCGCATTCTTTGCAGCATTGAGAATTGGGGAACTAGTGGCAAGGGGCAAGAATGATGACTCGGGCATGGCCTTGCAGGCATCCGATGTGGACCTGAACCAGAAGCGCCTTAGATTGAGGATCCGCAAATCAAAAACTGACCAGGAAGGCAAAGGGGCGGTGATTGAACTCGGGCCCTGTCACATAGCAGAAATTTGCCCGCTCCGATTAATCAGGGAATATCTACACTTAAGGGGTAAGAAAAGGGGCTACCTATTTCAACACCGGGATGGCCTTCCCCTTACCAGGTACCAGTTTTGGAAGATAACGGCAGCTGCCTTGTCCAGGATTGGCAGTGTAGGCATACGGTTTGGTACCCATTCATTCCGGATAGGGGCAGCGTCAACAGCAGCATCGCTAGGATATAACAGGGACGCAATACAAGTGATAGGTAGATGGAGATCACAGTGTTATAAGGCTTATGTTCGCCCCATGCCTACGTTCTGAGACGGCGCAACTGCCCGGCCCTCCTCTCCTTTCTTGTCTGTTTTCTTATTTTGCAGGACCCTGCCTGGCCGCACGGAGGAAGCATATATTGGTAGTTGGCCACAGCTTCGTTTATTGGACGGCCCGTTTCGCTGCCCAGTCCGTGTGGGGAACGCACCTCGGTTTGGGGGCTGTCGCCATGGTCGAATGGAAGGGCCGGAGGGGCCTGGGATGGAGGGAAGTGTTGCCCATGGCATTCCATCTAGCAGCTGGTGGGCCCCCGGACATCTTAGTAGTGCACGCTGGTGGCAACGACCTCGGAAAACAAACGGGCAAGTCCCTCATATTGGAAATCAAACGGGACCTCTCAAAGTGGAATGAGCGGTACCCGGCCTCGAAGGTGGTATGGTCTACAATGGTGCCTCGGAGATGCTGGGGCCCACCAGGAGCAGAAATTCCCATTAATCGGGCACGGAGATTTCTGAACAGGGAAGTGTGTCACCATGTCCTGCGGATGGGCGGGGCGGTTATTGGGCACCCAGGCATTAACATAAGGAGGTCTGAACTGTTTAGATCAGACGGAGTGCATCTCTCTGATGCTGGTTTATCACTGTTTCTGGACGATATAAGGAGGGGGCTGCAGGCTGAAGTGGGCAGCCTGTTGGGCGGTCACGGAGCATAACAAGTTTGCTCCGTGCAGTGGCGGGTAGTGCGGGAAAATAAACATGGATGGATTAAGTGCCTATAAGAAGCCTCAACCCCCTAACCTTCAGACGCTGCAAGTCCTGTGATTACAGCGCCCGGGGAGGGGGGGGAGAAAACGGTAAGCTTACCGCAGCTGGGCTGGGCCCAAGCCAAGTGATGGCATCCCAATGCACGGCTGTTAAGGTAACCAGCTTCTGCTAACGAGGGGGGGCGCTGTCGGCAACCGCCCCCCCGTCACGGGTGGTACTTACTTGTCAAAATCTGACCACAGGTGGGGGAAACAGGCTCCGGGCTCCCCCCCACTCAGTCTCTTGCAATTGGTATTTCCCGCACTACGAAGGCCCCCTCCTTTATGGTTTATTTCTGGTTACGTTACGTTCTGTTGGTTATCGATTCAATAAATCTGGCCCTGTTTTACCCCACATTGGTGTCTCGCGTATTTAGTTTCGGCGTGGGGGGGCAAATAGCTTTTGCTTATCTACTTTGTCCACACCGCATATGATTTTGTAAACTTCAATCAGGTCACTTCTTAGGCTCCATTGTTCAAGAGTGAAGAGGCCTAGCCTTTGCACCCTCAGGTGGTAAGGAAGGTTTTCCAGTCTCCTAATCATTCTGGTTGCCCTCCTCTGCCCTTTTTCTATTTCCACAATATCCTTCTGGAGGTATGGTGACCAGAACTGTACACACTGTACACAATACTCTCAAAAAATTCCATACTGAGGCATGATTTGCAGAAGCCATGTTGGCTCTCCTTCAGCAGTGCCTTCTCATCTATGTGCCTATTAATATTATCTTTTAGGATGGTTTCCCGCACTTTACCTGGGACACATGTCAAACTGACTGGTTGGTAATTTCCTGGATCGCCTCTGGATCCTTTTTGGAAGATTTGGTGTTATATTTGCTACCTTCCAGTCATCAGCACAACAGTTGATTTGAGAGAAATATATATTTTGGCTACGACCTCAGCAATTTCATCTTTAAGCTCCTTGAGAACTGATGGATGGATGCCATCTGGTCTTGGTGATTTGTTAACAAGACATGCACGGACCTCCTCCCTGGTTATTTCTATCTGGCTTAATTCTTCAGTTTCCCTCCCTACGAAGATGGGCTCTCTTTTGGGCATGTGGTCTCTGTCTTCTTCAGTGAATACTGAAGCAAAGAATTGCTTATGATCAAGTTGTTATAATTAGAAAGAACATATTGGGCTTTGGGCAAACAAGGAACACACATTGATTTCTCCCTACCTCCTTCCAGTTCCTCCTGAAACTGGTGGGAAAGTACAGACAAACATACACTGCTCATCCCTTCTAGACTGAAATATCTGTAATTTGTGTATCACCAAGTTGCAAAAGGCCAGAGGCTTACCTGCAGTTCCCATATGCCACAGTGAACTAAATAATTGATTAGTGTTGGAAGTAATAGCTAGGGGTTTGGTTTTTGCTGATTACTGAAGCATGTACATGCTGTAAATATTAATTGTAAGCCATTATTACCAAGGTCTCAGCAGTTTCTAGAGAAAGTCACCCAGAGGCCTCTGGGTGGGGATTTCAATTTGAGTAGGTCGATGAATTATGCTAAACATTTCTGAACACATTTGTTAAACATTGGCAAGATAAGTATCCAATGGCTTTGGGTATTTTTCAAGGACAGATGGCAAACACTGATGAGCATTTACTTACTAAATGGTATTTCTTGGTATAATGAACATGGGATTGTGTGTTGTACCATTCTCTAAACATGTTGAGGAAGTCTGGAGCATGCTTTTACATCCGACCAGAACTCTGTGAAATTCTAGGAGGGGTGCCAAATTACCTGCCCTAAATCAAACACTCTCATTATGAGATAGCTTTGTTACCTATTTCATCCAGTCATGTAACAAGGTGATATCCCTCCCCTTATTTCAGATGCAGCTGTTTTTATTTTGGTTTTGAATGGTTGTCCACATACCTGCAGCTGATTGTGGAATTACATGACAAACTGGTTGTCTTTGATAAATATTCTGTCCTGCTGCAGCCACCAAATGATCATGAGTTAACAACAAAAAGCCTGTTAATACAATTAGCATGGAATAGCTGTGCTTGAGCTGCCTAGATGCCCTAAGCACATCTGATCTTGCCTGATTTCTGAAGCTAAGCATGGTCAGCCCCGGTTAGTACTTGGATGGGAGACCACCAGGGAATACTAGGTGCTCCAATACTCCAGTACTCCTGCCAAGAAAACTCCATGGACATGGGGTCATGAAGAGTCAGTCACAAATGTAACGACACAACACACACACACACACACACACACACACACACACAGAGAGAGAGAGAGAGAGAGAGAGAGAGAGAGAGAGAGAGAGAGCTTTGCTTGAACTGATGCTAACTGTTAAACTCAGGTTGATATCAGAAGTTAAAGTGAACAAGGTTTGGATTGATGAGCTTGGTTAGGGCCTCTTGACATGTCTTTCACCCAGAGTTCGTAGGTAGCCATGTGAGAAGGGTTCAGTTCACAGCTCCACAGATAATTAAAATAATCTAATGAATAAGCAAGATATGAACAATGGATGGACAACTGAGCAAGCACCATTTTGTCAATGATGAAAATATTTGGCTCTGATCAGTGCCTGGATTGGAAACAGCATTTAAACATTAAACCCATATGCCCTGTCAAGAGCAACATGACAAAGCAAAATGGGGATACCAGGTAATATATCTTAAAGAAGTAGTGTAGTGTAGTGGTTAGAGTGACATACTGGGACAGAAGATACCTGGATTTAGATCCCCATTTGAAAAACCTATTAGGGCCACTGTAGGTCAGATAGAACTTGACAGCACAAAAGAAAATGAACAAAATATCTTCAAATGATATAGAATTCATTATTTCAGGAACCTTGTTATAGATGTACCTTGAGTTCCTGTGTTTGGCAGGAGTCTTGAAGCAGCTGGAAAAAAATGGAAGTGGAACACAAGACAGGCTAAACAAGCTTCAAGAGCTGACTTCACTTTGTTGTCCATACCTGCCATTCTAATTGTAGTAAAGTTGGATGTTCCTTCCGCCTTGTTCAGCAAGCAACTACATAATGCGGCAAATGGATGCTGCTGTAGGGTGAATGACATCCCTGGATAAATTTCTGCTGTTGAGATAGCTTAGTGATGGATGAGACAGGATTGTCTTGATCGGATATTATTTCCTCTCCAGCTGACAGTGCTTGATGGACGGTACTGCAACTCTCTTTTCCTTAACAGTATCTATGTCTGAAAGCAATTGACTGTAGGAGAGTTGGTGCTTGGAGATGTCATATGGGGATCGTGGATATTAATGTGAGTCTTGCCGGCTTCTGCTCTAGTCAGAAAGTAACCATTCACAAAATGTTGGCTACGTGGTATTTCCCTTGTGTATGACAAATGAACCAATTAAGGGAGTCTTGACTGAGGTTATTTACAGAAGAAGTATGCTAGCAAACAATACGTTCCGGTTAGTGCTTTATTATAGTTCTTCATTTAGTCCTATCAGCCAGTTTTCTAAGATATCCATATTTTATAGTCAATAGTCAAAAAGTAAGATCCATTTTTAAGATAAGCCCATGATCCAAACACATGTTTCTGGAAGTAAGCCTCATTTTAGTTCAGTACAACTGACAGCCACATCTTTGTATATGCAAACTACAACAGTAAGTTGAATGGGACTCAATAGACCTTACTTCAGCCCTGTCTAAATATGAATTGTATCCTAGTTCCAGTAAGTGTGCTTGACTTACAACGGCACCTGAAGTGTACTCAGTAATAGAAAATGATGTTGTGCCCAAGTGCAAGATCCACATTTCAGATAGGAGAGCAGTTTGAGAGGGTTCAAGAAGTCACCAGAACAAGGATATAAGATCACATCACATGTGAAGGCAAACATGCATTCCTTCATTTACTGCAGTATCCCTCTGGGCAGGCAAACCTTTCAATGTGACATGCGTGAGATGTCACATATGCAAAAACCAAAAACAAACAAACAAACAACATCCCTGAGCTCCTTGCCCTCTGAAGATGCCAGCCACAGAGTCTGGCGAAACGTCAGAAAGAAAAACTTCCAGAACATGGCCAAACAGCCCAAAATACTCACAACAACTATCAGATCCCGGCTGTGAAAGCCTTCAGGAAAACATACACACACACAAAAAGGCCCCTCCCCACCATACTTTACTTCAATTGAACAGTTTTTAAACAAAAGGATACTGATTTGCCAAATGCAGATTGAGATAGAATTATATTAGAATAAAATAAAGAGAATTATTCTGCTATTGATGTATTGACTGGATGGTCTAATTTGACCTCAGAAATTCAGAAAACAACATTAGGGGGCTGTAATCCCCTTTGTTCTGCTGATCAATTTATATCCATGTTATAAAGTACTTTAACAATAATTTCATTTCTCTTTGTTACTGACAGGGGGAACAGGATTGAAGTTTGTGATTGATAAATAAATAATCAAGGAATACCTTATTACTTTGAATGATTTTAAATCTCCAAGGCTGGATAAGCTCCATCCAAGAACTGAAGAAGACCTTTCAGAACCATTGTCTATTGTTTTCTTGAAATCACGGCAATTGGGTCAACTGATGGATGATTGACGGAGGGCTAATGTTGTCCCTATTTTAAACAAGGAGGAACCTGGGAACTACAGATTAGTCAGCTTGGCATCAAGTTAACAATGAGCCAGCAGTGCAGTGTGGCTGCGAAAAAGGCAAATGCTATTTTAGGATGCATTAACAGAAGCATAGTCTTCAAATCCCATGAAATAATTGAGGCACATAATGGGCTCAAGCTACAAGATGACAGATTTCAGTTGAATAGCTCAGAAAACTTCCTAATTGTTGGAGTGGTATAACAGTCATACTAATTACCTTGGGAAGTGGTGAACACTCCAACACTGAAGGCATTCAAGAGAAAATTAGACCGCCATCAGTTAGATTTGCAGTGGACCCTCGTATAGCAAACTGTTTTTATAGCATAAAATCTGTACAACATAAAACATTCCAGAGAAACAGGAAATTTGCTTAACAGAATCATCTATGAGGCGAATCTGTACAACATAAAAGTGGTTGCAATTAGAGATTACTCTGTTTTCAATGCATTTCTATGGGAAATTTGTATAAAGGAAAATTTGTTTGACATAATTTCATTTGGAACGAATTAATTCCTTTATACTAGGTACCACTGTACTTCGAATTGGACTCTTACATGGAGCAAGGGGTTGACCTTGATGGTCTTACAGTATAGATTCTATCCAACTCCATTATTCTATGACTCTTTGACTCTATGGTATCATGATTCCTGTGCAAAATGAAGAACTGAAATTATAGTCACTGATATGTGTGATATTGATATATCCTATCTAGCTGCTATATTTAATCTGAGAACATGCAGCTGCTACTATATTTACTTGCAGAAAACAATGCCAGAACTTTAAACTGGCTTTTTCATGCTGTGTTTATTTGAAATTAGGACTGATAGGGTCAAATTGTCTGCCCTACTGAGCAGAATACAGAGTGTATTGGTGACAACACACTCCAGATGGTGCTATTTACTTTAGTTTGGAGTGTGTATGTTTATGTGTGTGTTTAATACAATTATGAAAATTTTCCAAATGCATTCTGAAAAAAATAATTATTTCATGGTAACATTGTGAGGCAAGTGAAACCTGCAGTTGCAGGAAATTGATGAGAACCAGTGAACATGGAGTAAGGCAGGACTCCAGCACTTAGAACTGTGGTTAGAAGAAATGTATCATGCACCGAACATTTCTTCTTTAGTATTGTAGCTCCCGGAATCTCTTGCCTATTATGCAGACTCGTCGATTCTGGGAGATGCAGTCCAAAGATTAAACTGCCCAGAGTGGGCAGGTTGTCAGATGGCCTGCCCAGAAATAAAATAAAATAAAATAAAATATTTTTCTAAGCTCTGAAATATTTGCAGTTAATTATGGCCCAGTTCCCCACTGCCTGCCATGCAAGTCACATGCACAATATACATATGCAGGAAATATAAAGGAATAAAACATGTAGAAGGCGTTCTAGAGATGTCAGTTACCTAACTTTCATGAAAGGGATTCAATACTGCTTATATAGTAGGAACTACTGCGAGAACCATAGCAAAGGATTTAAAACACAATGCAGATTGGTTTTCCACTTAAAAAACTAAGCCATGTCACAAGACCATCTGAATGAGGATGTTGGGCATGTCGGCCTGTTGGCCACTAGGGATGGACTATTCATTTCAGAAGCTATGAATTACGAAAAGACTTATGTGAGCCCAGCTGGTGTTCGGAAGCATTGGCCAATCAGACAGGGAGGTGGGATGATGCATTTCCCTGCACAGCTCCTGATTGACCAGCACCAAGGAGAAGTAACAATGACGTCAGACGCTTCTTCCTCGTTGGAGCTCAGCCCCACATGGGTGAAGAGGAAGGTAAGGGATTGTCTGATTGCATTTTGGAGGCTTCTGAACACCAGCTGGGCTCCCGTGTGTCATTTCGGAACCGATAGCTTCCAAAATGAATAGCCCATCCTTAATGGCCACCCAAAAATATGTGATGTTGGGCTGGAGGAATGCATCCTTAATTCTCTTTTCTAAATATTTCTGACTCAAACAGGAATAATACTAAATTATACCAAAGACACATCTGGTTGAGCATTCTGTTCACTCAGCAGTCAACCAGTTCCCTACTGGTAGCCTGCACACAAGAGATTAATATAACTATGCACCCTGTGATCCATTTCCTCACGACTGACATATAGAGGGATGTTACCTAATATATAGATGATTCTGATGGATAGTCATTAGTTCTTTTGAATTAAGACTGTGCTTTATTGTGCAGCAAAAATATGAATCTGAATATCTTCAGAGACAGCTTTGCTTTCACACTTTCATTCCAGTCCACTTGATCCTGTCTATTTCACTATTGAGTCCTTACATCATTAGGAAACCAGTGCCAAATGCTGTGATTTAGGGCAGATGCCTAGGTGTGAAATTGCTTTTCACATTTACTCCTGCCAGTTTTATCAGGCAATCTGTAATAGGAAGGAGCTCTTGCAAATGGTTTCTCCGGGTAGGCAAGTGTGTTGTTGAAAACCATATTCATATACATGAATAATGAATTGGGATGATTAGTGTGCCGGCTCATTGCTAGCACGTTAGCAGATGTTTGACTTTAACTTCAGTATTGCTTTCCCACCCTTTAAAAATGAATACAAAGACATTTGATCTTTTGCAGGTTTCCTCACCAAAAATTCTAAAGTTCTGGCAGAGGAGAGGTTGTTTCAGATGCAGCCCCCATCAGCTGGTTCCCTTGTTCTCACCTTATAACTAGCCAGAGGTCAGCACCTCCTCTCCCTGTACTAGACTACCTTTTCAGTAAACACACTGACCTTGTATCCATAGCACGATGCTCTCTGGTTCTAGAAGCAATGGTAGACATTAGAGATGGGCACGAAATGAACAATTTTTTGTTTCCGTTTTTGTTTTTTCATTTCGTTATGCAACGAAACGACAAACAAATTTTGTCTCCAAAATGAAACGAAATGAACAGAAACACCGGAAATTTTGTCGTGCGTTTCGTTTTCGTTACTGCAATACAGTGAACTGCTTTAAATGCTAAAAAAATCACAAAAATTGAAATAAATGGTAATGAAACTGTAATGAAATGAACAAAAACGAAAACTTTTTTTGCAAAAATTCACGAAAAACGGAAACGAACTGAAACGGACCCTCCAAACGACAAACGAAACGCCTTTTTTTTATTCGTGCCCATCTCTAGTAGACATATCCCCATTGGCATTTTGTGAGTTTGTTTTCCCCTGAAAGACCCATTTTGAGTTTAACAGGTACCAGAAAGGGAGATTCAATAGGTGCAGCATTTCACCCCCTCTGCCTGGGAAATTGATTTTCTGTCTACTGTACAAAAGCTGATGGTATAGAGAACCCATGCTGGTTTTATCTTTTTTACTTTCCTAAAACATAGAAACTTGATACCTATACTAGCAAAGAAATATTTGCTTATTCCACTGATTGTGGGGGTTGTATTTTTCCTGTTGTATTTTCTGTTAGTTTTCACCTCTTAGTGAAATTCCCTCTCAAGTGAGATCCGCCTAGGGCCAACTTTGATGACATTCCGGCGCCAGGTAAAAACGTTCATGTTCCAGAAGTTTTTAAACTGATTATTGTGGGTCCTGATGGTGATTTTAGTGTAGTATTTTAATATATTATATTTATAGTATTTAACTGGTTTATTGTTTTAATTTTATTGCAATTTGATGTTTTAATTGTCTGAATTGTTTATTTTGATTGTGAGCCGCACAGAGACCTTTGGGTAGTGGACGGCATACAATCTAAATAAATAAATAAATAAATAAATAAATAAATAAATAAATAAATAAATAAATAAATAAATTGTTGAATCTGCATGTAAAATGACAAATATAATTGCATAAAAATAAAATCATGCATAAAATAACTAAACTTCATCCCTGTAATTCCGTGAAAGAGGCAGACCCATTATTATTAAGAGCCTGCCAGGTGGTGACCTAGAGGAGGGGATTTGAAACATGAAAAACTAGACTCCATGTGGGTGACATCAGTATTACGCAGGGATCACGACAGACAGAAGCCAGTCCAGGACATTTGGCAACCTGCTTTGCTCAGTCATCACCTATTAGGGATGGGCATGAAATGAAAAATAAAAGCAAAGCAGGGAATATGGGGTAAAAGGGAGCCTTCAAAAATTGCCCCCATGCTCTGTAGAGGATATTTTAGGACTTTTCCCTCCCCCTCTCTGGTTTTAAAATCCAGCTATCAAAGATGGCATTGTGCTTGCTGAAATTTTATAAGTAAATGTTGTTTACCTCAAACAAGTCCTGACTCTTTCTGCAGTCAGAAGCACTGGGCTACAAAGGATCTCTGAAAAGTCATTTAGACCAGTGGTTCTCAACCTGTGGGTCCCCAGATGTTCCTGAACTGCAACTCCCAGAAATCCCTTCCAGGACAGCGAGTGGTGGAGGCTTCTGGGAGTTCAGTCCAGGAACATCTGTGCCCCCACAGGTTGAGAACCACTGATTTAGACCAACCCAGACCCGTAACAATATTCTTTGAATGTGAACATTAAAAAAAATCTCAAATAGGCACGCTCTTGATTTTACAGATTTGAGAGGAAAGAAGATGTGAAAATGCTGTGTCTAGATGACATTTAGGCATGATTGACAGATTTCAGATGACATACTTCATACAAGCCAACTTTCACATCCTCATATCTGAAACACTGTATTTAAGTGTAATTAGTTGTACCAGAATGTGGATGAAGCTGAGTACATATTAGAATAGAGATGCTATTGAAAGTAATGATGGGCAAGTCAAAGTGCCTCCGTTCACTTTTAGATGCTGAATTCTAGGGCTGTGTGTTTTAGGCAAGTGGATCTAAGTGGGCTGCCAGGTATATTTACCTAATTAAATTCTATTGCTTATGGTTCAGCCTCCTACCATGTTCCAGGCTATTCCTACTCCTAAAGATCTGGGGAGAACTGTAGCATTGACTAAACTCAGAAAGGTTTGGAATTTACAATTCATGGCATCCATCCAGATAGTCCCATATACTGCATGGCTGAGGCCTTGATACTTAGTGGAAGCAATCTTCATGTAACTATGGTGATGCTCAGATAATTTCTTCTTATTAAGGCTCGCACTAAATGTCACTCAAGGCCTCACATTATTGAGACAGCACTTTTTAAAGACAAATAAATGGTTATCCCAGATAAACCCAAATAATAAAGCTGGATTAAAATCTAAATCGATAAAAGACTCAAGTCAATAATATAACCAACTATAATTTCTTAGCTTTAATTTTTGGTGGCTGTATCTAAAAAGGAAAAAAAGAATGCACAGAATAAGGTACAGACCCAGCAGCTGAAATACACATCCCAGTAGGGTTTAGATTCCTGACACTAGATTTGTTGTTGTTGTTGATCAGTCATTCAGATGTGTCCGACTCTTCATGACCCCATGGACCAGAGCTCGCCAGGCCTTCCTATCTTCTACTGCCTCCCGGAGTTTGGTCAAATCCATATTGGTTTCATCGATGACACCGTCCAACCATCTCATTCTCTGCCGTCCTCTTTTCCTTTTGCCTTCAATCTTTCCCAACATCAGGGACTTTTCCAAGGACTCCTCTCTCCTCATGAGGTGGCCAAAGTACTGGAGCCTAAGCTTCAAAATCTGTCCTTCCAGTGAACATTTGGGGTTGATTTCTTTCAGGATGGACATACACTAGATATTGGCCTTTACATCTCCAGCTGAAGCAAAAAGCAAACGTAGCATTCAGGCGACCCACCCCACCCACCCCCAATATTATGCCTGGTGGAAAGGGCTTCTGTTTCTCAGTGCATAGCTTGGAAAGGCAGTGCGCTGCCCGGAAAGAAAGATATTTCCAACAAGCTCTCTTGGGTAGGAACAGAGCAGAGATTGAGATATTGTCTGTTCTGGAAATGTTGTGGAGATTTCAGCAGCAAGGTCTGGAATCTAAGGAGCCAACCGTGCAGATCTTATATGCTTTTTTTTTTTTTTTTTTTTTTAATATGGAAGCACCCAGGTTCAGCCTTGGCATCTCCAATTTCTTCTTCCCTCAAATCCAACGCAGAGCAACTACCAATCAGTCTTGATCATACTGTTCTAGCTGGACCAGTTCATTCTAATTCAGTTACTGTACTTATGTTCCAATGAAGGAAAGCAAGGTGCTGCTCAGTACTAGCTCTATCCTTAGGCAGGCTGAGGCAACTCATATTCTGAGATATTCTTGAACTTAAATGATTTTATATCTTATTATGTATATTTTTTATAACCATAAAAGATGGAATTTGATTTCCTTCTATCTTTTTGTTTTTGCCTCTGACTCTAGAGGAAGTGAAAAGAACAGGTGAATATAGGCATTTTAGGCAGCTAAAGGAACTGGCATTTGTCAGTTGGGGTTTTGAATGTCTGTATTATTTTTATTTTTCTTATTTTTCTTGGGCACTGTAAGGATTTGATTCCAGGTTTCATAAAGCTCCTCTGTTTTTGACAGTGAAATGAGTCTGCTGTAGACTGAGCGGAATTATGGTTAACAAACGTGGTGAACTTTTTTTTATTTTTATAAGGGATTGAACTAACATTGAAAACACAGGTGCATTTATGCAGTCAGTCAATGTAATCATCTAAGGTAGCCCATCTAAAGTTATGAGGGATGGAAACTAAACATTGAAAACATACTGTCAATGCAATCATACAAGGAGAGGTATAAACAATGTTATAAGTGATTAATATAAACACACAGTCTGTGTAGCCATGTATGGTAGA
Source organism: Phrynocephalus forsythii (assembly GCA_029282475.1). Taxonomy (NCBI): domain Eukaryota; kingdom Metazoa; phylum Chordata; class Lepidosauria; order Squamata; family Agamidae; genus Phrynocephalus; species Phrynocephalus forsythii. Next base: position 85,540,992 of record JAPFRF010000005.1, on the reverse strand, counting down.
TTCATATAAAGCTGAATGATTCCAGTATAAAAGATTTGCAATAGTGTTTTATATCATTTCCTCCTCATATCAACTAGTTTCTGGGGCTATTCTTATTGTGTAGCTAATGCCAATTTTGGCATTTGCTCTTGAAAGCCAGCAACTGTCGACGGGTCTCTTGTTTCCCCTTGATTAGCTGACATTCTCTTGCTTCAGAAAATTAAGGAATACAATTCTGCAGCAACAGAACTCTGATAGTCACACTGATGAAATAGTGTTCAAGTGTATGTTAGAGCTATTTGCTTACAGGAAGAATTACACAGGACACAGTTCAAGTATCTTTTCTTAAGGGCTAGCTTTGATTTAAATGTCATCACTGAAAGCTCAGTCATATATATTATGAGCAGAAACAATAGCTATAGACATTATTTTTAAAACAGTTATTAAAAATCACTTACAGTACTTAGGAAAGGGGGCTCTCTGCTGTTGCTATGGGATCATGGTTGCCAGGTTAAAATCCAAATGTCTGCAATATCTTTTTAAAATGTCCCACTGTGTCAAGAAATGGGGATACTTATCGTTAATTTCCCAAACTGGTCAGCTGTCTGCCACCTCTCATTTGCTATTTGGCAAATCTGAAGTTTAGGCCCATTACAGTATGCAAGAAAGGGGGCAACAAATATCCAGGCTGGAGAAGAAATAGCTAACTCACATCACACAAAAATGGAGGAACCCAAAGGTACATCATGGCTTTCCTAGTTGTGGACTGACAACCCCTCAGAGCAACACAACTAGGGCCTTCTTATTCAGGCTGGGAGATAAAAGTGCAAATAAGTCCCTTTGCATTTGAACCAGGTGATTAGCAACCAATGCCACTCCTGTTGAAATAGTTTAATAATCTAAATTCTAGAAGAATAATTTTTCAGATTCTACCATTCAGATCATCAAACCAATTGTTAGATTAACTAAACAACAATATGCAAGGCAAAATTAGAATCTGCATTTTGAATGTGAAGTTTCAATCTCAAAATTCAAAGACTTTGGAATTATTTGGAACTCTTCGTTGCTTGGATTTAGACAGATTTCAACTATATGTCTCATTAATCTCATAATTATGACAGTTAGTACATATTTGACAATTTGACCCTGGAAGGACTTTAGCTCAGAAAATAACATCTGTTTGCAAATGTGTCATGATTGTTGTGAGTCTAGTTTTAATATTTTACCCTCACCCACTACTTTCACAGCTTAAAGAGAACTGAATAGGAAATATGCAAGGCTGCTTTGGGTTGAAATCCTACCAGTTAGAGTGAATATTACTGGACTAGAATCTTGCTCCCAAACTTGAATTCCCAGACATTCTTGGACTGCAGCTCCCAGAATCCTTCACCAGTAGCTTTGATGATAAGGATTTCTAGGAGATGCAGTCCGATAACACATGCGGACCCAAGGTTGGGAATCACTGGGCAAGATGAATGAACAATTTGACATAGTATGGACAATGTTGCAGGTGGGGCCTTACTAGGGTCCTGTACGATGCCTCTCAATTCCTCTGGATAGCTGCCTTCGGTCATTTTAAGGAGAAAGGCACAATAAAAATATTTTAAATAAATGTGATGAATAAATAAAATAATAGGCTGGGAACGGCCAGAGAGCTTAGGAAGAAGATTGCACCCCAATATTTGCTTCCTGAGACAGTTGTCTCATACTCTTTAGCTGTGCTGCATCTCAAATGCTGAATAATATCAAAGGTTAGAATGCAGTGGTACCTCTCAAAACAAATTTAATTCTTTCTACGGGTCAATTTGTTTTAAAAAAAATTGGCTTACAAAATGCAGTTTCCCATAGGAATGCACTAAGAATGGATTAATCCATTATGGAGGCTATGGGTCACTTTGTTTTATGAAAAGTTTGTCTTACAAAATGTGGTTTCCCATAGGAATACATTGGGAACAGATTAATCTGTTCCAGAAGCTAGAATAAAGACAAAAATAACTGGGTGTTTTTCCTGGGTACATGCGGAATGGTTTTTTGTCTTGTGTAGCATCCCATAGGGCAGTGTTGGCGAACCTATGGCACTGGTGCCAAAGGTTGCACTCGGAGCCCTTTCTCTGGGCACCGAACATTGCCCCTTCACAGCCATTTATATTCTGGTTAAATTGCTGTATTGGCACTTTGCAAGACATTAGTTGGTTTTGAATCACAGTTTGGGCACTCAGTCTCTAAAAGGTTCGCCATCACTGCCATAGGGAATGTTTTTTTGTCATGCAAAGCATGCCTATTCCCAGAATTTTTTTTTCTTCCTACATGTTTTTGTCTTACGAGGCATTTTGTCTTAAGAGGTACCGCTGTACAACCATCATAAACATGATTCATGCACTGTTTTTCTGGTAGGCATGGGGTTTTTGGAACATACTTTTTCTCAACAAACAGAAAAAATGTCATGGGCCTATTATTAATGTCTCTCGACAGACCACCCACAATACCGAAAACACTCTAAAAATCATTCAGACTGTAGTGCTTCCTGGAGCACCCCAGATGTAAAATCTGCAAGATACAGAGAGTTAGTGTGACAGATACACAGGAAGTTCTGTGATTTGAGTGATGTGGAAAGTGTTCCTTGAAAGCTAGTAGCACTATTTAGCACTAGCAGTTCATCTTGAGAGCATCAATAGTCCTTCCTGACAGTTACATGCTGTTTTCTCTATTAGGAAACAAAGTGTCCATTGAACAGAGCTAGGGAATCTTCAGTCCTCCAGATATTTTGGAACATAACTCCCAGAATATGGAGCCTATATTGCCAGTGATAAAGGACAGCGGAAATTGTGATCCAAAACATCAAGAGGGCTGAAGATTCCCCACTCCTGCTGTAGAGGAATGCTTCTGATACATGTGGTCTCTTTATGTGAGACCTTGAAAAACAAGGTTTCCAATCATTTGTTGAGGCTTCATAGTCTGTCAACTGTTCTTCATAAGAGGACAGCGGATAGAACGTGGGACTAGAACTCTATCTCTGCTGATGTTTTGAAATTAAACATTTATTGGACACCTGAATAGAGTGATATGGTACTACCTATCAGCAATATATTGCTTCTGAATGCTAAGCACTACTGATTTTCAGTTAGCAAATATTGCAGTTTATCAAGTGTCACTTTATTCCTTGAGGTCTATGATTTGTAAACAATTCTAGTTATAACAGGAGTTTTACAAATAGCCTTCCTTTCAGATACACCTTCTATTCTCTAATCTGCACTTGAGTTTTATTGTGTCTAGTTTTCTGTTAAAAGTAGAGGTAATAAAATTAAATGTATGAATTAAATTTTAAGGTGTAGTGATACAGAGAATTTTATAGCCATTAAAGAACATTTTATAGCTATGCGCTCATAAGATCATTTTTCAAGAACAATGAATGATAACAAGAACGTCAAAAATTGGCTGAGTGAATGCTAACTATGAAAGACAAATGCTTATGAGAAAGGGCCTTGGTTAAGAAATAGATACCCATCTCTGGAAAACTTAGACCAGTGGTGGTGAACCTTTGGTACTCCAGATGTTTTGGACCACAACTCCCAGAATTCCAAACCTGTACTGCCAATGACAAAGGACTGTGGGAGCTGTGGTCCAAAACATCTGGAGTGCCGAAGGTTCGCCACCACTGACTTAGACCTTCTTGGCTACAAAGGTTCTGTGATATTCTGGAGAAAGCATTCAAAAGACGGTTTCTTCAAGGTTTTGTACCTTCCCTAGACATTCCAGGGGTTAGATTTTAGAGCAGTCACTACAAAGACTTGTCTACAATAAATCACTCTTCTTGTGAGCAGTATAGTATGTACAACAGAAGGTAGTGTTACATCCAGTGCCAGAAGCTGGTATTGTGGCATATATAAAGTATCATCCAATTTGGTGGGATGACCATCATGGTTGTATAGTGAGTTGCATGACCAGTTGTGCAATTAAATGCATGACAGATGTACCATCAAAGGATGGAAACCTCTTGCCTGATTACTTATGTGTGAATGTTTTTTCCCAACAGGAGCCTGGTCAGTAACTTTTGGCTTTTTATTTGTATCCTTTTTTAATCTTGTTGAAAGTTACCTTGAAATCCAGCCTCATGAGAGTATCAAAATACAAATTACAGAAATAAATACATGTGTTAGTGTTATGGGAATGAGCTTTCCTGAGTCTTGGGTAGGGATGGGTACCCTAATGTTTTGTCTTTTCGTTAGCTTATCAATTGTTTCGTAAGCTAACAAAATAAGAGACCTGAGTTTGTTTTGCATAGTAATGAAATGTTCTTTTTTAAAAAAAACATTTTGTTACTATCTAAAATGGACTCCCCAGGGTCCAAGGGGCAACAAATGTTTTGGTAGCTCCTTTGGACTCTCCCCTTTGAGCCCTCCAAATTTGGAGAGTTTTGGGAGTAAGGGGGCTGAATTATTAAGCTCCAAAGGGGGTGCCCCAGGAGCCTTTTTTCTAATTGGAATCAAAAAGAAGCCAAGCCACTGCCCACTGCACTCCCTGTTCACAACACCCCCATGGGAGGAGAGGGTGGCAGGGGAGAAAGGTGCAGCTAGGCAGAGATTCTACTGCTGCCTGGCTGCTTGGTTCTCCCTAGCCACCCGCCTCCCAGCTGGGATTTTTTGACAGCTCAAGCTCTCAAAATCAGCTGGGAGGTGGTGGCGAGGAGGCTTTCAATCCCCCGGGCACCAGCTAGAGCTCTGGTGTTGTGGGGGATTTATTTACTTACAATACAAAATGAAGTGCGGGGGGGCATGAAACAGAATTAAATGAAACACTATTTTTCCATTTTGTGCCCATCCCCTAGTCTTGGGTTCAAGTGCTCCTCATGAGAAAAGGAGGGATGAACAAGTGTGTGTAATAACCACTGGGAGGAAGACAGGCAGGATAGCATGTATTATAAGGTGGGCAGAAGATAGCCAATTGGATAGTTTGATAACTAAGATGTATTGGAGGGGACAGGAGTTTGTAATGCCTGATTCACACAACACAACTCAAAGATATCATGCAGGAAATCAGGCAACACTTTTCAACTTAAAGTTTGTTCCTATACAAAGATCAGTAATGCAAAGTTAAAGCTGTATGAGCCTTCATTGTTTGGCCACTGCATCTCCTGCTGTGAGTCAATTATAATGATTGCTTTGCTGGGTATGATCTCACGGAAAGCGACTCTGCCATACACGCACGATCCAGCCCGCATTTCTCCAGCCCAGTTCCAAACAACAACAATAGTGAAGACGAGACTTGCTGCAGAACCAAAAAGGTCTGGATGAACCCAGAAAACACAAGATTGATTCTTGATTGATTGGTACATTGGTGTTCCCCCTTCCACCCCCAAAAAGATTGAACCCTATACCAAAAGAGATCCAAAACATGAGCTAAATTGCCATCTGATCTTACTTTGAATCGCATTAGATGGTAGATTTGTGGGCCAATGCATTTTAAATGTAGCCTTGTAAGGTAATATATTGCAATGAATAATATTGAGCAGTACCACTTCCCCTTTCCTGAAGCATTTTAAGGGAATTAACAATTATAATCTCTCATTTTCAGCTGCTCCCAAGTGGACGGTGGGATGGGTTGTGCCCGAGCCTCCAAGAGCTAGGCAGACATGTTCCTTGTAATTCTCAACTGCAGTTTAGCATCACGTCTGAACTGTGGCATTAAGACATATTTACATTTTCAATTGGACAGGAGGCTGAAGTTCGCTGTAATTTGGTAGGCTATATACGGAAACAAGAGGATAATCTGATTTTGTACTTTGTTGGAAGGAGGTAGGTCACAATGTGGTTGGTTATTTTTGCTTTTGAAAAATATGTTCCACTTTGTCCAATAATCTTTCTTGCTGTTCTAACTCCCCAATATAACCTCTTGCTTCAAGAAAAGTTGTACATACTTTGAAACCCTGACCTCCGATCGCACTGTCTGGAGGCAAAAGATACAGCATGGTCTACATAAATTCGAAGAGGCATTTGTCCAACAGGCAGAGGAAAAGAGGCAGGCATGGAAACAACGAAATCTAAGGTCTGGGCAAGAAACAGACTATATCTGCCCCCAGTCCGGTAGAGATTGCCATTCCTGAATTGGCCTATTTAGTCACACTTTTGTTGTTGTTGTTGTTCAGTCGTTCAGTCGTGTCCGACTCTTCGTGACCCCATGGACCAGAGCTCGCCAGGCCTTCCTATCTTCCACTGCCTCCCGGAGTTTGGTCAAATCCATATTTGTTGCATTGATGACACCGTCCAACCATCTCATTCTCTGCCGTCCTCTTTTCCTTTTGCCTTCAATCTTTCCCAACATCAGGGACTTTTCCAAGGAGTCCTCTCTCCTCATGAGGTGGCCAAAGTACTGGAGCCTCAGCTTCAAAATCTGTCCTTCCAGATTTTGTTTTTTCCTGAAGGAAATCAATCCCAAATATTCACTGGAAGGACAGATTTTAGTCACACTAGGTGTTGTTTTTAGGATCTGTACTCCAGGCATGATACCATAGTCTTTCGAGACTGAAGGATGCCAATGAATGACTTTGAAGAAGATGGGCATTTAGTCAGGCGAAATTAAGTTCATATACCACACACTTGAAACAACATGACCAGCTTCAAACTTTTCTTCTTTCCTTTCTTCTTTCCTCCCTGTTAGATTCCTTTGGATTCTCTAATCCCCATTAAAAGTTGTAGTTTTTACTCAGGGATATATTTTCTACATGCCAACACTTTCTCTTTACTTGTGCTTCTCTAGCATGTTGAAATGCCACATATATCAAGTTATAGCAACACCTTTTATTATTTAAGGTTGGCTTTAATTTCCATTTGCTTTTTCCTCTTAAACTCTGGCATAATTGTGCATCATTTTTATGTAGCAGTATAAAATGTATAAGCTTATCTGGATGGTTTTATAGCCTAGTCTCTTAAATCAAACTGTTCGGCTAGAAACCCTTATGTGAACTATGTAAGTAAGGAATTAATCTAAAGTGACCCAGCTGGGTATTGTAAATTGTATGATCTATTGTAATGCTACTTCAACATGTCACCAAAACCTTCTCAAACTCATCTTACCAAGAAATGTTCAGATCTTCTCCAAGCTAATATTGTGCTAATGTGATATCCTCCAGCTTTGCTTGCTTTTCGTTCTGCTCTATGGTGCTGCTTTGAGTCATATCAGTTGTGCAGAAGCCATAGTAAAAGGTTTGTGGTTGTGGAAAAAAGAAAAACTACGAGGCACACAATTGAAGTAATGTACATTTCTGTCTAAATGGTATCCTTGTGACAAGTTGCATGCTAGAAAGGAAACATGCATCTTCAAATATGTATTTTGAGTACACGGGCAATCCCAAACCATTTCTCCTTTCTAAGGTGTCCTTGAGTCATAATCTGGAGTTATGAGTTACTGTCATCTTGTTGACTTCCACATGGACCACAGTTGACAAGATGAGAAGATAAGGGCCCCGACAACTCATCTAAGTGAAACACAAATAATGCTTGGCAACTTATAGATCCGCCAAACACAGAACAATCCTCTGGATATCTCTAACAACTCTCTTTGGATGATAGAATAGGAGCTTCTAAATAAAGACAAACTGCCTCACAATTTAAGGCCTAATTAACTCACTGGAACAGGAGGACAGCCTATTACTTCATAAGTGGCAGCATCTGTCACCTAATTCTTATGAAATCATCTCCTGGCACCATATTTTCCCATCATAATCCACTGTAAGATCTAAGTACTCACCGCTTGAGGTCCATTAATTTTACAAAGCGACCTTGCCACTATTTAATTCCCTAGGAAGAATGCCTGAGCCAACAACTTATCTTGGGACAGTTCATCTACTCATATATGATAATTGTCATTGTGTTGTGGGAAGCTGATCTTGACTTACTGTGACAGTTTCCAGGGTATTCTAAGTAGAGAACGCTCAGAAGTGGTTTACCATTCCCTTCTTCTGGGAACATCCTGGAACACAGCAGCTTGCCCAAGGTCACACAGACTGGGTGTTTTTGCATACCTAGTGAGAAACTAGATTCTCAAATTCTGGCTTGGTTATCATATTCTAGGGCAAAGCAAAAGGAAATCAACAGCCAATTTACTTGGGGATGAGAGGGACTCACCTTGGAGAGACTGAGGGCCTTTTTACACGACCCCTAAGATCCGCTGGTCCCTTAAATTCGGACCAGAGATCTTGAGGGTTTGTCGCTCTTCCTTCCTCCCCACCACTCCGCACTTCCTTGCTTCTGTCTGCGTGAGGGGAGGGCGGGAAAAAAGCCTTAAAAGGGACAAAAGAATAAAGCCTTACCTCCGGTGCCGGTGGAAGTTGCTGCGAGCCCCGGTTACTTCCTGGTTCCTCTTAAAGGGGCGGGAGGCAAAAAAAAAACCAACAAAAAGAAGCGAGGAGAGCCCGGCACTCTCCGCATCAAAATTTTTCACTCTCCCAGAGCAGGTACAAGAAAAGTGTGCTGGGACGCGCTACAGTGGGCATGGTCGCACTTAATTTTCTGTTAGCTCCGGAGCTGGTGGGGAAACATTTTTAAGCTCCGGAGCTGGGAGCCATTTGCAGCGGAGCTTAGGGGTTGTGTATAAACGCCCTGAGTTCTTGTCATGGCCAGTTGTCATGTGCAGTCCAATTACCTTTGACCCATGGCAGCCCTACTGGCAGAAGTCCTGCCTAGTTCTTATAAACCCAAGGCGAAGTCAATCCACCTCATATTTAATCTCCCTCTTTTTCTGCTGCCTTCAAGTTTCCCAACATTTTTGCCTTTTCCAGAGAATCTTGCTATCCTCCATCTTATAGTCAGCTTTGCTGTTCATCCAAACAGCTTCATCGGACTGAATACAGCTAGTGCAAGTCCTCCGGAGGTCAAAGCTGACTATAAGATGGAGGACTTGCACTAGCTGTATTCAGACCGATGAAGCTGTTTGGATGAACAGCGAAACGTTTCTATCTCTCAAAAAGAAGTCCAGTTGCCATGACTCAACTTCCAGACTCATTTAATAGGATATTGTAGTGTGAGACAATCTCTCTCTCTCCTGCATGCTGCTGGAGGCAGCCTTCTCTGTTCAGCAGGCATCCCTCTTACTGCTCTGCGCAGATGTGTTGCCTTCTAGTGTTTGCAGTTCCACTGCAATCAGCAATTAAGACTTCAGTGTCCAGATGGGGCCTTTTTAGCATTGCCATTGTAATTAATGTTGGCACTTTAGCCACTTACCTTCCCATTGGGGAAATAGCAAAATGCCTCAATTGCTAGGCACCGAAATCTGTCCAAGACAATGCAGAAAGAAGAGCCACAGGCTGGCTTGAAGATTAAGGCAATACATGATGATAAGCCTGGGTGTTAGCATCCCTTTTGGGTTCCAACAGTGTCCCTGACATGAATAGTTCCTAGATACATTACTCTAATGAGAATGGAAGGTGATGGATATCAAAGGCCAAACACAGAGGGTGAATCAAATAATTACTGAGTACATCTAAGTCCAGGAAGGTACATGGTATGAATTAGCACATGTGCTGTCTTTGTACAAAAGTGCAAACATGGGGGGATTATGGAATACAGCAAACAGCTTTTGTTCATACCCAAAGCAAAGTGTGAACAAGAGATCCTTCTTAATCCACCCTGCATTCAAAATATTGTTTAACATGAACAATATTATATTAAGGATGGTTTACAATTTGAATTGAAGAAAAGGGAAACTGAACCAGCAAATAGTACTAGCTTAATGTGAAAAGAAATAAAGGCAGCTGACAAAACAAAGCAAGATTAACAGTGAAAATAATATAACAAACTTGTCAAAAACAATACAGCTATAAAAGAAGAACCAATGTAAGGAATGAAAAAGTAGAAGCTATTTATGAAAACTCAGTAGCAATTTTAAAAAGGTACTGACCAGAATACTATATGAGACTAATAGCAGCATTGTAACTGTGTAATTTACAACAACAAATTGCATTCCTCATTGTTTAACTGATACAATGAGGACCTGGAACGTGAGTTGCAACACATTCATTGGCACAAATTCCCCACTACAATTTATGCCCTCATACCAGCTTTAGTCACAAGTAGGATCAGTACTTGTCAAAATAAATAATAAACAAAAACAAAATGGAATGAAATGAAAATTTCCATTTCATTTCATTTTGTTTTTTTGAAAGGGCACTTCATTTTTTGTTTTGTTCTGTAATGAAATGAAAAACAAAAAATTAAAAATGAAACAAAAACATTCATTTCATGCCCATCTTTATGCAGGAGGGTTGTTTTTTCTCCCTCTGCCTTCAGATTTTGTTCTGGAGTGAAAAGGCTAAGATAACCACACTATGTTTGGGCTTTTACAGTTTGCTCTCTCACACTGTAATAGTTGGCACTAGCAGTATTCAATATAAAAATTTATATTTGCGCTCAATAACACAAGTAGAGATGCAGTGATATGTGTCAGCATCAACAGCAAGCATTAACCACACTGTACAAGCTTGTTTCTCATTCTTTAGAACTGTGAGATATTACAAGTCTGAAGAAACTGGGGATTGGGAAGACATGGAATCCATCTAGAAAATTTAGATTTTTCTGTCAATTTCTGGGACATGCAGTAAAAGGCAGTGTCTCCCCAGTAAAGAGAAGGAAGAAACACCTGAAGTGTGTCTCTTGCAAGAGAACATTCAACATCAACACCAAGTTGATTTGTTTTCTGATACAGAACTCTTTAAAATCTTAAAAGAGGATGCTGTAAAGGTGCTGCATAAGATATGCCAGCAAATTTAGAAAACCCAGCAGTGGCCAGAGGACTGGAAAAGATCGGTCTACATCCCAATCCCAAAGAAAGGAAACGCCAAAGAATGCTCCAACTGTCGCACAGTTGCACTCATTTCACATGCTAGCAAGGTTATGCTCAAAATTCTACAAGGCAGGCTTCAGCAGTATGTGGAAAGAGAACTTCCAGAACTACAAGCTGGATTTCGAAGGGGCAGAGGAACTAGAGATCAAATTGCCAACATGCGCTGGATTATACTTCTGCTTCATTGACTATGCCAAAGCCTTCGACTGTGTAGACCACAACAAACTATGGCAAGTCCTTAAAGGAATGGGCGTGCCTGACCACCTTATCTGTCTCCTAAGAAATCTATATGTGGGACAAGCAGCAACCGTCAGAACTGGATATGGAACAACTGACTGGTTTAGAATTGGGAAAGGAGTACGACAAGGCTGTATACTGTCACCTTGCCTATTTAACTTATATGCAGAGTACATCATGAGAAAGGCCGGTCTGGATGAATCACAAGCCGGAATTAAGATTGCCGGAAGAAATATCAACAACCTCAGATACGCAGATGATACTACTCTAATAGCAGAGAGTGAGGAAGAATTAAAAAACCTCTTAATGAGGGTGAAAGAGGAGAGTGAAAAAAATGGGCTGAAGCTCAACATAAAAAAAACTAAGATCATGGCCACCGGTCCCATCACCTCCTGGCAAATAGAAGGGGAAGAAATGTAGGCAATGACAGAGTTTATTTTCTTGGGCTCCTTGATCACTGCAGATGGCGACTGCAGCAACGAAATAAAAAGACGCCTGCTTCTTGGGAGGAAAGCAATGGCAAACCTAGATAGCATCCTAAAGAGCAGAGACATCACTTTGCCAACTAAGGTCAGGATGGTTAAAGCTATGGTTTTTCCAGTAGTGGTGTATGGATGTGAGAGCTGGACTATAAAGAAGGCTGATCACCGCAGAATCGATGCTTTTGAGCTGTGGTGCTGGAGGAGAGTCTTGAGAGTCCCCTGGACTGCAAGGAGATCAAACCTATCCATTCTGAAAGAAATCAACCCCGAATGTTCACTGGAAGGACAGATTTTGAAGCTGAGGCTCCAGTACTTTGGCCACCTCATGAGAAGAGAGGACTCCCTGGAAAAGGCCCTGATGCTGGGAAAAATCGAAGGCAAAAGGAAAAGAGGACGGCAGAGAATGAGATGGTTGGATGGTGTCATCGATGCAACCAAAATGAATTTGACAAAACTCCGGGAGGCAGTGGAGGATAGGAAGGCCTGGCGAGCTCTGGTCCATGGGGTCACGAAGAGTCGGACACGACTGAACGACTGAACAACAACAACAACAACAACAACAACAACAGAACTGATTGGTAAACGATTTCAGCTATGTGAAGAAAGGGTGGTGGTGGAAAATTCTGTTGTTTTTGAGAGCATTTGAGGGATTTCAAAGTGTGATTGGTAGGACATCTGGAAGGATCCAGAATGTGACATTTAATTTATAAAAGGGGATTCATAGGTTACTTTAATTGACTTAGCTTACTTCTCAGAAGATGCTATGCTAAGGTGCTGTCTTTTCATGCCTTTCCTGGAACAATGCACTTTCTGTATACATGTGCAGAACTATATTCGCATGTACCTTTTATCATAGGAGGTATGGCAATCATGGACCTTTGGCTTGGGCAAGTGGCCCATGCTAACTCCATTCAGTCTGGGAAAGGGAAAATGATACAGCAGCAGTAGAACGTAAAGAGAGAAAATCCTGCAATAATGAAAAGAATGAGGGAGAAATGATGGTAGATAGCCCCATGTCAGAGTGGGGAACCCATGCAAAGCTCATATAGGCCTGACCCCTGAATTGGTGTACAGTGAACAAGTACTGGTATGGAGATTTTTTAAAAGGGACTGCAATGGTAGGGACAGATGAAAAAGAGGATTGGGTGGTGGTAAGACTAACTGGTTTCTAACCAGGGCAAGATGACTACTGTCACTAGTATATAAGATGCATTTGCAGTGCTGTACTTAAATTTGTATGTGAATGTGTTTTGTTTGTATTTATAAAAAGAAAACTTTTATGGTTTCAAAGTTCCATAAGTGATTATCAGTACTTTTAGAAAGCCTAATTCTCCCTTTCCCTGTTACCATATTGTGTGTTTGTTTATTTGCAATTTCTAAAATCCCTTAAACATGATGTACCCAGCATTGAAACAGTAGTTCTTTACTGGATCAAAATTAGTCTACATTCCAATTTACTTGTGTGCACTAATATGAGGTAGTGACTAGCAATGTGAGTTGTGAGTCAGACATGATCTTGGATGGTGAGCTTAGATCAGCTTCTGTCTTTGTCCTTAGCCATACCCAAAATGGAAGTGATGGTAATTAAGCCATAATTAATATGGCTGAAATTCTGTGTGCCAAGTAGTTTGAATATAGGACAAATAGAGATGGGCACGAAACAAAAAAATGTTGCGTTATTTGTTATTTGTTTCGTTATGTAAAAAAATGAATAACGAAAATTGTGATGAAATTGGAATGAACCAAACAGACCCATGAAAATTAGGTTTATTACGTTTCGTTTTCGTTAATGGTGACGTGCAATGAAATGAGCTGTTTTTAAATGTTAAAAAATGTCCTGAATATCCATAAAAACCCAGTGATAATTATTTATTCTGCCTGATAATAACTACCAGGGGGTTTGGGGTCCTTAAAATGTGCATTTATGTCTTTTCTCAGATCGCTGTATTTTTTTTTCCTTTAAGGGGAGTTTGGGGGACATTGACCCTAAATGGCTCCCAGATGCCTAATATTGATTTCTTGGGTATTAAAATGCCCTGGACATCAGTAAAAATGCAGTGATAATTATTTGAAATTATTACCTACCAAGGGGTTGCGGTCCTTAAAACATTTGTTTTTGTTTTTCTCCCATCGCGATGTATTTTTTTCTTTTCCCTTTAAGGTTGACACAAAATGGATTCCAGCCACAAGATGGATGCAAGCCATGTGATGAGATCATGTAAATTCTTGGACAATTTCAACCAATAGCATGCCCAGGTTGCAGACTGGGTAGGTGTGGCAGCCACAGAGGGCATACAAAGCTTTGGCAGCCCCGTCCTCCTTGCAGTCTGCGGTGGGAGTTAGGGTGGGATTGCTGTCTCTGCAATTTGTTACTTTAGGCCAACCAGGCAGGTGTGTGTCTCTGTGTTCCTGCTGGCTGCAGCCTGGCTCTTAGGGGAGAGAAAGAAGAGATTTCTCTTGCAGCCTCCCTGTGTGCATGCATACCTCTTGGTGAGTACCCTCCCCTGCCCCGCAGTGCAGTCACTCTGCGGCTGCCTTATGCTCTGGGCAATGCCCGCCACTGCCTTTGCAGCCTTCCTGCGTACCTAGTCTATACCATGTCTCTGCCAGCATCATTTTAAAAAGTGTTTTTCCTCTGGTCTGGGGCGTTGGGGGACGTCCGTGTGCGGAAATGCTTTAAGTCACGCAAAAAGCGGGTAAAAATGAAAAATGAAAAACGAAAAGATGAAATAAATTTTTTTCAAAAAAATTCACGAAAAACAAAAACGAACCGAAACGGTCCCGCAACAAAAAAACAAAAAACTGAAACATCATTTTTTCAATTCGTGCCCATCTCTAAGGACAAATAATTTAAAAGATTGCTTTGGGAACATTTTTGTGAAGGAGAGTGAGTCTATGTAATCCTGGAGTATTTTCCAGAGCAAGCCTTAAAATCCTTTTACTTAGAAAATAAATTTTCTTTCCCAGTTGGCACCTTACATAGCAAAGAACCTTTCATGCTGGGCCATAGGACCCACTGCCAAGCCCTTTCTGCATCATATCAAATTGTCTCCATCATGCTGCCTTCTTATCATGTTCCTGTCAAATCAACTCAATCTCCTGCCCAATTATAATCACTCTTATTCTCCTCTGGATACCCATCAAGCTGGCATCCTTTCAGGTTCAACCAATGCAGTAAACGTCTGTGAGTGTGTCTCAGCATCAGCTGTTTCATGCCCCCCCCAAAAAAAAAAAAAAGGTGGGGGAATCCACAAATGACAATTTGAATCCCCTGTAAGTGGCTATTACAAAACCATTGCTTAGATTTTAATCCAAAGGCAAAACATTCCCAATTGATACTTTGTGTCCTGAAAGGACCTGTGGTTGTGTTAAAAAAATGTAAAAGAAAATGCAAAAGAGCTACTATTGCCAAAACCTCTTCCTGTGCAGTTGAGTTTGTTCCTATTCTTCAGAGTGTCCCACAATGTTAAGCTTTTGCACATAGCTTCATATGAGATGTAAGCACAGTGCTTCTGAGATAAGATTCTATGCTGCAACAGAAGAAGCAAAGAATGATGCTCTCATGAAACCATGGCTGATAGTATGGGGATTTTCCAGTTCAAAATAAGGAGGTGGCCCCATGAGCTGACCTCAGCCCAATTCTCCAGGTAATACATCAAAAAAAAACAGATTCCAAGTGATTAGGAGTGTGTGTGAATGGTATCTTGGTGACAATGCTTTGGTAGAGGATGGCTTGCATATAACTGTAGCTTACATGAAAAATAAACATGACCTTGGAGATCTCTGTTTGGATCCCCTGCCATTTTTTGTTCCTAAACAATTCTGTGATGCAAATCACCCTCTCCCATTCATTGGCCCATTTCTTAAATTCTCAGGGGGAAAGGTAGGATGATTCACAGAAATGAATGTTAATGAAAGTCCTTTGGTTGTCACTCCCATTTTACTTAAATCATGGCCCAGTGTCTTCCAGTGGCTAAGGTAAGAGGGTTTGATTTGCTCATGCCCCTACTCAAATAACTGGAGCAGTACCATAGTATGGAAAGCAAATAGATGTTTCTGTAATGATGAAATGATGAAAACACTTAGTTTTATCTCTCCTTTTCATTTGATGTGCTTGAGTTTGTGGATGATGGTTTCTTGCATCAGTAATGGGCTGGGTGTTGGCTGATAAACTGAGGCTCAATTCTAAGAAGGAAAAAGTGTTTTGTTAAAACTGACAAGGATCCTTTTGGAATTTGGTGGCAATGAAGATATCTATAGAAAATGCACAAGCAGCAAAAGAATAAAGAGAACCTCATACCTTTTCTTCACAATTATGGCTGTTTATCCTCCAGTTGCTGTTTTTGCAAGGTGGAATTTTGTCATTTGAATAGTTTTGCTGATTGTTGGCTGCTTTGAGAGCATGTCAGGAATATCAGGGTAAATGTTTTCGTTGACTGACAGATTGACCTATCAGTTGATAAATCAGTCACTCTACATGATGCCACCACTGAGAAGCTAGGTGATACTCTTGAATAGTGCCTGTATAGAAGATCTTAATATTTGGGCAAAGTTCTATTATATGGTCAAAAAATAATTTATAGTACCATTATTAATTGAAGTGTAATTTGCATATCTGAATGGAATAAGTGTGTATAACGTTTGCTCTGGTATATTGTGTTTTGAATTATTCCATCAGCCTTGATAGCAATCTTCTCCCTCCCCATGTCTCCTCTACCCCAGCAGCTGCTGCCTACTTTTGTCTACTAAGGATAGGTTGGGTCCATAATACTGAGAAGAATTAACATTCCAAAATAAAAGGGTTCATTTTCAGCAAGTAGTGGTCACTTGCTTATTTATGGAGGATTTCATAGTGCATTTTACAACCAACTTTTTAAAAAAAAACCTTTAAATCATGGTTCTCCAGCAAATACAGAAGTTCTGTTCCAAAGCAGTTGCCAACTTGCTGTGATTCTGATTCACAGCAGGACATAATAGCTGGGACATGTCTTTCCCCTCTGCTTTCTAGCTGTACATGATCCTGTTGGGATGTAGCCCGGTCACTGAAAGCTCTAAGAAGCAAATATGCCAATTCCCGGGGTCTGATTAAATTAACCAGCTATTACACAGAATCACTGAATCCTACACATGGCATTCTAGGCATCAGGCCTTGCCCAGCGGAGCCCACAGTTGAAATTTAGCAGCAAGCTTTTTCTACTGGCTTGTTGCCAATCACTACAGCAATGCTCTATTTGGGAAATAACATTTTACACAAAGCGCCTTTTCAAGTTGTAATCAATCCGATGCTATGTCCATTTCTATGGAAACCAGAACAAGAAGCCAGCGAAAATGAGGCCTGCTCATGTTGGAGCCAACAGAGCTGAGGCACAAGTATAATTCTCCTGCAACAGCATTTCATACAGTGAGACACACAGAGTTTAGCCATGCAGCTAGTGTGTCTTTGAGTTGCTGATTGGCAAATGTCTCATACAAGTGATGGCAGTTACCTTCAAACCGTGCCTTCAGGAGATACAACTTTAACAGGCCAGTCAATGTTGGAAACAGGACACTAGACCATGAACTTTTAGTGTAGCCTAGTAGGACTCTGTTTTCTTCAAAACAGGGGGGATTTAATGAATTGTAGCAGTGCCAGGGTCTTATAGAGTTGATAAGCCATATCTTTCCTGCCTCAAGAGGGATTCTGGTTGTCATTCCTGTTATTTTAAAATCATACGTGTCATCCTTTCAGAACTGACATGTAGTGATCCTAATAGGATTTTCAAAGTAAGTGAGGCACAGTATTTTAGGAGTGGTGGTTTAGCTATCTGTTCGTGGAGCCAGAGGTTGCGTATTCAATTTCCGACTATAACTCCTACAGGTAGAGCCACCCTCTATCACCTGGGGCAATCCACACAGGGCGCATCCAGGAAATAGAAATGGTAAACTACTACTGAGTATTCTCTACCTGGAAAACCCTAAAAGGTTTCCATAAGTCAGAATTGACATGATGACTGACTGATTGACATCTCTTGGTCTAAAAAGATTGGGAGGGACATTCTAATCTACATCCTTAGAGGTGAAATCTGAAGTCTGTTATCTCTTATTCTGATTCTCTGGACCACGTTTTTTAAATTTATTTTAAAAAATCTGCCATTTATACTAGCCATAATTTTTGGAATTTTCACATTTGTTTCGTATCATCCACTGTCTGGATCTCTATAGTAGAGATGGGCACAAAATGAATTTTTTTGCTTTGCTTTTCATTTTTTGTTTCATTCCCTAATGAAACAAAATCTGAACTGCCCCTTCAAAGAAAAACAAAATGAAACAAAACAAAAATTTCCAGTGCATTCCATTTTGTTTTTTCATTTTCCCATAGGAATGCATTGAAGCAATGCATTCCTATGGGAATCTGCTTTTAAAAAACTGTGCCATTCCCCCCAACACGCCTGATTAGGTTGGGGAATGGCAAGGGGTTTTAAACCTTTTTTTGCCACCAATGCCCTGCACACCAGCAGAATGGTGTTTGCTTTGGTGGCAAAAAAGAGTTTTAAAACCCTGCACCATTCCCCCCAATGCACCCAATTGGGTGGGGGAAAGCACAGGCTTTTAAAACTTTTTTTAGTCCCCGAAGCAAGAGCCAATCAGCTGGCACGTGGGGCTTGCTTAGGGGACTAAATTTTTTAAAAAGCCCCTGCTTTCCCCCCAATGCGCCCATTTGGGTAGCGGAAAGCACAGGCTTTTAAAACTTTTTTTTAGTCCCCGAAGCAAGAGCCAATCAGCTGGCACGTGGGGCTTGCTTAGGGGACTAAATTTTTTTAAAAGCCCCTGCTTTCCCCCCAATGCGCCCAATTGGGTAGTGGAAAGCACAGGCTTTTAAAACTTTTTTTTGTCCCCAAAGCAAGCCCTGTGCGCCAGCTGATCGGCTCTTGCTTTGGGGACTTATAAAAAGTTTTAAAAGCCCATGCTTCCCCGCACCTCCAAAACACATAAAACAAAGGTAAAAAACATAAAAACACATATACACACACACATAGTAGTTACATAAAACACAAACATAAAACACAGAAAAATGAAAAATAAAACAAAACAAAAAACAAAACAGTTTTTTAAAAAATCATTTCAAATGAAAAGAAACAAAGAAAAACAAAAAAAAGAAACAAAATGGCATTTTGGCATTTTGTGCCCATCTCTACTCTGTATGAATCAAAAGCTGCCTTTTCTTTGTGATATTTTAGTACTCATGTAAAAGCATCAACTATTCTTGTTTTTGGATTCCGAATAAGAACCATATGGTCTTTTCGTTTCTGTAAAATAAATTCCTTAAGTCAAATGACACATGCAATTCCAAAAACTTTGGTTGGGAAGCACACCACACCTGTGCTGTCTGGGCTAATCTCTTTGAAATATGTGCTTACTCTCTTTCTCCTCATTAAGCCTTTCAGATGGTTTACCTTATGAACAACGATTAAATACACAACTTGGAAAGCTCATGAAGTAATTAAATAAACAAATGAGCAATATAGCAGACAACTAAGGAGCAATTAAAGCATGTCAGATGAAGACAAATCAGATTGTTCTCAGTTAGTCACAAAAAATAGCAGAATCAATGCTACATGAGGCGATTTCACTAGCAGAGGAACACCATGAAAATTGCCAATATCAAGTCTGTTCCAACTTGCCACCTGGTTAAGCTCTAAATAATGGACATTCCAACCAAGATTTCAGAAGAATGAGTATGTCCGTCTGTTTTTTGAGATGCTCTAGGCTTAAGCTGTTCAGAACATTATAGGTAAGAAAACCACCCCAGTATTTTGTGAGTGATATTTAATTCTGCCTGTGAATCAAATCAGGTGCTATAATTAGCTCATCATTAGAGTAAGAAGGCATGGCCATGTTTTTCATACACAATATTTCTAGTGTTTATGTGTCAAAAACTGAAATGCAAGGTACTTGTTTAACTCCTGATGACCAATCACAAAACAGAGCTGGCTTAACTGTTAACTGAACATCAGAAATGTTTTATGATAACTGCTTCTAATAATATATTCTGTAAAATATAGTTCTGTCCTATGCTGAACATCTATTGACTGCTGCTGGAAGGTTAGCATTGGTCATACAGAAGTGTTATGACACAGCGGCATCTATTTCATTACACAGTCCTGATATATCTTGTGCAGGTTTATATTATGCATTCCTGGAAAGATTGGAAAGGTTTAGCACCTAAGGAATTTAACTGTGATATCAGTGATGACTCAGATGTATCAGACAGGGTGATTGGGAAACTTTTAAATACCAAACAAGAGCTCCATATTGTAGAATCTTTTTGTCCATGTGGCAGTGAGGAAGCTCTGAACCCAGGATCCCAGGACAGTTGGAGGTGGTGACAACAGACTTTGACTAGAATCAGTGCCCAAGTGAACTAGGGTGGGACTGGACTGAAAATCACGGCTGCCATTTGATTCACAGCCTGTGTTACATTTGATATTGCATCAGTGCTCACATAGCAGCTGTGAATTGGTTTGGGAGTTCACTGTTCCGAGTGCGACTCCCGTTCCAGTCCACAGCCCCCCTTCTTTCCTTCCTTCCCCTGGTCCTGCCTCTGCCAATCCTTTTATGGGGAGTAAATATGGGAATAATAAATACAAGAACCTAGCAATAAGATGAGCACTAATCTGATAGAAATGTAAGAACTGAAATATAAAATAAAAATGGAATATAATCAGGAGAAAGGAAAGAATGTGGAGGCATTATTCCTTGGTTCTGAACATTGGGGCCCAATTGCCTATGTCAGTGAAACACCACCTAGGGCATCACCCCACCCCAACCCTCATTTGCAAGAACATATCCCAACTAATTGCATGGTTAAAAAGTTTGGTCAAATTGTTCTGTCTTGAAAAAGTGGGACACCACCACCCCATCTGCAGGGGGGTGGAATCCACGTTGGGAGCAAAAAGGTCTGGACCAATTTGAATCAGCTTTTGCATCATATGGTCAGTGAAAAATACATCAAACACACCTGTTTTATAAGCAAAGCAAATCCTATGATATTTCACCATGTAATTGCAGATTCTGTTTGACTGTGCTGGACTTCCATACATTCAGATCTCTACATTTTTATATCAATTTGTAACTTATAAGTTTTGCCCAGAAATCTACCTTTATGTTATTTCTATTTTGTATCATCTTGTTGAATGTCTTGCACTCTTTATTCTTTTTAGACATAATTAGATTTAGTTCTTCTCAGTAGAGATGGGCATGAAATGAACAATTTTTTGTTTCCATTTTTGTTTTTCATTTTGTTATGCAACGAAAAAACAAACAAATTTTGTCTCTAAAATGAAACGAAACAAACAGAAACACCAGAAATTTTGTCGTCCGTTTCATTTTTGTTACGGCAATACATTGAACTGCTTTAAATGCTAAAAATATCACAAAAATTGAAATAAATGTTAACAAAATGACGAACGAAAACAAAAATGATTTTTTCAAAAAACGAAAAATGAAAAACAGACCCCTAAACGACAAACGAAACACCATTTTTTTATTCGTGCCCATCTGTACTTCTCAGATATAATCCAGCCTGAAACATCTTCTGCTTTGTTCACATACCAGAGAAAATCCTAGCTAAGGAAAGAGAGGGAGTAGGGGGTATCACCTTAATTTAAAGTTTTTGATACCAAGTAAGTATTTGCAGAGTTTTGAATTTCTGATAATTTTTCTGCAATAGCAAAGTACAGAGAAAATAGCTACAAGTTCACAAGAGTTCACAACTTTCTCATCAACTGACACTTAAAGTCTCAAGAACTCACTCTCAGACATTTGTACATGAAATAATGAAAAATATTTCTTTACTTACAGTTGCTTGAAATTGCAGACTTGTTTATACACATTTCTGTACTACATATAGTACACACATACTACCAAACTAACCAGCCAACCAAACAACAACAACAAGCAACTGCTACCAACCTATGAGAGAGAGGAAAAGAGAGGAAAAGAGGAAGGGCCACTGAAAGCCAATAAATTCATCACTTAGGTCATGTCATTGGCAGGGCAAGGATAAAATCCTCCCACTGTGCTCATTAGAAATATTGACTGTACTAATGCATAATTTGAGATGGCAACCCAAACTGAATCAAACAGCACAGTAAGTTCCTGTTTCTTAATTTAGCCTCCACAAGCATTTTTTCAAAACCATGGAAAGTCTAAATCAAGTTCACAGCTTTCTCATTAACTGACACTTAAAGTCTCAAGAACTCACTCTGAGACATTTGTACAGGAAATAGTGAAAATATTTCTTTATTCACAGTTGCAACTGCTACCAACCTATGAGAGAGAGGAAAAGGAAGGGCCACTGAAAGCCAAATGTCTAAGAAGTGAGTGAAAAACATGGGAGGTTACAGTGTCATGAGCACATAAAATAAACCCTTCAGTAATTTAAAACTATTATCATTGCTGTTATGTTATCCTTCTCTTTGTTGCCTCTGATAAACAAATTATTCAACATGAATGTTGTACAATATACAGTACTGTATATGTGTGCATGCATAACACAAAACCTATTGGAACAACTAGTCCAGGAAGAGTTAAACAACCAACAAAACTAATTAAAACACTTAAAGTTAAGATCCACTGGTCACTCTCCTCCCTGTACTCTTAACACCTCTGGCTCCAAGTTGAACACATAGGTTTCCAGACGTCATCTGTATTTGTCCAGTTCATGTTCCATACAAAGGTGAGGGACTATCATATATTAGTTGGTCAGCTCTCAACCCACTGCTAGAGATTCAGATTTCCTAATTACTATGATGTGCATAGAGACTTCAACTGGCCTAGAACACAGTGGCCAGACTACTGATGAGGACTAAGAGATATCAGCATATATCCCCTGCTCTGGCCTCCCAGCACTGGTTGCCAGTACATTTCTGCATCATCATCAAGGTGCTAACTATATAGCATACAAAGCCCTAAATAGTTTGGTACCTCACTACCTGTCAGAATGCCTCCTCCCAATGAGAACTGCCCAGAATACCCAGTTTTCCCAGGCAAGGTGCCTGAGTGCACCTATGCCAAGAGATGCCCAGAAAATGAAGACAAGGAACCGTCCTTCTCTGTGGCTGTCCCACAATTGTGGAATAACCTTCCACGAGACATCCACCTGCCCCCCTCCCTCAGTTCTTTCAAACGAGCCTTAAAGACCTGGCTATTTAGGCAGGCCTTTCCTATGTGACCTCAGCATCCCTCAATAGGCCCACTTTCTCCACCTAACATGATATCTTTTGTTGTAATGTATTGAAATTGCAATTTGTATTTTAATGTAGTTATGTTTTTACTTATTTTAATTGTCTTGTTTGTTGCCAATATTTGTTGTAAACTGCCCAGAGTAGCCTTGCTACCAGATGAGTGGTATAAAAGTACGATAGATAGATAGATAGATAGATAGATAGATAGATAGATAGATAGATAGATAGATAGATAGATAGATAGATAGATAGATAGATAGATAGATAGATACTTGTTGCCCTAGTATCTGTGAGGAAGAAGTGTAAGACAAAATTTGCCGTATCACTCGAGATCCATGACAGGATCCAAATAGATCCATTAAAACCTCCATTCAAAAAGAATTTCTAACATCAGCACCATGTTAAAATCCTCTAGCATCTCAGATCAGAACAGAAGGAATGCAATACTGGTCATCACTCAGCTGCTGCATCAAAGTTGTTTTCTAAGTGAAGTCCCAAAGGATTACTAAGAGCTTTTGTGAGTACCTTCATAAAAAGCTTTCTGAAAATCCTGAGATGCCCTTTACTGTAATATCCTATTTGACAAGCTTATTGAAAACTGAATGGCAAACAGTACTTTATATTTTAAGCAACCCAAATAAAACTTGTTGGTGCTTAAACAGCCATCACCTGTGATTCCTCTACCCCCAAAACTAGTAGATCAGTGAGTCCCAGTCATTCTTTTCAACAATATCAGTTCTTTTCATCTAATGCTCTGCTATTTATTACATTATATCTGAGTATTTCTACAGTTCAGTAATAGTTTACATAACTTGTAACCTTCTGGGAATCTTTAGGGCAAGAATATGGTTCAGTCTCTTTCCCACACCTTGTTGTAGTTGTCTAACTGAGGATAGAGTACCATGGAAGAATTTGCAAGAGCAAAAGTGTTTTTATTTTCATCCCACTCTTCCATCTTCCCAAATCAGAGTGCAACATAAATGGGATTCTCTTATTTTTTCCCTTCACAGAAGCTCATTTAAGATGAGAAATGGTACAAGTCCAAAGTGGTATAGTGGAGATTTGCACATGGTTCTTCCTGGCCATAGTTTAACTACTGTAACACACTACCACTTTATACTACAGTGAACACTTTGCTTCCCAGCCTGGGTGATTGTGGTTGTACCTTCTCTTCAGCTGAGTGACTTCAGTGACATACACAAGACAACGTCAACAAAATCTGTCATGTGGGATTAGCTCTGTTGCATGCCATGGCCATAGGAAGGAAATAAGAATATGATTAGATGACAACTAATGACATTATTATAAATATCACCTAGAGCTCATGGGAAATGTCTCAGTACATAAAATTGCTCCAGATATCCAGATCAATATCAAATACATGCTCCATTTTTGACAGGAATTCATCCTGTCTTTCTCAGAGGCTGAGGACTTTATGCCTTGTGAGTCTTCCTTTTCTCTTTTCAACCATAAGAACTATTTTATCCACTCAGTGTTTACTGGGGGAGGGTGGAATCATAGGTAGGATAAACATGCAGTCTCAAAGGCAGCCAAAGGTTTTAAAAACATTAAGAAGAGGAAACGCACTTAAGACAGACCCACTCGCCTTGTGCTGAGGACTTTGATTAAAAATATGCCATTTGTATCTTCTTCTTGACTGGGAAAGGGTATAGTTTGAAGCCCCAACCAGTGCTACAGGAAATTCACATCTTTATCTTCCAACCTTTTATGCCTGGTGTTGTTTTCTGTAAAGATGTATAAAACATGCCATGCACAGATGGAGTAGCTTTGCCTGGCTGCCCTATTTACAAGAAGACATCTGGCATCTTTAAAGGCTGCCAGGTTTCTGGAGAGAGAAGTCCAAGGTTGTACTAAGAGTTCCTAAGAAGGATTCAGCACCATGGACAGCACAGAGGGCAAGAAGTACAGTATAGGAACTGGTACTGAAACATTGCCAAGAAAACTCCATGGACATGGAGTCTCGAAGAGTCGGTCACGACTGTAATGACACGACACACACACACACACACACACACACACACACTGAAACATTGGCCTCAGAAACATGGACTCCATCACTTTCTTCAAGTTATTAAAAGTAAAAGGGGGTTATGCGTATTGAGTGAATTAGTATGTATATTAAAGATTAAGCCAGAGTATACTTGTGTGTGTGTGTTGTGTCGTTACAGTTGTGACCGACCCTTCGTGACCCTTGTCCATTGAGTTTTCTTGGCAGGAATACTGGAGTGGTTTGCCAGTTCCTACTCCAGGTGCCTACAGCACCTGGTATTTCCTGGTGGTCTCCCATCCAAGTACTCACCAGGGCCGACCCTGCTTAGCTTCCGAAATCAGGTGAGATCGGATGTGCTTAGGGCAACTAGGCAGACTAGAGTATACTTACTAGCCTTCATTTTGACACAGGTCTTTTCATTTTTTGTGATGACATTTTGTGTAAGTGAATTCCCGCGGTTTACAGTTCAATATGAAATTGGCAATATAATTCTAGAATGAAAAAGTCAAATGCTTTTACTTTAGAAAACTCCCCACCTCCTTCCCTGAAAGTGGTGGTGAATGGTAACCAGTAGTCTGTGAAACACAATCTCTTTATGCCTCTTATATTAATTTGCCCCAGTTAGTGTAAACACTATGGTCATTAAGTGAGAACCATGGCATTTGGTCACTGTCATCATCATTACCATTTCCAGTTTAATATGCATTAAAATGAAAGACAAAACAAATCCAATGTAACAGCATGAGAAACAGTAAAGATGGTATGAAATAATCAATATGATGTACAAAAAGGATTAAAGCAATATAATGACAGATTTACAAAGTGACTACCATAAAGACAACAATAAAAGAATAAACATAATAATACAACTACCAATAAGTCATATTAAATATGAAACACTCACTTGGTCTTATAATATCCAGTTTGATCCAACCAAAGTGAGCTTTCTAAATTCCTAACTGTTTTAAATATGTTGTTCCTAAATCCCAAAAGAAGTAGAAAAGAGGTGGATAATCCAAAGTGGGGTGGGGGAAGAAAAGAGCAGCCACCTCACTGATGATTTCAAGTCTTCATCCCAGAAAAGCATAGTTTGTGTTGTGCAAAATCTGTTACAGCATGAAGTTGCAATCAAGAGATAGAAGACTGAGCCAGCAATACTGGAGATAATGCCTATCTTTCCATTTTGGGAAAGGCAGTGAACACAGAGCTAACTGTGCCAGTAAGAAACACCAAGAGAAAGAGAGAAGTAACATTAAGCAAGAAATGATCCCTTGTCCAAAGCATTGCTACAACAATGTGATTCTCAGCTTTGGGTCCCCAAATGTTCTTTGACTGTAAATGTTCTTCGACTGTCCTGATATCCTGGCTAGTACAGCTAATAGTGAAGGATTCTGGAAATTTTAGTCCATAAACATCTGTTGGGAATCATTGCTATAATATAGCAAGTTAGCACTTCCCAACATTGATGTCACTGAAGGCACTGCTATTCAAATACAAAAATCTTCACTCCAGTTAGAGACTATATTGGCTTTGTATTGTCTTGTGTTGATTACATTTTTGTCCTTCCCTTTTAAATGTAGCTTTTGAACTTCCTTGTCAGAAACCAAGAGTCACAAATATTATTTCAGGCCAAGAAAAGATGCACCCAATGGCATTAACATCAATTCCCTCTCCACTTCCTTCTCACTGTAGTACAGTTTAATGACAGGAAATATGATTAAAGGAGAACTGAAATTAAAATAGCCCTGAATATGGTCCTCTGTTGTACTAAAAATATAAGTGAAACAAATAACAGGACCGATATTCAAAAATGAAAGGAGGATGAAATGAGATTATTTTTGCCAGAGCTGTTTGTAGGAGAATGAGAGAGGGAATGAGAAATAGAACAGAAAGCTTAAAGCAGAAAGAGAGATTTACTTCCGTTCAGTGTTTTATTAAAACCAACATACAATGTACTGTCAGAAACACAGAAAACTAGATTTACAAGCTTAAAACCACTCATTTCTCTACTTGCCTTGGTTAGGGAATTTTTTTAAAAGTTATGTATAGTTATATAGGATAAAGTCATCAAACAGCTTCCAGTATCTCAGATGTCATTTAAGCCTGAATTCAATTGACAGTCCAAATTAGAGACCCAAAGAATCAGCGGGGTTTACATAAGTGTTGTCTCATTATGTTGTCTCATTATTTAACAGCTGATGCAAAAGGTCAAGTATAACTGAGATCGCCAGTAGGATTTAGATTTCTGTATTTAAGCCAAAGTCCTTTGGATCTCCTTTGCCTCTTGGCTTTGCTTTGCTAAAGTTACTTCCCTCTTTGTTTTGTTGTAAGGTGAGGAGAGTGATGTTGTCTGAAAGAAGCATTTAGTAAAGGAATTAGTTGTTATAACTTATCATAGCACCCTACACTCAGTTTTAACCTTCAGTAAAATAAGAACTGATAAAAAAGAGGCATAGGAGGACAATAAATCTATTATGTAGGTTTGTGGTCTGCATAATTAAAAATTGTAAACCACCCAGAGAGTGGGTAGTTGTGATAGTTGTGAGTTTTTTTGGGCTGTTTGGCCACATTCTGGAAGTATTTCTTTCTGGTGCCTTAAAGATTTACTGCTATTTTTAATGCGAGCTTTCATAGGCAAGTCCAGTTAATTCCTCAAGACGCCTTATGTGGATCTGTCCATGTAAAGTCACATTGAAATACAGAAGTTGGCCGTTACGGTACTGTACCTGGGGTAGGAACTGGCAAACCACCCCAGTATCCCTGCCAAGAACATTCCATGGACAGAGACAAAAGGCTGAAAGATATGACGCTGGAAGATGAGCCCCTCAGGTTGGAAGGTGTCCAACATACTACTGAGGAAGAGTGGAGGACAAGTACAAGTAGCTCCAGAGCTAATGAAGTGGCTGGGCCAAATCCGAAGGACACTCAGCTGCAGACGTGCCTGGAAGAGAAAGGAAAGTCCAATGCTGCAAAGAAATATACTGCATAGGAACCTGGAATGTGAGATCTATGAACCAGGGTAAGCTGGATGTAGTCAAACATGAGATGGAAAGAATAAACACTGACATCTTGGGCATCAGCAAACTTTAATGGACAGGAATGAGTGAATTCAGTTCAGATGACTATCACATGTACTACTGTGGGCAAGAATCCCATAGAAGAAATGGAGTAGCCCTCATAGTCAACAAAAGAGTGAGGAAAGCAGTGCTGGGATACAACCTAAAAATGATAGAATGATTTCGGTACAATTCCAAGGCAGTCCTTTCAACATCACAGTAATCCAAGTTTATGCTCCAACTACCAGTTCTGAAGAGTCTGAGATTGACCAATTTTATGAAGACTTACAACTCTTTCTAGAACTGACACCAAAGAAAGATGTTCTCATCATAGGGGATTGGAATGCTAAAGTAGGGAGTCAAATGATAAAAGGAATAACTGGCAAGTTTGACCTTGGAGTTCCAAATGAAGCAGGGCAAAGGCTAATTGAGTTTTGTCAAGAGAACAAGCTGGTCATTGCATACACTCTTTTCCAGCAACACAAAAGGCGACTCTACATATGGACATCACCAGATGGACAATACCGGAATCAGATTGATTATGTTCTCTGCAGCCAAAGATGGAGGAGCTCTATACAGTCAGCAAAAACAAGACCTGGTGCTGACTGTGGCTCAGATCATCAGCTCCTTATTTCAAAATTCAAACTTAAACTGAAGAAAGTAGGGAAGACCACTGGGCCAGTCAGGTATAATCTAAGTCAAATCCCTTATGAATACACAGTGGAAGTGAATAATAGATTTAAAGAACTAGATCTGGTGAACAGAACACCTGAAGAACTATGGATGGAGGCTTGTAACATTGTACAGGAGGCTGCAGTGAAAACTATTCCAAAGAAAAGAAAATGCAAGAAAGCAAAGTGGTTGTCCAACGAGGCCCTACAAATAGCGGAGGAGAGAAGGGATGCAAAATGCAAGGGAGAAAGGGAAAGATACAGAAAATTGAATGCAGACTTCCAAAGAATAGCAAGGAGAGACAGGGCGTCCTTCTTGAACGAACAGTGCAAAGAAATAGAGGAAAACAACAGAAAAGGAAAAACCAGAGATCTATTTAAGAAAATTGGAGATATTAAAGGGGTATTTTGTGCAAAGATGGATATGATAAAGGACAAAAATGGTAGGGACCTAACTGAAGCAGAAGAGATCAAGAAGAGATGGCAAGAATATACAGAGGAATTATATCAGAAAGATCTGGATGTCCCTGATAACCAAGATAGCGTAGTTGCTGACCTGGAGCCAGACATCCTGGAAAGTGAAGTCAAGTGGGCTTTAGAAAGCATTGCAAACAACAAGGCCAGTGGAGGTGACGGCATTCCAACTGAACTCTTTAAACTCTTAAAAGAGGATGCTGTAAAGGTGCTGCACACGATATGCCAGCAAATTTGGAAAACCCAGCAGTGGCCAGAGGACTGGAAAAGATCGGTCTACATCCCAATCCCAAAGAAAGGAAATGCCAAAGAATGCTCCAAGTATCGCACAATTGCACTCATTTCACACGCTAGCAAGGTTATGCTCAAAATTCTACGAGGCAGGCTTCAACAGTATGTGGAAAGAGAACTTCCAGAAGTGCAAGCTGGATTTTGAAGGGGCAGAGGAACTAGAAATCAAATCACCAACATGCGCTGGATTATGGAAAAAGCCAGAGAGTTCCAGAAAAACATCTACTTCTGCTTCATCGACTATGCCAAAGCCTTTGACTGTGTGGACCACAACAAACTATGGCAAGTTCTTAAAGGAATGGGAGTGCCTGACCACCTTATCTGTCTCCTAAGAAATCTATATGTGGGACAAGCAGCAACCATCAGAACTGGCTATGGAACAACTGACTGGTTTAAAATGGGGAAAGGAGTACGACAAGGCTGTATACTGCCACCTTGCCTATTTAACTTATTTGCAGAGTACATCATACGAAAGGCAGGTCTGGATGAATCACAAGCCGGAATTAAGATTGCCGGAAGAAATATCAACAACCTCAGATACGCAGATGATACTACTCAAATAGCAGAGAGTGAGGAAGAATTAAAGAAGCTGTTAATGAGGGTGAGAGTGAAAAAAATGGGCTGAAGCTCAACATCAAAAAAACTAAGATCATGGTCACCGGCCCCATCACCTCCTGGCAAATAGAAGGGGAAGAAATGGAGGCAATGAAAGATTTTATTTTCTTGGGCTCCTTGATCACTGCAGATGGCGACTGCAGCAACGAAATAAAACGACGCCTGCTTCTTGGGAGGAAAGCAATGGCAAACCTAAATAGCATCCTAAAGAGCAGAGACATCACTTTGCCAATTAAGGTCAGGATAGTCAAAGCTATGGTTTTTCCAGTAGTGATATATGGAAGTGAAAGCTGGACTATAAAGAAGGCTGATCGCCACAGAATTGATGTGTTTGAGCTGTGGTGCTGGAGGAGAGTCTTGAGAGTCCCCTGGACTGCAAGGAGATCAAACCTATCCATCCTGAAAAAAATCAACCCCGAATGTTCACTGGAAGGACAGATTTTGAAGCTGAGGCTCCAGTACTTTGGCCACCTCATGAGAAGAGAGGACTCCCTGGAAAAGTGCCTGATGTTGGGGAAAATGGAAGGCAAAAGGAAAAGAGGATGGCAGAGAATGAGATGGTTGAATGGTGTCATCAATGCAACCAATATGGATTTGACAAAAATCTGGGAGGCAGTGGAAGATACTGTAGGAAGGCCTGGCGAGCTCTGGTCTATGGGGGCACGGAGAGTCGGACATGACTGAACGACTGAACAACAACAACCATTTGTAACTTCTTCATTTTTCTTTTCCTTTTGCCTGATATGGTAGCACAGGCTGGCGTAACACAGCTACCTCTTCTAAAACTACCACTAGTTGAGAAAGGAGACTTCCATGTCCTGTGTTCTTTAGGACAGTGCTCCCCAACCTTTTTATCACCGTGGACCGGTAAATGCTTGATAATTTTTCCCTGGCCCGCTTGTTTTGATTTAATAAGATAAAAAATGTAAATGCCCCCCCCCCGGCCGCTGACGCACATGCGTGCTAGTTGTTTCCCACTCTAGGGGGCGGTGCTCATCTCCGTACTCAAGCTGAAGAGCCAGTGTTGTGCGAGTCCTTGGCATCGCTGCAAGGAAACACTGTTTTTACTTCCTCGCATTTTCCCCCGGGGCTACTGAGGTCTTGGGACCCTTCGCCCTTCCTTGACATGAGGCCTCCCTCCCTCCTTTCTTTCTTTCTTTCTTTCTTTCTTTCTTTCTTTCTTTCTTCCTCCCCCTCTCCCTTCTTTCTTTTCTTTCTTTCTCTCTCTCCCTTCCTCCCTCTTTCTTTCCTTCCTCCCACTCTCCTTCCTTCCTTCCTTCCTTCCTCTTTCTCTCCCTTCTTTCTTTCTTTCTCTCCCTCCCTCTCCCTTCTTTCTTTTTCTTTATTTCTCACCCTCTCCCTCCCTCTCTTTCCTTCCTTCCTTCCCTCCTACTCTCTACCTCCTTCCTTCCCTTCTTTCTTTCCTTCCTTCCTCATTTTCTTTCTTTCTTTCTTTCTTTCTTTCTTTCTTTCTTTTCTTTCTTTCTTTCTTTCTTTCTTTCTCCCTCCCTCCTTCTCTCCTTCCTTCCCTCCCACTCTCCTTTCTTCTTCTTTTTCCCCTTTTTTTTCTTTCTTCCTCTCTCCTCTCCTCTCCCTTCTTTCTTTCTTTATTTCCTCCCTTCCCTCCCTCCCTCCCTTCTTTTTTTTCTTCCTTTCTTCCTCATTTTCTTTCTTTCTTTCTTCCTCCTCCTCCTTTCGTTCTTCCTCTCTCCCTCACTCCTTCTCTCCCTTTCTTTTTCTTTCCCTCCCTCCCTCCTTCCTTTACTTACTTACTTTCTTCCTCCCTTCCTCCTTCTCCCTCTTTCTTTCTTTCTTTCTTTCTTTCTTTGTTCCTTCCTCTTCCTCTCCTTCCTCCCTTCCTTCCTTCCTTTCTCCTTTCTTTTTCTTTCTCTCTCTCTCTCCCTTCCTCCTTCTCCCCCTTTCTTTCTTTCTTTGTTTCTTTCTTTCTTTGTTTCTTTCTTTCTTTCTTTCTTTCTTTCTTTCTTTCTTTCTTTCTTTCTTCCTCCCTCCCTCCCTCCTTTCTTTCTTTCCCTTTTCTTCCCCCCTCCCTCCCTCCTTTCTTTCTTTCTTTCTTTCTTTGTTTCTTTCTTTCTTTCTTTCTTTCTTTCTTTCTTTCTTCCCTTCCCTCCCTCCCTCCCTCCCTCCCTTCTTTCTTTCTTTCTTTCTTTCTTTCTTTCTTTCTTTCTTTCTTTCTTTCTTTCTTTCTTTCTTTCTTTCTTTCTTTCTTTCTTTCTTTCTTTTTCTCCCTCCCCCCTCTCTCCCTCCCTCCCTTCTTTCTTTCTTTCTTTCTCTTTCCCTTTCTCCCCCTCCCTCCTTCCTCCCTTCTTTTCTTTCTTTCTTTCTTTCTTTCTTTCTTTCTTTCTTTCTTTCTTCCTTCCTTCCTTCCTTCCTTCCTTCCTTCACGACAGGGGGTCGCGGCGGCGGCGGCGGGGCGATTGCAGGGGGATTGCAGCGCGGGGGATTGCGGGGATTGCGGCGGCGGGGAGTCGCAGCGGCGGCGGACGGTGCGGTGCACAGGCTGGGCGGTGGCGGGCGGGACGGTGCGGGGGGTCGGGTCTTCTAAAAGCGGCGCTTGCATGGGGGATTGCGGCGCGCGCGGGGATTGCGGGGGTCGCGGTGGTGGGGGGATTAGTGAGCGGCGGACGGACGGGCGATTTAAAACTACTACTAGTGCGGGTGGTGGCGGGGCGGGACGAAAGGAGACTTCCATGTCCTGTGTTCTTTAGGACATGTGCATAGTGGAAACATTTGTTTCAATTTCAGTTAATTTTGTTTCGCTGGTACCCCTTCAATTTTCACTTATACTGTATACTGCTCCTTGTGTTGGCCATAAAAGGAGGTGCCCCCCCTCAGGCCTTTTCCAGTTTGGTTTCCCCATTGAGTGTAGCTGGCTGGGCAAGAAAGTGAGGGGGATCAAAGGCAAAGAAGAACTGTGGGGCTTACTGGGTGAGGAGGTGAGGCCCCTCGCAGTGACAGCAGCTAAGGATGAAGATGGAAGGCGAGAGTGCAGTGGGTGGGCTATTGTAAGGCAATTTTATAGGCATGGGATGAATTAAGTCAAGGAATGATGGAGAGATGGATGGTGATGGATGATTTGTGTTGCTCGTATTTGTCAGAACATACCATTAGTAATCCTGAGTCTCTTCCATATTTTACGGTACCAGCGTCCTTTTTGTACTGTTCCTTTTTATACCTGGATGCTATTCTTTCAGAGTCTGTGTCAGGATTTCTCATTTCTCTTCTGTCCTTAATGAGGTAAAGCAGGTCAGTATAGTATTTGCGACCCAGTGTTTTGCTCGCCAAAAGTTGATGCTCTATGACGCTGCACAGAATCCTCCCCCCCCCAAAAAAAAACACAAATTGGGTCTTTAAAAGGATCTCATTCTTATTATACATTCTTCATCTTGAGCAAAATGTTGAACTCCATAGATTAAAGATCATAATCTTAGGTTTTCAAGATCTTTCAGTCACAATGGTGATACATTCAAGGTTAGAACAGCTCAGTTACATCGGAAATCATCATTACTTTTTTAAAAAAAAATCAATTCCTGACTTTGGAGTGCTGGAAGTATAATAGTGACAAACTAGTTTTCTAAACACATCTTCTGAAACTCTGGCGTAAATCTTATGGGATAAACTTTTATACATCAGGAAATATGGCATTCATTTTCTAATGTGCTTTCTTGCTCAGCCCTCCTCTTGCCATGCAATGCTGACTTTTATTAGAGAATATGTAAAATTTGTGCTCTGTAATAAAACCTACAGCCCATTTTTTCTTGGTCTGACACCAGCCTTTTTTTTAGCTTTCCAGAAAATGGTACCATTTCTAAACAAATGATGCCATAATGCCTGAGCACTGTCTTATGACTGCAGGAGATAGGACCAGAATCACCTCATAAAGCTGTGGCATCCTACATTTTGGGAAGAAGGAACATTGTGTTTTTAAAATTTGTGCTGCCGAATGCTCAGTCTAAGAAAGTGTCACACATTAAACAGATTTTGAGATCCTTTGTCACTAAAATGCTTTTTTTTTTTTTTTTTGAAAAGGCAGGAATGGTAGCAATTTATTTAATTAATGCAGTCCAAGAGACTAAATAGCTCACAGCAGTACTTTGAGCATGATTTCCACAAGCATAAATGATGTAGTGAAGAGAGGAAAATATCTTAAATTTCTACTCATTGAAATCTTGTTGCTTGGCATACTAAGTTGCATGAAAGTAGGGCCATTGAATCAATGGAGATTTGTTGAGTCATCTCTTCCATAAGTTCCATTGATTCAAATGGGCCTACTTTGATTGTGACTTACTACACTAAAGGAAGACTACCACTACAGTAGGTTTTCTTAAATTTTTGGAATTTTCAAAGGAGTTGACTCTAGTGTAGGGATGGGTACCTTACGAAAAACGACACATTGTTTCATCATGTCGAAAGGTTTTGAATCATATTGAAATGAAATGCCGGCCAACATTTTGTTACAAAATGAAATGAAACCCCATTCCCCCCTCTAAAATGAAACAATTTGTTCTAGAGGAAATGGCAGGGGAGCTTCCTCAGGCTCTCCCCTGTAACCTCAATAAAAGGGTTAATTTACAGCTTCCCCTCTCTATTATTAAAGCATGACAAACACACTCCTTCAATTAAGTACCCCTGTACCCCCTTTGGAGCTTAATAACCCTATTCCCCGAAACCCAAACCTTTCCAAATTTCAGGGAGTTACCCACAATTGCAGACAACCTGTAAGCTCACCTCAGCATCATCCTTTCCATTATAGTCTTTTCCTTCTCAGAGTAAAGTATCATGTAGGTTTTTTTCCTAGTAGAGCTGCTGCTGAGACAGATAAATAAACAGAAAGAAATGTTTCTTTTCTTTTCTTTTCTTTTCTTTTCATTTGTAACAAAACTGCTTTAAAATTTGTTTTATTTATTTATTTTATTTTATTTTATTTTATTTATTGAATTTATATCCCGCCCATCTTCCCTTGGGAACTCTGGGCGGTTTACAATAAGCTGATAAAATCAGCTAGGCAGCATATCAAATTTGTAATGAGACAAAACAAAACTCCTCTAGAAATGAAATGAAATGCTATTTTTCCATTTTGTGCACATCCCTACTGTAGTGTGGCTTTACTACTTGAATCAATAGGCTTTCAGCCAGTGTTTCTTCTCTTGTGTAAGATGCTGGCTACCATTCTATGGGTTATTAAAGCCACTTTAACCAAAGTGGCTAAAATTTCATAAACATTGTTTCACTTATCTACTAGCCATTGTATCCCATGTTGCACACCATGCCCACCTGTATCACATGTTGCACATCATACTTACGTAACTAGTGACAATTTGCTTTTGCAATTTCTGCTGCTGTATTTCTGTTATATAACTAAGCAATAGGATTCTAGCATTCTTTGTCAAATCTTTGCCAAATCTTAGGGGATCATACAGGATTCTCTGCAGATAGTGAAACAACAATAGGTCTAACTTTGTGACTTTCCATGTTCTTGTTGGCTTATTGGCTCAACTGTTACATCCAAATCAGTCCCAAAACAAATCAGAGTCTGAGGCTGCATTTGTGATTGAGGAAGCAAGCTAAATACCACCCATTAGCTGGACTCAGCACCCAAATGACTGTATCTGCAGTCCTGAAGAATAGAAAGAATGTGGGTTCACAATGCAGGGGCTAGTGACAGATTTTTGTTGACGTCATGACATGCTGCACCAGGTGCCTTCTTCTATCTCAGCAGCAGAAGCAGGTAAATCTGAGTAAAAGAATCTAGAAAGATTTGCATTCTTCAAGAGTGGGATGCTTATCACAGTGTGACAGATGTTCCTTCAGGAAAGTTATAACACTCTTAGCAAGTGAGAGAGAGCACTGTGAAACAGATGTCTATCTCACATCATGAAAATTCTAAGTACTGGAGAATGTGATTTATTCTCCAATTGAAGGAGTGTGACAGGAGGCCACTTAGCAATTCCTCCAAGATGTAGCAAAGATTCAATGGTAGTGTGGAAGAGAACAACACTCTTGCAATTCCTTGAAACTGAAAGCATAGTTTCAAAACAGACAACCTGTAAGCTCACCTCAGCATCATCGTTCCCATTATAGTTTTTTCCTGCTCAGAGTAAAATATCATGTAGGTGTGAGCTGCTGCTGAGACAGACAAACAGAAGAGACAGAGCTGCTGCTGAGACAGATAAATAAACAGAAAGAAGTGAGCACTGGTAAGTTTCTGGGGTGTTTGCAGTTGGAGTAGAGCTGCTTTAGAGGCCTCTGCTAATTTAAACTGCAAAGAGCCACCTCTATTGCTAAGTTAAATTGCAAAAAGCCTCCTCTTTTCAAACAAAGGAAGCAGCTAGAAGCTTCCTCAAACAAAGGAAGCAGGGGGTGGAGCTAGATTAATCCTTTCTCTGAGCAGGCGGGGGTAGAACCACACTAATTCTTTCCCCCTGAGCAAGGTCAACCTCAGCCATTTTGAGTCTGGGGGTGTTCCCAAGCAAAGCTGCTGCTGAGAGAGACAAACAAACAGAAAGAAGTGAGCACTGGTAACTTTCTGAAGTTGGAGTAGAATTTCTTTAAACAACAAAAGAAGAAAATATTCTTACTGGATAGAAAGGTAGTAAAAGTGTAAATTTTGAGGCCCAGAATACTGCACTTGTTAAAATGGAGTCAGAGGGAGCAGCTGTAGTTAACTGCAACACTTGTGCCATGTTTGTCATCTTGCCAAAGCACATGGAGAACTACACTTGCAGTAAGTGCGA
Organism: Phrynocephalus forsythii; assembly: GCA_029282475.1. Classification (NCBI taxonomy): domain Eukaryota; kingdom Metazoa; phylum Chordata; class Lepidosauria; order Squamata; family Agamidae; genus Phrynocephalus; species Phrynocephalus forsythii. The sequence continues at coordinate 85,504,366 of JAPFRF010000005.1, read as the reverse complement.
GCTGGTTGCTCTACTAGAAGAGAAGGTCCAGCAGCTAGAGGCCCAATTATCTAACCAGCAATAAATTAAGGAGCTTGAGCTGTTCTTGGAGAGAGTGGAGCAGACTATCCTGAACAAAGAAGAGACAAGGTACAGTTCTGAGGAAGAAGTTACTTCACCAACTCAGGAGGTATATGCATGGAGGAATGTGACTCGAAGAAGTAGAAGGGCGAAAGATCACTGTGAGAGTCTGATATTACAGAATCATTTTGAGGCTCTTTCGCTCATCACACCTCATGAGGAATGCACAGAGGAACACCTGTTTCCATCTGAGGATCTCTCCCTAGTCATGCTTGATGAGATACAGGGAGACAAACAAGAGCAACAGACTGGAGACGTCTCTCTTAATATAGTTGCTGAGGTGCATGTAGAGGAATAGGCTGCAGGAGGGAGGCTCCTTGTACTAGCTGATTCAATTATTAGAAATACAGCGGGATGGATTTGTGATGTGCATGATAACTGTATGGTGACTTGCCTGCCAGGTGCAAAGGTTGCAGACATCATGAGAAATCTAGATAGTTTGTTAGAGAGAACTAGGAAGGAGCCAGTCATCATGGTACACGTTGGTGCCAATGATGTTGGGAAGGCAAAGGGGTCAGTCCTGAAAGTCAAATTCAGGTTGTTAGGAAGAAGATTGAAGTCCCAGACTTCCAATGTAGCATTTTCAGAAGTGCTGCCTATTCCTGGTGTAGGACCCACCAGGCAGGAAGAGCTCAGAAGCCTCAATGTGTGGATGAGGCAATGGTGTCAAGGAGGGCTTCAGATTTGTCACGAACTGGAGAACATTTTGGGACAAGCCAAACCTGTTCAGGGGGGACAGGTTGCACTTGAACCATGATGGGACCAGATCGCTGGCACTCAATAACAAAAAGGCTGCAAAGTAGCTTTTAATCTGTTAACCGGGGAAAAGCCGACAGGAGCTGTGCAGCATCCGGTTTGGGAAAGTGTCTACTTGAGTAGTGAGAAGGATGCAATAGTTATTGAGCAGAGCCAGGAGCTAGTCACCAGCACTCCAACAGATGGATGCAAGAGCCAGTTTAATGATGCTACTGGACTCAAAAGGCTGCATCAGAAAAACATCTATAAATGCTTGTATGCAAATACCAGAATCCTCTGGAACAAAATAGGGGAGCTGGAATACTTAGCAATGGATAAAAATATTGATATTATTGCATCACTGAAACCTGGTGGATGGATGATAACCAATGGGATACAGTTATCCCAGGCTATAAACTGTACAGGAAGGACAGGACGGGGCAAACAGGAAGTGGTGTCACCTTGTCTGTCAAAGAATTGATAAAATTGTACAAATTGGAATATCTAAGAGCCTTTGTACATGACCCCTAAACGCCGCAGCAAATGGCTGCAAGCTCCGGAGCTTACAATGACTCCCCACCAGCTCCGGAGTTTGCAGGAAATTAAGTGCGACCACGCCCACCTAAGCGCATCCCAGCGCACTTTTCTTGTACCTGCTTGAGAAGGGTGAAAATCGCCAGGTCCGGATTTAATCTGGTCAGTGCGGGGCTCTCCTGGCTTCTGTTTGGTTTTTTTTTTTTTTTGCCTCTCGCCCCTTTAAGAGAAGGGGCGGGAGGAAAAAAAAGCAAACAAAAGAGAAGGAATCAGCACGACGGAGCTCCGGCAGCTTCTCCAAGGTGAGTCTGCATTCCCCCCCCACTTTCTTCCTCCCTCCCCTCAGCAGACAGGTGCGGAGTGGTGGGCAGGAAGGAAGAGCAACGAACCCCTAAGATCTCTGGTCAGAATTTAAGTGGCCAGCGGATCTTAGGGGTCATGTGAAAAGGCCCTAAGTGATTTGGAGTCACCATTAGAAACTCTGTGGGTAACAGTATTAGGCCACATGTAGGGTCTAACAGTAGGCATATGCTATCAGCCTCTGACCCAAGCCCCAGTGGGACACTGGAGACTTCAATTACCCTCACATAGACTGGGTGAACTGTTGTTCAGCACATGATAAAGAGATAAAGTTCCTAGATATGCTAAATGATTGTTCTCTGGAACAGATGGCTGAAGACCCAACTAGAGGTACAAGAATCCGGATTTGGTGCAAAATGTTAATGTGACTGATCCAATAGGGAACAGTGACCACAACACAATTACTTTTAACTTAATCATAGACTGTCAATCAGTGATAAAATCTAACACAGAGACCTTAAATTTTCAAAAAGGAAATTTCCCAAAGATGAGGAAATTAGTAAAAAAAAAAAAAAGCTGAAAGCAAAAATTGAGCGAGTCCAAACACTCCAAGAGGCATGGAAGCTGCTCACAAAAACAATAACAGAGGCCCAATTGAAATGCATACCCAAAAGGGAAAAAGGCACTGCCATGTCCAAGAGGACTCTGACGTGCATTATAGGAGTTGTTCGGGAAGTATTGAAAGCAAGAAAAGTTCATTTAGAAGATGGAAGGCTTGTCCAAACAAGGATAGCAGGCAGAAACAGAAATTCTGGCAGAACAAATGCAAGGCAACAATCAGGAAAGCAGAGCAAGACTTGGAGGAGCGTATGGCTAAAAACACTCAAAGAAATAATAAGGACTTCTTTAAGTACATTGGAAGTAAGAACCCAACTAGGAAGGCCATTGGACCATTATATGACAATGGAAGGCAAGGGAATTATTAAATAGGAAACCGAGATTTCTGAGAGACTAAATGAATTCTTTGCTTCAGTATTCACTGAAGAAGACAGAGAGTCTATCTTCATAGCGAGGGAAAATGAAAAATTAAGCCAGATAGAAATAATCAGGGAGGGTTTCCTTGCATGTCTTGCTAAACTGAATGCTAACAAATCACCAGGACCAGATGGCATCCATCCATGAGTTCTCAAGGAACTTAAAGATGAAATTGCTGAGGTCTTAGCCAAAATATATAATATTTGTCTCATATTGTGCGTAATGACTGGAAGGTAGTGAATGTAACACCAATCTTCAAAAAAAGGATCCAGAGGTGATCTAGGAAATTACTGACCAGTCAGTTTGACATGTGTCCCAGGTTAAGTGATGGAATCCATCCTAAAAGATAATATTAATAGGCATTTAGAAGAGAAGGCACTGTTGAAGGAGTGCCAACATGGCTTTTGCAAGGGCTAATCATGCCTTACTAATCTGTTGGAATTCTTTGAAAGTGTTAACAAGCATGTGGATAAGGGAGATCCAGTTGATATTATCTATCTGGACTTTCAGAAGGCTTTTGACAAGGTACTACACCAAAGGCTCTTGAATAAACTTGCCAGTCATGGAATCAAGGGACAGGTCTTGTCCTGGACCAGCAACTGGCTAAGTGACAGAAAACAGAGAGTAGCACTAAATGGATACCTCCAAGTGGCAGGAGGAAAAGAGTGGGGTACCCCAAAGTTCAGTACTGGGACCCCTGCTTTTCATCCTCTTCATAGATGATCTAGAAGTAGGAGTAAATAGCAAGGTAGCCAAATTTGCCGACAACACTAAATTATACAGGGTAGTAAAAACTGAGAGAGATTGTGAGGAGCTCCAGAGAGATCTCTTCACACTGCGGGAGTGGGCAAACCAGTGGCAAATGAGTTTCAACATTAGTTAGGGCAGAGTGATGCATGTTGGGGCAAAAAACCCAATAAAATTTATAAACTAATGGGGTCAGAACTTTGTGCAACAAACCATGAAAGGGACCTTGGTGTCCTGGTGACAGCTCAATGAAGGTGTCAACCCAGTGTGCCACAGCAGTGAAAAAAGAAAACTCAATGCTAGAGAGCATTAGGAATGGTAAAGAAAATAAATCAGCAAGTGTCATTTTGCCTCTTTATAAATCTATGGTGAGCCCCCATCTGGAGTATCATGTACAGTTCTGGTCACCATACATCCAGAAGGATATTATGGAAATGGAAAAAGTGCAGAGAAGGGCAACCAGAATGATTAAGGAACTGAAACACCTTCCTTACCATCTGAGGCTGCAAAGGCTGGGCCTCATGATTCACTTGAATGACAGTGCCTAAATCATATGCGGTGTGGACAAAGTAGATAAGGAAAAGCTGTTTTTCTTATTGCACAACACTAGAACTAGGGGGCATTCCATGAATCTTTTGGGTGCTAGATCTCAAACAAATAAGAGAAAGTACTTTTTCACCCAGAGGATCACTGGTCTGTGGAACTCCCTGCCAGAAGAAGTGGTGACGGCTGTCAGCCTTGACAGGGTCCCGGTCCCCACAGAACCATTGCTCATGCCCATGAGAGGATAGCCCTGATACTGTGTGTTGAGTTTCTGCAAATGCATGCTGGCCATCAGCTGCTGAGCACCAACAGGTCCCATATATTGTTGTTGTGGCTGCTGACTTGGGCTACTGAACATCATGGTGTTTGGCACCTGGTGGTGACCCATCTGTCCATTGAGGCCAGGCCTCAGCCTCATAAGACCATCCATGGTGGGGACTCCATACTGCATCATCTGGTGGTTGACAGATAGCATCCTTAGCGAATGTTGTGCATGCTGTGGACCCCCCTGTATACCATTCATGGTTATTAGACAAGTTCATGGAGAACATTGGTATAAATGGCTACCATTATGGATGCCTAAGGACAACCTCTGGGGTGGAGAGATAGGTAGGATATTCTCAATGTCATTTGTTGGGAATCATAAGCAGTTGAAGACATCTGCTTGGGAATACCCTGAAGCAAATGGTGAGTTGCTGTGTGAGACAGAATGATGGACTGGATGGGCAAGGCTGTTCTTATGTTCTTATGTTCTTATTGGTGCTATGGATTCTAGATCTATTTGGAATGTGCGTTTGACCTTGTTTTGGTATCAAACCTCCATTGTTGGGGACAAGACAAGTGAATTGTGACTCCAGGGATATTTTCTAGATGCTCAGAAAACCATTGTTTTGGGTTACAAGCAGTATTGCCAGGGATTCTCGGGTTTGTATTACAATGACTCACATTTCCCACATATTGGTACTGTTGCTTCTCCTCATTCTCGTACGTGTTTACATTGGGAATCTTCAAAGGAAGCATGGTCTTACTGTGCTCTGTTTGTGTTTGTACTGTTGATTCTTCAAGATGGAGATGAGGCACTATGTTTTGACATCATCCTGACATGATATCACTGTGTTGAAGGTTCAGATTTTGTTTCTTCTGCTTTTAAAATATGTATTTGAAACAGATTATCCAGAGATCTGGGGTGTCACTCTGACACTTTGTTCTTTTCTTCTAATTCACCTGATGTGGTAGAAGGGCTGTAGATAAATGAGTCTACATATATGCATATTGGGTTTTAACGATGCTAGGCCTCCATGCTCTTCTTCTTCTAAGCAGGAGACCAGACACACACTTGTATTAGCTGTAAAAAGCAGAGCATGAGATGTGGCGTGATAGCCTACGTGTCAGCCTGCCATAGGCTGATGAACTCCTGGGAAGGGCTTACATGACGTGGACGTGTCACTGGGCGAGGGACTTGATGATGGATACCAAGCAGCTTGTCATTTCCTTACATCCCATCCCATGACGTGAGCAGTGTATTTAGGAAGGGCCTTGATGGATGGCCTTGTTTTTCCCTATGGCCATGTCATGGCCTTGTGGGAGGAAAAGATAACAGTAGCCTGCTTCCTGAGTGTCAGGTCCCATGGAATCCACTGTCCTCTCTTCCGGGGCATTCCCGCACGGGGGGGGGGTGTCAATAATTTTTACGGGACCCTTTGCAGGAAGCTTGCTGGGTGCATATTAATATGCTTATTAATATCTCTTAAGGGGACATTCCTATAAAGGGCTAAATTAACTTTTCAGCAAGGTGGTGGGCTAGATGAGCCTGGTGACGTACTGGGAGAACAAATGAGGCTCGTTGAATATCCTCCCTTTCCCTTGCAAAGCAAAAGTGTTCTGCTTTGGATGCATTCCCCTTGCCTTTGATTTTGGGATGTGGGCCATGAAACTGCTCACCTCTTCAGCCACATGATTGTGAATTTGTACTTCTTCCAGAGAAATAGAATATCCAATGGTTTCTGAATGCAGGATGTTGCCAGCTTGGCTTTTTTTTTAGAGAAGGGTGATATATGTGCTAATAACTATAGGCCAATTCTTGAGTCTGAGACAGTTCTCAGGCAGCTTATCATTGCTCTGAGATGCTGCAGGGGATAGAATAATCTGATAAGGATAGAGGCACACAAAGGAAAATAAACAGTTTCTGCATTGTAAGCAGTCATTGGTGTGTGTTAATCTATCGCTGGTCACAAAGGAAAGCAGTAGCAGTTCTTTCCCTGTTTAGGAGAGGAAAAATCTTTCAGTAGGGTCTCCTAGTTGCTTCCCCCCAATCTCTGCCTTATGGTGAATGGCTTGTGCTGTGATGGAGAAACCAATTTTATCAGCAAACTTTGACATCCAGCAGTTTGCTTCTGGCATACTCAAAATGCAGAAAGTGTGGACTACAATTGCCACAAATAAACGAAACATCCTTTTCCCCTCTAGTATTGATTTTTATGTTAGGGCAAATGAAGGTGCTGAAGTAGGAGTTGTACATAGAAAAAGATTGTATCTCAGTTGGTTTTTATGTTGCTATGTGTTTTAATTTTATTGTTTTGTCTGTTTAATAGATGTTTCAATTTGTTGCTAAATTGCCCATAATAGATCTTCTGTAAGAATGGAGCAGTATATCAAACAAACCTGAATATAAAACAGAGACATTTTCACCCTGCATAAAGGATTGGAAGGAAGGGATACCATGAATAGGATGGACAAAAAGGAAGCCAGTAATCAAATATTGTCTCCTTCTTTCTCTGCCTGCTCCTGGTGGCTGTGTTCTTCCAAAGCAAAGGTTAGAATGTGCATCTTCTGAATGAATGTAAATCTGTTACCAAAATGCAGTGGAGGAACCATATATCATGGAGTGCCTCTCCCAACTGCCACACAACTCTTGGTAGCTTAATCCATGTATTAAGGGCATCCTGGTCACCTTAATGGGATACTGTCTTTTATCATATTGCCCATGAGAGCCAATGTAAATCAATCAGGAGAACAGACTAACTGACCATTGGAAGGTGAATCAGTTTGGTTTGTAAGTTTGATTGCTCAGGCACAAATCTCCATGAAACTGCTATTACAGTGGTCCCCCACCCTTTCGCGGTTCATATACTGTGGTCCCATTATATTGAGGGATCGCAGTATATGAAAAAAGGCCCCCCAGGGTAAGGGGGGGAGTCTCTCTGAGGCCTCAGAAATTATTTTTGGTGATCTGGAAGTCACTTCCGATTCGAAGGGAGGCCCTTTTGGGGCCTCCAGAAGGCCCTCACAGGCGGATTCAGAGCAGCCCCAGGCCAGGGGTTAGTACAAGAGCCCCCAGTTAGACCCCCCCAGGCCTGGCCCAACCTGCATCTGCATATCGCAGATTTTCAATTATCGCGGTTTGGCTCGGATCCCTAACCCACGCGATATGTGTGGGGGTCACTGTATCTTCCATATATCTTCTCTGATTTGCCAACTGGTCTGAAACTGGGCAGCCTCTTTGTTCTCCTCCTTCGGGAGCAGGCCGGTGTGTCGGAGTAAGGGCCAGAGCTGGCATCTTCTTTGTCCACATTTCACCCTTCCATGGCAAGGAAGTATGGAGGCACTGGGTCTACTTTCTTCAATGTCTGTTTGTTACAGGTGCCCCACACTCTGACACTGTGAATTGACTGAGGGCTTTGGCGGTGCTTTTGTGCATTTCAACAGTGTTTGTATAGGTGTGTGCTATGCAATGTTTTGCTTCCTTCATCAGGTGATGGGAGAACTTGGACCATCCTTGTTATTTATACAAGGAAAAGCTATAAGAAATATAGATCCTTGCTGAAACCTCTAATCATTTTGGGGGTATATTTCTGTGAAGGCCCCGCACCCCAATCTTTCAGCATTATTGTGAAAATGTTTGCCTGCTTATTCTTGTGTAAGGTGCTCCAGGAAAGCTGGAAGGTTGGGAGGAGAGGTGAGAGATTCATTCAGTTTGCATTTTAATGCATAATTATTTAATGTACACTTTGCAAGCCAATAAGTGAATCAAAATGCAATTACAGCTCAATATTTGTACTCTACCCATTTTTATCTGTTGTTTTGTCACTGCTTTTGTTGCCATGTAATTGTTTTCCAATGCTTGTTTCTTCTTTATTAATGGGTGAGGTGCCTACTTAGGATCTTGGATTTTGCAAGTTTTTATTGTATTACTCCTGACACTGATCTTGTCCAGACCAGCATGTGGGTGAATCACTTGTGGTAAATTAAATTTGAGACTATATGTCTGACTGTGCACTTAAATTACCATTTTTCTACTGATGGGGACCAAAGTCAGCATTTAGAAAGACTTTCACTAGAAAACAAGGACTGCAGGGATCACCTTTCTAAAATAAATAACCCTCACTGCTGGAAGCATAGTTCTGCTCAGATAGGAAGAGGGTGGAGTGAGGCTATTGTGTTGTTCTTTTTCATTTGTACGGCACTTTTCTGTGAAACTTATCCAACATAGTGTATAAAAAAACAAAAATGGTGCAATTAAAAATAAAAGCAGAAAGAACAAGTTGTTGTGAAGCCCAATATTTTACAAGGAGATTTCTGATCACATAATAAGAATGTCTTCTTGTTTTCCACCTGTCGACTCCTGCACCCTTCCATAATTTGTACTGCGAGGTTCCCCAGCCTACCAGAGCAAGTTTCGGGGGCAATTCTGAGACAGAAAGGAAAGATAGCTGATACTTCCCCATTCTGCTGATGGAAGCTATTCTGTATGAGGGGCAAGGACTGAATTCAGACAAATGAGTGCATCTTAAGCAGCTGAGCACATCATATAGAGAAAGTGAATGTTAAGGTAAGTTTGTCATAGGATAGCGTTGGCAAACCTATGACACATGTTGGAGCCCTTTCTGTGGGCACCCGACATCGCCCCTTCATAGCTACCTGTATTCGGGTTAAAATTGCTGTATTGGCACTTTGCAAAAAAAAAAATAGTGGGTTTTGAATCACAGTTTGGGGGCTCATTGGGAAACTATGAGGGACAGATTCCCCCTACTCACTGCATGCCAGATCATGGTGGGTGGGTGTGTATCATTCTGCTCTGGATTTCAGATACTGCTACTGTCACACACTGTTTACTTATTTCCAACATACAGGAACCATATGAACTAGTGGCTGCCAAAAAAACCACCATTAGCAGTTCTGTTCAGGTCTTGCAAACTCAACACCACCTCATATTTGGTCTTACACTTTTCCTGTTACTTTTCCAGTGAGTCTTGTCTTCTCATGATGTGTCCACCAGCCTAAATTTAGTCCCTCATTTTTGCTTCTAGAGAGAGTTCAGATATTGCAATGGGGGTGTCCTATTACAAATCACTAGTCAAATGCTTCCCAAGCATTTAGGACTAGATGTATTGGCGAATTATGCAAACAGAATCCCAGTAAAGTGGCCTTCTGCAGCTGACTAATGATGACTTTGTCAACTCCAATTTCTTCTAAATACTTGCTTAGCTCTTTAGGCACCGCACCCAGACTGCCGATTACCACTGGGACCACCTGTACCAGTTTATGCTAGAGTCTTTGACGTTCAATTTTCAGATCCTAATATTGGGTAGTTTTTTCAAGTTGTTTCTCTGTGACTCTATCACCTGGTATAACAATATCAATGATCCACACTTTTTTCTTCTGCACAGTCATAATATCTGGGGCATTATGCTTCAAAACCCTGTCTGTCTGTATTTGGAAGTCCAAAGTAATTTTGCATACTCATTTTCAATCACATTTTCAGGCTTATGATCCCACCAGTTCTTTGCTACAGGCAGATGATAGTTGTGACACAAATTCCAGTGGACCATTTGAGCAAGTACATTATGACGCTGCTTGTAATCAGTCTGAGCAATTTTCTTGCAAAAACTCAATATATGGTTGATGGTTTCATCATCATCATCATCATCATCATCATCATCATCATCATCATCATCATCATCATCATCATCATCAATATTATTATTATTTCCATTTCTATACTGCTTGACGTTCCCGAAGGAACTCTGGGTGTTGAACAACCAGAAAACAATAATACAACAAAAGTAACAATAGTAATAATAACAATAAATAGAGAGGTTAGATCTGACAAAACAAGATGATAATGGTAAACAGTGGGCAGACAAACAAACAAGACAACATCCTCAGGAAGTCACCAAAGGCAGCTTTAAACAATCAGATTTTAAAGTGTTTTTTAAACACCAGAAGGGATGCTGCAAGCTTTATCTCCCTTGGTAGATGATTCCAAATAGACATGGGCACAACTCGGCGAAATTGTCATTTCCGTTTTTGGTTATCGTTTCCGTTATGTAACGGAAACGGTAACGATAATTAAGCCGTCAGAACGTGAACTCGAACTGAAAAAAGGAAAATTTGGTCAGGTTTTTCGTTTCCGTTTGTGGCATTGCCGCGATCGCACGATGTGAAGCACAGAAAAAGTTTTTAAAAGTTTTTTTTTAAAAAAAACCCTACTCCCGGCCAAAAAAGCAGGCAAAAATATGCCTGACTGAGGCTTTGCCATCTACCAGAGGGGTGGTTTCTGGGGGGTCCCCGGCCTTTCCCCCCCTCTTCTCCTGTCCTGGGCTGCTTGCACCAGGCTGGGGGGGTCATCCTCATCGTCTGTCTCGCTGCATGCCATGCGGTGGGGGGGATCCAAACTGGCGACCGCAATTTTTCTTTTGAAATCATGGTCAAAAAACACACCAAATCACCACAGAAACATGTGAAATTTATTTATTTTAAATGCCTGAATTTTAAGAGTAGCAGCAGTGGGTTTTTTATAGCAATAAAACATCGTATTGATTTTATTTTATTTTATTTTATTTTTTATTTTTTTAGACCTGCCCATTTGGGCTGGGCATGGGATGGGACCATGCAAATTGTTTGAACCATTCCACCAATGGCATTGCCAGGTTTCTGACTGACACTTCTGGATGTCTCGGAGGGCATAAAAAGCCGAGGCACCTTCCAGAAATCGCAGTCAGGTGTATGGATGTGGTTGAGGGAGGAGGGCTGGCTGCTGGTGCTGGTGTGATCCGATTGAGATTGAGGAGGGAGGCTGGAGGCTTTAGGATTTAAGTTAGGCAGGCAGGGAGGGAATTGAATTTAGAAAATAATTTCTTTGATTCCCTGCAGCTTTGTCTGCGGAAGGGAATAGCAGTTTATTCTTTATTTCTTCTCTGGCAGTTTGAGGATTTTTTTCTGATATTGGATAAAGGGGGAGGTTTGACTGGCAGTGGGAGGTGTGGATTTATTTTAAAAATATATTATATACTACCATTTATTTTCTATTTTCCCAACTTCAATTTGCTTGCACATACACACATTTGGGGTGCAAGCCAAGAACAGAACCTCTATCCTAAGTGATATCCTAACTGCCCACTCGCCCGCCTGCCCGCCCGCCCACGCCGCCACCCGTCTGCGGCCCGTGCCGCCGCCCGCCCGCTCACTCGCCCACCCGCGGCCACCGCCTGCCCATGGCCCTCCGCCACCGCCGCCCGCCCGCACCTCCCCCTCCACCCACCCCCTGCCCCGCCCGCCGCCTAGGGCGCAAAAACACCTAGTGCCGCCCTGATTGCGGGACGCCCCTATGCTCTGGGAAGTCAAATCGCGCTAAATCGCGGTGGAAATGACAAACGACAAACGACAAATGGAAACGACAAATTTTTGAAAAATTTCGCGACAAACGGAAACGACCCGAAATGGACCCGTTCCGACAAACGAAAACTCGAAACATCATTTTTTCTGGTCGTGCCCATGTCTAGTTCCAAAGTGTTGGACCAGCCACCGAGAAGGCCCAACTCTGAGTGGAAGATTTTTGCAACCCAAAGTGAGAAGGCCTGCGAAGCTCTGGTGGGCTGGGCCGAAGCTGATCTTTGGGAGATATGCTCCTCCAGATACTCTGGTCCCAAGCCATGGAGAGATTTTTAAATCAAAACCAATATCTTGAACCTTATTCGGGAAGCAATGGGTACCCAATGCAGCCGAGCCAGAATTGGGCTGATGTGATCGAACCTACTTGCACCAACCACCAATCTGGCCGCCGCATTCCGCACCCACTGCAGTTACCAAACAAGGGTCAGGGGAAGCCCCATGTAAAGATCATTGCAATAGTCTATACTATCTGGTTACATGATCTAGACTTATCTGGTTAACCAGCTTCATTACTAAGTTGTCTTAAGCTCTAGCTCCTGACTTAATACTGGCAGACTATTACTGCTCTGTCTTCAGACTGTCTAACAAAAAAGAATGGGAAAAGAAGATTTTTGAGCCAGAGCTAAAACAACTGGCTGCCAGAAAGCCCCTTCCCTTCTTAAAGGTAACATATTAAGGTGCAATAAGTCAAACAATATATAATCAAGATCAAAACTAAACTTTAATAGGCTCAGATGTCTTGGCTCAGATGTACAGCTTCATCTAGTCACACAAAATCATCACCCAACTAAAAATAAAAAGTGCACCAGAATCAGATTTGGCTGTCTCTATTCCTAAGTCTGTTGGTCTTGGCTGTCAGATCCAGTTTGTAGAAACATTGCAAGTGACTGTCCTCTTTTCTGTCAGATCTCAACCTTAACTTGAGCCCTGACAGAAAAATATTAACTGCCCAAAGAACAACATTCTACCCATTTGATAGTATCTCCATCATTCAGCTTGCACTTGACAACCTTAACCTTTGCTGGCTTTACAAGCCACTTTCAAGAATTAAGACTGCATCACTGTTTGGGAAAGGATTCTATTTACCCAAGCAAAGCAGCAGCCTAGGCAAAAAGCCATAGACCAGGCCTGAACAATGCATTGACTGCAGGCGACTGGTAGCCCGTGGGGCCGTCAGACGTCGCCCACCAGGTCCCCGCCTGCCTCCCGAACTGCCACCAGGAGCGGCATGTTTGGAATTTTTTTTTTGTTGCCCACCTCAAGCCCCATTTTTCTTACTCTTCTTTCCCACCGTCCCATATTTTTAAAAATATCCACCATGGCGCTCCTTGCCCAAGGATTGGTGGAGAAGGCACCCGGGGACAGTGCGGAGGGATCTGTTGGGCGCCACCGCCCAGTCCCTGCCCACTGCTGTTGGCATGGTGGGCTCGTAAGGACATCTGCAGCCTTCTGAGGGAGCTGCCAGCTGGGGCAGCAGTGGCCAATGGGATGGCTGTGGTGATCCCCATCCCCCCACACCCACTGCTTCTTGCTGTCTCTTCCCCCAACCTGCCCTATTAAACTATTTCCTAAGATTGTGAAGTAACTGTCTTCTTAAGTCACATTATGCTACTGGCAAACTGAAAGCAGGCTACTGTAGACCAAATAGGTTTTTTGAAGTCTGGCTGCCATTTGGATGCAGAGATCATGCCAAATGGCATACTGGACATCCCGGTGACCCTATTTATTCCATTCTAGTCCACTCTAATTAAGCATGTAGACAAGCCATTATCTGTTGTTTGGTGCTGCTTGTTCTACTAACAAAATTGTATGTACCAAGCAGGCACATGCTTTTTGATCCTGTAGAGTCTCAATGGCAATGAACCCTAAATAGAATTTTAATGTAACAACTTGTGAAATCCTATAGAATGTTGCCAAAATCTTCCAGACCAACACCAATGGCCCGGTGCTGTTCCACAAAGTGCACAGGAGATGGGGTAGCAGAAGGAGAATGTCTTGTTTCCTATCCAGCCACATCACAACACTGATGAAATTACTGTCTACCAAATAAAGCCACTGCTTTGGATCTGAATAGGCAATATCATAATAAATAGTAAAATCCTTTGAATGTTTACTAAAAAATTTATTTATTTATTTATTTATTTATTTATTTATTTATTTATTTATTTATTTATTAAATTCATATACTGCTCCATCTAGCTGTTTGTTAGTCAATTTAGAGCAGGAGTTTATTGGCTTTCTCACTATTAAGAATCCCAAAGGGATTTAAATAGATTAAAATAATTAAAAAGAGATTTTAGAAATTTAAAAAGAGATTAAAACTTTGCGTAAGAGCTGACCTAGACATCCCTTAAGCAAATGACATTGTGCCCAAGCCTTTCCTAGCAGCTCGGTTTTTGAAGAACCAGCAAGAACTAAAAGAAGTGAGTTGAATTAAAAGATTGGCAGTCGAACTGTGAGCTTGTAATAGCCAAGAGATGAAGAGCTAAATTTGCTCTTTTGGAAATCTGAGAAGTTAATTTGATTTCAGCAAGGGTGATATCAAGAATTTCATACAGTCACCTTGGGTTAATTAACCCTCCTCATTTCCATATCACAGAAGCTTCAGAGCTCTTCAAGTCCCAAGCATAACACAACGGTGGCAAATTTATTAGGCACCAGAATTTACTACCTTGGGCTACAACAGAGAAAGTGAGAGAGTTCCGCTGTTATTCCTGTCTTTATGTCAAGTGTTATGAACTGGTACAAAAAGATCTTATATTCAGATCAGAACCTCTCAAATGAAGCTACACTGTCTGTCCTTCTTGTGGCCAAACAAGGTGATACAGGACACTTATCAGCTGGAGATCAGAATAATAGAATAATGGAACAAGAAGGGGCCTATAAGGGCATCAAACTCAACCCTCTGTTCAAAATCTTTATCCACCATGCAGGATGATAAAAGTCACTCCAGACTGGAATTATTTTTACATACACAAAGTGTTCTGCTTCTGCTTATATACCGCCCCATACCACTACAAGTAGTCTCTGGGCAGTTTACAATTTTTTTAATTACAGTGTGCAGGCTACACATTGCCCCCCCCAGCAAGCTGGGTACTCATTTTACCGACCTCGGAAGGATGGAAGGCTGAGTGAACCTTGAGCCTGCTACCAGGGATTGAACCCAGGTCGTGAGCACAGTTTTACCTGCAGTATAGGCACAGTTTTACCTGCAGTACACACCATTAGAGATGGGCACGAAATGAGCGATTTTTTGTTTTCATTTTTTCATTTCGTTACGCAACGAAAACAAAATGATTTTTTTAAAAACAAAACGAAAACGAAATGACTAAATTTGCCATGTTTTTTGTTTTCATTGCAGCAGATGCATTGAACTAAAAAGAATGCTAACAAAACAGCAATTTTTCATTTTCGTTTTCGTTTTTTCGTTTCATTACCTAACGAAACGAAAATGAAACTTTTTGCAAAAAACATCACGAAAACAAAAACGAACAGAAACGGACCCCTAAACGACCAAACGACAAACAAAACACCATTTTTTTGAGTCGTGCCCATCTCTGCACACCATTTATTTTTAAAGTAAAAGGCAAGAGTAACTTTTATGTCCAAGAAAGTACAGTATCAGTGTCAGTCTGCTGCAGCGAAACAGCAAATATATCTGTAGTACCTCAACAGTTAACATGTCTGATTTAGTAAAAGCATTCATGGAAATATGACTTCAGTAAGAAAACATTCAAGTCGGTCTGCCAAACCCTATCTACTAAGACTACACCCCATGCATCTAATGGAAGCTACCATCTAGAAACACTTCTGGCAAATAAAGCATGTTGGTTTTTAAGGCCCCACAAGATTCTTTGTTGCTGTCGCTGTTGCAGCTGCTGTTACTGTTTTCAATAATCAATGTATCTTCTACTATATACACCTATAAAGTTATATAGAAAACATCTATACAGGTGTATTGAGAGCAGTGCATGTGTCCATGTGGAGTGCATTGACAAGGGTACAAATGCACAGCTTGCATGGAGTGTTATTTCAAGCAGCGTGCAGAGAGAAACCTATTTTGTCATTTGATTTTTTTAGTACATAGGTTCCAGTGATGGGATGCTTCTCAAATTTCCATCCCACTGCATAGGTTTTTTCAAGTGCCACTCCCCCTCATTTTTTCACTCAAAAACCTTGCATGAACAAGGCCAAGTTCTCATTCAAACAGAGCTGGTGCCAAGTGTTGAGGTCTTCGAATTTCAGCAAAAATCCTGGAACAATTCACATACGTTGGTCATGACTGCAACATTGAATGATAATGACAGGTATGTGCAGGCATCGTCTTAACTGACTGAACACCAGTGCCCATTTCATTCAGCCACACCTTAGCTCTGCTTTTAAATGACAACTGCTTGCTCATTTAACCATAAGTTCTCCACTGATGTACTTTGATCAATGCATCTGCTTCAAATCATTTCAGTCCCATGAGTACCAGTCTACCATTCTGAATGAGGGTGCAAATATTGGCTTCTGGTTTCCTTTCATAAAATTATTCTCATGGAAGGGATACATACAATAGAATGTGTGTTGGGCCTCACTGTTAACTCTACTCCTAACACTGTGGATAACCTCTGTGTTGGAGGTCTGGCAGGGGAAGCAACCAGTTGGTGATGGGATTCAGAGATGCATTAAGAAACTTTCACTGGTTCAGCTACCAACCTTTTCAGACTTTCAGTTTACTCAGTAATATACGAAGGGGACTTTTGTCATTGTCATTTCTGAATCACATCATTTTTGTGTAACCTTTTATCTGCAAATGATGAACAGAGGACGTCTTTAATTGGCATGATTTTGGCAGCTGTCACTCTCGCTTGGCAGGTAGAGATCTGGAGCACAACCAGAATATTGATTATCACTTTCTAACCCTGAGGGTATGCGTCCCAGAATTTTCCTGGACAGTTTTCCTTCTGCAGTGATTTGAATTGGCTTTGGGCAGCAGGTCTTAAAGGTAGAAGTTGCAGGGCCATTAAATAGCTCTTGATATTATACAAAGGATATACATGGAAACTTACATTGGGCATTAGGGAGACTACTGTGTAAAAATAAGTCAATTGTAATGCTGTCTATTCTTGTTTCTGTGTAGTTGTACTATGATTCCATCTATGAAACAAAGAGTGGAAAAAAGGTGTGCAATCTAACTGCTATATTAGGACAGGTAAAATATTGGGATAGATACAAAAATGTCCTCCTGGCTAGAATGTATTAGTTTGCATGGAGGATTGTGTGTATGTGTTGCATCGTTATAGTTGTGACTGATTCTACATGACCCCATGTCCATGGAGTTTTCTTGAAAGGAATACTGGAATGGTTTGTCAGTTCCTACTCCAGGCACCTACAGCACCTGGTATTCCCTGGTGGTCTCCCATCCAAGTACTAACCAGGGCTGACCCTGCTTAGGTCCCAAAATCAGGTGAGATTGGTTGTACTTAGGGCATCTAGGCAGCTTGCATGGAGGATTAGATCCCACTTATGTATCATCACTGTCTCTATGAGTGTTGTCTTGATTACATCCCTTATGACATTGCTCTACCAAAGGGTCAAGGTGCTAAAATAATGTGTACACTGAGGTGGGCAACTCAGATGAGTCAGTGGCCAGTTTTAGGCCTGCCCAAGATCTTGCTTTTTTAGGTGCATGCCCTGGGAATCTGGCTATAGTATATCAGGAAAAAGAAGAGATAAATACTTTGTGTTATTTTCTAATTCTAATAAGGCATATCAGGTATCCTTAAAAATCATGTTTTATTGTGATATAAGCTGAAATTATACTATGTTGCCCCAGTTGTAACCAATATTCTTCAATTCTAATTTTCAAACCAAAAACAGAAATAAGAAAACAAACAGGTTCCTCAAAGCTATTCTATTGTGTGATGATTTGCCTTGTTCCTGTCATCTTTTGTGGTGTTGTAATGCCACACTAAAATAAGATGGGTGCACCTTGTTTTAGTAGAGGATTACACTTCCTAATGTCATTTAGGATGCATGCTTCCCCTTTGCAACAAAACATGAATCCACCTTTACCTTGTTTTAGCAGAGAAATCCACAGGATTTTTGTCATGTAAATTATATAAAATGGGAGGGAGATCAGGGTCACAAAATGGCTGTAGGAGTTGGTGCTTGTTGTCCACACCTGCTGTGTCAGGTCAGAGATTCTGACTCTTAAACATCTCCCTGAGAGCCCTATAGAACTTGATAGACCTCTAGGAAAAACCAGAAGCTTGTGTTCTGGCATTTATCTCAAATAAGGATTTAATTTAATTCCAGAATGAAACCAGAAAAGTGTTTCATATCACAAATTATCTGGGCAATAAATCCAAACATCATCAGCTTGTCCATGTCAACAAGCTTTATTTGTCTGGCATGTGGCCTGGATGCCTTCAAAAGGTGACTGGACAGATTCTTGGAGGAAAAATCCACCACAGGTTACAAACCATAATGGAGATGTGTAATCTCCAGGCTTTAAACCAGGGTACTTCAAGGGCCAGATGCAGAGGAGTGGTATCAGGAGATAGATATCTACTAGTCTCGTGCACTATCAGAAATATTTGGTGGGGCCACTGTGAGATACAGGAAGCTGGACTAGATGGGCCTTTGGCCTGATCCAGCACGGCTCTTCTTATGTTGTTATATCTACATTATTGCTGCAGAGAAATTCATGAATGATTTTGTGCTGGCAGAGCAAATCAGCAAAAAAAAATATCTTTGAAACTGGACTTCAGACTGGCACTCAATTTGGCATTGATGAAACAGTCTGCTCTTGCTGCATGCCATATTTGGGGAAGTCTTGGCAAAGGGATTTCAAGCTGCCTGTTTAAAAGTATGAAAAGGTCAGTCTTGCTTATCTTGAAAGAGAATGGTTGGTCCTTTCTGATTTTCAACAAAACTAAGATAACAAGATGGAGATTCAATAACTTTTTGCTAAAAGATAAGGAATTTATAACTCAGTGCAAGAGGAAACTTCAAGAATACTATGAGAATAATAGAAACAAAGGGACAAGTCCAAGCATAGTTTGGGATGCAGGCAAAGCTTACCTCCGAGGACTGGTTATAAGCTACAACACAAAGAAAAATAGGGAAAGAAAACAAAAATATACAGACATCTTAAAGGAATTGATGAAGATAGAAATGGAATTCCAAGAAAACCCAACAAAGACAAGTTTACAAAATCAGATCAAGATACTACAACATCAGTATAACTTATTGATCTCTCAAGAAGTTGCCTTCAAAATCAAGATAGCCAGACAAAAATATTTTGAATATGCAAATAAACCTGGGAAGTGGCTAGCAAACAAATTACGGGCACAAAAACAGAGGAATTCTATAACAAGTCTTAAAGACAAACATGGAAATAATTGTAACACCATGGATAAGATGAAAACAATAGTTGAAGACTTCTTTCAAAATCTATATTCTAAGGAACAAACAGCAAGAAAGGAAATAGCAGAATATTTAGAAAGCCAAGATCTTCCAAAAATAACATCAGAACAGAAAGAAAAATTAAATAACCCAGTCTCGATGATGGAAATAACAGAAGCTATTAAAAAACAGAAAAATGAAAAATCAGCGGGACCAGATGGTCTTACACCAGAATTTTTAAACAATTTGAAGGAATTTTGGATATACCACTAAAAGAAGTTATAGCAGAAATAATGGAAGAAGGAATAATGCCAAAATCATGGCAAGAAGCAACAGTTACACTCATACCAAAAGAAGGAAAGATCCAGAGTTAATACAAAATTATAGACCAATTTCGCTATTAAACGTTGACTACAAAATCTTCGCATCAATCATGGCAGATAGATTGAAACATGTTTTAACAAATTTTATACATAAAGATCAAAACGGTTTTCTTCCTAGAAGACAACTCAGCCATAATATAAGAATTGCACTTAACTCTCTGGAATATTATGATCAGAAAGTCGACAAACCTGCTGCTTGGATCTTTTTAGATGCAGAAAAAGCATTCGATAATGTATCTTGGGCATTTCTATATGAACAACTCAGAATAATGGACTTTGGGGAAATATTTGGAAGAGTCATCTCAGCAATATATCAATATCAAAGTATGAAAGTAAATCTCAACGGGACTTAAGCAAAACAATAAAGATATCAAAAGGTACAAGACAAGGATGCCCTCTTTCCCCATTATTATTTATTTTGACATTGGAAGTCTTGATGCGAAACATTAGAAAGAATCCTGAAATCACCGGAATTAAAATTAAGAAGCACCAATTCAAAATACAAGCATTTGCAGATGACTTGATGATAATATTAGAAAACCCAATAGATACAATTCCAAATTTGATGGACTCTTTACAGGACTATGGACGAGTAGCAGGCCTGAAAATAAATAAAGAAAAGACTCAAATGTTAGTAAAGAACATGACAGAGACAGAAGTCCAAAATCTGGAACAAAAATGTAATTTCAAGGTAGTTAAGAAAGTCCGCTATTTAGGTATCTATCTTACTGCAAAAACCAGTACTCTTATTCAAGACAATTACATCAAAGTAATGAAAGAGATACAAATGGAAATAAACTTATGGAAAAATTTACAACTATCCTTTATGGGTAGAATAGCGGCAATAAAAATGAATGTATTACCAAAACTACTATTCCTGTTCCAAACAATACCGGTCCTTAAATCAACTAAATTAATACAAGAATTAGATAAACAAATAAGGAAATTCATTTGGAATGATAAGAAACCTAGAATCAAAATTAAAGTATTGCAGGACAAAAGGAAAATGGAGGCTTCGCGCTACCAAACTGGATTTTATACTATAAAGCCTGCTGTCTGACGTGGATGAAACAGTGGATGACCCTTGAAGATAATCGACTACTTACGTTAGAAGGATTTAATTTGAATTTTGGATGGCATGCATATCTATGGTATGGGAAAGCAAAAGCCCAAAAAGATTTTGCAAACCACTGCATAAGAAACGCCTTGTTGTGGGTTTGGGACTCATTGAAGAACTCTATCTATACAGCAATGCCACTTTGGGTTTCCCCACAACTGGCACATACAAAACCCTCCATAATAGAGGACAAAAAAACTCTGAGATATAAAGATATGTTAACAGAAAAATTACAACTAAAATCAAAAGAAGAATTACAGCTACAAGGATTTAGAATAGATTGGTGGTTAGAAATGCAAATGAAATCTTGGTTTAGGAATGATAAAAAGCAATTTGGTTTCTCAAATCAAGAAGTTGCAGTGGATAAAATCATTTTTTCTTCTAATGATTTTTTTAAATTTGGAAAGAATCCAAATATATTCAAAGTATTTCTTTTCTTCCTTGCTACTTGTTTCCACAGAGGATTTGTATTTAATGTCTAGTCCTATTCAGGTATTATCCAGTCTTCTCAACAAACACAGAGAAGAGCGCCTAGCCCCGTGATGGCTTTTTTCATACAGTATGCTATGAGATGTCCATGTTCAAGTGGGGATTCTGCATATGAACAACAGTCGTGGAAAATCTGGGTTCTTGTCTACATGAATAGTCTCCACCCCTGGAACTTCAGCTCTTCAAACAAGCTAGGGATTTCATGGAAAAAGCAATTATAGAGAAAATATGAGGTTATATGCTTCCCGCAACTGCCTTGAGAAACCCAGATTCTGTTACGCCAGCATACAGCTTATGTGTCATTGAAACTTGCGATTTGCCAAGACTAAATGAAATCAAAGGAATAGATTAGTGAGATGCCATAGTGCAGTGGTGAAGCACCTGTTTGGATGCAGACAATCCTAAATTCAATCAGCGGCAGTCGAAAAAATGACTGGAAAAACTCCATCCTGACCTTGGACAACTGTTGGCTGTCAGTTATCTAAATAGACTAGGTTAGGTGGACCACGGGTTTAACACTACAAGGCAATTTTCTGTGTTACCATTTATCATATAGGGTGCAAACTTTAGAGTCTAAAGATAATTTACTGCCTATTGTCAGATGTTTGTTAATCTGTTGGACATCCATAGAGTTTCCTTTTTTTTTGCACTGTTTTTTGTAAGAATCCATCAAAAATGCTGTTATAGGGTTAGTTTAAACTGTCGTGGATGTGCCTGTTTTGCTAATGATTGTGCTATGTTGCTGTCTTATTTTAGTCTTAGTTTATTGTTGGTTTGGAGTTTTGTTATTGTTTACTCTGGCTTTTAGTTACTATAATTCATAGCCATAATATTTTGAATGTTTATAAAAATTTGTTTAAACATAATGTAGTCAATAAAAGCTGGGCTTGGGCTGAGGATAAAGCCATGCTGGTTAGAACCTTCCCCAATTTATTAAATATTGTGTTGCTTTTTCTCTTTCCCTCTTGCTTTCTGCATATCTAATTACCATTGCACTAACATTATGGCAGCAAACAATATAAAACCCTTTACATGCTACAAAAAACAAACAAACAAAATGCAGCAACAAAAATAATTTGGGGGAATTAAATAATGATATGCAAAAAAAAGAAAAATACAAATTATTTGAGATTTGCCAGTGTAATGAATAGATACTTAGAAGATTCAGGTTCAGGTTCCCCCTGCCCCCCTACCTGCCCCAGGCCTGGGCCTAAGTGAATAACCTTGACCCAGGCATTGTTCTCAGCCTGACTTATCATAAGAGAAAAGGAGATACAGTGGTACCTTGTATAAAGGAATTAATTCATTTTAAATGAAATTCTGTTAAGCAAATTTTCCTTTATACAAATTTCCCATAGGAATACATTGAAAACAGAGTAATCTCTAATCATGACCATTTTTATGTTGTACGGAATCTCCCCATAGGCGATTCTGTTAAGCAAATTTCCTGTATCTCCAGAATTTTTATGTTATACAGATTTTATGTTATATAAACCCTTTTGTTATATGAGGGTCCACTGTATATGTTGACTTCAACACTGTTGTGAGTTAACTGGAGGAAAATCACATTAATAGATAAACTAATAAAAGCCTGAAAATTATAATCAAAGGAGACCCATGAAACCTTTAGTACAGGAATTCCTGTTGAGTTCTAAATTCATTTTATTGCACACTGAAGAGCAGGCTAAGATAAATACCATGCATTTTAATGGAACCCAATGCTGTATGTAGAGTATTTTTATACTGCAACATTTGCCACTGAGCTACTTATTACTGCACAAGCAGATATATTTTATTATAGGTGACACAATGGGTCGGATATAATTGTATTACTCATCACAGAGCTCATGCTTTTAAGTGCTACATTCTGTTTTATATGGTTATGGGTGGAAGTCCCTTTGAAGCTCAGTTTTTAATGTTTGAAAAGGGGGTAGCAGAAAATGTTTATGTCTCTTCTAGCAAATACCATTATATTATTTGTTATTCTGCCAATTAATATGGTAATAGAAAATTGCTGAAATTATTCATAGAATCACATGGGGGGAATGATTATGACAATCTGCCATTTTTTTGCAACATTGAGATGATAGACGTCTATATCTTTAATAACAAATGCTCTGAGTCCCCATATACAGTACTGCTTTGATGTGCACAGGTCCTTTGATGGACACTGTCCATGCAGAAAAATAAGGCTGAACAGCATCTATGTTGCTGCGATCGGGTGTTCCATTTAGACACCAAATAAGGCATATCAGGTATCCCTAAAAATCCATGTTTTATTGTGATATAAACTGGAATTATACTGTAAAATTATATGTTGTCCCTGTTGTAACCAATATTCTTCAATTCCAATTTTCAAACCAAAAACAGAAATAAGAAAACAAACAGGTTCCTCGAAGCTATTCTATTGTGTGATGATTTGCCTAGTTCCTGTCATCTTTGGTGCTCAATTTTCTACTTTCTCCTACTTTAGTTATCCATTCTTTAGTCCATTTTTCCATTTGTATAATGTTCAACCAGGAAATATTTCCTCCCAATTTTTCCTTTATACTTTGTCTACTCTGCATTTGCTTTAACCAGTCCTGCCATAAGTATATAACTTTTTTTTATCATGCAGTAGCTTTTTTAACTTCCCCTTTAAATTTTCTGAGAAACTCTTAATTTCTGTTATTCGAATCAAAGGTGAAACCAATGGACTTAAAATCTCCCTAAAGTTCCTCCAACATTCCATAGTGTTGTTCAAGAATGGGTTATTTATCTTTTTCACCTGAACTTTAATGCCATCCTTAAAAAATATATTCTCTTTTTGTGTAATTTCTAAGTCTCTCCAAATTAAGTTATCATTCCCTATTATTAAATTTGGAATATGTCTTAATTGATTGGCTATGTAATATAGCTTAATATTAGGTAACCCTAAACCATCCTCTTTTTGTGGTGTATAATACCATAAACTCTTATTGATCCTGGCTTTTTATTGCAATTGCAAAACATATTAATTTTCCCCTGAATCCCTTTAAATTCACTTTCATCCCATTTTATAGGTAACATCCAAAATAAAAAATTTAGTTTGGGGATAATTTTCATTTTACATACCGAAATCCTTCCAAACCAAGAAATCCTTAATTTTTGATATTCTTTTATTTGTTCAGTAAATCTCTTTCTTAATTTTCTCAACATTTATTTTAAACATATCTTGTAAGATCCATGCTAATTTAATCCCTAAATAATTAATGCTATTTAATAATTTACCTTTAAATACTTCCTTAAACAACTTTTTCTCTTCGTCACTATAATTTAACAACATGAATTCAGATTTGTTCCAATTAACTTTTAATCCTGTTGCTTCCACAAACACCTTTAAATGCTTCTGTAATTTATAAATATTAATCAATGGGCTTTTATTTATTAATTATGTATCATCAGCAAATAAGTTAATTTTATTTGACTTCCCCTCTTCCACCTCTTTTGTTCTTTATCCTCTCTTATTGAATTAGCCAACATTTCCATTATAAGTATAAACAAAACTGGAGATAGGGGTTTTAAAACTTTTTTTGTTGTCCCAAGCCCACACTACAGCTGATCAGCACTTGAGGCAGCAAAAAAAAAAAAAAGTTTAAAAATCCCTTGGTTTCCCGTGCCTGGTGCATTGGAGGGAAACCACGGGTGTTTCCCCATAGGAATGTATTGCTTCAATGCATTCTTATGGGAAAACAAAAAATGAAATAGAACAGAATGAAAATTTCTCTTCGAGGGGGCAGTTTATTATTCAGTTTATTACACAGTGAAATGAATAACGAATAACAAAAAGAATAAAAAAATATTTCATGCCCATCTCTAATACAGACCATTAAAGCTGATAATATTCTGTGCCTGATGAACTATTCCAGTACTGATTTCATGCTTAAGCATTTGCAACAACAGCTTATGCTGCATAACTTGGGGTGTGTGGAGTGGAGGGGGGGTCCCAACCTAATTAAAAAGTTGAATTGTTGGAAACTAATCACAAGGCATTGCCTTTTTAATGAAAGGATTCAATCATGTTGTCATGGCAACTGCAATTTTGGAAAGTAAAATGCTTACTAAGATATTTTGTCCACACTGAACATTTGCTGGAAATGCCTTAACCACTTGTCACGGTGGTAAGCGTGAGCGTAGAGCAGATTTGTAGAAGCTTTCTGTTTCTTTTCTCCACGTTTTATCTAAGACTCATAAATGTGCAACACAAACAAAACAGCACTGCTCTATAAATTCATGTGATGGCACACAGAATATTGTCCATGGACAAAGCAGTGGATCCAGGACAGTTTTATAAGAATTTGCAAATTTCATAGGAAGATTACATTTTTAAAGTCACAAATTCCTTTACATTTGTAATGGAAAAAACCAGTTACTAACAGGAGACAAGTAAAAGGCAGAACTACATAGCACTAGACATGGGCACGACCAGAAAAAATGACGTTTCGAGTTTTCGTTTGTCGGAACGGGTCCGTTTCGGGTCGTTTCTGTTTGTCGCGAAATTTTTCAAAAAAAATTGTCATTTCCATTTGTCGTTTGTCATTTGTTGTTTCCACCACGATTTAGCACAATTTGACTTCCCAGAGCATAGGAGCGTCCCACAATCAGGGCCGGCACTAGGTGTTTTTGCATCCTAGGCGGCGGGCGGGGCAGGGGAGCGGGCGAGTGGGCAGGTGGTGGCGTGGGCCGCAGGCGGGTGGTGGCGTGGGCAGCAGGCGGGTGGTGGCGCGGGCAGACGGGCGAGTGGGCAGTTAGGATATCACTTAGGATAGAGGTTCGGTTCTTGGCTTGCACCCCAAATGTGTGTGTGCAAGCAAATTGAAGTTGGGAAAATAGAAAATAAATGGTAGTATATAATATATTTTTAAAATAAATCCACACTTCCCACTCCGTCGAACCTCCCCCTTTATCCAATATCAGAAAAAAATCCTCACAAACTGCCATAGAAGAAATAAAGAATAAACTGCTATTCCCTTCCGCAGACAAAGCTGCAGGGAATCAAAGAAATTATTTTCTAAATTCAATTCCTCCCTGCCTGCCTAACTTAAATCCTAAAGCCTCCAGTCTCCCTCCTCAATCTCGATCGGATCACACCAGCACCAGCAGCCAGCCCTCCTCCCTCAACTACATCCATACACCTGACTGCGATTTCTGGAAGGTGCCTCGGCTTTTTATGCCCTCCGAGACATCCAGAAGTGTCAGTCAGAAACCTGGCAATGCCATTGGTGGAATGGTTCAAACAATTTGCATGGTCCCATCCCATGCCCAGCCCAAATGGGCAGGTCTAAAAAAATAAAAAATAAAATAAAATAAAATAAAATCAATACGATGTTTTATTGCTATAAAAACCCACTGCTGCTACTCTTAAAATTCAGGCATTTAAAATAAATAAATTTCACATGTTTCTGTGGTGATTTGGTGTGTTTTTTGACCACGATTTCAAAAGAAAAATTGCGGTCGCCAGTTTGGATCCCCCCCCAACCGCATGGCATGTGACGAGACAATGAGGATGACCCCCCAGCCTGGTGCAAGCAGCCCAGGACAGGAGAAGAGGGGGGGAAGGCCGGGGACCCCCCAGAAACCACCCCTCTGGTAGGTGGCAATGCCTCAGGCAGGCATATTTTCGCCTGCTTTTTTGGCTGGGAGTCGGGTTTTTAAAAAAAAACTTTTAAAAACTTTTTCTGTGCTTCACATTGCACAATCGCGGCAATGCCACAAACGGTAACGAAAAACCAGACCAATTTTTTTTCCAGTTCAAGTTCGAGTTCTGACGGCTTAATTATCGTTACCGTTTCCGTTATGTAACGGAAACGATAACCGAATACAGAAACGACAATTTTGCTGAGTCGTGCCCATGTCTACTCAGCACCTTCTTTGCCTCCGTTTTCTCCAAAAAGGAAAAAAGAGATCCGCTGGGACAAAGAGTAGATGAGGTAGGATGGGAATTGCAACATAGAATAGGTAGAGAGGTAGTACAGAAACACCTGGAAACATTAAATGAATTTAAGTCTCCTTGGCCAGATGAATTACACCCACGGATATTAAAAGAACTGGCAAAAGTAATTTCAGAACCAATGGCAATAATCTTTGAGAAGTCCTGGAGAACAGGGGAAGTCCCCATCGATTGGAGGAGGGCTAATGTTGTCCCCATCTTCAAAGGGGGAGGGGGAAGAGGGCAAATAATTACCATCCAGTCAGCTTGACTTCAATTCCTGGAAAGATCCTAGAGAAGATTATTAAACAGGCAGTCTGCAAATATTTAACAAACAATGCTGTCATTACAAGAAGTCAACACTAGTTTCTTAAAAACAAGTCATGCCAGACTAATTTGAACTCTTTCTTTGATAAAATTACAGGCCTGGTGGATGAGAGGAATGCTGTGGATATTGTTTATCTGGACTTCAGTAAGGCCTTCAATAAGGTTCCCCATGGTATTCTTGCTAAGAAGTTAGTAGAAAGTGGGATAGATAGTGCTACTGTTAGGTAGATTTGTAATTGGTTGACTGAACGTACCCAAAGTGTGATCATAAATGGCCTCTCTTCAGCTTGGAGAGATGTGACCAGTGGGGTGCCCCAGGGTTCTGTTCTGGGTCCAGTGCTGTTCAATATATTTATTAATGACTTGGAGGAAGAAATAGAGAGTATGTGAATTAAATTTGCAGATGATACCATATTGGGAGGGGTTGCTAATTCCCTAGAGCACTCAGCCCTTTCTGTGGGCACCCGACTTGCTCCTTCACAGCCACCTGTATTCAGGTTAAATTGCTGATTGGCACTTTGCGAAAAATTAGTGGGTTTTGAATCACAGTTTGGGCACTCAGTCTATAAAAGGTTCACCATCACTGTTCTATGTCATGTCAGCTGTAACCATCACTGCCCTACAGGATAGGATGAAAATCCAAAATGACATTGACAGATTAGAGTGCTGGACCAAAGCTAACAAAATGGGTTTCAACAGAGGGAAATGTAGGGTGCTGCATCTCGGTTAAAAGAATGAATTGAACAGATGTAGGATGGGAGATACCTGGCTGTAAAATAGCACATGTGAAAGGGATCTGGGAGTCATGGTAGACCACAAATTGAACATGAGTCAGCAGTTTGACACGGTGGCCAGGAAAGCCAGTGCAATTCTTGGTTGCATCAAAAGAGCCATAGTGTCTAGATCAAGGGAAGTGAAGTGATAGTACCACTCTATTCTTCTCTGGTCAGACCCCACCTGGAGTACTGTGTCCAGTTCTGTGCACCTCAATTTAAAAAGGATGTTGACAACCTCAAGCGGGTACAGAGTTGGGCGACCAGGATGGTTGAAAGTCTGGAAGAAATGTCTTACGAGGAACGGCTTAGGGAGCTGGGAATGTTTAGCCTTTGAAAAAGAAGGCTGAGAGGGGATATGATAGCTATGTTTAAATATCTGAAAGGATGTCATATTGAAGAGGGAACAGGTTTGTTTTCCATGGCTTCAGAGACTAAGATGCAGGGCAATGGTTTCAATCTACAGGGAAAGAGATTCCATTTGAACATTAGGAAGAACTTCATGACAGTTAGAGCTGTTCGGCAGTGGAATATGCTGTCACAGAGGATGGTGGAGTCTCCTTCTTTGGAGGTTTTTAAGCAGAGGCTGGGTGGCCATCTGTCGGGAGTCCTGTGATGGGGGTTTCTTCATGGTAGGTGGTTGGACTGGATGGCCCTTGAGGTCTCTTCCAACTCTATGATTCTATGATTCTCTGTTCGGCATAAGTGGTTTTGGCAAATTGACACCAGTTAATGAGTTCCTGCTTGGACTCCTGCTCATTCAACAAATTCCCTGATGGGCATGTAATGGAGAATCCAAGTGGAGGCTCCTGAATGAGCTGCAGTTGGCCACAGCAAGTTACAACATTGACCTTTCACCAGCATTGCTATGCAACAGGATTCTGCTATCCATATATGAAGGTGTATGAAAATAAACTAAGTCACTTGTGTGATGAAGAAATATTTATATTTATATATGTTATCCAAATAAATAAATATTTATATTTTTACCTTATTCAATATGATAGTAATTAATGGATGCAGAAGACAAAGGAATGGAAAGGTGATACTCTTAACGCCATTGTCCTTGCACAAGGCTTCCTCGCTGCAGGTGTTGCCGTTGGGGCCTTTGTTCCTCCAGACAGTGGTGCACACTAAGTCTTGGAATGAGAGCTCAACGACACCCCTACAAACCTAGGTGTCTTACATGATTTCTTTGGGATGCTGCTGGATAGATAAACAAGGCTGCCAAACCGAAAAGACCAAGCTACAGTGTGGGAAATTCTTATCTCTAAAATACATAGAATTGAAGCTAGAAATAGCTAGAGGTCTAGTTCCGGGTATTTGCAAATTTATTGATGGGTATTAAATACGGCAGGTGGCCTTTGTGGCCTATTAAAAGGCTAATCACTGCCAATAGAAAGTACTGCGAGTAGCAGTTCACCTTTTTTTTTTTGTTAATAAAACCATTTACTGATTGCAGTAAGAGGAGACTGGACAGAGTGGGAAACACAAAACTAGCCTCATGGCCAAACAAGACCAGACACTAAAGCTCTTTGTGCCCTGTTGGACATATATACCAGTGGTTCCCCACCTTGGGTCTCCACATGTTCTTGGACTACAATTCAGCACAGCTAGTGCTAAAGAAAGACCTCTGGGAGTTTTAGCCCAAGAACATATGGGCAGGCACCACTGATTGCTACTAAGAACTTGAAAGTAACTCTTTCATGTCATGTCTCTGACATGGTATCTCTTAGCCATTTTGATACCTGTTTTCCTTTATGCTAATTTTGTGGCCTTTGCAATCACCACGCTGAAACAATGCATGGTTTCTCTTGCCACCATCTGTATTGTAGAATAGACAGTTGGCAGGTGAGGATGACTGACTACTGTTCTTCTCTCCTGTCAGCTGGGCATTTCTACCTTTTTGATCTATACATAGTAGCTGTGGAATTGGGACAGTGGCAGAGAGGTAGCTTTAATAGAGTTACAGACAGTATTTACAAGAAGTCAAGACACTCTAGTTATCTGTTAATAATATTGTCCATTACATGGAATGGTATCAGAAAGAAGTCTAAAAACTTCTCCATTGTTATGCCGTATTCCAAGGCAAAGCAGTGTTTTTTTTAAGTGATAGGTCTTTCTCTTGTACAGACTGTAACCCAATAAAATGTAAAACTCATAAAAGAACTGTGTTAATTGCTTTGCACCTTTAATGGCTCTTTGTTGGCAACTGGTTTTTAGACTTTTGGAGACCCCAGTCTCACCATTAAAAAACATTCTCCAGGTAGCCTATGACAATATACAGTGCATACAACACTTGTAAACACATATTATTTGAGTACTACCAACTCATTTAACTGGGAAGAGGCTTCAGAACCGGGGAAATTAAAGCTATCCTCCTCTGTGATGTGCACCATTCAGTGCCTCACAAGTCATTGCAAGAGGCAGGCTTTTGAGAAAGCTAGTCAGGGAAGCATACTTGACAAAAGGTTTCTATCTCCCATGTTAATTCTAATTAATGGTGACAGGGCGGATATCTAATTTTCATCTCTCTTGCATTTGTCTGTCTAAGAACAAGCAAATGTCTGCCTTTAAAATACTTAATGGTGCTAAATGTGAATGACCAACTATCAGTTCTTGTTAAGGCTAAAGACTGGAAAAGGAGGATTACTGTGTACTGCTGTCAAGGAAAAAGACAGCAATGTACACAACAAGTACAACAGGCTAAACAGAATGGAGGCATTATTTGGGGAATTTACTTACTACTGCCAATTTATAAACTCAAGATAACCACAGAAGTCCATATAGTTGGTTGCTGAACACCAACCAACAAATGATGCTACAAAATCAGTTTGCTACTGGAAAAGTAAGCCATTGAAACAATTGTGCTACCTCTAAGTGGGTGCCTGCCAGAGAAGGCAGGGTTGGAAAGTGCCAAACACCTGTTCAGACAGAAAACCAGTTGACACAAACCACTGACCTGGTGGTTTATGCCCATCTCTAATGGTAACACACTGACATGGTCAAATAATATGCTTGTACATAACCTGTTTTCCTTCCTTGGGTATAATGGCGACAGTTTTCCTACTCCTCTCTGCCAGTTCCAACACAGAGAGGCTAAGGGATAAACACTTTTTTGTGGTGCCCAGGCCATGTTATCTCCTTTCTCCTATCTCCTGTAAGATGGGAGATACTGGTCACCAGAATGGCTCCATACCTGCATAGAAACCATGCCCAGATGGACTGAGGAGGCTTTCTAGCATATAATAAAATATTTGTCTTTTGCAATATTGTGTCAGGCTGCACCTGTGTCAACCATACCTTTGAAGACACTCAAAGAACAGAACATTCTTGGAGTTCACCAGTTAACATATGACTCACACCCCTTACATGCTGAGGCTCATATTGGGGGAAGGAAGAAGAATTTATTTATTTATTTATTTAATTTTTTGAATATTTTTACCCCCACCCACCCCCTTCTCCTTGGAAAAGGACCTAAGGCGGCTTACAGTAAGGAAAGACAATTACACTTAAGACATATTCAATCATTACACTTAAGATATATTCAGCTTGAGAAATGGGGAATTGAGGGGTATCTTACATCATTAGAAGCCAACATTAAAACTAACAATGGATAACATAGAGTCAATGCAATCACACAAGGAGAGATATAAACACAAAGTTATAAGTGGTTATAAACAAAAAGTCTGTGTAGCCATGTATGGTAGATTTTTTATAAAGACACAGTAGGTAGTGCATCATTCAGGGAAAGACAGCAGAGATGGGGCAGTCCTGGCCTCCAGTGGGAGGGAGTTCCAAAGTCTGGGAGCAGCAGCCAAGAAGTCCCAAGATGCTTCTGTGAGTGTGACGGGATGGAGAGAAAGGCCTTTCCTGCTGACGTTAGCACCTGAGCCAGTTCATCCTGTGAGATTTGATCTTTGAGGTAGCTGGGACCCAAATACTATAGTGAATTGTGCCCAATAGCTGATTGATAGCCAGTGGAGCTGCTTTAGTAGGGCTGTAATGTGGTTTCTGTAACCCGCCCCAGTCA
This sequence comes from Phrynocephalus forsythii, assembly GCA_029282475.1. Classification (NCBI taxonomy): domain Eukaryota; kingdom Metazoa; phylum Chordata; class Lepidosauria; order Squamata; family Agamidae; genus Phrynocephalus; species Phrynocephalus forsythii. The sequence goes on along the minus strand of JAPFRF010000005.1, from coordinate 85,472,217 downwards.
GCAATCTGGCTGCTGCATTTTGGACGTTGAAATTTCCTTTCCATCAAGGAGGCACCACCATCTAAGCCTCATTTCAGTAAATCATTATGGCTACCCTTCCCACAATATCCTCTACCCTTGGACACCCACATCCAGTAATTGTTTGAGAAACAGACATGCTATGGAGGCAGTGGCCAATGATCTTCCACTGGTGCTGCATGGCAACACTCCTATTGGGAGGGGAGGAGGAGGAGAGAGGTGGCAGTAGCTCTTCCATTAGAAGTTCATTTCACCAAATTGGTACACATTTATGTTGGGGGTCATCGTGCATAATATTTCACCCTCAGAATTGTTTTTGAGCCAGGCAATATTCAAAAAGCTGTCTGAGAGGCAGAAAAATGCTATAGAGGTAGTAAGGCATTCTGTAAATAAAAACTTTCGTTCAGGCGAGTCAGGAACTGTTTGACAGTGACATCTATCCTGTGCCACACTGCCTGATGGAGCTACCTCACACTGGCTTATGGCCAGAACAGTCCTGACAACTATAATATATACAGTGATGAAACTATTGCAATTTGGGGTAATATAGTCAAGGTGCATCACATTTCCTTTTGTCCTGGGGCAGTTTGAGGTAAATCAGAATATCTCATACGCAAAATTTTATAGGGGGTCTAGATTAAACCATTTTTCTCGGGTAACCCATCCCTGTTGACCTACTGCTGTTGTGAACGTTTTGCTTGTCATAAAAAGTCAATTTAGGAAGTTAAAAATGGAATAGCTGCATACATAATGTTTTTTGGCTAGTAGCACCAACATATCCACCTGGAAGCAACCAAACTCCAAGTTTGCTTGAGGTTTGTTTAGCTGTGGAGGGAATAAAATAACTTGCTCTCAGAGTCTCCAAATTTATCCTCCATCTTTTCTCTTGGCATGTATCACCATGGTTGCTGCTTTACTGAAATCAAAATGCTTTTTACTTTGCCATCAAATCCCAGAGGTTTCACAAAAGGCTTTTTATTGTGCCAGTATTCTACCTAATTCACTAATTTTTTTTTTTTTGCAATTTATTTATAGTTTTCAAACAAAAAAGTTATCAATCAAAGAAAGGGAAAAAATTGGAGCGATTCTAATCTTCTCAAACAAAGTTTGCATCTCATCTTAACAATGTATGATCCTTAACTATCTCAATTACTCATAAATTAAACAGGAAACTTAATTGTCTTGTAATATTCATCTAAAAATTTGTAGAAATCATGCCATCTTTCTTCGAAGTCTTCATAGCATCCTTCTGGTTTCATTAGTGCCGAGATCTTGTCCATTTCTGCGCAGTTTAACACCTTCATAATTAACTGATTTTTGTCTGGAATATTGTCTGTCTTCCATAATTGTGCATACAACATTCTAGCTGCTGTGATAATATGAATTATTACATTTTTTTTGCTATCACCAATATTTTGTTGTATCATAGATAATAAAAAAATCTCTGGTTTTAACTCAAGATTAATTAACATAGTTTGTAAAATAAATTTTTGTACCATACACCAGTATTTTGTAGCCCTCTTGCACACCCACCACATATGGAAAAAAGATCCCCGTCCTTTGTTACATTTCCAACAAACATCGGATATTTTATACATTTTAGCCAGCTTATCAGGTGTTAAATACCACCTATAAAACATTTTATAGAGATTCTCTTTAAATGCTATTGACTTAGTGATCTTTATATTAACCTTCCATAGTTTTTCCTATTCCTCTAACTGAATTTCTGACTTTAGATCCTGTGCCCAGCTTATCATACATTCTTTTACCATCTCATCTTCTACGTGTCTGGCTAATAACCAGCTATAAATTTTTTTAATTAACTTTTCATTAGAAGAAAAAATGATTTTATCCACTGCAACTTCTTGATTTGAGAAACCAAATTGCTTTTTATCATTCCTAAACCAAGATTTCATTTGCATTTCCAACCACCAATCTATTCTAAATCCTTGTAGCTGTAATTCTTCTTTTGATTTTAGTTGTAATTTTTCTGTTAACATATCTTTATATCTCAGAGTTTTTTTGTCCTCTATTATGGAGGGTTTTGTATGTGCCAGTTGTGGGGAAACAAAAAGTGGCATTGCTGTATAGATAGAGTTCTTCAATGAGTCCCAAACCCACAACAAGGCGTTTCTTATGCAGTGGTTTGCAAAATCTTTTGGGCTTTTGCTTTCCCATACCATAGATATGCATGCCATCCAAAATTCAAATTAAATCCTTCTAACGTAAGTAGTTGATTATCTTCAAGGGTCATCCACTGTTTCCGTCAGACAGCAGGCTTTATAGTATAAAATCCAGTTTGGCCAGAAGCCTCCATTTTCCTTTTGTCCTGCAATACTTTAATTTTGATTCTAGGTTTCTTATCATTCCAAATGAATTTCCTTATTTGTTTATCTAATTCTTGTATTAATTTAGTTGATTTAAGGACCGGTATTGTTTGGAACAGGAATAGTAGTTTTGGTAATACATTCATTTTTATTGCCGCTATTCTACCCATAAAGGATAGTTGTAAATTTTTCCATAAGTTTATTTCCATTTGTATCTCTTTCATTACTTTGAGTAATTGTCTTGAATAAGAGTACTGGTTTTTGCAGTAAGATAGATACCTAAATCGGACTTTCTTAACTACCTTGAAGTTACATTTTTGTTCCAGATTTTGGACTTCTGTCTCTGTCATGTTCTTTACTAACATTTGAGTCTTTTCTTTATTTATTTTCAGGCCTGCTACTCGTCCATAGTCCTGTAAAGAGTCCATCAAATTTGGAATTGTATCTATTGGGTTTTCTAATATTATCATCAAGTCATCTGCAAATGCTTGTATTTTGAATTGGTGCTTCTTAATTTTAATTCCGGTGATTTCAGGATTCTTTCTAATGTTTCGCATCAAGACTTCCAATGTCAAAATAAATAATAATGGGGAAAGAGGGCATCCTTGTCTTGTACCTTTTGATATCTTTATTGTTTTGCTTAAGTCCCGTTGAGATTTACTTTCATACTTTGATATTGATATATTGCTGAGATGACTCTTCCAAATATTTCCCCAAAGTCCATTATTCTGAGTTGTTCATATAGAAATGCCCAAGATACATTATCGAATGCTTTTTCTGCATCTAAAAAGATCCAAGCAGCAGGTTTGTCGACTTTCTGATCATAATATTCCAGAGAGTTAAGTGCAATTCTTATATTATGGCTGAGTTGTCTTCTAGGAAGAAAACCGTTTTGATCTTTATGTATAAAATTTGTTAAAACATGTTTCAGTCTATCTGCCATGATTGATGCGAAGATTTTGTAGTCAACGTTTAATAGGAAATTGGTCTATAATTTTGTATTAACTCTGGATCTTTCCCTTCTTTTGGTATGAGTGTAACTGTTGCTTCTTGCCATGATTTTGGCATTATTCCTTCTTCCATTATTTCTGCTATAACTTCTTTTAGTGGTATATCCAAAATTCCTTCAAATTGTTTAAAAATTCTGGTGTAAGACCATCTGGTCCCGCTGATTTTTCATTTTTCTGTTTTTTAATAGCTTCTGTTATTTCCATCATCGAGACTGGGTTATTTAATTTTTCTTTCTGTTCTGATGTTATTTTTGGAAGATCTTGGCTTTCTAAATATTCTGCTATTTCGTTTCTTGCTGTTTGTTCCTTAGAATATAGATTTTGAAAGAAGTCTTCAACTATTGTTTTCATCTTATCCATGGTGTTACAATTATTTCCATGTTTGTCTTTAAGACTTGTTATAGAATTCCTCTGTTTTTGTGCCCGTAATTTGTTTGCTAGCCACTTCCCAGGTTTATTTGCATATTCAAAATATTTTTGTCTGGCTATCTTGATTTTGAAGGCAACTTCTTGAGAGATCAATAAGTTATACTGATGTTGTAGTATCTTGATCTGATTTTGTAAACTTGTCTTTGTTGGGTTTTCTTGGAATTCCATTTCTATCTTCATCAATTCCTTTAAGATATCTGTATATTTTTGTTTTCTTTCCCTATTTTTCTTTGTGTTGTAGCTTATAACCAGTCCTCGGAGGTAAGCTTTGCCTGCATCCCAAACTATGCTTGGACTTGTCCCTTTGTTTCTATTATTCTCATAGTATTCTTGAAGTTTCCTCTTGCACTGAGTTATAAATTCCTTATCTTTTAGCAAAAAGTTATTGAATCTCCATCTTGTTATCTTAGGTTTGTTGAAAATTGTCCACAGAATTGGATTATGATCTGCAAATGATTTAGGCAGTATTTCAATGTCTTTTGTTTCTGTCAGTAAATCCACTGATGACCAACACATATCTATTCTGGAGAAGGAGTTAACGGTGTGAGAAATAAGTATAACATCTTCTTCTGTGGGTTTCTTCTTCTCCAGATATCATTTAGGTTCCATTCTTCGCTAGTTGGAAAAATGAGTGTGGTAATTTCCCTTTTCTGTTATCTTTTCTAGGTTTCAGGCTGTTTTTATCTATCATTGGAGAGGGTACTCCATTGAAATCACCTATTATAAAGATTGAAGAGTACTCATATTCTGATAGAATTTCTCGTATATTTTTGAAGAAGATATTTTTTTTCTTTATTGTCATTTGGTGCATAAATAGCACAGCATAGTGTTGGTTTCTTATTAATTTGAATTTCAATCAAGAGGAACCTTTCATCTTTATCAGACTTAATCAGACGTGGGTTTAGATAAGGTTTAATATAAACAGCCAATCCTTTTTTCTTTTTCTTTTCATCTAGAGAATGGAATAAAATACCAAGTTTTTCCTGTGTTAAATACTTTGAATCACTAAGTTTAATATGTGTTTCTTGCAAACATGTCAAGTCCAATTTCAGTTTTTTGAGTTTTTGGAAAATTTGCCTTCGTTTTTCCGGGGTGTTCAATCCATTAACGTTACAGGATTGAACCCGTTTCTGGGTTCTTGCTGCTGCAGCCGGCTGTGTTTTTCAGGAGCTCCTGAGAAAACGCCCTGGGAATGGACTTGTCTGAGGGGGTCTTCTAAAAACAAAGACCCGACCGGCACTCTGGAGGAGAGCTGGAAGCTAAGGGGCAACGGGGGGTGTTCCTGGTCTCCATAGAAACGGAGAAACAGAGAATATTCCTATCCCTGGAAGCCCAGACAAGCCCGAAGCATTTTTGCAGTCAAGAAGCAGCACCGGAAGAGAAAGCGTGAGCAAAAACAAACAAACCCAGAGATTACACAACAACTAATTCACTAAATTTTATGGGATGTTCAAGATGTCATTTTCCGCTTGTTTTTTCACAGCTACTTCCATCTTTCTCCTTGCCATTCAACAGAACAAAGGGGACAGTGGTGCTTTCTTATTGGTGATTTCCCTCTGAAATATTCCCATAGTACTATCTCCAGTTTTCCTATTTTCTTCTATTTTTAAATCAACAAAGTTAATGTCCTGACATCTATACCTCATTCTTCCATTACTCCACAATATAAGAGGGCATAGAAAACACATCATAGTTTGTAGTGAACACGACTGCATCTCCCTGGACTAACCTTCTGGTCTGGCAGTTGGGATGGATCCAGCCTATCATTTTGGGAAAAGTTTAGGAGACAAATGTTTCCACATCTCAGCGCAGTGTGTTTTGTTTAGTTTTTCGACAAAATAGACTGATTTGTGTGTCCTGTATGGAGCTAGTCTTTTATCTTGGAGTATATGTTATTTGCTTTCAGTAGGACAGGAATACTTTAGAAGTCTATCCAGTTATTCTGTCAGCAATTATTCTTTCTCCCCTTGTGTTCCTCACACAGAAATGTCTTGGCCTTCATATCCAGCCATTCACAAGGCAATGATCATTTGGTCTTCTTTTTCTGGCATTTAATGGGGAAGCAGGGCTGAAGGCCCAATTATCACCACTTACAGATGCTTGTAATGAGTCATAAGGTCTGTAGCGACAAGAAAAAGAAGGGAAGAAGGAGAGGAAAGGAAGTGGCCAGCTGATATTATTCAAGCTGTCATTCAAGGTAAAAAGGTAAAGGCTCCCCCCCACACACATGCGTGATAGTCGTGACTGACTCTAGGGGCGGTGCTCATCTCTGTCTTCAAGCCGAAGAGCCAATGTTGCAAGGAAACACTGTTTTATCTTCCCGCTTTTTATGGCGGTACCTATTTATCTACTTGCATTTGCATGCTTTCGAACTGCTACGTTGGCAGGAGCTGGGGTCATCACTGGGAGCTCACACTGCTGCATGGCACCTGGAATTCGAACTGCCTGAGCTGCCGACTTTGCAGCTGACAGTTTTCGGAAGCCTTTAGTCCACTGAGCCACCACACCCCTTTCATTCAAACAATTCATTAATACTATTGCCCATTTATTTCATGTGCAAATCCCAAAACAACAGTGCTATGATTGGGGAGCAGAAGCCACCTAGAGAAAAGTAAATAACAAAGGAAGCACACCTGGCCAGCATATATAAAGATAACGGCTCACCCATTTGGAGGCAAAGGAATAATTTGGGGTGTCGCACATGGGGAAGGTTGCATTGCAAATTTTCTTTCTGCACATAAAAGTTCAGTCTTGAAATACAGGGTTCATGAATGAAAAAAGAAGAAGCTCTGCATATTTGCCAAACTCTGCTCTCTTTTTTACCACTGCGTAATCAGAGCAAATCCCTGTGATTTATGGATCACAGATTTTTTTTTAATTTTCTTACAGTCCCCAGGCTGAAATATGGGACTTTGCATTGAAATGATTTGGCAATTTACAGGAAGTAGCCTTGTTAGTCTGTTGTGGCAAAAACAACGTGTCGTGTGGCACTTTAAAGGCCAAAAATATTTATTTGACATGCACTTTAGTGGATTGTAGCTCACCGCTTCCGCTGTATCAGGCAGCTGTCCTCAGAAGCCTACATGAAATAAAACTTTCTAGTCATTAAGGTGCGGCAAGGCTCCTGAGTCTATTTATCTTTGTAAACAGGGTGATTTACACACATGCTTTTTGAAGTGCATATGAACCATACTGCTTATGAGCCCTGTTGCTGACTTTAAGGAGTGCTTGCCTGGACCTTGATATTCTGCGCAGCAGAAGATGAGAATGTGTGTTGTTTCTCCTTGCAGCCATGACCCATGGCATGTATTATCAAAACCATTAGGAAACAAAAAGTATGTGTAAAGTGCCCAGATTTATTTTCTTTCTCAGCAGCCAAGGAACTTGGGGACATATGCATCATGGTGGATCAGGCCCAGCGCTTGGAAAAGTTCTTTTTTCTTTTTAAATTGCAATTCTGGGACCCTTAACTAGCTCGGATTCGGCCCAAGATCTGGCCAGTTCTGCTTATGGTTTGCAACAATTCTAGGCCAGATATTTCATGGACTCCATAGCATATAGGCCAAAAGTTGGCAGCTCTCTCAAGCTAGAAACAGTGGGCTTTTTCATTGGTGAGGTGACATATCAGTGGCGGAATGGCTGTCCTGGGGAGGCTGCTCTACCAGCTGTACATGGGTGAAGACCTTTTCAATTTCCATAACTTCTGACTTAATTTTTTAATTATTAGGTTCTATAGTTATAATTGAGTAGTATGCCTGGAGGGGGCATAAGCAAACATATAGGATCACAGTGAAGTATCACTGACAAGTCCAGTACTGCCTTGAGGCAGTCTTGAGTGACAATGGACGGAAATTGTCAATTATTTAACTTGTGCGTATTTTTTGTACCTCAGGTGCCAAAACATCCTGTCTTTATTTAGGTACTATATATCGTGACCTTGAGTTTCATTGCTCCAGTTTGGGCAGCAAAAAAATTATTAGGTTGGCCGTAGCCATTGGCAGTTGCTTTCCTCCATTGGTTTGCTTTTTAAAGCTATCTGGGCAAATTCTTTGCTGTGGAATTCTAAAGAGCTGTTTGTTAATTTGTTTTGTTCATATGTGGGTGGGAGGGAGCCACTGTGGGGGGAGGGTAAACATCACCTCGGCTCAGGCTGCCCTGTGGGGCTGGCACTCAGCCATGGGGTGCCTCATTTGGGCTGGAAGGCTGCCTAGAGGGATGCAAGGAAGGGGACAGAAGGGTTGGGGCACCTCTGCTTTCTCTTGGGCAACCTGTTCCCCTCTCGCCCAGTTTCCTCCCTTGGGTAGTGTGTTTATGGCTGAGAGCGCCCGGATTGGTCCCTTGTGATGCTCCCAGACATATTAAAGATGGAAATGAGGAAGTGAGGTGAGAGACCTTGTACCACTTTCACAAAGGGGCACAAAGATTAGTTCTCCCCTGTTCCCCACCCCCACACCTGCCTGATGGATAACACCCAGAATCCCAGGGCAGTAACTTTTCCATGCCCTGATGAGTTTTCCTCTCCCCCTCCCATCTCGAGGTGAAATCTGTTCTGGGCAAAGGGGACTTCAGGAAATATGTCTGCATATGGGAGATGAGCTCCATGCGTGTTCTAGGTCCCAGGGTGTTCTTGAATTTAGTTTGGCTGTCAATCCGCCCCTTGGAAGGGGCGATCGGCGTGACCATGCACATGCCTCCCTTGCACCTTCTTGAGCCAGGTACAAGGGAGGTGTGTGCATGGTTGCATGGATCACCTCTTGAAAGGGGAGATCTGTGCAAGCATGCATACACCTCCCTTGCATCTGCCCACGCCAGCTCGAGCCTTCACATTGAAATGCATTGAAATCAATTCCCTCTGGAACAGATTGATTTTCAATGCATTCCTATGGGAAGCCGCTGCTCTATATATGATTTTTTTCTACTTAAAGCATGTGCTCGGAATGGATTAAATTCATAAGTAGAGTTATTAATGTAGTAGCCCTCAGGCATTCAGGATCAGAAAAAGTAGACCTCGGCCTGTTCAAAGTCGGACAGCCCTGCTATAAGGCATGTGCCCAAGTGGCTGCTCATGCTTCCCTCCCACCCCCTGGGGATCCAGCCCGCATGCACCTGTGGCAACCATTTTTCTTTCGGTTATGACAGAAACAGCACAGGGAGTGGGGTGGAGTTGTAGTTCCTTGCCCTGCACAGTGGGAAGTTGGACGGTGGTGCCAAAAATGCTGGGGACTGGTGATCTACAGGATTCAACATTGCAAACATTTACATTAGAGCTTTCTAGCACAGCATTCCCATTGCTTCCCAAACTACAGATATCAGGATTATGTAGGGTAGTTAAAATGGGACAAGTGTGCAGCGTTTGTACCATTTTACAACTCCTAGAGCCATTTGGCAGGACCATTGTGAGATACAGGAAGCTGGACTAGACGGGCCCTTGGCCTGATCCAGCATGGCGCTCCTTATGTTCTCATGTTCTTATGTACAACTATATGCCAAGGCAGCAAGTCAGGACAGCTGCTACTCTACTCCTTCTATCAACACATTCTTATCACGGGCAGACCTGTGACAGCAAAAGGAAGCATGGCATGAGAGCAATGAGAGTGAAATTCCACAGAAACCATGTTCTGTACATTTGCAGTGACGTGCCAAGTAACTGCTGCAGAATTCTGAGTTTAATATTTGGAATAGAAAATAGAATGTGCAATGCCCTTAACAAAACTTTTCTCATCTCTTTATGACTCTTCACAACCCATAAGAATATGTGACTTCCCCCTATCTGGAATTACAGCAAGCTATTTTTTGACACTGAATCTCCATGATGACATAAAGTTATATTAACAGGTAATTATCTGTGATTATAAAATAGAGTGCCATCGTTCAAGACACCCACTTTCTTATGATATGTAAGAACAGGGCAGCAACCCTTTTGTCATATCTCATGATCCTTGTTAGCTTGGCTTCCTTCTCCTCCATTTGCATGCCAGAATTTGTTTTGACTAAGAATTGTTTTAATTGCCTATTATGCGAACATTGTTCCTGCCTGACAATAGGCACTTCTCCGTACGTGCAGATTGCTTGTGCAGCCTGATCCGATGGTGGGAACCCAGAAGTGGTGCTGTAAATTAAAACAATGATATAATTACCGAACACACACAAAAGGGCAGGTACCCTATTAGCAATCTGCAGTTTAGTGTGGTAAGGCTGGGAGAAGCTCATAAATAAAACCTGTTCCCTCCCTTGTTCTGGAAACAGCATGTGTAGTAACCAATAGTGTTGCTCAGCTTCAGCTCCGTGTTGTGACAAGCCACTCTGCTGCACTGTGTGTGATTTCAACGCTCTCCTTCCCGACACCCTTGCATACGCTCCGTAAAGAGCATCCCCTCTTGTGCACGGAACTGTGTGAGGGATATCTCTGCCACCTGAAAAGGAAAGCATGCCTGGGAAGGGGTTAAAAAGATTCTCTGCAAGGAGGCTTTGAAAACTATGCAAAGCAAGAATCAAACTGAATTGGGGAGGAGGATCCTTGTGCAGAACACGCCTTGGCAGTAAACACAGCTCTCTGACTCCTGGATGCAACAAGACAATCCGAAGGCACTGGCTTGAAGCAAAGCAGTAATTTCTTCAAAAGTAGCCTGAAGGGGGTCAAGCCTTCACCCCTAACTACAGCCTTCCTTTTCTGGGGTGCCTAGGAGCAGAGAGCCACTGAGGTGACTCCAATGTACTAGTGGGGTGTGTGTGTCTGTCTGTGTGTCACGTTGTTGTTGTTGTATGGCTAGCCTCCCTAGTATCTCTCCTTGTCAGCCAGGTAGGAGGCAAAGGGAGATGCTGCTTGGGAAATGAGCACCACCGAGGAGTACAGACAGTGTCAGGCAGCCACTCGGATTGTCAACAGCCTCTGCCGGGAGAACAGCCTACCCCAGCTGGATTTGGACATCTGCAAGGAGTTCCTTTCCTTCCCAGACCTGAGTGGCCCCGAGCCAGGTACAGTGCCCCCTGTTCGGCAGGGCAGGGCTTTCCTACTATGTGGTGCGGTGCATATGCCCAACAGACCACGGAGGAAGAACTTTTTAAAAAAACTTCTTTCCTCCAAAGGAGAGGAAGGTTGTGCAAATGCCCTCACCGCTAGGCACTTATTTGCCTCTGTCTCATTTTGTCTCTTCAGCTGCATGTTGTTGGGGAATCTGCCAAAACCTGTTGAAAAGAGCAACTTTTGTACTGCATGGAAAGCAGGAACAGAAGTGGGCAGGGAGAGGGTATAAGTGGGCAGGGAGCAGAATGGCTGGTGGGGGGCCGGAGGGAGGAGGGGATGAATGCTTTTTTCGGGCACTGATGTTGTGGCCAAAAGAATTGCCTGCGGTCTGGTAATAACTAAGGGACAGCAGGGAGACATTTGTGAAGACATGTTATCCCAGTTGTGTAGAAGAGAAAACATTTATTTGGCGTTTTCAAAGATGAAGAAACCAAGAACTGGTTATCATCTCTTGAGTACAAATTATCAGGGGTTCACAAAAATATTATGATGGTGCAGGTGGGAGTCACATCACTGACTATATGGTTAGTTTAAGCAAGCAAAGATATAGTTCACTCATTCAGTGAGAACGGCATCCAAAACCTAAAGTCAACAGAGAATCTTGCTGTGTTTAAAATGAGTACCTATGTTTTGTAAATTAGGCTCTAAAGCTGAGTTTGACTTTCTAAGGCATGTACAGTAATTGTAAAAGCAGCCAAGGTGTCTTTTATAGTCATATGCCAGACTGTAGTGTTATTTCTAGTCTGATTCTTTTTCTTCTCAAGGTGTAGAAAGTCATTTAGCAGATTGCTATGGTGGGAGATATAGGAGGCGATGTGTCCCGATGGCTGTTTGCCATTAAAGCTAAATGAAGAGGGAATTTTTCTCATCACAAATACTGGGGGAGGACAAAGTGTACAGTGGAGGGCAGTTGGTTTTATCCCATGTCCTGTTCATGAGTTTCCCAGAAATATTGGGCCTTTCGCTGCTGGAAAGATAATAGGGTCTCATCCAGAGAGTTTCATCACATAATGCAATTCTTCTGTCCTCAGTCCAAGGTTCTTTTGATTGCCTTGAAAATTTCATACTGTGACGATCAATCACACATGCTTACTTTACCAGATCAGGGAGCACTTTGTGACATCTCCATACACAGGTAATAGGACGTTTACGCCTATTGAAACATATGTTGCCATAGCATTTGAAACTTCTCAGTTGGTCAGAATCACTGAATAATCTTCAATGTGCTTTAAAGGAAACTTAGCTTCAACATCAAGTTACCTAGGTCAGCTGACCTTAAGCCATGCTTTAAAAACACCTAACCTAGGCCAAAGAGAAATTTTATCTTCATTGAGACAAAAAAAAGTTATCTTCATATCTTGCACTATCTTGCACTGGAAGTAGTGTTTTTGGTCCCACCCATGCCAAGTCCTTCTGACTGCGTTTTACTCATACATGAGGATTTGTATTTTTCTGATACTGGGTTGGTCCTCTCCTCTTTGGGAATGTGTGGTATAATAAAGACAAGTGAATCAGAATGTTCAAAATCTTGCTCAAGAAGCACCATGATACACCTTAATGTACAACAAGGGAAAATTGTAAACCAGAAATGAAAACAATGTGGTCCATTAAAGATTAAGCATTTTTTAAAATCATTTTTGTTTTTATTTCTGTTATACATGCTGCAACAGCTGCCTCATGAGAAAACTTGTAGTACAAGCATTCAACAAAATCTTTTCGGGAAAGTTCACAAATGTATATCAGAATTGCCCATCTTTTCACTTGATTGTATCACTACAATCAAGTGGAGGCTATCGGGGAGAATGCTGTGATTTTAGCAGGAATAACCTAATTTCCGGGACTTACATGGGAGGAAGTTCCACCTTACAGCTGCCTGCCAACCTGCTACTCTTACCAATGGCAAACAATACCCTGATTTTGATAATCCACCTGTTCAATGCTCCATGTGTGATTTGCTAACAATGGTACTGAAGTTTGAATCATAATGTCCTGTCTTGAAATGTCAGTTTCTCTTACTTAATATAGTATGACAGCATTATTCCAGTTTATTTCAGATTTAAAACTCTGGTACATGCCCTGTAGCCAATAGATTCTAGGCTGAAATACTGAATCCTGTCTCAAACAGGCACAACACAGTTACTCCACATGTGCTTTCAGCACAGATGACATCAGTGACTAAGGTGGTTACTTCACATCCTTTCTCGAGCCTAGGTGAACTTGCCTCCGTGTTGAAATCGGTTTTCAACACGGATCGAGAAGTGGATTGAAAAGATTCCCGAGCTCCAGGACGGGAATCTCTCACCCCGCTTGGAGCTCAATTCAGGGGGCGTGGTCGGGGTGAACTTGGATTGACCCCACAAGGATGTGAGGTTCCGTTCCTTTGAACTCAGATTGACCCCACAAGGACGTGAGGTTACATTCCTTTGAACTCAGATTGACCCCACAAGGACGTGAGGTTACGTTCCTTCGAACTGGTCTCCAGCGGGGCCGTGAACTGCAGTGAGAGGGACGTGAAGTATCAGCCTAAGACGGTTACTTCACATCCACTCTCGTCCCGGGAAGGAAGTTTGTTGCATGTTTCTTGTGGTTCTGTCCCTGTTCCCATGTACGCACGGGGGTGATTGATGATACCAGCGTGACTGTTTCTGCACGTCCTCGTTCCGTGATGAGATGTTAAATTCCATGCCTTTGTTCTCTGTTTTTTTTTTCCGGCCTGACCTTCCGTTTTTCAATGTTTCGATTCTCCGAAGCCTTGCCTTCAATGCGTTACGGAGCTAAGTTTGAGGCATTTATCTTTTAATCTCTCTGCACTGTGTTGCTGACTCCATAGGCAATGTACTGGCAAATGGCACTTTGCACTCCTGCCACTAGATGGAGAATGGCACATTGCATGTCGAGCCTTACCTCATGGGCACTCATCTCGAAATGAGAACCAAAACGAGCAGATTCCTGAGGCCAGGGAGGGGAATCGCTCATCCTGCTTAAATCCCAGTTCAGGGGGCGTGGTCAGGACGAACTACCCTCATCCCTCAATGGACGTGTGGTTAGATTTCTTCATACCGGTCCCCAGTGGGACTGCGAACAGCGATGAGATGGATATGAAGTATCAGCCTAAGACACAAGGGAGTATGGGAAATGAAGTCTTCCAGAGTGTGGAGATGTGACCCCTTAGAGTGCTGTTTGCTCCTAAACCCGAGGAAGCCAACAACAAAGAAATGAAACCTGAAGAGGGGAAGGAAGGGGTTAGCACCATCGCACTGGCGTATGAGGGCCGGGTGGAGGTAGTTAGACAACAGTTGTGGCGCACGGAAATGGAAGAGGGAAAAAGCGCAGAGGATTTGAATAGTGAAAAAACTGTGAAGAGTGTAGGGTATAAAAGGGAGGGGGAAAGGGTTCTCCCGCCAGACTGGGATTATGTCTGGATGGAGAATCCAGACATTGGCAACTGGGAAAAGTTAATGATGCCAAAGAAAGAGTCAGAAAGCTACTGAAGATTAGCTTATCGCTTATCGCCAAGGCTGTTCGTATTGGGGTGAGAGGGAAGCTAGGGAGTATAGAAATAAATGAAAAGAAAACAGACTACGGTTGGAGAGGGGGAAAGCCTTCACTGGCAAGATGGAAGAGTTGCGGGCATTGGGCTTCACTCCAAGAGGGCGGATGCTGAGACCAGCCACTCGCCCTGAGTGGGTTACCTTGGAAGGGAGAGGATGTGGACGGGGCTTGAAGACCATGGATCGTGGACCAACCCCTAGGAGAGGAATGGTCCAGAATGAATGAAAACCCAGACACCCAAGGAGACCAGGTGATATGCACCAAGTTTGTTTCTGGTCTGGAACCTGAGAATAACAGTTTATTTTTGGACCTGTTAAAAGACAATCTCTGGAACCCTTTCCTTACGCTTGAAGGGTCTGTGGTTAAAGTTCAACCCAAAGTGGATTTGTTTGTTCATAGTGAAGAATTGTTAAATAAACCGAGTTCTGTGTCAGTTCAAATGAATCCTTTATTGGATACAGAACACTCACACATCAGGGCGAATCGCGAGCCCCCACACAGAGCTCCCATATATATACCAGAAATGCCATAGCCACAAAATGTGTTTCCCAGCCCCTTTCTTAGAGACAGGAGGAATTTGTGTACCATTAATAATTGGTACTTGCATGAAAGCTTGCAAATCTTGTATGCTTCCAGAATATAGTGATATCTCAGAGTAAGCTGGACCAATAGAGATCCCAGTGGGTATCAGGAGCTCAGATGGAGTCTAGTTCATAGATTCATAGAATCATAGAATCATAGAATCATAGAGTTGGAAAAGACCCCAAGGGCCATCTAGTCCAACACGCTGCCATGCAGGAACCCCCATCACAGTACTCCTGACAGATGGCCACCCAGCCTCTGCTTAAAAACCTCCAAAGAAGGAGACTCCACCACCCTCCCTGGCAGCATATTCCACTGCTGAACAGCTCTGTCATGAAGTTCTTCCTAATGTTTAAATTGAATCTCTTTTCCTGTAGTTTGAGAACATTGTCCCATGTCCTAGTCTCTGAAGTCACCCTATATCTGTGCAATTCATTCTTTTTATCTCTAGTTGCACTAGAGATGCCATATCTGCCATGAAAAAAACTGTGGATGTCATTGCAGAGTGGAAAAAAACTGTGGTTGTCATTGCAGTGAAAAGCTGTGCCCTGTTCTGGTTCTGTCTCCACCTGTCAGATGCAAGGTAATCAGTTCAATCAGCCCTCCACTCTATCCATGGTGCTGTTAAATGCCAGGTCTGCTGCTAATAAGGCTCAAATCACCCAGGACTTGATCCTCGATGAAGAGGCAGATCTGGCGTGCATTACCGAGACGTGGGTGGATGCGGAGGGTGGTCCTACCCTCTCCTTCATCTGCCTATTTGGCACCAGGGTTGACTGGATGGTAGGAGTGGGGGGTAGCCATTGTACATAAGGACTCTCTGAAGGCTGTTAGGCTCTTGTCATTGGTGATACCAGGCCTTGAGGCCCTCCATGTGTTACTAGGGCAAGTGGACAGGGTCCTTGATAGCTGTCGTGCCACTACCTCTACGCTTGATCCTTGCCAGGCCTGACTTATAAGAGAGGACAGGCCAGTTACCCCTGAATGGGCCACAGCAATGATTACTTGGTCTCTCCAGGAGGGCAGGGTTCTCCCTGACCTCAAGGAGACACTTATTAGTCCTATACTGAAGAAGCCGCAGTTGCCAGTGGACCAAATTGGCAATTATAGGCCCATTGCCAATTTACCGTTCATCAGCAAGGCTGTGGAGAGAGTGGTGGCCGACCACCTTCAGGAGCTCCTGGATGAAACGGGTGCTCTTGATCCATCCCAGTCGAGGTTCAGACTGCATCATGGAACGGAATAGGCATTGGTTGCCCTGCATTACAATCTTCTGAGGGAGGCCGACAAGGGCAAATTGTCCTTGCTGGTCCTCCTTGATATCTCAGTGACCTTTGATACTGTCAGCCATGGTATCCTCCTGGCGAGGCTCCCTGAGTTAGGAATTGGAGGCACTGCTTTGCAGTGGGTCCGTTCCTTCTTGGAGGACCAACCCCAGAGAGTACAGCTGGGGGAGATTGCCTCTACCCCATGGTCCCTCAATTGTGGGGTACCACAGGGGTCGGTAATCTCCCCCATGCTTTTTAACATCTATATGAGGCCGCTGGGGAAGGTCTCATACGTCAGGAGGTATGGGGTTTCATGTTATCAATATGTTGATGACACCCAGCTCTATATCTCCTTTTTCTATCTGCAGTGGGTGCCATTTCATCCCTTGATGCTTGTTTGGATGTGTGTGTGTGTGTGTGTGTGTGTGTGTGTGTGTGTGTGTGTGTGTGTGTATAATATATATATATTACTATTACTTATTATGTTTTTATTATTGGATTGTTTATTCATTGTGTGTCTAGATTGATATTTGTTCAACCTTATAAACAACCCAGAGTAGCCGTGCAGCCAGATGGAGTGGTATATAAAGTAAGTAAGTAAGTAAGTAAGTAAGTAAGTAAGTAAGTAAGTAAGTAAGTAAGTAAGTAAGTAAGTAAGTAAATATGGTTATTATTTTAGTAGTGATGGATTATCTCCTTTATCCCAGAGCACATAGAGAACTCCTAGATCCCTGAGCTCCTTGCCCTCTGAAGATGCCAGCCACAGAGCCTGGCAAAATGTCAGGAAGGAAGACTTTCAGAACATGGCCAAACATCCCGAAAACTCACAACTACTATCTCCTTTTGGTTTAGACTGGAATTTGACTTAACTAATTGCTTTCTGCTGATGGGTCTCAAAGGAATCTTCCATGCTCTGTAGGCCTGCAAAACTCACCATGCCTTACAGTATGAGCTGTACCAATCCACTAGACTCCATCCATTTGGTTTAACAAAAGCTTCTGTTCTAGATTCTAGCTCAGCCTGGTGCTTCAAACTCTGCTTTGCCCCATCTTAACTGTTGAGGGTACACAGCGGATGTTAGAACATCCACTTTGAGATTATAAATTTCAGAAGGCATTCATGTGGTGACTGCATTTTTGTAAGCCTCTTGTGAGAGGACAGAGGTGCATCACTTGTATCTCCTTTCACAGAAGTTGTCCACAGACTTAATTCTTATTATGTTAGTAGGTTTCCAGGAAAGGCAGTTAAACAATGGCATAACTGAAAGCACAACTGTGAAAACTAAAGTGGGCTGGATACAATCAATGGATTGTTGCTAGAGAACACAGCAATGCTACTTCTAATTTTATTGTGGGAGTCAGGACAGGAAGAAATGAATTTGAATTAGCTATTGCTAGTGCAGAATGTAACGGAAAACTGAAGAAAGGGATTGGTGTCTTAGAGCAGTGGTCCCCAACCCCCGGGCCGCGGACCGGTGCCGGTCCGTGGACCGGTTGGCACCGGGCCGCCTGGGGAGGCCGGGGAGGCTCCTCCCCTTTTCCTCCGCTGCCCTCCTCCTCTTCCTCTTCTCTCCCGCGGGCAGCCAGAGGAGGAGTCGCCGCCGCTGGGCACGGCGCACGGGCGGGGTGGGGGGAGCCCGGGGCTCCTGGGCGGGCGGGCCCCGCCTCCTCCTCCTGTCGGCGGCCGCGGTGGCCACGGCAGCCGCCCAGGTGCGGCGCGACTCCGCGGCCGGCGGCGGGGCGCGCCCGCCGCGGCCGCGGCCGGCTCGGGCGGTCCCGGTGGCGCCCTCGGGCCGGAGACACCACCCCCACCGGCCTCCCTCCCCTCCCCCTCCCGCCGCCCCGCCCGAAGCCCGCAGGCGGAGGCAAGCGGCGCGCAGAGGTCCCCACCGAGGCGGGCGGTGGCGGCGGCCGCGGGGCGCCCCGCCGCCGCCGGCCGCGGAGCCACAGCCGAACCCGGGCGGCTGCCGTGGCCGTGGCCCGCCTCGGTTGGGGCACCTCTGCGCCACCGCTTGCCTCCGGCCGCCGACAGGAGGAGGAGGCGGGGCCCGCCCGCCCAGGAGCCCCGGGCTCCCCCACCCGTGCGCGCGGGGGATCGCACGCATTTTAACAGGTACACACACCAAGCCCCCAGCACCTCATCCTCCCCTCCACCCTCCCCCCATCCCCCCCCACCCTCCCCTGCCCCCCACCCCCACCCCCATCTCCCCCTCCCCACCCCCACCCCGGGCCACGGGAAAATAATCAAACAAATACCGGTCCGTGGAGACAAAAAGGTTGGGGAGCACTGTCTTAGAGCATTTTATACCAGTGGCTTGCCATCTGCATCCATAACATGGTTGTTACATACTCAAGTAACAGCTCTTCGTCAAATGAATACGCTTCTCTGTTTCTGTGGCATTATGGCATGACATCATTTCTCTTTTGCATGCTAGCCCTCAAAATGTCTTGTCTTTAAACTAGCCACCTGGAAAGTTAGCCAAGCTGCTTCTTGCCTATCCTGATCTCATTTTCTGAGAACACTCATCATCTGTTCAACTTTGGAAGTGAATCTACACAATGACACTCACCTTCTTCAGCAATGAAAAAGTGTTCTATATCAACATTCAAGAAAGGGAGCATTTTAGCCTCCTGTGTATCATGACAGGCTGAAATCTATCTGTTGGAGAATGACAGATATGACAAGGCAGAGGAGAGCAACCTTGCCATTGAACATCTTCACAGGGCTATTGTCACATGCCATTAAGCAGCATCTTATCTCCATCAGTGGGAAGAAGATGTCAATGACTCTTTCACGCATTTCCCCCAATTTTTACAGCAACAAAGTACTGAATATTTATAATATAGGTATGAACAACTTCTGGACCTCTACCTTTTATCAACAGTAACTCCCATCTCCCAAACTAGAGCATAGCCAGTAACCAAACTGAGTTATAGTCTAGTAACATTCTGAGGGCTATAGGCCATTCATGTATACTATAAAAGAAAGAAAATTAATTACATTAAATTTTGTGTAATAGAAGAAAAAGAAAAACTAACAATTACATCCCACCCAGTAGTGTCTAAAAGGTGCAATTAAGGCCAGTTCTTCACTTACCTCTCTAGGAAGAGGGAAACAATTCCATGATAAATAGGAAGTTTTCAATTAACTTAAAGAATACTTAGTGAAACAAGTCCCCTTTTAAGGGAGCATTATATGAGGATTTTGATCTTTGATATAGCTGGATAATATGAGGGTGTAATCAAAAATGTTTTGCGCCAGTTTTTAAAATTATCAATTGAGGCTACAAGTAACTTACCAGGTATATATGTCATACCTTTGATATGCTACCTTGGATACTTTTGGTATCATGCAGCACTGAATCAGAAATAGCACATGCTTTTGCTGGCTGCCCAGTTTGTGCTTGGACAGGGTTGCACAACTGATTGCATGTTGAGTCTAGTGACAGATGGCTGGCAAAATACAAATGCTGCTTGCAGCACTGCCCTCATGAATTAAATACCTTGCAAATGGGTGTGTCGGCCCTGCTTCTATTTTGGGGGGGGATAAAAAATAGACAAAACCTTTTTGATATATCCTCCTCATATGTACTGTAACTTTATAAAATCCTAGTTTAAAATTCCATTGTTCCTGTCTGTTTTATTTTGTTTTCAGCTAACTGCTGAAAAGCAAGCACAACCATTTTAAACACTCCTCTTCACTGACAACCTGTATTCTTCTGTACCCAGTACTTTGGATCATGTAGTCCTTTGAATTATACATTGTTTTATTGCTCTTTCAGCTGTGATAGGTGAAAGAGAGTAAAGTCTCTTCCACTCCCTTTCTCTGAAACCCACATATAAATGCAGTTTTCAGATTCACTCAGGTGACAACTGTTTTCTTCTATAGTTGCCTGTTGTGTTTTAATAAATGTAACACATCCGTAAGAGTGAATGCAGAGCTATATGATGTCATACCAGTTGTTGTTTACCAAATTTGTACAGTTTCATACTGTACAAATAAAATCTATTTCTCTAATAAAGCTGTTTTCGCTTCATTTCTTTTATGATGGCAGCTTTCTTTTGTTTGTTGTGTGCAAGTGGATTTGAAGTTATGGTCAGTGGCACTATTTGCTGTGGGATTGTGTAGTAACACTTTCCCAAGCTTTGAGTCTGCAATAATATTATAGGTTGTACGTAGACATGGACATGACCGGAAAAAATGACGTTTCGAGTTTTCGTTTGTTGGAACAGGTCCGTTTCGGGTCATTTCCGTTTGTCACAAAATTTTTCAAAAATTTGTCATTTCCGTTTGTCGTTTGTTGTTTCCACTGCGATTTAGCGCGATTTGACTTCCCAGAGCATTGGGGCGTCCTGCAATCAGGGGCGGCGCTAGGTGTTTTTGCGCCCTAGGTGGTGGTGGGGGCAGGGGGGGGGCGAGTGGGTGGGCGGCGGCCGCGGGCGGGTGAATGGGCAGGCGGTGGTGCGGGCCACAGGCGGGTGGCGGTGCGGGCGGATGGGCGAGTGGGCAGTTAGGATATCACTTAGGATAGAGGTTCTGTTCTTGGCTTGCACCCCAAATGTGTGCGTGTGCAAGCAAATTGAAGTTGGGAAAATAGAAAATAAATGGTAGTATAAAATAAATCCACACCTCCCACTCCCAGTCGAACCTCCCCCTTTATCCAATATCAGAAAAAAATCCTCAAACTGCCAGAGAAGAAATAAAGAATAAACTGCTATTCCCTTCAGCAGACAAAGCTGCAGGGAATCAAAGAAATTATTTTCTAAATTCAATTCCCTCCCTGCCTGCCTAACTTAAATCCTAAAGCCTCCAGCCTCCCTCCTCAATCTCAATCGGATCACACCAGCACCAGCAGCCAGCCCTCCTCCCTCAACCACATCCATAAACCTGACTGCGATTTCTGGAAGGTGCCTCGGCTTTTTATGCCCTCCAAGACATCCAAAAGTGTCAGTCAAAACCCTGGCGATGCCATTGGTGGAATGGTTCAAACAACTTGCATGGTCCCATCCCATGCCCAGCCCAAATGTGCAGGTCTAAAAAAATAAAATAAAAAATAAAATAAAATAAAATCAATACAACGTTTTATTGCTATAAAAAACCCACTGCTGCTACTATAAAAATTCAGGCATTTAAAATAAATAAATTTCACATGTTTCTGTGGTGATTTGGTGTGTTTTTTGACCACGATTTCAAAAGAAAAATTGTGGTCGCCATTTTGGATCCCCCCCACCGCATGGCATGCAGCGAGACAGACGACGAGGATGAACCCCCCCCAGCCTGGTGCAAGCAGCCCGGGACAGGAGAAGAGGGGGGGAAAGGCCGGGGACCCCCCCAGAAACCACCCCTATGGTAGGTGGCAAAGCTTCAGGCAGGCATATTTTCGCCTGCTTTTTTGGCCGGGAATCGGGTTTTTTTTAAAAAAAAACTTTTAAAAACTTTTCTGTGCTTCGCATTGCGCGATCGCGGCGATGCCACAAATGGAAACGAAAAACCCGACCAAAATTTTCTTTTTTCGGTTCGAGTTCGAGTTCTGATGGCTTAATTATCATTACCATTTCCGTTACGTAACGGAAACGATAACTGAAAACGGAAACGACAATTTCGCCGAGTCGTGCCCATGTCTAGTTGTAAGGGAAATCAGAAGCATGCTGGTTATTCAGAGTTAATTTGAGAAACAAATTTACACTGAAAGGTGTGTGACTCAAGAAAACTATGACTGCAGTTCAGTGGGAAGTTTTGCTTCTTTTAAAATGCTGTTTTAGGAGGATGGAATTGATGGTGGAGAAGTGGGGTGAATATGAGCATCTCTCCCTACTGTCCTATTATATTGGGCTTCAAGCACGTAATTGATTCACGGCTCCCCACTCACTTATTACTATGTCATTAATCACTTGCACCCTTCCCAGAGCAGCTTTTAAAACACCAAAGCTCAGTTAGGCTGTTACCCCATGTCAACTGTGTACCACATTAAAGGTCACATGGTAGAAAACATGGCAAATGTGTCCCCACTGTATGTGACCCCACATACGGGGTCCGCATCAAAGTTTAATTTTTGTTTTTGTTTTTGTAGTGCTCTTTTATGTTTTTTTAATCTATATGTCGATATACCAATATATCGATTTTCAACCATCATATATCGATCGCCAAATACACCTTTTTTTGCTTTTTCCTGTGCATAATGGCTTAAGTGTTTGCAAACAGAAATAAGTGCAATGGGGAATAATTTACTCATGTGAAAATGTCTGTAAGATATCACTGTACCGATATACCGTAGAAAGTACTTTTAAAAAATTTCACGGGAAGATGCCGAAGAGGGAGTGAAACGGTTTTGCTGCGGATTTAACAAGTTCCTACAGGCTCATGTGGTTTAAAATCTGCATCAGAACAGCGACAAGGATTTTACCGCTCTGAGGCCAGGTACTTGTAAAATGCGTTGAGTCATGCTTCAGGGGGTGTGGTTGCATTTTATTTTATTTTATTTTTAAGTTTGCAGGACGTGGGGTAACGATTTTATGCTCTGCAACAGAGAGCACTTTGCAGAAGATTTTAGTGGATGTGGGATAAGGGCCTACGTCATGATACCCTCACAAATGCTTGTATCTAACATGTATTTTATTCCTAAGAAGGTCCCTCTCTTATCTTTCTGAAGCAAAATATGCATTCCATGTGTGCTTCTCAGCCATTCTTTCAGCTGAAACTTAAAAGGTGTCTACTTTTTTTTCATGGTCACTCAAAACTTTCCAGTAGTGCACACGGGGATGTGAATAGGTTTGTCTGCACTCTGTATGAGCAGAGAATATGATTTCACATATCACCAAACAACTGAAGTTTGGTGGTATACAAAATCAAGCTTGTATTCTTGTTACACAATCATTATAGGGACATATTGTGCCGCTGGGTGATTTTGTAAGTTGTGCAAAACAATGAAAGTGGATTTTTTTTGTCTAGGAATGTTTTATCTGTATCTTACAATTCTAGTCTCATCAAAAGTCCTGGTGCATGACAGATAGCATTACAAAATCCTTTCACCCTTATGAGCAGAAGCTCCAGTACACTGAAAAGTGGATTTTATAAAAAATATTGTTCCATGAGATGCTAGCCTACCTCCCCCCCTGCAGTTCCAGCTAATCAGACTTCAGGTTAAGAAAACAGGAAAGATTTCCATAGGTTCATATTGATGACACCAGTGTCCCTGGCTATCCAACTGAGCCATCAGGAAAGCAGATTGAAAGCATTTGCATAATGAGTTGGATGTAACCAACCACAATCTACCTGGTACTTTTCCTATAATGATAAGAAGCTTCCTTCCATGATGCTCTAATGCTTTCTTGTGTTATCTGAGTCTGTAAGCAGCATACCTCCCTCTGTAATTTCCCATGTAGAACAACCCTGCAGGTAATCAGGTTCAATTTTGTATTCTGTGCTGGTGTGAAGCCCAGCAAGGTGAGGATGTGAATCTATGTCAAAAATGTTCTGCATAAACAAGATCCAAAGCTTTGTCTGTGACGTGGGGTTTAGTGATTTCAGCAGTGATTTCAGCTCTTAGACATAGCAGGCTGGAGACAGCTTCTAGTGTAACAGCTCTTTATTCAGGGAGAGAACAAGACTGGGGACTGGGGAGAGGGAGCTACATTTATAGGAGCCAGGACTGGCTAAGAAAAGATACATTTTGGAGGGAACAACTACAACCAATCACAAAGCTGCCTTTTGGCAGACACCAATAGGATTGAGGATCCAAATGCAGCAACTTGAATAAACCAATAGGCCTGTTCCCTTTGGAACAGGAAGGCAGTTACTTCAACAAAAGCAAGTACAGATAATAGGAATACAGATCAATACACAACATCAAGAATAGGAGGGGGCATAGCCAAGAAGTGCAGAACACTGTTTAGCAAACAGACTAGTAGCCCTTGAGTGCTTCTTTCTTAGGGGCCAGGTTGCTTCTGGGAGGTGAAAGGGAAGGGAAGTATCAGGAATACATGGAAATTTCTGCTTTTGAGGCTGAGCTGGAGAAGAAGAGGAGGAATTTCTGACATCTGCCTTCAGCCACTCAGTTAAGGGGAAAAGGAAAACTGAGGCATATGGAAATAGCAATTGGTGCAATGCAGGCAAAGTGGTAACTGACTTGGCTCTTTACCAAAAGAAAAAGCAAATGGCATCTGAAACAAGTGACAAGGCAACAGATTTTGAGCAAAATGCATCCTGTTATCTCCTGTTATTTCTTGGCAGATTATCAGGGAGGTCAAGCACTTAGGATGAGATTTAACATGAACTTGCCACATTCAAGCTGCTTATTGCAGCAACAAGCACAACACCTATAACTGCAGGCTGCCAAAAAGGCACACAAGGGATATGTTCTGGTGCTCTGTTATCCGATGTGCGCCATCAGTTGTGCAGCTGGATGTGCTCATCAGTGCGTGATTGGTCTAGATGGCACCTTCTGCCTGCCTGCAGGGAAGGAATTGGCTTAATCATGAGTGCAGGATCCAATTCATTCTTAGCAGATTTTTCAGATATAGTGTGATATGAATATATATATATATATATATATATATATATATATATATATATATATATATATATATATATATATATATATATATATATATATATATATATATATATATATATATATTTGTTTTCGTAGATTTTCACGGGTATAGGTATGCATGTTAGGGTGGATTCGGGTTTGTTCCGTGTAGAAATCTGGTTGTTTTGGCGACGTTTCGACGAGGTCTCACTCGTCATCTTCAGGCTGGTGTTCTGGCTTCTTTCTTCTTGAAGCAAAGCGTGGTCTCAGTTGAAGTCCTTCTATAAATACTGCTGGGGTGTGTGGTTTGCTTGCTCTGTTGCTGATTGCAGGTTCCTTTGTTCCTTTGTTCTTTTGTGATCTGCTGTGTGGCTGAGGCGATCGTTAAGGGATTAACTGCTGGTGGCTGTTTAGATGGCTGTTTAGATGTTGGTGGGTTAGATGGCTGGTGGGTTCTGGCAGTATCCTGGGCTTTGGTGGAGTGGGGTCCTGTGTCTTGTGAATTCATTTTGGTCTGGCTACGTGTCTGTGGTCTCCCAATGTTTTTTTGGGGTGTGTGAGTGTGCTCCATGTGGTGACTAGAGTGGGGTGCCGCAGTAGATGGTGCAGTCGTGGTTTTGTTATTGGATGGTGGTTTCGTTTCATCTGTGGGAAGGGTCTGGGTTTGTGTTTGGTGTGGATGGAAGGTGGTGGCATCTTGTGTCCTTTTGTACCTGGTGTCAGTCTTTGTGACAGAGGCTCGTCTGTTGACCAGGGCTAGTTTCCAGATGTCAGGCAAGCGGGAGGTGTCATCACGTTTATTCATGTTGTTTGGGTGTTTCTCTATTTCAATGGCTTCCATGATTATTCGACTGTTGAAGTGTTCAGTTTTGGAGATGAGTTTGGTTCTTTCAAAGTCAATTTCATGACCTGTTGTTTTTATGTGCTGGAAGAGAGAGGAAGATTTTTCTTCTTTTTGACTGCGTTCTTGTGTTCTGCGATGCGTGCGCTTATTCTCCTGTTTGTCTGTCCGATGTATGTGGCTGGACAGACTTTGCATGGTATTTCATAGACTCCTTGGTTTTCTAGCTCAATCTTGTCTTTGGGGTTTCTTAAAATGTTGGCTATTTTTTGGTCGGTGCAAAAGGCTGTCTTGATATTGTGTTTGTGGAGAATTTTGCTGATTTTGTCTGTGGTGCCTTTGATGTAAGGGAGGAGGGCGGTGCCGTTGTTCTCTTCTGTTTCTTGGTTCTTGGGGGGTGTTTCCTTTCGGATTAGTTTGGTGATGGTGTTTTTTTGGAATCCGTTCGCAATTAAAACATTTGAGAGAGTGTGTAATTCAGTTTTTAGGTGGTCTTTGTCAGCGAGGCGTTTGGTTCTGGAGATGAGGGTTTTTGCTACGGAGTTGATCTGTGCAGGGTGGTGGTGTGATTGTGCATTTAAGTAGCGGTTTGTATGTGTTTTTTTCTGGTAGATGGTATGTCCTAAGGAGCCGTCGGGTTTTTGTAGATTAGGACGTCCAGGAAGGGAAGTTGGTTGTTGGCTTCTATTTCCATAGTGAATTGTATTTTGGGGTGTAGGCTGTTGAGATGTGTGAGGAAGTTGTTCAGTTTATCTTTCCCGTGTGGCCAGATAACAAAGGTGTCGTCAACATATCTGAGCCAGAGTTTGGGTTTATGTTCGGACTTCTGTAACGCGTTGGTTTCAAAGTGTTCCATATATAGGTTTGCGATGACCGGTGAGAGGGGTGATCCCATGGGTGCTCCTTCTATCTGTTTGTATCTTTGTCCATTGTGGATGAAGTATGTGTTGGTTAGGCAGTGGTTGGTCAGATCTAGGATGTGCTTGGGGGTTGTATTTGTTGTGGATAGCTGTCAAGGCTTCTTGAATGGGCACTTGTGTGAAGAGCGAAACAACATCGAAGCTCACGAGTAGGTCATTGGGTTGTAGGTCTTGTTTCTTTATAATTTCTATGAAGTGGAACGAGTTTTGTACATATGAAGTGATGGATTCTGCATAGGGCTGGAGTTGTTTGGCAAGAAATTTGGCGAGGTTTTGTAGAGGTGAGCCTATGGAGCTGACTATGGGTCTGAGAGGTGTTCCTTCTTTGTGAATCTTGGGGAGGCCGTAGAGCTTGGGGCATCTGGATGATTTCTCTCTGGGGATGATGCTTGGCTTGATTTCTTCACTTAAGGGAGAGGCTTTTATTTTGGCTTTGGTGGTTTTTTCCAGGTAGGTGGTGGGGTCTGTGTTCAAAGGTATGTAAGCAGGGTCTTGTAGTAGGTTGGATAATTTGGCTTGGTAGTCGGATGTGTTCATCAGCACTGTGGCATTGCCTTTGTCTGCTGGGAGAATGATTATGTTGTGGTCTTTCCTCAGGTTGGTGAGGGCTTTTTGTTCTTCTTTGTGTAAATTGCTTCTGGGTGGTTTGCTGGAGCAGAGGACATTGGTGACTTTGAGTCTGATTTTGTTGGCTTCATCTGGGTTGATTTTGGTTAGGCTGGCTTCCACTCCGCATATGATGTTTTCGGTGGGGATGTGTCTGGGGGCGACTGCAAAGTTGAATCCTTTGGAAAGGACTTTGGTCTCTGCGATGGTGAGTGTCCTGTCTGATATGTTGTGAACTGTTTGTTTCATGGGTTGTTGTGTGGGGGTTGGGCTTCTGGCGTTTTCCAGTTTGTGGAGTTTGTTGGTGTGTGTGTCTGTCTTGTGGGAGGTCTCTGTTTCAGCTCTCCAGGCGGCGAGTTGCTTGGATTTGTTCCAGAGTGTTGGGTGGATTTTGTTGCTGAGTTTGAGGTGGAGAGTGAGTAGATCTCTGTTGGTTTGATCTAGTAGGTATCTTTTCCTGTGTAGTTCACTTCTGATTAGGGCTAGTTCTGTTCTTTTCAGGATCCTTTCGCTGGATGGGGTTTTTGAGTGGAATTTCAGTTGGAAGCTTGTGGGGATCACATTTTTGTCTCGGCAGTTGCGTAGGAATGCAATGTCACATAAGATGGTGGCTCTTCGGACTTCTAGTTTCTCGTAGGTTCTGGTCAGCTGGAAGGTTTCCTCCCCGTAGAGGTCGGATATTTGTTTTCGTAGATTTTCACGGGTATAGGTATGCATGTTAGGGTGGATTCGGGTTTCTTCCCGTGTAGAAATCTGGTTGTTTTGGCGACGTTTCGACGAGGTCTCACTCGTCATCTTCAGGCTGGTGTTCTGGCTTCTTTCTTCTTGAAGCAAAGCGTGATCTCAGTTGAAGTCCTTCTATAAATACTGCTGGGGGTGTGTGGTTTGCTTGCTCTGTTGCTGATTGCAGGTTCCTTTGTTCCTTTGTTCTTTTGTGATCTGCTGTGTGGCTGAGGCGATCGTTAAGGGATTAACTGCTGGTGGAAAAAACCACCTGGAAAAAACCACCAAAGCCAAAATAAAAGCCTCTCCCTTAAGTGAAGAAATCAAGCCAAGCATCATCCCCAGAGAGAAATCATCCAGATGCCCCAAGCTCTACGGCCTCCCCAAGATTCACAAAGAAGGAACACCTCTCAGACCCATAGTCAGCTCCATAGGCTCACCTCTACAAAACCTCGCCAAATTTCTTGCCAAACAACTCCAGCCCTATGCAGAATCCATCACTTCATACGTACAAAACTCGTTCCACTTCATAGAAATTATAAAGAAACAAGACCTACAACCCAATGACCTACTCGTGAGCTTCGATGTTGTTTCGCTCTTCACACAAGTGCCCATTCAAGAAGCCTTGACAGCTATCCACAACAAATACAACCCCCCCAAGCACATCCTAGATCTGACCAACCACTGCCTAACCAACACATACTTCATCCACAATGGACAAAGATACAAACAGATAGAAGGAGCACCCATGGGATCAGCCCTCTCACCGGTCATCGCAAACCTATATATGGAACACTTTGAAACCAACGCGTTACAGAAGTCCGAACATAAACCCAAACTCTGGCTCAGATATGTTGACGACACCTTTGTTATCTGGCCACACGGGAAAGATAAACTGAACAACTTCCTCACACATCTCAACAGCCTACACCCCAAAATACAATTCACTATGGAAATAGAAGCCAACAACCAACTTCCCTTCCTGGACGTCCTAATCTACAAAAACCCGACGGCTCCTTAGGACATACCATCTACCAGAAAAAAACACATACAAACCGCTACTTAAATGCACAATCACACCACCACCCTGCACAGATCAACTCCGTAGCAAAAACCCTCATCTCCAGAACCAAACGCCTCGCTGACAAAGACCACCTAAAAACTGAATTACACACTCTCTCGAATGTTTTAATTAAGTAACGGATTCCAAAAAAACACCATCACCAAACTAATCCAAAAGGAAACACCCCCAAGAACCAAGAAACAGAAGAGAACAACGGCACCGCCCTCCTCCCTTACATCAAAGGCACCACAGACAAAATCAGCAAAATTCTCCACAAACACAATATCAAGACAGCCTTTTGCACCGACCAAAAAATAGCCAACATTTTAAGAAACCCCAAAGACAAGATTGAGCTAGAAAACCAAGGAGTCTACGAAATACCATGCAAAGTCTGTCCAGCCACATACATCGGACAGACAAACAGGAGAATAAGCGCACGCATCGCAGAACACAAGAACGCAGTCAAAAAAGAAGAAAATCTTCCTCTCTCTTCCAGCACACAAAAACAACAGGTCATGAAATTGACTTTGAAAGAACCAAACTCATCTCCAAAACTGAACACTTCAACAGTCGAATAATCATGGAAGCCATTGAAATAGAGAAACACCCAAACAACATGAATAAACGTGATGACACCTCCCGCTTGCCTGACATCTGAAACTAGCCCTGGTCAACAGACGAGCCTCTGTCACAAAGACTGACACCAGGTCCAAAAGGACACAAGATGCCACCACCTTCCATCCACACCAAACACAAACCCAGACCCTTCCCACAGATGAAACGAAACCACCATCCAATAACAAAACCACGACTGCACCATCTACTGCGGCACCCCACTCCAGTCACCACATGGAGCACACTCACGCACCCCAAAAAAACATTGGGAGACCACAGACACGTAGCCAGACCAAAATGAATTCACAAGACACAGGACCCCACTCCACCAAAGCCCAGGATACTGCCAGAACCCACCAGCCATCTAACCCACCAGCATCTAAACAGCCATCTAAACAGCCACCAGCAGTTAATCCCTTAACGATCGCCTCAGCCACACAGCAGATCACAAAAGAACAAAGGAACAAAGGAACCTACAATCAGCAACAGAGCAAGCAAACCACACACCCCCAGCAGTATTTATAGAAGGACTTCAACTGAGATCACGCTTTGCTTCAAGAAGAAAGAAGCCAGAACACCAGCCTGAGATGACGAGTGAGACCTCGTCAAACGTCGCCAAAACAACCAGATTTCTACACGGGAAGAAACCCGAATCCACCTAACATGCATATATATATATATATATATATATATATATATATATATATATATATATATATATATATATATATATATATATATATATATATATATATATATATATATATATATTTAAAGCCTTATTTCTAAGGCATATAGAACACTGGCTTGTTGGGAGATATTACAACAAATAATGCTCCTGCTATTTATTTGTATACCAAAAAGGGATTCAAGTAAAGGTAAAGGTTCCCCATGACAGGTCAGTCCGGTTGCTTCTCACTCTAGAGGCTGGCGCTCATCTCTGTTTGTAAACTGCATTTGCCTGTAGACATATATGGGACAAGCAATAGGAGCTCACCCCACTGTATAGATTCAAACTGCTGACCTTTTGATCGGGAAGCCAATTAAAATATCAGAGCAGGCATGCAAAAACTTCAATAATGTAATACAGCTGAACAAATAATTATATGCCGTCAAGTTGATTCTAATGTATGGTTCCCGTTTTCCATGGTTTTCTCAGTATAGATTACTAAGAAGTGGTTTACCATTCCCTCCTTCAGGTAGTTGAAGGTTACACAGGCTGGTCTGAGAGGACTTGAAAAACCAAAACAGATCTCCTGCAGGGCTAGACAAAGTGTATCCTCTAGAGATTGGAATTGGATTTCAGTTGCTCTCCACCTTAGTCCACATAATTACAGCTGGAAAATGCTAAAAGCTGCAGTCCAGCAATATCTGGAGGGATGCACTTTGGCTGGGAAGAATGTGGCCACAGCAAGAAGAACTTTATCAGGAGGGCTTTAAACTTAATTGGAACAGTGGGAAAAGACTCAAGAGCAGAGGTAAAGATTTACTGAGTTTTAAAGAGTTATTGAGACTGTAAGTGCCAGTTGATATGAAAAGGGGATGGTCTACTCCAGGGAATTTGTACTTAACTCTACTCTGTGAGTCTCTGTACTTCTGCTGCCCAGCTAGGAGAATTTACTTAATTCAAAGCTCTGTTACAGATTTCAACCAAATGTTTAAAAGCCTTGAAGTTTCCTGCTTGCAGTGTTTTGCATGAATCTTGCTATATATTCCTGTTATTTTCATGAGTGACTGTGCATGCTTATATTTAGAGTGGAAATGGTGCCATTCTGTTTTTTAAAGTCTGTGCATAGTAGTTTGTCCCAGACTGATGCAGGAGTCAGAGAGAGGAAACTCAGTGTGTAAATTGAATCCAACTTCACCTCTGCATGAAAAATTGCTGAACACACAGCAAAGATGATAAACTCCAGACTGTAATTAAAAACGGGTAGTGGCATAATGGAGCAGCAGCAGCTGTCAGTTCTATGTCTAATGGGCTACCTGTTGTTGTGGAGATAAGATTGACTGTGCCTGTAATAACAATGGGTATTGAGCCATTTCATTCCTGGTGTTTGATATATTTGGGACAAATCTATTAAGTGACAAATAAATCAAAAACTGTTCTCTGTTTTTGAGCACATTGATCTATCTGTTTAAGGAGTGTGCAAGCCCTGTCAGCTTCATCACAACATTTTTAAATGCTGAACTGGCACTCTTGTTTAAATAATAAATTGTGCAGAAGGTACCAGATCCAAGCTAGCTAGAGTGCAGCCATAGTGGTATATTTTTTTGACCACTCTTATGTAGGGGTATGGGTTGCTTATATATTTCAAATGAATTAAAAAAGTAAACGTTCCCCGTGCATATGCAGGTTAGTCGTGTCTGATTCTAGGGGTGGTGCTCATCTCCATTTCTAAGCTGAAGGGGCAGTGTCGTGCAAGTCTGTGGCCACGTGGCCAGCATGGCCGAAGGCGAACACATTTCTGCGCATGGAACACTGTTTACCTTCCAAATGAATTACTAGGGCAAAAATTCCACTCTTTTTTGAAACAGGATTTACTTCCATGAAAAATATTTAAGAAGCAGTTGTGCAATTAAGCAGGAAGTGGTCAAGTTATCCTGGTCATGCTAAATTATTTCTGATTACATTTGGAGTTTGGGTTGTAACAATAATATGGGGCAAATATAAAGTCTTACAGGATCTGCATTGTTTTTTTAATTATTATTTTATTAAACCTTTAGGATCCATCATGAGCTTTCTGAATCTCTCTCTCTCTCTCTCTCTCTCTCTCTCTCTGTGTGTGTGTGTGTGTGTGTGTGTGTGTGTGTGTGTGTGTGTGTGTGTGTGTGTGTGTGTGTGCAATTACTAGCATAGGAGAACAGCTGCTGCATATCCTTCCTGACCCCCCCCCTTTTGTTCCATATTTTTTCGGCAGTATTTTTCTGGTGGATTCTACAACACTAATGTTTAGATTAGGTATGTGCCAAGCTGTTGCTTGTTAGCCTAAATAGATAATTATGTCAATTAGCAAAATAAGGCACTTAACTGGAGAAAGTTATTGATACAAACACTTCCTCAAGGAGGAGATTAACTCCTCAATTTCTAAAGCTGTATTTCACAAGCTGCTTAATATAATGTGACCCCACTTGCTAGATCAAAATAATTGTAGTTATTTTGTTGAATGTGCAAGCTTGCGTTCTGATTTAGTAATTCCTTGTGTTGAAGCATCAGACATACATGAATCAGAGCCATAGAAAGCCTGTTCATATATGGCAGTGTTGGCGAACCTGTGGCATGGGTGCCAAAGGTGGCACTCGGAGCCCTTTCTGTGGGCACCTGACATCGCCCCTTCACAGGCGTATTCAGGTTAAATTGCTGTATTGGCACTTTGCGAAAAAATAGTGGGTTCTGAATTGCCACCACTGATATATGACCATCCTATGACTCTTTTAAACAGGCATGTGTTTCATCTGCAGATGGGTGTGAGAGCATGAAACTGCCTGTTGTCCATCTACAACCAAATGCCATTCTCATCCACAGTGTAACTGGGCACCCTGGTGTGTGTGTGTGTGTGTGTGTGTGTGTGTGTGTGTGTGTGTGTGTGTGTGTGTGTGTGTTGTGTGTGTGTGTGTGTGTGTGTGTGTGTGAGAGAGAGAGAGAGAGAGAGAGAGAGAGAGAGAGAGAGAGAGCACTGACCTCTTTTTTTTTATAACCAAGGCCCTCCTGGCTGGGCCACTCCCTGTTGGTTCTGTTCAATCATTCCATCCATCCCCTCACTGCTGGCTCATATTTCTTCTGATTGCCCTTCAAAATCACACCATTTTTGTGTCTCATAGGGATATATTTTATTCCCCTCAGTTCAGACTGCTTTCCTCTTTCAATGGAGGAGGAATCTTGTATATGCTTACACTCCATCCAGAGCAGGATGTGGGTGGAGACAGTTCACCTCCTCCCTGCCTAGCTGCCTCTCTCACACTTGAATTTTTGCTCCCAGTCATTGTTCCATATATGGTAGGTGCCATCTCAAACCCAGAAGCATCGTGCAGCTTAGGCGGTTACTTCACATTAGAGATGGGCACAAATTGAAAAAAATTACGTTTTGGTTTTTTGTTTTTCACTGCGGGTCCTGTTTCGGTTTGTTTTATTTTTTCGTGAATTTTTTGAAAAAAAATTGTTTTGTTTTTTCATTTTTCATTTTTCGTTTTCACCCGCTTTTTGCGCGATTTAAAGCATTTCCGCGCACGGGCTTCCCCCAATGCCCCAGACCAGAGGGAAAACACTAAAAAAAAAAAAACCAATGCTGGCAGAGACACAGTATAGACTAGGTATGCAGGGAGGCTGCAAAGGCAGCGGCGGGCATTGTCCAGGGCGTAAGGCAGCCACAGAGTGACTGCACTGCGGGGCAGGGGAGGGTACTCACCGAGAGGTACGCATGCACACAGGGAAGCTGCAAGAGAAATCTCTTCTTTCTCTCCCCTAAGAGCCAGGCTGAAGCCAGCAGGAACACAGAGACACATACCTGCCTGGCTGGCCTAAAGTAACATGTCACAGAGACAGCCATCCCACCCTAACTCCCACCACAGACTGCAAGGAGGACGGGGGCTGCCAGAGCTTTTTATGCCCTCTGTGGCTGCCACACCTACCCAGTCTGCAACCTGGGCATGCTATTGGTTGAAATTGTCCAAGAATTTACATGCTCCCATCACATGGCTTACATCCATCTTGTGGCTGGAATCCATTTTTGTGTCATCCTTAAAGGGAAAAGAAAAAATACATCACGATGGGAGGAAGACAAAAACAAACATTTGAAGGACCGCAACCCCATGATAGGTAATAATTTCAAATAATTATCACTGCGTTTTTATGGATGTCCAGAGCGTTTTAATACCCAAGAAATCAATATTAGGCATCTGGTAGCCATTTTGGGTTGATGTTCCCTAACTCCCATTAAAGGAAAAAAAAATACAGCGATCTGAGAAAAGACATAAATGCACATTTTAAGGACCCCAAACCCCTGGTAGGTATTATCAGGCAAAATAAATAATTATCGCTGGGTTTTTACGGATATTCAGGATGTTTTTTAACATTTAAAAACAGCTCATTTCATTGCGCATTGCCATTAACAAAAACGAAACGTAACGAACCTAATTTTCGTGGTTCTGTTCTGTTCATTCCATTTCATTACAATTTTTGTTATTTGTTTCATTATGTAACGTAATGAATAACAAATAATGGAACAAAAAATTTTTTTCATTTCGTGCCCATCTCTACTTCACATCCTTCTTTGTTCCATGACTAGTGTTGTGCCGTGATAGCGTTGTTTGCGATCACGTGGTTTTTGTCCCTGTTTCAGTGTTCCCATGGCCATGATAACTTGTCTCATGACAAGTGTTACCTCACGGTCTTGTACCGCGACAAACACAGCATTTGTCTAGCTGCCTTTTTCCTTTTTGGGGAGGGGCTTAAAAAACTTTTTCGATATTTCAAATTACTCGTGATCAGGGTTTCATACGCCAATGCAGCAGAGTCAAATTAAAAACAAAACACCGGACACAGTTTTCTGAGAGAAACTAATGTATTGTTGCATCTCTTACCAATATCCAGGGTCTGTAGATTATCCACTTGTATGACCCTCCAAATCTGTTGTAGCTGTCCCATCGTGCATTGATAATGATAACACATCACTGACATGTTCTTCATTTCAAAATTTGCATGATCTTGACATACAGGCAGCCTAGTGATCTGTCTGGTTGATTCATAGCTTTTGGGACCTGAAGCGATAATGCCAGAGGATGGTTCAGTTTGGCTGTTCCCAATGTCTAGACAGTGTAATTTATGCCAAAAGGCAAAATTGATTTCACTTCCATGTGGCTTTGCTATTCCTCCCTACCCCTTCTTTCTTTCTTTTTCAAAGGGTGAGCCTGTTTTTAAAGACATGGTGAAATTAAATTTCTTTTATGAAAATCCCAGTTGATGAAAGCAAACAGCTATTAAAAAGTAGAGCACCATAATGATCAATGAAGGCCAAGGGAGCAGTCCAGATTGCAGACTGATTCCCATTAACAGCATGCAGTCACAAGGTCTCAAGAAACTGGTTGTAATTAAAACAGCAGGTCCTGCTGTGGCCGGGCCCCATGGCAAAGCCTACACCTCCCACCAGCAGCAGCACTGAGCGATTACAATCTTTGTCTAGCCATAGCTCTCACCGCATTCTGTTAATACACAACATATGATAAACCAGGGCATGTAGTAATTACAGGGGAAATAAGATGCACAAGGGTGAACGATGGCATATAGATCTGATTGCTCTGATTCATTCTGGTTCACATTAGCCCTGGCTTTCACACTGTGGAAGGAAATTATGTTCTCCTAGCAAGGATCTGTGATGATGAACTAAGAATGTATTAAGGCATAAATATATAGGAAGAAACCTGTAGGATTAGATTGAAGGTCCATTCAGGACAGCATTTGATTCTCCATAGAGGTCACCATATGACCCCAGGAAACTCACAAATAGAGCAGAAAGTAAGATGTAATGGCAAAACCGTACAGAGTCCCCAGTCGCTTCGTGGACCATTGGCCTGTACATGCCTTCTTCTTACTCTTGCGGCCACCATTCAGGGTTACCCAGTTGAAATAACCAAGTCTCAGTCAAGTTGGAACGTTAATAAAGTAAAATATAAAGTTTATTGAATTCAACAAGCTGTCTCAGTTTGAGGTTTTCTTGCGCACCATTAATTGAAAGTTCCACTAAGTAGATTACACTCAAATTCTGTCCTTTTACTATTATCAAACCTCTCTCATCTGTCTCACATCTTACATCTCACATCTCACATCTCACATCTCACATCTCATCTCTCTGTCATCTCATCTCTCATCATCATATCCCATCTTTTTCTTATCTGACTCTCACAACCCTCAGGCTGAGCCTTGTAAACATGTGGGCTCTGCCTCCACACTCCCTCATTGGTCCACATCATTAACCCTTTACGTCATCCTGCACAAACACATTTGACTATGAAGAGGTAAACGCCACAGAAGCCATCAAGGGATAGGTTTTTTTAAAAATTCAAGGACCCCCAGCCTACTCAATTATGGTACTAGAAGACCTTGAACTAGGATGTAGAGTAGCCCCCCTCACCTCTACACAATCCCTGCAGCTGCTTCCTCAAACTATTGGAAAAGTGCCCAGTTGCACCATGGAAGTCATCATGAGGAGTCCCTGCAACTTCCAGAGGTGTATGAGGTTCCAATGGAGGCTGCTTCCATACACTCTATATGAAATATGTTGAGAAGAAGGCTTACAAGTGGAAATCTAGTGTCAAATAAAAATTGGAAGAGATTATATAACTCTTTCATTTCTTTTAATTAGCATGCCTCTACTTGTACACTCACCCTAACCTCTGTCAGAACTCATGTCCACATGCAACTTTGTGAGCTGCAGCAGGGAACCTTCAGGATTCCCCACCATGCTGCAGGTAGTTTTTTTTTAAGGGTTCAAATCAGCAGTGAAGGAACGGCATGGAGATGAGGAGGCTGCTCTGACTTCTGTCAGTTTGAGGGCTGAATTATAAGACATGGCCCACTGAGTGTGATCAGTTACAGGTTCCTGCTGAATTATGGGAACGGGAGTCCTTGAACCCCCTCCAAATCCCATCCCTCTACCACCTCACTGTTTTTCACTCAGCAACCAGGGCTCAGTGTCTGAAATCTTATTGCCATAATTTGCACCACATTAAAAAAAGCAGAGTGTTCTGCTTATATACATCCCCATAGTGCTTCAAGCACTCTCTGGGCTGTTTACAATTTAATTATTCAGGCTACACCTTGCCCTCCCCCCCCCAGCAGACTGGGTACTCATTTTACAGACCTCAGAAGGATAGAAGGCTGAGTCAGCCATGAGCCTGCTACCTGGGATTGAACTCCAGGTTATAAACACAGCTTTAGCTGCAGTGCAGGCATTTAACCATTGCACCACGAGGCTCTTATTACCATCATTCACTGTGATTTTTAAAAATTATTTTATTTTTGTAAATAAAATATCCCATAGAAATGAAGCCATGGGGGCTTTGGGGTGAAAGAGAGGAGTCTTTAATTACTGAAAATCACCAGCAGCTGTTTAAATTTACTGGGTGATTTTCAGGAATTAAAGAACTCTGCCTTCCATTTCAAAGCCACCAACAACTTTCTGATAATGAAAACAATTCCAAGGGAGCCCACAGGGCCTATGGGAGATAAAATCAGAAATACTTAATTTCCAAACAATCACAGCAGCTGGTGGTGTCACACTCACAGTTACATGGCTTAACTGATGCATCAGGATGTAAGCCAGTAGGAACATGCTGCTTTCAGATATGGAGGCTCAATGAGACAGTACTGTACTAATTATTAACCTAATGGATTCATTTGTGGTGCATGAATCTGTCTAACTTCCCTTTGCAGGTGTCTAAAGAAATAGCAGCCACATCTTGTGGCAGTGAACTTCATCAGTTAAGTGTGCATCAAATAAAGAAGTGTTTACCTTGCGTTTTTGATTCCACAGCATTTTAATTTCATTGGATGGTCTTGAGTTTATGTAGAGTAAGAGGGGAGAAGACATTTTTCCTTATTTACAGTAGGATCCCAGTATCCACTGGGAATTGGTTCAAGGCCTTCCCGTGGATAATGAAAACCGTGGATAAGAGAGAACACCAAAATCTGCCCAAAACTGCTGTTTTGTAACAGTAGCTTGCTTTACAGCTGCTGTTTGTAACAGTAGCTTGCTTTGCAGTTGCTGAATTATTTATTTACTTCTTTCCTATGCCAACTGTGGATAACTGAATCAGTAGATATCGGGGTCCTACTTTACTTTCTTCACACTAGGCATATTTTTCTAAACATCCTCAGTGGACACAGAGGTGATCTGTATGAGTGAGGTATGAAGGCCTTCCAAATGTTGTTGGACTGCAATACAATTCAATCCAAGCTGGCATAACTGATCCTGAAGGATGATGGGAACTTGAGTCCTACGAGATCTGGAAGGACATGCTTCCCATTCCTGATATAATTTGTGTATGTTTAAGAAGTAAGATATTGGCAGCTTCTGTTAGTAGCAATATTTATAGAGCAGATCTTGATTATTTACATAACATAGAAAATACAAAAGATCACTGTTCCTTTTTTTAAAATGCCATTGCAAAACATGGATGTGCATTTGGCCCTTTTAAAAGAATAATGTAGGAGGATGACAGAAACCAGCTCGTCTGTGGGGTAAGACAGAATGCACTCATACTTGAGAATGTAGGGTATTCTTGCAATAGAGGAGTACAGAAAAAACAGGCAGTCAGGCATATGGCATATGGCATGCAATGCTGATCAACAGCCTCAGCCCCAAAGCTGAGATCATCTTGCAGTACTGGCAAAAGAGGCTAGGCATTCTATTGACCTTAAATTCTTCCCATTCCTCAGTGTGTTTTATATGTTGCCATAATTTATTACAGAGACTCCTAATAAATGTGAGATGAAAATCCATTCTGATATTTCAAGCCCATAAATATATTTGATCTGGATGGGAGCCTTGGGGAGGTTTGTTCCTTGCCTCTTTTCAATTCCATGGCCCGACTCAAGAAGAGTTCAAAAAGTCAGACCGTCTTCCTTGCTGTCAGTCATGCATGTGCCATTTGGTACAGAGCTGGAGAAGTGCGGGAGGACCATTTCTGTAGGCACAGCCAAGAGCTGTGGTGGGAAGTGATGATTGATCTGAACACCATCTTTTACATTCTGATTAGGTACCTGCTTCTATTCCAGATAATGAACTGCTCCCTGGGGACCTGATACGTGCAGACAAGGTCCTGCTATAAAACAACCCAGAATGGAGCTGTTAGATTGTTCTGCGGTCATTTAGGTTTTTTTATACCCCCTATTGCTTTCTTCAGTGGCCAAAGTGGTGCTCTGGATTGATGGGCCTCCTCTGTGCTGACAATAATTGTCTATTGATTTCACATTTTATTGCTGCATCTCCTTTCACAGTTTGGATGCCTCAGATAATGCCAGGGATGCTGCAAGCAAGGCTGTGCTCCACAAGTGAGGTCATGCAAGGTGCTCAGTGGACAGAAAGTTTTGCCTTAGAACCAGGGTTAGACCTTTCATTAGGTAGAAGGCGAGTCATGTGCTACAAGAAACAGATTCTGAATATCAGCAGTGGCCACAAATGGTTCTCCACATCTTCTGAGTGTAAAAAGCAATGCATTTTTCTGAAAGCATTGCTTGCCTTGGTAGATGACCTACGCAGGGAAATGGATAGGGAATCCATGTCCCTTTTGGTTTTACTGGAACTTTCAGCTGCTTTTGACATTATTGATCACAGCATCCTCCTGACTCGTCTCTCTGAAATGGGACTTTGGGGCACTGTCTTACTGTGGCTTCAGTCCTTCCTGCAGGAGAGAATGCAGAAAGTGGTGTTGGGGTATTCATGCTCATCACTACGACCATTGACTTGCAGAGTTCCCCAGGGTTCTGTTCTGTCTCTCTGCTATTTAAAATTTATATGAAACCACTGGGGGAAATTATTCAGAGTTTTGGGCTGAAGTGTCACCAGTATGCCGAAGACACCCACCTCTACCTCTTGTCACCTCCAGATTCCAAGGAAGCTATTTCAACTTTAGATCAGTGCTTAACGTCAGTAATGAACTGGATGAGGAAGAACAAACTGAAACTATATCTAGACAAGGCAAAGCTGCTTCTGGTCAGTCAAAAAAGGAGATCAAGGGATAGGGATGTTACTTATACTGGATGGGATTACTCCCCAATTGAAAAAAAAAGGTTGTTCTGGTGCTGGCTTGTCCAGCCCCTGGGATTGCATTACCCTCCCCCAGGAGGAAGGTGAGACCCATGAACAGACCCTCGCCAGGCCTGTATGGGGGCGGTGTGCAGGCACTCCCCTTAAAATGAGCTGTGCCCACCCACACGCCATCTCGCCTCTGGACCAGCAATGCAGGAGCACCAATCACTGCACGTACTGGCCTAAGGCCTTGGCCATATGCACAGCCTGCAGCCTGTGAGGATGTTGCACGGGGTGCATTGGTGCCCATTGAGGTTGGACAGGGATCCCGGGGGTGGGGAATCAATGACCACAACACTTATCCATTACCTTGCTTGGACCCTCCTTACACTGAGCTCCCAGCGTGGCCCAGCAGCACCTCCAGGGGCCTTCACCAGTGGGGTAGGAACCCTGTACTAATGCATGCCCCTGGGACCCACCTCCTGTCTTTTATTTCCAGAACCGGACTCATTTAAAACAAACAAAAATAACACAACCTTGGCAAGGTATGGTGGAGCACGCCGTGGCTGCCC
The DNA here is from genome assembly GCA_029282475.1 of Phrynocephalus forsythii. Lineage (NCBI taxonomy): Eukaryota > Metazoa > Chordata > Lepidosauria > Squamata > Agamidae > Phrynocephalus > Phrynocephalus forsythii. The sequence goes on along the minus strand of JAPFRF010000005.1, from coordinate 85,431,395 downwards.
TACTGCACACCCGGGCCCTTCCCACCTCCCCTCCTCAGGCAAATCCTTTACTGGACCTGCCACCCCCCACAAGCCCAGCCAGGCCCACCTGAGCTGTGCCACCACTGCCAGCACCCTGCCCATTGGCCCACTCTAACTCCTGGCACCTCTGGGATTCCTTACTGGTCTGGCCGGGAATGCCCCAAGGAGCGTCTGCACATGTGTAGCTTGGGGGTCCGCCTGGACTCATTCTTGAGCCTAAATGCCCAAGTCACAGTTGTGGCCAGGAGTGCATTTGCACAATTAAAACTAGTACACCCGTAACAACAATTTCTTGAGAAACCTGTGCTGGCCACTGTGACACATGCCTTAGTGACATCCTGGCTGGACTATTGTAATGTGCTCTATGTGGGGCTACTGATGGAAGGTCTCAGGAAACTTCAACGGGTCCAAAACGCAGTGGTCAGATTGCTGACTGGGGCAGGTGACAGAGATCACTTTACACCCCTACTAAAGCTGCACCACTGGCTGCCAATTAGAGATGGGCACGAAACAGAAAAATGGCGTTTCGTTTTTTCTTTTGTCATTGTGAGGTCTGTTTCGTTTCGTTTCCGTTTGTCGGGAAATTTTTTGAAAAATTTCATTACCGTTTTTCGTTTTTTCGTTTGTCGTTTCTATTTTTAAAGCATTTCCGTGCGCAGGCATCACCCAATGCCCCAGACTAGAGGGAAAACACTAAAAAAAATGGATGCTGGCAGAGACACAGTATAGACTAGGCATGCAGGGAGGCTGCAAAGGCAGTGGCAGGCATTGCCCAGGGTGCAAGGCAGCCGCAGAGTGACTGCACTGCGGGGCAGGGGAGGGTACTCACCGAGAGGTACGCAGCACACACGCACACAGGGAGTCTGCAGGACTGAAGCTAGAGGCACAGCAGAGACAGCAATCCCACCCTAACTCCCACCAGAGACTGCAAGGAGGATGGGGGCTGCCAGAGCTTTTTATGCCCTCTGTGGCTGCCAGACCTGCCCGCCCAGTCTGCAACCTGGGCATGCTATTGGTTGAACATGATCCCACATCACATGGCTTGCCTCTATTTTGTGGCTGGTGGCGACATCCATTTTAAAGGGAAAAGAAAAATACATTGCAATGGGAGAAGACAAAAACAAATGTTTTAAGGACCCCCAACCCCCCGGGTAAGTATTATCAGTCAATATAAATAATTATCACTGCGCTTTTACGGATGTCCAGGGCGTTTTTTAACATTAAAAAAAAAACAGCTCATTTCATTGCGTGTCGCCATTAATGGAAACGAAACATAACGGCCACAATTTTCGTGGATCTGTTCGTTTCGTTTCATTTTCATCACAATTTTTGTTTGTTGTTTCGTTACGTAACGGGAACGACAAACGGTAACGGAAATGAAAAAATGTTCGTTCCATGCCCATCTCTAATGCCAACCAGCTATCACACACAATTCAAGGTGCTGACCTTAACCTACAAAGCACAGAATGGCCTGGGTCCAAGCTACCTCAAAGATTGAATTTCACAGTATGAACCAGCTCAGGTGCTAAGGTCATCAGGAGACGCCTTTCTCTCCATCCCACCACTTCACAGGTGCATCTCATAAGAAAACATGAAAGGGCCTTCTCTGTTGTTGCTCCCAGACTTTGGAACTCCCTCCCACTGGAGGCCAGGTCTGCCCCATCTGCTGTCTTTCCGGAAGCAGGCAAAGACCTTCCTCTTCAGGCAAGCTTTCCCTGAATGAGGGACTATATGTGATTTTATATGGATTACCATACATAATTGCATTGACTGATTTCATAAGAACAGTGTTTTCCATGTTACTTTCCACCCCTCATAACGGATTGTTTTTCATTTTGCGTGCCCTATGTAGCTTTAATGTAACCTTTTAACGTTCTAAGATGCCTCTTCTAATTCCTTGTTTTTAACATTGATATGTCTTAAATGTTCTGGGCTGTGTACTGTTCCTATTATTGTCAGCCACCTTGGGCTCTTTTCCAAGGAGAAAGGTGGGGTAAAAATATTCAAAATATTAATTAATTAATGATCTGTAGCAATGTTAGCCCAAAAATACCACAGCAAATCGAACTACTGTACACAGTGAAATGTCTGCCTATCAGTCACATCAGAAAAGTGTAGGTGAACTTGGGACATACAGTACTGGTAGTGTAAGGGGTTTGATTGTTGATAGTAAGGAGTAATGTATGAAGTGTGGGTTGGGGTTGCGAGCTAGACATATGGTCCCTTTTCCACAACCTGGACATGATGTTCATAGTCTCACAGTGCAACATATTAACTAGAGCTTGAGAACTGACATGGATATCACTTTTGCAGGAGTGTCTAGTGATATTGCCTCATTATTGTCTGCTTTGATTGCATCTTGCCCCTGTTTCATATTTCCTCAAATGAATGGAGGATTTTCCTTTTAGGAAGCATTCCAAAGTGTTCTTTTCAAGAGCTATATTAAGAAAGATTGGACAAATGGAGAGAAATTGTCTTTGCAGTATTAAAAGTGATTCAGCTTGTTTGCAGAATTTGACTGTCACTTTTGGATAGATTGAATGTAATGACTCATTGCTAATAATTCTCTAAAAGCACATTCCTTGCACCCTGTGAAATTACACTTGCAGGGTTCCTAAAGAAACTAGGCTTTTGTTTCTAAATGTTGCACATGTTTAGGATACGTCACTCCTTGAGAGTTAATGTGATCTGCATAATGCTTGACCTGCTGTTGGGTATATTCTTCTTGGGTTTCATCTGTTTAATACCCTTTAGCCTCAATGGAATTGAACATGCACTGTGGAAATATGCAAATGAAGCAGAATCAGATCTGCATGAATCCGATTTCAGGATACAAGAGTGTCACATGCTGTTCTTAAAGGGGCAGAAGTCCCTTTGGCACAAAAGGATCATGATGCCCCCTGAAATGTTGGGGTGATTCCTCCTCCTCCCAGTGTGTCTATGACCTGCCCTTGTTTTAACTTTGAACTGTGGTAGCCACTCCAGAATGTAAGAAATTCAGGTTGAGTTTAGGAAGCAATATCCCTTTCTATTGTTCAATCAACCAACCCTATTTTGCTCAACTTGGTATCCTCCCCCCTACCATCTGCAAATTTAGTTTATAGAAGTTTTCCACTCCAAGGGTACACATTATGTTTTTAAATTGTTTGTTGTATGTTGTATGTTGTTGTTGTTATCTCTGGCCGTATTGATTGGCCCACTGTTAGCCGCTCAGAGTTCCCACGGGAAGATGGGTGGGATAGAAGTCGAATAAATAAATAAATAAATAAATAAATAAATAAATAAATAAATAAATAAATCCCTTGTGATCAGGTCAAATCTATCAGTCTGTCCACATAGTCACAGCTCTAAGTATTTACCTCCAGCTCAAAACTAAATAAACCTTTAATAATAAAAATCTGAACTGCAGCCCAGCCCCTCTCAAAGAGACAAAGTGGAGACTGTACTCCTAACTTCTGCCTCTACAGTCAGGGACCTAAGCCACGGAGCTATCCAGCAGCCCTTTTCTGCCATATTAGCTGATTAGCTGCTATCCCAGGACCACTAAAAACCGCTTCAAACTGCTTGAAGATGCGGTTAATAAAATTGTGTTCCCACGTCCAGCAGACTTTAAAGGGGGGGGGAATGCAACCACACCCACTTAAGCGTGAACCAGCGAATTTTGCATGTACCTGGTCTCGAGGTGGTACAAAGCTTGTCTCAGTTCAGATGCAGATTTTTAACCTGTAGTTGGGTCCGTGGGGCTTGGAAAATCCACATCAAAACCTTTTCATTCTGCTGTGTTGCAGTTCCCATTTGTGGGAACACAAAAGCTGCGGTTCTTACTGCGCCAGTGGGAACACAGGAACAGCGTTTTCAACCACGTGACCATTCCAGGGGGGAATCCATATTTTACTTTGATCTGAATTTTTTGGCTTTGAGATAGCAGCCTTAGCCACTGAAGATGGTATGGTCTGTTACTGTTCCTCCACTCCAGTGTGTCAGCCAGAAACTCTTGATCTCCGTTCAACTGTTTTTGTCATGAGCACTACACAGAGAAAATATCATCAGAGATCTATGTGCCTTGTTCTATTATTTCTTGCATTCACAATCATGAACAGATTAAAATATGGCCTCAAAGCAGAGAGAAACATTTTAAAACCCAAGGTTTTCAATTCTGTATTCTTTAAAAACAGAACAACTCTAAAACCAGCTTTCAAACAATTTTATTGGGCATATTAAAAGTATATTCAATATATCAATAGTACAACTCTGTGTACTAGAAGCTCATAAGAATTAAGCAAGCCTGATTTCCATCCAGATGGAGTTCAACAATGAAGATGCTGCTGCAAAGAAAACTTCTACCTGGTGGTGGGATATGCCACAGGACTTCTGCTAAGACCTTAGATTCTATGGAGGCACAGATAAGAGGAGGCAGTCTTTCACACATCCTGGTTTCAAACTGTTATGGGTTTAGTAGATCAAAACGAGCATCTTGGATTCAGTGGCATAGCAAGGGTTTGGAGCACCTGGGGACATAGTTGTTTTTGCACCCCTCCAACCCTCCCAAACCCCATCACATTCACCAAGCAAGGGGGGGCAATCCTGCGGGTGTGGGGTGGATGCACAGGCATTTGTGTGTGTGTGTGTGTGTGTGTGTGTGTGTGTGTGTGTGTGTGTGTGTGTGTGTGTGTGTGTGTGTGTGTGTGTGTGTGCACATGCAGTACCATGCATGCACCTTACCTCTCATGTGGTGGGCCCAGAGCAAGGTGAGGAAAAAGAGGAGGAGGAGGGCGCCACAGCCACTGCGATCCCTGCACGCCTGCCTACCTCCTTGCTTCACTGTTCGCCTGGTGCACAGCAGCGGAGGAGGTGGCTGCAGCGGAGTGGGTCCCATCACCAAGCTTTACACCGGGGAAAGGAGGACTGCTGGTGGGAGGGCACACAGCTTCCTCCTCCTGCTCCCTCTCCAGGTGCCCCCAGATTGATGTGCCCAGGGGAAATGCACCTTTCTGCCCCTAAATATGCCTTTGCTTGGATTGGTCTTAGAAAAAAACTGGAAGCCATTGTAGTTGGTCAAAGACAGAAGCAATGTGGACATAAGGCGTTCAACAAGCAGAAATATGGGTACCTTATTTTGCTTTAGTTGTAGCTTCCAAACTCCTCTGGGTCAGTTTCACATAGAATGCATTACAGAAGATGAGAAATAAATAAGACATGGATCACTGTGACTAAATCTGCCTTACCAAGGAAAGGGGTGCCATTTCTGCACCAGCCAAAACTTGGGGAAGATAAACATGCTATTGTAGCGTGGGGTTAGTGATTCAGCAGTGATTTCAGCTCAGAAACAAAGCAGGCTAGAGACAGCTTCTAGTGAACAGCTCTTTAATCAAGGAGAGACAAGACTGGGGACTGGGGAGAGGAAGTTACATTTATAGGGGCCAGGACTGGCTAGGAAAAGATACATTTTGGAGGGAACAATAACAAGCAATCACAAGGCTGCCTTTTGGCGGGAACCAATAGGAATGAGGATCCAAATGCAGCAACTAGAATCAACCCAATAGGCCTGTTCCCTTTGGAACAGGAAGGCAGTTACTTCAACCAGCAATTACAGATCAATACACAACACCCCTCCCCTCCTGGTGGGCACAGCACATGTAATCCTTTAGATATTGTGGGGCCCTGCGACTTCTAGTTGATCTCCTCACTACGGGTGTTGCAGGGGCTTCAGCAGGCAGTGTCTGTGGTGGAGGGTCTACTATAATAGTTTCGTCTGACACGGAGGGGGTTTCAGACAACTCAGTGTCCCTGATCTGTTCCTCGGCCCCATGAGGACTTGCAGGAGCAGATTCATTTGCTGACGCCACTGGTACCTGCATTCCTGGGGCATCTCCGCTCTGGTCTTGCAGCTGGGACTCCTTAATGGGGGTAGTGTCACTCTCAGGCTGCAATTCACCCATAACGGTACCAACTCTACTGGGCGCTCTGTGCCTCAGTTGGTCCACGTGCCTACGCCACACCCTGCCATCTTCAATGGTCACGTAATAAGAGACTGGCCCAGACGCTCTGGTGATCACCCCTGGCACCCACAGGGGACCTCTGGCATAATTTCTCACCCAGACCAAATCTTTAGGAGCAAAATACCTTGAAGAGTCGCTCTCTGCCTGTGGAGGTGCTCTAGCCTTGCGGTTTGGCATTTTGTCTGGGTGGACATAGTCCAGCACCGTCACCAGTCTTCTACCTAGAAGCAGCTCTGCTGGCGACTTTCCCGTAGTAGTACATGGCGTCGCATGCTGCAAGAACAACATTCGGGCAAGGCGCGTTGACCAGTCACCCTCCATCAAGCGTGCAAGAGATCCTTTGGCTGTCTGCACCATGCGCTCAGCCCGCCCATTGGATGAGGGATGAAAAGGAGCTGAGGTGACCCCTCTTATGAAATTATCAGCCAGAAATGCCCTGAATTCTTGGGATACAAAGGCTGCTCCATTGTCTGAGACAATGGTCTCGGGCAACCCATGGGTTGCAAACAGCTGTCTCAGCACCTTGATGACTGCAGCTGACGACACGCTGGGAACCATAGCCACCTCTAACCATTTAGAATATGCATCAACGATAACCAAAAAAACCTTTCCTTGGAATGGCCCAGAAAAATCTAAGTGCAGCCGGCTCCAGGGAGTCCGGGTCTGCTCCCACCAGTGGACTGGTGCTCTGGCCACTTCTGGGCGTACTTCCTGACATGCCTTGCACGTCCATACCCATCGTTCAACCTCTTGGTCCATCCCAGGCCACCATACATAGCACCGGGCCAGCGACTTCATCCTGACCATTCCCGGATGCCCCAAGTGCAGTGTATCCAGAACCCTGTTTCTCAGTGGTGTTGGGATGATCACCCTGTCTCCCCAGAGGAGACAGCCCTTATGCAGGGATAGCTCATGTTGCCTTGTTGCGTACGGTCTAAATCTTTCCTCATCCGGGCCACCTGGCCATCCCCTCCCCACCCAAGTGAGCACAAGGGACAGAGCGGGATCTTTCCTTGTTCTCTCAGCTATTTCAGTGGCAGTTACAGGGCCCCCCGGAAGTGTTTCCAGCATCATCACTCATTCAGCTGGGGCAGGATCTGCATCACACACACCAGGAAGGGGCCAGCGACTTAGTGCATCAGCGTGGCACAACCTTTTCCCTGGAACATGGGTCAGGGTGTACTGGAACCCATTCAGGAATATAGACCATCACAGCATTCTGGGGGAGAGAATCTGCGGCGTCTGTTTGTTCGGGTGGAACAATCCTAACAGAGGCTTGTGGTCAGTTTCAAGGAAGAAGTGGCGACCGTATAAATAGTCATGAAACTTTTTAATCCCTGCCACTATTGCCAGGGCTTCCTTGTCAATTTGTGCGTAGTTGCGCTCCGTTGGCGACAAAGTACAAGAATAGAACGAGATGGGCTTTTCTGACCCATCCGCTTCCCTATGGCTCAGCACAGCTCCCAGCCCATACTGAGAAGCATCACATGCCAGAACAAGAGGTTTTGACTTGTCATAATGAGCAAGGACGCTCCTGCTAGTCAGCATGCCCCGCAAGGTGTCAAAAGCCTTCTGCTGTGCCTGAGCCCAATGCCACACACTCTTTTTCTTCAATAGTTTATGCAACGGTTCCGCTATTGAAACTTTCTGAGGTAGGAATGAATGGTAAAAGTTAATAAGTCCCAGGAATGACTGTAACTCCGTCTTGTTCCGTGGGCGTGGTGCCTCAGTAATGGCTTTAATTTTAGAGTCAGTGGGGTGGATGCCCGTTGCATCAATTTTAAACCCCCAAAAAATCCACAGATGACACCAAAAATGCATTTTTCCTTTTTTAGCTGCAGCCCCACCTCCTTAAATATGAGTAACACAGCACGGATACGCCCCACTAGTTCCTGGGGGTCTTTCCCAGCAATCAGAACATCATCAAAAAATGGCAAGACCCCTGGCAGACCCCTTAACAGGTGCTCCATTAGCCCTTGAAAAATCACTGGAGCCACACAAATTCCAAATTGTAACCTGTTCACTCTGAAAGCCCCTTTGTGCGTTACGATTGTTTGTGCTTCCGCAGATTGTGGAGTCACTGGCAGCTGTTGGTAAGCTTGAGCCAAATCAAGTTTGGCGAAAATTCCCTCCCCCCCAGCTAATTTTGCCAACAGCTGTGAGACGACTGGAATGGGGTATGAATTTCCCCTGAGTGCCTTGTTGATGGTACATTTTTAGTCTGCACAAATCCTCACTTCCCCATTCGCCTTAAGGGGTGTGACGATAGGAGTCTCCCACCTCGAAGAGTCCACAGGTGAAAGAACTCCCTGTCTGACCAATTTGTCCAGTTCCGCCTCAATTTTGGGCTGCAGCACAAAAGGCACTCACCTTGGCTTGAGTCGGATTGGAGCCACCCTGGGGTCCAGCTCAAAGTCAATTGGAGGCCCTTTATAACAACCCAGCTTTCCACTGAAGAGTTCAGCAAATTCATGGCCTAATACCTCGCCCAACTCTGGGGCAGTTTGGACTGAGTTGAGCCCTGATATACTCAGCCCCAAGGCAGGAAACCAGTCAGTACCCAAAAGACTGGGGCGACTCCCCTGTGCAATCACCAATTTAAGCATGGCCTGTTTCTCCCGGAATTGTACCCTCACAGCACACATTCCTAGAATGTGGATGCGGCCCACTGTGTATGATTGCAAGGTTGCTGGGAATGGTTCCAGAGAGGGGAACTTACCCCCAGGAAAGAGCCCCCTTGCAGTCTGGTCTGAGACAATGGTGAATCCAGATCGGGAATCCAGATCTCGGATGGATGGTTTGCCCTGCACCGGAAACTGCACAATCTCTCTGTTGATCTCTGTGAGATAATTGCAGTCATCTAGGAGATGAGTTGTGGTGGATGATCTGCGACATGTTGATCTAGGTGATTCCGTTGTTGCAGCTGCCACTGACCAACAGACCCGGCCGATGTGTCCTGTTCACGCAAGCCCTGGAAAATGGATGGGTTGCACAGCCTGCAAGCGCCTCGGCGATCTTTGGGCCGTGCATCCGCCTGATGCACCAACTTGACACCACGGACTGGGCTCTAGGTTCATCCATGGCATGGGCAGCCTCTACCCGCAGCTTTGTGGCCTTGCAACTGGCATTGAGCTCTTCCTGCTCATAATTCTCTGTGGTGGTGGCCTCCTTCAAGGCGGAGGCAAGGGTGACATCTTCCTTTGCCAATATGCGCCTTCGGGTTTTTTTGCTGCTGAGTCCCCCAACAAATCGATTCAAGAGAGTGTCTTCAAGATTTGGGAAGCCACAGTGCTGAGCAAGCTCCCGGAGTCCTGCCAGGAATGCAGCCACAGATTCTCTGGCTTGCTGCTGCCTTTTCTGGAACTCCATCTGCCAGGCCATCTTGGTTTTGGTAGGTGCCAAGTGGCTTGTCAGCCGGGCGAAAATGTTTGTGAGTGATGTTTCACTCAGCTTTGCTGGGGCGAGCAGTGCCTTGGCCAACCTGAAGGTCTCACGCCCACAGCAACTCAGGAACGTGGCCCTTCTTTTGCTGGCACCAGTGATTCCTTGAGCCACCACAAAGAACTCAAACATTCAACATAGTCCTCCCAAGTGTGGGGCTCCGATGGCTGGAAGGGCTCCAATACCCGTGGACTTTCCATTCTCCAGGCGGGCAGGGTCGTCTTCTAAGCTGGCTGGTGAGTCTTGTTCTCCACTGCGATCCGGACTCTGAGTCAGCGTGATGATCCTCTGCTTCTCAGCATTCCAGATCCCATCCTCGTCGCCAGTAGTGTAGCGTGGGGTTAGTGATTCATCAGTGATTTCAGCTCAGAGACAAAGCAGGCTGGAGACAGCTTCTAGTGAACAGCTCTTTAATCAGGGAGAGACAAGACTGGGGACTGGGGAGAGGAAGTTACATTTATAGGCACCAGAACTGGCTAGGAAAAGATACATTTTGGAGGGAAGAATAACAAGCAATCACAAGGCTGCCTTTTGGCGGGAACCAATAGGAATGAGGATCCAAATGCAGCAACTAGAATCAACCAATAGGCCTGTTCCTTTGGAACAGGAAGGCAGTTACTTCAACCAGAAATTACAGATCAATACGCAACACATGCAATCACTGGGTAGAAGACTAGGGACACCACCCTGCCCTGTAAAAAGGTTGTAAATATCCCAGCCCCAGATTGGTTTCTTTCCTGACCAGCATGATTTCTGTCTTGTCTGGAGTAAGCCTCAGAGGTTGACCACATGGGCATTTGGCTCGTCAGTTTGTCCCCTGCAGGGACGGACTACTTCACTTTTAAATATGGGGCTCAGATGATATCTTTGCTGGTATGGACCAGTCTACCCCCAGGCTGGTTCTGTTCTCACATTTCTCACCCATGTCATTTGGTTTCTACATTTTTGGTGAAGTGAAATTTTAAAATTCCCTTAGAGTAGCAAAATGCCCTGCAGTGTTGTAAAGAGGGACATCAGTGTGAATGCCCTTGTCGGTGAGCTGTGATGGTTTGATCCAGGGCCTGAACCTACTGCCCAGCCAGCCCAGGATACAGAGGGGAGAGAAACAGAAGCCTGAACAAGTCACTCCCAAGAGAGTGGGACACACAAAGGGCCTGGTGGTAATGAGTGGTCTGGGAATCAAGGAACAGTTTTAAGCGAAAGGTGGGAGATAGTTTGTCCTTGGTAGATGGCAGCTATAAAAAGCTGCCATGAGGAGGAAAAGCAGCCTTGTGGAGGCAAATCCTTGGAAGATGTCAGTGTGTCAGGAGGCTGGCTGTCAAATGGGTACAAACGGATCTCTACAGGGAATAAGAACCAGAGGGAAAAGAGGAGGAGAGCCTCAACAAAGGAGCCTGTGGAGGATGCCCTGGAAGAGTGATCTGGGACATTCTGTGCTGAGAAACCACCAGAGGAGGAGCCTGATCCCACAAGGGAGTGAGATTATATTTATCTACAACACTATTGGAGGGGGTTACATGTCTTCAAGAGTGAGGGGGAGAAATATGTAAACCTAAGCACGCGACTGTGCCCATGTTCCTGGGGAGAGAAAATGAGGGAGGGAAAATTGGGAAAATCAACACTGACATGAAACTAATACTGATGGAGGAAGCAACAGGGTGAGCAGGAGGGTGAAATGAATAAAGTAGAAGAGACCAGTGAGTGGAGGCAGGCACAAGTCACAGGGTGAAACTTTCCAGCTGCCTGTCTTCTCTGCATGCTTACCAGCCCTCGCTCCTAGGAGCAATGTGATGCCAGAGGGACCTTGACACTAGAACACTATCTATGGCCCCAGTGCCAGAAACTGGTGTTTCTGGAGAACCTCTGAACCTCCCAATGAGGAGAACGGGGAGGCCCTACCTCACTCCAAGTTCCTTGGGAAAAGGTAGCTTATCTGGAGCTGTTTTCTCTCCTGTCCTCACGGTTAAGGGGTGTTCAGATCTGGAAAGTGGTTCACCACATTCTCCCATTCTCAAAACACCCTTGGACTTGCTAACACTGTACCTCAAGACAGCCTGCCCACTTATTATTTATTTATATTATATTTATTTTTAAGTTTATATACCGCACCAATTTTCCCATAGGGAACTCTAGGCGGTGTACAAGCAGAACAACACAAACAACTAAAACCACCACAACTAAATAATACACAACAAAGGATGTGGAGGGGGAAAGAAAGAAAAGAGGGGAGAACCCAGCACGAGGCATCACAAATTACAACGTACCCAATAAATCACAAGGAACACAAAACAAACATTAGCAATTGCCATAAGCTTCTTGGAACAGCCAAGTTTTCAGTGCTTTCTTGAAGGCTTTAAGGGAAGGAGCCAGGTGCAACTCGTTGGGTAGTTTTTTCCATATGGAGGGGCCAACTACCAAGAAGGCCTAATTATGGGTCTTGACCTTACGGGCCTCCCTGGGGGTGGCCACTCAAAGCGAGAAGGCCAATGAGGCTTTGGTGGGTGTGACCACATAGTAGTGGTGGTTGTGAGGAGCAGAATCTCAGGTCTCTAGTAGCCCCCAGGGAAGCCCACAATCATCAGGAAAGCAAAGAGGCATCATCCGTTGGCCAGCTTGCTTGCTTGCCTACTCAGCAGCCACCTCTGTGCTATGCATGTTGGCACTGTGTAAACATTTCATGCGCTTCCCTTACTTGGCAGCATAGACAGTGCCAGTCCTTTTCTTCACCTTGCATCTGCTCTGGAAAGAGAAAGGAGAAATCGTCAAGGTGATGCCAGCTGCCTTAAAAAAAAGTGATTCTCTGCCTGGAGAAACTTTTTTTCATGTCTCCTGCCTAGAAATGCAATTGAGGAAGTGTTTAATTTGCCAGTACTGTATCCTGAAGTGGCTCTCTTATTGTCACTTCTTGATATTGGTAAATTGACAGTGGGCTACCAGAGACCAAATCAGTTCACTTGAGGTCCAGATGCCCTATGGATGCAAGAATCCTAGTGACCCTATTTAGCTCCCACCAGCCCACCATAAAACAGCCAGGTGGACAAGCCTTCCATTTGTTCAACCACAATCAATCCAAATCACATTAGGAATGATCTGAGATTTCCAGAGCCTCTTTGGATGTCGCTGAAACAGAGCAGCAGGGCAGGGTACCATTTACATAGTAGTGAGAGCTGACTCCAAAATCCCAGACAACATCTCCCAGCAGCCTCTTGTAAATCTTGACAACATTGAGCCCCGAGGAATGTCCCAGGCTAATAGCTATGAGGCCATACATCAGCCCACCAGTTTCACTGAGCTAAATAAGACTCCATGTGTCTGAATATGATGCCCCTAGGTCCTGTGTCAGCCAAGACAAAGTGGGATGGGGAAAATTTGATGACTGATACTTGAGAGGAACTGTGCAGTCAGGCAGAGCCAACAGAGATGCACTCCCTCTGACTATTTCCTTGCATAATCTTTTAGCAAAGCAGCCAAAGCTGTTCCTATCCGGAATCCAAGCCTGAATTCACACTGGAGTAGTCCAAATACTCTGCTTCATTGGAGAAAGCTTAGATGTGACTCCCAACATTCACAAAATACCTTACTTTAAAAGAAAAATGGCATACTGACTAATCATTACCTTCAGGGGTGGGTTTTAATTAGAGATGGGCATGAAATGAACTTAAAATTCATTTTGTTATTCGTTATTCATTTTGTTAGCTAATGAAGCCCCAAGCCAGCACCTCAATAAAATAAAATAAAATAAAAAGGAGTGCCGACCCAGCCCCTGGGGCTACACAGTTGGCACTCAAAAAACAAGCAAACAAACATAAACCCCGAGGTGCTGGCCCCAAGCCAGTGCCTCAGAAACCCCTGCTGCCACGGCCAGGATCGCTGCTGCTGCCACCGCTACCGCCAACACCACCACCGGGTTTGTATGAATTTTTTTAAAAATTCATATGCACCCGAACCTAACCGAACCAAGGGTGGGCGCGAAACAGAAGAACCCGAACCATGGATTTTCTGTTTCATGCCCACCTCTAGTTTTAATGGTGGTTTCTTCAGCAGCTGTCCTAAAGCTTTTTATTTTCAAAGGACTGATATACATCCCTTCTTTCAAAAAAAGTATGGTGTTCACTATATGTACTGTCCCACTAGAGCCAGCTCTTTTTTGGCACTTCTGATCAGCCATCATGACTTCCATTCTCAAAGCAACTTGTCTTTGTAATTAGGATGAATAATTTAAAAGGCTATCCACCAAAACATGACAAATATTGGCCTTCATTTATCTTCAAAATCTATCCAAGTGATTTTCTCTGGAAAGGATTTTGGAAAGTAATTGCAGTAAATTCTGAGGATTCCTTCAAAATCTTCTGGTGTCTACAAAATATCCAGAACAACACTTCTGGACATGTGTTGATCCAGTGGAAACTTTGAAAAACCCCTTCACTGTTGCAGAGCAGGCCTTATAAGACCCTTATCTGATTGGATTCAACCTGAGACTTTTTCCACTGCCTTCCTAGCCATCTAGGAATGGCTAGGAAGAGTAAATTGAGGGCTGGAAGAGTAAGAACAGACAAAAGAAAATATTTTTTCACCCAGCATGTTGTTAGTATGTAGAACTCCCTGCCACAGGATGTGGTGATGGCATCTGGCCTTCAAAGGGATTGGACAGGTTCCTGGAGGAAAAGTCCATCACAGGTTACAAACCATGATAGAGAGGTATCACCAGGCTTATAACCAGGGTACATCAAGGACCAGATGCAGGGGAGTGGTATCAGGAGACAGATATCTAGTCTCGTGCGCTCCCAGACGCATCTGGTGGGGCCACTGTGAGATACAGGAAGCTGGACTAGATGGGCCTTTGACCTGATCCAGCATGGCTCTTATTATGTTCTTATGTTCTTATGTTCTTTTGTTATTCAAGCAACTCATTGCTCTGAAAAATTTAAGAAGCCCATGTGCTACACCCATGTAGAGGGCACTTAGGACTGATTATATCAGTCTCCTGAATCATATCCCAGTTCCATGGATCAAACAGCATCAGGAGGATCACCCATTTGGGGGAGGTGGAAAAATTCTCCTGAGCAATCATTCTGAATTCATTAGTCCCCGAAGGCAGGTCATTTTAATCGGTCTCCACCCTTAGGGTTAAGAGACACAGCCTGTTTAAACCATGTGGTGATAACGATGAGCATAGCGATTTCTTGAACAATTCTACCCAGTGATTGTCCTGGCCAATAAAAGCCATATGCAGAATAGAACCAGGCACAAGTGTACGGCTATATTTGAGCCTCAGCTGCTAACAAACTGTGACCTTCTCCTAATTAGGAAGAATATCAGCATGAATATCAGAATCTTCCGGCATGATCAGTTTTAGGGAAATCAATGCTGCTACCCAGCTCAGGCAAGGAGACATCTGGGTAGCAAGGTGGAGTATAATGCCAACAGAATCTCAGTCCTAGCTCACTGCCTCATTTGCAGGCACCTTGGAGATTTCTAGACCAAGTACCAGCATCATTCCACCAATCAGAAATCCCTTTATTTCCCTAGCTTGGCTTTCTGAACTTCAGCTTGGCCATCAGACAGATTTGTGGCTCGATCCTTTCTAATTTCTTGTTCTACAGCATCCTTTATGCTACTAACCTCTCTTGTTTTTCTGCCATTCCCGCCATTCCTAGCTGGTGTCTTGAGCAACTGCCTCTGTAGTTTGTTCTGTTCTTGAGTCTGTTCCATTAGGACTTGTATTGATAGCTCAGACATGTTAATTTCTGATCATAGGTCCCAGGATCCCACATCTGGCTTGGTGGGAATGTAGAATTTCTAAGCTCTGCTTGTATCTCGAGCACTCTTGGCTGCCTATGTAACACGGTATATCTGTTACCAAGTGGAAAGTGGGATATCAAAAAGATAAAAGGAGCAAGAATAGAGACTAATTCAATCGGTACTTGGTGTGAAGGAAAATATGTACTCTCTACCTTGAACTTGTTTTCCATCCCATAGTGAGATTTCCTTAGAAATAATTGTCTCAGCAATCAGGATAGCAAATTATGGTAATCCCATGTTCATTAGCTTCTGATGGTCAGTCAGAAACAAAGCATGCTATCTGCAAGTTCTGAAGGTGAAGAAAGCATATGCTATGACAAACAGATATCTTTTTCCATTTCAGGGAACACCTTCACTATAAATCTGTTAAATATGCCATTTAATTTCACCAAGAAAATAATCTCATCGCTACCAATAGACAGGGTAGAATCATAGAATAATGAAGGTGGAAGGGCCATTGAGTCAAACTCCGTGCTTAATGCAGGCACTTTATTTTTTATTAACAAAAATTAAAATATTTGTATCCTGCTTTTCTCTGTAAACCTAAAGTAGACTTAAAGTGTCTTGCAACATTAAAACAGCAGCATTTAAAAGCTAAAAACAGTAAATAAAACATTTAAAAGCAATAGAGCACAACAATCCAAATAGTTCTTTTTTAAAAAACAATTTCCCACCAGACTGCCAGTCAGTAAGGAAAAGTTTGACGAGAAATGCTTTTGCCTGCTTGGGGAAGGACAACAAAGATGGAGGCAGGCTGGCTTCTTATGGGAGGGCATTGAGAGCCTGAGAACAACAACGCAGGTAGCCCTCTTCCGTGTGCCCACTGAGCATGCCTGTGAGGGGGGTAGGACTGAGAAAAAGGCCTCCCCTGATTATCTTAGAGAAAGATAAGGTCTTTTAGATAGCTTGGACCCCAGTGGCTTAGGCCTTTATAGGTTATAAACCAAGACTTTGAATTGTGTCCAGAAATCGATTGGTAGCCAGTAGAGCTGTTGTTTACAGGGGAGTTATATCTTCCCTGTAACCAGCCCCGTTAACAATCTGGTTGTGGTATCTTGGACTCTCAATAGTTTCCAAACGTCTTCTGGAGGCAGCCCCACATAGAGTCTGGTACAGTAATCCAGCCAGAATGTAACTAGAACATATGTCCATGTGGCCATATCACACCTCTGAAGAAATGGGTGCAGCAGAAGTACTAGTTTTGACTGTGCAAAGTCATTCCTAGTAGAGATGGGCATGGAACGAACATTTTTTCGTTTCCATTACCGTTTGTTGTTTCTGTTATGCAATGAAACGACAAATGAAAATTGTGATGAAAATGCAACGAAATGAACAGAATCACGAAAATTGTGGTTGTTATGTTTCGTTTCCGTTAATGGCAATGCACAATGAAATGAGCTGTTTTAAATGTTAAAAAACGCCCTGGACATCCATAAAAATGCAGCGATAAATATTTATATTGTCTGATAATACTTACCAGGGGGTTGGGGTCCTTAAAACGTTTGTTTTAGTCTTCTCCCATCACAGTGTATTATTCTTTTCTCTTTAAAATGGATGTCGCCACCAGCCACAAAATGGAGGCAAGCCATGTGATGGGATCATGTTAAACCAATAGCATGCCCAGGTTGCAGACTGGGTGGGCAGGTCTGGCAGCCACAGAAGGCATAAAAAGCTCTGGCAGCCCCCGTCCTCCTTGCTGTCTCTGGTGGGAGTTAGGGTGGGATTGCTGTCTCTGCTGCGCCTCTAGCTTCAGTCCTGCAGCCTCCCTGTGTGCGTGTGTGCTGCGTACCTCTTGGTGAGCACCCTCCCCTGCCCCGCAGTGCAGTCACTCTGCGGCTGCCTTGCACCCTGGGCAACGCCCGCCACTGCCTTTGCAGCCTCCCTGCATACCTAGTCTATACTGTGTCTCTGCTAGCATCCATTTTTTTAGTGTTTTCTCTCTAGTCTGGGGCGTTGGGGGATGCCTGCGCACGGAAATGCTTTAAAAATCGCGCAAAAAGCGGGTAGAAATGACAAACGAAAAAACAAAAAACGGTAATGAAATGTTTCAAAAAATTCCTGACAAACGGAAATGAACCGAAACAGACCTCTCAACGACAAATGAAAAACTGAAACACCATTTTTCTGTTTCATGCCCATCTCTAATTCCTAGTCACTGCTGAAATGTGGGCATCCAGGTTCAGAGACAGAAGGCAATTCAAAGTATCCTTCACTGTATTTAAAGGCAGTTGGTCAGTTGAGGTCCTTTGGGGCAGTTCATACAGCTGTATCCCATTCCCTCATTGCTATTTACTTACTTCTTCACCCAGACCATTGTTTTCCACTGAAAGAACCAGGAAACTGTCACGCTACCTGCACTTCCCTTTCATTGTTTGTCTAGGAAGGTCAGCCTTGATCCCTGTAAATAATGATGAAAATCCTATTGCAAAATCCTGTACAGGAAGTTTCTATAATTTCCCATCATCCACCTAGGTATGTGATAGAGTGCACAATCAAGTGTGCAACTGGGATCTATTCTATGTACATGGCAAACAGACTGCACAGTTGTGCATACTGCCTACATGTTTGTTGGTCCAATGCAAACCCAATAATGATACTGGTTACTTTACTCTGATTTCCCATTCCTGCATCCAAGATTCCTGTAGTTCAATGGAGATGAATGATTTGGCTAATATTTGTTTCTCTAGTTTTTAATAATAATAATAATAATAATAATAATAATAATAATAATAATAATAATAATAATAATAATAATAATAATAATAACAACAACAACAACAACAACAACAAAACAACTTTATTTTGCTGTTGTGGATGCAGTTCTTGTGGGCTACCTGGCGCAGAGAATGAAGACTTGCTGTTAAACAAAAGCATTAAGAGAAATGGAACTGCAGAATGAAGGCACTTTCTGCAGAACCTGCAGAATGCATTCCCAGGGGATTATGTTTTGCAAAAGCATACATAAAACAATGGCATGTTACCTGCTTCCAACATAGCATACATAATACACTTTTTGTGTATTATATACACAACACGTGATGTGTCTTCTGATTTGGTCGATACATGTCTGAAGGGGTCTAGAGAACTTGTGTGTGTGCAAGAGCTGTCTGCCAAACTCTTCACAAAGGAACACCGTGGAAGCACAATTTTGTGCAGCTGGACACCCTGTGTCTTGCTGCTGCAGTTGTATTATCTAACCTATATCAGTATCTATAAGACTCTCGAGAAAACAGAAATGACTAGCTGAAAACAGGTGGTGAGCTTGTACAAACAATTCACACACACAGGAATGAGTGTGTCTATGAAAGAGAGGGAGAGAGAGTGTGTGTGCATGGATGCTTTTTGCCCAGATGTGAGCTGAAAGCTGGCTGGCTGCATCACTCTCAAAGCAGTGCACTGAGGCTGATCAGAATGGTAGACTTTCATTTTATGTGCATGTGGACCTCCAAGCTGATTCCAGTATAGCTGCAGTCACCTCATGCATAGTCAAGGAAGAGCATCGCAAACTCCATAGAAACACACAGACCACCCCCCTCCCCACTGCTAATTGTGTGTGTGTAGTGGACTGAGGAAGGTGCTGGGGAGTCATTCTCGGGGAAGAGAAGCCTGCCTGGTAAGTGAAAACCCACAAAGTTGTTTTCTTATGTTTCTCTTTTCTTGCAACAGGGCTGAGAATCCTTTGCTTTGCTTTGCTGACTCTGAGGTTGATACTGCTTCAAGACTAAACAGGGAATGTTGCTTTCAGGTATTTTATGCTGAAATACCTGGCATGTGCTTATAGCTACTTCTTAACCAGAGGGCTTTCTCCATTGTTTTACCAAATGCAACTGGAAAGCTGTTGTTTTCATTCTCTCTCTCTCTCTCTCTTGCTGCAAATGTTTGCTCTTTGCCATCCTTTTGTTTTGCTAAACTGTCAGAATAGAAAATGCATTATTTTTTTTGCACAAATGCATTCATGTCCATACAGAAATCCCTTTAACTTGTTTGGCGACATTATTCCTTATTTAACTTTCTGTGTGAGTTTGTGCTCTCTTTTGCAAAACCCCACCACACTAATACACAACTATGTTTCCACTGTTTGCATTTCTGGATGTCATTTTGTAGTTCTATGTGTGCTTTCCTGCACTGAGACTGAGCTTTGGTCACCTGGCATGATGACACCCCCCCGCAATCCTATATCAGAGGCTAAGATTGAAATAATTTATTTTAGGGAATAATGGGAGCCCCTAGTTTGCTTCGTTATGAGATCTAGTCATATTTCTTTGCTGAATTCAGAGATATCATTGTTAACAATAAGTATTATCATCCCGCTCGAGACGAGAAAGGGCTGTTGCCTGCATGTCATGCTGTCTGCTTAATCATATTTAAACACTGTAAAGCCTTATCCTGTTGGGACTGAGCAAGGTACACAGGGAGGTGGAGGGGAGCAATTTGGAACTATTGTGGGAAATATTTCAGACTTGGAGATGACTCTCGTGGGAGCATTAAGCGCATGGAAGCCACTAATTGATGCTACCTTGAAATTGAGTTCAATTTGTTATGCTACAGCATGTTAGTGTTTGACAACATCGCAGAAAACTGAGCAGCCAGCACTGCAGGCTGAGTACCACGAGCCCAGTTCTTAGTAGAGATGGCCTTCAGAAGGATGCTTTTGGATGGAATCCACAGTGCCTGTTCCTCTGGGTAAAGCACAAACATTCCAGAATGTACCCATATCAAATCATGCTTGCTGTTCTTTTCAAAGTTGCAAGAAGGGAATGCTGATCTTCCGTTTGCTGTACATAAGAAGCTTGCTTAAAACCCCTTCTCTCCCCTTTCTGTCACTCCCTTTTGCCTTGTGGTGCCGCTCTTCTGCCAAATGCATGATGACCCAGAATTACCTGTCCCGAGCATTGAACCTGATCAATGTAGCTATTTGGTTTAATGGGATTTTATGGTGTGTGGCATTCTGTGACTCGGATCCTTGGAGGATGGGGGTGGCAACAACAGGGAGATGCTTGCTGTTTGCTTACAAAATCTCTAGGGTCTATGATTAATGCTTGCCAGTGAAAAGACTTGCTGTGTATTACACTGTAAGGGTGAGACCTTATCCTACTCCTTTTGGGGTGGGTGGGTGAGGTTAAGCTAATGAGGACAATAGCCATGCAAAGCAACACAGGAGCAGATACTCCCCACTCATCTAGCTGAGCACTAAGTGTCAGCTGCAGCTCTGCTTTTCAGACAAAGAGTATTACCAGAGCACACATTGCTGATTCTTCATTTCTGGAACGGAGAGATATAAGAAAGGATTTGAGAATGCACCACTCTCGGCACAAATCCCACAGGACTGGCATTCCGCTGCCTCACACACACTCTTTGCAAGTCCCGATGAAACCTTTTATTGGAGCAATCAGTGGCAGGGCAGGGTAGGGCTCTCATAGCTCCGGAGGTGGTGAGATTTTGAACAGGCAGCAGCCACCAAAGTTTGATTTGCTGGCAGGTCATCTTCTACATAATGCTTCCAGTCAGGTTGCTTGGTCCTGGGACAACAGCAATCAGTCTTGGGGAACTGGTATGCCTCCCCAGATCTTTAACCCCGTGGAAGACAAATTTCAGAGTGAATGGAACTAGAGGAGGAGAAAGTTTGGTTTTTGTGTGTGTGATAGCTTTAAAGCTTCTTTCTCAACTGGCCCAGTGCTCAGAGGTTTGGCACCAGGATGTTTGTATTGGTGTTACAGTGGCACAGTTGGCAGTGAGTGAAAAAGCCAGGACTGTGGGATTGGGAAGAGAGTGCCAGAGGTGCAGGTACTTGAATCCTTTATGCCAGGCATGTCCAAACTTCGGCCCTCCTGATGTTTTGGACCACAACTCCCAGAATTCTAAGCTTAGATTGCCAATGGCAAAGGACTGTGGGAGCTGCTGTCCAAAACATCTGGAGGACCGAAGTTTGAACATACCTGTTTTATGCCCTTAGGGCAAGACAGGAACTGGTACATCAAGAAGACTCAAATCCCAGTAGCAGCTGTGCAGGTCCTGAGAAGTTAAAAATATACTCCCTGTGGGCTGGAAGGGAGCCTTCTTCAAGCAGCAGAGGGCCTCTAGAAAAACTCCCCACATGTCCTCTGTGCTATACCTAAGGATGTGGGGGGATTTGATTGCCCGTAGGAAAGGCAGCAGCTCTGCATATGTTGTTGCCTGCATGCCCGCCAAAAACCAAACCAAACCAAAACAACAACCTCCCCACAACCCCCCCTCCGGCAAGATTTTCCCACTTCCTTGGCTCTGGTTTCTTGTGTCACCTGTTAAGGTAGGTTTCACAGAGACTGTCCTTGTGCCTGCTTCTGCAAGCAGCTGCTGCGACATCTCAAGGAGTGACTGTAATGGCCCCCACCATGGCCACCGTTCTTTGTTTGGAAGTCTCACAGAATGGCATGCTTTCTGTTGACTTGGCAATCCTCGTGTGGTCTGCATAGGAAATATTACCCACTGATTAACTCCTTGGAAATGTCTTCAGTGATCATGATGCTAGGCTTTGCATAAATGGAACTTTATAATAGGGCAGCATATCTGAGCATTTTTTTAAAAAAGCATGGGCTGCTCATGGACCAAGGAAAGGGAGTATCTCCTTCCATCATCTTGGGTGAGATATCTCCCACCATTCTTGAGCTGCCAGAGGTATATAGTAAGTACTAACCAAAGTGGGAGAAAGACAGAGAGGCAGGTGTTCCTGAAGAATAATTGTATGCAGTGTACATGCCTGGGTGCAGGCTGTTCCCTACCCATCCCCAATGGCAACTATATGAGGCTTATCATGTTTTGAGAGAAGGTGGTCAGGTTTGGGGTCATTTCATGATTGCATGGCACTTTTCCCAATAAAGCATTCCCAAGTTAGGAAATTTGTGGGAAATCCTCCTGTTACACAGGCTGCTGCTGTCTCCTTGGTGGGAAAGCTAAAATAAGTACAGTACTTCCTAGTTTTCATATAACTGTGTCCTGAGATCAGATTTAGGGTCCTGCCTTTGAGGCCAAGAAAGAAGGAAGGAAGATATGGAGGGAGAAGCTTTGTACGGTTGCTAATCACTGTCAGTTTTTCTCCTCAAATATGTTAATGGGGAAAACCAACCTAACAGACATTGAATAATGTGCAATGCAGAACTTGATGCACTAAGGAATACATCTTAATCAATGTAATCCATCACTAACACCAGAGCTACAACCATCACCTCTAACAGCATTTACTTTGTACTAACCAGGAAGGAAATGAAATTGGGCTACTGATAGAGAAGTCAGGATTTCAACTGGGGTGAATTCTGAATGCATGAAGATTCTCTAATATGTAGAAAAAGATGTGGTCTTTTGTCATACAACTGAAGGAACTCCTCCAAAATTATCCGGCTTGTACAGTACTTTAGGATTGTCAGAGGAAACTCTTCTCTGTGCTTAGTGTATGAGAAAAGTGTACTTTATTATGTATAAAACAATTCTCTCTGTTTTGGTAGTCCACTTTTAAACTTCCCTTTCAGTGAAAGTAGTCCTACCCCTGGCACAGCATTCCTTTGGAACTAGATTAAAGTCTTTTTTAAAACTAAGCCCAGATATTTAAATTTATTGATTTTCATTGGCCCATGTAGCTCCTTCCCACATTGTTCATTTATTGTTTATAATATTATACTTCTATCATTTTTTCATGCATACAGTCTCTAAATCCATTTGGAATGAATATGCACTGCTAGTCCCAAACCTAAGCATCATATCTCACAGATTGCTACAGTGTTGAAGATTGCAGAATACTGCAAACTCTCTGGTTCAGCATGTAGGGGGGAAGCTGTGGTGTCTGACGTCAGTTGAGGAGTCCCTACAGGGTCATTTGACCACTGCCTTCTCTCAGTCTATACATTGCGTTGTCTGTCCAATGTTCTCATGGAAACCTGAGGCAGACAAATGGCTGCGACTTTTTGGAAGAGTATTGAGTTATTTCCTGCACCAAAGGCAGAGCTTGAAAAAGTAAATAATTAGGATTTTAACTCTCAGGAAAACAACATCCATCCAACAAAAAAAACAAAACAAAAAAATGCCCCACAAGTGGCAAGAACCTGATGGACCCTTAAAGCTTTCATTGCTCGTCCACTTCTTCAGACATAAGAGTGAGAATATATGACTGCTGTATTTATACATGCCCCCATGACCATGACCAAGTGGAGATACAGATAATGGACAAAGCAAAGTGTTCTGCTGATACACCTCCCCATAGCAGTCTCTGGGTAGTTTACAATTTTAATTGTGCAGGCTACACAAAGTGGCAGTGGTTCATTAGTAATGGAATAGGCTGTCAGGATTTGCCAGACTTCGATACTTGAAATTGGGGTGGCCAAAGTACAGCCCTGCAAAGATTGTTGAACTGCCAGACCCTTATTACTGTCTGTTAAGGTACACGGGGAGTTTTGACCTAACAGCCTCCAGAGGCTCCCCAGCTCTTAGATCACTGACTGCAATAAGACTACTGATTGGCAGCCCCACTGTATTGCCATGGCCAGCTTTGTTGTTGATAGAAGCTTTCAGTCTTTTTGTAAAGAAGAGATGGAGTGAGTGCCATTTTGCCCCTGCATTAAAATGTCACTAGATTGTCAGAGACTGAGCAGGCCAAACAGGGTGCTTGCAAGCTGTGGACAATTCAGAAGCAGCTGTCTAGGCCTTGGTTAGAGACTGAGGAATGTCTATTAATCATTATTGAGTCATTTACAGATGTTGCTACAATGCATTATAGTGAAATGTCAGGAGGTTAGCACACAGCCACACACTATAATTATGCTCAGCATGGCTTATAATAGCCTATTAGATTGTCACCTGTTAAGTGTAAGGCATTGACAACTGTTACTACCACATTAATAATGTCCATGAGAGCTCCTGATTAAGGCACAAAGCATTCTGGTAATCATTAGATAAATGTGTGTTCCCATGGGGAAACTGATCTTTGCTCTTCTGCTTTTTATAGTAAACTGGTTCTTTTCCATATTGTCAAACACAATCCTTTCTGGCTCCCAGTGGGCAAGGAACAGCCCATTGAAGGCTAGACCCAGGACCATAAGGAAATACACATAACCAAAATTTATTGGAGCTGAGCAGTATCCATCTGCCTTATTT
The DNA here is from genome assembly GCA_029282475.1 of Phrynocephalus forsythii. Classification (NCBI taxonomy): domain Eukaryota; kingdom Metazoa; phylum Chordata; class Lepidosauria; order Squamata; family Agamidae; genus Phrynocephalus; species Phrynocephalus forsythii. The sequence continues at coordinate 85,407,012 of JAPFRF010000005.1, read as the reverse complement.
GTGGGTGAGAGACAGTCCCTTTATAGAAACATTCAGACGATTAACTGCATCAGACAAGCAGCCTTGCAGAACACAAAGTATGAAATACCAAAGGGCACTGAATAAGGATATAGTGAATAGTTCTTGTTCTTGATAGATCACTGTGTCTCAACAAATGTAGACACATTGCTGAAAAAATGGTCATCTGCAGAGGGTTTCTCTGCTCCTGCAATTTTTATTAGCATCATGGGGGATGCTGCTTTTTCATGAATTACTTGCATTTTGTTGTAAACCCCTTGAATTTAGAGTTTTAAAACTCTTTGTATTTTCCCAATACACATTTTTGAGCAGCAAAATACACTTTATTTGCACAAACTACACTTTTAAAAATAATTTTTAAAATATGCACTCAAAATTACTTACCTTGGGGCACCAAAGTAGTACTGCTAGCTTCAGAAAGTGATTTTAGGAAAGCCCTGAAATTTGGAAACTTTGGGGGTAAGGGGCTGAATTATTCAGTTCAGGGGTAGAGTTAGGGTCTAAGCCTAATCTAATTCCGATTACAATTAGAAAAAAAGGCTCCTAGGGGCACCCCTTTTGGAGCGTAATAATTCAGCCTTATTCCCAAACCTCTCCAAATGTGGAGGGCTCAAAGGGAAGAGTCCAAGGCAGCTACCAAAAAAAAAATCAGTGCCCCTTGGACTCTGGGGACCCCATTTTATATTTTAGTAATAAAATTGTTCATTTTTAACAAAAACAAATTTGTTAAGTGTCCGAAACAAAATGGGGTCTCTCATTTCATTAGTTTACAAAATGATTTGTAAGTTAACAAAACAACGAAATAGCATTTCATTTTTGTTGGGATGTACATCCCTAGTTTCAATTACAAGAGTGAAATATGTCAAGATTTATATCCCTAGAACTGAACCAGTCCTTTAGCCATGCAAGAGCAGAGGTTCTCCCTTGCAGTATCAGCAAGCCTTCAGCCATGTGAAAGAATTTGAGGAGCGCAGCTGGTATAACATGAAGGCAATGAGATCACAGAATCATAGAATCATCGTAGGGTCAGAAGGGACCTTGAAAGTCTTCCAGTCTAACACCCTACCCAAGGCAATAGACCTCATACCATCCCAGAAGAATGGCTATACAATTTTAAAAAAAAATCTCCAGCGATGGGGCACCCATAAAATTGGGAGTCAAGCTGTTCCACTGGGTAATGGCTTTCACCGTCAGAAAATTTCTCCTTATTTCCAGGTGGGCTCTCCCTCTGAGGGGTTTTCACCCATTGGTTCTTGTCAGGTGCAATTGAGAGTAAATCAATGCCCTCTTCCCTGTGGCAACCCTTCAGGTATTGAAAGACTGCTAAATATGCCTAGTTCTTTAGTTGTTCTTCATACAATTTAGATAACCGTCTTCTCTGTACTCCTAATTTCAACACTTAGTTGTAGAATCCTTTGATAGTTTCTATTCCTTAGTCACAGTCAAGTCACATTCAGCATTTGGATCAGTGGAGTGATGCAGTGATAACTGGCTTCCCTGTATGTTAATCCCTCTATTTTCTTCCCTAAGAGTGCCCTGTTGAGCAATGCATCCCAAGTCTGGGTTCCCAAATATTCTTGGGTTAATAGTCCCAGAACACCAAGGGACCCAAGTTTGGTTTAGAGGCTAACTTTTCAGTTTGTGCATACTTTATGTTAATGGCTAGTTCACTGCTCAAGTTCAAGGCAGGCTGCAAGGGTTTCCCTGTGACTCCCACCCAGAAAGAGGGTTTATAGCTCAGGAATTTTTTTAATAAGCATAATTCCGTAACCAGGATACCTGTCACCATTTTCAGAATCATAGTCCAAAACAATAATATTTTCCAAGTTCTGGTATTTGTACAATGCTTAAAGATGAGATTCCAAAGTAAAGTTCACTGGGTTATAACAACAGAGGGAAATGTCTTGGCTTGATCTTAATTTTTGACTCTGCACCCATACTCTGCATGGCAATAGTTCTTCAGACATTGTGAAATCAGTGTATTGTGTGTATGCTTCAGGGCCTAACAGGGCCAGAAAAGTAAGGAATAAGTTGAAAAGAATTGCCTCCAATGCACTAAGGACAATTTTAGATTTCAATGGGATTTCAATGGATTTGAAGTCCAATGATTGGCACATGAATCGTGACTCCCCTCCCCTCTCTGGTTTCTGCAGCCAAGTTGATAAATTATTTACTTTATCCTTCTGGCTAGGCTGTGCTTTTTATTTTGGCTACGTTTTGGCCTGAAACATTTTTTCTCCAGTAAATCTGAGAGTGCTTTTTTCTTTCTTATCCTCTGCTTTTCTTCTTAGTCATGATCTGATACAGAGTTTATATAAACACATTAAGTTTTGCAACTGACTTGCCAGAGTGTGGCAAGCTGTAAGATGGGGCGGGAGGGGGCATGCAACTGCCTTGGAAAGCGGCAGAACCCAAATAGCTTTGAACAGAACTCTTCCCTGATTTCCCCACCCCCACCCCCCAACGTCTTGCGTTGTTAAGTTTCTTGTGTTGAAAGAAATTCATCAGGTGCACCATCAGGACCATTTGCCTCAGTAGAACCAAAAGCACCCTTCAGACATGAACTGCAGGGTTACAAAAACAGTCAGTGGTTCTGCATGTATAGGCCGAAATTCTGTTCATTTTGTAAACCAAGTTGTAACTAGGGAGGAGCACCTAATGAAAAATAGAATGCTTTTTAGTCATTTTGTTAGTTAGCAAAACAAAACAAAATAAAAAACGAGGAAGCAGTGTTTTGTTAAAAACGAAACAAAACACCATTTTCCCTCTAGAACAAAATGATTCATTCTAGAAAATGACGGGTACTTTCAGGAAACAATTCTAACCTACCCCATGAAATTTAGCAAGGTTTGGGGTTCAAGGAGCTGAGTTATGAGACTCTGAAGGGCGTTCTCCCAGGACAAAAATCTTGTAATTCAAATCGGAAGCTTATTGCTCTCTCTCTCTCCCTCCCTCCCTCCCTCCCTCTCTCTCTCTCTCTCTCTCTCTCTCTCCCCCATATGTGTGTGTCTGTGTGTCTGTCTGTCTGTCTGTCTGTCTGTCTGTCTGTCTCTCTCTCTCTCTCTCTCTCTCTCTCTCTGTGTGTGTGTGTGTGTGTGTGTGTGTGTGTGTGTGTGTGTGTGTGTGTGTGTGTGTGTGTGTGTGTGTGTCAGCGCACCAAGCCAGCATCTCCCTATATCCCTGACACTGACAGCTAGGGCACTTTGTTTACCAGTGAGTCATTAACTGAAATGTATGATTTTGGCATATAGTATGAACAGAACTTCAGGCATAGTATCTGTGTGTCTGTCTGTCTATATTTGTTTATTTACTTACATTTCTATCTTTACTTACATTTCTATGCTGCTATTCTGGACAACTGAGAAAGGGACAATACAGTCATAAAAATAATTAAAAATAACAATAAAACAACATTGAAAAGTTTTGGTGACACAAAGAGGCACAAAAGAAAAAAAGGATAATTAAAGGCAGGCTGGCATAAGAAGCAATACATGACATGACTTGATTAAGGGCAAGCTGTTGAAAGACTTGGGAAAACAACCAAGTCTTCAGTTGTTTCCTAAAACTCAGGAGGGAAGGAGCAATCACACTTCTGGTGGGAAGGAGTTCCAAAGTGAAGTGGACAACACAGACAAGGCCAGGTTTTGAGCGACTGATTTCTGAGCCTCCCTGCTGGAGCCTCCCAATATGAGAGGTGTGGGTGCAACAGGCAGATGTTTTAAGGGAGAGGTGCTTAGACAGCTGACAAAGTCCTAAACTGTTACGGACACCAGTACCTTGAACTTGGCCCAGAAACAGGCAGCAGTGCAAATGGGTCACGATAAGGGTTATGTGGTCATAAAGATATTGTAGCGTGGGGTTAGTGATTCAGCAGTGATTTCAGCTCAGAGACAAAGCAGGATGGAGATAGCTTCTAGTGAACAGCTCTTTAATCAGGGAGAGACAAGACTGAGGACTGGGGAGAGGGAGTTACATTTATAGGGGCCAGGACTGGCTAGGAAAAGATACATTTTGGAGGGAACAATTACAACCAATCACAAGGCTGCCTTTTGGCGGGAAACAAAAGGATTGAAGATCCAAATGCAGCAACTAAAATCAACCAATAGGCCTGTTCCCTTTGGAACAGAAGGCAGTTACTTCAACAAGCAATTACAGATCAATACATAACACCCCTCCCCCCTGGTGGGCACAGCACACGTAATCCTTTAGATATTGTGGAGCCCTGCAACTTCTAGTTGATTTCCTGACTACGGGTGTTGCAGGGGCTTCAGCAGGCAGTGTCTGTGGGGGAGAGTCTACTGTAATAGTTACGTCTGACATGGAGGGGGTTTCAGACAACTCAGTGTCCCTGATCTGTTTCTCGGCGCCATGAGGACTTGCAGGAGCAGATTCATTTGCAGACGCCACTGGTACCTGCATTCCTGGGGCATCTCCGCTCTGGTCTTGCAGCTGGGACTCCTTAATGGGGGTAGTGTCACTCTCAGGCTGCAATTCACCCATACCGGTACCAACTCTACTGGGCGCTCTGCGCCTCAGTTGGTCCACGTGCCAACGCCAGACCCTGCCATCTTCAATGGTCACGTAATAAGAGACTGGCCCAGATGCTCTGGTGATCACCCCTGGCACCCACAGGGGACCTCTGGCATAATTTCTCACCCAGACCAAATCTTCAGGAGCAAAATACCTTGTAGAGTCGCTCTCTGCCTGTGGAGGTGCTCTAGCCTTGCGGTTTGGCATTTTGTCTGGGTGGACATAGTCCAGCACCGTCACCAGCCTTCTACCTAGAAGCAGCTCTGCTGGCGACTTGCCCATAGTAGTACACGGCATTGCATGCTGCAAGAATAACATTCGGGCAATGCGCGTTGACCAGTCACCATACATCAAGCGTGCAAGAGATCCTTTGGCTGTCTGCACCATGCGCTCAGCCTGCCCATTGGATGAGGGATGAAAAGGAGCTGAGGTGACCCCTCTTATGAAATTATCAGCCAGAAATGCCCTGAATTCTTGGGATACAGAGGCTGCTCCATTGTCTGAGACAATGGTCTCGGGCAACCCATGGGTTGCGAACAGCTGTCTCAGCACCTTGATGACTGCAGCTGATGACATGCTGGGAACCATAGCCACCTCTAACCATTTAGAATATGCATCAATGATAACCAAAAAAACCTTTCCTTGGAATGGCCCAGCAAAATCTAAGTGCAGCCAGCTCCAGGGAGTCCGAGTCTGCTCCCACCAGTGGACTGGTGCTCTGGCCACTTCTGGGCACACTTCCTGACATGCCTTGCACATCCATACCCATCGTTCAACCTCTTGGTCCATCCCAGGCCACCATACATAGCACCGGGGCAGCGACTTCATCCTGACCATTCCCGCATGCCCCAAGTGCAGTGTATCCAGAACCCTGTTTCTCAGTGGTGCTGGGATGATCACCCTGTCTCCCCATAGGAGAAAGCCCTTATGCAGGGATAGCTCATGTTGCCTTGTTGCGTACAGTCTAAAGTTTTCCTCATGCGGGCCACCTGGCCATCCCCTCCCCACCGAAGTGAGCACACGGGAGAGAGTGGGATCTTTCCTTGTTCTCTCAGCTATTTCAGTGGCAGTTACAGCCCCCCCCCGGAAGTGTTTCCAGCATCATCACTCGTTCAGCTGGGGCAGGATCTGCATCGCACACACCAGGAAGGGGCAAGCGACTTAGTGCATCAGCGTGGCATAACCTTTTCCCTGGAACATGGGTCAGGGTGTACTGGAACCCATTCAGGAATATAGACCATCGCAGCATTCTGGGGGAGAGAATCTGCGGCGTCTGTTTGTTCGGGTGAAACAATCCTAACAGGCTTGTGGTCAGTTTCAAGGAAGAAGTGGCGACCGTATAAATAGTCACGAAACTTTTTAATCCCTGCCACTATTGCCAGGGCTTCCTTGTCAATTTGTGCGTAGTTGCGCTCCGTTGGCGACAACGTACGAGAATAGAACGAGATGGGATTTCCTGACCCATCCACTTCCCTATGGCTCAGCACAGCTCCCAGCCCATATCGAGAAGCATCACATGCCAGAACAAGAGGTTTCGACTCGTCATAATGAGCAAGGACGCTCCTGCTGGTCAGCATGCCCCGCAAGGTGTCAAAAGCCTTCTGCTGTGCCTGAGCCCAACGCCACACACTCTTTTTCTTCAATAGTTTATGCAACGGTTCCGCTATTGAAGCTTTCTGAGGTAGGAATGAATGGTAAAAGTTAATAAGTCCCAGGAATGACTGTAACTCCGTCTTGTTCCGTGGGCGTGGTGCCTCAGTAATGGCTTTAATTTTAGAGTCAGTGGGGTGGATGCCCGTTGCATCAATTTTTAAACCCCAAAAAATCCACAGATGGCACACCAAAACTGCATTTTTCCTTTTTCAGCTACAGCCCCACCTCCTTAAATTTGAGTAACACAGCACGGATACGCCCCACTAGTTCCTGGGGGTCTTTCCCAGTATTCAGAACATCATCAAAAAATGGCAAGACCCCTGGCAGACCCCGTAACAGGTGCTCCATTAGCCCTTGAAAAATTCCTGGAGCCACACAAATTCCAAACTGTAACCTGTTCACTCTGAAAGTCCCTTTGTGCATTACGATCGTTTGTGCTTCCACAGATTGCGGAGTCACTGGCAGCTGTTGGTAAGCTTGATCCAGATCAAGTTTGGCGAAAATTTTTCCCCCACCCAATTTTGCCAACAGCTGTGAGACGACTGGAATGGGGTATGAATTTCCCCTGAGTGCCTTGTTGATGGTACATTTGTAGTCTGCACAAATCCTCACTTCCCCATTTGCCTTAAGGGGTGTGATGATAGGAGTCTCCCACCTAGAAGAGTCCACAGGTGAAAGAACTCCCTGTTTGACCAATTTGTCCAGTTTCGCCTCAATTTTGGGTTGCAGCGCAAAAGGCACTCGCCTTGGCTTGAGTCGGATTGGAGCCATCCTGGGTTCCAGCTCAAAGTCAATTGGAGGCCCTTTATAACAACCCAGCTTTCCACTGAAGAGTTCAGCAAATTCTTGGCCCAATACCTCACCCAACTCAGGGGCAGTTTGGACTGAGTTGAGCCCTGATATACTCAGCCCCAAGGCAGGAAACCAGTCAGTACCCAAAAGACTGGGGCGACTCCCCTGTGCAATCACCAATTTAAGCACAGCCTGTTTCTCCCTGAATTGTACCCTCACAGCACACATTCCTAGAATGTGGATGCGGCCCGCCGTGTATGATTGCAAGGTTGCTGGGAATGGCTCCAGAGAGGGGAACTTACCCCCAGGAAAGAGCCCCCTTGCAGTCTGGTCTGAGACAATGGTGAATCCAGATCCGGAATCCACCTCCATGTCGCACGGTCGACCTTCGATCTTCACTCTGATGGATGGTTTGCCCTGCGCCGGAAACTGCACAATCTCTCCGTTGATCTCTGTGAGATAATTGCAGTCATCTAGGAGATGAGTTGTGGTGGATGATCTGTGACGCGTTGATCTAGGTGATTCCATTGTTGCAGCTGCCACTGACCGACAGACCTGGCCAATGTGTCCTGTCTTACCGCAAGCCCTGCATGTAGCATCATGAAAACGGCAGCTCTTCCGCTCATGGTGTCCACCACAGCCTGTGCAAGCGCCTCGGCGATCTTTGGGCCGTGCATCCGCCTGACGCACCAACTCGACATCACGGACTGGGCTCTGGCTTGGACTAGCCTCTGGCTCATCCATGGCATGGGCAGCCTCTTCCCTCAGCTTTGTGGTCTTGCCACTGGCATTGAGCTCTTCCTGCTCATAATTCTCTGTGGCAGAGGCCTCTTTCAAGGCGGAGGCAAGGGTGACATCTTCCTTTGCCATAATGCGCCTTCGGGCTTTTTTGCTGCAGAGCCCCCCAACAAATTGATTCAAGAGAGTGTCTTCAAGATTTGGGAAGCCACAGTGCTGAGCAAGCTCCCAGAGTCCTGCCAGGAATGCAGCCACAGATTCTCTGGCTTGCTGCTGCCTTTTCTGGAACTCCATCCGCCAGTCCATCTGGGTTTTGGTAAGTGCCAAGTGGCTTGTCAGCCGGGCGAAAATGTCTTTGAGTGCTGTCTCACTCAGCTTTGCTGGGGTGAGCAGCGCCTTGGCCAACCTGAAGGTCTCACGCCCACAGCAACTCAGGAACATGGCCCTTCTTTTGCTGGCATCTGTGATTCCTTGAGCCACCATGAAGAACTCGAAACGCTCAACATAGTCCTCCCAAGTGTGAGGCTCGGACAGCTGGAAGGGCTCCAAGACCCGTGGACTTTCCATTCTCCAGGCGGGCAGGGTCATCTTCTAGCCAGCAGGTGAGTCTTGTCTCTGCTGCGATCCAGACTCTGAGTCAGCGTGATGGGCCTCTGCTACTCAGCATTTCGGATCCCATCCTCGTCGCCAGTATTGTAGCGTGGGGTTAGTGATTCAGCAGTGATTTCAGCTCAGAGACAAAGCAGGCTGGAGACAGCTTCTAGTGAACAGCTCTTTAATCAAGGAGAGACAAGACTGAGGACTGGGGAGAGGGAGTTACATTTATAGGGGCCAGGACTGGCTAAGAAAAAATACATTTTGGAGGGAACAATTACAACCAATCACAAGGCTGCCTTTTGGCGGGAACCAATAGGATTGAAGATCCAAATGCAGCAACTAGAATCAACCAATAGGCCTGTTCCCTTTGGAATAGGAAGGCAGTTACTTCAACAAGCAATTACAGATCAATACATAACAAAGAGATGTGGCAAAGATCAGCTGGCAGCAGTGTCCTGCACCTGCTGCAGCTTCTGAACTGCCTTCAAGGGCAGCCTCACATAGAAAGTGCTACAATCGTCTATTTTCAAGATTACAAGTAAATGGACCAATGTTGTAAGAGACTTCCTGTTGAAATAGGGGCAAAGATGAGCAATCCAACTTAGCTGGCAAAAGTGGGCGTGGCCATGACAGATCTCATTCTCCATTGAGAGAGCCAGGTCCAGCACCCTAACAAGATTATGCATCTGATCCTTCAGGGAAACATGATTTCCTCAAGGCAAGGCAGATTGCCACCAAATCAGTCTGAGGTTCCTCCTAACAACAGCTCCTCTGTCTTATCTGTATTCGGTTTCCATCTGCTAGCCCTTGTCCAATCCATAATTGTGGCCAGGCAATGCTGCAGGGTGTGCACAGCTTCCGGTGCTGAAGAAGATGAAGAAAAATAGATGTGTGTGTATATTACATTACTATAATACCTTGGTTTAAGAGAAACTTGGTTTAAGAACATTTTGCAAGACAAGCAAACATTTCTTCTAAAATTTGCCTTGATCAACAAACAATGTCTTGATATACAAGCACTGGAGCAGGTCACATGATCACAAGTTAGCCCATGATCTCTCTCTCTCTCTGCCTCCTCCTGCTGGGTTGCAGGTGATTGTTTGGAATATTCCGTCTCAGGTAGCCTCCAAAGCAGAGGGAGAAGAGAGGAATAAAGTTCTTCCTTGCACCAGACAGGAATATTTTCAAAGGGGATTGTAGATTAGGGTTTTCTTATTCTTATTCTTATATTTATATTTTTATTTAGTTTATTCTCAACATCCTTTCTTATTTTTCAAACAATTTCTAGTCAAGGGTAAGCCAGTCAAGTGTGCATAGAGCTACAAATTGCACACTATGATTGTCACATTAAAAACAAAGAGTAAAATCCAGTTGTTAGTCCAAAGCAGAAGAGATTCCACAGCCAGGGACCTAAACCATGGTTTGGATGTGGACTTCTAGCCAACATCTTTTGGGAGTTTTGGCATTTTGTGTGTATAGCAGACTCCAGAATGAATCATCTGAGTCTCCATTATTTCTGGAGCGTTCTGGAATGAATTATGCTCATAAACCAAGTATTGCTGTAGTTTCAAACTGTGATAAAACCCAAAGGATTCAACTGTATCAAAAGCTGTGCATTTTAAAATTAGGGGGTAAATGATTTGCTGAATGTTTAGTTTAAATTGAAACCCTTGGGGAAATGCTTCCTTATACAGTATAGAACTCCTAGATAGCTCAGTGGTTTAAGTATCTGGGGCCAGAGGTTGGGAGTTCAATTCCCTTCTGTGCTTCAGCCCTGCATTGATGATGATGATGATGATGATGATGATGATGATGATGATGATGATGATGATGATGATGATGATGTTAAGTAGCTGTCACTTGTTCTTTCTCTTTGCTCTCTATTGCCTTTTGACTTCCATGACTTCAGCATACAGTATAGTGATATCAGATTTATTGCGATCATAAAATCCTAGCGATAATTATTTATTCTGCCTGATAATACCTACCAGGGGGGTTGGAGTCCTTAAAACATGCATTTATGTCTTTTCTCAGATCGCTGTATTTTTTTTTCCTTTAAGTGGAGTTAGGGGACATAGACCCAAGATGGCTCCCATATGCCTAATATTGATTTCTTGGGTATTAAAACGCCCTGAACATCTGTAAAAACGCAGTGATAATTATTTGAAATTATTACCTACCAGGGGGTTGCGGTCCTTAAAACATTTGTTTTTGTCTTTCTCCCACCGCGTTGTATTTTTTCTTTTCTCTTTAAGGATGACACAAAAATGGATTCCAGCCACAAAATGGATGCAAGCCATGTGATAGGGTCATGTAAATTTTTGGACAATTTCAACCAATAGCATGCCCAGGTTGCAGACTGGGTAGGTGTGACAGCCACAGAGGGCATAAAAAGCTCTGGCAACCCCCATCCTCCTTGCAGTCTGCGGAGGGAGTTAGGGTGGGATTGCTGCCTCTGCGACTTGTTACTTTAGGCCAGCCAGGCAGGTGTGTGTGTCTGTGTTCCTGCCTGGCTCTTAGGGGAGAGAAAGAAGAGATTTCTCTTGCAGCCTCCCTGTGTACCTCTCGGTGAGTACCCTCCCCTGCCCCGCAGTGCAGTCACTCTGCGGCTGCCTTACCCCCTGGGCAATGCCCGCTGCTGCCTTTGCAGCCTCCCTGCGTACCTAGTCTATACTGTGTCTCTGCCAGCATCATTTTGTTAGTGTTTTCCCTCTGGTCTGGGGCGTTGGGGGACGCCTGCGCGCGGAAATGCTTTAAATTGCGCAAAAGCGTGTAAAAACGAAAAATGAAAAAAAAGAAACAATTTTTTTCAAAAAATTCATGAAAAACAAAAACGAACCGAAACAGGACCTACAATGAAAAATGAAAAACCAAAACATCATTTTTTCAATTTGTGCCCATCTCTACTCCAGACAGATTGCTCATAGTGCTGATAGCTAGAAGGCATTCCCCAACGATTCTGCCTCCCCTCCCCCCCAACAGCTTTTCTGCAGTTAAGAAAAAAGATGGAATCATAGAATCCTATGGAAGGAGAGTGAAAAGCTATCATTTTCTGGATCCCATCCTAAACTTCGGTGTATGAGGACAGGTGATGGGGCCAGGAAACATTTACAGGGAAACTGACAGATTAAGAGAATTGAAATTCAAGAGAAGCAAGGGTTCCAAGTATGACTGAGGGTAAAATAATAGATATACAATATTTTAAGAAGTTTCTATCCTGCTCAAATATTTAAATGAAACTTTTGAAATACAAAATTATTTGGCCTAGCCCTACTTAGGAACCCATAATGCATGTATCAGAAATGGAAAAGGCTACTTTAAAACAACAATATACACTTCCACAACATTGCAGTCTATTCTGGGACCTGTAATGGAAGAGCCTCAATTTACTCCATCTCTTTTATTAAGAAATGAATATACACGTTTCCGAAAATATACATCAGTATTACTCATTAAAAGTAGCACAGAGTCCTTGTCTGCCGTTGTGTTATTACAATGGTAGTGAAAATAGATTTAAGTTGCCAGAAGGAAAGTTTATCCTCAAACCAAGGTAACAAACTTGAGGCAAATGCCTTATGTTAAAGGAAACAAAAAGGCATGGAAAGATCGATGCTAAAAACTGTAGGTGCCGTAAACCTCCAAGCCTAACGTTGTTCTTACAAACTCAGGAGTCCAATTATATACAGTTAGTCATACCAGTTAGAATTGTCTCCATTTGTGAATCATGTTGGCATGTAATTATTCAGGTAGAAGGAGGCTAATTATTTTTACTTTTCACCTGTGGAGATTCCCAAGTAAAACTGGTGAATAGATGGTGTTTATTAAAGGTTGGTTGGCTTTCTGCTCCTGAGATGAAATGTGTAACACATTTGACCATTTATCTCAGAAGGGGAGCATTCGGACGGGCTCCCCGAAAAACTGTTAATAGCACTTGTATTTTTATTTTATTTTATTTTGAGAAACAAAGTAGAGCAATCCCTTCTGGAGAGAGGCTAGGTTTCTCATGCAGATTTCCTCAGCTGTCAGCCACATCCACTCTGGAGGTTCTGTGCAAGAAGAGAACAATGAAGGAAAAGGCTAAACTAAAATAGACCAACATTTGACATGACACATTCCACATCACCTGTATTATTAGTAGGAGAAAGCTACACTTGCAGGGCTTCTTTGGACCCCAATTAAGCACTCAGCTGTGATTTCCTGATGTTGAAGCAATCTGGAAACCAAAGCTTCTCTTGTTTCCTTTCATTAATCCCCCATTGTAATAGGTCAGGCTACCACTGTCTCTAAACCACCTGTATGCCGTCTTGGAAATACCTGTATTTCCTTCTACATTGTGCTACATGGGGATATTTTTGCTTGATTTCTAAAGAGCAAGCAGCACAAAAGGTTGGCTACTGGCAAGCAGCCCCCTCAGGTGCTGATGTGTTTCCAGTCACTGAATACAAATAAACAGATAGTTTAGCTGGCTTGCTGCTCTATTCATTTCTGACAAAAGTCATAATGAAAAGAAGACAGGGGTATGAAGCAAAAGGGGGAAGCTCTCCCTCAGCCCACCCCAGCCCACCTCATTTGCTTCAGGGTTGGAGCCACAACAACCAAAAACATACTTTCAGAAGCAGTGAAGAATTAGATGAGGCAGAAGATTATGAGAGGAAATGGTCTGGTGAGTGTTGTCTGGTCATTAGATGAAATAAGGCTATGAACTGAGGGAAATAATGGTGATCAGGAAGGTTTGCATAAAAATATGCAAATACTGTGGTGACTGCACATCAAATCTGACTCAGATATAATCTGTTTGTCTATTTTGCCAATTTCTCTGTTGGCTTTTTAAATTTCCTACTCTGTATTTAATGGTGACTGGGGTAGAAATTATTTTTATTTCCTGGAGCAAAAACTGTATCTTTTTTCAGTCAACCCTACACAACTATGATATTACTGTACAGTTTAAATGCTACTATTTATATTGACTTGTCTTACCCAGAAAATCAGGGTAAAGATTGACAAGAGAAATACAGTATGTGTTATATCAGATGCTATCTCTAGCTTACTCATGAACTACTCATTATTTTGTAACAGTTGTTTAAGGTCATGCAATACATAAACAGAACTTTATTGCCTTAGATCAATAGCACATCCATCCAACTTCTCATACAGATGCAATTAATAGCGACTCTTGTCTCTGACTAACCATGGTCCTGGATGACCCTGAGGGAAATGTGTAAGAGCATGAAGCAACAAGGGATTTTGCTGTCCTTGATGGCTTACAGCCTCTGGGGGTCTTTGGAACATGAAAATGAAATGCTTTGACATGTTTGCTTTGTCAAAAGTCACTTAAGTTGGTGTTCTTCATGAATTTTGAACTAGAAATCCTCTCCAATCATCATCTTGCAACACTAGTGTTCACGTACCAGTAAGGCACTGAAGTAGTAGGGGGGAAGGGGGAATATTTTCTCATTCGTGCTTCCTTTGTGTATTTTATTACTCAAGCAGCCTTATTTCTTCACCTGATGCTCTCTGAAAGAACAATTATAAGATGTAATAAGTTATTTTAAGAAGTGTGCCTTTTATTTGTTTCTAGGTTAAAAGCACATACTAACAAAGGTGTCATTATTAGACAAGTTCATGGAGAATAGACAAGTTCATGGAGAACAAGGGTACTATCAATGGATATCATTATGGATGCCTAAGGACAACCTCCAGGTTGGAGAGATAGGCAGGATATACCATTTGTGGGGAATCATAAGCAGGTGAAGACATCTGCTTGGAAATACCCTGAAGCAAATGGGAGCCACTGTGTGAGACAGAATGCTGGACTGCACGGGCTGTGGCCTGTTCCAGCAAGGCTGTTCTTATGGTGAAAGACAATGAGACTTCCTGTTTCCTGATTAGTCAAATATACTGCAAGGAAGCATTTCCCTAAAATTGCTTATGAGCAATTTACCAGAAGTGACTTCCATTTTGCATGGAGGCCCTAAAATTGCCTTTTAATATCTTTGTAATATGTTGGGGAAATAACAATTTATTTATTGATGCATCTGCTATGTAGATGTTACATCTACAGCCTTTACCTGCTTTCTTGTTAGAATGCAACATATGATAGCATTCTTGAATTTTAATAGCCATGGAGAGGAGGTTATTCTGGATATTCAGTTTGTTACTTAGGAGAATATTGCACTTATTGAAGTTTCCACTTCTTTATGTCAAGAGCTCATGCTTACAAAAAATTAAAGAGAAAAAAGAAAATTTAAACTATGTTTAGGGATGCTGAAAGATGAACAGGGAAATATATTATCTAATTGGGATATTTTTAAAGAAAGGATATCATGCAAACAGTATCATAGAATCATAGAATAGTAAGACTAGGTGATACCTTTATAGACTACTAGTAAAATAACAAAACTAGTAAAATTACAAAATAAAAAAGCCACATCTTTTGCCACGTTTGGACTTTTGGTACATGCTTTGATAAAGAAGGCATTGCCCTCGAAAGCTTGCATTTTTTTGATATTTTACTAGTAGCCTACAAAGGTATCACCTAGCCATTATTGCTTTTGTATTTTGTAATGGCTACTTGGCGCCCTCCTTTTTTTACTTCATAGAATAGTGGAGTTGGAAGGGGCCTACAAGGCCATTCAGTCCAACCTCCTGCTCCTTGCAGGAATACAAATCAAAGGATATCTTCCAGGTGGTTGTCCAATTTCTGTTGAGTGCCTCCAGTGTTGGAGCACTCACCACCTCTTGAGGTAATTGGTTCTACAGTGGTCCCCCACCCATTTGTAGTTCATATACTGCAGTCCCGCTATATTGTGGGACCACAGTATATGAAGAAGGCCCCTTGGGGTAAGGGGGAAAAGGCCTGTTTCAGGCCTCCCTTACTTACCCCTAGCCTGGTGCTGCCCCAAATGGGCCTGTGGGGGTCTTCCCAAGCCTTCTGGAGGCCCCAAAAGGGCCTCCCTGCAAACCGGAAGTGACTTCCAGTAAACTGAAAGTCACTTCTGGTTCACCAAAAATCATTTCTGAGGCCTCCGAGGGCATTCTGGTTTACCAGAAGTGACTTCCGTTTTGCATGCAGGCCCTTTTGGAGCCTCCAGAAGACTCAGGAAGGCCCTTGCAGGCCCAATCAGGGCAGCACCGGGCTGGGGGTAAGTAAGTACAAGAGTTCCCAGCTAAGCACCCCAGGCCCAAACTGACCTGTATTTGCATATCGCAGATTTTCAATTATCATGGGTTGGGTTGGGTTCCTAACCCATGTGATAGGCGGGGGGTCACTGTATTGCTGTACTGCCCTAACAGTTGGGTGAATATATTGAAGAATGATCCAGAAGAGAGGCATGGGTAATAGATTTCTTCAAAAAGAATATTTTGATGAAAACCCTGTGATTTTGGAAAGAGAAGACTGTTACAGTAATTAAAAGAAATAAACCATTAGGGATAAGTGGGATATTAGTATACCTGCTTCAAGCTACAATGACTGAATCTATCACAGTCCAGCAATATTCTATGAACAAATGTGGAAAACAGAACAATGGCCCACAGATCAGAAATATTCAATATTCATGTACACAAATAAAAGAGGTGCCAAAGACTCTATCAACTATGGGACTATTGTATTACAGTTCTCCCCCACAGGTGGATGACAGCCGGGCCATCTGTGATCCTCCCATGGCGGCGGTCGGTCGAGAGAGGGCCGCAGCCTCAGCTCTGCTGGCGGAGGTGAGAACGGGGCTCTCTTTAGACAGTTCTCCCCCTGCAGGTGATGACAGCCGGGCTGTCATCGCCAGTGGGAAAGAACGAAACAAACCTAACTGAACCAATTTTTTTTGGTTCAGTTTGTTTCATTCCAGAATCACTCTGGGGTTCGTTATTCGTTTTGTTACCTAACAAAATGAATAACGAATAATGAAACTAACTATCTCTAGAGCCAGATGATCAATATGGAGTCAAGAAAGGAGAGGCAGTATTGCAAATATTCACTGGCTCCTGAAACACATTTTGGAAGAAAATACATTTTCTTCTTTAGATCAAAATATTTCATGAAAATGCAAGGATGATCTGAAAAGAAATAGCAACACCAAAGTATTTGAATATCCTGTTGAATATCTTTACTTTAAGCAGTGTACTGCTCTTAGGACTGCATGGTTTTTAATTGGCAGATATATTAGACAAAGGCACATTTAGTCTCTGTATCTGTTGAATCTACGTATATACAGTGCATATATGCAAAGATGGAGTAGATTCAGAGGAAGGATTGAAAATTGCTTGCATTAAAATAAACAATTTAAGACATTCAGATAATACCATGTTATAGCAATTGCTGGCATTAAAATAAGCTATTTAGGATATTCAGGTGGCACCATATTGTGAGAAGAAGGAGCAGTGATTGGAAATAACTGCTGATAAGGTAAAAGAAGAAAATGCAAAATGAAGATTGCCCCAGATTATTATAAAGATAAAAAATAATGTCCACAGAAGAATTCTATCACACGGATGTTTTTGTGATCTCTTGGCCTGATATGCCAAGCACAAACCAATACAGCTACCTCTTCTGAAAAATAATTAAACATGAAGTTTCATTCAAAAAAAAATATGGAGAGGTTGCCAGCAGGACTTCTTCAGAATATATTGGGATTTAATGTAGTTTATTGGAATTTGAGGTCTAGCTTTCTAGAAGGATTCTGGTGCCCTTTGTTAGAAACAAGCTAGACTAATGAAATTTTCAAAATGCCTTGACCTTAGTAATATAAATAAACTTTTAATAGGAAATGATGAGTTTTTTTCCCTTCATTGGTTCATGCACTTTGCTCATGGTTGCTTTAGCCTTAAGACATATGATTCACAGACTAAATTCAAGATTCTTCTTCTGCAGTCTATTGAGAACCAAAGCAGGGTTCTGTGTCTTAAAAAAATTATTAAGAGACATAGATAATTCGCAAAATATACTTGTGTTCAGCAGTATCCTTTGGTCCAACCTTCAGATGGTTATTTTGTACTTCCTGTATATCCTCTACTCATGTTTGAAGGGATCTACATGATTATCATGACAAAGCAGTCAATATTTATTTATATATCTCTTGAGGACCTCGTGAATGACGGCAGATCATAGGAGACAGTATGGTCCAGCAGTAGCAGTGTTGGTCTGGGATTTGGAGATCATTCCCTTCAAACTGGGTGATTGTGAACCAGCCACTCTCTCAGCCTAATTTAATTTACAGTGCTGTTGACAGAATAAACACATGGAATGCCATCTGTATAATCTTGAGCTCACTGGAGAAAAGAGGCAATACAAATGCAACTAATAAAACTAAAATAAACAAAGGAGTCATTCCTAGGTGGTATGGCTGCTGCTGCAATCATCACATGTTCATTTAAAGCTGAGTGTGGTAGCTCAGCGGACTAAGGCTCTGAAAACTGTTGGCGGCAAAGTTGCAGCGGAGTGAGCTCCTGCTAATAACCCCACCTCCTGCCAACCTAGCAGTTTGAAAGCATGTAAATGCAAGTAGATAAATGGGTACTGCTGTAAAAAGCAGGAAGGTAAAACAGTGTTTCCTTGCAGCCATGCCGGCCACGTGGCCATGGACTTGCACAACACTGGCTCTCCGGCTTGAATATGGAGATGAGCACTACTCCTAGAGTTGGACATGACGAGCATGCATGTGCGGGGGGAACCTTTACCTTTACCTTTAACTTACTATCAGTGACTTCAAGTTGATCTTTAGAAAAGAAGTCACGCTGAGCCTTCTATAGTTAGCAGGTCAGCAGCTTCCCATTCCCTGAGATTTCAGGGCCACTAACCAAGAATGGGTCCTTGTGATGCCACTGCTTAGGAAGTAAACAAACATAGTGCACTTAACAAACATGTATTTGCTGATCTAGTGAGCCATGGCACCAAATGGAAATGAATAGAGAAGGGTTTGAGACCTTTCTTTAAAGACAACTCCTATGAGAATTTAGAGATACTTCATAGGACAAAGATTTTCCACTCATTCAAAAGTGAGATTTGTCTCACTGCCTGGGGATGCAGAGAAGCATAGCCATTTCAGCACCCTGAGACTTGGTGATACTGTAGTATCAATTGAAGAATGATGTCTAATGACACATGATGTCATGATGAACCAGGCCAAAAATGAGTATCACATGACATTCCACAAATGCACATTAGCGACTTGCATAGAAAAGACACCATCCAAATTTATACCACTGAATTTACAAATTTGACCTTGACTCTGAATCACATCAGGGATGATTCACCCATCATTAGTTAAAGATAAAAGTGCCTTGAAGACAATAAAGCCTTCTCAGCATGGAAGGAAATAAAGGGGGAAATGTACTTGAAATTTCTGATGACTGATGTGTTTTGAAGAATCCATTTTTAAAATGGAAAACTATTGAGAATCTAGGTTAACAAACACTAAGCGCAGTTGTCACAAAAGGTCCTGTTTGTGTGGGTGATTGTTCTTCAGGCAAATCTGCTCTTCTTCAGGTTCATAGACTCCATGGATTACTTGTTCCTATTGTTTATATCAATTGTACATATTAATTAGTCAGAACATCAATTTACTGTGAGTAGAGAGCAGATATTAATGAACACAAAGAACCAAACAACAACCATGACAAGAATGATTGTGTGCATTTTGCCAGTTATATGTCAGTATTTACCAATTACATGAGTTATGTACTATATAAGGTTGTTTGTAAGGCTAAATCATGGCCAGAAAGCATATAGAGTGGTACCTCGACTTACTTGCTTGGACAACCGAATAATTTGACTTACGAACCTGCTCTCTGCTCCACATGACAGCTGACTTTGACAAGTCTGACCTGTCAAAGTGGCCGCCCATTGCCACCACCTCCTCCTTCTTGGTTGCTTCCACCTCTGCAAAAGAGATCAAAGCAACCAAGAAGAAGGAGGAGATGGCCACCACGCCTCCTTTCCAAACTGCCCGGGCTGGCCGAAGTTGCATTGTTCCCAGGGAACAATGCAACTTTGGGCAGCCGGAGCACCTTGCAAGGGAAGCGCTTACCTCCGGGTAAGCGAGGTAAGCGCTTCCCTTGCAAGGTGCCTGGGTTGGGTGAAGATCGCAGAGACCATGGATCTTTAGCCAGCAGAGACGCCTTGTTAGGCCTGGGAGAAGATCAATGGGTCCATGCTCTGATTTGCTTGGGATACTTGATCAGAAGGCTGTTTAACAAATTCAGAAAAGTGTCAAAATGTATCCTTTCTCCTAGCAGACCAAATCTTTCTATAGTGGCTACTGAATCTAACGGATTCATCAGTTTTAACTGCTAGTAATCACAAGTGCTAGGGACATATTTATTTAGGGAAAACAGTTAGCGTCTCATACACAGAAATGTATGGAACATAAACTTTGATCTGCACATTATTTTAGGCATATAGTAAAGGGGTCATTACTATATTCTCAGCACTCACACCTGTCTGATAGCTGCCTGTTGCTTGGAAACATTTGATGCAAAGTTCCTTTGACTTGTTTCCCGTTTTCCAGTACTGTGTGATCGTAAGGGAAATGACATACACAGCTTGGTGCCTCAGTAGATATCAAGTGCTTATAGACTCAGTACTGCAATACTACTAGTAGAGGAAGAGAGTGCATAACTAGGATATGGGATTTCCTAAACCCTGCTGTGCCCAAGCATCATGCCATTGAGGACAGAAAGGTGGCTTGTAAGTTCCCTGCTCTTTCCATATCTTCTCATCTCTTAATATACAGTGTTTTTCCATGTATAAAACTATACTTTTGTTTAAAATTGTTAGACTAAAAATTGAGGGTCAAAGAGAACCACATGGCTGTGAAACTGTAATTTTGGGTTGGAAAAGTGGGGGTCATCTTATGCATGGGGACATCTTATAGACAGGAAAATAACGTACATTCCTGTTCAGCTGGCCCTTTCCGTTCTGGAATCATGTCAGGGAAACAAGCAACGTGTTCCACAAACTACCTCCATTTTTGTTTTAATTTTAGTTTTGGGTTGAGCATGAACCAGTAGGTGGAAGCACCTGGCTATGAAGTCAGGGGGCAGGATACTGATCACAGAGCAATCAGAAAACTCAGCCTTGGGCAAACAAACTGCACAGTTCCAGAACACCACCAAAAGGAGAATGTTTATACCAAGAAAACACTCATAAGGATCATCATAAGTTGGAATTGACCTGATACCAGGTATTTTTAAAAAAATATAATAAGAGTATAACCATTTCATTGAGTTAGACTCTCCTCCCTTTTTGCACAATGCACAGCTATTTTTTTCACTGTGCAAATACTGTACTTAGCTTTTAAAAATCCTGCTTGCCGCAATACTTCCCTAGCCTTCATTTTTCTAGAATTCATCTCATAGATGATTACAGTGAATGAGCTAACCATGGATGTCCTTACTAGGCCGGACTAGATGATAAAAAGGAGGAGCCTCAAGGCACAGTGGTTAAATGCCTGTACTGCAGCTAAAACTGCGCTCACAACCTGGGGTTCAGTCCTAGTTAGACGGCTCATGATTGACTCAGCCTTCTGTCCTTCCTAGGTCAGTAAAATGAGTATCCAGCTTGCTGGGGTGGGGGCAATGTGTAGCCTGCATAATTAAATTGTAAACTGCCTAGAGAGTGCTTGAAGTGCTATAGGGTGGTATATAAAGTAAGCAGAACACAAAGCAGAACACTTTATAACAAGTCTTTAGCAGCAGTAGGTAAAAGGATGCCTTGTTCATTCTAATATGAACTTGCCTTGATGTGCAAATCAGCTTGCTTTTGTTTTGCACATTACACATAAGACCAAATGCACCTTCTCTTTAACACATAATTCTTAACATTATTATCTATCATTTTTGGTCAGGTGATTATGTCATTAATAAGAGATAACGAGTGAAAGGAACTGAGCACAAAGCCAACTAATGACAAAGGAATAACGGGATTCCCCTCACCCCTGAAGTAAGACTGAGCAATTATAACACTATTCAGAAGTTGAGTCATGGCAACTGGATTTATTTTCTTTTGAGATTGAAATGTTTCACTAGTACAGTAGCAAACTATTTCAGGAAAAACAGTAGTTCTGAGTTTGCTGAAAGGTTTGAAAGAATTATGAAATCTACTCTGAACATACCTTTGTACATTACCATATAAGTCACCACAACTTACTTATTCCACCAAATTATCCTTGTGTCAGATTTGCCATACAAATTGGTTTTGTGCAGGAGACATAATATTTAAGTTTTTTTAATTAAAATGTTGGTTATTGACTTATTGGTTCATTATTATTCTAACTTTCAAGGGGATGTTGAAATGCAAACAGCCAAAAATATGCTTTATATATGGAAGACAATGGTATGGTTATGAAGGTAGGAGTAAGGTGATAGCATGAATCTACCTAAATGCTTGTATGAATACAGATGCAGAAATGAAATGGCAACCTTCAGATCAAGTGTTTCAAATGAGTCCTCCTTGAGTTGTAGCCATTTATAAAAAAGAATTGCATGTAATGGGACTGACGAACACCTGGGTTATTTTTTTCCTGTTCAGCCCCATGTGATTACAAAATGCCAGTTGCCAAATCTGTTTCTTTGTTATTGCAAGAAATCTGGTCCAAAGACAGAGACATAACTCAACGTATTTCAGAGGTTCATTAGGGAAAAAAACCACAAATGTCTCATGTCTCTGACACTCACATTGCATGATGAACGATATCTTGGATATGCCAGGTGCTTTCAGCAGGATATATGAGAGATGTTGGCTGAGATGCTAATAGGCTGTGATAGTCTCCATATGTTGGAGTAAGTAAGAAGTGTCATCCAAATGTCACCTGTTTGATAATTTCCTCAGTCCACATCAGCTCATCAGCAATCCAAAATTTCCATCTGTGCCTCAAAATCTCTTTCTTGCCAGAGGTTACTTAAGTAGAGAGACTGCAGATGCTTCATGCAGCCCATTCCAGCTGCTAAGTGCCTATACTCTCCATTTTAATTTTGTACAACTGTTGCGTAACTGAATGCATTTGACTCCTCTTTGAATTTACAGTTGTAGTTTCATGTACAGGTAAACAATAGAAAATACATCATCTTTTTTAACAGATTAAAAATTAGGGATGTACAAGAAATCCTCACAGTTGGGGATTAGGTTCAGTCCTTAGAAATGGTTAGAGACCAGATGCTCTGTCTGTTCACAAATCAAGATTTTAGGACTTTCGAAATATGAGTCTGATAAAATGCACAAATTTGAAAAGTTACCATAGAAAAATGTGTACATTTCAAAATGGCACACAAACATGTTCTCATCCATGCGAAGATGTGTGGAACTCCCAGTATTGGGAAATGTGCACATAATGGAGATCTTGTTAAAATACTAATCTATACGCAAAGACAGAAAACCAAGTTGGATTTTTTTAGGATTGTTTCTACTTTCAGAAACTAGGAAGCTGCCTTAGTGCTATCTACAAAGCACCTTCTATTGACAGCAAATTCTACCCTCCTAGGAAAATGTAGAGCTCTCAGGTAACTCCAGTGTTGCTTCCTTTTTAGGTGGGGAATCTAACTATTCTTTACTTGTTGGACTCCTTAGCACAGAGACAAGAGACACATGGGAATGCATGGAGGGGGGGTTAATGCCTTTGGTATTTAGATAGTCTAAGGGCATTTATACATGACCCCTAAGCTCTGCTGCAAATGGCTCCCAGCTCCGGAGCTTAAAATGTTTCCCCACCAGCTCCGGAGCTAACAGAAAATTAAGTGCAACCCCGCCCACCTAAGCGCGACCCAGCGCACCTTTCAAGTACCTGCGCTGGGAGAGTGAAAAATTTTGATGCGGAGAGTGCCGGGCTCTCCTCGCTTCTTTTTGTTGTTGTTGTTTTGCCTCCCACCCCTTTAAGAGGAACCAGGAAGTGACGGGGGGTCGGAGCAACTTACACGGGCACTCCGGAGGTAAGAGTGCATTCTTTTCTCCCTTTTTTTCTCCCTCCCCTCACGCAGACAGACCAAGGAAGTGTGGAGGGGGTGGGAACGCAGGGAGAGCGACATACCCTCAAGATCTCTGGTCCGAATTTAAGGGACCAGTGGACCTTAGGGGTCGCGTAAAAAGGCCCTAAGTGCTTTAACTTTGCAAGTCCTGGATCCATAACACTACTGGCTGTGGGTCTATCTTGTATCTCTGACTGGCAGGTGGGCATTTGCCTGTACCATTTTCTGGTCACAGAGATGGGGGGGCTCAATTTTTAGGATTATAGGTCCCAGAATATCCCAGCCAGCACAGCCCATAATGGATCATATTATTCTGAAATATCTGGAGGAGACAAGTTTCTTCTCCTGTACTTTGAATGAAGAAATAAACAATTGAAATTGAGGTGTTTCTCATACACACAAACCCTATATTGCTGTCACTGAGCCATTGTCCTTTCAAGTTTATCAAATGCCATTAATAAAAGGGGCATTTGCCCTGCAATACACCTCCCTGCTTGGAAACCCAGAGATGCAGCAATCATGGAGATTTCAGCTAGCATCTAATATGTATTATGTTGCAGGCCATGTTTACACCTACCCCAAACCAGCCCCATTGAACACAGTGGGGACTGTTTCTGAGTAGACATGTTTTTGCTCAGAAAAGGATTTTAGATCATAAAACCTTAAAAGTGTTGATAATGATAGGACTTTTTGAAAGTCATCAGATCATAGAATCATCCTAAATTGGAAGTGCCTAGATGGCCTATAGCAGTGGTGGCAAAACCTTGGCACTCAAATGTTTTGGACCACAACTCCCACAGTTCTTTGTCATTGGCAATACAGGCTTGGAATTCTGGGAGTTGTGGTCCAAAACATCTGGAGTGCCGAAGGTTTGCCACCACTGGCCTATATAGCAACAAACATTCATTTGGCTTCTCTGTCAGTAGGCTAAACTGGTTCAGGTTTCTATTGTGATACTTTTTAAAGACATCTGGTTTGTAGTCTAAGTTTGTTTTAAAATGTCATTGCAACTTATGCTTTTTATTTGTTCATGGTCCTGAAGGTGGTTTTGTCACAGAGAAACCTTAAATAAGTAAATAAAAGTTCCAAATATATAAATAAATATTCAGGTGAAAGCAATGTGTCTATGTGATAAACTCTGGTAGAAACAAGGTTTATGTCCAGAGTGAGATTTTGTTGGATTTTATTTTTTTATTCTTACAGTTCTAATGAATAGCATTTAATTCTGCTGTTTGCTTTCCTTTTGAATAATTTTTGCTGTTATGCTGGCTATACTGAGCAGCAAGATGTATGCCCTCGGATCGGAAGAGTAGGCTTAATTAAGTAGAATAATTGCAAATAAGAATGTATGCAGCTGGACAAATAGCCAGTAGAATGAATCAATTAACATTCAGCCTGAGCTATGAGCAATTAATAATGAATAAACCAAAGTGGGGAGGGCATGCGGTTACTTTCAAAAAGTTCTCCTGATGTTCTGCAGCTTCCTTTTTAGTATTATGGGATGCAGAGGCCTTTAAGGTGGTTTCCATGAATCATGTATGTGAAAACATTGCTAGTAATGAGAAAATGACCTGCAACTTCTGCAGAGTTGAGGGCTAATTTGCATTTATGGGTTTTGTGTTTCCTCCTGGGCAACAGTATGACATGCAGCAACTCCCATGGAGTTCTCTGTTGTGAGCCAACAGACTTGCCAACTCAGTCTGCAGTAATGATGTTTCAGATTTCATAATTATATATAATTACTCTCAAAATACACCCCCAATTCCTGCCTTTGAAGCCAAAGCTTTGTATTCCACAAAAGGCCACTGTAGAAGAAGCCCTGCTTAGTGGCAAATTAAACTTTTAAAAGTTGGCCTTTTAACTAATCCCTTAGCCGGCCTGGCAATTTTGGGTTTAGAGTTGAACACAATGATGTTGCTAATCAGTCTTCTGGAAATAGGACAAAGATTTTCTCCACAAAAACCATTGGATCATCTATGCCACAATTTCACACAATGAAGAGGTTTCTTGGTTAGAGATTCTATTTTGCTGCCTGATTTTGATGACAGCTGATTAATGTGCTATGTATCTTCAGCAGCCATGCAGCAAAATATTAGTATTATAGTTTGCTGTCATTACAGATGGTTTATCTGGCAGTATTAGCACACTCAGAATGACAGGACAAATATCCACCCTGTGCAATAGATGGAGGAGGGAAATGGAACAGAGTTGCAAACAGGAATAATATGATCCAGTTCCTAAGCAAAGCTGCTTCACAGCAGCCACAGATATTACACCATTTATTCCACATGCCTCAATTATTGCTGTTGCTCATACTCTAATATAATGTCCCACTGATGAAGTGCTGTCCCTTCCTTTATTCCTTCTTGGCCTGTTTCCTTGGCATTGCCATGAATAGAGTGAAATATATTGCTTTTCACTGTCTAAAACCTCTCTGTGTATCTGACATGATTATTTTTCTAAAGCGGTTCAGACTCTGTGCTTAATGAGGCTGGCAACCTCAGAGTTTAACACATCGTGGAAAATGGCCCCTTTGGAAGAATAGCATTATAAGGCAACTTTTTAAATGCTAAGTTTTTTTTTTCCAAAGAGGTCATTTCCCATGATGTGTTAAATTCTGAGTTTATCAGCCTCACCCGGGGGGTGTCAAGCCTAATATTGCCAACAGCGATTGGCAACTGTGATTGGCAACAGCTTTTCAGGATCTAGTTCTGTTACCACAATTTCTAACTGGCTGTTTTTACGCTGAGTGAAGCCAGATATTGAATGTGGGGTCCATTGCATGAAATATGTCTACTGGAAAAGCAAGCTACAAACCACCACAATCCAAAAATATGATCCCTATTCTAGCTTTATTTATTTATTTATTTATTTATTTATTTATTTATTTATTTATTTATTTATTTATTTGATTTGATTTTTATACCGCCCATCTGGCAGCGAGGTCACTCTGGGCGGTTTACAACAATTAACAAATTCAAACAATTCATACAATAAAACCATAAAATAGTAACACAATAAAATAAAAATAAAAATAAAAATAATATTAAAGCAACATAAGACAATGCATTATTATTGGCAGGCTAATCAGTTAAAAATCAAGATTTAATGGGTGAACACTGAGATTGCATTATATTTGAGGGGATGCCTGCTTAAATAACCAAGTTTTTAAAAGGGTTATGCATACAAGCTGTAAAAAAAGGAAAAGATCCAAGATGGAGATACGGTCAGACAGCAATGGCAATCCAAAGTGTCAAAGTGTAGGAGCTCAGCAGCACGCAATAATCCTACTCCTATGGAATATCTGTGAAGCAAAAATGACACTCTTGCAGCATTCAGAATCTCCCTCCATCCCCCGGAGATTCTGATTAGCTGTAGACAGCCCTCATTGCTCATGCAATCCAGCCTTTGCAATAGCCCTTGCACTGGTATTGATTGAAATTTTTGTCATCCACTCTGAAATACAAAGGTTTAAAGAAGGGTTACATACAATGAGTAAAAGAAAGATTTGACATACAAAGATGAAAGAAAGTTTTCATGAAGAGGGAACACAAAAGAAACAGTACATTTTCAGGTACAGTGGTCCCCTGCCCCTTCACGCTTCATATACTGCAGTCCTGCTACATCGCGGGATTGCAGTATATGAAAAAAGGCCCCCTGGGGTAAGGGGGGAAAGTCCTGTTTCAAGCCTTCCATACTTACCCCAGAACTGGAGCTGCCCCGAACAGGCCTCCGAGGACGTTTCTGAGGCCCCAAAAGGGCCTCCCTGAGAACCAGAAGTGACTTCTGGATTGCTGAACATCATTTCTGAGGCCTCCGAGAGCTTTTCTAGGCCTGTCAGAGGCCTGAGAAATGATTTTCAGTTTACCGGAAGTCACTTCCGGTTCACAGGAGACCCTTTTGGGGCCTCCAGAAGGCCCGGGAAGGCTCTCATGGCCCCGTTTGGGGCAGGGCCAGGCTGGGGGCAAGTACAAGAGCCCCCAGCTAGAGCCCCCCCAGGCCTGACTCGACCTGCATCCGCATATCGTGGATTTTCAATTATCGTAGGTCAGGTCAGTTCCCTAACTCCCGCAATAGGTGGGGGATCACTGTACTTCCCTTTTGTTAATAAGGATCAGGATCATTGTACTTTTGAGGCCCTGTTTTGGGAATCTTTTGAAATAAGAAGCACACAAGAATAATCTCTTCTGTTTTGTTTTGTTTTGTGTGTGTTTGTAACACAAAAGCTCATCCCTAAGGGGTGTTCTGAGGGTCTACTTAGAAGCTGCAGCAGCATAAATACATTTGAAATAGCCTGAATTCTCATCATAAACAGAAAAGCGGGTTAAATCCAAGAACTGCTAGCAATATACTGTTGGGCTGAATATTCCCCCTCAATTTCTGGAACAAATATTTTATACCTCCATAAAGATGGGAGAGGATATTAAATTACTTCTGGGGAATATTTTAATAACTTTTGTTTTACCTTCCATGAGTGTCTTTTTCTTTATTTTTCTCCCTTAAGGACAACAAAAAAAGCTTATTCTGCACTATTCTCATGAGCATTGTTTCAGGACTGTACAGGGACAGAAGAAAAGACTAAGAGAGAGAGAGAGAGAGAGAGAGAGAGAGAGAGAGAGAGAGAGAGAGAGAGAGAGCAACATATGTGATAGCAATATATTTCTGGTTGTTTTGTTTTGTCTTGGCTTTTGATATTTTAATCAATCACTCAACATTCTGCATGAATGCCTCAATAATCTACAATATCTTTAAGACAGTGGCAGTTAAGTGAAAAAGGGTTTTGTGCATGAAGCAACTAAAGCTGCAAGTCATTTTGAAACTTACCTTCAGTTGACCAACTGTCATACTAAGGATATAATTGTCAGGAGCTGGTTGATGATCTTGGGATGTTATGTTGTGCTGAATTTTTTGGAAAGGCAGTCTCTGTTTCCAAAGAAGAAAACACAATGTTCAGGTATTTTATTTATTTATTTATTTAGTAATACCTTGGTTTTCAAGCACAATTTGTTCCAGAACCATGCTTGTAAACCAAAACACTCCTATAACAAAGCAAATTTCCCCATAAGAAATAATGGAAACACAGATTATTCATTCTGGAGCCCATAGACTACATACTATACACACAAAATGCCCAAACTCACAAAAGAAGTTGGCTAGAAGTCCATGTCCACACCATGGTTTACTGTAAGTGTCTGGCTGTGGAATCTGCTCTGCTTGGGGCTAACAACTGGATTCTACTTATTGCAGATTGTTTGGTGTTTTTGGTCTTTGACCACAATAAAGCTCTTCATTCATTCAGTGTTTTATTGTGACAATAATAAAATGCAATTTGCAGCCATATACACTCTTGACTAGCAGCCTCAGGACTGGAAATGGTTTGAAAAATAAGAATGTTGAAAACCAACAGCCAGTCACCATGTCTTTAAAGTCACAAAGAAATTTCTTTACTTACTTATTTATCTATTTATTCATTGCATTTCTATACCGCACCATCTGACAGCACGGCCACTCTGGGCGGTTTACAAAATACATCATAAAAATGGAACAATATACAATGTAAAGCAACATAGCAAATAAGAAAAAAGAATACACATGGCTAAATCTACATTAAAATAGTAAACACATATTCAAAAAACAAAGATCGGCAGACGGCATAAGAATAAAAGACTGGGTAACAAAAAGAATAATTATTGATCAGGGAAAGCAGATCTGTGAAGCCATGGAAGGAGCAGAAGTGGATGGACAACTTGCCACATGGAAAACAGATTTTCTTACCAACAGGCCAAAGTACATGAGGCTATGGAACCACATGTCTGAGCTGGTGGTCTGCAGCATGGGGGGGGAGCCTTCAGGGTACAGTGCTTTCACAGTTCCTTTTTTACTCTTTACATCTCGGATTTCACTTATACTAGCAGTTGTCATCTCCAGAAATTCTCTGATGACTCAGTCATTTTGGGTGTGTGTCAGAAGTAAAGGAGCTGGAGTACAGGTCAACCGTCATGGACTTTGTTGAGTGTTGTGAACATAACCATTTGTGCTTAAATACCAGTAAGATGAAAGAGATGGTGATTGATTTCTGGTGATTATCCAGGGCTGACAGATAATAAGGTCCCAAACCGTTTAGGGCTTTGAAGAGTCGGTCATGACTGTAACGACACAACACACACACACATGTCAATGTTAGTACCTTGAAGTCAATGCAGTGATGAATCGGCAGCCAGTGCAGCATGGCCAGTGTAGGGGAGGTGTGTTGGTGCCTTCTCCACCCCGTTATTAATCTGGCTGCTGAGTTCTGTACTAGCTGAAGCCTCTGCATTAACCTCCAAGGCAGCTCTATGTAAAGAACATTCAATAGTCTAATCTTGAGACTATGAATGCATAGACCAATGTTCAGGAAGGGTTCAGGAAGGCACACAGCAGAGTGATCCGCTGAAGGTGGTAATGGGCAGAGCAGACCACAGATGTCACCTGGGCCTCCAAGGTGAGCACCTGGTCCAGTATTACACCCAGACTGTACACCTCATCCTGCATGGTGAAAGACACCCCCCAAAAGAGAGGGAGTTTCCCAAGCTGCCAAGACCTGGTGCCCCCACCTGGAGGACTTATGTCTTGTTCGGGTTCAACCTCAGTCTATTTGCCCTCATCCACCTCAGCAGGGCATCCAGGCAGCACTCCAGGGATGAAATGGCATCCACTGCAGATGGAAAGGAGATAGAGAGCTGGATGCTATCAGTATACTGATAACAAAAAACCCATATCTCTCAACGACCTTCTCCAGTGGCCTCATGTAGATATTGAAAAGCATGGGGGAGATGACTGACCCCTGTGGCACCCCACAATTGAGGGACCAAGGGGCAGAGGTCCTCCTCCAGCTGTACTCTCTGGGGATGGTCCTCCAAGAAGGAGCAGAACCACTGCAAAGCAGTGCCTCCAATCCCAAACTCGGAGAGCCTCCCCAGGAGGATACTGTGGTGTTGACGGTATTTATGAAATTTATGAAACTCACGTGCCAATTAATCTGACTGTTAAAGTAGTTTTTTCCCTCTCCCCCAACTTTATAGAAATTACTTTGCAAGATATTTTAGGTCCAGCGTTGAGAAATTGCTTAAGTGTTATGGTTCATTTGCCAGTAGTGGTTTGTTTCAGAGAGAAACAGTGAAAGTCTGTTCTCTCTTTATCTCCCAATATAGATAGATAGATAGATAGATAGACAGACAGACAGACAGACAGACAGACAGACAGACAGACAGACAGACAGACAGACAGATAGATAGATAGATAGATTTGTCTTTCCCTTTTCCTAATGTGGTTTGGTTTTCTCCCTATGAGTGTGGATCTTAAGGCAGGCTATCAATAGTATCTTTCTTGTGTGGTCTATTTTAATTGTTTCAGATCATCATTAGGCTACTTGCAAAGAAGAAAGTCGTGATTTTCCACCTAAAATCTAAAATATTCTGGTTAAAAAACCAACAAAGCAGAAGTAGGCAATTTTTCCTCCTCTCTCATCCCTTGAGCTCCAAAGACCATCCTCAGACATTTTCTCGGGGAGGAAAACTCATTAGCAGAACCTGGTACCATTCATGCTCTATCTCTGCATAGCTAAGGTGGGAGTAAGGTTGGAAAATAATTGCAGTCTTGGCAAGAATAGCCATTGTGCAATTCTTGAAATTGGTTGTGACATAATCCACACTTGGCCTTGAGATCACACCTTTGTGACACTAGTATGATATTGAGGCTAAAAAACGTGTTAAGAACTAAAATGTGAGGAAAAAAAAGCACTTCTTACTGACTAGCTGTTTAAAAGGGTTCGTATTTTGTTATCTTGAATGGATTTTAAAAATTATTTTAAAATATTGTAATACACGACAGACAGACAGAGAGACAGAGAGACAGAGAGACAGATAGATAGATAGATAGATAGATAGATAGATAGATAGATAGATAGATAGATAGATAGATAGATAGATAGATAGATAGATAGATAGATAGTGTAATTATTATTTTAGCTTTTAATATTGTTTCTTTTAAACTTGTAAGTTGCCTTGGATCCTTTTTTGTTAGAAAGCCGGCATATAAATATTATAATTAACTAAATAATGTGCACAAGCATGTGTCAGTTAATTAGACAGAAACGCATGCATTAGATCAGGGCTGTCCAACTTTGAACAGCCCGCGGGCTCCTTTTGCTCATGGAATGTCCACACGGGCTCCTTTCCCAAGCTCTGCGGTGCTGGTGTCGGCAGTGGAGGAGGAGGAATGCCGCTCCCCCTGCACCAAGCTCTGCGGTGGTCGCCTACCCGCTTGCACCCCCACCCACCAAGCTCCTGGCAGCATAGGAGGAGCACCCACTCACCCCCCCGCCAGGCTCCACAGCGGCAGCACGTCCGCTTGCTCCGCACCCACCCACCCTCCAAGTTCCCCAGCACTGGTGGTGGCAGCGGAGGAGGAACACCCACTCACCACCCCGCCAAGCTCTGTGGTGGTGGCGTGCCTGCTTGTCCCCCACCTCCCAGCAGCGGAGGAGGAGGAACACCCCCTCGCTCCCCACAAGCTCAGCGGCGGTGGCGCGCCTGCTCGCTCCCCACCCGCCAAGCTTCCCAGCATTGATGTTGTCGTCGGAGGAGGAGGAATGGCCACTCGCCCCCCCAAGCTCCGTGGCCACTCACCTCCCCCCACCCACCAAGCTCCCCGCAGTAGCAATGGAGGAACGCCCGCTCCCCCCCACAAGCTCCACGGCAGGGACACATTGACTCATCCTGCCCACGACCCACCAAGCTCTGGTGCTAGTGGTGGTGGTGGAAGAGGAGGAGCACCCACTCACCCCCCCCAAGCTCCACGGTGCTGGCAGCGGCAGCAGCGGAGGAGCCCTTGTAGCCCAAGCCCTCTCCCCACCAGGAGGAGCGCCCTGGATTGGGAGGTTGTTGCACCTCACGGGCTACCAGTCGCCCGCGGTCGACGCGTTGGGCAGCCCTGCATTAGATAAATGGATAAACACAAAAATGGAAACTTGATAGGTAAGGCATAATATATGTTACATGGCGAAAAATGCAGGTGATACAATGGATTTTCACATCACTAATCAGAAAGATAATATGGAAAGTTTTGACCTTTGCTCCCTTTGAAGGATTATCTGTGCCCTTGTTTTAAATCTAGTATGTGACTCACATGAGTTACTACAATATTGAGAGAGCTTCCAAATTTATCTCTAGAGGAAAAGTAGCTTTTGGTATGTTAATCTGCATAGTGGGGTCAGTTATCTGTGAATCTTCTTAATGGCTGCAAACAAAGCTACTGAGAAATAAAAGTCAGTGTTTCCATAATTAGCACAATATTGAATAGTGGCAAACAGCTCATCAAATATACTGCTTTTTCAGTGGCACTAATACACTCTCTGTTTGGGTTCTGCCAATTATTTCTATTGGTAACTCAAACCAGGGTAGCCTCGTCAAATCTCTGGGGAGTGAAAAACACTGAATTTTAATTACACTATATTCTTCTCACACATTTTGACCCAAGATGAAACAAAATAGACTCTTTCATTAATGAGCTGCTCTCACAAGCTTTGGCGCACACAATGGTGAGAGAGGACATCCCAACAGGGTGAACAAAGGCCTTTCTTTTCCCTGGGCAAAGTATCTAATTACTTCTTGTTTTAGAGAAATACACTTTCAAACTGTTCATTGCTGCTCCCTTTCCTTTTCCTCTTTTGCCTCAGCGATTCTTGATATCAAAGCTTTAAAAGAAAAACACCCTTGCAGTTTCATGTGATGGGGATAGATTGTTTCATAGTACAGTAGTACCTCTTCCAAAGACCATCTGGTTTGGTACAAAGGGTCTCTCAGGACAAAAGCAAACACAAGGTTTTCAGTAGTGAAACTTTATCTAGACAAAACAGAGGTGCTCCTGGTCGGTCCACAGAGCAGATCAAGAACAAGGGTACATACAGCCTGTGCTGGATGGAGTTATACTGCCTCTGAAAGCACAGGTGCACATCTTGGAGGTGTGCTTGGATTCCTCTCTGACCCTGGATGCCCAGGTTTCGTCTGTGACCAGAAATGCATTTGGACAATTGAAACTAGGGATGGGCACGAAATGGAAAAATGGAGTTTTGTTTCATTCCGTTTCATCCCCCCTACATTTCGTTTTGTATCGCAAGTAACAAATTTTTTCAAAAGAATTTTATTACTTAAGATACGAAACAAAACAAAATGAGGTAAGGGAATCCCCCAGCTGACCTCAGCACTCCCCTCTCAGCCCCTGGGTGGCAGCAGCGGTGGCTCTTTGGTGGCGGGCCTCTTACAAGCAGAATGAAAGAGTTCCTTTTAAACAAGAAACTGCTGTTTTGTTTCGTTTATAACAAAATGCTGCTTCTTCGTTTCATTTCGTTTCATTTTGTTACGTAATGAACCAATGAATCAGCATTTCATTTTTCGTTTGGTGCCCATTCCTAATTGAAACTAGTAGCCTGGCTACGCCTGTTCTTTGGGGAGATCTAACCTAGCCATGGCAACACATGCCTAAATTACATCCTTGATGGATTACTGTGATGTCAGCAGGTCCAAAACACAGTAGCCAGATTGCTAGCCAGCTTTCTTCTGTGTTTGTCTGAATACTGGAAGTGTGCAGAATATCATTAGCTCTTGTTGATTTTATATGTTCGTCTTAGTGTTTCTGTGGCTCTATGATTCTCTGTTTTCCCTATTGTAATAGTTGATATATTCCCTCGAGTTTTGGGGATGAGGTGCTTCACCTCACTTGACCCAGCATATAAGGGAGTTTTTTTTTTAAATCTCTACATAACCCGGGGAGGTATATCAGTTTGATGTATCAACTTGCAGAAGGGTAAATACTTTTAATGACATGTGACAGGGATGTCCCAAGAGATTTTTCTGTCTGATAGGAGGGATAAGATACTGACTCTCTCCATAAATGCAACAGAAACTGAGTGTCACAGTTAAATATCATTTCAGTAGGTATGAAGACAATGAGCTCCACTAAGGGTAAGTAGGTTAGTTAAGAAGTCACTGGGCCCAAATAAAATGATAAATTAATCTCTTCTCAATTTCCTTCAATACATATGCTGGTACAGTTGATAAAAAATGAGGTCCCATTTATTCTGTGTCTGTTTAAGGAATGATTGTATGAAACTGGAGAAGAAGAAAAAATCTACAAGGTGCTCCCCATGTGGATATAGCAATCTTTTGTGTGTAGCAGGAAACAATGCAAAGCAAAAGTTGATTTTAGGGGGCAGGTAACAATCAAGGTATGCTTCAAGTACCTGTGTTTTGACAATTTATCCCCCTTTCATAAATGGGGCTCAATATTATAGCAGCCAAACAAATAATAATAACATTCAGGTCACAGTGAAAGTGAGATTACCAGATATGAACGTGTTTCCCACTTGTGTCACTTATGTACATATTTACATCCACATTATATATCAAGTCTTATTCTCTCTCATTGGCACTGTCTACACATGGAAGCCATGACTGCCCCACGGCATATGGCTTTGGACCCCAATGCTAGGTTTCAACCTTACAATATGTGTGACACACTTGATTCACTATGTGGCTTCTCTTACTCTATGACAGGCATGTCCAAATTTTGGCCCTCCAGATGTTTTGGACCACAACTCCCACAGTCCTTTGCCATGGGCAATCTAAGAGAATTCTGGGGGTTGTGGTCCAAAACATCAGGAGGGCCAAACTTTGGACATGCCTGTTCTATGATGACAAAATGATGTGATGGAAAGCGGTCATATGGATTATCACAGCCCTGTTCAGCCACCTTTGGGCAATGTAAGCATAAATGAATTTGAATGCATTTGAGGACTCAGGACAAATACCAGGGCAGGAGGCTGTGACAGCCACATGCATGAGTCCTTTAACACAGTGTTTTTCAACCTTTTTTGGGCAAAGGCACACATGCATGAGGCACCACCATTAGAAAATTTAACACACCTGCATGGGAACAACAGACAAAGTTGAAAAAAGCTTTAGATGGGAACAACAGACAAAGGAGAAGTAGATGGGGTGAAGAATAAGACAAGTGTAAACAACACATGCTATGAGTTGTACTGGGTGCCACTGAATTAGCATATAATAGGGAGTAGCATGATAATAGCAGTGTCTGCTTTCCCTCAATATGTGAGACAAGGAGGAAAAGTCAATAGGTGAGATGATTCAGCTATTTATTTTCAGGGTGAAGAGTTCTTTGATGATCTGACCACTTTCACAATGGCATAAAGCAGCATGTCAGATCTATAGAACTCAAAAACTCACCAGTGTAAGGTGGTCATGTGACTGGGCTCTTCAATTCCACTAGCAGTTCATTTCATTTCATTTTTAAACATTTTTTTGTAAAAAAAAATCATAAAATGAAGCAATAATGAAACAATTTGTTACTCTATAAAATGCCTCCCCCCTGGGTCCTAGAGGCACCAAATTTGGTGGGTATCTTTTTACAAGGGAGCCATTTTACAGAGTAATGAAACATTTCATTTTCAAAGGGAAAAAGAAGTGTTTAGTTTCATTTTGTAACAAAATGAAACCTGTTTCCTATTTCATTTATTTTTATAACATTTCAAAAGTTTATGAAATGATGAAACAGTGTGTCATTTTCATAAGGTGCCCATCTCTAGTTTCCGGAAGTCTCTGGTGCAGATTTCTTCAGGCAGTCATTCCAAGTTGTTAGTACATGTTTTGTTTTGCCTACACAAAGACATGTGGATCTAATAACTTTGCTTCACACACACTGCATGTAACATTTCATTGTTTATTTTATTTTAATTAGACATTGGCAAAATGCATTTCCTTGTTTATAAAATAGATGTCTCATATGTCCCTAGCTGCCTGAGAAACAGCATAACTCTAAACAACTGAGATAAAATTCTAATGATAAATTGCAGAGGCAGTCCTTGAGTTTGCACATTTCTGCTTCCTTGGTTATAGAATGCCAATGAGGCAGATGAAACATTTGCCTTTAGTTAATTATTCACTGCCACTGCAAAAAGAAAGAAAGCCACGAAATCTC
This sequence comes from Phrynocephalus forsythii, assembly GCA_029282475.1. Lineage (NCBI taxonomy): Eukaryota > Metazoa > Chordata > Lepidosauria > Squamata > Agamidae > Phrynocephalus > Phrynocephalus forsythii. Next base: position 85,370,700 of record JAPFRF010000005.1, on the reverse strand, counting down.
CTTAGAAAGCAGACTTCCATCTCCCCTCCTCTCCAGGAAATGATGACATATCAGAGGCAAAAATAAGCTTACTGTCAGTCAGGAAGTGGTGGGTTCAAATCACATTGCTTCAACAATTTCTGCATCCCTATAATTAGTGCATGTTCTGCCAGGAGGAGTCATGCCTCATTAGAAACTTTTTCTCTCTTTTTCTTGCAATTCATCGGCTGAAAGTTTTCCATGAGTCACACAAGACTGCTGTGCTCCATTCCCAGAGTAAATGCAGAAACTATCCTAGTCAGAGACATTTCAAAACTGCCACAGTGCAAAGTAGTTTGCTAACCACTGTTGTTGCTTTCAGAGACAGGCAAACTGGTGCTGTACTCATGTTTTGGACTAAAACTCTCATGTGCCTTGACAATTGACCATTGTGTTCAGAGCTAATGGGAGCTGCTGTTGGGCTCATCTTGTTTCATCCCCACATGCATTTCATTATTTTTCCATTTTGTACACATTTAAAAAAATTCGTATGAAATGAAACAATAACAAAATATTTTGTTCTGTGGGCTTGTACTCACCCCCTCCTCCTGGGCTCCAGTGGCAGTGGTGGGGCCTCCTTCTGGTGGACGCTGCCCTCTGCTGGGTCAGTGGTGGCAGCGCCAGCGCCAGGAGGGTTCCCTGCTGCCTCGGGCGAACCCTCCCATGGTGGCCCAGCAGTGGCAGACACCGGGAGGGCTCTCCTTGGAACCCCCCTCTGTGGCGGCCCTTTGGTGGCACCAGCAGCTGCGGGCACTGAGAAGCCTTCCCGCCACCATGTGAGGCTGCCCTGTGCCGGTGTTTACAGCAAACAGTTTTTTTAAAACTGCCACTTCTCCCCCCCCCCAATCAGAGGCGTAGAGGGAGAAGCTGCTGGTTTTTAACTTTTTTTTTTTTTTTTTGCTACAGAAGCAAGCACCAATGATCCCCATCAGCACTTACTTCTGAAGTAAAAAATGTTTTAAAAACCCACTGCTTCTACTGCTACGCCCCCAATGGGTAGAGAAATGGCAGGTTCTTTAAAGTTTTTTTTCACTATAGTTTCAAATCATTTCATTTTTCATTGATAGGTCATATCATTTTTCAATTTGTTAGGGAATGAAATGAAAATGAAAAACAAAATTTAAAAAAATCAATTTGTGCCCACCTCTAGTGCAGATTTTTGAATTTCTAGTGACGTTCCTTATTATTTATATTATTTATTTATTTAAAATTTTTCTATCCCATCTTTTCTGCCTCTGAGAAGACCCAATGGTGGGCTCATATGATATGTACAAACAGCGAATTGAGTCAAAGCAGCACTACTCAAGAGCAACAAGAATCAACTTTGAGATTGGTAGTTGTATGAAAATACCGAACCATACATATGAATGTGTGCATGAGCAGAAACATACACACACACAACGCGCAAATTCGAAAGCAGGACAGAAACTGAAAACTAGCAACAAGTAAAGAGCATGTCCGATAGCTATAGAACAGGGCTGTCCAACTTTGAACAGGCTGAGGGCTGTTACAGTAGTAACTCATGAGTTTAATCTGTTCCGGGTGTATGCTTGTAAATAGAAAAATGTGTAAGTAGAGGTTTCCCATAGGAATGCATTGAAAATCAATCCATTCTGGAGGGAACGGATTGCAATGCATTCCTATGGGAAGGCTGACCATGCACATGCTTCCCTTGCACCTGCTTGAGCCAGCAGAGGTGGGTGCAAGGGAGGCATGTGCATGCTTGCGCAGATTGCCCATTCCAAGGGGCGATCTGCATGACCATGCACACACCTCCCTTGCACCCGGCTCAAGCAGGTGCAAGGGAGGTGTGTGCATGGCTACGCAGGTCACTCCTTGGAAGGGAAAAGAGGAGGAGGAGGCCAGAGGGGGAGGAGAGTCGAGTCAGGCTCCTGGTGCGCCTTTTCAAAAAAAGCATGTGCTCTCCCCGTTCCTCACCAGCAACTCAGCTGGTCATGAGACAGGGGCACGCCAGTCATCTGGCCGGTGGGGGTGGACCCCACCATGGCCCTTGAACTGCCCTGCTCAGCTAAGGCAGTGGGCTGGCAGACCCAGAACTTTGCTGGGCCAATGGTGGTCCTTGGGATGGGGGAAGTGAAGGTGGAGAACTTATCCCCTCACTTTTTAAATGATGGCTGGTGGGCTACTTTTGAACACTTCACGGGCTACCGGTAGCCTGCAGTCTACCTGTTATGTAGGCCTGCTATAGAATACTAAGTAACAGCTGGAGAAATAAAACAAAAAAGGGTGCAAATGTTTTTTAATGACTCACTTAGAGCAAATTTCTGTCCTTAGGTTCTCAAATGTTTTTAGACTAAAACTCTCAGAAACCTCCACCACTGGATGTGCTGTCCAGGATTTCTGGGAGTTATAGTTAAGAACATCAGGGTACCCAAGGTTTGGAACTACTAAAGGAAATCAGTGGATGGAACTGCAATCAACAGTATTTTTGTTCAGTGAGGGAATGACATAATGCAACATTTTCATGTACATCTGACTTGTGATTCCTTAAACACTAGTTTCCATTAGGACATCATAAGACGTGCTGACTAGAGATGGGCAGGAATAAAAAAAAATGGCGTTTTGTTTGTTGTTTGTCATTTAGGGGGTCCATTTCGGTTCGTTTCTGTTTTTTGTGAATTTTTGCAAAAAAATCATTTTTGTTTTTGTTCGTTTTGTTACCATTTCGTTACCATTTATTTCCATTTTTTGTGATTTTTTTAGCTTTTAAAACAGTTCAATATATTGCCGTAACGAAAACGAAATGGGCGACAAAATTTCTGGTGTTTCTGTTCGTTTTGTTTCATTTTAGAGATAAAATTCATTTGTTGTTTCATTGCATAACAAAACAAAAGAACAAAAACAGAAACGAACAATTGTTCATTTTGTGCCCATCTCTAGTGCTGACATTTTACCATGCCAACTCAGGAAAGGTTTTGTGATTCGGTAATATGACTTAGGTAGGTTGCTCACTCAGTGGTTTAAGTATTGACTTCGGAACCAGAGTTTGATTCCCCATCTTGATTTTTGGAAGGCTTTTGACACAGCCCCTCACCAAAGGCTGCTGGGAATACTGCACAGTCAGGGGATAAGAGGGCAGGTCCTCTTATGGATTGAGAACTGGTTGAGATCCAGGAAACAAAGAGTAGGTGTCAATGGGCAATTTTCACAATGGACAGAGGTGAAAAGCAGTGTGCCCCAGGGATCTGTCCTGGGACCGGTGCTTTTCAATAAATAAATGACCTGGAAACAGGGATAAGCAGTGCGGTGGCCACGTTTGCAGATGACACGAAACTTTTCCGGGTGGTAAAAACCAGAGACGATTGTGAAGAGCTCCAGAAGGCTCTCTCCAAACTGGGGGAATCGGCTGCAAAATGGCAAATGTGTTTCAATGTAGCAAAATGTAAAGTAATGCATCTTGGGGCAAAAAAATCCAAATTTTATCTATCAACTCATGGGCTCTAAGCCGTGACAGATCAGGAAAGAGATCTTGGTGTGTTGGTGGACAGCTCCATGAAGGTGTCTCCCCAATGTGTGGCAGCAGTGAAGAAGGCCAATTCCATGCTAGGGATTATCAAAAAGGGGATTGAAAATAAAACAGCCAACATTATAATGCCATTGTACAAAACAATAGTAAGGCCATAAGGCCACCCTGGATTATTGTGTACAATTCTGGTCACCGCATCTCAAAAAAGACATAGTGGAACTGGAAAAGGTGCAGAAGAGAGTGATTAAAATGATTACTGGGCTGGGGACCTCCCTTATAAGGAAAGGCTAAAACATTTGGGGCTCTTTAGTCTAGAAAAAAGGCACCTGAGGAGGGATGTGATTGAGACTTACAAAATTATGCAGGGCATGAGAAAAGTGGACAGAGGGACGCTCTTCTCCCTCTCACAAAATACCAGAACTAAGGGACATGCACTCAAACTGAGGACTGGGAGAGTAAGAACAGAAAAAAGAAAATAATTTTTACCCAGTGTGTTGTTTGTCTGTGGAACTCCCTGCCACAGGATGTGGTGATAGCATCTGTCCTGGATGCCTTCAAAAGGGTATTGGACAGATTCCTAGAGGAAAAGTCCATCACAGGTTACAAACCATGATGGAGATTAAAACCACGGTATTTCAAGAACCAGATGCAGGGGAGTGGTATCAGGAGACAAATATCTAGTCTCGTGTGCTCCCAAAGGCATTTGGTGGGGCCACTATGAGATACAGGAAGCTGGACTAGATGGGCCCTTGGCCTGATCCAGTATGGCTCTTCTTATGTTCTTATGTCCCTCATAGGAGAAGAGTTAGGCTTTGTAGCTTAGGACAAATTCCACAGTCCTAAGATAGCTACAGAAGACGGGAATGGTAAACAGCAAGAGGGGTTCATAAGCACAAGAAGACATCTTTTATGAGAGATGGCTCTCCCTTGACTGTGGACTAGGTTAACCCATCTTGCTGGGCTTACAAAGGTTGGCTCTCCCTTGGTTGTGGACTAGATAACCCATCTTGCTGTGCTCATGAGGGATGGCTCTCCCTTGACTGTGGACTAGGTAACCTGTCTTGCTGGGCTTACGAAGGTTGGCTTGTCTCCGGACTAGGTAAGCCATCTTGCTGAGCTTACAAAGGTTGGCTCTCCCTTGATTGTGTACTCGATAATACCAAAGATAAGTTGCACAGAGTGAGGGAAAGCACAGGGATATAGCATTAACCAACTGTCCCCAGGAGAATTGTCAGTGTTACAGCTTAGCAACAAAAAAAGGACAAAAAAGTTCTAGGGGTTCAGCCTTGACTCTTTTGTTCCACTGAAGTTGCTCTATTGTCTCTTTGTCTCTCTTTTAACTTATATGTCATGCGGACAGATCTGTATATCCCACCGCTTTAAAGAAAAAGTACAGGAACAAATCCGACGTGCAGTAGCAGCCTATATGACTTACTGGGTGGTGGAACTGAGATTTTTTGGGAGACGGGGCAATAAAACAATTAACATTCCCTCAGTTTGATTTCAGTGCATTTTCAGGGTTCTCCTGAATTAAAAATATTTGTGACACATCACACCTCTCTATGTTCTTTCCAAGACAACATTTGAGAACTAACTATCTTAGGAATGTTACGTTGTGTTATGTGCTGTCAAGCCAGAGCCATCTGATAGCAACACCAATAGGGCTTGCAAAGTAAGCAAGGTCTTTAAGGCATGGTTTTACCAATTCCACACTCCCATTAGTTTCTGTAGCTGAGCAGGGATTTGAACCCAGGCCTCCTGAATCCCAGTGCCTCACTCTATCCATTACATTACACTGGATATTCTTTTAGGAACAGAGAGATATTATTGGTGTCTCTTTTTGTGGATGTGATCAAAGGAGACAAGGAGCATATTATGTATTATTATTTATTATTGTTGCTCTTTTAGAAAAAAAAAAAAAAAACTATTATTACCACTGGGATATATATCTGTCTATAAATGTTAATGTTTTATTTGCTGCTAGTCATTACTTTCATTTTCCTAGATATGAAGAGAAAAGGCCATTCTTCTCAAATGGGTCTGGCCATTCTGAGATATTACAGCAGTGGTATTTTAAAAGTGTAACATTCACCCCATTTGCTCCAAGCACTAAAGAATCAGGATTAGCCTACCATTTCAGAGGGCAGGACCACTGACTTGATACCTAGACTGCAAATGCATGGGAAGGAAAGTGGAATTGACAAGGCCATGACTATCTGGCTTAAGGATGTAAGCCAATGGCTCACAGTGGGCACAGCTTCTCTATTTAGAATAGTATTAGATTTTAAAAAAAAAAACAGATTATCCTGGTGCTCACCAACGTTCTACAAGGACATGGCACTTAAAGAAGAAGAAGAATGAATATCATGGCTCTTCCTCCTCCCCCAAAAAAGAGAAAATACACAGCATCACCTCTGCTCCCAGAAAAAGAGAAAAGATAGTATGGTGATTAGCTGAAAAACTGTGAGTGCTAATGTTAATTTATATGCATAGATGCATATTTAGAGAGGTAATAACTATAATTTAAAGATAAATGCAATCCATCTCTCCCTACTGGGAAAGACCATGGGCAAAACAGATGAGACATCAGCTTTGCAAAGCTAGCTCAAAAAATCAAAATGTTTATTTTTACTGCCACAAGGTTTTGGAGCTCCATCAGCTGCAAATTATTTTGCTTTTCAGGGTGAATGATCACTGGGAAATAAGTTGATGGTGCAGACACAGAAGCTTTAAAAATGTATGCTGAAGGCCTGAGAGTTTATCACCTCCTAATTGCAATGCTGGCTTCTGTTTCTTTCCAGTCGCTGGGGGACTTTATATGCTAGTTGAGCCTGCTCTTTCAATGCTCAGAGCAGATGGGTGCCAACAAAGCCCCTGCCTTCTCAATGTTAGTTATCCTTAACTGAACCCCTCCCCTCCAATAGAGGACATCTCCAAATAGAAGGCTTTCTTCTTTAAAATACATTATGCAGTTACCCTGGTTATGATGATGAGGCTGGAGAACTTGACATTTCTCTCCCATCTATGCAGTTCATTATCTGTTTGTGTAAAATGTCCACAGACAACTTTATTCTTTTTTTTCTTCAATTTTTATTGGATTTTTAAGGGGGGAACAAAGGGAAGGAGTATGGGTGAGAGGGGAAAAAAAGAAAGGGGGGGATACAGTTTTTAAGATTTACATTGAGTATATCAAGCAAAATAGAAATAGTAATTTAACATATTGCTAAAATTGCCAGATGTTATCACAATACTAATAAATTTGTTACTTCTTGCCATCTTTCCCGAAAAATCTCGTCGTAGTCTCCCTTTAGATAACCAGAGAGTTTATCATTTTCGATACATTCTCTTATCTTTCCCTGAAGATTCTAAATGTTGAAAACCAGATTGATTTACCAGTTTTTCAATCATGAGTGGAGTCATATTTTTAGTTAGAACCAATGTTTTTTCTCTATTCACCTTTAATCCAGAGATTTTAGAATATGCCTCCAGGGTCTTTAGGAGTTCTACGGAGGATGTCTGAGGGTTCTCCATGATAACCATCAGGTCATCTGCAAAGGCTTGTACCTTGTAAACTTCTCCCTTGTTTTGTAGGCCTTGAATGTCAGGGTTTTCCCTTATAACATGAAGAAGAACTTCCAGGGTAATTATAAACAAAAGAGGGGAAAGAGGACATCCTTGCCTAGTACCTTTGTGTATATTAACTTTGTCTGTAAGGTGACCGTTGACTACAATCCTGGTATTTTGAGTAGAGTAGATTTGTTCAATAGCTCGCAACATTCTATGGCCACACTGAAGGTAATCTAATTGAGTTTTAAGTAAAGACCAGGATATATTATCAAAGGCTTTCTCAGCATCGATGAATGCAAAAGCTACTTGCTTCTCGGGGTGAGATTCATAATATTCCAACACATTGAGAAAAGTTCTGATATTGGATTGGAGATTCCTTTTCGGAAGGAAGCCAGTCTGGTCGCGTGATATCAGAGAAGGTAAAATCATCCGCCATCTATTAGCCAGAGCTTTCCCCAACCCTTCTGGAAAAAGATGAATCAGGCAGATGGATTCTTGTCCAAGTAAAAATTCAATCTAAAGAAACAACTATCGCTGGTATATACGCCCCCAACGATAAACATGGAAGACAAACCTTTTTTGAACAACTGGCTCAGAAACTGTTGCAATATGGGAATCATCAGCTTATAATATTGGGAGATTTTAATGCTGTACATATTCCCTCAGTAGACAGGAAAACACCAAAAGGGAAAAAAATCAAGACTTCATCTTCCACACTGCCCAAATCGTTCCTGGACATGTCCGATATTTTAGAACTTCATGACATCTGGAGAAGGAAAAATCCACTAAAAGATGGTTACACCTTTTACTCAAGACAATATGCTTCCTTCTCCCGTATAGATATGTGTTGGGCCACATCTGATCTTCTACTAAATACAAGGGATATAGAAACCTTACCCCGAATGTTATCTGATCACAATGCCATCTTATGGACACTGAAATCTTCAGGTATACCCAGGCACTGGAAAATTAACTCAACTCTTTGGACTGATAAAGAATTCATTTCAGAGGCTGCTAGAGATCTGAACTTGTATTTTGAAACTAATCTAAATAAGGGTACACCACTCAAAACGGTATGGGATGCCTTTAAACCATACTTTAGAGGATTTGTTATCCAATACATGGCAAGACGGAATAAAGAGAGGAAAAAGAAATATGAATCAATTCTTAATATGATGAAAAAGCTTGAAATGGACTTAACACAAGACCCCCGTAATGACAAGCTAAACAAAGACCTGGCCTCTTGTAGGCATGAACTCAACCTGATCCTGACTGCAGATATAGCTCACAAAATTAAGCTGGCCAAACTGAATTTTGTGGAAAATGCAAACAAACCAGGTAGATGGTTAGTGTATAGGTTAAAAAAAGGTACAATCACAAAAATTCATATTTTCACTCAAAGACAAAACTGGGGAAAATCAGACAGAGCAACTATTAATCCAAAAAATCATAGAGGAATATTACCAAAGATTATTCAAGCCGGAGATGATTGACAAAGATGCTATCTTCCAATATCTTGAACAAGCCAACTTTCCAAAACTTACTGAAGAACAGAGAGCCCAGACGAATGCTCCTATCACAATGATGGAAATAACAGAGGCTATCAATCATCAAAAATTGAATAAAGCGCCGGGATCTGACCAAATACCAGCCATATTTTACAAAAAAAATTTCAGAGACAATCTCTGGAAATATGAAAAATCTCTTTACATCTATATTTGAAGGCGAAGATATACCAGATTCCTGGAAATCATCACATACGACACTGATTCCCAAAGAAGGGAAATCCAAAGAATTGATACAGAATTACAGGCCAATTGCTCTCCTAAATGTGGATTACAAAATTTTTGCAACCAGACAACTTTATTCTTATAGAACAATTCTACGCATGCTTGCTATGTACAAAGTCCCAGTGTGTTTGGAGGGACTCGTCCCAGTGATGATTAGACTGTGAGTGTAAAAATTGGCTTATCATCGTCAACCTAGCTGTTGTTGATGCCATTGCTTACTATGGCTGCTGCTACTACTGCTGGCAATAATAATGAATATGGCATTTTTGTTTTCCTGTGTACATCTTGTTTAAGTTTATTTTCAGATTCTTTTGAGAGCTTCCTTCACTATACAGAAAATCAGTCTGCAACCTGGATCTTCTAAAGCAGGTTGCCTTGATATTTTTGAGGACCTTCAAAAGCAGCCATATATTTGATAAGGCATTTATTATTTATCTATTTACTTACTTACTTACTTACTGGATTTCTATATTAGCTGCAAGGCTACTCTGGGCAGTTTAAAGCAATAAAGACAAGGCAAGTGCCTGATACTTTAATGACATCTTATTATGAGTGTTCTTCTGAGACCTGCACCTTTTCTGTTAACTTCTGATTTTTTTCTCTCTCTCTCATGTTTTATGATTGCTGTCAGGTGGTGAATTAGGAACGCATGCTCCTAAATCCTGCCAAGAATGTTGCCAGTGCCAGTTCAGCAGTGGACAGCTTAGAGTGAGATCTATCTTATACCAGCATCTCTGAGGCTCCATTGGTCATTTCTGAAGGGTTTTCATTAAAGGCACAATGTGTTAGCTAGCATATTTAGCCATGCTGTGTACTTCTAAATCATAAATGGAGCACTCGAGTTGTAATAAGCACTTTAAGTGGTTTAGCTACTTCTTTGGGGGTGATGGATTCTGCCATGACACAGGCTGAAACTACCTACCCAGTAAAAGTCACATGGCTTTCAAAGTAACTTTGATCACTTCACACGACACAAGCCCTACTGTAGTTTAAAATGATGCCCAGTGAGCACTGCCTTTAAATTACAGTCATGTGCCATAGGGTATGAAAGTGCTTCCTCTTCTGCAGGGCTTCCAGGTCAGGCAGGAGGCTGGACATGGTGGCTAGGAAGCAGTGGCATTGTGTCTGTGGTAGATCCTCCTCCTGCTTTTACTGCTGTCACTGTCACCACTCCCGCTGTCACCTAGCCAGGCACCAGACAAGCAAAACCTGTGGAGAAGGAAGTGCTTTCTCACTCCGGCTGACCACAGAGAATGCCTACTGCTGCCACCAAAGGATAAAGGCTGGGTCTTGCTCACTCCCAGTCCTCTACCTTTGGGAGGCATTGGGTGGGGCTTCATGCTTACACATCCTCTGTTTAAATGTGAGGAACTGCATTTACACAGAAGCTTTGTGTTTTCAGCACGTTCACTATCCTCATTTTTTAAAATCCCAGATGGCATTGGAACAAAGAGACCACTTGATTCTGAAACTGCAGATACTTGGCTTCCTGAATCCTATGGCCGCGGTCACACCAGCATTCTCTGCGTATATAAATTTCATGCGTATTTTTTCCGGGCGGTCACGTGGTTTTTAATGTGCAGTTAGTGTCCTCTCTTCTGCATTATATTTTCCTATTCTGGTTCCGTCTCTACCTGTCTACTTCACATGTTTCCACAGGAAGCTGTCGAAAAAGGGAACAACTGATTTTACTGCATATTTTCTGTGTCCTGTCATGGTTACAGAAGCAAATAAGTAAGCATTTTCGAGTGAAGTTTCTAAATCCAGCCCCTGGCGGTGGTTATTGAAACTTCGCTGAAAGTCTCTTAATTTGTTTCTTATTAATAGCTAGGCTCTGTCTCTATGTTACATGCAAGCCTTCACAGATGAGCTGCTCAGAGAAAACAAGTCCTATTCATTCAAACAACCTGAATGACGTTTTTGTAACTGAATCAAATCTAGGCTAGTTTCACCAGTTTGTGTGGTGAAAAGTTAGTACCACCAGATGCTCTATAAAGAGACCTCATGATACTAATAAAGATTAGCCCCTGAAAGCATGAGAAAACCATGGACAACAACAGAGCTTTCTAATCCATTTTTGTTTTCCTTAAATTTTGAAAAATAGCAACTTGTAGCACCCCTACTATCACATGCCTAAACAACAAGCCCACCAAAAACAATGCCAATGGCCCAGAAAGGTGTGCAACAACTCTTAAAGGAGAAGGACAAATCGTTTTAAGTAGAAAAACTTGTGGGCAAAGTATTTTTTCTGATCTAAATTGTGCTATCAGTAATCCAGATTGTATCTAGATGCTGGTGTGGACAGGCCCAGTCTGAGAGGTGCAGTATAAGCCTTGTCATCTCCATTTGCACAAAGAATGGCCCATGGCTGAAGCCTTCTTGGTCAAACAATAGGTCAAATGGGTGAAAAATACTGCATCAGATGGGCCAAAGGTCTACTGTAGTGTAAGGCATATAAGCCTTCCACAGCTAAACATCACAATTCATTTACTGTTATATGTTTTCTGATGAAAAAACTAAGAGTCATACCCGCACCCTTTCCACTTTTAAGTAAAACCTGAAGTGATAAAGTTTTCTAAAAACATGTAATTATTCAGAAGTTTTAAGGAGTATGGTTATGCTAGTCCATTGTAGCAAAGCCAACAAGCATTCTTGTAGGACTTTAAAGACTAATATGCTTTATTCAGTGGCTGAAATCCTGCTTGCACAATTATGCCTGCAGAATACTGATGATGTCATCAACAGGAAGTGAAGATTTCCAACTTCAGTCTCAGGGCATCCCATGGATCCCATGTAATCTCTGGATGAATGTGCATTAACACAGCAAATATAGTTCTCTTTAAGTATAATATAAATGTTGTTGTTCAGTCATTCAGTCATGTCCAACTCTTCATGACCCCATGGATCAAAGCATGCCAGGCCCTCCTGTCTTCCACTGCCTCCTGGAGTTTGGTTAAATCCATATTGGATGCATCGAAGACACCATCCAACCATCTCATTCTCTGCCACCCTCTTTTCCTTTTGCCTTCAATCTTTCCCAACATCAGGGACTCTTCCAAGGAGTCCTCTCTCCTCAGGAGGTGGCCAAAGTACTGGAGCCTCAGCTTCGAAATCTGTCCTTCCAGTGAACATTCAGGGTTGGATAGGTTTGATCTCATTGCAATCCAAGGGACTCTCAAGAGTCTCCTCCAGCACCACAGCTCAAAAGCGTCAATTTTGTGGCGATCTGCCTTCTTTATAGTCCAGCTCTCACTTCCATACATCACTACTTGGAAAACCATAGCTTTGACTATCTGGACCTTTATCGCCAAAGTGATGTCTCTACTTTTTAAGAAGCTGCTTAGGTTTGCCATCGCTTTCCTCCCAAGAAGCAGGTGACTTTTAATTTCAATGCTGCAGTCACCATCTGCAGTGCTCAAGGAGCACAAGAAAATAAACTCTGTCATTGCCTCCATTTCTTCCCCTTCTATTTGCCAGGAGGTGATGGGACCAGTGGCCAGGATCTGACTTTTTTCGATGTTGAGTTTCAGACAATTTTTTTCACTCTCCTCTTTAACCCTCATTAAGAGGTTCTTTAATTCCTCCTCACTTTCTGCTATCAGAATAGTATCATATGCGTATCTGAGGTTGTTGATATTTCTTCCGGCAATCTTAATTCCGGCTTGTGATTCATCCAGACCTGCCTATCGCATGATGTACTCTGCATATAAGTTAAATAAGCAAGGTGACAGTAGACAGCCTTGTTGTACTCCTTTCCCAATTTTAAACCAATCATTTGTTCCATATCCAGTTCTGACTGTTGCTGCTTGTCCCACATATAGATTTTTTAGGAGACAATCCCATTCCTTTAAGAACTTGCCATAGTTTGTTGTGGTCCACACAGTCAAAGACTTTGGCATAGTCAATGAAGCAGAAGTAGATGTTTTTCTGGAACTCTCTAGCTTTCTCCATAATCCAGTGCATGTTGTCAATTTGATCTCTAGTTGCTCTGCCCCTTCGAAATCAAGCTTGCACTTCTGGGAGTTCTCTGTCCACATACTGCTGAAGTCTCCCTTGTAGAATTTTGAGCATAACCTTGCTAGCGTATGAAATGAGTGCAATTGTATGATAGTTGAAGCATTCTTTGGTGTTGCCCTTCTTTGGGATTGGGATGTAGAACAATCTTTTCTAGTCCTCTGGCCACTGCTGAGTTTCCAAATTTGCTGGCATATTGCATGAAACACCTTAACAGCATCCTCTTTTAAGATTCTAAATAGTTCAACTGGAATGTCATCACCTCCATTGGCCTTGTTTGCAATGCTTTCTAAGGCCCACTTGACTTCTCTTTCCGGGATGTCGTGTTCGAGGTCAGCAACTACACTATCTTTGTAATCAGGGACATCCAGATCTTTCTGATATGATTCCTCTGTGTGTTCTTGCCATCTCTTCTTGATGTCTTCTGGTTCTATTAGATCCTTATGATTTTTGTCCTTTATCATATCCATCTTTGCACGAAATGCCCATTTAATGTTTCAAGTTATCTTGGACAGACCTCTGGTTTTTCCTTTTCTATAGTTTTCCTCTATTTCTTTGCACTCTTTGCTGTCCTGTCTCTCCTTGCTATTCTTTGGAAGTCTGCATTCAATTTTCTGTATCTTTCCCTTTCTCCCTTGCATTTTGTGTCCCTTCTCTCCTCTGCTATTTGTAGGGCCTCGTTGAACAGCCACTTTGCTTTTTTGCATTTTCTTTTCTTTGGAATGGTTTTCATTGCAGCCTCCTGTACAGTGTTACAAGCCTTCATCCATAGTTATTCAGGTGTTCTGTCCACCAAATCCAGTTCATTAAATCAATTCTTCACCTCCACTGTGTATTCATACGGGATTTGACTTAGATTGTACTTGACTGGCCCAGTGGTCTTGCCTACTTTCTTCAGTTTAAGTTTGAATTTTGCTATAAGAAGCTAATGATCTGAGCCACAGGGCCTTTTCACACGACCCCTAAGATCCGCTGGCCACTTAAATTCGGACCAGAGATCTTAGGGGTTCATCACTCTTCCTGTATCCCCACCCCTCTGCACTTCCTGGCTGCTGGCTGCATGAGGGGAGGGAGAAAAAGAGAAAGAAAAGCATGCCACTCACCTCCGTTCTGCCTCTCGCTCTTGCCGGCAACATTCCAGTCTCTGTAAAGTAGCTCTTAAAGGAGCGGGAGCCAAAAAAACAACAAACAGAAGCGAGGAGAGCCCCGCACTCACTATCATTACACCGTATCAAGGAATTTTCACCTCCAAAGAGCAGGTACTTGAAAGGTGCACTGGGACGCGCTAAAGTGGGCGTGGTCGCACCTAATTTCCTGTAAACTCCGGAGCTGGAGGGGAAACATTTTTAAGCTCCGGAGCTGGGAGCCATTTGCCCCAGAGTTTAGGGGTCATGTATAAATGCCCACAGTCAGCACCAGGTCTCGTTTTTGCTGACTGTATAGAGCTCCTGTATCTTTGGCTGCAGTGAACATAATCAATCTGATTCTAGTATTGTCCATCTGGTGATGTCCATGTGTAGTCACCTTTTGTGTTGTTGGAAAAGAGTGTTTGCAATGACCAGCTTGTTCTCTTGACAAAACTCAATTAGCCTTTGCCCTGGTTCGTTTGGAATTCCAAGGCCAAACTTGCCAGTTATTCCTTTTATCACTTGACTCCCTACTTTAGCATTCCAATCCCCTATGATGAGAAGCACATCTTTCTTTGATGTCAGTTGTAGAAGGAGTTGCAAGTCTTCATGGAATTGATTAATCTCAGACTCTTCAGCACTGGTAGTTGGTGCATAAAATTGGATTACTGTGATGTTGAAAGGGCTGCCTTGCAATCCTACCGAAATCATTCTATCATTTTTGAGGTTGTATCCCAGCACAGCTTTTTGTTGACTATGAGGGCTACTCCATTTCTTCTATGGGAATCTTGCCCACAGAATACATAAATACAAAGTACTAAAACTTTGCATATGCTAATCAGATATTTAGCTGAAAGTGCTTAGAAGCAATAAACCATTCCCTTGTGGAGAGCAATGTTTGCCATGGAGGAACAGGTGTGCCCTCTCCCATTCCTCAGAGTTTGCAGGTCAGCATGGTGCCTCAGCAGGCTGTGTGTGAGATTTGAGGAAGGGGTTAAAGGAGCCTTAATTTAACAAAAAAATTCCTCAGTTAAATTGTGGAATTCTCTACAAAAACTGCAGTGATTTCCACCAGGTTGAGTGGATTTGAAAGGCAATTGGATAGTTGATGGAGACCAGTTATCAGCATTTCCTAATCACAATGGCTATGCATTGTTTCTAGTACAACTCTAATAAAAGAACACTTGAGTAGAAAAATCTTTAGGCTGATTATTGTTAATTCCCATTCTGTGCTTATCTGTAAACAAAATAAGAAGGAATGTGATAGGAGGGATCAGAGAGGCAATTTCATGAAGCAAACAGAAAGGCTAGAATTATCGCTTCACACACACAAACAGAGAGAGAGAGAGAGAGAGAGAGAGAGAGAGAGAGAGAGAGAGAGAGAGCAAAGTGTTCTGCTTATATGCCGCCTCATACCACTTCAAGTAGTTTCTGGGCGGTTTACAATTTAATTGCACTTTGCAGGCTACACGTTGTCGCCCCCCCCCAGCAAGCTGAGTACTCATTTTACCGACCTCAGAAGGCTGGAAGGCTGAGTCAACCCTGAGCCTGCTAGCTGGGATTGAACCACTGCAGGCATTTAACCACTGCACACACACACACAAGTCTTTTCCTAAAAATCCACAGACACATGCTGCATTTTGTATTAAATCAAATATGAGATAAGAAGGAGGCATTTAGGAAAATGCTAAATAATTTCTAAAAGCAATGTAAAACATGTAAAATATGAGCATGTGCAAGTAGATCTTCAGAGTACATCCTCATAGTAGTAGAAATATATGTCATTTAACTTGATAGGGGTTCTGATTGCTGTTTCAAGTTTAACTAATAAAAAAGAGAAGAGGCTCATTTAAATGTTTGATACAAATATCTTATAGTTAGATCAAGATCAAGAATTCAGAAAGCTGGAAAGGAGGTTTCACTTCTTTTCAAAGCAAAATTAATTAGAAGTAGGCTAGGTAATGCTGTCAAAATATTATTAATTATTCAACTAGCACCATCAGTACAGTACTCATGATAGTTTACAAAATTGCATTTTTAAAAAAAGCAGTGTGTGGACAAAATAATATATGAGATAGTCTAAAGACTAATCAAATAAATGAAGAGGACTGGGAGCACAATTATAAACTGAGTGCATACTTACAGGGTACTTTGTGGTCATTCAAAATTATAGTGTGATATCAAGAGAGAGTAGGATGGATGAACATTAGTATGCATTTGGAACAATAGGGGTGTTAAGATAATGTAGAATATTGGGAACTCTGTTCTCATTGCAGAACAGCCTTCCCGACCTACCATCTTCAAGGTGTAAGGACTACAGCTCCCATAGTCTTCACCTGGTCAGCAGTCCTTTTATATGAAGATGGTGGATGTTGTGGTATAAGATATCTGGAGAGTATTAAGGTGTGGAAGACTGCTGTAGGAAACCACAAAATAACTTATACATCAGACATGCCCAATATCTTCATTCTCAGAGGTACTGAGATGCTGGTCGGGAAAAATCCAAACCTGTTCTTGGATGTCTGTGAAGATTCTCAGTCATCCATGTGAGTTTATCTGGAAGTTGAGTCATGGCTACTGGACTTGTTTTTTGAGAGATAGAAACGTTTCGCTGTTCATCCAAACAGCTTCATCGGTCTGACCTGGAGACCTAAAAACCCTCCTTTGATTCTCTCTGACAGTTGCCCGTGGTCTCTATCACACGGCCGCTAAATGCAGATGATAATAAAATGCACACTTTCTCCAAGAGTAGTCACCTGACATTCGATGTGCAGGTGCCACCCCACATTTTTAAACCTCTTTTTTGTGTGTCCCCATTTGCCAAATGTGCATCAAAGCACTGTTTTGAAAAGCTATTTGCTGCAAAATGGGTGAAACCGGAAGAAAATGCTACTTTTTGGAGTTCGCAGGTGAAGTTATTTGATCAAACTCCTAGTGGTGATGCAGGAAGATGCGCTTGAGGTACACTTCAGGGGGTGTGGTTGAGAGGGGTGTTCAGAAGATGTGGCTGGCCGTGGGGGCACGATCTTTAGATGCGAATTCAGTAAATGAAAAAGGCGTATTTAAGTGGCCGTGTGATAGAGGCCCATGTGGAGATCTATCTCAGCTGAGACTGCCAATGTTAAACCTTCCACACGGAAGACACAAAAAGTGATTTTCATGTCAGTATTCTAACTGGTGAGAACTGTTTTTGACCACATCTTGCCTTAGGCAATATTGTGAGTAGAGATGGGCACAACTAGGGAAAATGACGTTTTGAGCTGTCGTGTGTCGGAGGCAGTCCGTTTCGGCTCGTTTCTGTTTTTTGCGAAATTTTGCAAAAATTAGTCGGTTCGTTTTTTCGTTTTTTCGTTGCCGTTAGTACTGGTTTGGGGGGGGTAGCGGGCTGCTGGAGGGAGCTGCAGGAGTCAGCCAGAGCCACAAGTGACGGACTAGCAGACTCTTTGCACCCGCTGTGTCTCACGTACTTGCATGTAGTGCAATGCAAGTAGATCTGGCTTAGGGTTAAGACGGGTTAGCGCAAGGGCTAGGGTTAGGCTAGTTACGGGTGAGGTTAGGGTGAGTATTGGGGTGCACCTCTGGGTGCCTCTCTGACCCACTTAGAAGGACAGTGTACTGGTGTATGGGTTAGGCTTAGGCTTAGGGTTCGGGTTTGGGCTACGATTAGTGGGCTGTTTATGCCCGATTGGCACATCCCAGAAGTCTCTGTGGTTAACCTGGCCAAGTGGCCATGCGATTGGTGGAAAATTTGCATGGTCCACTCCCATGGGCAAATGTGCAGGTGTAAAAAAATAAAATAAAATAAAATAAAATAAAATAAAATAAAATAAAATAAAATAAAATCAACGGAGACTTTTTTTTTTTGCAAGAAAAACCCACTGCTGCTACTGTAAAAATTCAAGCATTTAAAATAGCTAATTTTCACATGTTTCTGTGGTGCTTTGGTGGGGTTTTGGGCAACGATTTAAAAAAAAATATTGCGGTCGCCATTTTGGATCCCCCGCACTGCATGGCAAATGGATGCGCCCTCCCAGCCTGGTACAGTCAGCAAAACCTGGCCATGCGATTGGTGGAATGGCTCCAAAACTTTGCATGGTCCACTCCCATGGGCAAGCCCATCATTGTGAATGCGCAGGTGTAAAAAAATAAAATAAAATAAAATAAAATAAAATCAACGGAGACTTTTTTTTTTGCAAGAAAAACCCACTGCTGCTACTGTAAAAATTCAAGCATTTAAAATAGCTAATTTTCGCATGTTTCTGTGGTGCTTTGGTGGGGTTTTGGGCAATGATTTCAAAAAAAAAATTGCGGTCGCCATTTTGGATACCCCGCACTGCATGGCAAATGGATGCGCCCTCCCAGCCTGGTACCAGCAGCGCAGCAGTAGCAATAGCCAAGGAGAGGGGGGCGGGGAAACCCCCCCAAATAAAACACCCTTCTGGCCTGGTAGGTGCCCTCAGACAGTTTTCGCCTACTTTTAGGGCCGGGAATCGGTTTTTTTTTAACTTTTAAAAACTTTTTTTCTGTGCCGCTTGGCATTGCGCGATCGCCGCGATGCAAGTAACGAGCACGACAAATCAGACCAAAATTGTTCGTTCGTCGGTTCGAGCTCGAAGTCTGGCGGAGTAATTCCCGTTACCGTTTCCGTAGAGTAACGGATACGAGTAACGGAAACGGAAACGGGAATACCGCTAAGTCGTGCCCATCTCTAATTGTGAGGGTTCTGGCAGACTGCATCCAAAATCCATTCCCACCCTTTATGACAACGCAGGAGCTGTGAAAAACCAGATGTGACAGAGTTATCCATCCCTATGGGCCACTGCTTTCAGTGCCGAAGATGAGTTGCCTGCTTTCTACCAGTTTCTGACTCAGAACTAATTGGCATTGCAATATCACAACAGATTCCCAGAGTCTGTCATTGCAGACAATATGTTGCCCATTAGATTGTACACAAGAGAGGATGAAGGCACATTAAACATATTTCAAGCCACCCTTGATGTGTATGGGGTAGATCATCAATCTCTTTTGTGCAAGTTCTGTTACATAGCAACTTCACTTTCTGTGAACTACTAGGCAAAGCGATGCTGTGCCGACTGGACTGCTCCTGCCACTTGGAGGTTTATATTTGTGATTAAAAGAGACTTCCTGTCAGGAACCCATCTTGGGGAAATGAACCTTGAGAAGACACCGTCAGTAATCCCTTGTGAATTAAAAGATGGCTCAGCCTCAACTAGTAATATATGTATCAGCAGCAGATGTGTGGCATTATGTACCTCTTCCAAAAGTATTTTTTTTTTTGGAGAAGAGATTAATATTCAGTTCCAATAAGAATAAATGTGATTTCTAAGGGCACTCACTTGGGGAGAAGAAACTCCTTGCATGTCACTAAGGGAGAAAAATACATTGGACATTTACCCTGCAATCTGCATTGCATTGGGCACAGATTATTTTTAATTTAATTTTAATTAAAACGCAGTGACTACATGACACAAAGGGGGAAAGCCTGTTGGGAATGTTTTAAAGCAAGGAGCTGTCTTTTTAATTCGGTTGGCAAGCTGGTTTAAATTGGTACCAATCCGTCTGGCATTGCTTTTGTTCAGTTTCTATCCAGTGTGATTGCAGTACGGTGGAAATAGTTATTCACAGGGATGTCAGTTCCCTTCAGCTGGGTACCTCTTGTCTCCAGACCATTCCCACCACCTTTCCCTGCCTCCCTCCCTCCCTTCAATCAACCTTGCTTACCCTTAGTTGTTAGGACATAGGAGAACAATTTTAAAAAGACAGGTGGAAATTGCAAATTTGCACTTAGACGGTTACTTCACGTCCATTCTTGTCCTGGGAGGAAGTTCATTCTGTGTTGATTTCGGTTGCGGCCATGTGGTCTCCTTCCAGGTCTGTCCCTGTTTCAGTGTGCTCACAGGTGTGATGAATGATACCGATGTCCTCGTTCCGTGATGAGATGTGAAATTCCAAGCACTTGTACTCCTTTCCCCCCCTCCCCCAGTGTCCATTTTTTAATGTTTCGATTCTCCAATGTCTGCCTGTCACTGCGTCACGGTGCATACATCGCCACATTTTTCCTTTAAAAAGCAGGAAACAGTGAAAATCAACTCTCGTTGCAGGAGGAGACTGACTGCACGGCCTCCCATTTCAGAACGAGAAGTGGGATGAAAAGATTCCCAAGGCCAGGGAGGGGAATCTCTCATCCCGCTTAAAGTGCAGTTCAGAGGGTGTGGTCGGGACGAACTCCCGTTGTCCTGCAATGGACGTGTGGTTACATTCCTTCATACCGGTCCCCACCGGGACCGCGAACAGTGACAAGATGGAGGTGAAGTATCAGCCTTAGAGAGAGCTTCTGCTCTTGCTGCAGCTGTCATCATCATGGAGTGGGTGGGCTCATAGGACCGTTCCTGGGCCCCCAGGATGTTTGTTTCCTTTACTCCCCCACTTATACCCCTGAGAAGGGCAGCAGCAGCAGAACAACAACGGAAGCAGTGGAGGCAGCAGGAAGCCCATGCCTGCAAAGTAGCTGCTGGAGCCTTGGCTGTTCTCACAGCCAGGTTTGCTTTGCAAAAGCAAAATCACCATCAGCACAAGGCTGTTGAAGAACGTGCTGGTTGGTGTCCTCTTCCACCACAATTTCCTCTTTCCTCTGCCCTACAAAGGAAAGAAGGAGATCCTTTGACAGCACTATGGAAGGCTATGCATACTATCAGGAGGCAGAGAAGTGCAGGGGGCAATAGGCAAACCTCGAGTTTGGTGGAATCTTTGCATTTAAAGATATGCAGGATGAGATCTAATCAGAGCAGTGTTACTGAAGCCTCCTTCTGCATTACTTCTGTGCAACTATAATAGTTGTTGGAGCTCAGCTGTATCGGGGCAGCTACACTGATTTCATCCATGGAGACCCAATCTCCACAGGGGTGAACTGCAGCAGATCAAAGCACATTTTCCCCAATGAGTAGTCACATCCTAAAAGTAATTCCTGTTGTTTGTATATCCCCCCCCCCGGTGCTGAAACTAAAAGCTGTACACTCCTGAAAGAAGACAACATTTCTCCATTCCAAAGAACTTTTTGAACAGGGGAAAAATAAGGCAGATGTCTCAAGAAAGCAAAGTTCCTCTGAAGCTATGTTTGATCCCGAGCACGCTGGGAACGTTTCCAGGGCTCAGCTCTCCACACTACAAAGTGGTGTCTGTGCTATGCTGAGAGTGCAATTAGCCAGGTCTCTCGGGGACCTCTACTATTTATCTTGTGCAGTCTTATTCATTATTAAATAAGACAACAAAACACTCTCCCACATTGAGTTGTGATATACAAGCCCCAGGGCTGTGGTACAGATGAAGTGATTTTTATATGGGACTCCGAGCAGCAAAGAGGAACAGCTGTTGGAAGTTTTCAAGTGTAGAAAGGCCCATCAAGTTCGTTATTCTTATTCCTAGGTAGACATTAAGACCGCTAAATGCTGGCATCTTGGATGCTTTAACTAGACGCCTGGGATCCCAACTTAACCAGCACTGATAGATTAACTGGAACAGCCTCCCACAATCTGCCACTCTCCAGCTGTGTTGGACTGCTCTTTCAGTGTGTGGAAATTTTACTTTGTGGACTGGCCCTGCTGGCTGGGGCATTCTGGTTATAAGTTAAAAGTCAATGTTCCAAGCTTTATAGAAACTCCCATTATTCTCATTCGTTGAAGAGTATGGGGATCACAGACCAAGCACGTCTATAGGAAATGAGGCCAGGGAAGGCTTAATAAGGAGTGTGGCTCCCAGTTTCATTTCTGCTCTTGAGCTATACAACAGTGTATCGCACCAAGCCGACACTTGGAACGATAATGTGCCTCCAAGGTGTCTCTCAGTCTCCATGAGTAACTGGGTTGTGTTATCTCGCCCTGCTGGATTTCAGACAGAAACCCAGTGATCCAAGTAGATCATTTGCTACATCTATGCCTTAATAAAGCAACTTGGATTGTATATTCATTAAAATGAAAACCTAAGCTCATAAAATGTCTGATATCTCCCCCCCCCCATTATTCATGTTGATTTTTTAATTATGGTTGGAACCCACGTGAAATCAAGGAGCAAATGGAATAGAAGACTCATCAAGGGGGCTCAGAAAGGGGAGGCCTATTTCAGGAACTCTTTTCATAAATAGCTCTGTTTAAGAACAGATGTGGTCTGCCTAGAAAGTATGACACATGCTTTTACCTAATAAAGATAGATTTGAAATGACTTCTTTTAAAATTGTTCTTTTGAGAATGTTGGGGTACTTTTCAGTGCTGAACGAAGCTGTTCGCTTGAATAAGATTGACACAAACTGCAAACAGATGTTGTAAAATCATCCACATTTATAGTTTGAGACAAGTTAAATGGGGGGATCTCCTACATAGGGCAGATCATTGCAGTTACTAAAAAGCACTCCTTTATTATGGTTGTCCATCAGCACATAGCTCAGGTTACTTTGTAAGAATCCACCTAGTTTCAAAATGTGATTAAATCTGGTTATACAGCATTTGAAAGGGTTGCATTAAACACCATACATTATTTTAATTAAATTTATTAAATGTGATGAAATCAATAATTTTTTGAAACTGACATCCCTCTCTCCAGTAGCTGACCAGAAATATGCAGAAGAATGAAAAACACCAATCTTGTCTTAAGCTCACCAGTATTCCAAAGCTTGCATTTAACATGTGTGTGGGAAGATTTATGCTGGTTTCTGCTCAAGGAAAGTTGATAACTCTCAGAACTTGGATAAGCATAACTCCCAGAACCTTCAGCCAAGATGGTTACAAGCCAGCAAGATTTGGGAAGAGTATTACAAATAACCTTTCAAAGCTATGACAGCCACATTCACCACAGACTGAACTAAGATATAGCAGCACCCTTGATAGATAAAAGAAATCGTAAGCTCTAATATTAGAGTCATGATTTAAGAACCCTTCATAAAGATGGCAGCCAGGTGATGGAGTCAGGCATCTTATGGTTACTGTATTCTGTTAATCTTTGTAAGAAAACAAGCGTGTTCCTATGAAATAGTCCTAAGTGTAGATCATAATGCAGCATTTGGTTCCTTTCTTCCTAAAAATCTTTTATGTATTGAAAAGAATGAATTGACTGCTCTTTTTTCAGAGCTCTTGAGTTGGAATACACAAAGGGTATAAAAGTTTGGAGTGGCCCACTTTCCTCTCTCTCACACATACACACACACCAGGACTTTCCCACAGGCCACTTCACATTGGAAGGCTGGCTGTATCCTTAGCAGACAGAGATGGGCACGAATAAAAAAAATGGTGTTTCATTTATCGTTTGTCATTTAGGGGGTCCGTTTCAGTTTGTTTCCATTTTTCGTGAATTTTTGAAAAAAAATCATTTTCATTTTCATTAATTTCGTTATTGTTTCGTTACCATTTATTTCAATTTTTTTGTGATTTTTTTTAGCATTTAAAGCAGTTCAATGTATTGCCGTAACGAAAACGAAACGGACGACAACATTTCTGGTGTTTCTGTTCGTTTCGTTTCATTTTAGAGACAGAATTCGTTTGTCATTTCATTGCGTAACGAAACAAAAAAACAAAAATGGAAATGAAAAATTGTTCATTTCGTGCCCATCTCTATTAGCAGATCTCTAGCCAACAGCACAGCACTGATGGGAGTTCCACTAGGCCACATCTTGAGCTAGTTTCACTTGGTGCAGCTGTTCTCTATTTAGAAGACTGCTAGAGCAAAGCTAGCTCCTTAACTAAGGTGCTGGTAGAAAATGTGGCCCTTTCATCAGCACTTCTTTCATTGTTTCTCTGTTACCTTCTCTATACCCAGAAGTCAGGGAAAAAGAAACATGTGCTCAACAAGCCCCTGAGTTCCTCTTGCAGAAAGACAGCCTCTAAATAAAACAAATTCTTATTTGGTATAAGGCAGTTTCCTATTATGTTCCTAAGAATGAAGGAAAGGCCTAAATAAAGCCCATATTGATTCATTATTGGCGGGTATGAAGATTTTTTTTTTTTTTTTTGCCATTTCTGGGACATTGTTGGTGAAAAAGTAGAAATAGCTGTTCCTCCCTCTCACATAAACAATGACTGTGGTAAAAAAAATGAACTATCAAAACTCACCAACAATACTTGCATAATAGATTCAAATATATATATTTCTTAAAATGCAAACCAAACTAATAGGGTTCTGCTGAGAATTTTCTCCCTGAAGTATTAGCTTAGAAAATGAATGCATTAAAATGCATGAATTGGAATTTTCTCTAAACAGAAATACAAATAAACATGTTTATTTGGTCTTCTTCCATTTAAACCTTTCTTTCACCCTTTCTCTGTCAAATTGCCTTGGCATTTTTTTTTATCCCAAAGCCCCATGGGGTGTGCTACCAACAACCAATTAGAACATCCAAAAGGTGGCAGTGGCGGGGGGGGGGATTCAAACCTGTTAAAAGGCCTGAATTGGCTGGAAGCCAGTAGGGAGAGTGCTTTGCTTCATTCATTGTTGTGGGAATCTGTGAGCAAGTTCTTGGTGCTCTCCTTCTTTGATTGTGCTGCCTGGCTGCTGGACTCAAAAGAAAGGACATCAAATGATAGGGAAGAGAGGAATCTTCCCATATTTTAGTATTAGTTGGGGGCTGCTTTGATTGTATTATTGCCTTCATTTGCTTTCCTTTTAAGAAGATATATCTATGGGTGTTTTAAATTTGCTGTTTCCCCCCCCGTATGTGTATTGGGGGGAGGTGATTTTTTTAAAACTGTTATTTGTCTAATGTATATAGTACTATGTATTTACTCTGTTAAAGTCATATATTTTGTAGGAGAGTTTCAAAATATTATTTTTCTTTTTCATGTGCTGTTGCTTCCTTTTGGAGTAGATCCCTGCTGCTTTGCCTCTTTGCTTTTTCAGAGCAGTTTTTAAGGGTCCTTTAGTGCTTTTGGATTATTTCAATGAACAGAAGGAGCAGAATATAGTTATACACTTCTTAGCTATTGAAATCCATTGCGAGGCTACACAAAGAAGGCAAGGCCACAAATTATCTTATATCACCACTGTTCTGAACCACCCGTTGGCCTTGTTGTAATTGGGTGCTAAGAAAATGTCCAAAATCAAAGCAACTTAGGAACTCTGTATAGAGCTGGACCACTTGACCACATCTGATTCAGTATGAGTAACATTCACCTTTCAGATTACCTTTCAGATGATGTCACACTGCAGAATTGCTATATTGATTAGGCTGGAAGGAGGTCAACTCTAATAACATGTGGAGAACTGTAGTTTGCTCAATCCAGCCCACACTGAATGGCAGGCCTTTTCCAGAAAGCATCTCACAGGGCCTTTCCCAGAATCTGGAATATTCAACATACAAAGCCTGCTGTTTACAGTATCTTAAAGAAGGTATTTACTTACAAGTAAAAGTTTATTTCCCTCCTCAGAACTTGGGGTTTTTTTACAATACGCCAGCAATTTCTAGCACTGCAAAGTTCTTTTTATTGAAGCTTTACAAACTGCAGAATTGCTATTCTTGTGCATTTTCAGGAAACAATGTTTGGTGTCAAAGTACCAACAATGCAGTGACAATCTCCCTTCCATCTTTCCTTCCTTTCTTTTCATTGAGGCATTGTAGCAATTTTTATTTTGACACTTCCATATTGAGGCATCTTGTTTCCAGGACCTATTTGACATGTTGATGTTGTTACGTTCCCATTCAGAATTTTATAGGATTATTTTTGCCCTGCCCCTTTTTGTAGGTTCACAATGGGTTTTGTCAGAGACAGCTAAGAAATATACAACTAAATTCTGCATATCTCCTCCTGTTCATTTTTATCAGCAAAAGCACAATAGTAGCACACTCTGAAGATTGCCTAACAGTGTTGTATTCTTTGTAGCTGACAGAGCTGTAGGAAGCAGAATTAATATTGTCTTTTGAAAAAATTACAAAGCTACTTTATTTATCTTAAAACATAAAGGGATCTCTTTATGAGATGGGAAATGGCACCTAATCCAAGATCAGAAATCATCAGATATTATTTGTAATGATGCAGGTGTATACTGTGATTCCTCAAAAGTGTCCAAGATGCAGAATGAGGATTCTTCCTGAAAGTCATTTTTTTTAAAAAAATCATTTTAAAATCAACTGTATGTAGATCTTACGATTGATGGTGCATGGACAACACTGGTGAAAGCTCAGAAAGTGGAGACATTAGTGACTGCAACTAAAATTGGAGCAGCCTGCATAATTGTATTCATCTTGCTTGCAGTGATAGCAGAAATGATTGTGCCCATTTGCTTGCCCTCATTTTCAGAACTTGGGAAATTACTGCTTTGTACTACAGCTCCCAGATTTCTTTCACTGCAATCAGCAGTTGTTTCCTTCTTCTTGTCTTTCCATCCACTCTTTTGACCAGGTCTCACACCAGCCACTCATTTTTCTGAGCATGTAATGGACACCACTCATCTATATCAGGTAACCAACACCCCTTATGGACTGCAGCAGCAGCGAGTCTCTCACCAACTCATGCCATCGCTTATGAGACTCAGCACCTTTAGTGTTTCCTGCTAGCATTCGACATTTCATTTGAGAATGTAGTCATTACTTTTCCAGGTTCTCATTTGCACTGTTATGATTACCAGGAGATGTTAAGGATGAATGTTTATGTCTGTTTTGTTAATTTCAGTTTGATCATAAACAGCAGCAGTAACAGCAGCAGCAGCAGCAACATCAGTATATACTGTATAAAATTTTTCAAAAAAAATCCAGGAAAGTTTTTCTTGGTGAAATGGTAGCAAGGAATGAAGAAAAGCAAAAGCAAAATTAAGTATTCTGCTCATATACCGCCTTCACGTAGTCTCCGGGCACTTTACAGTTTTTAATTACAGTATGCAGGCTACACATTGCCCCCCGCCCAGCAAGCTGAGTTCTCATTTTACTGACCTCGGAAGGATGGAAGGCTGAGTCAACAATGACCTGGCTACCGGTGATTGAACCCCAGGTCGTGAGCACAGTTTTGTCTGCAGTACAGGCATTTAACCACTGTGCCGTCAAAATATTACTTTGATTTACTGGGGCTTGGCAAATGTTTTCCGCATAGAGTTCCTCTCTGTTAATTTCATGAATTGAGCATGCGGGTGGGGGAGGACAGCACTTTGTAACATGTCTATCCATGTTCTTTGGGGAGCCTTACAAACATTCTTTTCTTTTTCTTTTCTCCCTCTTTCCAACTTTCTGCTTTCCTATTTCTTTGTCACTTTCGTCCCTGCCTTCCCAAACACCTCTCTTTGTCACTGCTGCTTCACGTTGACCTATAGAGCTCTCCATCAGCCTCCTTGCAGTGATAGTTATTGTATGTGGACTGGCCCTGTTGGCAGTTTTTCTCTTTCTCTTTTGGAAGCTCTGTTGGCTGCCCTGGAGGAACAAGGCCATTTCACCTAACACCTCCACCTCTAAGAACACAACAGAACAGGACAAAGAAAACATGGCCGACAAGCTAAAAGATACAGGGACTCTTGGCTTCTTGGAAGCAGCTGTGAAAATCAGTCACACATCACCAGATATTCCAGCAGAGGTCCAGATGTCTATGAAAGACCACCTCATGAGACGCACACGGATACAAAGGCAAACAACAGAACCTGCATCTTCTACCAGGTGAGTGCTGAGCAATCCAGGAGTTGCCATCTGCTATGTCAGACAGTTCATGTGTCAAAGATAAGGGAAATCTTCCAGAAGGACCACAGAGGTTGGTAGTAATAGGTGCAGTCTTGTCTTGCTCTGTTTTCCTGAGTTACTATTGGAGAGTAAGCATATTGCACTAGATCAACATTAAATTCTGGATTCAGTCCTTTGAAACTCAGAATGATTACTTGAGAATTACCTGAGCACACTCGTGCCTTTGCTACCTTTTCATGTTCACACTTCTAAGAAAATAAAAAAGCCTGTATTTATTAAATTGTCACAATTATGGCAAGAAAAATAGAAGTCATAATTCTAACCAACAAAGGGTGTGATTAAATTGACATATAATGTGGGAAATGTTCTGGAATTGGGACAATCTGATGCACATTATTTTCCATTAGCTAATTCATATACAGGTCTATGTTAATCAACTCATAGTCCTCCCCACTTCTCCATAGTTTCTAGCTCTGCTGCTGGGGCATCTCCATTTTTAGAATCATTAACATCACTTCAGGAGGCATGAACACTTGAGACAATGTAATGAGGGTTGTAATTGTTCTTTTTTGAAACCATTCCAGCCAGATTGAGCTTCAGTGAGAAAGGCAGAGCAATGGGGAATCTGGTTGCCATTTGATTTTTCTCTTCCCCACAGAATGGGAAGGAAAAGGAAGGGGAACAAACAGAGTCCTCATGCTAGATACTGCTTATTTTCCATCTCCCTTCCCTTCCCTTTCTATTTCTTATCATATTATTTAAAGGTTGTTAATTTAGAGCTATGGCAATTAGGTGACCAAAGAGAAAGATAAATAGCACAGAACTGCAGAGAGGGGGGAGGAATTTTCAATCAGCCTTGCTTCCAGCTTGTTAAGATAGCTGTCCTCTGAGCCTCCTGTGCAGATCTGCATTGCCAGAGCAGAGCTACCACAACAAGCTGGAACCAAGACTGAGCTGAAGATTTCCTGTCTGCTGATTCTCCATCCTTTCCCCTGCTCTTTGGTTACCTAGATGTCATGGCACTAGAATAACAAGTGGAAGGAAGGAAGGAAGGAAGGAAGGAAGGAAGGAAGGAAGGAAGGAAGGAAGGAAGGAAGGAAGGAAGGAAGGAAGGAAGGAAGGAAGGAAGGAAGGAACAGAAATAAGCAAAAGAAAGGAAGAAAAACAAGGAGACTTGTTTTGGGGATGAGAGGATTCAAACAGTTAACAAGATGTAAACAAAGCTGAACTCCTGCGTGGAGAACTGAAGCAAGGTAACCTGGGGAACTGAACATTAACTTGAATCAGACACCAAGAAAAAGTGTCTCCTTTTTGGAAGGACAAGAGAAGGATGTAAGGGGGATATTAGTAACCCTAAGAAAAGCATTCTAAGGTTAAAGGAAGTTTAGTGCAGGACATAACATGTAATCTAGGGAACCTGAGAATTCCCTCTTCCTTTACTCTTTCCAATGTAGAGACACATCTTCAAAAGATTAGACAGAGTTGCATACAGTCACCTTGAGCAGTTCTTCTCAAAGAAACCTGCAATCAGTCCATGAAATTCATGTCCAGGTTTTAGATCCTGTTGAATAGTTTGGTCAACAATGTGGCTGTCATCTTGAACCAGAGGCATATTTCTAGCAACCGAGTTAAAAGCATCTTCCTTGCTGAGTGATTGCTGAAAACTTTATATTTTGTCCTTTATGTAACCTTACTCAGTATCTGACAAGAATAGTGTACTAATCAAGAATTTAGAGATAAACTATATATGTTTTAGTAACAGTAATGAAAAAGTTTAGAGGACACAAGCAAATGAACATTATATTTTTTTTTCTTAAAGAAGAACAAAACACCAACATTAGATTCCTAGATCCATTCAAAGCCCAATGCCATCTGGTTACTAAACTATATAATAATACTTACCAAGTAACTATGAGAGTAATTTATTTCAAGTAAAACTTGTGTAAAACCCATCGATGATGACATAAAGCAAAGGTCACTGTCACTGCCCCTTTTGCTTCCAAATTCTTCTCCTCCTGCTGGGGGCTTTAAAAAAAAAGAATGTTTTAGACCATTCTTTACTGTGTGTTTGTTCTCTTCTAAAAAGGATGGGAGGGTGTGATTCTGGGTGGTGTCATGGCAATGTATTAAGCTGGGATGTGTTGGTTTGGGGCAGCAGGAACACCAACCCCCATGATCATTTAACTTTGTTTTTGTTTTTTGTTTTTACAAATATTCTGTCAAGCTTAGCATTAGATCTTATTAGACTTTGGGCCTTTTACACAACCCCTAAGATCCGCTGGCCACTTAAATTCAGACCAGAGATCTTAGGAGTTTGTCGCTCTTCCTCTGTCCCCACCCCCCTCCGCACTTCCTGGTTGCTGGCTGCGTGAGGGAGGGAGAAAAAAAGAAAGAAAAGAATGCCGGTTTACCTCCGTTTTGTTCCCGGCAGCATTCAGATCTCTTAAAGGGGCGGGGCGCAAAAAAAGAACAAACAGAAGCCAGGAGAGCCCCGCACTCACTATCCTTACACCGGATCAAATATTTGTCACATCCAAAAAGCAGGTACCTGAAAGCTGCGCTGGGACACGCTAAAGTGGGCGGGGTCGCACTTAATTTCCTCTTAACTCCGGAGCTGGTGGGTAAACATTTTTAATCTCCGGAGCTGGGAGCCATTTGCCCCGGAGTTTGGGGTCGTGTATAAACGCCCTTTATTACTGTCTAGATCATTTGTTTAGCAGTAGGTCACCACTGCACAGAAAAAAGGGGGAAGAAAGAACAGTTGGGGATAGCTATGGAGGTGGTATCAGCTGAAGAGAGTGTATGGGCTTTGGATGAGTATCAAATTATATCAGACCGAGGGTCAGTGTGGACTCTGGTACAATCCAGGGTCTTTGATCATCACCTTAACTGAATACACTTGTAAAAAGGATTGTGAATGAACCTGCCAGCAGCAAAGCCACACAGCCCAATTTGACTTCCCAGTGCAGTTGCACTCTAAGGTACATGATAGTTTTCAAATGCCATATATTATTAAAGGAGTTAATAACTTCATTATGTTTCGGGATGCCTGGATGGTATAAGAAATATGGCATTCATGTGATCTCTTTGCTTTAATTTGTGGACTTGGCAATAATTTCAACCAATGACAACAGTGCAGAAGATAAGAAAGAGAGGGGTCCCCAATCCCTTTGGCCATTACATGGGCACCTGCTGGAGAAGGAAAGGCTGATAACTGCCAATCACCTCTTTGTCTGAAGGACAAACAGAAGTGACATTTTGTTCCCATTTCTAGTGAGTACTGACTTATATTGACTTGAATGGGGTTTTCAAGGTAAGAGTGGTTGTACCAGTTCCACACCCTCAGTGAGCTTCCATGGTTTTGAACCCAGGCTTCCTAAATTCTAGCCTGCCAGTTCCCAACAAAGGCAAAACAAACACTTGCAGGGCCCTGGCACATTTGAAGAAGATATAGACTGGAAACAGTTCTTCATATACCATGTTAAAAGGTTCATTATGTGACTTATGCACTGGAACACTTCCATAATGTGGCCAAATTTGTTTCCTCTATACAATCTGATAAGTGAAGAATCACAGTTATTACTTCCAGAGGGTAACTATGCTGCATAAAAATAATGAAGAATGATTATACAAGTTAATCCATACAAAATAGTTACAGTAATCTGAAGATGTAGGATCTGACACACACACCCCAAATATATGCTGCCATAAAGCAGTAATTCCATGCCTTATCTTCTCATGCTAATGGATGTTTTTGGTCAAAATATGTGGAGGTACCACTCTTCTAGGTGTTTGTAATAATCTCCTCCTTTTGAATATATTCTTGACGCTTGTAAATCATCGGGCCATTGGCATTAAAAGGCTATTACACTGAAACTTCAGTGGACATACACCTCCTGGCATTGGGGGGAAATTCCCTTGACTATATGCTGGTCTCTGCCAAAGGTTGACTAGATAGTGAACCAGATGATGGATTACACTGGTCTCCCTTTGGGCCCTTGATCATCACCAAAAGATTCAAACCCTGTTACTGTGACTTGACCTCATTGTGTCAAGCTGTCAATATGCTTGTGGCCACTTTAATTTTGTTAGAACTCAGGGAGGCAGAGAGAGATATCAGTGACATGGCAGACTGTCAGATGGAATTACAGCCTTTTGCTCTCTTTCTTGCTTATGCAGCTCAAAGCAGGAATAATTAGATAAACGGAATTGACATATCACTCACTGCACTAGCTTAGAGGAAGCAGTGTCTCAGTGTTCAAGATCAGCCACTGCCTCAGGTCATTCTAGTCTCAGATGGAGGATTGATACATGAGGATTTATTACAAGGACAGTTGCTATAGAAAGATTGGGCAACTGTGAGAATCCTTTTCTCTGGAAGGTACTGACACTAATGTCCTGCTACCTCAGCCTTTTCAACTGAGATGGGGGGTGACTATCCATGTTGCAGTTGGGGGATATGATTAAGGATGAACCACAGATGCTGGTGGTCTGTAGTTTGCCCCACCAAGGGCAGGAGTCAATCAGGTCTTATTTCCTTTTTTCTATACAGAACTTGGAAGTTACGTTTTTGGACTGTAACACCCAGAATCACTTGGCCAGCCTATATAGTAGATATGTGGGCTGGGAGATCTTGCCAGCTCTGTCCTAACAAACTAAGAAGAGCCACACCCGGTTTCTACCTAAGTGGCTAGACAATTCTGGGGAAGCACCAGAAGGAGCCTGATCTTGCCCCTTAAAATATCTAAGATGGTGGTGGCCATCAGCATATCTTGTGTTAGTAAATTCCATCGCCCAACCAGCCTGGAATAGCAAATCAAGACACAGTAAGGGGAGCCTAGAGTAGAGTGAAAGCCTATTCTGCGTCCAGGGCTGGCCATGCCTCAGAACCAGACCTACCTGGTGAGATTGCTTAATAGCTGGTCCCTCCAAATCACAGGGCACCCGAGGCTCCCCTCTCTAGGTGGTCGGTGCCCCGGAGGACCCCTGCTTTCTCTTCCCTCCCACTGCTGAGTCCTCTAGGCCTTCAACATTGGGAGATGGGCTGGCTTACACTCAATTGGGTGCCACTTACACTCACCTGCCAACTCATATCTTCCACCATAACCCACCAGTACGACCAAACAAATAATCACAACATCCACCTCCAAGACAAAATATCATCTAATGCGAGTGGAATGGGCAAAAAAAACTTCACCCATTCCTTTTAACACTAATTGTAGGAGCAGACCAAGCATTCTCATCCGGCCCTGAAGTTACCCGCTAATCTGACTTTTAATTTGAGGTGGGTGGGCTGGTGAAATGCAGGAGTGGCTATGAGTGTAGGGCAATCTGCCTCTTATAGTCATGCCTCCCCTATCCCCTACATGCCTCTCTACTTCTCCCTCCTGCACTCACCCTGCCCAGGTAAACACTCTCGGGTCACATCTGCAGTCCCAAGGCTCCTTGTCATAGTTTGGTGTATGAAGCATGGAAGTGAGAACATCCTAGACCACAGTTACACCCAATCTGCACTCAAGGAATTTATTTAATCTATCTGTAATGTACAGTCTCCCTCGGTTATAATAAGAAAGAACCGTCTCTTTCTACTCTCTTATGTCTGCTCATAATTTCTAAAGTACTGTCTCTGTCCCCTTAAATTACAGTTTATTTATCCTTTCCTCATTCTGAATGGGTGTAGAATACCTTAATTAGGCTTCCTATTTTCTGTACATTTCAGAATGTGTACCATGGTGGCACCCAGACCCAAGACCCACCAAACCAGTTGAAGCTTTTTGTGAAAAATAAAGAATAACATAAAATAATTCAAAAATTAAAAATTGAAGCAGCAAAAATGAGTTATCTACACAATAATAAATGGCTAACAAAATCCATGCAATACAAGGAGGTTCTGATAATAATAATCTTAGGGATGGGATTTTTAAAAATGTTATACCTAGGGCAAAAAAAATGGCAACAAGTGGCAGCATGTGCCCTTCATGGTTGGTAGCCAACAGGCCCTGCAACCAATGGTGAGCAGAGAGACAGGTAAGAGGTAAAGCCAGGGGAAAAGACACACACACACTCACACACACATTCGCTTGCACACATATATTCACTCTGGCTCTTTAACCCCACAACATTTGTTCCCTTCTTAATTCTGCTTCAAGATTTTGACCCTTCCTGTGGCTGCTTCCCCTGTGCCCAATTTAAAAGCTGGGTAATTGGCTTACTCATAAAAATTGAGTGCCCTTGATGGTTCATTAAGAGAAGTATTCTCCAACCTGCCAAGGAATAGTAAAATAAATTAAAATACAATAATAAAGGAGCATAGTAAGCACTATAGACTTCCAAACTTCTGCACAGCACAAATATCAAGCACTAGGACTTTCTTCTGTATGCATAAAATAAATACTCCTACTCCTGCCTGCTCAGATCTGTTCAAGCCTACTGGCAATGGTAGTGCCCCCCTCGACTGCTAGTTGCTATTCTTTTCCCTACTGAGCATCCTCCAGATACAGGATGGAGATTATCCAGTCAAACCTTGGTAGGAGATCTTTAGATATTCCCACACACATTGGTGGGTGCAATAACATAAAATAAACAAACTATTTTTCAGTGCCCCTTTTATATTTTCTCTCTTGCTCACCTCAGATCATCTTCCAATTTATTCTTTCTAGGCTCAAAGATGAAAACCAAAGAGGCAAAAAATGTTCTTGTCTGTCCTCATGTCTCAATCGGTGCAGGGGGAGAATATAAGATTGAAAACCAACTGCCTTGCATTATTGTTGATCTGAAGGCAGGAGAGTCATAACAACACTGAGGATGGAAGTCTTTGGTAGAAAAGCATTTTGGCTGACATCCAAAGAAATGGCAGATTCAATCCACAGAGCAATCATATTTTGCCTTTAGTATCTCTCTCTTTCGTTAGCCCCCAAACATGGTCTCTGCCTGAGCTTGGAGTGAGCAGGCTAGGGATAATTTGAAGCAGGTTGGCTGGTGGTAGCCAGGGATGGGGCAGTGTTCCATTTGCCTTAAATGACCAGCCTCCAATAGGGGCGATCCTAATCCAGCAGTGCCAACATAGATGAATAGAGAAGGATTCAATCTTTCCATGTCCGGCACTCAAAGACTGCTTGGAAGGATAAATATGCCCACTTGAATTTTTACAATCTCAAAGTTTTTCTGTCGCTAATAGGTTTGCAACCTTTGGTGAAATAAACTGAAATGTGTTTACACTTAGGTGTTCAGTAAGGTCTGGAAACAAATTGGTTGTGACATCAAGGGAGCTCAAATGTCACACCCTCTTCCAAGTTTCTATTATGTAAACTGTTTGCCACTTACATGATGATTTTTCAAAAACACCGACTAAAGAACTTGCTTTTGTCTCAGTTTTTTTAATGTTTTAAAGATCAGCCGTTTAACCCTCCTTCTCTTTCCCTCCGTATGTGACTGCAAGGATGTGAGCTCTCCTTTACATATACTAGGTGATGCATTGCCATCTTGAATGCATGTCAAGGATACCAAAAAGACTGATCAAAAGAATAAAGAAAAATGTGTCCTTGTGGAAACTTCTTTATGCTGGTATAATGAGCAGAGGCATTGCCAGAACTTCAGACTTACCCACTGTGATTGACTCAGGTGAAAGGCACACTTTAGAAAAAGACATAAGCTGCATAAAAAGCAAAACAATCTGAATGTGAGTTTTGCAGGCTGTTTGGCCATGCTCTGGAAGTTTTTCTTCCTGACATTTCGCCAGACTCTGTGGCTGGCATCTTCAGGGGGCAAGGAGCTCATATGAATTAACAAAACACCTAGCCACCCTCCTACAGGCCTTGGACAGACCCCATCCCACATCAAGGACTCAGGACATTTCATAGACAAGATTAGCACCCTAAAACTCATCCCCAGAGACAGACTGATCAGCTTTGATGTAGTATCCCTTTTCACCAAAGTACCAATAAAGGACACTTTAGCACTCATCCAGCAGATCTTCCCAGAAGACATTAAGGCCCTATTCCAACATTGCCTAATGACCAGCTACTTCCAGTGGGATAATGACTTCTATGAACAGGCAGATGGACTTGCCATGGGGAGGCCCCTCAGCCCAGTAACAGCAAACATTTACATGGAATATTTTGAAAAACACGCTCTGGATGTGGCACCCTTTGCACCCACAGTCTGGTTCTGATACGTGGATGACACATTCATAATTTGGAGCCACGGTGAAGATAAACTAGAAGAATTTCTAAACTACCTGAACAATATCCACCCAAATATACAATTCACCATGGGAAAAGAAATAAAGGGGAAACTCCCATTCTTAGATGTCATGCTCATACGCAAACCAGACCTCCAATTAGGACACAAGGTCTAGAGAAAACCCTCACACATAACAAACGGTACCTACATAACAATTCCACCCATGATAAAACAGAGGAACAATCAAGGGACTTGTTGACCAAGCAGACTGAAACTGTGAAGATGAATTCCTCAACACTGAACTCAGCCATCTGAATTGGGCCTTACAGGCAAATGGCTATTCCAAAAACGAAATAAAAAGAGCCATCAAACAAACAAACAAAAACCACCAAACTGAAGAAGAAAAACAGTCTCCAACAAACAAAGTATTTCTGCCATACATAAAAGGAGTCATGGACTGCATGGACAAAGTGTTGAAAAAACACATTCTACAAACAGCATTTAGACCCACCACAAAAATACAACAGATGCCATGGTCAGGAAAGGACAAGAGGAACCCACTTGCCATTGCAGAATTATATGGGATACCTTGTAGTTGTGGCCAGGTATATATTGGGACCACAAAGCACAGCATCCAGACCAGAATCAAAGAACATGAAATACACTGCAGGCTAAAACAACCTGAAAAATCAACAGTAGCTGAACACACCCTGAAACAAACTGGACATAAAATCCTCTTCCAGGACACAGAGGTACTGGACAACATTACCAATCACTATGTCAAGACACAGGGAAGCCATTGAAATCCACAAACATAAGCAGAGTTTCAACAAAAATGAAGAAAGTCTAAAAATCAACAAAGCCTGGCTTCCAGTAAGAAACTGTACAAAAAGTGCTAAAGACTGATGAAGCTGTTTAGATGACCAGCGAAACGTTTCTATCTTTCAAGAAAAAGAAGTCCAGTAGCCATGACTCAGCTTCCAGATAAAAACTGCAGAGTGTAAAAAGGTCAAAGCTCAATTATACCCATCCAGCCACCAGCAAAGGTAATCAGTTCATACAATAGAACAACTAACAACACACATCAACTACATATTAGGATTGTTACTATCCCTGATTACATTGAAATTTCTTAATCCCTCCATCACAATATGACTAACACCTATTGTCCTGCATAGGACATGCTTTCTCTTTTCCACAACTTTAAGAACGCCAGTCTCACTCACTCTATACCCCAGAGCACAGAGAGAAACTCCTTGTTGCCTAAGCTCCTTGCCCTCGGAAGATGCCAGCCACAGAGTCTGGCGAAACGTCAGGAAGAAAAACGTCCAGAACATGGCCAAACAGCCTGAAAAACTCACAACATCTATCAGATCCCGGCTGTGAAAGCCTTCGAGAATACATTAAATCTGAATGTTATTAAATGTATTGCTTGGAGGAGTAATCTAAAAGGTGCTGAATTCCTTATGTTCATTGTCATTATCAAATTTGCTCATTTATGGGAAGCAATTGACTTCACATTTAGTTTCCAGTTAGGAAAGCCTCTCACACTGAAGGAATACTCCAGACTAGAGATGGGCACGAAACGAGCGATTTTTCGTTTTTGTTTTGGTTTTTTCATTTCGTTATGCAACAAAAATGAAATGAATTCTTTTTTAAAACAAAACAAAAACAAAAACAAAACGACCAAATTTGCTGTGTTTTTCGTTTTCGTTGCAGCAGATGCATTGAACTAAAAAGAATGCTAACAAAACAGCAATTTTTCATTTTCGTTTTCATTTTTCGTTTCGTTACCTAACAAAACGAAAATGAAATTTTTGCAAAAAGTCACGAAAATGAAAACGAACCGAAACGGACCCCTAAACGACCAAACGACAAACGAAACACCATTTTTTTGAGTCGTGCCCATCTCTACTCCAGACTCATGGCCCGATTAAGAGCGTTGGATTCAGGAGGACAGGCAGGAATGCAACTGTTTAATTCTAGGCATTAGTAATCTAAATTCTCACCAGGGACTGAAGGTCTATGAGTGAGTGGGTGAACACAAGCTTTCCATAGAGAAAGTCCAAGGTTCCAAGATTGAGATTTCTAATGCAGCTCTGGTAAGTTTGATATTTTTAGTATAGTAAGTAGATAGAGTTGGGAACTACCTCTGTTTGAAACCACATTTATTCAGTATACACCAAGGTCAGTTAGCCTCACAACCTCAAGAGGTGTTTGACTACAACAAGCATAATCATCCCTTTAGCCAAGGTTATTAGGAATTACAAGAACAAGAGTCAAAAACCTGGAGAGAATCAAGTTGTCCATGTCTGAAATGGCAATACTAAGTTCCCATATAGCATGTTTTTATTTCTAGCATAATGAAAGGGGGAAAGTAGGGGATGCTTCCTTGATCAGTTTAGAAAACTACTGAGATGAAAATGTCAGGTGTGTTTGTTTGCTCGTTTGGTGAGACCTTTTTATTTTAGTACCAGGTAATGGAAGACCAACTAGTGAAGTTCAGTGGATGGTTGATCTCTTGGGCTTTAATTTGAAGAAGAGCTATGTTCACCCACTTATGAAACAAATTCTGGACTTAATATAAGAAAAAGAGAAAACAGATAGTGATATCCTACACCAGGCATGTCCATACTTCGGCCCTCCAGATGGACCACAATTCCCACAGTCCTTTGTCATTAGCAATGTAAGTTTAGAATTCTGGGAGTTGTGGTCCAAAACATCAGGAGGGCGAAAGTTTGGACACACCTGTCCTACACCAAAAGGTCAAGTCTCTTCACGCAAAGTAAAGGGGGATTCCTAAGAACCTGAGCCTTCTTCTTAGCCCCTTTAATGTAGGATTTGGGGCTGTCCTTATCACAAAACCATTTTAGGTCCACACATGACTCTCAAAGAATGTTCATGCATTCTACCTTATCTCCACATGAGGCCCAGCCCCAGGATGGAGTGGGGTGCATACAACACATACTCCTCTTCTTCTCTTCTGCAGGCATATTTCATTCAAGAGGCACCTGCCCAGGCAGATGCATGTTTCCAGCGTGGACTTTGGCTCAGACCTACCACTTGCAGCAGAACAGCCAACTTGCATTGGGCGGATCAAACCTGAGCTCTACAAACAGAAATCGGTGGACTCGGAGGACCCCAAGAAAGAGGCGGAAAAGACCTGTGGGAAAATAAATTTCACGTTGAAATACGATTATGAGAATGAGATGCTGATTGTGCGGATCCTCAAGGCTTTTGATCTGCCTGCCAAGGACCTCTGTGGCAGTTCCGATCCTTATGTCAAGATCTACCTCTTGCCAGACAGGAAGCGTAAGTTCCAAACACGCGTACATAGGAAAACTCTTAACCCCACGTTTGATGAGTCTTTTCAGTTTCCTGTACCCTACGAAGAGCTGACTGACCGGAAACTCCACCTTAGTGTCTTTGACTTTGACAGATTTTCCCGCCATGATATGATTGGGGAAGTGATCTTAGAGAACCTTTTTGAAGCTTCAGACCTTTCTCGAGAGACCTCCATCTGGAAGGATATTCAGTATGCCACAACTGTGAGTATATTCTGTAGCCACTTGTGTGGAAAGGAAATTACAGATCCTTAGTGAGACTAGTTTGAAATAGAGGTATGCATATTTGTGTTTTTGAACTACATTTCCCAGAATTCCTGAGGTATAATTACATTATGTGCCATGACTCCATCCATAAGCACAGCTAAACTCTAAGGTAAGAGCTTTAGGCAGTATAGGATGTACTCTGTTCTTGGACGTTTGCCTTATACGCTCCCTTTCTCTCTGTGTGTGTGTTTTAAGATCAACGAGCAGTTCCACTAGTCTTATTCCATTAAGAAAATGCCACAAGGCTATAATGACCCCAAAGTAGTAATCATAATTGTGTATCCTTGTTTTAATGTGATGCCCAGGTCCAGCACCCAGCACATTATTAAAGATGAATGAAGTATTGGTCAA
The DNA here is from genome assembly GCA_029282475.1 of Phrynocephalus forsythii. Taxonomy (NCBI): domain Eukaryota; kingdom Metazoa; phylum Chordata; class Lepidosauria; order Squamata; family Agamidae; genus Phrynocephalus; species Phrynocephalus forsythii. Next base: position 85,330,897 of record JAPFRF010000005.1, on the reverse strand, counting down.
ATTCAGCATCAGGAGCTGCAGAATGTTCAAGCATCTCTGGGCCATTATAGATTGCAATTTTGATTACCAGACCATAAGAATCTGTGAAAGAACAATATTTTGTTTGTCTTTTGAAGAATATATTTTGAGAATACCTTTATGCAGAATGGCATGCACATTGTAAGTATGGTTGAGGTATACTGATAGGATTAGGTCAAGACAACTTTAATGGCATAAAATAAATCAAGTATAAAAGCATCAAATTATGAAATAGCAAGATAAAAGATAAATAAAAAAAGTTGTAAGGGAACAGTTTAATGACCAGCCTTCGTCCTGTAGGTCCCATTAGTGGTATATAGCACTCTGTCTGTTTGGTAGATTTGTCCGCAAGTAGGTACTGAGTGATACTCTCTGGGGATCCAGAAAGGTTAGAAATGACTGGAGCCAGAATTTGTTGATGAAGATTGCAACGGGTAGCTGAGATGCATTGATATGATTCATATGACTACCATATTTTTTCCATGTATATGACACTATTTTTTCTAAAATCATGGCACTAAAAATTAAGGGGCATTGTATACGTAGAGGTAAGCCTTTCCCAAGGGGTGGGAGTGGGGTATAGGAGAACCCAAACTGACCTTGCTTTTTCCTTTTCTTTCCGTGTCCTGAATGCTTCTCTGCACTTTGTATTTGCAAGGACCACCTTCTTTTCATAGGGGAAAAGCTAGGGGTGGAACAACCCATTAGTAAGTGCGTTTCCACTCTGAAAGGAAATGTTCAATCCTTCAAGAACAAAGGAGATACGAGGGCAATCAAGCACTGCCAGAGTGAAAGTAAAACAGCGAGGTCAGTTTGGATTCTCTTCCACCCCACCCCCTACTGTTTACCAGGCCCAGGAGCACTTGATTGCCCTCCTCTCAGCTTTGTTCTTGCAGGATCAGACCCTTCTTTCCAGTGTGAAAGGCACTTCTTAATGGGCTGCTTTACCCCCAAGCCTCTCCCCTGCTGAAAAGAAGGGTCCATTCCTGCAAGAAAAAAGCAGAGAGGAGTCTTTATAGAACATGGAAAGGAAAGGAAAGGAAACAGCATGGGGTGGATAAGAACTCAAGGAAGATGTATTAATTTTCTTAATTTGGGGTCTTAAAGTGGGGGGCATCTAATATATGGCAGTGTATTATAGCTGGAAAAATATGGTAGGTATGGTTTGAGGTGTTACAAAAGAGAAGGAAATTGTTGGTCATTTAATATGTTTCAATAGTATTTTACCATCAGGTAGTTTGAGAGACAATTTTGCAAGACATACCACCTCAGGCAGCAAAGTATCTTGAGAAAAGATTGGCCAAACCCCAATGACTCCCTTTGTATGAAGCACCCTGTGCAGCACTCCAGGTGCTATGCAAGTCCATCTTTCACCCATGCTGGTTGGCTGGCCCACTTACTGTTCCTCAGATCCTCTAAGCTCCTTCTTATCGAATGACACACCACTCCGGGCAGGAGCCTGGCCTTGCTTCCTGCAGCAGCTGACAACTATGAGTAGGAGGAGGAATGGAGATTCTCACCATGCAGCTGATGAGTGGTTAGCTGCTGGAGGAGGCAGGTCATGGCTGGCTGAGCTCCTGTACAGAGTGGTGTGCTGGTGGACCCTGCTGGTGCATGAAAGTCTGGTAAAAGACCTAGCCGTCCGGGTGGGCGGGCAGGTGGAGAAGGCCATGCATGGCACTTGTGTGAGTTGTCAAGCTTCACACCCATCTCTCATCTTGAGCCAACCCTGAATATGAATAATCATGTTGCAATTTGCATAGTCTTGATTTAATTAAAAACAACCTGGGGTCCAAACTGTACACTACAGGGGACATGTTTTGGATGGTGCCATCTTGTTCAGAGCTGTGGTTCCGACAGTCCTTTGTGTTTGAACAATCATACTTGCAAATGACAGCCATGTTTATCTCCTGATGAAAAATCATGGGGGGGGGACCAAGCTAAATGTTCTGCTCTCAGAATCAACTTTTTCAACACTTAAATTATTTGTCCTTTTAATGACTGGGTCCTAAGTGTTTGTAAATTGATGTTTTAACGTTATCCAAGGGCCTAGGAATGTTAAGGAATTTTTCAGTGGAAAGCATTATGGCTTTAAGGATTGGTAGACATTTTGGGCCTTTGAAAAGGCTATTTTTGTTGTAATTCAGCTCCCTCTTTTCCTAGACTAGGTCATGATTGCAGATTAGAGTTAGATGCAGCCTTCCTGTCTCTTACATTTTCAACAAAACCTTCAGTGGGCATTCAGCTTTGCAACTACAGAACCTATATATGTGCTTATTTCTTTAAAATGCTGAAGCTGCTAGAATCTGTATTATTACAAGCTATTTTTGAGCTCCTCATTACTATTGAAATCCCCAAATCCTCCTCTTTGCAGTTGAGGCAAACCAGTCATAATAGAGAATGGTTTTCTCTCCCATCTGTTTGAAGGAGAGAGAGGAAATTTTACTTTCCTGGAATGGGAGCTCCAGTCTGCACTCTACCTATGCTAGCTGAGGTATTCTGGGGGCTGTGCTCCAAATAAGTCATTTCCCCCCATTTTAGGCTTAATATCACATTTTCTTCTTTCAGGTTCTCTCTCAAAATACTTTTTCTTGAACCCAACTGGAGTTCTATTTAGAAAAGACCCACTGAAACCAATGGTTCCTAATGTTAGTCTCCATTGGAGTGGACAACTTTGCAGGATCTGCGCACCAGTTTTGTAAAAACTGGGTTGTAGAAGCAGATGGCAATAAGCATATTGTGTTTTACAAGGCATTTGTTGC